>OW121772.1:9888333-12860000 GCA_933228765.1 Miltochrista miniata
GTTCATACAGCACTTCTATACGACATTATTTGAAAAGACACGTTCAAGTTCATTCTAAAAGTAATGATCAATTTAAAAGTAATTCTGACAAAATATTTCAATGTGACCTTTGCAATAAAGTATTCGGAAGAAAATATAGTCTTAAAAGACATTTGCTGTCGCATTTTTCTTAAACGACGTCGTTCGCTACCGCATCAGTTAGCGCTGCTCGTACTATTTTTCAATACAATCACGAGCAGCGGGCACCCGCCGCGTGTTTTCGCTTAACTTAGCGAATGCCCTTAGAAATTCTATGCCAAATATTTCGGGGGTAAAGGCGTCCTTTGGTGTTTACTACCAGTGGTACTACTGGTAGTAAACAAACAAAGTACTTACTTTGTTGTTTGAATCCAATGTATAAAATTATTCCTCATTAAAATAATATTTGTCTAGTTTGTGGGTTTTAAAGAGTAGCGAAAAATCCCTATATTAATAGGCAATATATCTATTGGAATGCACATTGCTGTTCTAAAAAAAAATCCAATCTTAACAGGCAACATATCCATTGGAATGCACATCTTGTTCTAAAATTGAAATAAATGATCGTCTTGCCCTTTCTTGCAAACTTATCATATCTTAAATTCTACAACTTTTAGGCAAATGCTTTGTAAGCTGGCCATAATTCCAAAGATGAAAGTTGAGGTTGACAATGTAATTGTCAAATCAATGACATTTAACCTCAAAATTACAAATTGTTGTTATCGTGGGGGAACGTGAGTCCTGAAGTGTTAATAGATGGTAATTTACTAGTATAGTATGAATTTTTATTATAAACGAAACCATGCCTCAATTTCACATAGACGAAGTGTATCCCAAAGGTGCTAATTACCCCATGGTGGTACGATTCCAGAATGGATATGTATCCAATGAACAGAAAACAAGTCAATGTGTGCTACTACAAAACGAAAACAATAATAAAAAGGTTTTAGCCACTAACATAAACGACACAATATATGCAGGTGAAGAAGATAATGAGGAACGTAAAACTTTTATACTTGCTCGTAATAAAAAAACCGGGAAAGTTAGGTTAATCGAGGTCGGTAACGTAGAACTGAAAGCAGTCTTAAAAGAGAATTTAAACACTACTGAAGCTACTGACACGAGTTATTTAGAGCTTAGTAGAAAATTTGGATCGAAGAAACACAAGAAATACATGGAGCAACAAGAGAAATTAAAACTCAATGTAACTACAGTATCCGAACAGATGCAAAATGTGACCGATAGTATTACAGAGTCACAGCTGGATATTTCTTCATACAATAAACCTGATTCTGATGAATTCTACATTCCTTCGATCAACAGAGAGGCTTCCAAAGTTGATGAAGTATATGATATCGATGCAATTTTAACTGAAGACGAATACAATAAGATATATATAGAACTCGAGAGTTCTGATTGTATGAATGATTTGAATCCGTTCTTAAAATCAATACCAACAGATACACTGTCAGAAAAGCAGACCGTTTTATTAGTGTATGCGAATACCTTGTTACAATTATTTGCTACTTTAATGAAAGATATTGGAAAGAAGAATTTTGTAGCTTGTCAGCATTCTGTTACATTAAATGAGATAGTTTTAGCAAATTTTTTAAGTAATATTAACGGTAAACGAGGACGATCACCGCAATATAAAGACAAATCATTGTGTCATGCGCTAGTTTTTATTCTTTTGATTAACAACTATAAGTTTGATTTTGAAAATATGTGTCAACAGCTTAAGTTAACTCCGAGAACTGTAATTTCGAAAGTCGCCCTAACGGGTGCTACTCTAGTAAATGTTGGCAGCAAAAAAATTGCACAATTAAAATTACCTTTAAATAAACCGGCGTTAAGAAGAAAAAGTTCTAAGTTTTAAGTATATGTATTGTATGTTTTGGGCTGATAAGGAAATGTTCAGCATTTCATAAATGATTATTTGACAGCACTATGTGGAACTTGTTCACAAAATTGAAAAACAATTCTTGTACTGTCTTACAGTATTTATTAACATACATACATAACATCACGCCTGTTTCCCAACGGGGTAGGCAGAGACTATGGCTTTCCACTTGCTACGATCCTGGCAAACAACTTTCGCTTCTTCAACTTTCATAAGTGTCTTCATACATGCTCTTCGGTTAAGGGTACTCTTGACCTGGCCTTTTCTCAGAAGAATATACCCAAAAGTCTAGATGACCGGTACAGTACTGTACCCAGTCATCTAGCCCGTTGAGAATGACATAAGGTGAAACCAGTCAGTTCAATTTAATAAAATATTTATTAAATTGAAAACAGTACAAGTATCGTTTTTCAATATGTCACATGAATGACATTTAATTTTACAAAATTAACAATTAAATTGACATTAATTATTTCATGCTGGTCTGGCATTAAGAAGAAAACATTGTATATTTTAACTTTAAGATAAAGGCCACTTGTTTGTTCTTTGGGCTAAAAGCTTCCAAAAAAAATGTTTCAGTTCAAGAAAACCTATTAGTTTTAAGTAAAGTTTTATGGGCTTTTTGGGCTAGTAAGCTCATCAACCCAGCCCTGCACAAATGTGATTCTTAAATTAATGTTCATAATGCAGGCTGGTCTAGCATTAAGAATAAAATGTACAAAATATTAAGTAAAGTTTTATTTACTTACATGTTTGTATTTATTTACTGGTAACCAACACTCCGGCTCTGTGTTAATGTTTTTAGGGTCTATATTCATGAGACTTCGCCGGACGACGTTCAGCGTCTTTCTGTCTGTCCGTCCGTATACGGGGCCCCCGTATTGGCGAAGACCCTGACGGCCAGCAATGCGGCTAGATTACTTAGCCCGCAGAGGGCGATGGCCGTCAGCGTGATAAGGGGATACCGTATACCGTACGATTTCAGATGAGGCGACATATCTCCTAGCCGGGACCTTTCCATGGGAACTGGAAGCGAGAGCCCTTGCGTCACTATTTGAACGGCGTAACCGCGCAAGGGAAACTGGAGCGGGGTCACAGGCCTGCATCTCGCGAAATTGAAGCTCAGCGTTCGCCACAATTGCGGCGGTCAGACCTGTCGGCTTATTCCACTTTTCCCCGTTGATGGGGATTATCATTAGGTATTGAACTTTTTGTTCACTATTCCCCGTCAAGTCGAGGTTTTAACCATAATAAGTGAATGGTTTACACCTCGACTTGGATAGGTTAGCCTTCGTGGTTATTTTTTTATAACCATTCAACACCAACATTTATTGAACTTTTTAATTCTAATGGAATTTTTCATGATGGGGATTACTTAGTAAACTTTTTAGTTCACTAATCCCCATTAAACAAATTTTTCGCGTCAACTGGGAATAGTGAACAAAAAGTTCAATAATGATAATCCCCATCAACGGGGAAAAGTGGAATAAGCCGGTCTGTCATGTCATGGACGAGTGGCTGGAGAGGAGACATGGTGTTTTTTTCTACCGGTTTTCAGTCACAGATAGTCAGATACAGCTATCTCAGGAACCGCAATAGAGATCTGATATTTTCACAGATGATGTTTTTCTGTTGCCACTTTAGAACAAATACTAAAATCTGAAAAAAAAGGGTGAATCAAGGGGAACTCCCATACAGAAACGTGATTTTTTGCTAGTTTTTATTACGGAAACCTCTAAAAGTATAAGTAGGTAGGGGAAAGGTGTACAAGATGATCCCTCGAGGTAAGACGATCCTTTTCGATTGTGACGATACTGTGCATGCCATCTAGTTGTTTTTTCGAGAAAAGCGTAGGTTCCCGCCCCCACCGACTGCAGTCAAACCGCGATGGCTGCGTGAAGGACGATCACTGTGTTTTGTGATTTTTTAAAAATTGTACAGTGTTAATCTAAAGTAAGCCTGAATTTGAAACTCCTTTACTTTTCGTGTAACCGATTTTATGTAATGATTATTATATTAGTAGCTTCTAAATATGTTCATTTGTTATAAAAACGTATTGCGGTGACTGTAGGATACTTATAGGTTAGGTTAGAGAATTTCAAATAAAAAGTAAGCTCTGGGGCAAGATGATTCGTCTGCTTCTGTACAAGATGATCCGTGGATCATCTCACCACAATGTCTTTTTGCCCGGCTGCGCCAGCGAGGGTAATAAATTCGCGCGTATGTATGTATGTACTCGTATGTATGTTATATGTATATATACTATATGTAACAAGATAATATAGCAATTCTACATTTTAAAATAAATTAAATGATTAAAAAAATAACAAACTCAAATGCTACTGAAAAGGTCGAAACAAGCTTGATAACCCATGATATTAGGCGGTACCCACACATTTTCTTTCGGTTTATGATTTTCAAATGGGTACCGCCTGATATCAAGCTTGTTTCGACCTTCTCAGTAGCATTCGAGTTTGTTATTTTTTTAATCATTTATGTTATTTTATTATGGATTTTTTTTAAAAGGAAATTGCCACGTGTCACGTATCGTGGAAGACCAGCCGTGGACAGTGGGATCTATGGATGATACAGCACTAGGGGCTGTGGCAGTTGATTATGCCTAAGGGTTGATCCCATTGTTCAAAACACATATTTGATTAAAACATTTTAAAATAATTATTTGAGTAAAGTCATTTTAACGATACCTTAAGTCGAATTTTTAATTAAACGAAGTAAAGTGACAGCAACTAATGTCACTTCTTCATACAATGCTGCATAATTTCTATGAAGAAGTGACATTAGTTGCTGTCACTTTACTCCGTTTAATTAAAAATTCGACTATAGAGATTGGGTTGGATCTGAACGGGGCAAGATGATCCTCTGGGATCATCTTATACACCTGTGTGGACAAGATGATCCTTTAGCAGACATTTAGTATAATTAATGAAACTCTTATCAATACTGAATTTTGAGAACATAAGGTATGACAATACCTAGATAGATAAACTGACTATTCAAAACATCTTTAATATTAACATTAGATTGTACTTTCTCAGATTTACAGGCATTCTCCCTTAGAGGGATCATCTCATACCACCTTCCCCTATGTAGGTACCTAATCTACACTCCGTGTTAATGTTTTTTTTTTTCAACTGAACCATTAAAAATGAGCATTACCTATTCAGGCTGATATTTGAGAACATGGATTTCACAACTTGCAACTCCAACATCTCAAGCTTGGAGCCCACGCCTTTATTAGGTAACCCTCTGTGTCCTGTGTTTAAATATTTATTCAAGCCGCTTACAAACATTACGAAGCATGTGCCGCGAATGGTTCGTCACTCATGCCTTGCGGTGTGTGGACGCTTATATTAGGGATGCCTGTAAAGATTGAATTGCCGCCAATGAGTGCCGGCATTATCCACCACTGCCTATCCTCTTGAGAATAAAGGCGTGATTGCATAATGTGTATGTGTGCTCATACCACCTGCATGGCTTGTCGTGGTGGTGGATAACAGCAGAGTTGAAAGTCCTTCATAAGTGTGTAAATAATATACCTACCCACGAATGGTATGCCGGTATCGAACCGACAATAATCAGAGGGTCCCTACTTACTTATCTGTCTGTCAGGCGGGTGCCCCACTTTGGCTACTACCGAGGACTCGTCGAGGGTTTCGAGTGTATTTCCGCGTTTTTTGGGAGTTAGTTCGGGTGGTATCCAGCTTCGTGAAACTCTCACGTCACATCGCTGTCTTGGGCCTGAGGGGCAATCGCGAGATTTTGCGTGAGCTTGTCGACATTCAGGGCGCCCCAATTCGTATGGAATCGAGACCCCGCCACCTAGCTGTAAACGCGGGAACTTGTCTCGATTCTATACAAATCGGTGATAACGCGCTCACCCGTTAATGTCGACAGGCGCTCGCTGAAACTGGCACTTGCCCCTCAGATTCTATAAGCCCCCCTAATCTTGGGCGAAAATAAGCCTGCGAGTAACATAGACGCTGCGATGTAGACTGCAAAAATCGAAAGGAAGAGTTCTCTTTCGCGAACATAAGTCAGTTATCTTTAATTAAGTAAGTAGGTAGGTATACTAGGTACTAAATCGGCAGACAAGCTTACGGCCTCACCTTGATGGACTGTGATGAACGTTGGCTACATCA
This sequence comes from Miltochrista miniata, assembly GCA_933228765.1. Lineage (NCBI taxonomy): Eukaryota > Metazoa > Arthropoda > Insecta > Lepidoptera > Erebidae > Miltochrista > Miltochrista miniata. The sequence goes on from OW121772.1 coordinate 9,894,412, forward strand.
GAGGCGCTGCCGACCCTGCAAGAACCTTCTAAGACCCCTTTTGAAGAACCCCATACTGCATGCGTTTGGGGAAATCGAGGCAGGGAGTTTTATTATTCCACAATCTAAGCGTGCTCGAGCGCCAGGCGCAAAGAAATTCTAATTCCTGTTTACAGAAAGACGCGGCGAGCGCCCCACCTACTGTTTAGGCTTAGGCGACATCCTGGGGTATATCCTTCCGAGGGCTTATCCGGGGCTCCCAACCGTAGGCTGTTAGGCAGGATACGTGAGGTTTTTTTTATTCTCTCACGTAAAAAAATGGCTAGGCAACTCCTAAACAAGATTTTATGCAAGTCGATCATTTAAATATTGTTTCAAGTTATTGGCAGGCGCCACGTTCATTAAGGCGTAGTTACTTGCGCTGGATATTGTACCTACTAATGCATTCTCGTCTCACCTACCACCAATGTAACACCGCCTTAGCTTAGCACATTAAAGTTTTAATTTTCAAATAAACATGGTTTTTTACTACAAGAAAACTCAGTAATAACTAGGTACCTACTTACCGAGTTGTCTACTTGGACACTTAGGTACTCCCGCTGGAAATCAAAGTCTTCAGCAAAAGAATGTCTTTGCCCAAACTTGCTTCGAGGACCTCGAAATAGTAGTACCGTAGTATCTACATTAGTCTAATTCAATCAAATTTCCTCCACTCTGCTGGTATGTCCCAATTCCCAAACAAAGACAATTTACCCCTATTGGTCCCAAACTGTAGTGGCATAGTAAATAAATGTTATTACTGACTGCTTAGACTACCTAGCCAAATATAATTCAAAGTGAAAGGAATCTAGCAGGCAAGCAGATGCGGAAGTCCAGTGGCAGCCAGGATTTAACTTGGAAGGAAGGAACTACTTAATTAAAATAAACCTTTCAGATATACAAATAATATATTTATAACTTCTGATTAAATACTGGGTGTTTCTTTTAGGTTGTCAAGCCGCCACTAGCTGGTAGCAGGGTTCCATACCTATCGATTTAACCCCCATGTATGTTCTACGATTTTTTGTAGTTTTCGAGATATAATTTTTTTTCGTTATTTTTCCACGTGGCTTTAAATAATTACAACTTCTTTTTGGTTCGATAGGTATGGAACCCTGCTGCCAGCTAGTGGCGGCTTGACACCCTAAAAGAAACACCGTGTATATGATAAAGGCACAATAGAATAAGAAAGTACTTGTAAATAATCTTAATTCTACAATTTATTGCCTAGCTTCTAATTTATACATCAATATCAATGAGGCAAAAATAACAGAAGTGTCTTCTGGTTCATGAATGTAGTATTCAAGTTATTTAGTGAAAATGCACCTTATTCTATAGAACTTAAGGAGAAACAGGTTCCATTTTAATATCATCCTCGGTTAAGTCTACCATAGGTTCTAGCTTGATGGTAAATTCATTTGTAGTACTCTCAGGCAGTTGCTGTAGAGAATCAAATCCAGTAAACACTGATTCTTCTTCACTCATTTCCGTTGTACACAGTTCACTGAGAATGGCTTTAGTTTTACTCGGATCACTATGTGTTATTTTATACCGCTGGATGGCATATTCTAAAGATTTAAACGAGGAACGGCAGGTTTCGCATTTAAAAACAACGGAGTCTTTTAAATGTTTTATCCTTTGATATACATTATAATGAAAATCGTCACTGAAATTTTTGATGCATTCCTCACAATCTATGCTCAATCCTCTGATTTCTGATCCACATGTAGCGAGGCCGTCAGCATCAAATTCGTTATGAAACTTTTTAATGTGTCTTTTTAATGTTTTTCTTGTACTAAAGTCTTTAGTACATAAAGCGCAATGAGGTATCAATTTTTCTTTTATATTTGGTACGAGATTAACATGACACTCTTCATTGTGTTTTTCAAATCGTTCTTGTCCTTTAAAAACTAGATTACACACCTCGCACTTGTAAATCTCATCCTCGGCTAAATGTTTTGTGTTCAAATGTATTGTTAAAGCTTCACTAGAACTGAACGATACAGAACACATATGACAAGGGTGTGTATTCATATTAAATGAATGCAATAACTTCAAATGTATCTTACATGATTTTGCAGATTCAAAACGTTGATGACATATATGACATTGTGGGAATACAGCAGAATTAGGATGCTTTGTCCTCAAATGCTTACGTAGGCTCCGTTTCTCTTTAAACAATGTCTCACATTCGATACATTTGTATCTCTGCATTCCCAGATGTGTATATTCTATGTGACGTCTAATGTTGCGTTTTGATTTGAACTGCTTGTCACAGTATTCACAACGGGACCATGAATTATCATTATGAACTATTTTTATATGAGATGCCAGGTAGTACTTGTTACTGCAAATTTTGTTACAAATTTCACATTGTACTTCTTCATCTGAAGTATGTTTTAACTTCACATGGTGTTTTAAAGAGCGGTCACTATAATACACTCTATCACAATGTAGGCACTTAAATTGTATTGAAACATCTTTATCCATATAAGTAGAAGATATATTTGGGTCAGCAACTTGTGCTTGAGGATGAAATATTCTTGTATGAAACTCTAAGCTAAGAATATTCGTGAATAACTTGTCACAATGATTGCAAGAATTAACGTTTGGTGGTGGTAAGCAAACTTTTTTGTGAGCGTTCATTGTTTCTTTACAATAGAACTTGTTAAAACACACATTGCATGTTGATAACGAATATTCTGTATCATGATTGACACGCATGTGATCCTTCAATTCATACACGCTCGAAAATATCTGCTGACAATTCTCACAATTGTATACATTCACACTGAATTCTGTTCCATACTGATTTAATAATACCTTTCTGCAGTAATTATAAAATACTTTGAAAGAATGATCCTCCCTTATGTGCTGTTTAAGTTGAGATTCTGTTTCATATATTTGGTGGCACGTTTCACAAATAATTCTGTTGTCAATAACCTGGCTTACTAACTCTGGGTTGTGGTTATAATGTAAATGACTCTCATAGTTCTCTTTTCCTAGAACAATTATTCCACATGTTTCGCAAGAAAATTGTTCACAACTGTCCGTACTGTGCATTGTACGAAGATGCCGTCGTAAACTCTGATTAGAAGTGTACATTTTTGGGCAAATATCACACTTGTATTCACCTCTTTCACCGTGATACATTTCTATATGCCGTTTTAAATTTCGATTGTTTGTGTATACTTTATCACATAAGTGACACTTGATAATATCTTTTTCACTGACATTGTGGACAGCTTGGATGTGTGAAATAAGTGAGTGTTTACCTTTGAAGACCTTATCGCAATAATAGCACGTAGGGTACTGCACATTGGGATTATGTTGTTGATTTACATGGCGTTTCAAATTCCTCTCTGTAGTAAACGATTTTTCGCACATACGGCATCTTATATCATCACCTAAGCCTTGTAAATGCACTGTAATCATATGAGAAGTAATATTTTGCTTTCTGGTAAATATTCTACCGCATAAATCACATTCTGGAAGCGGCTGAGAGTAATTGTTATGTCCTCGGGAAAGATGGAGTTGCAGACCAGTAGGACTGCCGTAGCTTTGTCCGCAAATATCGCACTGAGATGAAGAATTGATATGGCAGTTCTCTATATGCGTCTGCAAGTTGTATTTTCTCGTAAACGTTCTTGAACAGTAGTCGCAAACAAAGTCAAGGGAATTCTGATACATTTTCGTGTTCATCGTCCACTCTTTTTACAATAGTGTGTCTAACTTGAGCATTTATAATAACAGACTTCCTTTTAGAAAGCATTAGCAGTAACAGGTAAACGAACAACATAACAAAGTAAAATTCCAGTATTCCAGCAACATTATAAATAAAATGCCTAAAACAGTGTGTCAACTGTCAGTGTCAATTGTCATTAATGTAGTAGCAATGAATACAGACGTATAGTCCGTTCACAGTTTATTTACCTCTGACAGATCGTTTTCTGTAAGTTGGTATTGCAGTAAAGTCCCCCTATGAGTGCCAGCTTCAGACATTTTACCGCATATTAGGGGAGATTATAAGAATTATATACTAGAAGAACAGTTTAATAGGGATTTTTTGTGCCAATTTTGTTGGGGGCATGTCCCCAGCTCATGTAGTTCCCATTTGGCGGCGCTGTCGTCGCACGCATTTCACTATCGCAGATAGTCAAAATACTTATTGTACGTCTGTGCAAAAACTAGTAGGCACATTCTTACATTTTTAATCGACTAAATTCAGGTATTTATTTTAAAAAAATATTTCACGTCTTTTAAATCAAAACATAATATATCTATATTATTTACAATGATTGATTTTATTCTTTTGCTACGAAAAATTAAAAATGGCTGCCGCATTGCGACTGCAACGCCGCCAAGCGGCAGTTTGTGTCACAGAAAGTTTGTCTTCAGAGCAGCTTAAGAAACTATTCTTCTAGGTACGTCTGTATTCATTGGTAGTAGGTAGTAGCAGTAGTAGTAGTAGTAGTTCTATTTTTTCATTTTTGGATAGGCAAAGGCATTTGCCATACAGCCAAATCTTGTTTATTTTATTATCTCTTCATTTTGCTTTAATAAGTGACAGACCTCGTCCTCTAAGTCCAGTCAAAGTCAAATACAGCCCTAAGTCAAAGTCAGTCTTCCTTCAGAAAAGCGGTGGAGAAATTTCTGAGAGTTTCTTTGGATTTTTTGTCAGAAACTGCAATGTTTTCACTGCGTTTTATCACTTCCCAACACTAGTGCACGTTGTCGAACGTTTATGTTTAAGAATACACACAAAACACTCGAAAATACACTAAGTTTGCGAATTTACAAAACGACGCGATACGATTCCTTCCGGTTCCCCCCAATGAATCTCATTTTTGTCAAGATGTTTTTATTTTAATTTTTTTTATAAGGTCTGGTTCTCAGCTATTTTAATTATTTTTTTTCCACCACAAAAGTAATAGGTAGTACATTTATTGTTAAAAATTACAGAGAAACATAATTATTACATATCTATATTTACATTATTACTATCTAAACTAAACCTAAATAAGGCCCCCGTGGCATTGTGCCCAAAAGACTAGCAGCATTCCCCCTTTGAATAGCAATGCCTATTCGTTGAGCGAGAAAACTGCCAGCCCTTGGGTCACCAGTTGACTCCACAAGGCGCTTTTTCAAATTCTTGAAAAATTTTTGCGCATTGGGACCCCATGGACCTAGGGTCTCGACACCGACTGGACAAAAACGATACGATGAGTCGAGACCCTTATATTTATTAATTTTAATATTTTCAGCCGCTTCCGCTGCTGCACTGGCTTTTAATTTTGATTTAGGAAGATGGGACGGGGCTAGAGTGTCAACACAAGTTGCATCCCACACCAGGACCCGACCCATCTCCCACGGTATCAAAGTTATACCATCCGGTCTCTTGCCATCGTCCCTGAAAACGCCGTTTGGCTCTAAGAGCGCAGGCACATTGGCGGTGGCAAGAACACGGCATATTAATCATCATTTATTTGTTTTCACCGATCGCGATTTTCTTATGTTTTTACCGATCTTCATGTGTGTAACAGAAGGGGCAATTAAACACTTCAGGACTTATAATTACTTTATTCTCCGTATAGACAATAAATTGGGCAGAGCTTCGGCTAGTCTTTAGAGTATACAGTACAGAATGCCCAAATGTGCTCGCACTGTCTTATGCTGCGTCCACATTTGTTACATTAGGACAGCACGTTTCTCCACTACTGTGTCAGAATTGCGTTTTGATAGATACCATGAAAACTGCAACTTCAACGTCACGGTGATTTATAGCGTTACTACCTAGTAGTCATGCCCAGTGTAGACGCTGTTTGTATACGGACACACATCAAATACACGTGGAACGGGTCGTGAAATCGAAAATGGGTTTTGATGTGTACATTCATAGGGTATTCGGTGCTGTTCATTGTCCGCGTCACCAGGAGACGGCCGCACTTGCATTATGACCCGCGTTGAGGAACACTGGACGACACAAACACAGAGACGGGGTACAGAGTGGACCACTGGAGCTTGGAGCGCTCGTCGCCTCAGTTACTCATACATTTATGTTATCGATAAAAGTATCTTTATAATAATAGGTATTGTGTTGGAATTTGTCGACAAACCTAAAAAGTCAAGTATCACTGCGCTATAACACTTTCCAACACTTGTGCACGTTGTCGAACCATTATGTTTAAAAATCCACCATAAATGCCACATAAACACTCAAAAATACACTAGCTTTGAAATTTTTTATGTCGGAAGTAAGACGCTTCGAGACGTCTGTAAGTTTGGCGCCAAATCCCCGGCGTAAACTTTTATTCTATTACGTAACTTGGGTTGCAAATAACAAAATCATGGACAATACTTTGATTTTTCTGTATATATTCTGTATATACCTGTGCGAGGCCGCACTTGCGTTTTTCCGCGGCGGTTTCTACCCTCAAAGTGTCATCAAACTGTCAAAATCAATTAAGTCAAGGTTTGACATTTCGAAACCGCCGCGGAAAAACACAGATGCGGCCTCGCACAAGGATTTTTTTTACTATTGCTTGTAAAAGAATAGTAAAAAAATCATTCCTCTATTACAAGGCCTTATTAGGTACTCGAACTCCGGTGGGACCGAATTCCGAAACCGAATTTATACCTAGTTCTTTTCGTAAGACAAAAAAAAAATTAATAAAAAATAAAACCGACTTCAAACAAATCCTGTCTTGTGTTGTCTTGGTCTTGGTTTGAAATCAAGCAAGCCCAAACACAAAGTAACTGCTGTAAATCGTTAAGGAATTCCCTCGACTGTCAATCGGTTCCATCATCAGATCGACTCCAGACTTTCATAAAATTGTAGTAAATTAAAGCACTTAATTAAAAAGTTAACAAACGCACTAGTTGTCCCTACAATTTTCGTTGGTTGCCCTCGATTTCTTCTGGATCTCATCATCAAAACCTGACCTGGTGAAAATGGGACTACCTCAGAAGTAAACCCTATTCAATAAAAGAAAAAAAATTGAAATCCGTCTATAATTGACGGAAATATCGGTTAACATAAAAAAAACATACAGACGAATTGAGAATCTCCTCTTTTTTGAAGTCGGTTAAAAATGATAAAGATCATACTAGCGTCGTGTTTCTTCGTTTTCTCTTAACGAAACTACAATATGGGTTTGTTCCACATAAGAACTTGGAGTCGAGATACCACTGAAGATCTCTTTCATTGTAAATCTTTTCAGTCACATCATTATAATTTAAAGCTTCGCAGACTCGACACAAGTGGTACGATTTAGTTCCAAAATACCCATGCTCATTTACAACAGCAAAGTCATTTCTCCAACTATGTAAGGTATTCAAATACTCTTTATTTTCACTTATAAACAGAATATCTGACGCTATTGCTTTCATATTCGTTTCGTTTTTAACACTAGACATAGGGATGTACAAATAGGAGTTTGGCGGTAACAGGGCTTGACAATCGTATCTCGAAACTCCCATTATTATCGGTATGGCACCTTTCGAATAAGCATGGTACCATATTTTTTCCGACAGATATTGACGACACTGAGAGTTTTCTAATACCAAGTAGAATAAGTACTCTGATATTGGCTTGCAGTCTGCTCGAAAATATCCTCGACAGCTGGAAAATTAATAAAAACAAAAAATTGGTATAAGCCCCGCACGTTGATATTGCGCTTGGCGGCCATCTTGGTGACCACTTGGTGACGTATGTCCGTCGAGCAGTCAGTACTAAAAAAAATACCGTACGCAGCTTCGCGAGGCCAGCGCGCGCTCGCGCTACGTCACGATGACGTCACTTAGCTGTCATTATGACAAGGTTTCAGCGCATTACCAACTTGCGGGGCTTAGAAATGTAAGTGCAACACTCACTTACATTTATAAGCCCCGCAAATAAGTGCTATAGAAAAAAATTATGAAGATAATTTACGTAGAAAATCAATTGGGTTTTAAAAAAAATTCGATGACGATAATTTGATAACATAATGTTAAGTGATTTGAATTTGTTTATGGAATTTCTTGGTTCCTTCTACGCCTTAAATGCCTAAAAAGATCTTCACAAACTTCAATTAAATCTAGCTATCGCACTTAGTGCGGACGTAGGCACTGCGAATCATTTTGGGAGTTGGTGATTAGTTTTAATACAAAATAGCGGGGTTAAATAATTATCCATTACGTACCTACGTTTATACGTTTTGTTTTTGGAACACGCTCCATAAACATCAACAGGAATATGCTTTTGCAATTCTTGTATAAAATCCGTTCGATACTTAACTTTACAATTGGACATTAGTATCGTAACCAAGACGTCCCGTCTCTTTTTCTTCCAATTGGGAATTATTGTAGTGATGTCGTCCCACCCGACGTTTTTTAGAACAGGATCATCGAGAGCCACTGTGCGGCCATACGGGACTGGTATATCTGCGTCACTTCTGTAATTTAGACATTTTTAGATAGGTACAGTCACCTCTAATATTGCATGGGCCCCTTAAGATCTATAATGTCATGCACATTTGGGTCCAAATTCACAAAGACTCCACTAGATGGCGCCACTTTACACAAATATTATATTGCATAGACACCTTAGAATCACCAAAAATGTACTAGATGGCATATTTACACTACTCAAAAGATTAATGAGTTGCTATTTTGACAATAATCGCGTTCCTGTGTGAGGTACTAAAAAAATCGACAACGCTAGATACTTGACTTCCAATGTTATCCGAGAGATGGCGTCAATTCTCATTGCAAAGCAATTTCGTTTCGGATTGACCATGCATTCTCAAATTCGTCTGTACCTATGTACTCCCATATTATTACAGCAAGGTTATAGAGACAACTATAGCCACATTTGCCACCCAACGTGGCTCTCTACGAAATTTTGTCACAACTTATCAAAATTTTTGTAGCAATAAATACTTAATTTTAAGTATGGTAAATGTTACCTGGGGACATATGGGCCGAGACCCTGACGGCCAGCAATGTGGCTAGATTGCTGAGCCTGCAGAGGGCAATATCCGTCAGGGTGATAAGGGGATACCGCACGATCTCAGGTGAGGCGGCATGTCTCCTAGCCGGGACCCCTCCATGGGACCTGGAAGCGAGAGCCCTTGCGTCACTGTTTAGATGACGCAAGAAGGCGCTGGAGAGGGGCCAAAGGCTGCGTCTCGAGAAATCGAGGTCCAGCGGTCCCTGCTCCACCAGGAAACCGTGGAGACATGGAAGGTGCGACTAGAGCAAACAAAGGGGGATTTGCCACAATCGCGGCCGTCAGACCGGTCATGGACGAGTGGCTGGAGAGGAGACAGGGTGCTCTCTCCAGCCGGTTGTCACAGATACTTACCGGACACGGTAGCTTCGGTAGGTATCTGTGGCGAAGACACCGAGAAACCACGGCCGAGTGTCAGCACTGCGAGGACCGCAGCGACATGCTGGTGGAGTGCACGGCGTGGGCGCAACAGCGCTAGGCAGGCCCATGACGGCAGCGTGACGTAAGAGACTCACGCACGCCACCTCCCCCCCCCCCCCCTAAGAAGCGGGATGACACCCGAAAACCCCCCAAAGAAGCGGGATAGCACCTCTGGGCGAGGCCGCAGTGGTAGCCGTCGGTCTCTTGGGAGTTCTGGGACATCCTTCCGAGGGCTTACCCGGGGCTCCCAACCTTAGGCTGTTAGGTAGGATACGTGAGGTTTTTTAGTCGGTAGGAGTCCGGCATAGCATCCATGAAGGATTTTTCCTCACAATAATAAAAAAAAGTATGGTAATGGTCGATCAAGTCGAATCTAACCCACGACCTCGTGATCCGTGGTCGCGCATTTCGACTTCTAGACGAGGCAGACAAAGTCTAATCTAAATATACTTGTCACAAAAAAAAGGATAACAATTCTAACTTGGACACTAATTGCTCGTGGCCCCGCGGACTCAGTGTTCTGTAAACGATCACTGCAGTAAGAAACTTTCACTATGGCCGGTCCATGCATGGGTGACCATCCATGCGATCACTTTGTGACATTTATTTGAGCGATTCCGTGCTTCAGAAGGCACGTTAAGCCGTTGGTCCCGGTTGCCAGTAAAATGGCAGTCGTTAAGCTAAGTTGAAGGCTTTATTTTCAACAGCAGGCAGTCACAGCCTGCGCCTGTCCATTTAAACACGGCAATACGGCTCACCACCTATTACGTGGGACAAATTATACAAAAGGTGAAATGTGGGCATATAATATGCCTCTGCCTACTCCTTCGGGGATAAAGGCGTGACCATATGTATGTATGTATGTTTGACACTAATCAAAATTGACATAATACTGTTTCTTACCTGAAAGTCATCGACCAATTGAAAACATTTTCGATATCTTTCAGCTTTACTATCTTATTCGCTAATGAGAAAGTATTCCTAGTTGATTCATCGCTTAGAAATATCCACCTTTGTTCGCGGTTTCTCTCCTTTACTTTAGGAATACGTCCACGCAGTAAATGTACCACTACAGCATCAGCTGTTGCCAACTTGTCATCGTCTCCGGTGAAAATGCAATTGTGCACACTACATTGTGTTAAAGGGTTGCTGCTGTAGAAAGAGAACCATGTGTAAATATATATAGACACTAGCTGACCCCGCAACTTCGTTTACGTCACTTAAGGTGTATGAAAGGAAAGGTATTCCTCATCAGACTCATCAAGCAGCGTGTGAAACGGCCCTGTTTGCTTAATCATAAAAGAGCTTAATGATTAAGACATTGTTTTAAAATAAGATTAAGCCAACACGTCAGTTTAAATTTACACTCTCATTCAAAAAAACCGCTACAATTAAAATTTTAAACATATCTGATTCTTAAAACGGTATAACTTTTTTATTTATAAACCGATCGACATGAAATAAACGCTAAATGTTAAGGGGAGCAAACCTCAACACAATAAAAAAACCGCATTGCAATCGGTTAAGCGGTTACTGAGATTAGCGTGCACAACCGTACAGACAAACAGACATACAGACAAACAGACAAAAATTCTAAAACTCATTGTTTTGGGTTCTATTGCGTTCATAAAGCCCCCCTATGATATTTTTTCTTATTTATTTTCCATGTACAGACAGCGACCTGTTACGATTTTATTATATGTATTGATTGATATTGATATCTATTGATGGATTTCACATTTGTTGTTACAACGGTTTTTGACGTGACAACGTCATATAATTCGATGGAGCCTGCTGCACGCACGAAAAAACATGACTCATGCGGCGTTACCGCCCTCGTGTTCCCTCGCTCTGCCTCGCTCTGAGGCGTTCCATTTATTTTAGGAATGTTTTCAACAGATGACGCTATAATCAATTGATGTGTTATTCCATAGTAAATGTACTACGTTCTAACTCACGATATATAAAAAAAATTAAACCATCAGTATTTTCTTATGATGTTGTCACGTTCAACTATCGTCAGTAAACCGACTTTACTGCCCGTTCGCTCTAACTTTGCCGCTGGCGTAGAGGCGTATACCCGAATTTTTAATTGCACGAAGTAAATTGACAGTAGCTAATGTCACTTCGTCATCGAAAATACGCAACATTGTATGAAGAAGTAACATTAGTTGCTGTCAATTTACTTCGTCTAATTAAAAATTCGACTTTAGTATGGAGCCGAGCGGCAAAGCTAGAGCGAACGAGCAGTACAGACAACCGTTTTTACAGCGGTTTTTAGTCGGTAGGAGTCCGGCAAAGCATCCATATAGGATTTTCCCTCAAGTTAAAAAAAAGCGGCTACAGAAATAGGTAAGTAGGTACTGCTCGTTCGCTCTAACTTTGCCGCTCGGCTCCATACTAAAGTCGAATTTTTAATTAGACGAAGTAAATTGACAGCAACTAATGTCACTTCTTCATACAATGTTGCGTATTTTCTATGACGAAGTGACATTAGCTACTGTCAATTTCCTTCGTCTAATTAACCATTACCTTCTTCTTCGTCTAAATAACCACGCCTCTACGCCAGCGGCAAAGTTAGAGCGAACGGGTAGTAGGTACCTACTTACATCATCTGTAAAAATTTCAGCTAAAGTCCGTTCACAGTTATATTATAGTCCGCGCCAGTTAGCGTGGCAATACAGGACATTAAACCCACCTTCTTCCCGAAAAAAACGATAGATTACTATAGTATCGTTATAGTATCGCTCCCATTGATAAACTGCCGAAAACGGACATCGGTCGATTATCATAATACGGGGGAATGTAGTTTTACGAAGCTACAAGAGAACGCACTAAAAATAAAAATTAAAAATTTTTACATAATCACTTTTCTAGTATACCTAGTAAATGATAATTGCAAAAATGTGCCGCATCAGAACTGATTATTATGAGTGTAAATTGTATAAGAGGTCGACATTTTGACTGTTAAGTACTAATAAAATCGTTTATTGTAATGTTAAGACCTTAACAACTGTCACATAAATTAAAGAATATCATTATATTCAAATAAAAAACCGGAAACATTACAATTTCTGATAATTGAGTATCATTGAAATTAAAAAAATCGAAAATTTTAGACAAACGCGGCGCTTCTAGTAGATTACGAACACTGCACAGCCCTCGACTCGCCAGGGATACGGCACCCTCGGCCTGCCGCCGTCCGCGCCCGCGCCGGTGTGTCGGCACAGCATCTTGTTTGTTTATACCGTGAATTACCGTGTCGCATGCGCCTCGTGCACAGACGTGTTTCGGAAACTTATGATTGTTGTTAATTTTGTTCTTTGTGTGATATGTAGGAAATTTTTGTTATTTCTTTGTTATTAATGTTGTTGTTATTGTTGCTGTTATTATTGTTATGGTGTTGTTGATTTTTATTGTAAAGAAATGAACCCAGAGGCCGGACCATCTACTGGTTAACCCAGTAAACGCCGTCGTCGACGTAATATTTTACAAGCGGAAGCCGGTTCCGGGCGTATACCTTTTACTTCCTCGACACAGAAACGGCCATCAAGTTATCACCAGTGGCGAAAAACTTATGATAATTAACATATAATTATAAATATGTGAAAAAACAACGCCTGAGCATGAACACGTCACTAATCACGATTTGGTGAAGAAAACAGCTAAAAGCTGCCCTAGATCTTTAAGGCAGAATACGAAAAACTCTCGGCAACAGTTGTATTTAATTTCAAAGAAAACTGATAGTAATGAATTATAATTATGCGTAGTATTTTTTTTGTGTTGTAAATAATAACTATTATTATGTAAAATAAATGACTGATATTTAATTATGTGTTGCTTCAATAATGCATCCTACGGTTATCATCCCCTGCCTAACTCGGAGCTGTCTAGACGACTATACCACGATTCACTAACGACAGCCTTATCTGTAGTTTTATGAACATTGAATCTGTCGTATTTGCAAATCACATAACAGTGGTAGGGGGGTGTGAATGACTTGTATTGCCACGCTAACTGGCGCGGACTATACCTCTGAGTGACAGCTCGTCGATCGTTTTCTGTGTGTTGGCATTGCATTAAAGTCGCCCTATGAGTGCCCGCCTAAGACATTTTACCAAACTAAGTGGAGATTATAACATCCAACCTTTAGCACGAATAGTTTTGTTTTTTGTGTCACAATAAACTTTACTTCACTAGGTAGGGTTGTGGAAGTAGAACGCTCGTCTTTGCTCTGACCCAATAATAGCGACAAGAAGGAAAACTTCAGGATTTTTATTGGTATTGATACAAATTTTGGGGAGTCCCACATAATCACTCTGCTCATGTACGGTGTGGTATCCATAAAAGATTTGACTGAATAAATAAATAAAAAATCAAACACACCTATATACCCGAAGAGGTACAAATGCTACGTTACCTAATACCTACGTGTGAACAATAAAAACTTTTTGTGGCTCTTTAAAAATCTAGAAATTTAAAATTACAAGTTTTTGACTCTTCCGACTCAAAAGGTTGCCGACCCCTGCACTAGGACAGTGCTCCTGTTTACTATGCGATTGTATTTAAGATTAATATTATTTATGAATTGAATAAAATAAATTACTACCACCACTAACGAAGGCGAAGTTGCTGTTTCCACAACGTTCCACATCTCAAATACACACCCGAAAAAAACGCCAGCAAGAGAAGAAAGTAAGTTGCGACTAAAAGGGTTACCTATCATAATAACTAAAGTTGTTTCAACTATTTTCAAAACAACTACGGTCAAAATAACTACTGATTAAAACACCTGAAGATCGTTTCACCTATTTTTGTTATAACTACTGGTCGAAACAAATAATGGACGATTCACCTACGATTTATTCAACTACAATTAACTGTGCTAAGATTGATTGAACTATGTATGAAATACATAATAATCAATTCGCCTACGAGTTTATTGTACGATTACGAGTCTCAGTACTCAGGGGTACGTATCATAATGCATAAGTTTAAAATCTATAAGTTTACATTGTATAAGTTCAAAATATATAAAATCAAAAGGTATAATAGTCAGAAGAATATTATTTCCAAGTGAGTGGAAGGCAAACTACAAAACAAAAAAATAACCACGAAGGCTAAGGCGGGAGCTCCGCTCCGCTTCGCTCCCGCCTTAGCCTTCTAACCTAACCTATGCGATTCGAGGTGTTAACCATTATAAGTGAATGGTTAACACCCCGACTCAGAGTACCCCGACTTGGATAGGTTAGGTTAGAAGGCTAAGGCGGGAGCGAAGCGGAGCGGAGCTCCCGCCTGAGCCTTCGTGGTTATTTTTTTTGTTTTGTAGTTTGCCTTCCACTCACTTGGAAATAATATTTTCGGTAGTTAGACGTGACTATACTTTATTAAAGAAACGGGTGGAATCGGGTACATAAATAATCGTCTATAATGATAAGTTTTCTTGTTAAATCAGGAACGGGTGGAATTTGTCACTTTCTGGTCTATTCTTAACATATGTGAACCAATTTTGATACACTTTTACTCCTCCCTTTTGCGTTTTTAATAATTTCACAATGTTTTCACTCATAATTACAATGTTAATCACAACTTGTACTCAGCTTAACCATAGACTGAGTAACAATAGGGCCGACGTTAAACATAAAATGAAATTGTAACTACCCACCACTTCAGAATTAATCCCGCGCGTAGTATGAGTAAACCGTAGGTGAATCGAACATTAGGGATTTCAAACGTAGTCAACATGTCCAATATCTTAAATGAACATTATATTAATCGTCCATTAGTTCAAATAATTATAGTTTATTCGAAATTATGTGAATTAACGAGTAGTCGAGTCGACCAATATGCGTAATGAACATAGGTGAAATAACCGTAGTTGTTTTGAAAATAGTTGAAACAACTTTAGTTATTATAATAGGTAACCACTAAAAGTAAGATTACATTAGAGAAACAATAACTTATTGGGGTAACACAGCAATCAAGATAGGCAACCTAAGTGCTAGAGACCATGACGGCAGCGTGACGTGAGCAACCCACGCCCCCCACCCCTCCTTAGAAGCGGGATCACACCCGAAACCCCTCAAAGACGCGGGATAGCACCCGAAACACCCCCTGGGCGAGGCCACATTGGCGGCCGTAGGTCTGTTGGGAGTCCCGGGACATCCTTCCGAGGGCTTACCCGGGGCTACCAACCACAGGCTGTTGGACGTTACGTGAGGTTTTTTAGTCGGTAAGAGTCCGGCATAACATCCTTTGAGATTCATCCTTTGTTGCCCGTGGCACTACCGTTTGGCACTACCAGTAGTGTCACGGGAAATTTTACTTTCCCGTGGCACTACCGTTCCTATTGGCTGATTAAATCCATATAGTATAATTTCCCATGGCACTACCAATTACCAATGGCACTACTAAATACCAAACATATCAAATCAAGAGCGAATATGTTCTCACATGGTCCCATGATGACAATCGGTAAAACAAATGAAGATCGCCAAAAGAAATGAAGGTCGATAAAACAAATGAAGATCGATAAAACAAATGAAGATCAGTGAAACAAATGAAGATCGGCAATGTCCGTGACTATTATATTATAATTTATTATAACGGTATGTAATAAATATATTCCAGTTAAGGCGCTCCCTCACCGGGAGCATTCGCGCGTAATGTAACGTTACGAGTCGAGAATTACAGCCGGTGAGGGAGGTGAACCGGGCATTGGAATGCGCACCTTGTACCCATACAAGACGAGGTTACATCAGTGAGGGAGGAGAACCGAGCATTACAATGCCCGCCTTGTAATGATACAATGTGTAACGTTTTGATACAACTCGTAACATCAATGCGCTTTTCGCACCTTGTAATGATACAATGTGTAATATTTTGATACAACTTGTAACATCAATGCGCTTTTTTGTTGCGGCTGGCCGGCCGCACACTGGTCCGGATTTTAAATTAGGTGGACATACGATCTAAGATGTCAAATGCTTTTGGGAAAAAAATAGTAGTATGACTACGAATTTCATGTTAATATTGCAATCCAATATGGCCGCCGCGCCGAAATCACAAAATTTCATGATGGGTATCGTTTAAGGGGGTTTTTGGTATGCTGAGTAAGAATCACATGATAATTTTGCAATCCAATATGGCAGCCGCGCCGAAATCACAAAATTTCATGATCGGTATCGTTTAAGGGGGTTTTCGGTATGTTGAGTACGAATCCTACTAATATTATAAATGTGAAAGTTTGTAAAGATGTTTGGATGTTTGGATGTTTGTTACTCAATCACGCTCTAACGGCTGAATGGATCTGGCTGAAATTTGGTACAGGGATAGAGTATAGTCTGGAATAACACATAGGCTACTTTTTATTCCGGGAAAATGTTCCCACGGGAAGCGGGAACGGGAACCAAATTTCACGCGGGCGAAGCCGCGCGCATCAGCTAGTCACATGATAATTTTGCAATCCGATATGGCCGCCGCGCCGAAATCACAAAATTTCATGATGAGTATCGTTTAAGGGCTTTTATCGTAGGCTGAGTACCATTTTAATGTAATAGGCCTTAATTTTACAATAAAGACCTTTTGCCATTTAGTATTTTCGCATCGCTAGTTTAGAAAGCCTAAACTTAATAAGCAAATCATTATAATTTGCATGGAAACATGGAAACTTATTTTATTATAAGACATCATAACTCGGAAGCGCTCGTAGCCCCGCGGACTCAGTGTTCTGTAAACGATCACTGCAGTAAGCAACTTTCACTATGGCCGGTCCATGGATGGGTGACCATCCATGTGATCACTTTGTGACATTTATTTGAGCGTTTCCGTGCTTCGGAAGGCACGTTAAGCCGTTGGTCCCGGTTGCCAGTAAAATGGCAGTCGTTAAGCTAAGTTGAAGGCTTTATTTCAACCGCAGGCAGTCACAACCTGCGCCTGTCCATTTAAACACGGCAATACGGCTCACCACCTATTACGTGGGACAAATTATACAAAGGTGAAATGTGGGCATAAAATATGCCTCTGCCTACCCCTTCGGGGATAAAGGCGTGACCATATGTATGTATGTATGTACATCATAACTTTTGTTTAATTTCTTTTTCGAGCTAAAAATAAAAAATATTCAATATTTGTTATTTATTTCTTTTTGCATTTTTAATATACCTAACTATATTATTTCTTTTTTTTTTGATCTGTTTAACGGTTTTTTTTTGTTTTACGTGAAGGAAAAACGTCATGGATGCTATGCCGGACTTCTGCCGACTAAAAAACCTTATGTGCCCTGCCTAACAGCTTACGGTTGGGAGTCCCGGGTAAGCCCTCGGAAGAATACCCCAGGACTCCCAACAGACCTTATGGCTACCACTGCGGCCTCACCTAGAACTGATCTTCATTTGTATAAGAGACCTTCATTTGTTTTAACCGATATTCATTTGTTTTAGTGATGTTCATTTATTTTTACGATGTTTATTTGTTTAAGCGATCTTCATTTGTCTTGGCGATCCTCATTTGTTTTGGCGATCTTCATTTGTTTTAGTAATCCATTTGCTAGTAGTGCCACGGGAAATATTATTTCCCGTGGCACTACTGGCAAATGGTAGTGTCAACGTAAATGTACAATTACCCGTAGCACTATCAGTAGTGCCACGGGAAAGTAAAATTTCCCGTGGCACTACTGGTAGTGCCAAGCGGTAGTGCCACGGGCAACAAAGGGATTTTCCCTCGCGTTAAAAAAAAAAAAAAACCTAAGTGCTAGAGGTAATATATCTCTGAACGGACTATATCTAGCTATCACGGTTCCTGATGTCCAACTTCATGACGGACAGACAGATGGATGGCGATTTCAGTCTCATGAATAGAGTCCCATTTTTACCTAAAAAACTAGATAAGTGCGAGGCGGATTCGCGCACGGAGTTTTCCGTAACAAAAAAAGGCAAAAACATTACATTTGAGTTATGGCAAAGATAATAATAATATGGTCTAAGAGCCAGCGGCCCCCAGGCATTCGTTAAAGTATAAAAGCTGTAAGTTTCTCAATGTATGTCCCCAACACAGGTAAGAACGAACCCCGCCTATGAAACTTGAGTCGCGGTGGCTTTCGCAGGTATCAGATAGTAAAGGTGTGTAAAATTGTGTGTTAAATTTGGTAAAGTATAAAACTCAGTTTTTACATATTTTACTTATAATAATCCTAAAAGTCACCTTGTCGAAAGCCAGACACTTTGTACGGTTGCAACCCTCTGCCAGACACCCTTAAAGTATATTTAATTATTACTATACTTACGGTATAGTATAAAAGCTGCAATTTATATATGTTATTTGGAGAACTATCAAATGATGTTTTCTCAATAGCCAGACAGTTTCAGTAGTTCCTTTATGTTGCCAGGCACATCAAAAGTCTAATGTAGGTGCGAGCGCGAGGGATATGTGTGTCTGAGGGTGCGAGTGAAATACCGCGTTCGGTCCACTGCAACGTTATACTGCGCATCAGCTATCATTTATTGTGTATAATGAGAACTATTTTCTAGATTTACTATGAAAATTCATTATGTACCATAACTAAGGATCAACGAATAAATGTTTAGAAAATTCTTTTATAAAATTTCTGTGTTTAGGAATCATTAAATTAACAATTAAATAATATATTTAAATAATTATTTTAATAATAGTTATTGGAATAATATAATTAATCTAATACAATAATTAATGGAAAAATATTTCAAAGATATTCTATGAATCGTGGTCGTCAATATCTTGAGTGTCCTCATCACCGCACCCAAAGACGCGAGATAGCACCCGAACCACCCCCTGGGCCATAGGTCCGTAGGGAGTCCTGGGACATCCTTCCGAGGGCTTACCCTGGGCTTCCAACCATAGGCTGCTGGACGTTACGTGAGGTTTATTAGTCGGTAAGAGTCCCTCATAACATCTGTGAGGACTTTCCCTCACGTTAAAAAAAAGAACCCTCATGGGATTGTTCGATGATTGTATTTTCCATCAAATTTGTGAGATCTTCGCTGTGTTGTAAACATTAATTTGATTTTAGACAAGCATACGGCCCACCAGAAGGTCCGGTGTTCACCGCAGCCTATGAACGTTTGCAACACCAGAGGCGCCACTCTTGCGCTGCCGACCCTGTAAAACCCCCTCACTGTAGGCGTTTGGGAAAACCGAGGCAGGGAGATCGTTCCACAAAGAAAGCCCCTATCGGATCTAACCGTGCTCGAACGCTCCGGACGTAGAGTGTGAGGATGGATTCCCTGTCTGTGATTTCTATTTTGTGCCAAATTTGACAATAACTTATTCCTTCTGCTATGTTATTATAATAACACTGTACTACGGAATGTAGTTGAATAAATCACAGATTTAAGAATAATTAGTACGCAAGCTTTAATACGTCAACCTCCCGTGACGAAACGGTCAAGTATCTGATACCTTTGTTTTTAAGAAGTGAGACGCGCCAAATTTTTCGACGCATACACGTACAAGTGTATAATGCCCGTCTGTCTTTTTATACGCTCCAAAATACCACTAAATATTTAAAAATATAATAAATATGGCCAAATGGAAGACAAAATTCTTAATTCAATAATGTAAAAAAACGATTTTCGCGAAAATGCAGATGTCCGTTTGCTCTTTGCTTCCGTCGATATATCCCTGGCGCTCGCATCTACATTAACTTTTGATGTGCCTGGCAACATAAAGGAACTACTGAAACTGTCTGGCTATTGAGAAAACATCATTTGATAGTTCTCCAAATAACATATATAAATTGCAGCTTTTATACTATACCGTAAGTATAGTAATAATTAAATATACTTTAAGGGTGTCTGGCAGAGGGTTGCAACCGTACAAAGTGTCTGGCTTTCGACAAGGTGACTTTTAGGATTATTATAAGTAAAATATGTAAAAACTGAGTTTTATACTTTACCAAATTTAACACACAATTTTACACACCTTTACTACCTGATACCTGCGAAAGCCACCGCGACTCAAGTTTCATAGGCGGGGTTCGTTCTTACCTGTGTTGGGGACATACATTGAGAAACTTACAGCTTTTATACTTTAACAAATGCCTGGGGGCCGCTGGCTCTTGCTCTAATAGTATTACATACAGATCGGCAACTCCCTGCCTCCCACTGAGTTAGCTTCCCCATCCCCCCGCCAAAGTTGATGTGTCTATTGCCGTGTCAGTACTTGAGAGAGTGTCACTGCGTTGCATTACGTATTACTACCTACGTACTTTGTGCTATTGCTTTGGTTTAATTTGTGCTTAGCCGAGGGTAGATTTGAAAAAAGTACCTACATACATGAGATTGCGTTCTGTTCCTTATTATTTTGTTTCCATAGCTAGTGTCCCTAGTATACTCACACACACATTTAAGCTTGATTCAAGCATTCACATTACGTGTATATTAGTGTGGGTGAAAACGAACATTTTTGTATGGAGTTTCCGCCCAGTGGTTATGGGAGCCAACCTTAATTTTTTTGTTCAGTATATTTCTGACTATTACGTTCAGCGATTCAGCCTGGTGACAAACAGACATACGGTGTCCTAGTAATAGGGTTCTGTTTTAACCCTTTGGGTAAGGAAACCTAAAAAACCGGCCAAGTGCGAGTTGGACTCGCCCATGGAGGGTTTCGTAGCAGCAAGTAACATAATATAAAAGTTCTTATAGTTCGTTGTAACTTTGATTGATGTTTTACCATGTTCGCAGTGGTAGTGATTTTTCTAACGGAAAATTGCGGTTTGACGTATTAAAAAAAAACTACCAGCTCTAGCTCGTTCAAACCAATTTTCGTTGGTAGTTTTTATGGCAATGTACATCATATATTCTTTTTAGATTTATCATTCTCTTAGTCTAGAAGTTAGAGGGGGGGGGGGGGGACGACGATGACACACATTTTTCCACTTTGGAAGTGTCTCTTGAGCAAACTATTCACTTTAGAAAAAAATGATTGTAGAAATTGCCCTCATATGGACTACCCGAGAGACTATGCGGATGGGTGTCTAGCTTCTTGGTAGAGGCATCAGGGCCGTCGTCGACGGCAGCTGTTCAGACTGCATGGCCATAAATGCTGGAGTACCGCAAGGCTCAGTGTTATCTCCTACTCTGTTTCTGCTGCATATCAATGACATGTTGTCTATTGACGGCATTCATTGTTATGAGGATGACAGTACGGGGGACACTTGTTACACGGGCCGCCCCGGTATCTCTCGGGACACAGTGGAGGAAAATCGTGAACAGCTTGTGTCTGAAATCGAGGCTACTCTTACTAGAGTGTCCGATTGGGGTGGACAAAATCTTGTCCAGCTCAACCCTTCCAAGACACAAGCTTGTTTTTTCACCGCTAAGCAAACCCCAATTACTGTAGCGCCGCAATTTCAGGGTACATCTCTTTCCATCTCCAAAAGTATAGGGATCCTTGGCATTGACATCTCCAGTGACGTTCAGTTCCGTAGTCATTTGGAGGACAAGGCTAAGCTGGCGTCCAAGAAGCTAGGTGTGCTCAACAGGGCGCGGCGGTACTTCACTGCGACGCAAACACTGCTTCTCTATAAGTCGCAAGTGCGGCCGCATATAGAGTACTGCTGTCACCTCTGGGCGGGAGCACCTGAATATCAGCTTCGTCCATTTGACTCGGTGCAAAGACGAGCTGTAAGAGTTGTCAACGATCCTGTACTTACAGCTGGTGTGGAACCTCTTCGCGACAGGAGAGACTTTGCCTCCTTATGCGTGTTCTACCGCCTGTACAATGGTATGTGCTCTGAGGAATTGTTTGATATGATGCCCACGGCTACGATCTATCATCGCACCGCTCGCCACAGACAGGGAGTTCATCCTCACACTCTGCGTCCGGTGCGTTCCCGCACGGTTAGATCCGATAGGTGTTTTCTTCCGCGCACGCTTAGGTTGTGGAATGACCTCCCTGCCTCGGTTTTCCCAAACGCCTACAGTATGGGGTTCTTCAAAAGGGGTCTTAGAAGGTTTTTGCAGGGTCGGCAGCGCGAGCGTGGCACCTCTGGTGTTGCAAACGTTCATAGGCTGCGGTGACCACCGGTCCTTCTGGTGGGCCGTATGCTTGTCTGCCACCTTAGTGGTATAAAAAAAAAGAAACCTCAATAGCATTTTTGAAGACCTATATCCCTACACGTATGAGTTTGATGAAAAAAATAATTTTAAGTTTCAGTTCTGAGTATGGGGACCCCCAAAATTTACTGCTTTTTTTCTAGTTTTATATAAGAATCTTAATGCGGTTCACAGAATACATCTAGTTACCAAGTTTCAATAGCATAGGCCTCATAGTTTCGGAGAAAAGTGGCTGTGACACACGGACGGACAGACAGACAGACAGACAGACAGACAGACATGACGAATCTATAAGGGTTCCGTTTTTGCCATTTGGCTACGAAATCCTAAAAAGAAACTGCTGAAGTGATCACCTACCTAATGCAATTTTTCATTTCTCTCTACAAGTTAGTTGGGGATATCCTTATGCTTGCTCTACATTACTTGCGAAGTTGAAAAAATTTTGACGAAGTAGGCCGAGGTGCCCCAACATACACTCTCGTACTCGTCCAACTTCGTTCAACTTCGCGAGTAATGTGGAGGAAGCATTAGACGAGAATCTGCGAATTGAGGGCACTTCCTCCAAACAGTTTATGATGTAGACTTAGGGTGAGCGCCCACTGCTTTGCGATCCGGTGCGTTTGTTGTATTTGACAGCTTTTTCTTTTTTAATTTGGCATGGCTTCAAATTGAGAACATTGGTGAATGAACTAAAAACTGGATTCATAAAGGTCGCCTTACATGCTTATTTAGCCGGATCACGAGGACCACGAGGGACAACTGACTGTTTCTCGTGGTCCTATTACGAAAACGGATGTCAATATTTTAATCTTTATGTTTTTGCTTATATACACTTTTTCAATAGGTATAACATTAAATTTTAAAATAAAACAAATAAGGAAGTCAGTCTTCATTTAATTTATCGATTTTAATTTTTTGTCAATCTTCATTTGTTTTTCCAATTTTCACATGTTTCACTGATCTTCATTTGTTTTGAAAATTAGCGCATACCTAGTTATATACAGAATGTAGATAAAAAGTAGGGACCACGAGGGAGAACTGCTTTCTCGTGGTCCCACTATTTCGTCACACTAATGGTACCACGAGAAAACATGGGTAAATGTGTGTGCAACTGTACAAGGTTCGTGGTATGATCGTGAAGTTAGAGCCGGAGGTGGTTTTTGGACGCGAACTCGAAGACATGAATTTGGTGTATAAGTTGTGTGCATTAAGTTGCTCTAGCTATCAACTTAATGCATATTTAGCCACCAGATGACATTATTTTATCTACAGACTGTCGGATATGGTCTGGAAGCGAACCAAATCCGTGAGTCGCTCGAACCAAATCCAAAAAGTATTGTGTTATAGATACAGGTTTTTGTGACAAATAAAGCTACCGATGTTGACGAGTATTGAATTTGTCTCTTCTATTAAGTAAGTACCAACCAATTCCTACCCTCTGTTCAGGACCTTACGGTTCCACTAAAGCATAACCTGGACAGGACACCCTTGGCATGAGCTCAATATGAGCGTAGGCTCAATTGTAAAAAACTATATTGAGAGATTGCGGAACGCGAGCCTAATGCTCGCCTTGCGGAAATTAGGGTTTAAGGGGCCCCACTAACAACAAGACTCAGGGGCCCTAGTGACCTCACCGGCAAGCGGTGCACCTTCCGAACAACGGACGACGCTCCGCGTATTTAGGTACCCATATGGTGGCCTAGGCTCCCATGTGGTACAAGGTGGTACAATATTGGTCCGGGGGGTCCCCCAAGTAACCCAGCCCCGGTTGGGTTGCGTTCGGGGTTCAGCAGCTGCACAGCCTGGCCCGGGGCGATGTTTGATGCAGCAGGGGGGGACCAGTAGGCGGTACGTGGTGCCTAGTCTGGCTGACGGATGTTGACCCCCCGGCCAGGGAGACCCGTAGAAACGGTCTTGCCGCTGGCTGCCCGTGGCATATTATAGGGGCCTAACAGGGACTAACCACCCTGGAAGGCTGCCCTACCAGGCCACGCATTATCCCGATGTGGTCCGTCGTGCGGGATGGTGACCGGAAGGGGACCCGGCGGCCATACCCTTCCGTCCGGCGGGTCGACTTCCTTCTAAACACACAGTCATAGATAAAGCTAAGCCCCTACGACTTGTCACTCACTGCTGCAGCAAATGTCGCTCCGTCTTCACGTCTCCCTTTAACCCAATCATGGCAGCGCAAAATAAAAATAGAGGTTTCACAGCGGCCGCTGCGACCATTCCCCAAAACGCACTATTCGAGGTGGAATTCGCTAACATCCGCGGACTCCAAGCCAACCTCGACGCCGTCTTTCACCATCAAGAGACGGGACGGCCTGCTGTGATGTTCCTAACGGAGACGCAAACACGCCGCCCTGCCGATCAGTCGTACCTTTGTCGTGACTTCAATGGTCACCACACTGAGTAGCTGGGGTTCCTCAAGACTGATCCTGCGGGACAGGCCGCCCACGCGTTCGCTCTCTCCCATGGTCTGACCCAAATGGTACTCGGGATTACGCGCATACCGGACAGGTCAGACCATGAACCCGCCCTTCTGGACTTACTGCTGACGAGTAATCCAGTACGAGAATACTTTGCAACCATCCCGTGGATTTAGCGCTGCTTTGCAGAGAGGGCTTCATCGGAAAGCGCCTCTGCTGTTGCTGGTGAGATAACATTAGGTATGGAATACTACATTCCATACACTGATGTCGCCAGCATCCGCAAAGCCCGCCCCTGGTTTGCGGGTGAGTGTGCCGTAGCCTTTCAGCCAACACAGGCGGCTTACCGCACCTGGATCAGGGCTCGGGCTGTGCGCAACCCGAATGTGGCTCACCTCAAGGCAGCGTACAACATAGCCACTCGGTCGAGTAAGAGAGCTATCAGGAGAGCGGACGCCCAGCGCGTCACGCGGCTTGGTCAGGAGCTCACGTCACATCCGACGGGCAGCCGTGGATACTGGCAACTGGCCAAAGCCGTGCAGGCCAACTTTTGCAAGCCCTCGCTGCCGCCGCTGCGCTATCCTGACGGATCAGTGGCTCACAAAGCCCAAGAGAAAGCTGAAATGCTGGCCAATCTCTTTTCGGCTAGCTCCCGGGTCGATGACTGTGGCAAGCAACCTCTCACTTTCGCAGACTGTGGAACCACGATGCCGGATATTCATATCCAGCAATGCGATGTGCGGGGTGCGCGGCAGCAGAGATGCCACTCATACATAGTGGAGAGAATTGTCGCTAGAACCCAGCGTTTTAAAAGACGTTCCTCTGTCGAACTATAAAAACATGGAACGACCTGCCCGCTCACGTTTTTCCCTCATCTTACAATCCCGGGTTCTTGAAGAGGAACGTGAAGACGCACATCACAGGGCAGCCAACTTGAGGGTCACTGTCTAAAGTCTTAAGGACTGTGACACTGGCCCCCAATCGCTAGATGCACCACGGCTTACCATCAGGTTGGTGGCGACGTCAATTTGGCGAGCTAAATAAAAAAAAAGGAATCTTAATTAAGGTAAGGCGGTTCTACGCACCGCATCAGAGATATTTGCCTGCGTCGGAAAATGTTTTCACCTTTGGAATGACACCGCGAGGTACTTACTCGTCACGCTAGGTGCTATGCAGAGATGTGCTGTCCAATACGATTGATGGTCCTGATGTGATGTAAAAGCCCCACGAACACTTTTACACACATTTACCCGGTGTTTTCTCGTGGTACCACTAGTGTGACAAAATAGTGGGACCACGAGAAGTTTCGAGAGTTTTCTGTTCTACTAAGTATGTCCTGTTTTCAAAACAAATGACGATCGACAAAACAAATGAAGATCTTTAAACAAAGAATGACAAAACAAATCAAGATCAGTGGAACATGTGAAGATCAGAGAAAAAAAATTAAGAATTACAAAAATTTATATCAATAAAATAATGAACACCGACTTTTTTAGTTATTTAATATTAAATTTTAAAATTTAATTTAATGTTATACCTATCTAAAAGGAGTATATAAGCAGGTAACATCAGGACCAAACAGTTGACATCCGATATCGTAGTGAGACCACGACACGAGAAACAGTTCTCCCTCGTGGCCCCACTAGTGGTTCAAATAGTGGGACCACGCAAAACACCGACATTTATTCGATATCCACCTCGCGATTCTCACGAAAGTGTGAAACGGCATTATGCCGGCTAAATTAGCGTGTAAAGCGACCTTAATGAATCCAGTTTTTAGTTCATTCACCAATGATCTCAGTTTATAGCCAGGCCAAATTAAAAAAGAAAAAACGCAAACGCACCGGATCGCAAAGCAGTGGGCGCTCGCCCTTAGACCATGTAGAGGGAAGGAGGACCTATAGATCGCTCATAAAATGATACCACGATTTTTCAATAATACCTTTCTAACCGTGACTTACATGATTCAAATAACTCTGCGTCTGTGCAGTTCGTTCGTTCGCTCCGCAATTATGTACCTATTAAGACTGCAATGTTCGACCTTGACAAATCCTAAGGCAATTCGAACGATTGCAGCGTACGGTTTTGCTGGATTTCATTCGATTTTAATACATTATATTACTGTTATAAAATCTGAGGGATTTTAAGAATAAATCTATACGTAAAATATTGTTCTAAAGACCTATATCTATTTTATGATAAGTTTTTATGAGAATTAAACTCATTTATTTAGATATAAAAAAGTATATTACTTGTTAAGATTTTTGCAATATTTCTCATTTTTCGAGAGCGATTTCGATAGAACAAAGTATTAGATAGATAGATACTCTTTATTGTAATACCAAAATACAATTTATACTACTTATATCTACTTACACTAAATTGGTTTTACAATTGGCGGCCTTATCGCACAAGGCAATTTCTTACAGGCAACCTTTCGTGTATTGTATAAGTATTCCTAATCGTGTTTTGATACGTTAAAAAAGCAAGAGTATCTAATAAATTACAATAGTATAGTTTTATCAGATCAAATCGAAGAATATTTCCTAGTATAAAGTTCACCCCAAGATGAGTCTCTTTCGAACATACAAGCCTTAGGTATCACAGGGGAAACTACTGCGCAGTTGAGACGCGAGGGGGCGCCCGTTACGCCTCAGATGCTTCTTTTTGAGTGATTTTATAAATAAAAGACACGCATCGGGGCGGGAAGCATAATCTAAGATACTCTTTTTTTACGGGAACCTATTCATGAGACTCGTCGTCCGTCTGTTTGTCTTTCCATCACGAGGCTGTATCTCATGAACGGTGATAGCGAGAGAGCTGAAATTTTCTCAGATTGTGGGTTTCTGTTGCCGCTATAACATCATCAAATAATAAAAACAGAAATATAAAAATACTTAAGGGGAGTTTCCATACAACAAACGGGATTATTTTGCTATTTTATTGAAAATATACCGATACCTCGGGGCTCAACGGGCGTAAGCGCCAAAAGTCGATTTAACAGTTGAGCAATAAAACAAAAATAAAATTTCTTTTTTTGCCATATCAAAAAATGGGGTCGTAAATACCATTTTTTGCGAATTGGAATACTTTAAATATACAGATCGATAGAGGAGAAAAATATAAGTAGGATTGCATTAAAAACACAATTTCTCCAAAATGGCGGTTACGCCTTTTGAGCCCCGCCCGAGGTATCGACTTAAGTAACGGGGGACATTAATAATTTTTGAGGGGAAAATCCTCAGAGGATGTTATGCCGGACTCTTACCGACTAAAAAACCTCACGTTACGCCCAACAGCCAGTGGTTGGGAGCCCCGGGTAAGCCCTCGGAAGGATGTCCCGGGATACAAGAAGACGCTTAAAATACTCACAGTAGATACCTAACAATATATGGCCGGCTGACTCGGTGGCACAGGCAGTAGTGTAAGAGAACTCGTTTTGATACTATGGACATTTTAATATGTGCTAAGACCTTTGAACTTGAACCAAAAGATGAAGAGAAACATTATATCACTTTATATATTAATACCACGCCTCTCTCCTCCTCATTCTCCTGTGACGCAAACGAAGTTGTGCGGGTCAGCTCTAATGATTATAAGCGACGCGACGACGGGAGTAAATGCGACGGGAAACATTATAACACTAAATATTTATACCACACTTTTCTCTTTCTCACTCCCATGTGACACAAACGAAGTTGCACTGGTCAATTAGTGTATAAGGTTTATGCCGTATTTCGGTTTTGTATTTAATTCGAGAAATTGCCTTTTAAAACAGATATAAAAGAACGTACTTACTCAGAAGATCCAAAATTGTAAACATGCCTTTTTTTCAGCCAATCCCAATATTTCCAAACTAAAACAACGAATGTTTTGTTTTGTGGACTACTGTCCACAGCTTCGTCATACTTAAACAGCATTGTACCCAAATTTGAGGTCGGCCAGTCCTGAAACAATGAGATATTTGAAGTGTGATTGAAGCCAGTATCGATTTTATTGGATTTCAATTTCCCACTAGGTTAAATTTCAATAAAATTTCATTAGGTATCTACTTAGTATATGTTATACATTATAATATCATCATAATAGTAGATCTGTCACCAAAATGTTGTCGCCAAACAATATAAAAGCAATCTACCTATGTGTCACGTACATATAATAAAACTGTAAAGGGTCGAGAATCTGTACATGGAAGATATTTTGAAGATTTTAACTGTATGGCATTCTCTAATCGATACTGAAGCTGAAAATGTATTTTTTTTGTCTGTACCTCTGTCTTTCTGTTTGTCTGTCTGTTTCCCGAATAAGTATCACACCGAAACTACTCAATTAATTTAAATGATACTAAAGAAGCGCAATCTGAGCTTATGATGCTAGGAAGGTTTAAGGGTACTTTTGATTCCGATGTTTTGCGCGGTTCCTTTGGGAGAACGAATGAAAGACAAAATAGTTTTTCAGTCGTAATTTCTCAACGCGTAGTTCATTTTCAAATATTCATTTTGTGTTAGTAAGGAATTACTTTGAAAGGAAAAAAGAGACATTGCAACTTTCGCTAGACCTAGAATTACCTATACTTTTTTTCTTTCTTTTTTTGGTGTGAGGGAAAATCCTCGTAGGATGCTATGCCGGACTCTTACCGACTAAAAAACCTCACGTAACGCCCAACAGCCTATGGTTGAGAGCCCCAGGTAAGGGTCCGTTCACACAGACCGGCTCGGAGAGCAGAGCAGATTCTTATCACGTTGAAAACAGAGCTTTTATTATTTGAAGTAAGGTTTATTCTTGCATGTGCACTGCTTTTGTCAGTAAAAATGCTTGAACGCGCTTGGTGTGAAATAATAAGAGGAGCTGACCGGCTCCGATCGCGTACTTTTCTCCTCTTTCTTGCTCGCGCAGCCGATCGGCTCCGATTGCGTGCTCTTTCCCGCTCGCGCAGCCGATCGGCTCCGATTGCGTGCGCGCTGCCCCACGCCGACCGACCGCCATTTCGATAGCACAATTTAAACAGAACAGTTGTGTGCACTTATACGAAAACATGACTGATGAAAATTTAATATATTTCTTCATCGGAGCTATCTAAAATCATGTTCCGAAAAGCACCCGTTAACACCGAAAACAAAACTTGGAATACTGGTACTGCGCTGCACTCGATGAATCCGACCGGATGCGAGCGCATCCGTCCGGCTCCGAGCGCATCCGACCGGCTCCGAGCGCATCCGACCGGCTCCCAGCGCATCCGACCGGCTCCGAGCGCATCCTCTTTCAGCCGGTCTGTGTGAAATAGTTGGCGACTCCGCTCCGACCGACTCCGAGCGTATACGATCCGTTCTGTGTGAAAAGAAAAGTGCGCGCCGATGCTCTTCGAGCCGGTCTGTGTGAACGGACCCTAAGCCCTCAGGAAGGATGTCCCCGGACTCCCAACAGACCTACGGCCGCCAATGCGGCCTTGCCCAGGGGGTGGTTCGGGTGCAATCCCGCGTCTATGGGGGGGTTTCGGGTGTGACCCCGCTTCTAAGGGGGGACGTGTGGAGCGCCGTGTCATCGCTGCGGTCCTCGCAGTGCTGACACTCGGCCGTGGTTTCCCGGTGTTTTCGCCACAGATACCTACCGAAGCTACCGTGCCCGGCAAGCATCTGTGTCAACCGGTAGGAGAGAGCACCGTCTCTTCTCTCCAGCCACTCGTCCATGACCGGTCTAACGGCCGCGATTGTGGCGAATCCCCCCTTTGGTTGCTTAAGTCGCACCTTCCATGTCTCCAC
Organism: Miltochrista miniata; assembly: GCA_933228765.1. Lineage (NCBI taxonomy): Eukaryota > Metazoa > Arthropoda > Insecta > Lepidoptera > Erebidae > Miltochrista > Miltochrista miniata. The sequence goes on from OW121772.1 coordinate 9,925,118, forward strand.
GGTTTCCTGGTGGAGCAGGGTCCGCTGGGCCTCGATTTCTCGAGACGCAGGCCTTTGGCCCCGCTCCAGCGCCTCCTTGCGCCATCTGAACAGTGACGCAAGGGCTCTCGCTTCCAGGTTCCATAGAGGGGTACCTAGAATTATACTTAGAATTGCTGAGCCCGCAGAGGGCGATGGCCGTCAGGGTGATAACTTATCACATAAGGAGATACCACACGATCTCCGGTGAGGTGGCATGTTTCCTAACTGGGACCCCTCCATGGAACCTAGAAGCGAGAGCCCTTGCGTAACTTTTTAAATGGCGCAATGAGGCGCTGGCGCGGGGCCAAAGGCCTGCACCTCGAGAAATCGACTGATCATGGACGAGTGGCTGCTGGAGAGGAGACACGGTGCTCTCTCCTACCGGTTGTCACAGATGCTTACCGAGTGTCAGCACTGCGAGGACCGCAGCGATGACACAGCGCTCCACACACTGGTGGAGTGCATGGCGTGGCCACAACAGCGCCAGGCCCATGACGGCAGCGTGACGTGAGAGATTCACGCACGCCCCCCCTAAGAAGCGGGATGACACCCGAAAACCCCCCAAAGACGCGGGATAGCACCCATGTATACATGCATACATGCCCCCCCCCCTTTGAATACAATGAATGGTGGGGAGTCTCCCTTAAAACAAACGTGTTTTTTTGCCGTATTTAGTACGGAACCCTTCGTATGCGAGTACAACTCGTACTTGGCCTCGCCTAGGGATTCTTAATACCTACCTGTGTTATGCTTACTCGTATTGTGCACTGTTTTCCAAAATAGAGGATTTTGGCCTAGTTTGGGATCCAGTATTACAAATGTAAATTATTGTAAATCTACTAGTAACCAAAAAAAAAATCGGAATTTACATTTGAAATATTTGGAATCTGGCAATCCACCAATAAGCTATTCAACATTTTCAAGAATGAAACCGTTTTGGGTCATCCAACCAAATGTGAATGCGCGAAATACATGCCTATGCGAAAAACACGAAAATATGAAACATTTAATTGAGTCCATGAAAAGAAAACAAAATATCCGACGTTTTAGGCAGACTATGTTGTAGTAAATATAACATAAATTGCCTGCAAAGATTATGCCCAAACTGTAAAAAGAGACACATTGATTATCAGGAGTTTAATAACGAAATAAGCGTGGCGTATTGGAGTTGGGAGAAGAACAAAACCACATACGTCAAAAATAATGTAGAAAAATTTGCTATTAAAATTGAAAAGGCAAGACATTGGGTGAAACCTCTAGATCTTATAAAAAAATTTGAAACCAACCTGAAACCATTTCTTAAACATTGCGCCAACAATAAAAATCAAAATCAAGCGTTTAAAATTTTAAAGCAAAATATGACCACCGAAGACTGCATTATTCAAATTGATTTCAGTGAAAATTATAATTCTAAATACGGATCTGAAATTCAAAGCCTTCATTTTGGTGGTAGCAGGCAGCAGTTTACTTTACACACAGTCGTTATATATTTCAAAGTAAACAATGAAACTTGTAAAACTCAGTCTTTTTGCACTGTAAGTACTTCTTTAAGGCATGACGCTGCTGCGGTTTGGGCACATCTTGTTCCTGTTTTGAGAGAAATAGAGATAACTGCACCTCTAGTTCGCAATCTTTATATTATTTCTGACTCACCATCTGCGCAGTACAGGAACAAAAAAATATTTTTTATAATGACACAGTTGTCTACCTATTGTCCAATGTTGAACAACTTAGTTTGGAACTATTGTGAGTGCGGTCATGGAAAAAGCGCAGCAGATGGAGTGGGTGGTGTGCTAAAGAGAACTCTAGATAAACAGGTCTCGTATGGACATGATATTACTAATGTTGAATCACTGGTCCAAAACCTGAAATATTTTGTTAAAGGAGTGAAAATTTAAATTGTTGAAGATTTCAGGTGACAGAAAAAGACTGGCTTTTGCCCAAAGACTTGAAAACATTTTCTGGAACTATGAAGGTTCATCAAGTTGTTTGGTCTAAAGAATCAGGAAACCGTTTAGCACTTCGTAATCTTTCCTGTATTGAAAAAAAATGCCTAAACGAAACTATATAGTGCTCTCACGGTAAACATTTAGGCTTTTATGACCTCTCTGGGACTCAATTATCGACTTTTGTTGATAATAAAAACATACAGCTGCGTCCAATCCAACTGACAGAAAAGTTGGTACTACTACCCAAAATTTCTAAAACAAAGAAAAGTACAAAACATTTACAACCAAAAAAAGTCACTGATGGACCAAACAGGAAATCAATTCAAATCAATAATATATCGGTTATTAAGCCCTCAACATCCCAATGTACTATTGGTATGAGTTATGAAAAAGAAAGGATAGAACAAGAGTCATCAATGATACATGGATCATTACTGGAAAAGTATGGGGACTTCGCTGTACTTAGCACTCCGTCATGTTCATTTTTTGAGAACTCTGACACCGCATTTATTGATAAGTATGAAAAGTCCAGTAATACCGACAGGGAAGAAGAAATCAAGATTAAAATTAAACAGAGAAAAGTAAGCAAATTATCTTCGTCGTCGTCGTCGGATTTCAATATTTTTTAATTAATTCGTTAATTGCGTTCACTTTTATTTTTTGATTCTTTGATATAGTTTTTATTTTAAAACATGTAACTAACTCACTTTTAGAAAAACAATTTCAGATAAGTACTCTATGTTATTTTTAGGTAGTAAGTAACTTTTAAAAGAAGACTGAGGACTATAATTATAGTAAATCATTGTGATATGTATAAATTAAATCAATATAAAAGGAGGCTGATTAGATATAATAATGATAGTAGCGAATTAAGAATTAATTAATTACTTTTAAACTATTGCGTTGCATGTTGTATAACTATTCGACAAGGAAACTCACGCGAAAAGCATGCATTGTTACCATTAACTTTGCTTGTCTAAGTCCACTTGTGACCAGGGCAACAATGTTACAATGGCATCTTTTTCGCCTTAATTCCCGTGTCAAATACGAGAAGTGATTGTTGTTGAACTAATTGCTTGATTACAAATAAACATGAGTAGAAATAATTGTGTTGCCTATTTGTAAACAAGTATGTAGAAATTCTATTGTTGATAAATTAATATAATTAGGTAATCCAATTACTTACTTAAAGGAAGGCAATGTAAAATGGCAACCAACATACCTGTTCACTTCTATCTCAATGACTAGTGATGAGTGACTAGAAGAAGACTAGTGATTGCGCTATTTTCATTCCTTTCACATAAGCAATCAGATTATATAGCTAAACTGTTTGTAATAATAATTTACGATGTCGTGATCTCAATTTAAGATTTTTTGTTGTTTATAAATGTTTAAGATTAGAAGAAGTGCATAGCTCTTTTGAACAGATTTTGATATTTTTATAATATTTCTTAGTAAACCATTGTGTTGTAAAAATATAATAGTTGATTTAGTAAATTTTGAAGTTTTCCTTACCTAACACGATAATATTACAAGTAAAAATTAACACTATTCTCGTTCCGCAAACAATTTCATTTAATTAATTTACCTAATTCAATAGTTTGATCTTATATTCAATAAATATCACTTAATGATAAACTATTGAATTTTATTTAGATTCATTTCATACAATCTACGGAACTCACCTATAAATAAATGACGTTACGTAATATCATGCCAGTGCACAGTCTTATCATTTCAGTGACAATTTTTGTAATTTCGGTGGACGATTTATCATTTCAGTGAGCATTTTTCATTTCAGTGTACTCCTAAAAATTCAAACATAAATATTTCGGTAAGTATTAAGATTATTTGATGTCCACTTACGCGTATGCCACAAATAAGGTTAAAGTTTCTTTTAGTTACTTAATAATGTGTAAAAAGCATCGTTATAAAAAAGCCCACCGAAATGACAAAAAAAAATCACTTGTTGAATTTCACCCATTTATGAAGATAATTCTGGTGCTGTAGAAATTACAAATTGCTCAAAGCACATAGAAGTGCATTTCCATTATATTCATGAGTCTATTAAGGACTAGCGAACGTCAGGCGGTTTCACCCGCGTAGTTTCCGTTCCCGTGGGAACGTGGATTTTTGTTTTTTTGTTTGTTTGTTTGTAACGAATAGGCTCCGGAACTATTGGAAAAATTCTTTCACTGTTGGGAAGCTACACTCTTTGCGGTGAACACAGGCTATATTTTATTCCCGTATTCCCGCTGGTGAAACCGCGTGACGTCCGCTAGACGTCCGTGAAGTTAGCATCTCAAATGTTGGCATCTCACAAATAAAGTCAATATATAGTGGCATCCAGCATAGTTCTACAGTTCTAGACCGGTTTCAAAAATAGTTCAGTCGATTAAATCATTAAAATCGAGATTTTAAAAAATGAGATGCTAACTTCACAAACTCATCATAGCATCTCACAGTATTAAGCGAGACTGAGTAAAAAAAAGTTTATATTTGGTGAGTTCTATACCATAGGCATGTACCATCAATAGTTCTGGCGTCTACCACCTTACAAAAATTTTTTATTGACATTTTTCTTTCAATCTTTACATAAAAAGACAAATTTCACCATACTACAGTGAGATGCTACCCTTTTTTTTAAAGTTCTGACTCAGAAGAAAAATAATGATGATACAAAATACTTCTACCTACCCATTGCAAAAGAGTTCCGGTGTCTACCACCTTCAGTTTTTTTTTCAGGATTTTTTTCATAAAAATTTGCTTAAAAAGTGACATGCTCCCATACTATAGTGAGATGCAAGCCTTTTCTTATTGAGTTCTGACTCAGATAACGTGTATAGATAATAAAAAACACTTCTACCTACACATTGCGAAAGTGTTCCGGTGTCTACCACCTTCAGTTTTTTTTTTTCAGGATTTTTTTCGTAAACATTTGCTTAAAAAGTGACATGCTCCCATACTATGGTGAGATGCTAGCCTGTTTTTTAGAGTTCTGACTCAGAAAAAGTGTTTAAATAGTAGAAAACAATTCTACCTACACAATGCAAAGGAGTTCTGGTGTCTACCACCTTCAGTTTTTTTTTCAGGATTTTTTTCGTAAACATTTGCTTAAAAAGTGACATATGCTCCCATACTATGGTGAGATGCTAGCCTTATTTTGAGAGTTTTAACTCAGAAGAAGTGTTTAAATGGTAATAAACACTTTTATCTACGCATTGCAAAGGAGTTCTGGTGTCTACAAATTTCAGTTTTTTTTTCAGGATTTTTTTCGTAAACATTTGCTTAAAAAGTGACATGCTCCCATACTATGGTGAGATGCTAGCCTTTTGTTGGTAGTTCTGTCTCAGAAGAAGTGTTTAAATGGTAGAAAACACTTTTACCTACACAATGCAAAGGAGTTCTGGTGTCTACCACCTTCAGTTTTTTTTTCAGGATTTTTTTCGTAAACATTTGCTTGAAAAGTGACATGCTCCCATACTATGGTGAGATGCTAGCCTTTTTTTGAGAGTTCTGGCACAGAAGAAGTGTTTAAATGGTAGAAAACACGTTTACCTACACATTGCAAAAGAGTTCCGGTGTCTACCATTTTCAGTTTTTTTTTCAGGATTTTTTTCGTAAACATTTGCTTAAAAAGTGACATGCTCCCATACTATGGTAGGATGCTAGCCTTTTTTTGAGAGTTCTGATTCAGAAGAAGTGATTAAATAGTAGAAAACATTTCTACCTACACAACGCAGAGGAGTTCTGGTGTCTACCACCTTCAGTTTATTTTTCAGGATTTTTTCGTAAACATTTGTTTAAAAAGTGACATGCTCCCATACTATGGTGAGATGCTGGCCTTTTTTTGAGAGTTCTGACTCAGAAGAAGTGTTTAAATGGTAGAAAACACGTTTGCCTACACATTGCAAAAGAGTTCCGGTGTCTACCATTTTGAGTTTTTTTTTCAGGATTTTTTTCGTAAACATTTGTTAAAAAGTGACATGCTCCCATACTATGGTGAGATGCTAGCCTTTTTTTGAGAGTTCTGATTAAGAAAAAGTGTTTAAATGGTAGAAAGCACTTTTAACTACACATTGCAAAAGAGTTCTGGTGTCTACCATTTTCAGTTTTTTTTTCAGGATTTTTTTCGTAAACATTTGCTTAAAAAGTGACATGCTCCCATACTATGGTGAGATGCTAGCCTTTTTTTGAGAGTTCTGACTCAGAAAAAGTGTTTAAATGGTAGAAAACACTTCTGTCTAGACATTGCAAAGGTGTATTGGTGTCTACAACCTTCAGTTTTTATTTCAGGATTTTTTTCGTAAAAATTTTCTTAAAAATTGACATGCTCCCATACTATGGTGAGATGCTAGCCTTTTGTTGGTAGTTCTGTCTCAGAAGAAGTGTTTAAATGGTAGAAAACACTTTTACCTACACAATGCAAAGGAGTTCTGGTGTCTACCACCTTAAGTTTGTTTTTCAGGATTTTTTTCGTAAACATTTGCTTAAAAAGTGACATGCTCCCATACTATGGTGAGATGCTAGCCTTTTTTTGAGAGTTCTGATTCAGAAAAAGTGTATAAATGGTAAAAAGCTCTTTTAACTATACATTGCAAAAGAGTTCCGGTGTCTACCATTTTCAGTTTTTTTTTCAGGATTTTTTTCGTAAACATTTGCTTAAAAAGTGACATATGCTCCCATACTATGGTGAGATGCTAGCCTTATATTGAGAGTTCTAACTCAGAAGAAGTGTTAAAATGGTTAAAAACACTTTTATCTACGCACTGCAAAGGAGTTCTGGTGTCTACAACCTTCAGTTTTTTTTTCAGGATTTTTTTTGTAAACATTTGCTTAAAAAGTGACGTGCTTCCATACTATGGTAAGATCCTTGCCTTTTGTTGATAGTTCTGTCTCAGAAGAAGTGTTTAAATGGTAGAAAACACGTTTGCCTACACATTGCCAAAGAGTTCCGGTGTCTACCATTTTGAGTTTTTTTTTCAGGATTTTTTTCGAATTATTTGCTTAAAAAGTGACATGCTCCCATACTACGATGAGATGCTGGCCTTTTTTTGAGAGTTCTGACTCAGAAGAAGTGTTTATATGGTAGAAAACACGTTTGCCTACACATTGCAAAAGAGTTCCGGTGTCTACCATTTTGAGTTTTTTTTTCAGGATTGTTTTCGTAAGCATTTGCTTAAAAAGTGACATGCTCCCATACTATGGTGAGATGCTAGCCTTTTTTTGAGAGTTCTGATTCAGAAGAAGTGTTTAAATAGTAGAAAACATTTCTACCTACACAATGCAGAGGAGTTCTGGTGTCTACCACCTTCAGTTTTTTTTTCAGGATTTTTTCGTAAACATTTGCTTAAAAAGTGACATGCTCCCATACTATGGTGAGATGCTGGCCTTTTTTTGAGAGTTCTGACTCAGAAGAAGTGTTTAAATGGTAAAAAACACGTTTGCCTACACATTGCAAAAGAGTTCCGGTGTCTACCATTTTGAGTTTTTTTTTCAGGATTTTTTTCGTAAACATTTGTTTAAAAAGTGACATGCTCCCATACTATGGTGAGATGCTAGCCTTTTTTTGAGAGTTCTGATTCAGAAAAAGTGTTTAAATGGTAGAAAGCACTTTTAACTACACATTGGAAAAGAGTTCTGGTGTCTACCTTTTTCAGTTTTTTTTCAGGATTTTTTTCGTAAACATTTGCTTAAAAAGTGACATGCTCCCATACTATGGTGAGATGCTGGCCTTTTTTTGAGAGTTCTGACTCAGAAGAAGTGTTTATATGGTAGAAAACACGTTTGCCTACACATTGCAAAAGAGTTCCGGTGTCTACCATTTTGAGTTTTTTTTTCAGGATTGTTTTCGTAAGCATTTGCTTAAAAAGTGACATGCTCCCATACTATGGTGAGATGCTAGCCTTTTTTTGAGAGTTCTGATTCAGAAGAAGTGTTTAAATAGTAGAAAACATTTCTACCTACACAATGCAGAGGAGTTCTGGTGTCTACCACCTTCAGTTTTTTTTTCAGGATTTTTTCGTAAACATTTGCTTAAAAAGTGACATGCTCCCATACTATGGTGAGATGCTAGCCTTTTTTTGAGAGTTCTGGCACAGAAGAAGTGTTTAAATGGTAGAAAACACGTTTGCCTACACATTGCAAAAGAGTTCTGGTGTCTACCATTCTGAGTTTTTTTTTTCAGGATTTTTTTCGTAAACATTTGCTTAAAAAGTGACATGCTCCCATACTATGGTGAAATGCTAGCCTTTTTTTGAGAGTTCTGATTCAGAAAAAGTGTATAAATGGTAAAAAGCTCTTTTAACTATACATTGCAAAAGAGTTCCGGTGTCTACCATTTTGAGTTTTTTTTATTACAGGATTTTTTTCGTAAAAATTTTCTTAAAAATTGACATGCTCCCATACTATGGTGAGATGCTAGCCTTTTGTTGGTAGTTCTGTCTCAGAAGAAGTGTTTGAATGGTAGAAAACACTTTTACCTACACAATGCAAAGGAGTTCTGGTGTCTACCACCTTAAGTTTTTTTTTCAGGTTTTTTTGGTAAACATTTGCTTAAAAAGTGATATGCTCCCATACTATGGTGAGATGCTGGCCTTTTTTTGAGAGTTCTGACTCAGAAGAAGTGTTTAAATGGTAGAAAACACGTTTGCATACACATTGCAAAAGAGTTCCGGTGTCTACCATTTTGAGTTTTTTTTTCAGGATTTTTTTCGTAAACATTTGCTTAAAAAGTGACATATGCTCCCATACTATGGTGAGATGCTAGCCTTTTGTTGGTAGTTCTGTCTCAGAAGAAGTGTTTTAATGGTAGAAAACACGTTTGCCTACACATTGCAAAAGAGTTCCGGTGTCTACCATTTTGAGTTTTTTTTTCAGGATTTTTTTCGAAATATTTGCTTAAAAAGTGACATGCTCCCATACTATGGTGAGATGCTAGCCTGTTTTTTAGAGTTCTGACTCAGAAGAAGTGTTTAAATGGTAGAAAACACGTTTGCCTACACATTGCATAAGAGTTCCGGTGTCTACCACCTTCATTTTTTTTTTCAGGAATTTTTTCGTAAACATTTGCTTAAAAAGTGACATGTTCCCATACTATGGTGAGATGCTAGCCTTTTGTTGGTAGTTCTGTCTCAGAAGAAATGTTTAAATGGTAAAAACCACTTTTACCTACACAATGCAAAGGAGTTCTGGTGTCTACCACCTTCAGTTTTTTTTTCAGTATTTTTTTCGTAAACATTTGCTTGAAAAGTGACATGCTCCCATACTATGGTGAGATGCTAGCCTTTTTTTGAGAGTTCTGATTCAGAAAAAAAATTTAAATGGTAGAAAGCACTTTTAACTACACATTGCAAAAGAGTTCTGGTGTCTACCATTTCAGTTTTTTTTTTTCAGGATTTTTTTCGTAAACATTGCTTAAAAAGTGCCATATGCTCCCATACTATGGTGAGATGCTAGCCTTTTTTTGAGAGTTCTGACTCAGACGAAGTGTTAAAATGGTAGAAAACACTTTTACCTACATAATGCAAAAGAGTTCCGGTGTCTACCACCTTCAGTTTTTTTTTCAGGATTTTTTTCGTAAACATTTGCTTAAAAAGTGACATGCTCCCATACTATGGTGAGATGCTAGCCTTTTTTTGAGAGTTCTGACTCAGTTGAAGTGTTTTAATGGTGAAAAACACTTTTACCTACACATTGCAAAAGAGTTCCGGTGTCTACCACCTTCAGTTTTTTTTTCAGGATTTTTTTCGTAAACATTTGCTTAAAAAGTGACATGCTCCCATACTATGGTGAGATGCTAGCCTGTTTTTTAGAGTTCTGACTCAGAAAAAGTGTTTAAATAGTAGGAAACAATTCTACCTACACAATGCAAAGGTGTTCTGGTGTCTACCACCTTCAGTTTTTTTTTTCAGGATTTTTTTCGTAAACATTTGCTTAAAAAGTGACATATGCTCCCATACTATGATGAGATGCTAGCCTTATTTTGAGAGTTTTAACTCAGAAGAAGAGTTTAAATGGTAATAAACACTTTTATCTACGCATTGCAAAGGAGTTCTGGTGTCTACAAATTTCAGTTTTTTTTTCAGGATTTTTTTCGTAAACATTTGCTTAAAAAGTGACATGCTCCCATACTATGGTGAGATGCTAGCCTTTTGTTGGTAGTTCTGTCTCAGAAGAAGTGTTTAAATGGTAGAAAACACCTTTACATACACAATGCAAAGGAGTTCTGGTGTCTACCACCTTGAATTTTTTTTTCAGGATTTTTTTCGTAAACATTTGCTTGAAAAGTGACATGCTCCCATACTATGGTGAGATGCTAGCCTTTTTTTGAGAGTTCTGGCACAGAAGAAGTGTTTAAATGGTAGAAAACACGTTTACCTACACATTGCAAAAGAGTTCCGGTGTCTACCATTTTCAGTTTTTTTTTCAGAATTTTTTTCGTAAACATTTGCTTAAAAAGTGACATGCTCCCATACTATGGTAGGATGCTAGCCTTTTTTTGAGAGTTCTGATTCAGAAGAAGTGTTTAAATAGTAGAAAACATTTCTACCTACACAACGCAGAGGAGTTCTGGTGTCTACCACCTTCAGTTTATTTTTCAGGATTTTTTCGTAAACATTTGTTTAAAAAGTGACATGCTCCCATACTATGGTGAGATGCTGGCCTTTTTTTGAGAGTTCTGACTCAGAAGAAGTGTTTAAATGGTAGAAAACACGTTTGCCTACACATTGCAAAAGAGTTCCGGTGTCTACCATTTTCAGTTTTTTTTTCAGGATTTTTTTCGTAAACATTTGCTTAAAAAGTGACATGCTCCCATACTATGGTGAGATGCTTGCCTTGTTTTGCCTGAAAAAAAAAAACTGAAATGGTAGACACCAGAACTCTTTTGCAATGTGTAGTTAAAAGTGCTTTCTACCATTTAAATTTTTTTTCTGAATCAGAACTCTCAAAAAAAGGCTAGCATCTCACCATAGTATGGGAGCATGTCACTTTTCAAGCAAATGTTTACGAAAAAAATACTGAAAAAAAAACTGAAGGTGGTAGACACCAGAACTCCTTTGCATTGTGTAGGTAAAAGTGGTTTTTACCATTTAAACATTTCTTCTGAGACAGAACTACCAACAAAAGGCTAGCATCTCACCAAAGTATGGGAGCATGTCACTTTTTAAGCAAATGTTTACGAAAAAATTCCTGAAAAAAAAAATGAAGGTGGTAGACACCGGAACTCTTTTGCATTATGTAGGTAAAAGTGTTTTCTACCATTTAAACACTTCGTCTGAGTTAGAACTACCAACAAAAGGCTAGCATCTCACCATAGTATGGGAGCATGTCACTTTATAAGCAAATGTTAACAAAAAAAATTCTGAAAAAAAAAATCAAAATGGTAGACACCGGAACTCTTATGCAATGTGTAGGCAAACGTGTTTTCTACCATTTAAACACTTCTTCTGTTCCAGAACTCTCAAAAAAAGACTAGCATCTCACCATAGTATGGGAGCATGTCACTTTTTAAGCAAATGTTTACGAAAATATCCTAAAAAAAACTGAAGGTGGTAGACACCAGAACTCCTTTGCATTATTTAGGTAAAAGTGTTTTCTACTATTTAAACACTTCTTCTGAGACAGAACTACCAACAAACGGCTAGCATCTCACCATAGTATGGGAGCATGACACTTTTTAAGCAAATGTTTACGAAAAAATCCTGAAAAAAAACTGAAGGTGGTAGACACCAGAACTCCTTTGCAATGTCTAGATAGAAGTGTTTTCTACTATTTAACCACTTCTTCTGAGTCAGAACTCTCAAAAAAAGGCTAGCATCTCACCATAGTATGGGAGCATATGGCACTTTTTAAGCAAATGTTTACGAAAAAAATCCTGAAAAAAAAACTGAAATGGTAGACGCCAGAACTCTTTTGCAATGTGTAGTTAAAAGTGCTTTCTACCATTTAAATTTTTTTTCTGAATCAGAACTCTCAAAAAAAGGCTAGCGGCGCTCCACACGCTGGTGGAGTGCACGGCGTGGGCACAACAGCGACAGGTCCTCGTAGTGGGTCTGGGCATGGACACTCTCTCGCTTGAGGCCATGGTGCGAGCCATGCTCTCCAGCGGGAGTAAGTGGGACTGCGCCGCCTCTTTCTGCGAGCAGGTCATGCTCGCGAAGGAGGCGGCGGGCCGGGTGCGGGAGAGAACTCTCCCACCCGAGTTCCGCAGTCGGCGCCCTGGGCGCCGCCGACGTGTCTTCGCTGAGGACTATCGGCCTCCATGACCGGGGGTCTGAGGACGGTGAGAGGGCCGCTCACCGTCCTTACAGAAGCAGGCCCATGACGGCAGCGTGACGTGAGCACTCACGCACGCCCCCCCTTAGAAGCGGGGTCACACCCGAAACCCCCCATAGACGCGGGATTGCACCCGAACCACCCCCTGGGCGAGGCCGCATTGGCGGCCGTAGGTCTGTTGGGAGTCACGGGACATCCTTCCTGAGGGCTTACCCGGGGCTCTCAACCATAGGCTGTTGGGCGTTACGTGAGGTTTTTTAGTCGGTAAGAGTCCGGCATAGCATCCTACGAGGATTTTCCCTCACGTTAAAAAAAAAAAAAAAAAAAAAAAAAAAAGCATCTCACCATAGTATTGAAGCATGTCACTTTTTAAGCAAATGTTTACGAAAAAAATCCTGAAAAAAAAACTCAAAATGGTAGACACCGGAACTATTTTGCAATGTGTAGGCAAACGTGTTTTCTACCATTTAAACACTTCTTCTGAGTCAGAACTCTCAAAAAAAGGCCAGCATCTCACCATAGTATGGGAGCATATCACTTTTTAAGCAAAAGTTTACGAAAAAAATCCTGAAAAAAAAAACTGAAGGTGGTAGACACCAGAACTCCTCTGCATTGTGTAGGTAGAAATGTTTTCTACTATTTAAACACTTCTTCTGAGTCAGAACTTTAAAAAACAGGCTAGCATCTCACCATAGTATGGGAGCATGTCACTTTTTAAGCAAATATTTCGAAAAAAATCCTGAAAAAAAAACTCAAAATGGTAGACACCGGAACTCTTTTGCAATGTGTAGGCAAACGTGTTTTCTACCATTAAAACACTTCTTCTGAGACAGAACTACCAACAAAAGGCTAGCATCTCACCATAGTATGGGAGCATATGTCACTTTTTAAGCAAATGTTTACGAAAAAAATCCTGAAAAAAAAAACTCAAAATGGTAGACATCGGAACTCTTTTGCAATGTGTATGCAAACGTGTTTTCTACCATTTAAACACTTCTTCTGAGTCAGAACTCTCAAAAAAAGGCCAGCATCTCACCATAGTATGGGAGCATATCACTTTTAAAGCAAATGTTTACGAAAAAAATCTTGAAAAAAAAACTCAGAATGGTAGACACCAGAACTCTTTTGCAATGTGTAGGCAAACGTGTTTTCTACCATTTAAACACTTCTTCTGTGCCAGAACTCTCAAAAAAAGGCTAGCATCTCACCATAGTATGGGAGCATGTCACTTTTTAAGCAAATGTTTACGAAAAAATCCTGAAAAAAAAACTTAAGGTGGTAGACACCAGAACTCCTTTGCATTGTGTAGGTAAAAGTGTTTTCTACCATTCAAACACTTCTTCTGAGACAGAACTACCAACAAAAGGCTAGCATCTCACCATAGTATGGGAGCATGTCAATTTTTAAGAAAATTTTTACGAAAAAAATCCTGTAATAAAAAAAACTCAAAATGGTAGACACCGGAACTCTTTTGCAATGTATAGTTAAAAGAGCTTTTTACCATTTATACACTTTTTCTGAATCAGAACTCTCAAAAAAAGGCTAGCATTTCACCATAGTATGGGAGCATGTCACTTTTTAAGCAAATGTTTACGAAAAAAATCCTGAAAAAAAAAACTCAGAATGGTAGACACCAGAACTCTTTTGCAATGTGTAGGCAAACGTGTTTTCTACCATTTAAACACTTCTTCTGTGCCAGAACTCTCAAAAAAAGGCTAGCATCTCACCATAGTATGGGAGCATGTCACTTTTTAAGCAAATGTTTACGAAAAAATCCTGAAAAAAAAACTGAAGGTGGTAGACACCAGAACTCCTCTGCATTGTGTAGGTAGAAATGTTTTCTACTATTTAAACACTTCTTCTGAATCAGAACTCTCAAAAAAAGGCTAGCATCTCACCATAGTATGGGAGCATGTCACTTTTTAAGCAAATGCTTACGAAAACAATCCTGAAAAAAAAACTCAAAATGGTAGACACCGGAACTCTTTTGCAATGTGTAGGCAAACGTGTTTTCTACCATATAAACACTTCTTCTGAGTCAGAACTCTCAAAAAAAGGCCAGCATCTCACCATAGTATGGGAGCATGTCACTTTTTAAGCAAATGTTTACGAAAAAAATCCTGAAAAAAAACTGAAAAAGGTAGACACCAGAACTCTTTTCCAATGTGTAGTTAAAAGTGCTTTCTACCATTTAAACACTTTTTCTGAATCAGAACTCTCAAAAAAAGGCTAGCATCTCACCATAGTATGGGAGCATGTCACTTTTTAAGCAAATGCTTACGAAAAAAATCCTGAAAAAAAAACTCAAAATGGTAGACACCGGAACTCTTTTGCAATGTGTAGGCAAACGTGTTTTTTACCATTTAAACACTTCTTCTGAGTCAGAACTCTCAAAAAAAGGCCAGCATCTCACCATAGTATGGGAGCATGTCACTTTTTAAGCAAATGTTTACGAAAAAATCCTGAAAAAAAAACTGAAGGTGGTAGACACCAGAACTCCTCTGCATTGTGTAGGTAGAAATGTTTTCTACTATTTAAACACTTCTTCTGAATCAGAACTCTCAAAAAAAGGCTAGCATCTCACCATAGTATGGGAGCATGTCACTTTTTAAGCAAATGCTTACGAAAACAATCCTGAAAAAAAAACTCAAAATGGTAGACACCGGAACTCTTTTGCAATGTGTAGGCAAACGTGTTTTCTACCATATAAACACTTCTTCTGAGTCAGAACTCTCAAAAAAAGGCCAGCATCTCATCGTAGTATGGGAGCATGTCACTTTTTAAGCAAATAATTCGAAAAAAATCCTGAAAAAAAAACTCAAAATGGTAGACACCGGAACTCTTTGGCAATGTGTAGGCAAACGTGTTTTCTACCATTTAAACACTTCTTCTGAGACAGAACTATCAACAAAAGGCAAGGATCTTACCATAGTATGGAAGCACGTCACTTTTTAAGCAAATGTTTACAAAAAAAATCCTGAAAAAAAAACTGAAGGTTGTAGACACCAGAACTCCTTTGCAGTGCGTAGATAAAAGTGTTTTTAACCATTTTAACACTTCTTCTGAGTTAGAACTCTCAAAATAAGGCTAGCATCTCACCATAGTATGGGAGCATATGTCACTTTTTAAGCAAATGTTTACGAAAAAAATCCTGAAAAAAAAACTGAAAATGGTAGACACCGGAACTCTTTTGCAATGTATAGTTAAAAGAGCTTTTTACCATTTATACACTTTTTCTGAATCAGAACTCTCAAAAAAAGGCTAGCATCTCACCATAGTATGGGAGCATGTCACTTTTTAAGCAAATGTTTACGAAAAAAATCCTGAAAAACAAACTTAAGGTGGTAGACACCAGAACTCCTTTGCATTGTGTAGGTAAAAGTGTTTTCTACCATTTAAACACTTCTTCTGAGACAGAACTACCAACAAAAGGCTAGCATCTCACCATAGTATGGGAGCATGTCAATTTTTAAGAAAATTTTT
Source organism: Miltochrista miniata (assembly GCA_933228765.1). Taxonomy (NCBI): domain Eukaryota; kingdom Metazoa; phylum Arthropoda; class Insecta; order Lepidoptera; family Erebidae; genus Miltochrista; species Miltochrista miniata. The sequence continues at coordinate 9,940,849 of OW121772.1, forward strand.
ACGAAAAAAATCCTGAAATAAAAACTGAAGGTTGTAGACACCAATACTCCTTTGCAATGTCTAGACAGAAGTGTTTTCTACCATTTAAACACTTTTTCTGAGTCAGAACTCTCAAAAAAAGGCTAGCATCTCACCATAGTATGGGAGCATGTCACTTTTTAAGCAAATGTTTACGAAAAAAATCCTGAAAAAAAAACTGAAAATGGTAGACACCAGAACTCTTTTGCAATGTGTTATTAAAAGTGCTTTCTACCATTTAAACACTTTTTCTGAATCAGAACTCTCAAAAAAAGGCTAGCATCTCACCATAGTATGGGAGCATGTCACTTTTTAACAAATGTTTACGAAAAAAATCCTGAAAAAAAAACTCAAAATGGTAGACACCGGAACTCTTTTGCAATGTGTAGGCAAACGTGTTTTCTACCATTTAAACACTTCTTCTGAGTCAGAACTCTCAAAAAAAGGCCAGCATCTCACCATAGTATGGGAGCATGTCACTTTTTAAACAAATGTTTACGAAAAAATCCTGAAAAATAAACTGAAGGTGGTAGACACCAGAACTCCTCTGCGTTGTGTAGGTAGAAATGTTTTCTACTATTTAAACACTTCTTCTGAATCAGAACTCTCAAAAAAAGGCTAGCATCCTACCATAGTATGGGAGCATGTCACTTTTTAAGCAAATGTTTACGAAAAAAATCCTGAAAAAAAAACTGAAAATGGTAGACACCGGAACTCCTTTGCATTGTGTAGGTAAAAGTGTTTTCTACCATTTAAACACTTCTTCTGAGACAGAACTACCAACAAAAGGCTAGCATCTCACCATAGTATGGGAGCATGTCACTTTTTAAGCAAATGTTTACGAAAAAAATCCTGAAAAAAAAACTGAAATTTGTAGACACCAGAACTCCTTTGCAATGCGTAGATATAAGTGTTTATTACCATTTAAACACTTCTTCTGAGTTAAAACTCTCAAAATAAGGCTAGCATCTCACCATAGTATGGGAGCATATGTCACTTTTTAAGCAAATGTTTACGAAAAAAATCCTGAAAAAAAAACTGAAGGTGGTAGACACCAGAACTCCTTTGCATTGTGTAGGTAGAATTGTTTTCTACTATTTAAACACTTTTTCTGAGTCAGAACTCTAAAAAACAGGCTAGCATCTCACCATAGTATGGGAGCATGTCACTTTTTAAGCAAATGTTTACGAAAAAAATCCTGAAAAAAAAAAACTGAAGGTGGTAGACACCGGAACACTTTCGCAATGTGTAGGTAGAAGTGTTTTTTATTATCTATACACGTTATCTGAGTCAGAACTCAATAAGAAAAGGCTTGCATCTCACTATAGTATGGGAGCATGTCACTTTTTAAGCAAATTTTTATGAAAAAAATCCTGAAAAAAAAACTGAAGGTGGTAGACACCGGAACTCTTTTGCAATGGGTAGGTAGAAGTATTTTGTATCATCATTATTTTTCTTCTGAGTCAGAACTTTAAAAAAAAGGGTAGCATCTCACTGTAGTATGGTGAAATTTGTCTTTTTATGTAAAGATTGAAAGAAAAATGTCAATAAAAAATTTTTGTAAGGTGGTAGACGCCAGAACTATTGATGGTACATGCCTATGGTATAGAACTCACCAAATATAAACTTTTTTTTACTCAGTCTCGCTTAATACTGTGAGATGCTATGATGAGTTTGTGAAGTTAGCATCTCATTTTTTAAAATCTCGATTTTAATGATTTAATCGACTGAACTATTTTTGAAACCGGTCTAGAACTGTAGAACTATGCTGGATGCCACTATATATTGACTTTATTTGTGAGATGCCAACATTTGAGATGCTAACTTCACGGACGTGTCCGCTAGTTCTTAATAATATTACCTATACAGGTAATTACTGTTTCGAATATAAGGGGTGTAGTGGGGCCCTACCAACACCTTCGGGCCCAAGTCAACCTCACGTGCAAGCTCGTGCACCTGCTGAACAACGGACGAGGCTCTGACGGCGGCGGTCCATTTCAACACGGCGATGGGCTCACCACCTGTTACGTGGGACCGAATTGTACACGGTGAAATGTGGGCCGGTATAGGCCTCTGCCTACCCCTTCGGGGATAAAGGCGTGAGTATATGTATGTATGTATGTATGTATGGTATCTGCCTGTTCCGCTGCGCTGTTCCGGTGTAATGAGTACTAGACGTATCTACTAGAAGAAGTTTTTGTTTTAGAGTGTTTAAAAGAAATAAAAGGAGATTATTACAAAAAGTATGTGTTTTACTGTATTACAATACCTATTAATCTGCTATTGGATACACTTCATTATCCATGCTAACAGCGCGGGTAATTAAAAAAACCTCATTAATGAAAACTCAGTGTACCTAATCTACTTAATTCTCAATTTCATGTACAGGATGTGGATAATGCTTTAGCTACACTTTACTGCGTGGAGACTGTAATGGGTATATTAATTATGTAATTGAATTTAATTTCATAACAAGGGGACTTACCTACCTACTTATGGTATTATTTAGGCCCTTAAGAAACCAGTTAAAATGTATTAACTACGTTATAATTACACATTTCGGTCTGGTTAGTGAGAACCTCAAAAATTAAAAAATATTTATAGACTGCTAAGCTGATCTGAGGAAAAATTTAGGCAGACAGACTCAGTACAGCGCGACTTTATAACGATGACACCTTTGAAATGGTATAACTTATAAAGCTGATCGCACATTTATCTCAGCACCGTACGCGCCGCATTTTAGAATTCGTTGTATGAAATTATATGAAACCTCGCACATTGCACCCGCACCGTACGCGCCGCATTTCGTAAAATGCGGTGGGCATCCGAATAACATTCTGATGCCGTCATAATGCGGCGCGTACGGCGCGTGCTGGTGCTCAGACTGCTCAGTGTAGCCGCATGCATGCTTAATAATATATCTTTCCTTTTTACTGTATTGAAAGTTTCACTTTTTATTTCCTGGTTTTCTTCAATTTTGAATAAGCATGAGATTTTACTAATAAAATAAACTGTAAAAGACTACATTTCTTGGCATTTACTTATCTCTATATCTGAGCTAAATCTTTTTATGGCCAAAATTGTGAAATATGACCAAGTTTTCTGTTTTTAGGTTAACAATGAGAACTGATGTCATTGATATTTCTTTTTTCTAGCGTGTTGAATTGAAATTTTCGACGAGGTGGCCTGTGTGCTCATAAACTCAGGTAGGTACTCCAGTAAAGAACCTCCACAGATATCCAGAGGCATGACCGTTCAACGGTTCAGCAACCCTGACTCTTTACTATCCGTTGCAGTTCTCGCCAGTAAGAAATATTAAGTATACTTAGGTAAGTACTTCTAATATTACCTGACGATCTTTGAAGAATTTTTCGATGACTGTCATATGTGTCCTACGTGCACCGTCCATCACCATTTCCTTGACTGGTTTTCTCATGACTTCGTCATATCCGTGATGTATTCCAAACAATGTGTATAGCAAAACTAGTAACACTATGTAAATAATTTTCGACGAACGTCTTCTCATTATATTAACAACTTTTAAACGCGAAACCATAATACGTAACTTCTAACGTTTCAGTTCTCCATAGTAAATTAAGTATCTATAAATTTTACTTATATTGATCAAACTAGATATAAATTTTATCGCTCATTGATGTGTATATTTTGGTAACACAGTTCTATTTCAAAATTGGTTTAAATTTAATTTGGATTTTTATCATCGCGGAATTGGTTTTCAACTTAAACGTCTTCATGTACACTTCAGACACTTTATATTGTAACTTGAATTTATTAAAAGCACAAACGGCCGCACAACCGGTAACACATAATAAACGCGTTGTACCTATAGCCGTAAGTAAGAAAATATAGAAGGATATAATTATTAGAACGGAATACGTTTAAACTTAACACGTAGGTATGTAAACGTTATTGAGTTTCGCACACGCTTTCAGCTGTACCTAATATGAACACGGCGAAGTAGTAAATACGGTGGACACAAAATAGAATGTGCTGATAATAGCCCGTATTGTTACCAAAAAAACTGAATCCAATCAAATTAAGATTGTATAAATTGATTAAGTACCTAATTACTGATGAATTTGTGTCACGTAGCATAACATGTAAGCGTTTTGGTTCCTACTGTAAGCTTATCTTGTTCTTTATATGTAAATAAATAAATAAATAAAACAAATTCGCTGCAGATGAATATGTAGGTGTACAACCAAATAACAATGTTAGTTGTCATTTTAAAATCATCATTAGTATTTATAAGGTCATGCTATGCTAGATATACAATGTTTTTTGAGCTTGGCAACTGCGAGTATAATAATATCGCTATTTCCATGGAAGGATAGACAGAAATTTCAATGGTGCGGTCGCACCCGGGCGCGGAGCCCAAGGGGGCGCAGGCCGAGCTCTAAACATTTCGAAATTTCCTTAATTAAAATTTAATTCATAAGTACAATATTAAAGCCATTCCCCTGTTTCGTACACTTACGTCAAATAAACAATTGCATAAAAATATAGGCATTAAACCAATATTAAATTTGTATTATTGTCACTTTTACCTTTCGGCACGTGTCATACCGCTCACGATATGCAAGGTTAAATAGTTCTTATTTTGATCAGAATAACAATTAAATTTATTTAAAACGCACGCGGCAATAAAGCGCTCTTTGACATAGCCGCCTGGCGCGTTAGGTTTTCGGGTGTAAATTGTAATGTAAGTTCGCAATGCGGCTCTGAGTGTCGGTTACTGATTGATGTCATGTCATTAGACGACCTATGACAATTGAATCTTATTGCATGAACATTAAAATTTGATTTTGTTTAAAGCTGTGAAACGTTAGAGAAATTTGAAATCAATTTCTTATCATTAAATTTTCATTATTTATTTGCGACTAGCTGACCCGACAGAAGACGATATCCTGCCTTAACTGCCTGCCATATGCATGTTATCGATATAATTGGCAGCATTAAATGCAAATCTCAAAATATTAATATTAACAATGTATACGTTCCAAAACTGAAAAAGAATCTGATGTCAGTCTCGAAGCTTACTGAAAATAATTATAAAATCAAATTTTTCAGAAGAACCTGTGAAACCTTTGAGCAGCAATCCACGACGACTCTGTTGACTGGTGTACTTGAAGATCCTTTATTATATCCGGATGAAGGCTGTCGTAAGGTATGAGAAGACTATAAGGTCAGTCGAAGCTCCTCTTGTATTCTCTACCTGTATACCTACCTTTATCAAAAACGAGCAAAATTGTTATAGGCATTAATTTGGATAATGAAAAAGATATCACCGCCTATAAAATCTGCACACAATCTAGGTTCAGTAGATTACCTTTTCAATCTGAATGCTGGGTCGCCGTCGCTTCGCCACCTTGCTGGCGAGACGATGGCGGCAAAGTGGGAGAGGCACTGCGTGGGGGGCGGGAGTTTGGGTAAATGCTCCCGCCCTGCCATGCAGTTCGGGCTGCCGGCCGTGAATAACGGCGCGACCGGCGGCAACAGTGCTGGGCCGCTGTCACCTCGCCGGTTAGCAAGGTGATGGCGGAAAAGCGGGAGGTGCACTGTGCGGGGGAGCGGGAGTAACGGATAATGCTCCCGCTCTGCCGTGCAGTACGGGGGCGCCGTGGTGAGGAGTCACTGCGCGCCCCCGATTGTTTCTTGACCGTGGGCGTAAGGTCGGGGGACCCCGCCCACCAACGGTCACATGGCGGTTGGCACCTTCCCCGTGTTCCGAGGGTGCCCATTAGCGCACGCCTGCGCCAGCCGCTCTCTGTCTCCTCTATTACAGAGGGGCGCTCGAGAGCGGTGCAGGCGTGGTTTTCAGCTCCTTGCGGAGCTTTGGGGAGCCGCCCATCTGGCTCCCCCGAGGAGAGCCCCGAATAAACGGGGCGCCCCTAGCCGGGTCGACGTGAATAATCTTTTGATATCCCTCGGCCCGGCTAAAGGGTGAGGAGGAACACCGCGGGGTTTAGTGGGTAGGACGGTCCATTCCGGACCGGGCCGGGAGTCCCACACACCATCTCAGCTGCCCCCGCAGCTGGGATGAAGGCGCGTAAAGGCGTTCCCCGCGTCAACAAAAAAAAAAACCTTTTCGATCTGAAAGACGACGTGCGAATAAACCTTTGGAAATAATACACTCAGATATTTGCGGTCCAATTTTTACACAGACCTATGATGGTTTTAGATATTTCATAATTTTTTTAGATGATTACACACGCTTTGTTAAAATATTTTTATTAAAAAGTAAATCCGAAGCTTACAATAAAATAGTAAGTTTTTTTTTTTTGTTGACGCGGGGAACGCATTTACGCGCCTTCATCCCAACCGCGGGGGCAGCTGGGATGGTGTGTGGGACTCCCGGCCCGGTCCGGAATGGACCGTGCTACCCACTAAACCCCGCGGTGTTCCTCCTCACCCTATAGCCGGGCCGAGGGATATCAAAAGATTATTCACGTCGACCCGGCTAGGGGCGCCCCGTGAATTCGGGGCTCTCCTCGGGGGAGCCAGATGGGCGACTCCCCAAAGCTCCGCAAGGAGCTGAAAACCACGCCTGCACCGCTCTCGAGCGCCCCTCTGTAATAGAGGAGACAGAGAGCGGCTGGCGCAGGCGTGCGCTAATGGGCACCCTCGGAACACGGGGAAGGTGCCAACCGCCATGTGACCGTTGGCGGGCGGGGTCCCCCGACCTTACGCCCACGGTCAACTAATATTCGGGGGCGTGCGCAAGCTGCTTGCGACGGCGCCCCGAACTGCACGGCGGAGTGGGACCAATTGTCGAGTTGCTCCCACTCCCCCACGCAGTGCGCCTCCCGCTTTGTCGCCATCGCGTCGACAGCAAGCGAAACGATGGCGGCTCAGCACGCCTGACTGCCGACCATGGCTTGCACCATGACCAGCAGTGACAGGCCCCTACCGGTGCTGTACGGAGCGGCCGCACGGACGGAACGGCCGGACAGGCGGAACGGCCGCGCAGACGGAACCACCGTACATGCGGCAGCCCGCACACACGCAGCAGTCTCTGGCAAACTGCCGCGGCACGAAACTGCCGTACAGGTGGACTGCCGTACAGGCGGAAACAGCCGCACAGGCGGAACAGCCGCACATGCGGCCGCTGCCGCACAACAAACTTGCTCCAACCGACCGCAGCCGGGAGCAAACCACCACACTGTCGCGACCGGGCTTCCACCGAGTATCCGGGAGCTGTCGCAACACCACGGGCCTTGAAGGCCCGCCATACCACGACCCCCTCGTGCAATGGGGTCAACTCCGTCAAACGACGGCCGAAAAACGGTCCCAGTGCTTCCACCGGCCAGAAAGCCGGGAGCACTGGGGCGTCCGCCAAGGTGTGTTGCGGTGCAGAGACGCCGCAACACCGTAGGCCTAGCAAGCCCACCCAACTGCGACCCCCTCGCCATGGGGTCAGCTTGCCGGGATATTGGTACATCGACTAATGGGGGCAGCACGCCGCACCCATTAGCCGATGTTCCAGGGTGCACCGTCTTAGTCTAGTTGCCACTCCCCCCGGGCGTATAGCCCAAAGGGATAGAAAACCGGACCAAGCTCACTAGGAGGTTTCCCGACCTAGCACCCCATAAAATAGTAAGTTACATCAATAATGCCGAGAATCATTTTAATACTAAAGTTAAAACTTAAGGTGCGATAATGGTGGTGAATATATACCAATAATTTATTTAAAAAGTTTTGCGATAGTAAAGGAATTAATATTGATTATACAATACCATATATACCTACTCCTCAACATAATGGCAAAGCAGAGCGTTTGACCCGAACTATCATGTATAGAACGCGATCGTTATTATTTGAGTTCGATCTACCAAAAGTTATTTGGGGCGAAGCTGGGTTTTAACCCTTTTGGTAGTTTATGCCCATTTCCTGTTTTGTCTTCTTAGTACTAATATCCGTGGTCTGAGACCCATAACACAAGCCGCTTAAACCTTGCCTACTTTGGAATGACGTTGTGTGAATAGGAACGTGAATAGTTTTTTAAGTTTATTTTAATGAATCATTTTGTACACCGTACTAAGGGTGGACAGATAAGGAAGTGGTCATAGCAGGAACTGGACCGCTAAATATCTGGTCACAGAAGGAAGTGGTCAAATCCGGAAATGGTCATATCTAGAAGAAGACAAAACAGGAAATGGGCATAAACTACCAAAAGGGTTTTAACAGCAGCATACTTAACAAATAGATGCGCTAATACAATTAACAGTAAAACTCCGGCAGAAATGTGGTTTAGTAGGATACCAGTTCTTTGGCATACTATTAAGTCAATACAAAATTAAATAAATTAGACAATAGATGTTGTAAAGGATTATTAGTAGGTTTCACTAATAATGGATATAAAATTTGGGATGCGTTAACTTATAAAACTATTTATTCTCGTGATGTTAAGTTCTATAATGAAGTGAAAGATGTTCATAATTATTCGCGAGAGTGTTAATTATCCACTACAAGTAGGACAGTGTTGTTTAAGCTATTTGAAGATGATGTAACAGATAGTGAAGAGGAAAACATTGATGAAAATTGCAACTTTGAGAGTGGAAGAAGTGAAGAGAGAAGAACTAGTACTGGTACTGGTATTGGAACAAGTGGTTCTGGAACAAGAGGAATTAAAGTTATAGAAAGCAGAAGACAGACTTTGAGAAGAAATGAGTTAATGAGTAGAGAATCTGAAGATGAATTGGATAATGAAGAAAATATTATATTAGATGAAGATTCAGTGGATGTTTTTGAAGATAGTATTGGAGAAGATATATTTAAAACTGAGAATAATGAAGTTTCAGAGGAAGTAAGAGATGCTGATGATGTCTCAGAGGGAATACGAGAAGACGTTGAAGTTTCAGAGGGGATTAATGTTGATAATGGAGCAGTCAGTGCTGAAGATGAACCTTTTGAAGATGCAGTGGAGATTGGTGAAGATGTAGGAGGAAGAATTTTACCAATGAGAAATAGAAGATTCAGAGAGGTTGAAGGATTATGATTTGGTGACATCGTTTTTGACATATAGTAAAGTTTTGAAGAGTAATGAAAACGATTTATGGGTGAAAGCTATGGAAAGTGAAAAAGATTCTTTAGAAAATAATAAAACTTGGGAGATTGTGAAGAGAGCTGAAGTGAAGAATAGAAAACTCATGACAAGTAAATGGATTTTTACTATTAAACCGGGAAATATTTATAAGGCAAGACTAATTGCAAGAGGTTTTCTGCAAAAATATAATATGGACTATAAGGAAACATACAGTCCAGTGGTGAATACAACTATTGTAAGGTTGTTATTTTCGTTAGCTGCACAAAGAAGATATAAAATAAAACAATTTGATATGAAAACGGCTTTTCTTTATGGTGATTTGAATGAGGAAATTTTTTATGGAGGTACCTTTAGGATATAATGTTGACAATGACAAAGTTTTTAAATTAAAGAAAAGTTTATATGGCTTAAAACAAGCCCCGCTAATGTAGAACATGAAATTGAAATCGGTCTTAAAAAAATTAGGTTTTAGTCAATTAAAACTAGATCCTTGTTTATTTGTGAGCAGAGATAAAGAAATTATGCTCGCAATTTACGTCGATCACGGATTATTGATGGGGAATTGTGAAATACAGCTAAATAATACATATAATTAAAAAGTTAGAGAAATAATTTGAAATAAAAAGGTTTGATAAGATAGAAAAATTTATAGGAATTGACATAGAAAAGAAAACGGATAGTATCAAAATTTTTCAAAAATCATATATTAATTAATTACTAGATAAGTTTAATTATAGTAATTTAAAAGAAATGGCTTTTCCAGATATTTTAGTAGATACACATCAAGAGGGGAAAGTTGATAGCAGTGATGTGCATAGTTATAGGCAGTTAATTGATTCTCTGTTGTACTTGGTGAATAAAACAAGATTAGATTTATCGTTTCATGTAGGATATTGTAGCAGACATCAAGAGGTTCCGAATTTAAATGATTTTGCGAATATTAAAAATATTTTTAGATATATTAGGGTTCAATTAGTTCTGGTATAAGGTATGTTCGAGGGAATGATATAACTTTAAGAGCTTATTGTGATGCAGATTTTGCAGGTGACCCTGACACTAGAAAGAGCACGACTGGCTTAATAGTTTTTTCTGCCAGTGGACCCATTCATTGGTGTTCACGTAAGCAATCTGTAACAGCTCTCTCCAGTACAGAGGCCGAGTATATTTCTGCTGCAGAGTGTATTAAGGACTTATTGTTTGTACAGAGCCTTTATAAAGAAATAACAGGCAAAGTTCCAGCTATATATTGACATTCAATCGAACTTGAGATTAAAAATGCCGCCACATTCCACAGTATTCTTGCTTTAATCCTTTACCGTTTTGGCAGCACGACTGTGGAATACGCTGCCATTAGATATACGACGAGCGAAGTCACTAGCCATATTTAAAAATAAGGTTATGAACCACTTCCTGTCCCTCTAAGTTTTTAAGTGGGTATAACTTTTATTATATCTTAATATTTACTTACTGTGTACTACATAGCTATCTATTATGACTGTGTTATTTTATTATCTGTTTTGTATATATTATTATGTAATGTGCGCCATCAGGTACCTTTTTCTTTCCTGTTCTTCTTTTTCTATACCGAGGTTGTCTGAAAGAGATCGCTATTAGCGATAAGACCGCCCGTTGTACTATCATTTTTAGTTTTTAAGTCTTTTCTAAGAATACTGTATGTAATGGTGCAATAAAGAGTTATGTATGTATCTATCTATCTATCAATCTGCAATAGTTTTAATTAAGAATGGAATTTTAAACCGAAGGAGTTAACACATTGATGTTAAATATCATTTCATTAAGGGAAAAATTGAACAGAATCAGATATATTGTCCAACGAATGCTAATATTGCAGATATTTTAACAAAAGGACTAGGCAGAACAAAGGTTTTACGATTGAGGAAGAATATTGTGAGTGATCAGTGAATTGTAGCGTCTCGTCGTTAATATTGAATACTACGTGAGAGAGAGAGAGTGAGAGAGAGAGAGAGTGAGAGAGAGAGAGAGAGAGAGAGAACACGCAACGAAGCTCTCAAAAGGTATAACTTTTCATCCGTTTTTTAAACATTTACTTTTAAAATCGGTTCAGTAGATCCCGAACTTACCCCTTACAATTGGGTCTGAGGACGGTGAGAGGGCGGCCCACCGTCCTTACAGAAGCAGGCCCAAGACGGCAGCGTGACGTGAGCAATTCACACACGCCCCCCCTTAGAAGCGGGATCACACCCGAAACCCCCCAAAGACGCGGGATAGCACCCGAACCACCCCCTGGGCGAGGCCGCAGTGGCGGCCGTGGGTATGTTGGGAGTTCTGGGACATCCTTCCGAGGGCTTCCCCGGGGCTCCCAACCACAGGCTGTTGGGCGTGACGTGAGGTTTTTTAGTCGGTAGGAGTCCGGCATAGCATCCATGAGGATTTTCCCTCACGTTAAACAAAAAAAAAAAAAAACCCCTTACAATTTCACAAATATACAAACACACAAACTTTACTTCTTTATAATATTAGTATAGATTAATGATAGTATAACATGGGTTTTAAGGAGTTTAATAAGATGGTTGTAATTTAAACTTACAGGGGATGTTGAGAATATGTAAAAAGTTTAAATACTTTTAAAGTGTTGTCTATGGAATTTTATGAAGACATTAATTTTCAAGTTTTGAATACTGTCAATAATATGAAAAAAAAACAGCTGGGGAATTTTTCAGTATGATTCGAAGTTTGGTAGAGTTATCTATTGTTTTAGATGTTTTTAATAATGTAACGGTGAAAGAAGAAAAGTACATAAGTTTTGTGCATACATACATACATATGGTCACGCCTTTATCCCCGAAGGGGTAGGCAGAGGCATATGATATGCCCACATTTCACCTTTGTATAATTTGTCCCACGTAATAGGTGGTGAGCCGTATTGCCGTGTTTAAATGGACAGGCGCAGGTTGTGACTGCCTGCTGTTGAAATAAAGCCTTCAACTTAGCTTAACGACTGCCATTTTACTGGCAACCGGGACCAACGGCTTAACGTGCCTTCCGAAGCACGGAAACGCTCTAATAAATGTCACAAAGTGATCACATGGATGGTCACCCATCCATGGACCGGCCATAGTGAAAGTTGCTTACTGCAGTGATCGTTTACAGAACACTGAGTCCGCGGGGCCACGAGCGCTTCTCGATACGATAAGTTTTGTGATCATGATTTTATATAGTATTATTTAAAAGCCCCTCTCAAATGATAAACCCTCAACAAAAACCGTACCGACTTCGCGGTACATATCTGTTAGTGAGTATAATCTTACTCTAGGACTAAATTTGTTCCACACTCAGTCTTTCATGAGGATATTTCGAATATCTCAAGAAATAAAGTAATATCAAACCAATTACAGCGTTTGAGTCCATTCATAGATAAATACGAAATGTTGCGTGTAGGCGGGAGGATCCATCGTTCATCCTTACCTTACAATTCCAAACATCAGTTTATCTTACCAAACAAACATAATTTTACTAATTTAATGATAGACGAGGCTCATGTAACACTGTTACATGGTGGACCTCAATCGGTTCAATACTATCTCTTACAGAAGTATCGGATTATCTCGCTATATCATTCGACAGCGCATTCATCGCTGTGTCCGCTGCTTCCGAGCGCGTCCGATTCATCCGCAACCTCGCATGGCTCCATTCCGGCTGTGCGAGTACAGCCTCCCCAGGCTGTACTCGCACAGCCGGAATGGAGCCATGCGAGGTAACAAATATGTAAAATTTGAAAAATAGCAGAGTTGGCGGGGGCCAACTCTGCTATTTTACATCAAAAAGCCGGTCCAGTGCGATTCTATTACGATATTAAAGCGATTGGTCCTAAACTTGCTGGTCGCGTAAATCTTGTCTATCGCCAATATAAAATATCGATAGAATATAAATAGAATCGCAAAACCAGAGACAAGGGCTTTATTTTGGTTGTCTTGTCACAGTCAGTCAGTAGGTACTGTAATAGCAGGGCCCTGTTTAATAAAGCTGCCAAGTCGACATATTTGTCAAAAAATGAATTAATTGTAGAATTGTCGCGCTCCGGCTGTTTAATAAAGGTGACAAATATGTAAAAAATCGACATGCAATCTTTGACATATTTGTCGTTTAAAAACGCGTTTAATAAAATGCGACATATGTCAAAAAACCACAGTCAAATTATGTTGACAATTTTCGGATTGTCGTGACAATTATCTAAACTTGTGACATATTATGTGCTGATCATTTTGTTATGGTAAATAAATGAGGGTAGGGCGGCAGCGCGAGTGTGGCACCTCTGGTGTTGCAAACGTTCATAGTCTGCGGTAACCTTTGGATGGACATAAATGATAAGTGCGATCAAGCAACGCGGTGTAGTCAACTTAAATAAAATATTTAACAAAAACAATAGATACATACATTCAGGATTGAATAGATACAGTACGGGGCCATAAAGAATGCACATCGGCAATCATCGCATTTCCGAATGCAAACGAATGCTCATTTCCATGTACATCAATTATTAGATTAGTCGTTTATCAGAATTTGAATTTAGCACTAAGTACTTTATTGTTGTTTTGTTTTGATTTCACGTGAAATATATAGAGCTGTAAAACATGATGTAACTATTTTTAATTATTGCTATATTCTTGTTAGGAAAAAATAATCTTCATAAATATATATTTTACTAGCTGACCCGCGCAACTTCGTTTGCGTGATAAATGAAGAACCGCTCGACCGATTTTGTGCAAACTTCACATAAACCATCTACTAAATAGTCCGAACAAAGCCTAAAGATTTGGTTTGGATAGGTGAGCCCGTTCTTGAGTTATAAAATTACAACGAAAAGTGGCATTGATTTTTATATTATATATATAGATATAGATATAAGATCGACAAAAAGTGTAATATTGTGGTGACAAATTGCAATTGTAACGCAGATGAAAATCGTACACCATTCTTCTAACAACATCATAATCAAAATCGTCCATATCTAAGAGAAAATTGTTTTTTGGTCTCCCATTTTTTCGAGAGCTGGATTTTGTTCCACTGGAATGTGTATTATCAGTGCCAGTGCCGACTTTGAAATTCCAGTGGCATCTGCAACTCTCTGTTGAACCTTCTTAAAATAATTACTTACATTAACATCCTCATGTTTTTTAAATTGGTTGGCTTCAGATAAAAAATATTTATAAACATTATGGATAATTTCGCGTGACTGGTAGACTAACGGCTTACCTTTTTTCCCTATAGATGCCATAGTAGGTACTAATTTAATTTTATAGGGGTTTTAGCAGCTCTATATATATATATATTGGCTTATATAAGCGACTGCACTCTCTCGCATTTGAACCATGACTGACAAAACAAACGTCATGGTGTGTGCGACACAGATATCGCTATACGAAGTCGAAATTAGCCGATTGCCTCTTTCTAAAGCTCGATGTGCATTCTTTTTGGCCCTTTACTGTAGATAGATAGATAGATAGAATAGATATATGCTTTATTGTACTAACTACAAAATAACAAGGGGGTACAAGATAAAGGGGGTACAAGATAAAGGTTGTAAAGTTAGATATTTTTCTATTTCTATTTATAAGTAACTCTAAATGGGGGTGCCATGAGAGTCTCTGGTCTATTACTATTCCAAGATATTTTATATTTGGGACTTTATTAATCAAAGGACATCTGCAGTTATTAGTAGTGGAATTTTGGCAGTTGTGGATGCGGACCTCGAAATCGGGTGAAGGTTGCGAAGAATTGTAAATTGAGAAGCACATGTAATTTGTCTTAGTAGTGTTTAATGTTAGAAGGTTGCTATTTAGCCACCTAGTTACTCTTGATAGGCCCATCTCTGCCTTTTCACGAACCTCACACAGTCCAAGAGCTATAAGTAAACACTATGGCAGTGTCATCTGCATAAGAAAAGATGCGACCACTAGTGACTTCAAGATTACATAGATCGTCTATGTAGATCAGGAAGAGAGTAGGACCAATGACACTGCCCTGTGGCACCCCGTATATAACACTTTCACAATCACTCACGTAGCCACCAATTTTCACCTTTTGCTCACGTTCTGAAAGACAGCTTTTAAAGAGAGACAGAGAGATATTACAAATTCCGATATTATCTAGTTTTCTTATAAGAGTAGGAACAGAGACTGTGCCGAAGGCTTTTTTTAAGTCTAAAAAGGTGGCCAGGCATTTTTTGCGCTTATCCAGATTGGCGACTATATGTGAGCTAATTGACGTAACAGCATCTTCGGTTGACAGGCCTTTGCGGAATCCGAATTACGAGGCCGAGAGGATATTAAAATTGTTAAGGTAGTCAACCAATCTTTTATTCAGAAGCCTTTCTAGTATTTTAGACAATGCTGGTAAAACTGAAATAGGATGGTAGTTACTGACCTCGTCTCTGCTGCCACTCTTGTGTACTGGAGTTATAAGGGCCCTTTTTAAAGCTTTCGGAAAGATACCGGTCCTGAAGCACATATTGGCTAGGTGACTAATGAATGCCTTCGGGTGGAATATGACTTGTGAGTGTGAAACAATCTATTATTACTTTATTGTAACACCTTTTGTACACATATTTGCAAAATTAAGAAATTGAATGGAATTGAATAAATCATAAATCTAATTCGAATTATTATTTTATGTTGTATTCTTACTGTGTTTCTTGGATTTCGACGTTATGCATTATATAAGGACACGCACTTGGATTAGGAAGAAATGATTGAATATTTTTTATACCGTGTGTACCTATAGTATTCGTTTAGCCTATTGTGCAGGGAAATTCATTACGTCCAAACAGAACGTAAATAGATTCTGTGCTACACCATTTCATCGCTGTTGACTTCCCAATTGAATCCTCATGATAATAATGAAATATCCACATTGAAAGGCTAACTTCCGAGTCAAATCAAACCTATATTACGGGAGTTATAATCATTCCGGACACAAACTTGACGTCCACACATGGACAGGACACAATGATGTTAGAAAAGCAAAACGCGCACTCAGCACCCAATCTTTACAGCTATAGTCACTGTCGGAGACATATCGTCGCCAGCAGGACGACGCAGGGGCATCCAAGACGCGGGGGGTCCACGCGCCCCGCTCACCGAGCAACAGCTGTGCGGCCGTCAGTCACTACGTCAAAAAACACCGTCACCTCAACACGCGCACCTATATATACCTACCTATACGTCTGTGATTTTGTACAATCAACCGTTATTATAAAGTTCACCAAGAAACCAGCTGTTTCTCTTGCCACCACCTGCAAGACCCAGAGCACGTCGTCACCACATGGTCCTTCGAGAAGAAGAAAAAAGAATTCCAGCAGCGAAGTGGAGTAACGGTTTTTTGGAAAAAAAATTGTCAGACACCTTCAATCGTCGCAATTGGACAAGCAGGTCATCGCGATCATATTCGGAGCCCAGTTCCAGTCAACGATCGTCGGAAAGGCATAGGATTGGTGCGGAATATTTCACAAAAATTCAGAAGAAATTCAGAAAATCGATCAGTCGTAAGGGTCATTTTCATCGGGTCACAGCCGAGTAGCAGCCCAAGTGAAGCCCAGCGACATCGTTTTCATCAAAGGAATATTCTATTTACGGCAAAATCAGAATAGCCAGATTGGATGCGAAGCGTGCAGCATACGTGAGATCATTCCAATTTCATTACCTACTAACATTAGTCGCTTATTACTAACCATATCCCTAGTCCGAGTAGTTAATATCGCAAACCAAAGTATCGTCCCGTAGCTGTCTATCTCGTAGTGCTAGCTACATAACCATAATTATATACCTCGGCGCAGTAGATATCAGCGTAGATCAATAGTGTTCTGTGCTGTGAAACTATCTAGTGGTTACTTGTAGTTATTCCATCTTTAACATTTTATAAAAACGCCTACTTATGTATTATTGTGCCGTACATAACAGTAGAATACCGATCTATTAATATCAGTGAAAGTTAGTAGTGATTCCGTTAATTTTATTGTGCAGTGTAGAATAATAATTAGTTCAAGTAATTTGCAAATTTATTTTTTTAACTAGGGCAGGAGCCCCGGTTTTGGCCACTCTAAGAGAATTTCTATGCTCAAAAATTCGCAACAATTACAAGAATGAGTAATGTCGCAGTTTGAAATAACCAAAGTGAAGGGTATACATTTACCTTTTAAAGTTTTTATGCGATGTTTTAATTCGAGTCAATATATATTATTTTTTATGGTTTTAAAAATAAATGGTGTGATTTCACCAGTTCTGGTCACTTTTCCCCTAGTTGTGGCCATACCAGTGCTCTGCTTGTGGCCATTAAATTAGTAAGGGGATTTTCCAGGTTTTTTGAAGAAAATAAAACAAATAATTTTATAGAAGTTAATATTTATTGTTAGGTAGGTAATTAATAGTTAAAACGTTGTCGTCAAACCATTTTCTGATTCTTTCTTCCGTTATTATTGCACGAGCTTTACTTAAATATTCTGCGTTTTTTTCTTAAATCAGGATGTCTCGCCATAAAACATAAAAACCATGACCTGAACGGTCGATTATTTATGAACAGAGTTTCGAGGTTACCCGCGATCAAAATTTTCTTAACGGAGTTAATAAACCGTCCTTGTTTATGGGAAAACCAGCTCGTGAACATTCTTTAATCCAAGTGACGAAAGAATTTTCAATATCGTTTCCGAGAACAGGTAGTGGTACAACATGGCCTGTTGTTTCCAGCGCATGACCTGAAACTTTGTGCCGCAAGGTGGATCGCAGGACTCGGAAGGTTCGGCTAGCAGTAGCTACTTTCATACCATCTTGTATAGCTCTTAAGGCCAACGCAACTTTGGAAGGTGAATAAGCAAAAGGCTTCCTCTTGGCCTTATCAATTTCGCTTTTTTATTATTTTTTGGAGCCATTTCACCCAACCTAAGTACAAAAGAAATAAAAACTTGCAATGCCCAAACCAGTTAGTAATTTTCAAGTAGAAACACAGAATAAAAACAAAGTGGCCAAAACTGATGTTGTATTGGAGTCAGTTGTGGCCACAAGCATGGCCACAACCCAAGCAAAGTACAATTTAGTGTATTAGTTGTGGCCACCCCCTCTTCCCACCACTAGGAATTTAAATGAGTAACAAATTAACCTAAAAAGCATGTTGTTAGATATTCTGTTAGTAGGCTTCGATCAAATCCAAAGCAAAAAGTAACAAGATTTCTGAGATATTTATTGATTACTTACCTAGTGTCTCTTAATGATTTCCTTAAGAAAGTACCAGAATTTTTTCGACAAAACTTGACAACCTCACAAAAAATTGTCTTGAAGCCCAAGACGTCACAACTGTCACTTGGCAGAACGAACCGTAGTCAAAGAATTTTTTACCACAGACTATAAAGCAAGTCTGTTTTCTATGCCTTATCTAGTGATCTCTAAAGTTGCAAGTGGCCAAAACCGGGGTACTGGCCACAACCGGGGCTCCTGCCCTACCTACATTTTTTTTTCCAAATTGTAAAATTGTTTTCCTTTTTCAAATTAATAGTGAACTAAACCGTAGTTAAACGTTATTGCCGACCGCCAAAAGTACCTCCTTTTAAATTTAAACGTTTTTTTTTCCGTTTTCAAACGGTCATTCAACCCACAATAGATTGATACCTACTTATCTATTGCAATCAGCTGTTCGCTTACCATTTACGTATGTAACATTGTTCCCGCTAGCAGGTAGCCTCCCCCGAAATTCGTGCTACCTCAAGGATCAGACGACCTTGGCCTATGCGAGTCTGGATGCCCGAAATTTGAACTTTTTATTTGCATTTTAAAAAATTTTTGGCCTAAACGGGTATTCCTAAATTTGAAATTTTCTCAACACCATTGTAATTAACGTAGCTGTCCCCAAATTTAATTGCAGTTAGTTTATATTTAATTTGAAACTGCAATAGTAGAATAACATAACATATAATTGTTGGACTTTAGTCATATTCATTGTTTCTTTTACTTTTCATACTTGACTCTTCACCTTTATTTTCGTTCTTTAATTCTTTTAACTTGCAACCATGGCTGATGAAAAAGTGAAAGAATTGGTAAAGAGGCGTGCTGCTTTAAAGTCTCAGTTGACTCAATTTACTAGCTATTTGACGCCTATAAAAACATGCAAACAGCTTAGCGATGAACAGTTAGCCGAATTAGAGTTGAAAGTTGATAAATTGGTTTCTATATATCCTATTTATGATGGATTTCAGAGTGAATTGGAGTACTTGGCGGCTAAACCAGACGAGCAATATTCTGATCGCGACCAGTTCGAGACCCAGTACTACAAGCAGCTAGCAGCTGCTCGCACAATCGTAGCTACGCACCGCAGTCAGCAGACTGGAAAATCTGAGGTCGGTTCTGGTGATCAGCTCACTGTGGTTACACAAAGGCAAGGTAATGTTAGATTACCTAAAATTAATTTACCTCATTTTAGCGGCGGTTATCAGAATTGGTTGGAGTTTAAGGACATGTATGTGTCCTTGATTCATGAGGAGAAAGGCATCAATGATATCAACAAATTTCATTATTTACGTAGTTCTCTTCACGGCGCTGCTGCCTTGGTAATTAGGAGCTTGGATTTTACAGGCAGCAACTATGAGGAAGCGTGGAAATTATTATGTGACAGGTACGACAACAGACAGCTACTAGTTACTAATCACATACAAGCTTTGTTTAACATTGAGTCGGTGAGCAAAGAGTGTAGTAAAAGCCTGCGTATGGTTGTGGATGAAACAAGAAAAAATCTGAGGTCTTTAGCAACCTTGGGTCAACCTATTGAACACTGGGACTCATTAATTATCCACATCATGGCGTCAAAGCTAGATCCAATTACTAATAGGGAATGGGAGGAACATAGGAATTCTCTGACTGAGCCCCCTTCTTTAAGCACATTCACTACCTTCGTTTCAAACCGCTGTAACCTGTTGGAGACGCTCGAGGAGGCAAGGGTGTCTCATGCTAGGGTCACAACTAACAATAAGCCGAAGAGTTTCGTAGTAGCTTCCAGCAAGGCTAAGCCGGGACTTAGATTTTCACTTTCCTGTCCATTGTGCAAGCAATCACATAATTTATTTAGCTGTGATCAGTTTAGGGCATTATCCATTGATGCACGCATTAGAAAGGTCAAAGATTTAAAACTATGCGTGAACTGCTTACGTCCAGGCCATTTGCAGGAAACCTGTAGACTGGGAAATTGCAAATATTGCGATCAAAAGCATAATTCTCTCGTTCATTCCCACGCTGAAGAATCTAGTACCCATAGTGAACACTTAGCATTATCGAGCACAAATCACGAATTTAAACCAATTTCCTCATCATGTAATGTATTACTTTCCACAGCATGGGTAAAGGTGACGGATCATTTGGGAAGGTCGCACGGCGCCAGAGTCTTACTAGACAATGGAAGCACGGCCAATTTCATTACCAAGGATCTTTGCGGTAAGCTTAAATTACCTATTCGTAATGTAAGCTCAAGCCTGGCAGGTATAAACAGTCAAACGTCAATCATATCAGAGTCTTGCTCCTTGCATTTAGAATCTTGTGACGGTTCATACACAACTGACATTGATTGTTTTGTCTTGCCGAAAATCACACCATTCATACCGCATTCATACATTGACATACAAAACTTACCTGTACCATCAGGCATTCACCTAGCTGACCCGTCATTCAACATTCCATCTGAAATTAATATCCTCGTGGGAGCAGAAGTCTTTTGGTCAGTGATAGGTCATAGTCGCATACAGCTAGGTAAACAACAGCCAACGCTTTTCGAAACAAAGCTCGGTTGGCTAATATCAGGCGCACTACCACAGTCAATTGATAGCAAATTATTGTGCATGTTTACACATGATAAACACACAACACACACACACACCACAGACCTCACACGTTTTTGGGAACTAGATTCAATCTCACCAAAATACAATCTCACTTCCGAAGAACGCCTATGTGAGCAGAACTTCATAGACACAGCAAAACGAGACAGCAACGGCCGTTTCATTGTGTCCATTCCATTGAAAGCATCCCCTAAAGCATTAGGAAACTCTTATGACATGGCCAAACGACGTTTCTTGTCATTAGAGCGTAGACTCAACCGAGAACCGGAACTTAAGAAACTTTATGTGGATTTTATGAACGAGTATGAGGCATTAGGTCACATGACTAAATCTCCTATTCTCTCAGATTCATCACCATACTCATATTTTCTTCCACATCACGGCGTGTTTCGAGAGTCCAGTACAAGCACCAAATTGCGAGTCGTCTTCGACGCCTCAGCGGTTACAACATCAGGCAAGTCATTCAACGATATTCAGGCTGTAGGCCCTAGAGTTCAGGATGATCTGATGTCTATTCTATTGCGGTTCCGCCAACATAAATACGTCATATCAGCTGACATAGAGAAGTTTTTCAGACAAATCAATATTGAGGAATCTCAACGGCCTCTACAGCAGATTCTATGGCGATGCGATCCTTCTCTGCCCCTTATAGAGTATATTTTGAACACAGTAACTTACGGGAATTCAGCTTCACCATACATCAGTACAAGATGTCTGACTGAGCTCGCGAAGCAGGCATCTACTACACAAGCGCAACGCGCTATTCATCATGATCTCTACGTGGATGATCTCCTGTCGGGGAGTGACTCCATCGATTCCACTATCACCCTAGGCAGAGACATCATCAAAACTTTGGGGTCAGCACAGTTGACTCTACGGAAGTGGCAGTCTAATAGCCACGAAATTCTAAATTCAGTGACAAATCAGACTACAACTTCTTCTAACACAGTGAGTTTAAGCATTGACGAACCTAGTAAAACTCTCGGTCTCAATTGGCGGTGTAACACAGACACACTCACTTTTTCAATAAATTCACCATTACACACAAACACTATCATTACAAAACGTCACATACTGTCTATAATTGCACAGATCTTTGATCCCCTAGGACTAGTTTCACCAACCATCATGGAGGCCAAGCTAATCCTCCAAAGGCTGTGGATTGATGGCTGTTCTTGGGATGGAGAGGTGCCGGCAGAGGTTAAAAAGCTTTGGCTAAAGCTTACTGAAACTTGGCCTCATCTGAACACACTTAGTATCCCACGGTGGGTTGTATGTGACAATCCTTCATCTATAGCTTTACACATTTTTAGCGACGCTTCCGAACGGTGTTACGGCGCTTGCATTTACATTCGCGCCGTGGCAGGCGATGGCTCCATTCATGTAAGTCTACTTACCTCCAAGAGCAAGATCGCGCCGGTTAAGGCTACTACTATCCCAAGGTTGGAGCTTTGCGGAGCTTTACTCGGTACAAGACTATGTACGAAAGTTCTGGAATCCCTAACAATAAAACCTGATAGTTGTATCTTTTGGTGCGACTCAATGATAGTTCTGGGATGGCTGTCATCGTCCCCGGCTTCTCTTCAGCCTTTTGTCAGGCATCGCG
The DNA here is from genome assembly GCA_933228765.1 of Miltochrista miniata. NCBI lineage: Eukaryota > Metazoa > Arthropoda > Insecta > Lepidoptera > Erebidae > Miltochrista > Miltochrista miniata. The sequence goes on from OW121772.1 coordinate 9,963,388, forward strand.
TTTCCGAGATCCGGGAAGGTTTTGGTGATCACACATGGCGCTACGTGCCCTCAAAAGAGAACCCAGCTGATCTGATCTCACGTGGTCTTAGCGCTGACCTCATAGGTCAATGTTCCTTGTGGTGGTCAGGTCCTTCCTATCTGTCTCTTGATGCCTCTCAGTGGCCGTCTACACCTAAATCAGACAGCAATGTTCCACTACCGGAGCTATTGAGATCACACACACAATACAATGCATCATTTCATACAAACACAATTACTCAGTCCAATGAAATCAAATATAATCAATTAATTTTGAATTTAATCAACAATTCATCTAATTACACTAAATTACAACGTACTATAGCATATTTATTTAGATTTGTAAATAAGGCTCGTAATAATAATTTAAGTCTAGGCTCAACTCTAACAAGTTCAGAATTGTCGTACAGTGCTGACTTTATTATTCAAACATGTCAGAGGGAAATGTTTCCCATGGAGTATGATCTGCTCTCATCGGGAAAATCTCTTCCCAAGAAAAACCGTCTTATTTCTTTATCACCATTCATCAAATCAGGAATCATACGTGTAGGAGGAAGACTGGACAACTCATACTATGATTACAATGTAAAGCATCCGATTCTTATATGTAGTCAGCATCATATTACTAAGTTGCTATTCAATACCTACCACTTAAGATTATTTCATGCTGGACCACAGTTATTATTGTCGTCATTACGACATAACTACTGGCCTTTGGGTGGCAGGAACCTTGCAAAATCCACAGTACATAAATGCGTCAAATGTCAACGTATCAAGGGTCAAACCGTTCAACCTATGATGGGTAATCTGCCAAAGGAACGGGTTCAGTTAGAGTTTCCTTTCCTCGAGACAGGCACGGATTACGCCGGACCAATTCTGATAGCCGATCGTAAAGGTAGAGGATGCCGACTCATTAAATCCTATATCTGTGTATTCGTTTGTCTAGCCACACGGGCAGTTCATTTGGAGCTTGTCTCGGATCTTACCAAGGAAGCTTTTATTGCAGCACTTAACAGATTTATTGCTCGTCGAGGTAAACCGAAAACCATCTACTCTGACAATGGTACTAATTTCGTAGGAACATGTAACGCGCTGGCTGACATTTTAAAGCAGGACTACTCATCCGAAATGGCAGAGTCAGGTATTAATTTCTCTTTCATTCCAAGTTATTCTCCTATGTTCGGTGGGATATGGGAAAGTTTAGTACGTAGCGTTAAAGGACATTTGCGACGTATACTAGGTCTTACACATCTTACCTTCGAAGAGATGGCTACGTGTTTGATACAGGTTGAAGCCATATTAAACTCTCGTCCTCTTACACCCTTATCCACAGATCCATCTGACCTTTACCCTTTAACTCCTGCCCATTTCCTAATTGGAAGGTCTCTCACTGCTTTGCCTCATCCAGAAGTAACCAGCCAGAACATTGCCAACCTAAAGCGATTCGAGCGCATAGAACACCTAAAACAACAATTTTGGAAAAGGTTTTCTAACGAATACATATTTTACCTCCAACAGAGGACCAAGTGGGCGCACTCCGAAGGAACCCTTGAAGAGGGATCTATGGTGGTCCTGAAGCAGCCAAACACGCCGCCTCTCATGTGGCCAATGGGGCGCATTGTTCGTCTCATACCCGGGAGAGACGGAATAGCTAGAGTCGCCGATATCAAGACTAAGACAGGTATCGTTCGACGCGCTTATAATACTATCTGTCTCCTTCCAGTCACACACTGAATTTGAAGACAAGTCTTCAACCCCGGGAGCATGTCGGAGACATATCGTCGCCAGCAGGACGACGCAGGGGCATCCAAGACGCGGGGGGTCCACGCGCCCCGCTCACCGAGCAACAGCTGTGCGGCCGTCAGTCACTACGTCAAAAAACACCGTCACCTCAACACGCGCACCTATATATACCTACCTATACGTCTGTGATTTTGTACAATCAACCGTTATTATAAAGTTCACCAAGAAACCAGCTGTTTCTCTTGCCACCACCTGCAAGACCCAGAGCACGTCGTCACCAGTCACTGTTAGTTTAACCATTGTCCTAGTTTTCCTTTTATGTTATGTGTTATGGAGGATCAACCCTTGGTCTATACGGTATTATAAAACTATCATAACACTGCACGCAGAATGTCAAATACTGAAACGATTGAATAATTTTAGATTCAACACGCCTGCGCAGCGCAGGTCCTTAGAAGGTGTAAAAGGTGACAAACTATACACAACACAACTTACAACTTTCCATCCAGAACGTCTTGCCAGTACGGTAAACTCGGGATATCCTATTCCTTCTTTTTTATATAAATCAAGACAGCGTCGCTTTCATATATTTTTGTTTGACATGTGTACCCAACACACTATAGGTCTTATTACATGAGGTAGGATTTCTTTGTTTGTTTTGTTGGAATACAAAACTGTAAGAAATAAACTGAGTAAAAATCTTAACACCATAAAAAAAGTTGGGATGGACACAACCCCTTAAAATGACTCAAGAATCGGCAGGTCAATCCCTTCGATACTTGGTCCCCGTATTCACTATCTACAACGATACGAAATTCACCGGGACTAACAGTATGTATTATAGGATATGACAATGGTAAACAATTCTTCAACAGTTACCACAACATGGTAGTTACTACCCAGTGACCTCGCATTATTTTCATACCATGAGAAAACAGCAATGTAATTAAGTTATGTGGGTAGCATAGCAATCAATTATGTTTGTTGTTTAATATTTGTTAATATAATTGGTTTCATTTTCTATTACTTTTTCAGAGATACAATATTTATGAGGTGAGAAAATAGACCTGTAACAACATGTGTGACTAATTCTACACATTAATAAAAATGTTTGATGTTTTGTTTGATCTATTTGTTTGCAAAAATGTAATAACATGGTTTATTTAACCACAGTGACATTCTCAACAGTAAACAATAACATTCCGTATTTTGTAGTTTAGTTCTTAACACCTGTGATATAAAAAATCTATTGCAACAAAACAATGTAAATATTAACAGTCTTTTATTCTGATGTAAGCAAAACGTCAGGAACTTATATAACGACTATGAACGTAATATTTGATTTAATCGATTAAATACCAACAATGATAATAATTTTAACAAAAGCGGTTGACATTTAAGTTAGTTTATTACGTTACCTGGAAGGCCAATATTGTAATAAATCTATTCTGTAGCATATGCGAGTAGAATAATACTAATTATCATGCATTTGCGACTGCCTCTGTGGCGTAGTCGGTAGTGATACCGCCTGCGGCGCTGGAGGTCCTGGGTTCGATTCCCGGGTCGGTCCAAATATTTGTGTGAACCACAAATGTTTGTTTCGAAGTTTGGGTGTTTTCTATGTATAATATGTATGTATTTAGAAATATATAAGTATGTCTATCAGTCGTCTAGATCCCATAGCACAAGCTTATAGCTTAGTTTGGGCTAGATGATGTTGTGTGAGAATGTCCAACAATATTTATTTATTTATTTCATAACTACACTGTACATCCTAACCTATAAGATTCAAAACATTGTTTACTCCTTATATATCTCCTTTTTTTTTTCATAAAAGAACTAACCTTGTTTCCTCGTCGCCAGTTGTAGGATCCATCTAACTGTAGGGTAATTCACAGACTCGTCACGCACTTAACGGACAGACTTGCCGAACACGTGCACTCTCGCGTAATGGCGCGACTCGTATGCACTGTGTACGCTAGAGGCTGTGCTATGTCTGTAGGTACGGTAGAGGGGATGCATACACTACATTATGGATAATTTCGCGTGACTGGTAGACTAACGGCTTACCCTTTTTCCCTATAGATGCCATAGTAGGTACTAATTTAATTTTATAGGGGTTTTAGCAGCTCTATATATATATTGGCTTATATAAGCGACTGCACTCTCTCGCATTTGAACCATGACTGACAAAACAAACGTCATGGTGTGTGCGACACAGATATCGCTATACAAAGTCGAAATTAGCCGATTGCCTCTTTCTAAAGCTCGATGTGCATTCTTTTTGGCCCTTTACTGTAATAATAGATGTAACTCGGTCTTGTTACTAGTAAAGCAATGCTGTATAATGCATATAGGTAGTTTTTTAAGTAAGCACTTATTAATGGGTTGGTTTGAGTGTGGTAATGCTGTATTAAAATACAGTTGATATTTCTTATGAGTTTTAATACTGTTAAAATAAGGGTGTATGACAGTGACGTGCAGTCTGTATGTAATATAGTGTAAGTTTTATGGAGTATACATAATTTGCAGTACATAAGTATAAATGTTTTTATGCCATATTTGCAAAGGGTCATTGACCCCATATTTTATTTAATGATAAGAATAACAGGGCTGTTGTATAGTATAATGAAGAAGTCTGTGTATCTGGAGCTTTCATTTATTTGTGTGTTTATGTGTAATGTTTTACTTTGTGGTAAGGTGAGTGTACAGTTAATTGTAGCATCTAGAATTATTTCAACAAAGGTAGAAAAACTATAAAAGAACTTAATATACATAATCATAAGACAAAATATTCGTTTGGTTATACTTATGATGACTACCAGTCAATCTTCAGTTATTAACTTGTTTATTTGTGCTTCATTACTGATCAATATTGTGGGCGAGTTTTCACATCTCTTTAAATAAATATAGGTATTTAAACTTTCATGGTCACTGACATTAGTATTAAAGTTAGCGGGATATTTACCATGTATTGTTTAAGAGGCTGTCGCAGTGCCTACGTACACCTAAGGACAGTTTTCCACTAGACAAGCCGGGAGTGTATAAGATTGACTGTAGTTGTGGCAGTTCGTATATAGGCCAAACAAAGCGAACTGTTACGTGCCGAATCAAAGAACATATTAGGGCAGTCAAAAACAACAAACCACAGAAGTCTGCAGTCGCTGAACACCTGTTGGAGTCCGGCACAGACCACTGGATTGAGTTACATAACCCTAAGATGCTCTCAACTGAACGTCACCATATACCGAGAATGGTTAGAGAAGCTATTGAAATTAAAAAAATTAAGAATTTCAATCGTGAGGATGGGTTTCAGTTGCCGAGCGTCTGGCATCCAGTGGTCCGTTTGTGTCTAAATAACCAGAAACAGTTCCAAACAAAACCACGAGTAGATACTGTGAGCATTGTGTGTCGTGAACGTAGTCGAGTTAGTGAAATCGAAAGTGAGACCAGTGGTAGTGGTGTAACGCGTAATAAACGACTGCGAAGGAGGGTAGATCGATATATGTGCTGAGACTTTCGCTTTCAACCGCCAGTACTACAGTTCCCCCGTGATCATGGTGCTTGTAACAGCGCCGAAATATCGGAAACTCACAACAATACATGGTAAATATCCCGCTAACTTTAATACTAATAATCTTTAAATAAACTTTGCCATATGAGGTCCAGCAAAACTTATATTTCTTTGAGGATTTTAGGTCTCTGGCTAGAAAGAACAGCCGTGCGCCCTTTGCTGTTAGTTGCTCAGACACGTATATCGGTGTATTATTATCGCTAGGTAAACCTAGGCGTTTTGCTTGCAGTTTGAACTTATTTTGGGAATGAAATGCCTTACACATAGTAAGCAAGTTATATTTTTGCATCGTAGATCTAGCTTCGACAATGATAGTGCTAGTTCTTGTCTCTTTCTTCCTGTTTTGTATCCTGTAAATATCTGAGATATCTGACATTTCCAATTTACAGTTTACGTTTGAAGACAACTTCATAACCAAATTCACTAATCCTGTTTTGATTCACCCTTATTTATCGGTACGTTTTTTATTCCTAAATTATTTTTACGTACTATCCGTTGCAGTTCTTCATTTTTTTCTTCCAGCATAAATATATGTTCCCTGTCCTTGCGGCCCTGAATTTCTAATAGGTCTAATCTTTTTTTCAGCTCCTCATTTTGTTGCATAACAAAGGCAAGTGAAGTCTCGAGGCATTGGTTAGTGTCCTTGAATTAATCTTTCGACTATAACATTTCTTACAAATAACACAACTATAGGGCTTTGTGTGTACGAATATGGGCATTTAAATTAGTCTTTCGACTAAAACATTTGTTACAAATAACGCAACTATAGGGTTTCTCGCCTGTGTGTGTACGAATATGGGTATCTAAATTAGTCTTTCGACTGAAACATTTCTTACAAATAACACAACTATAGGGTTTCTCGCCTGTGTGTGTACGAATATGTTGCTCTACATGATTCTTACGACTAAAATATTTCTTACAAATATCACAACTATAGGGTTTCTCGCCTGTGTGTGTACGAATATGTCGCTTTAAAGAATTCTTACGCCTAAAATATTTCTTACAAATATCGCAACTATACGGTTTCTCGCCTGTGTGTGTACGAATATGTCCATCTAAACGAGTCTTTAGACTAAAACTTTTCTTACAAATAACACAACTGTAGGGTTTCTCGCCTGTGTGTGTACGAATATGTCGATCTAAAGAAACCTTATCACTAAAACATTTCTTAAAACTATCGCAATTGTAGGGTTTTTCGTCTGTGTGTTTACGAATATGTATTACTAAAGAGCCCTTCTGACTAAAACATTTCTTACAAATATCACAACTATAGGGCTTTTCGCCTGTGTGGGTACGAATATGCAGATCTAAATTTCCCTTCTGACTAAAACATTTCTTACAAATATCACAACTATAGGGCTTCTCGCCAGTGTGTGTACGAATATGGATTTTTAAACGAAACTTCTGCATAAAACGTTTCTTACAAATATCACAACTATAGGGCTGCTCGCCAGTGTGTGTACGAATATGGATTTTTAAAAGAAACTTCTGACTAAAACATTTCTTACAAATATCACAACTATACGGTTTCTCGCCTGTGTGTGTACGAATATGTCCATCTAAATGAGTCTTTCGACTAAAACATTTCTTACAAATATCACAACTATACGGTTTCTCGCCTGTGTGTGTACGAATATGTCCATCTAAATGAGTCTTTCGACTAAAATATTTCTTACAAATAACACAACTGTAGGGTTTCTCGCCTGTGTGTCTACGAATATGTCGATCTAAAGAAACCTTATCATTAAAACTTTTCTTACAACTATCGCAACTATAGGGCTCCTTCTCTGGGTGTGTACGAATATGTTTATATAAAGAGCCCTTCTGACTAAAACATTTCCAACAAATATCACAACTATAGGGCTTTTTGCCTGTGTGTGTACGAATATGCAGATTTAAATTTCCCTTCTGACTAAAACATTTCTTACAAATATCACAACTATAGGGTTTCTCGCCAGTATGTGTACGAATATGGGTATTTAAATCACTTGGAGTACTAAAACATTTCTTACAAATATCACAACTATAGGGTTTCTCGCCTGTGGGTGTACGATTATGGGTATCTATATAACCTTTTACACTAAAACGTTTCTTACAAATATCACAACTATACGGCTTCTCGCCTATGTATGTACGATTATGACAAATTGATTTACTATTCGTTCTTAAACTTTTCTGACAAGTGTCGCATAAGTATTTCTTAGGGGAATCATTTTGAATATTTCGGTGTTCATTGATCTTATTATCAGATAGGACACCGTTATGTGTAATTGGTTCATTACTTTGTTGTGTATGTATTGGTGATTTTACTATATAACAAGATTCAACGACCTTAGTTCCCTGGTCTGGTTTGTCTTGAATAGTTGATTTAGTTTCAATATTCGGCTGGTCAGTTTTCGCTCTATTTTTTTCACCCTTTTTAAGTTCACCTGTAGTTATATCTTCACGAGACTTTAGTTGGACCGGTGCAGGCTTTTTGACGATAGAAGGACCTGGAATGACAAAGTACTTAATACAGATTTCGATTTAAGATCACACGAAACACCTATTTGCAGGCGCATAATCAGTACCCAGATACTATGCTTACTTCTGATGTTGCGTACTTTGTTTTAATGCTGTAGGATGAGGATGATCTAGAGATTACAGAGTAGTTTATAACGGAATCTCACAATTTTTTCGAAAAGCAAGTGGAAAAATGTGGGGGTCGATTGAAAATGTTTAATCTTACATACATAGGTACATAGGGATAAGCAAAGGCATATTATATGCCCCCATTTCACAGTTTTTGTGTAATGAAGTTAAAAAACATTTATTGTTAAAAATAACAAAGGAACATAACTATCACATAATCTATATTTTTACATTATTACTATCTAAACTAAACCTAAATAATCCCCCCCCCCCCCCGGGAAAGCAGCATTTCCCCTTTGAACAGCCTATTCGCTGAGCGAGAAAACTACCAGCCCTTGGATAACCAGTCGACTCAACAAGTCGCTTTATCAGGTTCTTGAAAATTTTTTGCGCATTGGGACCCCATGGACCTATGGTATCGACACCGACTGGATACCTTTTTAGAATTAGTACCACTTAATAGGTGGTGAGCCATATTGCAGTGTTGAAATGGACAGGTGCAGGTTGTGACTATCCGCAGTTAAAATTTTTCAAGCCGCCTCACCGAAGCCTTTAACTTGGTTTAACTGTTTTTTATGGTCAACCGAGACCAGCTTTATGAAGCACGGAAACGTTCGCAAATCAATGTCACAAAGTGGTCACCCATCCGAGGACAATCCATACCTAGTGAAAGTTGCTTACTGCAGTGATCATTTACGGAACACTTGAGTCCGCGGGGCGGGGCAATGAGCGTTTCCTAATATTTCTTACATGTCTCCTAACCGGGACCCCGCCATGGGACCTGGAAGCGAAGGCCCTTGCGTCACTGTTTACATGGCAAGGTGTCGATAGAGCGGGGCCTTAGGCCTGCGTCCCGAGAACTCGAGGCTCGGTGCTCCCAGCTCTAGCAGGACACCATGGAGACCTGAAAGTTGCGACTTCAACCACCAAGGGGGGTAATTACCACAATCGCGGCGGTCAGACCGGTCATGGACGAGTGGCTGGAGAGTAATCACGGCACTCTCTTCTACCGGTTGCCACAGAAACTTACCGGGCACGGGAGCTTCGGTAAGTATCTGTGACGAATACACCGGGAAATCACGGCTGAGTGGCAACACTGTGAGGAACGCAGTGAGGACACAGGGCTCCACACATTGGTGAGGTGCACGGCGTGGTTGCAACAGCGCCACGTCCTCGTGGCAGGTCTGGACGTGGACATTCGCTCGCTGGAGACCTTGGTGCGAGCCATGATCTCAAGCGGGAGTAATTGGGACTCCGCTGCGTCTTCTTGCGAGCAGGTTTATGCTCGTGAAATAGGCGGCGGGAGTTAGCGGGAGAGAACTCTCCCACCTGAGTTCCGTAGTTGGCGGCGAGGACGCCACAGGCGAGTCTTTGACCAAAACTATCCCCCTGCATGACCGGGGGCCTGAGGACGACGAGTACGTTGCTTACCGACCTTACAGAAGCAGGCCGTTCGTTACAAAGAAACAAACAAAAAAACAAAAACAAATCTTTCCTCTTTATAATATTAATATAGATAGTATAGATGAAGTAATATCACTTACTATTTATTGCAATAACTGTTTATCAAGCTAAAATTAAGAGAAACGGACCCTATAACTTGTCAGCATGTGTATTACGATATTTTACTATGAATCCATACTAATATTATAAAGCTGAAGAGTTTGTTTGCTTGTTTGAACGCTAGGATCTCAGGAACTACTGGTTGGATTTTAAATATTTTTTTTTAGTTTGATAGTACATTTATTGAGGATGGCTATAAGCTATATAACATCACGCTAGGACGAATAGGAGCGAAGCAGCAATCAAGAATGTTTCGAAAACGGGGAATATTTTTTACCGTCTGAGAGCTTCCAAGGCGTACACTGCATAAATGGTTAAAGTTACGTAAAAAATGTGCACTCTAAAATTGTTTCTCTTCAAAAGTTCTAAAAAAGTTTGCGGCAGCATATTATGTCTATCTTTAAGGTTTGCTCACAATAACCTAATTTGTCTATCTCTTACGCCTGTAGCACACCTCCGCCGCGAATCCATGATAGCGTAACCGCAGTAATTTCGCCAAGATTTGTCCCGTAAAGGAGAAGCGGAAGACTAGCGAAAGCGCCTGTTCTAATGCATAGATTTAACTATCTTCTATCTCTTTCCCCTTGTGGTTTCGCCAATTTGCTCCTACGCCAGTCAAATCTCCGCGCTTCGGCCGCCTTTTTGTTGCGGTGCCGCGTTGTCTATGCGCGGGTTTGTCAAAATTGACAAAAGTACAGAGCGAAACTAATATTTATTTATAAAATGGACGTGGAGTTTACGGTTAAACTACTTCAAGCCATTAGAAATAGACCTATTATAGATTTATTAAGTCATCCAGATTATAAAAATAATATGCAAAAATTACGATAGTGAAAAAAAGTGCATTGCAACAGTGATAATTAGGTACCTACTTACCTACCTTTGGACAGCTTTTATTTCAAAAAACATAGGTTTTTTTTAAAGTTTTATGTGGTTCGATTCCCGGTTGAGTCAGAACTAATGGGAAAAAATTACCAGTAGTTCTGTTGACAGAACTACTCAACAGAACAGGTGGGAGTAGACGGTCACATCGACTAACTCGCATCAGGTTCCGTTGCCCAGTTCCGCTGTTCAATCCACACTTGAACACAGCGGAATTCATCTAGCGGTTCCGCTACTCTGGTTTCGCGGCGGAGGTGTGCTAAGGGCGTTAACACAAAATTATAAAACTAAAGAGTTTGTTCGTGCTAGGATCTCAGAAAATACTGATTGCATTTTGCAAATGCTTAGATGGTTTGGATATGTTGAGAGGATGGATGAAAATAGACTGACTAAACAGATCTATAAGGCGAGAATGAATGGGCAAGCTGGTGGGGTCACCCTCGGCGTACGCATGGTAACCAAATTGATGACCTGCTGTAAAAAGGCCAGGTCAAGAGTACCCTTAACCGGCGAGCGTGTATGAAAGCACTTATGAAAGTAGAAGAAGCGAAAGTGGTATGCCAGGATCGTAGCAAGTGGAAAGCCATAGTCTCTGCCTACCCCGATGGGAAAGAGGCGTGATGATATGTATGTATGTATGTGGATCAAAAAAAAATACAGTGCATTAGGAACATAAAAAGAAAGGTTTCTGCCAAATTTCATGAACAAACAAACATTTTTGTAATAGAAAAAAATCAAAAACTCAAAATCTGGGTTTTTTGTGTTTTTGACATACTTTTTGAGGTTATGTCACAAAAGTGTAAATGCAAAAGTTGTAGATTTTTTTTATTTCCTACAACTTTGCCATTAAACATTTTTCCACAGGACTTGTGGTCGTCTGGTCCGGCAAACCAGAAGACGCGGGTTCAAATCCTGCTCGAGATCAAAAAATTTTTTCACATTAAATTTATGCTTGTGGTTTTGTCATAAATCGAGAAAACCCCTTTTCCCCCCTTAAAACCCCCATTTTTTTCACTTCCCGAACTCAGATCGCCCGTAAATTATTTTTCCTATTATTTTTGTCACATTCTCTTCCTTTTGCAAAAGGTTTCATTCTACTAATATTTTTTTTATATTTTATAAGCTATCTGCACTGCTCTAATAGTGGAATAATGAATTAAGATTTCCAAGTAACGACAGGATGTTTCCAGTTAAGAATAGGTTTCGCCCGAACTCGCGAAATTCATGTTTAAACTTACTTCGCTTAAAATCCCTACTTCAATTGCGAGGCAGTGCGTCTCATTTCTAGTGCTAAAACAGTGACGCTCCGTACTCTCTTGTGATAAATTAGTAGATAATAATGGGTTCAAGACGATGTGAGACTACTGTGCTATTCCATGAGGCTATATAAAGAACTGGACGCCAGTCACCAGTGATAAGCGACGTTATAAAATTCAATTTGTTCACAAAAAACGAACTAAAACTACAAAAGAATGGGAAAGATCCCTCCAACACTGAAGTTTTTTCAATCGTTTCTAAGAAACTTAAGGTAATTTGGGCTAAAGCCTCGATTCCCATCGTTTCCACAGAACGTGTTACCCAATTGCTGATATCATATTTAAATAAATACCTGTCAATACTAAGATCCCATAAATAAAAACAACATAGCTACGAAAACAAACTAAAGTGCATTTTAGAAATGTTGAACAAGCTCTTCGACATTGCTGCTTGTAACTGCACTTCGTATCACGTTTGTTCCTGCATAAAACCTAAGAAAGTTCCTATAAATGAAAGAAACTTTTTACTGGACCAAAGGAGGATAAAAAATGGTCATAAGCGGTATAGATACAAAAGAAACGGCAAGACTTTTAAAGAAACCAATCCTGCTCCGTTGCGCGAGTTGCCGCCTCGACCACGGCGATCCAACTCTCCTGCAACAGAGCTTCCTCGAAATACTGACGTGCTTGTAAATGAGACTTCGTTTAGTTAGTTCATTAGCTCGGAATACTCTGGTGCTCCCAACAGTAGCTAAGGTATGTAATCGGTATGGACTATCAACGCGATCTGCTGCTGCGGTCGCTTCGGCGGTCTTAGTTGACGTTAACTTGGAAGAGGTGACGTGTGTGGGGTGCGATGGTACTGCTACGAATATTCAATACCTAGAAAACTATTTGAAGAGACCATTGCAATGGTGTGTTTGTATGCTCCACGTAAATAAATTTACCGCTTCGCCATTTGTTTAAGTCTCTGGATGGAAGCACATCTGGACCAAAAGAATATTCAAGACCTATTGGAAAAAAATCTGGCTGTTTGTGAAAGTATCTTTCTGTGCAGTGACTGGAAATTTGCTCAAATTATCTGATAATATAGTGATGGAATTAAGCACGGATTAAAAGTATCTATATACGAAACGTGCCATGCTGTGATGGCTGGTTCCTGTTGCCCCGAGCTAGCGAGCCGCCAACCTGGAAAAATGACACATTCGAGATGGCTTACTACTGCTAATCAAATACTCAGGCTTTACGAAAGTACTGTTTTGCCGTCAAATAATTTGCAGCGCCTTGTGAACTGCGTGGTGAAAGTTTACGCTCCCATCTGGTTTCTCATTAAGCAAAATCCATTACTTAAACACGAAGACAAGCATTTTTTTCAAATGATTGTGTACTCCCGATTTTTACCTGATAGACAGAGATGTATTATTGATTCAGTGATTGAAATAAATGCTTTTTTCGCGCATCCAGAATATTTGCTTATTGCCATGTTGTTGGACGATAGAGACCATATTCGAGAGCTTGCATTTCGCAGGATATTAAAAGCTAGAGAAGAGAAAAAAGCTTGTCTCAGAGTATTTAAGTCACCTAAAATTATTTCATAGCACAAAATTACATAGATAGGCTATATTGGCAAGACTGAAATATCAGCTCCACCGGTCCTGGGACACGTCTCCGACGATGAACTGATTGAGGGCATTGAGGCTAAAGAGCAAAGCCTCCTTATTGAAGACTTCTCTTTTCACACACAGGCAGTGGAAAGATGTGTAAAATTGGTAACAGAGGCTTTACAAAGCGCGACAGATACCACAGGTCGGGATGGATTTATTAGGAATAAACTGAAATCTCGTGCCGAAATGCCTTATTTTGGCCACAAAAACTAGTTCCATTTTTAAAGCATAAAATGACCTATTGATTTTTCTCTCTCGCCACACTCATCGTTGTTCTCTTTGATTTAATAAAAAACGGTTTAAACGTTAGTTTTGTATGATTTATAGTTAATGTTAGGAACCCCTGAAAATGACAAATTTGTATATCTTCAAGGCCCGGTAGAGCGAACCTTAAGAGATAGACATATGCTGCCGCGGACTTTTTTTTAGAACTTTTTAGAGAAACAATATTGTAATACACAAATTTTACGTTTCTTTAACTATTTGCGCAGCGTACGCCTCGGAAGTTCTCAGACGGTAAAAAATATTACCCGTTTTCGAAACATTATTGATTGCTGCTTCGCCCCTATTTGTCTTAGCGTGATGTTATATAGCCTATAGCCATTCTCAATAAATGGACTATCAAACTGTTAAAGAATTTTTGAAATCCAACCAGTAGTTCCTGAGATCCTAGCGTTCAACCATACAAACAAACAAACAAACAAACAAACTCTTCAGCTTTATAATATTAGTATAGATTGTTTGGCGAGCCTACTTGCTGTTCCCTGGGCTGAGGGGAGGCGTGGGCATATTAATTTTTACAGTAGGGAGGCGCGATACCTAAGTTTGGGAACCCCTGCTATAGACATTATAAACGCTTTCAACACCAACACCTGGCACAGAGCATCGCCGAGGCACCACAGCGTCAGGTGGTATTCTACAGTCAGTGGGATTTCGTTCAGCATAACTGGGATCCTCGTGCCAAGTTGAGGCTGGCTAGGCTGAACCCTAATCTGAGGGAGTCAGCAAGTGCGTGTCGTCGCCTCTACGACCCACTCCCATTTGGTTGAGCATTATGAAACTGGAGCTCCAGGTTGGAAAATTGCAACTATCACTTTTTCTTTTTCTATGTCTGGTAAGTATTGTGAACAAAACATATTGCTCAGATTACCAGAACAAAATTGGCCATCACTCGACTCGATCGCGACGCCCCAACGACAACGCCGCACAGTTTGGAAAGCCCTGTCTAACATTGTAACTCTCATATAGATCTTTCTTTTTTGTTATCTGTCTGACACTGTTCATCTTGTACATTCTAAATCTAAGCTATCATAATGAATTCCAGTTTTAGTGGTGTTTATGTTCTTGTTATGGCCTTATCATGTACTTTTTTAGAACTTTTGGCTGCAACTAGGAAGTTTGAGCTGAGGTAGACTGAATCACAGCTCTACTTCCAACTTACACATAAAACATCAATGATACGAGTGAACTTACAATATGTGGCTTCGCTCTGTGTTTGCTTGCCGACTAAGACACACGAATCTTCGTCCGGATCTGGTGGCTGGATGTAGTCATCTTCTAACGGATCATGCTCAGCAGCTGAAGAATTTAATGTAATTGACAGTTTACGATAGGCCAGAATATACCATTGTTACAATGCTATTTTAGTCAAAGACTTCTATAGAAACTGAGGTAGACACGCTGTACTCTAACAAACAAGATTTCAAAAGCAATCCTCAAACACACACATTGCTAAGACTACACTCACTTATAAATATTTTTTACGTAATTGACACCACTCACAATAGCAATATACGAATAGAACAAGAGTAAAAGAGATGGTGTATGGACTCCGATTGCAAGTCGAGTACCTACTCTCGAAGTTTTGACTCACAACAGTGCGAGCAACGCTGCTAATTGGCGCAGTTTATAGGTTTCAAAAATCGGCGCGTAGGGCATGTCTACCTCAGTTTATATAGAAGTCTTTGATTTTAGTAGGTCAACAGCTGAATTTGGAGCAGGATTTCACCACATTACAAAGTAGTGTGATTGGCTGAATAAGGTGAGACATGGCCGGTGAGAGGGCGGCTCACCGTCCTTACAGAAGCAGGCCCGTGACGTGAGGAACTCACGCACGCCCCCCCTTAGAAGCGGGATCACACCCGAAACCCCACAAAGACGCGGGATAGCACCCGAACCACACCCCGGGCGAGGCCGCAGTGGCGGCCGTAGGTCTGTTGGGAGGCCTGGGACATCCTTCCGAGGGCTTACCCGGGGCTCCCAACCATAGGCTGTTGGGCGTAACGTGAGGTTTTTTAGTCGGTAGGAGTCCGACATAACATCCTTGAGGATATTGCCTCACATTAAAAAAAGGTGAAACATGGCAGCACGCGTGTAGCGGCTCTGGTGTTACAAACGTCCACAGGAGCGAAGCAGCAATTAAGAATGTTACGAAAACTGCTGCTTTACGCTGCGTAAATAGTTAAAGTTACGTATAAACTATGTATAAAATGTTTCCAGTCGCGTGTAATCCCGTCGCTAATAATGCATTATTTCAGAACAAGTTTGATTTATATTGTAATGGTTATTGCCAACCAACAATAAAAGAGAGATATTATTTATTTATTTATTTATTTTACACTTTATTGTACGCTAAGTAAATACAATTAAGGTACACAAATACACTGCAAGAAGATGTACAATGGGCGGCCTTATCGCTAAAAAGCAATTTCTACCAGGCAACCTTTGGATGGAGAAAGTTGATTGAAGGTAACGAGTGGTAGCTCTTAGGCGTACTCTTAGATCGAATAAAGCTATTATAGGTATCAAAATTTCTACATTTAACACATACATATTGAAAATATATACAGCATAATAAGTATACACATATATAAACACAACATACATACATACGAATACACATACATAGATATATACACACATACGAACATACGAATATAAATACATTGTTTAGGCCCAAGCCTAATGTTTGATAGATTTTATCAACGATTGTGAACTTGCTGTAAATAATTACGCAGGCGTTTTCATCAATTGAAACTGTAGGTCATAATGTCAAACTCACTACCAATTCGACCGCCGCACGCGCACGAGTGTATTTTTTATAACGTTTGCAATAAACGAATCCAACCATATTTTGGGTTTAATTTTGGCCCCAGTGTCTCACGCGAAGACATATTTGGCGGCCCATGAGGGGAACCAAGAAGAATCTGCAAAATTGTCATATTTTTCAATGAACACAAAATAAGTACATCATCGTCGCCGGCCGGTACAAAGCAAGTTCCAAAAATCTTGCTGGAACCAAAGCAGATTGGATCAGGCGCGTTTGGAGTCTTCAAGCCAGGGCAGTGGAGCACCTAAAGCTGCGCACCATCGGCGGATTCCATGAGATAAGTGTCCAAATTCCTATTCCTTTGTTCTCGTAGTCACTGCAACCATTCATCCAAATTCCTAAAAAACTATTTTAATACGGTCAAAACCTGTTGCATTCAATTAGTTAATATCTAATAAGTTTGTTTCCTTAATGCAATATATTTGCATTTACTTCAAAAAATCATTGTAATTTCTACATCAAAACTCATACAGTCAAGTGAAAAATTTCTACCCACTTATTTTTATCTTCTCAATTTTACAACCTACAACTAAGTAAATGTTGTTTGGTTTGTAATGAATATTGCAAAAATATCCATATAATCACGCCTATTTCACATTGGGTAGGTAGAAATCACTTTTTATTACGTAAATCATTTTATTTCATTTAGTTCGACAATCATAATTGTATTTTACTTAGCGTTCGTTGTGAACATTTTATACTACAAAGGTGGCAAACAGGTATACGATACGACCCATCAAGGCTGGTCGTCGTTGGCTTGTGAACCATTGCAAGACAGAGTTGTTACTCAGTTTGCCTCAACGTTGTTCATGACTGCGTCAAGTTGGTGGCCCATTATTCACAGCTAAATAACCGTCAAATAGGTACCTACCTATATCACAAAATTATTAGACACACTGTTGAAAAGTGTTCGCCGGACCATTCCAGGGTTTCACGGCTCGCTCCAGTTCAAGCGTTCCCGCATTCTCGCATCACGGACTACTGCTTCCGTGCCAGCGGACTGACTTCGTGAGTACCAGCGAAAGGAGGAGCGTGAGCGTTTTTGAAATTATCTTTTCTTTTCTTTCTGGTTTACGTTTTAACCGATGAAGTTAACGTGTCTTAATCATTTAAAGTAAAAAAAATATTTTTGACCGACTTAAATAAAGGAGGTATGCCAATTCACTTCGTGCATTTTGGGGCATAACTTCTTCGTTTATCAACCGATTTGAAGTTTTCTTTTTGCATTCAATTAAGCATAACTTACGGGTTGTTTCATATAAACTTCATTGGGTTTAGTTCAGGGGTTTGGAACATTTTTCAATTATTACAAAAAAAAACTTTTGATATTAAATTTATCATAATGACTACTGCAAAGGTTGATAAGTTAAATTCTAAAGAACTGCAAGAATTGGCAATAAAACGTAGTTCAATAAAAGGTCAAATAACTAAATTTAAAAACTTTTTGAACAATCTTAACCAGAAAGAGGAACTGACAAGTGTCGATCTAGTTGAGCTATCGCTTAAGCAAGGTAAGTTTGAAGCCTTGTCTTTACGTTTTGATGAATTGCAGACTCAGATAGAAGTAATGAATTCTGAAAATTTGTCTAAAGAACTTGATGAACGTGAGAGTATTGAGCACGATTTTATTGTGAATATAGCTGCGATGAAGAACATCATTGATCAATACAACAAACGCGAACAAGCGTCTCATGAATTGAGTGCTCATTGCTCACACGATTGCAAGAACAATAATTACGGCGGATTTAAATTGCCACAAATACATATTTCTAAATTCGATGGGACATATTTCCGCTGGCTAGAATTTCATGATACATTCGAAAGTTTTATTCACAGAAATACCAAGATTTCAGAGGTTCATAAATTTCATTATTTAATTTCATATCTCGAAGGAGAGGCAGCTAGAATAGTAAGCAATCTCGAAGTTTCGTCAAAAAATTATGCCACTGCATGGAAACTTCTCTGTGACCGCTACAACAATAAACGCGTACTTACTAATCACCATTTTAAATGTTTATTGAATGTTCAGCAGCTGACACGTGAATCAGAAAAGTCACTGCGTTTTTTAGTTGACCACATGAGCAAGAATTTACGTGCTTTGTCTACTCTAGGTCAGCCTACGGATAAATGGGATATGTTATTAATTTACATTTTTTCTCTAAAATTAGATAATCATACTCTCACAAAATGGGAGGAGTATCGAAATACTCTTGATGAGATACCTACGTTATCTATCTTTCACAAATTCTTAACAGATCGTGCTGACGTTCTCGAATCAATAAATAGAAATAGTAATAGCACAGATACACCCCCAATGTCAACGTCACGGTCTTCTAACTTTCAAAATAACAATAACAATAATCACAATAGGAACAAATCAGTACACCATACAAAATCTTACACAACTTTCAGTGCTCCAAGGTCAATCTCCCCTGTTTGTATTATTTGTGAGGGAGCTCATAGGATCTATGACTGTTCCGTGTTTAAGTCAAAAGGCGTACGAGATAGATTAAGTGACGTCAAAAAATACAAATTATGCTCCAATTGTCTTCGACAAGGGCATCCTGTGAATGAATGTCGTATGGGTCCGTGCCGACAATGTAATACGAAGGGACATAATACACTACTGCACTCGCCTATAACTTCAAATTCCAGTTTCGAAGCAGCTAACGATCAAGGTTATACCACTGTTGTTCAAAGTTCTAACCATGATTGTCAAGTACTTTTATCAACAGCTCAAGTTGAAGTTTGTAATCCAAAAACAAACCAAAAGGTAACAGTGCGTGCGCTATTGGATAGTGGTAGCCAGTCAACTTTTATCACTAAATCACTGCAAGATAAGCTAGGACTGCCATCTAACCAAATACCCCAATTACAGGTCATAGGCATAGGAAATAGTCATTCAAATCAGGTGACAGAAAGCTGTCAAGCAAAATTAAGTTCAATAAATAATTCATTCATTACTAGACACGATGTTTGTAACATCGTGTCTAGTAATGAATGAGTTAACTTCTGACATTCCTAGGACACCAATTAACATAGCAAATCTAAATTTGCCCAAAGACATTCAGCTGGCAGATCCAACATTCTATCAACCTTCTAAAGTTGATGTGTTGATCGGATCAGACTTATTCTGGGACATCATAGGTAACGAACAAAAATATCTAGGTCCCCATCTACCAAAGTTACACAAGTCCAAATTAGGATGGCTTATTTGTGGTCCCATATATCCATCTAAAGGATATAAACCAACTAAATTCATATAATTTACTTTCATTATGGCTTAACTTCAGAAAATAGTAGCAACAAAATATACAAAATACCTACTGCTTATTTTCTGGTAGCTAGAACAGGTTCTCCAAAGACCTATTTCAATCAAAATGTCAAAATATATAACTAAAACAAAATACAATAAACAAAATATTTCTAAATAATTATTACAAAATACAAAATAGCATTAAGTACAAAATTAGACAATGGTAGATTTTGAGTGAATCTACCATAAGGATTCACATCCAATACAAGCGATGCGATTCAAACGAAATCCAATACTAAATACATACACACATGCATGCATACATACATACATACATACATACATACATACATACATACATACATGCATACATACATACATACATACACACATACATACATACATACATACATACATACATACATACATACATACATACATACACACACATACATACATACATACATACATACACACACACACACACACACACACACACACACACAAAGACTCACATCCATAAATGCATACACACATACATACATTATTATATAGTCACACCTTTGCCCCCGAAAGGGTAGGCAGAGGCATGTTAGTGTACTCTCACTTTTCATTATTTTAGTTTTGACTTCTTAATAATTAGAGGTTCATAAATTCAAGCAAATACATATACATAACAATAAATGTAGCTGCTAGTGATACATTTCTCACCTATCGAGAAATGTACCTACTAACGAAATAGTAAGGAAATAAACAAAATTTCTACATTGACGATCTCATCACTGCACTGGTTGCAATGATGACAATCCGTTTTAAATGTAAGTATGTTTACCGACTACAATCAATGTTCAATGCAACTCAATTGTATTTCCATATTCTATATTTCTCAAACATTCAACGAGTTTACTAGTGCCTAGGTGCTCTTGGTTTGATTGGAGGTTTCCGATTAGTTAAATTTCTTAGTAGGTAATTTTACTTTATAAAATTTACCTATGGCTAAAGAACAAGATAGTCCCAATCACAACTGTTCAAATATGAAGTCCAAGTGTTGTTCAGCTGTAAACATTATGGCAAGGTGATGAACTGAGAAACTGAATATGAATCAGCCTGCCTCATAGACATAGAAAATACATAGTTATCGTACCTAATCTACTTTACTTGTATCTGAATGTGATCATATTGATGAATTATTTTAAGTCAATTATTAACGTTCATACTTAACTATTAAATTCTACTTAAATACATAATAGCAACAATCGACGAACTACTTTTGTTTGTTCATTTATTTACATAAACTAGGTACCTGTCTATGGGTGCTTTTTTGATGACACTTCGAAGCTCGTAGGGAAAGCCAGTTAAAAGTTTCTCTGACAATTTTAGGAATGGAGTAGCAGTTTCAACGGAGATAGGCATTCAAATCTTAAATAATAGTTCAAGATTTCTGACTGACTTTGCAAATCAAAATATAATTAAATTTTTACTTATCATCACTTACGCTGCTCATTTCGCTGGTACAAAATTTTCTAAACTTCTCATGACGGAACATCTAACGTTCAAAAGATTACCTATAACGTTGTTTGCACAGGCGGAGGCCATATTGAATAGTGGCCCCTTGTGTCCTACTCTTCCTCCCCAACCAATTTCTTTCCTCTATCTCCAGGGCACTTATCCATTGGAAGACTGCTGACTGCGCAGCCATTACGGGATTCATCGAGCTTCGGACTGCAATGCATCGCTATGGACGTCTTGAAAGGCTTTGTCCACATTTTGGGACCAAACCACAACAAAATTGGTGCATAGAATAAAATGGACAACCAATACCTCTACTTAAAATGACATGGTTCTCATCAAAAGGAACTACCTTCCACCATTGAATTGGTTACATAGAAGATTTATCTGTTATTCTAATGGGTCTGACAGACTCCCACACACGGAGGACATCTGCAAGTCAGAGGAGGCACCAGAAGACCACTCGCTCGCCTATGTCCGCTACCACGAAGCAGTGATCTGTTGAAAGGATGCTTTCAACGGGCGGGAGGATGTTTAGGCCCAAGCCTAATGTTTGATAGATTTTATCAACGATTGTGAACTTGCTGTAAATAATTACGCAGGCGTTTTCATCAATTGAAACTGTAGGTCATAATGTCAAACTCACTACCAATTCGACCGCCGCACGCGCACGAGTGTATTTTTTATAACGTTTGCAATAAACGAATCCAACCATATTTTGGGTTTAATTTTGGCCCCTGTGTCTCACGCGAAGACATACATACATAATCTACAGTTCGTCTATAAAGTCGTGAAATGAATGTTTGAGGAACTAAAAATAGTTATGTGTGTGGCAACACTGGCAACAAGAAACATAAGTACGTCAGTTGTCAATGCTATCGTCGAATTTCGTTTACTCTCTCACGTAACTTTAACGTTTGGATTAAACTGCAACAAATTGAGACCAAACTACGCATAAAGGTTTGAGAAATGAGTAAAGAAAATCGGAGTGGTGCGCAGAAGTGATTTTTAAAGTTTTCCAGTGATGTTTCGCGGAGCACCAATCTGGACAATTGTTGTGGGATTTTGAGGATGTTTATGAGCGAACAGCATCTTTGGTGGGTATGTAATCGTGTTATTGTTTGTTTTGAATCTGTCTGAAGTTACAAATTTACTGAATTTACGATTTGGAGACAAAAAAAAAGGCATTGTTTGCAGATTTTTAGGTTAGAATCTTAAACTTACAATCTACCTACAATGTAAGTCAGTGGTTAGAACAACATGGTTATTTTATAGAACGACCTACATTTTTGATACTCAGTTCAATCTGGTTTTCTACCAATTTTTATTTTGAATTAATTGCTTCATGTCAATAGTTTGTTTCCAATATGTAATTAATTTTCTTTTTTTATTCTTTTCAGGAAAATCAGAGAGTACAGTTAGGCGAATAGTTAACGAAGGTTTTAATAATGAAGGAAAGTTTGAAACTCCTGGTAAACACAGAAAAGGTCGGCAAAGAAAGAAATAGACGATTTTAATATTTGAGCACTGCGCCAAAAAAATCCTTGTCAGATGGGGGAAAGTTACAGACAAAACATGTAATTACATGATTGTGGCAAAGCAATTGGGACTGCTAGGCACCTGCTGGTGGGTTGTAAGACGCTATTAGACCGGGGCTTCTGGATCTGGTTCAATAACTTTATTCTGGATCTGATTCAATAAAACAGAAACAAAATTAAAAATGTATAATGTGTTTTATTTATTAACTCACTAGCTGATGCCCGCAGCTTCGCCCGTGTCGAATTTGTTCTCGTTACCGCTTCCCGTAGGAACTTATTCCCGGGATGAAAAGTAGCCCCTGTGTTATTCCAGACTATAATGTATCCCTGTACCAAATTTCAGCCAGATCAGTTCAACTGTTCGAGCGTGAAAGAGTCTCACATCCACACTCATAAGCTTTCGCATTTGTAATATTTGTATTGTTCCCGTTCCCGCTTCCCGTAAGAACTTATTCCCGGAATAAAAAGTAGCCATGGTTATTACAGATTATAATGTATCCCTGTATCAAATTTCAGCCAGATCCCTTTAACCGTTCGAGCGTGTAAGAGTAATAAACATCCACACTCACAAACTGTCGCATTTATAATATTAGTAAGATTTTACTCGGAACGAACTCCTCGTATCAAAATCATTTTGGTCCTACTATATAGGGTTGCATACATGCATTCAGCAGCGCCCTCATTTAATTTCACGACTTTATAGACAAACTGTACATATTACACAGATAGATAGTGATCCTTCACCATTTTTTTGAAATTGGCTATCGTCTGCGCTCGTCTTATCCCTACTGGAAGTTTATTCCATAGTCTTATGGCCGTAACCGTGAAAGATTTGTCAAAGAACGTAGACGAGTGAGACGGCATCTTTAATATTAAGCTTTCCGATGACCTCAGACATTTCGAATGCGTACTGTGGAGAAACTCGAAGCGTTCCTTTAAATAGGAAGGAGGTGAAGGGTTAAATAAGATACTATACAGTTGTGAAAGAACGTGAGCATCCCGGCGAAGTCGTATTGATAACCACCCAAGCTGCGTTCTGAATTGAGAAACATGGTCATATTTGCGTAAACAAAAAATGAACCTTATGCAAACATTTTGAAGACGCTCAAGTTTGTCTAACTGGTTTTCGGCAAGATCAGGATAGCTGACATCTGCATAATCGAGTATGGGTAACAGTAGCGCGTTTGCAAGCGCAATTTTGGTGGTCATAGGCAGAACGCTTTGTAGCTTCCGTAATGAGCCCACCGATACAAACATCTAACGGCACAATTCCTGCATCTGTGGCTCCCATGATAGCGTAGAGTCCAGGTATACTCCCAAGTTCCTAACCTTATCACTAATTGGAATAATAATGTTGTCAAATATTACCGGGGGAATATTTGCCCACACAATTTTTGATTTCATTTGGGAACTGCCCAAGATTGCGACTTGTGTCTTGCTAGGATTTACCTTGAGACCATGAGATCTACTCCACTCGCTTATATGACTCAAGTCTTATTTATAGACTCCACAGCATCACTCAACTGTAGAACTGGTGTCTGACAGTATATTTGCAAATCATCTGCATATAGGTGGTAAGAAGAAGATATATGAGTTGAGATGGAATTAATGAAAATTGAGAAAAGTAAAGGAGAGAGAACGCCACCCTGGGGTACGCCAACCGTAGTATCACACCAATTTGATAGAGCGTTGTCAATACATACACGTTGCCGGCGACCACACAGGTAACTTTGAAGCCAATCGATCACTGTTGGAGATATGTTCAGAGAGCGGCAAACATATAGCAATACATCAAAGTCAACGGTATTGAAAGCATTGCTAAAATCCAGCAAAGCGAGAATTGTTAACTTTCCAGATTCCATACCGGACCTAATGTCATCAGTAATATTGATAAGAGCTGTGGCTGTACTATGACCAGGACGGAAGCCGGATTGAAAGGGATTAAGGACATTATGTTTACAGAGGAATCTACTGATTTGTGAGTGCACCAGACGCTCAAGGACTTTGGATAGGAATGGGAGTATAGATATTGGCCGGTAGTCCGTGAAAGTCTGGGGCTTAGGTTTTTTAGGTATAGGAATTATGTGACTGCTTTTCCAAGAAGTTGGGAAGACACCGCTGGAGATGGAATAGTTTAAAATGTAACATATAATGGAAAGGAGTTCATTGAGTATGGGAAGGATCATTTTACGACTTATGCAGTCAACGCCTGTTGCATCGGATGAAATGGATGTAATAGCTCTCCGAACATCACTTGCAGTGAACAGATCAAAGACGAATGGTGGATAGTTGGGTTTTGGAAGAGATGAAAGAAAATCAATTGTTTGTGCCTTTGTTATCCCATCAAAGTTGGAAGAGGCCGCGAAGTGTTGATTTAGCAAATCAACATTTATATCCTTTGGAATTGTGTCTTGTCGTTTACTTCTAACCCCCAAAGATTTAAGAAATTTCCACACTTTACCAGTGTCTCTATTTTGTATATTATTGTGAATGTGTTGGCGTTGGGCTTTCCTACACACCTTATTACAGTGATTTCGTAAGGAGACATATTTATTGTAGTTGTCTTCATTTGGTTTTATTTTATACTAGCTGATGCCCGCAGCTTCGCCCGCGTAAAATTTGTTCCCGCGGGAAGTTATTCTCGGGATAAAAGGTAGCCTATGTGTTATTCCAGACTATAATGTATCTCTGTACCAAATTTCAGCCCGATCCGTTCAGCGGTTTAAGCGTGAAAGAGTAACAAACATCCACACTCACAAACTTTCGCATTTATAATATTAGTAAGATTTAAATCTAGCAGTTGCTTTTTTATGTAGAAGATTTTTGATGTCAGGAGTGAGCCATGGGGCAGGAGGGTGCTTAATTTTAACAGCTCGAACAGACGCATGCTTATCATAAACTTGCATAATGCAAAAGATATTATGCAGTCGCGAGCTTTTTAAGAGAAACAATTTCGTAATACATGTTTTCTTACGTAACTTTAACCTTAGCAGAGCACGCAAGGGAAGCATTTAACATTGCTGCTCCGCTCCTACTCGTCGTAGCGTGATGCTATATACCCTTAAGCCATCCTCAATAAATGGCCTATCAAACTGGAAAAGAAAGTTGATGTCCATTAGTGAGACAAAATAGTGGGACCACGCGAAAACAGGGCTGAAAAATCTGACAGACAGACGCGATGGAGCACTTTGTTCTATAATATGAAGTTACATCAATAAATGACAAAAGTGAACTTACCATACGTGTCTTCGCTCTCCTCTTTCTTGACCAAGACACTTGAACTTTCTTCCGGATCTGATGGCTGAATGTAGTCATCTTCTAACGGATCTTGCCCAGCAACTGCATAATTTAATGTAATTGACAGTTTACGTCAGGCCAGAATATAACAAGCAAGCAAGCAATGCAAAGCAATTTTTATGGCTCAACAGCTGAGTTCGGAGCAAGATTTCACCATATCACAGAGTAGTGCGATTGGACGTCGCAGTGTAACAGATGGCAGTATGGCGGTACAGAGCACACCGTGTATGTACCGATACGGTTGCGTTACTGTACTCCGGTCACTTGTCGCTAAATGCTGAGGCGAACTTGTGAGACGTGGCGCCAGTCAGCCGCCACCACCTAATACGGTACGGGCGGTACTCAGCGAGCTTGGCTTTGGATGTTGCGCTGAGCTCCTTGTTGGAGGAAGTCGTAGCCCTCAACAGAAATGTGGAAACATTGTATCAGTCTCCTCCAACAGGACTCGATTCTGCCTCTTTTATCTTGCTGGGACAGATGCTTATCCAATTAAGCTAATTTATTAAATTAGCTTTCGTACACGGCAAATGTGGCATATAAAACTATAAGGTGACATGTCCCCATAGAACAGAATTAACTAAGTGATACTTTGTGGTAAAATGAGTTATTGTTTACCTTCTGTGTCTTCTTGTTTCACTTCATCGATATAAAAACTAGGTGGAGTCCTCTCGACCACATCATTCGCACTCAGGTGTACATCAAGGCTTATTTTTTCTAGTCTGACTTGCTGCAGAAAATACGAGAAAACAAATTAATTATGAGAAAACAGAAAATATTACACCAGTACAAATAGCCAATAGCTTTTAGTCTGAAATGTTAGGAGCCGGGGTCTAATTTACAAGTCTACCAGAGGCATCATTAAACCCAGGGCTTCCCAAACTTATTTGTCCTGCGACGCCCTTGCGACTCGGCCATTTTCATACGACGCCTTCCAACCACAGCATCAGGTGGTATTCGACAGTCAGTGGGATTTCGTTCAGCAAGACTGGGAAGTTACTGACGTACGCCGCGCCGCCAGAAGGCTGGCCGCTAGGCTGAACCCTAATCTGAGGTTGCCAGCAAGTGTGTGTCGCCGCCCGCGACGGCGACAGAATAATTTATTAGCTCCAATGAACTCTACTCAGCGCCCATTTCGTTGGGCATTATGAGAAAAAATTTGTTTGCGATTTCCAAACTGAAGCTCTTAGTATAAAAAATTGCAACTATCATTTCTTTTTCTATGTCTGGCAAGGTTTGTGAACCAGATGTATTGCTCAGGTTATCAGAAAAAATTGGTGATCACTCAACTCGCTCGCTACGCCCCAAGGACAACGCCGCGAAGCCCCATGGCGTCGCGACACACAGATTGGGAAGCGCTGATTTTACATATGGGCATCGGTTAGTATAATAATGTCATAAATAAAAATGTCAAATACGAATAAAGTCCAAAAATAAAAATGTCAAATACGAATAAAGTCCAAAAATAAAAATGATCAATACGAATAATAACCAAAAATAAAAATGTCCAATACGAATAATGACCAAAAATAAAGATGTCCAATACAAATAATGTCAAAAAATAAAAAAGGCCAATACTTGTAATAGGTCGAAAACCAGTTAACCTACCTACTATAGACCTACCGATTTTCAACCGTGTAATTTTTTTTATATAATTATTAAGCTCGCCAAATTGACCAGCCTGCTGGTAAGTGATGGGGCATCTAACGATTGGGGGGTAACTCTCACAGTCCTTGACACTTCTGACTTCTAAATTTTTCCTTGCTGCAATAAACGCAGTGCTGGCAATCGGTGTATACACCGATTCGGTAAGTATCTGTGCCTTATAAGGCACAGATACTTACCGAAGCACCTGTGCCCAGTAATTACATGTGGCATCCGGTGATAGAGGTTGCCATGGCTCCTATCCAGCAACTCGTTCGACTAGTCCCATAGTCCCGATTGCGACGTACCTACTCCTCACGATCTTGGGGTCTTCTGCAGGGAGTCCCGTTATGTTGGGCAATAACAGCGAGAGCGCAGTTGTTGCACCGCCCTCAGTTTTAGGGTCAAACTTATTTGTTTCGTTGGTCTTCATTTGTTCCGTCGATTTTCATTTGTTTCATCGATCTTCATTTGTTTCAGTGATCTTCATTTTTTCAGTGATCTTCATTTGTTTCGTTGGGGTATGCATTTTATACAGTCACAGGTGGTCGGTTATTTTGTTACTAACTGACCCACCAGATGCACAAGGTGGGTGGTTAGGAACATTTATTCCTAACTGACCAACCAGGTGGACAACTCAGGTGGTCGGTTGGGAACGGGGGGGAAAAGTTCATCGGCCTAGCAAAAGACACGAGATCATAACCTCGTGTATGTTATAGGTGTTAATATTTCTGGACATTTTTATTTTTGGACATTATTATTTTTGTACATTTTTATTTTTGGACATTTTTATTTTTGGACATTATTAATTTTGAACATTATTATTTTTGGACGTTTTTATTTTTGGACATTTTTATTTTTTGGACATTATTATTTTTAGACATTATTATACGTAAGAGACAATCTTTAAAGCAACACAAGTGCGCCAGCTGGCAGATTAGCTTTGCTTTATATCCTGAACTACATTTAGTTTATAATGGCAAAATCAAGAACCCAAGACATGTCACGGGCACCCGTCTTGGGGTCATGATTTTGCCACTATAAACTCATCAATGACAACCCACAACCCTGTCACGGAACTGTTTGTTCACAAGATATCAATTAAGAATGACATAGCTCCATGCTAGTTACATAATTGTATATCAAAATTAGTCAATTACTTTTCTGAGATAACTCCTTTATCCAAACTCGGGAACAGTTCTTCATACATAATATTATATTATTTCATATATTTCATCATTATTTTCTATATTTAGGCATAAAATACTACAACACAATTCTGGAGCACTAACCATTATACACTTCAACATCTGAGTGAACAGATTCTCACTTTGAACGCAACTTCTCCTCAGCTCGTAACAGTCCTGCAGCTTTGCACAACAGATATCACAGACCACTACTGGTCTTCCGTCTTCTGTAACAAACTGTAAAAACACAGTTATCAGAGATATTGTCATAGGACAAGTACTGGGGTGAGGCTTAAACTAATGCTTTCAGGGTTGTGCTGATCCCCCCGCTTACACGCTGTGCAACCTTTCACTGCTTAGCTGTAGGTGTAGCTTGTAGTTTGAGCCTTCCTAAAAGATCCTTCTGATCTCCTAGGAAGCTAAACGGTCTTAGGGGAGAGTGCTACGGTCATGTTGATCCCTAAGGCAAGTCAGAGAGATTATCCTTCACGTGGTGCCACCTGTTTTCGATCTAATTCCCTCAGAAATAGATGCAACAGAAATCTCCTGGCGGCAAGACCACAGGGTATCAGTGGCTGTGCCAAGTGGCACGACTCACACTAGAATATGTGAGGGTCGGTATAGGGGGGCAGTGGGCAAAATTGGGGGGTTTTTCCTTTCTATGGGGGGTAAACGGGAGGGGGGTAAAGGGGAGGCCACCCGCGACAAACCCTGATCTGTCCACAGGGTATGAGTGACTGTACTCTGTGGCGGGACTCACACTAAGATATGTGAGGGTCGGATCATGGTGGGGGGATGGGGCGCGGAGGGGGGGAGGTCACCCGCGTGTTTGTGCCGTGCGTGGAGATGACGGGATCCTGGTGACTGAGTGGCTTCCAACGCAGCGGTAGTCGTTGGACTCTACAACACTCCACTTTGGCCCTGATTTCTGTCGAAACGGGAGGTCGTGGACTAGCCAACCACGATCAATCGGCTGTGGCGTCCGGTCAGACGGCCGCCAGGCGAGTATTCTGGAAGGGAGGGGTCCGCAGGCGGCGGCGCGCGATTTTTCGACGTCTTGGTGGGCGTCGTTGATCTCGTGCCGTGCGGTCTCGTGGGCACTCTTTTCTGGAATGCTATACCGACATGGTAACCCTGGTGTCTACTTCTTAGACATCCCCAATGTTGTGGACTCCGTGGCGGGTGGGGAGCCATGCTCGGTGAATATTACTTCAATACGGCTATGGATTTAACAAAAGCCAACAAAACCAATCAAGATGCCCGCAAGGGCGTCAAAAAGGTCAATATGTCATCTGGCGGGAGGGTCACCGAACGCAATACCATGGGGCGTACTCAAGTGAGTCATACCGGGCAGGGGACCATCGGGCAGCCTGGCAATCTGCTAAGCACACCCGTTGGGACGAATGCTTCGGGAGGCGAGCTTCGAAATGCCAAACCGAAAAGGTTGAGTGGGGCAGCCAGGCGCAAGATGCTACTGGAAAAGCGGACACGGACTTTTTCAGAACGAAGTGCACCGGACGGGGCAACTTCTGGGGGGGCAGGGGACTTAACTGCCGCTAAAAGAGCCAGGGAGTCCAGTGATGAGAAGGCCGGCGAATCATCCAAGAGACCGAACCTGAACAAATCGTTCAGGGACGCTCTCAACGGATGCAGGATGGCGATCATCACTGACAACTTCCCGGCTTCACAAGTCACCACAGATGACGTCGGACCGATTGTCAGCGCCCTCTGGCAGATAATGGTCGGTCACCCGGATCCTCTGCCTCGATTTAACATCGGGTCAGTCAGCGCGGGAGCACTCCACGTATTCTGCGAGGATCAGAGGTCGGCAGACTGGCTTACCGGCATCGCTGGGAGGAGTATCGGCAGCCTTACCCTCAAAGTGGTCAACGCCAACGATCTTCCCAAACCGGTGAAGATGGCGTGGAAATCGAAGAACGTCTGGATCACAGATCTGCCCAGCGTTCTTTCGATGTTACAGCGCCTAAACCCCGAACTGAAGACGGGAGACTGGAAGGTGGTGGACACAATTGTGGAGGCGGCCAGTGTCAGGAGGATTGTCCTGATGGACAAGACTTCGGCTGACTATATCAAATCCAAGGACTACTGCCTCTACGCTGGCGTCGATAAAGGCTACTTCAAGCTCCTTGAAGATAGCGATGACAAGGTCGGCGCCAGTGGGGGGGCAGAGGTTCCGCCACTTGCTCCACAGATGCTGCTCGGCGACGCGGGTTCACACCAGGACACCATCGTGGGCTACCCAGTCCCTTCACCGGCCACTTCTCATCGCACCGATGATGTGTTGGGCGACTTGGACGACCTCAACCTGTCGTCTCCACTCTCGCAGACGGAGACTATGGAGGAGGCTGTAGATGCAGGCGACAGTCACTAGACTGCCGATACCCCCCCATTTGCAAAGAACAAAAAATGGCGGGACTAAGGTGTGTACAAATTAACTTACATCACTGTAAAGCGGCGATGTCCCTCTTAGGACGTCACCTTAAAGGACATAAATTCGATATTGCCTTGATACAGGACCCTTATATAAGCACTGCGGGTGCTGTCTCAGGCTTAGGTAGAGAGGGATCTATTTACCACTGTACTAATGAGGGTGTGAGGGCGAGCGTATATGTCAGAAATGGCATAGACGCTATGCCCTTACACGATCTTTGTTCCAGGGACCTTACAGCAGTCAAGGTCTATACGGGGGCAGGGCGAAGACGGAGGGCGGTTGTGCTGGCCTCTGTGTACCTCGCCTACCCAAAGAAAGAAAGACCCACTAACATGAGGGAGATGAAGGAACTTGTCGAGTTCTGCGGCCGGGAGAACCTGGAGTTAGTGATGGGCTGCGATGCGAATGCCCACCACATCACCTGGGGGAGCTCGGACATCAATGATAGAGGGGAGGAACTCTTTGAATATTTGGTAAGCTCTTCACTTCATACACTAAATAAAGGCAATGCTCCCACCTTTGTGGATGCTAGGCGTTCGGAAGTTATTGATGTAACTATAGCTACTAATGGTACTTATAAGAGAATTACTAACTAGCGAGTGTCTGACGAAGCTAGTGGTTCTGATCACAGGTATATCTGTTTTAGAAACGATACAGAGGACTCCTTTCCAGGAGTACGGAGAAGAAATCTATAATATGTTGCTATTATTTCTCTTATGCATGTAATAAAAATATTGTTGTACTTATATATGTTTTACAAAAAAAAAAAAAAAATGTAACTACGAAGATCCATCACTGTAAAAAAATTTCTTGTAAATAAAGATTATTTATTACTTATATAAAAAAAAAAAAAATAATCTCAGGAACACTAACTGGGAGGCGTACACTAAGGAACTAAAAAACGAGTTAGGATCAGTTAAAGGTAAATTGAACTCTACGGTTGACATTGAACTTGAGGCTGTGCGGGTTGACAGAGGCATTAAAACGGCATGGTATAGTCTTTTTCTGGACAGCTCAGCAATCATGTAAACATGTCATGCTTTGACAAAAGTTGTCTATGATCATAGTGCTGTAACTATACTGATTCTATGTATGTAAATAATCATTGAGTTATATCTAGTTCACCGTACATTCATTTACTTCGGTATATCAATCGCCAAATTCATCAAATCATGAAATTCGGTATATCAATATATATTATGTGCAATAATTAAAGGATCTTTAAAAAAAAAGAAACTTTTAGAACATTTAATAGTATAATCATTTATTTACAATAATAAATTACTTTAGGGATGATAAAAAGTGTAGACGCCTCGTTGGCTGCTCGCCGTTCTTACAGAAGCAGACTAAGACATCTTGAGAGATTTCTAATGTGGGGTTTTTAAATCTGAAAACTGAAAATATTAATACTACCTACCTTTTTTTCACTCATAACTCTCATAAGTGACGTGACGCAAACGAAGTTGCGCGGGCCAGCTAGTCTAATATACAAATCGTAGGAATGCTTCATATCAAGGATAATACCTTACCCTTCGGCCACATTCGAAACCAAGTTTTGAAATGTTTCTAACCATATAAGTATTTAGGAATGTATCTATATCTAATACTAAGTACCTCATTGCTGTGTCTTATACTACAACATTACGTTTTATTAAGTTTTCCTAATTTTATTTGTGTATCAATTCATTCAGCCTGCTATTCAAACCCGCCGACACAATAACCCTCCTTTTGTGTCGCGCAGTAGGGTAAAATTAAATATAAAATGCTTAGAACACCTGAGGTCATAATTGTGCCGGACTTACCTCTCAAGACATTTGAATGGCCATAAAATTAAATCTATACCTTTTTTTTTTCTTTTTTTTTATCAATCTGTCAGTTCGAAAAAATGTACTTACTTTAATAATATAACTTATTGACCCAGAGAACTAAGGGTGCGAGTCTTTGCCCCTTTTCACACGTACCGGTTGCCGGGTGCCGGGTAGGGTGAAAAAACCTATTCGTGGCTCCAGCTTGTCCCTAAGATCCCTGGCAGCTTCCTTCCGTAGTAGTTGTTAATATGATGTCACTTTCTATCTTTATTTCAGACATCACCCAGGTCGTCTTCCCGCACCCGGGAAAACTCCATTTACCCATGATATTGCGGGCGTCGTCCAGTGCTCCGGGTATCCGCTGTCGCCCAGGTCTCCCGATATAGCTTGTGCCATATTCAGAATCCTGTCTTCGAGCATCACCTTGGTACACTTGGCGACCACCACTATTGAATCGCCGGGTGGTGTTTTGAATACAAGTTTACCCTGCCTTGACTCTTCTTCATTCAAAGGCACAAAACCACACCCGTGGCTGTAGGCCGCCATGTACGATCCCGACATGATTCCGTATACTACTAGAGATCTGTCATTGTCGTACACCGCCGCCCCCGCCTCATCCAACAGTTCCCGCAGCAGTCTTTGGTTATCACGGCGGTAGGTCTGCATGATCTTACTGCAGACATCCGTGTTTACCTTTCGTGTGGCTTTCGTGACTGCTACGAATTCCATGAACGCATTCACTATGTGGTCTCGCGGTTCTCGAACGCTTCTGAGTGTAGGAGGGGTTACCTGTCCCATGTCAGCTTTAGTGCGTTGAGGTCTAGGCAGCTCCAGTTGGTTGCAGGGAGGCCCTCTAAAGAAGTCACGCACCGCATTTTCCATGGCAAGTGAAATCTATACCTTACCTATATTCAATCCACAAAGTATTTAATCAGATTGTCATTGATTGAAGTCGTTCCATTATAATCTGCACGACTCCATAACTATCACCAATCAGATAATAAGGACCCCAGACGGACTTGCCTCGCATCGTCAGGGAAGTCAGTCTAAGCGACCAGTTTGACAGAAACCTGTTTATTTAGTTGCCGGGTAGCCGGTGCCGGGTAACCGACGGCGAATGCAAGCGGTTGCCGGGCAAATCACGCCGGTACGTGTGAAAGCTATAGTACACGGCCATACACCCACCCTACCCGGCACCCGGCAACCGGTACGTGTGAAAAGGGGCAAAGACTCGCACTCTTAGCTCTCTGGGTCAATAAGTTATATTATTAAAGTAAGTACATTTTTTCAAACTGACAGATTGATAAAACAATGACCTCCTTTTAAAATCAATTGGCCAGTACAACAGTTTTACAACACTATGGCAAAGACAAACAAGTCTGAGAAAAAATAATTTAATGACAAGCAAAAATGACAGTCTTAAATTTTTACCATCCGAGTATTTTTCATGAAATTATTCTATAATCTAAAGGTTTATTAGTGTCGAAATGTCCGCATAAATCTAACTAGAGTTCCTTGAAAGGACTATGATCAGGATTGATAATTAAATGTAAGTAATTATGGAGTAGTCGAGATCCAATTTCTTTGTTTACTACACTCGAGAGCAATGAATCCGGGTCACTTAAAGAATCCTAAAAATCTCGGAAACTAAAAATGCTAGGTTAATGCAATAAATTGTATTTAATAGACAATGTAATACTCCTTAAATGAAGGTATTAAAACTTCTTAGTTATTGTAAAGTTATATCATAAAAAAATCAAATTTGAAAAAGGGCCACTTTCGAAGATGGAACTACGAAATTACAGCATTTGGTGTTGCTTTTGTTTGTAATCTGTCATTTATGTGGGTACATAAACCATGTTGATAGTGCTCTATATTCATTAATCAAGCTGAAATTATGTCGCTTACGCCTGAAGAATGCACCAGAATACTTACAATGCTGGAAACCGGCCGGAGTCAGCGCGATACAGCCAGGACTGTCGGTGTGTCGCTGTCAACAGTACAAAGAGTTCTCCGACGTTACGAAGAAACTGGTTCTAACCTACGCAGACCAGGAACGGGCAGAACCAGGTGTACCACAGCACGAGAAGACCGATACTTGGTGAACACCATGCTTCGAAATCGCTTTCTCACAGGAACTGAACTCACCAATCAGTTTCGACGCCTCGGAGGAAGTAACCCAAGTGCATGGACAGTAAGACGTCGGCTTGCTGAATCTAACTTAAAACCCCTTAGACCTGCAAACGGCCCTAAACTGGAGCGTGGGCATCGTATTTCGAGACTAAGGTATGCCCAGAGCCACGTAAATTGGAGTATTGAAGATTGGTCAAAAGTTATGTTCTCCGACGAATCAAAATTTATGCTCTACAAGCACGATGGAAGACACAGAGTGTATCGAAGACCAGGGGAAAGATTCAAGCAAGCATGCATCGAAGAAAAAGTAGCCTACGGTGGTGGGTCTGTACTTGTGTGGGCCGGAATTTCTTCTGAAAGTCGCACAGAGCTGGTGATCATAGAAAACGGCTCTTTAACTAGCGTAAGATATGTGGAAGAAATCCTCAATGATCACGTTGGTCCATTTATGGTCAATTTAGGTGAGGATGCTATATTTATGCATGACAATGCCCGACCTCATACAGGTAGGATTGTGAATGACTACCTTCAAGAGATGAACATTACTCGTATGGAGTGGCCAGCGCGCAGCCCGGATATCAACCCGATCGAGCATGCTTGGGACGAGCTAGGCAGATGCGTAAAACAACGAAACCCTCCCCCAATCACGCTTCGTGAGCTCAAAATTGCTCTCGCAGAGGAATGGGAGAATATTCCCCAAAATCGTATAAGGAACTTGGTGTACAGCATGCCAAACCGCGTAAACGCAGTAATGGAAGCACGAGGAGGCAATACGAAGTATTAAAATTCAAGAAAATCGTAATAAAGTTCAAAAATTTCATGTTTCCTATTTTTGTTTTAAGGAGAGATCAGCAGTTTTTTCTTTATGTAATTTTGTGTTAATAAAATGTATGGTGACTCATATTTTTTTTACTTTCATTTAAGGAGTATTACATTGTCTATTAAATACAATTTAATGCATTAACCTATCATTTTTAGTTTCCGAGATTTTTAACATTCTTTAAGTGACCCGGATTCATTGCTCTCGAGTGTATATTATTTAGGTCTTTTGAATTCCACTATACACAAACTGCCCAGAGAAAGAAGCGAAAGGAACTAAGGTTCCGTGGTGGACGCCAGATTTAGAAAAGAAAAGACAGGCAATTCGCCGCATCTTTAACGACGCAAAGTCCAAGAGTACTCCCGAGCACTTACCGAGTACAATCTGGCAGTTCGCAAGGAACAAAGGAAATCATGGCAATCTCACTGCCAGGACATCAATACTGTTCCTGAAAGTTCAAGATTGGTAAAGGCTATGTCTGTGAGCAGAATTAATACTCTTAATGCAGTTAGAACCCATGAAGGGAGACTAACTGAATCTGGTAAAGAAACCCTAAAGATCATGATGAAAACACATTTTCCGGACTGTAAGATTCATGATAATTCTGGCACAGATGATCCCATGCCCGTAGAAGAGCAAAACATGCGAACTACAAAAGCAGACTGGGATGTTGCAAAGAAGGTAGTAGAAGAAAGAAAACTCAGTTGGGTATTGAAAAACTTTCAACCATATAAATCACCAGGTCCGGACGGCATATACCCGATACTACTACAAAAAGGTCTTCCTATACTAGGCCCGCACTTGATGCGGCTTTTTAAGGCCTGCATAGCCTTTGGATTCATTCCAAAGATATGGAGGGAAGTAAAGGTAACTTACATTCCGAAACCAGGGAAGGATAGCTATGAAGAGGCCAAGTCGTTTCGTCCGATAAGTCTCTCGTCTTTCTTATTAAAAACCCTGGAGAAATTGGTAGATCAATACATAAGGGATGGGCCTCTCACAAAGAAACCATTTCATAAGCTACAATGTGCCTACCAAACCGGAAAATCAACCGAAACTGCGTTGCACCATGTAGTCGAGAGAGCAGAGAATGCTATTGATGGTCAAGAGATTTGTGCGGCTGCGTTTCTGGACATTGAGGGAGCATTTGACCGCACAACATTCGAATCGATTATGAAAGCCGCAAAAGAACACGGCATTGACCCCACCCTCTGCAAATGGATTGACTTCATGCTGAGGGGCAGGAGAGTAAGGTCATCTCTATTAGGAGATGAAATTCACGCCACAACGACCAAGGGATGCCCTCAAGGAGGGGTATTGTCCCCCACACTGTGGTGTCTGGTAGCAGACTCCCTCCTAACCAAACTGAATAGAGGGGCATGCTTCGCTGTGGGATATGCAGATGACATAGTTGTCATGATCAATGGTAGATTTCCGGAAATTGTTTCGGAACTTCTGCAACAGGCTTTGAAGGATGTGGAGGAATGGTGTGCTGAAAATCATCTAACCTTTAATCCCAGCAAAACTACAATTCTTCCTTTTACAAGAAAGAAGAGGTTGAGCAAATTAAAGAAATTGCTTTTATTTGACACAGAGTTAGAATGGTCCACCAACGTGAAATACCTTGGTATGACCTTAGACAAGGAGCTCACATGGAATCTGCATGCCAAGAAGGTGACAGAAAAAGCCATGAGAGCCTTCAATATGTGTAGATCGGCGTATGGCAAAACCTGGGGCCTGAAGCCCAAGGTACTGTACTTCATTTACACCACTATGGTTCGCCCAATTTTAACCTACGGCAGTGTTGTATGGTGGACAAGAACCAAACTAACATCGTGCGTGGAAGAATTGGGCAAACTACAGAGGATGGCCACTATGGCTATCACAGGAGCGTTTAAGTCCACGCCTACAAAGGCGTTAGATATAATACTAAACTTAACCCCTCTTCACATCTTTATACAACAGGAGGCGATCAAAACCTTATACAGACTAAAAACGGCAGGCGCTTTTAACTGCAATAGGCCAACAACGCGGCATACAAAAATGGAGCTTAATGATGAGATTCAAAGGAAGATGCATATGATTAGCGACGCTATGCCGTGCATAAAAATCTTCAAAAGAAACTTCAAAATACATGTCCCCACAAGGGAAGACTGGAAGCAGGAACTGCGCTCACCAGATGCAGACTGCCTCATCTGGTACACAGACGGTTCAAAAACGGAATCTGGTACAGGAGCAGGTATTTACTCAGAATCTTCACAACTTTGGAGCAGCCTGGGTCAGTACACCACGGTCTTCCAGGCCGAGATGTATGCCATCATAGCATGCGCAGAGGAAAATCTGAAAAGGAGTGTAGAGAACAAGACCATCTACATTCTTAGCGACAGTCAAGCGTCACTAAAGGCCTTAAATTCCTACAAGGTCAACTCAAAACTTGTCCTGAATGCGGTGAAAACCCTAAACAAACTGGGCCGCAGGAACAAGCTGCGACTGCTCTGGGTCCCAGGCCATGTAGGAATAAAAGGAAATGAGAAGGCCGATGAGTTAGCTAGGACAGGATCGGCAAATGCCATGCTTGGACCTGAACCATGTATGGGCCTACCAGCATGTACATTCATAAAGGCCGCTAAGGATTACGCTGATAATAAACACATGCAAGAGTGGGATATCAGTCAAGGGCTACTACATTCGAAGAAATTCATAAGTAGCAGAACCAATGAGGCTTCTAAATTTATATTGAATAACTAGCAGAGCCCGCAACTTCGTTTACGTCACATAAGGTGTATGAAAGGAAAGGTATTTCTTCATCAGAGTCATCAAGCAGCGTCTGAAACTGCCCTGTTTGCTTAATCATAAAAGAGCTTAATGATTAAGACTATTTTTAAACAATTCAGTCCGTGCCGAAGGCGTGGACTGAATTGTTTAACGCCAACACGCCAGTTTAGGTTCACTCACATTCAAAGAAACCCCTACAATTAAAATTTTCAAAATATCTAATTCTTAAAAGTGTTATAACTCTTTTATTTCTAAACCGATTTACATAAAACAAACGCTAAATGTTAACTGGAGCAAACCTCAACACAATAAAAAAAACCGCATTGCAATCGGTTGAGCGGTTGCTGAGATTAGCGTGCACAACCGTACAGACAAACAGATATACAGACATACAGACATACAGACAAACAGACAAAAATTCTAAAAATAATTGTTTTGGGTTCTATTGCGTTCATAAAGCCCCCCTATAATATTTTTTCTTATTTATCTTCCATGTACAGACAGCGACCTGTTACGATTTTATTATATGTATTGATGGAAGAAGCAAAGCTCGAGCTGTGGTTGGTGCCCTTACAGGGCATTACGGAACCAACGACATGCTTTTTAAAATGAAGATCACTTCAAATAACGACTGCAGAGCCTGCGGTGATGTCAAGGAAACTATGGAGCACATCCTGTGCGAATGCGACGTCTTAGCAGCGAAGCGTATGAGCCTCCTTGGGAATGCTTATCCCAAACCGGAAGAATACAGGTTTCTTCCTCTTAGTGGGATCACCGCGCTAATAGACCACTTCTTCAAAGAGTAAGAAACATTAAGGTAGGGGCTAACACAAAAGATCCCACTGGGTCGAAGTGTTGCTGACTTCGTCAGACCCCGATGTAAGATAAGATGAGATAGGACAAGTACAGATGGCACATATATCCTGCCTACCTCACTGACCGACCTTATTTCACCAAGGTATGGATTGTCTTATCAAAGAATGCTGTAGTGAGTGCCTAAATAATAGATAAATAATAATAAAAGAGCTTTATTTATTCCTTTTCTTAATCTAGATATTACAAAACTGTTTATATATAAATGCCTACTTGCTCAATTTTATATTAAAAGCTGGACCCCATTTGGGTAAAAGCCTACTCTCTAATCCTTTCCACTTCCCTCTGTCTTTGGCCACGGGCTACCATTCCATACAAATTATCTTTAACCAAGCCAAGCGGCATGGGGCATATATTTTAGTTAATTCTGGTTCGAACCCCGTTGGCTACATGACTTTTCGTATTTTTCTTTTTATTTTTTTTACTTTTTCACTTAATCTAACATTTTTTCCTTTCAGAATTGTTTCACGTTATTGTTATAAAAAATGAAGCTGTAATCTATGTGATAATTCTAAGAAAAGATACATTTTGGTTATTAAAAAAAAGTAGTATCTACATAATATAAAATCCTTGATAAAAATTGATAAAATAAAAAAAAATTCAAAAGAAAAAATAGAAATATGTTCCAGAGAGATTTTGTACCAGCGATTATTAGGGTTCCAAAGGGTAAAAAAACGGGACCCTATTCATGAGACTTCGCCATCTGTCTGTCTGTCTGTCTGGCCGCCATGACGCTGTATCTCAGGAACCGTCCGGGATTTTGTAGTGTTTTTCATACGTGTCTGAGAGTATAGTCCAATCGGCGGCAGTCATCAAAATAGAGTATGGCTTTTGAGGTACTTTCTTTGAACAGCCTTCCTTTACAAACGCAATGTCATTTCTTTTGTTTGTGGTTAATCCCTTTTTCGCTCTCGCTACCGCCAAACTGACAGCCTCACGTATGATTTCCAATACCCTATCGTGTCGGCGGGTAAATATAGCCTATTTGAAGACCGTACCTCTAGTTAATATTTGTGCAAAATTTGAATCAAATCTATCGAGTACTTTTCGAGATCCTTCCGGACAAAGCAAAGCAAAACAAACAGACAAACCGACAAACAGACAAAAAAAATCTAACTATATTTTCGGCTTCGGTATCTTAAGCAGAACACCCAGCAAGTGTTTATTTTTAAATACTTCCAATGTACAGTTTTGACTTTTCTATCATTTTATTATATGTATAGATTCCAATAATTCCCTGAACAACCATTCATACATTTTGACATATGGATACAACCGTGCGAGCGGCTAAATCAAAACCGAGCTCAGTCTTACTGACTTTGCGGCGCGCTAGAGGTCGTAATTCTTGTCGAAAAAAAAAAAACGCATTTGTAGGAACACACTTGTTAAGTACGGAACCCTAATGGGTATTGACGACGCAGCAAACATGCAATTTATTGCTAGTATGATGAAATCGCCGATACATCAAATATGCAGCTGCATTACCGTCGAGTCAGCACCATTGCAACAGCACCGACGACATCCGCCCAAGAACCCATCGCCAACGCAGCGAATCGATTTTATAGATTTAAGTCATTTAATTGTCATTCCATATTCTCGCATCGAATAGGTTTCACTTAATTAAAATTAGTTAATTATAATTGTAATTTTGATTTTTATTAAATTAATTATAAAGTACTTTGGTTTTTTTTCGAGCCTCCGGCTGTAGCTTACGTAATTGGCGCAGTCGGTAGGATACTCGCGGGCCGGTTCGCGAGCTTTCGGGAATATCTAATATCAGTATTCATCGCGTTCGCGAAATCGCCCGGGCGGTTTTAACCACCGTACTACGAGTATCAAGAATCTTCAGTAGCTGCAAGCCGAGTGGAGAATCCAGACCTCGATTCACGAAAGAAGACCAGAGATGAAATATTATATGTAAGTACACTTGAATTGTTCTCGTGTTGCTTCCTACCTATTCCTAAGCCCCTTCCAAGATTTTTCGCCCCGAAAAATCCTATTCCCGCGGTCCTGCATCGAGACAGGGTCGCCGGCACGTAATTGATAGTAATAGAGAGTTAGGCAGTGAATTAGATTTTAATTCGAGTAATTTAGAATTAGAAATGGCTTACAACCCTGATATAATTTATAAGGCCTTACGCCTGGTGCCTGAATTTGATGGTAACCATAACGTCCTTACTAGATTTATTAATATTTGTGACCGAATTGTAACTCAATACGCCAGCCCCGAGCCAGGTAGTGAGTTAGGTAATTTATGCTTATTGAACGGCATTTTAAACAAGATTACAGGGTCCGCCGCTTCTACAATCAATGCGAATGGTATCCCTGAAACTTGGGCCGGTATTAGAGCAGCTTTGATCAATAATTTTTCGGATCAAAGGGACGAAACTGCTTTGTATAATGACCTTTCTTTAGCAATGCAAGGAACAAAGTCTCCGCAGGAATTCTATGACCAATGCCAGACTTTGTTCAGTACAATCATGACTTATGTGACTTTACATGAGAC
Source organism: Miltochrista miniata (assembly GCA_933228765.1). Classification (NCBI taxonomy): domain Eukaryota; kingdom Metazoa; phylum Arthropoda; class Insecta; order Lepidoptera; family Erebidae; genus Miltochrista; species Miltochrista miniata. The sequence goes on from OW121772.1 coordinate 10,005,625, forward strand.
CTTACAGACGACTATTGACGCCAAACGAACACTTTACAAAAAGGTAACAATGCAAGCGTTTGTGCGTGGATTAAAGGAACCTTTAGGTTCGCGTATACGCTGCATGCGTCCCGAAACTATAGAGAAAGCGTTAGAGTACGTGCAGGAGTTGAATATTATGTATTTGCAGAACCGCAACGATCTTCCGAAGGCTCACAATGCCTCTAAGTTAGCTTTACCCCCTACAGTACCGTTTTTCACACCGGGTGTTCCACGTCCAGTACCCAACTGGCCAGCACCAGTAGCTCAGCGCAGCCAACATCCTCAGTCCCAAGCATTTAAATTCAACATGCCTAACCAAACCCAGAATCGTTTCCCTTCTAAAACGCAGCAAATGTTCCGCTCACCACCACCTAATTATCACCCACATAGCAATAATTTTAGGTTGCCCCCTAGGCCGAACTACCAGCCGAATCATGGACCGAAACCTATGAGTGGAGTTCAGCATTTTACCCCCAAACCTTTACCTAATATATCAGGACACAATTGGCAAAAATCTGGTAACCCACCGCCGAATAATTATTTTAAGACGCGGGAGGTAAATATGAACGAATTTAATTTCCCTGATTCTTATTATTCTGCGGAGTATTGTGAACCCGATTATAATTATTATATGGAACCCACTGACTATTACAGCAACTCTTACGACTATGACTCTACGTGTATGACTTACCAGGACATGACTTACGGTAATCCATCTACAATTGAACCAGAGTCACAACCAGGCCCCAGTCATGCTAACCAGAGCCAGGATTTTCAGATAGAGGAGATGTCAAAAGAGCAAGGATAGACGTTAATTTACAAACTCAACGTCAACTGCCCTATATAGAGATATCTCAACCCCCTTTGAAATTTCTCATTGACACCGGCGCTAATCAGTCTTTTATAAGTCCAGAGGCTGTACAAACATTTTTCAGTAACTATCCTCTCAACTATGATCCCTTTGAGGTCACGAACGTGCATGGAGTTAGCAGAAATGACTACTCTATAACGTTACCGTGTTTTGAAGAGTTTAAAATAATGGACAGCATTAAACTTTTTATTTACCGCTTTCATGACTATTTCGACGGACTTATAGGCTTAGATCTTTTATCAAAATGGCAGGCTAAAATAGATCTAAAAGATTTTAAATTAGTCACTCATTCTGCAATAAATGAAATTAAAGTTTATAACTCCCGTAACGTCAATTTATATGAGGACATCATCCCGGGTGGAAAATCTAAAGTAGTTAAGATACCAATTAACGCCCCGGATGGCGATGTTTTAATTTCAGATCAAATCTTCTGTAATTGCGTTATTCACGAGTGCCTTACTTCTGTTAAAAATAGTCGTGGCTACGTAGAGGTAGAGAACCCTACACCTAATGACATAATATTCTCTCTAGATCAGCCAGCATGCGCAGAAATATTTAATATCAATTGCATGCCAACTGAGAACACCAATCGTGTTAATGACGTATTATCACGGTTACGCACTGACCATCTTAATGAAGAAGAGAAGGCAAATCTTTTAACGTTATGCACTCGCTATGCAGACGTATTTTATCTCGATGGCGAAACATTAACTTTTACCAACAAAATTAAACACAGAATAAGAACAACTGATGAAGTCCCAGTTTTCACCAAGAGTTATAGATACCCTTTTATCCATCGACAAGAGGTTAGGGACCAGATAGAAAAAATGTTAAAACAAGGCATTATACGTCCATCTGACTCTGCATGGAGTTCACCCATCTGGATCGTGCCTAAGAAAGCCGATGCTTCTGGTAAGCAAAAATGGCGTCTTGTGGTTAACTTTCGTAAGTTAAACGAGAAGACCATTGACGACAAATACCCGATACCTAACATCAATGACGTACTTGACAAATTAGGAAAAAGTCAATACTTTACGACTCTAGACTTGGCTAGTGGTTTCTACCAGGTAGAAATGGACCCCCAGGATATTTCTAAAACGGCTTTTAACGTAGAACATGGCCATTTTGAGTACCTTCGGATGCCAATGGGCTTGAAGAACTCTCCGTCATCATTTCAGAGGGTCATGGACAACGTTCTAAGAGGTCTCCAGAATAATATCTGTCTGGTATACTTAGATGACATCATTGTCTATAGTACATCCCTACAGGAGCACATGATTAACTTAGAAAAAGTGTTCCAACGACTAAGAGAGTCCAACTTTAAAATCCAGATGAATAAGTCTGAGTTTTTAAAGCTAGAAACAGCCTATCTAGGACATATTATCAGTAGAGACGGCATCAAACCAAATCCTGATAAAATATCTGCCATAGAGAAATATCCCATACCAAACACACCCAAAGAAATTAAACAATTTCTAGGACTTCTCGGTTACTACCGAAAATTCATTCCCGATTTTGCGAGACTTACCAAACCTCTCACTGTTTGCCTCAAGAAAGGTAATAAAGTAATCCATAGCCCTGAGTACGTCAACGCCTTTAGTAAGTGTAAAGCTTTGCTCACAAATGATCCCATATTACAATACCCAGATTTCAGTAAGGACTTCAACCTTACTACAGATGCTTCAAATGTCGCTATTGGAGCGATTCTTTCTCAAGGACCTATAGGTTCAGACAAACCCGTTTGTTATGCTTCTCGTACACTTAATGAAAGTGAGATGAATTATAGTACGATTGAGAAGGAATTACTTGCCATAGTCTGGGCGACTAAATACTTTAGACCATACTTATTTGGACGAAAATTTAAAGTGATTACTGACCATAAGCCATTACAGTGGGTGATGAACTTAAAGGAACCAAATTCACGACTGACACGATGGCGACTCAAACTGAGTGAATATGACTTTACGGTGATCTACAAGAAAGGAAAGTGTAATACTAATGCTGATGCCCTTTCCCGAGTAGAGATACATAATGAAGAGACCGACGAGATTAATGCTTTAATTGAGAATTTAAAGGAAATGAGTTCAATGATTAACAACCCCTCAGTTGCACTTCCTCGAAAGCCAAGTTCGTCTACTAACACCGCCCATACTAGTCAAGCACCCCCAAGAGGACCCAACTCATTGACTAGCAGCGTACATACCAGCAGCGAACAGGCTATGTCTATTATTAATAGTCCTTCTGAGCCACCAGTTGAACCACCAAATTCTTCAACTGATACTGTACACACTAGTCACGAACAGCCTATATTAGAAGTCCCTATAACTGACGACCCCCTTAACAAATTTCACAGACAAATTCATTTTACAATAGTAGGAGACTTAAAACGAAAACCGACTGTGACAAAACCATTTGAAACCCACACACGGATAGCAATTCAACTTTCTGAGAGAACCCTTCAAACTGACGTTATAAATTCTATTAAAGAATACGTCAATCCAAAGGTAAAAACTGGCATATTGATTACACCTCCCGTAGGCATGTACTCTATAATACCCATCATTCAAGATAATTTTAGAAGTTCCTCTCTTAATCTAGTTTTGACCAAGACCGAACTCGAAAATGTTAAAGAATACCTTAGACAACAAGACATCATTAGACACTACCATGAAGGAAAGACCAATCACCGTGGAATCACCGAATGCTACTTAGCCCTGTCCCGAAAATACTTCTGGCCGAAAATGAAGGAACAAGTCACAAAATTTATAAATGAATGTACCATCTGTGGTCAGGCCAAATACGACCGAAATCCAATAAGACCCCAATTTAACATTGTTCCTCCAGCAACAAAACCTCTCGAGACTATACACATGGACCTCTTTACAGTCCAGAACGAAAAGTTTCTGACTTTCGTCGATGTATTCTCAAAGTATGGTCAAGCTTACCATTTACGAGATGGAACTGCTATTAGCATTTTGCAAGCATTTCTCCGATTCTGCACACACCATGGAATTCCCATGACTATAGTTACCGATAACGGTACAGAATTCACTAACCAACTATTTTCAGAATTTACCTGTATTCACAAAATTATTCATCATAAAATCTTACCCCATAGCCCTAACGATAATGGCAATATAGAACGCCTTCACTCTACCCTTTTAGAGCACATTAGAATCTTAAAGTTAAAGCATAAAGATGAACCAGTGGTTAATCTTGTACCATACGCTATCATAGCATACAACAGCTCTATTCACAGTTTTACCAAATGTAGACCTTTTGACTTATTGAATGGACACTTTGACCCAAGAGACCCAGTTAACATTGACTTTACTGAACACATCTTACAGCAATACGCGCAGAATCATAGAGAACAGATGAAACAGGTATATGATCTAATCAATGAAACTTCCCTTGCAAATCGGACTGCTCTTATTGAAAATAGGAATAGATCTCGTGAACCTGAAGTAGAATATGTACCGCAGCAACAAGTTTTCGTTAAAAATCCTCTCGCGAGCCGACAGAAAGTAGCACCACGATACACACAGGATACGGTTCTAGCCGACCTGCCAATCCACATTTATACCTCGAAAAAGCGAGGCCCTATTGCAAAAGCGCGGCTGAAACGAGTACCTAAAGGAAACCAATTGTTACAGGATACCACTACTTCTGACAATACCGGCAATTCACCCTCAAGACATCAGACTTGAGACATTAGCTGACGGACCAGGACTCTTACCATACAAACTAGGACCAACCAGATTGACAACACATTACCATTCCTTTATACAATTTATACAGCTGACAGACATCGAAGACAAGATAGAATCTGTACAATCTCAACTTGGAATGTTGAAAACTAAACTTAGCCAAGGAGCATATACTATTTATGAACATCAAATCGAATACCTTGCTAATAAACTTAATAAGGTATTAGATAGGATAAAATCATTAGAACCTGTAAGGGTTAAAAGAGGATTAATAGATAGTTTAGGGTCGGTGATAAAGAGTGTCACTGGCAATTTAGATTATCAAGATGCCTTGAAATACGATGAAGCCATCAGGACTTTGGAGAAAAATGATAATAAGATAGTTTCAGAATTTAATAGTCATATAAGTTTGTGTAAGGAATGGATGTCTCAACATAATACTGTTTTAGAACAACTAGTATCGAATCAAGCAAAGATTAATGCATCTTTAGAATTACTTTTAGAAAAAGACGCTCTTAAAGATTATAACTTAGTAAGATTTACGAAATGTGCTCAAACTTTAAGTATAATAACTAATAATGTAGAAGATATAATGTTAGAGATAATTAGAATAGAAAATATTTTAGCGTTCATTCATGCATCCAGTACACACCACTCTATGATAGATATAGAAGTTTTAAGATCCATGATTATAAAATTAAAATCTTTATACAACCCAGATCAGATAATAGATTTAGAATTACGAGAATACTATGATTTAATCAAGCCAGGTTCATATTTTGTAGAAAAAAGAATAGTAATAGTTTATAATTTCCCTATTGTTTCCCAGGAGATATACGATCTCTATAAGTTATCCATTGTTCCCAATGAAAACCAACTAGCCCTTGTACCTCCTACTCCTTATATAGCAACTACCGAGAAATCATTCGTGTACATAGAGGCTGAATGCCCGAAGTACAGCACCATATATCTCTGTGAAAAGAAGATAAGCCATCAAGTCCGGACTGAAGCAGACTGTATACAGGAACTCATCAACCACCAAAATCTGAAAGACACCTGCCAATTGACAAGAATCTCACTAACTACAGAAGCAATAGAGAAATTGGACGACCAACACTACGTACTTTCGCTACCAAAACCTACCAAAGTACAATTGACCTGTGGGAGAAGAGATTTCAATACGCTACAAGGAAGTTATCTCGTCACTATCCCGATGAATTGCTATATCAAAACGCCAGGATTCACTGTAATCAACGACGGAAACGTGATCAAAGGTCAACCACTAAAGTTATCGAAGATTCCCTATGATGAATTGAACAAGACTGATGTTCTCGCTCACATTGGGTCCAAATCGGTGAATTTAGAAGAACTTCACAGCATCCAGAACCAAATTTTATTAGAAAAACCGATTGAGATAGAAAAAGCTCCATCTTCTATATTATATCACACAACGATACCCCTTTATACTTTTGTAATATGTGCGACTATCATTATCATAGTCATTGTAAGTCGCAAGTACAGATGCTGGAATATTAGTTCAGCAAACAAAGAGAAGCAGCAATCTCTCAAGATACATAAGTATGTAGAGGTGATCAAGAAACCCAAGGAGGCTCCAGCAACATTTTCCCTTAACATGACAAAATAGTTGCTGTTCTACGGGTGGACGTGTTAAGTACGGAACCCTAATGGGTATTGACGACGCAGCAAACATGCAATTTATTGCTAGTATGATGAAATCGCCGATACATCAAATATGCAGCTGCATTACCGTCGAGTCAGCACCATTGCAACAGCACCGACGACATCCGCCCAAGAACCCATCGCCAACGCAGCGAATCGATTTTATAGATTTAAGTCATTTAATTGTCATTCCATATTCTCCCATCGAATAGGTTTCACTTAATTAAAATTAGTTAATTATAATTGTAATTTTGATTTTTATTAAATTAATTATAAAGTACTTTGGTTTTTTTTCGAGCCTCCCGCTGTAGCTTACGTAATTCACTCAACAATTTTCAAACTGGATATCTTTTACGAGAAAAAAGGAAATAGCGAAAAACAATCAGGTTATTTTGGTCGACAATCTGAACTTAAGCTTTTCTAGCCCCTCCCCACGTAATATCTAAAATTTGGCTTTCTCTGTTCATTTGCATTTCCAAATGTATATCACTGGATTAATGAAGTCAACCCCATAAAGGACTGGTGATCTCCGATATGGCAGAAAATGTATTTGTCGTGTTCTTCTATGTTTTGGCCCAGACATGTTACTTCCGCTATTCCTAGTATGTGCCAATTTAGTTTGTCTAAAGCATTTTCTAGTTATATTAGCTTCTCATTAGTGGATAATGATCTAACGTTATAAGTGCATACTTTAATTTTCCGAGTGTCTTTTTCATTAGGTGATGGAGGGTTGTGGTCTCTCCCCCCTCTGTGACCAGCAGTAATGGGGGAGATAGAAGTTGGTCGTTTGTGTTTTTGATTCGTTTCAGCTGTCAGTTTATTGTTAACAACTTCGAATCAAATCCCTCCAAAGAAAACAATTTTTACCCCCTTTTAACCATGTTCAGGAATGAATTTCAATAAAATACTAAACACATAGTCTATCAATTCAAGATGATTAATGCAAAATTTGAAGAAGATCCGACCAAGGAATCCTGTGGTCCCATTACAAACTTTGTAACCCTTATCCAACTCACGCTTGACCTATTTGTCAAAATTTTCATTAATCTACATATAACACCCGATCGGTGTGCCAAATTTCATAATACTAGGACAATTGGTAGTGGCCTAGAGGTTTTGATTACCGGTCAGTGAGTGAGTCAGTCAGTGCCAAAATAAGCTATATTCACAGGGTTATATTTCAGAATCTACTGAAGCTACATCTATGAAATTTGGTAAACTGCCTTAGTACTAGTATATGATTACGTACGTACAATTTTATTTCTGTACTTGCAATAGGCACTGAGCTACAGGGGGGTCAAAAGTGGGTCGAAATGGTTCATATCAATAGTGCACTGCATGCGTGGGGCCTGATCCTGGAACTTGGCATGCTCACTGTCCTGCGCTTCGATTTAGCCAATAGGAACTTGTCCCCCTTTTTAACAGGGATGTTTTTGGTATGATAAAGCATAACCGCAGGATTGTGCTCTGTCCTACTAGGCGACTTAACATACATACATATAGTCGCGCCTTCATCCCCGAAGGAGAAGGTGGAGGCATAGTACCTATACACTCACATTTCACATAATAGTTTTTTTGTCTTCCCTTTTGGCTATTACTTTCTGCGAAATACTCGGTGTGGATTTTGTATTCACACATTATAGGATCTAAGTTTTGTGAGTATACAAGGTAAAAGATACAGCTAACAATAAAACATCAATAAGACGGTCGCAGGTTGCGCACCCACAGTGGAAACTTTTCAAGCCGCCTAACGGTAACGCCTAACGACAACCGGGTTTCGAGATTTCCTTCTTTAGACAATGTGCAAAAAGTAATTCACTTACGGGCATAAAAGTCAAAGACTCGTACATCTCTTGCAGATGAGTGTCGGCAATCAAACGTAATTGAACTTCGTCATGCACTAAACAAATTCTACATGTAGACTGCATTTTCATATTTGAATTTACCAAAACGTATGACCAATAACCACTTTAAAATGTACTTTCTTCTTCTTTTCTTTTAAAATAATTAAAATGTACTTTAGTTAGTGGAATCAATATGAATGCATTGCATTTGACATTTTTGATTATAGATAGATTTTTTTTTTTTTTTTTTATCTGGCACTTGCATTGCAGTTGTCCACAAACAGAGTTTCATTGCGAAATATAAATCATTTTCATGTTATGATTCTTCTTATCAGCAGCGTATTCATGTATGTCCAAATTTGGACTAAGTTCTACTCTATTCTCTAGTAAAGCGGTGGTACTTTACTGGAGCTTGCTGTGGAATTTGTCGACAAACCTAAAAAGTCGCGTATCACTGCGCTATAACACTTTCCAACACATGTGCACGTTGTCGAGCTTTTAAAAATCCACCATATATTACTAACACTCAAAAATACACTAGTTTTGAAAAATTTTATGTTTTAAGTGATACGCTAATCTGTAAGTTTGGCGCCAAATCATATGGGGTCCCGACACGATCAATTGGCAATTGTCATGCCTCGTCAATATCATGTGTACATATACGTAGATGCACACACATACGCAAAGAAATCACGCACACTTAAGCAACTTCCATTCAAAAATATCAGACTTGACTCAATATATTGACCCGTGTCGGGAGCCCAATAGTCCAACATTATAATGTTCCAGCCTCGCATTTTCACCTTTTCTTTCGTTTCGTTCACTTCGTTTTTTTTTCACGGTCAAACTGCAAAATTGTCATGCACGTTAAATATTATGTGTACATACACGGCGATGCACACACACATGCAAAGAAATCATGACAATTGCTAGGCATGATCGTGTCGGGAGCCCATTAAAGGCTAGCGACACGGTCAAACTGCAATTGTCATGTTACGTCAATAGGTATCATGTGTACTATCGAGCTCATAAATGCAGTAGCAATCCTACGCCTACGTGACTATGGCGTCAACATTCTAGCGCTACTTGTGACCATTTTCTTTTAAGACAATTCACACACGCATATATAAATTGTTCTTCCGTAGGAATATTATCGATAATTTCGTTGTTACTACTTAAGCAACCCGTGGTCGAGTGGTTCTAGTATGGAATGGAAATGCAAATGTTAATGGATCGAATCCTACGATCTTGCAAAAACACTTTTTGTGTTTCATTTATAAATTAATATCAGGTTGATTAATAAAATATGTTTCTTAAGTAGAATTTTCAGGTCAGTGACTTGTCACAGTGAATACTTGCTCTCACCTTTTAATCAGTTTTGTGTTGCAAATTACGTAGTTTTCGAAAAAGTTGTGTTGATAAGTGTAGCTAACTATACAGTTTAGTAGTAATTTTATTATCCAAGCTAAATATTACGGATTTTTGTGGAAAAAGTCTTATTAACTTGAATGTTGACATTACGTTTGCTAATAAAATTCTTTTTCTACCCTCAAACATAAATTGTAAAAGTTTGACTTTCAAAAATAGTATTGCCACAGTGGAATTAAAATCTCCTCACTAAAGCACCATATCAAAATGAGTCAGAGCAAGAAAACACCAACTCGAAATTTGCAAGAAATATGTACCAAGTGCAATAAAGTTGCAAATGACAAATTGAAAGTTACTTGTGACTTATGTAAGAAAGTACTTTGTGGCGACTACCATGGATTGTCACCCACTGAGATCAAGGTACTGGAGTTGAAAACAGATGCTCGCGTGATGACATTTTTGTGTGGGGAATGCAAAACAACTATGGTTCAACTACTAACTATTTTAAATAAGATTGAAGAGTTGACTCAAGAAGTTAAGCAACTGCGTGTAAAACAAAACATGCTGGCAACAGAATCTGCCATCCAGGAAATGTCTGAAAGAAATGTGATAGATCCACCAATTTGATTGTGTACGATATTCCTGAATCAAACAGTGACTCAGCTGAACTGAGGAAAGATCATGATGTTGAAGAGTGTTCCAAGTTGATAAATGAAATCACCGATAAGGTCAAGCGTGCTGGTATAAAGGCTTTTCGACTGAGGGCTCGGAAGTCAGATTCTAGTGCCCGCCCACGCCCTATAAAGTTAATTCAACGCAACAAAAATGATGCTTTGGAAGTGTTGCGCAAGAAGTCAAAACTGAGGAAACCGTCAGCTGTCACAGCAGACCTAACACCAGTACCTCAAGCATTTCCGTGAAGAACTCAATGCACGCATTGAAAATGGAGAGAAAGGTATTACTATAAGGTACACACGCGGCCAATCAACAATAACCACAATCAATGTGCAAAAAAACTAAATTTTTCTACCACCAACATAGCAAAGAGACCCACACAGGACATGGCAAACACAACGGATTTGACTAGCAAATGTATTGAGGAGCTAACATCAACATTATACTCACTAACAATTCTTTACACAAACATACAGTCGGTTCACTCCAAATTGGACTTGTTTCTGGCCCGTGTAAAGCTAACGAGACCTGCTCTGATTGTGATTACTGAAACATGGCTGAAACCAGATATGCCCAATTCACTTATAGGAATACCAGGTTATGACATATACAGGGATGACCGTATTGAGAAGAGAAGTGGTGGAGTAGCTATTTATGCTGTTCATGGATCTGAAATGATGACTGCGAGGCTAAAATGTAATATATAACAAGAAACATGATTGCGCTGAGTGTATTTGGTTGGATGTTAAAGTAGGTTCAAGGCAGTTTTTGTTGTGTGGATTGTATCGAGGTCAGACTTCAACTATAGAACAGGACAATGCCCTTCTGGAACAAATCCGAATCGCATCAGAGTCACAGGCAACAATAGTTATGGGAGATTTTAATTTTCCTGGTGTCAGATGGCCACTTCAAAACTGTGGCCATCTGACACCTAGAGAAGCCAATTTTGTGCAGTGGTTTAGAACAGTTAACCTGGAGCAACTGGTCAACAAACCAACGAGATTCCGTAAAGACTTCTTGACTTGGTGTTGACCAATGACGAGGCACTGATTGCGCAGACAAAGCATGAGGGACCGATTGGGAAGAGTGACCATTGTTGTCTCATATCAACAGTACAACTTGAGGCCAGACGGCAAAACAGATCACAACTCAGATTTAATTACAGAAAGGCTGATTATGATGGGATCGGTGAAATGTTGAAGGCATTGCCAGATCGTTCAATGCACCTAAATTGTGTAGAGACCCAGTTTGATATCCTTGTAACAATGTATGGAAACGCTATTGAGGAGCATGTCCCGAAAACCGTCAATAGTAGATACACTCTTCTTATACCATGGATACACACGGACACACAGAAACTAATTAAGCATAAACTGATACTATGGAATAAATATGTTATAACAGGAATGGACAATGATTATGCAGAATATAGAAAAGTAAACAATAAACTAACAAATCTCACTCATAGAAATCAAATTAAATATGAAGAGACTATATTGCAGGCTGGACCAAAGCGATTCTACTCATACATTAGACAGCAGTTGACTTCTAAGACAGGTGCTCCTACAGTGTTGAAAAACAAACATGGTGAAACACTACCTATGCGATTCCAATGACATAGCGGAGGCTTTCGCGGACCAGTTTGCTAGTGTTTATCAGGAGGAACCGCACGGTCCTTTGCCGATTTTGAACCCTAATTTTCGAGTGGCTGATTCTCGAGAAGACCCGAAATTCTCGAAAGAAATCATTGGAAAACAAATAAGAGAATTAAAGTCTGAGTCAGCGCCTGGCCCAGATGAAATCACGGCCAAAGTGCTCTAGAAATGCGACATCACAGAAGCCTCCCATCCCGTATCATATGAGGTTTGCATTATGATTGTTAAATCATAATGCAAACCTCATATGATACGGGAACCTTGCCAACTGCGTGGAGAACAGCTACAGTGACGCCTATATTTAAAAAAGGATGCAAATTGAACCCATCAAATTATAGGCCTATCAGTCTAACCAGTGTTGTATGTAAAATCATGGAAAGGATTATAGTGAGACAAATAAGGACTTTTCTTAAGCAGCATCCTGTTATTGGAGACCACCAACATGGATTCTATCCACAGCGTTCCACTGTGACAAATTTGTTGACGTGTTTAGCAGACTGGACTGATGATTTTAATAATAGAAAACCTATAGATGTTGTTTACTTGGATTATGAGAAGGCCTTTGACAAAGTACCAATTACGAGGCTTTTACAGAAACTGGAAATAGTAGGCATTAGAGGAAGGCTACTTGCCTGGATTGAAGCTTTCTTACGCCAGAGGATCTTTCGGGTCCGAGTGAATAACGTCTTATCTAAGAAACGAGAAATATATAGCGGAGTGCCTCAGGGCTCTGTATTGGGTCCAGTGCTATATATTTTACTAGCTGACCCGCGCAACTTCATTTGCGCCACATAAGAGAGATTACCTGTTCCCGTCGCATTTACTCCCGTCGCGTTGCGTTTACTCCCATAGCGTCTCGTCGTTAATATTCAATACTACGTGAGAGAGAGAGAGAGAGAGAGAGAGAGAGAGAGAGAGAGAGAGAGAGAGAGGGAGAGAGGTTTCTCGTCACGTGTATTCCCGTCGCATTATTTTTAAGAACAATTTCGTTTATGAAAGAGGTATCCCGTGGCATTAATGTAGAAAATAATGATTGCTATTAAAATGGTTATTGTGCACCAACCCAATGATAGACACATGATATCAAGCAATTTTTTTTAGAACTTTTTAAGAGAAACAATTTTGTACTACATATTTTTTACATAACTATAAATATTTACGCAGTACACGCAACGAAGCTCTCAAAAAGAAAAACTTTTCCTCCGTTTTTGAAACATTTACTATTACTGCTCCGCTCCTATTCGTTGTAGCGTGATGCTATATAGCCTATGACACTCCACAATAACGTAGCTTTCTAGTGGTGAAAAATTTTTAAAATCGGTTTATTAGATCCCGAGATTACCCCTTACAATTTAACAAACACACAAACTTTACCTCTTTATAATATTATTATTGTTAATTATTAATTATTAATTATTATTCCCTTTATTTACATCTTAAACTTATTAATTTAAATTTTTAAATACATTCTTAAAATTAAATAAATATATTTAAAAATATAAAAAAATAGCGTCCCACCAGCATCGGGTACAGGGACCAAGCTACCGGTGGTTAGGGCTGCAGAGACAGGAACCTCCTCACGATACGGGCCGTGTCTAGAAGTACCGCCTTTTGCATCTGGCCCTTGACCCAACTACCTAACGCGAGCCTCTTGAGATGTTGATCGAGGCTCTTGGCAATCAGACCGTGTGCTGATACGACTATCGGAACAATAATCGCTGAATCTACATCCCACATGTCGACAACCTCGTGAGCCAAGTCCAAATATTTTAATTGTTTGTCTTTTTCGGCTTTCACGAGGTTTTCGTCATGTGGAACCGTGATATCAACGATTATTGCGAGGCGCTCTGATCGATCTATTACCACTATATCAGGCTTATTGGCTACAATAGTCCTGTCAGTGATAATAGATCGATCCCAATACAACGTGGCACGACCATTTTCAAGAACTGGGTCGGGCACACGCACATACCTGTAATACGGTACCTCCAAATCCACAAGTTTATATTTTAGTGCAAGTTGCTGATGGACAATCCTGGCCACTCGGTTGTGTCTATGCAAATAGTCGCCGTTGGCAAGACGAGAACAACCAGAAATAATATGTCTGAGAGATTCACCGGGTAGGTGGCATGCCCGACATATGTCAACCGTACCATCTCTCAAAATATATTTCCGATAGTTATTCGTCATAACAACTTCGTCTGTAATTGCACAGACAAAACCTTCTGTTTCGCCGAAAAAATCACCGAATTATTATTATTATAGTATAGATATACATTTGACTTGCCTTCTCAACTGGACTGCAGGGTAAGCATGTTTGCTGATGATACCAAATTGTATGCAAACCCTCTCATGGATTATGAAAATCTACAAAAAGACCTAAATAGGATAGCAAGTTTTTCTGAAGAGTGGTTAATCAACCTAAATACCACCAAATGCACAGAAGTTACCATTGGTAAAGAAAACCCTCATTTACCATACAAGCAGGGTGATACGAAGCTGGTAGCCGTTGGTAAGCAGACTGACTTAGGAGTGATTATTACTGTATATTAAAGTACTAGCTGAGCCCGCAACTTCGTTTACGTCACATAAGGTGTATGAAAGGAAAGGTATTTCTTCATCAGAGTCATCAAGCAGCGTCTGAAACTGCCCTGTTTGCTTAATCATAAAAGAGCTTAATGATTAAGTCAATTTTAAAACAATTCAATTGTTTAAAAATAGTCTTAATCATTAAGCTCTTTTATGATTAAGCCAACACGCCAGTTTAGGTTCACTCACATTCAAAGAAACCCCTACAATTAAAATTTTCAAAATATCTGATTCTTAAAAGTGTTATAACTCTTTTGTTTCTAAACCGATTTACATAAAACAAACGCTAAATGTTAACTGGAGCAAACCTCAACACAATAAAAAAAACCGCATTGCAATCGGTTGAGCGGTTACTGAGATTAGCGTGCACAACCGTACAGACAAACAGATATACAGACATACAGACATACAGACAAACAGACAAAAATTTTAAAAATCATTGTTTTGGGTTCTATTGCGTTCATAAAGCCCCCCTATAATATTTTTTCTTATTTATCTTCCATGTACAGACAGCGACCTGTTACGATTTTATTATATGTATTGATTGATTGATATTGATAAGGAACGGAAAGATGTTGTGTCCCTCTCTGTAGAGTGTACAGTTGAAATATCGTGCGTAGAATTGGAGCAATTCATAGTAGTATGCGTATATAAACCTGGAGTCTCACCCTTTTGTGAGTTTGAGGAAGTAATGGATAAAGTGCTATTTAAACTTGGAAAAACTAATAAACACCTAATAGTGTGCGGTGATTTTAATGTTAATATACTTATAAATACACGTCAGACCAATGATATCTTAAATTTATTTAAATCACACAATCTCACTAACTTATTTTTAGAGCCTACTAGATATTGTGATACAACAGCTACTTGTCTGGACAATACCACTGTATATATTGATATACAGTGATATGTTGCCAGAAAGTAAGAGTATTATAAATAAGATAAAATCAGATCATACTGGGCAAATAGCATCTTTCAAGATCACAAGAGAAAAAGTTAAAAGACGTAAAATATTATGTAGACCAGTAACTAGTGACCGCTTGGAACGTATGCGAGTTGGACTTTGCAATAAACTTCCATTTTTAGAAACTGGCTTAGATTCAAATGTAATGTATAAGTTATTTTTTGATTCCTTTTACAATGAGTTCAACTCCATATTCAAGTCTAAGGAAGTCACAATCGGAGACAGGCCAGCCTTCAGTGAATGGGCCACTGAGGATATACATAAAAGTAGACAAAAACTGTATGAACTATACTCAGAAAGACAGCTTAATAGAACAGATGAATTTCTAAATTATGTTAAAACTTATTCAAAAAAGTTTAAAGCAGACTGCTTAGCGGCCAAAAGAAAGTATATAAGTAATAAAATTATCAATAGTGTAGACAAAGTTAAATCTACTTGGAAAATAATTAACGCAGAAAGAGGCCAAGCAAAATCAAATGATAATAATTTTAAACTTAAAGTAAATGGTAACATCATTACAACAGATGCCGAAGTCGCTAACGAATTTGAAAATTTTTTCTCTCGAATACCAGTAGATTTGACCAGAGGCCTAGGTTCTTCTACCCCAATAGCAGAATCCTTGTTAAAAGCAAATGTTCCTTGCTGTAATGAAATATTCAAATTCAGTAAAATTAGTATACACACTATCATAAAAACTTTTAAATCTTTAAATATTAAGAAAACGGCTGACCTCTGGGGAATTTCTGTACATTTAGTTAATTCGTTAATTGAAATGGTTGCCCCTGAATTATCAATAATATTTAATAATTGTGTTGATAGTGGTGTGTTTCCTGACTTAATGAAGTTTAGTAAAATAACTCCTCTGTTTAAATCGGGTAGCACCTCGGATCCGTCCAATTTTCGTCCTATTTCTGTACTACCCACGTTTAGTAAAATCTTTGAAAAGGTAATGCTTAATCAAATGAAAAATCATTTTAATAGAAATAAACTATTCCATACTAAACAATTCGGTTTCACGCGCGGTCGGTCTACCACGGATGCTGGAATTAAATTATTAGAGTGTATATATGAGGCCTGGGAGGATTCGTATGATGCTTATGGTATATTTTGCGACTTATCTAAGGCTTTTGATTGCGTCCAGCATAAGACTTTAATTCAAAAACTTGATCATTATGGGATCCAGGGGACGGCCTTGGATTTAATTACTTCTTACCTAACAGATAGAGTACAGAGAGTAGTTATAAATGGTAAACAGTCACATGGGTCTGCTGTAACAATGGGGGTGCCTCAGGGTTCAATTCTGGGACCTTTTCTATTTTTAGTGTACATAAATGATCTCCCTCACCTTATAAGAGACGATCACGAGGTAGTTTTGTTTGCTGATGACACATCTTTAATATTTAAAGTTGAACGTGGACAACGCAATCTTGACGAAGTAAACAATGCCCTCTCTAGGGTAGTCCACTGGTTTAACGCAAATAATTTATTGTTAAATGAAACTAAAACAAAATGTATTAGATTCACCTTGCCAAATGTTAGGCTCGTTAACACCAGTATTAGGATTAGGGATGATCAAGTAGAATTGGTCGATGAAACTGTCTTTCTGGGCATAAAGTTAGACTCCAACTTGCAGTGGGGGCCTCATATCGAGAAAGTCTCGGGCAGACTGAGCTCTGCTCTGCAGCCTATGCCGTTAAAAAGATACGACAACTGACAGACATTAGAACAGCGCGTCTTGTCTACTTTAGCTATTTCCATAGTGTCATGACCTATGGCATACTATTATGGGGTAACGCTGCCGACATCGAATGTATCTTTGTGTTGCAGAAAAGGGCTGTCCGGGCTATCTATGGTATGGGGTTTCGGGAGTCATTAAGAGAAAAGTTTAAGGATATCAACATCCTTACTGTGTATTCACAGTACATATATGAAAACTTATTATATACTCATAAAAATAATAGTAAATTTATTAAAAATAGTGATATCCATAACCTAAACTTAAGAAATAAGAATAAATTGGCTGTACCTAGATTTAGGCTTAATAAAATAAGCAATTCTTTTGCGGGCAATTGTATTCGAATGTACAATACATTGCCGACAGCCGTAACAGGTTTGTCAGTTAATAAATTTAAAAAACTAATAAAACTTAAATTGTGCCAGAAAGCTTATTATAGCATTAAAGACTTTCTAGAAGACAAGGCTGCCTGGCAGTGACACGAATTGCTCCTTTCTACATTTAAAAATAAAGCTGTATTAGATACTAAGATGAATTAATAGGGACCGGACTGAGTTTCTTGGGGTGTTCTTCTCAGTCTGTAGCATTTCCGAACCCCCGGTAGAGTCACAAAAATTTTGACAAACCTAAATATTTTTTTTAAAATTTCAAAGGGAATAAATTTTATTTTATTTTATTTATTTTATTTTATTTTACTGAAGACTTAAAATGGGAAGAACATATTATGGCAATAACAAAAAACGCTAAAAGCTTTTTTTATTTAATAAGGAAGGCTTTTGGTATTCTCACGGTGGAAATGATGCTGAAGATATATAAAACACTAGCTGACGTCACGCGGTTTCACCCGCGTAGTTCCCGTTCCCGTGGGAATACGGAAATAAAATATAGCCTATGTTCACCGCAAACAGTGTGGCTTCCCAACAGTGAAAGATTTTTTCAAATCGGTCCAGTAGTTCCGGAGCCTATTCGTTACAAACAAACAAACAAAAAAAACAAATCTTTCCTCTTTATAATATTAGTATAAATATATAAGACCCTTACTCGAATATGCTTTTCAAGTCTGGAGTCCGTATTTCAAAAAATATATTGACCTGTTGGAAAGGGTGCAGCGAGGTCTCACTAAAATACCAATGCAATTGCGAAAGAAACCTTATGAAGACAGGCTGACAATACCCAATCTGACAACATTGGTAGATAGAAGGAAGCGTGGGGACCTCATCGAGACCTACAAGATTAAAGATTATGAATGCATACTATGACCTACCTAACTTTGACAAGGTGATGTTTGAGAGGAACACGAACTTCCACTTGCGAGGACACTGTTTGAAGCTTCGAAAAATTACCTCACATAATAATCCGCATAAACATTTCCTCTCCAACAGAGCTGTTACCGATTGGAACAAACTCCCAGAAGATGTAGTGACAGCTACCAGTGTGAATTTGTTTAAAAACAAACTGGACAAATTCATACAAAACAACCAGACGAAAAGGAACTGATTAACGCCAGCGGGATACAGGCTCTATCAGTTCTGTAACTGCCTGCCGGAATTATGCATATAATAATAATTATTATTATTGACACGCTTCTGGGAAGTCCGGAGTGTTCCCAGAAATTCCCAGGCAGTTCAGTAGTTTAGGTAAGGCAGGATAATTTGTCCTGGAGTCAATAACGCAACGATTTTATAATAATTTACATTTAATTACGATTCCACAATAGTAAAACTTATTTATTACTTAAACTATATATTAAAATATACTTAAACTAGGTACTCATCCGGATTCTGGGGATGGGACTTCCTTCTTCCAGGAATAGTATCAGGTAAGAACACGGTTCTACGCCTATATTTTCAATGATACAGTTACTTAATTAACTGTTGCCATACAGGTACCAGCAGGGGTTTTTAAACCCAAAATTAGAGACTCGTTCCGAAAAGATAATTATATTTTTACAGACACAACACAACGCAACACATAGAGAGCTCCTTAAAACTTTCCTTTATATTAATATCTGACTTTTTTAAATTCTTAAAGGTCCTTATTATAAACCCAAAAGAACTATAACTATCACATTACTAACAATGCCCGTTATATTATACTAAAATTACTTAAAGTTCGAATACGAAAAAAAAATCACCCACTTGAAACTATTTATTTATTTATTTATTCCATAAAACATCTATCCTCACAGGTTTTTCCTAAATCGATAGTGTTACAATGTCAACAATAACTACAATTCTAGTTTACAATACTAGCTGACCCGCGCAACTTCGTTTGCGCCACATAAAAGAGAGTATTACCTGTTCCCGTCGCATTTACTCCCGTCACGTTGCGTTTACTCCCGTAGCATCTTGTCGTTAATATTCAATACTACGTGAGAGAGAGAGAGAGAGAAAAAGGTTTGTCGTCGCGTGTATTCCCGTCGCATTATTTTTAAGAACATTTTCGTTTACGAAAGAGGTATCCCGTGGCATTATTGTAGAAAAAATTGATTGTCATTAAAATGGTTATTGTGCACCAACCCAAAGATAGACACATGCTATCGCGCAATTTTTTTAAGAACTTTTTTAAGAGAAACAATTTTGTAGTAGGTTCATATTTTTTACATAACTATAAATATTTACGCAGCACACGCAACGAAGCTCTCAAAAGGAATAACTTTTCCAACGTTTTTGAAACATTTACTATTACTGCTCTGCTCCTATTCGTTGTAGGGTGATGCTATATAGCCTATGACACTGCACAATAACGTAGCTTTCTATTGGTAAAAGAATTTTAAAATCGGTTCGGTAGATCCTAAGATTACCCCTTACAATTTATTTAAGAGATATACAAACACACAAACTTTACTTCTTTAAAAATTTACTTAGCACAAAGTAAGTATATTCTGATTTACCAAATATCATTGAATATAATACTGAAACCAGTCATTAGTAACATATATCGAAAAGACACGTATCTTGCGTCAATCAGATATATTATTTATAGGACTTAAAAAGCCACATAAGACAGTAGGGACACAGACTCTCAGCCGATGGATCAAACGTACTCTAAGTGAGTGTGGGGTCGATGTAAACATATTCTCCGCACATAGCACACGACACGCAGCTGCGTCGCGCGCGCACTCACTTGGTGTCCATATTGATGCCATAAGAAACACTGCAGGCTGGAGTGGCAATTCTAATACCTTCGGTAAATTTTATAATCGAATTATAATAAATAACGATGATTTATCTGTAGCTAAAGCTATCATAGATAATAGTTGAAAATATGTAGACAAATAGGTATTGCTTATCACTAAAATTCAGAATACCTTTTTATTTGTGTTAAAATCATATTATAATGTATGTAAAATTGTAATCTGATTTACGATAGAAAGTCTTTGTTTCACATTCATGTATTTTTCTTACTCATTATGATAAGTAAAATTACATGTTGATTTACTCAAATATGTATTGTTTAATTTGATACATTCCTATTAACAACTTCTCTCAAAGTCTACAAGTAAAAATAATATACTAATCTTGAGGACGAAATGTGAAGTATAATTGATGATTAAACGAACTTTCATAAGTGAAGTTCTATCATAATTATACGAACATTTCGTCCGAAAAGATTAGTATAAGCAACCCTCCCTCCCAACTAACCCTTACAAGAAATTGTAATATATGAATCTCAACTTAATGAGCGCTAACACAACTATCGAAAACACGAAACAGTCAGAACTACCCGACAAAAAAAAAAAAAAATCTATACCCTCAAATACAGTGCAGAGTGGTGACAACTATGCGTTACTACAAGTAAAAATAATAGTGTCCATTTCGATTGCTCGGCCAATATGTCGTAGAAAAAAGAAACTTATGTCAGCATTTCGAAGGAATTCGTAGAAAACGAACAGTGAAAACCGCAAATTCGAAGAGTCAATATTTAGAAAGTTATAAGGGTTTAACCGTGGCCGCGCAGTCCGCATGAATTCAACTGCGCGGCCACCAGTTCTCTTGAACGGAGCTACGTACAAGTCTAATTCTTTTTGCTAATCACTGACACGATTTCGAAGAAAATGTAGATTATAAAAATAAAGCCCTACTATTTGAACTTCACAACATACGGCACTCCAAAGTTATGGCCGCGCAGTCCGCACAATGCGAACCGCGCGGCCACGGTTTTTCTTAAATGGAGCTTAAACGGAGCTTAGTAGAAGTCCCATTCTTTTTGCTAATTACAGATACCATTTCGAAGAATATGTAGACAGTATGAATAAAGCCTCAAATTAAGAACTAAATGACGTATAGAACTTAAAACCTATAATCGAAGGAAAAAATAGGGTGACCAAGATTTATAGTGTGTGAATCCAGGCTTTTTACTATTTTAATATCATAGTGTAAATATATTTATATAGCAAGTAGCTTTTCTTGTAAAAAGAGCTACTGAGTGTTTCAATTGAATTCCAATTCAATTCAATTGAGAATTAGTGATTCGAATTAGTCTTACAAAAATGTGCTTGTAAGCTTTTAAGTAAAATAGGTTTATTAAAAAAAAAACATATTTGCTGGCGATTGGCAATCATTCATTCTACATGGCGCTGTGTGAAATAGATATTCCACTACATTTAATATTGGTTTTTGGTGCAGGACCTCCTCACTCCCACAGTTCAACAATCCCAACCACAGCAACCACCAAAAGGAAATCACCACGACGATAACGAACTGCCCAACCCAAAGAAGACAAATGGACGGGACGATAATTCGCCTGATGGCATTTGTAACTTTTTCTAAGATGAAGCGGTCCACAACTATTCTGAGCATTTTCCGTACTTATTTATATAAGGTGTTATTTACTAACTAGAAGTATTCTTCTATAAATGTAGGTATTAAAATGTCGTTTATAAAAAAAGTAAAGTAAGTAGGTACATATAAGTAAAGTATTGACTTTCGATTACATTACATTAATTAAGTACTATACGTAAAAACACCATACAGTACCTCATTACCTACCAACTTAAATATTGAGTAAAAAATATTAGTATTGCGGAAATACCTTACTTGATATTGTTATTGTTATTGTCCAGACTACCAACGTTATGGGTTAAACGCAAAGTTTATATTACTTGAATAGTGGTATTTAGATTCAATTTACGTAAAACTAAAGCATTTGAAATTAAATCAGCAATTAAAAATGGTCGAAAACAAGGACGTATCATAGCTATACACATCGACATCGCGACTTTAAAAAACAAATAAACTTTTATAAATTTGAAAAAAGAATTCTATAAATTATCTGTAGTAGCATGCATGAAGTAAACATATTTGCTGGCGAAAGAAAAAAAGTCAATATCAGAGGAACGTGGAGTAAAAAGGAAACTTGAATTTCACTTACTGAGACATATGATTACCTACTTAATGTGTTTACGGGTAAAAAGTAATAATTAAATTTATAAAATGTTAGTGCTGTTTATCGGATTAGTAATTACTGGCGTTATTTAAGTCATAAAATCAAACTATAACAATACCATAAAGAAACATCTATTTAATAAGTAATAATTCAGTACATAATAAGTAATCAAAATATTTTTAATTTCAATCATTTTAATAATCTTAATATATTATTATTTTGTTTTACTTTTTATTTATAGAAACATAATTAAATAAAATGAAATCTACTAGCAAAATAAAATATTAAGTAGTACAAAATCTCCCCAACATCCCCTTGTGGGTCGCGCCAAACCACCACAGAATACAGAGTACATTTTCCTTGCTAAACGCCATTTTAGCATTCCGGAAAATAAATAATAATAATAATTTCTGTTGTATTTACGCACGTTTCTATATTTGGCAATTACTGTGTAGTTTGTGCATCATCTGAAGATACAAGAAGGTATGTTTTTTGCGAGTTTTCTTTAACAACAGAATTTAAAATATTGCTAATAGAACTTTTGCAAAGCCTACAGTCGCGTCACTAATTGGTCAGGTAATTCCTTCCTTAACCTTTACGTGTTGCCATTTTCCAGTGTTGATAACGTATCTTAAGGTTTTTTTATAAATCACTAGCTGATGCTCGCGGCTTCGCCCGCGTGAATTTGGTACCCGTTCCCGCTTCCCATGAGAATATTTTCCCGAGATGTAACGTAGCCTATGTGTTATTCCAGACTATAAGCTATTAAAACATGAATGTGGGTTTATCACACGAAGCGAAGATGAGTGTGATAGATAATAGTATCACATGAGTGTTTTAATACCTAATTATACAATTGCATACAAGACTTTATCTACACCCATGATAAAACAATTTGCAAAAATAATATCGAAGAAAAATAGCGGGAATTCGAATTCGCTTTAATCTTTTTTTTTCGGCGCGCAGCCTGTGGCAGTGCAATGCAACGCGCGTGAATGACAGTTCTTTTTTTGAAACTCATACAGATTCCACGCGTCGAGCGGTAAGAATTTGGCTGTCTGATGAGTAACCCTTTGCGCGGAAGAGATTGAAAAAGCGAACGGAGTGTTATGTTATTATTATGAAATTTCATATAACATAATAACAGCCGTCGGATGATATTATGGTTATTAGGACCGTACGTACCGAACGTAGTATTAAGTACTCTGTGATTAGGATTTTGGATGTATTAATGTTGGCAATAAGCTAACTGTTGCGGAATCTTTTATAGAGGACTTTTTTTTTTTAACGTGAGGGAAAATTCTCATAGGATGTTATGCAGGCCGTTCCAGTTTTTATGGTACGACAGAGAAACGATCTTTTGAATCGTTCAGTTGTAGCGAAGTAAGAGTGGCACCTCTGTCCAGCAGGCGTTGTTCGGGAAGGAGTGGGCGGGATTAGGTTAAGGAGTTCAGAACACTCACCGTGAAAGATACGGTAGAATGCAGCCAAAGACGCAATAGTTCTTCGCTGCGCTAACGGCCTTACCTTACCTTACCCATTATATAACAATATGTACCTATATTGTGATCATCGCCATTTACTGAAATATAAATCAATCGATGAGTGTTTTTTTTCTTATCTTCTTATCTTTGACAGCCTCTGTGGCACAGTCGGTAGAGATACCGCCTGCGGCGCTGGAGGTCGTGGGTTTGATTCCCACCGGAGACAAATATTTGTGTGACCCATAAATGTTTGTCTCAAGAGTCTGGGTGTATCTATGTATAATATGTATGTATTTAAAAGTAGGTATATAAGTATTAATATCCGTGGTGGATCGTGGATACCCATAACACAGGCAGGTTATTCCTAGCTTACTTTGAGATCAGATAGCGTTGTGTGAGATGTCCGTGAATATTTATTTATTTATATCCTAGAAGTAAACTTCTCTATTCAAATTCAAACCAAGTGACTACAACTATTTGCTTTTTACGATTAAAAGTATAGCAATATACGTGACATTAAAAAGTCTTATTAACCGACTTCAAAAAAGAGGAGGTTCTCAATTCTATAAGTATTACGCGATAGCGGCGCCGATTTTGATTTTTGGAACGAAGTTCCTTATCGCGCGTTGTGAAAGGGGGCTAGACGGAAAAAATTCTCACGAAAAGTTGTAACGACACTTTTTTGGAACGAAGTTCCTTATTGCTATAGTATGGAGGGTAGAGGTACCGAACCGAGAGGGGGGGAGGGGGGAGGCGGGGAGGGGGGGAGGGGGAGGGTAGAGAAGGGAAGGGGGGAGAGGGCTGAGGGGGGGTAATAAAATGGGGGTTAATAATAATAAAAAAATATTATTATTAATTAAAAAAAATAAAATTTTATTACAATTCCTTCACTAATTAATCGAAAGGAACTTCGTTCCATTCGGGTGTCCCTTGACACCTCTCAAGTTTTATTGTAGTTTTTTTGTTCGAATGAGGTTACTTCTGAGGTGGTCCCATATCCAGGGTATCAAGATCTGATGCTGGGATCCTGGAGAAATCGAGGGCAACCACCGAAAATTGTTGGGACAACTAGTGCGTTTGCTAACTTTTTGATTAAGTGCTTTAATAAGTAAGTATACCTACTACAATTTAATAAAGGTCTGGAGTCGATATGATGATGGAACCGAAAGACAGTTGAGGGAATTTCTTAACGATTTACAGCAGTTACCTTGTGTTTCGGCTTGATTGATTTGTGTTGATGAGAATTTTACACCTAGATAGATATACTTATCGGTCTACCCGTCACTTAAAAAATAATAATAAAAAAATAATTAAACAATAGAACCGACTTCATACAAATCCTTAAAAATAAAATATACCTAGCACATAGTGATATGTATTTTGATTTATCAGATTTTATTCAATTTAATATGGAAGTTGTTGCCATTAATAATACCTAGGTACCTACCTATACCTATGGGTTTACTTGGCGCCGACTTCAATATGATATTGAATAAAATCTGGTAAATCAAAATAATAACTTTGTGCTAGGTAAATATTTTAAAGGATTTGTATGAATTCGGTTCAATTTTTTTTTGGGAATATCTCGTCGACGCAACGTAAATCATGGTCACCCTTCTTTTAACTCGAGTTACAGGGTTTAAGTTCTGTAACTCGTGATTTTCAAGCATTAGAACTTCATTCATGATATCTACATATTCTTCGAAATCGTATCAATGATTAGCAAAAATAATGAGACCTCTACCAAATTCTGTTTAAGCTCCACTTTAAGAAACACGTGGCCGCGCGGTTCGCCCTTACGTAAGTGCTGTAGAACGAGAAGTTCAAACTTTAGGGCTATATTTTTCAAATCTACTTTTTCTTCGAAATCGTATCGGTGATTAGCAAAAAGAATTAGACTTCTACAATGCTCCGTTAATGAGAACTGGTGGCCGCGCGGTTCGCTTCATGCGGACTGCGCGGCCATAACTTTGGAGTGCCGTATGTCGTGAAGTTCAAATAGTAGGGCTTTATTTTTATAACCTACATTTTCTTCGAAATCGTATCAGTGATTAGCAAAAAGAATTAGACTTGTACGTAGCTCCATTCAAGAGAACTGGTGGCCGCGCAGTTGAATTCATGCGGACTGCGCGGCCACGGTTAAACCCTTATAACTTTCTAAATATTGACTCTTCGAATTTGCGGTTTTCACTGTTCGTTTTCTACGAATTCCTTCGAAATGCTGACATAAGTTTCTTTTTTCTACGACATATTGGCCGAGCAATCGAAATGGACACAAATAATATACTAATCTTTTCGGACGAAATGTTCGTATAATTATGATAGAACTTCACTTATGAAAGTTCGTTTAATCATCAAGTATATGTCCAATCCTGCCCGATCTGGCAATAATGTAAACATGTCATGTTTTGACAATCGTTGTATACGACAGATGAGTAGAAAAATATAATATGACAAATCATTGAATTTTTTACTATCCTGAGGAGAAATTTGAAATGTATAGAAGTTATTTGATGTCGAAATGATTGTAAGAACACTGTATGACTCCTGGATACTGGAATATCATCAGGGTAAATATTCAATTGCAAGCAACTATAGATGTATGGGATCAAATGTGATTTTTGCGCAAAGCTATTGAAATACAGTATAAGCATGTCTTTTGCCCATATAGTATACCTACACATTTTAATCCTTCTCCGCCAAGCCCCTAGGCTAAGTAGCGTGATTAAATATTTAGAATAGACTTAATCTTTAAGCTTATTTATATTAAACTAGCTGACCCTCGCAACTTCGTTTACGTCACATAATGTGCACGAAAGGAGAGGTAATTCTTCATCAGGCTCGTCAAGTACCGGGTGAAACGGCCCTGTTTGCTTAATCATAAAAGAGCTTAAAGATTAAGGCTCTTCTAAAACAATTCAGATGAATGAATGAATTATTTTACAACAGCCTTAATAATTAAGTTCTTTTATGATTAAGCCAACACGCCCGTTTAGATTTACACTCTCATTCAAAGGAACCCTTGAATTCTAGGTTTGGCGAAAGTTGAGATTTCTCTAATCATCCCCTCTACCGCAGGAACCGCGCAAAACTTCGAGATTTGACGTGCCGCAAGTGCCTATGTATTAGGACGCTGCTATAACAGGCGTCGCGACGCCCTTATAGTTTCAATCACACTAATATTAAAGATTAAAGGTTAGAGATTAAAGATTAAAGACTAAAGATTAAAGATTAAAGATTGAAGATTGAAGATTGAAGATTGAAGATTGAAGATTGAAGATTGAAGATTGAAGATTGAAGGTTAATGGTTAAAGGTTAAAGGTTGAAGGTTAAAGGTTAAAGGTTAAAGGTTAAAGGTTAGGGGTTAAAGATTAAAGATTAAAGATTAAAGATTAAAGATTAAAGATTAAAGATAAAAAGATAAAAAGATTAAAAGATTAAAAGATTAAAAGGTTAAAAGGTTAACTGGTTAACAGGTTAACAGGTTAACAGGTTAACAGGTTAACAGGTTAACAGGTTAAAGGGTTAGAAGGTTAAAAGATTAAAAGATGTCTAAGCCTCTTTACCACACTTTTATGTTCAGAAAAATTTATCTAGTTTTACTAAGTTAAGCGATAGACACAATGTGAACACCAGACATAAAAACAACCTTGCCGGTTTATCATTGTAGACTGAACTAAGTCAGTAATTCTTTCCTGGGTAACTGTAAGGGAAACTGGGGACACTTGATCCTCCCTTTTGTTTTTTATCCCTAATTTCTATACTGAGTATCCGTTTAAAAAACTGTTGGTACTAAAATACGTGAAATTTATTTGCTTATAATTGCTGTAAGAGCCAAAGATATGAATATCTAAATTTAGTAGTTATTTGACTAAAATCAATAATAAGGAATCGTACCATGTGTCCCCTATATACGTAAGACTTGATCCCCCCGGTCTGGATGACTTGATCGTGGGGGAACAAGTCTCCCATATTTAGGGTCACATGATACCTTTACTAAGGAGTTAAATAAAAAATGTCTTGTCTGTTTATTCATTTTCGAAATCACATATTTCTTCATATATCTATCTATATCACGGTTTATTGGTAGCGCTCGTGGCCCCGCGGTTTCAGTGTTCTGTAAACGATCACTGCAGTAGCGACTTTCACTAAGAGCCAGTCCTTGGATGGGTGACCATCCATGTGATCACTTTGTGACATTTATTTGAGCGTTTCCGTGCTTCGGATGGCACGTTAAGCAGTTGATCCCGGTTGCCAGTAAAATGGCAGTCGTTAAGCCAAGTTGAAAGCCTTTTTAGGTGGCTTGAAAAATTTTAACAGCACAACTCGTTTGCTCCACCGACCATCGGTTCTCCTACAGAGATGTGGCCAGCCCACTGCCATTTCAAGGCGCATGCTTCTGCGAGCTATGTCGACCACTCTAGTTCTCTAACGGAGAACATCGTTCCAGATTTTATCCCTCAGGGACATCCATAGCATAGCTCGTTCAATTGCTCGCTGTGCGACTTTAAGGGCATGGACTAGCTTTATTTTCGTTCCCTGGCACCATTTTTCGGGCACCTTCTCTGGTTTTGTAGGCTCTTGGCATATTGTTCTGCATTGAATTGAAAAAAAAAGGTAGGGGACACTTGAGTCAGGTGGATCAAATCTCCCATAATAAAGTGTACCAAGTATACCCTGAGCTATCTGAGGTTATAAACAAAAATATTTTCAAATGTCTATAATATTACCACTTTATTACGTAAAGAATTGCTAATAATATAGATAATGGCTCGTATTAAATGCATACACACTTAAAAGTCCTATTTTAAATAAATGTTTAGTCACAATAAAAACTAATCAAAATTTTCTTTCTGCCGCAACAATTACTAACTCGCCCGCCATTTGCCAAAGTGTCAAATATGATAGGTTTACCATCTTTAGAAAGTTATCGTGTACCATATACAATCGATATTGCCACTATAAAACTAAATACAGCTTATACAGGTTCTGTAAATCTTGTGTACCTAGTCTCCCGTAAGGATCAAGTATCCCCAGTTTCCCCTATACGTTTTTACAACAGGCTTCCAATCGAAATTGAAAGCATGCCTCTAATTAAGTTTAAAAAGTGTATAAAAAGTAAATTGTGCTGCAGGGGCTACTATACAATTGACGATTATTTGATTGATAAGGAAGCCTGGAAGTGATCTGCTTGCTCTACTGATGGAGTCTACTTATTGTAAATATGTAGTGCACAAAAAGAATAGCCCGCCGAGTTTCTTGCCAGTTCTTCTCAAGCGGGCCGCGTTCCGAACTGGTGGTACTATTTTTATTGTATTCATTGACGTGCCGCAAGTGCCTATGTATTAGGATTATGCGAAATAAATGATTTTTTGAGTTTGAGTTTTGAGTTTGACTATTATAAACGGCGTCGCGACGCCCTTATAGTTTCAATCACACTATTATTATAGGCGTACGGCGCTGCTATAACAGGCGTCGCGACGCCCGTATAGTTTCAATCACACTATTATTAAAGGCGTCCAACGCTGTTATAACAGGCGTAGCGTTGCCCTTATAGTTTCAATCACACTATTATTAAAGGCGTACGACGCTGCTATAACAGGCGTCGCGACGCCCTTATAGTTTCAATCACACTAATATTAAAGATTAAAGATTAGAGATTAAAGATTAAAGATTAAAGATTGAAGATTGAAGATTGAAGATTGAAGATTGAAGATTGAAGATTGAAGATTGAAGATTGAAGATTGGAGATAAGATTGAAGATTGAAGATTGAAGATTGAAGATTGAAGATTGAAGATTGAAGATTGAAGATTGAAGATTGAAGATTGAAGATTGAAGATTGAAGATTGAAGATTGAAGATTGAAGATTGGAGATAAGATTGAAGATTGAAGATTGAAGATTGAAGATTGAAGATTGAAGATTGAAGATTGAAGATTGAAGATTGAAGATTGAAGATTGAAGATTGAAGATTGAAGATTGAAGATTGAAGATCGAAGATTTAAGATTGAAGATTGAAGATTGAAGATTGACGATTGAAGGTTGTAAGGTTGAAGGTTGAAGGTTGAAGGTTGAAGGTTAAAAGTTAAAGGTTAAAGGTTAAATGTTAAAGGTTGAAGGTTGAAGGTTGAAGGTTGAACGTCGAAGGTCAAAGGTCAAAGGTCAAAGGGCAAAGGGCAAAGGTCAAAGGTGAAAGGTCAAAGGTGAAAGGTCAAAGGTGAAAGGTTAAAGGTGAAAGGTTAAAGGTTAACGGTTAAAGGTTAAAGGTTAAAGATTTTAGATTTTAGATTAAAGATTAAAGATTAAAGGTTAAAGGTTAAAGATTAAAGATTAAAGATTAAAGATTAAAGGCTTTAATCTTTAATCTTTAATCTTTAATCTTTAACCTTTAACCTTTAATCTTTAATCTTTAATCTAAAATCTTTAACCTTTAACCTTTAACCTTTCACTTTAATCTTTAATCTTTAATCTTTAATCTTCAATCTTCAATCTTCAATCTTTAATCTTTAATCTTTAATCTTCAATCTTCAATCTTCAATCTTTAATCTTTAATCTTTAATCTTTAATCTTTAATCTTCAATCTTCAATCTTCAATCTTTAATCTTTAATCTTCAATCTTTAATCTTCAATCTTCAATCTTTAATCTTTAATATTAGTGTGATTGAAACTATAAGGGCGTCGCGACGCCTGTTATAGCAGCGTCGTACGCCTTTAATAATAGTGTGAATGAAACTATAAGGCGTCGCGACGCCTGTAATAGCAGCGCCGTACGCCTTTAATAATAGTGTGATTGAAACAATAAGGGCGTCGCGACGCCTGTTATAACAGCGTCGTACGCCTTTAATAATAGTGTGATTGAAACTATAAGTGCGTCGCGACGCCTATTATAACAGCGTCGTACGCCTTTAATAATAGTGGGATTGAAACTATAAGGGCGTCGCGACGCCTGTTATAACAGCGTCGTACGCCTTTAAGAATAGTGTTATTGAAACTAAAAGGGCGTCGCGACGCCTGTTATAAAAGCGTCCGACGCCTTTAATAATAGCGTGATTGAAACTATAAGGGCGTCGCTACGCCTGTTATAACAGCGTCGGACGCCTTTAATAATAGTGTGATTGAAACTATAAGGGCGTCGCGACGCCTGTTATAGCAGCGTCCGTACGCCTTTAATAATAGTGTGATTGAAACTATAAGGGCGTCGCGACGCCTGTTATAACAGCGTCGAACGCCTTTAATAATAGTTTGATTGAAACTATAAGGGCAACGCTACGCCTGTTATAACCTTTAGGTAGGTAGATATATATTCTTTTAAACAAAACCTTTAACCGAACCATAGATCTAGACCTCTGGCTGGATCTCTTAATCTGTTGCAAAACTATACTTAAAACCCGGACTTGGATGCACCCGTTCTAGAACACTCATCTACATTGTAGATCATACTAATTCTAACTAGTTTCGATTTAATATTATTATCACACCTATACAAAAACGTAGTTCTTCGTTAAACATCTGTAACTGAGATATTGAAAATTTTCACTATGAAACATTTCAGGGGCTAACAGCATCGGAAACCCTCAAAAACTACACGGGATCCCTTTATTTAATATATATATATAAATAATCTGTAACTGAGCTTTCACTTTCCCATATAAGCATTCATACCAACTAAGTTAACCCTCTTTTCTTTTATATTACAAATTTTTCTAACGACTGCCATCAGTATCCCAATAGGTCTGACAAAGCTAAACTAGAAAAATCTCATTATGATTTCGAACAGTAGGTACTAGCGTTCAGAGCTATTTATTTTGCCATAGCCACAATCTTGTCAACCATCTACACCAACAGCCCAATGAAACACCACAGTGAGAAATATCAACACGTGGGTCACGGTCACGCTCACGCCTTAACAGTCACACCAAAAGCACAACTACAATAGAACCCAATATAACGAAGTAGGAAAACCTGGCACGCCGTTGTATTACTCACTATACGACCATTCAACGACATGGCGCTAGCTAACCAGGATCACCTATGAACCCTGTATCATACTGTACAAGAGGAGCCTCTCAATGTCGTCGTATAACACGGCTGGCTGGCCCCCTGAACCTTGGTTTCCAATACACACAACCTTAATAGGGCTGATGCCTACTTTTAACCAGTCACATTATCAATAAGATACGTATTTGTTAGCCTCTCAACGCAGTAGGTACCACAAGTTGTTTTCACACTCCCTCCCGATACTATAACGCTTGACCTTCATACACCCAATACACTCTTAAACAACACTAAAATTACAAAAAAAAAATCGTGAAAGTGTGACCGAGTACTAGGCGACCAGCGCATGTTAACTGCGAAATCCATTGTAGAACCGAACTTTTACACCAAACACCCAACACAAACCAATTAAGGATCTGAATATTCACTCCATGATTCGATAATGTATTCAATTTCATTAGTACCGAATCTACACAATAAACCTAATCACTAAACTTACACTTTTTTTTTTACCCACCTGTTCCTTTTTTTCTTTTACTAACAGGATCGCGACACTTTTTTTTTAAACTACTAGCATAGTAGAATTATATATAGTAGGGTATCTCCGACCCCGACCGCACGATACTTACCTATAGTATCAGGGCTGTCACTTTTAGTTTATTCAATCGTCGTAAATGACAGGTTAGGTTAAACAATTGGACATTCTCATACAACATCATCTAGTCCAAATTAGGCCAGTTTAAGCTTGTGCTATGGGATCTAGACAACTGATAGACATATGTACTTATATATTTCTAAATAAATACATAGTAGGTTACATACAAAAACATCAAAACTCTGATACAAAACTTTGAGGAACACACAATTTATTCGATTCCACCCGAATCCAACCTGGGACCTCAGCACAACATTCCCATATTAATGATGGCAACATTTTATGGATCACAGAATTAATGTGAAAATTTCAGCTTTCTAACTATCACGGTTCCTGAGATACAGTCTCATGACGGAAGGACAGACAAAGTTCAAAGACAGCAAACGGACAACGTAGTCTCATAAATAGACTCCCGTTTTTATCCTTTGGGTAGGGAACCTTAAAAACGACCGAAATTCTAGAATATTTTAGCTTTTCCTTAATTCATACACTAACCAGTCGTACGGCCGAACTGTCAAACGTCACTGGCCGCCGACGCCCAACACCTTCGCGAGCGTTGGCGGGAACAGCGGTTGCGCGCCGAGCTTCACAAAATTAATTCTTATTTCTTTTATAGGAGTCGCACTACAGAAATACTTACTGTTTCATCATGCTGGATAACTGACGAAAATAACTAAACTAAATCCGAGGATATCCGATGTGTAATGGATTAATGAAATGTCGCTGAAAATTACGATGGTTAAAATGAAGTAGTATTCTTATGTTTTACCATGTAATTCAAAATAAAACCAGTTTTAAGTCTTATATTTTTTTATTTACCAAATATACACACAAACACGTTACCCAAAAATAAAAAAAAAGAATTTGTAGATACAAAATCTCCGAAAATAAATTTATCAATATTAGCGTATTTTCATTGCCAAAAATTGTCATCTTCACATGCTATTATAATTAATTTTACCTCGATTTGGGACGGAAATATTTATAACAGCTGTTAAACAACACCTTTTAAATGCAAAACAAGAATAATTGAATCAAAATAAACAAAAATATTAATAAAATAAAAGTATTAAAGTTATACATTTTTTGCGTATTTACATTGGCCAATAAAAAAAACTATTAATAAATATACACTGAAATAAATAAGTATATATTATAAAATAATATATCATTCAATGTAAAAAATAAAACCATAAATAAAAGCAGAATAAACTAAAATATTTAATACTTACCCCGTAACTAATTGGAACGCTAATGGCGGCTCAACAGAAAATTTATTTATCACAATCAACTCGAAGTTTCTGATGTTTTTTCTTTTAATGTTACTCTGCACGCTATGTTAATCATTATTATAAACTCATCCTGCATTATTTCCGGCCTGGATGAAAGAGGATAACACCGGATATAAACGGATATAAACTGGCATTAAGATGACCGTGGGCGTCGGAGCCGATGACAGTTCTGTCACTATAGTGCACGTGGGCGCCATACTGGCTAAACACTATAAATTTGCATTCTTTTGAAGGTTCTATATTCGTTTGAAGTGCCACCAAAGTAAAGTTTCGATTATCAGTCAGTCAGTGTTCACTCACTGCATACATACATAAGATACACGTTTTACGTAATCACACGCACGCGAGTCGCGGCAACACTGATTGAACGCTTGGTTTACCTGCCAACGGCTTTCCGATTAGTACTGATTTTTAAATGTGTGCGTGTCGCGCGGCTCGTTCCGACGCGACGCGCCCGAAGGCACTGCGCACGCACACAAGTATACCGCGCTCGGCACCTTTGATATAATTTTGTTTGAAGATGCCTAACTCTATATAAACTCTGCTACTATAGTCATCTCGGTGTAGCATGGTGCGTATGACAGTTGTCGATCGCGTTTCGTTTCACTCTTGAAAGTTGCCGTGAATTACAATTATGAACTTAGTATTTCAGCTACATCCCATTCATAATATATTAAATCGTTAATCACTGTTGTATATAAAATTAAACTCAACCAGAATATTCTAGTCTACAAATAAAATGAATTTGGAAGAAAAATTTAACAAATTGTTGAGTATAACGTAACACCAAAGATGTCTTTAGTGATGGGATTATATACATCTACGATGGATAGTCGATATTTTGATAAAACAAAACGTATATTGTCCGTAGTTCCAACTTTTATTGTAAAAAGTTTATTATTGAGTTATTATTATTAATATTTTACCTCTTCTCGGCTACCTTCTTTTTTTTCTTGCGAAGTTACCCGGTCTTTTGATAGGCTGTACCATATGAACGGTGATAGCTAGAGAGATGAAATTTTCACAGATTACGTGTTTTTGTTACCGCTATAATAACAAATACTACAAACAAAAAAAACATAATATTTAAGGGGGCTCCCATACAACAAACGTATTTTTTGTCGTTTTGTACGGAGACCTCTGCTCACTTGGCCGGTTTTTTAAGCTGTTTAGGTAATTCAAAAATAAATAATACAATAATTTTCATAACAATAACAAACAGAACGTGATTTATCTCGTTTATCGTAGGATTCTTAACATGAATTGCATATCGACACATCCCTAGTAATGTGGTACTGATAGATATCAACGTCATACTGCCAACTGTCATACGCACCTTGTTACAGCGAGACGACTATAGCATAAAACAACAATGTACAGAACGCAAACTCATGTATGTACCGTTTCTTACCTTTTCCAAACCTACCCTCGGCTACGCGCACTGGCGTACAAACCAGTATCGAAATTACTTTGCAAATTCTTTGACTTCATGTCTGTGAAATCTGTAGGTATCCATGTAGGTAATCCATGTAGGTAAAACCTAACGGCCCATTTTCCCATCACTTGGCAAAACTCAGCATACTGTTAGATGAAAAGTACTAATTGAATTAACCAGCAATATCTTTCGCCTTACTAATCGTTAACCAGCATTATCTATCCTTCATTATTAAATCTTAACCAGTAATATCTATCCTTTTTACGAAATCCAGGTTATGGCAAGGCAGGATAGATACCTACATAGTTTTATCCTACTAGCTAAAGTAACCATTTTATACGAAATTATGCGTGTACTTACATGGCGTGGGTTATAATGCCACTTCTGAGATGTTAAACCTCAGAAGAAAACACGGAGATGGCAGCACACTCGTTTATTCTCAACTATACAATTAATCAATTTAAAAACTAGGAAACCTAATACCGCGTGGCACAAGGAGGAACATTGTAACAGCGTCTGGCACTTGCAACCCAATCTGCAGGTTTGAAGCGGCCGCTTTTACTATGCGCATAAATGCTCACCTTCCACTGTTAACAATGCTCCCCATTGCCCGTATTATTATACTTTATCTACCGACGCACTGTGTTGCGTCTAGTACAAGCCAGCGGGACAAAATTATTTTCTTACTTAATTCGACTTATTATGTAATATTAAAGCATTTTAGGCAATTTTAATTAAATTTAAATGCTAAATGCATATGGATCGACACATGTTGATAATGCACTGAAGAGTTCTCGTAACTTTCAACATTTTGTCTCTATTATAATATACAATTTGTTCAATAACTAGCTGCGTCCACCTGTACACCAGTAAAGCAAATGCATGATCTTTTTATAATGAAAAATAAATCATGAAAAATATAAGTCAAAGATGTGAATTGTTTATTCGTGATTGTCGTGTTATTGAATATTTAGGCTTTTGTTACAGAATTACAAAAAAATAAAAATTATTGTAAAACTGAACCATGAACAGTAACTGAAGAGCAACTACGAGCTCTTTTTTTTCTAAATAATACCAATGTGAAGCAAACATTCATAAGTGTGGAGCCAGCGTTGTTGAAATCGGTCTTGACTCCTCGTTCATAGTAGACGGAGTGGCATCACAAATGTAATACTTGTGTTCAACGCATGCCAGTAAATGAATTACATACTTTGATATTAATCATCGTCAGCAACAACAGAGACAGTACACGAATATACCTTCATCAGTGGCGTTGATATTCTTAAACATATGCTTATACAGGCTTTGGCCAGACGTTTCATCACAACTCCATATCATATCATATCATATCATTTATTCATAACAATTTTTACATTGTGTTGAATGTTAGAACTGCTGCAGAAATTCATCCGACAGATAGCTACAAATTAATTATTTTATAAAAAAAAAAACATCATGCAACATTTATATAAACAAAAACATCAAACAAATCGATAATAGCGAATAAATTGAATATAAAAAAATCATAGTATTAGCAAATGTCAAACAGTTATTACAAATTAAGTCAAATGTCACAATGTCATCAACCAATATGTCAGGAGTTATACAAATAGAAAATAAATAGATTGTATCTATACATTAAATATCCATACTTAAACATTCAATTCAAGTCACACGTGTTCAATCTTTAACATGTCATCTAAAGAATAATAGCAGCCCTCCAACAGGAACTGTTTTAGTTTGGATATAAAATCCCGTTTGTATAACAATATTTTCAAGTCCTTGGGAAGCCTATTAAATATCTTTACCGACATGTGGCAGGTGCCATGTTTAACAATATCAAGATGAGGAATACATTTTGTTTGGAAGTCTTTCCTTCTAGTACTTTCCCTACATTTTCTTTCTTCTTCGGTTTCGAATTCGTGTACATATTTAGCAAAGTTTTGCAAAAGAACAAGCACATATAATGACGGTACCGTTAGAATCTTCAGATCTTTAAAGTAATTCCTACATGATTCCTGCTGGCGTATGCAGACGATATTGCGAATTGCCCGTTTTTGTAATACAAAGGCCTTATCTATGTTATATTCATAACTGCCTCCCCAACACAATATGCTATATCTTAACTTGGACTCTATTAACGCAAAATACACTCTCTTTAGCTGCGACATGTCAATAACATTTCTTAAGCTTCTCAAAACATAGCACGCTGAGCTGATGGAATGTTCTAAGCTTTCGAGTTCTGGCTTCCAGTTAAGGTCACAATCAACTTGTATGCCCAAGAACTTAACCACCTCTACCATGTCAACATTTTCACCGTCCAATATACAATTAAGACGGTCCTTATATTTAGATGTTGTGCGAAACAGTAACAAATTAGTTTTAGTTGCATTCCAGCCCGTTGATAGTAAACCATTTGTGAAATGCTTCTAGAGCTTCATTTACGCGTATGTTAAGTGAGTCCATAGTATCCGCTGATATTACGGCATTCGTGTCATCTGCAAAAACTACCAACTGTGTGTGTCCTTCTGAGTTTTTCTCAATATATTTTATTACATCGTTAATAAATACTATAAAAAAGATTGGGCCAAGTATTGATCCTTGCGGAACTCCTATGCTATTGAACTCTAATTTTGATCTAAATACCTGTTCACAAAGTTTATTACTAGTCATATTCTGGTCGACACCATTATCACTTCGTCCTAGCATTACTTGTTTTACTTCAACGAACATTTTTCTATTTTTAAAATATGATGTAAGAAGTTCCAAGGCTTTGCCTCTAACACCATAATGTTCCAGCTTTTGTAATAGTAGATTGTGGTTTATGGTATCAAAAGCAGAGCTCAAGTCCAAGAAGAGGCCAGCTACCCTCCTCCTAGAATTTAGTCCGCTCCTGACATCCCTCATTAGTGCACCAATCGCATCTTGCGTGCCTACACCAATTTGAAACCCAAACTGTTTATGGTTTAAGACCTTGTACCGGTTCAAATGTCTCATGAGTCTAGTCTTAATTAACTTTTCGAAAATCTTGGATATGGTCGGCAACAAGGAAATAGGTCTATACATTTTAGGATCTTGTGTAGGACCCTTTTTGTGAATAGGAATGACCTTGGATATTTTTAGTTAATCGGGAAAGATACTATCTGTCATGCAGCTATTGTAAAAAAATTTCAAGGGTGCGGCCAAGATGTCTATATTATCTTTAATTAGCGTTATAGGTAACCCATCAAAACCACAAGAGGATTTATTTTTCATTTTCTTTATTACGTTATTGATTTCTTGCTCAGTGGTAAGGTCCCAGATAATGTCATTTTTGACTCGTGTTTCAGTCTGTTTCAATACATCTATTGCACTGCCACTTTGCATGTTACAACCGTTGCTTATATTTGAATTGGTGGCAAACTGTTTTGCAAAGACAGTTGCTACTTCCACGGGCTCTGAAATGATCTTATTATTTACTTGCAAAAGTAGTCTTTTTGTACGTAGCTTTGTTTTATTCCTATATTTATTTATAATTTTCCAAATATCCCTAGAAACGTTTTTAGATCGCGATATTTGAGACTGAACAGCTAATTTTTTAGCTTTTTTTATTACGTTTCTGTATAAGGTTATATATTTGTTTCTATAATTAACAACACTTATATCATTATTTTTATGTTTACATGTCACCAAAAAACGTTTCATTGCACTGGATACCTTAATTCCCTTTGTTGCCCATGCCAAGGAAGATTGTTGTATATTAACTTGCTTAGTTTTCATTTTAAAAGCTGTTTTGAACATATTACTCAGCTTTTTTATAAAATCATTGATACCAACCATGTTCCAGTCCTGTTCTAACAATAATTGTCTAAATTTATATTTATTATACGTATTAAATACCCTTTTTGTAACATATTTTACTAAGTTATTTTGTTTCCTATTTTGATTGCTGGGCATCATTATATAGCAGCGTATACCTGCATGTCCGTCTGAGAACCCATTATGGTCTACATCGTAAGATGAGATATAATTAGAATTAAAATTCGTAAGTATATTGTCTATGCATGACTCAGAATGATTTCTAATAAAAGTAATATCATGTACAAGAGCTTTAAAGTTATAACAAGTCAGTAAGTTCTCCATTTACTAACCAAAGTTTAATGCGTGCCTATGATATGTATAACACTTTTCTATTATTTTCAACCGATTTTTCACTTCTCATTTAGCAGCTTTTATTAAAAATTGCCTGAAGTTTAATTACAGTTCGAGATGGAGTATCAAAAATGTGTTCATAGAAAGGACACCATGAAGCTTTGGACTTAAATAAGCTATTTAGTGATGGCACTTCGTTTTCCCCTTTAATCGAACACTTCCTAGTGTGTTTGTATGAATGAAAAATGAATTTTGAAGTTTACATAATAAGCTAAAGTTTCGCCCGGTGTCAACTGACAACATTCTTTAAGTAGTAAACTAACTTTTCTTTGGATTTACATAGACCGACTTCAACTTTTTCAATTTTTTTAGCAGCACTGTGTTATC
Source organism: Miltochrista miniata (assembly GCA_933228765.1). Classification (NCBI taxonomy): domain Eukaryota; kingdom Metazoa; phylum Arthropoda; class Insecta; order Lepidoptera; family Erebidae; genus Miltochrista; species Miltochrista miniata. Next base: position 10,045,506 of record OW121772.1, read on the forward strand.
AGTCTTTAAGGTAGTTAGTTTTGCAGCATTAACAAGATTACTTGCACTTCTCAATTCCATAAGATCTCTAACTATGCGGAATCCTTATTTTTACTAAAGATTCATATATGGATATTATATGGTGTACACATAAACTTTTCAGAACACTTCATTGTGTCATTTAGACTTTTTCGGCTTTTCATGTATTTTTATCAGAAAGTTTGAAGTTTTAATTTTCAGTTTTCTCTAAAAATCGTCAGTAGCTTCTAATATTTCATAATTATTTCATAAAAATACATAAATCTGACTGTTTTGTTCAGTTTTCTTCGTGTTTCACTCATTCTTGGGAAAACTCCAAAGTAAAAGGTGTTCAGAAAAAAGAGCATTAATCAAGCTGCGGGGCTTTTCGGGGTCTAAAATATGCTTTAATCTATACCTGAATGTTGTAGTTAGAACATATAAAAAAATCTAGCTGGATACCAGAGGATAAAAAAAGTTGCCGTCCTTTAAAGTTTACAGTTAAGGAAAAATATGAAAGATTTACTTAAACGTTTTCAAACTCAAATTCTGTCAAAAATAGAAATGTTTTTTTACAAAAAAAGTATTATTTAATAGACTACACACTTTGAGCAAAATGATATAACACAGAAAACTTGTATTACTTTATTATAAATTGTAAATCAATGACGTCAAAAGTGTGCTAAAAACGTGACAAATTTTTCGATGCAAATTAAGATTTCTTAATAGTGACTTCCACCCCCGATATTAAAACCTAGTAAGATGATAATCAAATCAATTCTAGTAGATTCAGGACCTATGGGGGGTTGTTTACGATTAACCATTGAGGGAACTGGTAAATTTCGTCATGAATTTTGTCCCGCTAGCATGTACTAGACGAGACACAGTGCGACGTCTAGTTTAAGACTGAGCCCCACAATATGGCGTAACATTCCCCACCCGGTCATTATTTAGTGTTGCCACTGCAGAAAGTAGCCGGACCTTACATAATTATGCTAATAATTCTGTAACAATTGTAACATAATTTTATGAAATACTGATGAAAACGATTATTTTCTTATTAATTTACCAAATTGTGAGGATAGAACTACCTATAATTATCAAACAAAGCAATATTAACATTTAAAATGGTTCATGCCTAGGTGCCCGTTTTTTTTTGCAAATGAGTGTAGTTTCAATCACACTATTATTAAAGGCGTCCGACGCTGCTATAACAGGCGTCGCGATGCCCTTATAGTTTCAATCACACTATTATTAAAGGCGTCCGACGCTGTTATAACAGGCATCGCGACGCCCTTATAGTTTCAATCACACTATTATTAAAGGCGTACGACGCTGCTATAACAGCCGTCGCGACGCCCTTAAAGTTTCAATCACACTAATATTAAAGATTAAAGATTAAAGAATAAATATTAAAGATTAAAGATTAAAGATTAAAGATTAAAGATTAAAGATTAAAGATTAAAGATTAAAGATTAAAGATTAAATATTAAAGATTAAAGATTAAAGATTAAAGATTAAAGATTAAAGATTAAAGATTAAAGATTAAATATTAAAGATTAAAGATTAAAGATTAAAGATTAAAGAATAAAGAATAAAGATTAAAGAATAAAGATTAAAGAATAAAGATTAAAGATTAAAGATTAAAGATTAAAGAATAAAGATTAAATATTAATGATTACAGATTACAGATTACAGATTAAAGATTAAAGATTACAGATTAAAGATTAAAGATCAAAAGATAAAAAGATTAAAAGATTAAAAGGTTAAAAGGGTAAAAGGTTAACAGGTTAACAGGTTAGTAGGTTAACAGGTTAACAGGTTAAAGGGTTAAAAGGTTAAAAGATTAAAAGGTTAAAAGGTTAAAAGATTAATAGATGTCTAAGCCTCTTTGAGGACCCCCGCCCGCGCACTGGACGCGTTCATATGAGCCCTCTGTTACTGATGTAAAATACAACTAGTTGTACAAACCCTCTCCTCCACTGCATTGTATTCCTATGTACTAGTAGATTGTCCTCAAAGTCTATTAAACAATAGCTTTTGGTGATGTCTTGCGTCATTTTGGTCCTGGTGCGCGTCGAGGCACATACCTAACTAGCTGATGCCGGCAGCGTCGCCCGTGTAAAATTAGTACACAGCTTGAGCTTTCCGTGGGAACTTATTCCCAGGATAAAAACTAGCCTATGTGTTATTCCAGACTATAATCTATTCCTGTACCAAATTTCAGCTAGATCTATTTAGCCGTACAAGCGTGAAAAAGTAACAAACATCCACACATCCACAGTCACAAACTTTCGCTTTTATAGTACAGTCAGCTGCAGAGAAAACGAAGAGGGTCGCCCTATAAGAGATGACTTTTTTCAAAAACTCTGTCATATATATTTATGAAATTTGCCATAAAGTGTAATTCTATAACTATGCAAAATCTCATAAAAATATATTTAAAATTTTCCGAGAAGATTCAATCCGCGCCCTGATTACTTTTCTCTGCAGCAGACTGTACGAGTATTAGTAAGAAGTAAGAAGTAAGATTTACTCCTTCTCCTCTTCTTACTGCTTGTCATTACAACGGTTGCAGAAGGTCGAGTGGGATGGCGTGATGATAACCCGCTATTTAGCCGTACTATTCTACCCAACTAAATAGGTCTGTATGAAAATCCAATAAAATCCAGTTTCCTAAAAAATGAGTTTCTTCCCTGGACAGTGTTAAAATGAAATTCGTGCTTACGTCATAACGCGGATATCGACCATCAATATGTATTTTCATCTAACTCCCAAACACAAACACTATTCCGGACACGTAGCACAAGTTCAGAGCATCCAATTAAAACAAAACGCTGAATGTAAATTCTCTTTGTGCGTGCCAACATCAAACAAACAATTATCTTTAACTATTCTGTTATAGGTTTACACTGAAAACCGATACGTATACATTATTTATTTTGGTAAAACTATTTCAAAAGTTATTTTGCACGACTAAATTACAATGAACAAAGTTGTTTATTTTCTGACCCGTAAGGGACGCTTCTATTACGCTTTTATAACGGGACGTAGTTATTACAAAACTAGATGATGCTCGCGGCTTCGCCCGCGTGAAATTTGGTATCCGTTCCAGGCACTCAAAATTCACAAACACGTGAGTTTCGGCCGGGCCCATTTTAGCCGAAACCGAAACTGCGGAGGAAACTCGATTTTTTGGCCGAAACTGGCCGTAACCGAAACCGAAACCGAAACTTCGGTTGGTCACTAATTAAAAGATTAAAATTTTAAAAGAATAAAAGATTAAAGATTATAGATTAAAGATTAAAGATTAAAGATTAAAGATTAAAGATTAAAGATTAAAGATTAAAGATTAAAGATTAAAGATTAAAGATTAAAGATTAAAGATTAAAGATTAAAGATTAAAGATTAAAGATTAAAGATTAAAGATTAAAGATTAAAGATTAAAGGCAATACTGACGTGCTTGTAAATGAGACTTCGTTTAGTTAGTTCATTAGCTCGGAATACTCTGGTGCTCCCAACAGTAGCTAAGGTATGTAATCGGTATGGACTATCAACGCGATCTGCTGCTGCGGTCGCTTCGGCGGTCTTAGTTGACGTTAACTTGGAAGAGGTGACGTGTGTGGGGTGCGATGGTACTGCTACGAATATTCAATACCTAGAAAACTATTTGAAGAGACCATTGCAATGGTATGTTTGTATGCTCCACGTAAATAAATTGACCGCTTCGCCATTTGTTTAAGTCTCTGGATGGAAGCACATCTGGACCAAAAGAATATTCAAGACCTATTGGAAAAAAATCTGGCTGTTTGTGAAAGTATCTTTCTGTGCAGTGACTGGAAATTTGCTCGAATTATCTGATAATATAGTGAAGGAATTAAGCACGGATTAAAAGTATCTATATACGAAACGTGCCATGCTGTGATGGCTGGTTCCTGTTGCCCCGAGCTAGCTTGACACATTCGAGATGGCTTACTACTGCTAATCAAATACTCAGGCTTTACGAAAGTACTGTTTTGCCGTCAAATAATTTGCAGCGCCTTGTGAACTGCGTGGTCAAAGTTTACGCTCCCATCTGGTTTCTCATTAAGCAAAATCCATTACTTAAACACGGAGACAAGCATATTTTTCAAATGATTATGTACTACCGATTTTTACCTGATAGACAGAGATGTATTATTGATTCAGTGATTGAAATAAATGCTTTTTTCGCGCATCCAGAATATTTGCTTATTGCCATGTTATTGGACGATAGAGACCATATTCGAGAGCTTGCATTTCGCAGGATATTAAAAACTAGAGAAGAGAAAAAAGCTTGTCTCAGAGTATTGAAGTCACCTAAAATTATTTCATAGCACAAAATTACATAGATAGGCTATATTGGCAAGACTGAAATATCAGCTCCACCGATCCTGGGACACGTCTCCGACGATGAACTGATTGAGGCTAAAGAGCAAAGCCTCCTTATTGAAGACTACTCTTTTCACACACAGGCAGTGGAAAGATGTGTAAAATTGGTAACAGAGGCTTTACAAAGCGCGACAGATACCACAGGTCGGGATGGATTTATTAGGAACTAGCTGACCCTCGCAACTTCGTTTACGTCACATAAGGTCTATGAAAGGAGAGGTATTTCTTCATCAGACGCCTAGGAGCGTGTGAAACTGTTCTGTTTGCTTAATCAGAAAAGAATTTAAAGATTCAGTCTATTCTAAAAACTGAATTATTATACAATACCGTTATTATGACTATCTTATCTTTATCTTATCTTACATCGGGGGCTGACGAAGTCAGCAACACTTCGACCCAGTGGGATCTTTTGTGTTAGCCCCTACCTTAATGTTTCTTACTCTTTGAAGAAGTGGTCTATTAACGCGGTGATCCCACTAAGAGGAAGAAACCTGTATTCTTCCGGTTTGGGATATGCATTCCCAAGGAGGCTCATACGCTTCGCTGCTAAGACGTCGCATTCGCACAGCATGTGCTCCATAGTTTCCTTGACATCACCGCAGGCTCTGCAGTCGTTATTTGAAGTGATCTTCATTTTAAAAAGCATGTCGTTGGTTCCGTAATGCCCTGTAAGGGCACCAACCACAGCTCGAGCTTTGCTTCTTCCATTATTCAATATAAATTTAGAAGCCTCATTGGTTCTGCTACTTATGAATTTCTTCGAATGTAGTAACCCTTGACTGATATCCCACTCTTGCATGTGTTTATTATCAGCGTAATCCTTAGCGGCCTTTATGAATGTACATGCTGGTAGGCCCATACATGGTTCAGGTCCAAGCATGGCATTTGCCGATCCTCTCCTAGCTAGCTCATCGGCCTTCTCATTTCCTTTTATTCCTACATGGCCTGGGACCCAGAGCAGTCGCAGCTTGTTCCTGCGGCCCAGCTTGTTTAGGGTTTTCACCGCATTCAGGACAAGTTTTGAGTTGACCTTGTAGGAATTTAAGGCCTTTAGTGACGCTTGACTGTCGCTAAGAATGTAGATGGTCTTGTTCTCTACACTCCTTTTCAGATTTTCCTCTGCGCATGCTATGATGGCATACATCTCGGCCTGGAAGACCGTGGTGTACTGACCCAGGCTGCTCCAAAGTTGTGAAGATTCTGAGTAAATACCTGCTCCTGTACCAGATTCCGTTTTTGAACCGTCTGTGTACCAGATGAGGCAGTCTGCATCTGGTGAGCGCAGTTCCTGCTTCCAGTCTTCCCTTGTGGGGACATGTATTTTGAAGCTTCTTTTGAAGATTTTTATGCACGGCATAGCGTCGCTAATCATATGCATCTTCCTTTGAATCTCATCATTAAGCTCCATTTTTGTATGCCGCGTTGTTGGCCTATTGCAGTTAAAAAACTATGACTAAGTAAACACGCCATTCTAGAATGACTCTTGCATTCAAAGGAATCCTTAAATAATAGGTTTAGCGAAAGTTGAGATGTCTCTTATTTCTGAACTACATAGGTAACTCGCAATATTGAAACTTGTGTGGAACAATCCGTATAGAACACTAAAAATATATTTGTAATCAGACCACGCGTTGAGAACTTACAACTGAAAACCCATTTTGTCTTTCATTCCCTCTCCCGGGACAACCGCGCAAAATATCGGGATCAAAAGTATCCTAGAACCTTCCTCGGACTATAAGCTCGGAATGTACCAAGTATCATTCAATTTGGTTCAGTTGTTTCGGCGTGATACTTATTTGGGAAAGATCGTAAAAATAGGTGGATAGTTAGGACATAAAAACATAGAAATTGCTGATTTTTATAGTTTTTAATATGTCCAGGCAATTGGGTAAATTATTTTGATTTTTTTTACACACAATCGTGTAAACAAATACTTGATTAATCATGAATTTAACAAAATAATTCTAAGATTTCAGTACAAAAAGGGACCAACAGATGGCGCTCATCGATTAAAATTCAAGATAGCGTTTGGTTTTCTAAAAGTTTATATAAAGATGTCATCTGGCCTACAGTTTACGAATTTATTATATGTATAGATAAACTGAAATCTCGTGCCGAAATGCCTTATTTTGGCCACAAAAACCAGTTCCATTTTTAAAGCATAAAATGGTCTATTGGTTTTTCTCTCTCGCCACACTCATCGTTGTTCTCTTTGATTTAATAAAAAACGGTTTAAACGTTAGTTTTGTATGATTTATAGTTAATGTTAGGAACCCCTGAAAATGACAAATTTGTATATCTTCAAGGCCCGGTAGAGCGAACCTTAAGAGATAGACATATGCTGCCGCGGACTTTTTTTTAGAACTTTTTAGAGAAACAATATTGTAATACACAATTTTTACGTATCTTTAACTATTTGCGCAGCGTACGCCTCGGAAGCTCTGACGGTAAAAAATATTACCCGTTTTCGCAACATTATTAATTGCTGCTTCGCCCCTATTCGTCTCAGCGTGATGTTATATAGCCTATAGCCATCTTCAATAAATGGACTATCAAACTGTAAAATAATTTTTGAAATCCAACCAGTAGTTCCTGAGATCCTAGCGTTCAACCATACAAACAAACAAACAAACTCTTCAGCTTTATAATATTAGTATAGATTGTTTGGCGAGCCTACTTGCTGTTCCCTGGGCTGAGGGGAGGCGTAGGCATATTAATTTTTACAGTAGGGAGGCGCAATACCTATAAGTCTGGGAACCCCTGCTATAGACATTATAAACGCTTTCAACACCAACACCTGGCACAGACCATCGCCGAGGCACCACAGCGTCAGGTGGTATTCTACAGTCAGTGGGATATCGTTCAGCATAACTGAGATCCTCGTGCCAAGTTGAGGCTGGCTAGGCTGAACCCTAATCTGAGGGAGTCAGCAAGTGCATGTCGTCGCCTCTACGACCCACTCCCATTTGGTTGGGCATTATGAAACTGGAGCTCCAGGTTGGAAAATTGCAACTATCACTTTTTCTTTTTCTATGTCTGCTAAGGACTGTGAACAAAACATATTCAGATTACCAGAACAAAGTTGGCCATCACTCGACTCGATCGCGACGTCCCAACGACAACGCCGCACAGTTTGGGAAGCCCTGCTCTAAGATTGTAACTCTCATATAGATCTTTATTTTTTTGTTATCTGTCTGACACTGTTGATCTTGTACATTCTAAATCTAAGCTCTTTATAATAATGAATTCCAGTTTTAGTGGTGTTTATGTTCTTGTTTATGGCCTTATCATGTACTTTTTTAGAACTTTTGGCTGCAACTAGGAAGTTTGAGCTGAGATAGAGACTGAATCACAGCTCTACTCCCAACTTACACATAAAAGATCAATGATACGAGTGAACTTACAATATGTGGCTTCGCTCTGTGTTTGCTTGCCGACCAAGACACACGAATCTTCGTCCGGATCTGGTGGCTGGATGTAGTCATCTTCTAACGGATCATGCTCAGCAGCTGAAGAATTTAATGTAATTGACAGTTTACGATAGGCCAGAATATACCATTGCTACAATGCTATTTTAGTAGGTCAACAGCTGAATTTGGAGCAGGATTTCACCACATTACAAAGTAGTGTGATTGGCTGAATAAGGTGAGACATGGCCGGTGAGAGGGCGGCTCACCGTCCTTACAGAAGCAGGCCCGTGACGTGAGGAACTCACGCACTCCCCCCTCCCCCTTAGAAGCGGGATAGCACCCAAACCACCCCCGGACGAGGCCGCAGTGGCGGCCGTAGGTCTGTTGGGAGGCCTGGGACATCCTAACGAGGGCTTACCCGGGGCTCCCAACCATAGGCTGTAGAGCGTAACGTGAGGTATTTTAGTCGGTAGGAGTCCGGCATAACATCCTTGAGAATCTTGCCTCACATTAAAAAAAAGGTGAGACATGGCAGCACCTGTGTAGCGCCTCTGGTGTTACAAACGTCCACAGACTAAGGTTACCAACTATCAAGTATGCCGTAAGCTTGTCTTTCACCTTAGTTAAAAAAAGTTTAATAAAAGACATGCAACTTCACGATCGCGTATTTCGCACGCTAAGACGAATAAGAGCGAAGCAGCAATTAAGAATGTTACGAAAACTGCTGCTTTACGCTGCGTAAATAGTTAAAGTTACGTATAAACTATGTATTACAAAATGTTTCCAGTCGCGTGTAATCCCGTCGCTAATATTGCATTATTTCAGAACAAGTTTGATTTATATTGTAATGGTTATTGCAAACCAACAATAAAAGATAGATATTATGCAGTCGCGAACTTTTTAAGAGAAACAATTTCGTAATACATGTTTCTTACGTAACTTTAACCTTAGCAGAGCACGCAAGGGAAGCATTTGAATTTGCTGCTCCGCTCCTACTCGTCGTAGCGTGATGCTATATACCCTTAAGCCATCTTCAATAAATGGCCTATCAAACTGGAAAAGAAAGTTGATGTCCATTAGTGAGACAAAATGGTGGAAACACGCGAAAACAGGGCTGAAAAATCTGACAGACAGACGCGATGGAGCACTTTGTTCTATAATATGAAGTTACATCAATAAATGACAAAAGTGAACTTACCATACGTGTCTTCGCTCTCCTCTTTCTTGACCAAGTCACTTGAACTCTCTTCCGGATCTGATGGCTGGATGTAGTCATCTTCTAACGGATCTTGCCCAGCAACTGCATAATTTAATGTAATTGACAGTTTACGTCAGGCCAGAATATAACAAGCAAGCAAGCAATGCAAAGCAATTTTTATGGCTCAACAACTGAGTTCGGAGCAAGATTTCACCATATCACAGAGTAGTGCGATTGGACGTCGCAGTGTAACAGATGGCAGTATGGCGGTACAGAGCACACCGTGTATGTACCGATACGGTTGCGTTACTGTACTCCGGTCACTTGTCGCTAAATGCTGAGGCGAACTTGTGAGACGTGGCGCCAATCAGCCGCCACCACCTAATACGGTATGGGCGGTACTCAGCGAGCTTGGCTTTGGATGTTGCGCTGAGCTCCTTGTTGGAGGAAGTCGTAGCCCTCAACAGAAATGTGGAAACATTGTATCAGTCTCCTCCAACAGGACTCAATTCTGCCTCTTTTATCTTGCTGGGACAGATGCTTATCCAATGAAGCTAATTTATTAAATTAGCTTCCGTACACGGCAAATGTGGCATTTTAAACTATAAGGTGACATGTCCCCATAGAACAGAATTAACTAAGTGACACTTTGTGGTAAAATGAGTTATTGTTTACCTTCTGTGTCTTCTTGTTTCACTTCATCGATATAAAAACCAGGTGGAGTCCTCTCGACATGTGGTCGAGAGGACCCCACCTTCTCACTCAGGTGTACATCAAGGCTTATTTTTTCTAGTCTGACTTGCTGCAGAAAACACGAGAAAACAAATTAATTATGAGAAAACAGAAAATATTACACCAGTACAAATAGCCAATAGCTTTTAGTCTGAAATGTTAGGGGCCGGGGTTTAATTTACAAGTCTACCAGAGGCATCATTAAACCCAGGGCTTCCCAAACTTATTTGTCCTGCGACGCCCTTGCGACTCGGCCATTTTTTATACGACGCTCTCCAACCACAGCATCAGGTGGTATTCGACAGTCAGTGGGATTTCGTTCAGCAAGACTGGGAAGTTACTGACGTACGCCGCGCCGCCAGAAGGCTGGCCGCTAGGCTGAACCCCAATCTGAGGTTGCCAGCAAGTGTGTGTCACCGCCCGCGACGGCGACAGTATAATTTTTTCGCTCCAAGGAACTCTACTCAGCGCCCATTTCGTTGGGCATTATGAGGAAAAATTTGTTTGCGATTTCCAAACTGAAGCTCTTAGTATAAAAAATTGCAACTATCATTTCTTTTTCTATGTCTGGCAAGGTTTGTGAACCAGATGTATTGCTCAGGTTATTAAAAAAAAATGGTGATCACTCGACTCGCTCGCTACGCCCCAAGGACAACGCCGCAAAGCCCCATGGCGTCGCGACACACAGATTGGGAAGCGCTGATTTTACCTATAGGCATCGGTTAGTATAATAATGTCATAAATAAAAATGTCAAATACGAATAAAGTCCAAAAATAAAAATGTCAAATACGAATAAAGTCCAAAAATAAAAATGTCCAATACGAATAATAACCAAAAATAAAAATGTCCAATACGAATAATGACCAAAAATAAAGATGTCCAATACAAATAATGTCAAAAAATAAAAAAGGCCAATACTTGTAATAGGTCGAAAACCAGTTAACCTACCTACTTACAGTTAACCTACCGATTTTCAACCGTGTAATTTTTTTTATATAATTATTAAGCTCGCCAAATTGACGTCGCCAGCCTGCTGGTAAGTGATACAAGGGGGTAACTCTCACAGTCCTTGACACTTCTGACTTCTAAATTTTTCCTTGCTGCAATAAATGCAGTGCTGGCAATCGGTGTATAAGGCACAGATTACTTACCGAAGCACCTGTGCCCAGTAATTATATGTGGCATCCGGTGATAGTTAGAGGTTGCCATGGCTCCTATCCAGCAACTCGTTCGACTGGTCCCATAGTCCCGATTGAGACGTACCTACTCTTCACGATCTTGGGGTCTTCTGCAGGGAGTCCCGTTATGTTGGGCAATAACAGCGAGAGCGCAGTTGTTGCAGTGTACGTTACCCCAGCAGGAAAGTAGCTCCTAGACTGATTTGAGTGGAACCTATTATTAGTGCTTAATCTACTATATATGTGAGCCGCACAAAAAATTTGTGCGTGTTGTCGTTGTGGAAAAAAACGATTTCTGCTGGAGTAACGCCGTTCCAGCAGGAAAATTCTAAACGAATGATTTTAGAGAGATATATTTTGCATGTACCGAGGGCTCATGCTTGTACAAATTTGTGCCCATAAAATAAAATTTGTGCGTCTTAAGGTTTTCGTTGTATTGAGTTTTCTGCTGGGGTAACGTTTTGTGGAATGCTGTATCTCGAAAACCACTACGTGTGCGCCTCTAGAATAAACTTACACGAGTAGCTCTTAATTCGTACCGATTTGTGCCGTAATTAGATTCAGGAAAATGTTTATAGCTTTCAAGTAATCACGCTTTGTTGAAAACCTGAAAAAAAGTTGCACCACCTAAACGAAAACACCGATGAACTCGCTAAAAACTGTATTCGATCCTGCTCGACACTTACAATAACCGTAAAAAGTTTCAAAAGTGTACATACATGCAATATCGATTAATATTACTAAAACTCAAAACAACGGTGCCAAAACTTTGACATCTTAATACAAGGAACTGGCTCAACGCAAGATACGGTAGTATAAATAAAAAACTTGTGCTTCTAATTAAATAATATATGGTGAAAATTCAGCCTGAAATATTTCGTATTTCAGAGAAATAAACAAAAAACAAAACATACTGACAACGGATGGTTATCCGACAAAATTCGAATGACTACAAAAAAGCGACGGTTTCATACATATCGATGACCTTCTTAATTGAACGGATTAAACATAAAGTGTTGGCCGAACAGTCGCGTTCAAAAGTTTGTAACCTAATTTTAGAGCTTATTTATGACCATATCAAACGAAAGACCTTGTTGAAATGTAGGTAATTATTATTTTTATTATTGACTCTTAAACTAATTATGGCATCAAATCACAGATTAAACTTCCTACCTATAAATATTGAAACAAAAATAAAATTATTAATATACTTGTAGTCCTTTTTAATTTAAATCACAGATCAGGTTTTCATTTTAGTATTAATTTACAAATAGCAAAGTCGCATAATCACAGAAAATCACCGTTTGGTAGTTAAATCTATCTACAGGGTATTGTTACCCGACAGCGCGAGAAGGAGGGTAATGTTTATCAAGTGTGTGTACATAATGTTTGGCGATTCCTACAGCCTCATGGCTTGACGGATTTTAAGGTGTCGTTAGATTCGTCTCTATTGAGATACTGCAATAGGATACATAATGTTAAAAAAAATGACGCCCGCAGTTGGGTTTTTGTTTTATTATAATTTGCTTGTTAAATCGTCAACCACCTCTCGCTAGCAGGTTCTATACATAATTTCCAACAATTTTGGCATCTAAAATGAAAGTGATCAAAAAAAAAATTAATTATAAACAATGTTTAGTAAGTTCAACTCATCTTTGCGCGCGGCCCTATGTGTGGGTAAACCTCGTATAAACACAGTGAATTCGTCTGCGTGACAAGAGGTACAGTGAAATACAAAATACAAAAATACTTGTTCAACTAAAATAAAAACTTAATGGGTGAAATGTATGTTAAACATATTAATATGTATCGCGGCTAGAAGAATAAAACTGTGGAGTTTTAGGATTCGCTGCTCTCTACAAGGTTAATTATAAATTCAGATTCCATATCAAAATGTCGATAGTATTCTTCTTCTTTGTATTACGCCACATCTCTTCAACAATTTGACCTAAACGTTCGTTATTCCCATCACATTTCATTATTCCCATCACATTTGGTTCGATGTTAAGCGAAGCATTATAATTTTTTTTAAATTTCCCATACATATTCGATTGGGTTTAGTTCAGGATGATACGGTGGTAGCCGAAGAACTTTTAAGCCGTATGGCTGAAGTATGTCATCAATCCTATAACAAACTACCTGACCCTTGCAACTTCGTTTTTGTCACGAAAGGAGAGGTATGTCTTCATCAGACTCATCAAGCAGCGTGTAAAACTGCCCTGCTCTCTCCCAAAGGAACCGCGCAAAATATCGGGATCAAAGTATCCCAGAACCTTCTTCGGATCATAAGCTCAGATTTTACCAAGTTTCATTTAAATCACTTTTTGACTATTCTGAAGGCCTTTTAAGAAATTGGCCTTGAAATAAGTTACACAATTCTATCATACATTATTTGGTTATGCCTCGAAGGGTTTAGGCAGCATTTCGTTAAAAGCTCCCAGACACCTTATTTTTTTCCGACATCTCCGACTTCCTAATATCGTTGTATTTCAGTCAATGTATATGAAAAGACCCTCGCAGTTAGTATTATCGCTTCCAACTTTTGCGTTTAGATCACCCATGACGATGACAATGTCCTGTTTCTTGATAGAAAGAAAGAAAGAAAGAAAAATAAATTAATTTCACATAGGCATATACATATGCTCTTGTAAAACGTCCAGAATATAAATCAAAATCTACCACCAGTTCACAACGCGACCCAACTGAGAAGAACTGGCAAGAAACTCAGCGGGTTATTCTTTTTAGAGCTCTATTTACAAAATGAATCTAAAAACTATGCATTTTTACAATTTTTTTGAGAATCCAGTAGAGCAGGTCATTTCCAGGCTTCTCCATCCAACAAATAATCACCAATTGTATAGTAGCCCCTGCAGTACAATTTACTTTTTACAACCTTTTTAAATTTATTAAGGGACATACTTTTAATTTCGTCTGGTAGCCTGTTGTAAAAGCGTATACAGTTACCCATGAAAGAATTGCTGATTTTGTGCAATCTGCTATGATAAACAGCAAGGTTACTTTTATTTCTAGTGTTGACATTGTGTCTATCACTTAACTTATCGAAACTATGTAAATTTCTTTGTACGTACATCAGATTCTCAAAAATATATTGTGATGCTACTGTAAGAATTTTAACCTCTTTGAATTTTTCGCGCAGAGAGACCCTTGGACCTAATCTATATATAGCTCTTATGGCCCGCTTTTGTAAAATAAAAATTTTATCTATATCTGCAGCATTGCCCCACAGTAGAATGCTATGAAAGTAACTGAAATAGACTGTTCTAGCTGTATCTACATCCGTCAAGTGCCTTATCTTTTGTACAGCAAATGCTGCTGAACTTAATCTATTTGCTAGTTTGACAATATGTGGACCCCATTGTAAACCAGCATCGACCGTTAACCCTAGGAACGTCGTTGATTCCACAAGTTCCAACACCCGACCATTAAGTTGAACATTGGTTTCCGACTGTGTTACATTAGGCAAGGTAAATTTTATGCATTTAGTTTTATTATCATTCAGTCTAAGATTGTTAGTGTTAAACCAATGAACCACTTTCAAGATTGCGTTGTTGACATCGTCATAGTTATCTATTTGTCTTTTAACTTTGAAAATCAAAGAAGTATCATCTGCAAACAAAACAATCCTGTTGTTGTCCCCCACGTAAAAGGGTAAGTCATTAAAATATATAAGGAATAAAAATGGTCCGAGTATTGAACCCTGTGGGACGCCCATAGTAACTACAGAGCCCTCTGAGCGTGTACCATTAACATCAACCCTCTGAATTCTATTGTTCAAATATGAAGTCAGAAGATCGAGAGCCTTGTTTCTTATGCCATAATGGTGTAATTTCCTGATTAATGTTTCATGTTGGACGCAATCAAATGCCTTAGACAAATCGCAAAACACACCAATTGCATCTTGTTTATTCTCCCAGGCCTCGTAAATACATTTCAATAACTCTACACCAGCATCGGTAGTCGAGCGTCCTTTAGTGAAGCCAAATTGTTTCTCATGAAACAATTTGTGACTATTAAAATAGATCAGCATCTGCTCTAGTATTAGTTTTTCAAATATCTTGCTCAAGGTCGGCAACACCGAGATAGGTCTGAAATTACCCGGATCTGAAGCACTGCCAGCCTTGAACAGTGGTATAACTTTACTGTGTTTCATCAAATCAGGAAATACACCACTTGAGACGCAATCGTTAAACACAGTTGCCAAGTGGGGTGCAATGACATCTATAATACTTGATACGGATTTTACTGATAGCTCATTAAGGTCAGCGGTTTTTTTAACATTAATCTTTTTTAAGATCTAAATGCTTTTAAGATGTCGTTGCAGTTGACAACTGTAAATTCGAACGCGCCCTCACAGGCAGCTACAGATTCTGCTAATAAAAGCTCGGCGGAGGTGGAAGACGACCGGAGAGTGTTAGTAATCTCTATAGGTACATTACTGAAAAATTTTTCGAACTCAGTCGCCACATCCATATCCCCCGAAACGTGGCGATTGTCTATCTTTAAATGAAACTTTCTTTCATTCGCTGTACACCTACCACATTCCGCATTTATAATGTTCCAAGTAGTTTTAATGACATTCGCAGAATCTAAAATTTTATTTCTAATGAAATTAGACTTGGCTAAGGTACAGGCCTGCTTAAATATCTTTGAATATTTTTTAACATATTCCTGAAACTCTGGGTTGAAATTATGCGATTTTTCAGAATACAGTTCATATAGTTTATGGCGACTTTTATAAATTCCGGGTGTTGCCCAGTCACTGAAAGCAGAGCTGCCTCCGATTGATAAAGTCTTAGGGGTAAAGATTTTCCCAAACACAGCATGTATCAAATTAAATAAATCAGAGTAGGATTCTTCTACACTAGTGTAATTGGGCAATTCTGTTATTTTCTTGACTAAGTTTCTTCTGAATGTTTCCAAGCGATGTGTGTTAACTGGGACAAAACTAATTATTTTCTTATTTTCCCTACTATTTCTCAGATAAGAAACAAACTGACCGCGATGATCTGATTTTACAGGGTCCACTATACTTTTTTTAATGGGATTTATATTAGTATAAATATTATCAATACAAGTAGCACTAGTGGCAGTTATACGAGTAGGTTCCAAAAATATATTATACAAACCAAATGACTTGAACAAATTTAACATTTTCTCTCTCTGTAAAGGTTCCCGTGCAGTTTCTAAAACATCTACATTGAGATCCCCACAAAATAGGACCGTTTTTTAGTACTTTGGCATTTAAACAATGCTTCTTCAAGTTTTTCTTCGAACTGTACATATGGAGCGTCTGGGGGACTGTATATGCTTAGTACAATGAACCGCTCAAACTCTATACTGGCTATCTCAATAACTCGTTCAACAGAGAGGGCTACTATGTCTTTACGTTCCTTACACTTTATTGACTTATTAATAATAATTAAAGAGCCTCCACGTTTATATTTCATTCTACAGAACGAGCTAGCAACCTGGTGATTTTTGAAATTGAACATGACTTGATAAGGCCTTAACCAATGTTCTGTTACACAAAAAATATCAATGCCATTCAAGCTCATGTACAATTCCAACTCCAACTCCTTTCCACCAATCAGGCCCTCAACATTTTGGTGCACCAGGTGTAAAGCATCATTTTTAAGATTAATAGATTCAACGGCCTGAGAGCGATCAGATATAAAATTATGCTGTGGCTGATGTAGAACTAAATGGCTAGATTTAACATTAATTGATTTATACATTGTGTCAAGCTTAGTGCAAGAACGTTGCTCTTTTGTCCTATAATCTAATTTAAATTACTTGGATATAAACAACTATCCAGAGTTCTAATATCAATGTCATTTTTCTGCTCAAAAGGAGCAGGTTTGATAGCCAGATTTTTGGCTAAAGAATCTATAAAATAATGTAGCGAAATTGCTACCTGTCTTTTAAAATAATCCAGAAGCTTATGCTTTCCTTTAGTCATATAGAAATAATAATTTTTCCTAACAATAGTGTTAGTATCAATTATACTAAATTTTTTATTATGAAGTGTTAATGTGTCCAATGACAAATTTAAATAGTACCTAATCCTATTTTCCACAACTGGCATATGCTTACAGTAGGGCAGTGTGTAAATAATAATATTATTTAAATCTAATGAGTTTAATTTATTATAATATTTAATAAGTTTTTGTTTGGTTATATCAGTCCTGTTTCCTATGAAAATAACCAGATTATCTCTCTGATGAAATTTATAACTACATACAGCCTTCATTAATTGGGTATAGGATGTAGAAGGCATGCAGTGATTTATAAAGGACTGCCCCTGTGAACAAAAGTTTAATTTTGACCCCATGTCTCTCCCAATTTCATCACTAAACATAATCCAACGACTACCTTCACTGTTATCTTTTTTGAAACCTTGATTGATTTGTTTTGGTGTGTTATGCATCTGGTCACCAGATAGGGCAAGTGTACTCCCTGGCTCAGGTTGACTGCAGTCACATTGTGTTTTATCTGCTAAGGAGTTAAAACGGTCAGCATAATTAGATGTTGAATTTAAGAGTTTATCCATGGCCAAAGAATATTCTTTTATAATCAGCTGCGATTTATCATACATTGTCTTAACAGACTCCAAGGAATCTTGAAGCTGTTGTAATTTATAACTGAATTCCTGTGTATCTGCAGCATGCTGTTTTTGACTACTTTCTAAATTTTCAGTGCATAAATTTAGTTCATGTAATATATCCAATCTATTTCGGCAATTCTTAATATTTTTGGTGAAGTTTTTATTATTATTAAGCAAATTTTGATTTTTTCTTATCAACTTATTTATTTTTATACAGGGTTACAGGAAAAGTCGTGCTAGATCCGTTAAGGGCGTGGAGTACCCATTATTTTTGACTAATTTCACTATGAAACACCCTACCCCAAACTTAACCCTGTTCGAGATATTCGACTTTTAATATTTTTATTGAAAATTGCCGATTTTTAGGTTACAAAATTTTTTATTTTTATTTTGGGCGCCTTATTTATTATTTTTGTTGCATTTTGACATGTGTAATAAGATGCTCCAAAACGTCAATCATTGAAATAGTGCATAAATTAATTGAACATGTCGTAGAAGACAAGTGAAAGTTAAGAAAATAAAAAAAATAGTAACAAGTTTATTTTTCTCTAAGGGATATGTAAAAAAAATATTACGGCAGTCGTTCGGCAGATGTTTTTTAAAATATCTACATTTCATCAGCTATCTAACGACGTATAGCAATGTAGGGTTGTATTTAAATTCATTGAAAAAAACTTAGTTTCAAAAGCGACAGTGGAGAAGAAAATTAATACTTAGCCCTAAAAAGTAAAATAAAACAATAGGAAAAGATGAAATGTCATTTATTAAACAAGGTTTTTACACAACTTTTTCATACTCTACAGTTCATGTTCAACATGGCCGCCTCGGTTATGAATACATTTTCGCATCCTTCTACGGAGACCAGTCTTTACTACTCCAGTGGTAAATGTTGTCCTCATTTGATTGGCTGCGTCCACAATCCTTTCTCTTAATTCTTCCACAGACGAAACTGGATTTGGCTCGCTGTACACAAGACTTTTCATAACCCCCCACACATGAAAATCCATGGGGGTTAAGTCCGGACTTCTTGCTGGCCATGGCAACGGCCCACCTCGTCCTATCCATTTATTTGGGTAAGTTGTGTCCAGCCAGTCTCGGACACTTCTTCTGAAATGGGCAGGGCAGCCATCATGCTGGAACCACATGTCCCTGATTAAGTTTAGTGGCAGATCATCCAGCAGATCATTTAAGTCTCCTCTTAAAAAGTTTTCGTATGTTTCCCCATTTAAAGTGTCCGGGAGAAAGTAAGGTCCAATTAAATAATTGGAGATAATGCCCATCCACACATTCACGCTGAATCGACGCTGGGACCCCGTCACTCTTTTCTTATTGGGATTCTTCAGTGCTTTTGGGGCCCAGTAATGTGCGTTGTGATAATTTGTTATTCCATCTTTATCAAATTTGGATTCACCTGTCCACAAGAAGTTTTTTAAAAAATTTGGGTCTTCTACGTCAGCATTCAGCATAAATCTGCAGAAATCTATCCTCCTCGCCGGGTCTCCCTCTTCAACAACGTGTACCGGAGTGTAATGGTACGGGTATAGGCCAGCAGTATGCACTGTAAACCACACTCTCCATTGCGAAAGTCCCAGATCACGGGCAACAATATTAGTGGAAGTAGTTGGATCCGCTCGAAAGCGTTGCACTATCTCATTGTCCTGTTCTTCGTCGCTATTAATTCGTGGTCTTCCCAAATCCGTACTTCGTCTCGAAATAGAGCCAGTTTCTCGAAGTCTTCGATAACCTCTGTCAAAAACGGTTGTTTTATTTTACTTTTTAGGGCTAAGTATTAATTTTCTTCTCCACTGTCGCTTTTGAAACTAAGTTTTTTTCAATGAATTTAAATACAACCCTACATTGCTATACGTCGTTAGATAGCTGATGAAATGTAGATATTTCAAAAAACATCTGCCGAACGACTGCTGTAATATTTTTTTTACATATCCCTTAGAGAAAAATAAACTTGTTACTATTTTTTTATTTTCTTAACTTTCACTTGTCTTCTACGACATGTTCAATTAATTTATGCACTATTTCAATGATTGACGTTTTGGAGCATCTTATTACACATGTCAAAATGCAACAAAAATAATAAATAAGGCGCCCAAAATAAAAATAAAAAATTTTGTAACCTAATAATCGGCAATTTTCAATAAAAATATTAAAAGTCGAATATCTCGAACAGGGTTAAGTTTAGGGTAGGGTGTTTCATAGTGAAATTAGTCAGAAATAATGGGCACTCCACGCCCTTAACGGATCTAGCACGACTTTTCCTGTAACCCTGTATAATGTTTTAACTTTTTGTTGCTACAATGACCTAAACCTACTTTGGCCGATACTGCAGGGTGTTTAGGAGTATCATTTGTAAGGTCTATAATGTCAGTCTGTTTATGTTTTGCAGCTGTAACTAACCTTGGGGACCTATCCATGAGTTCATCGCACAATGTTTGGTTTTGTTGAGAACTAACTTGCAGAGACGCTTCTTCTAGCCGAGTTATTTGTTGGTGGGAGTCCCTAAGCTCATGTTCTAGATCAGCTATCCGTTTTAAAGCGTGTTCATACTCTGCACTGCACTTATCAAAATTATTTATTATTTTTAGGAGTTCATCCCGTTCCCCAGTCACTTCATCTAACCGCACGCTTAGCAAGGACAACTGTTGTTTTAATATGCCGTTGTGTTCTACAACAGAGACAAGCTCTGTCTCATTGTCCTCACGTTCATTACTGAGCTGGACAACCTGCTCCTTGGCCGATTTCAGTTCTTCTAAGACCAGTTGAAGTTTTGACTGTTCCTGACGGGCCAGACCTCTTCGAGTCATCATTTTGTAGTATTAGACAAGAATAGCTACTTTATATTAAAAACAAGGAGCAGCCTCTAAAGCTATAGATAGATAGATATACTTATTGCAAAAAAGTACCTATTCGTATGAGTGTGATACCTGTGAGTTTTCAACATAGAATATACTATTAGATATATTACTAGTGAACAACAGGTGGACACACTTACTGTAGGTACCTACCTATTAATTTTAAAGCGATGGTGGGATTCGATTGAATTACCTATCAGATTTCAGCATTGAATATATTATGACATATATACAAGTGAACAACAGGTAAACAAACTCACCGGCACACCTATCCACTGGGTATCTTGTAAAACTTTTTACACTCCTTTTGCGAATTTATGTGTTATTCATTAAATTATTTGAAGTGAAATGGTCTGTTACTAGCTACACTAAATACATAGGTACTTACTAGTTTTATAACTTCCAATACCTATATGATACACGTCGATATTTGCAGTTTTACGAACCTACTTACTAAGTAGACTATAGGTTATGTTACCGGCAATTTAACAGCTGATCGTTGTTATTAAAGTAATAACGCAAGTATATTATCGGTATACAAAGTCGATTTAACACTTTGACTATTAAAATGATGCAGCACCGAGGAAACAGTCAATAAAATTCTGAAAATTTACGTCAATATCACTTTCCTTTAACGGTTAAGATGACTCATTAATTACTCATTTCATAAAATTACGAACAGAACTTTGGAATTACGTATTTTAACACTTTGAACACTAATTATGCACTAGTATATTTATTTTAATGAATTTAACTAATTTTAATTAGAGTATTTACATTAATTATGATTAATTTAAAATAAAATTTCACGGAGCTTACAAAATTTTGACAGTTCGCTAATGTTGCCAGTTGTGGAATCAAATGCAAAATTTTGCAAAGTCTGCAAAATTTTGCAAAGTCCCGATACCCTTTAAGGTGGCGTTAAGGGGGTTGTAGAAGTCGTCTTTGGGTTCCTCTGCCGACGTGTTGGTGGGAGCGGAGCGTAGCACTGAAATGGAGATCTTTCGGGCTCTTGAGTTGAAACGGGCCCAAATGATTCGGTCTGAGATCGGTTTCCAATCCAAGAGGCTCTTCTTTGCAGTTTCAGTAAGGAGCAAACCGACGCCGTATTCCAGGTCGTCATCTTCGTTTTCCTTTCCGGAGTATAGGAAAGTTAAACTCTTGGATGTTCTCAGTTCACCGAAACCATTTCTGCGCACTTTGCTAAGACCGAGTATTTGCAGGTTGTATTTGAGCATTTCTGCTTTTGCTTGTGCTAGCCGGCTATCATCACTGAGCGTACGTACGTTCCAAAAAGCAATTCGTGTCCGTATCTTCATGCCAAAGGACGTCGGTGAATAATCGGTCCGGTTTATCACTGTTTCAGTTACACTAGTCAACAATAACTACTAACTAACTAACTAACTATCTTCACGCCAAATCCCTTGCGGGGTAGGCAGAAAGAACCGAGCGCCACACGGCACGGTCCATACACACCTCACTTGCTTCTTCAACTTTCATTTTTCTTTTCATGCATGCACGTCGGTTCCTACGGCTCTTGACACCACCTTCAACTAACACACGATTAATTTGGTCGTGGTAGGTGTGTCGTGGCCTTCCCCGACTCCTACGTCCATCCACTTTCGCGTTGTATATCTGTTTTGTCATTCTTTCATCTCCCATTCGTTCCACATGCCCGAACCATCGTAGCATGCCCTTCCTTACTTTAACACCGACACTCTCTTTCAGACCAACTCTCTTTCTTACATCTTCATTCCGAACGCGATCTGCGAGCGTTACTCCGCAGATTTTGCGTAGCGCGCGCATCTCGACCGCGTTTATTCTACTTTCATGCGTTTCCTGCCATACCCAACTCTCGCTTCCATACGTTAGCGTAGGTATCAGCACCGCATTGTGTACTGCGAGCTGGGCCTTTTGACTTAAGCCCTTGGTACCTAAAAGTTTGCCTAACGCTCCATTCACACTATTGCCCGCAGTTACCCTCTTTTCTACATCAGCGGTGTACCGTCCATCCCTGCTAAATGCACATCCAAGATATACAAACTCATCCACCTGTTCCAGCACTACATCATTTACAGTTATCCTGGCGTTCGTTCTGTCCTCTTCTCTTTCGAATACCATCACTTTCGTTTTAGTCGCGTTCAAATGTAAGCCTCTCATTAGACAATCATCTTTCATCGTTGTGACTAGTGACTGTAGTTCTGATGGCGATTCGGCTATGAGCACGGCATCATCTGCATACAGCAAACAGTTCACAAGTAAGTCACCCATTCGCAATCCAACATTCATCGATCTTACTCTCTTAAGACAATCGTCCAGGTACAGGACAAACAGCAGAGCCGACAGCACGCAGCCCTGTCTGACGCCAATGTTGACGTCAAACCAGGGAGACAGGCTGCCGCCCACCCGCACACATGCCGTACATCCCACATATGTAGACTGCACAGCACGAAGCAGCGCACCATCAATCCCGTATCCTGGCAATATATCCCAGAGATCCTTCCGTACAACTCTGTCAAATGCTTTCTCCATGTCCACAAAACTGCAGAAAACCTTCCGGCCTACAGCCAGCTGCTTCTCTACAATGTTGCGAAGCGAGAAAACTTGGTCCATACATCCCCTTCCATTTCGGAAACCACCCTGCGCCTCCCACAGTAATCCGTCAGATTCCACCCTCATTCTCCTTTCAATAATTTTGCCATACACTTTAGCTGCTATACTGATCAAACTGATGGCCCTATAGTTGGCGCACTCCATACGCGAGCCCTTGCCTTTATACAAGGGCACGATGATAGCACGCCTCCAGTCCATTGGGACCCTTCCAGTCTTCCAGCATAGATTGCTCAATGACCAGAAGGCGTCCCGGACGCAAGGACCACCTAATTTGATCATTTCAGCAGATATCCTATCAATTCCCGCAGACTTTCCATTTTTCAAGCTTCGTATCGACCATTCAATCTCTTCCAAAGTAATATCTCCGCTTGATGCTTGCACCGCAAGATCAGTCATCGACTCCCTCGCAGTGCCCGCATCCGGGAGATATTCATACATTTCTCCAAAGTACTCATTCCACCGCTCTAACACCTCTAATGGGTCCGCAAGAATGTCCCCAGCTTTACTCTTTATCTTATCCATTCTGGAAACTGACGAACAGCTCCGAGACTTCTTGACCTCCCTCCAAAAGAGTTTGGTATTCGCCTCGAAGTTCCTCGTCAGCTTCTCTTCCGCAATCATATTTATTCTTTCACGCTTCTCTTTCACTAAAGCTTTGGCTTCATTCTTGCAGAGGCGGTAAATTTCTTTCTTCGTGTCTTTCATACTGTCATTCAGTTGCAAAGATGAGACATAATCCAACCACGCTTTCTTCTTTCTTGCTACGCAGGATTGAACTTCTGCATCCCACCAGGCATCACCTTTCGAATGTTCATGTCTCTTTGCACTCCCACATGCTTCTTTTGCACTATCCACTATACTTTCTTTCATAATATTCCAGCATTCATCCACATCTAAGTCGGAAAGGCTCGCGTTTGCAAGCCTTTCACTGACTAAGCCTACATACATACTCCTTACGCTTTCATCTTCCAGTTTTTCACTCTTTATCCTTTCATAGTCTCCGAAAGGGACACGCACTTGCCAGTGACTCCACTTCTTGAAAAGACCAACAAACCGGCTTACCACCAGGTAGTGGTAAGTTTCAAGAGTGGGGCCTCTATAGGCTCTTGTATCCCTTATAGCCTCTCGGAGACGACTGTCTATCAAAATCAAATCAATTACACTTTTTTCTTCCTTCCGTCTCCAAGTATACGTGTGGATATCTTTGTGACGGAATAAACTGTTCGCCACAAGGAGGTCTCGTTCCAAGCATACGTCTAAGATTGACTTACCAGCATCATTTGCTCTCTTATCTCCATACGGACCAAGGACAGCATCGAAGCCATCTCGCTTGGTCCCCACCCATCCATTCAAATCACCACACATGATCAACTTTTCATTCCCGTCAGCCAAATCGAGGACGTCCCTAACGGAATCCCAGAACTCCGCGAGCACTTGGGGATTAGCCGAGCTGACGGGAGCATAGGCTGCGACCAAAAAAACTCTCGTGATCCCCAGTTTTATACGTACCCACAGGAGTCTTGGGCCTGCCAATCCATAATCTTTCACTCCAGAAGCCAAACGGGAGGAGAGCAAGACACCCACTCCCTTACTGGCATGATCCTCTTGGTCCACTCCGGACCACAAAGCAATGATTCCGCCAGGAAGATCGTCGATGCCGCTCCCCTTCCGCTTAGTCTCTGTGACACACAATGCATCCAGGCATCGCTCTTTCATTACATCTATCAATTCATTCATCTTACCTTCCATACCACCACGCACATTCCACGTGCCTATCCGGCACTCGGCTCCTCGCATCCCGCCAGAGTTGGCGCTGCGTGAAGGGTGGCGGCCCCCTTCGCCGCGTGCGCATGCAGTCATACCGACGGGGGCACACCGGTACGCGTCGCCCCGGGGGGACGCCCTAGCCCTGTCGGGACTCATTTCTCGGTAGTGATTGGTTTCGCGTTTCCGCTTTCGCTACTTACGGGGAGGGCCCGAGCACAGGTAACGCTCTTCGTGAAGGCACACTACATCCTCCCCAAATAACTACTACACTCGAGCAGTGGCGGCTGGTGGGTCCTCTATCTGGTGGTGCACTTTACCTACTTTCTTGTTTTGAATTTAGGTAGTAAGCGTTAATTTTATACCTATCAACTTTATTTTGAAAAGTTTTGTATAGTTTTAAGTACTTAGGTGCTTATTTATTGTTTATGCTCATTTTCACACACTCCACACACTTTGCACGCAATATAGAATAGAACTAAGAACAACATAAAACAACTAACAATTTAAAAATCAAAACAATCAATACATAATATTTAACGCGTCACAGATACAGCGAAACAATACCGGGAGAATTCGAATTTCGTCATCAACAAAACATCGAGGACTCTCGGTAATCTTCGGATTGCCCGAGTGCGTGCGGCGCACGAAAAGCGACTCATTGCCCGGTACATTTTCTATGAACGAAGTTTTGTCTCACGCGCCAGGCGTATTAGCTCGTATCTAGTACAAGTTGTATGAGCAGCTCTCGTGCACTCGGGAAAGCGCACGCCGATTTTTGGTTACAGGGAATCTAGGCTTTAGTAGTGTAGCAAAGAGCTTAAATTGTTTCGTCATAATTAGACATGTTATTAGTTTTGAGTTTTTATATGGTTTAATAAAGAATAAGTGTTAGGTGAATAGGTACCTAATTGTAAGTAATTTATTAATAAATTTTGTTATTTTCGAATCCTTTGAGCTGGTGGTTCACTGCACGAGCGCACTTAAGGTACAGCCGCCACTGCACTCGAGAGCAATGAATCCGGGTCACTTAAAGAATGTTAAAAATCTCGGAAACTAAAAATGATAGGTTAATGCAATAAATTGTATTTAATAGACAATGTAATACTCCTTAAATGAAAGTAAAAAAAATATGAGTCACCATACATTTTATTAACACAAAATTACATAAAGAAAAAACTGCTGATCTCTCCTTAAAACAAAAATAGGAAACATGAAATTTTTGAACTTTATTACGATTTTCTTGAATTTTAATACTTCGTATTGCCTCCTCGTGCTTCCATTACTGCGTTTACGCGGTTTGGCATGCTGTACACCAAGTTCCTTATACGATTTTGGGGAATATTCTCCCATTCCTCTGTGAGAGCAATTTTGAGCTCACGAAGCGTGATTGGGGGAGGGTTTCGTTGTTTTACGCATCTGCCTAGCTCGTCCCAAGCATGCTCGATCGGGTTGATATCCGGGCTGCGCGCTGGCCACTCCATACGAGTAATGTTCATCTCTTGAAGGTAGTCATTCACAATCCTACCTGTATGAGGTCGGGCATTGGCATGCATAAATATAGCATCCTCACCTAAATTGACCATAAATGGACCTACGTGATCATTGAGGATTTCTTCCACATATCTTACGCTAGTTAAAGAGCCGTTTTCTATGATCACCAGCTCTGTGCGACTTTCAGAAGAAATTCCGGCCCACACAAGTACAGACCCACCACCGTAGGCTACTTTTTCTTCGATGCATGCTTGCTTGAATCTTTCCCCTGGTCTTCGATACACTCTGTGTCTTCCATCGTGCTTGTAGAGCATAAATTTTGATTCGTCGGAGAACATAACTTTTGACCAATCTTCAATACTCCAATTTACGTGGCTCTGGGCATACCTTAGTCTCGAAATACGATGCCCACGCTCCAGTTTAGGGCCGTTTGCAGGTCTAAGGGGTTTTAAGTTAGATTCAGCAAGCCGACGTCTTACTGTCCATGCACTTGGGTTACTTCCTCCGAGGCGTCGAAACTGATTGGTGAGTTCAGTTCCTGTGAGAAAGCGATTTCGAAGCATGGTGTTCACCAAGTATCGGTCTTCTCGTGCTGTGGTACACCTGGTTCTGCCCGTTCCTGGTCTGCGTAGGTTAGAACCAGTTTCTTCGTAACGTCGGAGAACTCTTTGTACTGTTGACAGCGACACACCGACAGTCCTGGCTGTATCGCGCTGACTCCGGCCGGTTTCCAGCATTGTAAGTATTCTGGTGCATTCTTCAGGCGTAAGCGACATAATTTCAGCTTGATTAATGAATATAGAGCACTATCAACATGGTTTATGTACCCACATAAATGACAGATTACAAACAAAAGCAACACCAAATGCTGTAATTTCGTAGTTCCATCTTCGAAAGTGGCCCTTTTTCAAATTTGATTTTTTTATGATACAACTTTACAATAACTAAGAAGTTTGAATACCTTCATTTAAGGAGTATTACATTGTCTATTAAATACAATTTATTGCATTAACCTAGCATTTTTAGTTTCCGAGATTTTTAGGATTCTTTAAGTGACCCGGATTCATTGCTCTCGAGTGTATATACAATA
This sequence comes from Miltochrista miniata, assembly GCA_933228765.1. Classification (NCBI taxonomy): domain Eukaryota; kingdom Metazoa; phylum Arthropoda; class Insecta; order Lepidoptera; family Erebidae; genus Miltochrista; species Miltochrista miniata. The sequence continues at coordinate 10,072,886 of OW121772.1, forward strand.
TATATACAATTTAAGTAAAAAATCCAATACAATATAATCTTAATATATGAAACAAAGACGGGTTTGTTACAACATTTATAACTCAAGAACGGCCTTACCGATTTGGCTGAAAATTGGTGGGGAGGTAGCTTAGGCCCAGGAGACGGACATAGGATACTTTTTATCTGGTTCGAGCTCGCTTTTTTTTTCGCTTTTTTTGGTCGATTAACTATTCTGCCGGCGACGTACCGCGGTAGTCCACGTCATATACATGAAAATGCGCAATTTCTAAAATTATTTTAATTCTTTCGAATAGTGCGACGGGAATTACCTCTCGCTAACGAAATTATTATAAAGGGAGTAAATGCGACGGGAACGGGTGATTTACTCTCTATTATGTGACGCAAACGAAGTTGCGCGGGTCAGCTAGTATAAGTATAAAAACAATTCCAATACAATATGTATTAATTATTATTATTTAATTATTTAACTAAAAATCTATGTAATTCGATGCTTACCAGAGCCTCTGTTTGCAAATATATATAGTTATTTATTCTTTAAAATATCTTCCAAATAATTCAATTTCGCCAGGGTTGATCAATTTTCTACTTTTATATAGCTGTTGTAACTAGTTAATATTTTTAAAAATCAATGTAATAATTCCTTTCCCTTTAATGAGGTGCACCGCTATATATAACGACCTATCCTTATTTACATAGTTATCATGTACGAATATCTACCAAACGCAATAGAATTGCGCCGCTGACGGCCGATCAGTCTCGCCCTGGCGCTTGTGGAGGCAGGACCTGTGTCAGTTTTTTTCGCAACTATTTCGTAATTATTATGCCAAATTACGTTGAAATCGCGCCACAGTATAAAAATATCAGTAATGGGCAAAATGTAATTAGATTAACCGTTACAAATACATACGAGACTCATGGTAAAAATGTGGTAATCTTTTACTTTTTAAGTGTTTTCACGACATGGTAACCAGCTACCTAATGCATTAAAATGTCTACGAATTACATGATAATTTCGCAATCCAACATGGCGGCCACGCCGTAACCACAAAATTTCATGATGGGTATCGTTTAAGGGGTTTTTTGGTATGCTGAGTACGAATCACGTGATAATTTTGCAATCCAATATGGCCGCCGCGCCGTAATCACAAAATTTCATGATGGGTATCGTTTAAGGGGTTTTTTGGTATGCTGAGTACGAATCACGTGATAATTTTGCAATCGAATATAGCCGCCGCGCCGTAATCACAAAATTTCATGATGGGCATCGTTTAAGGGGTTTTTTGGTATGCTGAGTACGAATCGCGTACTAATTTTGCAATACAAGATGGCCGCCGCGCCGTAATCACGAAATTTCATGATGGGTATCGTTTAAGGGGTTTTTTGGTATGCTGAGTACGAATCACGTGATAATTTTGCAATCCAATATGGCCGCCGTGCCATAATCACAAAATTTCATGATGGGTATCGTTTAAGGGGTTTTTTGGAATGCTGAGTACGAAGTACGTGATAATTTTGCAATCCAATATGGCCGCCGAGCCGTTATCACAAAATTTCATGATGGGTATCGTTTAAGGGGTTTTTTGGTATGCTGAGTACGAATCACGTGATAATTTTGCAATCGAATATAGCCGCCGCGCCGTAATCACAAAATTTCATGATGGGTATCATTTAAGGGGTTTTTTGGTATGCTGAGTACGAATCGCGTACTAATTTTGCAATACAAGATGGCCGCCGCGCCGTAATCACAAAATTTCATGATGGGTATCGTTTAAGGGGTTTTTTGGTATGCTGAGTACGAATCACGTGATAATTTTGCAATCCAATATGGCCGCCGTGCCATAATCACAAAATTTCATGATGGGTATCGTTTAAGGGGTTTTTTGGTATGCAGAGTACGAATCACGTGATAATTTTGCAATCGAATATAGCCGCCGCGCCGTAATCACAAAATTTCATGATGGGTATCGTTTAAGGGGTTTTTTGGTATGCTGAGTACGAATCGAGTACTAATTTTGCAATACAAGATGGCCGCCGCAACGTAATCACAAAATTTCATGATGGGTATCGTTTAAGGGGTTTTTTGGTATGCTGAGTACGAATCACGTGATAATTTTGCAATCCAATATGGCCGCCGTGCCATAATCACAAAATTTCATGATGGGTATCGTTTAAGGGGTTGTTTGGTATGCAGAGTACGAATCACGTGATAATTTTGCAATCCAATATGCCCGCCGCGCCGTAATCACAAAATTTTATGATTGGTATCGTAAATGGTAGTATCGTAAGTATGGTAGTATCGTAAATCATACGTAGCAGACTGTAGTGTAAAAGAGATAGAGACACATGTTCCATTCTTCGTTTTAACATTTGTGTGTGGTTGGATTGCATGGAACGACACAGACTAAAAAAACTTGTTCGGTTTACTGTGAGTTAGTTAACCGCGTGCCAATTTGCAACTGTGCAAGACGTGGTCAGAGTTAAGAAGTTATTTATTTAACTCAGAGCTTACTAACTCTATATTTATATATTTGACTCGACTCTCCGCGCAAGTGGGCCTAAATAGCTTAGGCGGCCAAATTGAATTCCAAAATAATCATGTTATTCGTACTCAGCATTCGAAAAAACCCATTAAACGATATTCATTACGAAATTATGTGATTACGGCGCGGTGGCCATTTTGGATTGCAAAATTATCATGTGATTCGTCCTCAGCATACCAAAAAACCCCTTAAACGATAACCATCATGAATTTTTGTGATTACACCGCGGCCGCCATTTTGGATTGCAAAATTATCACGTGATTCGTACTCAGCATATCAAGAAACCCCTTAAACGATACCCATCATGAAATTTTGTGATTACGGCGCGGTGGCCATATTGGATTGCAAAATTAGTACGTAATTCGTACTCAGCATACCAAAAAACCCTTTAAACGATACCCATCATGAATTTTTGTGATTACCCCGCGGCCGCCATTTTGGATTGCAAAATTATCACGTGATTCGTACTCAGCATACCAAGAAACCCCTTAAAAGATACCCCTCATGAAATTTTGTGATTACGGCGCGGCGCCCATATTGGATTGCAAAATTATCACGTGATTCGTACTCAGCATACCAAGAAACCCCTTAAACGATACCCATCATGACATTTTGTGATTACGGCGCGGCGTCCATATTGGATTGCAAAATTAGTACGTGATTCGTACTCAGCATACCAAAAAACCCTTTAAACGACACCCATCATGAAATTTTGTGATTACACCGCGGCGGCCATTTTGGATTGCACAATGATCCCGTGATTCATACTTAGCATACCAACTTTAGAAAACTTTAGAAATTTTTATGACCAGCTATTATGTAATTTACATTTTTTACGCAACTGTAGCAAACGTACGCAACGGAAACTCTCAAAAGAAATGAAATATCCTAGTTGTCGAAAAATGTTTCGTTGCTGCTAAGCTCTTATTCGCCTTAGCGTGATGTTATATATTTTGGTATTTTTCAAAAATGGACATTCTGTTAAGAAACTCTTGAAATTCAACTAGCAGTCTCTTAGACTCTAGAGTTAGAACAACTAAACAAACAAACAAACTCTTTAGCTTAAAAATAATACTATAATATACATAATTTATTTACGATTAACTCATTTATTTTTATTTACGAAACTAATAAATCACTACACTTAATAAAGTTAGATGCATTTACTACGTCAAACAAAGTTAGCATGCTGTTTCTTTCTACTATACTGTATACTGTGGCATGAGAGTTGACTGCCGCTGCCGGCGCGCGGTGTGTCTTGCGCCCGGGGCGAGGGGAGCGCCAAATGCCTACTTGTGCGGGTTAACCGCCCCTTAAATGGAAAATCCTAGTTCGATACCATTTTAAAATCAGTATTACATTGGCATATTTTAAAACGTTTGGGCAGCAACAGTGTATTACATATTTTTTATTTGCAAAAGCTCTGCACAATTTTAGTGATACCTAAAAATTTGAGAAAAAATTGAGATGAATTTATTTTTATTTGAAACGTTTGTATTGGAAATTATTTAACTATATTATTTTCGGATAGCTCACGTATTTAGCTTTAAGAAAGTGAAAACAGAAATAAAAAATGACGATTTTTCTTTAAACTAATTTTTTTGCGCTTTTTTAAAAAGGGCGATTTTTTAAAGACAGTTCTTTTTTGTAACCCTTGGGTAAATGTGGGTGAAATTGTAGCATGTTATAGTGGAGCACCTGTTCTATCACACCCTGACGGTAGTACCACTATTTACGCCACAGCTTTTACAGTATTCTAGTTTTAATGCTATGGAATTATTAGTTGGAATAAGCATTAGTTGGAACTAGCAAGCAGTGAACGGAAAACCCATTTATAAGATTAACCGAAATAAACGGTTACAGATTGAATCGGTAACCTTTTATAAGGGTTACATATCGATACGGTTAACACTTTATATCGGTTAATTTATCAATAAGGTTTAAAAGTTGAATGATGTGTTAAGATAACCCTTTGAAACGGTTAATCTATTGAAACTGTTATCACATACAATGTTAACCTGGGTTTTTAGTTACGATACAGGTTAATGACACAGCCGACCTTTATACCTTTGGACTTTTGGATTTTGGACTTTTGAACTTTTGGACTTTTGTACTTTAGTACTTTTGGACTTTTGAACTTTTGAACTTTGGACTTTTGGACTTTTGGCCTTCAGGACTTTTGGACTTTTAGACTTTTGGACTAAAAGTAATTTCAATAAGGTCATGAAGTTTCACTTCTTACGTATGTACACGCACACATTTTTTTATTATAAAGCGATTACAAAATGGCCCCCGTTTCGCAGTTATTTTGATATGATGAGTGCGAATTTCAGGTTAATTTTGCAATCCAATATGGCTGCCGCGCCGCGCCGTTGTAAAATTTCATGTTGGATATCGTATAAGGGGTTTTTGGGTATGCTGAGTTCGAATTTTGGGTTAATTTTGCAATCCAATATGGCCGCCGCGCCACTGTTATAAAATTACATGTTGGATATCGTATAAGGGGTTTTTTGGTATGCTGAGTACGAATTTCGGGTTAATTTTGCAATCCAATATGGCCGCCGCGCCACCGCTGTGAAATTTCATGTTGGATATCGTATAAGGGGTTTTTGGGTATGCTGAGTACGAATTTCGGGTTAATTTTGCAATCCAAGATGGCCGCCGCGCTACTGTTATAAAATTTCATGTTGGATATCGTATAAGGGGTATTTTGGTATGCTGAGTACAAATTTCGGGCTAATATTGCAATCCAATATGGCCGCCGCGCCACCGTTGTAAAATTTCATGTCGGAAATAGTATAAGGGGTTTTTTGGTATGCTGAGTACAAAGGTGATGTCCACTTTTTTGTATGGACGTTGGTTTTTTGTTCGAAGTAAAATCCAGAATGGCTGAAAATACTCTGATATATAGTGACCAAAATTAGGAATCACGATTTAGATAAATAATAATTTTTGAAACCCGCATTTAAGAGAAAACCCAAAAGTTATTTTATGTTAGTAGATATTTTAATTAAATGGATGGCAACACAAACATATTTTTTTGTAATAGCCATTATGGCTGTCATCAATGTGAACTGTCACATAAAGTCAATGTCAATTATGTCAATAACGCATCTCGCTGCTCGCTGTCTCGCTCGTTTTGTTATTAACGGATTCTTTGACTGTGCACATTAATTGAATGTTAATAGTATTTGGACTCAAACTTAAATAACTCATACAACTTGGCAGTTGGCTATTACAACTGTTATTTGTTTCCACCAGCGATTCAGACTTGGAATTTCGATTTTAAAACACTGACTGTAAGTATATTATTACTTTGTTTACCTTTCTTATGAAGTATTTTATATTTTTACTTGTATTAATCATATACCAGGCAACAGTTTCAGTACCTACGAAGCTATTACTACGAGTCCGGAGTTTATCTCAATACTAAAAGAGTTGATTACTCAGGAAGGGAAATATAATAATAAACTAGCTGACGCCCGCGTAGAGTATTGTCCCGTTTCTGCTTCCCGTGGGAACTTATAGGAAAGCCTGTGTTATTCCGGACTATGCTCGCGAAATCCATTCAGCCGTTATAGTGTGATTGAGTAACAAACATCTAAACATCTTCACAAACTTACACATTTATAATATTAGTAGAATAGAATTAGCTGATGCCCGGGGGGCTTAACTTTAGATTAGCTGCCATCGAGTTTGAGGTTCATATTTTTTATACACAAAGCTAATATTATTAGTAGCCTCCACGCGAAGTTTTAACTTGCGGAGATTAATGGTTAACGAGAAAAAAAAAATGAATATCGTAAAAAAACACCAATAATTTGTCACTTTTCACCACAGAACACAAACACTCCCAATGTTTTTGACATTCGGCTCGTCCAATACGTTTTGTTTTACGTAACATTAACGCACAACAATGTTTTACTTCATTTAAAAATTTAATTAATAATTATATTTAGTTATTAAGTTAAATTTTATGCATATTTTATTATATTACGTATATTTATATAAATGAACGCTATTAAATATTATAATATTTTAATGACTGTTGCCGATATGTGAAACTAAACGTAAAACGTCGTACGCATTCTATGGGTTGGTCAAGGTCAACCCTTTCAAATGACACCCTATTTGTGAATTTGTGTCTTGTATAGGAGACGCGTAGTTTTTTTTTTCAACCCCAGGTCGGCATTTGAATTACGCATCCCTAATTCAACCATAATTAGTACTTAATGGTTAACACCCCGACTCGGATAGGTTAGGTTAGAAGGCTAAGGCGGGAGCGAAGCGGAGCGGAGCTCCCGCCTTAGCCTTCGTGGTTATTTTTTTTTTGGCTTGTCGACGAGTTCTTTTTTGGAGAACGATTACTTATGTCGTCGATTTTATTGAACATAACCTCAAAAAATTAAAATCTAAATTCAAGGTAACTATTGATTTCCTAACTTTGGGGAGGGGTCAGGGGGATTCCCCCCTCCCCCTCCATTTTCCATCTTCCAATTTCGACCTTGAAATCGATTTCAAAACAAGAAAATGCGAAAGTTAGGTTAGAATATAAAAAAAATCATAACTCAAAAAGGGGGGGCGTCCGCAACTTTTCCGTCAAGGGGGGGGTTCTACACACCCCCCTCCCCCCTCCAGCCCCCCTCCCACCACTTAAATCGTGGGATAGTAACGGCTCTGCCCGCGTTGATATCGGTATTTTTTTCGCATTTATAATAATAACTAAATTCACAATAGTAATACCTACCTGAAGTAACCCCCTCTTACATGAGACTTAACATAATCAATGAAATATTTGGTGTAAGTACATTATACCTCTGTCACTTTTTCAGGGAAAAGGCAACACTTATAAAGAAACTGCAGTAATCGCTATACGGAATTCTAACTCCCAATCTGATTATCATCTGTCAAGAATGTAATAGCTTACTACTGATAGAACTCAGTAACAGAAATGAAGGTAATAGTATTAATGAACAACTTGATCATCAATCAGTGTGTGTGTTGTGGCATGTCTGTTCTAAGACAGACCGGCTGGCATTCTCATCCTTTACTTGATGGCCATCTTGAGAGAAATTACATTGCTACCATCATCAAACCTCGTCAGGTAATTTTTTGTTTATTACTTACATACAAAGATATAGTCACGCCTTTATCCTCAATGGGGTAGGCAAAGGCATGGTATATATCCACATTTCACCTTACAGATTTATGTTCCACGTAATAGCAGCCCGTAAGGCCAACTTGACTTAACAATTATTATTTTACTGACAACATGTTTATTAATCATTTATCTAATATTCAATATGAGTTTCTTTTCTTTTTATTAATATAACTTTTATTTCAGATGCCTGCATATTATTATGCTCTATATAGTAACCAATATTAGCCAGCCTGTGGTGCCTGCTGGCAAAGGTCTCATCTCATAATGTCCTTTTCTCGAAATGTCCTTTCTCATAATGTCCTTTTCTCGAAATGTCCATTCTCATAATGTCCTTTCGCAGATTGTCCTTTTCTCGAAATGTTCTTTGCTCAAAATGTCCTTTTCTCGAAATGTTCTTTTCTCAAAACGTCCTTTTCTCGAAATGTTCTTTTCTCAATATGTCCTTTTCTCGAAATGTCCTTTTCTCAAAATGTCCCTTTCAGCGGAGCTTCCGCATTAGCCTTCGTGGTTATTTTTTTTATAACCACCAAGTTATCCTGTAGTGTACATATTTTGAGAAAGGGACATTTTGAGAAAAGTACATTTCGAGAAAAGGACATTTTGAGAAAAGAACATCTCGAGAAAAGGACATTTTGAGAAAAGAACATTTCGAGAATAGGACATTTTGAGAAAAGAACATTTCGAGAAAAGGACATTTCGAGAAAAGGACAATCTGCGAAAGGACATTATGAGAATGGACATTTCGAGAAAAGGACATTATGAGAAAGGACATTTCGAGAAAAGGACATTATGAGATGAGACGCTGGCAAAGAGCTTGTTCTAATGTTCAAAATGTGATGGAACCACTGAGAGATGTCAAAGTCCACATTCAAGATAATGTTGTTTTTGAAAGTGGGTTTAACTCAGTGTTGAGTTAAGCTTGCCTTTGTACTTTGTTCCTAGTTATCAATGTGAATGTATTTTTGTTTCTGTGTGCAATACAGAATTAAAACTAAAAACTAAAACTAAATCTAACTCTATTGTTGAACCTGTAAGTGTTCCTAGCCCAGATTTTGTTGTTCCAAATGTTCAACATAGTGGCATATCTTAATTGAATTAAATGGTTATAACCAAACTCCTAATACATCAAACCACAGTCAACACATTGAGAGACCCATTTCCTCAGCATTCCATGAATTCACCGTTCAGACACTGGGTCCCTATCGTGGTACAGCCAGAGGGAAACACTGTCAGGGGGTCTGGGACTTGCGGCCCATTTGGTTAGATTCAGGGTGCTCTTAAGATGCATCAGCGCTCCACCGTTCACAATGTTCCCCCCTCTGCCTAACCATATTTGGTAAGATCCTATCAATGTCGCTTTTAATAAAATGGTTACAACAGAACACCGAATTGTTTCTGATTGTGTAAATCAAGAGTGGTTAAGGATACCTTTATATCTCTGAAAACACATACATACGGTTTATAAATTGTACATATCATTAAGGTGGCCACCCTAAACCTACTCGAATGGGTCGCAAGTCCCAGACGCAGTCGGGGTGTTCCCCCCTGTGCCACGCTATGGACCCGGCGCCCGCACGGAGAATCCATGGAATGCTAAGAATACGGTCTCTTTGAATGCTAGGGTTTGTGAGGAACATGCCAGTGTGTACAATTGGGAGTTATTAGATGAATATGAGTTCACAGAACAATTCAGTCAGTCACATATTGTTGTAATGTTAGATTTATCAAGAAAAAAAGTTAACAATACAATATTTACTTTACAGCCTTGATCAGAGGACAAGAAATCAAGTCAGGTCACCAGAGGCAAGACAGGATTTTTTTTTTTTTATATATATATATTTATGGATATTACTGCACTGGCTTGAAAGGGAAAAGGACTGTTGGAAGCTGTGCTCATGTGATGACTATTGTCTGGTATCTTGGATAGGCTCGGTATCAAAACGACATTTCTCCACCTGCACATATTTTAGACAACATATTGATAAGAGAATGAATGAATAATATATTAACCTCAAACAATTTTTTTTAATAAGTAGACTTACCATCAATCTAGGTATACTATTACACATGAGTTTATTAATATTAAGCTCGCCATATTGACGTCGCCACTGATAGAAAGCCGTGGCACATCTAGCGATTGGGGCCCACTCTCACAGTCCGTAAGACTTCTGACAGTGGTCCTCAAGTAGGCGGCCCTGTGATGTGCCACTTCACGCTCCTCTTGAAGAACCCAGAGTTGTAAATTGAGGGAAACACATGTGCGAGCAGGTTGTTGCAGGTTTTTATAGTTCGACAAAGGAACGATCTTTTGAAACACTCAGTTAAGATTCTCTCCTCTAGGTAGGTATGAGTGGCACCTCTGCCCGGCACGCATTTTCGGGATCGGAATGGAGAGGGTGGGATAAGGTAGAAGAGCTCTTCTGAAACACTGGCCGTAATACATTCGGTAGAAGGCAGTCAAGAACGCTATGGCTCTTCGCTGAGCTAACGGCTCGAGACCTCCCGTTACCTAGACAACAAATTATTCGGATTCTGCATAGCGTCAAGCGCGTCTAGTACCTCGAGGAGTCATCCCAAAGGTCAGAACAGTATTCGACGCAGGGGCGAATCTATGACATGTGGCTACCAGTCGGAATACAACCACCAATAACAATTTTATTGCGCCTACGGCTTTCTCTGACAATGATACAGTTTAAGTCTCATAGTTTCAAAACACTACATGTAAACAATATCGTTACTTAGTTTTAAATATTGCACTCTATTCATAAATCAATAGCAGGTAACGCTTTTTGTCTGAACATGATGTAATAAATCAATTTCTTTTTATATTTGCAGTAATCTCACCCTCATCCCTCATATCATACAAAAGTAAACAAACAGTTTGCAAAAAGCAAACTCATCATTTTGTTTTTACTAGGCACAGGCATCAAAAGTTTTGTTAGTATTCAGCCTAAAAATATCTCAAAATAAAAATATTTATTTCTCATAATTGCTGGCACTTAAAATTCCATTTTATAAATTAAAATATTATTTTCATGTAACACTATTCAAAAATATTTGGTTCAACGATTCTGGTTTTTTTCGAGAATAAAAAACCGTTTTTGGACATCACCTTTTTTCGGGCTAATTTTGCAATTCATTATGGCCGCCGCGCCACCGTTGTAAAATTTCATGTCGGAAATAGTATAACAAGTATTTGGGTATGCTGAGTACGAATTTCAAGTTAATTTTGCAATCCAATATGACCGCCGCGCCACCGTTGTAAAATTTCATGTCGGAAATAGTATAAAAAGTATTTGGGTATGCTGAGTACTAATTTCAAGTTAATTTTGTAATTCAATATGGCCACCGCACCACCGATGTAAAATTTTATGTTGGACATCGTATAAGAGATTTTTTGGTATGCTGAGTACGAATTTAGGCGGGCATTGAAAATCAGTTACTGTGATTTGCAATGACATCGCTATCATAGTTTTGCTGAATGTCGGCCTATTGCAAGCTCAGTGTACAGAATTTTTATTCATATTTTTAGTGTATTGTATATATATGTATACCCCAACGTGCTTTTGACCGCACATAGCGCCACGTCAAGTGTTAAGTGCGTCATACCGCGCCATAGAGTAAAATATGCGTACTTAGACACAGATAATATGTGTGGTCTCCGGACACGGTCAAATAACCAACAATAACTTGACGAAAATAAATGTATACAACTAAACACTGTTATCTACTTTCATTTAATATTTTAACAGAGTTGACTCAATCTTGTTGACCGTGTCTGGAGACCAAAATATGATAGGATAGTTGCAGCAATTTTAAAGATGGGTCCGCTGCTACCAGTTTTCATAATGTTTTCGCTGACTTTGTCGATAGTGGCGGATGTGGCTGTATTTGAGTTGTGATTGTGTATTTATTTATTTTTATTCGTTTTCCTTTTCATTTTTGCTGAAATGTGGAAAAGTTACAAAAAATTGTGGCGAACTTTATACTTACTGTAATACTGGCCTGTATGGGCGTGTTATAATTTTCTGCCTATGTAGGTATGTAGTAAGTCGGTTGAATGCATTTTGTGGTTGAAATGTATAGAAGAAGAAAAAAACTGTCCTGTAGTTTCGCAATAAACATTTATTTATTTATTTAATTTCGGGTTAATTTGGCAATCCAATATTGCCGCCACACCACCGTAGTAAAATTTCATGTTGGATATAGTATAAGGGGTTTTTTTGTATGCTGAGTAAGAATTTCGGGTTTATTTTGCAATCCAACTGGTATGGCAGCCGCACCTCCACCAGTCTCTACTCTACTCTTTCTCTACTCAGCATACCAAAACCCTTTAAACGATATCCAATATGAAATTTTATAACGACGGCGTGGCGCCCATATTAGATTGGAAAATTAACCCGAAATTCGTACTCAGCATACCGAAAAACCCTTATACGATATCCAACATGAAACTTTACAACGGTAGCGTGGCGGCCATATTGGGTTGCAAAATTAACCCGAAATTCGTACCCACCTTACCTAAAAACCCCTTATACGATATCCAACATGAAGTTTTACTATAGTGGCGCGGCGGCCATATTGGATTGTAAAATTAACCCGAAATTTGTACTCAGCATACCCAAAAACCCCTTATACGATATCCAACATAAAATTTTACAACGGTGGCGTGGCGGCCATATTGGATTGCAAGAGTAACCCGAAATTCGTACTCACCATACCCAAAAACCCCTTATACGATATCCAACATGAAATTTTACTACAGTGGCGCGGCGGCCATATTGGATTGCAAAATTAACCCGAAATTCGTACTCAGCATACCCAAAAACCCCTTATACGATATCCAGCATTAAATTTTACAATGGCGGCGCGGCAGCCATATTGGATTACAAAATTAACAGAAAATTCGTACTCAGCATACCAAAAAAACCCCTTATACGATATCCAACATAAAATTTTACAACGGCGGCGTGGCGGCCATTTTGGATTGCAAGAGTAAACCCAAAATTCGTACTCACCATACCCAAAAACCCCTTATACGATATCCAACATTAAATTTTACTACAGTGGTGCGGCGGCCATATTTGATTGCAAAATTAACCTGAAATTCGTACTCAGCATACCCAAAAACCCCTTATACGATATTCAGCATTAAATTTTACAATGGCGGCGCGGCAGCCATATTGGATAACTAAATTAACCGAAAATTCGTACTCACCATACCCAAAAACCCCTTATACGATATCCAGCATTAAATTTTACAATGGCGGCGCGGCAGCCATATTGGATTACAAAATTAACAGAAAATTCGTACTCAGCATACCAAAAAAACCCCTTATACGATATCCAACATAAAATTTTACAACGGCGGCGTGGCGGCCATTTTGGATTGCAAGAGTAAACCCAAAATTCGTACTCACCATACCCAAAAACCCCTTATACGATATCCAACATTAAATTTTACTACAGTGGTGCGGCGGCCATATTGGATTGCAAAATTAACCTGAAATTCGTACTCAGCATACCCAAAAACCCCTTATACGATATTCAGCATTAAATTTTACAATGGCGGCGCGGCAGCCATATTGGATAACTAAAATAACCGAAAATTCGTACTCACCATACCCAAAAACCCCTTATACGATATCTAACATGAAATTTAACTACAGTGGCGCGGCGGCCATATTGGATTGAAAAATTAACCCAAAATTCGTACTCAGCATACCCGAAAACTCTTTATACGATATCTAACATAAAATTTTACAACGGTGGCGTGGCGGCCATATTGGATTGCAAAATTAAACCGAAATTCGTACTCAGCATACCCAAAAACCCCTTATACGATATCCAACTTTAAATTTTACTACAGTGGCGCGGCGGCCATATTGGATTTTTTTTTTTTTTTTTTTTATACCACTAAGGTGGCAGACAAGCATACGGCCCACCAGAAGGACCGGTGGTCACCGCAGCCTATGAACGTTTGCAACACCAGAGGCGCCACACTCGCGCTGCCGACCCTGCAAAAACCTTCTAAGACCCCTTTTGAAGAACCCCATACTGGATTGCAAAATTAACCCGAAATTCGTACTCAGCATACCAAAAAACCCCTTATACCATATCCAACATGAAAAGAACGGTCGCTGCACCGTTGTTTTCATGTGGCGCTTAAAATAAACTGACACTGCACACAATAAGACATGAATCGGCATGATCGACGTCACACGGCAGTAACACTGGAACACGCGACTCAGTTAAACACAGAGATGTGATTTATTTGAAATACTTCTATTTAAAATGCAAATACAAAATGCAAAATACCTATTTTGTATTTTGAATTTAAATGCCTTTTATTAAAAAGCATTTTGTATTTTATTTGAAATACCTTTCGAGATGTATTTTGCATTTTTAACATTCATTTCAAAATGCGAAATACTTTGTGATTAAGTTCAGCCAACATTACCAGCCAAACAAAATGAAATGAACGAAATTGTTCGTACGGTGGGATTACTCTCTCGCTCGAGACCATGGTCACCATGGTGCTAGCCATGCTCTCCAGCGGGAGTAAGTGGGACTGCGCCGCCTCTTTCTGCGAGCAGGTCATGCTCGTGTAAGAGGCGGCACCGGCGCGGGCGGGGCGGGAACGCGAGAGAATTTTCCCACCCGAGTTCCGCAGTCAAGTCGGCGGCGGCTTGGGCGCCGCCAACGTGTCTTCGCAGAAGACTGTCGGCCTCCATGACCGGGGGCCTGAGGACGGTGAGAGGGCTGCTCACCGTCCTTACAGAAGCAGGTCCATGACGGCAGCGTGACGTGAGAAATTCACGCACGCCCCCCTAAAAGCGGGATCACACCCGAAACCTACCAAAGACGCGGGATAGCATCCGAACTACACCCTAGGCCAGGGGTCGGCAACCTTTTAAGTCAGAAGAGCCAAAAATTACGATTTTAAATTACAACATTTTTAAAGAGCCACAAAATCTTTCTTGGTCCCACGACCCCCCCCCCCCCCCCTCCCCGTAAGAAGTGGGATAGACTAGACTGCGGGGAAAGTCTGCTATAGAGACAAACCAAGTCTGTCGGAAGCTCTGAGAACATTACATAGGCAGATGGTAAGTCACGGGGTGGTTTTGGAGAATTTCCACAATTAAAAAATCTGAGTGATTATGTGGGATTCTCCCACTAAAACCTTGGGATGTTCCTTCTTGTCACTATTGTTGGGTCACAGGGAAGGCAAGCGTACAACAGCTACCTGCAACAGTCTCGACTCTGGGGGTCTAAATATTACCCACCGAAACTTCACTGCCGATGCCTGAACACGAGGGGTGCGTCTTAGTCAGTCTCACGGCTGTCATAAAGCTTCCATCGTTGGCCACGCGTGCGAGGTTGGCATACTGGAAGTGTTAGGCCACCCCGCTCTGGCACCCGCAGCGCTTTTCTTATTGCCGTTGACATCAAAACAACAGCCGAACCAATTTTCTTCGCTATCTAACAGCGTAAACTATAATAGACAGCGACGCGACCGGGCCAATTTAGGACTCTTAGAGCGGTACGCTCACCACTCCACTCCGTACAAAAAGCGAGGGTGTGCAGCGCTGTATCCACGGCGCCGTCCTCGCAGTGGGTACGTTGCCTCAGGCTCAATGCCTACCACATCATGCAGGTATTTACTAAAATATCCGGGCCCCGTGAGGAGCTGTGTGAGGTGGTAGGTATGTCAGTGCCGCTTTTCTACCCAGGACCTCAGAATAAATAAGATGGCAGAGACGAGCTCAATGCTTACCGCCGAGCTCTAGCCTGGTGCGCCATTTATGAATGAGATCATTGCGCGCTCTAACACGCCGCCAGCTTTCAATCTCTTCCGAAGATGTTTGTTTGCCATTTTGACGCACCAAAGCATTGGGATGGTAGATTTCTGCCAGAACTGCGGCCTCTAGGTCCGCGACGAACTGTCAGAATTAGACATGTCGTCTCTTATGATATTATATTCTCTGGGCTATGGCCCGCTGCGGACATCGCAGCAGAATCCTATTAGAAAGAAAATGGTGCTCCATATAACGCTTTCAAGCGCAGCACACCACCATTAGGCGAGTTTGCTTGTTTAACTACTAGTAAGACTTTTGTGGTATTTTTGAAAATGAAAGGGTGATAATGTTCTTGAAAATGAATAATATGATAATTATGTATGCAACTAAAGAGCCGCAGGTCTACACCCAAAGAGCCGCATGCGGCTCGCGAGCCGCGCCTTGCCGACCCCTGCCCTAGGCGAAGCCGCAATGGTGGCCGTGGGTCTGAAGACTCCAAGTCCTGGGACATCCTTCCGAGGGCTTACCCGTGGCTCCCAGCCATAGACTGTTGACTGTTGGGCGTTACGTGAGGTTTTTTAGTCGGTAGGAGTCCGGCATAGCATCCATGATGGCTTTACACTCCCGTTAAAAAAAAACGGTCGAATGATTATGAGACCTCACAGAAGAAAAATGAGTGATGATGTATTCGAACAACCGGTATTGCTAAAAAGCGTAATAAATAAATATTGATGTTTATTTTTTTCACTTTTTAACAATACCAGTCCAGTTGTTATTATTATTACCTAATAAAAGAAAAGTATAATAATAATAAAATAAGGACTAGATACACATTCAACCGAAATAAATGGCCACACAAGTCACAAAATGGAGCCATGGCTCTCTTTTCGTTAGTCTAGTTTTTTTACATTATTTTAAGGGAGTATTATTATTAATAATAACATAACAGAATTTATTGATACGCGTACTGATAAATATGATCAAATGGTCATGCTCATAAGGTGACATGATATTAGACGTTTTTATTCGGCTCGGCATTGTGTCTCTATTTCTCATGATAAATACCTAAAATAAATAAAAATATGTGAAATTTGGTAAAAAAGTATTTTATTTTAAAAAAGTATTTTGAAAATACCAATTTTGCATTTAGCATTTTAAATACAAAACGCAAAACTATTTGGTATTTGGCATTTGAAATAGTATTTCTGAAAAGTATTTTGCATTTTGTATTTAAATGCTTTTTTAAAACCATTTTGTACATCTCTGGTTAAGGGGACTAGTCGACAAAGTTTGCGAAAAAGAGGTGCAAATGAAGACATTGTTGTCGGTATTAGTAAACGAAAAATGATAGCCAAAAGTAGATTTAAAATCTACAAGATGTGTGTCAAAAGATGGTTTTGTCAGAAATTGTGTATTTATTATAAATAATTAGTAAAACATCATAAAAATCGCCTAGAATGTTTTAGATAAAGACGTTTTATGACGTCTAGTTATTAATGAATGATAATAAAATTTATATCAAAGACTAAAGAAAACATAGACCTCTAAAATGGTTTTCTTCAATTTGGAATAAGTGTAAATTTAAACTAATTATGACTAATAATGCATTCAACGAATACTTCAAGTTGCTTGCATCCCCGCGCTCGCCTGAAAATCTAGTGCGGGGGGAGTCGTGTTGCTAGACGGACGTGTGTCGCTCTGGTCTGCAAAATATTCTCGTAAAATGTTATATTTTCATTCATTTACAGAGTAATGCGTGTAACAGAGCCCGAGTTACACAATGCATACTGCATTGCATGAAAATATAATGCATTTCAACTTATTTTATGTATTGTTTTATTAAATTACTTCGAAAGGTAGTCATGCTAATATTGTAAGCGGTACTTAATCATTTCAAAATAAATAAATGAAATATTTGTGGACATTCTCACACAACTTAAGCTATTATAACCTTGTGTTAAGGGATATAGACAACTGATGAAAATACTTACTTATATTACAGTTATTATTAACACACTGCTTTTTTGAGACACTGCTCTCGACGGTCAATTCTTGCAACTTATTACATCTTGAGGCGACGTAGTACACCATCTACTGGCAACTTGGTTAAGGTAATAAAGTGAAAGAATTGACGGTCAAGAGCAGTGCCTAAGTGGTCCAAAGGTAAGGGCGTCTGGTCCGGCAAACCAGAAGACGCTGGTTCGAATCCTGCTTGGGACCAAAAATTGTATACAATTATTTTCCAGCAGCCAAAGAATATTTCCAGACTTCCTTGTCTAGGAAGTCTGGAAATGATCTGCTGGCTCAGTTGGATTCTCAAACAATGTGTTATTATTTTTTAAGTCTATAGGTATTATAGTAAGTAGAGCAATAAAAAGAATAGCCCGCCGAGTTTCTTGCTAGTCTATGTCTATACGTAATAATAAAACTGTTGAGAGTCGAGAGTCTGAACATGGAAGCTATTTAAAAAAAATATTAGATAATAAGATAATCATTGATTTTATAGTAGCCCCTGCACTTTTAATTTCGTCTGGTAGCCTGTTGTAAAAGCGTATACAGTTACCCATGAAAGAATTGCTGGTTTTGTGCAATCTGCTATGAAAATCATTTAAGAGCAATTAAGAGAGAATTTATCATATAAGAGCTTAATGATTAAGGCTAGTGTTAAATATTTCAACCGCGCCGAAGACGTGGACTAAAATTAATTATATAGAATAGATTCTAAAACAATTCAATCCACGCCCTCGGCGCGGCCTGAATTATTTTACAATATGCTTAATCTTTAAGTTCTTCTATGATTAAGCAAACAGGGCAGTTTCACCCGTCGCTTGATGAGTCTGATGAAGAAATACCTCCCCTTTCATACACCATAAGCGTCGTAAACGAAGTTGTGAGGGTCAGATAGTTAATATACATACAATAGCTGACCCACACAACTTCGTTTGCGTCAGATGAGAGTGAGTAAGAGAGTGGTACCTATTGTATTAATACTTTAAGTAATATAGTCCCGTCGCATTTATTCCCGTCGCGCTTACTCCCGTCGCGTGTCTTATTAGAGAGGTAGATAATATTATTAAAGTGATATAATTTTCTCACGTCGCTTATATTCATCCATTAGAGTTGACCCCCACAACTTTGTTGAAGTGATATAATGTTTCCCGTCGCATTTATTTTTGTCCGTTTTTTGGTACGGAACTCATCGTATGCGAGTCCGACTCGCACTTGGCCGGTATTATCTTTCATCAGTTGACATCGTGTGCGAGTCCGACTCGCACTTGGCCGGTATTATCTTTCATCAGTTGACTGGCTACTACTGCAGAAAACGTTTACTTCCGTCGTCGCGTCGAGTTGCGTCGCTCATGTTTTAATAATAATTTAGAGGGTTATTGTAAGTGAACCTTAAAAGATAGGCATATGCTGTGCAGGTCTTTTTTTTAATTTTTTGAAAAGGAAAAAAATTGTAGTACACTATTTTTACGTAACTTTAACCATTTACGCAACGTACTCAATGGAAGCTCTCAAAAGAAATAAATTTTCCCCGTTCAGAAAACATTATTCATGGCTGCTCCGCTCCTATTTGTCTTAACGTAATGTTATTAGCCATTAGCCATCCTCAATAAATGTACTTTAAAACTCTGAAATTATTTTTGAAATCGAACCGGTAATTCCTTAGATCCTAGCGTTCAACCAAACAAACAAACTCTTCAGCTTTATAATATTAGTATGGATTATGGTCACGCCTTTATCCCCGAAGGGGTAGGCAAAGGCATATTATTATGCTCCTACATTTCACCTTTTTAGAATTTGTCCTACGTAATAGGTGGTGAGCCGTATTGCAGTGTTGGACAGGCCAAACGGCCTTTTGAAGCAAGGTAATGCTCAAATAACTGTCACTAAGTGGTCACATGTATGGTCACCCATCCAAGGACTGGCCATAGAGAAAGTTGCTTACAACAGTGACCGTTTACAGAACAATGAGTCTGTCTGCAGTGCCACGAGCGCTTCTTATTTATACATAACTAGCTAACCCTCGCAACTGCGTTTACGACCCTTACGTAGGTACGTACATATTTTTGTTTGTTTGTATTAATCAAATTTCAAGCGAGTGGAAGACCCGTCTTGTCTGGATTTGTAATAATTTAAGTACAAAACAAAGAATATAATGAACATTCGTCTTTGTGAATTCTTGACGAGACTTTGTCTGTGACTCTGTTGCATTAAACTACGTCACTAGGTTAGGTTACGTGGATCATCTGTTCAAAGTTTGAAATTAAACAAAAATGACAACGGCAATCGGATTGAACTTTCACAATAAACGTTTTAGAGAGGGGCAGTCGGGTGAGACCGTCTCACGGCTTCTTGTTTATTTGGTGAAGCGAGGAACGCATTTCCGCTACTATTTTCTTCTTCCGTGGTTCTTTTACTCTGATGTCTCTGTAGTTGCGCTACTCTATGTTGGCGAGTCATATCGCCCATATGCTCAAGGTCGTTAGCCCTGGGTATGGCCTTAAACATAAACAAACAGTGGTGCATCCTAAAATTCGTAAAATACATTTGATTCTTTCTATTTGTACCTATGTATGTGTGCGTGAAAGGAATCGCTTTGGCGAGCGAAGAACAAAGGAGACGCCGACCGGCATCTAGGTACCTACCTACCTACGAGTAGAGTGCAACAAGCAAAATAACCTTTATCAATTCGGTTACGGTTACTGTATACAAAACGGTAACATGTTGTTTCTGTTAACCTATTAATTCTGTTACATTATTATTCTGTGTATTCTGGTTACGGTTAACACATATTTGATTGGGTTAATAACAGATATATTTCTGTTATTAACCCAACCCGAAAGAACACTGCTAGCAAGTGGTTAATGTGTCTAAATAAAAGATAATTTACTAATTATTTATTTATAAAATACTATAAAGAATTATAAATAAATAAATAATAAATGTATTAAAAATTACTGAGTCCGTTAAAATACAAGCATAACGTTGTGTGCACACAGCGTGTGAAGTGAATTTCTGTTTTAACTACCACACAAGTATTAAATAACACATGTACAAGAATTAACTAAATTTAAAATCTATTGTCTTAAACTAAAGTAATCTTATGAGCTAAGTATATTAAATAAAGTATTAAACATAACAGTGTGGCTTTTCCTGTCAGAGCCACTATCGCCAAACATAACTTGCGAGCTGTCTGTCTACTTTTCTCACTACTCAATTCTCCTAACGCTCCTGCATATTTAAAATCTCATCTTCATCTAATTGGCTCTAATTACGACAAACGCCTGCGCTCCTTCCTTTTCATTTTTATATAATTTAATATAAGTAAGAGAATAATTTTAAGTGATTATAAATTTATTTAATAACTAATAACTATAAATGTTAAATTTAAGTTAAAGGGCGATGTTTAAATGACTATGGAAGCTCGTATCACTTTGAAGTTTGAGGTACCAAGGATAAAAAACCTGCGTCGTGATGGTATTATCGTGTATTTTAAGAAATAAAAATAAATTATTATGTGACACTCCGGTTTTCATGGCAAATCGTACATTAGATTAGGTGTGGAATGCCTTGATTTTCTGTACTATTGGCCACAAAGAGTTCAATAATACCTTTTTGATTACCTATTGAGTTCCAAATGATAAATGGATAGTCGAAGCTAATTGTTGGATAAGCTTGTGGTAAGTAATTATCATCATCCGAGCGTTGTTCCTGACATTTTTTGGGTCAACGTCAACTGCAAGTGGTGAACTTGCTGACCAGCGGAGGCTTTGGTGCAGATGTTCATGTAAGGTGGGATTCTAGATTCTCCATCATCAACAAAAGCGTAACACAGGCACTAAAAAGGATATTTATAACGAATGCTAATAAAAACAGCATACAGCGAAAACATATCAATTGCAAGTGAGTTACTCTGGCGTTGATTGCACTCTCAAAAGTTACAGATTTAATGAGAATGGAAATTATTACTAATAAATAATACAATACAGTACAATATGAATTATTTATTTGTAAATAACAACCTATGATGCGCCGAGAACATACTATTGATGGCGGTATTGCTACATAATATACATTTTCATAGGCAAGTAAATATTTAATAGGACTGTGACAGAACAGTTATTCTGTGACACTCACACCAAACTCCTGATAGAAAAGACAATAGTATTATAAAAGGTGATATGTTTAACAAACCTTTTACAGAAGGTACTACTATCTTAAATATTTGAGCATATTATAAAACTAGTGACAAAAATAACATTTCCATGACCGTGTCCGTTAGGAATGGCAAATTGAACTCCTATAGAATTTACAGTATTATTATTATTATATTAACTAAGCACACTGGCAGCTCAGTGAGCTGATGTGTGTGTGTATCTAATCGATAGATCTGTAGACTTTGTCCAGACGGTTTTTGAATGCATTAAAAGTGGGTGCACCCACGACATGCTCAGGCAACTTATTCCATTCCGTGACTACTCTATTAGGTAGAAAATGTTTGAGGGTTCAGTAGGCAGGTGTTTAGCTACTACTATCTTAAATAAGGCCTCAAACTGGATGTCCGCGGCGAGCGGGGCAAAGTGATGCTACAGCGCGCAGAGCACAAGAGAGGGCGGCGCGGGCGGCACTGTGCTCGCATAATTATAATGCACACCACACTCGGTGGGTTTGTTATCGTGTGTTCGAAGTTGCCTACTCACTTGTACGCGTGGGCCTCGCTCTCGCATTAGTAGCCATCGCCCCACTCACCGCAGACACCCAATTTGAGGCCTACTAGAATCACAAGTAATAGAACTAAGAAATGGGACGCTAACCGAACAAGAAAGTGAGGTGAAAGCAAATACTAAATCCAAACGTAAGTAAGTACTGTATATCTCTGGAAGTGAATACGCGAATAACACCGTCATGATATGACGGCATTATTCGCTGCACATAAGAAATCATTCGTTACATATGGATAGTGTTCAGCACTGTCGCATTACAGTACTTATTTTTGGATTCAATATTCGCTTCTTCTTTCATGGGCTGACTTTCTTGATGATAACGCCATCTGTATTTAAGTTCTATAATCTGTGAATAGAATATGTCATGATAACTGCTATCATAAAATATTCTGTTACATAGTTAGTTAAATAAAAGCGCCTCTTATATAACAAAGTTAAATGACAGAACACCTCGTAGCACCAGTATCTTAAGTAACGGAGCATCCCATCCTAAAGTGCTTATATCTTAATTCATCAAGTCACAGGTCATATTGGCATGGTGCTATTGTCTTCAGAGTCAAATAACTGCT
This sequence comes from Miltochrista miniata, assembly GCA_933228765.1. Lineage (NCBI taxonomy): Eukaryota > Metazoa > Arthropoda > Insecta > Lepidoptera > Erebidae > Miltochrista > Miltochrista miniata. Next base: position 10,095,688 of record OW121772.1, read on the forward strand.
ATACATAATAACCATTCACACAGATAATTATAGCCGGCTTAGATTCAATAGGCATAGTATGTTTCCATAAAAGTCATCTCAGATTGTCATGTGACCTTTACCCAAATACCGTGGCACTAATTTTCAGTCCAAACATCTCTAGCTTTATTCATGTAGCATTCAAGTGTAGTCCTGGATATATTAAATAACCCAGTCAACCTTTCCTTACTGTCACCAGTCCTTAATTTAAATGAAGGCAAGTAGATACTAAGTGCTAAATGTATTATATTCAATAGATCATAGAACGGAGTAGCACTTATTCCTAGTCAATAGTGGCACAGATTATTGAACTGTATGAACATTACTGAAATCTGGCTTTTAGTGCTAATCCTTCCAACAGTCATTGTATGGCTACAAGTTTGTATTTGTTTGAATTTATGTTTGGTTCCTTGTGCCTAACTTGTGGCTGGTACCAAGGTTCTGGTGGTAGAGATGATGGTGGAGCTGCATTGTCTTGTATACAGATGCTCTGGCTGGACCACATGGTTGGAATTATGAAGTGAATGTTGTTGTACTGCCATTCTAGCCCACCTTTAATAGCTATGCATACTTTCTCCAGGTGAGGACCTTGAATAGAAAAATATATACAACATTAGATAGACTGTTTAAATAACTAATAGTCTGCATCCAGTCACAACTTGCAACCTTTTCTGGTTTATTGGTCCATGTGGTGGGTGGACATCCTACTCTAGAATGTCAGTTTCCACTTTAGAACTCATTCGCTCCATTAACAGTCGGTTCTTCTGCAGATATGGCCAGCCCACTGTCACTTTAATGTACCTACTTATTCAGCGAGCTATGGCGACTAGAGCATTTAACAATGTTAATAAAACATTGTGTATTCTGAACTCATTACAACATCACTTAGTCTATATTATACCATTTATACTAATATTATAAAGAGGAATGATTACATTGTTTGTTTGTATTGAATAAGCTCCAGAACTACTCGACCGATTTGAAAAATTCTTTCACGGTTGGGAAGCAACACTATCCCCGGGTAGTAAACCTAGATTTTATTACCGTATTCCTACAGGAACAGAAGCTACATGGGTGAAACCATGTGACGTCCACTAGTCAATCATAATATATAATTAATAACAGAGTTATTTATTGCGAGCACTTTAGAAATAAACAAGACTGATGTTCAGATGATTCTACCAAAATAACTATAATTAAATACATACCAAGTGAGGAGATATCCTGGTAAGCCATATGTTCTTTTCTTCACAATAAAACAATTAGCCATAGCGTAGATATTAAATCTACGTCCAAATGATGGGGCTACTTCCTTCCAGTTTGAAGAACAGATTGCAACAATTTTCATTGCATATTCTATGCACAGTGTATTGTCATGTGATATCTATAACATAAACAGTTTCTATGTCAAATAATTTTTAATTAATAAGCTTCAATGCACTAGCAAATCTTGGGATTAGATCATTGAACTTGTGTTTATTTATTTATTAAACCATCTGACCCGCGCAACAATGTTACCCTTACAGCTTGGCTATTTTGTACAATAGTGTATTGTATGTACTATAGGTAGTTAACCTTCCCCTTGAATCACTATCTGTTGCTGAAAACTGCAGTAAATTCAGCACTTATCACAGATTTGATAGTTTGTCCCTTGTTATTAGATAATGTGATTTGGCAATAAAATATTTCTAGGATTGCTACCAAATCGTCTAGGGACCGCATTGGGGCTATGGCAAGTGAAGAATAGAAAACGCCGCTCATATTATAACCTAACTGTCGGTCACATTATTTATAGGTTATAGGTGTTTAGTTCATATTGTGTAGGTATTAATAATAATATACACTTACCAACGTTGGCGAAACCCCTGAGGATAATGGCAGTGTTGATTTATGTCAATATTTTCCATGTTTTCTATAATGACTGCCACCGGCGATGTAACAATTGAACCGAACAAAAGCCACATCGACGAATATATTCAATACAACCTAATATAAAAGTTAGAAACGTAAAAGTACACTCTTTTCGCACTCCTTGCAGTAAATTCTAACATAGTTTACTACTAAAAAGATGTTTTGAAACAACCAATGAAAGAAATTATGAACCGATATAAGGCATGCGGGCGCCGGGCGGCCTTTGACAAATAGTGCTGACAGTTGTGGATAATGACAGTTAATCGTTAAATCAATCGATACTTCTCTTTAAATAATTCGATACCTATTTTAAATCAAGATTTCACCTTTATATATTGCTGAATTAGTTTATTACGTAATTACTTTAATGAATCTATACTAATACTATACTTATATTATAAAGCTGAAGAGTTTGTTTATTTGTAGCTTTTTTTTTAGTTTGTTTGAACAATAGGATCTCAGAAACTACTGGTTAGATTTCAAAAATTCTTTAATGGTTTGAAAGTCAATTTATTGAAAATGGCTATAGGCTATATAACATTACGCTGAGACGAATAGGAGCGGAGCAGCAATGAATAATGTTTTGAAAAAAGGACAAAAATATTTATTTTGAGAGCTTCCGTTACGTCCGCTGCGTAAATGATTGAAGTTTGGTGAAAATTGAGTATTACTAAATTGATTCTCTTACAATAACCTGCTTAATAAGTTTTAAAATATTAGCGACGCTGCGCTCCGCGACGGAAGTACACGTGATGGGAGTAAATGCGACAGGAAACGTTTGAAATACTAATACGACACTTCTCTCTTTCCCCCTCTTAAGTGACGCAAACGAAATTGTGCGGATCAGCTCTAACGAAAGTAAGCGACGACGCGACGGGAAACATTATATTACTTTAAAATATTAATATCATACTCTTTCTCACTCTTATGATGACGCAAACGAAGTTGCGCGGCTCAGCCAGTCGTAAATATAAATAAATAATCAAAGCACTTAATAAGGTTCTTTAAAAGGGTTTTTGGAAGGTCTCTACAGGGTCGGCAGCGCAAATGTGGCGCTTTTGGTGTTGCAAACGTTCATAGGCTAGGGTGACCACCAGTCCTTCTGGTGGGCCGTATGCTTGTCTATCTCCTTGGTGGTATAAAAAAAAGAAGCTTGTTGATCGATTTCTTATTATCTCAATCGATAGAATAACTATGTAATTCTTTACATAGTTATTCGATTTTCTTTATTTCGTTTGATCATTGGTTTTAATCGATGCATATAAATAAATTGAATTATTTTAGAATAGGTATGCTCTTCCCTCAAGTCAACAGCCGCCATGATATATTTGGCTGTCAGGGCGGAAAATGCATTAGAAACTGTTAAAGTGCTTTTGTATTTGCCCTAGTACTAAGGATGTTTTACTGTTAAATTTAATCTTAAAATACATTTACAGTAATTAACATAATTTCCGATTTAAAGCACTACTTCGTTGAAAGTGATACCATGAATGGTCATTCTTCTTTGTATTCTTGTACCGTTATAAAAAGCCTAAACTATCTCTATTCCAAATTTCATAAAAATCGGTTCAGCGGTTTAGACGCAAAAACGTAACAGACAGACAGATTTACTTTGGCATTTATATGATTAGTAGGGATTATTATCACCCGGCGCACATTGGGGCAAGATACCCTAATATGTGGCAGAAAATGCGAAAACTAATAATCGATTTTGAACTATCTAATACAACTGGCTTCTAGTAGATTAATGCTTCGTTTTGACACTTTCAAATTGACCTATCACTTACACGCATTTCCTATTATAATTAAAGTTTGTAAGTAGTCGTTAAAGTGAGACTGATTATAAATTAAATTGCTTTTATTTCATTTGTGTTGTAGTGTCGTGATTTATATAAGAAATTAGCTTAATTTTGCTATGGCACCTTCAACTTTAGGTAAGTCACAATATTTTAGCAACATTTGACTTGGTATTAGTGTACATTAAACATATAAAACCAAGGAATACATTTATAACACTACGATTTTCACTACATTCAAAATCAGCTAAGTTCAAGTTATGTATTGGAGTGAATTTGAGTTTAGTTTTTTTTGTAAACAACCCATACAATATCAGCATCTTGAAACTAAAAAAACTTTTTGCTACTTTAAAAATTACAGTGATTTTTGTAGTTTTACTATTTGATTTCCATTATGCAACATAAACTATTTTGTTCTAGGAACGAGTTCAAAAACAATATTTGTTTCAAGAAATGAACTTGTTAAAATAATGCGATGCTCGGGAGAAAGATACTTTGAAACATAATTAAACTTTTAAATTTTTGAGTTGCTTAAACGTACAAAATATGATGATAAAGCTGATATTAATTTTAATAAAAAATTACACAATTTAAATATAAATATAGGTCAAGATGGTCAAAAGCCTGTAAATTCGATGAAAAATAATAAGGATTGGCTTGAGACATCATTTTGTTTCATATCATCACGGAAATAATTTTGAAGAATAATCGCGGCCGACCTGAAATTTCATTTGAGCTATCATCTGAACGTTCAAAACGGGCCAAACCGTCCTATTAACGACTAGCTGACGTCACGCGTTTTACTATTAGCCTCCGTTCCCGTGGGAATACGGGAATAAAACATAGCCGATGTTCACAGGGAAGAGTGTAAAGAAATTTTCAAATCGGTCCAGTAGTTTCGGAGCCTATTCGATGCAAACAAACAAACAATCAAATGCTTCCTCTTTATAATCCTACTAACGTTTAATGATATGCCTCACTAGTGAGGAAAAATAGGCTATGCAATTCGTACTCTACGTAGCCGATTTCTTACACTGGCAGCTACAAGTATATGCTGTCAGGGTGTCCAGATGGCTAATTACCGCCTGAGTTCCACAATATACTACAAATATCCATTTTAGTTATATTTAGCATCCACAAAAGCGATATTGCTAAACAATGTATTTAATGCCAAAGAATAGGGTATCTTGCCCCAGTGTGCGGCGCCCGAGGTAGCACACCACAGTAAGTACGCCCCTACATTCTGCGCTCACATGTGGCAGCGGCGCGTCAAAAGGACACACCTACTTACACACAGTAAGTGTTTCACCGGCGTGTGTGGGAATGTGTTTTTAAATTATACTTATACATGGTCGAGTTCAATGCCAGAAAAACACAGGCGTGTGCGTTTACAGCTAAGAAGTCCCCATTCTTACCCCTACCCTCTCTTCAGAGCATTACGGTTCCACTAAAGGACAACCTGGAGATCCTCGGTATAGACGTTCGGCGTGAACTCAATCACAAAAACTACATAGAGAGTTGTATTGGGCTGGCCTCGCGGAAACTAGGAGACTTAACGGCCTAAGCACACCTCCGCCGCGAAACCAGAACAGCGGAACCGCTGTATGAATTCCGCTGTGTTCAAGTGTAGATTGAACAGCGGAACTGGGCAACGGAATCTGATGCTAGTTAGTCGATGTGACGCCATCGCAATTTTTTGTACATCATTCATATTATTTTTATAACTTAATAAATATTTTATAGGTCTATTTCTGATAGCTTTAAGTAGTTTTCTGTAAACTTCTCGTCCATTCACTGAAAAAAATATTTGTTTCGCTGTTTCGCTCTGTATTTCTGTCAATTTTGACAAACCGGCGCGTAGACAACGCAGTATCGCAACAAAAAGGCGGCCGAAGCGCGGAGGTTTGACTGGCGTAGGAGCAGATTGGCGAAACCGTGAGGGGAAAGAGATAGAAGATAGTTAAATCTATGCATTAGAAAAGGCGGTTTCGCTAGCTTTCCGCTCCTCCTACATGCGACAGAACATGGCGAAATTACTGCGGTTCCGCTATCACGGTTTCGCGGCGGAGGTGTGCTACAGGCGTAAATAAGGTGAGACGGTATTTCACGCCACATCAGAGATGTTTACTGTACAAAACGCAAATTCGTCCCGGCGTCTAGTACTGTTCTCACCTTTAGGATGACTCCGCAAGGTATTTACTAGACGCGCTTGACGCTATGCAGAGACGTGCTAACCGAATAATTGGTTGTCCTGAGGTGACGGGAGGCCTCGAACCGTTGGCGCAGCGAAGAACCATAGCGTCCTTGGCTGCCTTCTATTGAATGTATCACGGCGAATGTTCTGACGAGCTCTTCAACCTGATTCCACCCTCTCCTTTCCGATCCCGAACAACACGTGCCGAGCAAAGATGCCACTCACACACAGTGAAGAGAATCTTCGCCAGAACTGAGCGTTTCAAAAGATTGTTCCTCTGTCGAACTATAAAAACATGGAACGACCTGCCCGCACACGTGTTTCCCTCATCTTACAATCCCGGGTTCTTCAAGAGGAGCGTGAAGAGGCACACCACAGGGCCGCCAACTTGAGGACCACTGTCAGAAGTGGCCCCCAATCGCTAGATGCGCCACGGCTTTTCATCAGACTGGTGGCGACGGCAATTTGGCGAGCTAAATATAAAAAAAAATAACCAAAACATTTCTTACATATATCACATCTATTGGACTTCTCGCGTGTGTGTGCGAATGTTTATCTAAATGATGCCCTAGACCTAGACCAAAACGTTTCTAACAAATATAGGTTCTTGCCTGTGTGTGTACGAATATGTCTATCTAAATTTATCTTTCGACTATAACATTTCTTACAAATTACACAACTATAGGGCTTTGTGTGTACGAATATGGGCATTTAAATTAGTCTTTCGACTAAAACATTTGTTACAAATAACGCACTATAGGGTTTCTCGCCTGTGTGTGTACGAATATGGGTATCTAAATTATTCTTTCGACTGAAACATTTCTTACAAATAACACAACTATAGGGTTTCTCGCCTGTGTGTGTACGAATATGTCGCTCTACATGATTCTTACGACTAAAATATTTCTTACAAATATCACAACTATAGGGTTTCTCGCCTGTGTGTGTACGAATATGGGTATCTAAATTATTCTTTCGACTGAAACATTTCTTACAAATAACACAACTATAGGGTTTCTCGCCTGTGTGTGTACGAATATGTCGCTCTACATGATTCTTACGACTAAAATATTTCTTACAAATATCACAACTATAGGGCTTTTCGCCTGTGTGTGTACGAATATGAATATCTAGATTCCGTTTTAGATGAAAACGTTTCTTACAAGTATCGCAACTATACGGTTTCTCGCCTGTGTGTGTACGAATATGTCCATCTAAACAAGTCTTTAGACTAAAACTTTTCTTACAAATAACACAACTGTAGGGTTTCTCGCCTGTGTGTGTACGAATACGTCGATCTAAAGAAACCTTATCACTAAAACATTTCTTAAAACTATCGCAACTGTAGGGTTTTTCGTCTGTGTGTTTACGAATATGTATTGCTAAAGAGCCCTTCTGACTAAAACATTTCTTACAAATATCACAACTATAGGGCTTTTCGCCTGTGTGGGTACGAATATGCAGATCTAAATTTCCCTTCTGACTAAAACATTTCTTACAAATATCACAACTATAGGGCTTCTCGCCAGTGTGTGTACGAATATGGATTTTTAAACGAAACTTCTCCATAAAACGTTTCTTACAAATATCACAACTATAGGGCTGCTCGCCAGTGTGTGTACGAATATGGATTTTTAAATTAGTCTTTCGACTAAAACATTTCTTACAAATATCACAACTATACGGTTTCTCGCCTGTGTGTGTACGAATATGTCCATCTAAATGAGTCTTTCGACTAAAACATTTCTTACAAATATCACAACTATACGGTTTCTCGCCTGTGTGTGTACGAATATGTCCATCTAAATGAGTCTTTCGACTAAAATATTTCTTACAAATAACACAACTGTAGGGTTTCTCGCCTGTGTGTGTACGAATATGTCGGTCTAAAGAAACCTTATCACTGAAACATTTCTTACAACTATCGCAACTATAGGGCTCCTTCTCTGGGTGTGTACGAATATGTTTATCTAAAGAGCCTTTCTGACTAAAACATTTCCAACAAATATCACAACTATAGGGCTTTTTGCCTGTGTGTGTACGAATATGCAGATTTAAATTTCCCTTCTGACCAAAACATTTCTTACAAATATCACAACTATAGGGCTTCTCGCCAGTATGTGTACGAATATGGGTTTTTAAATCACTTGGTTTACTAAAACATTTCTTACAAATATCACAACTATAAGGTTTGTCGCCTGTGGGTGTACGATTATGGGTATCTATGTCGACTGTGGGTGTACGATTATGGGTATCTATATAACCTTTTACACTAAAACGTTTCTTACAAATATCACAACTATACGGCTTCTCGCCTATGTATGTACGATTATGACAAATTAATTCACTATTCGTTCTGAAACTTTTCTGACAAGTGTCGCATAAGTGTTTCTTAGAGGAATCATTTTGAATATTTCGGAGTTCATTGACCTTATTATCAGATAGGACACCGTTATGTCTAATTGGTTCATTACTTTGTTGTATATGTATTGGTGATTTTACTATATGACAAGTTTCAACGACCTTATTTCCCTGGTCTGGTTTTTCTTGAATAGTTGATTTAGTTTCAATATTCGGCTGGTCAGTTTTCGCTCTATTTTTTACACCCTTTTTAAGTTCACCTGTAGTTATATCTTCACGAGACTTTAGTTGGACCGGTGCAGGCTTTTTGACGATAGAAGGACCTGGAATGACAAAGTACTTAATACAGATTTCGATTTAAGATCACACGAAACACCTATTTGCAGGCGCATAATCAGTACCCAGATACTATGCTTACTTCTGATGTTGCGTACTTTGTTTTAATGCTGTAGGATGAGGATGATCTAGTTACAGAGTAGTTTATAACGGAATCTCACAATTTTTTCGAAAAGCAAGTGGAAAAATGTGGGGGTCGATTGAAAATGTTTAATCTTACATACATAGGTACATAGGGATAAGCAAAGGCATATTATATGCCCCCATTTCACAGTTTTTGTGTAATGAAGTTAAAAAACATTTATTGTTAAAAATAACAAAGGAACATAACTATCACATAATCTATATTTTTACATTATTACTATCTAAACTAAACCTAAATAATCCCCCCCCCCCCCCCGGGAAAGCAGCATTTCCCCTTTGAATAGCCTATTCGCTGAGCGAGAAAACTACCAGCCCTTGGATAACCAGTCGACTCAACAAGTCGCTTTATCAGGTTCTTGAAAATTTTTTGCGCATTGGGACCCCATGGACCTATGGTATCGACACCGACTGGATACCTTTTTAGAATTAGTACCACTTAATAGGTGGTGAGCCATATTGCAGTCCATTGAAAAGGACAGGTGCAGGTTGTGACTACCCGCAGTTAAAATTTTTCAAGCCGCCCCACCGAAGCCTTTAACTTGGTTTAACTGTTTTTTATGGGCAACCGAGACCAACTTTATGAAGCACGGAAACGTTCGCAAATAAATGTCACAAAGTGGTCACCCATCCGAGGACAATCCATACCTAGTGAAGTTGCTTACTGCAGTGATTATTTACGGAACACTTTAGTCCGCGGGGCGGGGCAATGAGCGTTTCCTAATATTTCTTACATGTCTCCTAACCGGGACCCCGCCATGGGACCTGGAAGCGAAGGCCCTTGCGTCACTGTTTACATGGCAAGGTGTCGATAGAGCGGGGCCTTAGGCCTGCGTCCCGAGAACTCGAGGCTCGGTGGTCCCAGCTCTAGCAGGACACCATGGAGACCTGAAAGTTGCGACTTGAACCACCAAGGGGGGTAATCATGGAGCAAATATAAGAGAGGTGTTGTAATATGATTTCCCTATGAAACAATGTGTGACTCGGCGCGGGGGGAGGGTGTGGTGAGGAGGGGTTTGTATCCGCCCACTTTACTATTATCCATCTAGCGGTCAGTGTCAAAACTACTTGCTTACTTCAACTTCCAGGTTACTACGTAGTACGAGTCCCTTTGCCTAGAGCTCGGTGTCGTTTACAGGACTCGCCTCGTTTGCATGGCGCTCGACGACTCGAGAGTCTTTTACAGAGCTCGAGCTTTATTGAAGTCTCGAGTCCTTTTCGAAGGCTCGAGCCTTTTTTGAAGGCTCGAGCCTTTTTGTAGGCTCGAGCTCTTTAGAAGGCTCGAGCCTTTTTTTAAGGCACGAGCCTTTTTCGAAGGCTCGAGCCTTTTTTGAAGGTTCGAGCCTTTTTTAAGACTCGCGCTCTTTTGAGGGTTCGGGTTCTTTTGAAGGTTCGATCGATCTCGAAGCATTTCTCTGCAGCGCACTAGTCTTTTTCTGCCCAGCTGTTCACAGTTGTGAACCCTGTTTCCTAAACTAGGCGGGAGGTCTGTCTTATAGTAAACAGTGAGTGGATAAAAATAATAATATTTTAGGTTATTGTTACGTGTGTGTGAGTGCGTTTTGAGTTAGGGCAAATGTGATGGTAACTTGTGTCATGCGATAAAAGTAAATAGGGATTCAGTTTGAGTGTAGTTCTAAAGTATAAGCCATTCTGGGCTTTAACTTGGAATTTAAAAAGATGTTTTATGTTGACGATTGTTTGAATGTTATATACATAATATTGGCGTTGTGCAAAGGTGGTTCTGTGTTTCACTCCTGGCAGGATATTCGTGCGTTTATGTGGGTCGGGTAGGGGGATTTTTTTGGAACGAAGTTCCTTTCGGCAGGCTTAGAGGGAATAGGGATTTTGCTGCGCGACCGAACTGAAAAATGTGATAGTAAAACCGTAAGAAAAAATCCGTGGAAAACCGCGCATGCGCGACAGTCGCATAACACAAGCGAGTAGTGTATAATACCTTTCTCTTTCTCCCTTGGGACTTGGAGACTTGGGGACTTGAGGATTTGGGGACTTGGGGACTTGGGCTTTTGGGCTTTTGGGCTTCCGGGCTTTTGGGCTTTTGGGCTTTTGGGCTTTTGGGCTTCTGGGCTTTTGGGCTTTTCTTCTTTTGAGCTTTTCGGCTTTTAGGCTTTTGGGCTTTTCGGCTTTTTGGCTTTTTGGCTTTTCGGCTTTTCGGCTTTTCGCGTCTTCGGTTTTTGGGCTTTTGGACTTTTGGGCTTTTTCTTACTTTCTATCTTTCTTGCAAACGCTAACAAATAAATGTCATCATTGTTCACGTGGTTGGCGGTCACGTCACCCATCCAAGGACCGGCCATCGTAAAAATTGCTTACTGCACTGATCGTTTACAGAACAGACTTCGCGAGGTCACGGGGCTATGTGTATAGGCCCTACTGGAACCGTGGGCACTACGCGGGTGGAATTGCGTGATATCGGTTAGTGTGTAGGTACATACCTACCTAACTAAAAGATCTGTTGGGAGTCCTGGGACATCCTTCCGAGGGCTTACCCGGGGCTTCCAACCATATGCTGTTGGGCGTTACGTGAGGTTTTTTAGTCGGTAGGAGGCCGAAACCCTAAAAATACATAATCACAAGTTGATAGGTATGTACCTAATTGGGAATATTGGGATAGTGTAGCTTCCCAACAGTGAAATAATTATTCAAATCTGTTCAGTACCTACCTAGTTTCGGGACTTATTCGATGTCAACAAACAAACAATCAAATCTTTCTCTTTGTAATATTAGTATAGAAATCGCGTTTTTGTTTTCTTTTTTTATGTAAGGATGAATAGGTAATCTTTTTTTGCCCATATTAAATGATACGAAACAAAAGCAATCCGTTCCGAAAGATGTGATCGCCACATTCGCCACCAAACCAAACACTTCGTCACCGCCACACGAGCGATCTGGCCGCTGAGATCAAGTTCAGTCTAAATCCGCCCAGTCTGCCCCGCTGACGCCGCCGCCCCGCTGCCCGCTGTTTTACGTAACTTTACCCATTAAGGTACGCTGCGTACGCAACCGAAGCTCTCAAAGGAAATAAATATTTCCCGTTTTTTAAAACATTATTCACGGCTGCTCCGTTCCTATTCGTCTTAGCGTGATGTTGTATGGCCTAGTTGAGGTTTGCTCCACTTAACATTTAGTGTTTACTAGCTGTTGCCCGCGACTTCGTACGCGTGAAAATAACGTTTAATGCCAATTTGATTGCTCTCTGCTTAGCCCCTAGAATAGGTAGCGTGATACTATATAACCTATTTGAAGACCCTAACCCTAGGTTATATTTGTGCAAAATTTGAATTAAATCCGTTGAGTACTTTTCGAGATGCTTCCGGCAAAGCAAAGCAAACAGACAAACAGACAAAAAAATTTCTAAGTATATTTTTGGCTTCGGTATCTTATGTTGAACACCTAGCGACCATTTTTTGTTTGTTTAATATTTCCAATGTACAGATTTCACTTTTCTATCATTTTATTATATGTATAGATTTCATGTCAATCAGTTTTTAAATACAAAAGTTATGTCACTTTAAAGAATCATATATAGACATATGAATCTAAAAATGGGTAAATCTAAACTGGCGTGTTGGCTTAATCATAAAAAGCTTAAAGATTAAGCTTAATGATAAGACTTAATCTTTAAGCTCTTTTATGTTTAAGCAAACAGGGCAGTTTCACACGCTGCTTGATGAGCTGATGAAAAAATACCTCTCCTTTCAAACACCTTATGTGACGTAAACGAAGTTGCGGGGTCAGCTAGTCCTTAATAAATGAACCATGGAACTGTAGTTTCTGAGATTCTAGCACAAAAAAACTATTCAGCTTTATATTATTAGTAAGTACGGGATTACTTAGTTACGGAGATATTAATGTCATCAACATAAGTTTGGGCTTTTATTGAAGGCTTGCTTTCATTTTACGACTCGAGCCTGTTTTACGGCTCTTTTGAAGGCTCGAGCCTTTTTTTTAAGGCTCGAGCTCTTTTGAAGGCTCGAACTCTTTTGAAGCCTCGAACTCTTTTGAAGCCTCGAGGCATGGCTCAAAAAAGGCGCGGCTCGGCTAGGCTCGGGACTCCGAGCTTACCGAGCGCACTGAGTTTTGTCATTCCGCCTCGAGGCTTCAGAAATAAGACTCGACGCCTCGAGGCTTGTACATCACTAACTACTACTGTACACTGAAAACAGGGCCGAAGTTAGAATATTTTGTCCCACCGGAGTATTAACTCTTAGCAAGATGAATAGTGCATTATTTTTTTTTATTTCTATCACTATGAAAATATATTTTTTTATAAAGTCTTTTCTAGATTGTAAGTAGTCTTAATAGAGAGAGAATAACAAAATAGGACTTCGACTGATATTCGCTCACGTGGCAGTCACTTCAAAATAATGACAAATGGGCAAGAATACGCACCCAAGTTAAAGTACCAGGATGGCAATAAAGAGACACACCATGAGTGTTGTATATAATTTAAGATACGGAACCAATAATAGGGAAAATTATAGCGAAAATGATTTATTTGCAAAACTCATATTATTTGTTAACTGACCCGACAGACGTTGTCCTGCTATAACTATAAATATGGAAATCGGTATCCTGAGTTTACGGTCCCATGTTCCCGTTCCTGGTTTCCTGATCACTGATACCGGTTCCTGATTTTCATTTCCCAGTCCGTTTTTCTATTCCCGGTTCCCATTTTGGTGATTCGATTTCTAAGACCCGATCCAAAATTGTAATAGAAATCATTTCCTTGAACCGTTTGAGCCAGTTACTGTTACTGTAAATTTTTAGTTGAGCAGTCTCATTCTATTTGTTTCCAAATGCTGTGAACGTTGTTCTTCAGTCTCGTTGTCGCGAAGATTGTTGACTCGACTTGCATTACGTTTACGTACGTCTACCAATACTTTAACGCCTTACTGGTGAAATTTTCTTATTAATAACAACAAATAAATTATGAGTAATATGAATATGAGCAAGAATTATTATGACGATAAGTCTCTCAGCAAAAAACTGTTCGCCGTAGTGGACTGTTTGAAATTATCATTCGTTGCCTTAGCAACAGACTGTTATTCTGCCTGACACACTCACCATCTTTAATATGACATTTTTTAAATCTGATGTTAATAAGAAATAGCTTTGATTTTATAATATTTTATTTTATACAAACCTTGCCCTGGCTATAACTAACACAGAAAAGAACGAATTAGCGAAGTTGCTTCCGCCGTTCTTAAGTTATGAGCGTACATACATTTCGAAGATCCATTTTTATATTATACTAACTGACCAGCGCAACATCGTTTACTTTATACACTATATACCGACTGCAGCGCCATCTGCCGGGCTGATTTGTGAATCTAAACCATCCAGGGCGCCACCCAAACGCATACAAAAAAATTTATTCAGATCTGTCCAGCCATTTAGGAGGAATTCAGCGACATGCACACGTACAGTAGCATTATATTTTATACTAGCGGTTCCCTGCCACGCTTCGCTGTGACTTTTTATGGTGGTTTCATGTACCTATGAGAAAGTGAGTAACAAACCAAAGGAACGGTACATTTCAAAAAAGTTGAATTTCGAGCCGTAACCTAAATTATAAATCTTTCTGAAAATCCAATTAACATTGATTAAAACCAACCTAATCAATCAATAATACCAATCAATCCAATTAAAACCATCTCCTTGTCTAATTTTGAGCTCAGTCGATTCAGTAAATTTTGAGTTTTTAATAAGTACTTAAACGCACACAACACCTTTATATATATAGATAAAGATATATAACAGTGGCTCCTATTGTAGTACGAACGAACTGCATTCAGTCGTTAGCTAAATTACTTTTTGTACCTACTACTAGTAGGTAGGACGGTTATGGGCCCCTCGGTGAAATTCTAAATTCGATCCTGTTTTTAGTGCTGTTTATTCTTGGCAATAGATGGCGGTCTGTTATCGAAGTTCTTAAATAAATTTGTAAAAATAATCTTTGGTTGCCTAAATTTATTTCGGAATTATTGCTAAATAAGTTTAAATACTTAACAATATTAAAATTGTATTATTACTGAGCTCTACGCACCTACATATTTCAGGTAACCAAAACACAAAATATCGCCATCTAGCGTCGAGTAAAAAATATTTTGCTGTATCCGGGGATCAGAGATGTTTCTAGAACTATTTATGAAAATAAAGAATAAAAATACTTACAACTAAAATGTGATGCCATGCATAGCATCAAAACGTCTATCCGAGTAATTTTTACACGATAGAACACAACATTTAATCCTTATCTTTTTAAATTCCTCTAATTTCGCGAAAATACGAATTTTGACATATTTTGCGTATAACGAACCGGAAGTTGCCTAGATGAACGAGGACAGCGCACTGACTTAAGCCACGCCCACTGATGACGTCAGGACCCGCATTGAACGGTCACAGTGCACGCTTGCTTAGGCCCTCTCCTCTCTTATATTTGCTCCATGGGGGTAATTACCACAATCGCGGCGGTCAGACCGGTCATGGACTAGTGGCTGGAGAGTAATCACGGCACTCTCTTCTACCGGTTGCCACAGAAACTTACCGGGCACGGGAGCTTCGGTAAGTATCTGTGACGAATACACCGGGAAATCACGGCTGAGTGGCAACACTGTGAGGAACGCAGTGAGGACACAGGGCTCCACACATTGGTGAGGTGCACGGCGTGGTTGCAACAGCGCCACGTCCTCGTGGCAGGTCTGGACGTGGAAATTCGCTCGCTGGAGACCTTGGTGCGAGCCATGATCTCAAGCGGGAGTAATTGGGACTCCGCTGCGTCTTCTTGCGAGCAGGTTTATGCTCGTGAAATAGGCGGCGGGAGTTAGCGGGAGAGAACTCTCCCACCTGAGTTCCGTAGTTGGCGGCGAGGACGCCACAGGCGAGTCTTTGACCAAAACTATCCCCCTGCATGACCGGGGGCCTGAGGACGACGAGTACGTTGCTTACCGACCTTACAGAAGCAGGCCGTTCGTTACAAAGAAACAAACAAAAAAACAAAAACAAATCTTTCCTCTTTATAATATTAATATAGATAGTATAGATGAAGTAATATCACTTACTATTTATTGCAATAACTGTTTATCTAGCTAAAATTAAGAGAAACGGACCCTATAACTTGTCAGCATGTGTATTACGATATTTTACTATGAATCCATACTAATATTATAAAGCTGAAGAGTTTGTTTGCTTGTTTGAACGCTAGGATCTCAGGAACTACTGGTTGGATTTTAATTTTTTTTTTTAGTTTGATAGTACATTTATTGAGGATGGCTATAAGCTATATAACATCACGCTAGGACGAATAGGAGCGAAGCAGCAATCAAGAATGTTTCGAAAACGGGGAATATTTTTTACCGTCTGAGAGCTTCCAAGGCGTACACTGCATAAATGGTTAAAGTTACGTAAAAAATGTGCACTCTAAAATTGTTTCTCTTCAAAAGTTCTAAAAAAGTTTGCGGCAGCATATTATGTCTATCTTTAAGGTTTGCTCACAATAACCTAATTTGTCTATCTCTTACGCCTGTAGCACACCTCCGCCGCGAATCCATGATAGCGTAACCGCAGTAATTTTGCCAAGATTTGTCCCGTAAAGGAGAAGCGGAAGACTAGCGAAAGCGCCTGTTCTAATGCATAGATTTAACTATCTTCTATCTCTTTCCCCTTGTGGTTTCGCCAATTTGCTCCTACGCCAGTCAAATCTCCGCGCTTCGGCCGCCTTTTTGTTGTGGTGCCGCGTTGTCTATGCGCGGGTTTGTCAAAATTGACAAAAGTACAGAGCGAAACAGCGAAACTAATATTTATTTATAAAATGGACGTGGAGTTTACGGTTAAACTACTTCAAGCCATTAGAAATAGACCTATTATAGATTTATTAAGTCATCCAGATTATAAAAATAATATGCAAAAATTACGATAGTGAAAAAAAGTGCATTGCAACAGTGATAATTAGGTACCTACTTACCTACCTTTGGACAGCTTTTATTTCAAAAAACATAGGTTTTTTTAAAGTTTTATGTGGTTCGATTCCCGGTTGAGTCAGAACTAATGGGAAAAAAATTACCAGTAGTTCTGTTGACAGAACTACTCAACAGAACAGGTGGGAGTAGACGGTCACATCGACTAACTCGCATCAGGTTCCGTTGCCCAGTTCTGCTGTTCAATCCACACTTGAACACAGCGGAATTCATCTAGCGGTTCCGCTACTCTGGTTTCGCGGCGGAGGTGTGCTAAGGGCGTTAACACAAAATTATAAAACTAAAGAGTTTGTTCGTGCTAGGATCTCAGAAAATACTGATTGCATTTTGCAAATGCTTAGATGGTTTGGACATATTGAGAGGATGGATGAAAATAGACTGACTAAACAGATCTATAAGGCGAGAATGAATGGGCAAGCTGGTGGGGTCACCCTCGGCGTACGCATGGTAACCAAATTGATGACCTGCTGTAAAAAGGCCAGGTCAAGAGTACCCTTAACCGGCGAGCGTGTATGAAAGCACTTATGAAAGTAGAAGAAGCGAAAGTGGTATGCCAGGATCGTAGCAAGTGGAAAGCCATAGTCTCTGCCTACCCCGATGGGAAAGAGGCGTGATGATATGTATGTATGTATGTGGATCAAAAAAAATACAGTGCATTAGGAACATAAAAAGAAAGGTTTCTGCCAACTTTCATGAACAAACAAACATTTTTGTAATAGAAAAAAATCAAAAACTCAAAATCTGGGTTTTTTGAGTTTTTGACATACTTTTTGAGGTTATGTCACAAAAGTGTAAATGCAAAAGTTGTAGATTTTTTTTATTTCCTACAACTTTGCCATTAAACATTTTTCCACAGGACTTGTGGTTTTGTCATAAATCGAGAAAACCCCTTTTCCCCCCTTAAGACCCCCATTTTTTTCACTTCCCGAACTCAGATCGCCCGTAAATTATTTTTCCTATTATTTTTGTCACATTCTCTTCCTTTTGCAAAAGGTTTCATTCTACTAATATTTTTTTTATATTTTAAAAGCTATCTGCACTGCTCTAATAGTGGAATAATGAATTAAGATTTCCAAGTAACGACAGGATGTTTCCAGTTAAGAATAGGTTTCGCCCGAACTCGCGAAATTCATGTTTAAACTTACTCGCTTAAAATCCCTACTTCAATTGCGAGGCAGTGCGTCTCATTTCTAGTGCTAAAACAGTGACGCTCCGTACTCTCTTGTGATAAATTAGTAGATAATAATGGGTTCAAGACAATGTGAGACTACTGTGCTATTCCATGAGGCTATATAAAGATATGGACGCCAGTCACCAGTGATAAGCGACGTTATAAAATTCAATTTGTTCACAAAAACGAACTAAAACTACAAAAGAATGGGAAAGATCCCTCCAACACTGAAGTTTTTTCAATCGTTTCTAAGAAACTTAAGGTAATTTGGGCTAAAGCCTCGATTCCCATCGTTTCCACAGAACGTGTTACCCAATTGCTGATATCATATTTTGATAAATACCTGTCAATACTAAGATCCCATAAATAAAAAACAACATAGCTACGAAAACAAACTAAAGTGCATTTTAGAAATGTTGAACAAGCTCTTCGACATTGCTGCTTGTAACTGCACTTCGTATCACGTTTGTTCCTGCATAAAATCTAAGAAAGTTCCTATAAATGAAAGAAACTTTTTACTGGACCAAAGGAGGATAAAAAATGGTCATAAGCGGTATAGATACAAAAGAAACGGCAAGACTTTTAAAGAAACATCAAAGACAAGAACATTTGGAGCTGATGGAGCATGCATGTTTACCAAGTACATCACAAGAAACCAATCCTGCTCCGGTGCGCGAGTTGCCGCCTCGACCACGGCGATCAAACTCTCCTGCAACAGAGCTTCCTCGAAATACTGACGTGCTTGTAAATGAGACTTCGTTTAGTTAGTTCATTAGCTCGGAATACTCTGGTGCTCCCAACAGTAGCTAAGGTATGTAATCGGTATGGACTATCAACGCGATCTGCTGCTGCGGTCGCTTCGGCGGTCTTAGTTGACGTTAACTTGGAAGAGGTGACGTGTGTGGGGTGCGATGGTACTGCTACGAATATTCAATACCTAGAAAACTATTTGAAGAGACCATTGCAATGGTGTGTTTGTATGCTCCACGTAAATAAATTTACCGCTTCGCCATTTGTTTAATTCTCTGGATGGAAGCACATCTGGACCAAAAGAATATTCAAGACCTATTGGAAAAAAATCTGGCTGTTTGTGAAAGTATCTTTCTGTGCAGTGACTGGAAATTTGCTCGAATTATCTGATAATATAGTGAAGGAATTAAGCACGGATTAAAAGTATCTATATACGAAACGTGCCATGCTGTGATGGCTGGTTCCTGTTGCCCCGAGCTAGCTTGACACATTCGAGATGGCTTACTACTGCTAATCAAATACTCAGGCTTTACGAAAGTACTGTTTTGCCGTCAAATAATTTGCAGCGCCTTGTGAACTGCGTGGTGAAAGTTTACGCTCCCATCTGGTTTCTCATTAAGCAAAATCCATTACTTAAACACGGAGACAAGCATATTTTTGAAATGATTGTGTACTCCCGATTTTTACCTGATAGACTGAGATGTATTATTGATTCAGTGATTGAAATAAATGCTTTTTCCGCGCATCCAGAATATTTGCTTATTGCCATGTTGTTGGACGATAGAGACCATATTCGAGAGCTTGCATTTCGCAGGATATTAAAAGCTAGAGAAGAGAAAAAAGCTTGTCTCAGAGTATTTAAGTCACCTAAAATTATTTCATAGCACAAAATTACATAGATAGGCTATATTGGCAAGACTGAAATATCAGCTCCACCGGTCCTGGGACACGTCTCCGACGATGAACTGATTGAGGCTAAGGAGCAAAGCCTCTTAATTGAAGACTACTCTTTTCACACACAGGCAGTGGAAAGATGTGTAAAATTGGTAACAGAGGATTTTCAAAGCGCAACAGATGCCACAGGTCGGGATGGATTTATTAGGAATAAACTGAAATCTCGTGCCGAAATGCCTTATTTTGGCCACAAAAACCAGTTCCATTTTTGTAGCATAAAATGACCTATTGATTTTTCTCTCTCGCCACACTCATCGTTGTTCTCTTTGATTTAATAAAAAAACGGTTTAAACGTTAGTTTTGTATGATTTATAGTTAATGTTAGGAACCCCTGAAAATGACAAATTTGTATATCTTCAAGGCCCGGTAGAGCGAACCTTAAGAGATAGACATGCTGCCGCGGACTTTTTTTAGAACTTTTTAGAGAAACAATATTGTAATACACAATTTTTTCGTATCTTTAACTATTTGCGCAGCGTACGCCTCGGAAGCTCTCAGACTTCGCCCCTATTCGTCTTAGCGTGATGTTATATAGCCTATAGCCATCCTCAATAAATGGACTATCAAACTGTAAAAGAATTTTTGAAATCCAACCAGTAGTTCCTGAGACCCTAGCGTTCAACCATACAAACAAACAAACAAACAAACAAACAAACAAACTCTTCAGCTTTATAATATTAGTATAGATTGTTTGGCGAGCCTACTTGCTGTTCCCTGGGCTGAGGGGAGGCGTGGGCATATTAATTTTTACAGTAGGGAGGCGCGATACCTATAAGTTTGGGAACCCCTGCTATAGACATTATAAACGCTTTCAACACCAACACCTGGCACAGACCATCGCCGAGGCACCACAGCGTCAGGTGGTATTCTACAGTCAGTGGGATTTCGTTCAGCATAACTGGGATCCTCGTGCCAAGTTGAGGCTGGCTAGGCTGAACCCTAATCTGAGGGAGTCAGCAAGTGCGTGTCGTCGCCTCTACGACTCACTCCAATTTGGTTGGGCATTATGAAACTGGAGCTCGAGGTTGGAAAATTGCAACTATCAATTTTTCTTTTTCTATGTCTGGTAAGTATTGTGAACAAAACATATTGCTCAGATTACCAGAACAAAATTGGCCATCACTCGACTCGATCGCGACGCCCCAACGACAACGCCGCACAGTTTGGGAAGACCTGCTCTAAGATTGTAACTCTCATATAGATCCTTCTTTTTTTGTTATCTATCTGACACTGTTGATCTTGTACATTCTTAATCTTAGCTCTTTATCATAATGAATTCCAGTTTTAGTGGTGTTTATGTTCTTGTTATGGCCTTATCATGTACTTTTTTAGAACTTTTGGCTGCAACTAGGAAGTTTGAGCTGAGATAGAGACTGAATCACAGCTCTACTCCCGACTTACACATAAAACATCAATGATACGAGTGAACTTACAATATGTGGCTTCGCTCTGTGTTTGCTTGCCGACCAAGACACACGAATCTTCGTCCGGATCTGGTGGCTGGATGTAGTCATCTTCTAACGGATCATGCTCAGCAGCTGAAGAATTTAATGTAATTGACAGTTTACGATAGGCCAGAATATACCATTGCTACAATGCTATTTTAGTAGGTCAACAGCTGAATTTGGAGCAGGATTTCACCACATTACAAAGGAGTGTGATTGGCTGAACAAGGTGAGACATGGCCGGTGAGAGGGCGGCTCACCGTCCTTACAGAAGCAGGCCCGTGACGTGAGGAACTCACGCACGCCCCCCCCCCCCCCCCTCTTAGAAGCGGGATCACACCCGACACCCCCCAAAGACGCGGGATAGCACCCGAACCACCCCCTGGGCGAGGCCGCAGTGGCGGCCGTAGGTCTGTTGGGAGGCCTGGGACATCCTTCCGAGGGCTTACCCGGGGCTCCCAACCATAGGCTGTTGGGCGTAACGTGAGGTTTTTTAGTCGGTAGGAGTCCGGCATAACATCCTCGAGGATCTTGCCTCACATTAAAAAAAAAAGGTGAGACATGGCAGCACGTGTGTAGCGCCTCTGGTGTTACAAACGTCCACAGGCTAAGGTTACCAACTATCAAGTATGCCGTAAGCTTGTCTTTTACCTTAGTTATAAAAAAGTTTAATAAAGGACATGTAACTACACGATCGCGTATTTCGCACGCTAAGACGAATAAGAGCGAAGCAGCAATTAAGAATGTTATGAAAACTGCTGCTTTACGCTGCGTAAATAGTCAAAGTTACGTATAAACTATGTATTTCAAAATGTTTCCAGTCGCGTGTAATCCCGTCGCTAATATTGCATTATTTCAGAACAAGTTTGATTTATATTGTAATGGTTATTGCAAACCAACAATAAAAGATAGATATTATGCAGTCGCGAACTTTTTAAGAGAAACAATTTCGTAATACATGTTTCTTACGTAACTTTACCCTTAGCAGAGCACGCAAGGGAAGCATTTGACATTGCTGCTCCGCTCCTACTCGTCGTAGCGTGATGCTATATACCCTTAAGCCATCCTCAATAAATGGCCTATCAAACTGGAAAAGAAAGTTGATGTCCATTAGTGAGACAAAATGGTGGGACCACGCGAAAACAGGACTGAAAAATCTGACAGACAGACGCGATGGAGCACTTTGTTCTATAATATGAAGTTACATCAATAAATGACAAAAGTGAACTTACCATACGTGTCTTCGCTCTCCTCTTTCTTGACCAAGTCACTTGAACTCTCTTCCGGATCTGATGGCTGGATGTAGTCATCTTCTAACGGATCTTGCCCAGCAACTGCATAATTTAATGTAATTGACAGTTTACGTCAGGCCAGAATATAACAAGCAAGCAAGCAATGCAAAGAAATTTTTATGGCTCAACAGCTGAGTTCGGAGCAAGATTTCACCATATCACAGAGTAGTTCTATCTTGCTGGGCCAGACGCTTATCCAATTAAGCTAATTTATTGAATTAGCTTCCGTACACGGCAAATGTGGCATATAAAACTATAAGGTGACATGTCCCCATAGAACAGAATTAACTTTTCATTCCTTCTATTCGAAAAGTATCACTTTGCACTACGTTATCGGGGCGCAAAATAGCTCTTTTCTGTTAAGAGCTTTTTAGCGGGCGGCAAAGTGATTTGAATTTGGAACTTGAAAAATTCATAGAAATCGAACGCAAATTGTATGGATTACTGGCTGGTAAGTGTTGGCTGCACAGTGCGGTGTCCTGAGATAACTTAAAAAAAACGAAAGATAGCCATTTATCTGTTCAGTTCGTCATTATTTGTTCTTATAATATTATATTATTATAATCAGTAATTCAGTATACATATTTTATTGTATTCTGCAAATATAATAAGTTCTACGTCAAGTTATGAAAGTGACAATGCATGAACTCCTGAACCAATAACTATAGAAGGTAACTACGTCGTCCAAAACTTTTTTCTCATAGAAAGAGAATGAAAAGTAGAGTATATTACTCAAGGGCAAATTATTTTTCCCTCGGGCGATGTACTTTGAATCCCTCACCGCGCTCAGGATTCTACGTTAGAATCCCTCACTATGCGCGGGATTCTATTCTAGAATCCTTCGCTTCGCTCGTGATTCAAAGTAGCGCCCTCGCCGTAAAAATACTATTTTGCCCACTTGTTATACAATCTACTATAGTGACATTTTTGGTAAAATGAGTTATTGTTTACCTTCTGTGTCTTCTTGTTTC
Organism: Miltochrista miniata; assembly: GCA_933228765.1. Taxonomy (NCBI): domain Eukaryota; kingdom Metazoa; phylum Arthropoda; class Insecta; order Lepidoptera; family Erebidae; genus Miltochrista; species Miltochrista miniata. Next base: position 10,119,025 of record OW121772.1, read on the forward strand.
ACTTCATCGATATAAAAACCAGGTGAAGTCCTCTCGACCACATCATTCGCACTCAGGTGTACATCAAGGCTTATTTTTTCTAGTCTGACTTGCTGCAGAAAATACGAGAAAACAAATTAATTATGAGAAAACAGATAATATTACACCAGTACAAATAGCCAATAGCTTTTAGTCTGAAATGTTAGGAGCCGGGGTCTAATTTACAAGTCTACCAGAGGCATCATTTAACCCAGGGCTTCCCAAACTTATTTGTCCTGCGACGCCCTTGCGACTCGGCCATTTTCATGCGACGCCCTCCAACCACAACATGAGGTGGTATTCGACAGTCAGTGGGATTTCGTTCAGCAAGACTGGGAAGTTACTGACGTACGCCGCGCCGCCAGAAGGCTGGCCGCTAGGCTGAACCCTAATCTGAGGTTGCCAGCAAGTGTGTGTCGCCGCCCGCGACGGCGACAGTATAATTTATTCGCTCCTAGGAACTCTACTCAGCGCCCATTTCGTTGGGCATTATGAGGAAAAATTTGTTTGCAATTTCCAAACTGAAGCTCTTAGTTTACAAAATTGCAAGTATCATATCTTTTTCTATGTGTGAACCAGACGTATTGCTCAGGTTATCAGAAAAAAATGTGAATCAATGAAAAATGTGAATGGTGATCACTCGACTCGCTCGCTACGCCCCAAGGACAACGCCGCGAAGCTCCATGGCGTCGCGACACACAGATTGGGAAGCCCTGATTTTACCTATAGGCATCGGTTAGTATAATGTCATATATAAAAATGTCAAATACGAATAATGTCCAAAAATAAAAATGTCCAATACGAATAATGACCAAAAATAAAAATGTCCAATACAAATAATGTCAAAAAATAAAAAAGGCCAATACTTGTACTAGGTCGAAAACCAGTTAACCTACCTACTATAGACCTACCGATTTTCAACCGTGTATTTTTTTAATATAATTTTTAAGTTATTAAGCTCGCCAAATTGACGTCGTCAGCCTGCTGGTAAGTGACGGGGCATCTAACGATTGGGGGGTAACTCTCACAGTCCTTGACACTTCTGACTTCTAAATTTTTCCTTGCTGCAATAAACGCAGTGCTGGCAATCGGTGTATAAGGCACAGATACTTACCGAAGCACCTGTGCCCAGTAATTATATGTGGCATCCGGTGATAGAGGTTGCCATGGCTCCTATCCAGCAACTCGTTCGACTGGTCCCATAGTCCCGATTGCGACGTACCCACTCCTCACGATCTTGGGGTCTTCTGCAGGGAGTCCCATTATGTTGGGCAATAACAGCGAGAGCGCAGTTGTTGCACCGCCCTCAGTTTTAGGGTCAAACTTATTTGTTTCGTTGGTCATCATTTGTTCCGTCGATTTTCATTTGTTTCATCGATCTTCATTTGTTTCGGTGATCTTCATTTGTTTCGTTGGGGTATGCATTTTATACAGTCACAGGTGGTCGGTTAGTATATTTTGTTACTAACTGACCCACCAGATGCACTAGGTGGGTGGTTAGGAGCATTATTTTATTCCTAACTGACCAACCAGGTGGACAACTCAGGTGGTCGGTTGGGAAAAGTTCATCGGCCTAGCAAAAGACAGAGATCATAACCTCGTGTATGTTATAGGTGTTAATATTTCTGGACATTTTTATTTTTGGACATTATTATTTTTGGAGATTTTTATTTTGGACATTGTTATTTTGGACATTGTGCGAGGCCGCACTTGCGTTTTTCCGCGGCGGTTTCTAACCACAAAGTGTCATCAAACTGTCAAAATCAATGAAATCAAGTCAATGGTTTGACATTTTGAGGTTAGAAACCGCCGCGGTAACCGCAAGTGCGGCCTCAGCCTATTATTTTTGGACATTTTTATTTTTGGACATTTTTTTTTGGACATTATTATTTTTAGACATTATTACGTAAGAGACAATCTTTAAAGCAACACAAGTGCGCCAGCTGGCAGATTAGCTTTGCTTTATATCCTGAACTACATTTAGTTTATAATGGCAAAATCAAGACCCCAAGAAGAGTCATGATTTTGCCACTATAAACTCATCAATGACAACCCACAACCCTGTCACGGAACTGTTTGTTCACAAGATATCAATTAAGAATGACATAGCTCCATGCTAGTTACATAATTGTTTATCAAAATAAGTCAATTACTTTTCTGAGATAACTCCTTTATCCAAACTCGGGAACAGTTCTTCATACATAATATTAAATTATTTCATATATTTCATCGTTATTTTCTATATTTAGGCATAAAATACTACAACACAATTCTGGAGCACTAACCATTATACACTTCAACATCTGAGTGAACAGATTCTCACTTTGAACGCAACTTCTCCTCAGCTCGTAACAGTCCTCCAGCTTTGCACAACAGATATCACAGACCACTACTGGTCTTCCGTCTTCTGTAACAAACTGTAAAAACACGGTTATCAGAGATATTGTCATAGGACAAGTACAGATGGCACATAATTATATTCTGCCTATCTCAATGACCGACCTTATTTCACCAAGGTATGGATTGTCTTATCAAAGAATGCTGTAGTGAGTGCCTATATAATAGATAAATAATAATATAAAAGAGCTTTATTTATTCCTTTTCTTAATCTAGATATTACAAAACTGTTTATATATAAATGCCTACTTGCTCAATTTTATATTAAGATCTGGACCCCATTTGGGTAAAAGCCTACTCCAATCCTTTCCACTTCCCTCTATCTTTGGCCACGGGCTACTATTCCATACAAATTATCTTTAACCAATGCTCTCAGTGGCACTTTAGCTTAGCGGGTACGCAAGCGGCATGGGGCGTATATTTTAGTAAATTCTGGTTCGAACCCCGTTGGCTACATGACTTTTCGTATTTTTCTTTTTATTTCTTTTTACTTTTTCACTTAATCTAACATTTTTTCCTTTCAGAATTGTTTCACGTTATTGTTATTAAAAATGAAGCTGTAATCTACGTGATAATTCTAAGAAAAGATACATTTTGGTTATTAAAAAAAAGTAGTATCTACATAATATAAAATCCTTGATAAAAATTGATAAAATAAAAAAAAAAACAAAAGAAAAAATAGAAATACGTTCCAGCGAGATTTTGTACCAGCGTTTATTAGGGTTCCAAAGGGTAAAAAAACGGGACCCTATTCATGAGACTTCGCCATCTGTCTGTCTGTCCGCTATGACGCTGTATCTCAGGAACCGTTATAGCCAGGGCTAGTGATGGGCAATCCTCCCGGTTTAAACCCAAATTGAGTTTAAACCCGGTTTAAACCCATAAGATTCCTCCCGATAGGGATTTTATTTGGGTGTTTATAATTTTGTAAAACATACTCTTAAACATTTGAAATTTTAAACTGCACAGTGACTAATGTCATCTTTTTTCTTGTTCTATATGGTTATTTGCTATTTTAATTTAAGTGTTTTCGTCTTTTCGTAAAGTACCAACCTAAAACATCAAATTATAACAACAACAAAAAACATTAGAAGCGCTCGTGGCCCCGCGGACTCAGTGTTCTGTAAACGATCACTGCAGTAAGCAACTTTCACTATGGCCGGTCCATGGATGGGTGACCATCCATGTGATCACTTTGTGACATTTATTTGAGCGTTTCCGTGCTTCGGAAGGCACGTTAAGCCGTTGGTCCCGGTTGCCAGTAAAATGGCAGTCGTTAAGCCAAGTTGAAGGCTTTATTTCAACAGCAGGCAGTCACAACCTGCGCCTGTCCATTAAAACACGGCAATACGGCTCACAACGTATTACGTGGGACAAATTATAAAAAGGTGAAATGTGGGTATGTAATATGCCTCTGCCTACCCCTTCGGGGATAAAGGCGTGATGATGAACAAAAAACATGATCATTAATTGCGTCATTTTTTTTAAAATTTTATTTTTTATGTTCAACTCGCCAAATTGACGTCGCCACCAGCCTGATGGAAAGCATCTAGCGATTGGGGGCCACTTCTGACAGTGGTCCTGAAGTTGGTTCGAGGTCTCCCGTCACCTGGGGACAAACCAATTATTCGGATAGCACGTCTCTGCATAGCGTCAAGCGCGTCTAGAAAGTACCTCGCGGAGTCATCCTAAAGGTGAAAACAGTACTCGACGCAGGGACGAATCTGCGTCTTGTACAGTAAACATCTCTGATGTGGGGTCAAGTAACGTCTCACCTTATTTAGGACTCTAAGTTTCCGCGAGGCCAGCCCAAAACAACTCTCTATGTAGTTTTTATGGTTGAGCTCACGCCGGACGTCTATACCGAGGATCTCCAGGTTGTCCTTTAGTGGAACCGTAATGCTCTGAAGAGTAGGTAGGGGTAGGAATGGGGACTTCTTAGCTGTAAAGATGCACACCTGTGTTTTTCTGGCATTGAACTCGACCAGGTTGTCTGAGCCCCATTGGGCAATGTGACCCAGGTCCCGGTCGAGATCCGCCACGAGTTGCCGTCTCTTTTCCTCCACGTCATCACGTCCCTTCGCTGGACGGCCAGAATAGCTCCCATGCAGAGTACTATCATCCGCATAACAATGAATGCACCCAAGGGACAGCATGTCGTTGATATGCAGAAGAAAGAGAGTTGGGGTCAATACCGATCCCTGTGGTACTCCGGCATTTACCTGCAAAAAGCAGGAAGCCTGACCATCACAGAGAACCCGTATACGTCGCCCGTGCAAGAAGCTGGCCACCCAGCGGCACACACAACTGGGGCGATAAACCATATGCCGGCAGCTTGGAAAGAAGCGACGCATGCCATACCCTATCAAAAGCTTTAGAGATGTCTAGGCCAATAGCCAGAGATTCGCCGTGCCTCTCTATAGTCTCACCCCAGGTGTGTGTTATGTACGCTAGGAGGTCACCCGTTGATCGTTTCGGCCTAAAGCCATATTGACGATCGCTAATTAACGAGTGATCCTCCAGATAGCGCATGAGCTGTTTGTTGATGATTAGCTCGAACACCTTGCAGATGACGGTGGTTACGGCTATGGGGCGATAGTTGGCAGGATCCGACCGATCACCTTTCTTGGGGATCGGCTGGACGTTCGCCTCCTTCCAAGCCTCCGGCAGTTCTCCCGACGAATAGGAAAGGCGATACAGGCGTGTTAGAGTTGGACATAATTCAGCTGCACACTTCTTTAGCACCACTGCCGGAATGCCATCAGGACCACTGGCTTTCCGCGTGTCGGTAACCTTAGCACCGCTCGCACATCGCACTGCCGGATTACAATATCCGGCATCGTGGTTCCACAGTCGGCGATAGTAGGAAGTTGCCTGCCACAGTCATCGACCCGGGAATTAGCCGCAAAGAGATTGGCCAGCATTTCTGCTTTCTCTTGGGCCTTGTGAGCCAGTGATCCGTCAGGATAGCGCAGCGGCGGCAGCGAGGGCTTGCAAAAGTTGGCCTACACGGCTTTGGCCAGTTGCCAGTATCCACGGCTGCCCGTCGGATGTGACGTGAGCTCCTGACCAAGCCGCGTGACGCGCTGGGTCTCTGCTCCTTGGAGGCTCTCTTACTGGACCTAGTGGCTCTGTTGTACGCTGCTTTGAGGCGGGCCACATTCGGGTCGCGCACAGCCCGAGCCTTGATCTAGGCGCGGTAAGCCGCCTGTTTTTGTTGAACAGCTACGGCGCACTCACGTCCGAACCAGGGGTGGGCTTTGCGGATGCTGGCGACATCAGTGTATGGAATATAGTATTCCATACCTAATGTAATCTCACCAGCAACCGCAGAGTCGCTTTCCGATGAAATCCTCCCTGCAAAGCAGCGCTGACTCCACGGGACGGCTGCAAAGTATTCTCGTAGTCCGTCCCAGTCTGCTGACGAGTAGTGCCACAATCGCCGCGTCACCTCTACTGCCCTTGCAGGAGATGACACCTGCAGGCGGGCACGCACAACACAGTGGTCGGATTGACCCAGTGGGGCGCCAACCGACACATTGTACTGTGCTGGATAACTAGTCAGCAGTAACTCCAGCAGGGCGGGTTCATGGTCTGACCTGTCCGGTATGCGTGTAATCTCGCGCACCACTTGGGTCAGACTATGAGAGAGAGAGCGATTCTGCGAGACCCCAGCCACTCAGTGTGGTGACCGTTGAAGTTCTCCAAAAAAACCACTTCAGCGTTCGGGAACCGCACCTGCGCGTCATCAGCCCCATCACTGAGGTGCTGAAACAGCCTTGTCATCTCAGCTGTCCCTGTATGGGGGCGATAGACACACACGTAGATCTGACTCATGGAGCCGTGATCCACGTGCAGCCAAAGGACGGGGAAGGAAGGGTTCTCAAGGCAGCGCAGCCAGCGATAGCGAAAATCCGCCCTAACGAACGCGCACACCCTGGCTTTATCTCGACATTGTTCCTCGATAATATAGCCAGGGTAGCATAAAGTACGACTGATCGGCGGCGTATTTGCGTCTCCGTTAGGAACAACACAGCTGGCCGTGCCGTCTCTAGATGTTGATGGACGACGTTGAGGTTGGCATGGAGTCCGCGGATATTAGCGAATTCCACCTCAAACAGTAGATACGTTACTGGGAGTAGAAGCGGCCGCTGTGGTACCTTTTTTCTTTTTTGCGCTGCCATGATTGTTGGGAAAAGAAGAGAGACGTGAAGACGGAGCGACATTTGCTGTAGCAGTGAGTGACAAGGTGTAGGGGCTAGCTTCATCTATGACTGTGTGGCGAGACGGAAGCCGACCCACGGAAGGGCCCCCGTACCCCCCCCCCCCCCCCCCCGAGTGTGGTCGCCGGGTCCCAGTCCGGTCACCATCCGGCACGACGAACCACATCGGGATTATGCACGGCCTGGTGGGGCAGCCTCCCAGGGTGGTTAGTCTCAGTTGGGCATCTGTACTATGCCGCGGGCGGCCAGCAACAAATCCGTTTCTACGGGTCTCGCTGGCCAGAGGGTCGACCCTCGTCAGCCACACTAGAATCAGCTTAGCGCCTATTGGTCCCCCCTGGCAGGTGCACCACGTGCAGGTGAGGTCGCTTGGGCCCCCGAAATTCGGTGGTGGTGGGGCCCCTTGCACCCAAAACTATAAAAACCTCAACCAGGCTTTGCTTTTTTTTTCTTTCTTTCTTTTATATTTAGCTCGCCAAATTGACGTCGCCACCAGCCTGATGGAAAGCCGTGGCGCATCTAGCGATTGGGGGCCACTTCTGACAGTGGTCCTCAAGTTGGTGGGCTTGTGATGTGCGACTTCACGCTTCTCTTGAAAAACCCGGCATTGTAAGATGAGGGAAACACGTGTGCGGGCAGGTCGTTCCAGGTTTTTATAGTTCGACAGCGAAACGATCTTTTGAAACGCTCTGTTTTGGCGAAGATTCTCTCCACTGTGTATGAGTGGCATCTCTGCCCGGCACGCGTTGTTCGGGATCGGAAAGGAGAGGGTGGGATCAGGTTGAAGAGCTCTTCAGAACATTCGCCATGATACATTCGGCAGAAGGCAGCCAAGGACGCTATAGTTCTTCGCTGCGCCAACGGTTCGAGGCCTTCCGTCACCTCAGAGCAAACAATTATTCGGATAGCACGTCTTTGCATAGCATCAAGCGCGTCTAGCAAGTACTTCGCCGAGTCATCCCAAAGGTGAGAACAGTATTCCACGCAGGGGCGAATCTGCGTCTTGTACAGTAAACATCTCTGATGTGGCGTGAAGTACCGTCACACCTTATTTAGGGCTCCTAGTTCACGCGAGGCCAGCCCAATGGTGTATTGGGCTGGCCTCGCGTGAACTAGGAGCTCTATGCAGTTTTTGTGATTGAGCTCACGCCGGACGTCTATACCGAGGATCTCCAGGTTGTCCTTTAGTGGAACCATAATGCTCTGAAGAGTGGGTAGGGGTAGGAATGGGGACTTCTTAGCTGTAAACGCACACGACTGTGTTTTCCCGGCATTGAACTTGACCAGGTTGTCTGAACCCCATTGGGCAATGTGACCCAGCCTCCCGGTCGGGATCCGCCACGAGTTGCTGTCTCTTCTCTTCCACGTCGTGTCGCCCCGCCGCTGGACGGCCAGAATAGCTCCCATGAAGAGTACTGTCATCCGCATAACAATGAATGCACCCAAGGGACAGCATGTCATTGATATGCAGAAGAAAGAGAGTTGGGGACAATACCGATCCCTGTGGTACTCCGGCATTTACCTGCAAGAAGCCGGAAGCTTGACTATCACAGAGAACCCGTATACGTCGCCCGTGCAGGAAGCTGGCCAACCAGCGGCACAACTGAGGCGACAGACCGTATGCCGGCAGCTTGGAAAGAAGTGACGCAATCAAAGGCTTTCGAGATGTCTAGGCCAATAGCCAGAGATTCGCCGTGCCTCTCCATAGACTCACCCCAGGTGTGTGTTATATACGCTAAGAGGTCACCCGTTGATCGTTTCGGCCTAAAGCCGTATTGACGATCGCTAATTAGCGAGTGATCCTCCAGATAGCGCATGAGCTGCTTGTTAATAATCAGCTCGACCACCTTGCAGATGACGGTGGTTACGGCTATGGGGCGATAGTCGGCCGGATCCGACCGATCCTCTTTCTTGGGAATCGGCTGGACGTTCGCCTCCTTCCAAGCCTCCAGCACTTCTCCTGACGAATAGGAAAGGCGATACAGGCGTGTTAGCGTCGGAGACAATTCGGCTGCACACTTCCTCAGCACCACCGCCGGAATGCCATCAGGACCACTGGCTTTCCGCTTTCCTTTCTTTCTTTTCATTATAAAAAATAAAAAAGTGTATTTGAGGTCATTATTGTTCTTTATACGCAAACATGATATTGTCATGTTCGGTGGACTAGATACCGATATTTTTGTCACAATCTTCGGTAAATTCATTATGGCACTCGCAGGGATACATCATTTTGTAAGAAAATCTAGTACATTTCATTGTACTTGACTGTACTGTTCCACAATATTTATTTATAAACCTGACTGGTATACAGACACTTTCGGTTGGTATCAAAAAATACATGTGGTTTTTTTAGATCTCCCAGGTTCCATTCCCGGCTGAAGCAGGTGATTTTTCAAAAATCTTTAAATGCAGTTTGACTTACATTTGAAAATAAAGGAATGTTTTCTTTCAGCAAAACTTGCTTTTATCAATATTAAGGGTACTTTACGTCCAACTAGCGTCTAAATTCCATCCTGTATAATAAATAATAAGTATTCAACTTGTTTAGACAATGAAACTGGCGAATGGCGAGTGGTACTTTCATGTAGAATTGAACACTAAATAATTCAATTCAAAATGAAAGTATCGCTGATTTTAACCCTATATTTGGGTTTTTACCTGGGTTAAAACCCGTTTCCTCCCAAAAGACCCGGTTTAAACCCATTTCCACCCACTGGGTTTAAACCTTCTGCCCATCTCTAGCCAGGGCTGAAATTTTCACAATAAAATTGATGTATTCCTGTTGCCGCTATAACAACAAATACTAGAATCAGAAAAAAAAGGGAAGATTAAAGGGAATTTCATTCAAAAATCTTGATTTTTGCCGATTTTTGGTACGGATCCCTGTGCGCGAGTCCAACTAGCACTTGGCCGGTTTTTTTAAAAATAAGGTAAAAATAAGTATCTAACAAGATAAAATATTAATTTTTTAGTACATATGCCAACTTTTCCATAGTATTTATTTTTATTATAAAATGAAAAAAAGACAAGTCCCGTGTGAGCTTAGTTGTCTTTTTCACTTTATAATAAAAATATGAAGTAAAAAAAGAAAACAAAAAGAGCCGTGTTTCCATCGGGATTCGAACTGGCTCAACTCGTATCAGGCGCCACCCGCCTACCCGCTGAGCTAACTGTGCGACTGCTACTTGGAGTGAAATACTTAGTCATATCAGAACAGTTGAAACGAATTCAACTGTTCTCATATCATTTAAATCAATCATTTAAAATTAAATCAACTTATTACAAAATTTATACCTATAACATAAAATATAAATAACGAAAGATTCTGAATACGGGTAAGTATAGCACATTTTAAGACATTGATTAAGTTGATAAAATAAAAGTACAATAAAATTACTTAAAAAGAAAACAAAAAGTAAATCGTGTTAAAAACGGGATTCGAACTAGCATTGCATGCATCGGGTACAGCCCACTTACCTGTCTGTGCTAATTAAGTGACTGCGTCACGATTGAAATAATTAAATACTTCATCAAACAGTTGAAACAAAATCGAATTGAACACTTTGCTAAAATATTGTCGCCATCTAGTTACATTTGAGGATTGCCACACTGACAGATAGGCGGCCAGCTCTGTGGAGCGAGTTACGAGTGCAACCGATTCTTGTTCCTGTTTGTGCATCTGTATAGAATATATTATATAATCTGTGCCTACTGCACTGTAGTGGACAGACATGCAACAATGTCGCCAGAGTCGAGATTTTATTCAATGACGATGATGATGATTATGATTATTCGACCGTCCCAGCATCATTTCCTGCGATTCAAGAGTTTTCACAACTCGAAGAGTCTACCGAGGAAAAACTTCTACAGTCAGAACCATCAAATCAATGAAAAACATGTGAAAAAAATGACCACCTGTAATTATTATTTTCGCTGTATTAAAATTATTTAATCAATAAAAGCTATATTCATAAGGCCATATTTCAGGATCTACTGAAGCTACATCTATGAAATTTGGTACACTGCCTTAGTACTAGTATATGATTATGTACGTACAATTTTATTTCTGTACTTGCAATAGGCACTGAGCTACAGGGGGGTCAAAAGTGGGTCGAAATGGTTCATATAAATAGTGTACTGCATGCGCAGGGCCTGTTCCTGGAACTTGGCATGCACACTGCCCTGTGCTTCGATTTCGGCTAGATGGACTGTTGACGTGAATATGGTGGCGGGTAGTGGCTGGATTCGAAAGGCGGGTGTGGTGGCAAGTCTGGCGGAATGGCAAATGTTTATCAGTGGATCAGGCTGTTGATGAAGATGATTATGATTGATTTTAAAGTGCATCTAAACTTGGCATTGGATTGGATTTCAACCCTGTTTTAGGCGAACAATTAGCCGATAGGAACTTGTCCCCCTTTTTAACAGGGATGTTTTTGGTGGGATAAAGCATAACCGCAGGATTGTGCTCTGTCCTACTAGTCGACTTAATATACATACATATAGTCGCGCCTTCATCCCCAAAGAAGGAGGAGGTATAGTACCTATACAATCACATTTCACATAATAGTTTTATTTTCTTCCCTTTTGGCGATTACTTTCTGCCAAATACTCGGTGTGGATTTGGTATCCACACATATATAGGATCTAAGTTTTGTGAGGGTAGGACTTCGGATTGTCGTCCCACGATTTAAGGGGCGGGAGGGGGTGGAAAGGGGGGAGGGGGGGGTTGTAGAACCCCCTCCCTGAAGGAAAAGTTGCGGAAGCCCCCCCTTTTTGAGTTATGATTTTTTTAATATCCTAACCTTACTTTAGCTAGGCTACAAGGCGCGCACCGGCAAGTGCTTCATATACGTCCTCGCCGTCGCAAGACTGCCGCCGCGGTCTAGCGGCGGACCCGCATACTCTCACCCTTGCGGGTCGTCTCCTCCGGGCAATGCTACGGTTCACAACGAGTCTCGCTCAATCCACCTACCTCGGAACCGTAGTAGCAAAATATGAAGCGCGAGGGCGAATCTTCGGCGCCATAACCGAACTATCTGGCTAGGGGAAACAAACCCTGAAACAAAAATAACCACGTACCATGGAAGCAAGACTCAAAGAGAAACTACCCCAGGAGGGTACCAGCAAGGCTGGAGAATCCCTCCCCGAGCAAAACTCGGGCTGCTCCACGTATTCTGGGGGGGGCAAAGTAGTGCTTACCTCGGAAAAAACAACGAAAACTTTAACCCAACAACTTTTCCATCCCGGTCTCTTCAATCGTCAACGATCGGGGTCCCTAACTGATGCGAGTGAAACAAACAAGAAACATATCGAGAATCAACAAATTGCGAACCAAGAAAAAAACATCAGTGGAAAGGAAACACATAACCCAAATGCTCCCTGGCAACGTTTGCCAGTGCAGAAGAAAAGGGTTCGTTCTCCTGATGACAAAGCTGTGTCAAATTCTAGTAAAGCCAAGAAGATAAATAGAAAGGACCAACTACTTAGCCAGCGAAGAGGACTTGAAACCAGTCATGTCACTACCGCAGAAATAGAAACAAGCAACAGTTTTTCATTGCTGAATATTGACGTTGATGCCGCTCCTCCAAAACGAATTCCAAAACCACCCCCCATCTCATCCTGTACGGTGTTGATGACCTTGGAAAACTCACAGAACTACTGGAAGAAGTAGTAGATAAAACTGACTACACCTTCAAAATAGTGTCTAAAAACCAACTTATTTTCCCCACTCAGAGGCCATATAGGTGTGTAAAATGTGCTGGTCTACACAAAACTACCTTATGCTCTTTAGACAAAAATACCCCAGCCGTGTGCACCCTATGTTCTGGAAGCCATCCTGCTAGCTATAAAGGATGCACTGTCTACAAGGAGATACTAGCTAGGAAAAAAATTGGCCACAAACCTCAAGCCAACCTTAGAAATACTACAAGCAGAAAAGAGCTAATGGAATTCACATCCACAAGCACCGCTAGACATGCACACAAATATGTAGGACACACTACTCCTGTCCAAACAACTGAACATCTTATTACACAAGATAACCTGATGACGTACAGTGAAGTTGTTAAAACTCCTGATAAAGACCACTCCCCAAGAGAAAACGTAAAGCCTAAGCCAAAACTGACAATTAACCCTAAAGATAACTCTGGTAACTCAACTGACCCAATAACAAAAGCAAAATATGACAATTCACAACCACAAAGACTAATAACTAGACACCCCAGTGATATAGAATCACAGCGAAAACATTCTAATGTAATAGAATTGACAACTGACCCACAAGAACACATATATAAACTAGAAATACTCATAACAAGACAGACTGAAAGAATTGACCAGCTCATTACACAGCTAAGCACCATGATGAACCTCATCACAACTCTCATGAGTAGACTCACATAATGTTCTCGCTACGTGTAGTCGCCTGGAATGTCAATGGATTGGCATCAAATAAACAAGTACTTGAAACAAAAATGACAGCTGATAAGGTAGACATCGCCTTGATATCGGAAACGCATCTTAATAATAGCAAGAAAGTGGTGATGGAAAACTACTATATTTACAACACCAACCATCCAGACTGCTCATCACATGGAGGATCCGCAGTTATCATTAAGAAAAATATTAGACACCACCTGCATAGCCAATTTCAAGAAAGTTGGCTACAAGCGACAACCATAACTGTATATGGGAGTATTGGACCCATTAATGTTAGTGCCATCTACATCCCGCCGAGACACAAACCAAAACAAGACATGTTTGACCGCTATTTTGACACTCTGGGAAATAGATTTATTAGTGGAGGTGACTGGAACTGCAAGAATACCTATTGGGGATCCCGTCTGACTAACACGAAAGGACGAGAATTAAAAAAATGCATAGATCACAACAATCTGACAGTTCTAGGAACAGGTGAACCAACCTATTGGCCAGCGGATGTGGACAGAGTTCCTGATCTCATAGACTACTTCATCATAAAGGGGCTATCCAATATATATTTTGATGTTAAGTCCTCTCTTGATTCTGTCTCTGACCACACTGCTATCATTGCGACCTTCAGTATCTCGCCAATACAAAACTCTCAAAAACCAGTATTGTACAACCACAGAACTGACTGGAACACTTTCACTGAATACCTGGAAAACAAAGTAGACCTAAAAGTGAAGTTGAAAACAGAGGAAGACATAGATGAAGCAACGTTTCTAATTACTAACCTTATCCAAGTAGCTGCGTGGCGTTCTACCTCCACACTGCCAGGCTACTCGGAAAGAATGAACATACCATTAGAAATAAGAAATAAACTACAGGAAAAGAGAAGACAAAGAAGGCAACTCCATTTAACAAGATCTGCAACAGATAGAAAAGAGTATAACAGAGTTTCAAGAGAACTGAAAGAGTTAATCAAGGAAAATATGAATATGACTTTCCAAAGTAAAATTTGTAGCCTATCAGCATACAAGAAAGACAACTATTCCTTATGGAAAATAACTAAAAGGTTCAGAAGACCAGTAAACCACATCCCACCTATACGAAAATCTTCTGCGGATCCGTGGGCCAGAAGTGCAGGTGAAAAGGCAGAATTATTTGCACGACACCTTCGCGAAGTATTTACTCCCAATTACTCTATAATGGAGGACTTTGAAAGGGAAATCGAAGAAGTGGTCAATAGTGATCAGCAGCTGTCTCCGCCTATTGCACTGGTAACTCCAAGAGAACTTACACATACTATTCAGTCTCTTGAAAACAAAAAAGCACCTGGTTTTGACCTCATAACTGGTGAAGTACTGAAAAAGCTACCCAGAAAGGCAATCGTCTACTTAACAATGCTCTTTAATGGAATCCTTAGAATGCACTATTATCCAAAACTTTGGAAAATTTCACAGATCTGCATGATCCCAAAACCTGGGAAACCACCTACAGATCCCTGCTCATATAGACCCATTAGTCTCCTTCCTGTGTTGTCCAAGGTGTTCGAGAAAATATTCTTTCACAGACTAAGACCAATACTCGAAAAAAATAAGATTGTACCCGATCACCAGTTTGGGTTTCGGGAAAAGCACTCAACGGTTGAACAGGTGCATCGAGTGGTTCACAGGATCAGACAATCCCTAGAAAAAAAGGAATACTGCTCTGCAGCGTTTATCGACATACAGCAGGCCTTCGATAAAATCTGGCACAAAGGACTGCTGTATAAGCTAAAGACACTCCTACCCAACTCATATTTCATGGTCCTCAAGTCTTATTTAGTGCAAAGGCAATTTCGAGTACAGTTCAATGAAGCCTACTCAGAGCTACATAATATCGCAGCATCAGTACCTCAGGGATCGGTTCTTGGGCCGGTGCTGTACTCCATATACACTGCAGACCTGCCTGTGACAGAGGGTGTAACGGTGGCGACTTATGCGGATGACACAGCTTGCCTTGCAAGCGACAAGGACCCAAATAATGCATCAAACAAAGTACAAACACAGATTCCAAGCATTTAATTGGCTGCTGGGCCGACAATCACCACTATCTCTTACCAACAAGCTTCTAGTCTACAAGGCCATCATAAAACCTATTTGGACGTATGGAATGGAACTCTGGGGCTCTGCTAGCAACTCCAATATAGAGATCTTGCAGAGGTTCCAAAACATCTCTCTGAGAACCGTCTCCAAAGCACACTGGTTCGTAAGGAATACGGAGATCCATGACTATCTGGAGATGCCCACTGTCCGGGAGGAGGTCAAAAACAACTGCAAGAGGTATAAGGGAAGACTGCAGAACCACATAAACGACCTGGCAAGGGACTTACTAAACAGACATGAAAATGTGTCACGCCTTAAGAGATGGCAAATACTAGACTTGGACACAAGAATTTAAATTCTGCCACCCAATGTGGTGTCATTCGATGGAATGACACTCCCTTAACGATAATTACTTGGAAATTATCTGATTATGGCTGAATAGCCGATTGCAGATTAATTAATAGAAAACAAAAAAAAAAAAAAAAAACTTTCGCATTGTCTTGTGTTGACATCGATATAAAGGTCGAAATTGTTAAAATAATATTATAAAGCGCTCGGCGGCCGCTGCCGCGGCAGGCTCGCTTCGCTCGCTCGCCTTCGCGCGTCAATGGTCACAGTTCCAACCTAACCTAACCATAATAAGATAATCAACAATAGTTTGGCTAAAAGGCTGAAGCCAAAGGCCGTAAAATATATATTACAAAAAAAAATATATAACTGTCAGAAAGTAACAGTGACAGCGTTTCGACGAATTTTTACGTTTAGTTTTACATAGCGGCAATAGTCGGTAAATTATTGTCAGAATACATTTAAGTAATAGCATTCATTTATATCAGCAAAATATACGTAATATTATAAAATATGCATAAAATTTTACTTTGTTACTAAATATAATTATTTATTTAATTATTAAATGAAGTAAAACATTGTTGTGCTTTAACCTTACGGAAAACGAAACGTATAGTGACGAGCCGAATGTCAAAAGCATTGAGAGTGTATGTATTCTGTGGTGAAAAGTGACAAATTATTGGTGAATTTTAATGATTTTCATTATTTTTTTTCTCGTTAACCATTAATTTCCGCAAGTTAAAACTTCGTGTGGAGGCTTCTAATAATATTAGCTTTGTGTAAAAAAAATATGAACCCCAAACTCCACGTCAGACAATCTAAAGTTGAGCCTTTGTGAGTACACAAGGTAAAAGATACAGCTAACAATAAAACATCAATAAGACGGTCGCAGGTTGCGCACCCACAGCTGAAACTTTTCAAGCCGCCTAACGGCCTTCAACCTGGCCTAACGATTGTCCTTTTACCACTGATCTGTAATAATACAGATCAGTGCATTTGACTGACAACCGGGTTTCGAAATTTTCTTCTTTAGACAATGTGCAAAAAGTTATTCACTTACGGGCCTAAAAGTCAAAGACTCGTACATCTCTTGCAGATGAGTGTCGGCAATCAAACGTAATTGAACTTCGTCATGCACTAAACAAATTCTACATGTAGACTGCATTTTCATATTTGAATTTACCAAAACGTATGACCAATAACCACTTTAAAATCTAAAATGTACTTTAATTATTAGATATTGGAACCAGTGGAATCATTGGAATGCATTTGACATTTGATTATTGATAAATAGTCCAAGTTTTTTTTTTCTTCATCAGGCTTCTTGCATTGCAGTTGGCCTTCTTCGTACGCGAATTTTATGCTTCCTCCACATTACTCGCGAAGTTGAACGAAGTTCGTCGGTGAAGTTGCCCAAGTCAAAGAAATTTTTGACGAAGTAGAACGAGATGCCCCTCTACACAATCGTGCTCGTCCAACTTCGTTCAACTTCGCGAGTAATGTGGAGGAAGCATTACACTTTCCAACACTTGTGCACGTTGTCGAGCCTTTAAAAATCCACCCTAAATTACACATTACCACTCCAAAATGCCGAGTGTCAGCACTGCGAGGACCGTAGCGATGACACGGCGCTCCACACTCTGGTGGAGTGCACGGCGTGGGCACAACAGCGCCAGGTCCTCGTAGTGGGTCTGGGCGTGGACACTCTCTCGCTCGAGGCCATGGTGCGAGCCATGCTCTCCAGCGGGAGTAAGTGGGACTGCGCCGCCTCTTTCTGCGAGCAGGTCATGCTCGCGAAGGAGGCGGCGGGCCGGGTGCGGTAGAGAACTCTCCCACCCGAGTTCCGCAGTCGGCGCCCTGGGCGCCGCCGACGTGTCTTCGCCGAGGACTATCTGCCTCCATGACCGGAGGTCTGGGGATGGTGAGAGGGCTGCTCACCGTTCTTACAGAAGCAGGCCCATGACGACGGCAGCGTGACGTGAGCAACTCACGCACGCCCCCCCCCCCCCCCCTTAGAAGCGGGGTCACACCCGAAACCCCCCATAGACGCGGGATTGCACCCGAACCACCCCCTGGGCGAGGCCGCATTGGCGGCCGTAGGTCTGTTGGGAGTCACGGGACATCCTTCCTGAGGGCTTACCCGGGGCTCTCAACCATAGACTGTTAGGCGTGGCGTGAGGTTTTTTAGTCGGTAAGAGTCCGGCATAACATCCTATGAGGATTTTCCCTCACGTTAAACAAAAAAAAAAAAAACCACTCCAAAATACACTTTTTTTTTTGTTTAACGTGAGGGAAAATCAAAGAGTATAGTAATATATATAGGAGGGGAAAATCCTCAAGGATGTTATGCCGGACTCCTACCGACAAAAAAACCTCACGTCACGCCCAACAGCCTGTGGCTAAGAGCCCAGGGGAAGCCCTCGGAAGGATGTCCCAGAACTCCCAACAGACCCACGGCCGCCACTGCGGCCTCGCCCAGGGGGTGGTTCGGGTGCTATCCCGCGTCTTTGGGGGGTTTCGGGTGTGATCCATGAATTGCTCACGTCACGCTGCCATCATGGGCCTGCCTCTGTAAGGACGGTGAGCCGCCCTCTCACCGACCTCAGGCCCCTGGTCATGGTGGCCGATAGTCCTCGGCTAAAACACGTCGGCGGCGCCCAGGACGCCGACTGCGGAACTCGGGTGGGAGAGTTCTCTCCCGTACCCGTCCCGCCGCCTCCTTCACGAGCATGACCTGCTCGCAGAAAGAGGCGGCGCAGTCCCACTTACTCCCGCTGGAGAGCATGGCTCGCACCATGCTCCACATCCAGACTTCATCGAGGGCTCGATGCCGATGCTGACATCCCCTACCTGTGGGCTGGATCCCGCAGGTGGCCCCATCCGAGGTCCGTGGAAGCACAGAGCCTCGGATTTGTGAAGTGCGACCTGGAGACCCAGCCGCCGAATCCGACACACGACTTGAGCAACCCCTGCCGTGGCCTTTAGTGCTGCGTCACGGTGCGTACTGGTGGACGCCGGATTTCCGGCATCCACCAGTACACCTGTTTCCTCGCCGGTCTGGGCCTAGCCCTGGGCATCGCCGCATCGCAGATGTGCGACATGGCTCTCCCGAACCACTCCACCTCGGTATCAACATCGGCAGGCCTGCCCGCTGTCGGAATCCAGGCCTGCACGATGGCCACCTCCAGGAGAGCCTCCCGATCAAGGCGATGGAGTGCCCAACGCGGTTCCGGGGGATTCGCGATTGCTGGCGGCAGGTTAGGTGAAGGGGAGACGTCAAACCGAATATACTTATCGGTGATCTGACGACGTCTCCTCCTCCTCCACCACACGCCATCCCTGGACACGGCGGGCGAGCTCAGGGGTCGCAAACGAAACGTCTATGACCGAGATGAGCCCCCGCCGCGTCCAGGTTGCGACATTCCCCCGGTTCAGGATGACTAGGCCACGTGTAGTGACCCAGTCCTCCAGTATCCTCCCCCTTTCTCTGGTTTCCCGGGAGCCCCAAGCCTGCGACCAGGCATTGAAGTCTCCCAGGACAAGGACAGTGTGAGGCCTGCATGCAGCGAGAACGATGTCCAGCTCAGGGAGCCATAGCTCAAACTGATGCTGGTCGAGGCTCGGCGAGATGTATACGGCCACGACAGCCACACCCTCATATTCCGCCGCAACGCAACCCGGGCCCCTAGCAATAAGCGCTAGGCGCGAGTCGTCCTCGCCGGTCCTCCCAAAGATAGTCGCCAAGCCGTCCAGATCCACCGGGCTTCCCGGGTGAACCCAGTGCGGCTCGGCGACGACGACGATGTTAATGGACCACTGCCTGATGCTCTGGTACAGAAGGTCCTGAGCACCAGTGCAGTAGTTCAGGTTCACCTGCAGGATGCGGATATGGGTGTCCATTAATGGACGTCCATTTCCGCCACCCTGCCGCGAACGTGCACCCACACCCTTACCCCGATGTGCGGATGGACGGGGCTTCGGCCTTGAGGCAGCGCAGGTCTTACTGCCCGCCCAGTCGTCGGCCTCTGTCGCGAAGATCTGATGATCTTGCGAAGTTCTGAAGTTATACTCCAAAGAGATTGCTACTAGAGGTACAGACTCCATGGTAATATCGCGTCGGTCTATTTGTTTTCTATCTAAATTTGGATATGATTCCGTTTCTAATGTCAAATGGATAATTTTCTTTGCACGTCATTTAGTTAAAGCCGAACAACGTAATAGGTAAGCTGGTCTAACATTATCAAGACGCAAGGTTTATGTGTACGCTCAAGTTTATCCTGTTAGCGACACGAATCGTTCGTTGGTACCGCGTGTGCGAAGTCTGATAGCACGTCTACGAAGGCTGGTATTCCTTTTACATGTTATTACTCACCCGTGTAATAGATAAAACTATTGTGTGATCATGTCTACGATTTGCTGGGCCCGTGTTGTCATGAGTGTCACGCATGGGTATGTGAGCCGACCCTGTATACCTACATTTGATGGTCCTAGAACTGGAGTCAATGATATTTGATGTAACGAGTCAATGATATTTGATGTTACTAGAGCTGCGATGCTCTGTGTGAGCCACTGATGTTTGATGATCCTAGAGTTGGGAGTCAATGTAGTTATCGTATCACCCGGCGGCAAACCTGTGTGTATTAACGTGTTATATGTCTATGGCTGTGAACATGAGATTTACAGCATCTAGGTGTTGGATCCAACATTGTTGTACTTATGATATGTTTAGGAATGCTAGCTATTCTCTTTGAGAATAACGTTTACTTAATTTGTTTTAAGATAAAGCAAGCAAGAACATCTCTGGACGTAAACAGCACAGCATTTAATGAATTTATCGGAATTAATAGGAAACCAATAAAGAACCCATCCAATCAACCATTTTTTTTTCGTTTTTCTTTGTTTTTCGACAGCCTCCTTGCCTTCCGCCACGTATTTGAAACAGCGTGGCTGAGAGAGATGCACCTCGCCCTCAGGAAGCCCACAATAAGGAGGCTCCGTCCGTCCGCCACTTTCTGAGCCGCCGCGACGGGGCAGCTCACGACTGCCGACCCGTGACCGGTGGGGCCAAAGCGAATTTCGCCTGACCTCACCTGGTCGGGAGGACAGCCGCTCGCCTCCACGACGGCGGAGATTATCTCCTCCGTCGTTGCCGCGTCATCCAGACCCGAAATGCGCAGACTCGCGCATTTGTTTGGTCCGGTGACGTCGCCCGTGTCCAGCGACGCCGTCAACTTTGCCGCTAGGGCATCAGCTTTGGGGCCGCTGGTGGCGCCAGAGACCTCGAGGAGGCGTGCTCCGGTGCGCGTCACCTTACACCGGAGACCTCCCTCTATCTCGAGGGCCTTGAGGTCGACAGAGGCTTTCGCCTGCCTCAGTACCTCGGCGTACCCTACGCCCTTCGCCTGGCCCTCTGTCGTCACCGTGATGACAACGGCAGTGGAGCGAGGAGCGCGGAGCCTCTATGGCGCTTTCGCCGCGGCTGCCTTTGCCGCTTTGGCAGCCTCTTTAGCCGCCTTCTTGGCAGCCTTTTTGGTGGCCTTAGCCGCCTTCTTCTTTGCTCCCGCCACCTCCCAGATCCCCTCTCTAGAGGGAGTCTGGGGTGCAGCGGGAGCGCTGGCTGTGCTGGGGGAGGCGGGGTTGCCACCTCCACCAGGTGCCGTCTTCTTGGGGGCGGAGGCCTTCCGCTGGAGACAGGGAGCGCCACTGGTTGCAGCGTCGTCGCGTACGACTCCAGCAGTTGGACCATCGTCGGGGTCGTCTTAGGTGCACGGGGAGCGGGGGTTTTCACACCCCGAGCCTCCACGGCCCCCTGGACGAGCTGCGTAAGCTTGCCGATTTCCTCCCGCATCAGCTCTTGCTGTTTGCGGGAGTCGGCAAGCTCCTTCTCCAGGCTCGCAACCCGAGCCCGGAACTTCCCCTCCTCGCTGAAGACGTTCCTCTCAAGGGGCTCCTCCAGTGCCTTAGTCGCCCTTGTGATGGCCTCCGTCACTACCTTTCTTTTGCCCGCAACATTCTTGGCGCCCTTTACGGCGCCAGTAAGGCGGGCAAAAGCCGCCATAATCTCCTTCGCCGCCGGCACCTCCGTGACCCTCCCGCTTGGCAGCGGGGGCACAATCGCCGCCGGCTCTGCCACCCTTCCTCTCGCTCTGTAAAGGTCGGCTTTCCGACCTCTACCCGCGGTGGTGGCCATTACCTTCCTAGGAAGGTCCTCCTCACTACTGGAAGATTCAGACCCAGGCCGACGGAACAGGCCTTTGCCTGGTCCACTTGACCTAGGTCTCTCCCTACCCGCTTCTTCGGCATCGAGACCGAGGGTATCCTCGGTCTCGGTACCCATTTCAACTGCCGACTCCATCTCCGAGCCAGCACGCGTGGACGCGACCTCCGCGTGACTGTGTGTGGTTTTGAGGCACACCCTTGGGCCTGGACTGTGTTGACCCCTCCCATATACCACCCTGGATGAACCCGGGAGAGGGTCCCCATGACCACCAGCCACATCAAGGGATTCCTCGGACGGCGTCCGGGTGCACTCATGGGTAGAATTACGAGCGTTTTTGTTGTCATGTTTGGTTTTTACGTTGAAAGTCTGGCGGACTTTGGGGTGGAAGTGGGGAGGTTGGGAAAGGATGTAAGGATAGGAAGGGTGGGAAAGTGGGAATGACGCCCTAGGCACTGAGTTCCCCCCAGCGATGCATCCCATTGCCGGGCGTCAGAGCGTAGGAATCGGGGTAATTTTTTATAGAGGTTTTCTTCCTCGCAATTCCAAAGAGCTACCGTGCCCGTCTGTTGCCAGACGGGATTACGGCCCGGCCAAACGATGGTCCCCATGGGACCGTGAACTTCGCCACTGATTGCTCAGAGGTGAAGTGCTCGTCGCCCTGAGAGTTCTCCGCCAAGTACACTCTGCATAACAGAGCGCACGCGGAGAACTCGAAACCGGCCATAAAGGCCCCCCCCTCCTTGGTGGACTATTGGCCATGGGCGACGACGTGCGCCTCGCGCGGAGCCCGCGTCGTCGTCCACATTACCAGGCCAGGGTGCACCACGTGGAGGTTGTCCTACCCAGCACCCCCTCAAAAATACACTAGTTTTGAAAAATTTTATGTCTGAAGTAAGACGCTAGTCTGTTAGTTTGGCGCCAAATCATAGTCCAACATTATATTGTTCCAGCCTCGCATTTTCACATTTTCTTTCGTTTCGTTCACTTCGTTTTTTTTTTCACGGTCAAACTGCAAAATTGTCATGCACGTTAAATATCATGTGTACATACACGGCGATGCACACACACACATGCAAAGAAATCATGACAATTGCAAGGCACGATCGTGTCGGGAGCCCACTAAAGGCTAGCGTCATGTTAAGTCAATATCATGTGTACTATCGAGCTCATAAATGCAGTAGCAATCCTACGTAACTATGGCGTCAACATTCTAGCGCTACTTGTGACCTTTTTCTTTTAAGAAAATTCACACACACATATATAAATTGTTCTTCCGTACGAATATTATCGATAATTTCGTTGTTACTACTTAAGCAACCCCTGGTCGAGTGGTTCTAGTATGGAATGGAAATGCAAAGGTTAATGGATCTAATCCTACGATCTTGCAAAAACACTTTTTGTGTTTCATTTATAAATGAATATCAGGTTGATTAATAAAATATGTTTTTTAAGTAGAATTATTGACACGCTTCTGGGAAGTCCGGTGTGTTCCCAGGAGTTCCCAGGCTGTCGCGACGATTTGCCAATCTTGCGAATACTAAATTCTAGCTTTTCATTCTCTTTTTCCTTTGTGGGGAATGTCGCGAAGATCTGATAATCTTGCGAAGTTCTGAAGTTGAGTATAACTTCAGAACTTCGCAAGATTATCTATATGGAGATTGCTACTGGAGTTACATACTCCATGGTAATTATCGCGTCGGTCTATTTGTTTTTCATCTAAATTTGAATATGATTCCGTTTCTAATGTCAAATAGATAATTTTCTTTGCACGTCATTTAGTTGGTCTATTAACATCAAGACGCAAGGTTTATGTGTACGGTCAAGTTTATCCTGTACCGCGTGTGCGAAGTCTGATAGCACATCTACGAAGGCTGGTATTCCTTTTACATGTTATTTCTCACCCGTGTAATAGATAAAACTATTGTGTTGTCATGAGTGTCACGCATGAGTAAGTGAGCCGACCCTGTATACCTACATTTGATGGTCCTAGAACTGGAGTCAATGATACTTGATATAATGAGTCAATGATATTTGATGTTACTAGAGCTGCGATGCTCTGTGTGGGCCACTGATGTTTGATGATCCTATAGTTGGGAGTCAATGTAGTTATCGTATCACCCGGCGGCCTACCTGTGTGTTATAACTGTTATATGTCTATGGCTGTGAACATGATATTTACAGCATCTAGGTGTTGGATCCAATACTGTTGTACTTTTATGATATGTATAGGAATGCAAGCGATTCTCTTCGTGAGAATAACGTTTACTTAATTTTGTTACAGATAAAGCAAGCAAGAACATCCCTGGACGTAAACAGCACAGCATTTAATGAATTTATCGGAATTGATATGAACCCAATAAAAGAACCATCAAATCATCCATCTTTTTTCGTTTTTCTTTGTTTTCCGACACAGGCGGTTCAGTAGTTTAGGTAAGGTAGGATAATTGTGTCGAGTACTGTTCTCACCTCTGGGATGACTCCGCGAGGTACTTGTTGGACGCACTTGACGCTGTGCAGAGACGTGCTGTCCGAATAATTGGTTGTCCTGAGGTGACGGGAGGCCTCGAACCGTTGGCGCAGCGAAGAACCGTAGCGTCCTTGGCTGCCTTCTACCGAATGTATCACGGCGAATGTTCTGAAGAGCTCTTCAATCTGATCCCACCATCACCTTTCTGATCCCGAACAACGCGTGCCGGGCAGAGATGCCACTCATACACAGTGGAGAGAATCTTCGCCAGAACCGAGCATTTCAAAAGATCGTACCTCTGTCGAACTGTAAAAACTTGGAACGACCTGCCCGCACACGTGTTTCCCTCATCTTACAACCACGGGTTCTTTAAGAGGAGCGTGAAGAGGCACATCACAGGGCCGCCTACTTGAGGACCGCTGTAAGAAGTGGCCCCCAATCGCAAGATGCGCCACGGCTACCCATCGTGGCGACGTCAATTTGGCGAGCTGAATATAAAAAAAAAAAAAAAATTGGTCCTGGAGTCAATAACGCAACGATTTTATAATAATTAACATTTAATTACGATTCCACAATAGTAAAACTTATATATTACTTAAACTATATATTAAAATATCTCATCCGGATTCCGGGGATGGGACTTCCTTCTTCCAGAAATAGTATCAGGTAAAAATACGGTTCTACGCCTATATTTTCAATGATACAGTTACTTAATTAACTGTTGCCATACAGGTACCAGCAGGGGTTTTTAAACCCAAAATTGGAGACTCGTTCTGAAGGGTGTAGTGGGGCCCTACCAACACCATCGGGCCCAAGTCAACCTCACGTGCAAGCTCGTGCACCTGCTGAACAACGGACGAGGCTCTGACGGCGGCGGTCCATTTCAACACGGCGATGGGCTCACCACCTGTCACGTGGGACCGAATTGTATACGGTGAAATGTGGGCCGGTATAGGCCTCTGCCTACCCCTTCGGGGATAAAGGCGTGAGTATATGTATGTATGTATGTTCTGAAAAGATAATTATATTTTCACAAACACCCTCAACACATAGAGAGCTCCTTAAAACTTTCCTTTATATTATTATCTGACATTTTAAAATTTTGGAACGAAGTTCCTTATCGCGCGTTATGAAAGGGGGCTAGACGGAAAAAATTCTCACGAAAAGTTGTAACGACACTTTTTTAACCGACTTCAAAAAAGGAGGAGGTCACTCAATTCGGCCGTTTATATGTTTTTGCTATAGTATGGAGGGTAGAGGCCTTTAATATGGGGGCAATATGGGGGGGGGGGGATTTAATATGGGGGGAAGGGGGTGAAGGGGGGACGGGGGCAGCGGTGAGGGGGAAAAGGGAGGGGGGAGCGGGGAGGGGTGAGGGGGAGGGGGGTAAAGTAAAGTAAAGTAAAGTAAAGTAAAGTAAAGTAAAGTAAAGTAAAGTAAAGTAAAGTAAAGTAAAGTAAAGTAAAGTAAAGTAAAGTAAAGTAAAGTAAAGTAAAGTAAAGTAAAGTAAAGTAAAGTAAAGTAAAGTAAAGTAAAGTAAAGTAAAGTAAAGTAAAGTAAAGTAAAGTAAAGTAAAGTAAAGTAAAGTAAAGTAAAGTAAAGTAAAGTAAAGTAAAGTAAAGTAAAGTAAAGTAAAGTAAAGTAAAGTAAAGTAAAGTAAAGTAAAGTAAAGTAAAGTAAAGTAAAGTAAAGTAAAGTAAAGTAAAGTAAAGTAAAGTAAAGTAAAGTAAAGTAAAGTAAAGTAAAGTAAAGTAAAGTAAAGTAAAGTAAAGTAAAGTAAAGTAAAGTAAAGTAAAGTAAAGTAAAGTAAAGTAAAGTAAAGTAAAGTAAAGTAAAGTAAAGTAAAGTAAAGTAAAGTAAAGTAAAGTAAAGTAAAGTAAAGTAAAGTAAAGTAAAGTAAAGTAAAGTAAAGTAAAGTAAAGTAAAGTAAAGTAAAGTAAAGTAAAGTAAAGTAAAGTAAAGTAAAGTAAAGTAAAGTAAAGTAAAGTAAAGTAAAGTAAAGTAAAGTAAAGTAAAGTAAAGTAAAGTAAAGTAAAGTAAAGTAAAGTAAAGTAAAGTAAAGTAAAGTAAAGTAAAGTAAAGTAAAGTAAAGTAAAGTAAAGTAAAGTAAAGTAAAGTAAAGTAAAGTAAAGTAAAGTAAAGTAAAGTAAAGTAAAGTAAAGTAAAGTAAAGTAAAGTAAAGTAAAGTAAAGTAAAGTAAAGTAAAGTAAAGTAAAGTAAAGTAAAGTAAAGTAAAGTAAAGTAAAGTAAAGTAAAGTAAAGTAAAGTAAAGTAAAGTAAAGTAAAGTAAAGTAAAGTAAAGTAAAGTAAAGTAAAGTAAAGTAAAGTAAAGTAAAGTAAAGTAAAGTAAAGTAAAGTAAAGTAAAGTAAAGTAAAGTAAAGTAAAGTAAAGTAAAGTAAAGTAAAGTAAAGTAAAGTAAAGTAAAGTAAAGTAAAGTAAAGTAAAGTAAAGTAAAGTAAAGTAAAGTAAAGTAAAGTAAAGTAAAGTAAAGTAAAGTAAAGTAAAGTAAAGTAAAGTAAAGTAAAGTAAAGTAAAGTAAAGTAAAGTAAAGTAAAGTAAAGTAAAGTAAAGTAAAGTAAAGTAAAGTAAAGTAAAGTAAAGTAAAGTAAAGTAAAGTAAAGTAAAGTAAAGTAAAGTAAAGTAAAGTAAAGTAAAGTAAAGTAAAGTAAAGTAAAGTAAAGTAAAGTAAAGTAAAGTAAAGTAAAGTACAATAAAATTTTAAAATTAAAATAAAATTTTATTACAATTCCTGCACTAATTAATTGAAAGGAACTTCGTTCCATTCGGGTGTCCCTTGACACCTCTCAAGTTATTTTTTTTAAAGGTTCTTATTATGAACCCAAAAGAACTATAACTATTACATTACTAAAAACGCCCGCTATATTATACTAAATTTACTTAAAGGTTCAATACGAAAAAAAGAAATCACCCACATGAAACTATTTATTTATTTATTCCATTAAACATTTATCCTCACAGGTTTTTCCTAAATCGATAGTGTTACAATGTCAACAATAACTACTATATACAATATATATATACAACTTAAGTAAAAATTCCAATACAATATAATATAAGTATAAAAACAATTCCAATACAATATGTATTAATTATTATTATTTAATTATTTAACTAAAAATCTATGTAATTCGATGCTTACCAGAATCTCCGTTTGCAAATATACAAAGTTATTTATTGGTTGATCAATTTTCTACTTTTATATAGCTGTTGTAACTAGTTATTATTTATAAAAATCAATTTAATAATTCCTTTCCCTTGCTGAGGTGCACCGCTATATGTAACGACCTATCCCTTCCAAGCTAACCCTTCTCCTTGACACTAACTAGGATACGCTCATTATACCTACCTAAATACAACTAGGTATACCTATGCTTATAGCGCCTAACAACACAATTATAGCAATGAACCTGCGTGCAACGCTACATTATTATTAGAAACTTCATGCAAAATTACTTTATCAATATTTAAATTATATTTTGGTTTTAAATATAAAAAAATCGTTATAAGCTGGAATCGAACCACGAATATCTCTAATCACTATATATTAATAGTATCTTGCTTCAGCCACTTAGCTATCAGTTAATTAAGTAGGTTGTTAAATTACTGTATTAGTATCTAATGACTCACAGCAGTTGTAAAGAATAATACAGTTATGAAAACGAATACATATTATATCGTTATCTTTGTCTAGCACGAACTAATCATATTTTGCTGTTCTAGACCATGCTATGACGCGTTGCGTCGTGTTACATTACACACACACACACACACACACACACGCACACACACACACACACACACACACACACACACACACACACACACACACACACACACACACACACACACACACACACACACATATATATACGTAAACGCAAAACCAGCCCGAAATCACGCCACACCACAATGAGCGTTGTTGTGCTATTGCAGTTATGAGCTCGATAGTACGTACACGTCAATGCACAGACACTTGCAAAGAAATCACGCACACTGAAGCAACTTCCATTCATATTTAACGTGCTTGACAATTGCAAGGCATGATTGTGTCCGGGAGCCCACTTGACATGATCTTGCCTTGCAATTGTCTCAGTATGAATGGAAGTTGCTTCAGTGTGCGTGATTTCTTTGCATGTGTGTGTGCATCGACGTATATGTACAAATGATATTAAACGTTGATCGTGTCGGGACCCTTAAAGGGCTCCCGACGCGCCGACATGCTTTAGAGTGCGTGATTTCGTTGACGTGTATGTATGGTATGTACACATGATATCTAATAGGCTCCCGACACGATCATGCCTTGCAATTGTCAATCACGTTAAATATGAATGGAAGCCGGAAGCTGCTTTAGTTTGCATGATGTCTTAGCATGTGTGCACATGATCGTGTTTGGGCCCCTTAACGTGCATGACAATTGCAGTTTGACCGTGTCTGGACCCCTTAAAAACATTGTGTAGAAAAAAAAAAAAGATCCACAGCCCACTGGCACTGTAATGTCAAATGAATGTCATGTGTTTGTTAGTGTGGTGTTGTTTGTGTTGATAAAATGATTATAAAGTTAATTGTGTATTTGTGTGTTTATTTATATTTTTACTGAATTAACTATGTATTGCTAAGTGCAAATTAAATTGAATTATGCAATTTTATATTTCTATGATCTCAATAGTATTTGTTTTGTACGTTTATGCAATTGCGTTAATGTAACTTGCTACAATCTGATAGTTTATTCCCCGATATTTGTCGTTTCCGGTAAATAATTACTATGGAGAGACTTTCGATGTGCAGAATATGTTTAACTGAAGATGTTCGCATGATTTTGATAGCTGAATCGCATCTCCAAGTCATGTATGAGAAGCTGGCAATGATGCCGGTAAGTTCATTACATTAATCCATTAAATCAACTTAAAGCAGTCCTTTGCTGGACGTAGAGGCTAGAGCACAATATACGGTCCTGCGTTTTCCGCATCCAGTCCCAGCCTGGGAACTTTTTATTACGTAGTTGAACTTGAAAAAGAGATAGCAATACTTGTTTATTAGGGTTTCGTAGCCAATTCGTCATGCCTGTCTGTCTGTCTGTCTGTCTGTCTGTCCGTGTGTCACAGCCACTTTTCTCCGAAACTATAAGGTTTATGCTATTGAAACTTGGTAGCTAGTTTTTAATATTTCTATTCAGCATTTCATCTTAGCACTATTCCCCATTCGTTTCCAACTGTAACAGGATACATAATAAACATAGAAAACTTGGTATGGCCTTAATAGACCAAGCTTAAAAGACACCATAGTGCAAACTAGGTATGAAGGAATACCCTGCAACCTTAGCAACCTCCCCTGATAGCAGTGCTGTGCACCTGCTAGTAGTGTGTGTACAGACCAATAAGCGATGCAACAATGCTGGCAGGCTTCAGAGATGAAATAATAAGCTAAACTGCTATACCTGCTTCTAGCTACAGATAAAAGCAGACCTCAGGCTCAAAATCCAGGTAGGGTTTGGAAGCAAGTGGTGGGAATACGCTTGGATAAAGTGTACACACCTTGAATCCGGTTCAAGTACTGTAAACTCTGATAGGGGCTTTCTTCTGCGAATGCTTAGGTTGTGGCATGAGCGCCCAGCCTTGTCTTTCCAAACGCCCACAGTATGGTGTTGCAAATGTTCATAGGTGTGACTAGTTCATCTAATGAGCTGTATGCTTGTCTGCCACCTTGTGACAACAAAAACAACAAACAGACCGTTAAGATTAACTAGTCTATATTGGACTGAGTAAAAAATCTTTACCAATTTATCAATACAATATTTTTGATTCAGCTTACAACCGAAGACAGCAAACCAACCCAGGTGTGTTACATCTGCTGCGCGCGGCTCCAGAACTGCTACCAGCTGCAACTGAATTGTCAGCAGAGTGAACAACTACTCGCATTAATGTTGTGCAGTGATACAGTGAGTTTTTGTTTTTACCTGCCCCTTTTTTTTCTTTTTACGTGAGGGAAAATTCTCATGGATGCTATGCCGGACTTCTACCGACTAAAAAACCTCATGTAAAGCCCAACAGCCTATGGTTGGGAGCCCTGGGTAAGCCCTCGGGAGGATGTCCCAGAATATTTTTACCTGCCCCCTTTAACAGATCCTAAGATATATTCTGAAAATAAACTTTCCTGAGTCAATCAAATCAGCCTATGGCACTCTACTGCTGGACATAGACCTCTCCCAAATTATGCTTCAATGTATTTTACTTATTTCATTTGAATTTAAATCCATATTAATTTTTATTTACTAGCTGTGCCCGCGACTTCGTACACTGCATTTTCTTTAGATTGATATAACTT
The DNA here is from genome assembly GCA_933228765.1 of Miltochrista miniata. Classification (NCBI taxonomy): domain Eukaryota; kingdom Metazoa; phylum Arthropoda; class Insecta; order Lepidoptera; family Erebidae; genus Miltochrista; species Miltochrista miniata. The sequence goes on from OW121772.1 coordinate 10,149,548, forward strand.
TTTTATTTATGAACCAATTGACATGAAACAAACACTAAATGTTAAGTGGAGCAAACCGCAACGCAATGAAGGAAACCGCATCGCAATCGGTTAAGCAGTTGCTGAGATTAGCGTGCACAAACGTACAGACAAACAGACAAAAATTCTAAGAGCCATTGTTTTGGGTTCTATTGCGTTTATAAAGCCCCCATTATAAACTTTTTTCTTAAATATCTTCCATGTACAGACAGCGACCTGTTACGTTTTTATTATATGTATTGATTGATTAATATTGATGATTGACGATTGCACACTACATGTCAAAATTAAGGATGTTACAAATTTGGTTACAGTACAATATGGACTCTGTCGTGCATGGCAACATAGGAGAGAGGAAGAACCAATTATCACCTTCCTTTCATGCAAAGGTTTTTTTGGCCAGTCCTATGACTTTACACCTACAATAACAGGACCACTGGCAACAAAGATTTAAAAACCAATGGTGTTAATATCAGTCCAATGATGGTCCACTGTCTATTATTAAATGTAATATCTCAGACATTGTAGGACAAACCCATAAACCTTAGACAGTAGCAATCCCAATAGATCAGAAATAGTTGCAGCGATACAGTACTGGCCTCCAAGGTTAAAAATACACTCTCCCGAATAATGATCATATAATAATGATAATATAATTATATGATAATATAATATAATTATCAATATTGATAATATAATGATAATATAATTATTATCTTGTAGCTAAAACTGGATAAATTCCAATCAATGACCAACGCTCCAAGACTTGCAATAACACCGGTAACTCAGCTATGTCTGCTGGATGAGTGTGGAAGTACTGAAGAGGAGGTGAAGATAGAGGCTGTTAAAACTGAGGTTTCTGAAGGCCCGTGTGGTCCGATCCATGATGTCAAGTTGGAAGAATCAGGTGTGTTTTTTTGGTTGGTTGGAATCAGGTGTGTTTAGTTGGTTAAATTGTTTTGTAACCCAAGTGCCATTTTGGTTTATCTCATGCTTATCTTGTTCATTTTCACAACAACTTTTCACGCGAATCCGCAAGCGCAATCAAGTCTACACTTTATAAAGCTTAAAAAATAGTATTTTTGTGTGTGTGTATGTTTGTAATTAACTAAAAATCTATTGTGCCGATTTTAAAAATTCTTTCACCTTTGGAAAGCTACATTCACCCTGAATAGCGTAGGCTACATTTTATTCCCATATTCCCACGGGAACGGGAGCTACGGGGGTGAAACCGCGTGACGTCCACCTATTAATTAATAAAACACATCCTCTTTAAACTCTCAGGCATCGAGTATGAACCAATACAAGAAAACGAAATGGATTTGCCTGACCTTCTATCATCGGATTCAGAAGATAATGTACCTCTCAAAGTGATAAAAAACAAATCGCTAAGAAGAGGTAGACGCAAGAAGAAAGTGAAAAAGGAAAAACCAGAAGATTTTAAGACAAGTGAGTTGTAAGAATTTTTTAGAGTTCCATATCCGAGGGTAAAAACGAGGCTTAGGTACTACTAGGACAGCACTGTCTGTCACCGCGCTGTACTTATAACATAATAATCTATATACAGGGTGGAATTTAAAGACGGTAGCTGGAGGGAAAGTACCCTTAATATTGATAATGGCAAGTTTTGCTGAAAGAAAACATTCCTTTATTTTCAAAAGTAAGTAAAACTGCATTTAAAGATTTTTGAAAAATCACCTGCTTGAGCCGGGAATCGAACCTGGGAGATGTGAAAAATAAACATACTGTATTTTATGATACCAACCGAAAGAGTCTTTAATAAGCAACAACTGGGATTCGGCGGGAAACTTTCAGACAAGCGTTAAATTGTGTTTTAATAATTTTTCAAAACTAGTGTAATTTTGAGTGTTTATGTGTAATTTATGGTGGATTATTAAACATAAAGGTTCGACAACGTGCAAAAGTGTTGGAAAGTGATAAAGCGCAGTGAAACGCGAGTTTTTAGGTTTGTCGACGAATTCCACATCAAGCCCTAGTAAGGTACCACCGCCTTACTAGAGTAGAACTTAGTCCAAATTTGGACATACATGAATACGCTGCTCATAAGAAGAATCATAACATGAAAATGATTTATATTTTCACAACAATGAAATTTACTTGACTTTGGCATACTCTCAAACCGAGAAAGTCCAAGAACAAGAAGAAAAAAAAAAAAAAAAGCAACAACTTCTTTAAAACAACATAGTATCTTAAATTAAAGGAAGACCAAGTAAAATATGTTTTATTGTTAAGCCTACTCACTATCTATTCTAAAGAAAATAAAAAACAGTCTAATTGAAAATCTTCTCCTTTTTTTTGAAGTTGGTTAATAAATGTTCTAGTTTCTGTGAATGCGAATATTCGTTCTCGTCACATAACCAAGCAATTAAAAATAAAGTAGGAGGTTCTCAGACTGTTTTTTTTTTCTTCAGATAGTGAGTCTTCACATACTTACTTTTGAAAATAAAGGAATGGTTCCTTTCAGCATAACTTGCCATCATCAATAATGAGGGTACTTTCCCTCCAGCTACAGTCTTTAAATTCCACCCTGTTTATAAAAACGTTGTGTGCGATTAAGTACCTATTAAAAACTCAAAATTTACCGAATCGACTGAGCTCAAAATTGGACACGATATACAATAGGATTCAGAGATGGTTTTAGGCTACTATATACACTTTTATCATAACAGCAATAAGAATAAAACAGCTTTAAAAAGTTATTTTACCAATAGATGGCGCTGGTCGTTTTTTTAAAATTATATTCTGCCAGCTTCAGAACAAAATATTATAAACAACCTATTTGGAAGGTACCTACCAGATTGCTGTTTTTTAAGAGAAGTTTGTTTGCGGCCTACTTGCATTCAGAATAATAAAAGAGAGTACTTACCTAATAAGGAGGTCAGATATGTTTTGCATGTTATTTTTGAAGTTAGAGTTTTGGCGCGTTAGGGAAATATTATTAGGTTGAATTTATTTTTTTGAAGCGTGCGCACTATGTTTTAAAAACTGAACATTGATCACAGAATAGATTTTTTTTTTTCAAGTGAAGCTGGTATTGATTTGGATGTTAATTGGATTTTCAGAAAGATTTATAATTTTGGTTACGGCTCAACATTTTTTTTTTTTGTAATGTACCCATCCTTTGGTTTGTTACATTTCTCATTGTTACAAAAAACCACCATAAAAAAAGTCACAGAGAAGCGTGGCAGGGTACCGCTAGTAGTAAATAAATATTCAGGGACATTTTCACAACGCTGTCTGATCCCAAAGTAAGCTAGGAATAACCTGCTCATAAATAAATATTCATGGACATTTCACACAACGCTATCTGATCCCAAAGTAAGCTATGAATAACCTGCTTATGTTATGGGTATCAGACCACGGATATTACTACTTATATACTTTTAACCCTTTGACGACCACGGGGACACCGGCGTCCCAAATAGTAATTGTAAAATAAAACTGTAATTAGGAAACCAATTTAAATCTTTTTGTTAACAAAATAGTTTCTGAACATACTCTTTTCATTGTTTATTCTCGTAAAACAAAATAAAACATACCGTTCTTTGTCTATGATTATTGGAAACTGGCACTTCGTTTGGCGCGCTAATCTTATATTTTGTAAACGTTTTTTTATGTGTAAAACTGCTTTTTTAACTATTTAGGGTGTGAAATAATTGCTGCCTGGTAAGTTATTTTTATTTTTTATATTTGTAAAATTATTATTTCTGTTGAGTAAACGATAATTCATCAGAAACCTATAGGGACACCGGTGTCCCTATGGTCGCAGAGAGATACAATTCATGTGATAGTTATATTATCGTACTCATTCATTAGTATGCCAAATAACTGGTATTTTTTTCTCAATACCTTTCTTTTTTATTTGTGTCTTTTTACAGATTATGTTTCGTAAGGGTGCTGGCGTTTTCGAACTTTGAGAAAATTAAAAACAACAGATTTTGATGGCTGATAATAGTGACCATGACGACGATTTACTTCTTGATGAAGAAGATCAAAGGCTTTGACACAGGACAATGATCAAGGAATTATTGACGTGGTAATGCCAACTCAACAAGACCTGAGCCTTCAATCTCCACAGCAGAACCTATGACCGAAGCACCATGTAATAATCAACCAGTTTGGAGTCAGAGAACATAGATCAAAGATCGAAAATAAAGTACTACCTTCGACTTTTCTCTGATTTGTTCGATATATTAGTGAATATAGGTACACACTATTTACCTACAGTATGCTTCACAGTAAAAACTACTTGGAGGAAAGCCTACTGTCCACCCTACAGTTCAGATAGGTAGTGGCCAGGAGTTTGATAAACGGCTTCAGTAACAGACAACGTGTGCTCCCTACTTCAAAAAAAAAGTACAGTGAGCAAATCTGTGAAGCGACAATTACAGATGCACCTCATGGAAAAGTTCTCCACCAGAAAGAGGTGGAGGACCGCTCGTCACAGACAGGGAGTTCATCCTCACACTCTACGTCCGGAGCGTTCGACCACGGTTAGATCCGATAGGGGCTTTCTTCCGCGCACTCTTAGGTTATGGAATGATCTCCCTGCCTCGGTATTCCCAAACGCCTGCAGTATGGAGTTCTTCAAAGGGATCTTAGAATGATGTTACAGGGTCGGCAGCGCGAGTGTGTCGCCACTGGTGTTGCAAACGCTCATAGGCTGCGGTGACCACCAGTCCATCTGCTGGGCAGTAGCCCACCAGAAGGACTGGCGGTCACCGCAGCCCACGTATACCACTAAGGTGGCAGAAAATAATATGTGCTTGTCTGCCACCATAGTGGTATAACAAAAAGAGGTGCGTAAATTGTGCGAAATATGATAAAGAACATTGAACAAACTATAGGTATGTGTTTTCTGGGTAAAGTTCACCTATGCTATACAAATGAAAGAAATTGTTTCGCTTATTACCATAACTAATAAATAATATTTCTATAATAAAACGATATTTATTTACATATTACCCGATTCCTAATACGAAAACAGGACAAAAGTAAAATTGAGATTGTTTGAGTAAAGGGTATCTCTAATCGACCATATCCCAAAAATTTCCAAAAAAACCGTAGTATTTAGATTTGTTTTGATTTTTTAATTTATTTTTTAGAAGCATAATGAGTCAGTATAAATAGCTAAAATGATAGCACAAAGTCTCATAACCTTACGGTCCTGAAAGGGTTAAATATATACTAATCATACATAGAAATTTTACTGCCTCTGTGGCGCAGTCGGTAGTGATACCGCCTGCGGCGCTGGAGGTCGTGGGTTCGATTCCCACCGGAGACAAATATTTGTGTGACCCATAAATGTTTGTCTCAAGAGTCTGGGTGTTTCTATGTATAACATGTTTGTATTTAAAAGTATATAAGTATTAATATCCGTGGTCCCCATACACCCATACGACCCATAACACAAGCAGGTTATTCCTAGCTTACTTTGGGATCAGATAGCGTTGTGTGAGATGTCCGTGAATATTTATTTATTTATTTATTTATAGAAACACCCAGACTCTCGAGACAAACATTTATCGATCACACAAATTTTTGTCTCCGATGGAATCGAACCCACGACCTCGTGGTCCGCAGTCACACATTTCGACCTCTACACCAACGAGGCAGTCAAATGATCCTTGATAGCTGTATTGCTGCAGTTTGTAACTTTGTTTAGTGCGCCGTGCCTATCATCCATTTCGTATTCCGGAATGTCGAATCGGACTAAAAGACCCAGTAGTCCGATGATTTATAATCATCTGCATTATCGGACTACTGAGTCGAATAAGTCTCAGTAGTTCGATCATTGGACTATTTAATCGGACTACTGATACTAGGGGTATCTTACAGTATTATACCTATCAAAAATGATAATAAAAGGAGGGGAGGGGGGAAGAAGAACCCGCCTCACACCCTCGATTCGTCAATCCTAACTTACAACCGTTAAGGATAACCCCAACTAATTGCATGGAAGGAATTCGGTTCGTCATTCCTTTCATGCAATTAGTTGGGGTTATCCTTAACGGTTGTAAGTTAGGATTGACGAATCGAGGGTGTGAGGCGGGTTCCTCTTCCCCCCTCCCCTCCTTTTATTATCATTTTATGATGGATTTCCGCCATGTAACGCCTGATTCCATTAGTTATTATACATATCGTAAAATCTATATTATTCATGCAATCTATTTTATTAGAAGCGCTCGTGGCCCTGCGGACTCAGTGTTCCGTAAATGATCACTGAAGTAAGCAACCTTTACTATGGCCGGTCCTTTGATGGGTGACCGTGCATGTGACCACTTTGTGACATTTATTTGAGCGTTTCCGTGCTTCGGAATGCACGTTAGCCGTTGGTCCCGGTTGCCAGTAAAGTGGCAGTCGTTAAGCCAAGTTGAAGGCTTTTATAGGTGACTTGAAAAAAAATTCAACAGTGGGCATTCACAACCTGCGCCTGTCCATTTCAACACGACAATACTGCTCACCACCTATAACAGGGGACAAATTCTAAAAAAGGTGAAATGTGGGCATGTAATATGCTGCCTCTACCCCTTCGGGGAATAAGGCGTGATCATATGTATGTATGTATGTATGTAAAATCTATTAGGTTGTCTGAAAAAGATTGCGGTTAGCGATAAGACCGCCGATTGTACCTAGAGTTAATTGTAGTGTAAAAATTCTGTAATCATTGATCTGGTGTAGGTACAATAAAGAGTTTTTAATACAGTTGCTCAAATAGTGGCATATTACAGGGACGTATAGCGTTCGGGATGTGGGCTATTACACACTCGTGCTTTTTCTTTACCTTTCCCGCACGAGTGCGGTTTCTTTCCCAACTGTCAAAATAATGTCTATTAAAAATAAAAAAACCAACGAAAAATTCATAGAAATTTTAGTGATTCATGCAAATATTTCTAAAAAAAGATACTACTTGTTTCAATATCAGATTAAAAGTAATTTTGATTAAAATTTAAACATAATGTAATATAAGTATCGGCCAAATTAAATTTATAAATATAAAAAAAGTTGGCTGTATGAAGTGCACTACCATAGTCTCTGCTTAGGTAGGTATATTATATTCTTTTACAGTTGCCGCCATTTTGGACAATTCAGGTTTATTGTGCGACTGTTTACCCTCGCCTTCGGCTCGGGTCAACATCTGTCAGAACTCGTTGTAATAACAGAAATCCTGAAAAAAAGGGCGGGAATCTTTGGATTTGGCGGTCGCGATTTTTCACATAATTTAATAATTAGTGGATTTTTCATTTTATTTGTAAATATTTTAGTTATAGGGTGTAAATATTATAAATACTGTTTTAAATATATATTATTTCTTCAGTTTCAATAGCTATACTTACTTATATTTATTATTAATTGTGTGCACCTATCTCCGTGTATGGGGTAAGTTATAATATTTTATTATGGGTGATCCTGAGGATCCAGGGGGGACAGCCCCTGACATTGGGTACGCGATTACCATTGGTCATAATGCCATCAACACTGATGGCAGTATGGATACGGATGGATCCACAATTAGCAAAGGATCCATAAAGAGGAAAAAAATTTCCATCCGTCGAGGTGTTTGTCGGCATTGTAACAAACGTCGACGTAAACACAGCGACAAACAGGTAACCGACCATACAGACTGCCATTGTTCAGACACATCAGATTTTCTCAAATCCAATAACACAAATATAACACCAGAAGTCCCACATAATAACTTACCTACAAATGTAATCCATCAACAAAATTCAGTTCTTCCATCTCCCATTTCAAGACCATTATTCATTCAGTCAGATATTTCACCTTTCATTGTCCATATACAGAAAAAGATGCTGTCTCCTGATGACAACTCCTCTCTCCACCCTTTAACTTTTGGTAGGTTTTTAAAGAAGCACCCTTTCAAAAATATAATTGACGGAAGCCTCAAACGAATTGGCAGGAACCGACTGTCAATCGAATTTAAATATTATCAGGATGCCAATATATTTTTAAAATCTCCAATATTAGACACAGACAACTATAAAACATTCATTCCCACATTTACAGTAACCCGTATGGGCTTTGTTAGAGGTATTCCTAGTGAATGGACAGATGATGAGATTATTAGCAACATCAACCTTCCGTATGGCTGTGGTAAAATCATGAAAGTCAGGAGAATTAATAGAAAAATTACAATAGACAGTCGTACCGAAATAAAACCAACCGAATCTGTTGTAATTACTTTTGATGGCCAAGTATTACCAAAACATGTTTATATGTGCTACAATGCACTACCCGTCAGTTTGTACATTTATCCAACAATTCAATGTTTCCATTGTTGTCGCTTTGGACATGTAAAATCCCAGTGCCGGTCTCGTCCTCGGTGTTACAAATGTGGTCAGGAACATACTGGTGACAATTGTGATGTCGAAGAAGAAAACATTAATTGCATTCTTTGCAGAGGTCTTCATATGGCTACCAGTAGAAAATGCCTGGAATTCCAAAGGCAAAAGTTAATTAAGGAATCAATGGCTAAAAGCTGCATATCTTATTCCGAAGCCTCAAAACAACATGCTCCAATCTCACCCAATTCCCAGCCCCAAATACCATATATCCCAAAAACTTCAATGCAGACTCAGGCACAAACATACCCACATAAAAAAACAGTCTTTCTAAGGCCTAAGTCTAAAGTAAAATCGTCCGGAGGCTATGATGTTCATGCTCATAGATCTCTTACTGCTCATTATGATATGCCGGCAACTTCCAATGGTTGTGCCATTAAATCTATTGATAGCGAGGAGTTCTCCAACCCCTCCATTAAACATTTGATTTTAGCTTTATTGAATACACTTTCCCAATCTAAATATATCCAACCGTCCAACGCTGCTTCTTTAAATAATAATAATATATCACAACCCCAATCGTCCAATAATAATGGATCAAACAATCCTGCAGTGGAATTGTTGCAGCGCCCCTTCTAAAAAATCTGAACTTATTTACTTAATTAATAAATATAATCCTTTTATTCTAACTCTCCAAGAGACATGGCTTAAACCAGATTTTCCTTTTAGGTTATCTGGTTATGTTTGTCTCAGAGAGGATCGTTTTGATGGGTATGGCGGTGTTGCCATACTCATTAAACGTAACTTGTCATTTTCCCATATACCAATAGCTACTCACTCTAACGATTTCTCTATAATTGCTGCTAATATAAATAACATTTGTTTGGTCTCAATATACATCCCTCATCCTTCTTCTATGATACTCAGTGAAATCAGTAACATTTTTTCGACTCTTCCTAAACCTTTTGTAATTCTTGGGGATTTTAATTGTCATCACCCGTCTTGGGGAAGCTCTAGAAACCGCTTTGGAAATGTAATCTTAGACTTACTAGATACTCACAATCTTTGTTTACTTAATACAGGCTCTTATACACGTCGGACTGACCCTAATTCAGGAGTAAGTGCTCCTGATTTATCCATATGTTCTTCGAACCTCGCTTCGAGAATTACATGGACTTGTCTTTCCTCTTCCCATGGCAGTGACCATTTTCCAATTATGCTACAATTTCCTATTTTTAAGACTATACATTCCTCTCACCCCGTTCCTCGCCTTAAATTTAAATTAAAGGATGCTGATTGGAGCAATTTTCAAACACGCTTGATTGCAAAAATATCACTCCTTCCACAAATAACCCTGGATGCGCCAGTACCGACGCATACATATTTTTTAGTTTATGTATTTAATGGTATTTATTATAATTATTATATGTCAACACTCACGCACTAAACGCATCTTACTTTTATGTATTGTCTATGGCAACACTATCCCGCCCGCTTCCTACATTCACATTCCGCCATAGCTATTGGAAGATACGCACGCACCCGTCTCTTAACGCTCCGCTCCGCTATCGGCCGCTGTGATTACCCATCATATCGCGCTACATCGCTTATCATCAGCCACAGTCTCGAGAGTTACGGTTATAACTCCTGTGTGCATATTTCGCGGTCGTGAATCAAGACCCCGAACGCAAAGCTGGGAGCAGCGCCTACCTACCAACAAGAGTTCAAGGTAAGTGCACTTCCAAGTGTGGTCCTCCGTCCGGATATTCCATCTAACGCATTCTTTCTACTAATAATATTAATTACCTCTTTTCCTATTAAATTCACGCATACGCATATATATATTTAGTATATTACTCATAAATACTCAACGCAAATATTATATTTAACGCCACCCGCACGCATTAGAAAAGTTAATTATCTTTCACACCGCATATTTTATATTACTCATAAGTACTCATATTCTATAACGCATTTACGCTATTTATCATAATCATATTTACCTATATATAATCAACCCGCTGGCAGGTAGCGCCCCCCGAAATTATCGCTACCCAGGACTTGGACCATCCTGGCCATGTTAGTCCGGTTGTCCGATTCTAGGCAATCATTTTGATATTTTTTGGTAATTAGGAGTTTTGGCATAAAGTAAAACGGACAATCCAAAATTAACAATTTTCTCAACCGTCATAAATTTAACGTAGTTTTCCCCAATTTCATTACAATTTCATATTATCTTTCGAATTGTAATCGTAGATAAAACTCATATTTATACGTTAATTTTATACCCACATATATTTATTTTATTGTGACGGTACTGGGCAACGCAGCCGATACATAACGGTATTCAAACGATTAACAGCTGATTGTTACGCAGACTCCATATTGGGTTTGTTCTCTGAATACTTTACCGCAAACAGCTGATTTAAGCTAACAGCTGATCGTTGTTCGAATTTTATACTTTTTCGCTGAATATTTCTATTACCTACCCACTTATATACATACTCGTATCTCGTATCAATTATATTATCATGGCTTCTAAAGACAAATCCCATAGTAAAAGTTCAGACGAAAGTCAGGTCATGATAAATTTTTTAGAATACAAAAAACAAAGTTTGTTTCACATAGTTCAAGAAGTGTACAACTTAAGTCTCAAGGTTACCGATGAAACAGTACGCATGATGTTTCTCGCTCGGGTTCAATCTATCGATAAAACCCGATCGGATTACATCGAAACTATCGATAAATTGTTAATTGAACAATTAAAAGATAATCCGCAGGTACAGCCGAGTTATAGTGTTTTTAATACATTTGATGAATTATACTGTTTCATAAAGCAAACGGAAACTACTCTGAGACAAGAACTCGACGATAAAAAGAAAAGTGATAATTTTAATATCAAATTACCCCCACTTAAACTCACAGGTTTCGATGGTACTTATGGTAAGTGGCCTATATTTTATGAAAATTTCTGTAGTGTGATACATACGAATACTCGTCTCACCAACGCCGAAAAGGTTCAATATTTGATAGGTTGCCTTTCGGGTAAGGCACTTACTGTTTGTTCAGGCATAGCTGCTACCGCACAAAATTACGATGTTATTTGGCAAGCCCTTCTGGCTAAATACCACGATACCAGGGTTCAGGCGTCGTGCTATTTAGAACAAATGTTACACCAGAAGCCAGGGCAATCGGCTGATCAGATCTTGGAGAACTTTTGTTCAGCTGAAGCAGCTCTGCAGCGTCTACCTATCACAAATTTATCAGATTTCATAATAACTCATTTAGCATTAAGCAAGTTTGATAAACCTATGCTTGAATTGTTTGAACAATCTCATAGACATTTGAGTGTACCTACATATAGTGACGTCAAAACATTTTTGACAGAACAAAGCAAACTCCAAACGCTCCGCTCACCATCACATTCCCAAAAAGGTGATTATCGCGCTCAGCGGAGTTCAACCGCCTCTCATTTAAATAAACCTAAGTCATTTTTTACGCAAACCCGCCCTACTAATTTGAAATCAGTCGATACTTCTAACATAAAAAATTGTATCGTATGTAACAATAATTCCGCTCACCCTTTGTTCAAATGTCAACATTTTATTCAAGAGACTGTTGAAACGCGAAATGAAATAGTTCGTAAACATTCCTTTTGTGTTAATTGTTTAGGTTTTCATCACGTGAGTGCTTGCAGATCTGTTAATAGGTGTTCGATTTGCAATCGGTCTCATCATAGTTTACTGTGTTATAAAAATAATTTGAACGCATCAAATTCAACAAGAAATCATGCTACCGGCAACGCATCGAGGCAGGCAAACGCGTCTACTGCGCCGTCCGAGCATTCCATGTCGACTCATGCGTCATCGGCAGATGATCCGTCCCGCTCGCACTCGCGGGAGGCGCGGTCACATAGTGGCAATATCGCGTCGTTATCGGCTGTGATCCCTCCGCCGCGTAATTCAAGCAGCGCGACCACGGTTTTGTTGCCGACTGCTTGTGTATATGCAAATTATAAATCGGATCGTATACGTTTGTTTTTGGACTCAGGGTCTATGAGTAACTTTATTACGAAGTCTTGTTGTGAGCGTTTGCACTTAACCATACTTAACGCTCCTTCTGTCATTAAAGGCATAGGTCAACTTGAAAGCCAATCTTATGGAATTACGCATTTCAAAATATATTCGCGATTTGATGCCCGCTGTTCTTATTCGGTTAGTGCACGGGTTATAGACACTATTACAGATTTTTTGCCTAACGTGGAAATTGATACAGCGGAATTAACCCATTTACAAAATTTACCTATGGCTGACGAACGATACTATACTCCGGGTGGTATAGATTGTTTGTTAGGTAATGAACTCTTCCCCATGATTTTAGGGTCGCAAAAAATTACATCCCCAACCTCATCAGTAATCGCGATAGAAACCACGCTCGGATACGTCGCAATGGGAAAGGCGCATGCTTTACCTTATTCGCTAGTGGCAAACAAGCATCCCCGCGATCGCATGTCTCATTCCTCCGTGTCCGACAAGGCCTTCTTATGTCACACTCAAGATGTGTCTCTCGAACAATTAACGCAACGCTTTTGGGAGATAGAACAGGTGCCAGATAAGAAGCACATTAGCACGGACGACGCAGCATGTGAAAAGCTGTTCTCGTCTACGTACTCACGCGACGATACCGGTAGATATACGGTTAGTCTTCCCTTTAAATACCCTCCCAGTGAGCTAGGGCATTCGTACACAATCGCCAAACGCAGGTTTTTAAATTTAGAAAAAAAGTTAGACGCTTCTAACTTACGCAACGATTATAATGCCATTATTCAAACATATATTGATCAAGGTTATCTCACTAAAGTGTCAAATAGCTTTCTAGACTCTCAAGTTTATTATATGCCGCATCGGGCCGTTTATCGCCCTGACAAAGAAACCTCTAAAACGCGTGTGGTCTTAGACGCTGGGTGTAAAACCACGTCAGGTAAATCGCTTAACGATTTGCTTTATACGGGACCAATATTACAGAACAATATCTTTCATTTGCTTCTCAATTTGCGTATGTACCCGGTTGCTGTAACCGCGGACATAGAAAAAATGTATTTTCAAGTGAAACTTACTCAAGATCATCATACATATCAAAGAATATTATTTAGGTTCGATTCCAATTCTCCTATTGAAAGCTATCATTTCAACCGCGTTTGTTTTGGCGTCTCCAGCTCACCCTTCCTGGCAATGCGAGTCGTAAACCAGCTCGCGTCAGACTGTCGCGCTTTATATCCTCTGGCGGCTTACGAAGCTGACAATCACATGTATGTTGACGACTACGTTAGTTCCATAGAGAATGTAGATTTAGCTGAAGACACCTATAGGGAAATGGTCGCTATGTTTAAATCTGGAGGTTTTAACTTAACTAAGTGGATCTCTAATGACAATACCCTATTGTCACGTATCCCGTCAATTCATAAGAGCTGTCTCGCTGTCAAGTTTGATGAGGATCCTCATGTTGACACTAAGATCGTGGGTATGCAATGGCAACCTAACGATGACACCTTTAACTTTAAAATAGTGATCGACATGCCTTTAACATGCACTAAACGCTCGATCCTTTCCGTAACCGCGCGCTTGTTCGATCCGCTTGGAATCATCAGTCCAGTGGTCGCATACATGAAGTTGCTTATACAAGAATGTTGGAAATTACAACTGGACTGGGACGAGACGGTCCCGGGTTGCATTCTGTCTAAATGGAAACACTTTCATAGGGAGTTGTCGCGTTTATCTGAAATAAAAATACCGAGACATATAGGTTTAACATCCGCTCGTCGAATTACTCTAATAGGCTTCTCGGATGCCAGCCAGCAATGTTATGGTGCTGTTATCTATGTACGAATAGAAACGGCTGAGAACGGAAACGCTCTTAATGTGAATCTACTGACCGCTAAATCCAAAGTGTCAGATTCTAATAAAACGCTAGCGCGTTTAGAACTCTGCGCGGCGGTCTTACTCGCAAAATTAATTAATTCTGTGCGCACTGTTTTTAATAAGCGGTGTCAAATAAACAATATATTCGCATTCTCTGATTCTACGGTAACCCTTACCTGGATTCACTCTCCCGCTCATAAGTTTCAAACTTTTGTAGCTAATCGCATCGCTCAGGTAAATGAATATCTGCCTGCTTCCCATTGGTATCACGTTCGTGGGGTTGAAAATCCCGCCGATATAGTCTCGCGCCCTGTGACACCTAAAGGGTTAATAAATAACTATCTTTGGTTTCACGGGCCGAAATGGCTGTCCGCACCTATAAATGCATGGCCTGTGAAGGAATATAAAATCAATCATAACGAGAAGACAGAATTACCGGAAATTAAAATAGCTTCTCTCCATGCACATACCATACCTGTCTCCGATCACGTTCACATGATAGACGAACTTGCCGAGCGTTGCTCGAGTTGGGTAAAATTTATTCGTTCACTGGTTTATGTATTACGTTTCACAAGGATTCTCAAATCCCGCGGTATACTTGCTGTATACGATTTAGAATACGCAGAATATTATGCGGTCCGCTTCGATCAGTCTAAGTATTTTCAGGTAGAATTACAAGCACTTAAGGCTACTAAAATTTGTCCAAATCAGGCTATTTTAAAACTCAACCCTTTTCTTGACGAACAAGGGTTAATTAGAGTAGGTGGTCGACTTACTCATTCTCAACTAAATTACAATACAAAATATCCAATACTGCTATCACCTAAAGGACGTATAGTGTCGCTCTTAGTAGACCACTATCACACCGACAATTTACACACCGGTCCTGGACTAGTGTTAGCATTGACTCGCCAAAAGTATTGGATTCTTTCTGCACGAAATTTGATTCGCCAACGAGTACATAAATGTAATTTATGTTTTAAAGCTAGGCCTCGTTCTACAACTCCACCTATGGGTGATCTTCCATCCATTAGAGTTTCACAAGTAAAGTCGTTTGTGCATACCGCAGTTGATTACGCGGGACCCTTTTACGTAACTCACATAAGGCGTCGTGGAGTAAAAAGTCATAAAGCGTATATTTGCTTGTTCGTCTGTCTCACAACAAAGGCGCTCCATTTAGAGTTAGTAAGTGATCTTAGTACAGATTTATTTCTCGCTGCCTTTAAACGTTTTATCTCACGCAGGGGTCCTGTTTCAGTGTTGTACAGCGATGGAGGCACTAATTTCATAGGTGCGAAACGAAAATTGAACGAAATTTACACGCTTATACAGTCCACTAATTATAAAAATGATCTGAATAAATATCTAACTCAACATAAGATTCAGTTTCAGCACAGCCCACCTTTCGGGCCCAATTTTAATTCGTTGCCTGAAATTAATGTCAAATGTGTTAAGTCTCATTTATTTAAAGCTATCGGGAGTCAAATACTCACCTATGAAGAATTCAGTACAATATTGGTGCAAATTGAAGGCATTTTGAATAGCCGTCCGATTTGCATACTTTCTTCGGATCCATCGGATCCAACCCCCCTAACGCCTAATCATTTTCTTAATGTTACTCCGCTTAAATATTTACCCGCTGAACACATTGAACCCCTATTACCAGATAACAGACTCACCCGCTATCAATTATTAAATAGAATTGTTCAAAGTTACTGGACACGTTGGAGCAAAGAATATCTTACCTCTCTCCAACTTAGACATAAGTGGAATATGCCGTCCAAACCTGTGACGATAGGAACTGTAGTTGTTGTTAAGGATGACAATACGCATCCTTTATCGTGGCCACTCGCGGTTGTATCAGAGGTGTTTCCCGGGAAGGATGGTGTAATTAGAGTCGTCAGAATTAAGACTTCTTCTGGTGAATACATTCGTCCTGTAACTCGGCTTTGCCCGTTACCCACGCAATAACTCCTACGCTTTTGAATTATTTTTTAGTTCATAAGTTTTCATTCCTTTTATTTTTTTATTTTGTTTATTCAATGTAGAGGAAGAATCCTCTAAGCCCCCCGAAGTTGGATGCGCCAGTACCGACGCATACATATTTTTTAGTTTATGTATTTAATGGTATTTATTATAATTATTATATGTCAACACTCACGCACTAAACGCATCTTACTTTTATGTATTGTCTATGGCAACACTATCCCGCCCGCTTCCTACATTCACATTCCGCCATAGCTATTGGAAGATACGCACGCACCCGTCTCTTAACGCTCCGCTCCGCTATCGGCCGCTGTGATTACCCATCATATCGCGCTACATCGCTTATCATCAGCCACAGTCTCGAGAGTTACGGTTATAACTCCTGTGTGCATATTTCGCGGTCGTGAATCAAGACCCCGAACGCAAAGCTGGGAGCAGCGCCTACCTACCAACAAGAGTTCAAGGTAAGTGCACTTCCAAACCCAACACAATACATCTGAATGTGCTGACGTCCTAACTCAAACATTGTTAGAAACAGCAAATGAGACGTTTCCCGTAAAAACTGGAGCTAAAGGTTTTATTCCCTCTCCTCCGTGGTGGGATAAAGAATGCTCGCAAATGATAAAAAGACGTAAGAAAGCCGAATTAGAATATTCTCAATTCTCTTCCACCCAAAACTTCGAAACATTAACAAGTATAATTTCTGAAACCCGCAAATTATTCAAAAAGAAAAAGTTTGAAAGTTGGCATTCATTCTGCTCAACTATCTCTCCTGATACCAAACCTCATATGGTATGGCAAAATATCAGGAGATTTAGATCAGCTTTTAGGGAAACAAATCCAACATCAATGCCTACTTTAGTTCAAAATGATTTTTTGTATAAATTAACACCTCCAACTGTCCCTGATAATATTATGCTTCCTTATTTTACTAAAATTTCTGACAATCTTTCAGGCCTTAATTCTCCTTTCTCTCTTTCTGAGCTCAAAGGCGTTCTAACAAATTTAAAAGATTCAGCTCCTGGCATGGATGGTATTCCATATTCCTTCATTACACACGCTCCTGAAGAATACCTTTCCTATTATCTCACTATTATAAATGCTATTATGATTACAGGTGAAATTCCTCCCTTATGGAAATCACAATTAGTGTTACCAATACTTAAACCTGGCAAAAGTTCAGCTTCAGTCTCTTCGTATCGCCCTATTGCTCTTTCTTCAGTTTTGATGAAAATCACTGAACACTTAGTCAAAATTCGTCTGGAATGGTTTATTGAAAGCAATAACTTATTGAGCCATAGTCAATTCGGCTTCAGACGGGGCAAAAGCACATTAGATAGTATTAGTATACTTATAACCGATGTCCGCTTGGCCTTTTCTATAAATGAACATGTAGTCGCCGCTTTTCTAGACATTGCAGCGGCACTTGTTCTACCTGTATTATATAAAAAACTGATTTCCCTAAACATTCCTATCCTTCTTACGAATTTTATTATGAGGTCGTTAATGGAAAGACATATTCATCTAGAAGGCTCATCGCACGGCCCACGCTTAGCTCAGAGGGGTCTCCCTCAAGGATCTGTGCTAAGTCCTATTTTATATAATATTTACGCTTATGATTTGGAAGCTTCTATTGGTTCACACATTAGAGTCCTTCAATATGCAGATGATTTAGTTTTATATTATTCGCACCACTCTGTTAGCCAAGCCTGCATTTCCTTATCAACGTCCCTTAAACACCTTAAGTGTTGGATGGATTCTAATGGTTTAGAAATTTCCCCTGATAAAAGTTCAGTGATTCTATTTTCTAGAATGCGCCTCCCCCCTCCTTTTAACGTTTACTATAATAATAAATTAATCAAGGCACAAGAAAATGTCAAATTCTTAGGTTTTATCTTAGACTCTAAACTTTCCGGCATTGCTCACTGTAATCACATTGTTCAAAGATGTGAAAAATCCCTTAACATTTTAAGATGTCTGTCTGGTGTTTGGTGGGGTGCTCACCCTTACTCCTTAAAATTGCTCTATAATGCCATCATTCGAAGTCAACTTGACTATGGCTCATTTCTACTAGAACCTAGCAATGTTGCAGCTTTAAAGCGCCTTGATAGCGTTCAATCGAAAGCACTAAAAATTATAGCGGGTGCAATGAAATCCTCACCAAACAACGCATTACAAGTTGAATTAGGCGACCCACCTCTACAACTTCGTCGGCAATATTTGTCGGACAAATTTTTAACACGTTGCCTTCAGCTGTCTACCCATCCATTACATTCCAAACTTCGTTCACTTCTCGATCTAGTCGAGTCTTCTTATTATTGGACTCATAAAAATCGTCCTTGTCTTATTAAAAGCTTCCAAAAATATATTTCACTTCAAGCACCATGTCATCATTTATCACTTCACCCTCTTTATTCCGCTCCCTTTGAATCGTTAGTCATTCCGCTGGATATTAGACTTGATTTGGGTATCCTGAAATCAGACCCTTTAGCACCGTACTCATTCACTCAAATCATTAATTCTAAATGGAATAATTGGCATCATATCTACACCGATGCTTCCAAATCCCAATCGTCAGGACGTGTCGGTGTTGGAGTCTACCACCCAAAATTTGATATTGTTCAAAAAGTTAAATTACCCCCAGAATCATCTGTTTTTACCGGAGAGCTTTATGGTTTGTTTAAAGCCATTGAATACATTTTTTTAATGAAACTCCAAAACACCATAATTTTTTCAGATGCGAAAAGTGCTCTTCAAGCTTTAGATAAATTCCCGTTCAGTAGTAAAACTGTTTTTCCACTAATAATAGAAACCAGAAATCTTCTTTACAAATGTTTTACAAATAAATTACATGTTTCTTTTGCCTGGATACCAAGCCACTCTGGCATTCCAGGTAATATTAAAGCCGATAGCCTAGCAAATGATGCTGTGGAGTCTGGTGATATATTTCCCTACAAAAATTATTACCACGACCTGGCAGCTTTGCCAGCAGTATATTTGAAAGATTCGTGGGAAAAGTTATGGTCGGTTACTTGCCTGAATAAAGGCAAACTTTATTCATTAGTCCAATCGAGCATTCCTAACAAGCCCTGGTTCTTTAAGTTCACGCTCGGGAAACGGTCTACAAGCACTTTGATTCGGATGAGACTTGGACATGTATGTACTCCTTCCCATCTTGCAAAATTGAACATTGTTCAATCTAATAAATGCGAATGCGGGGAAGAGGGTGACATAAACCACATTTTTCTGTCCTGTCCGAAGTATGATCATTCTCTACTATATTCATCCTTAATTTCTTCCTCTATTCCACTGCCCACATCTGTCCTTATATTACTTGCATCAAACAACATTGATATCTATAAATCTCTTTCCCTATTTATATCTCTTAACAATATTAAAATATAAAATATTCATTTAGTATGTATATCATATATATTATTTTACTATTATAAAATACAGTCCTTTCGTGTCTTATCCACAAGAATTTCCTTCCTTACCTACGTTTTCTAAATTCCTTCCTTACGATTACTTACTGATTCCCTAACTTTATGTACCTAATTCAAAACAAATGACATGAATTTGGCAAAACCCTCAAATCGAGAGAGCCCAAGAAAAAGGAAAAAAAAAAAAAAAAAAAACAGAAATCCTACACTTGTGTCGAAAACTACTAATTCAATACTACTCTAGACTGCTGAAATTTTTAATGAAATATTTTTGTTGCTGCTAGGTATAACAAAGCACGTTAAAAGATTATGAAAAATACAAATGTTGCCTATTGTATTTTTCATAATCTGATAGTAAAATCTTTCATTTCACTGCGATTGTTGTTTTATTTTGTTTCGATGCGTCTCTGTGTAGTATTCGGAGTAGCAAAATCAATATCATTATATGACTGGGTTATAAAATGAATTGAAGATGGATCTGATTGCGATTGAAACGCTCTGTGTTGCCTTTTTAGCCGCCTCTGTAACGTAAACGAAGTTGAGCGGTAATATAGTTTAATAAATAAATCTATTTCATCCAATTCCAGGTCTAAAAGTAGACGCTCACGAAATAATACTATCCAAAGACGAACAGCTAGCCAATCTGGAGGCCCGCTCCAAATCGCTCAACTACACCCTCTCTCCGTACAAGTGTGATCTGTGCTACAAAGGGTTCGTCGACGAAAGGGCCTTTGACAACCACCGGGAGAAACACGACGAGGTATTGTGTCTATTATGCAATGAAAAAAAAAACACTCACTCACAAAGACACACACACACACACACACACACACACACACACACACACACACACACACACACACACACACACACACACACACACTCACACACACACACTCACAACACACACACACACACACACACACAAACAATCACTCACACAAAAACACTTACGCAAGAATGTGTTTCCATTTGAGCGTGTGTGTTTGTGTGAGAGTGTGTGTGTAAGTAAATGTTAAGAAGATTTTTACACAACGCCATCTAGCCTTAATTAAGATTGATATAAGCTTGTGCTTTGGGGTGAAAACAACTGATAATTCTGGAGGCCCGCTCTAAATCACTCAACTACACACTGTCCCCGTACAAGTGTGATCTGTGCTACAAAGGGTTCGTGGATGACAGGGCTTTTGTCAACTTATGACAACACAACTATATTGTGTCTCTTATATAGTAGACAAAATTCACACACACACACACTAATGTTATCTCTGCATCACCCTCAGGTAGACTGGTAGCACACACACACACCCACCCTCACAAAGACACACGCACACTCACAAATACACACACAATGACACACATGCGCGCGCACAAACACACACTTACACAAATATTAAGAAGATTTAATACAGCGTCATCTGGGCTAGATGTAGATTGATAATAATATAAACTTGCCCTGGGGGGAAAAATACAGCCGTTTACGGCGCAAAAAAGTGAAAAGCTAGCTTCATTATTATAAATTGACTAGCGGACGTCACGCGGTTTCACCCGCGTAGTTCCCGTTCCCGTGGGAATACGGGAATAAAATATAGCCTATGTTCACCGCAAAGAGTGTAGCTTCCCAACAGTGAAAGAATTTTTTAAATCGGTCCAGTAGTTCCGGAGCCTATTCGTTACAAACAAACAAAAAAACAAATCTTTCCTCTTTATAATATTAGTATAGATTGATATGGCAATGGCATAACTTTTGTATCTCACAAGTTTGTCTTTATTGTTGTGTTTTTTTTTTCTAACCCGGAATTCGAACCGGTAACTTGCGCGGTTGCGCCAGACATTAATATGTCTGTGAAAAGATGTCAAATGCCAACAACTATTTCAGCCGTAGTCAAGCCATTTTAGCTAAGCGGTAGCACTGTATACTGTAGTCTGACTCGGCCGGATTTTAGAAATAAATGCCTACAGTCGCGCGGTACGTAAGCATGCGATAGGGCTGCCCACCTATAGCATTTTAATAATATGTGCCTACTTTGACTTTCTATTTAATATTGTGATTGTAAATATGTACATACATACATTCATATAGTCACACCTTTATCCCCGAAGGTGTAGGTAGGCAGAGGCATAGTACCTATACGCGCACATTTTACCATATAGTTTTACGTACCGCGTAATAGATAGTGAGCCTAATGCAGTTGAAATTTTTCAATCCGCCAATAAGGCCTTCAATTTGTATTAAGGATTGTCGTTTTACTGACAACCGGCTTTCATTTCGAGTAAATATGTACCTATTTTATTTAAACAAAAAAATCCTTTGTGAGTAATAAGTTCTCAATAAAAATGCATGTACCTTTTGATTGCTATATTATATTTAAAAACCATGTTTATGTGTGATTTATAAACAAATTGGTCTTATAAATGGGATATTTTTAAATGCACATCTATATAATTTTTCTGCACACTAGGTAACTTCACTAATTAACGGAATGCATACCAGAAATCTGAATGCTGTGTGTGCCCGCTGTTGAAATTTTTCGCCGCCCATAAAGGGCTTAATATTGGCTTAAGGACTGGCATTATTGGCAGCTGGGACCAACGGCTCAACTTCCGAAGCCAACGTGCCTTCCGAAGCACGGAAACGCTCGTAAATAAATGTCACAAAGTGGTCACCCATACATTACCGGTCAAAGTAAATGTTGCTTACTACTGTAATAGTTTAGAGAACACACTAAGTCTACGGGGCCATGACATGACACAGATTACTAAATAGTTACTACGTAACAGATACATCATTCCAAACTCCAATACAAAGGCGAAAATACCTACACTATATTAGACTACAAAATTTTAATAATAATACCTGCTGCTCAGAACGGGAAGAATTGTATCTTAAACACGCGCTCATAGCGTCGAGACTTTGTTGCCCGCCGTGTGAGTGACGTCTACAAGTATGTTTTAGTTTTATATTTTTGTTTCCTTCTCGGAATTCTAAATTTCAGTCTAAAATATCCTAAACCACGTTAATAATTTTAATAAATAATCATAAGGAAAACAGTAGCAAATCGATGGAAAATCAACGGTTTTTAACATTTGTAGTACGGCAATGAAAAAAATGCCAAATTTTCCTTTGTCTTTTGACTTTGTCGAGTGACGTCTCTATCTCATAATATACAAAATGTACTCTCATAATATACAAATGTACTCTGTGGGCCGTTCGGCAGCCTTCTGCCAGTTGTACTTTCGAAAGTACGCCAAGCGGTAGGTGTATAGCGCGCGGCCTTGAGCGAGTCACGGGGGCCTTGCGCGGGGCAGCGCGGCGACGCAGCGCCCGTTATCTACTAACGATTGTGTGAGACGGGTATAGAAATTCGAAAACGAGTAAGCGGCGTAGACAATAATAATCGGCTCTTCACATGTTTCGTCAGTGATAGAATCACGGAATTCTAGTCTTTATAATTATTGCGTTAAATTTTTGATTTACAAAATTAAAACTATCTTTCGCTTTGAATGTACTAGTCAGTCTCTAGTACACTAGTACTTTTCGTACATTGTCAAGTTGTGTTAAATTTTGGAAGTTCAAATTTGTCTCTATGCGTGTAATAAAACTCAAAGGTAACAAAAATGCTGTCAATCAAAGTCATACGGTGCTAAATGTATGGTCATCCACAAAGAAATGAACACTCTTGAAACATACCTAAATCATTGCTCTCAATTAAATAACTACGAACTGACAACGGAACTAAATGTACTACCTACACGTACTAGAGTTCTGAACTAGTTTTTTTTTGGATATTGTACTATATTGGATCGCACCGTTCACTGACTGAGCAAGCACAAGTCTAGTTTTAAACACAAACATACCTACTTCATGTAACTACCTGGTTCACTCGTGTCAATCACTTTGTTTAACTTTAGTCAACTAGTAGTATAGTACCAATTAGTACTTAAGTAAAATCAATTTATAGTCTTACCTTTCGGAGTTTCCAGGTAATCTAAAAAACGTTATCTCTGGGTGCGTTATTGACGAATTCATGCAACCAAAACAAGCACAATAGACTCTAGTTGTCATATTAAATATTTTTAGTAAGTAAAACACGCGCGGTTTCTATTTAAAAAACGACACACCGTCCATTCATCTACTCGGCGCAATCGCGACTGCGGACGCTGCTTGCTTGCTGAAAGGCCTGCCGAAAACGAGAATCGTAGGTATAGCTTGCGCTTCGTCCGTTTGTAGGGAGCTAGAATACTGGTTAAACAACATATATTTATACTGTGGCGGTAGTCAGTAGAAGTCGTGAACACAAACCTCACAGAACACAATGTTCCCGTTTTGAATTTATTTTTAGCCCTTCTCTATAAAATAGAGTGCAGAGGGGCTTATGTCGAGACTTTGCCTGTAGTCTGTGACTCTGTTGCATTAAACTACGTCACTAGGTCACGTGGATCATCTGTTCTAAGTTTGAAATAAAACAAAAGTGACAGCTTCAATCGGATTGAACTTTCACAATAAACTTGTTAGAGAGGGGCAGTCGGGTGAGAACGATCTCACGGCTTCTTGTTACTTTTTGTCGATATTTTATACTAACATTATAAAGAGGAAAGATTTGATTGTTTGTTTGCATTGAATACGCTCCGAAACTACTGAACCGATTTTAAAAATTCTTTCACTGTTCGAAAGCTACACTCTTCCCGGTGAACATAGGCTATATTTTATTTCCGTATTCTTACGAGAACGACAGCTACGCGGGTGATACCGCGTGACGTCCGCTAGTATTATACTGGGTGTAACAAAATTACTTCTCCAAATTTCGTCACTTGACGTGGCATCGGTCAAGAAACATTACAAAAATGAAGAAAAAAAAATCACATGAATACTCTAACCGTAAATCCGTTTTAAAGGTCCTATAAATTTTCATTATCGCCCTTTCTATCGCTACTGAGCGGCAGTAGAAAGCGACAACGACATTCAGACGGGTGCTCCGTGTTTGTTTCGCCACGGCGACCATGATACCTCGAATTGCCGCGGTAATAAATGAATTTTCAATGTGCGACAAAAAATTTAAAAAAAAATTAAAAAATTAACCCCCCTTTTTTATTAAATACTAGCTGACGCGCGCAACTTCGTTTGCGTGATAAATCAAGAACCGCTTGACCGATTTTGTGCAAACTTCACATAAACCATCTACTAAATAGTCCGAACAAAGCCTAAACATTAGGTTTGGATAGGTAAGCCCGATCTCGAGTTATAAAATTACAACGAAAAGTGGCATTGATTTGTATATATAGATTTGTATTTGATTTCCGATGTCAAGTCATCTCATGAAATTTGGAGAGGTAATGTTGTTACACCCAGTATACTGTACAGTAGCGTGTCCCCTTAGCGCAGTGGGGCGCACGCGTGCGAGATCTGCCGCATGCGGTACCGCTCGCCGCGCCTCCTGCGCACGCACCACGTGACCGCGCACTCCAGACTGTTCCAGTGCAACAAGTGTTCACACACCTCGCATACCGCGTGAGTATACCATACATACATACTTATAGGCGCTTGGGGTAGCCAGAGGCATAGATACGCACACATTTCACTTTTTTTTTTTTTTATACTACTTAGGTGGCAGACAAGCTTACGGCCCACCGGAAGGTTGGTAACCGTAGCCTATAGACGTTTGCAACACCAGAGGCGCTACACACGCGCTGCCGACCCGGGCGCAGTCTGTGACGACCCACAGTTGAAATTTTTCAAGCCGCCCGTAAGGCCTTCAACTTGGCTTAACGACTGTCATTTTGCTGACAACCGGGACCAACGGCTTATCGTGCCTTCCGAAGCACGGAAACGCTCGTAAATAAATGTCACAAAGTGGTCATGTTGTCACCCATACGTGACCAGTTTACAGAACACTGTGTCTGCTGGGCCATGAACGTTTATTGTCAGTCACAGTCACATGTAAAAGTGATGTTTTCAGGTGTCGGACTTAAAGATTCGTGAATCTATACTTCTATACTAATATTATAAAGAGGAAAGATTTGTTTGTTTGTTTGTAACGAATAGGTTCTAGAACTACTGGACCGATTTGAAAAATTCTTTCACTGTTGGGAAGCTACACTCTTTGCGGTAAACATAGGCTATATTTTATTCCCGTGTTCCCACGGGAACGGGAACTACGCGGGTGAAACGTCCGCTAGTTATTAATATTTCGAATTTCTCTGCAAGGCTATACACCAACCACCATTAATTCGCGGCCAACAAAACAAAAATAAAAAGGTGGCGTTCAAAGCTTAATGAATTAGAACCAAAAAAACGTAACCTATTTTCAATGTCCCTTGTTAATCTAAGTTACCCCGTGCTACTATGTATACTAATATTTTAAAGAGGAATTACTTAATGAAAGAAAGGACGAAAAAGAAATTTATTTCACATAGGCATATACAGATGCTCTTGTAAAACGTCCAGAATATAAATCAAAATTTCTACCACCAGTTCACAACGCGACCCACCTGAGAAGAACTGGCAAGAAACTCAGCGGGTTATTCTTTTTAGTGCTCTTTTTACAAAATGAATCTAAAAACTATGCATTTTAACAATTTTTTTGAGAATCCAGCAGAGCAGGTCATTTCCAGGCTTCTCCATCCAACAAATAATCACCAATTGTATAGTAGCCCCTGCAGTAAAATTTACTTCTTACAACCTTTTCAAATTTATTCAGGGACATACTTTTAATTTCGTCTGGTAGCCTGTTGTAAAAGCGTAGTAATTGTATGACTCAATCAAGTTCTGGCCTAGACACTCTTCTCTTTGCAAGAGTGGCACCGCTGCTGTCGCTCGGGAGATCAATAGGGAATATGCATAAAATTTATAATGCCTCAAAAATCATTTTTTTCCACTTTTAATTATCATTTAATTATAAATAAAAGGTTTTTTTTTATTTATTTATTATTTAAAACCTGTAAAATACTGCATTAAATCCTGAGAGCGAAATTCAAACTTGCACAAGCGTTATGTGACGTCATTTGTCTCACACAACATTCAACTTTATAGGCGTCAATATGTATAAATGTCATTGACCCAAACAAACAGTACAAGCATTGGACGGATTGACAGTGTCATCGTTTTTCATCAAAATGGCGCCAATATTGGTGGCGTTTTGAAGTAAACAGCTAACTCACTGCACAATCACTTTACTAATAATAACACTTTGTACTAAGTGAACAACTAACTCACTGCATATCACTTTACTATTACCTACACTTTGTACTCGTTAGACAAGTGTTGTCTTCTAGGCGTCCGGTGCAAGACTGACCTTGCCTCGCCCTACCTAGCTGACGTTGACAGCTCATTCGACTATGTACTTAGCGGAAATGACGTAGCCCTACTTTGGAATTATTCTAATAAAATTCATATCTAAATACTACATCTCTCCCTTTTTAAATTTAATAATATATTGTGTTTATATGCATATATAACTATAATCATTTCCGCTTTTAATCATTTCAGTTAATTACTTTCACTGTCCATTATAATTGGTTCGCTCTCGATATGATCAGGTTCAGTTGTTAATGTTTAATCCGGAATGGTGTAATTCCAAGATTTCCTTTTAAATTTCTTAATCCCAAAATCTCCATTCTCCTCCTATTTCTTTTTTAGATGTAGATATATTCATTTATTGATATCATGTCTCTATCCCTTTCTTTTGACTGCTGGTGTAATTTCTTTACTATGTCTACAAAAGATTATAGTATAATCTTGTTTCTGGACACACGCTTTTAAAATAGTTCATAGAATGTTTCAGCAGTGGAAGTATAGAAGTTCTATTTTACATCAAATAGTAGAAATGAAATCCTGTCACATAGTTCTTACAGTTCTCCCCTGCAATACAAATATGCCACTGCTGTCCACCAAATCTCCTCAGAATTGAATTCCGCACAACACCATACCCCAGAAACCACTGAAAGACTATTCCAACCACTTTAACATTAGTGAGCCGTCCTAACTGCTCCCACTGCATATGCAGTAGAACCCAATTTACCCGACAATCCTTCTACATAATATATAGGTACGGGCCCCACTGAAGCTTTGATCTAATTGAAATGGCCAAATACACAGCAATCTCCACAGAATTTAACCCGGATCCACCAAGTTTTACATTGGTCGCCACCTGTCTCACACTAGGCGTTAAAACACATTACTCTGGCTTTCCCATCATTTAAAAGATTACCAAATCCAAACCAATAAACAACACATGAGAGTGCACTGTTGACATCGTCACAACTAATCAATTGTGTATTAATTTCAAATAGCACCATCCACTAACATAATTATTTACCACATACCATAACCACAACAAAAGATTGACACCAGCGGGACACCCATCACAACTGGAGTTCCTGCAGATCGTTTATTGTTGACAATTACCCTATAAACTTTATAGCTTAAATAAGATCGAGAACTATTCCTGACACCATAATGGCGCAGCATTTTGACCAGAGTTTCGTGATTCAATCAACAAAGCCTTAGACAAATCACAATCACACCTAATGCATCTTGCGAATCCTCCCAAGCCGCGTAAGTACTCTTCGTAAAGTAACCCCAGCAACCACTGTTATTATAGTGGCTGAGCAATTGAACAAACATTAGCTTTTCAAAAATATTGCTAGGGAAGTACTTTAAATTTTACCTATAAATGGAAATAATTTCCGAAGTCTGAGGGATCATCACTATAACCAGCCTTTAAATAAATGTATCATAAACTATGTTTCATCAGGTCTCTAAACATACCAGCATCGACACGGCCATTGAAAATTGCTGCCAGATGCGTAGCTATTTTTTCCTTAAAATAAATATTAGTTTGTGCACCCATACTTATAAAATTCGGGACCTCACTCGAAATACTTTTTGGTTACATGCACCGACGCTTCGGACACGTTGCAGCGCCCGTGGTCGCGGATGGACTGCGATGAGGATTAACAAAAACGCTGAAGTTCTTATAACTACCCTCCGTTATTACTACACCGAAGAAATATAGGAAGGATATAATATTTTTGGATATTCTCACACAAAGTAGTCCAGCCCAAACCAAGCCAATATAAGCTTGTTTTGTGGCATCCAAACAACCGACAGATACATACATGTTATACATATAAATCCAAACTTTGCGAAGACTTCTCCAAAATATCTGAGTTAAAGTCTCCACGTACAATAACAGTTGTATGGCTATATACGAGTATATTTCAATTAGAGAGCACTTCGTTATATTTAAAGAAGCATCAAAGGGGGACACGGAGGTTCATATTCAATACAGTAAATCGTTTCAATTCAACACATGAAAAATGTGTACTACTCTCAACGGAGAGGCTCAAAACATCACATCATTCTTTGAATTTTAATAATAAACTTTAATATAATATTAAGGAGCCAGCTTGTATTTCTAATGTAACCTCATGATTTTATATTGAAGTTGTAAGTGAATTCATGGCTTCTTAGCCAGTGCTCGTATAGGTACCTATTATGAGTAATAAGACAATTTCAATACTGTGACAATTCATAAACGACTTCAATTCTTCTTCCGTATCCAAACCCTGAATGTTTTGATGCCCAAAGTCAATACATGTTTTAATTTGTTTATTTCTAGTAGGAAAATGTGTTACACTGCCAGAGAAGCGTTTTGATTTACTGGCCATTTAAATTACTGACATTACTCAATAGGAGCAATATGTTTAATGAAGTTCCTCGCTGATATTTCAAATCAATGTGGTAACGAAATAGCTATTCGATTTAAATAATAACTAGATAGATAATAATCATGATCATTTGTCAAAGTTAGAAAAGTTCCTCTTTATATTTTTTCCTTTTTTTTTTGTATGGCAAATTCGTAATTGCTTGAGGATACTTCTATGTTGCCGTTCTATTTGTTCGTCTATTTTGTTGAGGCCATCAATAAATAGTAGGTACTTTTGATCCAACAACAACGATATATTTACTTACCCATAGTTAAATTTTAATGAATTATTGTTGTTACGAGTGCATAACAGTTACATATACTTACTTTTCTTAAAAAGAATGATTAATATTTATAAATACAAATGGTGAAGCCGATTCATAAGCTGTAAGTTTATAAACAGGTGGCTTTCTAAAAGTAAAATGTACATGTGGGTAGATACACAGTATAATTTTTTATAACCATTATAGTTAAGATAATTTTCATAGTTTTCTATTCGCGTGTCCATTTAACTGGACCATCGCTTTTGTCAGTTTTCCAACCAGAAAATGTCCATTTACCTGGACCGGATCTTGGTTAGGTTTAGTCGCGTGTCCATTTAACTGGACCATCGCTTTTGTCAGTTCTCCAACCAGAAAATGTCCATTTACCTGGACCGGATCTTGGTTAGGTTTAGTCGCGTGTCCATTTAACTGGACCATCGCTTTTGTCAGTTCTCCAACCAGAAAATGTCCATTTACCTGGACCGGATCTTGGTTAGGTTTTCTCGCGTGTCCATTTAACTGGACCGTCGCTTTGCATAAGAGACAGTGTGTCCATTGATTACTGGACCGTCACTTTTTCTCTTGCGTGTCCATTTAACTGGACCGTCGCTTTGCATAAGAAACAGTGTGTCCATTGATGACTGGACCGTCACTCTTTTTCTCGCGTGTCCATTTAACTGGACCCTCGCTTTGCATAAGAAACAGTGTGTCCATTGATGACTGGACCGTCACTCTTTTTCTTATCGTATTCTGTGCAAATATAAACTTAATATAATTTAACAGTGTGTCCATTGACGACTGGACCTTCACTCATTTGCTATTTTATTCTGTGCAAATATAAACTTAATATAACAGTGTGTCCATTGACGACTGGACCTTCACTCATTTGCTTATTTTATTATCAATATCAATATATCAACATCAATATCAACACATAATAAAATCGCAACTGTCTGCCTGTCTGAACGCCTGCGCACGCCAATCTCAGCAACCGCTCAACCGACCGCAATGCAGTCCTCTCCACTGCGTTGCGGTCTACTCCACCTAACATCCAGTGGCCGCTTTCTGTCAATCGGTTCACAAACAAAAAGTTATATAAATCTAAATAATCACATATAAAATGCAGCGTACGAAGTCGCAGGCAACAGCTAGTATGCAATATAACTATATAATTGTACTATGGTATAACCTTACTATAACAAGAACTAATACCCCTGGACTTATTTGTTCATTAAAACACTTTATGCGAAAAATGTTTAAGCAATCCTTTGGGTACCATTCAAGAATAAGTATCCCTGAAATTATTTGTTCATCAAAACACTTTATGCGAAAAATGTTTTAGCAATCCAGTGGGTACTATTTAAGAATAAATATCTCTGAAATTATTTGTTCATCAAAACATTTTATACAAAAAATGTTTTATCAATCCTGTGGGTACTATTCAAGAATTAATATACCTGAAATTATTGGTTCATTTGAACACTATATACGTTTAATAATTTAGCGACCCCTGTGGGTACTCACGAATTTCACCTCGTCGCCACTGAAGTAAACAGCTAACTCACTGCACAATCACTTTACTAATAATAACACTTTGTACTAAGTGAACAACTAACTCACTGCATATCACTTTACTATTACCTACACTTTGTACTCGTTAGACAAGTGTTGTCTTCTAGGCGTCCGGTGCAAGACTGACCTTGCCTCGCCCTACCTAGCTGACGTTGACAGCTCATTCGACTATGTACTTAGCGGAAATGACGTAGCCCTACTTTGGAATTATTCTAATAAAATTCATATCTAAATACTACACGTTTCAAGTGCTCAAATTTAATCAATGTTTTAAATTTGAATTTGAAGAATAATTTGATCATTTTAAGGCTTATTTAAATATTATTTTTATTTTATAATGATGTAAGGAATTCATTTAAGTTATAAAAAAAAATCATGCATATTCCCTATTGATGTTATTTTCATGCGTTCAAATGTAATGCCACAGACGGTTACCCATTCGAATATCACATGAGAGACTTATTTTGTTTCAGTAACCAAGCGAGGGTTCACGAGAAATGGCACAGCGGTTTTCAATATGATTGTCAGTTGTGCGGGCACAAATTCAGGTAGGTAGATACTTTTTTAAACTTGTTATGTTCATAACCTTTTTTAACGTGACAACGTCTTATAATTCGATGGAGCCGGCTGCGGCTGCACGAACGAAAAATGATGACGCAATACGTCGTTACCTCGCTCTGAGGCGTTCCATTTATTTTAGTAATGTTTTCTACAGATGGCACTATAAATAAAATAAATAAATATAAATAAATATTGTTGGACATTCTCACACAACACCATCTAGCCCAAACTAAGCTATAAAGCTTGTGCTATGGGATCTAGACGACTGATATACATACTTATATATTTTTAAATACATACATATTATACATAGAAAACACCCAAACTCCAATTAATAATCAATTGATCTGTTTTTATATTTCTTTTTGTTTTGTAATGTTATTTTTATTTGTATTTGTATTTGTATTTTTATTTTCTTATGACGTTGTCACGTTCAACCATCGTTAGTATACCGACTTTACAGACAACCGATTTTTATACCACTAAGGTGCTAAGTTGGCAGAGACAACTGTATGGGCTGTCTGACATATAATGCATTTTTTTAAGGTGAGGATAATGCTACAGGGATACTATGCCGGATCCTTACCGACTAAAAACTACACGAATCCTATCTAACAGCCTACGGTTGGGACCCCGGGTAAGCCTTCGGAAAGATGTCTCAAGACTCCCAACTTCAAAGACTATGTTTGAAGGACGTGTGTCTCAAGCAATAGCTCATGCCTTTATCGCTTATCCCTACTAATATTATACAGCAGGTCTGTCCAAACTAGATGGGACCCAGGGCCAACAAAAATGGCTAAATACATTGGAGGGCCGCAAAATATTTAACAAAGTAAAATACATGTTTAATAGTAGGTATCATTATTTTACTATCTACTTTCTCATTAATTTGTCTTTTACAATTCTGTCAACATCAACCTCAATATTAGTAGTAGCTAGACGCAGTGCATGTTTAAGTGAAGTATCTGTCAATGAAGACCTGTATTTCGATTTTATAAACTTTATTGTTCAATATGCACTTTCACAAAGGTAGGTACTGCCCATCATCGAGCCCATTTCTAGTCCGAAAGTCGTCAGTTTCGGGAAACGTTCAATAAGGAGCTTAAAAAATTCAATTCCTTCTGCCCTTGTAAAAGGGGTCTGATTGTAGATCACACAGTTCCAGTTGATAGTCAATCTTCACACTGTCAACTGCGACCGTTAAGGGATGAGTGAAGAGTGCTATATCACTCTTAAACTTTTTGACTTGAGACTAAACTTCGGAAATGATATTCGAAGTTCCACCGGCCACCGAGTACGAGCCCCAGATACTTCATCGAGGGCTCGATGCCGATGCTAACGCCCCCGACCTGTAGGCTGGATCCCGCAGGTGGCCCCATTCGAGGTCCGTGGAAGCACAGATCCTCGGATTTGAGAAGGGCGACCTCGAGACCCAGCCGCCGTATCCGACCCACGAGTTGAGCAACCCTTGCCATGGCCCTTAGTGCTGCATCTCGGTGCGTTCCTTCCCGCGCCGTAACGAGGGTGTCGTTGGCGTAACATGTTACGCTGACCCCTCGGGACCACACAGCACCCAGTCGTAACCGATGTTCGACAGGAGCGGCCCTAATACCGATCCCTGTGGAACACCGCACGACATATCCCGCCGACCCGGCCCTAGCCAGCTCGAGTAAGTTATGGCCCTCTCGGAGAGATAGCTGACAATTCGACGGAGGTAGGGAGGCACCTTTTGGTAAATAAGGGCCTCCCTAACGCAGCCCAGGGCAATGTGTTGAAGGCGTTGGCGATGTCAAAAGACACCGCCACCACCACCTCACCATGAGAGACTGCTTCCTCCGTCATGCCTTTAATGCATATGATCGCGTTCACGATGGAGCGCCCTTGACGGGAGCTAAACTGGCTATCGGCCAGAGCAGGCCCCACGCGTGTGAGCGCCCGACGAGGCGTTGTGCAATAAATGAACTCTAAGAGCTTGCACACCTCGTCAAGCAACACGATCGGCCCGTACCCTGATGGGGAATTTGCTGAACGCCCCGCCTTTCAGATCAAGACCAGTTCCCCAGTCTTCCAGACCTTGGGAAACTGGTTTTTTTTTCGAGGCATGCGCTAAAGAGCCCTATAAGTCGAGGCCCAAGCTCCTCGAGAGCCAGGACCCACGCTCGGCCTGGAATGCCGTCGGGTTGATCGAATACATACCCAAAATATTTCAATTACGTCGCGGGAAAAATAATTGGCACATTAATATATTTAAATAAAGAAGATAAAAAGATTCTGCGGGCCGCAACAATTGACGCCGCGGGCCGCACGAATCGAACCTATCCCAGGTTCGATTCCCGGCTCAAGCAGGAGAAGAATCTCAATTAGACTGTTTTTTTTTTCTTCAGATAGTGTGTAAGCTTTACAATAAAAACATATTTACTTGGTCTTCCTTTAATTTAAGATAGTATGTTACTTAAAAGAAATTGTTCCTTATTAAAGACTCTTTCGGTTGGTATCATAAAACACAGGATGTTTTTTTTTTTCACATCTCCCAGGTTCGATTCCCGATTCAAGCAGTGGATTTTTCAAAAATCTTAAAATGCAGTTTTACTTACTTTTAAAAATAAAGGAATGTTTCCTTTCAGCAAAACTTGCCATTATCAATAATAAGGGTACCGTCCCTCCAGCTACAGTCTTTAAATTCCACCCTGTATATGCGAAAGTAACTCTTGTCTGTCTGTCTGGCTGTTTGTTACTCTTTCACGCCTAAACGGCTGGAGCGATTGAGATGAAATTTGGTATAGGGATAGTTCGAGGCCCTGGGAAGGACATAGGCTACTCTTTAACCGACTGTGCAAAAGGAGGGTTATGATTTTACGATATAACGACTCTTCCGCGATAACGACTTCTACGCGGTCGTAGCCGCGGGGAACAGCTAGTTATTTATATTAATATACTAGCTGAGCCCGCAACTTCGTTTACGTCACATAAGGTGTATGAAAGGAAAGGTATTTCTTCATCATAGTCATCAAGCAGCGTCTGAAACTGCCCTGATTAAGCCATCACGCCAGTTTAGGTTCACTCACATTCAAAGAAACCCCTACAATTAAAATTTTCAAAATATCTGATTCTTAAAAGTGTTATAACTATTTTATTTCTAAACCGATTTACATAAAACAAACGTTAAATGTTAACTGGAGCAAACCTCAACACAATAAAAAAAACCGCATTGCAATCGGTTGAGCGGTTACTGAGATTAGCGTGCACAACCGTACAGACAAACAGATATACAGACATACAGACATACAGACAAACAGACAAAAATTCTAAAAATCATTGTTTTGGGTTCTATTGCGTTCATAAAGCCCCCCTATAATATTTTTTCATATTTATCTTCCATGTACAGACAGCGACCTGTTACGATTTTATTATATGTATGATGATATGATATGATGATATGATATGATGATGATGATATGATATGATGATGATGATGATATGATATGATGATATGATTTTTTTTCAGAAAACCAACTTCGTACCTGTCTCATATGCGGAACCGTCATCCAACGGAGCATATCTGTGATATCTGCGGCGAGTGCTTTGTGGGCAAACATGGATTGCAGATGCATAAGAGTAAAAGTCACAGGAATGAGCCCACTGTGAGTATATTTCTTGTATACATGGTTCGATTCCCACCGGAGACAAATATTTGTGTGACCCATAAATGTTTGTCTCAAGAGTCTGGGTGTTTCTATGCATAATAAGTATGTATTTAAAAGTATATAAGCATTAATATCCGTGGTCTGATACCCATAACACAAGCAGGTTATTCCTAGCTTACTTTGGGATCAGATAGCGTTGTGTGAAATGTCCGTGAATATTTATTTATTTATTTATACACACATGTAAAGGGTGAAAATTAAAGACCGTGGTTGGAGGTAAAATATTGATGATAGCTGATTTTGCTGAAAAGAAACATTCCTCTATTTTTAAAACTAAGTAAAAATGTATTATTTTTTTTTTGAAAATCACCTGCTCGAGCCGGAAATCTAGCCGGTGAGATTTGAAAAAAAAAACATCCTGTATTTTATGATACCAACCGAAAGAGTCTTTAATAAGGAACAATTTCTTTTAAACAACATAGCATCTTAAATTAAAGGAAGATCAAGTAAAATATGTTTTTATTGTAAAGCTTACTCACTATCTAAAGAAAAGAATAATAATAAGTAGTTTAAAAAACTAAACAACACGCTTTTAGCACGCACAAAAGAAAAGCGTGGAGCGTTTTGTCCAAAAAGAATAAAGATTACATAAAAGTAAATATTTCATAAAGATGATTACCCCATTTCGTATAAGTAATTATTTATCGTTCATCACGAACTAAAATTGTTTATGTTCACCTGCGATCTAATGAAGATTTGGCAAAGGGAAAACTCTTGAGTCATCAAACTAAATGCCCGAATTATTTTGTAATTTTTAGTGCGTGCTAAAAGCGTGTTTTTTAGTTTTTAAAACATCCTGTATTTTATACAGGTGTTTTTTTTTTCACGTCTCCCAGGTTCGATTCCTGGCTCAAGCAGGTGATTTTTCAAAAATCTTTAAATGCAGTTTTACTTACTTTTCAAAATAAAGGAACGCTTCCTTTCAGCAAAACTTGCCATAATCAATATTAAGGGTACTTTACCTCCAACTACCGTCTTTAAATTCCACCCTGTATATAAGGCAACGCACCCCTAGTTATGCCATGGGTTTGGAATGAGTAACACGATGCAAATACTATTGGTTTTATTGCACTCATTCCAACTTTTATTCGAATTTGTACAATTTAATAGAAAACTAGCTGACGTCACGTGGTTTCACCCAAGTAGTTCTTGTTCCCGTGGGAATACGGGAATAAAATATAGCCTATGTTCACCGCAAAGAGTGTAGCTTCCCAACAGTGAAAGAATTTTTCAAATCGGTCCAGTAGTTCCGGAGCCTATTCGTTACAAACAAACAAACAAACAAACAAAAAACAAATCTTTCCTCTTTATAATATTAGTATAGATTGGCCCTCGCCCATCGAATATGCCCAATTCCGATACTGATATCGGAATTTCGATATTGAGATCCAATATCGGAACTCAATATCGGAATTGAATTCCTTCCGATATTACATGCCCTAGCTAAAATGGACATGCACAGGTTGACACGATCGGCTGTTCAAAATTTTTTAAGCCGCTTATAAGACCTTCAACTTAGCTTAACGACTGTGATGTTATATGTATGTACTATGTATATTACAACTGCATTTTGAGTTTAGCCGAAAAAGATTAACAGTTTGAAAATTACAGCAGTTGCAAATTTTTCGAAAAATCGTAACTCCGCAGTGAGATTTTACGAATCTATTTTCTTTTTCAGTTAGAAGAAACCGAAGAACCGGCCATTGATAGATTCTGCAGCGAATGTGACATACAGTTCTACAGTAAGGATGCTTGGAAGAGGCACATACTGTGTTCTATCAAACATACGCTGAAGAATGAAACTAGGTAAGGTAACAACGTTAAACGATTAGGGCTTCCTGAACTATTTGTACTGTGACGCCCTTGGTACTTGGTTATTTTATTACGACGCCCCTCAACCCCGCCCCCCCCCATGTTAATAATACCAGAGATAATATAACAGTATTACATAGAGATCGGCAACTCCCTGCCTCCCACTGAGTAAGCTTCCCCATCCCCCCACCAAAGTTGATGTGTCTATTGCTGTGTCAGTACTTGAGAGAGTGTCACTGCGTTGCATTACGTATTACTAGCTACGTACTTTGTGCTATTGCTTTGGTTTAATTTGTGCTTAGCCGAGGGTAGATTTGAAAAAAAGTACCTAGATACATGAGATTGCGTTCTGTTCCTTATTATTTTGTTTCCATAGCTAGTGTCCCTAGTATGCTCACACACACATTCAAGCTTGATTCAAGCATTCAGATTACGTGTATATTAGTGTGGGTGAAAACGAACATTTTTGTATGGAGTGTCCGCCCTGTGATAATGAACTTAAAAATCAAATGTTATATTAATATCATTCATTCATTCAAATAGTAAGTTTTACTTCCGTCTAAAAAAAAATCTGAGTTACTACCTAGTCGCGTCTAAAGAAGTTTTACTCAAAAAAAAATTACTAATAAGTGGTGGTCAATCCATTTCGACATTTCTGATTTTTCGCCACAATTCGCAGAGGGAGCATGAAAGTGAGTGCCACCGCCTCAAAGGAGCTCCAAGGAACGAATATTTGGTTGGCCATTCTGAAATTGGAGCTCCGTTTTGGAAAATTCCAGCTATCATTTCTTTTTGTTTCAATTTTTTTTTTTTTTTATACAAAGAATGCTTTTTCTGTTACTGTTTTGGTTGCTGTTTTTTACTATTTTTTGTTACTTATTTGATGAATGGAGACCGGTTGACATCCGTGGTAGGGGTCTGGTTGAAAACCAGCGCTAGGCACCAGTCTAGCACACGCTGAACCAGGCCCCATTCGGCACGCTTTGGGGATAGCAACTACGATAATGTTTTTTTTTACTGAACAATTATTCTCTCTCATAAGTTGAATGTAAGTATCCTTAATGCGAATGCTGAATAAAATTTTTCTTTCTTTAGTTTTACTTGTTTTCTGTTGCTAAAACTGCAGAAAAGCATGTTTCCCACAAGCTCGAAGTAGCAAATGGTAATAAGAACTTAAATACAGCAGTGTTGATGGCACGGTATTCATTAGAAACTGAGCTTCAAAATTCAAACTGTTTATCTCTGTCGTATTGAAGCTTTAGGACATAATCACAGGACAATGCTATTAGTTTTTAGGGTTTAGTAGCCAAATGGCAAAAACGGAACCCTTATAGATTCGTCAAGTCTGTCTGTCTGTCTGTCCGTCTGTGTGTCACAGCCATTTTTCTCCGAAACTATAAGGCCTATGCTATTGAAGGTAAGTAGATGTATTCTGTGAACCGCATTAAGATTCTTATATAAAACTAGAAAAAAAGTAGTAAATTTTGGGGGTCCCCATACTCAGAACTGAAACTCAAAATTTTTTTTCATCAAACCCATATGTGTGGGGTATCTATAGATAGGTCTTCAAAAATGCTATCGTGGTTCCTAACGTCATTTTTTTCGAAAATGAATAGCTTGCGCAAGAGACACTTCCAAAGTAGAAAAATGTGCCCCCCCCCCCTCTAACTTCTAAACTAAGAGAATGATAAATCTAAAGAAATTATATGATGTACATTGCCATAAAAACTACCAACGAAAATTAGTTTGAACGCGATATATAGCTGGTAGTTTTTTTTAATACGTCATAAACAGCAATTCTTGGTTAGAAAAATGACTACCACTGCGAACGTGTTAAAAAATCAAAGTTACACCGAACTATAAGAACTTATACATTATGTTACTAGCTGCTACGAAACCCTTCATGGG
Organism: Miltochrista miniata; assembly: GCA_933228765.1. NCBI lineage: Eukaryota > Metazoa > Arthropoda > Insecta > Lepidoptera > Erebidae > Miltochrista > Miltochrista miniata. Next base: position 10,188,764 of record OW121772.1, read on the forward strand.
CGAGTTCAACTCGCACTTGGCCGGTTTTATTTCTTCTTCTTCTGTTGTAAGTTTCGATGCTATGGGCGTCTGGAAGGGTTTGTGTACCAGACATATTGCAGACTATCGGGAAAATATTTTTGGTTTCAACGCTCGTATCAACTCGCGACGCCCCTAGGACCAGACCGCGTCGCACAGTTTGGGAAGCCTTGCTATAGTTTATAGAGGTTATACAATCTATCGGATTATTTTACGTTAGATTGTAAGCTAATTAAAGGAAAAAATATTATTTACAAAAACACAAACAACGCCCAACAGCCTACGGCTGGGAGCCCCGGGTAAGCCCTCAAAAGGATACCCCAGGACTCCCAACAGACCTACGGCTACCACTGCGGCCTGACCTAGAGGGAGGGGTTCGGGTCTTTGAGGGGTTCGGGTGCTATCCCGCGTCTTTGAGAGGATTTTCGGGTATTATCCCACTTCTCACTGGAGGGACAATCCCCTCACGTCACGCAAATATGCTGATTGTTGTTAGTTTTTTTGTTAAACCTGTTAATATTGTGCAGGTCGTCGTGTCAGATATGCGAGTGGCGAGGCGACAGTAGCGCCCTCGGTACACACTTGCGGACACACGTGAAACAACTAGGCCGCATGCGCACCTCACATATACGGACCAATCTGCGCACTGGCAGTACTGTGTCGCGATCTACTTGTACTCAGGTAAGTGTCTGTCTGTCTGTCTGTATGTATGTACATGTACAGCTGAGCTAAAAAGTTAAAAAGCTGACGATTGAAACTTGAATGAACGTCGTAGCTTCACCGAGTCGAAAGTTATACTAAATGGAAATCTCGAGACGCAGCAAAATGACCTTCAAAATGGCGGGGCTGCCCCCTCCCCCGCGTGCGATGTGTTACAGTCCTTACTTAGCGTAATAAGTTCTTTGATTCTTTAGCTATCAAGTGGTGTAACTGAAATTTGGATGGAGATGAAAGATATGTAGCTACAATACTAAACTGTAGCCCCCGATTTTGTTATCATTTTTTTTTTGGAATGCATCCCTATGGAAGTAATTTTAAAGACATATTCACGTCAAAAGGTGCCACTGTGCAGTTTAGTGGCCTTTAGAAAGAAGCACCAATCAATATTATAGTTGCCAGTGAACGTGTGGAGGAACGGGAAAGATTTGATTGTTTGTTTGGTTGCAGCGAATAGGCTCCGAAATTACTAAAATGATTTGTAAAATTCTTTCACTGTTGGAAAGGTACACTATTCCCGGTGAACATAGGCTATATTTTATTCCCGTATTACTACGGGAACGGGAACTGAGCGTGTGAAACCTTGTGACGTCTACTATTTGTATATAGAGACAGCAGCGGCCGCATTTTTTTTTTTACGTGAGGGAAAATCCTCATGGATGTTATGCCGGACTCCTACCGACTAAAAAACCTCACGTAACGCCCAACAGCCTATAGTTGTGAGCCCCGGGTAAGCCCTCGGAAGGATGTCCGGCCTACGGCCGCCACCGCGGCCTCGCCCAGGGGCTGGTTCGGGTGCTATCACGCGTCTTTGGGGGGTTTCCGGGTGTCATCCCGCTTCTAAGGAGGAGCGTGCGTGAGTTGCTCACGTCACGCTGCCGTCATGGGCCTGCTTCTGTAAGGACGGTGAGCGACCCTCTCACCGTCCTCAGACCCCCGGTCATGGTGGCCGATAGTCCTCGGCGAACGTTATTGACACTATTAATTACTAGATGATGCTCGCGGCTTCGCCCGCGTGAAATTCGGTGCCCGTTTCCGCTTCTCATGGGACCATATTCCCGGGATGAAAAGTAGCCTGTGTGTTATTTCAAGCTATAAGCTATCTCTGTACCAAATTTCAGTCCAATCTGTTCAGCCATAAGAGCGTGATTGAGTAACAAACATCTTCACAAACTTTCACATTTATAATATTAGTAGGATTAAATTCATTAATAGGTACTTGTTTTTTCAGTGCGGTTCGACGTTCGTGAATCGTTCGAAGTTAGAAGCACACATCAACAGGATACATCTAGGGCTGAAGTACAACAAAAACATCGTGTGCGAAGTCTGCGGGAAGCATTGTACGGTGAGTGGGCCCAAGATGACTTCCTTGCGGCACTCCTTTATTGTAGTCGAAAATAGGATAAAGTACGAATATTTTACACTAGCGGACGCCACGCGGTTTTACCCGCGTAGTTCCCGTTCCCGTGGGAATACGGGAATAAAATATAGCTTATGTTCACCGCAAAGAGTGTAGCTTCCCAACAGTGAAAGAATTTTTCAAATCGGTCCAGTAGTTCCGGAGCCTATTCGTTACAAACAAACAAACAAAAAAACAAATCTTTCCTCTTTATAATATTAGTATAGATATATTTTCATGGGCCCAGTATAACTTCCTTGCGGATCTTCAGTCTAGATACTGAAATGTATATTTTTTGTACTTGGCACACAAAGCCCACATCAAATGGATACATTTATGGCGCAAATATATCTAGATATTAGAAGCTAGAAGAAAGTATGAATATTTTTCGGGATATTTTTAAAGGCCCAGGATGACCTCCTTGCGGCACTCCTTTATATTATTTGAAACTACATAGAATAACTATAAATATTTTTTGGGATATTTTTGATCGGCCCAGGATGACCTCCCTGTGGCCGTCCTACATTTAGTAGAAGCTAGAATAGTGCATGAACATTTTCATGGGCCCGAGATTACCTCCTTGAGGCAGTCCTTTACTTTAAATACTAGAACCTAACTCATGTACCGTGAGAGGTAGACAGTTGAAATTTACAAAGATTATGTATTTCTGTTGCCAAACAACAAAAACAGAAAAATATATTTAAGAGTCCATATGACGCCAAAAAGACTATTACTTTGATCTAGATCTCAGGACTCGTGAGGTCTGCTGAATTAAAATTTGAACACAGACAACTTCAGTTTATGAACTAAAAATGCTCTAGGCTTGAAACACAATTACTAATAAAATCCTCGATAGATTTTTTGTGTTGAAAATACCTCGATTTCGTGGAAGTTTAAGCTATATATCGTATGTTATAAGTTTTTTTTTATAATATAAAATATTTTCAAGAAAGACAATAGTAAAATCTTCATTTGCACTAGAGCATTTTTTTTCATATTGGTTATAGTTTTATAATTAATTTATTTCGTTAAAAGCGCACAAAAACCGATCGCATCTCTCTCTTTCTTGCACGCATGTATATCTTCTATCTTATTTTAACAATTTGGCGTCTGGTAGGCTCTTAAGAGGCTCACATACGTAAAACGTGAATATTTTGGCAATTATCGTACGGGACTCTCCGTGCACGATACCGACTAGCACTTTGCCAGTTTTTTAAATCGATTTTTTAATATATTCCAGTCAAACGCAACACTAAAATACCACCAGCGCACACACACAGGCGAACGACCGTATTCATGTGAACAATGCTCCAAGCGTTTCCCGGACTCGAATCAACTACGGATTCACACAAGGATACACACAGGCGAGAGGCCTTACGTTTGTACAGCCTGTGGCAAGAGTTTCAGTCAAAAACCCGCTCTGAATAGACATTATAGGGTGAGATATTGAAATAACATAATGCTAGAATTGATAAGAAATAACGTAGAAAATAATTGAAGAATATGCTGTTTATATGGCAACCCGTTAGAAAAAATAACCTTATTTAGTCTATGGTTTTGAGCAAATTGACACTGACATATAGTGACACTTCTGACAGCTTCTGACAATGTTGCCAGTAAAAAAAAATATTTCTTCCTTTTCTGGACTTTTTGTCAAATGTACGCGCGTGGCACGAAATGGTCTGTTCGTTTTTTAGGGTTCCGTAGCCGAATGGCAAAAAACGGAACCCTTATAGATTCGTCATGTCTGTCTGTCTGTCTGTCTGTCTGTCTGTCTGTCCGTCCGTGTGTCACAGCCATTTTTCTCCGAAACTATAAGACCTATGCCATTGAAACTTGGTAAGTAGATGTATTCTGTGAACCGCATTAAGATTTTTATATAAAACTAGAAAAAAAGCAGTAAATTTTGGGGGTCCACATACTCAGAACTGAAACTGAAAACTTTTTTTTTTCAAACCCATACGTGTAGGGTATATAGATACCCCACACGTATGGGTTTGAAAAAAAAAAAGACCTATCTATAGAGATAGGTCATCAAAAATGCTATTGAGGTTTCTAACATGATTTTTTTCTAAACTGAATAGTTTGCGTAAGAGACACTTCCACTTCCAAAGTGGAAAAATGTGTCCCCCCCCCCCCTCTAACTTCTAAACTAAGAGAATGATAAATCTAAAAAATATATATAATGTACATTGCCATAAAAACTACCAACGAAAATTGGTTTGAACAAGATCGAGTTGGTAGTTTTTTGTTAATACGTCATAAACCACAATTTTCGCCTGTATAAATCACTACCACTGCGAACGTGTTAAAACATCAATCAAAGTTACAACGAACTACAAAAACTTTTATATTATGTTACTTGCTGCTAACTCTGCTAAGGAACCCTTCATGGGCGAGTCCAGCTCGCACTTGGCCGGTTTTTTTTTTGTGATATGAGAGAACGAATGCACACCAGACACAACTAATACAATACATAGTCTGCTAGTCTGCTTGCGAAGACGAAATTCTCAAATCGGTAAGGATCACCGACATAAAAGGATGCCGCGTGTGCCTGTACCCTGCGCGCCAAAAAGATGACAAAATTTCTTCTTTCAATGCGGTGTCAATTATTATTCTACATTTCGCGTTTTTGACGACACTGTATGTGTTAAAAAGTGACACACTAGATTTTTTACTTTTTTTTTCACAGGTACACACAGGCGATAAGCCATACTCGTGTCAATACTGTTCAAGAACTTTCAGCCAATCAAACTCTTTGAAGCTTCACGTCCGTACAGTGCATTTAAAAATACCCTCGAATAGCAGAAAAAAGTTGCCAAGTAACGCGACGCAAGATGATGGGGAGAAAACTGAACAAAAAGTTGAAGTAATTGCTCAAGCACAAGAAGCTGTCGCTTAGATTTAAGTTAAAATATAAAAAAAAGAGTACTGAAATCTAATGTCTACTTTTTTATTTTCCACTTTTACTTTTCTATCTTTTGAGTCGCTTAGTTTTGGCGCAGGTTCTTTCGACTGTGTATGAGTGGCACTTCTGCCCTGCAGAGGAGATCAAGTTGAAAAGCTTCTCAGAACACTCGCGTATTTGCACTAAGGCTGAGGCCGCACTTGCGGTTACCGCGGCGGTTTCTAACCTCAAAATGTCAAAACATTGACTTGATTTCACTGATTTCGACAGTTTGATGACATTTTGAGGTTAGAAAACGCAGATGCGGCCTCGCACTGAAATATTACCCCCCTGAGATGAGTAACCGACTTTGGCATTGGAACTTATAGAACGCAGCAACGACTGTTTTGTTTTTGTCACTTTCCTAATTTCACAAATGGCTCCTGCAAAGTTTTCACGGCTTTAGTGGAGTAGAGCTTTGACCGAAATTAAACAGGAATACGCTGCGATCTATGAGAATCTCGTAATCATTAAAAAGAACAAAAATGTTCTTGACTTTGACAAACTCTCAATCCGAGGAAAGCCAAAGAAGAAAAGAAAATAAAACTACGCTTGTTCCTGTCGTACATAATAAAAATGGAGTCGTATAGTATGCATCTGCCGTATCCCTTCGGGTGAAAAAGCCGTGACCATAACTTGGTAATGTTATAAATGCGAAAGTTTGTGAGCCTGGATGAATGCTGCTCTTCCACACTCTATGACCTCTGACTGAACGGATCTGGCTGAAAGGAGGATGCAAATCCTGGTCCACCCCTTCAATAGCTATGTGTGTTACATAGCTGGATAGGTATTTTTGACCTGAATAAAATTTACTATGGCGCCAAGTTCCAAATGTTAGTCCGTTCAGAGTTATTTTTTGTTTATATATTTATTCTTTATAAACATTGTAGTTTTAGCAGGAGCCACGCAATTATATTTACTTGCATTTCTGTACTACGTACACGTTCTGTAAATCATTTTATTAGCTTTGGGAACCTACCAAATGAAGTTAGCGAGATCTTACTGCAGCGAACATCTGCAAAATGGAATGTATACAATAGAAGTATACCGAGAAGCTGCACTAGATGATTTACCTGATTTTGGCATTGATGGTGATGCTTGGCTCTTACGTGTCGTATACAGTCGCGACACGTGAGAGCTAGAATGTACTACTGCTATTTATTGGTTCACGATAATAATATTCTACAAAGATATTGTACCTGCATGACGGGACGACGTACAGTAGGAACCTGTGCGCATATTGTTTCAATAGTTTGGTATCTGGGATACGCCAGACACGAGGCGTTTGTAGGCCCAGCGTTATTTTTAAATGACGTCATTGTAGATCATGATCATTAATAAATAAATGTTTATTATTAAAATATATTATCTTTTATTTATAAAAAGCATGTGTTAACGATAAGGTCTGTTTAAAATTTACATTTTTGAAAAATAAAACATTTAACATTGTTATTGAATCTTGTAAAACCACTATGTTTAAAAAAAGAATAACTCTGAACGGACTAACGTTTAAACATGGCGCCCTAGTAACTTTTTTTCAGCTCAAAAGTACCTATCCAGCGTCGCAACACACGTAGCTATTGGAAGGTGGGACCAAATTTCATAGAAACCCTGGCATCCTCCTTTGGTACACACAAATATAGATTATATTCTAGCTAAAATAACACATAGGCTATTTTTAATCGTTCCAATGGGATGCGAGAATAGGAACAGAAATCCACGTTTGCCCCATCTGGTATCATAAACGGGATAGTTGTTAAGTATAGATGTAAGTCTCTCTTCACGCTCTGGGTCTTAAGGATCTGGTTAAGTTGCGTACTTGGATAGATTATATTCTGGAACGAATTCCACGAGCTGCAAATGCCATCTGCTAGGCTATAATATAGCCTAGAACCGTAATTCGATTCGATTAACATATTATGTTAATCGAATCGAATTACGGTTCTTTACGAGAACTTACATTACAATTTGTTCTCCTCATGCTCAAGACCATAATATCACCGTGGACTCTGGAGTTCTATATTTTTATTTATTTAATGAGCACGCTTGTGATTGTGGAATAATCTTCCTGCCTCGGTTTTCCCAAACGTCAACAGTATGCCCAAACGTCAACAGTATGGGGTTCTTCAAAAGAGGTCTTATATCTTATTAGAAGGTTCTTGCAGGGTGGGCAACGCCTTAGACCATATATCACGGGACTAGCCTTTGCGAACCACCGCATACAAAAATATTCTGCCAGTTTTCATACAAGTGAAGGGGGAAACACAAAGACATATAAAATTTCATTGCATTTAAAAATGTTTTAATCGACAAACGCGTAATGGCTGTTGTGTGTTAATTTTTATTGTACAGTCAACTACAATGAAACGTACTAGTTTAATCATATAAAATGATGTACTGATGTACAGTGCTTTTTATAAAGCCAAAAGACGAAATGGTCATGCATGTGCAATGGCAGAAAACAATGCTTAAGTAAGGCGCATCCTGTGGTTAGATGATCTAAGGGCAACGCGAATGTAGCATCTCTGGTGTTGCAAAAGTTCATAGGCTATAGTGACCACTTTGCATCAGGCGGACTTGTATGCCAGTTTAGCGTATAAGGGGGGGAAATGAGCCATATCGTGTGACTATCCAGATAAAAAAAACTATGAAAACAGGTAATTAACTATTTACAATTACGAATTCGATACACTAATTTTGCAAACGTCCATAAGCTACGGCGACACTTTCCATCAGGTGGGCCGTAAGCTTGTCTGCCACCTCAGTAGTATACAAAAACTAAGCTATTTCGAAAGAGTGGATAAATGTAATGAAATAAATGCTAAATAATACCCATACGAATAGAGCATGAATAATTATTATGCATAATAGCTAAAATGGAATTCAGTAATGCACAGACGTAAAAGACAAATATGGTTTTTAAAAAACAGGTACAATAATTTTCAATGCTATGAAATCAAAATAATAACATGCATAAATAAAATACATTTATTGTTAAAAATTACAGAGAAACCTAATTATTACATATCTATATTTACATTATTACTATCTAAACTAAACCTAAATAAGGCCCCCGTGGCATTGTGCCCAAAAGACTAGCAGCATTCCCCCTCTGAATAGCAATACCTATTCGTTGAGCGAGAAAACTGCCAGCCCTTAAATAAATAAAAAACTTGAGAGGTGTCAAGGGACACCCGAATGGAACGAAGTTCCTTTCAATTAATTAGTGCAGGAATTGTAATAAAATTTTATTTTAATTTTAAAATTTTATTGTACAATAACAAAAACAAAAACAGAAACAGAAACAAAAACAAAAACAAAAACAAAAACAAAAACAAAAACAAAAACAAAAACAAAAACAAAAACAAAAACAACACCCCTCCCCCCTTCCCCCCCCTTTCCCCCCTCCCTCCCCCCATATTAAAGGAGGGTAGAGTTACCTCTACCCTCCATACTATAGCAAAAACATATAAACGGCCGAATTGAGTAACCTCCTTTTTTGAAGTCGGTTAAAAAAGTGTCGTGACAATTTTTCGTAAGAATTTTTTCCGTCTAGCCCCCTTTCACAACGCGCGATAAGGAACTGCGTTCCAATAAATTTTAAAGTTCAATGTAATTCTTATTATTAGCAACGGTTTGTGCAGGCACAAATATCCGAGAGCTGGTAACACTGTTACTGAATACTGTCATTCATTCTAATCAAACTCCAATCAGATTTCAGATTATGTCAAAGCAAAGCAAAGACATTAAAAAAAAGTTGTGTACACGATAAACGACGAATTTATTAGTGTTTTGTTATAGATATTTGTTAATGATAATTATAAAATTAGTGTAAATATTAGTTTAAGATGACTAGATAAAGCATAATCAAACTTCAACTGATGTTATAAAGCACTCAAAACTCAAATAATTCCTTCAATAACTGTGATGTTTACAGATTTATAATCGGTCAACTACTACAACAAAATTTAATCGTTTGAAATGTTACCTATTTTGATGTATAATAATATGGAAGGGAGTTCTAATTCGTTAAATAATACGCCTAACTCGAGTTACAATCAATATGATGATAGTATAATACTAAATTGTGTGAGAAATCGTAAGAAAGTGAGCGAATTACCAAATTGTCCGGTTTGTAGTTGTACTATTCGACACGGAGAATTGGATTCTCATTTGATTTCTGAAGTTGAAAGACTGCAAAAACTGTCTGGAAGTAGTTCTAAAAGGAAACTTAGTGCTAATTTTAGTGGATCTAGTGGTAATTTGGCTGTTCCTGGCACTAGTACGAGCGTGGATGTGCCTGAAGACGAAATCGATGTATCCGGTTGTTTAGGCAGCGATGTTTACCAAGTAAGTTTATATCAAAAAGTTTTTATCTAGCTGGAAGTGTTCTCTATGTTCAAATATACCAAAATATGCCTGGGAATGCCCAATGTTAGAGACCGAAAACTACATTAGTTTAGGTTATGTAATTAGAACTTGTTTACAATGAAAAGAACTAGTTTAATAGATAAATTTGCATTATATTTGAGAGCAGAAAGAAACTTAAATAGCCTCTGCCAAATGTATGGTTCATTTTTATAAGAGACCAGCAATCTTCACATGGCAACACCCACTTAGGTCCTGTTCCCGTGGGATATGGGAATATAATATAGTCTACGTCACCCGGGGATGGTATAGTCATGGTCACCCATTCAAGGACTGGCCACAGTGAAAGTTGCATACTGCAGTGATCGTTTACAGAACACTGAGTCCTCGGGGCTACAAGAGTTTCACGTGCTGAATTAAAAGGAGATATTAATACATCAGAGCTACCCAGCAGTAAATTGTCGTAGGCAAATTTAATTGTTTCTTAGAGTGGTATTATTATTCTCTTGTGGGGACGCCGGAAGGTCCAACAACCACCTTTCTGCTGCTCATTTCATCCATTTCCCCAGGACACTTTCTAGGGATGTGTTTGGGTATCCCAGCAACTTTAGATCCCAGATTAGAGTGGTGGCTCTTGGCATATTTTTACGAAGTGTCTTATTAATACACATTATTGTATGTTGTGGTTATTATGTTCAATAAAACAATAGTTTTGTAACATTGTTGTATTTAATAGCACTAGGTACAGTTTGTCTATAAAGTCGTGAAATTAAATGAGGGCGCTGCTGAATGCATGTATGCAACCCTATATAGTTATTATTATTAAATTAATACACTAGCAGCTAATGCTGATGCGTGTATATCACTGCACTTGCATTTACAGGTTATTAAATGCTTGTCAAGTCTATTCTTAAAAGTGTTTATGTTAGGGGCACTTATCACAATCTCCGGTAAAGAGTTCCACATATGCACTACACGGTTAGGCAGAAAATGTTTCCTAGGATTGCTAGCGCACTGAGACTTATTGAGTTTCATAGTGTGACCTCTGAGATGTTTATTTGGGTTCATTGTGAACATATCCTGAAGGCCTTCTACATTGTAATGCTTATTAAGTATTTTGTAGGTCTCTATGAGGTCACCTCTATTCCTTCTCTGTTCCAATGTTGTTTAGTTTAGTTCTAAAAGGCGTTCCTCATATGTCTTATTCTTCAATGTGATAACCATTTTCGTTGCTCTTCTCTGAACTTTTTCTAACATAAGAATATCTTTTTTGAAATATGGACTCCATATCTGGAAGGCATATTCAAGGAGGGGTCGTATGTATGTCTTATAAATGTTGATAAATAGGTCCTTGGTAATAACATAGAATGCCTTTCTTATCATGTATAATACTGAATTTGCCCTTTTAGTTATATTTATTATGTGTTCATCCCATTTCAGGTTGCTGGTTATTGTAACTCCAAGATCTCTCTGGGAGTTCACTGCTTGCAATGGTACAGACTCAATTGTGTACTTATGTTTAGGGTTACCACTGCCAATATGCAGAACCGTGCATTTGGTCGCATTCAGCGAAAGCAGCCAGTCCTTTGTCCACTGCACTATCCGGTCTAGGTCTTGTTGAATTATGTTGCAAGAGATTATTGGATTTCCCATAATTTTGGTATCATCTGCGTATATTGACAATCTTGAATGAATGCCAGTTCCGATGTCTGCAATGTATAGCACAAACAAGATAGGTCCAAGCACGGACCCTTGTGGTACACCACTATGGACATCTAGAGCGTCTGATAATGTTTCACCTACTCTCACCTTGAACTTTCTGTTGGTAAGGAAGTCTTCCATCCAACGAAGAAGTTGCCCACGTACTCCCAGGTGTTCCAGTTTGGTTAATAGCCTTTTAAAAGGGACCCGATCGAAAGCCTTTTCATAATCCAGATATATAACATCAGTGGGTTGTTTGTTGTTCCAGTCCATAGTCCATAGTACGACCAAAATGATTTTGATACGAGGAGTTCGTTCCGAGTAAAATCTTACTAATATTATAAATGCGACAGTTTGTGAGTGTGGATGTTTATTACTCTTACACGCTCGAACGGTTATAGGGATCTGGCTGAAATTTGGTACAGGGATACATTATAATCTGGAATAACCATGGCTACTTTTTATTCCGGGAATAAGTTCTTACGGGAAGCGGGAACGGGAACAATACAAATATTATAAATGCGAAAGCTTATGAGTGTGGATGTGAGACTCTTTCACGCTCGAACAGTTGAACTGATCTGGCTGAAATTTGGTACAGGGATACATTATATTATAGTCTGGAATAACACATAGGCTACTTTTCATCCCGGGAATAAGTTCCTACGGGAAGCGGGAACGAGAACAAATTCGACACGGGCGAAGCTGCGGGCATCAGCTAGTGAGTTAATAAATAAAACACATTATACATTTTTAATTTTGTTTCTGTTTTATTGAATCAAATCCAGAATAAAGTTATTGAACCAGATCCAGAAGCCCCGGTCTAATAGCGTCTTACAACCCACCAGCAGGTGCCTAGCAGTCCCAATTGCTTTGCCACAATCATGTAATTACATGTTTTATCTGTAACTTTCCCCCATCTGACAAGGATTTTTTTGGCGCAGTGCTCAAATATTAAAATCGTCTATTTCTTTCTTTGCCGACCTTTTCTGTGTTTACCAGGAGTTTCAAACTTTCCTTCATTATTAAAACCTTCGTTAACTATTCGCCTAACTGTACTCTCTGATTTTCCTGAAAAGAGTAAAAAAAGAAAATTAATTACATATTGGAAACAAACTATTGACATGAAGCAATTAATTCAAAATAAAAATTGGTAGAAAACCAGATTGAACTGAGTATCAAAAATGTAGGTCGTACTATAAAATAACCATGTTGTTCTAACCACTGACTTACATTATAGGTAGATTGTAAGTTTAAGATTCTAACCTAAAAATATGCAAACAATGCCTTTTTTTTGTCTCCAAATCGTAAATTCAGTAAATTTGTAACTTCAGACAGATTCAAAACAAACAATAACACGATTACATACCCACCAAAGATGCTGTTCGCTCATAAACATCCTCAAAATCCCACAACAATTGTCCAGATTGTTACTCCGCGAAACATCACTGGAAAACTTTAAAAATCACTTCCTGCGCACCACTCCGATTTTCTTTACTCATTTCTCAAACCTTTATGCGTAGTTTGGTCTCCATTTGTTGCAGTTTAATCCAAACATTAAAGTTACGTTATAGAGTAAACGAAATTCGACGATAGTATTGACAACTGACGTACTAATGTTTCGTGTTGCCAGTGTTGCCACACACATAACTATTTTTAGTTCCTCAAACATTCATGTCACGACTTTATAGACAAACTGTAGCACTGTACATTTTAACACGAAACACACAACACAATCCACAAAAAGTAGGTACTTAAATAATGCCTTATATGTCAACAAGATATACAAGTACCCACATGATTTATACACAACAGTGGTATAAATTGGGAGGGGTCCATCAGTGGACTGCCATAGGTTTATTTGATTGATCTTATTAAAGAACTAGCTGTTGCCCGCGACTTCGTATGCGTGAAAATTATGTTATAATGCCAATTTGATTGCTCTCTGCTTAGCCTCTAGGATACGTAGCGTGATAATAAATAGCCTATTTGAAGACGCTACCCCTAGTTAATATTTGTGCAAAATTTGAATCAAATCTATTGAGTACTTTTCGAGATCCTTCCAGATGAAGCAAATCAAACAGACAAACAGACAACAATTTTTCTAACTATATTTTTGGCTTCGGTATCTTATATTACACCCAACAAGTATTTTTTAAAATATTTCCAATGACTTTTCTATCATTTTATTATATGTATAAATAGATGTTGAATCTTTCTTACCAAAGCTTAGAACAGATGATTCATTAGAATAAGTATGACTATAAATTATTTTTATAAAATACTTTGACTACATTTTAAAATGTATCTATGTATGTCTTATGCTTGTATCATGATGGTTGTAAACCAATTTAGAGGTTTTATGATTTAAAAGCCTCAAAACCCTTTTTTACTCATCTCCCAAACAACTGTAGATCACCCCCGTCAATTTTAGTGGCTACCTAAAAAGAATACTCCCTGTATCTTCTAGTGCAAAGGCCTTACATCCAAAAAAATTATTTTCAGCGTGTGCACTCAAACCGTCTCCGTCGACTACGAGCACGTCGAAGAACCACCCCACCACCTCAAGCACAGAACGGGGAATGTCCCGTCTGCAATACTACCTTACCAATCTCAAGGCTGCAGCGGCACGCTCTCCGCTGTTTGAAACGGACTGGAGCTGAGTTGGACGAGGATGTACCAGATACTAGTTCGGAAGAGGGTAGCATAGATGTTGAGGTAATTTGTTGATTCTGATATTGTTATGTACGTGTCATATGTGTTAGTTTATTACTTTGGGCTGCAGAATTTGTATGGTTATGGCCTGGCCACGGGGAACGGCGATGCGGCGGGCGAGGCGACTAATCGCGCGGCATCGTTTGCAGGCCACGAGGTAGTCGCGTTCGCCGCCGCGACCAGTAATTTAATCACTGGCCTAGACGCCACGACTGCCGCCCGACGCCGTGGCCCGCGCCGTACTGGTTCATGTATTTGTTCCACTCGCACGCCGCACCGCCATTACGTACATTTCGCCGGTCGCATCGCCGTTCGCCGAGCCGCGTGGCTTGCTCAGTACATTTCTATTCATTTGTTTGAGTTGCAAGACGCTTCGCCGTTCGCGCCGCACGATTTTTCGCTATGGCGACTGTCCCGTGGCCAGCCCGTTAACCTGCCACAGCACTGGCGACCACTGCCACATGATGATGTATTCCTTATGTTTGTTTGTTCAACTGTACATTGGATGCCAATAGTGGCATTGGTGGACCGCTGCAGCCATTGATTCAAGTATCTTTGAATGATAGATCTTTCTTTAAAACGTTTCAAAAATAATAATATTCACGCACATTAGACTCCTCCAGGTTCTAGGGTATAATGTCCGTGTAACAGTGTAACAACTCCAAAGCCTTCTTGCCGTGGGGGTGAGGAATTGTTATAAGTTTGACCACTATATAAGAGGGAAAATATTGTCCTGGGATATTTTTCCCAGGGCTTTCCTGAGGCTCCCAATCGGCTATTAGGCAGAATACGTGAGGTTTGTTTATTAAGTAGGAGTCTATAACTAACATCCATGAGAATTTTCCCTCACATAAAAAAAAAAGAGGGAAAATATTATCAGTAACAAGCAGACTGAATCTTCAAGCATTCCAAGTCAGATGCCCTATCTGCTGGACCACCGAGATGCTAGTACATTGCAACAAGAGCTACAAGGTAAAAGACTTAAATGGTCGAGGGTAGTGTCTGGTGGTCAGTGGATAGGGATTCTGGCCCGGAATGCCGTAAACTCAGTTTCACATTTTGTGAAAGAATTACTTATTCTCGTCCGTAGAATGATGATCGCGGAGTACAGTTGGGGCGGCGAGTGGCGCGTCACGGCGGGTGCCTTGCAAGATCTAGCCATCTGTGTGCTCTTCTAACGATCTTGCAACAATATAATGTCCTATATTCAGTACACATTGTCGTCCGTAGAACGACGAGCCAAGCGGCGGAGGCTCGTTCGGCGCGGAGTACAGTTGGGGCGGCGAGTGACGCGTCAGAGCGGGCGCCTTGCAAGATCTAGCCACCCGTGTGTTCTTCTAACGATCTTTCAACAATATAATGTCCTATATTCAGTACACATTGTCGTCCATAGAACGACGAGCCAAGCGGCGGGGGCTCGTTCGGCGCGGAGTACTGTTGGGGCGGCGAGTGACGCGTCAGAGCGGGCGCCTTGCAAGATCTAGCCACCCGTGTGTTCTTCTAACGATCTTGCAACAATATAATGTCCTACATTCAGTACACATTGTCGTCCGTAGAACGACGAGCCAAGCGGCGGCGGCTCGTTCGGCGCGGAGTACAGTTGGGGCGGCGAGTGGCGCGTCAGGGCGGGCGCCTTGCAAGATCTAGCCACCCGTGTGTTCTTCTAACGATCTTGCAACAATATAATGTGCTATATTCAGTACACATTGTCGTCCGTAGAACGACGAGCCAAGCGGCGGGGGCTCGTTCGACGCGGAGTACAGTTGGGGTGGCGAGTGGCGCGTCAGGGCGGGCGCCTTGCGAGATCTAGCCACCTGTGTGTTCTTCTAACGATCTTGCAACAATATAATGTCCTATATTCAGTACACATTGTCGTCCGTAGAACGACGAGCCAAGCGGCGGCGGCTCGTTCGGCGCGGAGTACAGTTGGGGCGGCGAGTGACGCGTCAGAGCGGGCGCCTTGCAAGATCTAGCCACCCGTGTGTTCTTCTAACGATCTTGCAACAATATAATGTCCTATATTCAGTACACATTGTCGTCCGTAGAACGACGAGCCAAGCGGCGGCGGCTCGTTCGGCGCGGAGTACAGTTGGGGCGGCGAGTGGCGCGTCAGGGCGGGTGCCTTGCAAGATGGGGAGGCGCGTCTCGCCACCTGTGTGCGGAGGGCTTCTAATGATCTTGCGCTGGTGAGACTACTTACTTGCTACCTCATCCTTACTGATGTTATAAATGCGAAAGTAACTTTGTCTGTCACGCTATCACGCCTTACTGCTGAAGCGATTTAGGTATTTTTATATGTTAGATATAGTTTGAGCACAAATTAGATAGTACAGATGGAAACCTACATACTAATACTGTTTTGTGCACCTACCCTCTGCTACGCACACTCGGACACAAATCAGTATCGCAAACTACTATGAATATTGTTGATCTCGTTTCTGTGAACTCTGTGAGCGGTGTCTATGTGTGCGTAGCCTCAGCGACTTTAGTATTTTCCATCTGTACTATCTAATTTGTGGTTTGAGTCTCTGGGAAAGAAGGAAGGTTACTTTGTATTCCTTACTAATATTATAATTTAGATGGCGACCGCGGCACTGCCCGCGAGGAATATTTCCCGTTTCAGCTTCCCATGGGAACTATTCCTGGTAAAAATTAGCCTATGTGTTATTCTGGACTGTAATGTATCACTGTGCCAAATTGCAGCCTTAAGACTCACAAACTTTCGCATTTATAATATTACATAGTAACATACTAAAGTACATTAAATCACAACAATTGTTTTGCAGGTTGTGGATGGAGATGAAGACACAGAGCTGTATGGACCACCGCAGTATTCTCCTTCGAGGATAGATCCCGGGGTGAGTCATTGTAACATGTCTGAGCACTTGTAACCTGAAGTGAGTTAGTGTAACATCTCAAAGATTTTGTAGACCTCAGTGTGAGTCATTGTAACATCTATGAGCACTTGTAACCTTCTGGAATGAGTTAGTAGGCGATGCACCAGTTGCTGGCGTCAGTATCAGAAGGTATGATTAGAATAATATCCAAATGTATGCCGGATGGTTCAGCTAAGCCAATCAAAACGGTTTGTGCATATATGTATTTTATCCTCCTTTCATACCACGCTTTTATCCTCGAAGGGGTAGACAGAGGCATAGTATATGCCCACATTTCGCCTTTTAGTTTTATGTCCCATGTAATAGGCGGTGAGATTATTACCGTGTTGAAATGGACAGGCTCTGGTTGTGACGAATGACTGTGGAAAATTTTCAAGCCGCCCATTAGGCCTTCATTGACTTAACGACTGTCATGTTATTGGACAACCGGGACCTAGATCAATAATAACAACTAGATTACGGGTCGCGAACAAAATGAAAGTCAAAAAGTGTCCCGAGTCGATACGTAGTTAAACCTATATTCTATTTATTAGCAATCGTACCGAGACTGTATCACATTTAACGTAAAATGTACCTTAATGTTATTATCTGTAAGCATAAAATACCATGCCACTGATATATCAGTTAAGTCGTTTTGTTCCATACGTTTGTATTATTCAATGTCGGCCCATTGTCGCCAGTTCAAACAAAATGCTTCGCCCAGCCAGTAGTGAGCCGTCTTCTATAGGTGCCGGATTTCTCGCGTCGATATTACATCTAGTTATTCTTGATCTAAGACCGGGACCAACGGCTTAACATGCCTTCCGAAGCACGGAAGTTTTAAAGATTAACCTTTCGAAACGTAACGTACCTAAATCCTAATTGCTTACATTCAATAATTGTAGCAAGTTCCATCAAGCGCCATTAATAAACAGTTTACATACATACATATTGTCACACCTTTATCCCCGAAGGGGTAGGCAGAGGCATAGTATACGCCCACATTCACCTTGTTTTCTGTTCCACGTAATAGGTGGTGAGCCTATTGCCGTGTTGAAAGGACAGGCGCAGGTCGCCGCGACCCACAGTTGAAATTTTTCAAGCCGCCCTTAAGGCCTTTAACTTGGCTTAACAATTGTCATTTTACTGAAAACCGGGTTTCATTTCGAGTTTTCCTTCTCTACGCAATGGATCTTTTTGCGAAAGTGTTCCCTTAGTCGCCTCTTACGACATCCGCGGGATGTATTGGGGTGGCGACATTTTGTACTCTTACCCGTCGCAACACGGGACCCCGTCGCTACACGGAACAAGCAATACAAAAATAAACAGTATAAATATTAAAATTTCACTTTATTCAATACTAGCGGACGTCACGCGGTTTCACCCGCGTAGTTCCCGTTCCCGTGGGAATACGGGAATAAAATATAGCCTATGTTTACTGCTGAGAGTGTAGCTTTCCAACAGTGAAAGAATTTTTCAAATCGGTCCAGTAGTTCCGGAGCCTATTCGTTACAAACAAACAAATCTTTCCTCTTTATAATATTTTATTCAATATTACAGGTAGATTTACCTCAAAACGACGGTCAAACGGGTCCAGAAACTCAGGAGGAAAGCCATCTACCAATGCAAACGGATGACGTCACCAACAAGCCAGTCAGCACTTCCAAATGCAATGGCTTGGTTGTAGCTAGCGCTGAAGTGAGTATACCTTTATATCCTGATAGCGGACGGTTCCCGTGGGAACCTCATCTCGCACAGACAGGGAGTTCATCCTCACACTCTGCGTCCGGTGCGTTCCAGCACGGTTAGATCCGATAGGTGTTTTCTTCTGTGCACGCTTAGGTTGTGGAATGATCTCCCTGCCTCGGTTTTCCCAAACGCCTACAGTATGGGGTTCTTCAAAAGGGGTCTTAGAAGGTTTTTGCAGGGTCGGCAGCGCGAGTGTGGCGCCTCTGGTGTTGCAAACGTTCATAGGCTGCGGTGACCACCGGTCCTTCTAGTGGGCCGTATGCTTGTCTGCCACCTTAGTGGTATAAAAAAAAAATTGCGTATACTAGTGTACATACGTAAGAAGTGAAACTTCTTCATTACCTTATTTTTTACCAAAGTCCAAAAGTCCAAAAAAGTCCAAAAGTCCAAAAGTCCAAAAGTCCAAAAGTCCAAAAGTCCAAAAGTCCCAAGGTCCCAAGGTCCCAAGGTCCCAAAGTCCCAAAGTCCAAAAGTCCAAAAGTCCCTAACTCCCTAAGTCCAAAAATCTTTAAATGACATGCTATCCCTGGATAAAGTACTCTTAATTCGAATCCACCGTGGTGGGGAACAGAACAAAGATGGCGCGTAACCAAAAATCGTGACGTGACGTGACGCAAATTTTTTTCCAACGCCGATAAAGAAGTTTCACTTCAAATACAGGAATGTAATAAAACCTGTGTTACCGGGGAATAGTGTAGCTTCCCAACAGTGAAAGATTTTTTCAAATCGGTCCAGTAGTACCGGAGCCTATTCGTGCAAACAAACAATCAAATCTTTCCTCTTAATATTATTAGTATACTGTATTTCAATAGCTTTGCGCAAAAATGTAAACAAACACATTTGATCCTATATATCCATAGTTACTTGCAATTGAGTATTCACCCTGATTATATTCCAGTATCCAGGAGTCATACAGTGTTCTTACAATCATTTCGACACCAAATAACTTCTTTATGACAGTATATTTTCATTTAAAATACCTACTCAGAATAGTAAAAAATTCAATGATTTGTCATACTATATTTTTCTACTCATCTGTCTTAGACAACGATTGTCGGAACATGACATGTTTACATTATTGTCAGATCGGGCAGGATTGGACTATAGAGACAATAATATAAAGAGGAAAGATTTGATTATTTGTTTGTTTGCATTGAATAGGCTCCGAAATTACTGGACCGATTTGAAAAATTCTTTCACTGTTGGGAAGCTCCACTCTTCATGGTGGACATAAGCTATGTTTTATTCCCGTATTCCCAGTTCCCACGGGAACTACGCGGGTTGAACCGCGTATTTCGCTAGTCTCTTTATATTATCACTGTACATAGATATACAGGTGAATTTTTGAAAAGGGCTTGGATGGCCAAATCCGAAACTATATAGAATAGCTAAAAATGCTCAAAGGATTAAGTCCTATTTTGATAAAACTTAAAACCTCATCATTACATTTTTGAAAAACCAAAAATCCTAGTTGGGAATCGAACCCATTGATTTTGAAAAAAAAAAATTGCGTGTACTTAGTGTACACACGTAAGAAGTGAAACTTCTTCATAAACTTAATTTTCACCTCACCTTAAATTAAGTCAAAAAGTACAAAAGTACAAAAGTCCAAAAGTCCAAAAGTCCAAAAGTCCAAAAGTCCAAAAGTCCAAAAGTCCAAAAGTCCAAAAGTCCAAAAGTCCAAAAGTCCAAAGTCCAAAGTCCAAAAGTCCAAAAGTCCAAAAGTCCAAAAGGCCAAAAGTCCAAAAGTCCCAAAGTCCCAAAGTCCCAAGGTCTCAATGTCCCAAAGTCCCAAAGTCCCAAAGTCCCAAAGTCCCAAAGTCCCAAAGTCCCAAAGTCCCAAAGTCCAAAAGTCCCAAAGTCCCAAAGTCCAAAAGTCCAAAAGTCCCAAAGACCCAAAGTACCAAGGTCCCATCCAAAAGTCCAAAAGCCCCAAAGTCCCAAAGGCCAAAAGTCCAAAAGTCCCAAAGTCCAAAAGTCCAAAAGTCCAAAAGTCCAAAAGTCCAAAAGTCCAAAAGTTCAAAAGTCCAAAAGTCCCAAAGTCCCAAAGTCCCAAAGTCCCAAAGTCCCAAAGTCCCAAAGTCCCAAAGTCCCAAAGTCCCAAAGGCCAAAAGTCCAAAAGTCCAAAAGTCCCAAAGTCCCAAAGTCCCAAAGTCCCAAAGTCCCAAAGTCCCAAAGTCCCAAAGTCCCAAAGTCCCAAAGTCCCAAAGTCCCAAAGTCCCAAAGTCCCAAAGTCCCAAAGTCCCAAAGTCCAAAGTCCCAAAGTCCCAAAGTCCCAAAGTCCCAAAGTCCCAAAGTCCCAAAGTCCCAAAGTCCCAAAGTCCCAAAGTCCCAAAGTCCCAAAGTCCCAAAGTCCAAAGTCCCAAAGTCCCAAAGTCCCAAAGTCCCAAAGTCCCAAAGTACCAAAGTCCCAAAGTCCCAAAGTCCCAAAGTCCCAAAGGCCAAAAGTCCCAAAGTCCCAAAGTCCCAAAGTCCCAAAGTCCAAAAGTCCAAAAGTCCAAAAGCCCAAAAGTCCAAAAACCCTTAAATGACATGCTATCCCTGGATAAAGTACTCTTAATTCGAATCCACCGTGGTGGGGAACAGAACAAAGATGGCGCGTAACCAAAAATCGTGACGTGACGTGACGTGACGTGACGCAAATTTTTTTCCAACGCCGATAAAGAAGTTTCACTTCAAAAACACACTTTATTATTACACCATACGATAGTGTCGCTGATACTTATAGTTTCGGACTTGGTCATCGAATCCCTTTTGAAAAATTCATTCTGTATATTGTAATGCTAATAATTTATTTTTCAGACCAGAATTCAAGCTTTGAAAGCGCGCATCAAAGAGTTGGAAATGAAAACGAATGGAGCGGGAGAGGTAAGTCAAATTTGGGTTTATTACTGTTTTTATGGATTAATAGCTGATTCCCGCAGCTTCGACCGCGTAAAATTTGTTCCCGTTCCCTCTTCCCGTGGGAAATTATTACCGACATAAAAAGTAGCCCTGTTTTTGAAGTGAAACTTCTTTATCGGCGTTGGAAAAAAACTTGCGTCACGTCACATCACGATTTTTGGTTACGCGCCATCTTTGTTCTGTTCCCCACCACGGTGGATTCGAATTAAGAGTACTTTATCCAGGGATAGCATGTCATTTAAGGGTTTTTGGACTTTTTGACTTTTGGGCTTTTGGACTTTTGGATGGGACATTGGTACTTAAGGGTCTTTGGGACTTTGGAACTTTGAGACTTTGGGACTTTTGAACTTTTGAACTTTTGAACTTTTGGACTTTTGGACTTTTGGACTTTTGGATGGGACCTTGGTACTTTGGGTCTTTGGGACTTTGGAACTTTGGGACGTTGGGACTTTTGGACTTTTGGATGGGACCTTGGTACTTTGGGACTTTGGAACTTTGGGACTTTGGGACTTTTGGATGGGACCTTGGTACTTTGGGTCTTTGGGACTTTGGGACTTTTGGACTTTTGGATGGGACCTTGGTACTTTGGGTCTTTGGGACTTTGGGACTTTTGGACTTTTGGACTTTTGGACTATTGGACTTTTGGACTTTTAGACTTTTAGACTTTGGGACTTAGGGACTTTGGGACTTTGGGACTTTGGGACTTTGGGACTTTGGGACTTTGGGACTTTGGGACTTTTGGCCTTTGGGACTTTTGGCCTTTGGGACTTTTGGACTTTTGGATGGGATCTTGGTACTTTGGGTCTTTGGGACTTTGGAACTTTGGGACTTTGGGACTTTGGGACTTTTGGACTATTGGGCTTTTGGACTTTTGGATGGGACTTTGGGAATTTGGGACTTTGGGACTTTGGGACTTTTGGACTTTTGGATGGGATCTTGGTACTTTGGGTCTTTGGGACTTTGGAACTTTGGGACTTTGGGACTTTGGGACTCTGGGACTTTGGGACTTTTGTACTTTTGGGCTTTTGGACTTTTGGAGTTTTGGACTTTTAGACTTTGGGACTTTGGGACTTTGGCACTTTGGGACTTTGGGACTTTGGGACTTTGGGACTTTGGGACTTTTGGACTTTTGGATGGGATCTTGGTACTTTGGGTCTTTGGGACTTTGGAACTTTGGGACTTTGGGACTTTGGGACTTTGGGACTTTGGGACTTTGGGACTTTGTACTTTTGGGCTTTTGGAGTTTTGGACATTTAGACTTTTAGACTTTGGGACTTTGGGACTTTGGGACTTTGGGATTTTGGGACTTTGGCACTTTGGGACTTTGGGACTTTGGGACTTTGGGACTTTAGGACTTTGGGACTTTGGGACTTTGGCACTTTGGGACTTTGGGACTTTGGGACTTTGGGACTTTGGGACTTTGGGACTTTGGGACTTTGGGACTTTGGGACTTTGGGACTTTGGGACTTTGGGACTTTGGGACTTTGGGACTTTGGGACTTTTGGACTTTTGGATGGGATCTTGGTACTTTGGGTCTTTGGGACTTTGGAACTTTGGGTCTTTGGGACTTTGGAACTTTGGGACTTTGGGACTTTAGGACTTTGGGACTTTGGGACTTTGGGACCTTGAGACCCTTGGGACTTTGGGACTTTGGGACTTTTGGACTTTTGGCCTTTTGGACTTTTGGACTTTGGACTTTGGACTTTGGACTTTTGGACTTTTGGACTTTGGACTTTTGGACTTTTGGACTTTTGTACTTTTGTACTTTTTGACTTAATTTAAGGTGAGGTGAAAATTAAGTTTATGAAGAAGTTTCACTTCTTACGTGTGTACACTAAGTACACGCAATTTTTTATGGATTACTAGCTGATTCACGCAGCTTCGACCGCATAAAATTTGTTTCCGTTCCCTCTTCCCGTGGGAACTTATTCCCGACATAAAAAGTAGCCCTGTTTTTATGGATTACTTAGCTGATTCACGCAGCTTCGACCGCGTAAAATTTGTTCCCGCTTCCCGTGGGAACTTATTCCCGGCATAAAAAGTGGCCTATGTGTTATTCCAGACCATAATATGTCCCGTACCAAGTTTCAGTCAGATTCTCTTTAACCGTTCGAGCGTGAAAGAGTAACAAACATCCACACTCACAAACTTTCGCATTTAATAATTAGTAAGATTTCAAGTAGTTCCGTGGCGGAACTAGTGGACTTTTGTTCCCAGTTGTCCCGCGGGACAAAGCATCAATAATTCAGTTCTCGTTAGTTCCTCGGAACAAAGTATAAATGAAATACTAATAAACTAACGGACGTCATGCGGTTTCACCCGCGTAGTTCACGTTCCCGTGGGAATACGGGAATAAAATATAGCCTATGTTCACCGCAAAGAGTGTAGCTATTCAACAGTTAAAGAATTTTTTCAAATCGGTCCAGTAGTTCCGGAGCCTATTCGTTACAAAACAAACAATCAAAAAACAAATCTTTCCTCTTTATAATATTAGTATAGATTAATTCCCAGTAGTTCCGCCGAACAAAGCATAAATTAAAAACTAATAAGGGATGGTTTTGGATTTGGATGTTTTTTTTTGGATATGGTTCCGCAGCCAAAGGGCAATAACGGCACCCTATTTTTGAGAGAATCACATAAAATGCAGCGTACGAAGTCGCAGGCAACAGGTAGTCTAAAATAAACAGAATCAAGAAAGCTAAGAACAAATCTTTGTATCTTTTATACACTCATTTGCAAAAAAAACGGGCACCTAAGCAATGAACCATTTCAAATGTTAATATTGCTTTGTTTGATAATTATAGGTAGTTTTATCTTCACAATTTGGTAAATTAATAAGAAAATAATCGTTTTCATCAGTATTTCATAAAATTTTGTTACAATTTATGGGAAATAATGCTAAACCTCGCTAGTAGTGTATGTTCGCTAGTAGTGCATATGCTCATGAAGTAAAATAAAAAAGGTTTTTTTTTGTTTTTCTTTAATAAAGTAAAAGCAGATAAATGTTTAGTATCGAGTGTGACCCCCTCTAGCTAAAATCACAGCTTGAATTCGTCTGGGCATGCTAGCGAGTATATCCCGGATACTTGCTTGCGGAATACGTCCCCACTCTGCAGTAATCACATTCTTCAGCTCTCTGATGGTCTGCGGAGCCGGGTGTACTGATCTCACACGCCGTTTTAGAACGTCCCAGATATGTTCTATGGGATTGAGGTCGGGACTTCGAGCCGGCCAATCCAAACGACGAATGCCGACCTCTTGCACATACGCATTAACATCGCGCGATCGGTGGGCGCGAGCATTGTCGTCCATAAAAATCGAGTCTTGACCTAGAGCGACCAATGCGGGTTGTGCATGAGGAATTAGAACTTCCGTTATGTATCGATGCCCAGTCAGTGAGCCGTTTTCAATGAAGACTAACTCTGTACTTTCCATTGAATTTATTCTTGCCCAAAACATAACACAGCCCCCACCATAAGGTGTGATTTCTTCGAAACATGCATCTGCAAAGCGCTCTCCTTGTCTTCTTAGCACTCGCAGACGTCGATATTCACCGAACAGAGATATCCTGGCTTCATCAGAGAACAAAACCCTATTCCAATCTTCTTGAGTCCATGATTCACAATTTCTAGCGAACCTAAGCCTGTGAACTCTGTGCTCACGGAGTAATTTGGGGCCGCGGGCCGGGCGGTGACTGCGTATATTGGCAGCGAGAAGCCTCCTCCTGACCGTCCATAGACTAATATGCTCATTTCTTACTTCTTGGAGGTTGTTCTTAAGATCCACATACGAAGATTTGCGATTTCTCAATGCGCGACTCACAAGAAAACGATCATCCCGTGGTTGGGTACATGGTTTTCTTCCAGAACCAGGCCTTCTCTCGACGGAACCAGTCTCCTGATATCGCTGCCAGGTCCTTCGGACCGTCGAGCGACTAACATTTAGTCTCCTAGCCACGAAACATTGGCTGCAACCCTCTTCAAGCAGCGCGATAATTTTGGTAGCCTTTACCACTTAATCTACCATTTTTGATACAGCCAAACAGCAATAAATAAAGCTTTGACAGTCAAGGATATGAAATTAATCGATAAAAATTGAATAAAAGTTGTGAAAGTCGATGTTAACTTCTGGAACTTCGCGCCAAAAATGTAGGATAAAAAGGGGTTTTCTGAAAAATGAGCATCAAATGAAAATTTGAATTTAGAACGTACTTTTTTAAATTCCACGGCATTTTTTAAAACGGCCAGTAACGTGTACAAACGATTGAAACCTTTTTGGTATTGTATCTTTTTAAAGATGAATGAAAATCAAAACCGCCCGTTTTTTTTGCAAATGAGTGTATTTACAGACTTGCCATGCCCATACTGACCATTCCGAATGTTACATCCGATATTTCTGTTGTGTAAATGTTACCACCTGCTGCTGCTTAAATTTTTGGTGGGACCCGGGAATCGACACCGGGACCCAGCCCCGGTGTCGATTCCCGGGTCCCGCCAAAAATTTCTGTTCCATGAATTTATAGGAGTTTAGGTGTTTTCTATGTATACTCGTAATATGTATGTAGTTACAAATATACTGGGTGTTTCTTTTAGGGTGTCAAGCCGCCACTAGCTGGTAGCAGGGTTCCATACCTATCGATTTAACCCCCATGTATGTTCTACGATTTTTTGTAGTTTTCGAGATATAATGTTCTGCATGATTCCCTATTTTTTTATTATCAATTAAAATTTTTACATCTTGTATCAAAGTTAGGAAGGAGATTATTTTGTCCATAATACTGCAATCAATAGGCATTATAATAATAAAAAAATATCCAAGAAAAGTCGAACCAAAAAGAAGAAAGCCACGTGGACACGTAATTATAAAAAATAACGAAAAAATATTATATCTCGAAAACTACAAAAAATCGTAGAACATACATGGAGGTTAAATCGATAGGTATGGAACCCTGCTACCAGCTAGTGGCGGCTTGACACCCTAAAAGAAACACCCAGTATATTATATAGAAGCGCTCATGGCCCCGCGGATTCAGTGTTCTGTAAACTATCTCTGCAGTAAGCAACTTTCACTATGGCCAGTCATTGTATGACTGACCATCTATGTGACCACTTTTTGACATTTATTTGAGCGTTTCCGTGCTTCGGAAGGCACGTTAAGCCGGTGGTCCCGGTTGACAGTAAATGGCAGTCGTTAAGCCAAGTTGAAGGCCTAGACGACTGATAAATGATTTTTTTTTCTTCATTTTTGTAATGATGCCACGTCACGTGACGAAATTTGGAGAGTCAATTTTGTTACACCCAATATATTTGTAAATACATACATACATTGGTCACGCCTTTATCCCCGAAGGGGTAGGCAGAGGCATAATAATAATATATGCCCACATTTCACCTTTTTAGTCTTTCTCCCCCGTAATAGGTGGTGAGCCCTATTGCCGTGTTGAGATGGACAGGCGCAGGTTGTGACTGCCCGCTAATGAAAGTTTTCAAGCCACCTAAAAAGGCCTTCAACTTGGCTTAACGACTGCCATTTTACTGGGACCAACGGCTCAACGTGCCTTCCGAAGCACGGAAACGCTCAAATAAATGTCACACAGTGTCACATGAACGGTCACCCATCCAAGGATAGCCATAGTGAAAGTTGCTTACTACAGTGATCGTTTACAGAACACTGAGTCCGCGGGGCCACGAGCGCTTAAATTATCTTAAACTATACCTAATTACAAATTCTACTTGTTTCAGATGAAATGTCTTATCTGTTTGGGATCCTACGCGTCCCCTGCGGTCTCTATACAATGTTGGCATGTCTACTGTGAGGTAAGATACATACATACATACACACACACATACATACATACACACATACATACATGGGAACACCCAAAAATTCCGAAATATGTTTTTCCGAATTTCAATATTCCGATGTTCAAAATTCCGAAGATTATAATTCCTAAGAAACAAAGCTCCGAATATTCAAAAGGACGATATTCATTTATCCGAAAGTTATTAGTACGAATTTTTATTTTTCCTAATTTCATTAGCACGAATAATCAAAAGACCGGACTGTTATTTTCCCGAAAAACATTATTCAGAATTTCAAATATCCGAAAATTCACTGTTAAAGTTTTTTTTTAATAAAGTACGATCAAGTCTAACTACCGAAGATATTATTTCCAAGTGAGTGGAAGGCAAACGACAAAACAAAAAAAAAGTAACCACGATGGCTAAGGCCGGAGCTCCGCTCCGCTTCGCTTTCGCCTTCTAACCTAACCTAACCGAGTCGAGGTTAGGTTAGGTTAGGTTAACCATAATACGTGAATGGTTAATTAGTATTTTTTTTTGTTTTGTCGTTTGCCTTTCACTCACTTGGAAATAATATTTTCGGTAGTTAGACTTGACTATACTTTATTAAAAAAACGGGTGGAATCGGGAACATAAATAATGTCTTTAATGATAAGTTTTCGTGTTAAAACAGGAACAGGTGGAAACGACATTCACCCTTCGTATTTATGATATTTCGGATTTTTGATAATCGGAGTTCGTATTTATAATATGGCGGATGTACCCTACATACATACATACATACATTCACGCATTTTGACGTCATAATGGCGGGACCACTATTAAATTAAAGAAAAAACATGACGTGATCTTAAAACTAACCTCACCAAATTATAATACGATTTAGTACAACTACTTAAGAATCATTGTTATACTTTATAAAACTGCAATTTCAATAGAAAACTAACCCTTACAAAATATATCCGTAAGAAACATAACGCCTGTACAAATTGCAAGAGCAAAACATAATACTTATGTTAATTGGCTTTGATACTTTTTCTGTAGGCGCTTTTCTAATGTAAACATAATAAACGTGTTTGTTGAAAGTATGAAATAGTAGAGAAAGTGTATTAAATCCTTATTGCATGATATTCACAAAATCTGGCGGGGTCCCGCCATCATGACGTTCATGTTAAGCCGTTGGTCCCGGTTGCCGGTAAAATGGCAGTCGTTAAGCCAAGTTGAAAGCCTTTATGGGCGACTATTTAATGTATGTATTTAGAAATATATAAGTATGTCTATCAGTCGTCTAGATCCCATAGCACAAGTTTATAATAGCTTATATTGGGCCAGATGATGTTGTGTGAGAATGTCCAATAATATTTATTTATTACTAGAGGACATCACGCGGTTTCACCCGCGTAGTTTCCGTTCCCGTGGGAATACAATATTTTTTCTTCCATAAGAACCTTCTCCTGACAATACCTTACACAACAAAAAAAGAATTAGTGAAATCGGTCCACCCGTTCTGAAGTTATGCGCTTACCAACACATTTTGCGATTCATTTTTAACACGCTTTTATTAGCTTCACTTGTAACAGGGTTCCATACCTATCGATTTAACCCCCATGTATGTTCTACGATTTTTTGTAGTTTTCGAGATATAATGTTCTGCATAATTCCCTATTTTTTTATTATCGATTAAAATTTTTACATCTT
This sequence comes from Miltochrista miniata, assembly GCA_933228765.1. Classification (NCBI taxonomy): domain Eukaryota; kingdom Metazoa; phylum Arthropoda; class Insecta; order Lepidoptera; family Erebidae; genus Miltochrista; species Miltochrista miniata. The sequence goes on from OW121772.1 coordinate 10,217,654, forward strand.
GTATCAAAGTTAGGAAGGAGATTATTTTGTCCATAATACTGCAATCAATAGGCTTTATAATAATAAAAAAATATCCAAGAAAAGTCGAACCAAAAAGAAGTTGTAATTATTTAAAGCCACGTGGAAAAATAACGAAAAAAAATTATATCTCGAAAACTACAAAAAATCGTAGAACATACATGGGGGTTAAATCGATAGGTATGGAACTCTGCTACCAGCTAGTGGCGGCTTTACACCCTAAAAGAAACACCCAGTATATAAGATTATTTTATATTTTCTAGGTATGTTGGCTCCAATCTCTACGAGCGAAAAAAATCTGCCCTCAATGCAATGCCATCACCACTTCACAACATTTAAGAAGAATTTACATGTAAAATGTATAGTTTTAAGCGTTGAAATATACCTAATTGTATACTGGGTTTAACAAAATTACCTCTCCAAATTTCATGAGATGACTTGGCATCGGATATCAATGACAAATCTATTATATAAAAATAAGTCGGGTTTTCCTTCCTGACGCTATAACTCCAGAACGCACGAACCGATTTCCACGGTTTTGCATTCGTTGGAAAGGTCTCGGGCTCCGTGAGGTTTATAGCAAAGAAAATTCAGGAAAAATTTCAACGGGAAAATTATTTTCACATACAGCGCCATCGCGGGCGAAGCTGCGGGCATCAGCTAGTATTTAATAAAAAAGGGGGGATATATTTTTTTTTTTTGTCGCACACTAAGAATTAGTTTTTTACCGCGGCAATTCTAGGTAACATGGTCGCCGTGGCAAAACAAACACAGAGCACCCGTCTGGCTGTCGTTGTCGCTTTCTACTGCCGCTCAGTAGCGATAGAAAGGTTGAAAATGAAAATTTATAGAACCTTTAAAACGGATTTACGGTTAAAGTATTTATGTGATTCTTTTTTCTTCATTTTTGTAATGTTTCTTGACTGATGCCACGTCACGTGACGAAATTTGGAGAGTCAATTTTGTTACACCCAATATATAAAAATCAATGCCACTTTTCGTTGTAATTTTATAACTCAAGAACGGGCTCACCTATCCAAACCAAATGTTTAGGCTTTGTTCGGACTATTTAGTAGATGGTTTATGTGAAGTTTGCACAAAATCGGTCGAGTGGTTCTTCATTTATCACGCAAACGAAGTTGCGCGGGTCAGCTAGTTGTATATAATATTATAAGTTAGCTAGTATGTTTGAAATTGAAAATTCCACTCAATATAACCAAGTCGCTGGGAAATAACCAAGTCACTGTTATTCAAAATTATGTATTACTAGCGGACGTCACGCGGTTTCGCCCGCGTATCTCCAGTTCCCGTGGGAATACGGGAATAAAATATAGCCTATGTTCATCGGGAATAGCGTAGCTTCCCAACAGTGAAAAAAAATTTCAAATCGGTGCAGTAGTTTCGGAGCCTATTCGATGCAAACAAACAATCAAATCTTTCCTCTTTATAATATTAGTATAAGTATACACAACACCACAGCAATGTAATTGAGAATGACCCAGTCACGGAATTGCATTACCATTTGTTCTGTGGACAGAACTAATGGAAAAATTACCAGTAGTTCTGTTAACAGAACTCCTCCACAGAACAGTAGTTCTGTTAACAGAACTACTCCACAGAACAGGTGGGAGTAGACGACTTGAACATTATGAAGTCACTGTAATTAAAAAGCGCTCGTGGCCCCGCGGACTCAGTGTTCTGTAAACGATCACTGCAGTAAGCAACTTTCACTATGGCCGGTCCATGGATGGGTGACCATCCATGTGATCACTTTGTGACATTTATTTGAGCGTTTCCGTGCTTCGGAAGGCACGTTAAGCCGTTGGTCCCGGTTGCCAGTAAAATGGCAGTCGTTAAGCTAAGTTGAAGGCTTTATTTCAACAGCAGGCAGTCACAACCTGCGCCTGTCTATTTTAAACACGGCAATACGGCTCACCACCTATTACGTGGGACAAATTATACAAAAGGTGAAATGTGGGCATATAATATGCCTCTGCCTACCCCTTCGGGGATAAAGGCGTGACCATATGTATGTATGTATGTAATTAAAAATGTTGTCTACACTGTAATTGAAAATAACTAAGTCACTGCCAGTGAAGATAATGACTTTACTGTTGTTAAAAATAATGTGTCGCCAAGTCACTGATATAATTAATTATCCGATAATCCTACCTGCTATAATCCTACTAATATTATAAATGTGAAAGTTTGTGAAGATGTTTGTTACTCAATCACGCTTTAACGGCTGAACGGATTGAGCTGAAATTTGGTACAGGGATAGAGTATAGTCTGGAATAACACACAGGCTACTTTTTATCCCTTGAAAATGTTCCCACGGGAAGCGGGAACGGTAACCGAATTTCACGCGGGCGAAGCCGCGCGCATCAGCTAGTAATATTATAAATGTGAAAGTTTGTGAAGATGTTTGGATGTTTAGATGTTCGGATGTTTGTTACTCGATCACGCACCAACAGCTGAACGGATAGGGCTGAAATTTGAAGCCGGAGTAGATTATAGTCTGGAATAACACATACGCTACATTTCATCCCGGGAATATGTTCCCACGGGAAGCGGAAACGGGTACCGAGTTTCACGCGGGTAAAGCCTCGGGCATCATCTAGTTGAAAATAACGAAGTGGTATTACAAAGTGTCGTATAAGTGAACTGTAAGTAAATATAACCAAGTCACTTGTGAGAATTAATATTAACCAAGTTACTGTTAATGAAATAACCAAGTCACTTATTGTACACAATCACTTCAATGAATAAAACGATAAATAAGGATCGATTGATTCTATTATTGTTATGTAATAATAGCTCAAATACATTTATTTATACATTATTGTGTATTTATTTTGATCCAATCGTATCAGATTTGCTAAATCATCACTGAAATTCTCTCGAAAGGAAATCCTTGAATCCTGATCGATACGTAACCACTTTCCATCAGGTGGGATAAGCTTGTCTGCCACTTTAGTTGTATAAAAAGTATTTTAACAAATTATGTAAATGTTGTGTACAATAAAATTGTGTACGAGTAGTTAATTTAGGATTTATCACAATGTGTGTAAATATAATAAATATTTTTGTCTATGAACTGTATTTTTATTTAAGACTAGCTGTTCTCCGCGGCTTCGACCGCGTAGAAGTCGTTATCGCGTAAAATCATAACCCTCATTTCGCGGTCGGTTAAAAAGTAGCCCATGTCGATCCCAGGGCCTCGAACTCGCCTCGAATCCGTTAAGGCGTGAAAGCGTAACAGACAGAGTTACTGTCTTTCGCATTTATAATATTAGTAGAGATCTTGGCATGAAGGCGAATTTTCAAAGTTATTTGCAGATATCCTCCTTTTAAAGCCAACAAGATTGCTTCTCTCGCATGGATTTGTGGAGGAAAGGTTGGGAATGTTCCTCCAACACACAAAGGGAGGATCCTCCGACCAGGCTAGGTGATCGGGCCTGGCGCACAGTGGATCGATTCATACAAATCGGCGGACATAGGAATCTTGGAAAACTTTTTACTGATTTTACAAAAACTAATGATGCCATTGTGTTTATCTTAGTAATTGTAGTCGAAAACAATATGACACAATTAGACTTCCATTTAAAAAAATATTCGACAAAAACTGATTTCAATGTATGGAAAAGCGCATTAAAAAAGGAATAGCTTGCGATTTTCTCGTGTTTTCTGATTTTAACGCTTATAGTGACTTTTAATGAGTTGTTAGCAAAATATCTGCCAAACATTTTAGGTACCCCTAGGCACCCCTCTGGGAGCTATGTGGCAAAATATCATTTTTCTCATTTTCTTTAAGAAAATATGTCTAGTTCGTTTTTTTTTACAGTTATAATAAAATTGTTGATAAACTACATTTTAGCTTAGTACTGACCTACCCACATCAAAAATAATATGACTAGCATACGGGATCGGAAGTTTTTGAGAGATACTTATAAGCAGGCGATTATAAGTTTATCCTACTTTTTTAGCAACATTTATGTATTTTGTAGTTATTTACCATTAATATATGAAGAAAATAATGTATTAATAAAAAAAAAACAATAACGCGTTATATAAAACATATTTCAAAGTTATAAAAATACAAAAACTTACTTATAAAATAAAAAGTTTTAAAATAATAGCTTAAAGCTTAAAATAAAGAAAATATGCCATATTTTATTAATATGGAACAGAAAGGATTCAATTAACATGTATGTACATTAAATAATCAAACAAAATTAGAATTACATAAACTTTAAAAAAATAGTAGCTTTAAATAAACAAAAATATATAACAAAGACAATTAATGATTCGGAGGAATTCTACGACGCATGTATGTAATTATGTATGTAGTTATGTATTATATATTATGATTAGTTTTTTGCTTTTATTTTAATCTATGGTAAGATAGGTTCAATTTTTATTTATGATTGTACATTATTGTAAGTATTTTTTGCCAAGCCATTAAAGTTCTATTAAATTAAAACTTTGTACATTAAATGATCAAACAAAATTAGAAATATGTAGACAAAAAACATCATTATCCGAAGCTTCCGTTTTTGAATCTTCTTCTGCTTGCGCAGAGACTAACAATTCAACAGTACCTATAAATTCAATTTCAGAAACTTCCAGAATTAGTAGATTTAAAGTTTCTTTAAACAATGCCTTCTTTTGCTTTTTATATATCCGTGGCCGTATTTGTGCTAAAATTGGGTTGGATGAAATCAGCAAATTATTTAGAACATCTTCATTGCAAGCAATGCTATTTATTTTACGTGAATGGTGTTCTTTGTATTTTCTGAAATCCTTATTAATTGACTCAGATAACTCTTCCGAAAGAAGTCCTATCGGAACTATAGATAAATGTTGAATAATTAACGACCCGTGAAATAATAACTTATCAACACTTGATGTCATGTAGTACCACGGTGGCAGAGCTTTACATAGAATTGTACCCTTGGTACTTCATGCCACAAGTATTCATAAGTTATTTTATTAGTTACTAATTCTAGAAGTTTCTGAAATTGAATACATAGATACTGATGAATAATTAGGTTCTGCACAAGCAGAAGAAGATTCAGAAACGGAAGCTTCGGATAATGATTTTTTTGTCTACATTTTTCTAATTTTTTTTTGATTATTTATTGTACATACATGTTAATTGAATCGTTTCTGTTCCAGATGTTTATTTATTTTAAGCTAATATTTTACCACTTTTTATTTTATAAGTAAGTTTTTGTATAACGCGTTATTGTTTTATTTGATTAATACATTATTTTCTACAAATAGTAATGGAAAATCACTATACAATACATAAATGTTGCTAAAAAAGTAGGATAAACTTATAGTCGCCTGCTTATAAGTATCTCTCAAAAACTACCGATCCCGTATGCTAGTCATATTATTTTTGATGTGGGTAGGTCAGTTCTAAGCTAAAATGTAGTTTATCAACAATTATAACTGTAAAAAAAACGAACTAGACATATTTTCTTTAAGAAAATGAGAAAAATGATATTTTGTCATATAGCTCCCAGAGGGGTGCCTAGGGGTACCTAAAATGTTTGGCAGATATTTTGCTAACAACCCATTCAAAGTCACTATAAGCGTTAAAATAAGAAAACACGAGAAAATCGCAAGCTATTCCTTTTTTAATGTGCTTTTCCATACATTGAAATCAGTTTTTGTCGAATATTTTTTTAAAATTGAAGTCTAATCAAAATTGTGTCATATTGTTTTCGACTACAATTACTAAGATAAACACATTGGCATCATTAGTTTTTTTAAAATCAGTAAAAAGTGTTTCAAGATTCCTATGTCCGCCGATTTGTATGAATCGATCCACTGTGTGGCGGGCCGAAGCCCCACGGTTGATGTTGGACTGTTGGTTATATCATTCATTGCCGTGAGATCTCTGATATCGCGATTCAGGATTTATCTTATCTTCGTTGTGTGAACTTTCATATCGCGATGCAGGACTTCTATTTGTCTTCGATATGTGGCGGTCGCCACAGATTCAAGAAAGAAAAATCATTTGTGATATTAATCTTTATAAAGTTGGGTAGTTGAGTAACGGAAGTGTCTTCCCGCTCCAACCTTGAGGATTGCCCGCTGAGCCCTCTCTGCCTGAAGTAGGTGGGACTTTGCTGCACCACCCCAAGCGGTAATGCAGTACTCAACCAAGGACTGGCAAAGAGCAAGGTAAACTGTTCTGATGACATAAACTATCCCTGTACCAAATTTCAGCCAGTTCCGTTGATCCATGAGACCATCTATCTCGTATTCATAATATTTCAATCAAACCAGCATTCAGCCATTTTCATTCATCCATTCATTAATCCATGAGGATTTTTCCTCACGTAAAAAAAAAAACCAGCATACAGCAGTTGGACGTAGGGCCTCTCTCAGTTTAGGCCACAACGCATCCAGTCCCTGACAGCGACCTTTTAGAGCCAAGGGTCTTGCGCAGCCTGAGGACGGTTCACAGTCATTACACAAGCAGGCCCTAGACGACAGCGTGACGTGAGGGATGCACGCACGCCCGAACAACCCCCCAAAGACGCGGGTTAGCACCCGAACACACCAAGGTGAGGCCGCAGTGGTCTGTTAGGAGTCCTGGGATATTCCGAGTGCTTACACGAGGCTCCCAATCGTGGCTGTTAGATACGTGTGGTTTTTAGTCGGTAGGAGTCCGGCATAGCATACCTGTAGGAATTTCTTCACGTTCACATAAAAGCAACATTTTCTGGGTCATCGGTTCATCTGGCGGCCTTCTTACTACGATTGCAGTCACAGTCTCAACCCCAGAACTCTTAGGTACTTCACCGGCCATCGGTTATTTTACCTATATGTGGCAAGAAGATTACCTAGATGCCCGAAATATCATAGTGTACAGTTTCGAAGCGCCTGAGCGCCCGATCACTTTTGAATTTTTTTTTGTTAATTTGTAAGTAGGAGCCGCGGCGCAAGTTGTATATAGCCCCAATAATTTTGTACTACCTATCTACTCTTAGTAACAAGATCAACCTACAATTAACGTTTCTCGTCACTTCAAATTTAATACCGCCGCGCCGAGAGTCGCTCGAGTTCACCGTATTTCAATATACTCACTCAAAATTTCAATATTTATTGAGTTTCATTTGGCTCCAAGTGTCAGCGTAGACACACATAGTAACCGCAAATTAGAGTTATTAGGTACACATAGAAATCTCATGTACTACCCGTTCGCTCTAACTTTGCCGCTGGCGTAGAGACGTATACCCGAATTGTTAATTAGACGAAGTAAATTGACAGTAGCTAATGTCACTTCGTCATAGAAAATAAGCAACATTGTATGAAAAAGTGACATTAGTTGCTGTCAATTTACTTCATCTAATTCAAAATTCGACTTTAGTATGGAGCCGAGCGGCAAAGTTAGAGCGAACGAGCAGTATGTACTTTTTTTTCACACCTACCCTCTGCTACGCACACTCGCGCACAAATCAGTATCGAAAACTATGATGAAAATCTTTGACATCGTGTCTGTAAACTCTGTGAGCGGTGTCAATGTGTGCGTAGCCTCAGCGAATTTATTATGTAGGTTTCCATCTGTACTATGTAATTTGTGTGGTAACTTACGTGTGCAACCAGAGTCATCTTACTCGTAGCCACCCATGTGAACGGCAGTTGTGATGATTATCCTTATGACTGCCTTGGTGGCGCAGTCGGTAGTCGCTTGAGGTCCTGAGTTCGATTCCCGGGTCGGTCTAGAAGTACTAGCTTCTGCGAAGAGTAGATCCCGCGAGCACCCAGGAAAATCAAAAGGAAAAACCTGTGAGGGATCAAATCCTTTGTTTTAACCAAAAATCATCAAGATCAGTTCATAAATAACGCGACAAGAATCTTTACCCCTTTTCTACCCCCATTCCCCTTAAAGATCTTGATGAAAGTTGTATTTTAAATCAAAGAGCACAGGTACTTATCAAGTTTGGTGAAAATCTGTTAAGGAATGCGTCTACACGGGAACTAGAAACATACATACGAAAGCAAAATTTTCCATACTGCGAATCGGACTCTCGCTCGCTTCGCTTGCTCGGTCAATAAGTTAAATCTATACTAATATTATAAAGCTGAAAAGTTTCTTTGTTTGTTTGTTTGAACGCTAGGATCTCAGAAGCTACTGGTTGGATTTCAAAAAATCTTTTACAGTTAGATAGTCCATTTATTGAGAATGGCTATAGGCTGTATAACATCACGCTAAGACGAATAGGAGCGGAGCAGCAATCAAGAATGTTTCGTTAACGGGGAATATTTTTTACCGTCCGAGAGCTTCCGAGTCGTACGATGCGTAAATGGTTGGTTACGTAAAAAATGTGTAGATACTACAAAACTGTTTCTCTCAAAAAAGTCGACACCAATGTCTATCTTTTAAGGTTCGTTCGCTCACAATATTATAAAACTGAAAAGTTTGTTTGTGCAAGGATCTCAGAAACTACTGGTTTCATTTCAAAAAAAAGAAATTTACAGTTTAATAGTCCATTTATTGCGGATGGCAAATGTTGATATGACATCACGGTAAGACGAATAGGAGCGTAAACAGCATAATGCCTATCTTTTAAGGTTCACTTACACCCTCTCAATAAGTTTTAAAATATAAGCGACGCGACGGGAGTAAACGTGGTCTGCAGTGTTAACTAGTCAACTGAACGATAAAAACCGGCCAAGTGCGAGTCGGACTCGTACACGAGGAGTTCCGTACCAAAGAAAGGACGGGCGGAAGTAAATGCGACGGGAAACATCATACCACTTTACATATTAATAGCACTCCTATCTCCTTCTATAATAACACTCATGTGACGCAAACGAAGTTGTGCGGGTCTACTCTAATGAAATAAGCGACGCGACAGGAGTACATGCGACGGTAAACATTATATAACTCAAAATCTGAATACCATACCTCTCTCTTTCTCACTCTCATGTGACGCAAACGTAGCTGTGCGGGTCAGCTAGTAATTAATATAAATGCTGACGACATTCTAGGGTGAAATAAAATAAAGTATTTTCTTTAACTAATAATATAGTTTTATTTATCGTTAAATATTATATGTACTCGAATAATTTATTTAACAACTCTAAAAGGATTTTGACATAATTTACATATTTATTTCACACATTTCACAAATTTATGAATTTTTTTAAATTCATTTAAAATAACAACTTTATGTAAGCGTTCCAGACACCTTTCCCTAATAATGTCATCAAAATATTAAATATCCTTTTTTTTTTTCATAATCGGAATTCGAATCTGTCTCTATCCCAATCCGGGAAAATCACTTTAGACCTCTAAACTTTAGATCTACACTCGGAGCTGATAAAATTATGTAAAACTTATAAATCTATACCAATATTATAAAGCTGAAGAGTTTGTTTGTTTGAACGCTAGGATCTCAGGAACTACGGTTAGATTTCAAAAATTATTTTACAGTTTGATAGTCCATTTATCGAGGACCGCTATAGGCTATATAACATTACGCTAAAATGATTAGGAGCGGGGCAGCAATCAATAATGTTTTGAAAACGGGGAATATTTTTTACCGTCTGAGAGCTTCCAAGGCGTACGCTGCGTAAATGGTTAAAGTTACGTAAAAATTGTGTTTTACTAAATTGTTTCTTTTAAAAAGTTCTAAAAAAAAACCGCGACAGCATATGTCTATCTTTTAAGGTTCGCTCACAATAACCTAATTTGTCTATCTCTTAAGGTTCGCTCACGATATAATAAAACTGAAGAGTTTGTTTGTGCTAGGATCTCAGAAACTACTGGTTGCATTTTAAAAATAATTTCACAGTTTTATAGTCCATTTATTGAAGATGGCTAATGGCTATATAACATCACGCTAAGACAAATAGGAGCGGAGCAGCCATGAATAATGTTTTGAGAACGGGGATAATTTATTTCTTGAGAGCGTCCATTGCGTACGTTAATGGTTAAAGTTACTACTATGAAAATCTTTGACCTCGTGTCTGTGAACTCTGTGAGCGTTGTCTATGTGTGCTTAGCCTCAGCGAATCTAGTATGTAGGTTTCCATCTGTACTATGGTCTATCTATACTACCTAATATTATAAAGAGGAAAGATTTGCTTTTTTGTTTGTTACGAATAGGCTCCGGAACTACTGGACCGATTTGAAAAATTCTTTCACTGTTGGGAAGCTACAATCTTTGCGGTGAACATAGGCTATATTTTATTCCCGTATTCCTACGGGAACGGGAACTACGCGGGTAAAACCGCGTGACGTCCGCTAGTATTATATAAAATACTATTATGGGTATGGATTTAAGGGTGGTATGAGATGTGAGTGGTTTTCTAATGTAATTTCACCCCCATTAGATGAAAATTGAGGAGTTATAATTTCCCCCCCATTAGGTGGAAGTTGAGGGGTTATAATTTTATGACGCAGCCGAACGTGTGCATTCAAATTACTCTTAGAAACAAAAGAATCCTTACATACATCACACTGGTGTGGTTTTTCACCGGAATGCGAACGAACATGACAATTTAAATTACTTTTCACAGTAAAACATTTATCACATAAACTGCACTTAAAAGGTTTTATACCGTAGTGTACGCGGACGTGAGCATTCAAGTTACTTTTCACACTAAAACTCTTATCACACATTTGACACTTATAAGGTTTTTCACCATCGTGCACTCGAAGGTGAGCGTTTAAATTACTTTTTACACTAAAACACTTTTCACACGTTTTACACTTATAAGGTTTTTCACCGGAGTGGGAACGAATATGAACGGTTAAGTTGCTTTTTTCTTGAAAACACTTGTCACAATAGTGACACTTGTGTTGTTTTTCAGGTCGTATCGGAGGTTTTTCACCTGTGTGTGTGCGGTAATGACTTTTTAAGTGCCTCATTTCAGAGTAACGTTTTTGACATATGTCACAATGATATGGCCTTTCACCGTTATGTAATCTTTTATGTCTATCTAACTGTTTTTGAATAGCAAATGCTTTGCCGCATACGTCACACTGACACGGTTTTTCCTCGCTGTGTATACGAAAATGAATTCGTAAATACTGTTTTATTGCGAAATTCTTTTCACATACGGGACACTGGAATGGCTTTTCGCCTGAGTGTATTCGTTTGTGGTTGTTCAAACTCTTTTTCTCGGTGAAACTTTTTTCGCATAGATCACACTGATAAGGTTTTTCACCGGTGTGTGAACGAATGTGTGACAGCAAATGAGTGTTTCGAGTGAAACTTTTTTGACAGTAACCACAGACAACGTGTTTTATTGTCTTGTCATTTCTTTTTCTTTTTAATTTTTTGACATTAGTATCGCCCTTTTCTGTAGAACCATTATTGTCTTTGGGTTTTAATTTTTCTTCTTGTTTTCTCCGAGCTGCTCCTCTTGTTACCCGAGCACCTATGGTCAAAAATGAACTGAATTAAAATAAGTTAAATTAACAATGAAGTTTCGTGGGACATATTTTATTGACACTTTGACAGCGCCACCTAGTCTACAAAAAATAATAAAACCGTTTTTTAAATTGAGAAAGCGTCAATTACCCGATGAGAGTCCATTTCTTAGGATTCACGATTGGTATTAAACTAATTTTGACACTTGTGGGACTATTCCCAAAAGGGGACACATCTTATTCTTTCTCCAAGTTAGGTCAGATTGGAAAAGACTGATTTCCCACTTGAAACCAGACCCCCATTCAATGGCGAGTATATCAGTCGAGAGAGAGTCGTCGCAATGACAAGTATAAGAACGATAATAAAGAAGGGGAGGGAGAGGAACCCACCTCACACCCACGATTCGTCAGTCATAACGTACAACAACGTATCTTGTTTTTGATTCCAATAAAAATATATTATTATATTATTATGTTTAAAATAATTCGCCATGCAATATATACATAAATAAGATCATTTAAAATTTTCGATTCTAGAATGTGAAACTACTAGTGCCATCTCTTGCTACTTTCTGTTTATTAAAGATATGCTGTATGCGTTAATACCCCGTGATTCTATAGTGTTATGTAGGTACATGTTTGGTAATCGGTAAAGTTGTCGCTAAGTATATTAAGTTTTTGTGAAAAAAAAACAACTGTTAAGGATAGGGATCCTGCCGTTTGGCAAAATATGTTTCGTCAAATTTCACTTCCCAAGAAACTTATCGCATAAGTAGTTTTGTTCTGTATGTACCTATCTTTATAAATTACATATAACTATGTATATTGTGTAGCTGCATGTGTCTGAGGGTAACGCCAGTATTAAACCAGTAACGGTGCTATACGGTTGTTTCATTGTGTACTTACCTTACGAACATTTCATCTGGCGACGAGTGCAAATTACCTACGTATTTTGTAATAAGTGACTTTTTTTCCTCAAATGCTAAAAATGACCAGTTTTCTTGGAAATTTAAGTGTTTTCGATTATAAAATTCACGAATGGGACGTTTTCTACGGTAAATTGAAACAATTTATAAAGTTAAATGGCATATCGGACGGTAAACAAAGTGCAGTGCTGTTAACGCATTTGTCGGACGATTCCTACCGCTTGCTTCGAAATCTCGTGCATCCAAGGGAGCTCGAGGAAGTACCGTACAGTGAACTGGTTGAAGTACTCGACAAACATTTCACGCCCAAAAGATCGACATTCGCAGACCGGGCGAAGTTCTATGAAGCCGTGAGAGCCGACGGAGAAAGTATAGAGGAATGGGTGGCACGGCTGCGAGGGTTAGCCGTGTATTGTGAGTTTGGCCCAGAGCTGGACATACTTTTACGTGATCGTTTCGTGCTCGGTTTCAAGGCAGGCCACGAGCGTGACAAGCTTTTTGAGCGTGATTCCAAGATATTAACGCTGGCGGAGGCGCTGGAAGTCGCCCAAAAGGCGTCGTGTGCACGACTAGCACGGGCGGACCCCGGCATAGGCACCGACGTGAGTGCTGTCGCCGTGAAGCAGGAGCCGGTTTTCTACGTACGCACTGGCGCCAATAGAGGTGTCTCGCGAACCTCGGGGGCCCCCGACGCTCTGACGAAGATTAGTGGAAGTAAGCCAGCAGCCAGGAAAGAGGATGGCACTGACCACAGTTGCCAAGTATGTGGTTTGAAGAATCACAACGCAACCAAGTGCAGATATAAAAATTATAAGTGTTCAAATTGCGGTCAGAAGGGTCACCTGAAAAAGGTATGCATGATGAGAAAATCAAGGTTGTACAATATCGACACAGTTGGATCGGATTCCTCGCACGGAGACTGTAATGAGTGTGAACTATATAACCTGAGGTATGTCAACTATAAACCTATTAAAATATGTGTTTTATTAAATGGTATAGAGATGTACATGGAGTTAGATACCGGGGCGGGTAGTTCTGTTATATCAAATCAGTTGTATGCTCAATATTTTTCTAAATTTAAACTGTATGATAGTGACTTAAAATTATGCCTGTATAATGGTCATAAAATCACACCACTAGGATATTTTATAGCACAGATAACATATTCAAATTTGAAAGATAAAGTTAAAATATATGTCTTAGAGGGTGGGGGACCCCCGTTACTAGGTCGTGATTTTATGACGAAATTTAATATTTATTTTGGGACGACCACTAATCATATGACGCATTATAACGGGAGTAGTGTGGAAGTGCAACAAATATTGAAACAGTTTCCAGACGTCTGGAAGGACGAATTAGGTTGTTTTAATAAATTTGAAGTTGAATTGAAACTTAAAGAGAATGCATCACCAAAATTTTTTAAATCCCGTACCGTACCCTTTGCACTGAGAGATAGGGTTAGTGCCGAACTTGACAGGTTAGTCGGGTTAGGAATATTAGTGCCTGTTAGTTATTCCGATTACGCCACACCCATTGTTCCCGTTTTGAAGGAAAATGGGAAATTAAAAATTGCAGGTGATTTTTCATGTACTTTAAACAAGGATTTAGAAATAGATAAGTACACCTTGCCGCGTATAGAGGAGGTCTTCAGTAAGTTATCAGGCGGGGAGCACTATTCTAAATTAGATTTAAGTAACGCGTATAATCAATTTAGATTATCGAAGCCCTCCCAAAAACTATGTACAATAAACACACATAGAGGTTTATTTTCGTATAGCCGTCTTGTCTATGGTTTAGCCGGGGCCCCAGCAATTTTTCAAAAAGCTATGGAAACCCTGTTGGCAGGATTAGAAGGGGTAAGCGTCTGGCTGGACGATATCTGTATTACGGGGCCCACAAAACAGGTGCATCTGTCTAGGTTACGGGAGGTTTTGCATAGATTACAAGAGGCCGGGTTAAGGTTGCAAAAAGAGAAATGTGTTTTTTTTGAAAAGAGCGTAACTTATTTAGGTTATTTAATTGACAAGGAAGGGTTAAGGACTAGTCCCGCCAAGGTAGAAGCTATTCTCGGTGCGCCTGCACCGACCGACGTGTTGGGAGTCAAACGGTTCCTAGGTGTAGTAAATTATTACAGGAATTTTATTCCGAGTGCATCCGCACTTATGAATCCGCTACACGAATTGTTACGTTCGGGGGTGAAATGGCAATGGGGTGAACGTCAGCAGGCGGCATTCGACAGCGTGAAGCGCGCGCTGTCTAGCGACCGGGTGTTAGCGCATTTCGACCCGGAAGCGCCGCTCGTGCTGACGGTGGATGCGGGCCCAGCGGGGCTTGGCGCCGTGCTGGCTCACCAGGACCCGGACGGACGCGAACGCCCTATAGCTTTCGCCTCGCGCTCCTTAACGGTGAGTGAAAGAAATTATAGTCAAATACAAAAGGAAGCTACGGCAATTATATTTGGGGTAAAACATTTTCACCAATACGTGTACGGACGACGGGAGCCATTTATTTTAAAGACTGACCATAGGCCCTTGCTATCTATTTTTGGCAACGGTAAGGGCGTATCGGTGACTGCTGCTCTGAGACTTCAAAGATATGCAATCATTTTATCTGCATATAACTTCACGCCGAAGTATATAAATGGAAGAAATAATGAGATTGCAGACTATTTTTCCCGGTCACCCTTATCGCGTTCGTCTTGTGATAGCAGCGAGGACGACAGTTCTAGATATTTCTTTTTTCTAGAAGAGAGCGGAGAACCAGTTATTTTCCGTGATATAAAGAAGGCCGTCATATCTGACGTAGTCATACGTACTGTAATTAAATATATGACCCACGGATGGCCTAGGAAGATACTCTGTAAATCCGTAGCGCCTTATTTCCAATGCAAAACGGATTTAGAGGTGATAGACGGTTGCTTGTTCCGCGGTCATAGAATAGTTATTCCTAATGTTTTTAGAGATATAATGCTGAAAGAGTTACATGCGGGTCATTTCGGAATAATAAAAACAAAAAGTCTAGCGCGTAGTAGAATGTGGTGGCCAGGCATAGACCGGGACATCGAGCGGCAGGTGCTGGCGTGCAGCGCGTGCGCCGCGGTGCGCAGCGCGCCGCCGAGCGCGCCGCCCGCGCCCTGGCCGCGGCCCCCTGCCCCCTGGCACCGCATACACATAGATTACATGACTATAGGCCAAGCGGATTATTTAATTATTGTTGATGCATTTTCTAAGTGGTTGGAATGTGTTCATATGGACCGTGGTACTTCTACACAGGCGCTCATTATAAAATTGAAAGAAATATTTTCTAGGTTTGGTGTGCCTAATGTAATTGTATCAGATAACGATGTAAAGATAAGTTCAGCAGAATTTCATAAATTTTGTCGCGTTAATGGTATTGAACACCTTACATCGCCTATTTATCATCCTCAAAGCAATGGCCTTGCTGAAAATTCTGTAAAAACCTGTAAAAAAATGATAAAATGCATATTTTCAGAAGGCAACATTTGTCAAAGAAAAATAATTGAAAAATTACAGACCTTTTTGTTTAATTATAGAAATACAATTCATTGTGCTACAGGTTCTACACCGGCTATGTTAATGTTAGGTCGAAACTTAAGGTGCAGGTTAGATTTGGTTTTGCCAACTAATAGTTCTACAGACCAAAACATAGAATTAGAACCATTAAAACTAAACCGATGTTTCTGTGTGGGTGATACGGTTTGGGCGAAGTGGTATGTTGCGCGGCGAAGTATTTGGAGAATAGGTACTGTAATAAGGCAGGTAGGAAATAGAATGTTTGAAATTTACTTTAAGGATTACGATACTAAATGTAACAGACATATAGATCAAATGAGAAAGTATACTAAGGCTAGAGAAAATAATGATAAAAATGCAGAAGCGTCAAGTTCTGCCACCTCATCATTGCCAGACGTTGACGATTCACCGCCTGCGTCGCCACCGCAGCCGGTGCCTTCAGCGGTGCCGATGGCCGAGCAGGCCTCCGCTTCCGCGAACTTGCCGCCCGCATCTCCCCCATCATTTTCATTAATACCTGCTGTTACGGGACAGGAGGTGCAGGTCGCAACCGATTGTGGAGAAGGTAATGATGTGGTATGTTCGGTTGGGGACACTACCGTGGTGGATCAAAGTTCCGAAAGCTATCAGAAAAAGGCGGAGGTTTGCGAGGTGATCACAAAGGACGTCCAATTGGCAGAGCCAGCCACCCATAGGCAGGATATTATTACTGATTGTCAATCAAGTGCAGAGATTGCCAGTCCGATTGGACGCTCTAAACGCCCCCGCAAACAGACAGACTATAAGAAATATTTTAAGTAGATAATGTTATTAGATTAAGTATATTCATGTTGTTGTTGCAGGTTTACAGATTAATGTTGGAGGGATGTTCTGTATGTACCTATCTTTATAAATTACATATAACTATGTATATTGTGTAGCTGCATGTGTCTGAGGGTAACGCCAGTATTAAACCAGTAACGGTGCTATACGGTTGTTTCATTGTGTACTTACCTTACGAACATTTCAAGTTTCATTTCCCAAAAGAATTTTAGCAAATTTATACTTCGCATTTTAATCACTTCGTCAAATATTCATTTGGAAACTTTTTACTTGACCAATTTTTATTAATTCAAATACATTAGGCTTTATTTTACAAAATGCTTTATTTTGTAAAAAAATATATTCCAGAAGTTCGTTCAAATTTTGATTTTAATATGGGTGATAAATTTAAAAAACATAAAAACTCTGATGTAAAAG
Organism: Miltochrista miniata; assembly: GCA_933228765.1. Taxonomy (NCBI): domain Eukaryota; kingdom Metazoa; phylum Arthropoda; class Insecta; order Lepidoptera; family Erebidae; genus Miltochrista; species Miltochrista miniata. The sequence goes on from OW121772.1 coordinate 10,234,771, forward strand.
TGGGTTTTTTTTGTTGACGCGGGAAATGCATTTAGGCACCGTCATCCCAGCTACGAGGGTAGCTGGGACGGTGAGTGGGACTTACCGGTCCCGGAAGAAGGGACTCGACCCGGCTAGGGGCCCCGTTGATTCGGGGCTCTCCTTGGTAGAGCCAGATGGGTAGGCGCCATACTGAGAGTTTCCCTTCTGTCAAAGCGGACTCTAAAAAGTGTACGCTTATACACACACATATACTGGTTGAATTTATAGTCGTTTTGGAACGGAAAGGTTTAGGCCCAGTTTCGATAACAGAACCGATCGGCACTGTCAATTTGAAAATCAACAATAAAAAATTACGAAAATGACAAAATCTACATCGTTTGCCAAAATCAAAACGAGAACACCTGGTTATTCCTTTAAATTTCACGAAATACGTTTACTACGATTTTCTACTACAATTTTTCATTCAATGTCTAACGTTCCAATCAGTGAGTAGAGTCACCGCGCCGGGAAAATTCGACCAATCACAACGCATGAACGCATCGGTCCACGTGGACTCGTTGCCAAGTAACGTCGGTAGGTACTCGACTAGTTACGTCTTGTAGGTAGGTAAATACGCTCGACCGACCGCGCCGCCGACCGGCGACCGGCGACCGCGGCGCGCAGTTCGACTATAACTCGCGCGCAGTATTGTCGTCGCGATCGACTTTTATTTGTGGTCGGAAATAAAACGATTAGTTTACACTCGAGAGTACGAATCTCGTGATGAATTACGCAGTGCGATAGTGGACGCCTTTGAAATAGTGAAAAGTGACAGAGACACATTGAATAAACTAAAAGACAATAGCCTAAAACGTGCCCGACGAACGTTCTGGACTCCATTTTGAGCAGTTGCTAAGGTACAGGGAAGTGTAAATAAACTGTGAATAGGTAGGTCTAGGTATTTAAGTTGATTATTTTGTAAATAGCTCCAATTTTTTAAATACGCCGGAAATACTCCCTATTTGTTCGTGTTTATTTTCATTATTATTACATAAACCTTATTAATTCACCGTAAAATAGAACAATATTAAAGTGTTTCCGACGGTCCTAACCCGCGTAAAGTATGAAGGAGAAATTGGAGTCCTTTATTATTATCTAAGTACCTATTATTATCGAAACGATGCATTCGGCCAATGAACTGATCACATGGAGACACGCACACGCGCCGCGGCGTAGTAGGTACCTATGGGTTTCGGAGTTTCATTCATTGAAAGTTCAATGAATAATCGAAGCGCTACTAATGTTTCAACTCGAACGAGTGATAAAGATTACATAAAAGTCATTTTTTTATTATAACCTGCACAGCTGTTTTGACACTCCGAAATGGTTCCATTATTGATTCCTAGTAACCCCCTCTCGGGTCCAGAACGACTATAAATTCAACCAGTATAAGAAATATACATGGTAAAATTTGGTAAGATTGGATGGCCAAATCCGAAACTATAAGAAATAGCGAAAAATTCTCAAAGAAGTCACGAGCCCGATTTTGGTAAAACTTAAAACGTCATCATTAGATTTTTAAAAAACCAATAATCCTAGCTGGGAATCGAATCCATTGATTTTGAAAAAAAACATACCTTTTATTATTACACCATACGATAGAGTCGCTGTCAAGGATCAAATTCTGCGAAGTAATGATGTACGGCAAATTTAAGGATTCGATACCAGCTAGGATAATTGGGGTTTTCTAAAATCTAAGGATGAGGTTCTAAGTTTCATCAAAATCGGGCTCGTGACTCCTTTCAGCATTTTTCGCAATTCCTTATAGTTTCGGATTTGGCCATCCAAACCCTTTTCAAAAATTCAGCCTGTATATATTGGGTGTAACAAAACTACCTGTTCAAATTTCGTCACGTGACGTGGCATCAGTCAAGAAACATTACAGAAATGAAGAAAAAATAATCACATGAATACTTTACCCGTAAATCCGTTTTAAAGGTCCTATAAATTTTCATTATCACCCTTTCTATCGCTACTGAGCGGCAGTAGAAAGCGACAACGACAGCCAGACGGGTTCTCCGTTGTTTGTTTTGCCACGGCGACCATGTTACCTCGAATTGCCGCGGTAAAAAAACGGATTCTTAATGTGAAAAAAATTAACCCCCCTTTTTTATTAAATATTTGTATTTGATTTCCGATGCCAAGTCATCTTATGAAATTTGGAGAGGCAATTTTGTTACACCCAGTATATGTGCATGTCTGAAATTTTGGGTGTATTGTTTTGTGTAAGTTCCTTAGTGACAGCCGATTGCTTTTGTGGTGGTGTATGTGAATATAACCCCCCCCCCCCCCCCCTAAAATATGACAGACAGATACGTATAGGGCAAACATGCTATGTCTACTCCCCTTGTACTGGTCGCGTTGCTCTCTGTCGCCATATAACGCCTGATTCAATTAGTTATCTGAGTAAGTATAAGCACAGGGCGGAAACTCCATACAAAAATGTTCGTTTTCACCCACACTAATATACACGTAATGTGAATGCTTGAATCAAGCTTGAATGTGTGTGTGAGTATACTAGGGATACTAGCTATGGAAACAAAATAATAAGGAACAGAACGCAATTTCATGTATGTAGGTACTTTTTTTCAAATCTACCCTCGGTGTTAATGATGCACTCATTTCTTGTGATTATTTTTATTAGATCCTGTGTTCCTTTGTTTTAATAAACGCAGGACGACGCGCGAAAGTGATGTGAGGGGGTGCGAGGGACGCGGGGGTTGCGGAACCGTGCGCACGCCCCGGACGCAGGGGCACCTTCCGGGCGACGCTAAACGCTAACATTTGCAGTGGCTTTCGGGCAGCGCTAAGGGAATAACCTGCGCACGGGCGCGGAACGAACTGACTCGCACGCCGCCGCCTCGCTTTCGCATGTTCACACGCTGCACGTACTGGCTTTCAGTGTTTTACTTAAAGACCCACAGCTTACATTCGTGGTCCTTCAGCCGAATCTGAAAACTAGCTCGCATTTGGTCTTTAGGTACAATTGTATTTGTTCGAGAACGCACGTTAGACGCCGCGTCGCCGCGCACTGTAAACAAAATGGTGGACACGCGTAACACGACTCGACACGAAACTGAAAAGAAAAAGGAAGTCACTCAACCAGAGCCTTCTCCAGCTGGCTCCCGCTGCATGACAAAAGTGTCAAAGAGTTCTATTCAGCGGGCCAAGTTGCTTTTAGAAGCCGCCGAAGAGAAGGAACGTATTGAAAAGAAGCTTGCTGCGGACCTAGCAGATCTAGAAAGTTCAAAATCTGGACGGGAACCCAGTGAGTTTAGCCGCTGTAATGTAGAAGAATGGTTAGACAGAAGTCAACAGGAACTGATGAACCCCGCCGGCGTCTCCGGCGCTCCTGTCGGCCTCCGGTCAGAGCGCATGCGCGCCGCGACTGTACGCGGCACTGATGACGACATCATGCACATGCTGGCCAGCGCATTGAATAATCTAGCCTCTAATGCAGCCGTAAATAACGGCAACAACAAAATGATTAACAGATTATGTATGCCTAAAGAGTTGCCATCGTTCAGTGGTGATCCGATGGAGTGGTTACACTACAAACAGGCATACGAAGACTCGACCGCTGTTTGTAACTTCAGCGACCGCGAGAATTTGTGGCGCATAAGGAAAAGTCTTCATGGACGCGCCAAAGAGGCCGTCACGGCACTGCTGATTGGTGCTACGTCACCCGAAGTCGTGATGTCCACGCTTGAACTTCAATTTGGAAATCCCGATCTTATTATAGCACGGATACTGCAGGATGTGAATAGACTGCGACCAATGTGTCAAGAATATCAAAAAGAAATAATTCCGTTTGCTATTAAAGTTAAGAATTTTGTAGCAGCTGTTTCTGCGATCGGCTGTGAAGAATACCTACAGGGCATTGCTCTCATGTCGACCGTTCTGTCGAAATTACCTGTAGTGTTGATCTCAAAGTGGACAGACTATAGCTATCCGCTTCTGCAAAATAAATCCAAGCCAAAACTTACCGTATTGTCTGAGTTTTTGGACCTGGAAGCCAAGAAAGTCACACAGTGTAGTGTAAATATACCTAACATTCAACAGTACAATCATAGTCACTACAAACCTAAAGTTCAAACTTTACTTGTGAACAATAACAGTGAGTTAAGTGATAACAAGTGCGGGTTCTGTCGTGTAACAAAACATGAACTAAGTGAGTGTAATAAGTTTAAAAAAGCTTTACGTAAAGACCGGTGGACCTATGTGAAACGTCGCAACCTTTGTTTTCAGTGCTTAGCCGCACGACACAGGGACTCTGCCTGTACCGCGACCGTTTGTGACTCTTGTGGTCGAAACCACCATAAACTATTACATTACGACTTACCAAATAAACCCGAACCGGAAACTGTTCAAAGTGACACTGCTGTGGAGACTCTTACCCATATAAATCTGGAAAGTAAAGTTATGTTAAAAACTGTGCCTATCATAGTACACGGACCCAGTGGTACGTCGCGTAGCGTTGCCCTGTTGGATGATGGCTCGACTGTGACCCTAGTCAGCGAGTCACTGGCAGCACGTGTGGGCTTGCGTGGTCGCAAGCAAACTATGCGAGTAAGTGGTGCCTGGGACACTAATGAACTAATCTGTGATAGTGAAATAATAGACTTCAAGTTAACTAACAGTGACGGAAAAGACTTTTCAATAAAAGCGCGTAGTGTAAAAAATATGAGTTTACCGATACAATCTAAATCAACCGTTGATCTTAGTGCTTACGAACTGGACCCTAAAATAAAAAGTGCTATTAGTCACGGACAGTGTAAACCAGAACTATTGATAGGTCAAGATAATTACCACTTGATCTTACCACTGGAAATAATAAAAAGTGAACCAAACCAACCATACCTGACCCGTACACCGCTGGGGTGGTGTGTTCACGGCTGTGTGCGCTCGCCGCCGCAGTCCGCCGGCGCTTCGTCGACTCTGCACCTGCAAACTGCACTCTTTGTTAGTCACACGAACCTGGAAGCGACACGTATTCTGAGAGATATGCATGAGGAAATACGTAAGTCTTACACACTTGACTCCGTTGGCGTATCTGTGAAACCCAGACAGAACGCAGCAGAACAACAGGCACTGCAGCACCTGGAACGCACTACCGAACTGATAGACGGCAGATGGTACGTTGGCCTACCTTGGAAAGATAACAAAAGGTCAATGCCCGACTCCTACAACAATGCCATGTCCCGACTTCGAGGGGTCGAAAAGAAAATGCAAGCGAGTGAAGGTTTCGCTAATCGATATCGAGATCGAATCGATCACCTTTTAACTAACGATTATGCCTCACCGATTGAAAACACAGAGAAGTCCGGAACATCTTGGTACTTGCCGCACTTTGGGGTCGATAACCCAAATAAACAAAAATTGAGGTTGGTCTTTGACGCCGCCGCTAAATCCAATGGTGTGTGTCTAAATGACTACTTATTGAAAGGACCCGACCTACTTATATCCCTGTACGGTACCATGTTGAGATTTCGAGAAAATAGAATTGGTATTACGGGCGATATCCGAGACATGTTCCTTAGAATAAAAATTATAAAAGAAGACAGAGATGCTCTGCGATCTGAAATCAGCTGGGACGACGAGATACCTAGCGATGTGTATACCAAGTGGACGATGTGGCTCAACGACCTCAATAAAATAAGCCGCATAAGATTACCTAGACACTATCTAAATAAATATATAGTAGTGAGAAATCCATACATAAATCTATTATCAAAAAAGTTCGCTCAGATCACACAGGGCAGTTAGTCTCATTCTGCATTTCTGAGAAAGTCCAAAAGAGACAAGTAAATATGATAACATTCAGTGAAAGCCGTATACAAAATTTCAAATGTAATATTACACAAAAGGTACAGTTGTTGCCCTATCACGGTAGTTCGAATCACTTGTATAACTCATTAGTCAACTTGATTAATGGTGAGTTCAGTGCAATTTTCACACCTAAGCGCCGATCTTTTAATGAACGTTTCTCCATGAGTGAGTGGGCAACTCCTGGAATTTATAAAAGCCGTAACAAACTGTATGAACTATATGAAGAGAAGTCCTATAACCACAATCCGCAATTTCAAGAATTTGTAAAAAAATATTCAAAAACTTTCAGACAAGCCTGTCTTAGAGCGAAATCTATTTATTTAAAAAATAAAATCAAATGTTCAAATAATATTATTAAAGAAACTTGGAATGTCATAAACATTGAAACTGGTAAATCTAAAATACGCTGTAATGATTTTCATTTAAAAATAGATAATTTTGATATTGAAGAGGACTTGGAAGTTGCGACTGAATTTGAAAAATATTTTTCTAACATTCCAGTTTCTATTACCAGTAGTCTCTCTTCTTGCTCTGCTTCTGCCGAACAAATTCTAAAACTTGGCGTAGACGAATGCGGCACAGACTTTGAATTCTCAGCTGTCAGTCCTATAGATGTTTTAAAAACTTTTAAAGAAATTAATATGAAAACCACTAAAGATTTATGGGGTCTATCTGTCAAAACTGTTGCTCATATTATAACTGTAATAGCCCCGCATCTGGCAACTGTGTTCAATAGCTGTGTCGAGACTGGTGTGTTTCCTGACTTGATGAAACATAGCAAAGTAATACCTTTATTTAAGGCGGGAAATAGTGAGGATCCCTCGAACTTTCGACCTGTTTCCATATTACCTACACTCAGTAAAATTTTTGAAAAGCTAATGCTTAAACAGTTGCTCAGTCACTTTAATAAACATAATTTACTACACAGGAAACAGTTCGGGTTCACAAAGGGTTGTTCAACAGTGGATGCAGGAGTTGCTTTACTTAAGAGTATTTACACGGCTTGGGAGGACTCGCAGGATGCACTGGGTGTGTTTTGCGATTTGTCTAAGGCCTTCGATTGTGTTCACCACGAAACTCTGGTCAAAAAGTTGCGCCACTATGGTGTCAGGAATAGAGCTCTCGACCTCATGACTTCTTATTTGAGCAATAGAATTCAGAGGGTTGAAGTAAACGGTATACGATCTCCAGGGACCCCAGTTGTAATGGGTGTCCCGCAGGGTTCAATCCTTGGTCCATTTCTCTTTTTAATATACATAAATGATTTACCTTATTATGTTAGGGATGAACATGAGATTGTTCTGTTCGCGGATGATACTTCTCTGACATTTAAAATTAATAGACAGTTAATGGATTATGACGATGTTAACAGTGCACTTTCAAAAGTTGTTTATTGGTTTAGCGTTAATAACCTTCTTTTAAATGATAAAAAAACTAAAGTAATAAAGTTTTCGACACCTAATGTGAGACAGGTGGCGACCAATGTACAACTGAATGGATCCGGGCTTGACTCTGTGGAGACTACAGTATTTTTAGGCATTACAATTGACTCGAAGTTGCACTGGGGCCCGCATATAGAAAAATTGTCAGGTAAATTAAGTTCTGCTGCATATGCAGTTAAAACAATTAGACGGCTCACTGATGTTGAAATGGCTAGAATAGTCTATTTCAGTTATTTCCATAGTGTTATGTCATACGGAATTCTTCTCTGGGGAGATTCAGCGGACATCAATAACATATTTATATTACAAAAGAGAGCTGTGAGAGCAATATACCAGCTAGGTCCTAGAGTTTCTCTAAGAGAAAAATTCAAAGAAATTAATATTCTAACTGTTATATCACAATACATATATGAAAATTTAATTTATGTGCATAAAAATAAGGACCAATTTCTAAAAAAATGTGATATACACAATGTAAATACCAGGCATAAAGATAATCTTGTTTTACATGCTACTCGTCTACACAGTATAAGCAGTTCTTTTGTCGGACAATGTATAAAGTTTTATAATAAACTTCCCAAAGAAACTAGATTATTGTCAATAAACAAATTCAAAGCTACCATTAAAGCCAAATTATGTAGCAAGGCATATTATACAATTCAAGACTATATAGATGATAAAAATGCGTGGGTTTAAGGCGCTCCAAGTCAACACACAAAAAAAAAATTATGTACCTACCTAGACGAATTTTGTTTAAAAAAGGATATTGCTTAATGAAAACTCGCGTGTACAAATCTCATCACACAAATCATTCAACAATTACACCTCTGTAGTTGTTGAATGATTTGTTGACCTATTGGATGTTAAAAGAGTGGCTGGAGTTTTATTGCCAGGTTCTTTTTTTCTCCAGCTCTACCTATTGCTTTGCGAATCTGGCAGTAAATGTAAATGTAGAAGCAATCATTTGGACGTTCATAAGCGTTACATTGTGACCTATATGAATAAAGATTTTTTTTCATTTTCATTTTTTTTTCATTTTCTAGCGGCTACGAAATCGGCCGCTACGAGAGCTACGCGAGCTGCTACCGCTACAACTGCTATTACAAAGAGCGATGACCTCGCGCAGCAAGCTACGAGTGGACGCTATAATAACCTACAGCTGCATGTATTCTGCGACTCGTCTACTAAAGCTATGTGCGCTGTAGCGTATTGGCGCTGGATTGATAAAGACGAACTAATACGTGTGGCTTTTGTCTCAAGTAAATGCCGAGTAACGCCTGTGAAATATGTATCTATGCCACGACTTGAGCTTCAAGCTGCATTATTGGGTGCACGATTAGCGGACACCATAAAGAATGAACACAAAATGAATATTATACAGAAGTTCATGTGGTCCGACTCCGCTACAGTGCTACATTGGATACGCAATGATAAGCGTACCTACAAAGCTTACGTAGCGCATAGACTGGGCGAGATTGACGAATACACGGAAATAAAAGACTGGAGATATATACCTACAAAGATAAATATTGCTGACACCGCAACCCGCGAATGCTGTGAATTAGAAATTCTAGAGAATGAGTGGTTGTATGGCCCAGCATTTTTGTATGAAGATGAAAGTTTATGGCCGCACCAGTCTGATGTACAGTTGGAAGTTAACGATGTGGACCTTGAATGTGTAAATACTCTCCACATTGTACCTGTGTGTTTACCCGCTGTACCTGAACCTGAAAGGTTTGCTAGTTGGAATAGACTACTGCGAGCCACCTGTGTTGTTCTCAGCTTCATAGAAAAATGTAAGAAACTTACCGGCACTGTCGACGGCGCAATGATGGAGCGAGCAGAGAAACTTTTGATAAAATATTCTCAGATGCAATCCTTTGCCGAAGACCTGGAAAACCTGAAACAAAGCACGAAAGAGTAAATTGCTTACCTTATCACCAATTATTGATGCTGACGGTGTCCTTCGTGTGGGTGGCCGCATTGGTTCTGCAGCTCACATAACACTAGATGTGAAACAACCCGTTATATTTGATGGCCGCAATTACGTCACTCACCTGATTGTCCGACACTATCATGAGAAGGCATACCATGGAAACCAAGAATTGGTGGTGAACGAACTGAAACAGAAATACTGGATTATTAGAATTAGACCTACGGTTAAACATATTTCTTCTAAATGTATGATTTGCAGGATAAGGCGAGCACAACCGCACCCTCCTAGAATGGGTGACTTACCTGAAGCGCGACTAGCACATCACCAACGTCCATTCACCTTCACCGGCGTTGACCTGTTCGGCCCCATGGAAATATCCGTAGGAAGACGACGAGAGAAAAGGTATGGCATTTTATTTACCTGTCTGACAATAAGGGCTATACATACTGAGTTGGTTGGAAGTCTAACCACTGATGACGTCATCATGGCCCTGCGAAGGATGGCAGCCAGGCGCGGTTGGCCTAGATACCTTTATTCTGATAACGGAACGAACTTGAGAGGGGCTGATAACGAACTGAAGAGATGTGTCGCTGAAATAAATCAGGAACAGCTGGCTCGTGACACTCTTACCTACAGCATGCTGACGACGTGGACGTTTTCGCCACCAGCTTCTCCACACTGGGGTGGGACCTGGGAACGTCTCATACGCTGTGTTAAGACAGCTTTGAAAACCGTACTGAAGGAACGGGCACCACGTGAAGTAGTCCTGAGTACATTATTGGCTGAAGTAGAACTCAATAGTGAACAGCCGGCCTTTGGTACACGTGAGTGTTGAACCCCACAGTGAGGAGTCCCTTACTCCGAATCACTTTTTGTTGGGCTCCTCTTCTAACTTGCCTGCTATGGGCACCTATGACGCTTCTGACCTGTACCTACGCAAACAATGGCGTATCTCACAGCAGCTGGCCGAGCTATTTTGGAAAAGATGCGTCAGAGAGGTACTGCCGGAAATGAGACCTCGTAAGAAATGGCAGCAGGAGCAAAGACCCATACAAGTAGGAGATCTTGTACTGATTGTTGACCCGGGGTCACCACGCAATGTTTGGCCACGTGGGAGAGTGGAGACGGTGATGCCAGGAAAAGATGGTCGTATCAGAGTAGTAGACGTGAAGACGAGTTCCGGTCTGCTACGACGGTCTGTGGCGCGAATTGCACAGATCCCTATTGATTGAGTGCTGACGCACTGGGGTGGGGGATGTTAATGATGCACTCATTTCTTGTGATTATTTTTATTAGATCCTGTGTTCCTTTGTTTTAATAAACGCAGGACGACGCGCGAAAGTGATGTGAGGGGGTGCGAGGGACGCGGGGGTTGCGGAACCGTGCGCACGCCCCGGACGCAGGGGCACCTTCCGGGCGACGCTAAACGCTAACATTTGCAGTGGCTTTCGGGCAGCGCTAAGGGAATAACCTGCGCACGGGCGCGGAACGAACTGACTCGCACGCCGCCGCCTCGCTTTCGCATGTTCACACGCTGCACGTACTGGCTTTCAGTGTTTTACTTAAAGACCCACAGCTTACACTCGGCTAAGCACAAATTAAACCAAAGCAATAGCAGTAAATACGTAATGCAACGCAGTGACACTCTCTCAAGTACTTAATGAATTACTCAAAATTACAAATGAGCCTACTTATATTTGATATAATTGACTGCCTCTGTGGCGCAGTCGGTAGTGATACCGCCTGCGGCGCTGGAGGTCGTGGGTTCGATTCCCACCGGAGACAAATATTTTGTGTGACCCATAAATGTTTGTCTCAAGAGTCTGGGTGTTTCTATGTATAATATGTATGTATTTAAAAAGTATATAAGTATTAATATCCGTGGTGTGATACCCATAACACAAGCAGGTTATTCCTAGCTTACTTTGGGATCAGATAGCGTTGTGAGAAATGTCCGTGAATATTTATTTATTTATTTAAAAATAAAAAGTAAAAAAAATAATAAATAAAATATGCGCCACGGCTTTCCATCAGGCTGGCGACGTCAATTTGGCGTGCTTAATATAAAAAAAATGGGTGCGTGTACTTATGTACGCGCGTGAGAAGTTATACTTCTTAAAAAAAAAAAAATATTATAAATATGAAAACAGTGATCAGAGGTGACGAGCGTACCAACATGCGCGACTAATATCGAGGTTCAATTTCTATTTTGTTGGTAGCTTTTTTTTCGAGACTTAATGAGCGGTTAAGCAGACAACTTCATACTGTTAATTTTGTGTCACAGATCTTAAAATTTCACTCTCATCATTTTTTCATAACGCGCCTAAAGAAGTATAACTTCAAAAAGAAATGACGAAATGTGTATGTGTGTATGTACTTACGTATCTCGGCATTGGCTACTCCTTTCTTGATCATATGTAGGGGTTCATCGTCAGAATCTGAACAAGCAGGGGATGGTTCACTGCCTTCTACTTTTATGATTTTGATCCGTGCAACTTTAAACAATAAAGAAACGTTTTTAGGGTTCCGTAAAATCACCATAGATAAAATATTTAAAGCAATTAGTATGTACTAGCTGACCCCGCAACTTCGTTTACGTCACATTAGGTGTATGAAAGGAAAGGTATTTCTTGATCAGACTCATCAAGCAGCGTGTGAAACTGCTCTGTTTGCTTAATCATAAAAGAGCTTTAAGATTAAGCCAACACGCCAGTTTAGATTTACAGTCACATACAAAGAAACCCCTACAATTAAAGTTTTTAAAATATCTGATTCTTAAAAGTGTTATAACTTTTTTATTTATTAACCGATTGACATAAAATAAAGTGTCAAGTGGAGCAAACCTCAATACAATAAAAAACATTTTGCGCATTGCAATCGGTTAAGCGGTTACTGAAATTAGCGTGCACAAACGTACAGACAAACAGACAAAAATTCTAAAAATCATTGTTTTGGGTTCTATTGCGTTCATAAAACCCCCCTATAATATTTTTTCTTATTTATCTTCCATGTACAGGCAGCGACCTGTTACAATTTTATTATATGTAGGTATATTGATTGATGATTGATTGATATTTTTCATAATATCTATACTAAAATTATAAAGAGGTAACGTTTGTGAGTTTGTAAGGTTGTGATGTTGTGAGTTTGTGACGTTGTAAGGGGTAATCTCTGGATCTACAGAAACGATTTTCAAAATTATTACACCGATAGAACGCTACGATATTGTGGACTGTCATAGGCTACAAAACATCACTCTACAATGAAAAGGAGCTGAGCGGCAATGAAAAATGTAACACAAACGAAGTTGTGTCGTTCAGCTAGTTTTTAAAGTGAAAAAAGACAACTTGACCCTTATGGGATTTGAAACCTTTGCCTAAAGTGCCTAAACTCATAAAGGTTTTTTTTCCTTCATAATACAATATTATGAAAAAGCACCGTAGGACGCACGCGGACAAGTGCGAATATTTCCCTTGCTGTGCCTTGGCTATTACACACTATCCTAACTTCAATTCTATCCTGCCTGGTCTCAGGGAACTTTCCCGAAATACTTTCCATCTATCAGGGTCACCAATATTTCCTGTTGCCCTCCCCGAGGTCATAAAGGAGCGCAAAAATCTTCTTCTGATGTGCTCGGCAGAAGTCGCAATCTTCGATGACGCATTGAAGTCTCTCCTAGAGTCGGTCCTGAACATTTCCTTTTCTGAGTCCCAATGGAGCTTAGCGTCTCAAGTTTTCAACCCATCAGGTGCGGGGGTCTTGGGATTCGGCGCGCAAAGCACACCTTGCGCCGATGCAAGGAATACTGGCATTCCTTGCATCAGCGCATGGAGTTGCGGGTCTTGTCGCTGTTATATTTCATACCGAGAGTGACGGGGCTGGCATACCCTTTGTGTCTGAAGCATTGAAGTCTTGGAAGGCGCTCAACAATAGTGCGAGTCTCCCAGCGGCTACTCACGCGCAACGGTCTTGGGACGAGGTGGGAGTAAAACTGGCTCATGAGCATCGTTTAGAGAATATACATCAGGGGCAGATCGGGCTAGGTTGCTCGCTGTATCACAGTCAGAGGCGATCATGGCTGAACGCATTGCCATCACCCCACCTGGGTACCTTATTGGATGATGATTCTTTGCGTGTGGCAGTGGCTCTTCGCCTGGGCTGCAGGGTGTGTGAACCCCACAAATGCCCTGCGGTTCCATGGTGGAGGCTGACGGCTATCACGCATTGAGTTGTCGTCGTAGTGCAGGTAGGTTCCCTCGTCATCATGCCCTCAATGATCTGATACGGAGGGCTCTGGTCTCAGCAGATGTGCCCTGCACTCTTGAGCCCCCTGGTCTGTCCAGATCAGATGGGAAAAGACCGGATGGATTGACTCTTGTACCGTGGAAGAGGGGTAGGTGCTTGGTTTGGGACGCGACTTTGTGAGCACTGTGGCTGGGAGTCACTTGAGCCGAACTGCTCTTTCCCCTGCTGCAGCGGCCGAGGACGCGGCTAGCAGAAAGCATCAGAAGTACGCGGCTTTGGAGTCGCGCTACATTGTGGTGCCGGCTGCGTTCGAGACAATGGGCAGTTGGGGCAAGGAAGCTAAAAGATTGGTGACCGATATAGGCAGTAAAATAGGGGAAAAAACTGGTGACTCTCGGTCCGGCCTGTACATGGTGCAAAGGTTGGCTATTGCCATTCAGCGTGGAAATGCGGCGAGTGTTTTGGACACCTTTGCAACGGGTACAATCCGAGGTGGGTTATTTAGTTAAAAATCTTTGACGTTGCATTGTATGTTTTTGACTTTTTATTTAATAAAATTATATTAATAAATAAAAAAAAAATTAAAGAAAATGCATAGGAATTGTATAAAAATATTTTATTTTATGCACATAATAAAAATATAGAAAAGAAAAAATATCACTTTGTCTTACATATAAACTAGCTTGTAGCTCAATTTCAGCTCCAAAATGTGTTACAACAATATGCTGCTCGGAAGGATAGCACGCTTTTTTTGATTTGAGAATGCAATCATGTGATGGGAACACGTGATGCCTACTTTCATACCTAATCCACTTCCTAGTCTGTTTATATGAGTGAGTTGTTGACCCTTAACCGAAGAGCATGTATGAAGACACTTATGAAATTTGAAGAAGCGAAAGTTGTTTGCCAGGATCGTAGCAAGTGGAAAGTAATAGTCTCTGCCTACCCCGTTGGGAGACAGGCGTGATGTTATGTACATACATACATACATATGGTCACGCCTTTATCCCCGAAGGGGTAGGCAGAGGCATATTATATGCCCACATTTCACCTTTGTATAATTTGTCCTACGTAATAGGTGGTGAGCCGTATTGCCGTGTTTAAATGGACAGGCGCAGGTTGTGACTGCCTGCTGTTGAAATAAAGCCTTCAACTCAGCTTAACGACTGCCATTTTACTGGCAACCGGGACCAACGGCTTAACGTGCCTTCCGAAGCACGGAAACGCTCAAATAAATGTCACAAAGTGATCACATGGATGGTCACCCATCCATGGACCGGCCATAGTGAAAGTTGCTTACTGCAGTGATCGTTTACAGAACACTGAGTCCGCGGGGCCACGAGCGCTTCTGATGTTATGTATGTATGTATAATACGCTAATGCCTCGTCACTACAGCGGTCTGCCACTTTGCACAACATTTGTATTTTGTAAGCTTATGGGCGCACTTGCAGAAGCTGGATTTTCACTAATGTCCTTTATAACACTAGCAACACTTTAATGTCCACTTGACCGTGCAACTAACTCTGCAGCAGTCATTAATTCCCCAACACTCCGCGATTGAACTAGATCTTCCACTCTAAGTTTCTTATGACGAATCTTCAAAGCCTTTTTTAGGTCTACCGGGTCGAGGAAGGTCAGCAGATGAGCGAACTGTAAACGACACCGAGCTCTAGGCAAAGAGACGGACGCCTCGAGGCTTGTACAGTCACCTCCAATATTGCATGGGCCCCTTAAGATCTATAATTCCATGCACATTTGAGTCCAGATTCACAAGAACTCCACTAGATGGCGCAACTTTACTCGAATATAATATTGCATAGACACCTTAGAATCACAAAAAATGTACTAGATGGCATATTTACATTACTTAAAAGATTAATGAGTTGCTATTTTGACAATAATCGCGTTCCTGTGTGAGATATTAAAAAAATCGGCAACGCTAGATACTTGACTTCCAATGTCATCCGAGAGATGGCGTCAATTCTCAGTGCAAAGCAATTTCGTTTCGGATTGACCATGCATTCTCAAATTCGTCTGTACATCACTTGTTCAAAAGGGGGTCTTAGAAGGGCAGGGTTGGCAGTGCAAAACGTCTCTGATGTTGCAAACGACTATAGTCTATTATGGTGACCTCTATCCAGAAGGTGGCGTTTTTAACGTTTTTTTTTCTTTTTTTTTTATATTTAGCTCGCCAAATTGACGTCACCACCAGCCTGATGGAAAGCCGTGGCGCATCTTGCGATTGGGGGCCACTTCTGGCAGTGGTCCTCAAGTTGGCGGCCCTGTGATGTGCCTCTTCACGCTCCTCTTGAACAACCCGGGATTGTAAGATGAGGGAAACACGTGTGCGGGCAGGTCGTTCCATGTTTTTATAGTTCGACAGAGGAACAATCTATTAAAACTAACTTTTTTTTTGTATAAGTAACCCTAAACATGAAAGGAAACCTGTCTTGGAATGTTAAGAGATGAAAGTCACCACCTATTACGTGGACATAAAATTATAAGGTGAAATGTGGACGTATTCTACGCCTCTGCCTACCACCTCAGGGATAAATGCGTGATTGAATGTATGTTCTATACTCACGCATATCATCAGCTTTTTCCTTCTTTATCATTTGTAGGGGATTATCATCTGAGTCTGATGTATATGAATTATCATCATTTTGTTCATCTTCTAAAGACACGCTTTCTCGATCTGTGAAATATCAAATATTATATAATGTATGACTAGCGGACATTACGGAGTTACACCCGCGTTATTCCTATTCCCGTGGGAATACGGGAATAAAATATAGCCTATGTTCACTGAGGATAATGTAGCTTGACAACACTGAAAGAATTTTTCAAATCGGTTCAGTCGTTTCGGAGCCTATTCGATGCAAACAAACAAACAATAAAATCTTTCCTCTTTATAATATTAGAGGAAGAGGAAAGAGGAATGAATCGCTTGTGGCCTCGAGGACTCAGTATTCTATAAACGATCATTGCAGTAAGCAACTTTCACTATGGCCAGTCCTTGGATGGGTGTGTGACCACTTTGTGATATTTATTTGCGAGCGTTTCCGTGCTTCAGAAGGCATGTTAAGCCATTGGTCCCGGTTGCCAGTAAAATGGCAGTCGTTAATTAAGCCAAGTTAAAGGTCTCTATAGGCGGCTTGAAAAATTTCGCTGTTGAAAATTTTCTGTCATAACGCCTGTCCATATCAACACGGCAATACGGCTCACCACCTCTCATTTGGGACAAAATCTAAAAATGTGAAATTTGGGCATATAATATGCCTCTGCCTACCCCTTCGGAAAGTAGGTTTTTTAGTTATTCATATAAGCCCCGCAAGTTGGTAATGCGCTGGAACCTTGTCATAATGACAGCTAAGTGACGTAATCGTGACGTAGCGCGAGCGCGCGCTGGCCTCGCGAAGCTGCGTACGGTATGTTTTTTAGTACTGACTGCTCGACGGACATACGTCACCAAGAGTGGTCACCAAGATGGCCGCCAAGCGCAATATCAACGTGCGGAGCTTATTATAAATAAATAAATAATAAATAAATAAATATTCACGGACATTTCACACAACGCTATCTGATCCCAAAGTAAGCTAGGAATAACCTGCTTAATAATAATAATAATAATAAATGATTTATTTTGCCACCAACCAAAAATGAATTACATTTTTCTTATTTTAAGATAACATTACAAGATATTTGGTTGTGGATCTCTGGTGCCTGAAGTAGGTAATAAATTACCTGTGTTACAGGTCACCAGGTTTCCACTACACTCACAAATTACAAAAACAGCGAAAGTAATAATTTACACAAAATGTGTTTTGGTGTCTCAGCTTACAATTTTTCACACAACAACAGGATAGAATCAGAATCAGTTTCTTAGAATATGCATGCATGCCTTAGGTAGAAGGTGTGTGTGTGTGAGTGAGGGAGTGAGTGAGTGAGTAAGTGAGTGAGTGAGTGAGTGAGTGGTGAGTGAGTGGGTGAGTGAGTGTGTGAGTGAGTGAGTGAGTGTGCGTGTGTGTGTGTGTGTGTGTGTGGGGGTGTGGGTGCGTGCAAGCTTTTTTATAATAAATTATTTTTATATATAAGTTGAATGAATAAATGAAGTGCAATATGTGTTATATTAGTGTCATTCTAGAACTACCAATAAACCCTCAGTGTCCAAATATGATTGTTGAACGAGCCAATCCTGCAGGTTTTTTTTACAGTCATATGAATTAAGACTATAAAGCGACAGGATTTTATGAAGTTTGTTATAAAGATAAGGCCCTAAAAAGATAAAAAACCTACGGCAAAATGAGGTCCTGACCCGCGTAGTTGATGCAACTATATGATTGCGGCGAGTGGAATCGGGCTTAAACTGTGTCAAAGAGTGCTGTCTGATGACAGTTGCCTGTATAAAGAGTTGTCTGACCGTCATAACTTGACAATACTCGTAAAGCTGACTAGTGGGAAATAAACGAGGCTTGAAACAACACGTCTTAAGCACAGCCCTTGAGCACGTTCCAGTTGAATAAAGTGGGTCTTAGCGGCGCCACCCCATGTGATTATGCAATAAGACAAGATCGATTGGCACAGTGCGAAATATACCATCTTTAGTACATTTGGGTTTGCTGCTTGTCTCAATTCCCTAAAAATATAAATAAGTTTGCGTACTCTACTTGATATATGTTCAATATGTGGTTTAAATGTTAGGTTTTTGTCGAGAACAACTCCAAGATATCTTATTGATGTCACATTTTCGATTACAAAATGGGTACCGTTGGTGGATAGGTTGTCGATTGGCTTGGCAGTGACTTCAAAGATGCCATCTGGTAATGCATTATTGCGAATCGTGAAATGAATGAGTTTAGTCTTTTTTACGTTCAGTGTTAGAAGATTATCGCTTAGCCATTTATAGACGGTGTTAAAGCCTTCTTGAGCAAAACGATAGGTGTCAGTTAGGGTTTCTGAGGAAAAAACTAAAGCCGTGTCATCTGCATACGTGAAAATTTTTCCATTGTCCATTCGGAGATTGCACAGCTCGTTTATGTACACCAGAAACAAACTTGGGCCAAGAATGCTGCCCTGCGGGACGCCATATTCAACAGCAGTTTCAGAGCTTGTGTAAGATCCAATTTTTATGCACTGTGATCTGCCAGTTAAATAACTCTGAAAAAGGGACAGCTGTGTTCCCCTTATACCCAAGGATTCAAGCCTAGAAATTAGAATAGGAATCGAAACCGTGTCGAAAGCCTTTGCAAGGTCTAAGAAGATTGCGACACACTTGTTTCCAATGTCGAGATTCGTCACCACATGGTCGACTAAATCATGCACAGCATCAGTGGTAGAGCAGTTCCTCCTAAACCCATACTGATTCAGAGATAGAAGACCATGCGACTCCAAGTACCTAACAAGTCTAGAATTGATTAACTTTTCAAGTATTTTAGATGTCGCGGGTAGGACTGATATAGGTCTATAGTTCTCGACACGGCTTCGGTCCCCAGACTTGAAGATGGGGTGGACAATGGCTCTCTTAAAAGAATTAGGAAAGACTCCAGTGCTCAAGCACAAATTACAAACATATGTAAGAGGTGGTGCAAGGACCTTTATGTGTTTCTTGAGGAACCCAGATGAAATTCCATCCCATCCTGATGCACTATTGCTCCTCAGTGACATTATTAAACGTTCAATTTCTGCACTATCCGTGTCAAGTAGGACAAATGAGTTGGTATGAATGCACTGATTATTCGAACGGCTAACAGTTGGGTTATTATTTAGAATGTTTTCCGCTAACTGCTTGCCCGCATTCGTGAAATAGGAATTGACCCGGTTGACGCAGCATTGTGCATCCTCACCCATGACGAAAAGGTCATCACCTGTTGATTTTTGTTTAGTGGTGTTAGTAACAGACTTAATGACCTTCCACAGCTGTTTTGAATCGCCACCAGCCTTTTCAATTTCACACCTATGAAATTCACGCTTATTTTTTCGTAAAAGGTTGACACAAAAGTTACGATAGCGTCTGTAAGTGACTCTTAATGTCTCGTTTGCAGGCTCCCTCTTAACCCGCCTGTAAAGACTGTCTCTGTGACGCATACATCTAAGTAAGCCTGGTGTAATCCAGGGCTTAATAGGTCTTTTTCTTCTTGACAACTGTATTGTTCTGCTATTATTTTTAATAGCATTAAGAATGGGTTCATAAAAATGCTTCACAGCGACATTGGGGTCACTAGTGGCGTAGACTGGGCCAAAATTAATATTCCCTAGGTCAATAGACAGTCCATTCTCGTCGATGCTAGTTGCTGTAGTACGACAGGGAGTTATTTTCTTTTTATAAAACAGCACCATTATTATGGTGAAATGGTCCGTAACGGTAGAGTCTACGACTAGGATTTTGGTTGGGAGAACCGTTTTTAAATTCAGATGGTCGAGGCAAGTCAAATTGTGAGTCAGGAAGGTATGTCCGAGGAAGAGGCCATGATGAGCTAGGACGTCCATATAGTCCAGCGAGTGGGCATTCAATTGCCCATAGGCAATATCGATATTTATGTCGCCAACTAGAATAATGCTACTGTAAGACTTTAGCCCATTTAATAGGCGGTCCAATGATTGTATAAACATCGAAGGGTTACGGAATGCAAATGGTCTATATATGGCAATAATAGCCAAATCCGTACCCACTGTAATCAATAGACTGCTACAGTCGCTTATGGTCGGTTCAGTGACCGTAACCCCCGATATGGATGATTTAATATATACCACTACACCGTCGTTTTGATTATGGGTCACTAAAGTTTTATAATTGTGATACCCGTCTAGAATAGGAATAACCGGATTAGAGGACAACCTGCACTCAGATAGAACGATAATATCACTGTGATTACCAATTCGTTGCATTAAAGTCAAAAGTTCCAAAAAATTCCTTTTTATACTACGTATATTTTGAGATATAATAGACATACCTGAATTAGATTTAGGTAACAATCCAGAGCACGTCTCGGCATCACATAAAACTGCATCACAAAAATTCACATCACCAAGGTTTTCCAATAAGTCATTAACTGCCGCGAATTTTATCTAAAAAATTCCCGAGATGCAACACAGTGTACCTATGCACTGCCGAGTTATTTATTTGTAAAAAATGCCACAGAACACAGATATCGGAAAGTCCCGTATTAATACTCGTATTTAGATTCCAATAACACACCATCTTAACCAAAAAAACTAAAACACTGCAGTTTAAAAGTGTAATGTGTGTAGAATTTGTGTAAAAACGGGTATAAGAATATTTATGCACTAAAATGGTAGGTATTTTCATAAACAGGTACAACAAAGTTAAGGCACATGCACACTGAGAGCAAGCATAAGATAAATTAATTAACAAAGCAAACTTAACTAAATGAGAAAACAATGATGAACCTAGTCATTCCTTCGTTAATGCCTTCAAGTCTGCTTCGTTTCTTATTGGCAGTCGTAAGCCACCATCAGATTTCCTCATATAAATGTTACCCCTTCTAATCCAGCAGTACTTGTAGCCTAGGGTTTTAGATGCATCTCGCGCCATGGCGTATAGTTTTCGATCACTGTTTGTGAGACTTTCAGAGACGTAAATTGGCACTGCAGGTCCCGGTAATCCCAATGATGAGGAGGAAAGTCGGTTGCTGGGATTAGTTCTGTTATATTCCCTTAACGCACTGAGAACTTTGTCTTTGGTCAAGACCGATGTGAAGTCAGTTACAACTGTAGAAGAGCCTATTTTATTTTTGATTCGGTAAATATCCTTAATATCCACTATGGCGCCCACGTGCACTATAGTGACAGAACTGTCATCGGCTCCGACGCCCACGGTCATCATAATGCCAGTTTATATCCGTTTATATCCGGTATTATCCTCTTTCATCCAGGCCGGAAATAATGCAGGATGAGTTTATAATAATGATTAACATAGCCTGCAGAGTAACATTAAAAGAAAAAACATCAGAAACTTCGAGTTGATTGTGATAAATAAATTTTCTGTTGAGCCGCCATTTTAGCGTTCCAATTAGTTACGGGGTAAGTATTTAATATTGTAGTTTATTCTGCTTTTATTTATGGTTTTATTTAATATATTGAATGATATATTATTTTATAATATATACTTATTTATTTCAGTGTATATTTATTAATTGTTTTTTTTATTGGCCAATGTAAATACGCAAAAAATGTATAACTTTAATACTTTTATTTTATTAATATTTTTGTTTATTTTGATTCAATTATTCTTGTTTTGCATTTAAAAGGTGTTGTTTAACAGCTGTTATAAATATTTCCGTCCCAAATCGAGGTAAAATTAATTATAATAGCATGTGAAGATGACAATTTTTGGCAATGAAAATACGCTAATATTGATAAATTTATTTTCGGAGATTTTGTATCTACAAATTCTTTTTTTTTATTTTTGGGTAACGTGTTTGTGTGTATATTTGGTAAATAAAAAAATATAAGACTTAAAACTGGTTTTATTTTGAATTACATGGTAAAACATAAGAATACTACTTCATTTTAACCATCGTAATTTTCAGCGACATTTCATTAATCCATTACACATCGGATATCCTCGGATTTAGTTTAGTTATTTTCGTCAGTTATCCAGCATGATGAAACAGTAAGTATTTCTGTAGTGCGACTCCTATAAAAGAAATAAGAATTAATTTTGTGAAGCTCGGCGCGCAACCGCTGTTCCCGCCAACGCTCGGCGTCGGCGGCCAGTGACGTTTGACAGTTCGGATGCTCGACTGGCTATGAGTCTTCTCGACGTGAGTATTAAAAGTCTCACAAGTCTTTGTAACGACGTCACACAGGTCCTGTTGTGTCTCTGACTTTATCAACTGCGGCAAATTTCGAAACTCAATGACTGTGAACTTAAGCCTTTTTTGCATATCATTTACTTTTTCCTCTAAATTCGATATGTATGTAATATTTTCTTTCCGTTCCATTTCCATGTGAAGAAGTTTCGTTTTCATGTCCTCATATTGGAGAGAAATGAATTTCAAAGATTTCTCAAGTTCGTCATTTGTTGCTTTTATGCTTGTATTTTGCTGTTTGAGTTCAGCTATGTCTGTACACAATCTGTTCAAAATAGTGTCCTGGTCCTTCTTCCAATCTGCGAGCATCGTTAACAACTCTTCTTTGAGAGAAGAATATGCACTACTGTCCTCTTCTTCACTTCTGGGTCTTTTTTGTCTTCTTCCAGCATAGTTCAGTGAGGAATCGGGATCAAGCTTAGATACATCACTCTCAGAAGAGACCTGCTGAACTGGGTTGAATCTATTCGGTGGTGTTCTCATTGCAGCCATTTTTCTGAATAGTTAAAGTCCGAAGTTTATGTGGTTAGACAGTGTCCAATATTAGTTGACCTCTGCGTACAGTTGGCGATGTGGCTGATTAGGGCCAAGTTATACTGGTGTAAGAACAAAAGATGTTCTAAACTGGCACGAAGCGAGGTAAATAAAACTATGTCTGTCACATTCGACTTCTTCTTTCCGCACAGCTGTAGACAGTTCTGGGGTTCATGCGTGCCTGGTACTTTAGTTGGTAGATATTATTAAAAACTTTGAAAAATTAAGGAAATAAAATAAAATTTTAATAGCACGTAGGCACGACTAATCGCTTTCGCGGTCCGAGGGAAGAGGGAATGCTTGTGTTATGGGTATCTGACCACGGATATTAATACTTATATACTTTTAAATACATACATAATTATTATACATAGAAACACCCAGACTCTTGAGACAAACATTTATGGGTCACACAAATATTTGTCTCCGGTGGGAATCGAACCCACGACCTCCAGTGCCGCAGGCGGTATCACTACCGACTGCGCCACAGAGGCAGTCATATTATTATTATTATTTACCTTTACACTCTTCCTTCACCTCTACATGGAGAAACTTTTCTATATCCTCCATTTCTCTGGGAACGTTCACGAGATCACATTTCAAAACTCAAACAATTTGATTTCATTAGCCAGCATGTTTTGTATTTGTGGATAGCTGTAATAAAAGAAATATGATTGTTACTGATTTTTGAAGTGACAGACAATCATATGGCCTGACAAAAGTTGATGTCTAGTGTTTTTTTTTTTGGCGGGAAACTTACAGATAAACCGATAAGCGGTTCCCACTACGCTGTATATTTTTTTAAAAACTAGTCTATTTTGGAGTGTTTATGTGTAACTAGCTGATGCCCACAGCTTCGCCCGCGTAAAATTTGTTCCCGTGGGAACTTATTCCCGTGATAAAAAGTAGCCTATGTGTTATTCTAGACTATAATGTATCTCTGTACCAAATTTCAGCCCGATCCGTTCAGCGGTTTGAGCGTGAACGAGTAACAAACATCCACACTCACAAATTTTCGCTTTTATAATATTATAGTAAGAAGTAAGATTTATGACGGATTCTTAAACATAACATTCAACAATGTATACAAGTGTTGGAAAGTGATATTATAGCGCAGTGAAGCGCGACATTTTAGGTTTGACGACAAATACCCAGCAAGGTACCACCACATTAATAGAATAGAACTTAGTCCAAACTTGGACATACATGAATCAAAGACTTCTATATAAACTGAGGTAGACGCGCCGTACTCTAACAAAAGAGATTTCAAAAGCAATCCTCAAATACACACATTTAATAAGACTACACTCACTTATAAATATTTTTTACGGAATTGTCATCACGCACAATAGCAATATACAAATAGAAAAAGAGTAAAAGAGAAGGCGTATGGACTCCGATTGCAAGTCGAGCACCTACTTTCGAAGTTTTGACTCACAACAGTGCGAGCAACGCTGCTAATTAGCTCAGTTTATAGGTTTCAAAAATCGGTGCGTAGGGCATGTCTACCTCAGTTTTATATAGAAGTCTTTGACATGAATACGCTGCTGATAGAAGAATCTTAACATGAAAATGATTCATAATTTCGCAATGAAATTTACTTGACTTTGGCATACTCTCAAGCCGAGAAAGTCCAAGAATAAGAAGAAAAGAAAATCTACAGTCTATGGATATTTTCTTTTTCTTAGTCAACTTTTGGTTCACTCTTGGCAGAGTGCTTGTGGTTATTGATGCTATATTTTCAATGGCTTCAGTAGCCTTTGAGATGAGCCTACACTTGTTCCGATTTCAGTATTTTTCAAGGCTGGACTTTGGGGGTTTTCTTTATTACTAGTGAACGTCACAATGGTTTCACCCATGTAGTTCCCAAATTTCCGCGTGGAAGGTCTGGAGCCGTTGGCGCAGCAAAGAACTATTGCGTCTTTGGCTGCATTCTACCTTATCTATCACAGTGAGTGTTCTGAAGAACTTTTCAACCTAATCCCGCCCTCTCCTTTCCAATCCCGAACGACGCGTGCTGGACAGAGGTGCCACTCTTACACAGTGAGGAGAAACTTCGCTAGAACTAAACAATTCAAAAGATTGTTTCTGTGTCGAACCATAGAAAAACCTGGAACGACCTGCCAGTGCACATGTTTCCCTCGTCTTACAATCCTGTGTTCTTTAAGCGGAGCATGAAAAAAATTGTTTAAATAATCTCCTAGAATAAGTATGTAGTACTGATAGAAAAATACCCTTTACATTTTTTTTCTTCTTATTCTTGGACTTTCTCGGCTTGAGAGTATGCCAAAGTCAAGTAAATGTCATTGTGAAAATATTAATCATTTTCATGTTATGATTGTTCTTAACAGCAGCATATTCATGTATGTCCAAGTTTGGACGAAGTTCTACTCTAGTAAGGTGGTGGTACCTTACTAGGGCAGCTGTGGAATTTATCGACAAACCTAAAAACTCGGTTTCACTACGCAAAAGTAAAAGAACATTGAATGAATTCAGGAAGGCATTATCCGTTGTATAAAACTTGCATTATAAATAAATGTTGTTTATACTTGATATTTCGTATAAACAATAGTTATTGTTGCATAATCCTATTCAGAGTTTAAAGTCTGGTCAATTTAAAGTCTTGCAAAACACAAAATAGGTATTAATTTAGAACAAAATATCATTTTTTTTTACTCCATGATACCAATGTAGGTACTTTTAGGATGTTTTTAGGCATTTGAAATCTATATACTTCAACATGCTGATAGTCTTTCCAGACCTATGAAATATAGACCATTTAATATGGTATATAAGATGAAATAACAATTATATTACCTTGCAGCTTCATGCTTTCATGTCCTTGTAAGTAAATGTACTTATTTCAGATGATTTTTAACTATTGAACGATGGAGAATTCATACGCAAATATTTCCTCATAAATTGAAACAGTATGAATAAACCATTTTAGTTTATTTTAGTACACAACACACTTTGTATCTCGTTTATTTCTTTAAAATATTGCAAATAGCAAAACTACAAAACGAAACTTCAATGATCAATCCAGATCAATCAAATCAAATCAAATCAGTCAAATGGATTGGATGGATGTTTTTTTTATAAAGGGGTCCCGACATGGTCAATTGGCAATTGTCAATCACGTAGAATTTCGTGTGTACGTATACGTCGATGCACTCACACATGCACAGCAATCACGCACACTGAAGCAACTTCCATTCATTTTTAACGTGATTGACAATTGCAAGGCAGGATCGTCTCGGGAGCCTATTAGGGGTCCCGACATGATCAATTGGCAATTGTCAAGCACGTAGAATTTCATGTGCACGTATACGTCGATGCACACACACATGCAAAGCAATCACGCACACTGAAGCAACTTCCATTCATATTTAACGTGATTGACAATTGCAAGGCATGATCGTGTCGGGAGCCCATTAGTCTATGGAGGAGAATGGAGGACTTTGGCCACAGATGATTTTGACACTGCCTGTCTCGTCGTCGCCTGTCAGTGCTGTCAGACAGAGTCTATCTCTGTCAACACGATAATCTGTGCCTTATGACCAAAGCCCAAAGTGATGTTTCTTTTTGCGACAAGATTGTAAAGATTATAATGTTTATGATTTATTACTTCGAAATGGAAAGAAAAGCAACAAGATTATAGAATTTGCATATTAGGAGCGTCTGCCTTTATCCAATGTGGTATAAATATTCTATATGAGCCATAGGAATAGCCTAGTGTAATGATACCCATGATACCGGTAAAGTTGTCATGTTTGCAGTACATAAGTAAGGTATGTAATAAAATGTTTATGTTTCTTGTATTTTGTCTTTCTATTCCGATGACTGTTTGGATCGTTTTTGGGTACATGACTGTGTATTGCATATGAATATACTCAGCAGGATTCTTAAACTAAGTGCAGGGAAAGAGATAACATCAAGAAAATTTACCTCTGCCTTTGTGCTGTCTGTGTGCTGCCTCTGTGACGCAGTCGGGAGTGATACCGCCTGCGGTGCTGAAGGTCGTGGGTTCGATTCCCACCGGAGACAAATATTTGTGTGACCCATAAATGTTTGTCTCAAGAGTCTGGGTGTTTCTATGTATAATTATGTATGTATCTAAAAGTATATAAGTATTAATATCCATGGCCTGATACCCATAACACAAGCAGGTTATTCCTAGCTTACTTTGGGATCAGATAGCGTTGTGTGAAATGTCCGTGAATATTTAGAATATTTATTTATTTATTTATTTATTATTATTATATTATCAGGCAGGCAGTTGTAGCAACTGATAGTGCCTAAATTTAACACTGTTATTTACTTATCTACCAGCACAAATCTAGAAAATAACATCAATATCTGCAAAACTTGTGAGAATTCTTATTACCTATCTGAATGTTATTTATTTGCTGCAGAATTGTTGTGTAGAACTTTCTATACTTAGTCCCGAGTTTGAAAGTGTAGAAACTTTGACAATAACATACATTTTATACAGTCTCTTACATCGTACTAGGAAATACTTGACATGAATCTTACTTCTTACTAATATTATAAATGCGAAAGTTTGTGAGTGTGGATGTTTGTTACTCTTTCACGCTCGAACGGCTGAACGGATCTGACTGAAATTCTGTACAGGAGTAAATTATAGTCTGGAATAACACATAGGCTATTTTTTATCCCGGGAATAAGTTCCCACGGGAAGCGGCAACAGGAACAAGTTTTATGCGGGCGGAGCTGCGGGCTTCAGCTAGTTATATAATGCAATCCTGCAAAGTATACTAAAGCATTTACCAGACTGCCCAATAGATTTAATTTTGCCTTCAATGCCCCATCTGAGGTGTGTAATCTCAAGGATCTTATCTATTTTTAACTAACAGTTTGTCTCATCGGGGACCGCTTACCTAATCATAACTGAATCGTACGTCTGTCTCGCAAGATCCTAACTGTAGATGTTTTGTTTAGGTATAGAGCGGACCCCAGACGAGACAAACTGTTAGTTAAAAATATGAATACGTAAATAATATAGCTACCTATAATAATAATAAAGGTTCGATACTTAGGGTAGATAAGTCACACTACAATAGTTAAATAACTTTTTATTTTCAATAGATTTATACTGGCTTTGGTTACTTAGACCATATGTCAAATCTAGATTCCAAATATTATCAACAGAGTATTCGTGTATGTCCAAGTTTGGACTATCACTAAGTTCTACTCTAGTAAAGCAGTGGTACTTTACTAGAGCTTGCTGTGAATTTGTTGACAATCTTAAAAAGTCGCGTATCACTGCGCTATATCACTTTCCAACACTTGTGCACATTCAGTCTTCAGTCTTCAGTCTTCTTGGGCTCCCATTTTCCGCACTTAGGTCCGCTAGTGGACCCATTGTACGTGAGTGTTGGCTGTCACTCCAGCCAACCCAGCTCCGACCAGAAGCGCAGGATCCTCTTCGGGTCCTCACACGCCTCCCGGAGTGTTGTGGGGCTGCCAAGTATGTTGACTCTGTATGTAACCAGGCTCTCGCACTCCAAGATTGCGTGAGCTATGGTTTCTTCTTTTAACAGGCACGCTCTGCACAGCGTGCTGTCCGTGATACCTAAGACATTCAAGTGCTAATTTACTGTGCAATGACCCGTTATTGTGCCTACCATGGTTCGTAGATCACCTTTATTCAGATGTAGCAACGTTCTAGCTAGTTTTGGCCTGGGTCTCGGTAGAGCTTCCCTTGATTGCCTGCAACTTACTGTTTGTGCCCATCTCTTTTCATGCCGCTCTTTCGTGCGTTGTCTCAGCCATGCCCTTACCTGGTAGAATGGTATTGGTATAATCGGGCTTGGTCCCACCGGTGTGGTGCTGGAACCCAATCTGGCCAGTTCGTCAGCTGCATCATTGCCGCTCGATCCACTGTGACCTTTTATCCACTGAAGGCTTACCTTGTGTGTTAGGGCCAGCTTTTGTAGCCCCTGGTGGCATTGAAGCACCAGCCCAGAGTCGATTGTGGTGCTCTTCAGAGCTTTTAGCACTGCTGCGCTATCGGAGAGGAGCCTGATGTGGTTGTGCTCAATTTTCCTGGAGTCGATTGCATTGGCGGCGTTAATTAAACCTATGCACTCACATTGGAAGATTGACGAATGAGACCCTAAAGGTATTGATGAGTGTATGTTGAGCTCCGGGGAGTAGGTGCCTGCTCCTGATCCGTAGTCTGTTTTGGATCCATCCGTGTACACTCTGAGTTCTCTTATACCGGAGTGGTCCTTGGCGGACTCTGCCAGCGATATATTGTACTTACGGTCAAACACGTATGTTTTCGGTATTCTGTCGTTAGGGGCTTCCACGAGAGGTTCATACTCTATTGCGTCCTCTAGTATGCGCCTATGACCTACCCTTGAGCGCGTCCATTGTTTTGACGCCTGACACTTGTGCACATTGTCAAACCTTTTTGTTTAAGAATCCACCATAAATTCTTGTATGGACACCTTAAATAAATAAATAAATAAATATTCACGGACACTTCACACAACGCCATCTGATCCCAAAGCAAGCCAGAAACAACCCACCTGTGTTATGGGTATCAGACCACGGATATTAATACTTATATACTTTTTATTAAATACATACATATTATACATAGAAACACCCAGACTCTTGAGACAAACATTTATTAGTCGCACTAATATTTGTCTCCGGTGGGAATCGAACCCACGACCTTCAGCGCCGCAGTCGGTATCACTACCGACTGCGCCACAGAGGCAGTTGAAAAATTACACATAAACACTCAAAAAAATACACTGGTTTTGAAAAATTATACAACGGAAGGCAAAGCTTGTCGGTAAGTTTCGCGCGCGAATTCTCTTAAAATCTATATTTTCATCTAACCACCACAGTCAGCCCAGTTTTACAGCAACAGGCTTATTGCCAATTATTTTTCTATTTGTATGACCAATGTTATCAACTAATAAAGCCTACCTATAAGCACGTTGATATTGCGCTTGGCGGCCATCTTGGTGACCACTTGGTGACGTATGTCCGTCGAGCAGTCAGTACCAAAAAAAAAACCGTACGCAGCTTCGCGAGGCCAGCGCGCGCTCGCGCTACGTCACGATTACGTCACTTAGCTGTCATTATGACAAGGTTCCAGCGCATTACCAACTTGCGGGGCTTATAATGTTTTATTTTTTCAGTTACACCACTGATGCTGGAACATTTACTGATTATTTACATGTAGTTTGGAAAGCTAAATAATTATGCCATATCAAATTATGTTAGTATATTAAGTAATAAAGGTGAATATGCACTGTTAGAGAACATGGCTTTGGAAGATATAGGCATGTACCTTCAAGTAGAAGTGAAAGAAGTTGATGATCAAGGTAATTTTTTTATATTTTTAATTAAACTAGTGGACGTCACGCAGTTTCCCCACGTAGCTCCCGTTCCCGTAGCAATACGGGAATAAAATATAGCCTATGTTCACCGGAAATAGTATAGCTTCCCGACAGTGAAAGAATTTTCCAAATCGGTCCAGTAGTTTCGGAGCCTATTCGATGCAAACAAACAAACAATCAAATCTTTCATCTTTATAATATTATTACTATAATACTATTACTGTACACTAGCTTTTCCTTGCGACTGCGTCCACAAGAGAGCTTCTAGTAAATCATAGGTCAAGCTGCAATCAGTCGCTAAACCGATTTTGATGAAACATACAGCAATATTTAAGTTGAAAAAATATCTACAAAATTGTAATAGTACAATTATGATCAAGCTACTGAATTTTGCTCCAACCCCGAACAAACAAACTAACTGACACGGAGAAAAAATATAGATTTGAACTGAGAAGCCCTAACTTAGTCAATTACAGTTATTTTATTTATTTATTTTTTTATTTATCTTGAATGTACCGTCACCGCTATTTTTACAATTTTCTAACAGTAGAGAAATTTTTTATTGGATATACTTACACAATAATCTTACCAATAAACCTATAAGCTTGTGCTATGAGATCTAGGTGACTATAAGATATAATTATGACATACTTTTATATAAATTTCTAAATCCATACATAGATAACACCCAAACTCCGAAACAAACCTTAGTGGATCTCACAAATACTGTGACTGACCTGGCAAACAAACCCAACACCTCAGCAATTTTAGATATTAAACTGAGCAAATTGACGCCACCTATCTTATAGAAAGCTTTGGCCACATTTTGGGCCGCCCGTGCCGTTCGCTCGGTACATTTCGCCGGTCGCGTCACCGTTCGCCGTGCTGCGTGGCTTGCTCAGTACATTTCTATTCATTTGTTTGAGTCGCAAGACGCTTCGCCGTTCGCGCCGCGCAAATTTTCGCTATGGCGACTGTCCCGTGGCCAGGCCGTAAATGTGGCCAAAGCTTTCTATAAGATAGGCCTTTGAGGAAAGCACGTGTTTTCCTCCTTTGTGTGTAGGTTGTTCCAAGTTTTTATAGTTCGATCGAGGAACAACCTTCCGTATTGCTCAGTTGTGGCAAAGATTCTCTCCACTGTGTATGAGTGGCGCCTCTGCCCGTTGTTCGGGATCGAAAAGGAGAGTAAATGGTTACTTTCTACTTTGACCCTTAGCGAAGGCTTTAGCTATGTCTTCGATCAACTATATACTAGATATCGTGTCGACGCAAGAAAGCGGCACCATCAAATATCGGTTCACTTTTCAGTGGGTTAGTTTGGTTTAGTTCGGTCCAAACACTGCCTATGTAAAGTTATGTTCGTTTAGTCGCATAATGCCTAATTCGCAAAATGGCACCCGAGTCTGGAAAGGACTAATTCGCAAAAGGACTAATTCTTAAAAAGACTAATTCGCGAAATGGCTAATTCTGAAAAGGACTAATTCGTCAAAGGGCTAAATCTTAAAAAGACTTTTGCGAAATGGCCAACTCTTAACAGCGTATGATGTTGGTGTTGAATGGTTATAAAAAAACACGAAGGCTAATGCGGAAGCTCCGCCCCGCTCCGCTCCCGCATTAAGCCTTCTAACCTAACTTATCGAAGTCGAGGGCGCGCACTATTCGATTTGCAACCGTTTAGGAGGTACACCATCGAAATTGGTAGGTAAAGTCGAATGCTGCGCGCCCCGACATCGATAAGTTAGGTTAGAAGGCTTAATGCGGGAGCGTAGCGGAGCTTCCGCATTAGCATTCGTCGCGTCGCGAATTAGTCTTTTCCAGACTCGGGTGCCATTTTGCGAATAAGGCATTATGCGACTAAACGGTGGCGTCAACAATTTCCTAATAACGTATAAGGAACAGAACTAGGTTAGTTACAAATTTTAATGTGAAAAAATTTTTGGTCTCGAGCAGGATTTGAACCTGCGTCTTCTGGTTTGCCGGACCAGACGCCTTAACCAACTGGACCACCGAGACACTGCTCTCGACCGTCAAATTCTTTCACCTCATTATTACGTCTTGGGGCGGTTAGTTACTTCGGTACGGTATATATCAGCGATATGGTATTTTGGGCTTTATTTTGTCTTAACGTCGCGTCGTCTAGCAACATGGGACGGTTTTTTTGCTTCGCTTTTGTTGGCAACTCGATCTAGTATATTGTTGATCGAGATCGAAGAGCTATGTCTTGTCTAGATGCCATAGAACAAGTAATTTGCGTGATAATGCCCAATAAATATTCATTTACTCTTAATATAATTTGCAGGTGGATACAAAAACGAACATTGTAATAAAACACAAGATGAATATGATCCTCTAAGACCGATAAAAACTGAAGTTATTGATGTGGATTTACGTAAGTTAATTGAGAATTACTAACACATAATACTTTCTTTTTTTGTTTAACGTGAAGGAAAATCCTCATGGATGTTATGCCGGACTCTTACCGACTAAAAAACCTCACGTAACGCCCAACAGCCTATGGTTGGGAGCCCCGGGTAAGCCCTCGGAAGGATGTCCCAGGACTCCCAACAGATCCACAGCCGCCGCTGCGGCCTGTTAATATTGTAAAATAAGTATTTGAATTTGCCGCCTTTTTGAATGAACGAACACTCTAGCTGCCGCCATATTGTTGCTAAGAAGTTCTCTTTGACTGTGAGTTGTAATGGGGTCTGCAATATAGGATTTTTTTTGGAACGAAGTTCCTTATCGCGCGTTGTGAAAGGGGGCTAGACGGAAAACATTCTCACGAAAAGTTGTCACGACACTTTTTTGGAACGAAGTTCCTTATTGCTATAGTATGGAGGGTAGAGATACCTCTACCCTCCTTTAATATGGGGGTAATATGGGGGGGGCTTTAATATGGGGGGAAGGGGGGACGGGGGGAGGGGAGGGGGCGAGGGGGAGGGGGGTAATAAAATGGGGGTTAATAATAAAAAAAA
This sequence comes from Miltochrista miniata, assembly GCA_933228765.1. NCBI lineage: Eukaryota > Metazoa > Arthropoda > Insecta > Lepidoptera > Erebidae > Miltochrista > Miltochrista miniata. Next base: position 10,267,967 of record OW121772.1, read on the forward strand.
TATTATTATTAATTAAAAAAAATAAAATTTTATTACAATTCCTTCACTAATTAATCGAAAGGAACGTTCCATCCGGGTGTCCCTTGACACCTCTCAAGTTTTTTTTCAGTTTCTCAAGTTAATAAGTGTTTTTACTGCCAACGCTGGTCTCCCATAATTCCCAATACGGCGTCGCCCAGGGGGCGGTTTGGGTGCTATCCCGCGTCTTTGGGGGGTTTCGGGTGTGATCCCGCTTCTAAGGGGGGGGGGGCGTGCGTGAGTTCCTCACGTCACGCTGCCGTCATGGGCCTGCTTCTGTAAAGACGGTGAGCCGCCCTCTCACTGTCCTCAGGCCCCCGGTCATGGAGGCCGATAGTCCTCGGCGAACTAACACATAATACTAGCGGACGTCATGACGGTTTCACCCGCGTAGTTCCCGTTCCCGTGGGAATATGGGAATAAAGTATAGCCAATGTCACCCGGGGATAGTGTAGCTTCCCAACAGTGAATGAATTTTCCAAATCGGTTCAGTAGTTTTTGAGTTTACTCGTTACAAACATAGACAAAAATACAATTTTTTAAATGTGTGTGAGTGTGGGTGTTTGGTACTGTTTCGCTATGTAATGGCTGAACGGATCTGGTTGAAATTTGGCACAGGGATAAATTATAGTCTGGAATAACACATAGGCTTTTTACACCAGGAATAAGTTCCCATGGGAAGCAAGAACGGGAAGAAAGTTTGCGATGGTAATCAGCTAGTTTTAAGCATACATTGTGTTTCTTTAACCAAAGGGAAGACAGATGCGTTTCATACACTCAAACTTCAAATGTATAAGAATTAGAGAACGTGTACACACATATGATCACTCCTTTTATCCGCGAAGGGGTAGGCAGAGGCATATTATATGCCCACTTTTCACCTTTTACATTTTTGTCCCACGTGGTGAGCCGTATTGTTGTGTTGATATGGACAGGCGCAGGTTGTGACTGCCCGTTGTTGAAATTTCTCAAGCCACCCATAAAGGCGTTCAACTTAGCTTAACGACTGCCATTTTACTGGTAACCGGGACCAACGGCTTAACATGCCTTCCGAAGCACGGAAACGCTCGCAAATAAATGTCACAAAGTGGTCATGAGGTGGTCATCCATCCATGACCGGCCACAGTAAATGTTGCTTACTGCAGTGATCGTTTACAGAACAATGAGCGCAGGGCGCTTCTGTATACGTATGAACGATGACTTTTCGGTCGAAGTCTACCTCTCGTCGCATCGCCTTGTGTATAGTTCGTTCAGAGTTATTTTACCTCCTAGACGACATCATGACGTTAGGGATTCATGCACCCAACTCCCCCCCACCCGAAAAAAACCCCCCAAAGACGCGGGATAGCACCCGAAAATCCCCCTAGGTGCGGCTGCAGAGGTAGCCGTAGGTCTGTTGGGAGTTCTGGGGTATCATTCCGAGGTCTTACCCGGGGCTCCCAACCATAGTTTGTTATGCAGGATACTTGAGGTTTTTTAGTCGGTAGGAGTCCGGCATAGCATCAATGCAGGATTTTCCCTCACGTAAAAATAATCGTTATTTTACTTCTAGCACTTAGGTTGGGTACTGTGATTGCTGGGATACCCCAATAAGTTTTTGTTTCTCCCATGTCTTGCAACCTTAAGGCAAAATTTACTTTTCTTTTGCTGGCGTTTTTTCGTAGCTATGGAGATGTGAAACTTTGTGGAAGCAGCAACATCGCCTTCGTTAGTGAATGCCTTTTTTTTCATGGCTATTATTTGAGATATTAAGGGGCGCGTCCGCAAAATGCACAAAAAGACATTTAGGATTTTGGAAATATTCAAGAACTCACTCCATTAAATGACACTAAAATGGAACCTTAAATTCTTAATAGATGAGACTGACTACATTAACACCGTGTGCTTTTTACGAAATAATTATTTACTTGCGAATAAACCTCTGAAAACCATCGAAATTTACCTTTGTCAATTTGATTATTCCTGCTATTTCTATGTATTTTACTAACTTTGAGAGCTGTTTTTTCTAATGTAAATAATTGTTTAATAAAAAGCGCACGCGCCCCTTTAACATTGTGGAAGCAGCAACTTCGCCTTTGTTAGTAATAATAGTGAAACAAGTTTTGTTCAAGATATTCTTAAAAAAATAAATAAATCCTAAATACAATTATTGTACAGTAACAGGAGCACTGTTTTAGTAAAGTTATCAATATAAAATCCTTTTTTTCTTGTTTTACATTTTTTTAAATATCTCTCCCAATGGAGTATTGTTGTTTTAAGGGGCCCATACCCGAAGATACAACAAACGTATTTACTTCTGTTGTCTTATTTTGCTACGGAACCCTTTGTGCGCGAATCCGATTCGCACTTAGCCGGAATTTTCCATTAAAAAAAAATTAAGTTAGTATACCTAGATACTAATTTGTTTTATATTTTCCAATGGTTTACAGATTTCCCTCCGAGAATCATGAAGCAGGAATGTGGCGATGTACGGCCAGTTGATTTAACGTTAAATAAACAATCTTCGACGTTAATTGAATCTGAAGTACCTGATGATGGTAAGTTAAGTAGATTTTGCTAGTTCCCGCGGGAATACATACATATGGTCACGCCTTTATCCCCGAAGGGGTAGGCAGAGGCATATTATACCTATGTGTTGCGGAACTCTGCATTAGAATTAACATTTTTTGAAGTAAAACTTCTTTAGGCGCGACTAGGCAGTAACTCAGATTTTTTTCTGACGGAAGTGACGCTTACTATTTAAATATTGAAAAAAAATTGAAAAAAAAAATCTAATAAATGATATAAAACATTTGATGCCGTCAATGGCAAAGAAGTTTTACTTCAATCGCGCGTAAAGGTTGCACGTACACACTTTTTTAAAAATAATTTCGATGTTTGACATCTGCTTAGCGTCACGTGAAGCTCACTTTTCTTTAATGTTTAGCTCGCAAAAAATGATGCCTCCCGTTTGATTGAAAGCTATGGCGACATCTAGCGATTGGGGGCCACTCTCACAGTCTACCAAACTATTGACAGTGGTCCTCAAGTTGTCGTCTTGTTCACGTTCCTCTTGAAGAACCAGTTGTAGTCGGAGGAACAAGTTTGCTTCGATCGTTCAACCTTTCTTGGTTCGACAACAAACGATCTTGAGAATCGCTCAGTTTAGGCGATGATTCTCTCCACTGTGTGAGAGTGGCACCTCTTCGGCAATAGTTCGAGATCAAAAAAGAGGGCATGATTAGGTTGAAGAGCTCTTCAGAATACTTTTCAGTATTAACTAAACTTAATTTAGGCTTTAAATCCGCCGCCATGGGAAGAGAAGACGAGAAATTCCAAGCGGGCGGCGCTGACTCCACACGTTATTCCCGGGATAAATAGGTGTTATTACAGTTTAAACTATACCTTTACCAAATTTCATCCAGATCCCTTCAGCAGTTTATACGTATGAAAAAAATCCACTCATACTAACAAATTTTCACGTTTATAATATTAAATAAGTACCGATTCTTATTATCATCATTTACAGGTGCTCCGACTTGCAGACGATCGAAACGAAAAAGGCCAGCACCCAAAATAGACCTTCGACTTGAAGAAGACATAGACAATGTCGATGTGAAAAAAAGAACTCGGGTCAAAACTGACAAAACTACCCCCAAAATAAAAAGAAAACGAAAATACATCCATCCGATAAAACACGTAGTCTGTGAATATTGTCAGAAAGTTTTTACTCGCGATTATCATTTAAAAATACATAAACGTGTCCATACAGGCGAAAAGCCTTACAAATGTGAGCTGTGCCAAAAACATTTTTCAGAAAAAACTAGCCTGAACAACCACAAACGGTTGCACACAGGGGAAAAACCGTTCAAATGTCAGGTTTGTGATAAAAGTTTCGCTATAAGTAAGTATTTAAGGTATCATGCTCGTGTACATATGGTGCAAAAACCATTCGAATGTGATGTTTGCGGGAAAACTTTCGCTTTAGAAAAAGTGTTTGAAAGTCATAAACGTATACATACAGGTGACAGGCCGTACCCATGTGACATATGTCAAAAACGATTTACGGAAAAGCGGCATTTGAAAACTCACGTTGATCGTATACATAATACTAGTAAAGAAATTCGTGATACCGTTGAGAAGCCTCACAAATGTCCAATTTGTAATAAATGTTTTCACGCTAATATAAATTTAGTTGTACATATTCGTACGCACACTGGTGAGAGGCCTTATAAGTGTAATGTGTGTGATAAAGAATTTACAGTGAAAGGTAATTTGAACGCTCACATTAGGATTATTCACGCTGGTGAAAAACCTTTTCAATGTGATATATGTCTAAAATCCTTTAGTTTAAAAAGTACGCTGAAAGGTCATTATCGTACACATACAGGACATACTCTTAGCTCTCGATCGAAAAACGCGCGAAAATCTTCTAACGTGTTCTCGGAGCCACAAACCTTTCCAAATTCTATACCGGGGGTTTGTAGCGCAAGTGTAGAGCCGACCTAATAAAGGGTATCGGTCATTCATTGAAGGTACAATAATTATAAACTTAAGACTAGGCTGTATGGATAATCGCCGTTGCCTATATAAAAATGAATGAACAATACAGCTTGGCAAAAAGATTAGATAAAAATAGAAGCTCCCACTGTGCTGTTCATATGGAAATCCCTTAAAAATAAACCAATCGGTATCATGTTGCCAGTAAACGACAATACAAACCACCAATCGAAATGTAGTCTATTACTAATATTAGAAAAAGGAAAGATTTGTTTGTTTGCATGCATCGAATAGCCTCCGAAAATCCTTTCACTGTTGGGAAGCTACACTCTTCACGGTGAATATATATTTTCCTGAAAAAAATTATATACAGGGTGTGGCGTAAATAGTGGTCCAACCGTCAGGGTGTGATAGAACAGGTGCCCCACTATAACATACTACAATATCATCCAAATTTACCCAAGGGTCTCAGAAAAAAATAACTTTTTTTGAAAAATCGTCCCTTTTTTGTAAAGTTGCCTGTAGATTAGCCATGAGTTCAACCGCGACCTTGATGTTGCCTGCGGTTTCACCCGCGATGAATTTTGTTACTATTCCCACTTCCGGTGGGATCATAAAAGCGAGAATAGTTACAAAATCCCACGCGGGTGGAGCCGCGGGCGCTATCTAGGTTATAAGATTTTAAATAAATAATAATAATGTCGACTATGAACTATTACTATGAAAAAAACATTATAAGTGTGATGTATGTAAGTTGATTTTGGTAATTTTTCTTAACCCGTTTTGAACTTTAACAGTAAAAATTACTAGTTTCTGTTTGTGTGAAATCCTTACATCATTTTGAAATCAGTATTACATAAGCATATTTTTAAACGTTTGGGTAGCATCAGTGTAGTACATATTTTTTATAAAAAACGTTGAACAATTTTCATGATACCTGAAAATTAGAGAGAAAATTGAGATGAACTTATATTTATTTCAAACGTTTGTTGTGGAATTCTATTAACAATATTATTTTTTGATAGCTTATGTATTTAGCTTTAAGAGAGAAAAAACAGAAATCAGAAATAGCGGTTTTCCTATAATCTACAGGCAACTTTACAAAAAAGGGACGATTTTTCAAAAAAAGTTATTTTTTTCTGAGACCCTTGGGTAAATTTGGATGATATTGTAGTATGTTATAGTGGGGCACCTGGTCTATCACACCTGACGATTGGACCATTATTTACGCCACACCCTGTATATAAAATTAAACAAATTATATATATATAAATTAAACATATCATTCCCGCATTCCCATGGGAACGGGAACTACGCGGGTGAAACCACGTGACGTCCGCTAGTACTTCATAAATTAACTGACTTATTTGACAGCATTTTGACAATGTCGCCAACATGAAAAATCTAATATTTTCCGTTTCTAGACATTTTTTTTGCCAAGCTGTACCACTACTAATAGAAAATTTTATTCATTTTGACTAAGATGTGATATAGTAGATATATTATTTTATTAAGCGGGACTTGATCGCATGAAATTTGGTTGGTTGCCGCAAAATTGAAATTTTATCAGATTGCTCTGACCAATTTTTTTTAACGTGAGGGAAAATCCATCTAGGATGCTATGCGGGACTCCTACCGGCTATAAAACCTCACGTAACGCCCAACAGCCTACGGTTGGGAGCCCCGGGTAAGCCCTCGAAAGGATGTCCCAGGACTCTCAAGAGGGAGTCCTGATCCCGCTTCTAATGACGTGCCTGAATCTCTTACGTCTCGCTGCCGTCATGGGCCTGCTTCTGTAGGGACGGTGAGCAGCCCTCTCACCGTCCTCAGGCCCTCGGTCATGGAGGCGCCCAGGCCGCCGAGTGCGGAACTCGGGCGAGAGAGTTCTCTCCCGTTCCCGCCCCGCCGCCTCCTTCACTTACATGACCTGCTAGCAGAAAGAGGCGGTGCAGTCCCACTTTCTCCCGCTGGAGATCATGGCTCGCACTATAGTCTCCAGCGAGAGAGTAGATTGCACTGACCATAGCCACAGGTATATTGTGAGATATCTATCAAATTAACATGAAAAACCAATGTGAAAGACATTCCATGGAATTATTATTAGTCCAGTAAAATTACAATTTAACCTGAAAATAGTATAAATCAATCAATTGAAATCGGCCTTTGGCAGTCCACTGCTGGGCTTCTTTCAAATTACGCCACTATACACCGTCCTTCGCTAAGCGCATCCAGTTACGCCATTTTACCACAAATTAGAGATAGTACAGATGGAAAACTCATTTACTGCTCGTTCGCTCTAACTTTGCCGCTCGGCTCCATACTAAAGTCGAATTTTTAATTAGACGAAGTAAATTTTTTTTTTTTTTAAATATTCACGGACATTTCACTCAACGCTATCTGATCCCAAAGTAAGCTAGGGATAACCTGCTTGTGTTATGGGTATCAGACCACGGATATTAATACTTATATACTTTTAAATACATACATATTATACATAGAAACACCCAGTCTCTTGAGACAAACATTAATGGGTCACACAAATATTTGTCTCCGGTGGGAATCGAACCCACGACCTCCAGCACCGCAGGCGGTATCACTACCGACTGCGCCACAGAGGCAGAAATTGACAGCAACTAATGTCACTTCTTCATACAATGTTGCTTATTTTCTATGACGAAGTGACATTAGCTACTGTCAATTTACTTCGTCTAATTAACAAATCGGGTATACGCCTCTACGCCAGCGGCAAAGTTAGAGCGAACGGATAGTATGTACTTTTTTTCACACCTACACTCTTCTACACACACTCGCGCACAAATCAGTGTCGAAAATTCGGTTGAGACCGCCTGACCTCGTGTCTGTGAATGAGTTGTCTATGTGTGCGTAGCCTCAGCGAATTTGGTATGTAGGTTTCCATCTGTACTATCTCTAATTTGTGCTGTTAGCCCTTAGGTAGCGCCTTCTTTTTTTATACTATTGAGGTGGCAGACAAGCTTGCGGCCCACCCTAATGGTTGGTTACCGTAGCCTATCTTCAGTAGGTATCTATATATATAAAAATCAATGCCACTTTTCGTTGTAATTTTATAACTCGAGATCGGGCTCACCTATCCAAACCAAATGTTTTAAACTTTGTTCGGACTATTAAGTAGATGGTTTATGTGAAGTTTGCACAAAATCGGTCGAGCGGTTCTTCATTTATCACGCAAACGAAGTTGCGCGGGTCAGCTAGCAAAATATGAAAAATAGTACTTATAGCAATTTTCGTTCGGGATTCGTTGGCGCGGATCATTGGCAGTCTGAATCTAAATACAAGAATGTTTCTTGAAGAAAATTGTATATCAATTTCGTTTTTTTTGATAATGTATTGTGCCGACATACATTATCATTTTCCATAATCCACCATAATTCTTTTACCATTGGGAAGCTACATTCACCATAAGTAACATTGGTTATATTTTATTCCCGTGGGAACACGAGCTACGTGGGTGAAACCGCGTGACGTCCGCTAGTCAAATAAAATATTTGTGGACATTTACACACAACATCATCTAGCCCAAATTAAGCTAATGTAAACTTGTGCTATGGGATCTAGACGACTGATAAACATACTTATATAGAAAAGAGTACTTAATTTAATAAACTAATTAAAATTAAGGTGGCGGATGACGCAACTCAATATCCACCAAAACTAATTTTAGACTGCTAAACCCAACGAATTTCGAAGGAAAATTACTATACTTTGGTCAAATGTAGACAGCTGTATCCTTAATTTTATACGGCATGTAATTTAAATCGATATCTGTTTATTCCGAACATTTTTCCAAAAACAATATATCAAAGTTAAACCAAAGATACTGACTTGCACGCTAAATAAATCAAATTCAACTGTTTAATGATATTTGCGGAACTGTTTTACTGAACGAATCACTATTATCAAAATAGTAAATCTAACAATTTATTAACTCAACAAAGATGTGAAAACTTTTTAAGGAAAAATATTGTCTAATTTACTTTAAGTATGTAACATAGTTTATTCTAATTAAAAACCCAATTTAATCAATTATCTTTACAAAATTAAATTTTATTATACAAAAAAATAAAAACCTAACCTAACCTATTCCGGGATGCGGGGTCCTGCGAACATCTTCGGGCCCCCAATGGGTCGGATCCTCTTCGTGGTGCATCCTGGGCAACGGAGTAGCGACCACTCCCCTTCCTCTGTGGGGGAGTTGTGCTACTCTGGCTAAATCCGGCCGAGGCGGGAGCAGCCCATCTGTGGGTTGCTCGGTGGTGTGTGTTGCTGCCGGCCGTGAGTAGCAACACTGTCGGCAGCAGCAGTGCTGGGCCGCTATTGCCTCGTCAGTTGGCGGGTTGATGGCGGCAAAGAGGGAGGCGCACTGCGTGGGAGCAGGAGTAATGGAAAATGGAAAGTTCGGGGGCGCCGCAGTAAGAGGTTCACTGCGCGCCCTCGATTGTTTCTGCCGAGGCTGGAGCAGCCCACCTGTGGGTTGCTCGGCAGCAGTGCTGGGCTGCCGTCGCTTCGCTACATTTGCTGGCGAGGCGATAGCGGCAAAGTGGGAAAGGCACTGCACGGGGGGCGCAAGTTTGGATTGATGCTTCGTGCAGTTTGGGGGCGTCTGCGCTAGGAGCTGGCGTAAGTCCCCCGATTGTTTCTTGACCGAGGGCGTAAGGTCGGGGGACCCCGCGCACCACCCACGGTGACTTGGCGGTGGCCACCCTCCTTGTGTTCCGGGGGGAGCCCATTAGAGCACGCCCGCGCCTGCCGCTTTCTGCCCCTTCTTCTTACAGAGGGGCGTCCGAAGGCGGTGGAGGTGAGGGCGTGGTGTCGTTAGCTCCATATGGAGCTCCGGGGAGCCGCCCATCTAGCTCCCCCGAGTAGAGCAGACGTGAATAATCTTTTGATATACCTCGGCCCGGCTATAGGGTGAGAAGGAACACCGCGGGGTTGGTTTAGTGGGTAGGACGGTCCACTCCGGACCGGGCCGGGAGTCCCACACACCATTCCAGCGAGTAAATGTGTTCCCCGCGTCAAAAAAAACCTTACCTATTCCGTTATAAGATTGTACAATTTAGAGTGCAAGTTAGTATTTTTGATACACAATTCGTAGGTATTTTTGTTTATATCCGGTGTGCGAACCACATTTTTGGTGTGAATTCAATAAAAAAAAGGTCATGTCGTTTTGTGTAAAATTTTAGTATTTTAAGAAGTAAGTACATGTTTAGTTAGATAATCAATTGGTTTTTTTGCACAGCATTCAGTTTTCTGGTATGCAATACAGTTAATTAGTGGAGTAACCTAGTGCAGAAAAATTAAACAGATGTGCAATAAAAAAATTTCCATTTTAAACGAGTGCTGCTGTGCTATATGTAATAATTTACATAAAATACATAAATAGTGAATTAAATGATTTTATTTGTATATAAACTTAATAAAGATAACTATTTACATATTGTTTATATTTTATTAACACTTCTGCACTCGGAGACATTGTCCTAGCAAGGCTTCAATTTTCATCATTCTGTACCCAAAGGAGAAAAACAGGACGCTATTACAGGACGGAAACTTTCTTCGACGGATTCGTTTTTCAATTCTTTCATTGTACAGAGCTTGAATGTCACGACACCCGCCAACTATAATGACAGCTGGCGGGGGAGTGGCAGGGGTGGGGAAGTGTGGTCAGTGGGGGGCAGGGAGCCAATCTGTATGTAATCCTACTAAAAAAAACCGGCTAAGTGAGAGTTGGACTCGCCCATGAAGGGTTCCGTATGTAACATAATATAAAAGTTCTTGTAGTTCGTTGTAACTTTGATTGATGTTTTAACATGTTCACCGTGGTAGTGATTTTTCTAACCGAAAATTGCGGTTTATGACGTATTAAAAAAAACTACCAGCTCTATCTCGGTCAAACCACTTTTCGTTGGTAGTTTTTATGGCAATATCATTCTCTTAGTTTGGAAGTTAGAGGGGGGGGGGGGGACACATTTTTCTACTTTGGAAGTGTCTGTTGCCCAAACTAATCACTTTAGAAAAAAATGATGTTGAGAACCTCAATGGCATTTTCGAGGACCTATCAATAGATACGCCACACGTATGGGATTGATGAAAAAAAATGTTGAGTTTCAGTTCTGAGTATGGGGACCCCCAAAATTAACTGCTTTTTTTAAGTTTTATATGAAAATCTTAATGCGGTTCACAGAATACATCTACTCACCAAGTTTCAATAGCATAGGCCTTATAGTTTCGGAGAAAAGTGGCTGTGACATACGGACGGACAGACAGACATGACGAATCTATAAGGGTTCCGTTTTTGCCATTTGGCTACGGAACCCTAAAAATGTGAAAGTTTGTGAAGATGTTTGGATGTTTCGATGTTTGGATGTTTGTTACTCAATCACGCTCTAACGGTTGAACGAATTGGGCTGAAATTTGGTGCAGAGATAGTCTGGAATAACGCTCATAGGCTACTTTTCATCCTGGGAAAATGCTCCCACGGGAAGCGCGAACGGATACCGAAAACTGATGCAAACATATTTCCGCACTTAGAACTATGAACGGTGAACAGTGGCCGAGTGGTTAAAACACGTCTTGCACGGTATTCGAGAAGACGCTTGTTCAGTGACTTTGACTTTGTTCGAGTCCTGCTCGAAAGCAATTATTTTTCCATATTTAAAATTTATGATTGAGTTCGCACACTGCAGCTTGGCACGGGTTTGCCAAGCGATCCTCTCATGGACTGCGGGCTTAGACCATATATTACGGGACTAGCCTTTTGTGAACCACCGCATACTGTGTCAGAATGGCGTGAATGGTGTCTGAATAGTCACAAAACTAGGACCAAAAAACTGTACCTAAACTGTACCTATGTTAAAAAAAACTGTACCTCAAGCAATTCTATATAAATAGAAAAAAATATGGACACGCCATTCTGACGTCAGGTTGGCGCGCATAGTCGTGTATCGCCCCAACGTGTGGAAACTATGTTCTGGAACATATATCAATAAACTGTACCTAAACTGTACCTCATAAAACTGCTATTAAAAAAATTAAAATCACACGTGATATCTGTCAAATCAAGAATCCCCGTACCTCTGCCTTTCATGCCCTTGCCAATTCCTGTAGCCTATCCATTCTTCCTTCAAATACAACACATCACGTCCCAAATTGTAAACCCAGTCTTATCGACCTAATTTTGGTATCTTCCAGGCATCACGTCGTGAAGCATGGTCAATACCCTGCTGATGCATTCTCTTTACACGATTTACTATTCCTGTCCTACAAAATCCGTATCCCAAAAGCTAAGCGAAAAATTCTCATGCAGCGCAATTTTGGTGGTATGGATCTGGAAAGTCTACGTGAGGATATCAATGATGTCGATTGGAGTCCACTTTTCACCTCGGGGTCGGCTGATGAACAGGTGAATATGTTCAGCACAGTCATCACTGAACTGTATGATAAGCATGCACCCATCCGAGCTGTCAAAATGAAGCATCCACCAGCCCTGCTTACTGCAGAAATAAAAAATCAATTGCGTAAAAAGGCGGCTGCTAAATTTAAATATAAAATAAGACCCAACGAAAACAACTATAACAGATATGTCTCAATACGTAATAACTGCAACAAGGTGTGTAGGAATGCACAACGCCAACACATTCACAATAATATACAAAATAGCGACTCAGGAAAAGTCTGGAAATTTCTCAAGTCATTGGGGGTTGGAAGAAAACAACAAGATATAATTTTAATCTTGATTTATTAAATCAACATTTTGCTGCCTCGTCCAACTTTGATAGGACAACTAAGGAACAAACAATTGACTTTCTTTAATCTCTTCCAAAACCCGACTATCCCCCATTCGTCTTTAACCTATTTACTGCTTGTGATGTTAGGAGGGCAATCATATCAATCTCATCGAAGGCAATTGGTGAAGACTGTATCAGTCGTCAAATGGTCCTTCCCATCCTCAATGAACTCCTTCCCATTATATGCCACATTTTCAACTACTCCATAACCAGTGGTGTCTTCCCAACCTCATGGAAAAACAGTCGCATAATTCCCATTCCTAAAAAGACCAAACCAATAACTTTCACTGATTACCGCCCCATATCCATACTCCCATTCCTATCTAAAGTCCTCGAACGTCTTGTACACTTACAAATTAGTAGATTCCTTAGCAAAAATAATATCCTCAATCCCTTTCAGTCCGGCTTCCGTCCGGGGCATAGTACTAGTACAGCTCTGATCAAAATTACTGATGATATCCGATGTGGAATGGAAGCTGGAAAGCTGACATTACTTGCATTATTAGATTTCAGTAATGCGTTCAACACCGTTGATTTCGATGTATTGCTATGTGTTTGCCGCTCTCTTAATATATCTCCAACAGTGATTGATTGGCTTCAAAGTTACCTGCGCGGTCGCCGGCAACGTGTATGTATTGAAAATTCGTTCTCAAATTGGTGTAATACTGCCGTTGGCGTACCCCAGGGTGGCGTTCTCTCTCCTTTGCTTTTTTCAATTTTTATAAACTCCATCACAACTCATATTTCTTCTTCTTGCCACCTTTATGCAGATGATTTACAAATATACTGTCAAGCACCACTTCAACAATTGAAGGAAGCTGTTGTAATCATAAATAGAGATTTAAGGCACATAAGCGACTGGAGTAGTTCTTATGGCCTCAAGGTGAATCCCGTGAAAACTCAAGTTGCTATCTTGGGCAGCTCCAGAACTCGATCAAAAATTGAGTGGTCAGATATCCCCCCGGTAATTTTTGATGGCACAATTATTCCCATTAGTGATAAGGTGAAGAATTTGGGGATATATCTGGACTCAACACTATCATGGGAGCCACAGATACAAGAAGTGGGTCGTAAGATGTTTGCGTTGTTGTTCTCATTGCGTAGACTACAATGCCTCCTACCCATGACCACCAAAATTGCACTTGCCAGCTCGTTACTGTTACCTATATTAGATTATGCAGACGTCAGCTATCCTGATCTTGCCGAAAACCAGCTAGACCAACTTGAGCGTTATCAGAATCTCTGCATCAGGTTTATTTTTGGCTTACGCAAGTTTGACCACGTTTCTCATTTCAAAACGCAGCTTGGATGGTTACCCATACGACGTCGCCGGGATGCTCATATTCTTTCACAGCTGTTTAACATATTATTTAACCCTTCAACTCCTTCCTATCTTAAGGAACGATTCAAGTTCCTTTGCGATACGCATGTGAAATGTCTGAGGTCATCAAAAAACTTAAGATTGAAGATGCCGTCTCACTCGTCAACTTTTTATGACAAATCTTTTACAGTCACTGCGATCCGACTATGGAATCGACTACCCGTAAAAATAAGGCGAGCGCAGACAATTACGAAATTTAAAGATATGGTTAAGGAACACTATCTATCAAAGTAGATTAGCTATATGTATGTGTGTATATAAATTTATTTATGGTTATGTGTTTGTTTATAGATTTATATTTTATTATTTTTAGATTTATATATAGATTATGACTGCCTCTGTGGCGCGGTCGGTAGTGATACCGCCCGCGGCGCTGGAGGTCGTGGGTTCGATTCCCACCGGAGACAAATATTTGTGTGACCCATAAATGTTTGTCTCAAGAGTCTGGGTGTTTCTATGTATAATATGTATGTATTTAAAAAAAAAAAGTATATAAGTATTAATATCCGTGGTCTGATACCCATAACACAAGCAGGTTATTCCTAGCTTACTTGGGGATCAGATAGCGTTGTGTGAGATGTCCGTGAATATTTATTTATTTTATTTATTTATTTATTATTTATATATATATTTATTTATAGATATATATTTGTATAGAGTATGTTTGTGTAAATAATACATAGATATATAATATGTATATATTATGTCGTATTTATATGTTAAGTATAGCAAGGAAATGACAAGTATGATGTACGAAACTCAATTAAACACTGTAATTAGAAGTACGCCAAACAACAACCACTCATTACCTGCAACCAACTTTTTCCATCCAAAGGTTGCCTGGTAGAGGCCGCCCATTGTACTGCTTTTTAACAAATGTTCCTATTTTAAGTTTTTTATCTGGCGTGCAATAAAGTGTAAATAAATAAATAAATAAAATAAAAATTTGCTAAGGTTTTGAAACTCACACGATTTGTACTACACATTATAATATAATTCTGGTCTTTTTTGCGTATACTTCTACCTGTTCTCACCTCTAGACGTTTCGACTATAGCCGTGGTCACGAGTAGACTGAGGAAAGCAGCGGGCGCTGTGCTCTCGTACCCAGCATAAAGATTTTTGTTAACACTCATTAGGGTTGCGACGCACTACACTCACTATGTCTGAACGAATACTACGCGATTTTAACTACCTGATTCCATGTGGAGAAAAAATTAAAATCACACGTGAAATCTGTCAAATCAAGAACAAAAAATTGACCACGGCTGGCTGTTGCAATATAGCCGAAACGTCTAGAGGTGAGAACAGGTAGAAGTATACGCAAAAAGACCAGAATTGTATTATAATGTGTAGTGCAAGTCGTGTGAGTTTCAAAACCCTAACAAATTTTTGTTCTTGATTTGACAGATATCACGTGTGATTTTAATTTTTTAATAGCAGTTTTATGAGGTACAGTTTAGGTTCAGTTTATTGATATATGTTCCAGAACATAGTTTCCACACGTTGGGGCGATACACGACTATGCGCGCCAACCTGACGTCAGAATGGCGTGTCCATATTTTTTTCTATTTATATAGAATTGCTTGAGGTACAGTTTTTTTTAACATAGGTACAGTTTAGGTACAGTTTTTTGGTCCTAGTTTTGTGACTATTCAGACACCATTCACGCCATTCTGACACACACAATAGTAGATTGTATAACAAGGGGGCAAAATAGTATTTTTACGGCGAGGGCGCTACTTTGAATCAAGAGCGAAGCGAAGGATTCTAGAATAGAATCCCGAGCATAGCGAGGGATTCTAACGTAGAATCCTGAGCGCAGTGAGGGATTCAAAGTACACCGCCCGAGGGAAAAATAATTTGCTCCCGAGTAATATACTCTACTTTTCATTCCCTTTCTATGAGAAAAAATAAGTTTTGTACGACGTAGTTAGGTCCATTCCATATCCATTCAGGAGTTAATTAATGCATTGTCACTTTCATAATTTTGACGTAGAAGTCACTATACTTGCAGAATACAATAAAATACTCCACCAAGCGAAGTTGACTAATGCGTGCTTACTGCCTGCACCTACATCAGGCACTTACCAGAATCGCCTTAGTACCGTCGGCAAGGATGCATACCACGCTCATTTTATCCATTTTCGTAAAAGTTCAGGACAAATAAAACTCGATCGAGTAAAGAAATTTTTCGTAACATTTGAATCATCAACTTCGCTTGGTAAAGTGGTACTGATTACTACAAGAGCAGAGAGATAAATCACGCTCTTTAGTTTTTTTTTAATAAGCATAGGTCACCGCGGTTCTATACAGCCAACACCTACCAGCCAGTACCTAATCCAACAATTTGCGTTCGATTTCTATGAATTTTTCAAGTTCCAAATTCAAATCACTTTGCCGCCCGCTAAAAAGCTCTTAACAGAAAAGAGCTATTTTGCGCCCTGTTATCGAGGTCCAAAGCGATTCTTTTCGAATAGAAGGAATGAAAAATATTCTGCTAGTCATAGCGGGTGAAGGGGGAAACACAAACACATATAAAATTTAATTATTATATATATTAAAAATGTATTAATCGACATACGCGTAATGGCTGTTGAGTGTTAATTTTTATTGTACAGTCAACTACAATGAAATGTACTAGTTTAATCATATAAAATGATGTTCTGATGTACAGTGCTTTTTGTAAAGCCAATGGACCAAATGGTCTATTGGCTTGGCAGAAAGGAATGCTTAAGTAAGGCGCATCCTGTGGTTAGATGATCTAAGACTGCGGGCGACGGGGGGAGACGTCAGCGATGCTGAGGAACCTGTGTGCTGGACGGAGTAACTAGGCGGCTACGTCATCTCTTTAGACCAGTGGTGGGCAAACTTTTTTAACGGGGGGCCAGAAAAATTAAGAAATATCAGATGAGGGCCAGAATTATAGAAAACCGGTCAAGTGCGAGTCGGACTCATGCTCAGAGAATTCAGTACAAAAAATGAAAAAAAAAAATACTTTTTTTGAATGTGAGCCCCCTTTTTTTTACGTGAGGGAAAATCCTCTGAGGATGTTATGCCGGACTCTTACCGACTAAAAAACCCCACGCAACGCCCAACAGCCTGTGGTTGAGAGCCCCGGGTAAGCCCTCGGAAGGATGTCCCGGGACAAATGTGAGCCCCCTTAATTTCCTCTTTTTTCTGATTTTGGTATTTGTTATAGCAGCAACAAAAATACATCATCTGTGCTCTCTAGCAATCACGGTTCTAGAGAAACAGCCTCGTGACGGACAGACGAACAGATAGATGGATGGCAAAGTCTCATGAATAGGGCCGTTTTTAGCCTTCGGGTACGGGTGTAGGACGCAGGAAATAGCTTCTTATGTGCCGTATTTCAAATGCTAATTCGTGTTGTGAGGAAGTAACTTTAGCAGCGCTAAAAGGTGTTCAACAGTAGATAAGTCGGTTTGCGATTAAGTTGTTTAACAATTTCATGGTCGAAAAAGTCTGTTTACTTCACCGTATTCATATATTATGTGTATTGCTCTACTACAAAGTAGAATCTACATAATACTTCTGAACCGTCAAAAAATATAATTATCGCGGGCCATATTCCAGGATCTGAAGAACTGTCGGCGGGCCGGATTAAATGCTTCCGCGGGCCGGAGCTGGCCCGCGGGCCGTAGTTTGTCCATCACTGCTTTAGACAGTGGGTTAAAGTGGTTTGGTTAGTGGGGCCCGGCCGTAAAAAATGCACTTAGGAATTTAAAAATATTCAAGAACTCACTGCGTGTCGACGGCTTCTCCATCTCCACAGTGACAACGCTGTGGAGACACGCAAAAAGCACCTAAACGAAGGCAGGCGGCATTTCTGAACGTAGTGTCGTCCAACATAGTATGGACCTACTAATTCACTACCTAATAAAAGTCACTTTCTAATTCATCATTCTCATTATGAAGATAAAACTGACAGACGTCAAATGTTACCTATTAAATGACGCCACTTTAGTGGTATAGTGTATTTCAATAGCTTTGCGCAAAAATAAACAATCACATTTGATCCTATATATCCATAGTTACTTGCAATTGAGTATTCACCCTGATTATATTCCAGTATCCAGGCGTCATACAGTGTTCTTACAATCATTTCGACACCAAATAACTTCTTCATGACTGATTGTTTTCATTTAAAATACCTACTCAGGATAATAAAAATTCAATGATTTGTCATCCTATATTTTTCTACTCATCTGTCTTAGACAACGATTGTCAAAACATGACATGTTTACATTATTGCCAGATCGGGCAGGATTGGACTATAGTAGTGCCATTTATCACAGACCACATTAAAACACACAGGTTAAAGAAAACAATAGAGTTAAGTTAAAATTTATTTAACAATAGAATCTTTGCACATAATTTCTTATATCATAAAATTAATGTATCTTATATTTTTTCTAGGCTTTTCTCAACCGTATAACTTTTATGTACAGTCAACTACAACGAAATGTACTACGTTAATCTTACAAACTGTTTTATCCCTGCGACTGTCATAATGAACTAACCAAAGATCGTGACAAACATGGTATCCATTGAACTTGGCAGTAACATGTATTGATTGCTATGCATGATATGCATGCTATTTTTTTTACAAGTATAAGTCAAAGTAAAATTACTTATTGGCCCATAAGCTAGATTGTAATAGTTTAAAGTATTTTATTTTTCAATTATTATAAAAAAAAATTACGTTGACTTTCTCAGTCAACTTTAAAATGAAAAATAAACCTATACATGTTCTGTCAAGTTAGGTGGAGAATGCTTGGTTAGTTCATTTTGGCAGTCGCAGGGATAATAAATAAATTTTCACACAACGCTATCTGATCCCAAAGTAAGTTAGGAATAACCTGCCTGCGGGCCTAAAAAGGCAACATTTTATGTTTCATAATATGAAACACAGAAATCATATAATTTGAAATATCAAACATACAAAACATACCCATCATTTTTCGTTTCATATTATGAAACATTCAATGTTGCCTTTTTAGGCCCTCTGAACATATGAACAGCACAGTGGCGCCTCCATATTTTTCAGCCATTTTAGGGTTGGTAAAAAACGGAACCCCATTCATGAGACCTCGTTGTACGTCTGTCTATCTGTCCGTCGGATACGGAACCCTCCGTGCGCAAGTCCAACACGCACTTGGCCGGTTCTTTATGCCCAGCTGTAGGCCTCAAAAATACGATAGTACACAATCGTACAGTTTATTAAGTACGTACTTTTAAAATCCAGTTTTATAATAACGATATAAGTACAGATGTGTAGAATATTTAAAAAATATAACAGTTAATAAACTAAAATAAAACTATGTAAAAACTAAAAAAAAAATAACATTGCATTGACATAGTTGTGACGTCACGCGTAGCCTGTAAAATATAGCTCGATTCGAATGACAGTTGTTTAACTATTATCAAAAATATAATAGTATTACATACAGATAGGCAGCTCCCTGCCCCCCGCTGAGCAAGCTTCCCCACCCCCGCCACAGCTGTCATATAGTTGGAGGGTGTTTTAAGGTAACACAGGTTGTTTGAAAATCGACCACCTTTAGAAGCTCATAGCTAGGCAATGATTGGAGATAGATACAAAGTGTGAACCACAAAGTTGTAGAGAATTTAATTAGCTTTTCTTTTGTTGTACAACACAATTTCGTACAAAGCACCGTTTTCGAGAAGTAAGTAAAAAACGGGACCTTCTTTGTGCTCCCCCCTCTTGGGCTCACCTCGGAGGGGTCAGGACTTTTAGTATGTTTATCTGCTAACTAGTCCAAACAAAGTTCCAAGGTCAAAGTTTCTGCTTTCGACTTTTCCATCCACAAGTTATTCGTTTACTAGGCTATCATACATACGGTCACATTTTATCCCTGAAGGGGTAGGCAGAGGCATACTATATGCCCACATTTCACCTTTCGAACTTGTCTCAAGTAATAGGTGGTGAGCCGTGTTGATATGGACAGGCGCAGGTTGTGACTGCCTGCTGTTGAAAAACTTTCAGGTCTCCAACTTGGCTTTGCGAGCTTCAATTTACTGGCAATCAGGACCAATGGCGAAACGTGCCTTCCGAAGCACGGAAACGCTCGCAAATAAATGTCACAACGAGGTCACGAGGGTGGTATCTTATTCAAGGACCGGGCATAGTGAAAGTTGCTTACTGCAGTGATCGTTAACAGAACACCGAGACCGCGGTGCCACGAGCGCTTCTCGACATCAAGCCATTGCCGTTGAAATAAAGTCTATTTTTGAATACGTTAATACAACTACTCGTATCAATCAAGTTATATAAGTGACAAATGAATATTATTATTTTACAGACGTTTTACATTACACGTGAAGACAAATTGAACACGTTGAAATTCGTGGGACCGAATTGTACACGGTGAAATGTGGGCCGGTATAGGCCTCTGCCTACCCCTTCGGGGATAAAGGCGTGAGTATATGTATGTATGTATGTAAAGACAAAACTGCTTTATACGATGTCCATAACTTAAGGTGGCGCTAGTTGATCGTTTGAACTCGGCCAAATAAGCATGCTGTTTTACCTCACATCGTATAGTGAGAGCGAGAAGCTGCGATAATTGCATTCATTCAAAGGTCCTTTGGTGGGAAGGGTATTATGAAAAAAGTACTACATAATAAATAAATAAATATTCACGGGTATATTTATGGGTCACACAAATATTTGTCTCCGGTGGGAATCGAACCCACGACCTCCAGCGCCCGAGGCGGTATCACTACCGACTGCGCCACAGAGGCAGTCAAGACATGTAACATGTATCAACTTGGAATAAAGTTTTCTGAACTCTTTGAGAAATGAACTTTGTCGGAACAGACTTGGATTTTGAGTTTTTATATTACTTTTATTGTTTATTTACACAGAAAGTTATCTAAAAATGTGGCAGAAAAATTGAGTTTTCAATGACTTCTATCTCTTCAATAGTGTTTTAATTCCCATTATTGAACCGTACAGACAAAGTTAATGATGAGGCAAAACAGTAAAATGTTAGACTTTGTATGTAGGGTAACAAACAGTTGAGTAATATCCTCCCGAAGTTTGTATGGACAAAATAGCGACTAGAGCAACCTTAAAGAGTGAACCACCAAAGACATATTTTACATTTCATTTAAACATTTGATACATTTCTTCTTAACTTTATTTGGATTTTCTTAAAACATTTGTTACTTACATATAACTATAACATTTCTATGTTTCTTATATTATCACTTTATTATTGCTTGTAAATAGTCTCAGACCAATTATGAGCAATTGTTTTTTTTTGTCAGTTTTATATTATTAACACTGATATGGGTTTCCGAATGCCTGCTCGAATAGTTTTTCTCTAGCATCGTATGGTTTGAAACTGGTTCCATACTGTTTTGAACTCGTTTCATATGGGTTAGCACTGGTTTCAAATGATTTTGCACTGGTTTCAAAAAGTTTTGAACTGGGTTCATACGGTTTTGAAATGGGTTCATACGGTTTTAAACTGGGTTCATACGATTTCGCACGCGCGTCATATGAATTGCCACTGGCTTCGTACGTTTTTGCACCCGTTGCTTGTTCGCTGGTTTCAGGTTTTAAACTCGTTTCAAACGGGTTTTCACTAGTCCCGTATCGTGTTTCATTGGTATCTGGTTTCACACTACTCTCATCTTGATTTTCACTAGTGTTCTTACGTTTTCGCTTGATTGGTTTTACACCAGTATGTGTTCGAGCGTGTACGTTTAAACTACTTTTAGTAGTAAAGCATTTTTGACACACATTACATTTATAAGGCTTCTCACCTGAGTGTACGCGAAAGTGAGAATTTAAAGTACTTTTCACACTAAAACATTTTTGACACTCGGGACACTTGTATGGTTTTTCACCAGTGTGTGACCGAATATGGACGGTTAAATTGCTCTTTTCATAAAAACATTTATCGCAAAGATGGCATTTGTGTGGTTTTATGCCCGAATGTGCACGTACATGAGCTCTCAAATCACACGGAATGTGGAAAGTTTTTTGACATATATGGCATTGATAAGGTCTCTCACCAGTGTGAGTGCGAGTGTGTAATTTCAAATGACGCTTTTCAGTGAAACGTTTATTGCATATGTCGCACTGAAAAGGTTTTATACCATAATGAATACGTTTGTGCCTGTCCAAATGCATTTGAATAGCAAACGATTTTCCACATATATCACACTGACAAGGTTTTTCTTCGTTATGTATACGAACGTGTGTTTTCAAATACTGCTTTATGGCAAATGGTTTTTCACAAACGGGACATTGGTATGGTTTTTCACCTGTATGTAAACGTTTGTGGTTTTTTAAGCTCTTTTTCTCTGTGAAACTTTTTTCACATACATCGCACTGATAAGGTTTTTCACCGGTGTGTGACCGTATATGTATTTGTAGATGTGTGTTTCGGGTAAAAGTCTTTTTACAAAAATGACAGACTACGGGTTTTGTTGGAGAGGTATTTTTACGGCGAGGCTTTTTTTTGGGCGCGTCTTTTTCGTCAAATTCTTTTTTTTTACGGTTATTGGTCTTTTTAACGGTTTTCGGTTCGGTTTTTGGTTGTTCTTTGTTTTCTAACTTCCTCCTCGCCGCTCCTCTGGTTACTGGACCTATACCAAAAATAAATACATAAATATACATTTAGAGAAATAATTTTTAAATCCGTTCAGTAGTTGCGGAGCCTATTCAATGCAAACCAGTAACTTTGTATCACGGGAATACACTTTTTATCCTGGGAATAAGTTCCCATGGGAAGCAGGGACGGCAACAAATATACATACGTTGTTCCTCATCAGCGGGCTGTTTCACAACTTCAATGGATATATCTGGATTTGATTTCAAAAGTTTTATATAGTCTTCTTCCCTCTTCTCGTGGTCCTCAATAGGCTTATCTACGATAGCTGAAAAGAGTAATTAATTTGTTTTTACTATTACCAAAGATAATTATAATAGTATTACATACAGATAGGCAACTCCCCCCCTCCTCCCCGCTGAGGAAGCCTTCCCACCCCCGCCAGTCCCGCCACAGCTGTCATTATAGTTTGGCGGATGTTTTGAGGAAACATTTGCTCAGCCTTATTGGTCACACACAAATTCAAGCTCTGTACGAACATAGCGTGTTTTTAGTGTAGGTGACAGAAAACGAAACATTTGAAGGGAGTTTCCGCCCTGCGCTATTACTTGTATAACTTGCGATAGATACAGTGATATACAGGGTGGAATAAACCTTTGAGAAACTACCTAAAATCTTGCGGGAAAGAAAAAAGCTGGTCAGTCACTCGATCCTCGCCGTCCTGTCCGGACGCGCCACCGACTAAAGGATGGCTCACGCTAGACCGTGTCGGGTCCGAGCCGTCTGTCGGCCGTAGCACGGTCACCGAGCCGGTTCCGTGTCTCAAATTACAATGACGGGACTTCTCAACCGGGCAATTACCGTTCGTCCGAGCAGAATCAGCCGTGGCCGTGAGCAAGCCGAAGCGGGAACGAGTAGTTGTTCCTGAGCGTTGTCCGTTGCTCGGCTGTCACTCGGTTGCCGCTCGCTATAGCGTGAGTGTGTTCATACAAAATATATGTAGTACTAGCGGTACCCTGCCACGCTTCGCTGTGACTTTTTTATGGTGGTTTTATGTACCTATGAGAAATTAGTAACAAACCAAAGGATGGGTACATTACATAAAAATGTAATGTTGAGTCGTAACCATAATTATAAATCTTTCTGCAAAT
This sequence comes from Miltochrista miniata, assembly GCA_933228765.1. Classification (NCBI taxonomy): domain Eukaryota; kingdom Metazoa; phylum Arthropoda; class Insecta; order Lepidoptera; family Erebidae; genus Miltochrista; species Miltochrista miniata. Next base: position 10,291,426 of record OW121772.1, read on the forward strand.
CCAAATCAATTGCAGCTTAACTTTAAAAAAAATGAGAAGAATCTCAATTAGACTGTTTTTTCTTCTTCGTATAGTGAGTAAGCTTTACAATAAAATCATATTTTACTTGGTCTTCCTTTAATTTAAGATACTATGTTGCCTGAAAGAACTTGTTTATTATTAAAGACTCTTTCGGTTGGTATCATAAAATACAGGATGTTTTTTTTCCACATCTCCCAGGTTCGATTCCCGGCTCAAACATGTGATTTTTCAAAAATCTTTAAATGCAGTTTTACTTATTTTTGAAAATAAAGGAATGTTTCCTTTCAGCAGAACTTGCCATTATCAATATTAAGGGTACTTTCCCTCCAACTACCGTCTTTAAATTCCACCCTGTATACCTAAATATGATAAAAGTGTATAAAGTAGCCTAAAACCATCTCAAACTCAAACTCAAACTCAAAAATCATTTATTACTTAGGCATATACAAATGCACTTGTAAACGTCACTTATATAAACCAAAAAGTTACGACCAGTTCACAACGCGACCCACCTGAGAAGAACTGGCAAGAAACTCAGCGGGTTATTCTTTTAACTACTCTATTTACAACTTTATTAATGAATCTAAAAACTATGCATTTTAACAGTTTTTTTGATAATCTAGCAGAGTAGGTCATTTCCAGGCTTCCTTATCCATCAAGTAATCACCAACCGTATAGTAGCCCTTGCTGTATAATTTACCTTTAACAAACTTTTTGAATTTATTTAGGGACATACTTTTAATTTCGTTAGGTAACCTGTTGTAAAAGCGTATACAGTTACCCCTGAAAGAATTACTGATTTTATGCAATCTGCTATGATAAACAGCGAGGTTATTTTTATTTCTAGTGTTGACATTGTGTCTATCACTTAACTTATGGAAACTATGTAAATTTCTTTGTACATACATAATATTTTCAAAAATGTATTGAGATGCTACTGTAAGAATATTAACCTCTTTGAATGTTTCGCGCAGAGAGATCCTTGGACCTAATCTATATATAGCTCTTATGGCTCGCTTTTGTAAAATAAAAATTGAATTTATATCTGCAGCATTGCCCCACAGTAGAATACCGTAAGACATTATACTGTGAAAGTAACTGAAATAAACTATTCTAGCCGTATCTACATCAGTCAAGTGCCTTATCTTTTGCACAGCAAATGCTGCTGAACTTAATCTACTAGCTAGTTTTACAATATGTGGACCCTATTGTAAACCAGCATCGACCGTTAACCCCAGGAACGTCGTTGATTCCACAAGTTCCAACTCTCGACCATTAAGTTGAACATTGGTTTCTGACTGTGTTACATTCGGCAAGGTAAACTTAATACATTTAGTTTTATTATCATTCAGTCTAAGATTGTTAGTGTTAAACCAATGAACCACTTTCAAGATTGCATTGTTTACATCGTCATAGTTATCTATTTGTCGTTTGACTTTGAAAATCAAAGAAGTATCATCAGCAAACAAAACAATCCTGTTGTTGTCCCCCATGTAAAAGGGTAGGTCATTAAAATATATAAGGAATAAAAATGGGCCGAGTATTGAACCCTGCGGGACGCCCATAGTAACTACTGATCCTTCTGAACGTGTACCATTAACATCGACTCTCTGAATTCTATTGTTCAAATATGAAGTCAGAAGATCGAGAGCCTTGCTCCTTATGCCGTAATGGTGTAATTTCCTGATTAATGTTTCATGTTGGACGCAATCAAAAGCCTTAGACAGATCGCAAAATACACCAATTGCATCTTGTTTATCCTCCCAGGCCTCATAAATACATTTCAATAACTCTACACCAGCATCGGTAGTCGAACGTCCTTTAGTGAAGCCAAATTGTTTCTCATGAAACAATTTGTGACTGTTAAAATAAATCAGCATCTGCTCTAGTATTAATTTTTCAAATATCTTGCTCAAGGTCGGCAACACCGAAATAGGTCTGAAATTACCCGGATCTGAAGTGCTGCCAGCCTTGAACAGTGGTAATACTTTACTGTGTTTCATCAAATCAGGAAATACACCACTTGACACGCAATCGTTAAACACAGTTGCCAAGTAGGGGGCAATGACATCTATAATACTTGAAACGGATTTCACTGATAACCCCCAAAGGTCAGCGGTTTTTTTAACATTAATAGATTTAAACGCTTTTATGATGTCGTTGCAGTTGACAACGGTGAATTCGAACGCGCCTTCACAGGCAGCAACGGATTCTGCTAATAATAGCTCGGCGGAGGTAGAAGACGACCGAAGAGTGTTAGTTATATCTATTGGTACATTACTGAAGAATTTTTCGAACTCGGTCGCTACTTCCATATCCTCCGAGACGTAGCGATTGTTTATCTTTAAATCGAACTTTCTTTCATTCACTGTACACCTACCACATTCCGCATTTATTATGTTCCAGGTAGTTTTAATTACATTCGCAGAGTCTAAAATTTTATTCCTAATGAAATTAGATTTGGCTAAGGAACAGGCTTGCTTAAATATCTTTGAATATTTTTTAACATATTCCTGAAATTCAGGGTTGAAATTATATGATTTTTCAGAATACTGATCATATAGGCTATGACGACTTTTATAAATTCCGGGTGTTGCCCAATCACTGAAAGCAGAACTGCCTCCAATTGATAATGTTTTCGGGGAGAAGATTTTCCCAAACACATCATGTATCAAATTAAACAAATTGGTGTAGGATTCATCTAAACTAGTGTAATCAGGCAATTCTGGTAATTTCTTCACTAAATTTCTTCTGAAAGTTTCCAAGCGCTGTGGGTTGACTGGGACAAAACTGATTATCTTCTTACTTTCCCTACTATTTCTCAAATAAGAAACGGACTGTCCGCGATGATCTGATTTTACAGGGTCCACTATACATTTTTTAATGGGATGTATATTAGTATAAATATTATCAATGCAAGTAGCAGTAGTGGCAGTTATACGAGTAGGTTCTAAAAATATATTATACAAACCAAACGACTTGAACAAATTTAACAATTTCTCTCTCTGTAAAGGTTCCCGTGCAGATTCTAAAACATCTATATTGAAGTCCCCACAAAATAGGACTGTTTTTTTAGTACTTAGGCATTTAAACAACGCTTCTTCAAGCTTCTCTTCGAACTGGACATATGAAGCATCCGGGGGGCTGTATACGCTTAGTACAATGAACTGCTCAAACTCTATACTAGCTATCTCAATAACTCGTTATACAGAGAGGCCTACTATGTCTTTACGTTCTTTACACTTTATTGACTTATTAACAATAATTAATGAGCCTCCACGTTTATATTTTATTCTACAGAACGAGCTAGCAACCTGGTGATTTTTGAAATTGAACATGACCTGATAAGGCTTCCCAATGTTCTGTTACACAAAAAATATCAATGCCATTCAAGTTCATGTACAATTCCAATTCCAATTCTTTTCCACCAATCAGGCCTTCAACATTTTGGTGCACCAGGTGTAAAGCATTATTTTTAAGATAGATTCAACGGCCTGAGAGCAATCAGATATAGAATTGGGCTGTGGCTGATGTAGAACTAAATTTGATTCATACATTATGTCAAGTTTAGTGCAAGAACGCTGCTCTTTTGTCCTATATTCTAATTTAAATTACTTGGATATAAACAGCTATCCAGAGATCTAATATCAATGTCATTTTGCTCAAAAGGAGCAGGTTTGATAGCCAGATTTTTGGCTAAAACATCTATAAAATGATGTAGCGAAATTGCTACCTGTCTTTTAAAATAATCCAGAAGCTTATGCTTTCCTTTAGTCATATAAAAATAATAATTCTTCCTAACAATAGTGTTAGTGTCAATTATACTAAACTTTTTATCATGAAGTGTTAATGTGTCCAATGACAAATTTAAATAGTACCTAATCCTATTTTCCGCAACTGGCATGTGTTTACAGTAAGGCAGTGTGTAAATAATAATATTATTTAAATCTAAGGAGTTTAATTTATTATAATATTTAACAAGTTTATGTTTGGTCATACCTGTCCTGTTTCCTATGAAAATGACCAGATTGTCTTTCTGTTGAAATTTATAGCTGCATACGGACTTCATTATTTGTGTATAGGATGAAGAAGGCATGCAGTGATTTATAAAGGACTGCCCCTGTGTACAAAAATTTAATTTTGACCCCATGTCTCTCCCAATTTCATCACTGAACATGATCCATCGACTACTTTCGCTGTTATCTTTTTTAAGACATATATTGACCTGTTTTTGTGTCCTATGCATCTGGTCACCAGATAGGTTAAGTGGCTGGCTCGGACTCGGCCCTGGCTCGGGTTGGCTGCAGTCACATTGTGTTTTATCCGCTAAAGAGTCAAAACGGTCAGCATAATGAGATGTTGAATTTAAGAGTTTATCCATAGCCAAAGAATATTCTTTTATAATCAGCTGAGATTTATCATACATAGTCTTAACAGACTCCAGGGAATCTTGAAGCTGTTGTAATTTATAACTGAATTCCTGTGTGTCTGCAGCATGCTGTTTTTGACTAATTTCTAACTTTTCAGCGCATAAATTTAGTTCACGTAATATATCCAATCTATTTCTACAATTTTTAATATTTTTGGTGAAGTTTTTATTATTATTAAGCAAATCTCTGAATCCTATTGTACTGGGTGGCGCAAAAGTAATGGCACTATAGAAATTACTTTTTTTTTTAAATGAAGTCTCCTGTCATTCTGATATTGATAATTTTGTAAAAAACAAATGTAAAATTCATTAAAAATAAACATGGATCGTTTTACTCCGCAAGAACTTGGAATAACCGTGTCAATATTTTTACGGAATAATTTATCAGTGATAAAAAAAACACAACGTGAATTCGTTTTGGCGATTTTCCTTGGCCTGCAAGATCACCCCATCTGACCTGTCCAGATTTCTTTCTTTGGGGTTATTTGAAATCTCTGGTGTATGTGAACAAGCCACAGACTCTTGCAGCCCTAAAAGAAAACATTCATCAAGAAATACGGAACATATCGCAGGAAGTGTTGCGGAAAGTTATGGAGAGTGTCATAAATAGGGCTCAACTTTGCATCAACTCTAGAGGCCACCATTTAAGAGACATCATTTTCAAATCCTAATGCGACGAAGTTTCATGGCACAAATATACATATATAAAAATTAATTCTCGTTTTCTAATTTAGAAAAAAAGTTGTAGCTGAACCAAATAGGGTCATTACTTTTGCGCCACCCAGTATATCGTGTCCAATTTTGAGCTCAGTCGATTCAGTAAATTTGGAGTTTTTAATAAGTACTTAAACGCACACAACATTTTTATATACACGGTGTTTCTTTTAGATATTTTGTAGTTTTCGAAATATAATGTTCTGCATAATTAACTATTTTTTTATTATCGATTAAAATTTTTACATCTTGTATCAAAGTTAGGAAGGAGATTACTTTGTCCATAATACTGCAATCAATAGGCATTATAATAATAAAAAAATATCCAAGAAAAGTCGAACCAAAAAGAAGTTGTAATTATTTAAAGCCACGTGGAAAAATAACGAAAAAAAATCGTAGAACATACATGGGGGTTAAATCGATAGGTATGGAACCCTGCTACCAGCTAGTGGCGGCTTGACACCCTAAAAGAAACACCCAGTATATAGATTAGTTGACCGTGCTACAGCCGACACTCGACTCGGACCCGGCACCGTCTTGCGTGAGTCATCCTTAATGTTGTACCGGTGGGCGGAGATCGGGGATGATCATCGGTGGACGGGGCCATGGATCGGGACCGTCCTCAGGCCCCCGGTCATGGAGGCCGATAGTCTTGGGCGAAGACTCGCCGACTGCGGAACTCGGATTGGAGAGTTCTCTCCCGCTCCTTCCTCGCCGCCTACTTCACGAGCATGACCTGCTCGCAGAAAAAGGCGGCGCAGTCCCACTTACTCCCGCTGGAGATCATGGCTCGAACCATGGTCGAGTGTCCACATCACGAGGACCTGACCACGCAGTGCACTCCACCAACGTGTGGAGCGCTGTGTCTTCGCTGCGCTCCCCGCAGTGCTGGCACTCGGTCGTAGTTTCCCGGTGTCTTCGCCACAGATACTTACCGAAGCTCCCATGCTTGGTAAGTACCTGTGTCAACCGGTAAGAGAGAGCACCGTATCTCCTCTCCAGCCACTTGTCCATGACCGCTTTGACCGTCGCGATTGTGGCGAATCCCCCCTTTTGGTTGCTCAAGTCCTTCCATGATTCCACAGTTTCCTGGTGGAGATGGGACCGCCGCGCTTCGACTTTTCGAGACGCAGGAATATGACTCCGCTCCAGCACCTCCTTGCGCCATTTAAATAGTGACGCAAGGGCTCTCGCTTCCAGGTCCCGTGGAGGGGTCCCTTAGGGGGGCTAGGAGACCTAGGAGTGCGGTATACCCTTATCACCCTGACTGCCATCGCCCTCAGAGGGCTTAGCAATTTAGCCACATTGCTGGCCGTTAGGGTCTCCGCCCATACGGGGGCCCCGCATAGGGTCATACTTCGCACAATCCCCAAGTACAGTCTCCTGTAGGGAGCGTTGGGTCCCCTGATGTTAGGCATCAACCGCGAGAATGCGGTTAATGCCCCCTCAGTTTCAGTAACAAACTTCGGAAGCGCTGTCCGAAGTTCCACCGCCGTACCATTCAGACATGCCAGTAAGTAGCTTACATCGAGTCCGAAACGCCGGCACGAGTAAGTACAAATTTAAGGTTATACTCACGTATTTCAACATCAACTTCTTTCTTAACAGTTGTTAACGGATCACTGGCTGGCTCCGATATAACAACTTCTATAAATTCCTCTTTAATCAAAACGTTTTCCATATCTGTAAACAAAACCTTTTTATGAGTTGCAGAAAACCTTTTTGAAATAAAACTTCTTTTGACTCGGAGTGAATTGGATTTTAGGAGTCTGTCTGACATCAAATAGACTATTACTTTGATCTAGATCTCAGGACTCGTGAGGTCTAATGAATTAAAATTTAAACACAGACAACTTCAGTTCATGAACTAAAAACGCTCTAGGCTAGAAACACGATTACTGATAAAATCCTCGATAGATTTTCGTGTTGAAAATACCTCGATTACGTGAAATTTTAAGCTAGATCTCATAAGTTATAAGTTGTTTTTATAATATAAAATATTATAAGAAAGACAATAGTAAACTCTTTAATTGCACTAGACCACTTTTTTCATATTGGTTTTAGTTCTTTTATAATTAATTTATTTCATTAAAAACGCACAAAAACCGTTCGCATCTCTCTCTTTTATGCACGCTAAAATGTATATCTTCTATCTTCTTTTAACAATTTGGCGTCTGGTAAGCTCTTAAAACGACCGTGGTTCAATACCAAAAATCAGCCAAGTGCAAGCTGAACTCGCGCACGGAGGTTCCGTACCAAAAAATGATAATAGAATCACGTTTGTTGTATGGGTGCCCCTCTAATTCCCCCCTTTTTTCTGATTTTAGTATTTGTTGCTATAGCGGCAACAGAAAAATCATCATCATCACATCATCTGTGAAAATATCAGTTCTCTAGCTATCACGGTTCCTGAGATACAGCCTCGTGGCTAACAGACGGACGGACAGACAATGTTACTCCAGAATAACTTGACTTTCTAACGGTGACAGTCAGACAGACAGACAGATAGCGAAGTCTCATGAATAGGGTCCCATTGTTCACCCATTGGGTACTACAACTATGAAGGGACCCAACAAGAAAGGCGTGAGATCGTTCTCACCAGACTGCCCCTCTCTAACACGTTTATTGTGAAAGTGAAAGTTCAATCCGATCGACTTTGTCATTTTTGTTTTATTTCAAACTTTGAACAGATGATCCACGTGACCTAGTGACGTATTTTAATGCAACATAGTCACAGACTACAGACTTAGTCTCGCCATAAGCCCCTCTGCAATCTATTTTATAGAGGCGCTAAAACGGCCCAAAAAACAAAGAAATTACTCCCATAATATTAATAATTGTAAAATAGTTTGTAAAACTAAAAAACACGCGTCAAACCCTTTTATTTAATACCCATATCATGGGGGTGCATTTCAAATAGCCAATCCGCCATCTTGGATGTCCGCCATGTTGGATTTAAGTCACGTGACAATTTTTTTCGTATTCCTAACAGCAAACCCTTTCATTTGATACCCTTAGCATGGAGGTGCATTTCAAATAGCCTGTCCGCCGTCTTGGACGTCCGCCATATTGGATTTAAGTCACGTGACTATTTTTTTCGTATTCCTGACAGCAAACCCTTTCATTCGATACCCATATCATGGGGGTGGATTTCAAACAGCCAGTCCGCCATTTTGGGGAGGCCGCCACATTGGATTTGTAATGACGTTTTTTAGCTAGTCATGTATTGTCATCAGAACTCAGAGCGTGTGCAAAATTTCAGCCTGATCAAAGGACGGGAAGTGGGTCAAATTAACATTCCAAGATTTTCTTACATACATAGTTACAAGTGAAGCTAATAAAAGCGTGTTAATATACATTTATTTCCATACACATACATACATACATAACATCACGCCTGTCTCCCAACGGGGTAGGCAGAGACTATGACTTTCCACTTGCTACGATTCTGGCAAACAACTTTCGCTTCTTCAACTTTCATAAGTGTCTTCATACATGCTCTTCATTTAAGGGTACCTACTCTTGACCTGGCCTTTTCTCAGAAGATTATTGATTTGATCGACATGAGTATGCCGAGGTCGACCCCTACCAGTTTGCTCATTCACTCTCGCTTCATAAATCTGTTTCGTCAGCCTATTTCCATCCATTCTCTCCACATGTCCAAACCATCTGAGCATTCCTTTCTCTATCTTAGTCACTACATCTTCTGTCATACCGCAATGTTCCCTTATCACACATTTCCATACACACTACTCACATAGCTGGGCACCGTTAATCAAATAGTTAACTTCGTTAATCGTTAATCCGCTACAAAAAAAGTCAGCTTCGTTAAACGCTAAAGCGTTACATTTCGGAAGAATTAACGCAAGTTAACGTTAATCGTTAATCCGTTAATATGTGTAAAATTACATTTTTATATCGTTGCGTTAGTGAACTTAAAAAACTTATTGGTTTAGGTTCTGGAAGTTAACAGGTTATGAATAAAACAAAATACATGTATAATTCAAATGTGTAATTTAATCGTCGGACATAAGGTGCATATTCCCCTTCATGAACATATAATTCTTTTTGCGTGTAAGCATCGCTTACACGCAAAAAGTATTTGCTGGCCCGATCTGGATACAAATTCCACATACTCAGTCAAATGTGGCCAATTCGATTCCATGTTTTCCATGATATGGTTTTAATTACAACACTGCACAATACACTTTTTCTAACTAAATTACACTCACAAACAAAACACTCGTCACTGTAAGCACCGGCGCTAAGTAATAAAATGATCAAACGAAAAAAAATTCTTCGCAGTTTTCTCACTCGCACGCGCCGGCCAAATATATCTAGTTTTGTTTTTGTTTCACGCGCTGCCGCGCGCCGCCCGGCACTTGTCATTCATTTCATACTTGTCTGAACCTGTTTTTCGCGCCGCGCCGCGGTGCCGTGCGGTAAATAGTAGGCATTGGATTAACGATTAACGGACTTCTGCATATTAACGGAAGTTAATGTGTCCGTTAACATTTTTAAAAGTTAACTTAAAAGTTAATCTGTTAATCAAAATGTTAACTTCGTTAATTAACGATTAACGGATTAACGAGTTAATGCCCAGCTATGACTACTCATTTACTCAGCATCTTCCATCATTTCTCTCCTCTCTTTCATACAAGACTTGACACACATCCCTATTATTATAAAATTGTAAAAATAGCTGACTAATTTAAGGCTTCTGAGTTTCGTCTACGATTTTTTTTCTTTGTGTCTGTTTGTTTGTTCGGGGTTGGAGCAAAACTCAGTCTCTTGATCATAATAAATAAATAAATAAATAAATAAATATTCACGGACATTTCACACAACGCTATCTGATCCCAAAGTAAGCTAGGAATAACCTGCTTGTATTATGGGTATCAGACCACGGATATTAATACTTATATACTTTTTAAATACATACATATTATACATAGAAACACCCAGACTCTTGAGACACACATTTATGGGTCACACAAATATTTGTCTCCGGTGGGAATCGAACCCACAACCTCCAGCGCCGCAGGCGGTATCTCTACCGACTGCGCCACAGAGGCCGTCAATAATAATTGTGCTATTAGGATTATGTAGGTATTTTTTTAACTTAAATATTGCTGTATGTTTCATCAAAATCGGTTCAGAGGAAACGATAATACAACTTGACCTATATTTTACTAGAAGCCCTTTACACTGGACAGGTCAAAGTAATTTGGTTAATCGTTGAAATCACCTCGCGATCGAAGTTGCAGGCAAAAGCTAGTACATACATATAGTCACGCCTTTATTCCCGAAGGGGTAGGCAGAGGCATAGTTTACGGCCACATTTTACCTTATAGTTTTAATGTCCCACATAATAGGTGGTGAGCCGTATTGCCGTGTTAAGAAGGACAGGTGCAGGTTGTGACTGCCTGCTGTTAAAATTTTTCAAGCCGCCTAAAAAGGTCTTTAACTTGGCTCAACGACTGCCATTTTAAATAAATAAATAATAAATATTCACGGACATTTCACACAACGCTATCTGATCCCAAAGTAAGCTAGGAGTAACCTGCTTGTGTTGTGGATATCAGACCACGGATATTAATACTTATATACTTTTAAATACATACATATAATACATAGAAACACCCAGACTCTTGAGACAAACATTTATGGGTCACACAAATATTTGTCTCCGGTGGGAATCGAACCCACGACCTCCAGCGCCGCAGGCGGTATCACTACCGACCGCGCCACAGAGGCAGTCCAACTATTTTACAGGTAACCGGGACCAACGGCTTAACATTCGTAGGCGCTTGAGGTCCAGCGTTCGATTTCCTGGTCGGTCCAAATATTTGTGTGATCCACAAATGTTCGTTTCGGAGTTTGGGTGTTTTCTATGTATAATATGTATGTATTTAGAAATATATAAGTACTAGCTGTTCCCCGCGGCTTCGACCGCGTTTAAGTCGTAAAATCGCGTAAAATCGTAACCCTCCTTTTGCGCAGTCGCTTAAAAAGTAGTTCATGTCCTTCCCAGGGCGTCGAACTATCCCTATACCAAATTTCATCTCAATCGCTCCAGCCATTAGGCGTGAAAGAGTAACAGATAGACAGACAGACAGAGTTACTTTCGCATTTATAATATTATAGTAAGGATGTGTATCAGTCGTCTAGATCCCATAGCACAAGCTTATAGCTTAGTTTGAGCTAGACGACGATTGTGTGAGAATGTCCAACATTATTTATTTACTAGCTGACCCGCGCAACTTTGTTTGCGCCACATAAGAGAGAGTTTTACTTGTTCCCGTCGCGTTGCGTTTACTCCCGTAGCGTCTCGTCGTTAATATTCAGTACTACGTGAGACAGAGAGAGATAGAGAGAGACAGAAACGTTTCTCGTCGCGTGTATTCCCGTCGCATTATTTTTAAGAACAATCAGTTTATGAAAGAAGTATCCCGTGGCATTATTGTAGGAAAAAATTGATTGCCATTAAAATGGTTATTGTGCACCAACCCAAAGATAGACACATGCTGTCGCACAATTTTTTTAGAACTTTTTTAAGAGTAACAATTTTGTAGTACATGTACATATTTTTTACATAACTATAAATATTTACGCAGCACACGCAACGAAGCTCTCAAAAGGAATAACTTTTCCCCCGTTTTTGAAACATTTACTGTTACTGCTCTGCTCCTATTCGTTGTAGCGTGATGCTATATAGCCTATGACACTCCACAATAACGTAGCTTTCTATTGGTGAAAGAATTTTTCAAATCGGTTCAGTAGATCCCGAGATTACCCCTTTCAATTTAACAAATATAGGGTGTAACAAAATTACCTATCCAAATTTCGTCACGTGACGTGGCATCAGTCAAGAAACATTACAAAAATGAAGAAAAAAAAATCACATGAATACTTTAACCGTAAAGCCGTTTTAAAGGTCTTATTTTATCCTATTTTCACTCTTTCTATCGCTACTGAGCGGCAGTAGAAAGCGACAACGACAGCCAGACGGGTGCTCTGTGTTTGTTTTGCCACGGCGACCATGTTACCTCGAATTGCCGCGGTAAAAAATGAATTCTTAATGAGCGACAAAAAATTTAAAAAAAAAATTAAAAAATTTACCCCCCTTTTTTATTAAATATTTGTATTTGATTTCCGATGCCAAGTCATCTCATGAAATTTGGAGAGGTAATTTTGTTACACCCAGTATACAAACACACAAACTTTACTTCTTTATAATATTAGTATAGAAGTATAGATTTATTCATTCAATTTGTCTTCTTTTACCCAATTAACGTCAGATTAACTCTTAATACTCACTTGTATTGTCATTGACAGTTTCTTTCTTAACAGACTGTAGAGGATCGCTATCTGATCCAGAACTATGTATGTTTATTTCTATGAATTCTTCTTTAACCGGCCTTTCTTCTGCTCCTGTAAATAATTAAACTGAAATTTAAAAAAAAAAATGAGCCGTCATGGGTCTCCTGGAAGATGTGAAACTTCAAAATCGTTTTGTAAAAATTCTAAATCAAAAATTCTATTAGAGTTCCGATACTTTTTTTTAACGTGAGCGAAAATCCATCATGGATGCTATGCCGGACTCCTACCGACTAAAAAACCTCCTAACGCCTAACAGCCTATGGTTGGGAGCCCCGGGTAAGCCCTCGGAAGGATGTCCCAGGACTCGCAACAGACCTACGGCTACAACTGCGGCCTCACCTAGGGGGTGGTTCGGGTGCTATCCTGCGTCTTTGGGGGTTTCGGGTGTGATCCCGCTTCTTAAGGGGGCGTGGTTGAATCCCTCACGTCACGCTGCCGTCATGGGCCTGCTTCTGTAAGGACGGTGAGCAGCCTCCTCACCGTCCTCAGGCCCCCGGTCAAGGAGGCCGATAGTCTTTGGCGAGAGTTCCGATACTCTGACTCTTGACAGAAGTAGATATATCATTCTGATGTCCTAGAGAATAACGGGGATACATTTTTTTTGGAATTTGCTATACCTTTACTGATCCTCATTATCAGTAGCATTTCAGTTAGGGCACCTTTTTTTTTTGTTTAACGTGAGGAAAAATCCTCATAGGATGTTATGCCGGACTCTTACCGACTAAAAAAAAAATTGCGTGTACTTAGTGTACACACGTAAGAAGTGAAACTTCTTCATAAACTTAATTGTATACGTATGTATATATTATGATATTTATGTACGTGTAGTATGGGTAGGTATATATATCTAATTATATTATTTTTGACAGAAATATATGTCACCATTTAAACTTCCCACATTCTTTCTCAATACTATCCTATCCATCTAAAGGTTGCCTGGCAGAGATTGCTATTTAGCGATAAGGCCGCCCATTGTACTATGTTAATACGCAATATCTGTAATTGTTTAATTTATGGTGTACAATAAAGTATATATTATTATTATGTTTCTGTCTTTCTCGGGTACCTTCTTTTTTTTTATTACGAAGATACCCGGTCTTTTGGTAGGCTTACATGGGGACATATTGGTCCAACACGCAGAGGCCCTTTGAGAATTTTAATGTGATGGATATGGGACCCCCACTGCAGACGATTCACGCCCGCCTTATGTAGAAGAACGGTAATGAACCGCCCGCAATGGGAGCTAAACTATTGGAAAATATGCTAATTAAAAATGGGCTATTGTGTTGGGGGTTAAATGGACTATTTTACTTATGCTATGGATGACAACGGCGTCTGCCATTCCAATATGTTATTATGAATATATTGGCAGACGGTGACTCGCCAACTTACTAGATGGGCCCCCTATACAATCGCCATAGGCCAGGCCTGTAAGGCGACAGAGGGCAACACCGGTGTGAGCGGCTAGGGGTGTCGAGCGGTGCGGCGCCGGTTTCGCCATCACGGGTCAGACCCGGAGCGGGTTTCCCCGTAGTTATGACCTTGAAAATGACACTTCCACCCCCGAGCATAAAGCTCTGGCTTCCTCCCTCTGACCGGCCAATTAAGGCAAGCCAGAGTTGAGATTTGCTGCACTCCCGGGAGTAGCGTCCTCCCATTAGCCCATTAAATGCTAACCGGTGACAAAGCACAACAAAACTCTGAGGAATCGGGACCGATGTGTAGCCACGCACATTCAGTTCGCCACAAGCTGCCCTGCGGATGTGTGCTTTTCTATAACCTTGTGAGACATTTTTTGTTGATCTCAGAAAGCAGACGATTCAAAAAGCAAATCTACTATGCCCTCATAGGGTTGCGTTAATCCCATAAAAAGATAACGACTGTCCACGAGGGTTTATTATTATTATTATTATTAATAATTTTCACCTCACCTTAAATTAAGTCAAAAAGTACAAAAGTACAAAAGTCAAAAAGTCAAAAAGTCAAAAAGTCAAAAAGTCAAAAAGTCCAAAAGTCCAAAGTCCGAAGTCCAAAAGTCCAAAAGGCCAAAAGTCCAAAAGTCCCAAAGTCCCAAAGTCCCAAGGTCTCAAGGTCCCAAAGTCCCAAAGTCCCAAAGTCGCAAAGTCCCAAAGTCCCAAAGGCCAAAAGTCCAAAAGTCCCAAACTCCCAAACTCCCAAACTCCCAAACTCCTAAACTCCCAAACTCCCAAAGTCCCAAAGTTCCAAAGTCCCAAAGACCCAAAGTACCAAGGTCCCATCTAAAAGTCCAAAAGTCCCAAAGGCCAAAAGTCCAAAAGTCCCAAAGTCCCAAAGTCTAAAAGTCTAAAAGTCCAAAACTACAAAACTCCAAAAGTCCAAAAGTCCCAAAGACCCAAAGTACCAAGGTCCCATCCAAAAGTCCAAAAGCCCAAAAGTCCCAAAGTCCCAAAGTTCCAAAGTCCCAAAGACCCAAATTACCAAGATCCCATCCAAAAGTCCAAAAGTCCTAAAGTTCCAAAGGCCAAAAGTCCAAAAGTCCCAAAGTCCCAAAGTCCCAAAGTCCCAAAGTCCCAAACTCGGAAAGTCCCAAAGTCCCAAAGTCCCAAAGTCTAAAAGTCTAAAAGTCCAAAAAGTCCAAAAGTCCAAAAGTCCAAAAGTCCAAAAGTCCAAAAGTCCCAAAGTCCCAAAGTCCCAAAGACCCAAAGTACCAAGGTCCCATCCAAAAGTCCAAAAGTCCAAAAGTCCAAAAGTTCAAAAGTCCATAAGTCCAAAAGTCCCAAAGTCCCAAAGTCCCAAAGTCCCAAAGTTCCAAAGTCCCAAAGACCTAAAGTACCAAGGTCCCATCCAAAAGTCCAAAAGTCCAAAAGTTCAAAAGTTCAAAAGTCCCAAAGTCTCAAAGTTCCAAAGTCCCAAAGACCCAAAGTACCAATGTCCCATCCAAAAGTCCAAAAGTCCAAAAGCCCAAAAGTCCAAAAACCCTTAAATGACATGCTATCCCTGGATAAAGTACTCTTAATTCGAATCCACCGTGGTGGGGAACAGAACAAAGATGGCGCGTAACCAAAAATCGTGACGTGACGTGACGCAATTTTTTTTCCAACGCCGATAAAGAAGTTTCACTTCAAAAACCTCACGCTACGCCTAACAGCCTATGGTTGAGAGCCCCGGGTAAGCCCTCAGGAAGGATGTCCCGTGACTCAGTTAGGGCACCTTCAAATTAGAGGCGCGAGGAAGCGACGCAGTGGTGCCACAGTGGTGCGCTAGATGCGCCACCACCAGTTTTCATACAATTTTTAGAAGCGCAGTAGTGGCGCGACAGTGGCGCTGCAACGGCGCTTCTAAATATTGTATGAAAACTGGTGGTGGCGCATCTGGCGCGCCACTGCGGTGCGGTGCTTCCTCGCGCCTCTAATTTGAAGGCACCCTTAAGGTTTGAACAAGAAATTAATTATTAAGAAAACAAAAATCCCGACTGCAAAGTAAAAATACAACTGAAAATGTAAAAAGGTTTTGTAGCCAAAAAATCCGCCATTTTGATTTTCTAGATTCAATCACTACCAATCAAATAACACCTCGCATGTCAAAATCTGTCAAGCTGTTCAGGCTGTAGGGCGTGACAAAGAAATGGACTTAAGAGCCTACCAGACGCCAAATTGTCAAAAGAAGATAGAAGATATACATTTTAGCGTGCAAGAAAGAGAGAGATGCGATCGGTTTTTGTGCGCTTTTAACGAAATTAATTAATTATAAAAAAACTATAACCAATATGAAAAAAATGCTCTAGTGCAAATAAAGATTATACTATTGTCTTTCTTATAAAGATTTAATATTATAAAAACAACTTATAACAGACGAGATCTAGCCTAAAATTTCACGAAATCGAGGTATTTTCAACCCAAAAATCTATCGAGGAATTTATCAGTAATCGTGTTTCGAGCCTAGAGCGTTTTTAGTTCATGAACTGAAGTTGTCTGTGTTCAAATTTTAATTCAGCAGACCTCGCGAGTCCTGAGATCTAGATCAAAGTAATAGTCTATTTGGCGTCATATGGACTCTTAAAGTCCAGTCATTATATACATTTGGAAATGCAAATGAACCGAGAAAGCCAAATTTTGGATATTACGTGGGGAGGGGCTAGAAAAGCTTAAGTTCAAATTGTCGACCAAAATAACCTGGTGGGTTTTCCGCCATCTTGAAAAAAGGGTTATATTCAGTTTTTTCATCATAATTCGGTTCCCCGTTGAGAGACGAAAATTTTAATGAAAAGTTTTTTGTTGCTCTTTGTACGATCTACAATAAGGTCTACACATTTTTCACGTATCGATCACCGTTATCGAAATATCGATCCAAAAGAATATCGAAATAATATTGGAAAGTCGAAATTCATCAGCACCCTCGAGAAGAACCCGAACCTCCGGTCATCGGTAGAACTATTCAAGCAAGAAAAGGTCGATCCGGAGATGCTAGCTTGCGCGGGAAAACTATTCCTTATCGCTCTGTATGGTGGTCGTTAAGAGGATACAACGATGGATAGTTTGCGATTCCACCGCTTTGCAAAATCAATGACGACAAATAAGACGAATAATCTTTCACTACTCCCACCAACGGAAAGCGCAGTCCGCCAACACGTTTTCCGGACATATCTACAGGTACAAACGTGGTTCGGAATTTTCAAAGATCCTCAGGAATGGGGTTGGCGACAGACGAATTACGGGCTTGAACCAATTTGCACCACAGCCGCACCCGCTCCACCTGAACTTTTAAAACTCATTTCGTGCAAATGTAAAGGAAAGTGTGGGGCTGCTTGTGGGTGCAGGAAAGCAGGAATTAGTTGCTCCGTTATTTGCCTGCACTGTAGTGGACAGACATGCAACAATGTCGCCAGAGTCGAGATTTTATTCAACGACGATCACGATGATGATGATTATGTTTTTTCAACCGTCCCAGCATCATTTACTGCGATTCAAGAGTTTTTACGACTCAAAGAGTCTACCGAGGAAGAACTTCTACAGCCAGGACCATCGAAACGGCGAAAAACATGTATTGTGAAAAAAATTACCACCTGTAATTATTGTTTTTTGCTGCATAAAAATTATTTGATCAATAATTTTCATGTGTTTGATTTATAATTTGACTGGTTTATTAATTTATTTTGTATTGCAATAATTGCTTGAACAACCATTCATCCATTTTGACGTATGGATGGATACAACCGTGCGAGCGGCTAAATGAAAACCGGGCACGGTCTTACTGACTTTGCGCCGCATGTTAGCCGTTGGTCACGGTTGCCAGTAAAATGACAGTTGTTTAGTCAAGTTGATGGCCTTTATAAGCGGCTTGATTTCAATGGCAGGCAGTCACAACCTGAGTGTGTGTGTGTGTTTGACTGCCTCTGTGGCGTAGTCGGTGGTGATACCGCCTGCAGCGCTGGAGGTCCTGGGTTCAATTCCTGTGTCGGTCCAAATATTTTTGTGATCCACAAAAGTTTGTTTCGGAGTTTGGGTGTTTTCTATACTATGTATGTATTAAGAAATATTTAAGTACTAGCTGATGCCCGCAGCTTACCCGCGTAACAGTTTGTTCCCGTTCCCACTTCCGATTGGAACCTATTCCTGCTACTGTTTATCCCAGATAAACAGTAGCCTGTGTTATTTCAGACTAAAATGTATCCCTGTACCAAATTTCCAGTCCAACCCAAAAACTTACGCGGTAATACCATTAGTAAGAAGATGTAGCACAAGCTTATATTAGCTTAATTTGAGGTAGATGACGTTTTGTGTAAAAAAAAGTAATAAAATGTTGTTAACATTTTGTCCCACAGCCAAGTAAATATCTAAATATATATAACGCAAAGGTGACTGACTGACTGACATAGTGATCTATCAACGCACAGCCCAAACCACTGGACGGACACTGACTACAGCCTGATGGCTGTAATTTGGCATGAAGATAGATGTTATGACATAGGCATCCGCTAAGAAAGGATTTTGATAAATTCTACCCCCTAGTGGATAAAATACGGGAAGCGGGAACGGGAACAAATATTACGCGGGCGAAACTGCGGGCATCAGCTAGTCTACCTATAAATATAAAAGGTGTCGAATCTATTCCCATGATGAAAAGGGCAAGTGTTTACCTAAAGTAAAATAGTAATTACCTTCAAAGGGTTCTTGTTTTACTTGAACTTGGAAATCCAGTCCGTTCATCATGTAAATGCTGCTTTTATTCCCAGGACAGGTTTGTATTGGATATACTAATCCATGCCTCGGTTCACATCATCTTGAGCTTATAACTGCTTTACCTGTAGATAAAAAAATCATGGATATGGTCAAATTGAGTTACTTCCTTCTTTTTTTTTGATGGCCTCGGTAGTGTAACCGAAGATAATATAATAGTATTACATACAGATCGGCAACTCCCTGCCTCCCACTGAGTAAGCTTCCCCATCCCCCCACCAAAATTTAAGTGTCTATTGCCATCACTGTGTTGCATTACATATTACCTACGTACTTTGTGCTATTGCTTTGGTTTAATTTGTGCTTAGCCGAGGGTAGATTTGAAAAAAAAGTATACCTACATTTATGAGATTGCGTTCTGTTTCTTATTATTTTGTTTCCATAGCTTGTGTCCCTAGTATACTCACACACACATTCAAGCTTGATTCAAGCATTCAAATTACGTGTATATTAGTGTGGGTGAAAGCGAACATTTTTGTATGGAGTCTCCGGCCTGTGGTGTTACTGCCTGCCAGCTGACGTTCTGGGTTAGTCCAAATATTTGTGTGATCCACTAATCTTTGGTTTTGCATAGGTAATTTTCTTAAATACAATCAACAAATACCTTTCAAGCACATTTACCTACGTGAAAGTTGATTTCATTTTTAGTTGATTGTATTTTTAAGAAAGCGAAGCGCTCGTGGCCCTGCGGACTGTGTTCTGTAAACGATCACTGCAGTAAGCAACTTTCACTATGGCCTGTCCATGGATGGGTGACCATCCATGTGATCACTTTGTGACATTTATTTGAGTATTTCCATGCTTCGGAAGGCACGTTAAGCCGTTGGTCCCGGTTGCCAGTAAAATGGCAGTCGTTAAGCTAAGTTGAAGGCTTTATTTCAACAGCAGGCAGTCACAACCTGCGCCTGTCCATTTAAACACGGCAATACGGCTCACCACCTATTACGTGGGACAAATTATACAAAGGTGAAATGTGGGCATATAATATGCCTCTGCCTGCCCCTTCGAGGATGGAGGCGTGACCATTATGTATGTATGTATTTTTAAGAAAATAACCTACGCAAAACCAAAGATTCTTTCACCAATTACTATTTGAGCATGGTGTAAAAGTTGAGATGTGCACCAAATGCGTCAAACCCACAGTATTGTAGCATGATGTCAAACTGATATTCGTAATCAGTCTTACATTTCTATCTATTGGAGTCTTTGAACAAGTAATAGTATTATTACTTGGTCGAAGATTGGAGTGAGCAAATGAAGACTGTCAGATTGGGTGTTGTATGTTGTTTGGGTTATGTATTAGGTACATAGGCGCTGATATTATAAACAAATAGCGCGGCGAGGTTTAGGACATTGACATTTTTAACACTCTTGGCATCAATAACATCATCATTAAACGGGGACATCAGCTTGTCATTTACAATATGTGTTTGAGAAATATACATACCTACATTTCTCTTTCTTTTAAGCTTATAATATATGTAAGAAATTATAACATAGGCTCTGTAATTGCATCTGTAACAGTTTTGTGCCACAAAAATAGCTGTATTTTTGCGATAATCGCAATCCAAACCACAACAAAATCAGGGCTAGGAAATACATAAACAAATCAATTTCTTTTTAAAATTATATTTCGGGTAGGCAAAAGATGTTAGTCCGTGAATCCTAATAAAAATTGTCTATTGCTGATACCAGTTGTGTCGTGTCGTGGCGGGCGCTGATGAAGTGTGGAGCCAATAGATTGTAGGATATTTTGCTTGTTGAGCCACAGAGCAAGTCGCGTGCCGTGTTGCTTTTTTAAATTGTGTTGAGCTGATCCACTGATCTGTATTATTAACACACACAAATCAGTGAGCTGATCTGATGAAAGTGTGACAAATAAATCTAATGCCTCCTCCACACTAATCGCGAAGTTTGACGAATACGATAGTGTAGTGTAAGGTGATCAACCTTGGCATTTTAATAAAATTGTGATCAATGCTACTTTCTAGACTTTTTTTTTGTCAAGCTATACTTTCCGCTTTATTATTGACTTGACATTATCTATCGATTTGAAAACTGGCTGCCAAGCAATTGGACGAACGGTAAAATCAAGCTGTAAAAATATGTAGGTACAGGTACTTTTAATATATTTTTTGACTAGCTGAGCCCACAACTTCGTTTACGTCACATAAGGTGTATGAAAGGAAAGGTATTTCTTCATCAGAGTCATCAAGCAGCGTCTGAAACTGCCCTGTTTGCTTAATCATAAAAGAGCTTAATGATTAAGTCTATTTTAAAACAATTCAGTCCACGCCTTCGGCGCGGACTGAATTGTTTAAAAATAGTCTTAATCATTAAGCTCTTTTATGATTAAGCCAACACGCCAGTTTAGGTTCACTCACATTCAAAGAAACCCCTGCAATTAAAATTTTCAAAATATCTGATTCTTAAAAGTGTTATAACTCTTTTATTTCTAAACCGATTTACATAAAACAAACGCTAAATGTTAACTGGAGCAAACCTCAACACAATAAAAAAAACCGCATTGCAATCGGTTGAGCGGTTACTGAGATTAGCGTGCACAACCGTACAGACAAACAGATATACAGACATACAGACATACAGACAAACAGACAAAAATTCTAAAAATCATTGTTTTGGGTTCTATTGCGTTCATAAAGCCCCCCTATAATATTTTTTCTTATTTATCTTCCATGTACAGACAGCGACCTGTTACGATTTTATTATATGTATTGATTGATTGATTGATAGAAAGAACATTGAAGCTTAGTGCGCCTTCACACTAGCGTAGGCGTTCGATGGACGTATGCGCGGCGTATACGTCGCGCACGCCCGACGCTTGTTCAGCGTACTCATGTGTTCCAGTGGAGACGCCGCGCCAACGTGGCGTATACGTCGCGCACGCCGGACGCTTGTTCAGCGTACTCATGTGTTCCAGTGGAGACGCCGCGCCAACGCGGCGTATACGTCGCGTATACGTCGCGTCGGCGCCGCGCATACGTCCATCGTACGCCTACGCCGGAAAGACGCTAGTGTGAAGGCGCACTTAATGCCATGTATTTGTAGTATTGTTTATAGCCGTGGGTAGGTAACTTAAACATTGTCTCAAGCCGATTGCCAAAGTGCCACAGGCGTCTCAACTTCTATGGAAAGTATGAGCTCTTTATGTTCAAATCGTGATATTTGTCGAACGTAGAAAACTGTGTAGGGTCAAGTGTCCAACAATGAAACAGTGGTACACAATAAAACATAGTAATATTTCCAAAACGCGTCGTTGGCAGTTAGTGCAATATATCGCGTAAGGACACTCAATAGATACCACCGGCGTATCCCAGTTTGCGGCGGCACCGCGTGAGAAAAGACGCGTCTGCGGCTCATTTTTACTATTTTCGTCAAAAATTTAAGTATTTCTGGCTATCTTTAAAGATTTTTCATTATTTAATGGTTAGGAATATTATATTTTTTATGATTATCCTGCATTCTACATGTTTTGTAGATTATTTTGGCATATTTCATTTGTTTCAAAGTTACAATTTTGTGAACATAAATTAAAAGTTAGTTAGATAAACCCTAGGTAGTCAACAATGAAACAGTTTAACAATGGACACAATGAAACACTGTTTTATAGATTTTTATTGGTTGATATTGTGTACACTAATCTATTAAAATTTGTTTTAATTTTAAGATGGCGCGTAACAAAGCTGTAAAAAGGACGAGGGGCGTATTGCTTACCAAATGGCAAAAATTAACAATATTCGATATTCTGTTAGCTGGGAAAATGGCTGGAATCGAATGTTTACGGTCTTATAAATCAGGGCATGCAGAACTGTCATTAAAAAAGCCTGAAGCATGCAGCATGGCACGTCGTGCCACTGCATTTAACGTAGAAACGGACTGCTCTTTCTTTAATAACTACCTACATTAAACAAAATTTGAATTAGGCACAGTTTATTTATGGTGTTTCAATGTTGATTATATGGTGTTTCATTGTGTACGCCTATATGGACACAAATCCCATTTCTTAGTTTTTATTTCTTTGTCAATTCAAATCACTTAATCTATAAATGACATTCGATACCCAATCATATTGAATACATGCCTGTAAAATTATAGACTTCTATCAGCAAAAACATGAGATGTGTGAGGTTATGAACTTTTAGTGTTTCATTGTTGAACACTTGACCCTACCTACCTCTATTAAAAAAAACCGATGAAGTGCGAATCGGACTCGCGTACGAAGAGTTCCGTACCAAATAAACGGGAAAAATTACGTTTTTTGTACGAGAGACCTTCTTAAATATTTTTCGGATTTGGGAATTTGTTGATATAGCGACAGCAGAAATACATCATCTGTCAAAATTTAAGTTCTCTAGCTATCACGGTTCCTGAGACACAGCCTCGGGCCTCGTGATGGACAGACAGTCAGCGAAGTCACATGCATAGGGTCCCGTTTTTACCCTTTGGGTACAGAACCCTAAAAACCAGTTACTTACCTAATTTAAATGTTCTTTTATTTTTACTATTCTTCACCGCCTACGCTTCCATTTATTTGATGGTTATGGCGCCATGTTGAACGCGCCTTCATCCATAGGTACATATCGTCATCGACCGTAGCTATTAACAAAGCCGGAACTACAAAAACGCTACTTATCAGGACGACCATTTAAAGTTTTGAACTTGTAGCAAATTGACAAATCAGCATACCTATATTGAAACAAAATTTTACACAGGTCAATATTTCTGAAAGCTTTTAAAGGTCGTATTATGAAGAAATAAAAATAATAACAGGAAATGCTATAAAAGGCAGATGTTGCAATGTTAACCGGAACAGACATGATGAAATTTGTTGGAAGTACCATATCCTACAATGTTTCACGGACTATGAAAGTCGAAAGGGTCATGTAATCATGTTACTTGAAAATTGGCTATTTTACTGTGTAGGAACTGTCATAAATATACTACAATGTTCCTCGGTAAGAAGTTACAAGATTATGTAGGATGTGGGGTATTTTAAACATATAATTAAACGCAACGCGGTTAGTAACAATATCAAGGTGTGACGTGTGAGGTTGGTAATATTCAGACCCCATTCTTCCCTGTCATCATCTTGAGGATGTTCTCAATCACATTGGTGCAGAGCATTGGATATTGTTCTTTAGTCTCACACCTCTGCGCAATTCTAGGATATTGTTCTTTAGTCTCACACCTCTGCGCAATTCTATGGAATTGGTCTTCATATCCTCTAACTGGACAGTCATCGTATTAAACAATTGTCAGCACCTGAATATATCGCCAGTTAATATGACATTCCTGCAAAGCGTCCAGGATAAACAAGGTTTCGATAGAGTCGATGGCTTTCTCATAGTCCACAATAGCCTCAAGTCATACGCAGTGGCTGATTGTACTCTTTTGTCATCTGTACAATCTGCCAAGCAGTCTGCAAACAGCATAAAAAATAGTATGAAAGTGGTCTACGGACTAAATTTTTTTCAAAATCCTACTTGTACCTATCTTTGGCAGATATTCGTCGAATTCTCGGTGGTTGGTGCCTACTATCGAGAACAACCTGTAAGCATGGCTCAGGAGTGACGGGTTTGTAGTTTTTCAGTAGAGATTTGTCACCTTCTTTAAGAACAGAGCCACCGCAAGTCCTGCTATAGATTTGATTTAAGCTTGTCAGCTCTATTAGTAGGTACCCTGTGTCCCACCCCACCTGCTTTTAGGTTTTAGGAGGTCAGTCATAATTATGTCCTATCCATGGTATTTTTTTATTTTTGTGTTGCCTAGACCTCGCCTTGGTCGATATCTGGTAGGTATATTCTCCATATAGTGGCACATTGCTGGAGCACTGTAATAATAGCTTGATCCTGTGGGCTTTTTGTCCGTAATACGTAGTCTCTGTAAAAGCACTTGATTTCCTAGAGAATCTCGAAGCTTGAAGTTATGGTTTTACCCATAGATTTAGAATTTTTTGGTTTTACCATCCACTGTTTTCAGTTTATTATTGACCCTGTTCTGATCAATCGCAGCCTTACCGACACTGAATTTGTATTTTTTAAGGAAGTGTCCTACTATTTTTCGGATATTTACTTGTAGGACTTTCTCTGGTATTTCCCGACTGATTTTCATCAAGTTCCAGATGTTTGGGCGAGCATTTTGAGCACTTGTTTTTGCCTTTCCCAGTCAAGAAACTGGTTCTGGCGTTATATCGGTAAAATTGTTTACCTTTTTCAGTAGTTTTCAATAGATCAAAACGACTCAGACTTCTCCGATCCTAAGTCTCTTTGGTCAATCAATTCTATTTGAAAAGCAATAGGTAGCAGCCGGTTCTAAAGTTCACTAACCTTGCCCTTTCAGTGCTTAGACTTTGCTAAGTTTAGAGATGTTCGGATGAGTCGATGACCACTGCTGGTATTAAACCTGTTAATCAGAGATCCTATCCATTATAATGACGTTTCTTATGACCATATCGAGGTTTCTTTAAGTCCATTTTCTGGGTGACCTCATCTTAAAGAAATAAATTTACTAGAACGAGTCCCTCTGAATCGAGAAAGTTTAAACGCGCATGTGCCGCCGGTCATTGCATCATCATCATGCATCTTCTCGGTGGAAAGGTGGAAAATTTGGTTGGTTCCGAGTAGGTTTCGGTGGTTAAGCATCTTGCACGGAATGCGAGAAGATGCAGGTTCGAATCCTGCTCGAAACAAATTCTTTTTACATATTTAAAATTTATGATCAGTTAGCATACTAATTGCTTTTAAAATAATCTTAAGAATTACAATGCCATATAATCCTTTTGTCTTCCGGAAAGTCCCCGTACACTATCTTGACAGTCTTGTCCCTTCTTGTCGAGCTAAAGTCGTAGGTATACCTGTATCACCTTTAGCGAGTAGATACCTGTCGGTGAGCTTTTCAGTACCTACATGCAACACGAGCCCAGACACTGCTGTTAACACTTGATTTTTTCACCACAAAACGGGAAAACCAATACTACCCTCTCCTTCCTTCCATCACCCTCTCGAAAGAAGATGAGTCGCCTAACGCAAGGGTTAGCATGTCCTCCCTTTTTAGGGTTTCGTAGCCAAATGGCAAAAACGGAACCCTTATAGATTCGTCATGTCTGTTTGTCTGTCTGTCCGTCCGTGTGTCACAGCCACTTTTCTCCGAAACTATAAGGCTTATGATATTGAAACTTGGTAACTAGATGTATTCTGTAAACCGCATTAAGATTCTTATATAAAACTAGAAAAAAAGCAGTAAATTTTGGGGCTCCCCATACTCAGAACTGAAACTCAAAATTTTTTTTTTTTCATCAAATCCAAACGTGTGGGGTATCTATAGACAGGTCTTCGAAAATGCTATTGAGGTTCCTAAAATCATTTTTTTCTACAGTGAATAGTTTGCGCAAGAGACACTTCCAAAGTGGAAAAATGTGTTTCCCCCCCCCCCCCCTCTAACTTCTAAACTAAGAGAATGATAAATCTAAAAAAAATGTATGATGTACATTGCCATATAAACTACCAACGAAAATTTGTTTGAACGAGATAGAGCTGGTAGTTTTTTTTTTAATACGTCATAAACCGCAATTTTCGGTAAGAAAAATCACTACCCCTGCGAACGTGTTAAAACATCAATCAAAGTTACAACGAACTATAAGAACTTTTATATTATGTTACTTGCTGCTACGAAACATATTACTAGACTCTTTGTACGAAACCCTTCATGGGCGAGTCCAACTCGCACTTGGCCGGTTTATTCTTGTAACAATGCACCAGTTTAGTGTGTGCCGGTTTAGACAACGAGATGCTGGGAACTGTAAGTCCATCGTCCAACAATGCCTCTTTGCCTCATCCGTTAAATAACTGGTGCTCCACTCGCAGTAGGGGCTTGCTTAGACCCAGGCACTAGTAAAGTGGTTAGGGATTTTCTGTTAAAAACTCTCGAAAAGTCTGCAGTCAAGCAATCGCAAGATCTCCGTACCTTACGCCTGTCACAATATGTTGGTCCAGGGTATTAGGAACATTCATGACAGTCGTTATGGGGAGTCAATAGACCCGAATGGTGAGGTACAAGTAATTTACCACAGTACCTTTTAGTAAAGATGTTACCTAAGATACGAAAAATTAAGCGACATCTCTTTTAACTTTGCATTATATGCCATATCCGACCTAAAAAAATACGTTATAAATAATTAAAAACGTTGATATTACCTACCTACCATATCGACAAATGTTTTCAAAATAATTTCATTTAACAATGTCAGTAGTACCATATCCGATAAAAACGAGTAAGAAAGGACCGAGTAACAAAGTCGATAGTACACAAACTATACATTACTAGCTGACCCGCGCAACTTCGTTTGCGTCACATGAGAGTGAGAAAGAGAGAGGTATGGTATTAATATTTTGAGTATTATAATGTTTCTCGTTGCATTTACCCCCGTCGCGTCGCGTCGCTTGAATTCATTAGAGCTAAACCGCATACCTATCTTCGTTTGCGTCACATGAGAGTGAAAAGGTAAGAGGTGTTAAAGTGATATAATGTTTCCCGTCGCTTTTACTTCCACCCATCCGTTTTCCGGTATGGAACTCATCGTGTGCGAGTCCAACTCGCACTTGGCCGGTTGTTATCGTTCAGTTGACTGGCTGCCACTGCAGACCAAGTTTACTCCCGTCGCGTAGCTCATACCTACTTTAAAACTTAATAAGAGGGTTATTGTAAGTGAACCTTAAAAGATAGACATTATGGTGTTAAGGACTTATTTTTATAACTTTTAAAGAGAAACAATTTTGTAAAACACAATTTTTACGTAACTTTAACTATTTAAACAGCGTCCGCAATGGGAGCTCTCAAAAGAAAGAAATAATCCCCGTTCTCGAAACATTATTCATGGCTGCTCTGCTCCTATTCGTCTTAGCGTGATGTTATATCGCCATTAGCCAGCCTCAATAAATGGACTATTATACTGTAAAATAATTTGTGAAATGCAACCAGTAGTTTCTGAGATCCTAGCACAAACAAACTCTTCAGTTTCATTATATCATGAGCGAACCTTAAGAGATAGACAAATTAGGTTATTGTGAGCGAACCTTAAAAGATAGACATATGCTGTCGCGGATTTTTTTGTAGAACTTTTTAAGAGAAACAATTTTGTAATATATAATTTTTACCTAACTTTAACCATTTACGCAGCGTACGCCTCGGAAGTTCTCAGACGGTAAAAAATATTCCCGTTTTTAAAACATTCTTGATTGCTGCTCCGCTCCTATTCGTCTCAGCGTGATGTTATATAGCCTATAGCCATCCTCGATAAATGGACTATCAAACTGTAAAAGAATTTTTGAAATCCAACCAGTAGTTCTTGAGATCCTAGCGTTCAAACAAACAAACAAACAAAAAAAAAAAAGACGTGTGGCACTCGGGGACTGCCGCGGTAAAGCTATTACATAGCCTTTTTTACCAACTATGCTAGTATAATTATTTCTATATAAGAATA
The DNA here is from genome assembly GCA_933228765.1 of Miltochrista miniata. Lineage (NCBI taxonomy): Eukaryota > Metazoa > Arthropoda > Insecta > Lepidoptera > Erebidae > Miltochrista > Miltochrista miniata. Next base: position 10,319,687 of record OW121772.1, read on the forward strand.
CTAGCTGATGCCCGCAGCTTCGCCCGCGTAAAATTTGTTACCGCGGGAAGTTATTCCCGGGATAAAATGTAGCCTATGTGTTATTCCAGACTATAATGTATCTCTGTACCAAATTTCAGCCCGATCCGTTCAGCGATTTGAGCGTGAAAGAGTAACAAACATCCACACTCACAAACTTTCGCATTTATAATATTAGTAAGATTTTAAGGCCTATGTTCAACAAAGTAAAGTACCAAGTACCTACTTGATTGTGAACATTTGGGCTTTTGGACTTTTGGACTTTTGGAATTTGGTTTTTTGGACTTTTGGACTTTTGGACTTTTGGCCTTTTGGGCTTTTGTACTATTGGACTTTTGGACTTTTGGAGTTTTGGACTTTTGGACTTTTGAAGACCCAAAAGTCCTCAAAGACCGAAAAGTCCCAAAATCCCTTGTCTTGTCTTGTGAATTTTGGACTTTTGGACTTTTGGACTTTCGGACTTTTGGACTTTTGAAGACCCAAAAGTCCTCAAAGACCGAAAAGTCCCAAAAGTCCCAAAAGTCCCAAAAGTCCCAAAAGTCCCAATAGTCCCAAAAGTCCCAAAAGTCCCAAAAGTCCGAAAGTCCAAAAGTCCAAAAAACCAAATTCCAAAAGTCCAAAAGTCCAAAAGCCCAAAAGGCCAAAAGTCCAAAAGTAGAAAAGTCCAAAAGTCCTAAAGTCCTAAAGTCCAAAAGTCCAAAAGTCCCAAAGGCCAAAATTCCACTCCACCTAACCTCACCCCACCCCACCTCACACCAATTCACCTCACCACACCCCACTTCACTTCACCCCACCTTACACACCTCAGCCCACCCCATTTCACCCTACTTCACTTCATATACATAGGTACACGTTATGCAAACGCTCACGTGTACACGTTGGTATAAGTGCGAGATACACGAACGTGGCCGAGCCTGGCCGAAGGTAGCCGAGAGTGTGATTTATTTTCGTGACACAATTTCTGGATTCGGTCTCCACACAAGGCCCGCGATAGAAGCTATGCAGTAGCTTAATAGGTATTTTGTTTTAGAACTTTTTAAGAAGAACAATTATTTTGTAATAAATTATTTTTATGTAACTTCAACCATTTATTGGTTTTTTAGATTAAATGTTTTCCGTTTTCGAAACATACCTCATTGCTGCACCGCTCCTATTAATCTTAGCATTATGTTATGTAGCCTATAGCCACTATCAATAAATGTACCTACTTACTATCGAACAGTTTTTGAAACCCTACCAGTAGTTTCAGTAAGGCTTGCCTTGGTATGATGTGATCATGATCCCTTTGCAGCGTGTGTCCAATCCAGCGCAGCAGCTACACTTCCGACGTTTGATCTGTTGGTGGATAGGGGTCTCACTGCAGCGTTCCAATAGTCTTACGTTCGTGATGTTCTCGGGCCCGTATGTTTCGAGGATCCATTGGAGGCAGCGTTTGACGAAGACTTATAGCTGGTAGCTGGTGCGAAATGTCTTTAGTGACCTTTCATGTCTCGCATCCGTATAGCAGTTAGCAGTACAGTTTTAACGTTTACTTTGTTTTGAGTTTCACTCTTCGTGTCCATTTTCGCAACTGCCTACGGGGCGCAGCTGTGTAGTTAGTTAGTTAGTTAGTAATGCTTTATTGTAACACCAAAACATACAGTTACATTTTATACACGTAGACAATATTATACAGGTTATACAATAGGTGTAAAGGTTGTTCTGGCCTTGGCGAGACTCGAAATGATATAGGGTACTCTTCTATCCCATCAGTTTCTGACACGACACTCCCGAGGTACGTGAATTAGTGCCTCCACCACATCTCTTGCGCCTGTCGATTTTAATTTCAGTCCAGCCATTCGCTGCCTCATCCTGCTCGTTGTCCTGCACGTTGTCCTGTAGACATGCATGACGGCGTGTGTGTGCCTCAGCAGGCACAGGACATCGGCATCATTTAAATCCTCCAGGATATCAGTATAGGCCCCATTCTATGCCCCGCCGATTGTTCTTTGCGGTATTCAGCATTATACCATCTATTTTCTATGGATGGTTGTTAACTATCCTGTTATCTTCATAACGATCCTCTAAGGTAGGTACAGTATGTATTTTCAAAAGAGTTTGTGAACTCTATTTTTAATTTCTTTTTCAGAATATTGATGACATTTGATTGATGTCATTTTATACACGTTACGTCTACTACATTGATACATATGTAATAAAATTCTAACACGCGCCGGTGTTTGTATGTAAATTGTTTATACTGAGGAAAATTCTATACTGAGGAATAGCTTTAACCATTAAGCTCTATTTTGATTAAGCAAACAGGGCAGATTCACACGCTACTTGATGAGTATGATTAAGAAATACCTCTAATTTCATAGACCTTGTGTGACGTAAACAAAGTTGCGAGGGTCAGCTAGTTAAAAGATAAAACAATAGCCACAATAGGTTTCTTCTTATCTACTTAAAACTATTTTTACAAAGGAGATCATTCACGTTTCATACATTTTTGGGCCAATTCTGAAAGTGCCGGCCAGAAAAAATAAATGTAATATTCGCATAGAACACACAATTTCTAGCAAAAAATACTACTACATTAACCCTGTGCGTGCTATGGTTTTGTTGTTACATGCTTTTAAAACACGAGAAAAATGTTATTTTGATGATGTATTTTGATACATTTTATCACTTGAATAATGATTTGTTTTTACGTTATTCTATTGTAATATGAAATAATTATCATTTTACTAATTATCTACGTACCTACGCACAAACAAAACGTACCTAACGACGCACAACAAGTCAAAACTTGTTTCAAAAAACTTAGACAAAGGTGCCGAGCGCGCAGCCCCCCAGGCTCAAGCGACAGGTACCTGGCAAATCACCCCGCCACCTCCCGACGCCTGATGGGTGCGATGGGGCTCTACCACCAACCCCGGGGTCCAAGCCAGCCTCACCTGCGAGTGGTGAACCTGCTGATAAACGGACGAGGTCATGGCGCACAGAAAAGGAAAATTCGAGACTAAACCCTGTACCAACCCGTCTGGCCAGCGTGATACAGTAAGGTCAAATATCCTCCTATGATACACACAACAAAACAACGGCCCCTAGTTCCCGGCACTCCCGCTGTTCCCGATCACGGCAGCGGTCGGAGTGACGGCGGGAGGGGGGGGGGGGTGCTAAGAATCTCCGAGTTACGGGAGGCTGCCGTACAAAACTGACCCTGGCTACGTTTAATGGAACTCCTCTGCGCCTGGACGAGCGGCTCAGAAAAAGGACCACGTTAGCAGCTTTGTGGAGATCAGCAGTGTTTCGCCTCGGGTAGCGTACTTAATACTGAGACTCACCAACAGGTACACCCTGAAGGTGATACAAGTGTACGCTCCGACCTCGAAAAGCACTGTCGAGGCAGTTGAGACCGTGTACGAGGACATAGCAAAGCACTACATAGTACTGCCAAGACTCACTACAGCGTTGTGATGGGGGACTTCAATGCCAAAGTGGGAGTACAAGAATGCGGCGAAACGAAGATCAGCCCCTTTGGTGTAGGGCGCAGAAATGACCGGGGCCATATGCTTGTCAGTTTTCTTGAGTCTCAGGGGCTCTTCTTGATAAACTCTTTCTTTAAGAAGAAGCCCCACAGAAAATGGACTTGGCGATGCCCCGACAAGGTCACAAGGAAAGAGATAGACTTCATCATGACGGACAGGAAGTCTATATTTAGAGATGTCTCTGTGGTTAACAGGTTTAATACCGGTGGTGATCACCGACTTGTACGAGCATCTCTGAATTTGGACTTCCGAGCTGAAAGGGCCCGTATGATGAAGCCTACTCTCCGACCTACCGCGCTCCAGTTAGCCTCAGGAGCTGAGAGGTTCCAGTTAGAACTTCAAAATCGTTTTGATCTGCTGGAAACCACTGGTAATATTCACGATAAGGCCGACAATGTGGTCAGGACGCTACAGCAAGTGTCCCGAAGGTTTTTGTCCGGAAAAAGCAATAACAGGTGCTCTTAGCTCTCGCCCGAGACTCTCGAACTTATGAGAATAAGACGAGAAACGCCATCTACGCACTCTTCTTCGTCAGACCAGCGGGATTGAAATCTCAGAATCCGAAAGCTGATACGACGCGACCTTAGACGCTATAACACCAGCATCGTCGAGGCAGCGATCGAGCAGAACAAGGGTACCAAAGTATTTGCCCAACAGCTTGGAAGACCCCGTCTGATAAAACTGAAGACAGCGGATGGCAGAACTGTGACCTCCAGGTTCGAGATTCTCGAGGAAATTAAGAGCTTTTACAGAGACCTATATGCATCACGGACAAAAAGGCCGACGAGTAGGACCCTACTGATTGTGACCACCGAGTCCCACTATCGCGCCACTATAGCGAGGACATTCCGGACATCGATCAGGGCGAGGTGAGGGCGGCTCTCGGGCAACTTAAAAACAACAAGTCCCCTGGGGAGGACGGAATTACAACTGAAAAGGTGATAAGACCTTGCTGAGGAATTACAGACCCATCTCACTCCTGAGCCATGTTTACAAGTTGTTCTTGAGAGTAGTTATAAACCGCCTCGCCGGAAGGCTCGATGAGTTTCAGCCAAAGGAGCAAGCCGGATTTCGAAAAGGCTTCAGAACCGTGGACCACATCCATACTGTACGGCAGATTGTACAGAAAACAAACGAGTACAATCAGCCGCTGTGTATGGCTTTTGTGGACTACGAGAAGGCCTTTGAATCTATCGAAATAAAATACTCTTTATCTTTATTTTACATGCTCCTTTATGTAGGAACGAGAAATCAAAATTGGGCATAAAATATGCCTCTGCCTCATCCTTCGGAGAAACAGGTATAATTATATTATGTGTGCTTATATGTGTGCTGAAAGACATAATTAATAAAATAAATCACTATTCAACTGCTCATATCAATTAGAATGACACCTTTGAAATAACATTTTTCACGAATTTTAAAAGCATGTAACAAAAAAACCATAGCACGCACAGGGTTAATGTAGTAGTATTTTTTGCTAGAAATTATGTGTTCTATGCGAATATCACATTTTCTTTTTCTGGCCGGCACTTTCAGTTTTTGGTCCAAAATGAATGATGTCCTTTGTAATAATAGACATTCTTTGAAATATGCATTTATGGTATTGTTGTGACTTTTATGACACGTTTAAAGTACATAGGTATAGGATAGATGGCGCTCGCGGCTACGTCAGCATGAAATTTTCTTCCCGCTTCCCATGGGAACGTACTCCCGGGTTTGGTTATCTTTATAGCAGTATGATATATAAATTAACAAAACAAAAAAATAATACTGCGTTGGTGATAATAATAATAAAAAGTATGTTTAAAGAGTACTCACTCATTTTCTTTCACTATTTTTCGTGACTTTCTTCATTAATAAATGCACTTTGTTTATTCATATTTAAAACACTTTTTACACAAATTATACAAGTACAGTTCACTGTTGTACATAGATGATGAATACCTATACACCTATACAAAGAGAATACAATACTATGCACCTATAGTCGAATTTTTATTTAGACGAAGTAAATTTGACAGTAAGTAATGTAATTGACAGCATCGAAATTGTCATTTCACATTAAGAACTCATAATTCGACCAGCATTCTTAATTCAACTTTGGTCGAGTGGTTAAGACGCGGATCAGTACGCAGAAGGCGCAAGATCGATTCTGGGTACAAGCATCAATTTTTGGATTATTTGATTTGACATAATAATAATATATAACGACTGCAGAGTTCATAATTGACGTAAACAAAAAAATTATGAAGAGCGAGACGAGATACACGAACGTGGCCGAAGTTAGCCGAAAGTGTGATTCGTTTTCGTGAAACAATTTCTGGATTCGGTCTCCACGCAAGGCCCGCGATAGAAGCTATGCAATAGCTTAAAAAGGTTTTTCAAAAGGGGACTTAGAAGGGACCAGCCAACCTTGAACATACTGCAGAAGGGATTAAATTACGCGATCACACCGAGAAAAGTGCCGTAGGAAAATATTAGATATATGTGGTGTGGAGGAGGAGGCCATCGCTCGAAACAAAGTGCCTTATGGGGGGGCTGAGATATTACGGTAATTTACCTGCTTATATGTCTGTGTGTCTTCGAGCAAAGCGCGTACCTTGTCCTCATAGTCTGTGGTACCTGCTTATATGTCTGTGTGTCTTCGAGCAAAGCGCGTACCTTGTCCTCATAGTCTGTGGTTTGAATCACTACGGTGGAGTTGCCTTTATCAGCTTTAAGCACCAGTACCTCATCATTGCTCCGCAAAGCAGCAAGTGCCTCGCGCTCTTCTCAGGAAGTTTCTTTTGGGCAGGCGTGCCCTACGTAAGACGTGTGAAACGTCTTGCCGTAGTATCTTAGCCTCCCAATAAGGCACTTTGTTTCGAGCGATGGCCTCCTCCACACCACATATGATATTTTCATACGGCACTTTACTCGGTGTGCTCGCGTAATTTAATCCCTTCTGCAGTATGTTCAAGGTTGGCTGGTCAAGTTCACATTTGACAACTTGATCACTGTGTCATTAAAATTGATAGTGTGGAACAAGCCTTATTTTGTGAGTGCGTATTTTTCTTCTGAGAATTTGTTTCATGTGTTGCACTGCTTAGTTCGTATGTTCTCTCCGCTTGTTAATATGTAATGCGATCAACTAAGTCGAAATCACTCCCGGTCGACACTTCACTGCATTCCAAATGTAACACATACAACGCACTGTGTATCTTGTCTAACTCTGCATGGTTGTTTTTTATTAATATTGTCGTAGTAAACGACCACTCGCGTGTTTTAGAATCCTATCCGAGAAAGATTTTGTCGATCCTCGCCTCAGTCCAACCGCGACCACGGGCGCTGCAACGTGCTCGAAACGTCGGTGAATGTAAATAAATAGTATTTCGCGTGAAGTCCGGAATTCTATAAGTATAAATGTAGAGTTTGCACAGACGGAGGGACTGACGAATGTACGGAACCCTCGGTGGGCGAGTCCGACTCGCACTTGTCCGGTTTTTTTTGTAATAAGTTGTAAAATCGATTGAATACATTTTGTTTTAATTGTAACACTAGCTGCGTCCATGACTTGATTCAATCTTCTTCTTTTTTGTGAAAAGCCCTTTCTTATCGGGTGTCTACATTCTATGGGTAACTGCCCAGAAAAACTTCCTAGTTTCTTGGTGATAAGGTTTTGACTGGGCGTTGATAGATGGGGAGTAATACAGTTATTTTCAGAATAAAATATCATGGAAGATTTCAATTTAAAAAATAAGGATGAAAATAAAAAAAAATATTGTTGGTTTTCTACTTTAATAAATATGGTGTCACGCGCTTATAATAAAATATAAATACAAGAAATTAACTAATACAGCTCAGCTTAAGTTATAAATAGAAATAAATTATCACTATACAATTATAAGAATACACAAAGTAAAATACACACGCACCTCACTTTTGTTTTACCTACTTTATTTGAGACCGTTAGACTAAAGAGGCGGTCAGCGCAATAGTGGTCGAACTCTAAGTAGCGATTTTTGTTAAATCTATGCTTACTAGCATACCTAGACTATTTAGGATTTTCAACAGCGAAAAAGAAAAGAATCAAAAATAATTGGTAAGGCTGAGGCCGCATTTGCGGTTACCGCAGGCGGTTTCTACCCTCAAAATGTCAAAACCAATGAAACAGAGTCAATGGTTTTGACATTTTGAGGCCTGAAATCGTAACCGCCAACCGTCAGGCTCAGCCTAAAGGAGTAGGAAATGTTAAAACGTTCAGAGAATTTATCGGTTGAAATCGGAATATAAATAAAAAAGGGTTAAGCCTCTATTGAGCTGACCACCTGAAATGTGAAAAGTAGTATTATTTTACTAAAATTGTTCTTGCAAATCTTGTAATAAATGTAGTCTTATGTACAAACGTGAGGTTTGTACAGTCTACGTCAACTATACACTTAAACAAAAAATAAAAAATATTGCGTTTTATATCATAAATTTGATTTTTAGTCACTTGTAAATAAATACCCTTGAAGCAATTGAAGGTGAAATTAAAAACCTCGTTAACCTCAAAATATATAATAGAATCAACGACTTTTTCAATGATAAATAAATTATTTGCTTATGGTTTTTAGAGTCTGTAAAACTATCATCTCGTAATTTTGTATCTTGCCGAGTTAAAATTGTATGAATTAAGGATGACTCACGCTACACCGTGCCGGGTCCGAGCCGAGTGTCGTTTGTAGCACGGTCAACTAATTATTACATACATTTTGTATGAACACACTCACACTATACCAGCAACCGAGTGACAGCCGAGCAACGGACAATGTCAACGTTTGGAAATAACTCGGTCCCGCCTCGGCTCGGACCCGGCAGAGTCTAGCGTGAGTCATCCTTTATGCCGGATTCAACCAAAATCGCAGTAAAACTATACTAGAGAATAACTTGTACTTATTCTAAAAGCAAAGATAATATAAAAGTATTACATACAGATCGGTAACTTCCTGTCGCGCCACAACTGTCAGTAGAGTTGACGTGCGCGTTGACGGACAATTTGCTTGAATTTTATTGATCACATGCACTCCATTGAAGCTGGAGTTTCCACGCTGTGCTAAAAGAAAAGGGATTTTCCGTTTTACCAACAACTAACAAGCACAACGTAACGATGGTAACCATACTGAGGTAACTTTATGATTTCCATATCTACTTAAGTAAACTACTTTATTATAGTTACCATAGCTACGTTGTGCTTATTAGTTGTTGGTAGATTGGAAAATCATTTCACTTTTAGAACAAGTACAAGTTATTCTCTAGTATAGTCTTACTCCGATTTTGGTGGAATCCGCCCTTAATAAGACGCCCTAATAAATATCATAAACGTGAAAGTTCATATGGATGGATGATTTTTACTCTGTCAAAACCAATGAAACTATAGTCTCGCGGTTTTCTTGGTTTTGACATTTTGAGGTTAGAAACTGCCCGCGGTAACCGCAAATGCGGCCTCAGCCTTAGATATAGACATTTTTAATTCTTGGACATGATTGATGACATTCAGAGATATAACAAGTCATATTCTTTTAAGCTCTGTACAAACATAACGTGTTTTTGACGTGACAATGTCTTATAATTCGATGGAGCCGGCTGCACGAACGAAAAAGATGACGCAATTCGTCGTTACCTCCCTCGCGTTACCTCGCTCTAAGGCGTTCCATTTATTTTAGTAATGTTTTCAAACAGATGGCGGTATAATCAATTGATGTGTTTTTTATATTTGTTTGTTTTAGTTTTATAGTTTTAGTTTTAGTGTTAGTTTTATTTTTATTTTCTTATGACGTTGTCACGTTCAACCATCGTCAGTAAACTGACTTTACAGACAGCCGATTTTTTTTATGTAGGTGACTGAATTGAAAATATTCATTTGTATGAAGTTTACACCCTGTTTTCTAGAGCTAATGTTTGCATATCAGAAACGACAAGAGTATGATGATAAAATTAACTATAATAATTACAGCTTGTGATCCATACTTAAGCAAATAAATTATTTCATTTATTCAGTCTTGAATTCCTTTAAATAAATGATTAAGTTACTCGACTAAAATAGTAAATAGTTCTGGGACATCCTTCCGAGGGCTTCCCCGGGGCTCCCAACCACAGGCTGTTGGGCGTGACGTGAGGTTTTTTTAGTCGGTAGGAGTCCGGCATAACATCCATGAGGATTTTCCCTCACGTTAAAAAAAAAAAAAAAAAAAACTCGACTAAAATACATTGTTAATCATCTCTCATAGATGATATCTTAAAAGTTATTGTTTTATTCCACAATATTTTTAGGGTTCCGTACCCAATGGAGAAAAAAGGGACCCTATTCATAGGACTTTACTGTCCGTCTGTCTGTCTGTCTGCATGTCTGCCCGTTACGAGGCTGTATCTCAGGAATCGTGATAAATAGAAAGCCGAAATTTTCACAGATGATGTATTTCTGTTGCCGCTATAACAAAAAATACTAAAGCCAGAAAAAAAGTGGGATTAATGTGGGCTCATATACAACAAACGTGATTTTTGTGGCCCGTTGTACGTAGGGTTTCATACCAAACAAGTATGGAACCCTCTGTGCTTGAGTCCGCTTTGCACTTGGCCTGTTTAGTTTTGTACATACATACATATAGTCACACCTTTATCCCCGAAGGGGTAGGCAGAGACATATTATATGCCCACATTTCACCTTTGTATAATTGTCCCACGTAATAGGTGGTGAGCCGTATTGCCGTGTTTAAATGGACAGGCGCAGGTTGTGACTGCCTGCTGTTGAAATAAAGCCTTTAACGTAGCTTAACGACTGCCATTTTACTGGCAACCGGGACCAACGGCTTAACGTGCCTTCCGAAGCACGGAAACGCTCAAATAAATGTCACAAAGTGATCACATGGATGGTCACCCATCCATGGACCGGCCATAGTGAAAGTTGTTTACTGCAGTGATCGTTTACAGAACACTGAGTCCGCGGGGCCACGAGCTCTTCTAGTTTTGTACACATCTCTTAAGAGGGAACATGGGCAGAGTCCTATTGTGATGTGACAACGTGTTATAAATAAATATTGGTGGACATTCCCACACAACATCATCTAGCCACAATTAAGTTAATATAAGCTTGTGCTATGGAATCTAGACGCGAGAACAACAAAAAATAATAACAATAAGGGGGGGGGGGGGGGGTCCCATACAAGAAATATTTCTTCGTACTGGACTCGCACATGGCCGGTTTTTTTATTAATTTTACCCTGATGCTAATGTGACGTCACCTTAATTTAATAAATTTTAATGGACATTTTTTTTTGCACCAGATGGTTTTATTTGTCTTTATACGTCAAATAATCGCGGCGATACATACGTAGGTTGTGCATAGAAACGCCACACAAACACCAAGATAAATCGGCTTAAAAATAACATAGAATTTTACAGTTTAAATAAATAAATTAATGAACTAAACTTATGGTATAATACATAATCCTTAAAATTAATAAGTAAATATAATTCTTACATCAATTGCCAGTGGCATTGTCTATCTTAAAATAAAAAAAAAATCATATAACACAAATCTTTGAACATAGTAAAATGACTATTAACAGCAAGAACGTTTCCACATCATTCCAGTTTTTAGGGTTCCGTACGTAAAAGGTAAAAACGAGGCCCTATTACTAAGATTATATTGCCATCTCTCTATCACAAGGCTATATCTAATGAACCGCGCGAACAGTTAAGATTTTTACAGACGATGTATTTCTGTTGACGCTATTACAACAACAAAAAAAAAGGGTTTCCATACAACAAACGTGATTTTTGTGTCCATATTTAATAACGGAAACAGGTAGACGCTTGAAATATTTAAGTAAAAATGTGTTGTATATTTACTTTAAAATAAAATAACTTAATTAAAATAAACAATTGTTATTTAAGGGGGCTCAAATAAATCAAAGTGCAACACAAAATTTTTGTTTTATCGAATATTGAATAGATAACGGTACGGAACCCATTGTACGTGACTGCAACTCACACTTGGCTGGATTTTACAATGTTTATAATGATTTTATAAATAATAATATAATATGGTAATAACGCACATCACAGATAAGAAAGACTTATTGATACAATATTATGCGTATATTTATTATTACGGCAAAAGACCGTGTCATATAAGGGTTAATATTTTTTCCAATTTTAATTTTCATAATATTTACGAATTTCATCATAGCACTGAACAGTATGAATTCATATTCTTTTTTCTTTAAGTGCATACTTTTGATATCAATACATATAATAAAATCGTAACAGGTAGCTGTCTGTACATGGAAGATAAATAAGAAAAAATATCATAGGGGGGCTTTATGAACGCAATAGAACCCAAAACAATGATTTTTAGAATTTTTGTCTGTTTGTCTGTTTGTCTGTATGTCTGTATATCTGTTTGTCTGTACGGTTGTGCACGCTAATCTCAGTAACCGCTCAACCGATTGCAATGCGGTTTTTTTTATTGTGTTGAGGTTTGCTCCAGTTAACATTTAGCGTTTGTTTTATGTAAATCGGTTTAGAAATAAAAGAGTTATAACACTTTTAAGAATCAGATATTTTGAAAATTTTAATTGTAGGGGTTTCTTTGAATGTGAGTGTACCTAAACTGGCGTGTTGGCTTAATCATAAAAGAGCTTAATGATTAAGACTATTTTTAAACAATTAAGTCCGCGCCGAAGGCGTGGACTGAATTGTTTTAAAATAGACTTAATCATTAAGCTCTTTTATGATTAAGCAAACAGGGCAGTTTCAGACGCTGCTTGATAACTCTGATGAAGAAATACCTTTCCTTTCATACACCTTATGTGACGTAAACGAAGTTGCGGGCTCAGCTAGTCTATAATATGTATGAATAAAATTAAAATGTCTATCATTCAATTTACAGCTTTTCACTTAAAGCATAAGTTCATAGGTAGTTATATAAACAAAATCATTTACTTAATTGTTTTTATTTGATTATCTGTCTATTCAGTTAATTTATTTATTTATTTTTTATTTATTTATTCTTGTACACACTAGGGATGCAAAATACAAATAACAAGAGGAAACATAGGTACAATGGTACTGCTTATTTCTAAAAGAAATATCTACCAGCAGACCGGCGAGAGGAGAGCATAAAGTAGGATAAAACGAGTAAAAGTGTGTAATTTAAAGAACAGGATAGAATAGAAGTAACACACATGCAGAAGTATAAGTAAGTTATATATGCAAATAGTATACTGTATAAATATATAATAATAAATAATTATATATATATAAATAATATATACAAACAAATATCTTAAAATATATACATAAATATGGTTACACGAATAAATAAGTAACTTTACAGTGAAGACAAATAATAACCACGGACTTTCCTTTTAAAGGTAGTAATAGTTTTACTGTCTCTGATAACAGGCGGTAGTAAATTCCACAATCTAACCGCATGCACTGTGAAGGAATAGGAGTAGAATTCGGTTTTATGATTAGGAAATTTGAGAGTAGAGCGTAGATTTGAGCGACAGGGAGCATCAGGAGGGCGAAGAAATGAAAACCGCTCCCTCAGATAAGATGGAAAGGATGGATTGTGAAGGATATTGAAAAGGAGGCAGAGGATTCGAGTGTTCCGACGAAGACGAATTGGGAGCCACTTGAGTTCTTTGCGAAGGTGGGAAACATGATCAAATTTTCTAAGATTAAAGATGAAACGTATACATAAATTTTGCAATCTCTCAAGTTTGTCTAGTAGCTCCTCGTTGGCATCTAAATAGCAAGCGTCAGCGTAGTCAATAATGGGTTGAATAATAGTTTGAGCAAGAGTAATTTTCGTTTTCAGGGGCAGGAGGCTCTGGAGGCACTTCAGAGAATGAAAGGAAAAATGCACTTTCTTACTGACATCACTAATATGAGCCCTCCAAGATAGCGTAGTGTCCATAATAACACCCAGATTTCTCACAGTATCCGCGTACGGAATCTGAATACCGGCCAGAAGCACAGGATTCAGCTCAGACACTGGAAGAACGCCACATTGGTATTTACTGCCAATAACGATGGCTTGCGACTTTTTAGGGTTCATACGTAATCCAACCGAATCAGCCCAGTCACTCAGTCGATCCAAGTCTTGATTTATTGATGAAATCCCTGAAAAGGCATCAGTAGCCGAAAAATGACGGTACAGCTGCAGGTCATCAGCATAGAGATGGAAGTTACTGGAAATAAGACTTGTAGCAGAATTAATAAAGACAGAAAATAGAAGAGGAGATAGGACGCCACCCTGAGGAACACCCACAGATAGTCCGCACCACTCCGACGATGTCTGACCGATACGGACACACTGGGAGCGCCCTCGAAGATAAGAGTCAAACCAAGTGATAGCAGAAGGAGAGACATTTATAGACTTCAATGTACCAAGTAGTACATCAAAATCCACAGAGTTAAATGCGCTGCTGAAATCAAGTAAGACTAGAAGGGTTAACTCCTTTCGCTCCATAGCCCAGCGAATGTCATCCGTGACTTTGATAAGCGTAGTGACAGTGCTATGCCCTGAGCGGAAACCCGACTGGTAAGAGCTTAAGGAGCCAGAAGAGGATAGAAAGACGGAGAACTGTCGATGAACAATATGCTCAAGAACTTTGGAGAGAAAAGGAAGAATGGAGATAGGTCGGTAATCAGTGAACAAGCAGGGATTTGTTGTTTTAGGTAAAGGTATAACATACGCTGACTTCCAGACTTCGGGAAAGGTACCAGAGAATAATGAAAAATTGAATATATGAGTTATGACAGGAAGTATGATAGGGAGAATAGGAAGGATCATCCTTGAGCATATGCCATCGTTTCCTGAAGCTGATGAAGAAATGGACATTAGAGATCTCTTAACGTCTAGCTCCGTGACCGGCTGGAACTGAAAATCAGAGGTCTGAGGCACAGGCTTACCCATAAGCCTGAGTAAAGTGTCATATTTCACAGCTGCATCCAAAGAGACAGGTGGCCGTGAAAAGTGTTTGTTCAACGTGTTAATGTCAATATCCTTAGTGTTGGAAATTGGGGATTTGCCGATGCCAACAGACCTAAGAAACCTCCAGGTGTCAGCAGAATTCCGACAGTTAAGAGACTCATAGAAGTGGCGTTTCCTTGCATCCCTACACATCCGACTGCAGCGGTTCCGTAAAGATTTATAAGTTACCAAGTTTTGTTCTGAGGGGCAATTCCTGAGGCGCCTTTTTGCTTTATCTCTAAGACCCATTAAGTTTTTGATAGTGGCATTCAACCAAGGAGCCGGGTAATGTTTGATGTGGACTCGTTTGACGGGGGCATGCTGGTCGTATAAGGAAATAACAATTTTATTGAAATGGTTTACCATATCGCTAACATTCATGGAGTTAAACACCAACGACCAATCAGCAGAGCATGCATCAATTTGTAATGCCTCCAGATTCATACCCCTGAAATTTCGAAGAAAACAAATTTGAGGTTTACGTTTGGGAGGGCGAACACGATAAGAGAGGTAAATTAAGTCGTGAAAGGAGAATGGAGCGTTCAGCTGACCGTGGGCGCATACATCATCGGGAGAAGAAACTATGATAAGGTCAAGTAATGAGGGCCTTCGATAAGGTACATGGTGAGTTGGAGAGAGTGGCAGAACATGCAGGTTAAAGGTAGTCAATAGAGATAATAATTTGCGAGAGCGAGAATCAGCTTTTAACAGACAAGTATTGAAGTCACCCATTATGACTACGTGACTGTAGGATGGGGTGAGGTCATGTAGAAGGGCATCAAAAGAGTTGAAATAATCGATACTCAAGTCCGGACTATAAAATACTCCTAGGAGAAATTTTGTATGAAGTAAGGAAATTTCTAGGAATAGGTGCTCAGCTGATTCCGTGTAGGCAGAAGGAGATGCGCTAACAATCTTATACGGAATGTCAGCACGCAAGTAAATTCCTACACCTCCGCAGCGTATACCCGTTCTATCATTGCGTATTAACACGTAGCCCGGTAGTGAGCACTGTGTAGAAAGAATAGATGGCTTTAAAAAAGTTTCAGAAATAAGGATAGCGTCAAGAGAGGAGTTGCTAAAGGATGCCAGAAGATCGGAGTAGTGACCGGTAACACTCTGTGCATTTATATGCGCCAGATTGAGGTTTTTTGGATAGTTTGAAGTAAAAGAGGAGAGCTTATCGTGCAGAGTCAGAGCAGCCGAAGAATGTGCAGCAGGTGTATCACCACCCCCGCCGTGGAGACTATCAGAGACAGAAGAGCGAGTGAAAAAACTACTGTTTAAGTTGCACAGGTCGTCCGTGTTTTGCATGAGGGAATGTATATAAATATTATAATATATAATAGGTATATAAATAAATTAAAATATATCAAGAACTAAAGCAAAGACGTCTCGTATCTCACCAACTCGCTGATGTGGTAGAAACTTCAACAATTACAAGACATCATTGTCACAGAATTTGAAAGACGAAAATACATAAAAAAAAAAAAAAAAAAGTACATTAGGACAACAAAACATTGCAAAAGAAAGCAACATAAAAAAAAAAAAAAAATAAGACTATTATATCAGGCCACCATAACTTCAGGACGAGTGTGTGTAGACGGCATTAGTCCTAAATGGAAGAAAACTGTCAACGTCACTTCTAAGTCACTGACATTACCTACACATCGAATGTCAAATTCAAAAGAAAAAAAAAAAATATCTGTTCCGTGTTTACATCACGTACTAATACAATAGATATTTCATCCATAATAAAATATACTTGGAACCCAATATTGAAATATCACTAAGTGCATCTATTTAAAGGCAATTTTGAGCATACGGAATACTAAAGTGACGCAGACAGTCCAGAAGCGTGGTGCCTACTGTGACATAACAATGCTATGAGTGTAGTAGCTGGATTTCATACACGTCGGCGGCTGGACTTGAGTGCTTTCACCGGCTTTGATGCTTCGCCAGGCTTTGAAGAGGAGGCAACAGCGACAGCGGGCTGTGAAGATTTTTCGGTCTCATTTAAAGGGCTCGGATATTGCTGAATAATGTTGTCAAGTTCAGATTTTGTTTCTATCTTCCGACGTACTTTATCCGGGGTCAGGATAATTACCCGGCCCTCAGCAGTCCAGCAGCTCCTCACGCCAAAATGCTGCCGTGCAGCAGTGAAAACCCGGTGCCGCGCCTTGGTCAGAAATTCAGAAACAGTGATTGGCGTACCTTTTAGTGAAGTTTTACTGTCCCAAACCAAAGTACGTTGCTGCAGGCCATGAAATCTCACCAACACTGGGCGAGTTTTTCCTCGTGCCCCACCCAGTCTATGACAGATGTTAAGATGCTGTAAACCAACCTCAGGGAGTTTCATCTCAGTGGATATTACTTGATGTACAACCTCATGTAGGTTTTCATTTGGGCTCTCTGGGATGCCATGAAATAACAAGACCTTTCGACGCATCACAGTTTCATGCCTATCCAGCCCCAAGGTGAGGAGCTCGATCTGCACCTTGAAGCTGGACAGTGACTGCCAAACAAACTTTTTGAAGTTGTTGAAGTCAGTAGCCAGACTCACAACATCAGGCGGTGCAGCTCCAGATGTGAACTTAGCCAGTTGTTCATCATAATCCGCCATCCTAGAGGCAAACAGCTTCTGCAACTCTTCCAAACCATTTGCCAACTTGAGGTCCATTTTAGTTTAGTGATTAACACGCCTTGTTTGATTTATTCAAATTGATTTTCACTAGACAGCGAGCACTGGTGAGCTTTAAGTACAATTAGCGCACATAAATATAATATACACTAATATATTAAATTAATTTCAAAATAAAATTACGAGCTAAAAATTTTGTGTGTTTACTTTGTGACTACCTCTGAAACGACTAGACTAATTTCAATGGGGCTTTCTTTTACAACGAATACAGTAGTGCCACGTTTATAAATTATACCGATGTACCTGCGCAGAAGTCTCAAAATAAAAACGCGCGAAAAAATTTTAACCAATCACAACGGAGCGATATGATTTGTTAAGATTTTTTAGCAGACAAGCGTAACATGGCCCTTTGTTATTGGTTAACGCCTGCGCGCCATGTTCGATGCCCGCAGCATCGCGGTGCAATGAGCTACAATGAACGAGATAGCACTACTCTCTGGATTTATTGCATTTTGAATCTTAACGTAACGCAATAAAGTAGGTGTTTCAACAGCGTTGGAAATGGTAATTAATCAGCGCTAGCTTGCTCTCTTCTGCGCAGGCGAATTTTGTCGATGCGACTTATAAACGTGGTTCACCTGTTAGGATAACTTCCTTAAAAAATCGTATTAAATATGCCTCTTGGGACGCCCCACAGAAGAGATAATATATAGACTAAATTAAGTTGAATGCTACCGCTGTCGTTTGCGTGAGAGAAAGAGAAGCCAGACAGACTAGCGCGCGTAACAAAACGGTTTACCTTTCCATACATACGATATGATATGGTCACGCCTTTATCCCGGAAGGGGTAGGCAGAGGCATATTACATACTACCCGTTCGCTCTAACTTTGCCGCTGGCGTAGAGGCGTATACCCGCATTGTTAATTAGACGAAGTAAATTGACAGTAGCTAATGACACTTCGTCATAGAAAATACGTAACATTGTATGAAGAAGTGAAATTAGTTGCTGTCAATTTACTTCGTCTAATTAAAAAAATGACTTTAGTATGGAGCCGAGCCGCAAAGTTAGAGCGAACGAGCAGTACCTACATTTTACCTTTTTAGAAATTGTTCTACGTAATCGATGGTGAGACGTATTGCCGTGTTGAGATGGACAAGCGCAAGTTGTGACTGCCTGCTGTTGTAATGTTTCAAGCCGCCTAAAAAGGCCATCAACTTAGCTTAACGACAGCCATTTTACTGGCAACCGGGACCAACGGCTTAACGTGCCTTCCGAAGCACGGAAACGCTCAAAAAAATGTCACAGAGTGGTCACATAGATGGTCACTCATCCAATGACTGGCCATAGTGAAAGTTGCTTACTGCAGTGATCGTTTACAGATCACTGAGTCCGCGGGGCCACGAGCTCTTCCTTCCCATGTGAAGTTTCAAAAGTTGATAGTTAGCCTGAGGGTGAACTTATTTGTATTATTTTATGTGGTAAAGCTCTAGAGTTGAGAAATTATATTTGGGACCCCAAAGTCTATATCCTAGCTAAAATTTCGCGTATTATGTAATTTATTAAAACTATTATTATACCTAGATTATTTACATTTTAAAAAAGTCACATGTCTATGAACACATTGTTATTTTTACTATAATTTAATTTGTCTAATGTCAGTTGACAGTAATTTTATTTATTATTTACATTTATTTTCGGATTCTAATTTATTACGTTTTTTTTTTCACATTGTAGCCTATATCTTTCAACAAATTTTAAATTTATTTCTTGCCTTTCATGTTTACGCATGTGTTTATTATAATTTTCTTTACTAAGAAAATTGGCTCTACAGACATTGCACCGAGAAGGTTCATCATCGCTGTGTTTATGGAAATGTGCAAGCAATTTAGCTTCAGAGGTATAATAATTTTTACATACATCGCACCTATATGGTTGATCATCAGTATGAGAACGTATATGCATATCTAAAGCCCTCTTTTCAGTAAATCCTTTACCACATGTTTTGCACACATGAGGCCTCTCACCAGTATGCTTACGGCGGACATGCAACACTAAATTATTTTTTATATTGAAACTCCTATCACACATTTCACATTTATGTGGTCTAACAGGGTAATGTATAGCAATGTGTCTTGCATAACAATCTTTTCGATGAAAACCTCTGCTACACACTTTACACTGAAACGGTGTGTCACCAGTGTGCAGACGATAGTGTACATGAAAAGCATATTTTTGATGAAAACTTTTGTCACATATATCGCACTGATAAGGTTTTCCTTCATAATGTCCACGAATATGAATTCTTAATGTATCCTTTACAGTAAAACATTTCTTACATATGTCACACGTAAATGGTTTTTCTAGATTTCTTCGTTTAAATGTTCTAAATTGTACTTTATTTTCATCAATAAGGTTTTCTTTATTGACATCACTAAATCTTACTCTTTTCTTAACAGGAGTATCACCAGTATCATTATTTCCATCTTCGTAAACAGATTTACGTTTGATGATCGGTTTAACACCATTTGTGCTGTTAATTTCAGGCGTATTGATAGTTCCATCTGTTTTGATATGTTCATTCACTTTGATAGTTTTGCTTCTTTTGTTGGATCCGTTTATTTTGTTAGATTCTTTTACTTTGGCCGATGTTTTGGGTTTATTAGATTCATTTGTATTGTTAGTTTTATTCACTTTGTTAGAGTCATTTATTTTATTATTCTTATTATCATCAGTTTCGTTTATTTTATTTGTTTCCTTCATTTTAACACTTCTATTAGTTTCATTCGTTTTCTGATCAGTTTCAGTAGATTTTCTATTAGGTCTTGGTGAGGTCAGTGATGGTTTGATTTTTTCATTCATTTTCTTATTTTCATTTACTTTTTTATCACATTCAACAGATTTTTTAGAAAGTCTTGGTGAACCAACACTTGACCGTTTGTTTTTATCATTCAATTGCTTATTTTCATCTATTTTCTTATCAATTTCAACAGATTTTATAACTACTCTTGGTGAACTCTGAATTAATGATTCAATTTTTTCGTTTAGTTTCCTATTATCGTTTATGTTCTGTTCCATGTCAGTAGATTTCTTTACTTTTCTTGGCGAATCTTCACTACTAGGTTTAGTTGTTTCATTTGATTTGTTATTTTCATTTATTTTTAGATCACTTCTAGTCGACTTTCTAGCTGATTTTGGAGAATCCAAATTTGATATTTTGGTAACTTCATTAACTTTGTTATTGTCATGTGTTTTCTGATCATTTTCAATCGAATTCTTAGTTTGTCTTGGAGAATCGAGACAGGATAATTTGGTCAATTCTTTTTGTTTTTTAATTTTACTTATTTTCTCTTCAGTTTCAGCAGATTTTTTGGACTGTCTTGGTGAACTTTGACTTATGGGCTTGCTTAATTCATTCAATTTATTATTTTCATGCGCTTTCTGATCAACTTTAGCAGATTTATCTGGTCTTGTTGATTTAGATGTCGGCGGAGTACTAGTTATCTTAAAAGCGCCATTAATTGGCATTCGTTCTAACACTACCTTTAAAACTTTTTGACATATATTGCGTTCTATGTTTGGTAATGTGGCCCTTTTCATAGTTTTAGTAGAATCTTCAATATCTGGTAATGAAACAATGACATATATAGCATAAGTATATTTACTTTTACAGGTATTTTGGTTACCTGGCGTTTTAATCAGATTACACGGTTAGTGGTCACAGGTTATTTGAAATGTCAGGTAACAAATAAACAAAAACATAGTCAGGTCTTTATCCCCGACGGGTTAGATAACGGCATACCTATTATACGCCCCCATATTACCCGATTTTATCCCACGTAATAGGTAGTGAGTTTATTGCCGTGTTCAAATGGACAGGTGCAGTTGAAAATTTTCAATGCGCTCATAAGGCCATCAACTTGGCTTAACAACTATCATGTTACTGACAACAGAGACCGACTCTACGTGTCTTCCGAAGCACGTAATGCTTGCAAATGAAGTGTCACAAAGTGGCCACCTAGTAGAGGACAAGCCATAGAGAAAGATGTGTACCACAGTTATTTATTTAGGGTTTAAAAGGTTCATTCCATTTTTAAATAACATTACTGGCTGTTTGAACACGATTAGAAATCTGAAAAGTTTGTGGTCCGGTGCAGCAAATGCACTGTTGTATTATCGCTAAGAAATGATTGTATATCTATTTAAGTATGTTTGAAAAAAATATATTTGTGTTACTTACCTTCATTTTCATGTTCCACTTTAACATCAATCGACAGCTGTGGGAATCCTAGAAATACTATATCTTCATTGTCATCCTCAGAGACAACATTATCTGGGACGGAATCTTCTAAGACAGGATCTTCCTGGACTGGATTCTCCAGGACAGGCTCATCAAAGACCAAATCATCCATTAAAGATTTTTCTAGAATACCATTCTCTGGAACAAGATCTTTTGAGGATGGAATTTCTGGCAATATTTTCTCTATGACCGTATTCTCCGAGGTCGAATCCCCTGAAATTGAATTATTTGACAATGGAATTTCCAGGTCCGCAATCTCTGAGATTTGAATGTCCGAGTCTGCAATTTCTGGGACTTGAATGTCCGACTCTGCACTTTCTGAGACTTGAATGCCCGAGTCTGCAATCTCGGAGACTTGGTCCGAGTTTGCAATCTCTGAGACATGGTCCGAGTTTGCAACTTCTGAGACTTGGTCCGAGTTTTCAATCTCTGAGACTTGAATGTTCGAGTCTGCAATCTCTGAGACTTGAATGCCCGAGTCTGCAGGCTCTGAGACTGGCACTTCCGAAACAGGAATATAAGGAACAGGATTCTCAGAAATTGGAGTTTTTGAAATGGGAATCTCTGGAACGGGAATCTCAGACACCGGATTATTTGGGATTGGAGTCTCTGGTACAGGATTGTGTAAAACTGGATTCTCAGAAACTGGCGCTACACTTTTTGAGACCTCCTCTTGAGCTTGAATAGGTCTAACTGCACCAGGCACAACAAGCCTCATTACTGGATGCCTGATTTCAAGCCTTTTTGCCATCGGTGCATTCTTTGGAACCAACTGCAAACAAAATATCATACTGTGTTATTTAAAAAAAATTAATCTGTAATTTAAGCATTATTATTCAGAATTCTGGCAAATTTTTAGATTAATTTTGTTTATTGTTATGACAAGGTTTGTATTTATAAAAGAAAAAAATAATTAATAACATTTTATTTTTAACCGACTTTAAAAAGGAGGAGGTTACTCAATTCGAACGTATATTTTTTTTTGTTTGTTCGCGCAGAACTCCGTCGTTTATGGACCGATTTGAAAAAACTTTTTTACTCGCAAGGTGGTCCCATTTTAAGGAAGTCAGGATCTGATGATGGCATCCTGGAGAAATCGAAGTGAACTTTTAAAAATTGTATTGGCATCTAGGGCATTCGTATTTTTCTAGGTCTGGAGTCGATCTGATGATGGAGTCAGAAAAAGACAGGAGAGAGAATTCCCTAACGATATACAGCAGTTACCTTGTGTTTGGGCTTGATTAATTTGTACTGTCGAGAACTTTACACCTAGATAGATAGATTTTCAGTCTACACGTCACTAAAAATGGTGAACAAAATTTTTAACAAAAAAGAAACCGACTTCAAATAAAAATAAAACTGAAAAATAAAATTTACTTAGCACAAAGTTAGTATATTCTCATTTATCAGATATCATTAAATATAATTCTGAAGTCGGTGCCAATATGACTATGAGAGAGACTAATAATGCCTACCTAAGCCTAGGTACATAGTTTTACTGGGCACCGATTTCTGTATTATATTTAATGATATCTGATAAATCAGAATATACTAAGTTTGTGCTAAGTAAATTTTATTTTTCAGTTTTTAGTTTTGTTTGAAGTCGGTTTCTTTTTTGTTAAAAATTTTTTTGCTTCATATTTGTTACTGAATCACACCCTAACCCCTGAACCAATTTGTCTGAAATTTAGTCTACAGGTAGCTAATACCTTAAAACTTGAATATCCGGAACAAGTTCATAGGGAAATGTGCACTAACTATTATGAAATATGTAATGGTTATGTTTACTAGATTTGCATTGTACAATCTATGTATCTTTTAAAAATCAATCAGCTCACCGCTTGAGACGTCTTGGTAGAGAAAATAAAATTCGTGAATTGTGGGTGTGACTATTAGTAATGTAATAAAAATAGGCATATCTATGTGTAATGCATGTGAAAATAGGCATGACTATGTGGAATGTATGTAAAAATAGGCATGACCATGTGTAATGTATGTAAAAATAGGCGTTACAAGTGTAATGTATGTAAAAATAGGCGTGACTATGTGTAATGTATGTAAAATATTTGTGAGCATATGTAAGTATGTTAAAATAGGCCTGACTACATGTAATGTAAAAATAGGCGTGACAAGTGTAATGAATGTAAAAATAGGCGTGACAAGTGTAATGTATGTAAAAATACGCGTGACATGTGTAATGTACGTAAAAATAGGAGAGTCCATGTATAATCTACATAAAACATACAATAAATTCATACCATAATTGCACCTGTAGGCAACGGAGTATTCAGCATCTGTGTGTATAAGCTATCACTCCATAAACATGTCATCTTGAGCTGGTAGCAGTTTTGGAGTCTTGCATGGCAGATGTAACACGCAAAAATCGGTCTGTGGTCCTCCGTTTCAAGCTGTCAAAAGAAAACATATGAATAAATATTATGAGAATTACCTTCGAATACATGTTCTTCTTCATTCAGATTAGTGCATAGTCAGTCTCCTCCCTGAACGGATCTCCTGACCAATTCTTTGGCTTACTTATTAACCTTAGTCAACTCACCCCTATTAAAAGTTCTTAATAGTTTTAGTTTCTTGTCAGTTCTTATCAGGAGGGCCGTGTTTTGAACTGGTGGTACTACCTTTGCTTTGTATTCCTATTGTTTCATAAGTGCCTATGTAGAAGAATTACGCAAAATAAATGTGTTTTTCACTTTCATTTTCACTATAACTCCATAAACAATGTTAAATTTTATTCCGACCGATTTTATTACTCTCACCCTCCAACGGCTTTTACTACTTCCCCTTTACAAATGGTCCTATTTCTGAGTACAAAAAACAGCATATTGTTTAAGAGGCAGAATTTCTTTTTTTTATAATTAATTAATATTTGTGGACATTCTCACACAACATCAAAGCTACTATAAGCTTATGCTATGGGATGTAGATGACTGTTAAACATACTTATATATTTGTGAATACATACCTACATTTATACATAGAAAAATCGTAAACTCAAAAACAAACATTTGTGGATCACATAAATATTCAGACCGACCCAGGAATTGAACCCAGGACCTCCAGTATGGCAGGTGGATGCACTACCAAATATATCACAGAGGTAGGTAGTTTAGCCTAGAGGTAGTCCTTAATATTTTAACTATCTCGAAATTGTTACTGCTCAGTTCATTTGACTTAATACAATCAGCTACACTGCATAGCTAGATTTGATAACATGCAGAAAGAGATAAGGTTATAGTTGTCTTATCTGTTTATACTTCGCGTCACATAAAAAGAACGCTGAGTGACGGTAGACGGTAGTGGGGATGTGCTTAGGCATAGATACAGTCACATTCTAATGGATTAACAGTTTTTTCTAGAATGTATAGTGACGGCAACGATACATAATTTTGATCATCTCTTTTGTTAGTCCGTATGACAAACTACTTTTTTATTTTGTCTCACGGTCAAATAAATACAATATAGATATGGACTGCACAGGGATTTGCCTCAAGTTTTCCTCTATCCTCCCATGAGTTCATGAATTAGACAGTAGTCAGTAGGTGCATCCGTTGTGGCTCGTTTAGCCATCCAAGATCTCAGATGTACTCTTGTGCTAAATTTAATATTCATATTTAAAGAAATAATCTGTGATACAATTTTACTTGTGACATACTAATGACAATAATAATGGACTATTATTGTGATTCATGCTTATTTTAACAATAATTTTATTTTTCAAGTACTTACCTACTGCATACTTTACAATTCTAATGAAATTTAGTACAGAGATAAGTAGAGCTTGGAAAAGGATACTTTTAATCCCGGGAACAAGGTTCTGTGGGTAACGGAAACGGGAAAATTATTATTCATTACTTACTGGTTTAGAAGTTAATGTCTCATATATTTGTTGAAGATGCGTATTAGCGATTAAATGCATTCTGGAATCTTCTGCCATGCAAATACGACACATCCATAGTTGCTCCATTACAGAACTGTTCTAATTATTTTAGTAAATATTTATCCACAAACAACACACTGTACAATTTCACGAAGTTCAAATTCAAAGTTCATAATAACACAATCACTACGTTTAACGCGTTTTCATAGATAAACAATCATTTTCGATGAATTCTAAATCGGCAAACAATTTACGTGTCAATGAAATTTTAATAAATTACACAAAATCTATGAATCACTGTTACAAAACAGACATCGCACTGCTGCGGAAGGCCATGAAATTAAAATTATTAAAAGGTGTGAAGTACTAAGTGGAATTACATTATTTTCTTCAGAATTTCGATCGTAAATATAATAATTAAAACGTAGTAGTTATGTAGTCTAGTAGAACCAAATAAATAATTTCTTATTTCTATTAAAATAAATTATAACCACAAACCAAAACGGAAAACCCACAACTCGTAACACAAGCGCTGTGTCAACGTCAAATGTCAATTTCATCGCCACTGTTTACTATCTGTGGACGGCCAATCATTGGAATATGGTAGTTTGGCCTTGTTGATATAGCTTTTGAGTTCATCACATTTTTATGTATTAAAAATGGATTAATATGTACACTAAGTATTTATCCATTTTTAGATTTTTCCGGTCTCCTAAGTTTTAGGGCTGAAAATCGGGTCCTTATTTACAGGAAAGTCACTGACCTGTAATAATAATCGCTGGACTGGATATTCCATACAAAATGACAGCTACTTTTTTGTGCCGATTCAAAGCGCCGCCGTCCCCCCTCCGAGTGCACTGAGAACTAAATTAGTTTGCAAATGGCCGTTGTTTGTTTATTTCAGAAGGAGTTTATGTGAGAAATTTGGAATATTTTTAAGTTATTATTACTGTGATTGCTATAAATTTGAAGTGTTTTGATATATACATTTAGTTTATTGTGTAATTAAGTAGATATTTATCATGAGATCGTGTGTATATTGTAAAACAAGATACGAGAAGGGCTGTGGCGTCTCTTTTCACAAGTAAGTAAATCTAAGAAACTAATTCTTAAACAATTATTATAAAACCATAATTAAGGTTTTTTTTACTATCATAAGCGAATACCCTTCGAGTTTCGGGGATTTTACGAATATTTTTATAACCTATAATGTTTAATAGGGATGTCAAAATGTATATCGATAATTTTCTGTCCGATGCCAAAATTCGTAGTTTAAAAAACAAGAGGCATGGTAAAAGTACTTTAATAATTCAATGAACATATTCAAATTATTAATAAACACTTAAAATTGTAGTAGATAATCGAAACAGTAACTAACAGCGTGTGAAATATAACTTAGCATCTATGGTTAATTATTTAGATATTGGACATAGTCGTTAGAAACATATGGTCTAAGTTAGAAACACACATCAATCAGATTTATTCTTAGTGGACACAAGCCTATTTTAAGAGAATCTACTTTGTTTTTCAATCTTTTTAAAATATGTGATAATTTTCTTTTAAAAATTATACAGATGTGCATTTAAAAATATCCCGTAATAAATGTGTGATTTCATATTTTTTTAAATACCTTCCCTCCTCTGTACTTACCTACTGCAAACAAACAAATCTACAATAAATCCCAATCCAATACAATTAACCTGTCACTTAACAAAATTCCTCTCTGAGCACGGCTGTTTCGGGAAGTAAATGGGGAAATAGTTGCCATTGAGGCGGAATAGCAAGTTGGCATTGGCTGCTTCGGGGAGCACGCTCGCGCGGCTCACGTTAAGCGAGGGTTCCACCAGGCGGACCGGACCGCAGCGCAGAGCAAAAATTCGCGTGCCGTACGTTTCATATGAAATTGTGTAGCATCTGCCCTAACTAGAGGTGGGCCGCAACGAAACACAGTGTCATTAAAAACGTATGGCATGCGGATTTTTGCGTTGCGGCCCGGCCCGGCCCAGCCGCCTATTGGACGCCTAGCTTTAAGTTCTAACTTAACCCAATTATGATTAAAGACAACCTTAATGACTGTGTGGGCTGCGTCCGGTGTCATTTTTCAGCCGATTTACAATAGTAACACTACTTTGGCAACATACCTGCGACCACTGTTTAAGCAAACAAACTCTTTTTTATATTAAGCTCGCCAAACTGAATTCGCGAGACTGATGGTTAGCCTACTTAGGTACTTTAAAGTAGTCATTCATATTATGTAAACATCATTGGTACAAAAATAAAATTAACATTGTAGTCAGTATCTGGTAAAGTTTTTATCGACACCAAGACAGGTGTTGTACATCACTAGTATTAGTTCCAAGTACATTCGCTAGCTGCCGTCAGCGCCAAATGGCGATTTTCAATTAGGCACAATTTTATGGAATCGATCACCAGTCCAGATACTATTACAGGTCAGTGCAGGAAAGTATAATTTTGTTATTTGTAGTGCATTTAAATAACACCTTTATTTTTTCAAGTTTTGCCTTACAATGATAAAGTTTAAAATTGCAGTTTTCTGTCGAGCATGTAAAATTTCCCTAAGTAGGTACCTATGCGAATTTCCTAATATTTTTCGTGGGTTCGATTCCCACCGGAGACAAATCTTTGTGTGACTCATAAATGTTTGTCTCAAGAGTCTGGGTGTTTCTATGTATAATATGTATGTATTTAGAAATATATACATATAAGTATGTCTATCAGTCGTCTAGATCCCATAACACAAGCTTATATTAGCTTACTTTGGGCTAGATGATGTTGTGTGATATTGTCCACAAATATTTATATTTATTATTATTTTTATTTATTTTACCATTCTGAGAAGTTGCCCCTTTGCGAGCGTACCTTTAACATTGACTGTTGTGTGTGTAAGTAAGTAAGTCACAAATCACAAGCGCGAGATTCGAAATACTTGAGCCACATGCATCTGGACGCAATGCATGTGACTCAAGTATTTCGAATGAAACGCGGGTAGAACGCCCTTTCAGGGTAGGGGACGCTATCTATAGCTTCATGGGGGACATAACATCATGTGACGGTCCTATGTGACTTCCGGTTAACCAGTGATAGATGGAAAGTGCAACTACACCCTTTTATTTCAATATCCATACTAATATTATAAAGCTGAAGAGTTTGTTTGTTTGTTTGAACGCTTGGATCTCAGGAACTACTGGTTGGATTTCAAAAATTCTTTTACAGTTTGATAGTCCATTTATCGAGGATGGCTATAGGCTATATAACATCACGCTAAGACGAATAGGAGCGGAGCAGCAATCAAGAATGTTTTGAAAACGGGGAATATTTTTTACCATCTTAGATAGAGCAAGAGCCAGCGGCCCCCAGGCATTTGTTAAAGTATAAAAGCTGTAAGTTTCTCAATGTATGTCCCCAACACAGGTAAGAACGAACCCCGCCTATGAAACTTGAGTCGCGGTGGCTTTCGCAGGTATCAGGTAGTAAAGGTGTGTAAAATTGTGTGTTAAATTTGGTAAAGTATAAAACTCAGTTTTTACATATTTTACTTATAATAATCCTAAAAGTCACCTTGTCGAAAGCCAGACACTTTGTACGGTTGCAACCCTCTGCCAGACACCCTTAAAGTATATTTAATTATTACTATACTTACGGTATAGTACAAAAGCTGCAATTTATATATGTTATTTGGAGAACTATCAAATGATGTTTTCTCAATAGCCAGACAGTTTCAGTAGTTCCTTTATGTTGCCAGGCACATCAAAAGTTAATGTAGATGCGAGCGCCAGGGATATATCGACGGAAGCAAAGAGCAAACGGACATCTGCATTTTCGCGAAAATCGTTTTTTTACATTATTGAATTAAGAATTTTGTCTTCCATTTGGCCATATTTATTATATTTTTAAATATTTAGTGGTATTTTGGAGCGTATAAAAAGACAGACGGGCATTATTTATTATTAACAAAGGTATCAGATACTTGACCGTTTCGTCACGGGAGGTTGACGTATTAAAGCTTGCGTACTAATTATTCTTAAATCTGTGATTTAGTCAACTACATTCCGTAGTACAGTGTTATTATAATAACATAGCAGAAGGAATAAGTTATTGTCAAATTTGGCACAAAATAGAAATCACAGACAGGGAATCCATCCTCACACTCTACGTCCGGAGCGTTCGAGCACGGTTAGATCCGATAGGGGCTTTCTTTGTGGAACGATCTCCCTGCCTCGGTTTTCCCAAACGCCTACAGTGAGGGGGTTTTACAGGGTCGGCAGCGCAAGAGTGGCGCCTCTGGTGTTGCAAACGTTCATAGGCTGCGGTGAACACCGGACCTTCTGGTGGGCCGTATGCTTGTCTAAAATCAAATTAATGTTTACAACACAGCGAAGATCTCACAAATTTGATGGAAAATACAATCATCGAACAATCCCATGAGGGTTCTTTTTTTTAACGTGAGGGAAAGTCCTCACAGATGTTATGAGGGACTCTTACCGACTAATAAACCTCACGTAACGTCCAGCAGCCTATGGTTGGGAGCCCAGGGTAAGCCCTCGGAAGGATGTCCCAGGACTCCCTACGGACCTATGGCCCAGGGGGTGGTTCGGGTGCTATCTCGCGTCTTTGGGTGCGGTGATGAGGACACTCAAGATATTGACGACCACGATTCATAGAATATCTTTGAAATATTTTTCCATTAATTATTGTATTAGATTAATTATATTATTCCAATAACTATTATTAAAATAATTATTTAAATATATTATTTAATTGTTAATTTAATGATTCCTAAACACAGAAATTTTATAAAAGAATTTTCTAAACATTTATTCGTTGATCCTTAGTTATGGTACATAATGAATTTTCATAGTAAATCTAGAAAATAGTTCTCATTATACACAATAAATGATAGCTGATGCGCAGTATAACGTTGCAGTGGACCGAACGCGGTATTTCACTCGCACCCTCAGACACACATATCCCTCGCGCTCGCACCTACATTAGACTTTTGATGTGCCTGGCAACAAGGTTTTGATGGAATTAGAATAAAAGAAATTAAAATGATAAAAAAATGTATTAGCCCAATAATTGCCAATTTCATAAATTTATGTGTTGAAAAAGGGGTATACCCTGATAATCTTAAATCGGCAGTGATTAGACCTATTTACAAGCAAGGGTCACACTGTGATTATTCCAACTACAGGCCTATAGCAATTCTGTCTGTCATTAATAAAATTGTGGAAAAATACATAGTTAATCAATTAAGTTTTTTCTTAGAGAAACATAACATTTTAACAGATGCCCAGCACGGTTTCCGAAGGAGTCGAAGTACGTCGACGGTATTGGGACGGTTCGCTGATGACGTGAATGAGGGTCTGGACCAGCGGAAGCAGGTGGTGGTAGTATACCTAGACTTCCGAAAAGCTTTCGAAACTTTGGAATTCCACCAGCTGATTCAGGCTATGGAGGAGTGTGGAATTGCGGGGCCACTAAATAAGTGATTTGGAGCATATCTGCAAGGTCGAACACTGCGGACCCTTATTGACGGCGTCAGCGGGCGGCCTTTGAATGTCACCTGTGGCGTGCCAACCGGCTCGGTGTTTGGCCCTATCGGCTATATAGTTCATGTAAACAGTATGTGCAATGTAGTGCAAAACAGCAGTGTATACATGTACGCAGACGATACTTGTTTATTATATTGTGACAAAGATATTAACGTTATAGAAAGTAAAATACAGGAGGACCTCACAAATATTATCAAGTGGGCGCACGATAACGGTATTGTTATTAACTTTAAGAAAACTAAATGTATGCACATTTACTCTCCCTATGTTAAGTATCCAGTCCGAGCGCCGCGTATAGTGGGACATAGTTATGATTGTTTACATAACTCGAGCGCGGCGTGCGCGTGCGCGGGCATCGAGGTGGTCAGTGAGTATAGGTACCTGGGACTTACAGTCGACTCCGCCTTCTCGTGGAAGACACATATCACAACGCTTAGCGATAAACTAAGGGCAGTGCTTGTGAAATTTTACCATCTTAGGTTATTCTTGGACAGGGGGACTCTGTATACAGTCTATTATGCGCTGGTTGACTCGATGCTTGCATACGGGCTTACTATCTATGGACGTACATTTATATCATATTTAGATAAAATCAAGGCACTACAAATTCGGTTTATGAAATTATTGGTAGACGAAAATACTAAACGTCGCTGTAAGCGTACTGATTACGAACAGCTGTTCAGTGAATGTAAAATGCTCCCTATTCATGAGTACATAAAGCTTCTTTTGGCAACAGAACAGTATAGTAGTGACGAGTTTAAGGTTTATAAGTCGCGCCCGGGGAGAACTAATACTAACAAGTTTGTAAAACCTAGTTGTAAGAACTATTTTGGGGAAAGAAAAAGAAGCTATATGGTGCCTCATATATTTAATAAGCTGCCATCAGTTTTGTTGACTAGGAGTGTCACAAAAAGAACTTTTAAAAATAAAACCAAAAGGTTTCTGTTGGATTGTTTGAACGTCTAGATAATAATAATGATTGGGTTATACTTCTGTCTGTAAAGGGTAGCAGTGTGTTAAGCAGGATTGTACCTAATACATAATGACTTTGTACTTTATTTTGGGACTTTGAGGTAGATAGATATATAAGTTCAAAACCTAAGTAGGTACCTTGCGATGGTTTGAATGGAAATTAAAATTAAAATAGATTAAATAATTATGTACTTACAGTAAATTGAATTTCATAAAATGTCAATGTGTTTTAAAATTTAAAATATACAAATTACAAGGAATAAGAATGAATTACGTACAACCAATTAAAATAATTTTCTATGTAAGGATGAATATTTGTATTTGTTGAAATACAATAAATTCAATTCAATATAATGTCAAGATATTGTAAAAAATAAATAAATTAATTAATAAACAAATTAATATATAAATTATAATGAAAATGGAATGAATTATATGTATAGATACAGTGGTGAAGTTATGGATGAGTGATAGTAGTAAATAAATGTTCACGGACATTTGTTTATTATTGTTGTTGTTTGTGATTTCACTATTGTTATAATTAAAATGAATGTCTAGGAAATAAATATTTGTAATGTTGCTAATTCATGTTTATGAGTGTGCATGTGTAAATATAATTATTTATTGAATTAAATAATGTATAAATTTAGTAGGTACCGAAGACAATTTATGCTAGATTAATCTACTTGTTAAATCGAGGGAGCTGCATCTGCCAACAAACTGCAATGCAGTTTGGCAGAGGTAAGGTTTTAAAAGATGTAATTGTTTTTTGTGAATAAATGCTTTTATTATTATTTATTATTATTATTATTACATAAAGGAACTACTGAAACTGTCTGGCTATTGAGAAAACATCATTTGATAGTTCTCCAAATAACATATATAAATTGCAGCTTTTGTACTATACCGTAAGTATAGTAATAATTAAATATACTTTAAGGGTGTCTGGCAGAGGGTTGCAACCGTACAAAGTGTCTGGCTTTCGACAAGGTGACTTTTAGGATTATTATAAGTAAAATATGTAAAAACTGAGTTTTATACTTTACCAAATTTAACACACAATTTTACACACCTTTACTACCTGATACCTGCGAAAGCCACCGCGACTCAAGTTTCATAGGCGGGGTTCGTTCTTACCTGTGTTGGGGACATACATTGAGAAACTTACAGCTTTTATACTTTAACGAATGCCTGGGGGCCGCTGGCTCTTAGACCAAGAGCTTCCGAGGCGTACGCTGCGACGGGAAGCCTCGAGCCGTTAGTGCAGCGAGGAACCATAGAGCACCCGTCAATTTGGACGATATCATTTTTGGGCGAGTCCATTAGTATCGTATTCAGAGATATTTTCATTTATTGTGGTATAGTGTTGTAGACGCAATGTACAGAGGTAAACCCATTAAAGTTAATGCTAAATAATATAATTACCTATACAACGTTTAGACCGTATTATTCAGACCAAAATATGCGTTTTATAGCACCCGTTGGACGAGTCCATTCTCGCTCATGCTAGTACAGATTGAATGTACGGACGTTCCTGTCTATCGGTAGAATATATGTCAATGGTTCATCTTGTAGGTACATACTAAATTTATGGTTTTTTGTCCCACGCAATATGTGGTAAGCCTATTGCCATGTTGAAATGAAGATGCGCAGGTTGTGACGATCATCTGTTGAAATTGTTTATGCATTCCGGCGTACTACAGAAACGCCAAACACCCTCGCAAAATGAAATTAGGATAGGCATGTCCTGAAAGACTTCTATATAAACTGAGGTAGACATGCCCTACGCACCGATTTTTGAAAAACCTATAAACTTAGCTAATTAGCAGCGTTGCTCGCACTGTAGTGAGTCAAAACTTCGAGAGTACTCGGCTTGCAATCGGAGTCCATACGTCTTCTCTTTTACTCTTGTTCTTTTCGTATATTGCTATTGTGGTGACAATTACGTAAATATTATTTATAAGTGAGTGCAGTCTTAGCAATGTGTGTGTTTGAGGATTGCTTTTGAAATCTCGTTTGTTAGAGTACGGCGTGTCTACCTCAGTTTATTTAAAAGTCTTTGGCAATATCAAGCTTTCCTTTTGTTGAAGTTTATTTGCAGGGTGTAGCTTTGGTCCCCGAAATTAATGGGAGCCCCTTAGTAGACTAAAGATTTCATTGTTTGTTTGCATTGTATAGTCTCCCGAAACTACGGAGCCGATTTAAAAAAAAAAAAAAATGGAACATACCTAGTATCCTTGAGTGGCGCAGGCTACATTTTATTCTCGTATTCCCACAGGAATGGGAACTACAAGGACGGAACTTCGTGACGTCCGCTAGTGTTTAAAAAATAGAGGG
The DNA here is from genome assembly GCA_933228765.1 of Miltochrista miniata. Lineage (NCBI taxonomy): Eukaryota > Metazoa > Arthropoda > Insecta > Lepidoptera > Erebidae > Miltochrista > Miltochrista miniata. The sequence continues at coordinate 10,353,957 of OW121772.1, forward strand.
TAGTAGGTAAAAATAACTCTGTTCAATATATAATTTATTTTGATTGCAAAAAGTCGTTTAAGGCTACAATATATTGCTTGCGGGATGCAGACAAATTAGACTGTTGAAAGTAATTTAAGTTTTTAACATCTTGTAAAGTTTCCGCAGACAAAGCTAAGGACGGTCGCGTCCATTCTTGAAGATGCTTGCACATCTGTAATGTAGAAAACATTTTTTAACTCTATGGTCTGTCATCATCAGCCGCCATTTTGAAGAGCGTTTTCAAAATGGCTGCCATATGTTAACACAGCGCCATCAGATCCCAAAGTTAATTAGGATGAACCTGTGTTATGGGCACTGGACAACGGATATTAACAATTATTACACTTTTTTGTAAATAAATTTAACACTCAAGATTCTGGAGACAAATATTTATGGATTCATTTTTTTTCGAGTGACGGGAATCGAACTGGGCGACCTCGCAATCAGCAATCGCATACACATAGGCACAGCTGTGCCATCGAAAACCTATCATCATCAACGATATCAAAATCTCAGTTTTTCCTAACAGTATGGGGTTTTTCAAAGGGGCTCTTAGAAGGTTCTTACAGGGTCGGCAGCGCGAGTGTGGCGCCTCTGGTGTTGCAAACTTTCATAAGCTGCGGTGACCACCAGCCCATCTGCTATGCCATTTTAGTGGAATAAAAAAACAGATCCGTTAATAGGTTAGCGGTTAGGGCGTGAACGAGTAAACACCAAAGACTTCTATATAAACTGAGGTAGATGCGCCGTACTCTAACAAACGAGATTTCAAAAGCAATCCTCAAAGTTAAAGAGAAGGCATATGGACTTCGATTGCAAGCCGAGTACTCTCGAAGTTTTGACTCACAACAGTGCGAGCAACGCTGCCAATTGGCGCAGTTTATAGGTTTAAAAAATCGGTGCGCAGTTTATATAGAAGTCTTTGTTAAAAACCGGCCAACCGGGTGCATATGCCATATATTCCCGCGTCTTTGGGGGTTTCGGGTGTGATCCCGCTTCTAAGTGGGGGCGTTCGTGAGTTCCTCACGTCACGCTGCCGTCATGGGCCTGCTCCTATAAGGACGGTGAGCCGCCTTCTCACCGTCCTCAGGCCCCCGGTCATGGAGGCCGATAGTCCTCGGCGAAGACACGTCGGCGGCGCCCGAGCAGCCGACTGCGGTACTCGGGTGGGAGAGTTCTCTGCCGTTCCCGCCCCGCCGCCTCTTTCACGAGCATGACCTGCTCGCAGAAAGAGGCGGCGCAGTCCCATTTACTCCCGCTGGAGAGCATGGCTCGCACCATGGTCTCGAGCGAGAGAGTGTCCACGTCCAGACCCACCACGAGGACCTGGCGCTGTTGCGCCCACGCTGTGCACTCCACCAGCGTGTGGAGCGCCGTGTCATCGCTGCGGTCCTCGCAGTGCTGACCTCTCGCTCGGCCGTGGTTTCCCGGTGTTTTCGCCACAGATATCTACCGAAGCTACCGTGTCCGGCAAGTATCTGTGTCAACCGGTAGGAGAGAGCACCGTGTCTCCTCTCCAGCCACTCGTCCATGACCTGTCTGACGGCCGCGATGGTGGCGAATCCCCCCTTTGGTTGCTCAAGTCGTACCTTCCATGTCTCCACGGTTTCCTGGTGGAGCAGGGATCGCTGGGCCTCGATTTCTTGAGACGCAGGCCTTTGGCCCCGCTCAAGCGCCTCCTTGCGCCATCTAAACAGTGACGCAAGGGCTCTCGCTTCCAGGTCCCATGGAGGGGTCCCAGCTAGGAGACATGCCGCCTCACCGGAGATCGTGCGATATCCCCTTATCACCCTGATGGCCATCGTCCTCTGCGGGCTCAGCAGTCTAGCCACATTGCTGGCCGTCAGGGTCTCCGCCCATACGGGGGCCCCGTATAGGGGCATACTTCGCACGATCGCCAGGTACAGTCTCCTGTAGGGAGCGTTGGGTCCCCTGATGTTGGGCATCAGTCGCGCTAGTGCGGCTGATGCCCCCCTCAGTTTTGGGACCAAACTTCGGAAGTGATGTCCGAAGTTCCACCGGCCATCGAGTACGAGCCCCAGATACTTCATCGAAGGCTCGATGCCGATGCTGACGCCCCCTACACGTAGGCTGGACCCCGCAGGTGGCCCCTTCCGAGGTCCGTGGAAGCACAGAGCCTCGGATTTGTGAAGGGCGACCTCGAGACCCAGCCGCCGAATCCGACCCACGACTTGCGCAACCCCTGCCGTGACCTTTAGTGCTGCGTCACGGTGCGTTGCTCCCCGCGCCGTAACGAGGGTGTCGTCGGCGTAACAAGTTACGCTGACCCCTCGGAGCAACGGACCACGCAGCACCCAGTCGTAACCGATGTTCCACAGGAGCGGCCCTAATACCGATCCCTGTGGAACACCGCACGACACATCCCGCCGACCCGGCCCTAGCCAGCTCGGGTAAGTTATGGCCCTCTCGGAGAGATAGGCCCCGACAATACGACGGAGGTAGGGAGGCACTCCATGGTAAATCAGCGCCTCCTTTACGCAGCTCCAGGGCAGGGTGTTGAAGGCGTTGGCGATGTCAAGAGACACCGCCACCACCACCTCACCCTGAGAGACTGCTTCCTCCGTCAGGCCTCTAATGTGCATGATCGCGTCCACCGTGGAGCGCCCCTGACGAAAGCCAAATTGGCTATCCGCCAGATCAGGCCCCACGCGTGTGAGGTGCCCGACGAGGCGTTGTGCAATAATGCGCTCAAAGAGCTTGCACACCTCGTCGAGCAACACGATCGGCCGGTACCCTGAAGGGGAATTTGCCGGCCGCCCCGCTTTTCGAATCAAGACCAGTTTCCCGGTCTTCCATACCTTGGGAAACTGGCCTTTTTCGAGGCATGCGCTAAAGAGCCCTATTAGTCGAGGCCCAAGTTCCTCGAGAGCAAGGACCCATGCTCGGCCTGGAATGCCGTCGGGTCCAGGGGCGGTGTTTCTGCGGGATTTAAGCCGCAGTACAGCCGCCCCTAACTCACCCTCGGTGATTACGGGCACGTCGTTCTCGCTGCTTTCCGCGTTGGGCGCCTGAGACGGAGCCATGCGCGGAGGAACGTGTTCCTCCGCTCTCGACGGAAACAAAGAGTCCAGGACCTCCTCTAGCCGCTCCGGCTGGAGACTCGGAGTCAGTGGGGGCGCCTTAGGGCGTAATTTGCCTCTTACCATAAGGTACGGGCGCCCCCACGGGTTCCGCTCCAGAGTCTCCAACAGCTCTTCGCGGCCCAATTTTTTGGACCGCTTGATGGCCGTCTGGAGGACCCTCTTGGCCTCCTTGTACCCATCGTAGAGCTCCGTCTCTCGGGCTGCCGCATCGGCTGGGCGGCGACGCCTCCGGCGGAACCTGGTGTACCGGCGGCGCGCGTTAACGCACTCCGTGCGCAATTGCGCGATTTCCAGCGTCCACCAGTACACCTGTTTTCTCGCCGGTCTGGGCCTAGCCCTGGGCATCGCAGCATCGCAGATGTGCGACATGGCTCTCCCGAACCACTCCACCTCGGTATCAACATCGGCAGGCCTGTCCTCTGTCGGAATCCAGGCCTGCACGATGGCCGCCTCCAGGAGAGCCCCCGATCAAGGCGTTGAAGTGCCCAACGCAGTTCCGGGGGATTCGCAATTGTTGGTGGCAGGTTAGGTGAAAGGGAGACGTCGAACCGAATATATCGGTGATCTGACGACGTCTCCTCCTCCTCCTCCACACAGCTCAGGGGTCGCAAACGAAACGTCTATGACTGAGCTGAGCCCCCGCCGCGTCCAGGTTGCGACATTCCCCCGGTTCAGGATGACTAGGCCACGTGTAGTGACCCAGTCCTCCAGTATCCTCCCCCTGTCTCTGGTTTCCCGGGAGCCCCAAGCCTGCGACCAGGCATTGAAGTCTCCCAGGACCAGGACAGGGCGAGGCCGGCATGCTGCGAGAACGACTTCCAGCTCAGGGAGCCATAGCTCAAACTGATGCTGGTCGAGGCTCGGCGAGATGTAAACGGCCACGACAGCCACACCCTCGTATTCCGCCGCGACACAACCCGGACCTCTAGCGATGACCGCTAGCCGCGAGTCGTCCGCGCCGGTCCCCCCAAAGATAGTCGCCAAGCCGTCCAGATCCACTGGGCTTCCCGGGTGAACCCAGTACGGCTCTATAAGCTTGTGCTATAGGATTTAGACAACTGATATACATACTTATATATTTCTAAATACATAGGTACATATACATAGAAAACACCCAAATTGTGGATCATACAAATATTTGGACCGACCCAGTACCTCAGCGCGGCATCATAGTCCGGTACGAGAAAGTTATAAAGTTCCTATAATTCTAAAGTTGGTTTTTTTTTACAGTGTGTGAGGTAGGTATATATAATGCTACTGTAGCGTTTTCTAACAGATCTGAGGTCGGGGCTAGGTATAGTTTAGGTATTTGTACGTCAATTCTATAACTGAAAGGATATTGAATTAGAGATAAAAATCTTTGCGCTATGGTGTTAAGCTAATAATTGCCGATATATATTTACATTTTCTAACAATTTCACCCACGGGTTTACCCGTAAATTACAAGAAATGATTTTTAGGGCCTAGCTCAGTGACAAAAATATTACAGTCTATAAAAAAAACGTATTGTAACGTGGAATTCATAAATAAATGCACGAAACTAAATTCTAACAAATTACTTCACATACTTTTTTGTTTTCATTAATCTTATCTTTTATAATCGATTACTGCTTAAATAAAATATTAGAGATATTAGAGTTTGTCGCTACTGTTCCTTAAATATCTAACAAGAATAATACAAAAAATTCTAACACATTAGTCAGTGAATTAAAAAATAAAAAGAGTTTTCTATAAAATATTATCCCCGCAGTCTGCGCGGGTAGGGAGGGGGTTCGCAGTGCCAGTCGCTAGGATCAAGTATAACCCAGTCGTATCGTCTAAGTAGGTATCGTTTCTTTTCACGCCGCACACCGTTACAATTTTGTACACTTTGTTAGTAGAATTTAAAAAATATGCGATGAAACTATTATAACCAGTAAAATTTTATTAAAACAAACTATTTACATAATAAATTGTTTGTTATTTGTTTGTTTTTATAATGACGTTGCAGTGGTGTAACTAATTAACTGCTAGGCGCAGCTTGTGGCGCAGCGGTCAGGTGACCACAAATATTTTAACTTTCTAGTAATAAAACAGTCAAGTGCGACTGGGACTCACGCACTAAGGGTTCCGTACAAAATTGACGACTTTAAAAACTATTTACTTTCTATCCCACTGGAAAACTGACATCAACGGTATCTTTCCATTCGCCTACCTACACATAGATTGCTACCAGGTGGCAATTGGGAATAAAATTCCCATTTGCCATCAAGTGCGTATTGGGAATTTATTGCCCCCACTTTAACTCTGCGTTGTTGTTTGATTTTCCGATTTTCCTTTCCACTTGAGACGGTCATTATGCGTGAAAAATAGGTTTTATGATAACAGAAGATACTTACCTGGTTAAACTTTTTTGCGGCGTGGTGTTTTATATTTAACAGTCCAGTCTTGATTCTTTCGAATTATTATTATAATAAACAATTTTTTAAAACTAGGTGTCATCTGACTATGCTATGCTTGGGAAAATTTCAGGGATAACTTGTCTACTAATGCCGAAATTGGACTACTCCTAGTATCAAGTATCTCTTAAGTATAGTGTCTCTTAGCCCGACTTTATTTTACTGTTGAGACGCTGGAAAGGCAAACTGCATTAACAGCCAATTTGGTCGAATATGAGTTATATATATCGTTAGAATCGCCTGATTTTTCTCTTTCGAATGGTCTATAGGTAACGATTTAATCTGAGCACTTTGGTGGTCGTTCAGACACCGGTGATTTTCGATATTTTAGTATATTTTTGTGTTTTTAACACTCAATTTTTGATTTTGGTTCATAAAGCGCCCATGACAGCAGCTAAATACTGATAAGTCATTTAGCCTGCACATGATTTAAAAGATCATTATTTTAAAACATATAGCCATTCCATTTTTAGAAATTTTCACGGCATAAAACATTTTAGTGGTTGGTAATTATTATAGAATTTCAAAATAAGTCAATTTACTGGTCAATAAATTTTAGTTTATTGTCGTATAAAGCCTTTTACCTTCCTTCTAATTGTAAAAATTAGGACGCTAAACCAATTTTGTCGATGGCCCTTACTAATAAATTGGTCGATAACACAATTTTACCTGAATTTATTTTGATGTGTTTAGAGCACATAAGCTACTCTGCTTAATGCAAAATTCATTTTATTAGTGTGAGAAAACCACCAAAAAAGAAAGACAAATATAAAACACTGGTGGTTAGACTATACGTCAAGGTCGTCGTTTGCAGTTAGACCGCGGCTGTTAGCTAAGAGCCAAACGTTCTGTGGGTACTTCAGCCACCTATACGGTATAAAACTGGGAGACTACACCCATTGTCACTAGTCATAATTGACTAGTGACAACGGGTGTCATCTTCCACGATTATAACGAATGCTAATTTCTGGACATTTGCGAAGGCGAATATCTGCAGCCGATATTTGCACAAATGCGAAAACCTACTTATTGAATTCCAAATTTGCGTCACTTCACTTCACACGTTACAAAAATTGATTAAATTATAAAAGTATATTAATTAGTATTGCAGCTAACGGGATATTTTCCATGTGTTATTGAGAATATTTGATATTTCGGCATATGGTCAGTATGTGCATCTTTATCACAAACGGTCCACTGAATCTGTTCATGAATACCATAGATGTGTTCAAAGAAAAATAACAAACAATATAAAGATAAGAAGAAATAAACACATTCAAAGACGAATACAGAAATGAAAGTAGATTGCGGACGTTCTTCGTGGGGCTAAAAAGCAGCCACACGCAGCAAGACCTATAAGACGTTTTTAAGGTTAACATCTGCAAACATAGCGTAGCGTCTTACGATCTGGTTAATATAAAAAACCGCTATCATTAAAGTAGAACACCTACGATGCAATATCCAGTCTTTCTAGCCCTGCAAAACAGCCGGACCAAATGGCGCAAGGAGGCGCTGGAGCGGGGCCACAGGCCTGCGTCTCGAGAAATCGAGGCTCAGCGGTCCCAGCTCCACCAGGAAGCCATGGAGACCTGGAAGGTGCGACTTGAGCAACCGAAGGGGGATTCGCCGCAATCGCGGCGGTCAGACCGGTCATGGACAAGTTGCTGGAGAAGAGCCATGGTGCTCTCTCCTGCCGGTTGTCACAGATACTTACCAGCCACGGGAGCTTCGGTAAGTATCTGTGGCGAATACACCGGAAAACCACGGCCGAGTGCCAGCACTGCAAGGAGCGCAGCGAGGACACAGCGCTTTACACATTGGTGGAATGCACGGTGTGGGCGCAATAGCGCCAGGTCCTCGTGGCAGGTCTGGACGTGGACACTCTCTTGCTGGAGACGATGGTACGAGCCATGATCTCCAGCGGGAGTAAGTGGGTTACAGAAGCAGGCCCTAGACGACAGCGTGATGTGAGGGATTCATGCACGCCGCCAAAGATGCGGGATAGCACTCAAACCCCCCGCCCCCTAAATGAGGCCGCAGTGGTAGCCGTAGATTTGTTGGGAGTCCTGGGATATACTTTCGAGGGCTTACCCGGGGCTCCCAACCGTAGGCTGTTAGGCATAATACCAAAGCAGTTCGCGTTAGGGTACTTCTTTGACGTCAAGGAATCTTCAATTCTCCGGTATTAATAGAAACTACCCTAAACTGCGAAAAAAGTGACAAATACATAAAAATGGGTGAAACAGAAAATGCTGAGACACCGGCTGATGGAGTCAGAGATGGCAGCCGTAACTTGCACGATACACGTGAGTAAGGGAGGATACCTATCGCTACTTATGTGATGTCTGGTAATAAGATGAATAATAATAAAATTAAGAGGATGCTCATAATAATATACACATAGGTATATTCCGACTTTGGGGAACTCTTTGTTCTCTCTGAAGAAGGCTCTGGCACAATGTGTAAAGCAAAGAGACGAACCTAAATTAAGATAATGCAAAGCAGTGCTGAACCAGTGAGACTGAACAACCACGCTCTAGAAGTGATCCAAATAATTAAAGAAATGGTGTCAATGTGTGAAATCACCGCAATCACTGAGAGCGCGCAAATAATTTACTACCAAACAAACTCGGGAAAGGCAACCATATACAGCGACAGTGAAGTGGCATTGAAATATAAGTAAGAAAATAATAACATCAGCAATCGTGAAGGAATATAGAAAGTCACTTGACATGTTGGAGGAAAAGACCGAAGTATACGTACATAGATTGGGTACCTGGAACCTAGGGAATTTCGGGTGACGAAACAGTAAATAATCTAGCCCCAGAGGGACCAGATGAATGCTTGGTTGAACCTAAGACTGAACTTCCCATCGCTCATAAAATCACCAAGGGCGTTATCAGCAGGAGCATAATGACAACGAGAAGTTTAATCTTAGATTGAGATTTTCAACGGGAATGAGATAGTCAAAGCTAACAAGAGGAAATATGAGGCTAGTTAACGAGATAATTACAGGACATTGTAGCCTGAATAGTACTTGACAGTACTGGTTAAGAGTGATGGATTACCCCTCACGACCGATATGCTCCTGCTGGAGACCAGTCTCAACTTATGGCTGAGTATAAAATAATTTCAATTAGCAGATCTAAGATTATGGGTACGACAAGAAAAAACCAAGAAAATTTCCAGTATCTGGATGGGTCAGATAGTACGATCCTGTTAATAAACGAGAATTTGACCAGACGCCGTGAAAACTACTGGAATACTCATACTCATCTTTAGGGGAAGTCTGGGGAAACCGATTGTGTGGTGTTACACGCACAAAATAAAGCTTTTCCATTTTAATAACAGGGATTCATTTCAGAATCGTGTAGTTTTATTTTTATGATAATCCATAAAGTTACGCTCTTGATTTTTAAGGCGGCATCGAGCGAAAAATGGCAAAACGATAGTTACCATTTCGTTGATTCAAACAATTCTATTTGCACAATTTGCATAAAAAATTAATATGTATGTCAGCAAGAACCAATGCATCATTACTGATACTCACAATCAGGATATAATTAATAGGTATTTAGAAAAATACGTTTAAAAATCACCAATATCTAAAAAATCTTATTCTACTGTTTAAGGGATTTAACAAAATTGGATGTAGTTTACTATGTATATCTTTACTTTCAATAAACTACACTTCATAAACTACAATTAGTAATTCTAATATTTTACCTACGTTAAAATTTTAATTCATTAATACCTAAAAACAAAAGAGTTGCCTAAGTTTCTCATACATTTCTGCGAGCACGCAGCTTGCCGACTGACAAACCTTAGTGATCCGCAAGAGCTCAGAGCGAGTACACGTCTCGTTGCGTCGCAAAAAATAGAAATATTTACGTAAAGCATAGCGTGTACGCACACTTGGACGTGCAAACAAAAAAGAGGTAAGTACATTTTCAAGTTTTTTTACTTATGTACGCAATTGTAGTGGAAGATGAATAGAAATAGGTCCATAATATTTTTTTTTATATTAATAGGTTAACGACTACAATAAATCGTATGTTCTATATCTGGTTTCCTTGCAATTATTGTAACTCAATTTAAGATGTTCTTTATAAACTATCGCGGTTTTTAGACCGAATGTCTGAGTTATCTGAAAATGTGTTATTTAACAAAAAATATTGTATTTCACAGAAAATGGGACGACGCAAGGAAAAGTATTATAAATAGAAAAGTGGGCGAGATTCCGCAAAAATAGGATATCTTACTACAAGTAGCACGATAAGTTATTTGTATTTTTTGGTGTTCCGTTCTCAATGGGAAAAAATGGGACCCTATAACTGTGACTCAGTCTATCATCTGATTGGATCTCATAAACCATGATAGCTAAAAATTATAAATTGTCATTTGTTTGTATGTATTATGATGGTATTGTGGCTGAAGGCCACATTTTAATCTTCAAAATATTCGAATAATATGACGGCGCGTTGACAGTGGAACGAGAGTGACACCTGCCATTTGTAAGGTTTCGTTTGTAATTGCAATGAAGGTAGTTGAATAATGAACGAGTGGGGAATGATTATAAATACCGGCAACGCCATTTTGTGAGGCTCAGTCTTAAGCTAGACGTCAGTAGATAGAAACGTGAAAGTATATGGGCAATGGAGAATATTGTTATCGGTGGAATGGTGAGCATTTATGATCATAGTAAAGGCGGCCGCCTCAAACCTGCTTGTATGGGTTGCAAGCCCCAGACACTGTTGCAATGTTCCTCCTTGTGCCACGCGGTTATAGGTTTAGTAGTGTTTAATTAAGTAAGTGTACCGTGACATGTTCATAATGGTTATCTGGTGATTGCTTTGTCCGTTACTCGTCCAAATACCCACGTGGCAAGCTTTGGCCGATCCTAACCTAACATAAGTGTGGAATCGCCTACAAATAGATATAAATTCACAAATAGGTTAAGGGTGTTTTGCAATGTAAATATTATCAAAATACACATTTGAGTCTATGAATATGATCTTTAATTGCCTCGTTGATCCATAGTATATAAGTAATAAGGTCGTCTATAATGATGTCAACAATACACTCCTGAAAGTAGTACATTGTGTAACACTAATATTCTTAGCCTGAATGGTAACAAAACTAAATGTAGACTAAACAAAGTCAGCAATTATTTCCTGGGTAACTGTATACGTTTTTACAATAGGCTTCCACATGACATAAAAAGTATGCACTTAATTAAGTTCAAAAGTGTATAAAAAGTACCAAAATTACACTGCATGGGTTACTATAGAATTGACGATTATTTGCTTGACAAGGAAGCCTGGAAATGATCTGCTCGCTCTACTGCATTCTCAAACAACATTTTGTGATTTTTTTTTATATTCGGCTCGCCAAATTGACGTCGCCACCAGCCTGATGGTAAGCCGTAGCGCATCTAGCGATTGGGGGCCACTTTTGACAGTGGTCCTCAAGTTGACGGCCCTGTGATGTGCCTCTTCACGCTCCTTTGAAAGAACCCGGGTTGTATATGAGGGAAACACGTGTGCGGGCAGGTTTTCTTCACTGTGTATGAGTGGCAACTCTCTCAGCCAAGGACGCTATGGTTCTTCGCTGCGCTAACGGTTCGAGGCCTCCCGTCACCTCAGGTCAACCAATTATTAGGATAGCACGTCTCTGCATAGCGTCAAGCGCGTCTAGTAAGTACCTCGTGGAGTTATCCCAAAGGTGAGAACAGTACTCGACGCAGGTACCGTTTCACCTTATTTAGGACTTCGAGTTTCCGCAAGGCAAGCCCAATACAACTCTCTATGTAGTTTTTGTGATTGAGCTCACGCCGGACGTCTTTACCGAGGATCTCCAGGTTGTCCTTTAGTGGAACCGTAATGCTCTGAAGAGAGGGTAGGGAAAGGAATGGGGACTTCTTAGCTGTAAACGCACACGCCTGTGTTTTTCTGGCATTGAACTCGACCACGTTGTCTGAATCCCATTTCGCAATGCGACCCAGGTCCCAGTCGAGATCTGCCACGAGTTGTCATCTCTTCTCCTCCACGTCGCAAAGCCCCTCCGCTGGACGGCCAGAATAGCTCCCATGCAGAGTACTATCATCCGAATAACAATGAATGCACCCAAGGGACAGCATGTCATTGATATGCAGAAGAAAGAGAGTTGGGAATAACGTTTCGCAAGTACAAGTCACACACGTCACACGTGTGCCAAATACCTAAATGTTTTTTTTTAGTAAAATGAAACTAAGTAATAATTTCTGAATAGCTATATTATTGTTTTTTTAGTTTGAGTTTGCCCACGGGAAAAAATATCAGTGGTCTATAAATATTTGTTCACAAACAAAAAATACGTTTGTTGAATGAGAGCCTGCCTTAAAATGTATTATTTTTCTATGATTTGGATTTGTTGTTAAAACAGAAATTTTAACTCCTGTTGACGGACAGCCGTGTCTCAGCGATGGGGTCCTGTTTTTTACCCTTTGGGTACGGAACCCTAAAGACTAGGTGAAATGTGTATGTGCCTCTGCCGATCCTTTCAGCGTTAAGGCGTGTCTATATACAAGCTGTAGATTTAGTAGTGTGCAGTACTTGCACACGTGATTCTACTGCCTACACTCGTTAATACTGTGTGATAAAAAAAAAAAAATATTTTTTTGTCTTTTTTCATATTGAATTCGTTTTTTAATTCCAACGGGAACTCTGCCTAACCTCCACTGACTAATAATACGTACCAAAAAACGGCAAAAGGTGAGCGGTGAACGCTCGAACGCAGCCAGTATACCTAATACCTACAAACGATCAGCTGGACGCTAGAGGTCATGGCACTGGATAATAAATAGGCATTATGCGAGTATCATTTACAATCTTTCGCTTTTTAGATTTATTATTAATTATTGAGTACTTACTTAAATTTATGTTCACGTATTATTGGCCAGTGGGTACAGGCAGAGGTCCTTTGCAAATAAAATCAAATTTAACATGAAAAAAAAAAAACGTTTTTTTTTATCACAAAATATTAACGGGTGTAGGCAGTAGAGTCACGTGTGCAAGTATTGCACACTACTAAATCTACAGCCGGTATATGTATGGTACATACATATGTATGTATGTACCTATATAAGTACCTATTAATATCTGCTGCCTAGCACTAGTACTGCACTTTCGGATCAGATGGCGCTTTGTAAAAGAATAACAAATGTCCGTGTCATATTAATACGGTCCACTGTATTTAAACTTATCTAAACGTACTCATAATATAAAAAGTAGTCATGATCTTTTCGAGCCATTCGTCTCAATAAAAATACTAATATTTTTTGAAATTTCTGAGTTGCCTAATGTTGCGTTGCGACCAAACAGAGCGACTGTCGCTGAGAGAATTGTCTATGTGTGAGTGCCGCACGCACACATCTGAACCGCCGATTCAAAACACCGAAAGTGCCGCTGCCTCGTGCGCTCGGACGGGCCTTAAGAAAAATCAGTATAAAAATATAATGTAATTTGAAGATTATTTTACCGATCACTTCCATAAGTCATTCATATTGGGAGATAATACTAAAAGTCTAGGAGTGACTTAACGTTTAATGCCGGATAAGATAATCTGGCTGTCATCGTTTGACTTGATTCAGCCCGATAAAACATTTTACTTTGATGTGAAACTATGCTGAACAGAATATAAAACATTTATCTAGTTCGTTTTATACAGCTATTTGATCATTCAAACGTCTTTAGCGAACCGCAATGAGGATGTTACAGTAACTTAAGTCATTTTTACCTTACCAAAATTATGTTGTGCATTGTATTATCTCCAATATATTAGGAAGGAGGATACATACATTTTTTTATTTATATACATTTCATAGTAAACGTTATTTTATAATAACCATTCTGATTTACAATGGGATTACTCAAGTGGTTAATTAGTTATGATTTTTTTTGCAAAATATGAAACTTTAAATGCCTCTCCTGAACAATTCATATAATGGTCGTTAATGCAATTAGCCTTTCCAGCGTCGATATCGCTACTATACGTGCCAATTTGAAGAACTGAGATCGTAAAGGAATTAGTAAACAATAGACTAACATTATCATTTCATTGTGCAGTCTCAAGTGGAATCGGAATCGATCGATCGAATAATAATAACCGACGAGAGACCGTCGACTGCGCATGCGTACCACGGCTGCGCGCCGCCGCGTCGATGTCTCTCGCGCCGTTTTGAATTATGTTCGCGCCAATTTAAAGTTTTTGTTATTATATTACATATTTCTTGACTAATGTGTTAGAATTTTTTGTATTATTCTTGTTAGATATTTAAGGAACAGTAGCGACAAACTCTAATATCTCTAATATTTTATTTAAGCAGTAATCGATTATAAAAGATAAGATTAATGAAAACAAAAAAGTATGTGAAGTAATTTGTTAGAATTTAGTTTCGTGCATTTATTTATGAATTCCACGTTACAATACGTTTTTTTTATAGACTGTAATATTTTTGTCACTGAGCTAGGCCCTAAAAATCATTTCTTGTAATTTACGGGTAAACCCGTGGGTGAAATTGTTAGAAAATGTAAATATATATCGGCAATTATTAGCTTAACACCATAGCGCAAAGATTTTTATCTCTAATTCAATATCCTTTCAGTTATAGAATTGACGTACAAATACCTAAACTATACCTAGCCCCGACCTCAGATCTGTTAGAAAACGCTACAGTAGCATTATATATACCTACCTCACACACTGTAAAAAAAAAACCAACTTTAGAATTATAGGAACTTTTGAAACTTAAAACACTTAGTTTTACTGGACTATCACTGCCGAATGCGCCACCGAAGCAGTCATTTTTTTTTGAATTTCGAGGCAGAAAATATAATATTAGTAAGGGCTTACCCTCAGCGCCGTGTCTTGATTTCCTTCCAGATAATATACGGCAGCGTCCCTACGAACCCCATTGGTCAAGTCCATACCTAACAGTAGAGCTATAGAGCAACCCTCGCGAGACAGAGCATCATTCACGGCCGACAAAGCGCCGGGTTTTTGAAGGAATTCCTAGAAAAAATCGTTTGAAAATTTTAAATCCATTCAAGCGCGTTGCGTTTCTTTAGTACGTCAGGTTGCTTGAAAATTTCAACCAAGTGACGTCACAATCTGCACTTGTCCATTTCAACACGGCAATAAGTCCATCACGTGGGACAAAAAACTATGGCGAAATGTAGGCTTATATTATGCCTCTACCTACTCCATCGGGGATAAGATCCTATGAACCCCATTGGTCAAAGTCCATACCTAACAGAAGAGCTATAGAGCAACCCTCGCGAGACAGAGCATCATTCAGGGCCGACAAAGCGCCAGGTTTTTGAAGAAATTCCTAGAAAAAATCATTGAATTGAAAATTCTTAATCCAGCCAAAGCTCGTTCCGTTGGGCGTTACTTTAGTACGCTCGATTGCTTGAAATTTTTTAACCGAGTGACGTCACAATCTAATGTCCATTTCAACACGGCAATAAGTTCATCACATATTACGTGGGACAAAAAACTATAAATGGCGAAATATAGGCTTATATAATGCCTCTACCTACTCCTTCGGGGATAAAGTCCCTAAGAACCCCATTCGTCAAGTACAACCCTCGCGTGTCTGAGCATCGTTTAGGGGCGACAAAGCGGCGGGGGGTTTGAAGAAAGCAAAGTCTCATAAATAGGGTTCCTTTTTTCCTCTTTGGGTTTACCCAAATTATTTAACAATTATTTTGGGTATTTTAAAAGTATTTCCTAGGAAAAACAAGAAAACAGAAAAAAAGTTTTTTTATTCACTAGCCTTCGAGATAAATAATAACGAGGAATTTAAAAATAAGGAGAAAAGCGTAAATTTGAAAATTAAAATGCCGGTCACGTGCGAGTCCCATCTATATCTATAGATAGACTGACCTGACTGACGCTAGCAACTTCGTTTACGCCACATACGGTGTATGAAAGGATATGTATTTTTTAAACAGACTCATGGGAGGCTTTCGGCGCGGACTGAATTATTTTACAATAGCCTTAATCATTAAGCTCTTTTATGAGTAAGCCAACACGCCTGTTTAGATTAACCCTCCCATTCAAAGGGATCCTTGCGAAAATTACATACATACATACATATACTCACGCCTTTATCCCCGAAGGGGTAGGCAGAGGCCAACCGGCCCACATTTCACCGTGTACAATTCGGTCCCACGTAACAGGTGGTGAGCCCATCGCCGTGTTGAAATGGACCGCCGCCGTCAGAGCCTCGTCCGTTGTTCAGCAGGTGCACGAGCTTGCACGTGAGGTTGACTTGGGCCCGAGGATGGTAGGGCCCCACTACACCCTGCGAAAAATGAGATGTCTCTAATTCCTAAACTACAAAACCTTCAACATTGAAACTTGTGTGAAACATTTCTTAAAGTATTCCCTTTGTAACACAAAAATTTTTTTTGAATCGGACCACGCTTTGTGAAGTTACAACTAAAATACCGTTTTGTTTTCATCCTCTCTCCCAAAGGAACAGCGTAAAATAGCGGGATGAAAAGTATCCTATAACCTTCCTCGGATTATAAGCTGTGATTGTACTAAGTTTCATTTAAATCGATTCAGTAGTTTCGGCGTGATACCTATTCAGGATACAGAAAGAGAGACATGAAAAATTTAAATTACATATTCGGCATCAGTATCGATTAGAGAATGCCCTACAATTAAAATTTTCAAAATATGTATATCCATACTAAAATTTGTAAAGCTGAAGAGTTTATTTGTTTGTTTGTTTGAACGCTAGGATCTCAGGAACTACTGGTTGGATTTAGAAAATTCTTTTACAGTTTGATAGTCCATCTATTGAGAATGGCTATAGGCTATATAACATCACGCTAAAGTAAATAGGAACGGCGCAGCAATCAAGAATGTTTCGAAAACGGGGACAATTTTTTACCGTCTGAGAGCTTCCGAAGCGTACGCTGCGTAAGTGGTTTAAGTTAAAAATTGTGTATTACAAAATTGTTTCTCTTAAAAAGTTCTAAAAAAAGTCCGCGACAGCATGTCTATCTTTTAAGATTCGCTCACAATAACCTAATTTGTCTATCTCTTAAGAGCGTAAATTCGGTTTTCAAATTTCTTTACGATCGTAAGAAATCAGCCGGCGCGGCGCACATATCCTTATAGTGCCAATTGTTGCTACTAACAAGTTTGATACTTTTGTTTTCCTTGATGTATTACCGGTGTCATATTCTTAGTCTAAGCGTTCAATCTTTTAATTTAATTTTTATGTTAGTAATATTAGTTAATAATTATTGATTATTTTATTGCAAATTGATTGATATTAAGTAGTGATAGAATTAATAAAGTTGACATTTATTTACCTAACTAATATCAATATTGCAATTAGAAATATCGAACCGAAGGAACCGATGTGCATGGATGAAAAGAAAAATGAAAGTTGAAGAAGCAAGTGAGGTGTGTATGGAGCGTGCCGTGTGGCGCTCGGTTCTTTCTGCCTACCCCGCAAGGGATTTGGCGTGAAGATAGTATAGTATATAATACACACATACATGAAAACGGTCCACAAGTTTATTTTTAAAGTATCTAAATATACGAAAATTGTAGAAAGTAATGGACAATATTCTATTTAACACTATAAATATTTAAATTTGACAATAATCATAGTTAAAAACAATAATATTAACGTAGCAATGCGCAGGCGCTTGGCATGGTCAGATGTTTTGCTGCCTACTGCAGATTCAGTGCTGGCAGGAACGTTAAAATATTTTTAATAAATAATCAATAAATATTGTTGGATATTCTCACACAACATCATCTAGCTCAAACTAAGCTATAAGCTTGAGCTATGGGATCTAAATCTAATCTTAATTGATAGTAGGTGTTTTTCATTTACAACAACCAAATATTTATTAAGAGGTATGTGCATAACAATGCACACCGCCAAGAAAAATTCATTCCGTATCGGCATTGACAGATTATTAGATACCTACTAAGATGAATTTTGGGAGGGACCGAACTGAGTTTCTTGGGGTGTTCTTCTCACTTTGTAGCATTTCCGAAAAAATGTTGACAAACCTATTTTTTTTTAATTTCAAAGGTAATAAATTTTATTTACATTTTATTTTATCGGCTCTTTCTGGGCTCAATCATTTTGGGCAACAGACATTAGTCGTAAAAATTTAACAATTTAGGCTCCGTCCTCGTAGTCCAGAACTCGTCATCTTGCGAAATATTTACTGTGCTTATGGGCAAATTAGTGTTCAGTCTACACCGCAAATGTTGGCTTGACTGAAAGTAATTTTAATACAATTCATTAAAAATATTTATTATATACACAAGATCACTAGAAGATAAAATAAACGCAGCTTCTCACTTAATTTGAAGTTGGCCTTGGATTTTAAAATACCAGGCATGCTTTGTAAACAGATCCGTTTTTCTCCATAATTTAATTTTACCATCTGCTATGGCTTGTACCACATCCATGTATATAGGGACTGTTCTAGGTTAAATGATTGATTGATTGGTTATTAGGTCGTCTACAACAATGTTCTTTAGCAGTGGTGAGACCACGCCCCCTTGTGGACAACCTTTGGCCATGGCTGCGCACTGGTTTCTGCTTGTCTGTAGCTTTAAAATGAATTTGTTTAGCATGTTATCTATCCATTCACTGACTACCGTGTATACTCGGTGTTTTGCCAGTGCCGTGGTTATGCTTCTTCGGTCGAAAGCTCCCTCTATGTTTATGAAAGTGCCGAGGCACATTGATTGATTGATTCTGGATGACCTCTTCTATTTTGTGTACTACTGCATGTAGTGCTGAGTCTATAGACTTGCCGGGGGCATTATGCGCGTTGGTTGGAATGCAGTGGCTTGTTTTGAAGGGCCGTCCCTCGTTTGTCTCTGTCACACAATCTTTCCAGAGTTTTTAGCAGGAAAGCCGAAGGGCTTATCGGTCTGTATAACCAGAGGTCTGAATCACAAACATAATCCCTTTACCGGGTTTTGGTATAAAGATCACTTAGACCTCTCTCCACAGTCTGGGTCACAGTCCCATTCATTGTCTGGCGTATAGATACTATGTAACTGACAATATCAACTTGTGTCCTCCCCCATTTTATCACTACAGGGAAGACTTCATCCTGTCCTGGAGATTTGAAGGACTTGAAGCTGTTAATTACCCATTCAGTTTTTTGTAAGTTGACGGAATAGATTAGAACAGGTCTTGCGAGCTCCCACTGGACTTCTTCTGTGGATACGTTTTCCACAAGCCACATGAGTGTCTGCAGCAATTGGCATTCTTGGAAGTGCGTTTGTATCAAAATACTCTCGGCTTCTTTTCATGATAGTTAACGTTAGTAGAATGATGTAGTGGTAATTTATATGTTATTAATTTATTGTTTTCGAGTAATTCATGGATTTAGTGGTCATTATATAATGTTAATTTGCCTTTGAAAATGCCGATAGGTTCCACCAAGTGCCATCAATTAACAGTATAAATAATTCTTTTCATGTGTGGGTCAGGCCGCCGCGCCGTCAGGTTTCTTTATAGATACGGACAGTTCTGTCACTTGTTTGGCTAGTATTAGTCTGACTCTATCAGAGGTTTCTCCAAGACTTGGTACTTTTGTATCTCAGTCGCTACTTGTATTTTGCTTTAGCGGCTTTATAGCCGTCCCAATCCTGGTCTGGTTCCTCACAGGTGTTCCATAATTACCACTTATGAAAATGGTGTGTTAATGTGTTATTATCAATACCACACGAATAGTGACTACCTGCCTTGCGTATAATACCTACACCTACGCTGTTCGTGAAGAAAATAGTGCAACTGTAAAAGCTTATAACTTGGTCAGTTTTCGTAAGGTGCATTTAATTTTTTTTATACAATATTTCGAAGCCAAACTCTAGTCGGGGTGTCTGTGCTTTGCACTATACAAAAGTTCACGTTGTATATCGACCATAAATATTTCTATATATTATATTATACGTCACAAAGTACTAAGATTGTTTGGTCACGCTAGAATTAGACTATTTTTGTTCATTTTTTCGTATTCAAAAATGGAACATCGAGCGACATGACCACTCTCTGAGAGCCTCTCGGCGGTACTAAATCGTATTTGTTCGCGTATCTGCATTTATAGGGGTTCACAAAATACTTTGTAAAAAAAA
Source organism: Miltochrista miniata (assembly GCA_933228765.1). Classification (NCBI taxonomy): domain Eukaryota; kingdom Metazoa; phylum Arthropoda; class Insecta; order Lepidoptera; family Erebidae; genus Miltochrista; species Miltochrista miniata. The sequence continues at coordinate 10,373,698 of OW121772.1, forward strand.
ATCTGTATCTAGTTACTTAAAAAGAAATATTTTTATTGTCAAAGGAGAAGTTCTGACATAATATTACATAATTATCATAATGATTTAAACTACAGAAGCTGGTGAAAAGGCTACTTTATTTTAGTGAAATTTCTCACTATTTGAGCAAACTTTACAGTCATTTTTCTCTAAAAAAAGGAACCTACCTGATATCAGGTTATTCTACAAACAGATAGCCAACCCCCTTTGCAATTGCTTCGTATCCCTTGTTCATTAAATTTATCAGTAATTTGATATGAATTTAAGCATCGAAAACTATGCAAATCGTATGATTTGAAAAACCTGTTTCACTTTCATTGATAATTACCATATGTAATCCGTAGTTAGGTAAAATATGTTTTAATAAACGTTTAAAGAGCTAAATTTACTAAGTATGTTAGTGAATACCATGTTTGTACGATAAATATTTAATGACTTTAAATGCAATGAAAAGTATGGTTTCTGAGCAATATGTGGCGCGAAATATGTTAGCCCTCTTAAGGTTCGCTCACAATAGTTTAAAACTGAAGAGTTTGTTTGTGCTAGGATCTCAGAAACTACTGGCACAGATTAAATAATAGTTACTACGTAACAGATACATCACTCCCATACTAAACCTCAAAAATATTAGCTAAAACATATCGCTACAGTGGAAAATATTCTCTACGACGTATTCCGAGAGTCGAGTTTCATGCGCACACCGTATGATTGCGCCATCGAGTGACAACTATTGACAACATTAGGGTTGTAAGCACGGAACAAAAATACATATAACTACAAAAAACAATAAACACTGTGTCTGAAAAAAAACTTTATTATATTTTATAACTTCTTCTTTACATACGAATTATATTCTAACTAGCTGATGCTCGCAGCTTAGCCCGCGTAAAAGTTTGTTCCTTTTCCCGGTTCCAATGGGAACTTATTCCCGGGATAGAAAGTAACCTATGTGTTATTCCAAACTACAATCTATCCCTGTATCAAATTTTAGCTAAATCCGTTGAGCCGTTAGAGCGTGAAAGAGTAACAAACATCAACACATCTACACATCCGCACTCAAACACTTTCGCATTTAATTTAAGAATATTAGTAAGAAGTAAGATGAAAAAAAAAAAGCAACAATAAATAAAGCGAAATATTATTTTACGCGGGTAATGTACATTGGCTGTGCGCACTTCGCTCGGTCTGGCGTGTGGCAGCCCTCTGCCGATCGGCCACGTTAGTTCTGCTACGTTATACTTAGGAGTAGGTGCTTATAACACGACTTGTAGCGAGTGACGGAGGCCTGCTACTGGTTGCATTTCTATGAAAATTATTTTACAGTTTAATAGGCAATTTATTGAGAATGGTTAATGACAATATAACATCACGCTAAGACGAATAGGGGCGGAGCAGCCATGAATAATGATTTGAGAACGGGGAAAATTTCTTTCTTTTCAGAGCTTCCATTGCGTACACTGCTTAAATGGTTAAAATTACCTAAAAATAGTGTATTATAAAATGGTTCCTCTTAAAAAGTTATAAAACAAAGTCCTTAACAGTTTACGGTTTGCTTACAATAACCCTTTTAATAAGTTTTAAAATATGAGCGAGGCGACGACGGCAGTAATCGTGGTCTGCAGTGGTAGCCAGTCAAGTGAACGATAAAAACCGGTCAAGTGCGAGTCGGATCCGTACCAAAAAAGGACGGGCGCAAGTAAATGCGACGGGAAACATTATATCCTTAAATATTTATACCACACCTCTCTTTCTCACTCCCATGTGACGCAAACGAAGTTGCGCGGGTCAGCTAGGGTATAGATAAATCAAATTGTTTATTCCATGTGGGCGTTATCACGTAAATATATAATCCTACTATCCTACTATCATCATAATCAATAAACATATAATAAAACTCTAGAGGGTCGAGAGTCTGTACATGGAAGATATATTTCGAAAATTTTAATTGTAGGGCGTTCTCTAATCGATACTGAAGCCGAAAACATAATTTAAAATTTTCATGTCTGTCTGTCTGTCTGTTTGTATCCCGAACAAGTATCACGCCGAAACTACTGAATCGATTTGAATGGAACTTGGTACAATCAGAGCTTATAATCCGAGGAAGGTTCTAGGATACTTTTGATCCCGATATTTTGTGCCATTCCTTTGAGAGAGGGGATGAAAGACAAAATGGTTTTTCAGTTGTAATTTTTCAACGCATGGTCCGATTTCTAATATTTTTTTAGTGTTGGAAAGGGAGTATTTTAAGGATTGTTCCGCACAAGTTTCAATATTGAGGGTTTTGTAGTTCAGAAATTAGAGACATCTCAACTTTCGCAAAACTTGGAATTCAAGGGTTCCTTCGAATGTGAGGGTAAATCTAAACTGGCGTGTTGGCTTAATCATAAAACAGCTAAATGATTAAGACTATTGTAAAACAATTCAGACTTTTATAATAGACGGAATCTTTAAGATCTTTTATGATTAAGCAAACAGGGCAGTTTCACACGCTCCTAGGACTCTGATGAAGAAATACCTCTCCTTCATGGACTTTATGTGACGTAAACGAAGTTGCGAGGGTCAGCTAGTCATATTATAAATGTGAAAGTTTGGGAAGATGTTTGGATGTTTGTTACTCAATCACGCTCTAACCGCTGAACGGATCGGGCTGAAATTTGGTACAGAGATAGAGTATAGTCTGTAATAACACATAGGCTACTTTTTATCCCGGGAATAAGTTCCTAAGGGAACAAATTTCACGCGGGCGAAGCTGCGGGCATCAGCTAGTAAATACCTAAATAAATAAATTGAACTCTTACCTTAACAAGTAAAGGGAAGCTAGGCACATACACAGAATTGACGATTTTAAGGTCCTTTTTGAGCAATTGCGCGGGAGTCAGTTTAGACACATCGCTTCTTGCCTGTAATAAGCTATTCAGTACACGATCACTGAAAAGGAGATAAGCAGACATTAAATTACACTAACGTCCATACACCGCACATACAACATAAATGAGCGTTTCAATAGATCGTTCCTCTGTCGAACTATAAAAACCTGGAATGACCTGCCCGCACACGTGTTTCCCTCATCATACAATTCCGGGTTGTTCAAGAGGAGCGTGAAGAGGCACATCATAGGGCCGCCAACTTGAGGACCACTGTCAGAAGTGTTACGGACTGTGAGACTGGCCCCCAATCGCTAGATGCGCCACGGCTATCCATCAGTGGCGATGTCAATTTGGCGAGCTTAATATAAAAAAAGTACTAATAGTTATAAATGCGAAAGTTGTGAGCGTGTATGTTTGTTACGTTCTAACGGCTGAACTGATATCGCCGTGGTGGAGGAATATAATATATAATAGTTTGGAATAACGCATAAGCTTCTTTCTGTCCCGGGAATAAGTTCCCATGGGAAACAGGGACTGTTACGTTTTCACGCCTAACAGCTGAACCGATTTCGATGAAATTTGGTATAGACATAGTTTGAGTCCAAGAGAAGGAGATAGGCAAATTTTTTACCGACTGCGCAAAAAGAGGGTAATGATTTTACGCGATAACGTCTTCCACGCACTTTTTTCTACTCTTTTTTACAAGATGTAGTACACATTATACAGAGGGTTCCGTAGCAAAAAAATGAAAAATAAAATTAACTTAGCACAAAGTAATAGGTAGTATATTTAGTTTTATCAGATTTTATTGAATGTAATACTGAAATCGGCGCCAAGTAAAACTATAGGTTTAGGTAGATATTATTAATCTTCATAGAAATATTGGCACCGACTTCAGTATTACAGTCAATAATCTATACTAATATTATAAAGAAGTAAAGTTTGTGTTTGTTAAATTGTAAGGGGTAATCTCGGGATCTACTAAACCGATTTTAAAAATTCTTCGACCAATAGAAAGCTACGTTATTGTGGAGTGTCATAGGCTATATAGCATCACGCTACGACGAATAGGAGCGGAGCAGTAATAGTAAATGTTTCAAAAACGGGGGAAAAGTTATTCCTTTTGAGAGCTTCGTTGCGTGTGCTGCGTAAATATTTATAGTTATGTACTGAATATTAACGAGGAGACGCTACGGGAGAAAACGCAACGCGACGGGAGTAAATGCGACGGGAAAGGTAATACTCTCTCTTATGTGGCGCAAACGAAGTTGCGCGGGTCAGCTAGTCTATTATATAAAAATAAGTCGAGTTTTCCTTCCTGACGCTATAACTCCAGAACGCACGAACCGATTTCCACGGTTTTGCATTCGTTGGATAGGTCTTGGGCTCCGTGAGGTTTATAGCAAAGAAAATTCAGGAAAAAATTCTACAGAAAAGCGGGAAAATCATTTTTTACATACAGCGTCATCGCGGGCGTAGCTGCGGGCATCAGCTAGTATCTGATAAAACTAAATATACTACCTATTACTTTGTGCTAAGTTAATTTTATTAACCGACTTCCAAAAAAGGAGGAGGTTCTCAATTCGTGTGTATTTTTTTTTTCAATTTTTAGTTTTTGTTTGAAGTCGGTTTTTTTTTATAAAAATGTTTTTTTTCATGATTTTCAGTGACGGGTTGACTCTTTCAAGTGATTTGCCGATAACTCTTTCAAGCGATTTGCCGGTAACAAACAAAAAAAAACAGACGAATTGAGAACCTCCTCCTTTTTTGGAAGTCGGTTAAAAATGACAAAAAACATCACGTTGGTTCTACAGGATTCCCTTTTTTTTTTACTGATTTTAGTACGTATTTGTTGTTATAGCGGCAACAGAAATACATCATCTGTGAAAATTTCAGCTTTCTAGCTATCACGGTTCCTGAGATACAGCCTTGTGACGGACAGACTGGAAGGATGTCCTAGGATTTGAATGGCCTCTTGGTACAGTGGTCAGTGTACCTGACTACGGATTCGGAGATCGTGGGTTCGATTCCCACCCAGGAAAATCTTTTTGTGTGACGAGTATATTGATTTGTTCTGTGTCTGGATGTAATTTATCATTAATCAATATCAACATCAATATCGTCACAGGTCGCTGTCTGTACATTGAAGATATGTATAAAAAAAAAAAAGAAAGATATAGGAGGGCTTTATGAAAGCAATAGAACCCAAAACAATGATTTTTAGAATTTTTGTCTGCTTGTCTGTACGTTTGTGCACGCTAATCTCAACAACCGCTAAACCCATGTGGAGTGCTCGTGGTGGGTCTGGACGTGGACACTCTCTCGCTCGAGACCATGGTGCGAGCCATGCTCTCCAGCGGGAGAAAGGGGTTCTGCGCCGCCTCTTTCTGCGAGCAGGTCATACTCGTGTAAGAGGCGGCGGGGCGGGAACGGGAGAGAACTCTCCCACCCGAGTTTCGCAGTCGGCGGCCTGGGCGCCGCGGAAGTTTTTTTTTTTTTTTGTGTGGCAATCCTACATGTATGCTATGCCGGACTCCTACCGACTAAAACCACACAATGCCTTACAATAGTCTATGGCCGGAAGTCCCGGGTAAGCCCTCGGAAGGATGTCCCAGGGCTCCCGGCAGACTTTGGCTACCACCGCGGCCTCGCCTAAATGGTTCCGGGTACTATCCCGCGTCTGGGGTGTTTGTTCGGGTGTTACCCCGCTACTTGGGGAAGGGGGGGATAGTTGGGTGCTATCCCACTACTATGAGGGGCGAAGAGACATGCCACTGTCTTGGCCTGCTTCTGTAAGAACGACGAGCAGCCGACTCGCCGTTCTCAGGCCCTCAGTCATGGAGGCCGATAGTCTTGGGCGAACAGCAACCGGCGACGACCCCGTCGACTACTGCGAAACTCGGGAGGGAGATTCCTCTCCCGCTCCCTCCCCGCAGCCTCTTTCTCGAGCATAACTTGCTCGCAAAAAGACGCAGCAGCGTCCCACTTTCCACCTCTGGAGACCATGGCCCACACCATGGTCTCCAGCGTGAGAATGCCCACGTCCAGGCCAGCAACGAGGTCCCGGCGCTGCAGTGCCCAAGCTGAGCACTCCGCCAGTGTGTGCTGCACCGTATCCTCGCTGCAGTCACCGCAATGCTGGCACTCAGGTGTTACCTCCCGGTGTATGCGCCACAGATACTTTCCAAAGCACCCGTGCCCGGTAAGCATCTGTGACACTCGGTAGGTTAGGCTGCCATGGCGCCTCTCCAACCACTCCTCCATGCGCCGAAATTTCTTCGCCGAAGACTATCGGCCTCCATGACCGGGGGCCTGAGGACGATGAGAGGGCTGCTCATCGTCCTTTCAGAAGCAGGCCCTTGACGGCAGCGTGACGTGAGGTATTTACCTACGCCTCCCTTAGAAGCGGGATCACACCCGAAACCCCCCAGACGCGGGATAGCACCCGAACCGCCCCCTGGGCGAGGCCGCAGTTGTGACCGTGGGTCTGTTGGAAGTCCTGGGACATCCTTCCGAGGGCTTACCCGGGGCTCCCAACCACAGGCTGTTGGGCGTTACGTGAGGTGGAAGGATTTTTTATCAGGTTAAAAAAAAACCGCTAAACCGATTGCAATGCTGTTTTCTTTATTGCGTTGCGGTTTGCTCCACTTTATAGAATCGGTTCATAAATAAAAAGTTATCCTACTTCCTACTAATATTATAAATGTGAAAGTTTATGAAGATGTTCGGATGTTAAGATGTTTGAAGATTTGTAACTCAATCACGCTGGAACGGCTAAACGGATCGGGCTGAAATTTTGTATAGAGATAGCTAATAGTCTGAAATAACACATAGGCTACTTTTCATTCCGGGAATATGTTCCCACGGTAAGCGGGAACGGGTACAGAAATTCACGCGGGCGAAGCAGCGACCTTCATCTAGTCACATATAAAATGCAGCGTACGAAGTCGCGGGCAACAACTAGTAACAAATAAGAACATACCGCTCAGCTGTATAATCGTTGGGTTTAATAACACTCTCCAAGAATTGTACAATCTCTTCGTCGTGAGGCCTCGCCTTGTTAACCTCTTTGGAAAAATTAACTGTGTCCAAAATTATGGTGGCTAAAAAAAACAAAAAAAGAATGTGAGCCGTCTCGCCCGGTGCAGGCAGTGGTACAACAGCTCTGTCCAACTAGTTGGACCATGGGTCTTTACTAGGGGCAGTTGTCCAACATTTAAAATAGTTGGCAAATGCCCCTAGTACCTACAACCAAAACTTCTATATAAACTGAGGTAGACGCGCCGTACTCTAACAAACGAGATTTCAAAAGCAATCCTCAAACACACGCATTGCTAAAGACTACACTTATTTATAAATAATATTTACGTAATTGTCACCACACACAATAGCAATATACAAATAGAACAAGAGTAAAAGAGAAGGCGTATGGACTCAGATTGCAAGCCGAGTACCTACTCTCGAAGTTTTGACTCACAACAGTGCGAGCAACGCTGCTAATTAGCTCAGTTTATAGGTTTCAAAAATCGGTGCGTAGGGCATGTCTACCTCAGTTTATGTAGAAGTCTTTGCCTACAACACCTTTTGATAGTTCCGTGGTCCAATCATTTAAAAAATATATGTGTCTGGTACCTACTGGTTTACGGTTATATTGAACCGCTTTACAGAAAAATTACAAACTCTGTAAAATAACAAAGTCTGGTGACTAATATTTAAACTTTATTTTTTACAATCGTTTACAATTATTTTATTTTCTTGTGGGGGACGCCGGCTGTACCGAGCGGACGATCCAACCGCTTTTCCTGCTGTCCATTTCGTCCAAAATTATCGTTTTATCGTTTACAATATTCAAGGAAATTTATCTAAAGCATGAACTACAGTAATATCACCTGAAATATAAAGAAAAGTTTATTAAAAAAGTAGAATATTGACCAATATAATTTGCAGAATATGTGATGCTCCGGAGGGACATTAAGCATGTTGCTTAGACTTTATTATACTATACTATCTTTAGGGGGGGATGCAGTGTGCCTTCACGAAGAGCGTTACCTGTGCTCGGGCCCTCCCCGTAAGTAGCGGCGAAAGCGATAACGCGAAACCAAACACTACCGATGAGTGCCGACAGGGCTAGGGCGTCCCCCCGAGGCGACGCGTACCGGTGTGCCCCTGTTGTTCATTTTTCTTTTTGCTTAGACTTTATTAATCTATTTTTTGATTACTAAATAAGTAAATACATTAGTGTAAAGCGGTTCCATATAACCGTAAACCAGTAGGTACCATACACACATATCTTTTTTAAATGATTGGACCACAGAACTATCAAATGGTTCTGTGGTCCAACTACTTTTAAAGTTGGACAACTGTCCCTAGTAAAGACCCATGGTTCAACTAGTTGGACAGAGCAGTTGGACCACTGCCGGTCACACCATTATTGATATCAAAAAACCACAGAGCAACGCGACCAGTACAAGGGAAGTAGACATAGCATGTTTGTCCTATACGTATCTGTCTGTCATATTTTGCGGGGGGGAAATCATATTCATAGACACCACCTACAAAAGCAATCAGCTGTCACAAACCAATACACTCATAATTTCCGACATACACCTATTACATTTCTTAAGGGGTCCCGACATGATCAATTGGCAATTGTCAAGCACGTAGATTTTCATGTGCACGTATACGTCGATGCACACACACATGCAAAGCAATCACGCACGCTGAAGCTACTTCCATTCATAATTAACGTGATTGACAATTGCAAGGCATGATCGTGTCGGGACCCTATGACATAATTAATATGTGTGTCTATGCGTGCACTTTTGGGAGTCTGCTTTGACAGAGGCGAAATTCTCAGTATGGCGCCTCCCCTCCGTGTTGCTCTATGACAAAAAAAAACAAGATACACATTCAGTGTCTGAAAATCTTTCGCAAGAAATGAGTGTACTATTTCAAATTGTGCGCTCATTTCGACTACGTCGCGTTACCCGCGTCTTTGTAGTTTGTAACGGCCTGGCCACGGGGCACGGCGGCGGTGCGAACGGCAGTGCGGCGGGCGAGGCGACTTATCGTGCGGCATCGTTTGCAGGCCACGGGGCCGTCGCGTTCGCCGCCGCGTCCAGTAATTTGACCACTGGCCTAGTCGCTGCGACTGCCGCTCGACGCCGTGGCTCGCGCCGTACTGCTTCATGTATTTGTTCCACTCGCACGCCGCACCGCCAGTCGCCCGTGCCGTTCGCTCGGTACATTTCGCCGGTCACGTAGCCTCTACACGTAGGTCTCGGTACATTTCGCCGCGTGGCTTGCTCAGTACATTTCTATTCATTTGTTTGAGTCTCAAGACGCTTCGCCATTCGCGACACGCGAATTTTTGCTATGGCGACTGTCCCGTGGCCAGGCCGTAAATATAACTTTTTGTCATACACGTAAGGTTAAATTTGTGAAAAAATACGTTTACGTCATAACTATAATTGCGTATGTATAATTGGTGACACATGTAAGTGTTGTTTTTGTTTGAAATTGTACATCTAGGTATTTTCGTAGAAGTGCGAAAACGTATTTATTATTTTTTGTAGCTTTCTTTCCCGTGGGAATACGGGAATAAAATATATCCTATGTTACCCGGGGTTAGTGTAGCTTTGCAACAGTGAAAGTATTTTTCAAATCGGTGAAAAAAAAAAGTATTATGTATGAGATTTCCATCTGTACTATCTCTAATTTGTGCATCTAGCGACCGCCTGTAGCTTTGGAACTATACTTACAGGTGAACTTACAAACGTATAAGTCGCATCGACAAAATTCGCTTGCGCAGAAGAGAGCAAGCTATAGCCGATTAATTACGATTGCCAACGCTGCCGCGCTGTTGAAACACCGACTTTTTTGCGTTACGTTAAGATTGAAAATGCAATAAATCCAGAGAGTAGTGCTATCTCGCTCATTGTAGCTCATTGCACCGTCCGCGATGCTGCGGGCATCGAACATGGCGCGCAGGCGGTAACCAATAACAAAGGGCCATGTTTGGCGCGTCTATGCGGAGCGTAGTGATTGGTTAAGGCTTCCTTATTCGACATCGACTATGTCAGATTTCATTCCATTCTAATACTGATTATTGATACTGTTGATTGATGGCACTTGATGGAACTTGCTACACATATTGAAAAACTTCACTTGTACTGTTCCATAACTTAATAATAACAATGTCATTGTTTATGCGTTCGGAGTGTAATTATGATCTAAATAAGTAAATAGCCTTTGAGAATGCCGCAAGGCGAAACCGGTTAGGTATTACAATAATAAATGTTGTGGAACAGTACAAGTGAAGTTTTTCAATATGCGATTCTAATACATAATATTATTATTATTATAAAATCTAAGGGGGTTTTAACAAAAAACCTAGCCGTAAAATATTGTTCTTAAGACCTATATCTATTTTATGACAAGTTTTTAAGAGGATTAAACTAATTTATTAACATGAAAAAAGTGCATTATAAGATTTTTGCAATAATTCTCATTTTTCGAGAGCGATTTCGATCGAACAAAGTTTTCCTAATCGTGTTTTGAACCGTTAAAAATGCAAAAGTATAAAATAAATTACAATAATATCTATAGTTTTATCAGATCAAATCAAAGAATATTTCCTAGTATAAAGTTCACCCCAAAATGAGTCACTTTCGTATAGTACCTAAGCTCTAAGATTTCTCTATCTGCAAGTTTGCCGAATGGGGTTTTCCCAAAAATCTTAAAAACTCACCATACAACATTTGACTGCAGACCGGGTAGTTGTTGAAAAAATCAACATCCTTAGCCACCAGATTGGCCAAGTTCTTAATTCTCTGCGCAACCAACGTACAGCAAGATCCAACAGTTTCTATCGTCGAACGGGTATCGTTTTTGTACGGCCAGTTTGATTTTTCTAACGGTCTAAAAAAAAAAAAAATATTTGTGAACATTCTCACACAACATTATCTAGCCCAAACTAAGCTATTAACTTGTACTATGGGATCTAGATGACTCATAGACATACTTATATATTTCTAAATACATCCAATATATTATACATAGCAAACGGGAACACCCAAAAAATCCTAAATATGTAATTTCAATATTCCGACGTTCAAAATTCCGAAGATTATAATTTCTAAGAAACAAAGCTCCGAATATTCAAAAGTACGATGTTCATTTATCCGAAAGTCATAAGTACGATTTTTTTTCCTCATTTCATAGGTACGAATTAAGTCCGTACTGTTATTTTTCCGAATAACATTATTCCGAGTTTCAAATTTCCGAAAATTCAATGATAAAATGATAACTTTCTACCAAAAAGAGCTTAAAGTTAAAATTGATATTGTGCATAGATTTATAAATAAGTAGGTATATTGATTTTGTAATTTGTTGAATTATGATAATCGCAAACCATACTTTATAGGTACATTACCACAACGCCAACCTCTACATCTTTGTCAATGTCACTATGATGAAAAATAAATATACTGTCATTCAATTATCTTGTCTTGTACACCGGTTTTTCATTTTCTTTCCATTTAATTGTAAACTATAAATAAATAGCTAATTTATTAAAGATAGAGCAGTATTTTATCAGGTTATGGGCCTATATTGCTCCTCAAATAATAAAATTAGTAATTTACCGAAATAGTTCCGCGATTAAGTTGGATAATCTCGAAAAGTGTGCAACCGCACCGCATAGGATTCCGTTATTTCAGCTTTTCAGCTTAAAAACGATAAATTATGGCCTCGCAATTAAATATGGCTACCATCGAGAAGCTGCTTGGCCGGGAAAACTATCCTACGTGGAAATTTGCAGTGAAAAATTATTTAGAACATGAAGACCTTTGGGATACAATAGAACCAAGTGCAGGTTATGTACAAGATGCAAAAAAGGACATTAAAGCTAAGTCAAAAATAATACTTTTGATTGACCCTATTAACTACGTCCATGTGCAGGAAGCGACTACGGCGAAGCAGGTATGGACTAAACTAGCTAAAGTATTTGATGACTCCGGGCTCGGCAGAAAAGTAGGTTTATTAAGAGATTTGATCACAACATCGTTAGACAACAGTTCTAGTATTGAAGACTATATCAATAAGATTATGACAACAGCTCATAAGCTTAGTAATATCAATTTTGTAGTTGGAGACGAGTGGCTTGGTACTTTGCTGCTCGCTGGCCTCCCCGATACCTACAAACCGATGATTATGGCTATTGAGAGCTCAGGTGTGTCAATAACTGCTGATTTTGTTAAAACAAAGCTGCTACAGGATGTTAAAGTGTCAGATTCTTCGGCCTACTATGTTAATAAATCCAACAAGTCTCAAAATTTGTCAAAGTCTCACAAAGATTCACCAGAAAACTACCAAAAGAAAGGTCCCCGCTGTTTTAGTTGCAACAGATATGGACATTTTAGTAAAAATTGCTACTCGCAGAAGAAAAAGACATCAAATCTAGATAATTCCAAAAAAAATAACGGATATTATGCTGTTTTTTCAGTTGCAGAAACTTTGGACAGAACGCAATGGTACATCGACTCTGGAGCATCGCAGCATAATTATGTGCAGAGAGCGAAAATGGATGTATGATGTTACTCCAACAACAGTAATTAATATAAAAGTTGCAGACAACAAGACAGTGGCAGTAGAAGGATGTGGTAGTGTGGATTTACAAATAAAAGACTTTGAAGGCAAATTTCAAACAATTCAAGTAAGAAATGTGTTATATGTACCTTCCCTGACAACTAATTTACTCTCTGTAAGTCAGATGACAAAAAATGGATGTGAAGTTAATTTTGAGAAAGACCATTGTAAAATTTATCAAAATAAGAAATTGATTTTGTCAACCATACAATACAAGAACATGTATGTATTAAAGAACTTTTCTGAAACTCCAGCATTGCTGTCAGCAGTAAATGAACATGATATTAATCTGTGGCATCAAAGAATGGGTCACCTTAACTTCACAGACTTAAAGAAATTAGAGGACAGTGCAGAGGGGATAGAATTATCACAAAAAGGTAATCAGATTTGCACAACATGTTTGGAAGGTAAAATGAGTAGACTACCTTTTAAGGATATTGGTACTAGGGCCAGCGAACCTCTCCAATTAATTCACACCGATTTATGTGGTCCGATGGAAACTAGCTCTTTAGGAGGTGCCAAATACTATGTCGCTTATATAGATGACTATAGCCGGAAAGTGTATGTCTATTTTATGAAAAATAAATCGGAAACCTTAGAAAAGTTTAAGGAATTCAAAAATTTAGTAGAGAATGAGACAGAGAAAAGAATTAAAGCAGTACGATCTGATAACGGAAAAGAATTTATAAATAGAGAATTTGAACTGTTTTTAAAAAAATTTGGCATTCAACATCAAACCACAAACCCGTACACACCAGAACAGAACGGATTAGCAGAACGAATGAATCGCACGCTTGTAGAAAGAGCTAAATGTTTAATTCTGAATTCCAGGCTTGACAAACATTTTTGGGCTGAAGCAGTATCTACAGCTGCTTACATAGTAAACCGATCACCAACCAAGGCCCTGGATTTCAAGACGCCATATGAAAAATGGTCGGGTAAAAAGCCAAATATTAAGAATATGAAAATTTTTGGATGTGATGCCATGGTGCATGTGCCCAAAGAGAAGAGGCAAAAATGGGATTCCAAAGCGGTCAGAATGATATTCGTTGGATATTGTGAGTACACAAAGGGGTACAGATTTTATGATAAAAAACAAAGAAAAATATACAAAAGCAGAGACGCAGTCTTTCTTGAACATACAATTAAAAACAATAGTGTTATTGTGCCACTATCAGAATTGCAGAAAAATCAATCTGACGATTCATCTCTAATGGAGGAAAGTAGCAGCGAGACCTCGACACCTAAGCACTCAAGCTTAAATAACACAACGCTGAAAAAAACATCTGATGATGATGATAGCTATCACACTGATAATGCTGATGATGACTACATACCAGAAAAAAAAATGAGTGATGTATCAACTCATAATATGACTTTGAGACCGCGAAAGAAACAAAATACCTACATGTGTGAGAGCTTAAATGAGTCTAAACAAGAAACAGCTTTATTGGTTAAAGAGCCAGATACTATTGAGGAAGCTCTTTCAGGCCCGGACGCTACACAATGGAAAGATGCCATGAACAGTGAATATGAGTCACTCCTGCAGAACAATACATGGTCATTAGTACTTCTACCAGAAGGTAAGAGAGCCATTCCATGTAAATGGGTGTACAAATTGAAGACTAATGCTGATGGACAAGTTGTACGATATAAAGCAAGACTGGTCATTAAAGGTTTTATGCAGAAAAAAGGAATAGAGTATAATGAGATATTTGCTCCGGTTGTTCGTCATACTTCAATCCGATATTTATTAGCATTGGCTGTCAAGTACAATTTGTATATTGAACAAATGGATGCAGTTACAGCTTTCTTACAAGGGGATATTGACACAGAAATATATATGCTTCAACCACCATCATTTGATTATGGAGAGGAAGTGTGTAAACTAAATAAATCCATTTATGGACTGAAACAGGCAAGCAGACAATGGAATTTAAAACTTACATCTGCATTAAAAGAACTAGGATTGAAAAGTACATCCGTGGATCCGTGTATATACCACAAAACATATAATGAAAACATTGTTTATGTACTCATCTATGTCGACGACCTGTTATTATTCTACAATAATGAACAAATAGGAAAAGAAATAAAACAACAACTGAAATGTAAATTTGATATGAAAGAACTTGGTTTCGTGCATCATTTTCTTGGCTGGAGGATCAAACAAAGTCCATCAAGAAATGAAATTAGCATTGATCAGACTGCTTACATTGAAAAAATTCTAGAAAGATTCAATATGAGTGATTGTAATCCAGTTCATATGCCATGTGATCCTGCAGTTAAATTGATAAGTACAGAAAATAGAGAAAATATTCTTACGAACATTCCATATCAAGAGGCTATTGGAAGTTTACTGTATTTATCGCAAGGAACAAGGCCAGACATATGTTTTATTGTAAATAAACTAAGTAGTTTCAACAATAAACCAGAACAGCAGCACTGGTTAGCCATCAAGAGAGTTCTACGTTACATAAAAGGAACCAAGGATTATAAACTAATATTTAGTCAAAACAAAGAAGAGAAAAGGGTGTTTGGCTACTGCGATTCTGATTGGGCTTCAGATATTAATAGTCGGAGGTCTTGCACCGGCTACACTTTTATGTTTCAGGGTGCAACTATTTCCTGGTGTTCCAAACGCCAGACCACTGTTGCCTTATCAACTATGGAAGCAGAATACATGTCACTTGCAACTGCTACACAAGAAGCAATGTGGCTTCGATATTTGGAGTCTGAGCTTCACCATGATATTGGATCAACACCCACTATTATATACTGTGATAATCAAAGTGCCATTAAATTTGCAGGTACTGAATCTTACTGTGCCCGCAGCAAGCATATTGATATCAGATTCCATTTTATACGACAAAAAATTGCCAAGAATGAGATGGAAGTAAAATATGTTGGTACAGAGAGTATGGTTGCTGACATCCTGACTAAATCCACTTCACATATGAAGATTGATAAATGTTCGAGAGCTATGGGTTTACGCTTAAAGGGAGGATGTTGAATTATGATAATCGCAAACCATACTTTATAGGTACATTACCACAACGCCAACCTCTACATCTTTGTCAATGTCACTATGATGAAAAATAAATATACTGTCATTCAATTATCTTGTCTTGTACACCGGTTTTTCATTTTCTTTCCATTTAATTGTAAACTATAAATAAATAGCTAATTTATTAAAGATAGAGCAGTATTTTATCATAATTAAATAGGTTATTCGTCCAACACAAAAAATAAGTGGAAACACGACTCGCTGTGGTCCTTATCGAATTTTCTTTTAATCTTGACACTCCGGAGTACCAAAAGTAAAAGAAGATTCAATAAGGTTAGGTTAGAACTGTGGCTCCTGTGCATGAGCCGAGCGAGCGAAGCGAGCGTGCCGCGGCAGCGGCCGGCGAGTGATTTGAGATACCAGTTGAAAGCGTGGACAAATCTCGGTTGCAGTAAAAAGCTTGTTTCATCACTCTCAACTCGTCACGCAAGGGTGAAAAGCTAATGAATGCCTGCATGCATGTACGCTTGCATGCACTTGGTTAAGGTATCATGTAATTTATTTATAATCAGTAGACTAAGTTGCAGCCATAACGAAAGTTGGCTACTGACAGTGATCGTTTACAGAACACTGAGTAAGCGGGGCTACGAGCCCTTCAATGCGCCTTGTAAACAAAGACTTCTATTTAAACTGAGGTAGACGCGCCGTACTCTAACAAACGAGATTTCAAAAGCAATCCTCAAACACACACATCGCTAAGACTACACTCACTTATAATAGTAGATTGTACTACAAGTGCATAAAAGAAGCCATTTTATACGAGACGTTTATCCGCCCGAGCCAAAGGCGAGGGTGGATATTAAGTCGAGGATAAAATGGGTTTTATGATCGAGTTATACACTCTGCTTTTCACTTTGATTGCAAGGAAATGAAACAGTGATATTGTAAATAAAAGTCTTTAATAAAAAAAAAAATTGCGTGTACTTAGTGTACACACGTAAGAAGTGAAACTTCTTCATAAACTTAATTTTCACCTCACCTTAAATTAAGTCAAAAAGTACAAAAGTACAAAAGTCCAAAAGTCCAAAAGTCCAAAGTCCAAAGTCCAAAGTCCAAAGTCCCAAAGTCCCGAAGTCCCAAAGTCCCAAAGTCCCAAAGTCCCAAAGTCCCAAAGTCCCAAAGTCCCAAAGTCCCAAAGTCCCAAAGTCCCAAAGTCCCAAAGTCCCAAAGTCCCAAAGTCCCAAAGTCCCAAAGTCCCAAAGTCTAAAAGTCTAAAAGTCCCAAAGTCCCAAAGTCCCAAAGTCCCAAAGTCCCAAAGTCCCAAAGTCCCAAAGTCCCAAAGTCCCAAAGTCCCAAAGTCCCAAAGTCCCAAAGTCCCAAAGTCCCAAAGTCCCAAAGTCCCAAAGTCCCAAAGTCCCAAAGTCCCAAAGTCCCAAAGTCCCAAAGTCCCAAAGTCCCAAAGTCCCAAAGTCCCAAAGTCCCAAAGTCCCAAAGTCCCAAAGTCCCAAAGTCCCAAAGTCCCAAAGTCTCAAAGTCCCAAAGTCCCAAAGTCCCAAAGTCCCAAAGTCCCAAAGTCCCAAAGTCACAAAGTCCCAAAGTCCCAAAGTCCCAAAGTCCCAAAGTCTAAAAGTCTAAAAGTCCAAAAAGTCCAAAAGTCCAAAAGTCCAAAAGCCCAAAAACCCTTCAATGACATGCTATCCCTGGATAAAGTACTCTTAATTCGAATCCACCGTGGTGGGGAACAGAACAAAGATGGCGCGTAACCAAAAATCGTGACGTGACGCAAATTTTTTTCCAACGCCGATAAAGAAGTTTCACTTCAAAAAACAAGTTATGTAATAGCGTTTTATTATGTTTGGTTCATAGAGTAACACGATCTTCATGGTACCGTCTCTACGGTCTAGTATGGCCATATTGTTTTAGAAGAAGAAAAAGAACTTTATGCACTAGAACATAAAATGTCTCTACGGTCTAGTATGGCCATATTGTTTTAGAAGAAGAAAAAGAACTTTATGCACTAGAGCATAAAATGTTGTTTTAGTCCGCATACACCCAGCATAAACAAGAACTTTACGAGCATAAGAAGTGAAAATAATATTTACGTAATTGTCACCACAATAGCAATATACGAATAGAACAAGAGTAGGTAAAAGAGAAGGCGTATGGACTCCGATTGCAAGGCAAGTACCTAATCTCGAAGTTTTGACTCACAACAGTGCGAGCAACGCTGCTAATTAGCTCAGTTTATAGGTTTCAAAAATCGGTGCGTAGGGCATGTCTACCTCAGTTTATATAGAAGTCTTTGCTTGTAAAAGGCAGCTTTACAAGGCGTTTAAATCACGGACCAAATTATGTTTTATCGAATTTTCGATGATTGGAGTTCGTATTTGATATTTCGGAATTTTGATAATCGGAGTTCGGTTTTTTGATATGTCGGATTTTAATGATTCGGAATTTAATTTTTTTTTTATACCACTAAGGTGGCAGACAAGCATACGGCCCACCAGAAGGACTGGTGGTCACCGCAGCCTATGAACGTTTGCAACACCAGAGGCGCCACACTCGCGCTGCCGACCCTGTGAAAACCTTCTTAGACCCCTTTTGAAGAACCTTTTAACGGTTCGGTGTTTTGAAATTCGGAATTCTGACAGTTGAAATGGACAGGTACGGGTTCTGACTGCCTGCTATTGAAATTTTTCAGTCGCATAAGACCTTCAACTTGGCTTAACGACTGTCATTTAACGGGCAACCGGGACCAACGGCTTAATGTGCCTTCCGAAGTAGGTCTCACGTAATAGGTGTATGTCTCACGTAATAGGTGGTGAGCCAATTGCCGTGTTGAAATGGACAGGCGCAGATCGTGCCGACGACCCACAGTTGAAAATTTTCAAGCCACCATTAGTTTTAGCCCCTCTCTATAAAATAGAGTGCAGAGGGGCTTATGTCGAGACTTTGTCTGTAGTCTGTGACTCTGTTGCATTAAACTACGTCACTAGGTCACGTGGGCCATCTGTTCAAAGTTTGTAATAGAACAAAAATGAAAGCCTCAATCGGGTTGCACTTTCACAATAAACGTGTTAGAGAGGGTCAGTCTGGTGAGAACGATCTCACGGCTTTCTTGTTAACTACTGCCATTATAATTGAAACCGGGTTTTATTTCGAGTTTCCCCTCTCTAATCTATACATATAATAAAACTGTTGAGGGTCGAGAGTCCGTACATGGAAGATATTTTGCAAATTTTAATTGTACGGCGTTCTCTAATCGATACTGAAGCCGAAAATGCAATTTAATTTTTTCATGTCTGTCTGTCTGTCTGTATCCCAAATAAGTATCACGCCGAAACTAATGAGCCGATTTGGATGATACTTGGTACATTCCGAGCTTATAGTCCGAGGAAGGTTCTAGGATACTTTTGATCCCGAAGTTTTGTGCGGTTCCTGCGGGAGAGGGGATGAAAGATAAAATGGTTTTTCAGTTGTAATTTTTCAACGCGTGATTCGATTGAAATATTTTTTTAGTATTGGAAAGGGAGTACTTTAAGAATTTCTCGACCCAAGTTTCAAGATTGAGCTTTAATCTTAAAGCTCTTTTAGGATTAAGCAAACAGGGCCGTTTCACACGGTGCTTGACAAGTCTGATGAAGAATTACCTCTCCTTTCGAGCACATTATGTGGCGTAAACGAAGTTGCGAGGGTCAGCTAGTTCTTTACTATAATCCTACTTCCTACTAATATTATAAATGTGAAAGTTTGTGACGATGTTTGGATGTTTGTTACTCAATCACGCTCTAACGGCTGAACGGATTGGGCTGAAATTTGGTACAGGGATAGAGTATAGTCTGGAATAACACATAGGCTACTTTTTATCCCGGGAATTAGTTCCGGGAACGAGAACAAATTTTACGCGGGCATCAGCTAGTTACTCTATACTAATATTATAAAGAGGAAAGATTTGTTTTTTGTTTGTTTGTTTGTTTGTTTGTAACGAATAGACTCCGGAACTACTGGTCCGATTTGAAAAATTCTTTCACTGTTGGGAAGCTACACTCTTTGCGGTGAACATAGGCTATATTTTATTCCCGTATTCCCATGGGAACGGGAACTACGCGGGTGAAACCGCGTGACGTCCGCTAGTCTATGATAATAGTATGGAACAACACACAGGCTACTTTTTGCCCTGCGAATAAGCTCTCGTGGCAGATCTGGACGTAGACATTTTCTTGTATGAACTTCACTAGTTTTGTTCAAACACTGTTTATTTTCAACATATAGATAATCACGCCTTTATCCCTGAAGAGGTAGGCAGGTAGTGAGTCTAAAATAATTAGACGCAGGTTGTGTCTATCTGCTGTTATAATTTTCAAGCCCCTTTAGGACGCCTTTTCATTAGAGATGTGCTATGCTACGTTGCTATCATATCATTGGTCCACAACGCATAGCACTGGTAGAAACGGATTCTACTAGGCCACGTTTTTTTTAAATGGACGAATTTTTGCTATGGATGCCTGATATGGATGTCTGGTATGGATGTACGCTATGGATGTGTGCTATGGATGTGTGCTATGGATGTGTGCTATGATTTTTTTCGGGATTAGCGACTTCATTCGGTATAGTAATGGCTGCCTGTATAAAAACGTCCCACAATCTATTCGTTTATTATTTACGACCATGGTGCGAGCCATGATCTCCAGCGGGATTAAGTGGGACTGCGCTGACTTTTTCTGTGAGCATGAAAGAGACAGCGGGGAGGGAGCGGGAGAGAACTCTTTCAACCGAGTACCGCAGTCTGCGACGAGGGCCTGAGTACGGCGAGGAGGCTGCTTACCGTCCTAACAGAAGCAGGCCCTAGACGACATGACAGCGTGACATGAGGCATTCACGCACATCCCCCAAAGAATAATAAATAAATATTCACGGACATTTCACACAACGCTATCTGATCCCAAAGTAAGCTAGGAATACCTGCTTGTGTTATGGGTATCAGACCACGGATATTAATACTTATATACTTTTAAATACATACATATTATACATAGAAACACCCAGTCTCTTGAGACAAACATTTATGGGTCACACAAATATTTGTCTCCGGTGGGAATCCAACCCACGACCTCCAGCACCGCAGGCGGTATCACTACCGACTGCGCCACAGAGGCAGAAAGAAGCGGGATAACATCCGAACAAACCCCCAAAAGACGCGGGGTAGCACCCGAACCCCCGTAGGTGAGGCTCCAGTGTAGGCTTGCCAACTTCAAAATGCGAATTTGCGGGAAATGTTGATTTCAAATGCGGGACAAGGATTTAAAAAGCGGGATCTTACGAATTTTGTTTAGAATACTAAAAAACGTGAACTTTACTTTCAAATTAGGATGAGAGGTAAAATTTAACGCCTTGTTAGTTAAATAGTAGTCAACATTTACTAAAAAACCGTTTAATACTATCCTATCCTAACTAATCCCACTATCCTACCTCCTACTAATATTTTAAATGTGAAAGTTTGTGAAGATGTTTGGATGTTTAGATGTTTGGATGTTTGTTACTTAATCACGCTCTCACGGCTGAATGGATTGGGCTGAAAATTGGTACAAAGATAGCTTATAGTCTGGAATAACAGATAGGACAACTTTTCATCCCGGGAACATATTAGGTAGTTTAAACTAGATGATGCTCGCGTGAAATTCGGAACCCGTTCCTGCTTTTCGTGGGAACATATTCCCGGAATGAAAAGTAGCCTACGTGTTATTCCAGACTATAAGCTATCTTTGTACCGAGTTTCAGCTCCATCCGTTCAGCCGTTAGAACACGACAACGCATTTCTTTTCTCCAAACGCATGATACTGCTCTGAATTTTTTTAAATAGCTGTCTAAAAACCAAGATAGCATTCCGTCTTTTTACCCTTATCCTCGTCAAAAAAATTCTCCAAAGCGATTGGGACAGTTTTCTCCAAGAATAGCATTATTAGCGGAATACGCAGATGCGTTTCGCAAATCAAAAGGGGCTTGGTCTGGTTTAAAAAATGACGAAAAAGAGGTGCAAATAAAAGCATTTTTTGTCTGGATAAGTAGACGGAAAATTATAGTCAAAAAATATTTTTAATCTACACTCGAGAGCAATGAATCCGGGTCACTTAAAGAATCCTAAAAATCTCGGAAACTAAAAATGCTAGGTTAATGCAATAAATTGTATTTAATAGACAATGTAATACTCCTTAAATGAAGGTATTAAAACTTCTTAGTTATTGTAAAGTTATATCATAAAAAAATCAAATTTGAAAAAGGGCCACTTTCGAAGATGGAACTACGAAATTACAGCATTTGGTGTTGCTTTTGTTTGTAATCTGTCATTTATGTGGGTACATAAACCATGTTGATAGTGCTCTATATTCATTAATCAAGCTGAAATTATGTCGCTTACGCCTGAAGAATGCACCAGAATACTTACAATGCTGGAAACCGGCCGGAGTCAGCGCGATACAGCCAGGACTGTCGGTGTGGCGCTGTCAACAGTACAAAGAGTTCTCCGACGTTACGAAGAAACTGGTTCTAACCTACGCAGACCAGGAACGGGCAGAACCAGGTGTACCACAGCACGAGAAGACCGATACTTGGTGAACACCATGCTTCGAAATCGCTTTCTCACAGGAACTGAACTCACCAATCAGTTTCGACGCCTCGGAGGAAGTAACCCAAGTGCATGGACAGTAAGACGTCGGCTTGCTGAATCTAACTTAAAACCCCTTAGACCTGCAAACGGCCCTAAACTGGAGCGTGGGCATCGTATTTCGAGACTAAGGTATGCCCAGAGCCACGTAAATTGGAGTATTGAAGATTGGTCAAAAGTTATGTTCTCCGACGAATCAAAATTTATGCTCTACAAGCACGATGGAAGACACAGAGTGTATCGAAGACCAGGGGAAAGATTCAAGCAAGCATGCATCGAAGAAAAAGTAGCCTACGGTGGTGGGTCTGTACTTGTGTGGGCCGGAATTTCTTCTGAAAGTCGCACAGAGCTGGTGATCATAGAAAACGGCTCTTTAACTAGCGTAAGATATGTGGAAGAAATCCTCAATGATCACGTTGGTCCATTTATGGTCAATTTAGGTGAGGATGCTATATTTATGCATGACAATGCCCGACCTCATACAGGTAGGATTGTGAATGACTACCTTCAAGAGATGAACATTACTCGTATGGAGTGGCCAGCGCGCAGCCCGGATATCAACCCGATCGAGCATGCTTGGAACGAGCTAGGCAGATGCGTAAAACAACGAAACCCTCCCCCAATCACGCTTCGTGAGCTCAAAATTGCTCTCACAGAGGATTGGGAGAATATTCCCCAAAATCGTATAAGGAACTTGGTGTACAGCATGCCAAACCGCGTAAACGCAGAAGTATTAAAATTCAAGAAAATCGTAATAAAGTTCAAAAATTTCATGTTTCCTATTTTTGTTTTAAGGAGAGATCAGCAGTTTTTTCTTTATGTAATTTTGTGTTAATAAAATGTATGGTGACTCATATTTTTTTTACTTTCATTTAAGGAGTATTACATTGTCTATTAAATACAATTTATTGCATTAACCTATCATTTTTAGTTTCCGAGATTTTTAACATTCTTTAAGTGACCCGGATTCATTGCTCTCGAGTGTAGTTACATGATGTGTGTGAAAAAAAATGCTTTTGTTGTAAATTGTACATTAATTATACATAATGTCTAAAACGATCATATAGGCAGCCCCAAATTTTTAGATGAATGCATTTTATAACTTAAGTACCTAAATTTTTATCGACGCGATAGAAAAAAATATGCCAAATTAAAAAGAAAATACATCTATAGTTTGGTTTTCTTCGATCTTGAATAAGTAAGAGTGTTGGCTTATTACAACAAAAATAAGCTCTAAAATACAACATTTCCTAGCTTGAAGGCGCGTGTTTTGTATGGTCAAGGTCGTTAGCCCTATGAACTGCCTTAATGTAGGTAATTGTATATATCGCTTTCTCATTGGAGTCTTCATAGAAATCAAGCAAACATGTGCGAATACCCTCCTCTGGACAGTAGAATCTTACAACTACTTATAGGAAATAACTTCACATTTTCGTGATTTGATGCATCGCTAAAAATACTGTAAGCGTTTGTTGCTAGATCAAGAAAAGCGGGATATTACGCGTCCCGCTCACACCCTGAGCGGGACGTCTTGTTATGGGTCTCAGAAACGGGACGTCCCGCATATAGCGGGACGGTTGGCAACCCTACTCCAGTGGTAGCCGTAGGTCTGTTGGGAGTCCTGGGGTATCTTTCCGAGGGAGGGCTTACCCGGGGCTCCCAACCGTTGGCTGTTAGGTAGGATACGTGTGGTTTTTAGTCGGTAGGAGTCCGGCATAGCATCAATGCAGAATTTTTCTCACGTTAAAAAAAAATTACGACCGCGTATAGCGACCGGGGTCCGGTGTTGCGACGGGTAAGAGTAAAAAATGTCGTCACCCCAATACATTCCAAAGGTGTCGTAAGAGGCGACTAAGGGAACACTTTCGCAAAAAGATCCATTGCGTAGAGAAGGAAAACTCGAAATGAAACCCGGTTGTCAGTAAAATGACAATCGTTAAGCCGAGTTGAAGGTATTATGGGCGGCTTGAAAAATTTCAACTGCGGGTCGCGGCGACTTTCACCTGTTCATTTCAACACAGCAATATGCTCACCACCTATTACGTGGGACTATAAGGTAAAATGAGGGCGTATACTATACCTACCTCTACTTACACCTTCGGGGATAAAGGCGTGACTATAAGTATGTATGTAAAAAAAAATAGGTTTAAGCTGTGGGCGCTTTCTAGTTAAATACAAAATTACCTGTGATCTATAATCTCCGTGACCAGAGGTAGCAAAAACTGATCCCGTTTAGCTAATAGGTGATGGTCCACTAATACTACCTTCGTTTTTGTATGATGTATCAAATCTTGCATGTCGTGATCATCTCTGGAAGAAAATAAGATACAGTTCAAAACCTAAAAAGACCGGCCAAGTGCGAGGCGGACTCGCGCACGCAAAAAAAACGACAATAAAATTACCTATCTTGCATGAGAGCCCCCATTAATATGTTCATTTTATTTTAATAAAATTAGGTATTCATATTTAATGAACCCCGCCTCGCACGAAAAGTCGACGAGCTTCAGCCAAAGGAGCAAACCGGGTTTCGTAAAGGCTTCAGTACCGTGGACCATATCACATCCTTACTGTACGGCAGATTGTACAATCGACTACTATCAGCCGCTGTGTTTGGTTTTCGTGGACTACAAGCCCTCGACTCACTCGAAACCGGGGCAGTCCTGGACGCTCTGCAGCGGTGTCGGGTGGATTGGCGTTAAATGTCGAGTTGTTGAGACCACTACAATAACTATCCAGCTGGAGAATCTCAAAACAAATCCCATCGAACTGCACAAAGGTGTAAGACAGGGCGATGTAATATCCCCGAAACTCTTCACGCCTACGGCGCGGACTGAATTGTTTAACAATAGCCTTAATCATTAAGCTCTTTTATTATTAAGCCAACACGCCAGTTTAGATTTACCCTCACATTCAAAGTAACCCTTGAATCTTAGGTTTTGCGAAAATTCAAACAAAGCTCAACAATGAAACTTGTGTGAAACAATCCTTAAAGTACTCCCTTTATAACACTGAAACAATTTTGGAATCGGACCACGCATTGAGAAATTACATACAGCTAAAAAACCATTTTGTCTGTCATCCCCTCCCCCAAAGGAACCGCGCAAAATATCAAGATCAAAAGTATCCTAGAACCTTCTTCGCATTATAAGCTCTGATTGTACCAAGTTTCATTTAAATCGATTCAGTAGTTTCGGCGTGATACTTATTCGGGATACAGACAGACAGACATAAAAAATTTAAATTACATTTTCGGCTTTAGTATTGATTAGAGAATTAAAATTAAAATTTTTAATATAACTTCTATGTAGACTCTCGACCCTCAACAGTTTTATTATATGTATAAGTAGATAAAAGAACTAAATAATCATGTACACAATATTTATGGGAGCCCCCCTTAAATATTATTATTTTTCAAATTTTAGTATTTGTTGTTATAGTGGCAACAGAAACACATAATCTGTAAAAATTGCAGCACTCTAGCTATCGCCGTTCATGAGATACAACCTCTTGACGGACAGGCAGACAAACAGACAGACAGACGGACAGAGAGAATTCACTATATTACACATCAACACTCAAAACTACACTAGTTTTCAAAAATTATACAACGGAATGGCAACCGCTTGTCTGTAAGTTTCCCGACAAATTCCTTATTACACCATAATAAGGCAACACTAACAGTATTGTTAGTTCAAAAATCTGCAATGCGCCATGAAGGTTATACTTAAAAAAAGAACTCACCTAAATATCAAATTACTCTCAGATATTCCATACTTTCTCAAAAGGTAAGCCACTTCCGTTTTTAGCTCATAGTCAGCTCTATCAACATTCAAAATCGGAATAAAAATATCATCCTTCACAGATCCCGGCCTGCTTTCTCTCGTACAAACTTTACATTTAATTTGATTGTATTGCCAGTTTAAAAAAATTGCATAGACTATGGTGCTTACGGATGAGTCTAAGTCACAGCTCTCATTTCCAAGTACTATGGTCAACTCATTATAGTCATGTGTGTTCTGGAAATCAAAAGAATTATGATTATAACGTCCTGTTATATAGATTCGATAAACTCTAGCCCCGTCCCATCTTCCTAAAACAAAATTAAAAGCACTGGGCAGCAGCGGCTGAAAATATTAAAATTAATAAATATAAGGGTCTCGACTCATCGTATCGTTTTTGTCCAGTTGGTGTCGAGACCCTAGGTCCATGGGGATCCAATGCGCAAAAATTTTTCAAGAATTTGAAAAAGCGCCTTGTGGAGTCAACTGGTGACCCAAGGGCAGGCAGTTTTCTTGCTCAACGAATAGGTATTGCTATTCAAAGGGGGAATGCTGCTAGTCTTTTGGGCACAATGCCACAGGGTCCTTATTTAGGTTTAGTTTAGATTGTAATAATGTAAATATAGATATGTAATAATTATGTTTCTCTGTAATTTTTAACAATAAATGTATATATATATCTCCATTCGATAGAAATATAGAGTTTCATTTGTCTAACCCCGGGGTTTTACCAAACAACAGGTTGTGTCAGGTAGAGGTACCACTCTCACAGTTGAGAGATGGCAAGAAATTTTTATGTGACAAATAAAAATCTAACATATGGTCTTGTCATGAAGTTCAAATTTCACATATGTAGCTATCTATACTTCTATACTAATATTATAAAGAAGTAAAGTTTGTGTGTTTGTTAAATTGTAAGGGGTAATCTCGGGATCTACTGAACCGATTTTAAAAATTCTTTCACCAATATAAAACTACGTTATTGTGGAGTGTCATAGGCTATATAGTATCACGCTACAACTAATAGGAGTGGAGCAGTAATAGTTAATGTTTCAAAAACGGGGGAAAAGTTATTCCTTTTGAGGAATACACGTGACTAGAAATGTTTCTCTTTCTCTTTCTTTCACGTAGCATTGAATATTAACGACGAGACGCTACAGGAGTAAACGGAACGCGACGGGAGTAAATGCGACGGGAACAGGTAATACTCGCTTATGTGGCGCAAACGAAGTTGCGCGGGTCTGCGAGTATATTATAAGATAGCAAGCTATCACACATGGGAGCTATCTATTCATCAGGCAAGCAGCTATTTATCAGGTATCAGGGTGGACAGCTGATGAAGCCTGTATCCAGGCATTTCTTTTTCCATTTTCTTAAACTGATTACCAGACACAGAGAGAAAATCAGTTTAAGAATAGATTGGACACTCTCTGTGTATGGTAATACTTGTCCAATCTATTCTTAAACTGATTAGTATTTTCTGCATTATCTCTGAAAGTTTATTCCATGCTCGGACCACTCTGTTGCTGATAAAATGCTTGTGAGGATTGTTGTTGGAAAATCTAGTACACAATTTGAGACTGTTACCCATCAGATTATGATTCTCATTGCGTTTGAATATAGTCGAAGTTCTGTATATCATTATGCTCATGGAGGATCTTGTAAGTTTTGTAAATGGATCTCGCTGAAACTTGATACAGGGATAGATTATGGTCTAAAATAACACATAGGAACGGATTTCGCTGAAACTTGATACAGGGATAGATTATGTCTGGAATAACACTTTTAATTCCGGGAATAAGTTCCCACGGGAAGCGGGAACGGTAACAAATTTTCCGCGTGCGGACATCAGCTAGTTTAAATATAAAATCATTTTCTTAGCGAATGCCTACGTTCGGTCTAGTGCATACTGTAGTCCAGTAAGGGTGCCTCGACTTTACTGCTCGTTCGCTCTAACTTTGTCTTCATACAATGTTGCGTATTTTCTATGACGAAGTGACATTAGCTACTGTCAATTTACTTCGTCTAATTAACAAATCGGGTATACGCCTCTACGCCAGTGGCAAAGTTATAGCGAACGGGTAGTACTATTAAACGAGAATACTACGAAGTATTACCCGTTCGCTTTAAATTTGCCGGTGGCCTCCACTACTACGCCTCTACACCAGCATTTACGCCAGCGGCAAACTTAGAGCGAACGGGCTATACCGTAATTACTTTTTTTAGTACCTAAGGTATAGTGTCCTCTGTTATTTCTAGTTTCACAGGGTTCACACGGGGTCGCTCGGGGTCTGGAACTTCTAGCGCCCGAAGAACTCAACATAATAGCGAACATTAATACTACAAAAATTACCAATTTTGTCAAAGTTGCTACAAAATAGTCGTCCATTTTGCTGTGTTGATTGTTGGCTTTAAAAATGCAGGTGGAAAATAGTTTTTTCAAGAATTTTAACCCATTTTTGTATGGCGGAATTTTTCTAATTTCAAAAATTATGAAGTTTGTCAAAACGTCATGTTTGTTACGTCAAAACCTGCATTTATAATGTGTAAAGTTACTGTAGGTATAGGCAAAGGCCTTGAACCCAAATGGTTTTCAATATTTGACCAAAAATAATAAAAATAATGAAGAAACAAACGACAGTGGGAACATTACATATGATCAAATGAAAGTTGCCAACCTGTTCGCGCAACAATTTGAGAAGTCCTTTGTAGTGGAACCAAAAAACATGACCATCCCTCAAGTGCAAATGCCGAGAGTAGAAGATTCTATCGAATCACTGATAATTACACCAGATAAAGTTTCCAAGGCCTTAAATACTTTTAACGACTCTACTTCGATGGGGCCAGATGCCTTGCCGTCAATATTGTTAAAACAATGCAGTAAGGTCCTCAGCACACAGTTAGCTCACATCATGAACTTTTCGCTTGGAAATGGGAAATTACCACAGGATTGGAAAGAAGCCCATGTCACTCCCATATATAAAAAAGGCGATAAATATGCTGCTGGGAATTATCGACCGATCAGTCTTACGAGCATAGTCTGCAAGACTATGGAGAAAATAATTGCGGCCGAACTAAGAACCTTTATGGACAAAGAAAACATAATTATCGACGAACAGCATGGCTTTGTACCAAAGAGATCCACGGTCACTAATCTTCTCATGTGTTTAAACAAATGGACAGATAACTGGGATAGACGGCAACCAACAGATGTTATATACCTGGACTATGAGAATAGGCATTTGATAGAGTTCCTATTCGAAGACTTATGGTCAAACTAGAACATTTTGGTATTCGCGGGCAACTTCTCCAATGGATAGAAGATTTCTTAACCGACAGAAAGTTTCGAGTGAGGGTGGGAGAAAGCCTGTCAGATGCTTACGACGTTCACAGTGGCGTGCCGCAGGGGTCTGTCCTTGGACCAATACTGTTTGGAATCTTCATCACCGACCTCAAGAGTGCTATTCAGTCTGACCTGTCGATTTTTGCAGATGACACAAAAATTATAGGTAATCCAATCATCACCCACAATATCATTCAACAAGACTTGGACCGTATCGTGCAATGGACAAAAGATTGGCTGATCTCACTCAATGCTACAAAATGTACTGTGTTGCATATAGGAAACACCAATCCTAAACTTAAATATCACGTGGACAATGTGCCCCTACAGGCTGTGAATACACAAAGAGATCTTGGAGTCACAATAACACAAAATTTAAAATGGGACGTACACATCACAAATATTACGAAACGGGCAAATTCCATGCTGTACATAATCAGAAAGGCATTCTATACTATCACCAAAGAATTATTCATCAAAATGTACAAAACATACATTCGTCCATTGCTGGAATATGCATTTCAAATTTGGTCTCCTTATTTTAAAAAAGACATCGAAATGTTGGAGAAGGTCCAAAGAAGAGCAACAAAAATGGTAGCATCCCTTAAAAAGAAGTCCTACGAAGCACGCCTCCTCGAACTCAACTTGACAACACTGGAGCAAAGGCGGAATAGAGGAGACCTCATAGAAACGTACAAAATACTCAGCGATCACTACAACGTCAGAAACATAAAAGATTTGTACATGATGAACCAGAACACACGTCTTAGAGGCCATTCCTTGAAGTTAACCAAACCTCCGTGTGCTAGCAACCCCAGAAAACACTTCTTACCATATCGAGTGATGAACTTGTGGAACTCTCTCCCGGAAACTGTAATAAGTGCTCCAACAGTGAACTGTTTCAAAAATAGACTTGACAAACATTTAAATAATTAAGAACACAAGTGCAGTGATATACACGTATCAGCTCGTAGAGCTGCTAGTGTATCAAATAAATAATAATAATAATAAACATAAAAGTTGTGGATTGTGCATTACACCATACATTTTGGCCGAGCGCAGACTGCTTTGCGATCCGATCCGATCCGATCCGACTGCCGCAAAACTTTATCGTATGGAGATTCATGGAAGTGCTGCTGATAATGGGCTTCCGACATGATCATGCCTTGCAATTGTCAATCACGTAAAATATGAATGGAAGTTGCTTCAGTGTGCGTGATTCTTTGCATGGATGTGTGCATCGACGTATAATTGCTAATTGATCGTGTCGGGACCCCTTAAAAAACCTCACGAGAGCACGACTACCGCAATTTGCTGCGGGCCGGCGCATTAAAAAAAAGGAGTACAATTTTTTTTTTTAAATTTGGATTTGGCATGGATTGCCATGTCAAAGATATTGGGCTCCCGACACGGTCAATTGGGCTTGACAAGTCTACGTGCTTGAGTCCAGTTATTGACCGTTTACCACGTACACTCTTAGATCATCTAACCACAGGATGCGCCTTACTTAAGCATTCCTTTCTGCCAAGCCAATAGACCATTTGGTCTATTGGCTTTATAAAAAGCACGGTACATCAGTACCTACATCATTTTATATGATTAAACTAGTACATTTCATTGTAGTTGACTGCACAGTAAAAATTAACACACAACAGCCATTACGCGTTTGTCGATTATGCATTTATAATATATATCTATAATGAAATTTTATATGTGTTTGTGTTTCCCTCTTCACCCGCTATGCAGAATACTACAGCAGAATATTTTTGTATGCGGTGGTTCACAAAAGGCTAGTCCCGTGATATATGGTCTAAGCGTACACTTGACGCTATCATCAATAAATCTACGGTTTGATGGAAATTGAAGTAGAAAAAAATAAACGGCACTTGATGCACTTTCGATTGATGTGAACTGACGGGACTTGACAAGTTTTAATTTATTTTGCAATCGGAAAACTTCAAAACGTCATTCAAAAAAGTTGCGGAAACGATCAGCGTCCAAGAAAAATAGAATAGAATAGAATAATCTTTATTTGTACACCATTAATCTTCGGTGAAATATTCTAACATGTGTTATGTATTCAATATCTATACCTATATACAAAAATCAATGCCACTTTTCGTTGTAATTTTATAACTCAAGAACGGGCTCACCTATCCAAACCAAATGTTTAGGCTTTGTTCGGACTATTTAGTAGATGGTTTGTGTGAAGTTTGCACAAAATCGGTCGAGCGGTTCTTCATTTATCACGCAAACGAAGTTGCGCGGGTCAGCTAGTTATTTATATAATATTATAGTATATTAGACCAGGGGTCGGCAACCTTTTGAGTCGGAAGAACCAAAAGTAGAAATTTTAAAAAATCTAACTTTTTAAAGAGCCACGAATGTAATTTTTGCCAGGTAGTAAGTACTTGATTAAATTAAGATTATTGATAAAATAATGAAACATTTTTCTTTCATAACAAAAATATCTATTTATTCATTATAATTTTATTATAATAGTGCTTTATTTCACTACAAATTAAATAACACATACCTATAATTATATGCTATTATTAGACAATCAGGTACTATTTAAGTAAAACCGGCCAAGTGCGAGTCGAACTCACGCACGCAGGATTACGTATCAAAAATAAAAAAAGTCACGTTTTTTGTATGAAAGCCCTCCTTAATCATATATTTTTTCTGTTTTTTTTTATAGTGGCAACAGATATACAATATCTGTGACAATTTCAGTTTATCAAAGCAAAGTAACATAAATGAAGGCCCATTTTTTACCCTTCGGGTACGGTACCCTTAAAATTAAAATAATTAAAAATTCTATGGATTTGGCATTGCATGCTTTTTCGATTACAACATTTAAACTTTACTATATAATATAACTTGTACACAAAAATTTCAATGAAACACAATAACATAACTACATAAAAGCAAATAAAGTCACTGAGAGCACTGGTTTTGCATGATTTTAGAAAGGTTGGGTAAATTTGGCTCATAGCTTGTTGTTTTTAATTTCAAACACGACTCTAAATTTTCATTTGTGAGTTGGCTTCTTGTTTTACTTTTAATTATTGTCATGCAAGAAAACACCTGCTCGCACGAATACGTCGATCCGAAGATAGTCAGCACTCCAAAGGCCAACTTCTTCACCTCATCGTAGCAATCTGGAAGACTGTTCCATGCGTTGAATATAAGTGCCTCAACTAGCGGCATTTCTTTTAAAGATGTCCACTTTTTTTCAGTTATGTTCATACATTTTTGGACCTCTAATATTAATCGATAGACATTTTTTTTTATTTTATTTTATTTTTTTTATACAAACAATAATTATTACAATAAACTTATCCTGTAAACCCAGATAGGGTTTGTGTAGGATAACAAATTTTAACCTAATTTATATATACACAATTTGTCTATCTCTAACTTGCACGCTAAAAACCTATTACTTATAGGTACTTTTTTTTTTTTAAACATTCGTACACACATAATATTGTTAAAAATTACAGAGAAACGTAATTATTACATATCTATATTTACATTATTACTATCTAAACTAAACCTAAATAAGGCCCCCGTGGCATTGTGCCCAAAAGACTAGCAGAATTCCCCCTTTGAATAGCAATACCTATTCGTTGAGCGAGAAAACTGCCTGCCCTTGGGTCACCAGTTGACCCCACAAGGCGCTTTTTCAAGTTCTTGAAAAATTTTTGCGCATTGGGACCCCATGGACCTAGGGTCTCGACACCGACTGGACAAAAACGATACGATGAGTCGAGACCCTTATATTTATTAATTTTAATATTTTCAGCCACTTCCGCTGCTGCACTGGCTTTTAATTTTGTTTTAGGAAGATGGGACGGGGCTAGAGTGTCAACACAAGTTGCATCCCACACCAGGACCCGACCCATCTCCCACGGTATCAAAGTTATACCATCCGGTCTCTTGCCATCGTCCCTGAAAACACCGTTTGGCTCTAAGAGCGCAGGCACATTGGCGGTGGCAAGAGCACGGCGGATGATGTCATTCAGCGCAGCGTGGCGTGAGAAGCGGCCTGCGCTCTTTAAACATGAAGGACCATGATGCCCCAAAGTGGCAACGTTAAAACCGCAGGGGCATCGATGTGGAGCGCAAAGCGTGACGCCAAGTCTCAAACCAACTGAAATTCTTAGGATGTCCGGTTCCAAAAAAGTTCCGGTGTTGGCTGTAGGGAAAGCTTTCAACCAATCACCGGATTCCTTTCTACTGAGCGCTATTTTTTTTTTTTTTTATTACGTGAAGGAAAATCCTCATGGATGTTATGCCGGACTCCTACCGACTAAAAAATCTCACGTAACGCCCAACAGCCTATGGTTGCGAGCCTCGGGTAAGCCCTCGGTAGGATGTCCCAGGACTCCCAACAGACCTACAGCCGCCACTGCGGCCTCGCCCAGGGGGAGGTTCGGGTGCTAGCCGCGTCTTTGGGGGGGGGGGGGGGTTCGGGTGTGATCCCGCTTCTAAATGGGGGGCGTGCGTGAGTTTCTCACGTCACGCTGCCGTCATGGGCCTGCTTCTGTAAGGACGGTGAGCGACCCTCTCACCGTCCCCAGACCCCCGATCATGGAGGCCGATAGTCCTCGGCGAAGAAACGTCGGCGGCGCCCAGGCCGCCGACTGCGGAACTCGGGTGGGAGAGTTCTCTCCCGTACCCGCCCCGCCGCCTCCTTGACAAGATTAGACAGTTTTTGCTAACGTAATAATTATAAAAGACCGCCTACCGTAAGGCATCGCAGAAGGGAGATAAATCAAACCAATCACAATATTTTAACAAAATTTATTTAACCTCACTACTAATTTACTCCTCAACAGAAACTCACAAACAAAGTTTTACTGACCTTAGTGATCTAATCGCGTCCGCCCTCTGACTGGCGTTTCACTCGGAAGCCTGACACATACTCAGTTCGCTCCACAATACTTTGACGTTTGACGTGTCAACGTCAAATGTCAACTTGTCACTGTCAAACCTCAAACTAATGGCAGTATCTTATGAAAATAATAAATATGCCAACAATTCTGTAACAGTCGGCCATCCTATGGGAACGAGTCTCTTCGTTCTAATTAACTATAATTTATATTTTCATTATACATTGTTTAACTATATAATAAAATTGAATGTATCACTCGCATCACTTTTATAATTACCTAAATTAAGATTTTTACTGTACGTATATAATTACATACACTTAAACTACTACAGAACCTTCTACTATGGTATAGCTGCGTGGCTTAAAGGTTACTTCCTTCACCAGTAAGTCACACAACTGCGATGTCTCTTACCAATCGTGGGCGGCGACGTAGTTACGCCAATCTTGCCCGGCTCGAGAACACCCCTCACTACTATGGTATAGCTGCATGCCGCAAAGGTTACTTCTTTCACCAGAACGACACACAACTGCGATGTCTCTTACCAATCGTGGGCGGCGAGGTCGTTTACGCCAATCTTGCCCGGCTCGAGAACACCCGTCACTACTATGGTATAGCTGCATGCCGCAAAGGTTAGGTACTTCTTTCACCAGAACGACACACAACTGCGATGTCTCTTACCAATCGTGGGCGGCGAGGTCGTTTACGCCAATCTTGCCCGGCTCGAGAACACCCGTCACTACTATGGTATAGCTGCATGCCGCAAAGGTTACTTCTTTCACCAGAACGACACACAACTGCGATGTCTCTTACCAATCGTGGGCGGCGAGGTCGTTTACGCCAATCTTGCCCGGCTCGAGAGCACCCTCACTATAACTATATTTCAATCACTCTAAAATTATGCGTTCACTCCGTTTTACAATCATTAATGTTTGTCGTCCTAAATCTGTAATTATTCAATCTCATATCATCAAATTACAATTACTCATTGACACTGTTTACAGTTGAAGAGCAAGTAGCAGTGTCTTCGCCAAAATTAGATGATAAGTACATTACTCAGGCTCAATTCAATTTTATGATTTAAATCCCTCATCAATCACTTATACACACGCATACGTATGTACTCGATAATTTACAATCATTTTTCACATCCTGCCTACATACATCACTATACTTAAATCACTAAAATTATGCATTCACTCCGTTTTACAATCATTAATGTTTGTCGTCCTAAATCTGTAACTATTCAATCTCATATCATTAAATTACAATTACTCATTGACACTGTTTACAGTTGAAGAGCAAGTAGCAGTGTCTTCGCCGAAATTAGATGATAAGTAGGTTCATTACTCAGGCTCAATTCAATTTTATGATTTAAATCCCTCATCAATCACTTATACACACGCATATGTATGTACTCGATAATTTGCAATCATTTTCCACATCCTGCCTACATACATCACTATATTTAAATCACTAAAATTAATGCATTCACTACGTTTTACAATCATAAATGTTTGCCGTCCTAAATCTGTAATCAATCTCTTATCATTAAAATACAAGTACTCATTAACACCATTTACAGTTGAGGAGTAAGTAGCGGTGTCTTTGTTAAAATTAGATGATACATTATTTAGACTTAATTAATTTTATTGCAAGGTTTTTTTTTTCGCAACCCGTAATAATACCGTCACTAGGTACATTATAGGTATAATTCGCTATTAACTCGTTCACGTGTATTTTTATGCCGTATTCGACGCTTTAACTCTCTTATTTTAAATTTACTTATTATAACGATCGCAATATCCTGGTATTTTTTTTTTCTGAGCATCTTCAGACTCTCTTTTTCTTGAAATTATGCGCCGATTTAAATAAATTACTTTTATTTGTCTTTTGCAAACAGAATGCCCAAAACTATGGATGATCGTAAATTCCCTGATGGAGTTAAACTTTTCAACGCAAAAAGAAAGTCTATTATACTAAATTTACTAATGAAAGGTATCAATTATTTACCATTACATTTGACCCAATGTTAAAGTATCAGCTGGATGTTTTTTTTATGGGTATTTATGTATTCAATGATTTAAACTCTAGTCTTAATGACTTCAAATATTTCTTATTGTAATTGTTGAGATTTTTTTTTTAAAGAATCTTATTTAATTTAACACTAATTTCTGTGGTCTCTAATAAATTAATTATCTAACGACATATGTACTTACTTCTGAAAATGTGACGGTTTATACACAAAATCTTGCATGCTATTTCAATGGCTGAATAGGCAAGGATTATCTTATTCATATGATGTAACACCATTGTGTACCCTATTTATCGCAGATGGAGAATCTGTATTTGAATAAAAATAAAATGAAATCAAATTTATTCCCTTTGAAGTTTTTTTTTTTTTTTTTTATTATTTAGTGTTTAAATTTTTGTGACTCTACCGGGGGTTCGGAAATACTACAGACTGAGAAGAACACCCCAAGAAACTCAGTCCGGTCCCTATGAAAATTCATCTTAAAAAGTAATACAGGTTTATTTTAATATTTATTTATTATTTATTTATTTATTTTATGTAGAATATAGTAATGACCTGCGCTAATATTTATGGCCACAAAATGTTTATGACCTGTGCTTAATGTTTCCGATGAGTCATGCAAGCATACTTAGTAGGTATCTATTCTTTTCGTCATTTTTTTTATTATTCCGTGGTCAGAAGGAAGAAGGAAACCACCTGGTCTACTAACAAAAACTCCCTCCACTTAACCTGACATTTCTTGACGTTATTCCAAGTGAATGGTGACTTCTCTACAAGAACCTCATAAGTCTCATTCATGACCACACCCGCCTCTTCACAGGGAAGGTTCAGTACTTAGAGGGTAAATAATCTAACAAGGCTTTGACAGTGTGTTCAGAGATTCCTTTCACTGCCAATAATTACGCTACCATTTGGAAGGCACTTCTAGAAAATTAGTAGGATGCTAGGGTTCAAGTTTCGTACTACATCACTAAATATTAATGACACCAATGCAACCATATGACAGCTTTGCGGACGACACAGAATCTCTTAGATCTTTGTTGGATATTGATTAACTTCGCATACATTTATCGTTTGAGCTATTAACCGCCTACTGTCGCAAATGCAGTTTGAAAATTGTTGAGACGGAGGCGATTCTGTTTTCAAGGCAAAGTCGCTCCCTAGGTGAGATCTCAAATTTGACTGAAGTGGGATCGAATGGAGTCGTTCTGTTTGATGCTTGGGCACTATGCTAGATCATAAGCTCAATTGGAGTGATAATACAATAAGATTAAAATTTGAGGGCACTACAGCATTGAACGCTTTAACTCCCATTCTCAATTGATGATTCCTGCCTTTTAGTAAAACTAAATTGACTTTAAATTGTGGAGCAGTACTAGTCATCAACCTTAATAGTCTTCTAGTTGTCCAAAACAAGTTACTTAAGTGCGCACTCAACACTCTCTATCTAACAAATTTAATAGAACTACATATTAAAACTAATTTACCAAAAGTTTTATTTGAACAGTAAACCAAGTAGAGCCTGTAGGAAAAGACTTCTGTTTATCCACAACAACAACCAACACAAGTTACCTCACCACTTGTTTCTTGAGTGCGATAAATAGACTCGCATAGTGTGTAGCATTTATTTTTTGTGTAGCAATCTGGTACTCGGGCTTGACAATGTGTAAAGCCGCCCTTAATCAATTCATCGCTGGTTTTTTTTATCTGTGGTTTTCCTTTGACACAAGTGACAAGTTTTGTCTGTGGCACCCGCGATGATTTGCATTAAGGAGAAACAGGTAGGATTAAAGATTGCGAGAATATTCCAGGAGTAAGATATATGAGCTGCTTTGAGGTAGTCGGTTCTTTTTTTGGCTTGGTGAGCTGTGCCTAGAATAGGTTTTCGCACAAGCTCTGGCATTAGTGCCTCACCGTTTGGTAGAAGTTATAACGGAGTATTTGCTGCATTTTACCCAGAAAACTGGGTCGCTTATTAGGGGCTGGAGGCTGCCTCTGTATAGTGGGAGAAGCCACACCCCAATCTTACGTGGACTGCGTGAGCAGGGTGCATTTGTAAGAAGCTCGCCGTCTACACCCGGCATTTACAACAAACGGAGTTGCTCTCACCCACAACGAAGGCCAGTACTTATCAGCTACTTATACATGTAATCTAGCCGCCTAAGTCACCACTCACGTTGATTTAGTTTAGTGATGTACAATTAGTTCGTAACCCGTAATTCTTCTTATGTATGTCTGTGCTTTCTGTATCTATGTAATCTCATTGTCTGTGTAGTATTGTGTGTTATATAAATATATGTGTGTACACCCTACCTGGCTGTTTTCGTGAGAGCCCTGGCCTACCTTTGCACGCACACTGGAATCTCTGGAATAAGGCGCCCTGGGAAAGAGTTCTCTGCATAGCTACCTCGCGCTAGTTGGTGAGTAACACTAACATCATTGTGTTATAAGTGGCCCCGCTCAGTACCGTACCCTACGCCTGTCGGAGCCTTGCGCGCGTTGAGCAGTTATAAGGACTAGGAATATAGATACATATGATCGGTGGCGCCGCCTTTGCTGTGGCTATTGATAGATGTGTTTGACTGCTAATAAACCAATCTTTTGTTTTTGTTGCATTTTCAATAGAAAACTTTTTTACTATGTTAATACCTGTATATTTAAAGGGATATTTTATGCACATCTGTATAACCTTTCTGTAGGCTGGGTAACTCCACTAATCAACCAACTGCATATCTGAAAATTGAATGCTATGTAAAAACCAATTGATTAACTAAACATGTCTAATTCAAAACTTAAGTAGTACACAAAACGAGATAACCAAATAGAAATTGTTTATTAACATGTAATGCTAACTATACCTTGCTAAACTTAATCATTGACGATGCTCCTTGCAGGACACACCTTCGTTCCATACTTCAACTCCCACGCCATAAATCCGATTTCTATTCTTAATTTTTTTCAGTTCATGCGGTTAGATTGTGAAATTCCCTGCCACCTGATATCAGAGACGTTAACACAGTTGCGAATTTTAAAAAGAAAGTCCTCGAATACTATCTCTCTACCACTTAACAGATAATGCCTTTTTTATTTATAAAAATGTAATCTCATGTATGTAAGTATTTTTATTTGTTATAAATATGTATTATATACAGAAGCGCTCGTGGCCCCGCGGACTCAGTGTTCTGTAAACGATCACTGCAGTAAGCAACTTTCACTATGGCCGGTCCATGGATGGGTGACCATCCATGTGATCACTTTGTGACATTTATTAGAGCGTTTCCGTGCTTCGGAAGGCACGTTAAGCCGTTGGTCCCGGTTGCCAGTAAAATGGCAGTCGTTAAGCTAAGTTGAAGGCTTCATTTCAACAGCAGGCAGTCACAACCTGCGCCTGTCCATTTAAACACGGCAATACGGCTCACCACCTATTACGTGGGACAAATTATACAAAGGTGAAATGTGGGCATATTATATGCCTCTGCCTACCCCTTCGGGGATAAAGGCGTGACCATATATATGTATGTATGTATGTATACACACATATATATAGATATATATTAATTTACATATACACACACATATATATATATATATATACACATAATAATATTTTTGTATTTGTATAGTATGTATAATTAGTTGATTCTACCTAGTTATCTCACACACTTCTACCTCTCTGAATTATTCAACATCATGTTCTCCTCTCGCTGGCCTGCTGGAAGAGATTTCTTATAGAAATAAGCAGTGCCATTGTACTCTTTTTTTCCTAATTATGTATCTCTGTAATATATTATGTGTGTACATAAATTGTTAAATAAATAAAATAAATAAATCATTTTCAACGCAGTACCTACCTCATTATAATTATAATTTTAACGACCTAAATTAAATACATCAATTAATTCTTAAAAAAAACGTCAAATCATTGTGTGCTGTAAACCTTATTTAATTTGTTAACCTCTAGAAGCAAATTAACACTAGAGATTTCACATTTTATGTATGCAATAAAGACTTTGAACGTTGAATAAAATCAGTAGATTTCTTCCCAGAACAGTTCTGCAATACAGGATTTGTCTTACCAAGATTAAAAATTGACAATTGCCAATACACAACATAGGAACGAAATCACTCGCCTTGATCTCACATCGCTCATAATCAATCCACGCACAGCAATGTACCGCGGTATCATTTTCGTCCTCGCATACATGTCTCACAATACTCTCGCCCGCGCAACTATCAAACACTCGCTCGCGACAATTGCACACGACGCACGCTCAAAATAAAAACATTCGCTTCTCACAACAAAACTTAATTTTGCTTAACGCAACTAACTCCTTCGCTTGAAACGCTTACGCAACGCTTTTGATAACTCGAAAGTGTCCCTATTAACAGACATTACGAAGTCTGTGACACATTTTTATTTCAACTCTTACTCGAAATGACATAGATCGCCACTCTGATCACACTGATTCACCTCTGGTCCCACCGCAAAACGCCAGTTCCTTACTTTAGAGAAAAAGTTAGAAGCTAACCCCGACCTACGCTTTAATTATAATAATATAATTCAAAATCATATCGATCAAGGATCACATATTTCGAAAATGGCTCCTAAAGAAGGTCGACGATGAGTCTTCCTCAAAGCGCCCACAATACACCCGTCTGTTGCCATGACTTACCTACCTCAAGGAGGCGTATCATATTGATAATGGCTATGGAACCACAAGTCGGAAATCGCTTAACGACACACTTTACAGGTTCAAATTAACGAATCAATGTTCTTTATCTCTTAAATCGATCGATTAAACTCACGCATGTACTCAGTCACCGTGATCGCTGTTATAGAAAAGGTGTATTTTCAATTACAGAAAGCTCGTTCCCGCTCATCACTCTTTTCAACGTATACTTACTACAAATAAGATCGTAGTCTTCAAGGAGTGTAAACCTGGCGACGGGTGCCACTCCAACTTCGTCGCAAATGTACCCGGTGTTCAGGAGAGTTCGTTGCAGAACCTTGGTCGCTCATTCCCTGAAAGCTCGATAATTAACAAAGTATTAGATTTTATCCCGTATGCGTCACTATAATCTGATAACTGTTTTATCACAAGTTAAGAAAAACCGTATTATGAAATCGAGAAGAAAAAAAATAGGGTAGACCAAAAGTATAAATCCATTTGCATCTTGACTAATTCGGGCAGAAATTTTAATTTATTTTTATATTCCTGACTTGTTAAATATGTAAATATTAAAATTATGCATATTTTTCATATAACTCAACATCACAAAAGTTTTATTTATTAGATTCTACTGAGGTCAAGTAGGTGAATCCGAATAAAATCCTTTTCCATCCATCAAACCGCGATAAAAATCTTCACAAGAAATGTGTTTTACTATGTCAATGAGGCTACTTTATCTATAGAACACTGTATTTTTATATAAGAATAGTTTCTTTCACTTCATTTATCAATGATGGCCACCGTGCTCGTGGGGTGGATTTTAACGAAATATTGCTTTATTTCGAGATATCCCACTTCTGAGATGTTAAAGGCATCGCAGAAGGGAGATAAATCAAACCAATCACAATATTTTAACAAAATTTATTTAACCTCACTACTAATTTACTCCTCAACAGAAACTCACAAACAAAGTTTTACTGACCTTAGTGATCTAATCGCGTCCGCCCTCTGACTGGCGTTTCACTCGGAAGCCTGACACATACTCAGTTCGCTCCACAATACTTTGACGTTTGACGTGTCAACGTCAAATGTCAACTTGTCACTGTCAAACCTCAAACTAATGGCAATATCTTATGAAAATAATAAATAAGCCAACAATTCTGTAACACTTTATAACTCTCTAGTACAATCGCTTATCCTTTATGGGCTCAGTAGCTATGGTCGCACATTCCAATATTTATTATATTTAGATAGAATACGGAAACTACAGGTACAGATACTAAAACAAATAGTAAATCCTAATATGAGAATAACATTTAGGAATGATGAACTCAATCATTGTAAAGTTCTCCCGGTACATACTCAATTCGAATGTAATTTGCTTAAAGAACAGTATTTTGATACAAACTTTTGCAATAAAGTGAAACATCCTATATACACACGGGCAGTTGCTCAGGGTCATCTACGCACAACGCGAGCTAACAATACTTACGGAGAACGCACCGCTCAGTACTTGTTACCAAGATTCATTAATGCACTACCCACTTCCCTTAAAAATAGTATAACGCAAAAAAACATTAAATACTAGCTGACCCGCGCAACTTCGTTTGCGTCACATGAGAGTGAGAAAGAGAGTTTAGAATAATATTTTAAGTAGGTAATATAATCCCGTAGTATTTACCCTCGTCACAGTGCTCTCGTCGCGTGTCTTAGGTAGGTATATTTATTAGAGAGGTGTGGTAGGTTTTAATGTTTAAAGTGTTATAATTTTTCCCTCGCGTCGCTTATATTCATTACCATCAATGATGTTACAATAAAAAAGATTACTATTAGAGTTGAACCGCACAACTTTGTTGAAGTGAAATAATGTTTCCCGTCGCATTTATTTTTGTCCGTTTTTTGCATCATGTGCGAGTCCGACTCGCACTTGGCCGGTATTATCTTTCAGTTGACTGGATACTGCTGCAGAAAACGTTTACTATCGTCCCGACGCGTCGAGTTGCGTCGCTCATATTTTTAAAAAATATTAAGAAGTGAACCTTAAAAGATAGGCATAATATGCTGTTCAGGACTTTTTTTTGTAACTTTTTAAAATGAAACATTTTGTAGTACACAATTTTTACGTAACTTTAACCATTTATGCAACGTACGCAATGAAAGCTCTCAAAATAAATAATTTTTTCCCGTTCTTAAAACATTATTCATGGCTGCTCCGCTCCTATTTGTCTTAGCGTGATGTTTTATAGCCATTAGCCGTCCTAAATAAATGGACTAAAAAACTGTGAAATTATTTTTGTAACTAGCTGTTGCCCGCGACTTTATTTATATTACTAAATTATGTTATAATGCCAATTTGATTGCTCTCTGCTTAGCCCCTAGGATATGTAGCGTGATAATATATAGCCTATTTTAAGACCCTACTCCTAGCTAATATTTGTACAAAATTTGAACCAAATCCATTCAGTACTTTTCGAGATCCTTCCGGACAAAGCAAAGCAAACAGAAAAACCGACAAACAGACAAAAAAAAATCTAACTATATTTTCGGCTTCGGTATCTTATGTTGAACACCCAGCGAGTATTTTTTTTTAAATATTTCCAATGTACAGTTTTCACTTTTCTATCATTTTATTATATCGACGCTGGAAAGGCTAATTGCATTAACGACCATTATATGAATTGTTCAGGAGAAGCATTTAAAGTTTAAAATTTTGCAAAAAAAATCATAACTAAATAACCACTTGAGTTATCCTACTGAAAATCAGAATGGTTATTATAAATAACGTTTACTATGAAATGTATATAAATAAAAAAATGTAGGTGTCCTCCTTCCTAATATATTGGAGATAATACAATGCACTACATAATCTTGGTAAGGTAAAAATGACTTAAGTTACTGTAACTTCCTCACTGTGGTTCGTTAACGACGTTAGAATGATCAAATAGCTGTATAAAATGAACTAGAAAAATGTTTTATATTCTGTTCAGTATAGTTTCACATCAAAGTAAAATGTTTTATCGGGCTGAATCAAGTCAAACGATTACAGTCAGATTATCTTATCCGGCATTAAACGTTAAGTCACTGCTAGACTTTTAGTATTATCTCCCAATATAATTGACTTAGGGAAGTGATCGGTAAAATAAACTTCAAATTATATTATAATTAATACTGATTTTTTGTAAAAATCAAGAGCACAACTTTATGTATTAGCAAAACAAATAAAACTAGACGATTCTGGAATGAATGCCTGCCATTAAAATGGAAAAGCTATATTCTTAGGTTGTACCCATAAACTGTGAGTGGTATGTAAGTATGGAGTAGTGAGTTATACTCACCACACCATCTGTTTTCCCAGACTTCCATGGATAAGTTTGAGTATTCTAGTAGTTTTCACGGCCCCGATCAAATTCTCGTTTATTTATAGAATTGTACTATCTGACCCCTCCAGATACTGAAAGTTTGCTTGGTTTTTTTTTGTCGTACCCATAATCTTAGATCTGCTAATTGAAATTATTTTATATTCAGCCATAACTTGAGACTGGTCTCCAGCAGGAGCATTTTGGTCGTGGGGGGATGACCATTGCTCTTAACTAATACTGTCAAGTACTATTCAGGCTACAATGTCCTGTAATTATCTCGTTAACTATCCTCATGTTTCCTCTTGTTAGATTTGACTATCTTATTCCGTATAAACTTTTGTCATTATGCTCCTGCTGATAACGCCCTTGGTGATTTCGATGGGAAGTTCAGGATTAGGTCCAACCAAGCATTCATTTGCTCCCTTTGGGGCTAGATTGTCGACTGTTTCGTTACCCGAAATTCCCTAGGTTCCAGGTACCCGATCTATGTACGTATACTTTAATTTTCCCT
This sequence comes from Miltochrista miniata, assembly GCA_933228765.1. NCBI lineage: Eukaryota > Metazoa > Arthropoda > Insecta > Lepidoptera > Erebidae > Miltochrista > Miltochrista miniata. The sequence goes on from OW121772.1 coordinate 10,418,494, forward strand.
CCTACATGTCAAGTGACTTTCTATACTTCTTGACGATTGCTGATGTTATTATTTTTTTCCTTAAATTTCAATGTCACTTGACTGTCGCTGTATATGGTTGCCTTTCCCGTGTTTGTTTGGTGGTAAATTATTTGCACGCTCTCAGTGATTGCGGTAATTTTCACCTGCAAGTCACTAGCAAACATGACATCATTTATGTAATTATTTGGACCACTTCCAGAGCGTGGTTGTTCAGTCTCACTGGTTCAGCACTGCTTTGCATTATCTTAATTTAGGTTCGTCTCTTTGCTTTTCACATCTTGCCAAACCCTTCTGGGTATAATATTCCACATTACATTTCAAAGAACAAAGAGTACCCCATCATCGGAATATACCTATGAGTATTATTATGTGCATCCTCTTAATTTTATTATTATTCATCTTATTACCAGACACCACATAAGTGGCGATAGGCCCTGACCCGTGTGTACCGTGCAAGTTACGGCTGCCATCTCTGACTTCATCTGCGGGCTCTTTCTTCATATACCCTTAAAATAGGTATGCGGTTTGTTTTGTATGTAGAGAAGATTATCTCATCTATTTCTTAAATTATTCTATCTAGTATTTTTTCTAGTCTTTAGCAGAAAGCAGAGGGGACCTAATGATACATCTGAACGCCCTTACTCTCTGGTATGACGGTTTTCAGATTTTGTACGAAGACCGCTTTTACCTCTCTCCATGTCTTCAAAATATTTTTTTGCGATACTAAATTATACGAGCTAGCTGGCTCCTTGTTGTCGGCAATATCTCATAATGGTCCGGCTGCCTTTTAGGGCTAGAAGGACTGGATATTTCATCGTAGCTGTTCTACTTTAATGATCGCGGTTTTTTATATTAACCAGATCAGAAGACGCTGCCGTTTACATCATAAATATAATCTACAAGGTTCTTAAATTTGTGAAAGTTCGTTTTAAGAATCTTCAGAATCTGCAAGCTCCATGATTCATTCATTACTGTATTCCATGCTACCTTGTTTGCAGCTGTTAACCCTAAAAAGCGTCTTATAGGTCTTGCTGCATGTAGCTGCTTTTTAGCCCCACGTCCTTCGTCTACTTTCATTTCTGTATTCTTCTTTGGAAGTGTTTATTGCTTCTCAACTTTGTATTTTTTTCTTTGAACACGTCTATGGTATTTATGAACATATTCAGTGGTCCGTTTGTGATAAAGATGCACATACTGACCATATGCCAAAATATGAATTAAAATAATTTCTTAAATAATTTCAATATAATTAATTTTTGTAACATGTGAAGTGAAGTGACGCAAATTTGGAATTCAATAAGTAGGTTTCGCATTTGTGCAAATATCGGCTTCAGATATTCGCCTTCGCAAATGTCCAGAAATTGACATTCGTTATAACTATGGGAGACGACACCCCTTGTCACTAGTCAACAACAACGTTAGGACTAGTGACAACGGGCGTAGTCTCCCAGTTCGACAGTGTATAGGTGGCTGAAGTGCCCATAGAACGTTGGGCTCTTAGCAAACAGCCGCGGTCTAACTGCAAATGACTACCTTGATGTATCGTCTAACCAACATTGTTTGATATTTGTCATTCTTTTTTGGTGGTTTTATCACACTAATGTAATGAATTTTACATTAAACAGAATAGCTTATGTGCTCTAAACACATTAAAATAATTTCAGGTAAAATTGTGTTATCGACCAATTGATTAGTAAGGGCTATCGACAAAATTGGTTTAACGTCCTAATTTTTGCAATAAGCAGAAAGGTAAAAGGGTTTATACGACAGTAAACTAAATTTTATTGACAAGTAAATTGACTTATTTTGAGATTCTAAAACAACTACCAACCACTAAAATGTTTTATATCATGAAAATTTCAGAAAGTGGAATGGCTAAATGTTTTAAAATAACGATTTCTTAAATCATATACAGGCTAAATGACTTATCAGTATTTTGCTGCTGTCATGGGCGCTTTATAAACCAAAATCCAAAATTTTGTGGATTTAAAACACAAAAATATACGAAAATGTCGAAAATCACCGATGTCTTAACGACCACTGAAGTGCTCAGATTAAATTGTTACCCAGACCATTCGAAAGAGAAAAATCAGGCGATTCTAACGATATATATAACTCATATTCGACCAAATTGGCTGTTAATGCAGTTTGCCTTTCCAGCGTCGATATGTATAGATGCAACCAGTAGTTTCTGAGATCCTAGCACAAACAAACTCTTCAGTTTGATAATATTGTGAGCTAACCTTAAAAGAAAGACAAATTAGGTTATTGTGAGCGAACCTTAAAAGATAGACATATGCTGTCGCGGACTTTTTTATAGAACTTTTTAAGAGAAACAATTTTGTAGTACACAATTTTTACGTAACTTTAACCATTTAGGCAGCGTACGCCTCGGAAGCTCTCAGACGGCAAAAATAATTCCCCGTTTTCGAAACATTCTTCATTGCTGCTCCGCTCCTATTCATCTTAGCGTGATATTATATAGCCTATAGCCATCCTCAATAAATGGACTATTAAACTGTAAAAGAAGTTTTGAAATTGAACCAGTAGTTCCTGAGATCCTAGCGTTCAAACAAACAAACAATTAAACAAACAAACTCTTCAGCTTTATAATATTAGTATGGATATGGATATGGATTATAATGACCTTGGTTGCGCAGTGGTAAGGCGACTGCCGCACTGAGGTCCTGAGTTCGATCCCCGGGTCGAATCAAATATCTGTATGATCCGCAAATGTTTGTATCATGTTTGGGTGTCTTCTGTACTTATGTAATGTGTATGTTTTGTATTACATAATTGTAGTATATAAAATGTCGTCTAAACCCCTTAAAACAGGCTTTCAGTGGCTTGGTTTGGGCTAGACAATATAGTATAAAATCATAATATGTACCTACATATACTGACTGCCTCTGTGGCGTAGTCGGTAGAGATACCGCCTGCGGCGCACAGTGATCAATTTTCAACTTTTAGGTGTACGAAAATATTGAAAGCCAGAAATGTGTTATTTTCAGTATAAAAATAATTTATTAGACTGAATTTGTTATTTATCATGCATTATTATGTATTTTAAAACACAAAGTAAATTATTAAATAAAAAAACAGACATATTCATTCTTGATTTTCTTCGTCAACTATACAAGGTTCGTCTGGTAATGTTATTGCATCGCAGGAAAGAGCACCTTTTTCTCTGAACGTTACTGAATGAGGACTTGAGATTTGGGGATCCAATATACTAGTAAAATTTTAAAGAAGTCTTCATTTTGTAGCTTTTCGGGATATTTTTCTGGTATTATGTTCCCTATAATATTTTACCTCTTTATGTCGACATTCCTGTGCATCTTCACCTAGTTGGCCGATAGGCAATAAAAAATGATCAATGATATCCTTGCCATGGAGCAAAATCTTATGAACTGTGGGTGGCAAAGGATCATTTAACCTTCGTCGCTTTGTTCTATCACAAACATTCCAAAAGACATGTTTTGGCCGCCCTTTTCGTGTTTTCTGTGATGTAGAAGGTTCACTTGTTTGTGCACCGGAGATAATACTGCATTTATTAAGCCAATTCTGGTACTTTTTCTCAAACTTAGTGACGTCCCGGCTAGTTGCTATCCAATTTCAAGCGGCTGAAGTACAAAAGCTATGAATGGTATTCCGCAAGTTGTTTCTCTCTGTAACGTCAAAATTTGATACTCCAATGGTATCTAATACGAAGCTAAGTAGCATGTCTTTTGATTGCTTAGCCGTAGATTTCATTGGAGGATGTTACTTAAGCACATTGAACAAATATTGATTTTTTAGTGTAGTACCGTTACCTAAAAATCATAAACTTTGTTCATGAAGTGCAAAAATGAGCAAAAAAGTCTCATTGAAAATAAAAGCTGAGGGCTTAATACTCCTAAATAACCTTAATATTTAATGTTTCTTTATGTTTCTTTAAAGATATGTTTCTCAGAAGCCCAACAAATAGGGTAAATTTTTCTATGTGAATTATTAATTTTTTTTCTGAACAATAAGAACTGTGATGCATAAACTAACACTTAGAACAAATCATAAATGCTTTTAAGAATATGCACCAATTTTTTTCAATGCCACAGTAAACAACTTACACTACAAAATATAACTGACTTTGTAGCATTTATTTTTTGTGTAGCAATCTGGTACTCGGGCTTGACAATGTGTAAAGCCGCCCTTAATCAATTCATCGCTGGTTCTTTTATCTGTGGTTTTGCTTTGACACAAGTGACAAGTTTTGTCTGTGGCACGCCCGATGGATTTGCATTAAAGGAACAGGTTTTGTTAAGATTTTTCGTGAAAGACGGGACTTTGACCGAGACCTGCTTTGGGGTAGTTGGAGGTCCTTTGGCTTTTGCTCTGAGACTGTGCCGCGAATCAGTTTTTCGCTCAAGCGCGATTATTTGTTACCTCACATAACCTAACAGGCTGTGATTGGGTTGCTGCATTACATCTTACTACATTTTACCCAGAAAACTGGTGAGTCACTTCTTCTTTTGCAAAGCGGGTCGATTGTCGTCTGTCGCGCAGCCAAGATCTTAATTTGTCGTTTCTTTCATGACAGGGTTTTTTACTACGGGGCTAGTTGCCGGTTGAGATATTTGGTGCCGCACCTATAAGTTAGTGGGCTGCACGTGGTACGACAACGTGGAAGTGCGGACTACACGAGCTTTTCATGTGAGAGGTATCTGCCGTCATCACCTGGCAGTAACAACAGCCAGTCACTCTCACTCAGCTCACTCTGCAGGCCAGTAGATCCACTACTTATGTGTAGCCTAGTAGTATTAGTACCTAAGCCCAGACTATTTTACTGTGTATCTGAGATATTTGTGTCTAACAGCGAATAAGCTCTCTGTGTGTCTCTGTAGCGTGCTGTGTTCTTAATAGATATATGTGTGTACACCCTATTGTCTGTTTTCGTTAGAGCCCTAGCCTACCTTTGCACGCACACTGGAATCTCTGTAGTAAGGCGCCCTGGGAAAGAGTTCTCTGCATAGCTACCTCGCGCTAGTTGGTGAGTAACACTAAACAGCATTGTGTTATAACTTTACTAGATAAATGTTGTGTAAACAGCAATTATCAATGCAATTTGCGGAGTCGACATCTTTGAGCATTAATATCCAATGACACAAACAAACATATCAAAAAAATATTGTAGCACGAAGTGTACACAATACGCATAAGCACGTAGCGACTATTTTTTCGAACTACCTTCATGTTGAGAATAATGAATTTCGTCCAGCTAAAATTCAATAATTGATCATTGTGCGGCGCTAGAGGTCCTGGGTTCGATTCCTGGGTCGGTCCAAGTATTTGTGTGATTCACAATTATTGTCTATTTAGGAGTTTGGGTGTTTCCTATGTAAAATATGTTTTAGTATTGTATAAAAATAGTATCTTGTGTAGTTATCTGATGCCTATTTTGTCCTAGTTCGACGTAGTCATCATATTGCACTGTGTGCAAACCTCTGTGGTTTATTTCAGTGTTAGAAGCTATTAATGTGTATTGTTTTCTTATTATGCTAATAAAAAAAAAAAATAACACCTGTCTGCTGAAAAACAACGCCCGCTCCTCTACCTTTCAATCTATTATTCAATCCTGTAACCTTTCAATTCTCCCCTCTAGTGCTACCCATTATTTTCCAAACAAACCTCCCTCGCTACTTGACTTGAAAATTGTGTCCTCACCAAGTAGAGTGGCTAAACATGGTCAGCGCTCGGCAGGCAAGTTTTCTTACCACGACTTACTTTTTCTATCTTATCGCCTTCATGTGCCTAAACCTAAACCCCAATTTCTAGCGCTGTGCAACTTTAATGGTATAAGTGTCGAGGAATTGCGTAGGGACGCCGTGGCCATTGATTGGGATCCGCTTTTCAATTTTCAAAGTTGATGTCAAAGATGAAATGCTCACTTCCAATTTGATAGCCCTATACGATGTACATGCTCCAGTTCGCAAAATTAAAATGAAACACCTACCATCCCCTTGGCTCACGAGTGAGATCAAAGCACTCATTCTCGAAAAGCTGCAGCCATATCGAAATATGTATAAACAACGACCAACAGACACAAATTGGGAAAAATATATCCTTATTAGAAATTACTGCAACAAGGTGGTAAGGAATGCTCAACGTCAACATATTCCCAGCTCTGTTGAGAACGGAGATCCAGCAAAAGACTAGAAATTTCTACGATCTTTGAGTTTGAGTGGGAAAATCTAATCAAGACTCCATGCCTAAAACTTTAAATCTGAATTCACTCAATCAGCATTTCTCTGCTTCGTCAAATGTGAATAGAATGACAAAAGAAACGACACTTAATCAGCTTTCATCAGGGTAAGGCCACGAAAAACTGTTCATTTCAAAAATAAAACGTGGACAGTCTTAAACTTTGAAAAAGAAAAATACGGTAACATTATTTCTAATACCATTTACAGATTTATCGATATTTGGAGCATTCCTGCTCGGTATGGCGTAATTAAAATCCAAAAATATCTTATCTATTTATGTAAATTTTCGATTTATATTTTATGTTGATTACAGCATCCATACAAAATCAAAATGGCCCTCGTCCATGTCGCACCGAACTTTGGCTTTTTTTAAATATAATCGTGTTATAATCATAATTATGCTACATTGTTCCCATTTTATACTGTTATGGCCTTGTTATGAAATAAGAAATAATAATCGTATAACTGGCTATTATTAAAAAAAAACACGTTTAAAAATATGGCCCGAATTTGATTCCCGTGTGTTACATAACACGAATTACACATTAGTTTTAAATTTTACAATCACAGTAACACTAAAACAATTTTTTTATGCTAGCAAACTTTCCTAAGATCATAGAGAAATGTCAAACATCTGTCAGCTATTTCAGTGTGGAAGGAAATCGTGAGATTGTTGCAGGCGGAATTTTTGTCACCCAGTTCTTTCCAGTTATTTAACGTGATTAGACAATGTAAGTGATCCGTTAATGTCAAAATTACTGTAGAAAATGTTGTTTTTTTGCGAAATCGACTGGTATTCTGTGCATTTAGACTGTATTTAAAAGTTTTTTACTCAGAAAATGGTTATATTTTCACGTGTTTGTTCCCGAATGTTACGTATGTTATGTTTTGTGTTACGTAACACACGAAATGATACGTTAATATACCGTTCCGGTGTGTTACATTATTTCAAGTGTGTTATTGTGTGTTACAGTTTCCAGTGTGTTATTGAACAGTTTTTCGTGGCCTTACCCCAATGGGGATATTGGGGTAAGGCCACGAAAAACTGTTCTCCTCCCAACTGTTCTCCTTTCTTTTTTAGTCAATTATCTGCTTGTGATGTTAAGAGAAGTATAATGTCTCTAACGCTGTAGGTACTGATTGTCTACGCCGCAATATGATTGTTCCTATTATTGACGAAATACTTCCAGTTATCTCTCACATTTTAAATTTCTTAATAATGAATAACATATTTCCCGCGGCTTGGAAAAGCGCCCAGATAATTCCTATAGCTAAAAAGAAAAACCCTTCCTCCTTTTCTGATTACCGTCCTATTTCTATTCTCCCTTTCCTTTCTAAAGTCCTCGAACGTCTCCTCTCCGATCAACTTTTAAGATACCTCTCTCAAAACCAACTCCTCAACCCTTTTCAATCTGGATTCCGTACTGGTCACAGCACAACCACAACTTTAACTCATATTGCGGATGACATCAGAACTGCTATGGAAGATGGCAACCTGACATTACTGGCACTGCTTGACCTCAGTAATGCCTTTAATACGGTGGACTTTGACATTCTACTCAGTATATTGGCCTCCCTTAACATATCTACAACAGTGATTGACTGGTTTCATAGTTAACTATTTGGCCGCCGGCAACGTATTGTAATTGACGATACCTCCTCGTCTTGGTGCGATACATCTGCTGGTGTACCTCAGGGAGGCGTTTTATCTCCATTATTCTTCGCTGTTTTTATTTACTCAATTTCAAACAACTTATCTTCTCCCTACCATCTTTACGCAGACGACCTTCAAATATATTCTCAAGCTCCTTTACACAAACTGAGCGAGACCGTTGATAATATTAATGATGATCTGCGTACAACTTAGATCATCTAACCACAGGATGCGCCTTACTTAAGCATTGTTTTCTGCCATTGCACATGACCATTTGGTCTTTTGGCTTTATGAAAAGCCTGTACATCAGTACATCATTTTATATGATTAAACTAGTACATTACATTGTAGTTGACTGTACAATAACAATTAACACACAACAGCCATTACGCGTTTGTCGATTAATACATTTTTAAATGCAATGAAATTTTATATGTCTTTGTGTTTCCCCCTTCACTTGTATGAAAACTGGCAGAATATTTTTGTATGCGGTGGTTCGCAAAGGCTAGTCCCGTGTTATATGGTCTAAGGCGTACAATAGTACAAATATGTCGCTGGAGTGATTTGCATGGTGAATCCATCAAAGACACAGGTCATCGTGATTGGCGTTTCAGGATGGTGCCCAAAATTGATTGGTCACAACTTCCTAAAGTGATGTGTGACGGTATTAATATCACTCACAGTGCTAAGGTCAAGAACTTGGGCATTTATTGTAATTCATGCTTATCCTGGGGGCCTCAGCTGCAAGAGCTAAGTCGTAAAATCTATGCTGCGGCGGGGCTACGAGATTTTCTACCTATAAAATCTAAGGTTGCGCTTGTGCAATCACTTCTTTTCCCCATCCTCGATTATGCAGACGTCAGTTATCTAGACCTAAACGAAGACCAACTAAATAAACTTGAGAGACTCCAAAACTTATTTATAAGATTTATATTTGGACTACGCAAATATGATCACATCTCCGAATTCAGAAAAAACTCAAGTGGTTACCTATCCGCCTTCGCCGGAATACCCATATCCTCTCCTTATTGTATAACATACTTTTAAACCCTTACACTCCTTCCTATCTAAAAAATTGCTTTGATTTTTTGTGTAACGCCCACAATAAGTTCCTGAGATCGTCGGAGAATTTGAGACTGAAGATGCCCGGGCATTCCACTAACTTCGTGGATAAATCGTTCACTGTCCAAGCAGTTCGGTTGTGGAATGCACTGCCAGTTTCTATTAGACGTGCACAGAGTTTAGCAACATTTAAGAGACTAGTAAACAATCATTACTTAAAGGATATTGGCTATACTTAGTGTTTCCACCTTCTGAATAATTTCTGTATATATCTATACTAATATTATAAAGAAGAAAGATTTGTTTTTTTGTTTGTTTGTTTGTAACTAATAGGCTCCGGAACTACTAGACCGATTTGAAAAATTCTTTCACTGTTGGGAAGCTACACTCTTTGCGGTGAACATAGGCTATATTTTATTCCCGTATTCACACGGGAACGGGAACTACGCGGGTGAAACCGCGTGACGTCCGCTAGTTATATATATAAAAGCGTGTAAGTGTATATTTATATGTGTGTGTGTTTGTGTATGTGTATGTGAGTAATTTATGTATTTGTATGTATGTATATATTATAATATTTTTAAAGTATGTATGTATATTTTAATGTAAATATAGATATGTAGCTGATAATTATGTTTCTCTGTAACAATAAATATTTTAATATTTATATAAATATATATATTCATAGTTATGTATGTATTTCATATCCCTTCATTGTTCCTTATGTGTACATTATGTATACGTTTAGTTTAAGTAAATAAAACATTAGTATTTCTACGTAATAACATGCTGCCCCAAGTCGTATAAAGTCTCCATCCAAAGGTTGCCTTGAAAAAATCGCCTTGTACGATAAGGCCGCCTATTGTATAACCTTTATAATATTGTCTATGTGTATAACATGTAACTGTATGTTTTTGGTGTTACAATAAAGCATATCTAACTAATCTAACTAACTGTGCTTCCGTCAGCTGCTCTTTTACTTGAGTGTATACATTGTCATGAATGGCGGATTCAAACACTTTAGCTGGCGTCGACAGCACCGCCACCGGCCTATACCCCTCCACATCAGATAATTTCCTTCCTTTTGGCACCGAAACTACTCGAGTGATTTTCCATATGGCCGGAAACTGCCCCGATGCCAACGAGGTATTAAATATGTGAAGCAGGGGCTTCTCGAGCACCCCTCGACAATGTCTGAATACGTATGGCGGTATTCCGTCAGGTCCTGTGGATTTCTTGGGCTTAATTCTCTGTAGAGCGGTGCGGACATCTTTCAGCTGTAGGTGGTCCATCTCTACCCGTGCACCTGAATTGTCTGCTCCGGCGTCTATCACAGCGGCGTCCACATCCAGGCTAGCTTGCTCCGAGTAGTATACAGATTGAAAATACCTAGCAAATGCCTTTACGCATTGGTCACCATTTAAAATTTCTACGTCCATCGTGATACTATGTGGACCCCCTTTTCCCTTTTTAGAGTTGATATAACTCCAAAACGATTTTGGCTCTTTTAAAACGTAACGAAAACGTTTCTGAACAATGTCCTACCTTGCATAAGCGGATTTTATCGAACATTTGAGTCTTGCCCTACACTCAGAAAATAATTTATAGTCAATTTCCGATCGAGTCATTTGTACCTTTTGTGAAGAGCTGCTTTCTGTTTAATTTTGTAAATTATATCTGCATCATACCACTCCGGATATGTAAACCGAGATGGTGTGCAGTACTTCTTTTTTCCTTTGAAACAAAAGTGTTAAAAATAGAATAAATAGTTCCATAGAAAAAAATTATACGGCCTTCCAAATCCATGCCATATATGGGTGTCCAATCTATAGTTCCTAACGAATAATATAAAGAAGAAAAATCGACCGTTCCACTGCACCGGTGTGTGATGTGTATGTGCTGTATCCCTGTGCGAGAACATCGGCGGCCTCGGCGTTAGCGGCGCACGGCTGCACGACGCATGCGGCGGCACGTTAACCCATAGCGGCGGATGCAGTGGGTCAGGTGGCACGAGTGGCTCGGCCGTGCTCACTCGCACACCCTCCCATGTACTTAAAACTAGATCGAGCTAACGACTCATGCAATTAGTTACCTCGTTACTCTGAGTGAATCCACAATAGGCTTGAAAATATTCAAAATAATTATTTACTGTTACTGGACAAGAATATAAGTTTAGATCCCCTAATACTAAAACGGCACTATACATACTACAGTATTGTGCTATTATTCTAAACATGATCATGATATTTAATCGGTTTCAATGCTATTAGGCGGTATATATACAATACAACATAGAAATAAAAACCTGTTTCGTGCGTAAACCTTCGCATCGACATGTTCGAACGCCTGCCTGTCTATATCGACGTCGCCCGGTACCGCTATTCGTTGAATCTCAATACCTGGCGTGGCCACCAGACATGCGCCTCCCTGTTTACGCCCATCAGCTCTATCACATCTAATTATATTGTATCCAGGTGGTATTAGTTCGGCATCGTAAATAGAATCGTTACATCTTGTTTCTGTTATTGCGATTAAATCACCTTGAGATGTAATTACGCTTTGAAAAAAATCTTCCACTTTATTCCGTAAACCTTGTGCATTTTGATAAGTAATATCTATACTGTTAATAATTACTGGGTTTGGTGGGTGACTTTCGAAACCACAGTATTCAATATTCACAGCACAGCCCAGTTCTCTGGCTGACACAGTAAGCCGTATTTGCTCGCAGGTACAGCAATAATAAATGAAGCATAACCTCTTTCAGTCTTATGTTTTTATTTTATCGACTTTGACGTCTATTTCTTGGCCACATTCATTTTTCACGTAACTTTCTAAGCTCTCTGGCGTCGTATCTGACCTTAATCGCCACACATGCAAGATTTTTTTCCTCTCCATACCTTGGATTTCCATTGATGGGGTGTTGCCCCCGCTTTTTACTTCCGAGTTAGGGTATCTATTTTTTTTCCTGTTAACTACTGTCCAATTCCCTCCTTCTTGTTCCTTACTATTTTTCTTATGAATTTCTTCCATCTCGGCCACTACCAGCGATTTCGTGGCCACACACTGTTCGATACTTGCAACCAATGACGATGACTCGTGTCTAGGTGTTGATGGTACATATTTAATTTTTTGGAGGGTAGTTGCAAATGATTTTGCTTGCAGTTGCACAGCTGGTAACTGTGACATGTTTCCGTTATCATTTTTATTATTTAAGTTAGAACTTTCTTCCAGTAATTTTTTTTTTCTGTTAGTAAGTGAATTGTGTTTTCTGACGAGTGTACTATTTTTATATTATCTTCAACCACCTTCATAGTACTTTGAAGTAATTGTAACTCCGCCTCCGTTTGCGTGTATTTATACAACAATTGATCGTATTTTTTAGTTTGTTGTTCCATCATCGTCTTTACCTCTGATCGGAATGCCCTAAGCTCCTCCAGCACACTCATGTAATTCAGCTGATCGACGTATCGTCCAGGCAGCGGTTGCTACCGCGTTTAGTGTTGACGTAGCTGACCGGTGTCAATACCTCGCTCATTATATTGTGCGCACGCGCTGGTGTCTCAGAGTTACCTCGTTTGGGGGTATCCCGCTTGCATTCCGGACACCGCCAGCAATTTTTATATTCCAAAGTGAATGTTGCGAATTGTTTCTCTGACAACGCAAGGCATTTAAGATGGTATGTTCTCTTGCATTTTTGTTCAGCACATTTCATGTATATAACATCACTCCACAGTGTATCACAACAATGACATTAAGTCCCCATTGATTACAGATCACTTATCGGTAAGCTTACAATTTATTTTAGTATAGTTTAATAATAAGGATATCACAAACACTGCGCACGTCCGTTCGCTTCGCGCAACCTGTTTTAAATCAGGTAACACTCGGTCAAAAGTGATGCGCTTCGTGAAGCGAGCGTTTTCTGGGACTGACATTAGTCCTCAGGAATGTAGCGCTCGTGTCACGGAGCGCATTGATTTCTGGAAACAAAAACTCTATGCATGGGCACACCGTATTCGCCGATATAGGAAACGTGTGGACCAATATAACATCAATTGTTCATTCCAAAGAGTCCAGAGGTGTGTTTATAGGAATTGGGAGCGACCAGATAAAGGTGTGAGTACTGATAACCTACCGGATGCTGATGTAACGAACATGTTTTGGCGCAGCATCTGGTCGGCTCCGGTAAATCATACCGAAGGTGACTGTATGTGTGACGTCAAGAAGTCATGTGAAGGCATTGTAGATATGGAACCTGTAAAAATAGACCATTTAGATGTGAGTAATGCAGTCCGTTCGTTATCAAATTAGAAAGCTCCAGGAGCGGACGGACTGCAAAACTTTTGGACTTCTACTGTATTCGGTAATAATTCTCCATGGCGTAACTTGTTTTTGTCAAATCGTCACAGATTGCTCGGACTGCAGAGATTATTTTGAATGTTAACATCTGTCCTGGCTGTTGGAATTTTTGGTTGGATTACAGAATGGTTTTGGATCCTTTTCTACCCCGTCCTTTCCTACCTTATTCATTTTCCTATCCGCAAATCCCTTCCTACCCCATCCTCATCCCTTCCACTATCCGCCAAGCGAAGGTCGCCGTGCCGATGAGCTGCGTGGCTACGGGCGAGCGTAGTCTTAAGCGTGCCTAATTGCCCTGGGTCCGGGCGAACACAGAACAAGGCTAGCTATAGTTGAGCAAGCGGGGCTCTGTTCAGGTGGACAAATTAATTTCCCTAGCTTCACGCGGGAACGCCATGGTATAAGAATTTAAAAACCACAACGGCGGCGATGTGATTCGCCACTCATCACGTTTCGTTTCCCATCGGGGCGAAAAGTGGACTGGGGTTAGCCACTTTGCTACATTAAATGTTAGAGGAGGAATGGAAGAAAAAATTGACGAGGTATGTAAGATGATGCAAGATAGGCAGCTTGATATTTTATGTGTGAATGAGACAAAGCGGAAAGGATGCGACACTACGACACACGGAGCCTATACAGCCTACTGGTCAGGCGTAGCCAAAACCAGAACAGCGTGCCAGGGGGTCGGTGTACTACTTTCCGCGAGAATAAATGAGTGTGTGACAGAGTATGAATGTGTGAGCCCAAGACTCCTTTGGTTAAGACTGAAGGTTGGACTTACCCGCATCTTTGTTTAAGGAGTGTATGCTCCGCAGGATGCGCGGTGGCACCATTCTGCGAAAGACCAAAGCGAGAGGCAGGCATTTTGGGAGAGTAACGAGAGGATAGTAATTTTAGGTGATTTTATTGGTTGGGTGGGAGTGAAGCGTGATGGATATGAAAGTGTACTGGGAAATTTTGGTGATGAACGAATGAATGAAAATGGGGAAAGTTTGCTAGAAGTTTGTTTGGAGAGGAATCTTGTGGTAACTAATACCATATTTAACCACAAAGATATCCACTTGTATACGAGAGAACAAAAAGACCAGAGAAACATAATTGACTTTGTGATAGTAGACGCAAGACTGTGAAAGAAAGTGCTAGACACCCGGGTATACCGCGGTGCCGGGATTGACACAGATCACTTCTTGGTTATCAGCCGAGTAAGAGGTCTGTTTCAGCGGTGGCGGCATCGTGTGCGTGAACCTGTTAGTGTACTAGAGCGCATAAAAGTACAAAAGTTGCAAGAGATAAGCGTGAAAGAAGAACTTTTGAGTAAATTGAGCGGGAAGTTTGAAAATTTAGGTAAAGAATGTGAAATGGACAAATTATGGAAGTCGATTAAGGAAGGACTCGTTGAAGTGGCAGTTGTAGTATGCGGGGTATGCATGAGGAGCCAAGGATGCCAGGTAAAGAGAATGTGTGCAGAAGTTTTGAAGGTTCTGTCTGATAAGAAGAAAGCATGGTTAAACTGGCTGGCTGCACAAGCCTGCAAAAGGCAACGGATGAGGAAATCTATTTATTTACACGTGTCTAATTTTTTTTTTTTTTATCCCACTAAGGTGGCAGACAAGCATACGGCCCACCAGAAGGACCGGTGGTCACCGCAGCCTATGAACGTTTGCAACACCAGAGGTGCCACACTCGCGCTGCCGACCCTGCAAAAACCTTCTAAGTGCCCTTTTGAAGAACCCCATACTGTAGGCGTTTGGGAAAACCGAGGCAGGGAGGTCATTCCACAACCTAAGCGTGCGCGGAAGAAAACACCTATCGGATCTAACCGTGCTGGAACGCACCGGACGTAGAGTGTGAGGATGAACTCCCTGTCTGTGGCGAGCGGTGCGATGACAGAACGTAGCCGTGGGCATCATATCAAACAATTCCTCAGAGCACATACTATTGTACAGGCGGTAGAACACGCATAAAGAGGCAAAGTCTCTCCTGTCGCAAAGAGGTTCCACACCAGTTGTAAGTACAGGATCGTTGACAACTCTTACAGCTCGTCTTTGCACCGAGTCAAATGGACGAAGCTGATATTCAGGTGCTCCCGCCCAGAGGTGACAGCAGTACTCCATATGCGGCCGCACTTGCGACTTATAGAGAAGCAGTGTTTGCGCCGCAGTGAAGTACCGCCGCGCCCTGTTGAGCATACCCAGCTTCTTGGACGCCAGCTTAGCCTTGTCCTCCAAATGACTACGGAACTGAACGTCACTGTAGATGTCAACGCCAAGGATCCCTATACTTTTGGAGATGGAAAGAGATGTGCCCTGAAATTGCGGCGCTACAGTAATTGGGGTTTGCTTAGCGGTGAAAAAACAAGCTTGTGTCTTGGAGGGGTTAAACTGGACAAGATTTTGTCCACCCCAATCGGACACTCTAGTAAGAGTAGCCTCGATTTCAGACACAAGCTGTTCACGGTTTTCCTCCACTGTGTCCCGAGAGATACCGGGGCGGCCCGTGTAACAAGTGTCCACCGTACTGTCGTCCGCATAACAATGAATGCCGTCAATAGACAACATGTCATTGATATGCAGCAGAAACAGAGTAGGGGACAACACTGAGCCTTGCGGTACTCCAGCATTTATGGCCATGCAGTCTGAACAACTGCCGTCAACGACGGCCCTGATGCTTCTACCGGCCAAGAAGCTGGACACCCATCCGCATAATCTCTCGGGTAGTTCATATGAGGGCAATTTTGTAAGAAGACCACGATGCCAGACCCGGTCAAAGGCTTTAGAGATGTCGAGGCTCACTGCTAGAGCCTCGCCCTTACTCTCGATAGCCGTCGCCCATCGGTGTGTTAGGTACACAAGAAGATCGCCCGTCGAGCGACCGTGACGGAAACCGTACTGCCGGTCACTGAGCAGGTCGTGTTCCTCAAGGTACCCCAGGAGCTGTGTATTAATAACACGCTCCATCACCTTGGATAAAAGGGAGGTGACGGCTATAGCCCTGTAATTGGCCGGGTCGGTCCTGTCACCCTTCTTGGGTACAGGATGTACATACGCAATCTTCCACGACGCCGGGACTTGTCGCATGGAATATGAGAGTGTGAAAAGACGTGTAAGTACCGGACACAACTCTGGACCACAGTGCTTAAGTACCACCGCGGGAATGCCGTCTGGCCCACTCGACTTATGAACGTCCAGGGATTGAAGCTCCCGTCGGACATTCCGCTGTGTAAATTTAACTTCCGGCATGGAAGTGCCACAACTCGTGTGACGAATCGGCCCTGCCGTGGGAGCCCTTGACGTCACTCTGGGTCGGGAAACGAATATTATGTACTAGAATCTTCCCGCCGTGATAGAAAGGTTGGGTGGTTCATGAGTAGGTAGAAACCAAAAGTAAGTACGTACACTTACCTCAGAATCCACCGCAACGAGTTCCTGTCCTCACTCTGGTCGATTTCTCTTGCACCAGTTGCTCTGGCGTGGGTGCCTCGCCGATGCCGTTCACACTCACTTATAAATGTTTGATTTATTTTACTAAAAGTCACTCCTGCGGGATCCCGGTATGTAAATCTTAATTTGGAAGATAATTATTTACTTTGATGAATTATTGGAATTTTACGAAGGAAACTTGTCGCTGCGTGTCGACCGAGAGAAGCGAGTCTCACGCCATCTTGAATGTCCGGTTTCGCGTTTTCACCATTGGCTCGTGTATGCTCGGTTGAATGAGCCTTGCTATTGGTCAATACGTGGAACCTTCACGAATCTAAATTGACGGGAAGATTTGAATCGGGTCAAAAACGTTTACGGTTCAATTTGGAAACAATTTAATAAAAATACAATCGCGAAGAGCGAACAACTCGGAATGCCCGGCGGTAAAACACCCCCGTCGCTCATGGTCGAGTTAGAGGCAAAGAGATTACCCAAAAGGTCGGCTTTCTCCTTGGCACTCTGGGCCAAACTACCGTCGGGTTTAAGCAAGGGTGGTAAACCTGACCGACAGAAGTTTTCCTCAGCAGCTTTGGCAAGCGACCAAAATTCACGACTTCCTGAAGGGTAGCCTGCTAGCCGTTCGCCAATTCTGCCGACGAAATCGAACTTGGCCCTGACAATTGCTCTTTTACTGGACCTCGAGGCGGCATTTAATTTGCGTTTCACCTCAGAGATGTTTGGATCTGAATTTGCACGAGCCGTGGTCCAAGCTCTGTAGGCAGATTCTTTCTGCATTAGAGCTTCTCTGCAGAGCCGATTGAACCACGGTCGCTTTTTTGCATCTACAGGGATCCAGCGGTTGGGAATATAGCATTCCATACCCTCCAAGATCCCCTCAGCGACTGCTACAGCATAAGAATCCAGATCCTCTGAGGCAAAACAAACCCGCCACCACGGGTACGACGCATAGAACTCTCGCAGTCCATCCCAGTCTGCTGACTTGTAGTGCCACACATGTCGCCAATCCTTGGACCAAGGTGGTACAGGCCTTGCGAGAGGAACATGCGTCCGAACGACACAGTGGTCCGACGATCCTAGCGGAGCATCCACTGAAACACTGTATCCGTCCGGACGCGTTGTCAGCAGGAGGTCCAGCAATGCACTATGCTCGTTCTTCTTGTCTGGTATCCTTGTATGGACTCCATCTTGACATTTTTGTTAGTGTTGCCAGTTTCCAATTCAGAATTCCCCAAATTAAATAAGTAAAGAATTACCTAGATATGGAACTAAATTATTAGAGACACGTAAAATAAAAAATTTGGAAACGGTCAAGTGTGAGTCGAGAATAGTGATTATCGCCCTATACAATTGTTCGGACTCAGTAACGAGAAACTTGGCATACTTTAAATTAAGTGAGAATGCTGAGAACGAATCACATGTTACACACACATTCATACTCTGTCACACATTCATTCTCGCGGAAAGTAGTACACCGACCCCCTGGCACGCTGTTCTGATTTTGGCTACGCCTGACCAGTAGGCTATATAGGCTCCGTGTGTCGTAGTGTCACATTCTTTCCGCTTTGTCTCATTCACACATAAAATATCAAGCTGCCTATCTTGCATCATCTTGCATACCTCGTCAATTTTATCTTCCATTCCTCCTCTAACATTTAATGTAGCAAAGTGGCTAACCTCAGTCCACTTTTCGCCCCGATGGGAAACGAGACGTGATGGGTGGCGAATCACATCGCCGCCGTTCTGGTTTTTAAATTCTAATACCATGGCGTTCCCACGAGAAGCTAGGGAAATTAATTTGTCCATCTGAACAGAGCCCCGCTTGCTCAAGTAAGGCTAAAATGAATAAGGTAGGAAAGGACGGGGTAGAAAAGGATCCAAAACCATTCTGTAATCCAACCAAAAATTCCAACAGCCAGGACAGATGTTAACATTCAAAATAATCTCTGCAGTCCGAGCAATCTGTGACGATTTGACAAAAACAAGTTACGCCATGGAGAATTATTACCAAATACAGTAGGTACGTTGCATCAGTTGCGGACCATCAAATTGTGGAAAAACTAACTTATTAATTGGTCTTCTATTGCACGAAAATGGATTGACATTTCAGAATGTTTATGTATATTCTAAAACTCTACATCAGCCAAAGTACATCTTGTTAGAAAAGGTTTTACGACGAGTACCTGGTATCCCTCTCCAGAAATACCAAGCAAATGATGACGATTTGAAGGTGTCAGATGCAAAACCTAATTCTGTAATCATTTTTCACGATGTAGCGAGTGAAAATCAGAGTAATATGCGTGATTATTTTGCCATGGGAAGACATAAATTGACTGACAGTTTTTATTTAAATCAAACTTATAGCAAAATACCTAAACAACTTGTAAGAGATAATGCTAACTTAATTGTGCTTTTTAAGCAAGATTATGTTAATTTGAAACATGTTTACGAAGAACATGTTAACACCGATATGACATGGTTGAAATGGTTGAAACTCGTAACTCTGTTAATTGTGAAATTCATATTAAGTTATTTCTTGGTATTACGAAAACCATTAAACTAATCAATTTAGAAACCCATTAATAGAATACTGATCAAATTATCGCGGGTGCAAACCGTATAATTGAATTACGTTTAAGTGAGCAGGGTGACTTAGGGGGTTTTCGGTTTTGATATAGTTTTCAAATATGTAATCACTTTTTAGTACAATTTCATGTATTCATTTAGAGAAAATAAAATATGAAAAATTGGCGATTTCGCTAGTTTTCGGACACCTGTTTTAGTTTACGGCCCATAATTTAACTAGTTTTCGGCCAGTATTTAGCACATTGCGAAATTACTTTTATTGAAACTATACGGTAGATTCTCTTTTTGTATAGAAACCTGTTTTTACTTCTTGTGAGCATATCCAAAGCAATTTATGATTTTAATTGCATACATGTATCAGAATGTATAAACTGGAGTAAAAATATAAACCTGCGCCATTAATTATTTGATTTACATCATAAGCTATCATAAAAAGGATCTAATGATCAGCTATCATGCCTATGCTGACCGAGAAACTGACTTTTTGCGTGTTGGTTTTCGACCATAATTGATTTACATAATTTAACGCATTTACTAAGAATTTAGAGTTTTAAATGTTTACTTAAGGTCAGTCTTATAACAAATTCTTTGAAAATCAATGTAACAAGAGGAGAATTTTTTACTTTATTTACTACAATTATATTCGTTGACCGAAAACTAATACAAACATTTTTGGTTTTCGGTCATATCCAGTTCTAATGGGCCGAAATATAGATTAATTTCATTTTCCCATTATCGGCCATAAATTTTTAATATTTTAAAAATCTATTTCGATCATATTTTTGTTAAGAAACATGCGACCGAAATCTAACGCTGAAGTTCATCACATATTTCTACTAAGTATCGCAACATTTTATTATAAAATCTGTTCTATTTAATAGACTAAGGGTCCGTTCACACAGACCGGCTCGGAGAGGAGAGCAAATTCTTATTTTTTTATACCACTAAGGTGGCAGACAAGCATACGGCCCACCAGAAGGACCGGTGGTCACCGCAGCCTATGAACGTTTGCAACACCAGAGGCACCACACTCGCGCTGCCGACTCTAAGGAACGTTGAAAACAGAGTTTTTAGTGTTTGAAGTAAGGTTTATTTTTGCATGTGCACTACTTTTGTTATTAAGAATGCTTGAACACGCTTGGTGTGAAATAATAAGAGGAGCTGACCGGCTCCGATCGCGTGCTCTTTCCTGCTCGCGCAGCCGATCGGCTCCGATTGCCTGCGCGGCACCCCACGCCGACCGCCATTTTGATAGCACAATTTAAACAGAACAATTATGTGCACTTATACGAAAACATGACTGATGAAAAATGAATAATTATTTCTTCATCGGAGCTATCTAAATCCATGTTCCGAAAAGCACACGTTAACTCCGAAAACAAAACTTGGACTGTTTGGAATACTGGTATTGTCTTTGTAGTGCATCCGACCGGCTGCGAGCGCATCCCACCGGCTCCAAGCGCATCCGCTTTCAGATCGCTTCCAGCCGGTCTATGTGAAATAGTTGGCGGCTCCACTCCGACCAACTCCGAGCGTATACGATCCGGTCTGTGTGAAAACAAAAGTGCGCGCCGATGCTTTTCGAGCTGGTCTGTGTGAACGCACCCTTATCATAATTTGAAAATTAAATGTAATACGTCAGCTTTCGGCCGGCAGGCCGAGAATTGGTTGAAACCAAAATATTGCATTTAGTTATCCGACCACCTGATTTAAAAATATTATAATAAATATTTAATATAATTCGATTAAAATTACATTAGTTCAACCTCTCTACTACCCACATTTCTTATATCTACGTTTTCGAAACAGTATTAGAACACGGCGACTCACCTTACAAAATATTCTGTCCCACTCATAGATTTAGAATGTACAAGATGAACAGTGTCAAACTGAAGACGAGACCAAAAATGAAAGATCTATGTGTGGGTTAAATAGTGTTGTTGAATGGTCACACCTATGTTATCGATAAAAGTATCAGTATAAATGGATGGAATGGAAATGAAACTTCTAAGCACACTTTAATGTATATCAGCTCCAGCCAAGATAATGTATATCAGCTCCAGCCAAAATCGCAGTAATGTATATCAGCTCCAGCCAAAATCGCAGTAATCAAATTCCTACAATCATAGCACATAATCATGATTGCCTACATAAAAATCGACAAAACTGTAAATGTAATAAAATTGAGGTAGTTAGTGAACACAAATATTTAGGATTATTAATAGACGACCGACTAAAGTGGACACATCATATTAACTTGGTAAGTGACAAATTACGGGCATTACTGGCTAAATTCAGAATAGTAAAACAGCGAATTCCATATACAACAATTTTACAACTATATAAATCGCTGGGAGAAACAATAATACATTATGGCTTGAGTAGTTACGGTAGAACTTTTAAAACGCACTTAGATCAAATATATGGCCTACAGTTGCGTATCTTGAAGACAATCGTACCAGAGAAGATTAAGACTACATTTAAAGACAATTGTGATATTGAATTATTTCGGCACTGTAAATTGCTACCCATAAACTACCAAATAAAATACTTATTACTCAAAGAAAATTATTTTAACAAGTCATTCCTGAATATTGTTGAACGACATAAAAATACACGTAGTGCAGACAGGACCACATACTTGGTTCCTGGGTACTGTAACTTGTACGGTAAACAAATGCTGCAATATCAAATACCTAAATTAATCAATGACCTACCAGAAAAACTTAAACAAATAATAACAGAATCAAATATTAAACGAAAATTAAAATGTCATTTTTTGTCTAAATTACTCTAAATAAATAAAATGTACTGTGTAAAATTTTGAAATCATATACCTTTTTTTATAAAAATATAATTAAAATTAAATAAAAGAAGACATCACTGCAGTAAGCAACTTTCACTATGGCCGGTACATGGATGGGCGACTACGTTTTGACATTTATGTACTCCGAGCGCTTTCCGTGCTCTGAAGGCGTGTCAGGCCGTTGGACCCGGTTCACGGTAAAATGTTTACGTTTGCGGTGACCACCGGTACATCTGGTGGGCCGTATGCTTGTCTGCCATCTTAGTGGTATACAAATAAAAAAAAAAAAACGTTTTTACTGCAAATTACTTTATTTTGTATTGGATACAAAAGAACTGAACACATTTATTTTTAAATAGTATTTGACCCGTACCGGTGTGGAGCGTCGAATTGGGCGCCCGTGTGTTTTCATAAACATTTAAATCTACCCTACCTATTATGTCACACAAAGATGCAAGCACTGATGCTAGTTGTGGCGAATTTTTTATTAAAATTATTAAAGCCTACTACCTACCCGCTTTATATGGGTTAATGTTGCATGAGAAAGAATAAACAACTTATGTAACCGCTCAAAATAATACGTACCTAGTACATACATAAAATTGCGTTTTGTGTAATCTGTGGTTTTGTAATGGGTATCATTGTGTTCTGTTATTGTTTTATTATTGAATCTTCTTGATACGACGATGAAGCGTAACGTGTACAGAAAATTCAGTAATGGATTATGCTACACGTATAGGTTTAAATTTTAGCTTGTAACAAATATTGTAATCGTTTTAAAATAAAATAAAATAAATAACACAAAGTGGTTAGAAGTTTCATCTCCAACTTCTTGTTTTGGGGAATTAATTGTTAATTTGAATGTAATGGACTATGAAAAAGTAAAAATGGGATTATATGGTACCCCTCGTACCAGTAGTACCAGAGTTACCACTCGTAATATTAGAAACTCTGTAGTGATTTTACGAATTTTGATTCAGTGTGTGAATGTGAAAATACACTTTTAACATGTAATTTATGGCATCGTACATTGCATTGTCGCCGTACATATATATTTTGCCAATTGAATTTGAAATTTTACTAAAAATCCAACTCTTATCGTAATACTAAACCTAGAAACTCATTTATTATTGAACCCTAGTAACAATAAAAGATATTACTCGTAGATTTTTTTAAATATATTAACCTCGCCAAATTGACGTCGCCACTGATGGAAACTAATGGAAAGCCGTGGCGTATCTAGCGAATGGGGGCCATGCTTACAGCACACAAGACTTCTGACAGTAGTCCTCAAGTTGGCGGCCCTATGATGTGCCTCTTCACGCTCCGCTTGTAGAACCCGGGATTGTAAAATGAGGGAAGCACATGTGCGGGCAGGTCGTTCCAGGATTTTGTAGTTCGACAGAGGAACGATCTTTTGAAACGCTCAGTTCTGGCGAAGATTCTCTCCGCTATATATGAGTGGCACCTCTGCCCGACGTGTTGTTCGGAATCGGAAAGGAGATGGTGGGATCAGGTTGAAGAGCTCTTCAGAACATTCGCCGTGATACATTCAGTAGAAGGCAGCCAAGAACGCTATGGTTCTTTGCTGCGCTAACGGCTCGAGGCTTACCGTCATCTTAGGACAACCTATAATTGAAATCGGATAACACGTCTCTGCATAGCGCCAAGCGCGTCCAGTAAGTACCTCGCACAGTCATCCCAAAGGTGAGAACAGTATTCGACGCAGAGGCTAATCTGCGCCTTGCACAGCAAACATCCCGGTGTGGCGTGGAGTACCTTAAGTGAAGTAAAATTATAAAAATTCAACTCAAAATGGATCACAAATTTTGAAAATATTATATTAAAATAGGCACAAAACCCTAAAAAAAGGTTAAATAACACAGTTCGAGTAAAAATCAATCATATTTATCGTAAATTAAATCCAGATAAGTTTGTTTGTAGCAATGCCACTATAATGAACTATCGACATCCTTATCGATACCTACCCATGACTATTTTACTGTAAACAGCCCTTTCTATTTCTGCCTTATATATCCTCCAAAAATGCATTTACACATTAAATATTGTGTTATGTATGAAGGAAAATGCATAATCTACGTTATGAGTTGGACTTTCAGTGAAATTTTACATCCAATTTGGCAAAATATGTACGTCAAAAATGGAATGAACGAAGTCACAAATGACCTGTTAAACGAGTCTTTCTTCGTATAATTGCGTTTTGTAATATCCTATTCACACACTAAACACGACAATATTGTTGAAAACATAAAATTTTCTATTTTAATCGTAAGATCACTACAGATTATTGGATATTATGAATAACTTAGAGCCGCCATAGGATCCCAGCGGGCTCAGCGATTCAAAATACTGACATATGAGTACCTACACAATTTGCTTTCTCTTTTCCTCTCGAGCTAAGTGCTATGGATAATGAGGTCTCGCTCGCACGCTTTGTATATCTATTGAGAGTAGCGAAAAATTCTAAATCTATGGTCCCACTATTTTTTTTGTTAATTTTGACACACCTAATCTATGTTAAATTTCGAAAGGGTGCTGATGAGACAATTGAAGCATTATAATGCTACAAAGTTTAGGAGGTGTAGCTAACCCTTAAAACTATAAGATCAAGTAATAATTTCAAATGAACGACTTAAAGTTTTCTTATTATTACAAAATAACCTCCTAGTGGCCGAAAACTAGAGGGGGCCGACGAACTAGCGAAGTCACCCTATAACATGAATAATAGCTAATATTTTAATGACATTGTATTATTATATACAGGGTGTGGCGTAAATAGTGGTCCAACCGTCAGGGTGTGATAGACCAGGTGCCCCACTATAACATACTACAATATCATCCAAATTTACCCAAGGGTCTCAGAAAAAAATAACTTTTTTTGAAAAATCGTCCCTTTTTTGTAAAGTTGCCTGTAGATTATAGGAAAACCGCTATTTCTGATTTCTGTTTTTTCTCTCTTAAAGCTAAATACATAAGCTATCAAAAAATAATATTGTTAATAGAATTCCACAACAAACGTTTGAAATAAATATAAGTTCATCTCAATTTTCTCTCTAATTTTCAGGTATCATGAAAATTGTTCAACGTTTTTTAAAAAAAATATGTACTACACTGATGCTACCCAAACGTTTAAAAATATGCTTATGTAATACTAATTTCAAAATGATACCATGTAAGGATTTCGCATAAACAGAAACTAGTAATTTTTACTGTTAAAGTTCAAAACGGGTTAAGAAAAATTACCAAAATCAACTTACATACATCACACTTATAATGTTTTTTTCATAGTAATAGTTCATAGTCGACATTATTATTATTTATTTAAAATCTTATAACCTAGATAGCGCCCGTGGCTCCACCCGCGTGGGATTTTGTAACTATTCTCGCTTTTATTTATTTTCTATCTGAAATTCTGTTACCATTCCATGACAAATTCCTAGCGCGTGGAACTGCGGGCGCCATCACGGTTATGATTTTTTTAAACTATCGCAGTTTTTAACACTTCACGCGAAATACTATTTACTTACATTCACCGACGTTTCGGGCGTTCAACCGCGACCTTGATGTTGCCTGCGGTTTCACCCGCGATGAATTTTGTTACTATTCCCACTTCCGGTGGGATCATAAAAGCGAGAATAGTTACAAAATCCCACGCGGGTGGAGCCGCGGGCGCTATCTAGGTTATAAGATTTTAAATCATTACATAGTATAAAATAAAGTCGCTTTTTCTGTCCCTATGTCCCTTTGTATGCTTAAATCTTTTAAACTACGCAACGGAATTTGATGCGGTTTTTTTTAATAGATAGAGTGATTCAAGAGGAAGGTTTATATGTATAATAACATCCATTAAATAGTGGAGTAATACTGTATACCCGTGCGAAGCCGGAGCGGGCCGCTAGTAAATAATAATAATGTCGACTATGAACTATTACTATGAAAAAAACGTTCTAAGTGTGATGTATGTAAGTTGATTTTGGTCATTTTTCTTAACCCGTTTTGAACTTTAACAGTAAAAATTACTAGTTTCTGTTTATGCGAAATCCTTTCATGGTATCATTTTGAAATCAATATTACATAAGCATATTTTTAAACGTTTGGATAGCATCAGTGTAGTACATATTTTTTATAAAAAACGTTAAACAATTTTCATGATACCTGAAAAATAGAGAGAAAATTGAGATGAACTTATATTTATTTCAAACGTTTGTTGTGGAATTTTATTAACAATATTATTTTTTGATAGCTTATGTATTTAGCTTTAAGAGAGAAAAAACAGAAATCAGAAATAGCTGTTTTCCTATAATCTACAGGCAACTTTACAAAAAAGGGACGATTTTTCAAAAAAAGTTATTTTTTTCTGAGACCCTTGGGTAAATTTGGATGATATTGTAGTATGTTATAGTGGGGCACCTGTTCTATCACACCCTGACGGTTGGACCACTATTTACGCCACACCCTGTATATAGATATCGAACAACTTTAATTAGTAATTAATGATACTTTTGTTAACTATTTCTTCTTAAATACGTCTATATTCGCATAATACCATGAATTTGTTATTTCCATCAGTTTTCTTCTCTGACGCTATCAACTTCCCGATAGTGTCCTTAACACGTTGCCTGCCGACCTACGAGTATACTCGTAGTACATGATCTGGGGTGCACTGCCAACTACAAGTATTCTCGTAGTAGATTGTATGTGATTTCTGACGAATTCTAAAACAGTGGCCGTGGAAGGAGGGCGGGTTAATTCTTTGGCATTTGAAATAAAACATTACTTAAATCAGAAAAATAAGTTTAATATAATTTTTTTGAGCATACCACTGTGAAGTAGTGAAAGAGTGATACATTTTAAAACAATTTTCAACTCATAAGGTAGGATTTTCAGGACATACATACATACATACATATAGTCACGCCTTTATCCCCGAAGGGGTAGGCATAGTATACGACCACCGTATAGTTTTATGTCCCACGAATAGGTGGTGAGCCTATTGCCGTGTTGAAATGGACAGGCGCTTGTCGCCGCGATCTGCAGTTAAAAATTTTCAAGCCGCCCATAAGACCTTCAACTTGGCTTACCTAACGATTGTCAATTTACTTACTGACAATAAGGTTTCATTTTGAGTTTTCCTTCTCTACGCAATGGATCTTTTTGCGAAAGGTTTCCCTTAGTCGCCTCTAATGACACCCTCGGGACGTATTGAGATGGCGACATTTTGTACTCTTACCCGTCTCAACACGGGACCCCGTCGCCACACGGGGCAGGAAATTCAGGACATATCGGACAATAATAAACAGTTTCTTTGCATTTTTTTTCCTTTGGTGCAAACACGACATGGCTTCGTCGGTCTTTGTTTTTTTTAGTAGGTGGTAAACGCTCCAAGTAATGAAATTCTCCTTGCTTTTTCTGCATATATGATGACTGTATTTCGTGAATTTCTCGCCTAAAAGATATTTTACAACTTCGTCTTTGAATGAAATGAAAGAGCATCCAATTTATTTTCTAGAGAATGGTTGGCTTGTTGGTTGTAGATCATGCAGGCGTTATGCTGGCTAGATGGCCGAGTGTCAGCACTGCGAGGACCGCAGCGATGACACAGAGCTCCACACGCTGGTGGAGTGCACGGCGTAGGCAACAGCGCCAGGCAACAGCGCCAGGTCCTCGTAGTGGATCTGGACGTGGACACTCTCTCGCTCGAGACCGACGAGATCTCCACCGGGGTAAGTGGGACTCGTGAAAGAGGCGGCGGGGCGGGAACGGGAGAGAACTCTCCCACCCGAGTTCCGCAGTCGGCGGCCTGGGTGCCGCCGACGTCACTTCGCCGAAGACTATCGGCCTACATGACCTGGGGCGGGACGGTGGGAGGGCTACTCACCGTCCTTTCAGAAGCAGTTCCGTGACGGCAGCGTGATCTTAGAAGCGGGATCACACTCGAAACCCCCAAAAACGCGGGAAGACACCCGAACCGCCCCCTGGGCGAGGCCGCAGTGGTGGCCGTAGGTCTGTTTGGAGTCCTGGGACATTCTTCCGAGAGCTTACCCGGGGCTCCCAACCATAGGCTGTTGGGCGTTAAGTGAGGTTTTTTGGTCGGTAAGAGTCCGGCGTGGCATCCATGATGGATTTTCCTTCACGTTAAAAAAAAGGTCAGCAGTGCTAGAGATGGAAGTCCGCCGCCTTGTTTCGTGAAAAGGGGACGTGTGCTAAAAAGCCGGAGATGGAACGGAAGAAAAATAATACTTTTCTTGTGTCACAGAAGACGAAATAGTTCGTCTTCTGTGACACAAGAAAAGTCATTGCAAAATGATTATAAATTAATTTTCAACAAAGTGCACTAAACAATATTAACTAATGTTTTAGATTGATTTTCATAATTTAACAGAAATTACAGGCAGACTAAACGAGTTATAAGTTTCTATAGTTTCTGAGAACAAGGTTCAGGTTAATAATCAAATTGCAAGGTTATCTACACACCTTCTAAAAAGTTTACAGTTACCTACACAGAGAGAAATTCACTATGTTAACTTACAAGGAAAAGCTATGTTATAATCTTAGACCATATATCACGGGACTAGCCTTTGCGAACCACCGCATACAAAAATATTTTGCTAGTTTTCATAGCGGGTAAAGGGGGAAACACAAAGACATATAAAATTTCATTATATTTAAAAATGTATTAATCGACAAACGCGTAATGGCTGTTGTGTGTTAATTTTTATTTTACAGTCAACTACAATGAAATGTACTAGTTTAATCATATAAAATGATGTACTGATGTACAGTGCTTTTTATAAAGCCAAAAGACCAAATGGTCTATTGGCTTGGCAGTAAACAATGCTTAAGTAAGGCGCATCATGTGGTTAGATGATATAAGGTTATAATCTAAACACATGTGTGCACATCCTTAAGAAAGACTAGAAACAGGCCAGAAGAAGAGGAGAGAACAGAAAAAGTGAAAAAACCCAATAAGAAAAGAAGTGGGTATGACAAATAAAATAAAAAAAAAATAATAGAAATAAAAATATTAATAATAATATTTTATAATAGTTGTAAATAAATTATAATATAAGTTGTATATAATAAAGGTATTTTTACCTTAGGCTAAAAAGAAAAAAAAATCAAAAAACCAGCTTTTTTAAATTTTGAATTTATAATTCATTGATTTCGCCAGAGGTAACCACCTATGCACACACACTAGACTGAGACTACCGCAGAGTAGTTCCCAAAGTCTTGCCACTACGTTGGGAGCCAATTTGTAACCACTGTACTCCTCAGGTAGCTACTCACCAGCTGACTCAGTGGAGAACTCTTTTCCAGGGCGCCTTTCTTCAGGGTTGTTGTGTGTGTGCACGGGTAAGTTAGGTCTCTAACGAAAACAACCGGGTAAGGTGTACACACATATATTTAAGAAGTTCACAGTACACTACAGAGAAAGATAATTAAGTTACACAAGATTAGAAAACACAGAAATACACAAGAAAAGTACGGATATAGTTTCTAGTCCTACGCTATAACTCTATCTAAGCATTAGCAGCTACTCGTTAATTCAGGTCACCAATGCGGCTACACTATAAGCTGGTGGTGATCAATAAAATACCGGCCTTATGGTTTGAGGTGAGAGCGATACAGGACCGCTGCGAACTTCAGGCGGAGGCGGCAGGTCCCTCTCAAAATGCACCCCGCTCGTGCAGTCCACGTATTTGTGGGTGTGGCTCCGATCACCTAAGACTGAGCCGCTTCGGTCCGTACTAAGGACCCTGTTGTGAAACAAACAACAAATAAGTTGCAGACAACACGACAGGCATGGATCGAAATACATTACAAACAGAAAAGGAGACTTACCAGTTTCCTGGGTAGAATGTAGCATTTGGGTCCATTCAGAAACAGTCAGCGCCACCTCGACTGCGGTCAAGAACTTACTTATAAACTTCCAGAACTAAATAGTTCCGACTGAAAGTGGATAGATGGCGATATTCGATACGATGACTACGGAAAAATCGATACGGTGATCTGTAAAAATTAAATGTTACAATAGTTAGAATTATTTTTTGTCTCTCTGTCTGTTTGCTTTGCTTTGTCCGGAAGGATCTCGAAAAGTACTCGATAGGTATAGGGGCTAAGCAGTCCTGGGACATCCTTCCGAGGGCTTACCCGGAGCTCCCAACCATAGGCTGTTGGGCGTTATGTGAGGTTTTTTAGTCGGTAGGAGTCCGGCATAGCATCCATGATGGATTTTCCCTAACGTTTACAAAAAAAAGGAGCTAAGCGGAGAGCAATAAAATATTATGTAAGCTGGTGGATTTATTTATTTAAAACATTGCAGGAATATAATTAAGAGATAGGTTTTACACACAGGCTACATGTTATTGCGCTAAATATTGTAGGGGCTCGGCAGAGAACAACATAAATCTGTGTGTACTTATATTAAAGCATAATTTTCACGCGTCCGAATTCGCGGGCAACAGTTAGTAATAAAATAAATAGATTCCAATACTAATTAACATAATGTTAATTGTATTGTCCACGATTAATAATTATTATTGGAATTGCATTAAATATTGGAATTGCATCAAATTAAAGATAAGCATTATAATTATTTACATTACATTTTTCAGTCATTAATGGTGCTTACATGGATAGCAAATATCAAACTTATAAATACGTCATTCAAAAACCTTCTTTTTAAAATGATGATTGTGACATTGATAGTGATACACTTCCAAATACGTTCTTATCACAGAGAAACAAAGCAAATACTTGCTTTGAACAAAAAAGAAATAGTAAAACTAAAAAATATATTGATATGGACATTGCCTACCAGAGATCCAATAAAATATTTAGGAAAGGGTCAAAATACATTTATTAATAGAAGATGCTCAGACACAAATTGTTATGTATCAGCTGATAGGCAACTATTCGGCGATGTCAAGATATTCGATGTTATTATATTTCACAGCTCCGATATAAAATTACACGATTTACCAAAATCACGATCAGCACATCAAAAATACGTCTTCGCTAGCATGGAATCGGCAGCTATGTTCCCAATAAGAAACACTGTGTTTAATAATTATTTCAATTGGACTTGGACTTATAAATTGAATTCAGATAAGCAATATGGTTATATTAGTATTCAAAATGACAAAGGTGTTGCAATAGGCCCAAAAGAAGTAATGCATTGGAAGAATATTGAAGAAATGAAACCTATCAGAGATGATTTGAAGAAAAAGCTGAGCAGTAAAAGTATTGCGGCTGCTTGGTTTGTTTCAAGATGTCGGTCACAGTCTAAACGTGAAATCGTGGTTAAAAAGCTATCAGAGCAAATGAAGATACGTGGCTTAACTTTAGATATATACGGACGTTGTGGATCAAAAAAGTGTCCAAAAGCAAATATGACTAAGTGCTTGCATTTATTGGAGCGGGATTACTATTTCTATTTAGCTTTTGAGAATTCCTGCAGTCCAGACTATGTGACAGAAAAGCTACTGCGTCCTCTACAGCACTATACAGTACCTATTGTTTTCGGTGGTGCAAATTACACAAGGTAGAGAAACAATAAAAATAAATAACATTGGTGCTAAAATGATTTTAGGTAGGTAATTACATCTGCATTAACCGGTAAACTTATTTTTTACAGATTCATGCCCAAAGGTATTTACTTAGATGCCAGAACGATGTCCATGTCGCAATTGGCTGAAACAATGGCTCGATTGATCGACAATCAAGAAGAATATTACAGTTACTTCAAATGGCGCAATTACTACTCTTACCACAGTGTATATGAATTCCCTGAAACTGATCCATATTGTAAAATGTGCTCAATGATAAACCATAGATTGGAAGAAACCAGTACTTACAGTAATTTCTGTACGTGGTGGAGTACTTAGTTTTGTTTAAGGCATGAGTCAATGTATGAGGTTGGTAATATTTTTTAACCATCTGTATCATAGTGTAGACTGTAGGCTAAATTATCGTTTGGTTGTCTACAAAATTCATACATTTGACATTTAGTTCCTGAGATAAAGCCTTGTGACGGACAGAGGGACAGACAAACAAACAGGTCCCGTTTTTATCCTTTGGATATGGAACCCTTAAATAAAAAAAATGCAGTCTTCCATACAATAAACGTATTTACTGATATCTTTTCGTATGGAACCCCCGGTTCGCTACTCCGACTACCACATGGCCGGTTTGTCCGAGAACATCCCTGTGTAATTGTTTGGACTTCGTAATATTACGTAGAACAACAATTTTGGTATAAAAACTAAAAAACCGGCCAAGTGCGAGTTGGACTCGCCCATGAAGGGTTTCGTAGCAGCAAGTAACATAATATAAAAGTTCTTATAGTTCGTTGTAACTTTGATTGATGTTTTAACACGTTCGCAGTGGTAGTGATTTTTCTAACCGAAAATTGCGGTTTATGACGTATTATAAAAAAACTACCAGCTCTATCTCGTTCAAACCAATTTTCGTTGGTAGTTTTTATGGCAATGTACATCATATATTCGTTTTAGATTTAACATTCTCTTAGTTTAGAAGTTATAGGGGGGGGGGGGGGGGGGGGACACACATTTTTCCACTTTGGAAGTGTCTCTTGCGCAAACTATTCACTTTAGAAAAAAATGATGTTAGAAACCTCAATAGCATTTTGGAAGACCTTTCTATAAATATCCCACACGTATGGGTTTGATGAAAAAAGCAATTTTGAGTTTCAGTTCTGAGTATGGGGACCCTCAAAATTTACTGCTTTTTTTCTAGTTTTGTATAAGTATCTTAATGCGGTTCACAGAATACATCTAGTTACCAAGTTTCAACAACATAGGCCTTATAGTTTCGGAGAAAAGTGGCTGTGACACACGGACGGACAGACAGACTGACAGACAGACAGACATGACGAATCTATAAGGGTTCCGTTTTTGCCATTTGGCGACGAAACCCTAAAAAGGTAAAACGATAGCGTAGGTATACCATATTCTGCCTAACCCTCCTGGTATGAAAGTGTGTACATAAAATAAATAATGTGCGTTAGTAATGCTGCAATGCTTGTGGGTTCGAGTTGGTGGAGAGAATTGATAACGTAGACTTCTTGATCTATACATCTATACTTATAATAAATCTGTAGAAGTGAAAATTCTGTACATTCAAAATATCAAAAAAATAAATATCAGGGGGTGTTACTAGACCGACACCGAACCCAAAAATGTGATAAAAAATTTTTTTGTCTGTCTGTCTGTCTGTTTCTTCAGGCATCACGCAGAAACTACCGGTTCGATTACGATGAAATTTGATATATTTATTCTTTAATAGCCTGGGCACCACACTAGGTACTTTTTATCCCGGAAAAGTATATAGAATTCAAACCAAACTTAATTTTGCGGTTCGATCCCTAGACCCAAATTTATTATCAATTATTGCTTAAACGGTTAATGGTACGATGATGAAACTAAGCATAAGCGTTGTTTGTTACAATTAGAAAAAAGTAATTTTAACATTTTTGCAAATTCCACCTCCAAAGGTATAAAAAAGGAGGGTAAAGTTTGTATGGGACAACGTGATTCCCTGGTCCGATCTACTTAAAATTTGGCATATAGCATTATTAACCCGGCGTCATGGGGGTGGAAAAAGTTGGGGTGGGTCTCACAGACCCGTTAATTAATGGCAAAATTATTCCAATATTTTATAAAAAATTAAGTTATTATTTATTCTTAATTAGATTTTAGGTATTTATGTATAGAAATCAAACACAAATGTCATACTATATTATGTTTTAATTATATTTAACAGAACTCTAAAAAAGGAACGACAAATGTCAACAAAAAAGTTCTCTTCTACTTAAATGTACTTTTATTATTAATTAACAATCAGCCTTAATGTTTTACTGGCATTTTTCGTAGGAAACAAAATTAACTTAAGAAAAATAAAAGAATTAATCGCTCCGAATCATTATTTTTGGTACAGTCAGCACAGAAAGTTACTATATGTTCAACACAAATATATTTGTGACAACTCTCGTAGGTGCAATTTGTCTTATGGTTTTTCTTGGCAGGACACACTTGGCACCTTATGCGAATATTAGTCTTTATTGACGGAGATTCCCCTGAAAATTCACCAACGACAAATTTCCCAATTTTCCCACATGGAAGCACTGATACATTTTGGTGAAGTTTTAAGCGTTCCATGACAAGACTGAGAACTAGCTTTTTTATAAATTGTCTTCGTTTTTTTTGAACTATTATTAGATTTATTTTATATTATTAGATTACATTTATTCTGTTTATTATATGGGCATGGAACAACTATGTTCAACGAGTCATAATCGAACAGACAATGGAATATCATCATCATCAGACTCTGAGATATCTTGCTCTGTGTCACTAGACATAGAGCAAGATGTCTCACAGTTTGATGTGACTTGATTAATCTGTCTGTACGATTTTGTGGGACAAAATTTGTATTTATTCCTAGTGGATTACTATGCTCACTCAAGTGATCTTCTTCGACACTCACACTCTGGCAACTCAAAATCAAAGTCTGACTTTACTAAAATTGCAAGAATATGTTGTCATTCTGCCTCATTTTGATCCGTTTTTTACTAATCTCCTACAAAAAATACAAATAAAATACATTAAACTATTATATCAGCAACTAAAATGGTAAACATCAACAAAACTCTAATATAAAATTATAAAAACACAGATAATAATTAAAACAAAATCTTTACGAAACGGTGCAAAATTGTTACGCTGACTGCGGGGATGGGTACATACCCTATTCAATTTTGTGCACCTGTAACTCTTGCTGCGGCTGTTTCACGACTAATGTGTCACTTGCGATGCATAGAAGCACTCAACAGCTCCAGCTATTGATAAGAAGGGCAACGTCGCTGGAATATTAACCAAACTAGAAGCGAAATAAAATGTGACGGGTCTCACAGACCCAACCCCCATGACGCCGGGTTAACATAATTGATGGAAGACGTGTTTCGTATTTTATTGAAATTTATACTATAACGAGCTAAAAAGGGAATGTAAATTATTTTGGGGCTGATTTTCTCCGGAGTTGATATCAATACACCTTAAATACTCTTATTTTATACTTAAATTCAGGTAATATCCACTGGTCAATAAAATAACACCGCATGTTACCATCTACGCTCAATGCTTACGACAAAGATTGTCAACAGCTCTAAGTGACTGGTCATGGAAGGCATGAACTTTATTCTACACTAGCTGAGCCCGCAACTTCGTTTACGTCACATAAGGTGTACCTTCGGCGCGGACTGAATTGTTTAAAAATAGTCTTAATCATTAAGCTCTTTTATGATTAAGCCAACACGCCAGTTTAGGTTCACTCACATTCAAAGAAACCCCTACAATTAAAACTTTAAAAATATCTGATTCTTAAAAGTGTTATAACTCTTTTATTTCTAAACCGATTTACATAAAACAAACGCTAAATGTTAACTGGAGCAAACCTCAATACAATAAAAAAAACCGCATTGCAATCGGTTGAGCGGTTACTGAGATTAGCGTGCACAACCGTACAGACAAACAGATATACAGACATACAGACATACAGACAAACAGACAAAAATTCTAAAAATCATTGTTTTGGGTTCTATTGCGTTCATAAAGCCCCCCTATAATATTTTTTCTTATTTATCTTCCATGTACAGACAGCGACCTGTTACGATTTTATTATATGTATTGATTGATATTGATATAGTACCGACTGCATTCTGTCAGGAAACAGACTCACTAAGTCTTTGTAAAATACGGGAATGGCCTCTACGTAGACTACATTCGACAGGACTGAAAAGAGCCATTACAATGAACATGAACGTTCAGCTGATGAAATTTACATTGATATTACATTACCAGGTCTTGGTTGGACCATCTGTATTAGGAGGACAAAGCCTACAGTGGTTCGGTTTGTCCAAACGTCGTAGGCTGGGACTACCTGAAGAAGGAACTAAGTTACGATGTCAATTGCTTAGAAGAGAAGTTGTGTCAAGTAGTAGTTTAGCCATTAAATTAGGAAATGTATTTAATAAATAAATTTACTTAGCTCATATTATTAGGTATGCATTATGAATTTGTTAATCAGAAATCTATCCAACTAGGTATTATTATAAATGCAAATGTTTGTGAGTGTTTTTGTCATTGACTCGACCGTTACGGATCATTTCTCGGGTTTGATTGCTATATCCAGATTGAAGAGAAGATCATCCTGTCAAAATAAGATAACTAGAGTTGATAAGAAAAAACTGACCTACGACCTGCAGAATATTAATTTTGACCTTGTTTATTCTGCCACCGATCCAAACGTTGCAGTTAAACATCTTATTGAGCCTATCATGAATTCAATTTCCGTGAACAGCAAGATCGTCAAACTAACTGGCAGGCACAGGCCTATTAAGCCTTGGATAACCCCTGGACTGCTCAGGTGCATGCGTCACAGGGATGGTCTTTCTAAGCGAGCGAAGAGAGAACCCTCAAATAATATACTGCTGTTAGTTTATAAACGTTACCGCAATTTTTGTGTTAACCTTCTGCGAAAGACAAAGCGTGAGTATGAGAGACGTGAATTTATGAAGGCTGGTAAGAACTCCAAACAGCTTTGGAATGTCATAAGGTCGGTCACCAATACTGGCAGGACGAGTTCACCTGCCTCTGACCTATTAAATAAGAGCGGAGACAGACAGTGCTGTGTCGATCGGGTGAATTCTTACTTCATAAATATAGGTAAACAGTTGGCGGATAAAATTCATCGCGGTTCCACTGGTGTGATTCACAGTGCCAACCAAAATCTGCAAGGAAAATCTTTTGTGTTGTTGGGCACTGATGAGTCTGAGGTGGAGGGATTAATTATGTCTCTGAAAAGCAGCTCCTCCGCAGGATGGGATGGCATCTCGTCAGAATTTTTAAAGAGGCACAAGGACATCATTGTCCCTCCACTCACATACATTTGTAACCTTTGTATTGCCACCGGGGTTTACCCTGTCGCTTTTAAACGAGCCATGGTCACTCCCATTTTTAAGGCTGGCGATCGGAGCCTTGTTGAAAATTATAGACCAATTTCGGTGCTACCTTCAATGTCAAAGGTTCTTGAAAAAATTATTAATAACAGACTGACAAAATACCTAGAAGCAAATAATCTTCTCTCTGTGAATCAGTACGGGTTCAAAAAAAAATTGTCCACAGCCGACGCCGTTCACAACTTGACTAATTACATAGTTTCAAAACTAGACTACAGACAGAAGTGCGTCGCGCTCTTCTTGGACCTCACTAAAGCATTCGACACGGTTTCCATTTCCATCTTAATGTCTCGGCTTGAGTCGTTGGGCATACGGGGGACACAGCTGTCTCTATTTGAGAGTTACCTTTCTGGCAGATCTCAGTTTGTTAAGATTGACTCCTGCAAGAGCTCCGAATATCCCATCGACTTTGGTGTACCTCAGGGTAGTATTCTTGGACCGAGTCTGTTCGTCATATACATTAATGA
Source organism: Miltochrista miniata (assembly GCA_933228765.1). Lineage (NCBI taxonomy): Eukaryota > Metazoa > Arthropoda > Insecta > Lepidoptera > Erebidae > Miltochrista > Miltochrista miniata. The sequence goes on from OW121772.1 coordinate 10,456,183, forward strand.
CCTCTGTAACCTAAAATTGGATCAAGCCAGAATTTTTACTTACGTGGATGACACAGCACTCGTTTTTTCCTCTAACACTCTTACTGAAGCGTATCGACTGGCCCAAAGCGGATTTAACACTGTCAGTAAATGGCTGAACGATAACCTTCTAACCCTAAATTTAGAAAAAACTAAAGTAGTAAACTTTACAATTCGAAACTACGTCACACCGACACCGATAAATGACACACTACAAATAGAAGCTAGCACGTCCTCTGGTGAAGCTCAATATATTATTGAGGAGGTTACATCCATAAGGTACCTAGGAATTGAACTTGACCATAATCTGAGATTTGAGAAGTATACCGATGCTCTGGCAGGACGTGTACGTAAACTAATTTATGTCTTTAAGCAGTTGCGTCAATCGGCCGACCCTGATGTGATGAAGATGGTTTATCTAGCAATGTGTCAGTCGATCTTGTCCTATTGTATTACGACATGGGGTGGCGTTGCAAAAACACATCTTCTCTTGGTGGAGCGTGCTCAGAGGGCTGTATTAAAGGTGTGTAGTTTTAAGCCTCGGCTATATCCCACAACAGAGCTGTACCAATACTGTCAAGTACTGACCGTTAGACAACTTTACATAGAAGCTACTGTTTTAAGGCAACGCCCCTTGATAAAATACAGCCTAGCTTCTATCGGCCGCCGTAACCATCTTGTAGCGCCATCAACCTTGGTTAGGACAGAATTCAGCGGAAACTTTCTTGTTTTCCGAGGGCCGTTTCTTTACAATAGACTGCACAAGTTGTTGTCAATTCATAGGCTCAGTACACATGACTGTGGACTGGTTGTGCGCAATTGGCTTCTCGATCAAACGTACACGGAAACAGAAGACATTTTAAAGGTATGCAAGTGACAAGTGGAGTCAAACGTAGGTATAATTTTGCACTAACTTGAGGTAGTAACACCCCACATGCACACGCACCACAGACAAACACACACCACTCACACACACACACACACACACACACACACACACACACACACACACACACACACACACACACACACACACACACACACACACACGCACACACACACACACACACACACACACACGCACGCACGCACAAACACACACTCGCACACGCATAAACATTCAATTTTTTATTTCTAAAGCACTATGTTGATAATCGTAAATTAATGTATGTACTTATATCTTGGTATTTTTTTAATATGTTAGGTTAGGTTTAGGTTATGTATATTATACCTATGCATGTATTTTTAATGCATCAATTATCTGATGTAACCCTTAATGTATATCGCCAAGTTTGTGAACATTGTGCATGTAACAGAAACGATGCCGAGTGGAAACCTGGTGACCAGTAATACAGGTATTTTTATTACCTAATACAGGCACCAGTAACCCACCACAAAGAATCCTGTGTATTTTTGCATTTTTTGTATTATGTGAACTGGTGGTAAAGTAAATAAAAGTTTATTTATTTATTTATTTATTTAGTGTGGACTTCGGGAGAGGGAATGAAAGATAAAACAGTTTTTTAGTTGTAACTTCTCAACGTGTAGTCCGATTCCAAATTTTTTTTAGTGTTATAGAAGGAGTATTTTAGGGATTGTTTTGTAGAAGTTTCAATATTAAGAGATTTGTAGTTCAGGAATTAGCGCCGATGGCGTGGACTGAATTATTTTACAATAGGCTTAAGCATTAAGCTCTTTTATGATAAAGCAAACAGGGCAGTTTCAAAAGATCCCATGAGTTTGTTGAAATAAAACCTGTTTTTATACACCTTATGTGGCGTAAACGAAGTTGTGCGGGTCAGCTAGTCATGTAATAAGAATACAAACGCAAATATCCCTAAGCGGGTTTTTAACGGTAACCAAAGATATCTCGTTCTCGAACAAGAACTCTACATTTTGCCACTGTTAACATATTCCCCTCATGTATCTACTTAATTGCCTGAAAGAAGAGGCGTTCCCTTTGGCAGCATAAACGTTATGCTCTTGTGCGACCTCATGCAGCTTTCGCCAGGATTTTTATTATATAAGGATTACTATTAATAGGAATTTGCTTACAAAAGAGTCTTTTGTTCTACCGCCCCACGCTTTGACTAAAATAAAATAACATACATACATACATATACTCACGCCTTTATCCCCGAAGGGGTAGGCAGAGGCCTATACCGGCCCACATTTCACCGTGTACAATTCGGTCCCACGTAACAGGTGGTGAGCCCATCGCCGTGTTGAAATGGACCACCGACGTCAGAGCCTCGTCCGTTGTTCAGCAGGTGCACGAGCTTGCACGTGAGGTTGACTTGGGCCCGGAGGTGTTGGTAGGGCCCCACTACACCCCAAAATAAAATAAAATAAAAAAAAATAAAATTTATTCCCTTTGAAATTTTAAAAAAAATTATTTAGGTTTGTCAAAATTTTTGTGACTCTACCGGGGGTTCGGAAATACTACAGACTGAGAAGAACACCCCAAGAAACTCAGTCCGGTCCCTTCTCTTCTAGTATCTTAGTATCTAATACAGTTTTTTTTTAATGTAGAAAGGAGCAATTCGTGTCACTGCCAGGCAGCCTTGTCTTCTAGAAAGTCTTTAATGCTATAATAAGCTTTCTGGTACAATTTAAGTTTTATTAGTTTTTTAAATTTATTAATTGACAAACCTGTTATGGCTGTCGGCAATGTATTGTACATTCGAATACAATTGCCCGCAAAAGAATTGCTTATTTTATTAAGCCTAAATTTAGGTACAGCCAATTTATTCTTATTTCTTAAGTTTAGGTTATGAATATCACTATTTTTAATAAATTTACTGTTATTTTTATGAGTATATAATAAGTTTTCATATATGTACTGTGAATACACAGTAAGGATGTTGATATCCTTAAACTTTTCTCTTAATGACTCCCGAATCCCCATACCATAGATAGCCCGGACAGCCCTTTTCTGCAACACAAAGATAGATTCGATGTCGGCAGCGTTACCCCATAATAGTATGCCATAGGTCATGACACTGTGGAAATAGCTAAAGTAGACAAGACGCGCTGTTCTAATGTCTGTCAGTTGTCGGATCTTTTTAACGGCATAGGCTGCAGAGCTCAGTCTGCCCGAGACTTTCTCGATATGAGGCCCCCACTGCAAGTTGGAGTCTAACTTTATGCCCAGAAAGACAGTTTCATCGACCAATTCTACTTGATCATCCCTAATCTTAATACTGGTGTTAACGAGCCTAACATTTGGCAAGGTGAATCTAATACATTTTGTTTTAGTTTCATTTAACAATAAATTATTTGCGTTAAACCAGTGGACTACCCTAGAGAGGGCATTGTTTACTTCGTCAAAATCGCGTTGTCCACGTTCAACTTTAAATATTAAAGATGTGTCATCAGCAAACAAAACTACCTCGTGATCGTCTCTTATAAGGTGAGGAAGATCATTTATGTACACAAAAATAGAAAAGGTCCCAGAATTGAACCCTGAGGCACCCCCATTGTTACAGCAGAACCATGTGAGTGTTTACCATTTATAATTACTTTCTGTACTCTATCTCTTAGGTAAGAACTAATTAAATCCAAGGCCGTCCCCTGGATCCCATAATGATCAAGTTTTTGAATTAAAGTCTGATGCTGGACGCAATCGAATGCCTTAGATAGGTCGCAGAATACACCATAAGCATCATACGACTCCTCCCAGGCCTCATATAAGTATATACTCTAATAATTTGATTCCAGCATCCGTGGTAGACCGACCGCGCGTGAAACCGAATTGTTTAGTATGGAATAGTTTATTTGTATTAAAATGATTTTGCATTTGATTAAGCATTACCTTATCAAAGATTTTACTTAACGTGGGTAGTACAGAAATAGGACGAAAATTGGACGGATCCGAGGTGCTACCCGATTTAAACAGAGGAGTTATTTTACTAAACTTCATTAAGTCAGGAAACACACCACTATCAACACAAATATTAAATATTATTGATAATTCAGGGGCAACCATTTCAATTAACGAATTAACTAAATGTACAGAAATTCCCCAGAGGTCAGCCGTTTTCTTAATATTTAAAGATTTAAAAGTTTTTATGATAGTGTGTATACTAATTTTACTGAATTTGAATATTTCATTACAGCAAGGAACATTTGCTTTTAACAAGAATTCTGCTATTGGGGTAGAAGAACCTAGGGCACTGGTCAAATCTACTGGAATACGAGAAAAAAATTGTTCAAATTCGTTAGCGACTTCGGCATCTGTTGTAATTACGTTACCATTTACTTTAAGTTTAAAATTATTATCATTTGATTTTGCTTGGCCTCTTTCTGCGTTAATTATTTTCCAAGTAGATTTAACTTTGTCTACACTATTGATAATTTTATTACTTATATACTTTCTTTTGGCCCCTAAGCAGTCTGCTTTACACTTTTTTGAATAAGTTTTAACATAATTTAGAAATTCATCTGTTCTATTAAGCTGTCTATTCTGAGTATAGTTCATACAGTTTTAATCTACTTTTATGTATATCCTCAGTGGCCTATTCACTGAAGGCTGGCCTGTCACCGATTGTGACTTCCTTAGACTTGAATATGGAGTTGAACTCATTGTAAAAGGAATCAAAAAATAACTTATACATTACATTTGGATCTAAGCCAGTGTCTAAAAATGGAAGTTTATTGCAAAGTCCAACTCGCATAAGTTCCAAGCGGCCACTAGTTACTGGTCTACATAATATTTTACGTCTTTTAACTTTTTCTCTTGTGATCTTGAAAGACGCTATTTGCCCAGTATGATCTGATTTTATCTTATTTATAATACTCTTACTTTCTGGCAACATATCACTGTATATATTGTCCAGACAAGTAGCTGTTGTATCACAATATCTAGTAGGCTCTAAAAATAAGTTAGTGAGATTGTGTGATTTAAATAAATTTACGATATCATTGGTCTGACGCGTATTTATAAGTATATTAACATTAAAATCACCGCACACTATTAGGTGTTTATTAGTTTTTCCAAGTTTAAATAGGACTTTATCCATTACTTCCTCAAACTCACAAAAGGGTGAGACTCCAGGTTTATAAACGCATACTACTATGAATTGCTCCAATTCTACGCACGATATTTCAACTGTACACTCTACAGAGAGGGACACAACATCTTTCCGTTCCTTATACTTTAATTTCTTATTTAATAAAATCAACGAACCCCCCCGTGTTGTGTTGACCCTGCAGAACGCACTACCAACCGGTGACTACTGAAACTGAACATGAGCTCATACTCCTTACGCATATGTTCTGTAAGACAAACAATTTCAATATTTTCTGAGCTCATGAACAGCTCCAATTCAAACTCTTTGACCTGCGTCAAATATTATAACTAAGAGCACATAGTTTACACTTCAGCCCAGAAATAGAGGCAACTTGAACGATCCATAATTTATTTTTGTTTTTTTCGTGCATTATAAAAGCGTATTTTGTTTTTTTTTATACCACTAAGGTGGCAGACAAGCATACGGCCCACCAGAAGGACCGGTGGTCACCGCAGCCTATGAACGTTTGCAACACCAGAGGCGCCACACTCGCGCTGCCGACCCTGTAAAAACCTTCTAAGGCCCCTTTTGAAGAACCCTATACTGTAGGCGTTTGGGAAAACCGAGGCAGGTAGATCATTCCACAACCTAAGCGTGCGCGGAAGAAAACCCCTATCGGATCTAACCGTGCTGGAACGCTCCGGACGCAGAGTGTGACGATGAACTCCCTGTCTGTGGCGAGCGGTGCGGTCATAGAACGTAGCCGTGGGCATCATATCAAACAATTCCTCAGAGCACACACCATTGTACAGTCGGTAGAACACGCATAGGGAGGCAAAGTCTCTCCTGTCGCGAAGAGGTTCCACAACACTTGTAAGTATAGGATCGTTGACAACTCTTACAGCACGTCTTTGCACCGAGTCAAATGGACGAAGCTGATATTCAGGTGCCCCCGCCCAAAGGTGACAGCAGTACTCCATGTGCGGCCGCACTTGTGACTTATACAGAAGCAGTGTTTGCGCAGCAGTGAAGTACCGCCGCGCCCTGTTGAGCACACCTAGCTTCTCGGACACCCAGGGCCTGATTTAGGGTTTTGCGCGCCCTAAGCTAGCTATGAATATGCGCCCCCAGCTGCAACTAATTAAATTACAAGTCCTAAGTACCTCGGTAGGTACATCCAGTTTCCGATAAATCGAACCAGTGAATCTTAGTGAAATCCCAAATAACTCAGGAAGTGAGCTGATGATATGCAAAATTTATAGCTAAGAACGGCTCGAAAGCTGATGTGCTGGGATGGCCCCGGCATATTGGCTTTCGAGCATAGAAAACCGCAAAATTGGCTCATCTGTTGGGCTGCTACGCCCGAGGAACTGCGATTGCGGACAAAGTCTACGAAACAAACTTTGTACGCCATCGTAGTTCCTCCCTTGGTTTTGGGTTTTATCTAATTTCTTGGGGGGATTCGGGTGTATCGGGGAAAGGAAATAGGTACTATTTTATTTCTTTGAGGAGTGAAAAGTCACGCTATATTCCTGATCTGCTTCCGTAAGAATGGCAAGATAACAACTCGCCGTTCTCAGGCCGTGATGGAGGCGGGTAGTCCTGAGCGTATTGCAGTGTGCGACGAACCCGCCGTCGACTACGGAACTACGGAGGGAGTTCCTATCCCGCTGCCTCTTTCGCAAACATGACTTGCTCGCAAAAAGACTCAGTGGCGTCCTATTTTCTCTCATTGAAGGCCATGGCTCTGACCACGGTCTCCAGCGTGAGAACATCTACGTCCAGGCGCGCAACGAGGTTGCAGTGCATATGCTGAGCGTATCCTCGCTGCAGTCACCGTAGTGCTGACACTCGGATGTTAACTTCCGCCGCAGATACTTACTGATGCACTCGTGTCTAGTAAGTATCTGTGGCATTCGGTAGATGAGGCTGCGATGGTGCCTTTCCAGCCACTCCTCCATGACCGGTTTTACCGTCTCACACTTTTTTTACACCACCAAGGTAGCAGACAAGCATACGGCCCACCAGATGTACTGGTGGTCACGCACAAGGAGGCAAAGTCTCTCCTGTCGCGAAGAGGTTCCACACCACCTGCAAGCATGGGATCGTTGACCACTCTCATGGCTCGCCACTGCACCGAGTCGAATAGAAGAATTCAGTCAATTCATTCTGATATTCAGGTGCCCCCGCCCAGCAGTGGCAGCTGTACTCCATGTGCGGCCGCACTTGCGACTTAAACAGAAGCAGTGTTTGCGCCACAGTAAAGTTCCGCCGCGCCCTGTTGAGCACACCGAGCGGCTTGGACGCCAGCTTGGCCTTATTCTCCAAATCATTTCGGAATTCAACGTCACTGGAGATGTCAACACCAAGGATACCTATACTGTCAGAGATTGAGAGAGTTGTGCCCTGAAATTGTGACTCTACAGTAAATTGTGTTTTCTTTGCGGTAAATACACAAACTTGTGTCTTAGTAGGGTTAAATTGAACAAAATTTGGTTTTCCCCAATCGGACACTCTAGTGCGAGTAGTCTCGATTTCAGACACAAGTTGTTCACAGCTTTCTTCCACTGCAGCCCGAGAGATACGGGTGCGGCCCGTGTAACAAGTGTCGTCCGCATAACAATGAATGCCGTCAATAGACAATATATATGTCATTGATATGCAGCAGAAACAGAGTGAGGGACAACACTGAGCCTTGTGGTACTCCAGCGTTTATGGCCATGCATTCAGAACAGCTGCAGTTATCGACGGCACTGATGCTTCTACCCGCCAAAAAGCTGGACACCCTTTCACTTTGGTTCCTGGGTGGTACCTTGAACGCGGCACGGGTGGAGCTGTCGTATTTACTACCGCGCTGCCAGGGAGATGGGCGCAGGAATTCAATTTTAACGCACGTATTTGTATTTTCACTAAATTACTAAATATTGTAATATATACTTTGGTGTTACAAAATGTTAACTAACAAGTTTACGTGTTGTTAGGAGTTGTTACAATCTGTTAAAAATTGCTAGATGTTTTGTGTGCACCTTTTTGGAAGCACCCTTACGGTGCCCTGCCCTGCGCCGAGCCCAACGCCAGGCGCCCCCTTGATCCTGGCGCCCTAAGCTTCAGCTTAGTTAGCTTATGGGTAAATCAGGCCCTGCGGACGCCAGCTTAGCCTTGTCCTCCAAATGACTACGGAACTGAACGTCACTAGAGATGTCAACGCTAAGGATCCCTATACTTTTGGAGATGAAAAGAGATGTGCCCTGAAATTGCGGCGCTACAGTAATTGGGGTTTGCTTAGCGGTGAAAAAACATTATTATGGTATTATTCCAGGGTTTTTTAAACCATTTATTTATTTTAGACTTTATAGTCACAACATTTATACCTTTACTAGCTGTTCCCTGCGGCTTCATCCGCGTAGAAGTCGTTATCGCATAAAATCATTACCCTCCTTTAGCGCAGTCAGTTAAAAAGTAGCCTATGTCCTTCCCAACAAACATTTTAGTCGTATAAGTGAAACTTACACGACTCAATGTTCTATAAACGTCGTATTGAAGTCATTTTTGGTTCTAATACGACTTAGCGCCTCGTTATCCTATTACAACTTATAGTTGTATAAAGACGTCGTAGGAACGTCTCTGCGACTGTTTCTTATGACCATTATACGATGTTTAGTCGTACAACCGATGATGTCGTCTTACTAACGTCTATACGACCTTTTCACCAAACTGAATCGTATTAGAGTCGCAAGAACTACTTTTACGCGATGATCGTAATAAAGTCATAAATTGCACTCTTACACGACTTTTAGTCAATTTGAACACTATTATATTACCATTAAGTGACTGAATGTCGTATAGCTGTAGAGTGTGTTCAATAGTGTAACATCGAATATTTCTGCACGAATAGTTAAGTACTTTTAATGAAACTGAAGGTGGTTCTGTACAAAATTAAATTTTGAACTCAAGAGAGAGTTTCTTGCAAAATCAAAGTGCAGAAAGCGGATCTAGTTGTTTTGAAGTAGTAGAGACAAAACAAGATAAGGTAAATGAAATATTTAAAAAAATATGTCTCAGTGATAGTGAAACAGACTATGAAAGCGAAGCCAGCAAAAATGATAAACTTCGTGACAATATGAAAAATGGTCAATTCGTTTCCATATTACACAAGAAGCGTTGAGAGGGCTAAACTACATTCTGAATGAAAGCTTTCCCTGTTCGTTTCCAAAGGATCCACGCACACTTTTAAATTGTCAAAAAGCAAATATAACTCCTGTGCCAATAACTACCAGAATCAACTTCGCTAAAATTGGTTTAACAAAATTTCAACAATATACCAAAGAGCTTATCTCTTAATGTAAATATTGACGGCTATACCTACGCTGTAAAAAATATTAAGGACTATAACAGATGTGGATACGGCTAAAATAGTTTACTTCAGATATTTTCATAGTACATATTATGAACTACAGAATTCTCCTCTGGAGTAATTCCGCGAATTTAAATACAATATTTATAATGTGCACGAAATGACTATTAAATCACTGTGTCTATTTACATATTAAAAAAAGAGATAAAGTATTTCAAGGTCCATTTCTGATTCGACTCATATTGGTATAGGTGTAAAGGTAACTAGTTTGTTCATGTAGAATCGGGTACCTCTTAATGTACATCTCCATGGAAGTAATAATGTAAATAAAATAGTGACGTAATATTGGTTGGCTTATAAATTAAAAAAATAACAATCATAAGTTTTAATTATCACATACCTACCTTAGTATTAGGTAACAACAATTAACAACATTTAGTTTCAACTTAATCAAATAGTTTCTCTTTGGATCATAGCTTGCGACTAGATATAATTATTAAAAATAGGGTTTTGTCAGTAATTTTGTAGGTACAATATTCACATTCATCTTCGAAGCAATGATCGGACATGGCAAAATATGCGCAGCGTGGGCACCAGAAAAAATCAAAATGTATCTATCATCTTTAACATTTCCGTTAGTCACTGTAAAATGTGTAGGCTCGGTGGGTCACTATTTATTAAAAATCCGCAACTAAAACCGCGTATAAAGTGTGTGAATATTCATGGCCATCGCAAATACATACCTATTATGTATCAATTTCGAAAAATCTGTTATGGTTAAATACTTATCGACGTCCAATAAATCACATATCATTTTTACTATCAGCTGGGGTACACTACATTAATACGAAAAACTTAATTCCGAAAGTCACAATCACGAATTTCATAATCCCGAATTTTATAAGTCCAAATGATTCGAAATCCCGAAAGTCAAAAATCCGATGTTTCATAAATCATTTTTATTAAAAGTCATAATTTTAAAATTCCGAATGTTTACAATTCCGACTGTCAGAATGCCGAATTTCAAGAAACCGAACCGTTGAATTCCGAATCATTAAAAATCCGCCATATTATAAATACGAACTCCGATTATCAAAAATCCGAAATATCATAAATACGAAGGGTAATTGTCGTTTCCACCCGTTCCTGTTTTATCCCGAAAACTTATCATTAAAGACGATTATTATTTTATGTTCCCGATTCCACCCGCTTTTTTAATAAAGTATAATCAAGTCTAACTACTTACCGAAAATATTATTTCCAAGTGAGTGGAAGACAAACGACAAAAAAAAAAACCACGAAGGCTAAGGCGGGAGCTCCGCTCCGCTTCGCTCCCGCCTTAGCCTTCTAACCTAACCTATCCGAGTCGGGGTACTCTGAGTCGGGGTGTTAACCATTCACTTATTATGGTTAACACCTCGACTTGGATAGGTTAGGTTAGAAGGCTAAGGCGAAAGCGAAGCGGAGCGGAGCTTCGGCCTTAGCCATCGTGGTTATTTTTGTTTTGTTTTGTCGTTTCCCTTCCACTCACTTGTAAATAATATCTTCGGTAGTTAGACTCGACCGTACTCTATTAAAAAAACTTAAACAGTGAATTTTCGGATATTTGAAATTCTGAATAATGTTTTTCGGGAAAATAACAGTCCGGTCTTTTGATTATTCGTACTAATGAAATAAGAAAAATAAAAATTCGTACTTATGACTTTCGGATAAATGAATATCGTCCTTTTGAATATTCGGAGCTTTGTTTCTTAGGAATTCTAATCTTCGGAATTTTGAACATCGGAATATTGAAATTCGGAAAAACATATTTCGGAATTTTTGGGTGTTCCCTATCAGCTGACTATACCTACCAAAAGATAAAATTAAAAATTTACTCGTTGAACCCTAATTTTGTTAATATGGCTGCTAATTGCACATAAAGATGCACAGCATGAAAAGTCGTTTTGTAGTCGTATTATGATTGTGGTCGCGTCTTTAAGTCGTATAATAGTAACTTTTAACACGTGCGTTAAAAATATAGTGAGAAATATTGTTTAATTTTCAGTATTTGTAAGGCGCGTTCATTATACTAAGAAAACTAGCGCTTGAACATGCGTTACGAAGATATACCACATTGACAATAAATAAATATGGCTAACTTATAACTGTAGTAGCTTTGACAACTCTAATTTATAATGTCTGTCACTCTTTACTGTTATGAGTACATCAAAATTCAATAAATTTGCACTGTCATCCGACAAAGTGTCGTAAAACAGTGATACTGTACACCATAATGTAGCAAAAAATGAATTTCACTACATCTATGCGACCATTACACGACTAAATAATTAAATATGTCACTGATGTGACTACTATATGCGACTCTATTACAACACTAATATAAAATGGGCCTATTCTCTGTGTTCATTACAAGACTTTTCTGTCGAATCCAAAAACAGATATAATTCGATATTCCATCATGAAGTTCCAGTGCATATCTTCCGGCTTCATCATCAGATCAGCTCGACAGTAGGTACCATATTATTGTATTGTCATCAGAACTATATACAGCTGCCAATTTTCATGACGCTACGATCCTTGGAAGCTGGTTTAATTAGCTACCTTAGATTCCACTTTTTAATCGAAGTTTTAGTGCCTATCTTCCGGCTCCATCATCATATCAGTTTGACAGTACCATATTATTGTATTGTCATCAGAACTACATACAGCTGCCAATTTTCATGACCCTACGATCCTTAAAAACTGGTTAAATTAGCTACCTTAGATTCTACTTGTTTTCAGTGCCTATCTTCCGGCTCCATCATCATATCAGTTTGACAGTACCAAATTATTGTATTGTCATCAGAACTAATAATAAAATAATAAATGTTTTTATTATATCTCATACATATTCATACAAAACAGAACTATACATACATCTGCCAATTTTCATGACGCTACGATTCTTGGAAGATGTTTAAATTAGTTTCCTTAGATTCCATTACATTGTTAGTTACATACACGACGACCTAATAAAAGCGTATTAATAAAATGATAGAAAAGCCAAAACTATAGTCAGAAAAAAATTTGTCTGTTTGTCTGTTTGCTTTGCTTTGTCCGGAAGGATCTCGAAAAGTACTGAAGTACTCGAAAATTACTTAGGGGTGGGGTCTTCAAATAGGCTATATTATCACGCTACATATCCTAGGGGCTAAGCAATGAAATGTGTAAACCGGTGGATTGATTTAACTAAAACGTAGCAGGAATATTAGTTAGAGATAGGTTTTACACTCAGACAACATATTATTACGCTCAATATTTTAGGAGTTCGGCAGAGAACAATGAAAATATGTTTGTATATTTTTGCAAAATACAGAAACTACTGAATAATTTTAATTAATCTTTTACTCAAATAGCGATCTAGGGGTAGGATCTTTAAACAGGCTATATATTATCACGCTACATATCCTAGGGACTAGGCAGAGGATAATGAAATATGTAAGTATATGGATTGATTGAACTAAAACGTTGAAGGAATATTAGTAAGAGATCAGTTTTACACACCGGCTACATATTATCACGCTAAATATATTGGAGGCCCGATAGAGATACCTAAATTAAATCTTGTGTTTGCTATGTTATCCAGACGACTGATATACATAGATACTTATACATTTCTAAATGCATACATATTATACATAGAAAACACCCAAACTGCGATAGGAACATTTGTGGATCACACAAATAATTGGACCAACCCAGAAATCGAACCCAGGACTACGCCACAGCGGCAGTCAATGAAATTATATTTCATACTAGCTGACCCTCGTAACTTCGTTTACGTCACATAGATTATGGTGTATGAAAGGAGAGGTATTTCTTCATCAGACTCATCAATCAGCGTATGAAACTGCCCTGTTTGCTTAAACATAAAAGAGCTTAAGATTAAGTCTATTCCAAAACAATTCAACAACTAACAATTTTACAATAGCCTTAATCATTTAGTTTGGTTTTCCCCTCACATTCAAAGCGGTACTTGAATTCTAGGTTTTGCGAAAGTTGAGATGTCTCTAATTCCTGAACTACAAAACCTTCAACATTAAAACTTGTGTGAAGCATTTCTTAGAGTTAAGTAGTCCCTTTATAAAACTGAAAAAAAAAAAAATTGGAATCGGACCACGTATTGTAAAGTTACAACTAAATAAATAAAATAAATATTCACGGACATTTCACACAACGCTATCTGAGCCCAAAGTAAGCTAGGAATAACCTGCTTGTATTATGGGTATAAGACCACGAATGTTAATACTTATATACTTTTTAAATACATACATATTATACATAGAAACATCCAGAATCTTGAGACAAACATTTATGGGTCGTCACACAAACATTTGTCTCCGGTGGGAATCGAACCCACGACCTCCAGCACCGCAGGCGGTATCACTACCGACCGCGCCACAGATGCAGTCAAAAAAGGCAAGAGGCAAAAAAAAAAAAATAGTCGCCTAAATACTTATAGTGCTTACAATATTGAGTACTTTGTGTAAGTACTGTTATAACGTCCCGGGACATCCTTCCGAGGGCTTACCCGGGGCTCCCAACCATAGGCTGTAGGTTTCCCTCACGTGAAAAAAAAAACTGTTATAACAATAAGAAACAAAATGTTCGCGACAGCCTCGTAAAAACAGACTTCTAGTGCTTGTGTAGTGATCTAAGTGCTAACCCAGTGTTCCTAAAGTCAATATAGTGCCTAAAAGCAGTGTTCATAGTGTTCAGAGACAATTTAAGTCAAAATAGTGTTTAAATAGCGAGTTAGGCAACCTAGGACTCACGTGAGTACCTAGATAAGACTTAGGGACACTAGCATTGTAAATAAAACAATCTATGAAGTTTAATAGTTTATTACAATCATAACTTTCTTATACAATTTGAATAGCTTTTTATCTGTGTTTACATTCATCGATTGTTTTATTGTTAACACGTTCTCGTGTGCCTAGATACCTAACTATAGGGTCTAGAATGTTCCGAATAGTTTTAATCTATACTAAGATTATAAAGAGAAAAGATTTGTTTTTTTGATTTTTTGTTTTTTTGTTTTTTTTTGTCAGTTTGTTTGTAACAAATAGGCTCCGAAACTACTGGACCAATTTCAAAAAATCTTTCACCTATAGAAAGCTACAATATCTGGGAATAACATAGGCTATAATTTATTTTCAAAAAAATCAGTGATCCGTAAGAAAATCGCAAATTTGTAAAAATATATAGAGGAATGAAAATCTTTATAGGCGTGCGCTGCGAAAACTATTGATAATAGAACAAAATTAAGTACTACAGGTTTATAGGTCTTTTTAATGTCTACAAAAAAGTCCGCAAGGCGATATATGCAACTGTTATAGTTTTTCCACTACAACAGGTTTTGTGTTCTCAAATTTAATTATTGCAACAACAGGAACAACAGTATTTCAATTTTGTATCACGATATTAACCCTTATCCAAATGTAGGTAAAGTTTTATCATCAAGGGCATTTATTTAGAAGTAAGTTCCCTTTTACTTCATTCAAATCGGACCTTCCGTTTATAAGTTACAACGAGTACAAAACACTGTGACGAGCAAATTTCTAGCTGCTCGCCGTGTCACGTCTGGTGATCGACACTACGCTCCGAGGTGAATAATTTATCATAGGTCCGGTCCACACTATACTTGAACACTTACTAGAAAGTCCAAATTTGGAAAGTAGGTTTCTTATAAAGTCTAAGGGTTCACTAAGAAAGGATTGTTCAAAATTTATCCCCTAAAGGGGTGAAATGGGGTTCCCAAGTTTGTATGGGGAAACAAGATTAGTTAGACTATTTTATTTCAAACTAGCTGGCCCGCGCAACTTCGTTTGCGCCACATAAGACGGAGTAGGTATTACCTGTTTCCGTCGTCCCCCGTTTTTGAAACATTTACTATTACTGCTCCGCTCCTATTAGTTGTAGCGTGATGTTATATAGCCTATGACACTCCACAATAACGTTGCTTTCTATCGGTGAAAGAATTTTTAAAATCGGTTCAGTAGATCCCAAGATTACCCCTTACAATTTAACAAACACACAAACTTTACTTCTTTATAATATTAGTATAGATTTCACAGGAGTATTTTTAAAGATAAATGAGTAAACACGTGTTTCAGGTGTTTGAAAATTCTACGCCTAAGAGAGGGAAAGTCCCCAATAGGGTTGATAGCTCAAAATATCAATTTGGGGTATCGTTTTTATAGTATTACTAGCTGACCCTCGCAACTTCGTTTTCGCCACTTATGGTGTATGAAAGGACAGGTATTTTTTCAACAGACTCATGGGAGCGTATGAAACTGCCCTGTTTGCTTAATCATGAAAGAGCTTAAAGATTAAGTCTATTCTAAAACAATTCAGTCCACGCCTACGACGCTTACTGATTTATTTTACAACAGCCTTAATTATTAAGCTCTTTTAACTTATTCCTGTTCCTATTATATCTAATTCCTGAACTGCAAAACCCTCATTGAAACTTGTATGGAACAATCCTTAATGTACTCTTTATGACACAAAAATTTTTTTTGGAATCCGACCACGCATTGAGAAGTTACAGCTAAAAAACCATTTTATCTTTCATCCCCTCTTCCGCCGGAACCGCGCAAAATATCTGGATCAAAAGTATCCAAGAACCTTCCTCGCACTATAAGCTCGGAATGTACCAAGTATCATTCAAATCGGTTCAGTAGTTTCGGCGTGATACTTATTCGGGATACAGACAGACAGACAGACAGACAGACAGACAGACATGAAAATTTCAAATTACATATTCGGCTTCAGAATCGATTATAGAAAGCCCTACAATTGAAATTTTCAAAATATCTTCCATGTACAGACTCTCGACCCTCAACAGTTTTATTATAAGTATAGATTATCAGATATTATTGAATGTAATACTGAAATCAGTGCCAAGTAAAACTATAGGTTTAGAGGTAGGTATTATTAATCTCTCATAGAAATATTGGCACCGACTTCAGTATTACATTCAATAATATCTGATAATTCTAAATATTCTTACCTATTACTTTGTGTTAAGTTAATTTGATTTATTTATATTGCCTGAAATATCTAAGATGCTGCCATCACGGTTCGTCAATAAAAAACAGATCCCTCTTCCATCGGGATTACATCCAGCTGACTCTACCTTCAACATTCCGTCAGTCATTGACATCTTAGTGATGACTGAAACCTTTTGGGACATTCTAGAACATAGTACTATCGACTTAGGTAAAAATCTACCTAAGTTTTATGAGACTAAGTTAGGTTGGATTGTGTCTGGTCACGTCTCACTTCTATCCCGTCGTCACACTTTATCCCACTTTTGCCATCTGGTAAAAGAGGAAATAAATATTGACCGATTGTGGGAACTCGATTCAGTACCCATTAAACATTCTTTTACAAAAGAAGAAAATGCCTGTGAACAGCATTTCAAAGAAACTACTTACCGTACCGACAATACGATGGTCACGATGCCTCTTAAAAAAGCCCCAAGTGTTGGGTGACTCTCTTCAAATGGCAATGAGTCGCTTCCTATCTCTTGAACGACGCTTTCAACGTGACTCACTCTTCAAACAGCGCTACCTAGATTTCATGCGGGAGTATAAAAAGTTAGGCCATGACTGATCAAAGTACAGTTTCTCAGTTCACAAAAGCTTCCAACCATAAGGTTCATTACTTCATACCCCACCACGGAATTACCCGTGAATTGAGTGTAAGTACTAAGCAAAGAACTGTATTTTACGGTTCTGCACCTTCCACTACAGGCGTCTCGTTAAATGCCATTCAAATGATAGGCCCTGTGGTCCAAGACGACCTATTCTCTATTCTATTGCGCTTTCGGCAACATAAGTAAGCGATATCTGGCGATATCGAAAAAATGTATAGGGCCATACATATCAATCCTTCACAAAGGCCATTGCAATGCATAGTATTTCGTTACTACCCTAAAGACCCACTTAAAGTCTATTTTCTTAATATGGTGACCTATGGTCAAGTCTGCTCACCATACTTGGCAACCAAATGTCTTAGCGATCTGGCCTCCACATCATCTGACAATGATGTTAACCGTGCTATCCAACACGACTTCTATGTGGATGATAATCTTGGGGGATCAGACACAATACCCAATACAATTTTATTAAGCTATGTCGAGGTGTCATTGATAAGCTCTCATTTGGTAAATTTTGTTTGCGAAAGTTTACATCAAATGATATTAGTATTTTAAAGGAAATAACAGACAGTACTGACGCACAACGGATTGTATTTCGTTGTTAATCGTTTCACTAGACAGATACTTGGTTCAGATCTAGTAGGGATGATGATGCTAAATTGTACTTCTGATCGAAGCCTCTCAAGCACGGCATCATTCAACATATGATTACGCTGTATGATCCGCACTTGATCCGATAGTCGCTGTGCCGACACGTTGACAGTTGGTTCAAGAGCCTGAAACAAAGGTAGCAACCGAACACGGTACGCAGTGAGGTTAATTCCCCCCTCTGTAGCCGCAAAATATGCCCGCATGACGTTTTCATTCATAGATGAAGTCCATCGCGTGCGGTGCACATAACCACCGGTAGCGGGGGCCCTATTCGAGGCCGGTGGGTCTCGGGGTCCTAAGCAGATCGGCGGCCGGCCTCTCCCCTGCCGACGTACAGGACGACGTTGGCGACGTCGGCGGAGAGAAATACTCGTCGCTTGATGAGCTCGACGCCTCAGCAACAGTCGATTCCATTAGTAACGATTCCGTGGGTTGCGAGATGGAGCTCTGCGACGAGTCCGGAGATGTTGGTCGTGCATTTTGATTTCTGGCTTTTGCTCGTGTAAGCATTTAATAATATTATATATTTTTCTCACATATTATTTGATGTTGACATGACACATTAAATGTCACGTCATTCTTCTATATTTTTTTATATCTTTTTTCGTTTTATTTTCCATTTTTCAAGGCTTTTCGACTCTTCAGAAGTTTTATATTGTGTTGTATTTAAATATTTTACAAAAATACAGCCATAAATATTTTTAAAACGTTCATAAAAATATATATATTACAGCTCAAGGTTGGTGTTGTTGTTGTTATTATTATTATTATGTGTGTGTTATTATGTGTATGTAGTTATGTATGTAGTTGTCGGCGCACGAGCGCTTGACGTCACTAGGATGAGACCGGAGGCTGAGAGGATGCGGGGGGGTCCGCACTCGTTCCCATACCTTTGCGCAGCGACACCGCCCGCGAGACTCGCGCCTATAATTATTGTATTTTTTTATTACGAATTAGACCGATATTATTATACAGGCCGCTCTTTTATTCTTACATCGAAGGTCTCCAACAGTTTGGTCCTATAGTTTCGTTTGTGGCACTCGCCGGAATAATAAGGAATACGAAAAATATCGCAAGTGATCGGCGTTGGTGAACTTTGACCGGCACGAATATACCTGTTTATTAGGTACATCAAGAATATTCGCTTAGCCAATTTGAAGCTGCATGGAAGTGGATCTTCAAGACAAGAAAACCTGCATAAGGGAAGGATTCAGTAACTGAATAAGTTCGTTCCGATCAGGATTCCTTTTTTTTCCTTATCTACCAAATACCTATCCACTTACCTACAAATTTCAATTGTAACTTCTAATTTTTTTTTAATCTGCTTTTCTCCTCAATTTCATCATAATAAGTGCCAATTCTTTGCCGTTAAGTGGTAATAAGTTTGCTTTCGATATTTATTGCACTATCGCCAACGCACAGCTGATCGACGACGTTAGCGGCCGGTGCATCTTCAAGGTCGCTAACCGCATTCCAATCCTTTTGTATTATTAAGATCTTAGTTTATTTTTCTGTTAGAAGTAATTACATCTTTGCTTTGTATTTTTAATCATGCCTGTGCAATACGAGAAATTGGAAAGTTTAAAGAAAAGACGTAGTGGCCTTTTTTTTTTATTATTTTATTGTGAGGGAAAATCCTCGTAGGATGCTATGCCGGACTCTAACCGACTAAAAAACCTCACGTAACGCCTAACAGCCTATGGTTGAGAGCCCCGGGTAAGCCCTCAGGAAGGATGTCCCGTGACTCCCAACAGACCTACGGCCACCAATGCGGCCTCGCCCAGGGGGTGGTTCGGGTGCAATCCCGCGTCTATGGGGGGTTTAGGGTGTCACCCCGCTTCTAAGGGGGGGCGTGCGTGAGATGCTCACGTCACGCTGCCGTCATGGGCCTGCTTCTGTAAGGATGGTGAGCGGCCCTCTCACCGTCCTCAGACCCCCGGTCATGGAGGCTGATAGTCCTCGGCGAAGACACGTCGGCGGCGCCCAGGGCGCCGACTGCGGAACTCGGGTGGGAGAGTTCTCTCCCGCACCCGGCCCGCCGCCTCCTTCGCGAGCATGACCTGCTCGCAGAAAGAGGCGGCGCAGTCCCACTTACTCCCGCTGGAGAGCATGGCTCGCACCATGGCCTCAAGCGAGAGAGTGTCCACGCCCAGACCCACTACGGGGACCTGGCGCTGTTGTGCCCACGCCGTGCACTCCACCAGAGTGTGGAGCGCCGTGTCATCGCTGCGGTCCTCGCAGTGCTGACACTCGGCCGTGGTTTCCCGGTGTTTTCGCCACAGATTCCTACCGAAGCTACCGTGCCCGGCAAGCATCTGTGTCAACCGGTAGGAGAGAGCACCGTGTCTTCTCTCCAGCCACTCGTCCATGGCCGGTCTGACGGCCGCGATTGTGGCGAATCCCCCCTTTGGTTGCTCAAGTCGCACCTTCCATGTCTCCACGGTTTCCTGGTGGAGCAGGGTTCGCTGGGCCTCGATTTCTCGAGACGCAGGCCTTTGGCCCCGCTCCAGCGCCTCCTTGCGCCATCTGAACAGTGACGCAAGGGCTCTCGCTTCCAGGTCCCATGGAGGGGTCCCGGCTAGGAGACATGCCGCCTCACCGGAGATCGTGCGGTATCCTCTTATCACCCTGACGGCCATCACTCTCTGCGGGCTCAGTCAGCAGTCTAGCCTCATTGCTGGCCGTCAGGGTCTCCGCCCATACGGGAGCCCCGTACAATGCCATGCTTCGCACGATCCCCAGGTACAGAAGTTCCACCGATGGCCGGTGGAACTTCGGACATCACTTCCGAAGTTTGGTCCCGAAACTGAGGGGAGCATCGGCCGCACTCGCGCGGCTGATGCCCAACATCAGGGGACCCAACGCTCCCTACAGGAGGCTGTACCTGGGGATCGTGCGAAGCATGGCATTGTACGGGGCTCCCGTATGGGCGGAGACCCTGACGGCCAGCAATGAGGCTAGACTGCTGACTGAGCCCGCAGAGAGTGATGGCCGTCAGGGTGATAAGAGGATACCGCACGATCTCCGGTGAGGCGGCATGTCTCCTAGCCGGGACCCCTCCATGGGACCTGGAAGCGAGAGCCCTTGCGTCACTGTTCAGATGGCGCAAGGAGGCGCTGGAGCGGGGCCAAAGGCCTGCGTCTCGAGAAATCGAGGCCCAGCGAACCCTGCTCCACCAGGAAACCGTGGAGACATGGAAGGTGCGACTTGAGCAACCAAAGGGGGGATTCGCCACAATCGTGGCCGTCAGACCGGCCATGGACGAGTGGCTGGAGAGAAGACACGGTGCTCTCTCCTACCGGTTGACACAGATGCTTGCCGAGCACGGTAGCTTCGGTAGGAATCTGTGGCGAAAACACCGGGAAACCACGGCCGAGTGTCAGCACTGCGAGGACCGCAGCGATGACACGGCTCTCCACACTCTGGTGGAGTGCACGGCGTGGGCACAACAGCGCCAGGTCCCCGTAGTGGGTCTGGGCGTGGACACTCTCTCGCTCGAGGCCATGGTGCGAGCCATGCTCTCCAGCGGGAGTAAGTGGGACTGCGCCGCCTCTTTCTGCGAGCAGGTCATGCTCGCGAAGGAGGCGGCGGGCCGGGTGCGGAAGAGAACTCTCCCACCCGAGTTCCGCAGTCGGCGCCCTGGGCGCCGCCGACGTGTCTTCGCCGAGGACTATCAGCCTCCATGACCGGGGGTCTGAGGACGGTGAGTGGGCCGCTCACCATCCTTACAGAAGCAGGCCCATGACGGCAGCGTGACGTGAGCAACTCACGCACGCCCCCCCTTAGAAGCGGGGTGACACCCTAAACCCCCCATAGACGCGGGATTGCACCCGAACCACCCCCTGGGCGAGGCCGCATTGGTGGCCGTAGGTCTGTTGGGAGTCACGGGACATCCTTTCTGAGGGCTTACCCGGGGCTCTCAACCATAGGCTGTTAGGCGTTACGTGAGGTTTTTTAGTCGGTTAGAGTCCGGCATAGCATCCTACGAGGATTTTCCCTCACAATAAAATAATAAAAAAAAAAGGCCACTACGTCTTTTCTTTAAACTTTCCAATTTCTCGTATTGCACAGGCATGATTAAAAATACAAAGCAAAGATGTAATTACTTCTAACAGAAAAATAAACTAAGATCTTAATAATACAAAAGGATTGGAATGCGGTTAGCGACCTTGAAGATGCACCGGCCGGCTAACGTCGTCGATCAGCTGTGCGTTGGCGATAGTGCAATAAATATCGAAAGCAAACTTATTACCACTTAACGGCAAAGAATTGGCACTTATTATGATGAAATTGAGGAGAAAAGCAGATTAAAAAAAAATTAGAAGTTACAATTGAAATTTGTAGGTAAGTGGATAGGTATTTGGTAGATAAGGAAAAAAAAAGGAATCCTCATCGGAACGAACTTATTCAGTTACTGAATCCTTCCCTTATGCAGGTTTTCTTGTCTTGAAGATCCACTTCCATGCAGCTTCAAATTGGCTAAGCGAATATTCTTGATGTACCTAATAAACAGGTATATTCGTGCCGGTCAAAGTTCACCAACGCCGATCACTTGCGATATTTTTCGTATTCCTTATTATTCCGGCGAGTGCCACAAACGAAACTATAGGACCAAACTGTTGGAGACCTTCGATGTAAGAATAAAAGAGCGGCCTGTATAATAATATCGGTCTAATTCGTAATAAAAAAATACAATAATTATAGGCGCGAGTCTCGCGGGCGGTGTCGCTGCGCAAAGGTATGGGAACGAGTGCGGACCCCCCCGCATCCTCTCAGCCTCCGGTCTCATCTTAGTGACGTCAAGCGCTCGTGCGCCGACAACTACATACATAACTACATACACATAATAACACACACATAATAATAATAATAACAACAACAACACCAACCTTGAGCTGTAATATATATATTTTTATGAACGTTTTAAAAATATTTATGGCTGTATTTTTGTAAAATATTTAAATACAACACAATATAAAACTTCTGAAGAGTCGAAAAGCCTTGAAAAATCTATACATATAATAAAATGATAGAAAAGCCAAAACTGTACATTGGAAATATTAAAAAAAAAATACTCGCTAGGTGTTCTACGTAAGATACCGAACCCAAAAATATAGTCAGAAAAATTTTTGTCTGTTTGTCTGTTTGTCTGTTTGTCTGTTTGTCTGTTTGCTTTGCTTTGTCCGGAAGGATCTCGAAAAGTACTGAACAGATTTGGTTCAAATTTTGCACAAATATTACTTAAAGGTGGGGCCTTAAAATAGGCGATATATTATCACGCTACATATCCTAGGGGCTAAGCAAAGAGCAATAAAATGTGTAAACCGGTGGATTGATTCGACTAAAACGTAGCAGGAATATTATTAAGAGATAGGTTTTACACCAAGACAACATATTATTACGCTAAATATTTTATGAGCTCGGCAGACAACAATAAAAATCTGTTTGCATATTTTTGCAAAATACAGAAACTACTGAATTATTTTAATTAATCTTTTACTTGAATAGTAAATCTAGAGGTAGGATCTTTAAATAGGCTATATATTATCACGCCACATATCCTAGGGACTAGGCAGAGGGCAATGAAATATGTAAGTATGGGGATTCATTAAGCTAAAACGTTGCAGGAATATTAGTAAGAGGTCGGTTTTACACACCGGCTACATATTATCACGGTAATAATCCTGTGTTTGCTATGATATCCAGACGACTGATTTTCATACTTATATATTTCTAAATACATACATATTATTTATAGAAAACACCAAAACTCCGATAGAAACATTTGTTGATCAAACAAATAATTGGACCAAACTAGAAATCGAACCCAGGACCTTCGGTGCGGCAGGCGGCATCACTGCACCGACTACGCCGCAGCGGCAGTCAATGAAATTATATTTTATACTAGCTGACCCTCGCAACTTCGTTTACGTCACATATATTATGGTGTATGAAAGGAGAGGTATTTCTTCATCAGACTCATCAATCAGCGTATGAAACTGCCCTGTTTGCTTAAACATAAAAGAGCTTAAGATTAAGTCTATTCCAAAACAATAGCCTTAATCACTTAGTTTAGATTTACCCTCACATTCAAAGGGATCCTTGAATTCTAGGTTTTGCAAAAGTTGAGATGTCTCTAATTCCTGAACTACAAAACCCTCAACATTGAAACTTGTGTGAAACAATCCTGTCTTTCATCCCCTCTCCCAAAGGAATCGCACAAAATATCGGGATTAAAAGTATACCAGAACCTTCCTCGGATCATAAGCTCAGATTGTACTAAATTTCATTAAAATCGAATCAGTAGTTTCGGCGTGATACTTATTAGGGATTCAGACAGACAGACTGACATAAAAAATTCAAATTACATTTTCGGATTCAGTTTCGATTAGAGACTGCCCTTTTTTTTACGTGAGGGAAAATCCTAATGTATGTTATGCCCGACTCCTACCGACCAAAAAACGTCATGTAACGTCCAACAGCCTATGGTTGTGAGCCCCGGGTAAGCCCACGGAAGGATATCCCAGGACTCCCAACAGACCTACGGCCTCGCCCAGGGGTGGTTCGAGTGCAATCCCGCGTGTTTGGGGGGTTTCGGGTGTGATCCCGCTTCTAAAGGGGGGCGTGCGTGAGTTGCTCACGTCACTCTGCCGTCATGGGCCTGCTTCTGTATGGACGGTGAGCGACCCTCTCCTCCTCTGACCCCGATAGAGGTCGATAGTCCTCGGTAGAGAATGCCCTACAATTAAAATTTTCAAATTAACTTCCATGTACAGACTCTCGACCCTCTACAGTTTATTATCTGTATAGACTAGCTGTGAACCTCGCAACTTCGTTTACGTCACATAAGATCTATGAAAGAAGAGGTATTTCTCCATCAGACTCATTAAACAGCGTGTGAAACTGCCCTGTTTGCTTAATCAAAAAAGAGCTTAAAGATTAACCCGCTTATTCATAATCGTTTATTAAACCTATTTTAGTTAAAACACACTTTAAGTCTATTGCTGTCTCTAACCAATGACAGAGTATGGTTAGAGACAGCAATAGACTTAAAATGTGTTTTAACTAAAATAGGTTTAATAAACGATTATGAATATGGGGGTAAGTCTATTCTAAAACAATTCAGTCCACGCCTTCGGCGCGGACTGAATTATTTTACAATAGCCTTAATCATTAAGCTCTTTTATGATTAAGTCAACACGCCAGTTTAGATTAAACCTCACATTCAAAGGGACTATTGAATTCTAGGTTTTGCGAAAGTTGAGATGTTTCTAATTTCTGAACTACAAAACCCTCACCATTGAAACTTGTGTGAAACAATTCTTTACGTACTCCCTTTATGAAACTGGAAAGAAAAATGTATTCGGACCACGCATTGAGAAGTTACAACTAATGGACCGTTGGTCTTTCATCCCCTCTCCCAAAGGAACCGCGCAAAATATCGGGTTCAAAATTATCCTAGAACCTTCTTCGGATCATAAGCTCAGATTGTACCAAATTTCATTTAAATCGAATCAGTAGTTTCGGCGTGATACTTATTCGGGATATAGACAGACATGAAAAATTAAAATTAAACTAGCTGACCCTCGCAATAAGACATTATAGAATTATTTTACAATAGCCTTACTTAACCATTAAGCTCATTTATGATTAAGCCAACACAACACACAAACGTAGTTTATAATGAACACTCTTAAAAATACAACTTTACTGGAAAATGTTGAGCTTTGGCTACAGTGACATAGGTACATAAATTAAGTCACCTTTAACATAGTAAGTACATGCATACAGTCACGCCTTTCTCCCCAAAGGGGTATCGAGGCATATTATATGTTCACCTTTTTATTATTCGTCTCACGTAACGTAATAGGTGGTAAACCGTATTGCCGTGTTGAAATGGACAGGCGTAGATACTGCCTACTTTTGAAAATTATTAAATCTATAAGGCCTTCAACTTGGTTTAACGACTGCCATTTACTGGCTACAGTTAGCGTTAGTGTTATCGTCTCAAATCTTCCGGTTATACTTAAAGTTTTCAGTCTGTGGCCCTAATCTAACAAACGTTTCATGTTCGCGCTTCGCCATAGGTACTACTTACTCTTTTTATAATTAAAGTGGCTAATTATTAAACACGTACGTCATACCGACCTTGGACCCACTAAAACCATGAGGTTTCTTCCTATCCATATAGCGTATAGTCCTGGGGTATCCTTTAGAGGGCTTACCCGGGGCTCCCAACCGTAGGCTGTTAGGTAGAATACGTGTGGTTCTTAGTCAGTAGGAGTCATAATACATTCATGTAGGATTTTCCTCACGTTAAAAAAATCCATCTAGCGCATAGCTCCCCGGGTAAGTTGGAGGATGTCCTAAATTTGTTCCCACATATTGGTTACGACTTATCCTAGAGGCTCGATAAACTTTGCTTATAACATAATTTCCGCGCGGACGAAGTCGCGGGTAACAGCTAGTGGAAAATAAAACGAAAAAAGATATAGAAAAATATAGAAGAATGACGTGACATTTAATGTGTCATGTCAACATCAAATAATATGTGAGAAAAATGTATAATATTATTAAATGCTTACACGAGCAAAAGCCAGAAATCAAAATGCACGACCAACATCTCCGGACTCGTCGCAGAGCTCCATCTCGCAACCCACGGAATCGTTACTAATGGAATCGACTGTTGCTGAGGCGTCGAGCTCATCAAGCGACGAGTATTTCTCTCCGCCGACGTCGCCAACGTCGTCCTGTACGTCGGCAGGGGAGAGGCCGGCCGCCGATCTGCTTAGGACCCCGAGACCCACCGGCCTCGAATAGGGCCCCCGCTACCGGTGGTTATGTGCACCGCACGCGATGGACTTCATCTATGAATGAAAACGTCATGCGGGCATATTTTGCGGCTACAGAGGGGGGAATTAACCTCACTGCGTACCGTGTTCGGTTGCTACCTTTGTTTCAGGCTCTTGAACCAACTGTCAACGTGTCGGCACAGCGACTATCGGATCATAGGGGTTCATACAGCGTAATCATATGTTGAATGATGCCGTGCTTGAGAGGCTTCGATCAGAAGTACAATATAGCATCATCATCCCTACTAGATCTGAACCAAGTATGTCTAGTGAAACGATTAACAACGAAATACAATCCGTTGTGCCTATTGATATAGTAGTGAATGATGGTGCTACAACAGTAAGTACACAATACAACGACGAAATAAGGAGTGTTTTGGAACGAGCGATTCAGGAATACATATTTTGTGATCCCATTTGTCGTCCTCGTATACCGCGTTTGCCAACGCATAAAAAAACATGGTGCTAGTGAGTGCCCTGGACTCGGCTCTATCAAGTTATTTTGACACTTGTGTAGATATTAGTGATGCACACTCAATTCTGTATTGCGCGGCTGTTACAGTGTGTCGAGGGCTGGTGTTAAATTTTCTAAATTTGAGCCAGCTACCAGACCTAATTCTGTTCCAGTCTGGCAATGCAGAATTGAGCGTCGCATCGCCTAGACTAGGGTACTCATTAGTAAGTTATGCTGCTTCGGGACAGGTAAACTAGTACCCGACCCAGGGTAATGCGTTTTGTGACTCGTGCATTCGCGGGGACCGATATTAGTCCTCGCGAATACACAGTGCGTTTCACGGAACGCATTGACTACCTGAAGCAGAAAATTTATGCGTAGGCGAGCCGTATACGGCGGTACAAGAAGAGGGTGGATCGTTATACTCAGAATCGCTGGTTCCAAAAAGATGAAAGGTGGGTGTATAGAATTCGAGTGTGACTGACAGGTGCCTACCGGATGCTGAAGCCACAAATACATTCTGGCGAGGCATTTGGTCTGTACCTGGTAGTCATACAGAGTGTGAGTGGATGCGGGATGTCAAGCTTTCATACATACATACATACATATCATCACGCCTGTTTCCCATCGGGGTAGGCAGAGACTATGGCTTTCCACTTGCTACGGTCCTGGCATACCACTTTCGCTTCTTCTACTTTCATAAGTGCTTTCATACACGCTCGCCGGTTAAGGGTACTCTTGACTAGGCCTTTTTCCAGCAGGTCATCAATTTGGTTACCATGCGTACGCCGAGGATGACCCCTACCAGCTTGCCCATTCATTCTCGCCTTATAGATCTGTTTAGTCATTCTATTTTCATCCATCCTCTCAACATGTCCAAACCATCTAAGCATCCCTTTTTCTATCTTTGTCACTACATCTTCAGTTATACCACATTGTTTTCTAATCACGCTATTCATTTCTTTGTCCATCAATTTCACTCCAGCTATACTTCGCAGACTTCTCATTTCCACTGCAATATTTTACTTTCATGCTTCTTCTGCCACACCCAACTTTCACTACCATACATAAGTGTGGGGATAAGCATACCCCTATACACAGCCACTCTTGCCTTCTTAGACACGTTTTGACTGCTCATAAAGGTATGCATCGCCCCATTCACTTGATTTCCTGCCAAAACTCTTTTCTCAATATCCTGGTCACACTTTCTATCCCTCGTAAATTTTGAACCCAGGTATACAAATTCTTTCACCTGTTCCACTCTTTGCCCTTCGATAATAATAGGGCAATTCGTCATACATTTCTCTCTTTCAAAAACCATTACTTTAGTCTTACTTACATTCACTTTCATTCCTCTACCTTTCAGCGCCTCATGCAAAATATTAACCATCAACTGCAACTCCTCCGCCGATGCAGCTAAGATCACCTGATCGTCAGCATATAGGAGGCATTTGATGGTCAGCTCGTTCAGTTTTATACTACACACTCTTGCAATTCTTTCAAACAACTGTCCATGTACAGATTAAACAGCCACGGTGACGCTACACAATCCAGTCTCACACCCCTTTCTATGTTAAAGAAGTCCGTGCAAGCTCCGTTGATCCTGACACAAGCACTCGAGCCCTCATAAAGAGATTTCAGTGCTCGTGTCAAGCTGCTGCTCACCCCGAACAAAGACAATGTTGACCATAGTTCGTTACTCACCACTTTGTCATAAGCCTTCTCCAGATCTACGAATACGCAATATACCTTTTGGCTTTTCTCCAAAACTTTTTCTGTTATGCATCGTAAGGAGAAGACCTGATACGTGCATCCCCTTCCTTTCATAAATCCTGCTTGAACATCCCACATTTTTCCTTCACTTTCATTCATCACTCTTTTTATCAACACTTTCGCATACAGTTTACCGACGATGCTGAGCAGGCTTATGCCGCGGTAATTTTTGCACTCTTGCTGCGATCCTTTTCCTTTGTACAGCGGCACAATGACGGCTTTGGACCATTCTTTTGGTACGCTGCCACTCCTCCAGCACAGATTAAAAAGGCGGTACAGCTGGTCAATCACCACGCCACGTCCTGCTTTCAGCATCTCAACGGAAACCCTATCAATCCCAGCAGCCTTGCCTAGTTTCATACTATTTAATGGTTCCACTATTTCTTCCATACTAATGTCGTTTTCATTGCCGATTTCATTCATTTCACAAAAATGACTTTGCACTTGCGTATCCTCTTTATCAAATAGACTTTCAAAATACTCCTTCCATATTTTTAGCACACACTCTTCTCCTCCCACAAAGTTTCCATCCTGGTTTCTGATCTTATTAAGCGGTGATGTGGTCTGTTGACTCCGCACCGCTTTTATAAACTTCCAAAAGAATTTTATATTCTGTTGGAAGTCACCAGATTTTTTTTTTTTTTTTTTATATTCAGCTCGCCAAATTGACGTCGCCACGATGGATAGCCGTGGCGCATCTTGCGATTGGGGGCCACTTCTTACAGCGGTCCTCAAGTTGGCGGCCCTGTGATGTGCCTCTTCACGCTCCTCTTAAAGAACCCGGGGTTGTAAGATGAGAGAAACACGTGTGCGGGCAGGTCGTTCCAAGTTTTTATAGTTCGACAGAGGAACGATCTTTTGAAACGCTCGGTTCTGGCGAAGATTCTCTCCACTGTGTATGAGTGGCATCTCTGCCCGGCACGCGTTGTTCGGGATCGGAAAGGTGATGGTGGAATCAGATTGAAGAGCTCTTCAGAACATTCGCCGTGATACATTCGGTAGAAGGCAGCCAAGGACGCTACGGTTCTTCGCTGCGCCAACGGTTCGAGGCCTCCCGTCACCTCAGGACAACCAATTATTAGGACAGCACGTCTCTGCATAGCGTCA
Organism: Miltochrista miniata; assembly: GCA_933228765.1. NCBI lineage: Eukaryota > Metazoa > Arthropoda > Insecta > Lepidoptera > Erebidae > Miltochrista > Miltochrista miniata. The sequence goes on from OW121772.1 coordinate 10,486,112, forward strand.
AGTGCGTGCAACAAGTACCTCGCGGAGTCATCCCAGAGGTGAGAACAGTACTCGACGCAGGGACGAATCTGCGTCTTGTACAGCAAACATATCTGATGTGACGTGAAGTACCGTCTCACCTTATTTGGGACCTTTTATCCCTTTAGATAACCTTTTATCAAATTCATCTCTATCATTCTCCTTCTTTCTTACTAACACCTATTTTGCCACACGCTTATACCTTTTATACTCATCGTTGGCCATTCATACATCCTCATCCGGTGCCTTCTGCATTCTGCGATTGGCCTTTGTGGCCAGCCAGTCCAACCATGCTTTCTTCTTCTCAGACAACGCTTTCAGAACTTCCGCGGTCATTCTTTTTAACTTACATCCTTGGCTTCTCTTGCTCACACCACACACTTCAATCGCAACTTCCACGAGTCCTTCCTTAATCGGCTTCCATAATTGTTCAATCTCACATACTTCATCTAAATTATCAAACTTTTTGCTTAGTTTGCTCACAAATTCCTCTTTTATACCTATCTCTTGCAAATTCTCAACTTTTATACGTTTTAGTACACTAACAGGTTCACGCACACGATGCCTCCACCGCTGAAACAGACCTCTTACTCGGCTGACAACCAAGAAGTGGTCTGTGTCAATCCCAGCACCGCGGTAGGCTCGAGTGTCTAGTACTTTCTTTATCATCCTTGCGTCAACAATCACAAAGTCGATCATGCTCCTCTTACTTCCTTCTTGTCTCGTAACCAAGTGGATATCTTTGTGGTGAAACATGGTGTTAGTCACCACAAGATTCTTCTCCAAACATACTTCAAGCAAACTTTCTCCATTTTCATTCACTCGCTCATCACCAAACTTTCCCAATACTCTTTCATACCCATCACGCTTGACTCCAACCCACCCATTAAAATCGCCTAACATAACTATCCTCTCATTTTGTTTGCACTTACTCAAAACATCACTCATGCTCTCCCAAAATGCCTGCCTCTCACTTTGGTCTCGTAAAGATCGGCACCACCACGCATCTTGCGGAGCATATACTCCTAAAACAAAAATGCGGGCAAGTCCAACCTTCAGCCTCAACCAAAGGAGTCTTGGGCTTACACATTCATATTCTGTGACACATTCATTCATTCTCGCAGACAGTACTACACCAACGCCTTGACACTCTTTACTGGTTTTAGGCACACCCGACCAGTAGGCAGTGTAGGGTCCATGTGTGGTGGTGTCACATCCTTTCCTCTTTGTCTCATTCACGCACAGAATATCGAGTCGTCTCTCTTTCATCATCTTGCATTCTTCCTCAATTTTGTCTATCATACCTCCTCTTACATTCAACGTAGTAAAGTGGCTATCCCAAGTCCACTTTTCGCCTCGATGGGAAACGAGACGTGATGGGTTGCAAACCACATCGCCGCCATTTTGGATTTTGTTTTTGGTTTTGTCCATTGCGTTCCCACGAAAAGCAAGGGAAAATAAAGTCCACCCAGACAGAGCCCCGCATGTCTAAGTAAGGCTAGCCTTCTTCTGGGGTCGCCCGGCCCCAGGGCAATTGGCACGCTAATACTAGGCTCGCCCCTAGTCATGCAGCACATACGCACGGCAACGTTGGCTTGGCGGAGAAAGGATGGGAAGAAGATGAGGTAGGAATAGGATTGGTGGATAGGAAAGAGTTGAGGTAGGAAAAGGACGGGGATAAGGTACATTCAAAGCCTTCTGTAATTCATTCCACAAAAAAACAAGCAGCCAGGACAGTTGTTACCCACATTATATCTCTGCAGTCCGAGCGTGTGAGTCTATAAAGACTATGGAACCAGTCCTAATAATATCTTGTGACATAGTCAGTGCGATCGTTCGTTGCCCAATTGGAAGTCAACTGGGCCGGACGGACTGCACAATTTTTGGCTAAAATGGTTCCATAGCTCACATGCTTGTTTGGCATCCTGCTTTCAATCATCACTTGAATCAGTGTCGCTTCCATCTTTTATGACTTCGGGAATAACCCACCTTCTCCACAAATCCGTTAGTACTACGGACCCTAAAAATTATAGACCGATAACTTGTTTACCAACTATGAACTTTTTGATTGATTACAAGAAAGCCTAGGATTCAGTGCCACATACATGGCTGTTGAAGGTGCTGGAGTTGTGTAAAGTTGATGCAACTCTTAGCACCTTCTTAAAGGCATGTATGGGGCAATGGACAACGGCTCTTGTATATCCAGGATGTCGTCAGGTTCTTGGGAATGGCGAGCCTGTCAGGATCAAGAGGGGTATATTTCAGGGCGACAGCCTGAGTCCCTTATGGTTTTGTCTGGCGCTGAATCCTCTCAGTACCTTACTGGAGGGTTCAGGACTAGGCTATCAGTTCAGGAGAGGAGGTCAAGTTGTTTCACACCTTCTTTACATGGATGACTTGAAATTATTTGCCTCCGCCGATTCCCACTTGATAGAGTTACTAAAAGTCACAGAAGCTTTCAGTAATTCTATCAAAATAGAATTTGGTGTAGATAAATGCGCTGTCATGCATGTGAAGAAGGGACGAATTGTGGAATCGGAAAGAGTACATTTTTCAGATTTCACAAAACTTAAATCCATCTCCGCGACTGAAATCTATAAGGCCCTTCGTACACTAGGCTACGCAAATCTTCGATACCCAACGATTTTGGTCTCTAAGCGACTACCGCAATACAAATTCAAAGAGCTTCGTACACAGACATGCGTCGCCGACATTTTGTTCATTCGTCGCCGACGCCAGTCGCGCGCTACCTGCCGGTCGAGATCGTCGCTACTAACGTCGCTGCGATTTCCAAGATGGCAAAGCAATTGTTGAATAATTCAATTTGAATTTAGTACCCGTTTGTTGTTATTCTTTTGCAGCTTCAAATACTCTACACTTTACATTTTTTCTATATATGGATGAACCCAGTGGTATTTCCTATTACGACGATTTCTTTGCTTTTGATAAAGATAGTAAGCCAAAATCATAGATTCATCGTCACTTGTGTCAGACATTTCGTAAATATTAGACTTATTTAATTTAGAGACGTGTTGTCGCTATGTCTACAGTGGCAGAATAGACAAAATCGCGTCTTGAGATATCTCGTGTGTACGGTTCGTGCGCTACCAAATATTCGCGACATAAGTTGACAACATTAGTATCGAAGATTTGCGTAGTCTTGTGTACGAAGGGCCTAAGTATCTGGGTATGTCGCAGGCATTAGGTATTACAGAGATTGGGATGAAACAAACGTTGGTGGACCGTATCTTTGGCCGCCTGAAAAAAGTACTGTAAAGTCTTTTATCGGCCGGTAACAAGGTGCGGGCTATCAACGGTTGGGCCATGCCAATCTTAATCTATTCCTTCGGCATACTTAGATGGACTCAGACTGAATTAGACGCCCTGGATAGGAAAGTCTGTTCACTATTGACCATAAAACGAATGCATCACCCGCGTTCGTCTGTAATGAGGTTGTATATCCCACGAAAGTTTGGAGGTCGCGGCTTTTTAAATGCCAAGACCCACTGATCTGTAATTATAAACCACTGGATAGGTGGCTGTCAAACTAATATTATGCCTTCTTGATTCTCGCCATTGTGACGCTGTAGTCCAGTAGCGTTGATTCAGAGAACTAAAATTAGTGATGTGCCAAACTTTCTTGATCTGACGCATATCGATAGATTTAATTTGAAATAAAACATTTTTAAAATGTTTTATACTGTACTTCCACTCCGACCAACTAAACGGACCAACTCAAACGGATCATATATTAGCAACCGAAATTACTAATATTCCCTTAAACAGTGGAGGGGTTTAACTAAACTACATTGGGGACTATGCTTAATTGCTTCTGCTAGGAATGTAATGCCCAGGATTCGAACCCGGGTCCTCTCGATCGCAAGACCGACTCCTTAACGGCTTAACCACCAAGCTATCGACGCTTAAATGAACAGTGCTCTTAACTTAAAGGTGGTTCAAATTGATGTCTAGTATACCTACCTAAATGAAATAAAATTTACCAGCAATTTTCCATACCCATGGCGCAAAATTGCAGGTAAATATTATGTTCTTGATGAGAAGGAGAGAAGTATTAGATTGTTTCCATGCACCATAGAAAGGGAGTTGAACTGAAGGAAGTAGAGAAAAAATAAAAATAAACGTGATTTAACTTTATTGGTCATTCACAATTTTCGGTTCTGGGGTTTGAAAAGTTATCCATTTTAAAAATTATCCACGATTGGATCTAGAAAACATAGACGATCGCTTGTTTTTGGTGTCCAGTTATGGGCGCTCATGCTGCCAAGCCATGAACTTCTGATACCTGGATCAGTTGCAAATCTGCAATGAAATAATCATCCATCAATAGAGTAAAAAACATTATCTAGTAAGCAAACCTAAAACAAGTTAATGTCAGAAAAATAATACTATTAATATTTTGTTAAGTTGATACCATTATTAGTCATTTTTCTTATAAAAGAAAAGTTTTAGATCACATCAGACCATGGTCAAGTTTATCGATATGACAACATGGACATCACTAAACGAAATTATTATCCAACTAGCTGATGCCCGCAGCTTCGCTTGCGTGAAATTTAGTTCCTACACTGTCTCTAACCTATCTTTGTAGGTACCAAATTTCAGCCAGATCCGTTCAGCCGTTACAGCGTGAAAGAGTAACGAACATTCACACTCACAAACATTCGCATATTTATAATAGTTGTTCTGATTAACAAAATTCATAAAACATATTAGGTATATGAGTTATGTAAATTTATTTATTAAATACATTTCTTAATTCATTGGCTAGACTACTACTTGACTCAAATTCTCTTCTAAGCAATTGACATCGTAACTTAGTTCCTTCTTCAGGTAGCCCCAGTCATACTGTAAGCCTACAACGTTTGGGAAAACCGAACTACGGTAGACTTTGTCCTCATAATACAGATGGTCCAACCAAGACCTGTTAACTTAATAACCATGTAAATTTCATCTGCTTGGCGTTCATGTTCATTTTAATGGCTCTTTTTAACCCCCGACGGAAACCCGGACGGGGTGTTATAAGTTTGACGTGTGTGTGGGTGTGTGTGTGTGTGTGTGTGTGTGTGTGTAAGTCTGTCTGTGGCATCGTAGCTCCCAAACGGATGAACCGATTTTGATTCTGTTTCTTTTGTTTGAAAGATGGGTTAGGGGAGAGTGTTCTTAGCTATGTTTTATAAAAATCGGTTAAGCCATTTCAAAGATATGAGGGGTGAAAGTGGGGATGAAAAATTAAATTTGTTCAAATATACCCGTGTTGGGTATCAAATGAAAGGTCATAACTTATACATCACGATACCGTAAGTTTTATGAAAATCGGTTTAGCCATTCGAGAGATGAAGAGTGGATTGTATTTCTAATTCTGTAACCACACTCCGCGCAATTCGCATTAGTTCTAAATAATTGTTGATAGACTATACGTATGTTGATATTAAAAAACTCCTATAAAAAGCATGAAATAAAAAATTAAATTAAAAATTTAAAAAACCCCCGACTCACAAAAAAAGAACAATAAAAAAACCTGTAAAAAGTAAAAAAATAACTATTATATTATGACCTATCTACCCTAAGTATTGAACCTTTATTATTATTATAGGTAGCTATATTATTTACGTATTCATATTGTTAACTAACAGTTTGTCTCGTCGGGGACCGCTCACCTAATCATAATCTAATCGTGCGTCTGTCTCTATTTAGGTATAGAGCGGTCCCCCCGACGAGACCAACTGTTAGTTTAAAATATGAATACGTAAATAATATAGCTACCTATAATAATAATAAAGGTTCAATACTTAGGGTAGATAGGTCATAATATAATAGTTATTTTTTTACTTTTTACAGGTTTTTTTATTGTTCTTTTTTTGTGAGTCGGGGGTTTTTTAAATTTTTAATTTAATTTTTTTTACTTGTCAAATGTGATCTTCGTAGAGGCCATTCCCGTATTTTACAAAGACTTAGTGAGTCTGTGTCCTGCACCGAATGCAGCCAGAACTGTAGAATAAAGTTCATACCTTCCATGACCAGTCGCTTAGGATTGCTGACAATCTTTCATTCTAATGCACAGTGGACACTACCTGAAGCATGGTCTTTCATTATTCCTGGCTTCTTCGAATTTTCTTCTACTTTCACATACTTATTTATTTTTTGTAAAAAAATGTAAAAAATTAACAACAATATTTACGATAGTACTTTAAAGCAAAATCATGAGTATGACAATGTCATTCTGATTGAACTTCCACAAAAGTGTCAAAATAAAAAGTAATTTCAATCAAAAATAAGAGTATTTAAGGAGTATTGATATCAACTCCGGAAAAAATCAGCTCCAAAATAATTTACATTCCCTTTTTAGGTCGATAATGTATAAATTTCAATAAAATAAGGAACACGTCTTCCATCAGTTATGCTAATAATGCTATATGCCAAATTTTAAGCAGATCGGACCAAGGAATCGCGTAGTCCCATACAAACTTGACCCTCCTTTTTTATACCTTTGGAGGTGGAATTTGCAAAAATGGTAAAATTACTTATTTCAAATTGTAACAAACAACGCTCATGCTGAATTTCATCATCGTACCATTAACCGTTTAAGCAATAATTGATAATAACTTTATACAACTTAAGTTCGTTTTTTATTTTATAATAAGTATTGTACGAGCCACGTACAGCGGCTAACATCGTACATCACGTTGCGCGTAGTCAGCAGATTACGCCGATCAACGCCAATACATTATGTATATCGAATCAGTGCATTGACAACTACCATCCGGCTCGTGCTGTACGGGGAAATGGTAACCGTACAGGAATTTTGGTAGCATTAAAATATAAGTTAAGGATTAAAATGGTATATTATCTCAACTTATACTAAAATGGTAAATGGTTGTGAGTACACCGAACCGGATGGTAGTTGTCAATGCACTGATTCGATATACATAATGTATTGGCGTTGATCGGCGTAATCTGCTGACTACGCGCAACGTGATGTACGATGTTAGCCGCTGTACGTGGCTCGTACATGCTCCCACCTGGCGAGATGGGCGATGGTGATGGTTTGATGGTAGTGAATGAGATGAGACAAGATGATAAACAATTAGTATAGAAAAGTGAAATAACAAGGTGATTAATATCAGTGTATAAAATAAGTTTAGAGTCCCTATGGTTTGCCGTTGGTTAGATCACTAAACACTGGTCTAGAGATAATGGGTGAAGTTGACCCATCAACACGGACACTAGGGGTTGGATTCACGGCACCTTGGTTTGTATTTTCACTTACACTAACACTTTGGTCACTAACATTATAATGAAAAGCAGCGTTGCTTAGGCCGCGTTGGGAAGATTGTTCTGGTATTACTGTTATTGCCACGGCTTGAGTTGCGGCTGGTAGGGCTGCGGTAGGCGCCAGGCGGCGCGCCCGCCACTGCCGCACTCCGTAGGCGGTTGCTGTCACTAGACATACTGCCACCAGCGAGTATATGGCGGCATACTGGTGTATGTCGTGCTGGGATACCTGGGTCACCAAGCCAGTCTCCGACTTAAGATGTTTTATTTTGGATCCTATTTCCTTCAATTCTTTTTCATGACCACTGAGAATAGGATCTGGTTCCAAAAGAGGGATTGTCCAATTCTGGTGAAGTACATAATTTAGAGGTGGGATTTCTATCCTTATGACTTCAGCCTGTACAGTCATATCACTCGTCTGCTGTTTCTGCGAAATTATTGTAATATCGGTTCCCTTAACTATGCAGTTGTTACCTAGTTTTACGATACCACTATTAATGAGAATCTCCGAAGTTATATCCGTCCCGCACATGATTCTGACAGAACGGGAATCACAGCAAAAGAACAGGTAGGTGTTGGTAGTACTCAACTGCACCCACGAATCTCGACACGTCTCGGATTTGGTTTCACACTGTTGTGATTCATGGTTCTTGAAACACAATTTTTCGCCAGTTCTCATATGGTAAATAGGCCTCTGCAATGGACATAATTGTGTCGTCAAATCAAAATGTACACACTCGTTTATGTCATTGTCTGATAACGGTATATACAAATCCTTTTGTAAGTTAATAGCCACGTAATTAGAGACGAGTAATAGGGTGACCATATTGGTTTTAACTTTCTTTGGGACAGTGTATATTTCATATAATTCGTACGTGTCTCGACCGACGAGAGGAATTTTTATTTCAAAAATGAAATAATCTTTGGTCATTCTCGCTCGTACCTTCAATAAATGATAAATTTTTGGTAGTTCGGAAGGAATGTTTTCTATGGGTAAACTCAGTTCCCTTGATAATTTTCCCGAAATGGTACTTAATTCGTCTAATAGTTGTTCTGGTTTCAATAAATGTACATTAAACTTGCCATAATTGACCTCTGATACAGTATCTAGGAGTACATCTTGAATACTTTTTAAATTCACCAACAAACTGTTTGCAGCGATGGAAGACATTAGGAACTCATTCGTGATTTCAATGTTTTGAACTTGGTAACCATGTAAATTTCATCTGCTTGGCGTTCATGTTCATTTTAATGGCTCTTTTTACTTGTCAAATGTGATCTTCGTAGAGGCCATTCCCGTATTTTACAAAGACTTAGTGAGTCTGTGTCCTGCACCGAATGCAGCCAGAACTGTAGAATAAAGTTCATACCTTCCATGACCAGTCGCTTAGGATTGCTGACAATCTTTCATTCTAATGCACAGTGGACACTACCTGAAGCATGGTCTTTCATTATTCCTGGCTTCTTCGAATTTTCTTCTACTTTCACATACTTATTTATTTTTTGTAAAAAAATGTAAAAAATTAACAACAATATTTACGATAGTACTTTAAAGCAAAATCATGAGTATGACAATGTCATTCTGATTGAACTTCCACAAAAGTGTCAAAATAAAAAGTAATTTCAATCAAAAATAAGAGTATTTAAGGAGTATTGATATCAACTCCGGAAAAAATCAGCTCCAAAATAATTTACATTCCCTTTTTAGGTCGATAATGTATAAATTTCAATAAAATAAGGAACACGTCTTCCATCAGTTATGCTAATAATGCTATATGCCAAATTTTAAGCAGATCGGACCAAGGAATCGCGTAGTCCCATACAAACTTGACCCTCCTTTTTTATACCTTTGGAGGTGGAATTTGCAAAAATGGTAAAATTACTTATTTCAAATTGTAACAAACAACGCTCATGCTGAATATCATCATCGTACCATTAACCGTTTAAGCAATAATTGATAATAACTTTATACAACTTAAGTTCGTTTTTTATTTTATAATAAGTATACTTTTCCGGGATAAAAAGTACCCAGTGTGGTGCCCAGGATATTAAAGTATGATTATACCAAGTTTCATCGTAATCGAACCGGTAGTTTTTGCGTGATGCCTGAACAAACAGACAGACAGACAGACAGACAGACAGACAGACAGACAGACAGACAGACAGACAGACAAAAATTTTTTTAATCACATTTTTGGGTTCGGTGTCGGTCTAGTAACACCCCCTGCTATTTTTTTTTTATATTTTCAATGTACAGAATTTTCACTTCTACAGATTTATTATAAGTATAGATTTTGTGCTTAAAAACAATTCAATCTCACGTATATATTATTTAAATACATATTTTGTAACATAATCAAGCATTTTACAGGTAGTTCACGCTGATTTAATGATAAAAATTACAAAAAATCAACTTACCTGTGAAGTGTTACGTTGCTCCCTTTTTTAAAGCTACATACCTATGCAAAACACACATTTCACATGTCCATTGTTAATGTATTTCACTTTATAATAATACACAAATCAGCACTTAACTGCTTAAAAGTCCTTAAATTACCAAATTAATACGTAATTTTCAGTGCGATACGGGTGACATGTTCATTAAACGTCAGATTTAGTTCCCTGAACCAACTCTAGAGGCGTTTTAAATCGACACAAACAATTCGCTGTCATTTGTATGAAACAGCCAATCCAGTGGTAATAATATACATTATATCGATGTGTGTGATGAAGATGAAGTTTGGTCAAAGTTGCAAAGTATTTATTTAATGAGGCGCGTCCACACAGATTGAGCAGCCTTCCTCGCGAGGTAATGGCCGTGCGAGGAAACTGTCCTCCATCGTGCGCGGCAACCTTGATATCATAGTGAGGCTGCCGCGCGCGGCAATGTTGTATAGTTTTCACATGGTGCGCGCTTGTAAGGCGTTAAACGCGTGTTGTCGTCGCCGCCCTGTTTCAGTTTGTCGAAGATGGACGTAGAAACAGTTTTCGCTACTTTAACGGTAATTTTCTACTGACGACGGCGACGGCAGAAACGACGCGACAGAAGACGGAGATTTTATTGAATTTACCCAATGTTGTCACACAGGGTGACTGAAAGCCAATACATTATTTTGCTCCCTAAGTTAAGGCAATTTGAGCACAAATTCTTTAACTACTTCGGAATGTCCATTAAGTCTTTTGATGAATTACTGACTCTCATAAACGATGAACTTATTACAGATAAAAACGCTGTGAAAGCGCGCGCTCAACTATGCAAACGCTCGTAAGCATGTGTAAGGTTTTAATAAAATGTATGTAGTTGTAAAAGCGCGTTGAGCGCTTGTTATCTGAACGTAGTCTAAGAATCAAGACATGGCGAGCGTCCAGAGTGGTGCACGTCCTCACTGAATTGCTTCGCGCGGTTGCTCGCTCGGTGTGGACGCGCTTATTCCCTATTATACACGCAATATTTAGCACAGATGTGACCGGGACAAATACATAGACGATGATAATTGTACACAGGTTCACATTTTACACTAGAGGACTTAAATAACTAAACCAAGACAACAAAAATAATTCATCCAATCACATATGTTTTCAAATTACCTCGTTTTCATTTAAATTGTCAACTTATGTCACAATAAATGTCGTTCAGGAATAGTAACACTTTATAACTTTTGGGTGGAGTATATGAAATGGGTTTAGAGTGCGTAAGTCGACGTAACGTCTCAAATAATATTTATGTTTGCTGGTGTCGAAAAAAGCAATTTTTGATTTGAAGAATATTTAGATAAAATAGTTGAAATATTGTGAGATGTATTTATGTATGTAAAATATGTACAAAAGTATGTATATTTATAGTATATATATATTTGTATTAATTATAGTAGTAGTATATGTATAGTATGTAAAAATATTTAGTCCTACCTAGTTCTTTGACACACTTCTACCTCTCTGAATTATCTAATACTAGCTGTTGCCCGCGACTTCGTACGCGTGAAAATTATGTTATTGGCCAATTTGATTGCTCTCTGCTTAGCCCCTAGGATATGCAGCGTGATAATATATAGCCTATTTGAAGACCCTACCCCTAGTTAATATTTGTGCAAAATTTGAATCAAATCTATTGAGTACTTTTCGAGATCCTTCCGGACAAAGCAAAGCAAACAGACAAACAGACAAACAGACAAACCGACAAACAGACAAACAGACAAAAAAAATTCTAACTACATTTTCGGCTTCGGTATCTTATATAGAACACCCAGCGAGTATTTTTTTTTTAATATATGTAATGTACAGTTTTCACTTTTCTATCATTTTATTATATGTATAGATCATGTTCTCCTCTCGCTGGCCTGCTGGAAGAGATTTCTTTTAGATATAAGCAGTGCCATTGTACCTACTCCTTTTTAATACGCTTTTATTAGGTCGTCGTGTATGTAACTAACAATGTAATGGAATCTAAGGAAACTAATTTAACCATCCTGCAAGGATCGTAGCGTCATCAAAATTGGCAGATGTATGTAGTTTTGATGACAATACAATAATGATGTCAAAACAAATATGGTACTGTCAAACTGATATGATGATGGAGCCGAAAGATAGGCACTGAAAACAGGTGGAATCTAAGGTAGCTAATTTAACCAACTTCCAAGGATCGTAGGGTCATGAAAATTGGCAGCTGTATGTAGTTCTGATGACAATACAATAATATGGTACTGTCAAACTGATATGATGGTGGAGCCGGAAGATAGGCACTGAAACTTCGATGGAAAAAGTGGAATCTAAGGAAGCTAATTTAACCAGCTTCCAAAGATTATAACAAACCTGTTATATATTGAAGTTAATATTGAGTGTAAATATTGACATACTTACCTGCATAAAATGTATATGTATTAGAGTAATAATGAAATATTTTCACATTAGTCGAACTCAGACAAAACACCATGTAATACAGAAATTCCTGCTAATATTATAAATGCGAAAGTAACTCTGTCTGTCTGTCTGTTACGTTTTCACGCCTAAATCACTAAACCGATTTTGATGAAATTTGTTACAAAGATAGTTTGAGTTTAAGGGAAGGACATAGGCTACTTTTTAACTGACTGCGCGAAAGGAGGGTAATGCTTTTATGCGATAACGACTTCTACGCGGATGAAGCCGCAGGGAACAGCTAGTAAAGGTATAAATGTTGTGACTAAAAAGTATAAAATAAATAAATGGTTTAAAAAACCCTGCAGCTTTTATAATGCACGATAAAACCAAAATAAATTATGGATCGTTCAAGTTGCCTCTATTTCTAGGCTGAAGTGTAAACTATGTGCTTTTAGGTATAATATTTGATTGTAAAAGCGTGGGGCGCTACAACAAGAAAGACGATTCTAATTACGAGAATTATTTTAGAACGTTTGATTTTATGATTTTAGAACAGGCGAGTTGCTACCATACCGACCAGAGATAATTACGCATGTCAGAATTCGATACATTGCAGCCACAATGCAGCTCAACCGATAAGGCTCATGGTACAAAAGAATAACCTGCCAGGTTACGTGTCAAGTTGAGCTGCTCTGCGTTTGGCAGGTTTTTGGAAAAGTTTATGGTAGGCGCCCTGACCACTCGCCGTTCAACTTTGATCAATTATCTGCGTGTGATGTTAAAAGGAATATAATGTCAGTAGGCTCCAATGCGGTTGGTGGTGACAACATTAGCTGGAAGATGGTACTGCCTGTCATTGACGAGATTCTGTCTATGTTATGTCACATTCTAAACCATTCTCTCATCTACGCCGAGTTTCCGAAAGCCTGGAAAGACGCAAATATCATTCCTTTGCCTAAAAAATCGAACCCAGCATCCTTCTTCGAATATCGTCCTATTTCCATATTACCGTTCCTCTCCAAAGTCCTAGAAAAGCTTGTTCACGCCCAATTAAATATGACTGACTCTGTGGCGCAGTCGGTAATGATACCGCCTGCGGCGCTGGAGGTCGTGGGTTCGATTCCCACCGGAGACAAATATTTGTGTGACCCATAAATGTTTGTCTCAAGAGTCTGGGTGTTTCTATGTATAATACGTATATATTTAAAAGTATATAAGTATTAATATCCGTGGTCTGATACCCATAACACAAGCAGGTTATTCCTAGCTTACTTTGGGATCAGATAGCGTTGTGTGAGATGTCCGTGAATATTTATTATTATTATTTATAAATGCGTATCTAAATAGACACAACCTCCTAAATCCTTTTCAATCAGGCTTTCGGTCAGGCCACAGTAAGACCAGCGCATTGATTAAGGTGACTGATGACATTCGTCTAGGTATGGAGATTGGAAATCTCACAGTGCTCACATTACTGGATTTTTCCAATGCTTTTAACACGGTAGATTTCCATATCCTGCTTGGTATGTTACGCTCCTTTAACATATCCCCAATAGTGATTGATTGGTTTCATAGTTACCTGTTTGGACGCCGGCAGCGGGTTTGCGTTGAAGAAATTTTTTCCACTTGGTGTAGTACTTCCGCCGGCGTTCTGCAGGATGGCGTGCTTTCTCCTTTGCTGTTCACTATTTTTATAAATTCTATCTCGAAGTATTTATTTTCCTCCTACCACCTTTATGCAGATTGTAGGAGTTATCTCCTATCAAACTATCAGAAGGCAGTAGGTGCAATGAAAAGTCGGCGCGTGTCAATAGTAACTCTGTATATTTGCGACTGAAAAATTTATGAGCGGGCGCAGCCGCCTCTAGGTACACAGGTACATGAGAAATGCATAATGTACGGCGTGCGTTCCAGGAACTACATATATCCATATCATGTGTCCCTACACAGATGATCTTCAAATCTACAATCAAGCCCCATTGTCTAAACTATCGACAGCATTTATTATACTAAATACCGACTTGGCGTACATCAGTAAATGGAGCACAAAATATGGCTTAGAGGTCAACCCCTTTACGACTCAGGTGATTTTGGTTGGTAGCTCACAAATGATAAGTAAAGTGCTGTGGACGGCCCTTCCGAACATCTAATTTAATGGTGTTACCCTGCAAGTTAGCAGTGAGGTAAGGGACTTGGGTATTTTGATTGATAGAACACTTTCTTGGCGTCCCCAAATGAAAGAGGTTAGCCGTAAGCTTTTTGCTTCAGCCGGTTCACTGCGCAGATGACGCAACTTCCTGCCAACTGCCACTAAAAGGGCGCTTGCAGAAACCCTTCTCCTTCCTGTACTCGACTATGCAGATGTCAGCTATCTTGATATCTCTGAGGAGCAGCTAGACAAACTTGAGCGACTTCAAAATTTTTGTAGTAGATTTATATTTGGGTTACGCAAATGTGATCACGTATCTCAGTTTCGAAGACAGCTCGAGTGGCTCCCGATTTGCCTTCATCGGAATACTCATATTCTTTCTATGCTATATAGAACTCTCTTTAACTCGTTTAAGAGTCTCGGGTGAGAGCTTTGAGTCCTTCTTTTTGCTTTTCCCTTTCGCATGTGTTTTTAGCGAAAAATTTTAAATCTATGGTTTTTTCGATAGTAATTTGTATATCCGACCGTCATTTGTTTTGTCGATTTTCATTTGTTTTGCTGATCTTCATTTGTTTTGTCGATCTTCATTTGTTTTGTCGATCTTCATTTGTTTTGTCGATCTGCATTTGTTTTGTCGATCTTCATTTGTTTTGTCGATTTTCATTTGTTTTATCGATCTTCATTTGTTTTGTCGATCTTCATTTGTTTTGTCGATCTGCATTTGTTTTGTCGATCTGCATTTGTTTTGTCGATCTTCATTTGTTTTGTCGATCTGCATTTGTTTTGTCGATCTGCATTTGTTTTGTCGATCTTCATTTGTTTTGTCGATTTTCATTTGTTTTGTCGATCTGCATTTGTCTTGTCGATCTTCATTTGTTTTGTCGATTTTCATTTTTTTTGTCGATCTTCGAGAGGTACCTCTACCCTCCATACTATAGCAAAAACATATAAACGGCCGAATTGAGTAACCTCCTTTTTTGAAGTCGGTTAAAAAAGTGTCGTGACCATTTTTCGTAAGAATTTTTTCCGTCTAGCCCCCTTTCACAACGCGCGATAAGGAACTTCGTTCCAAAAACAATCAAAATCGGAGATCTTAGACTTTGCAGCAAGACTCACACTGACCTTAATAAATACAAGCGGAGCACCTGATCACCTACAGGAGTGCCGCACTCCTGTAGGTGATCAGGTGCTCCGCTTTCTTTTGGAAGTTTGTATTTATTAAGGTCAGTGTAAGTCTTGCTGCAAAGTCTAAGATCTCCGATTTTGAAATGCGGGCAAAGTGTCACAAATATCATCTCGGATATCGCTGGCAAGCAAAAGTTCAAAGACTGTAAAGTGATCCCTGGAGAGGCCTTGACATCCCAACACCGCATTCTGATCGCCGTATACGGTCTACTCAAATCTGTGAAAGTGGTGGTAGATAGAACACCTAGGACAAAATGGAACGAGCTAGATGGCCCAAATGGCACTACTAACTGTGATTAAGAACTACCTTGAAACTGACGTTAGACCAACTATGATTGCGCTGGAGATAATATGTGGTTCAAGTTTGAAAAACGTTGCTGAGTAGAAGCGGCAGACATCTTAGGCGATATGATCATTAAATTTCTAAATCTATTGATTGCCGAACATCACTGGTCATCCTTTTTTGTATCAGTGACAGTTGCACTTGTCATTTTACTGACTGAGATTAATAATCCTAGTTTAGTTGCATTGTGGTTGTGCATCACGAATACACCGGCTCTGGTGGTGGGTTTTGAACAAAAAACGACAAATAAATCACGTTAGCTGAATGGGAGCCCACCTTAGATATTTTTCTTTCAGTTTCTGGTATATGTTTTTTAGCGGCAACAGATCTAGCTATCACAGCCTGGTGAGGTACCGACGAGGGATAGACAGGCAGGGCAGGCAAATGGACAGATATCAATCAATCAGTCAATTTAGCCTATAGCAGCCCACAGCTGAACATAGGCATCTTCCAAATTTCGCCATAATATACGGTCCTGCACTTTGCGCATCCTGTCAATCCCTGCAACCTTCTTTAAGTCGTCGTTCCATCCCGCAGATAAAATTAAATTTTCTATGATCAACTGTTAAACATCTTACTAATATTATAAAGGCGAAAGTTTGTGAGTGTGGATGTTTAAATGTTTGTTAAGTGTAGATGTTGGTTGACCGGGGGTCTGAGGACGGTGAGAGGGTCACTCACCGTCCTTACAGAAGCAGGCTCATGACGGCAGCGTGACGTGAGCAACCCACGCATGCGCCCCCTGAGAAGCGGGATCACACCCAAAACCCTCCAAAGACGCGGGATAGCACCCGAACCACCCCCTGGGCGAGGCCGCAGTGGTGGCCTAAGGTCTGTTGGGAGTCCTGGGACACCCTTCCGAGGGCTTCCCCGGGGCTACCAACCATAGGCTGTTGGGCGTTACGTGAGGTTTTTTAGTCGGTGGGAGTCCGGCATAACATCCATGAGGATTTTCCCTCACGTTAAACAAAAAAAAATGTAGATGTTTGTTACTCTATCACGCTGAAAGGATCTGTGTGAAATTCATTACAGGGATAGATTATGGTCTGGAATAACATAAATGCTAGCTACATTTGGTTACCACGGGAAGCGGTAACGTAAAGAACAGAGAAACGTGAAGCTGCGGGCATCAGCTAGTACTAATATATTTCTAAATACACACATATAGAAACACCCAGACTCTGAAACAACCGACCCTTGAAACGAATCCAGGACCTCAGTCGTCAGAAGGTTACACTGCCGACGGCGCCACTGAGGCAGTTAACATGTTATCATGGAACTTCTTGAGCTGTAAAAGTTTCAGTACCTATCGGAGTTTATTATTTTAAGGAGCTGTCTGTTGAATGTGTAAAGAAAAAAATTTTTCAATAAAAAATAAAACCGACTTCAAGCAAATCCTGAAAAAGAAAATTTACTTAGCACAAAGTAATATGTATTTTGATTTATCAGATTTTATTCAATATCATATTGAAGTCGGCGCCAAGTAAACCCATAGTTTTATGTAGGTATTATATGGTATTATATTGATGGCACCAACTTCAATATTATATTGAATTAAATATGATAAATCAAAATACATATTACTTTGTGCTAAGTAAATTTTCTTTTTCAGGATTTGCTTGAAGTCGGTTTTATTTTTTATTGAAAAATTTTTTTTCATCATTTTAAGTGACGGGTGAATCGAAAAATATATCTATCTAGGTGAAAGTTCTCATCGATACAAATCAATCAAGCCCAAACACAAGGTAGCTGCTGTAAATCGTTAAGGAATTCCCTCGACTGTCTTTAGGTTCCATCATCAGATCGACTCCAGACATTCATTAAATTGTAGTACCTTTAAGCACTGCATTAAAAAGTTAACAAACGCACTAGTTGTCCCTACAATTTTCGGGGGTTGTCCTCGATTTCTCCTGAATCCCGTCATCAGATTCTGACCTGGTGAAATTGTGACCACCTCAGCAGTGAACTCTATCCAAGAAAAAGCAGATTTGAAATTCGTCTATAATTGACGAAATATCGGTGAACATACATAAAACATTGAGAACTTCCTTTTTTTTAAGTCGGATCTATCAATCTCAGTGTAAAGTTCTCATCAATACAAATCAATCAAGCCCAAACACAAGGTAACTGCTGTAAATTGTTAAGGAATGCCCTCGACTGTCTTTCGACTCTATCATCAGATCGACTCCAGACTTTCATTAAAATGTAGAACATTAAAGCACTTAATTAAAAAGTTAACAAGAGCACTAGTTGTCCCTACAATTTTCGGTGGTTGCCCTCGTTTTCTCCTGGATCCCATCATCACATCCTGACTTGGTGAAAATGGGACCACCTCAGAAGTAAACCCTATTCAACAAAAAAAGAAATTTTGAAATCCGTCTATAATTGACGGAAATATCGCTTGACATACATAAAAAAAAATACATACAGACGAATTGAGAACCTCCTCCTTTTTTTGAAGTCGGTTAAAAACAAGCATACAATTAGGTATTTATTATTTAAATAATGATGTTGAGTTGGAAAATATAATTTTTGATATCGTAAGGTCCTTTTGAATCATCTTGACTTGTCTTTAGTACGGACATTTTTCTCAATATAGTTATTTTACTATTGTCGACTATTTTCAGATCAATACTCTTTGGTTTCTTGTTTTCAGAATTTAAAATGAGTTCAGAACTACCAATATTGTGGTTAATGCCGGTTTTCCATTTCGGTTTGTTTTTGTTCCACAAGTAAGACATTCTTCTGCTTTATTACTATTAACATCATTAGTTTCCGTTGGAGCAGATTCCTTAAAACCGATACTGTTTTTAACATTGCTTATATTGCTTTCTAGTGCTGTTGGGTCTTGATCGTCATTAAAAAAATCAACCGTGTCTTTGCTATAATTTTCCCTTAATTTTATCTCTTTTTTACTACACCCAATACATTTATTTCGAGATTCATTCTCAGTATTAATTTGCTGCGATGTTTCTTTTACCTTTTCATTAGAAACTGTATCATCAATGTTTTTACTGTCTTCATTGTTTTTTAAGTTGTCATCGTTATCTGCATTTCGCCGTCCATAATCAAAACGAAAGTCATCAAGATGATCAGGATTATAATAGTTCCTGAGTTTGTCTTCAAGTTTCATTATGTCTTTATTATAGGTTTTTCTTGTTTGCGTATATTGTTCTTCTTCTTTTATTATATTTAGAAAATATTCTAATAGATGGTCAAGTAGATGTGCCCTTACTTCACGTATATTGCTAATGTCTGTGTAACTTTGCTCATTTTTTGGAGTGGTTTCTGTTGTATTCGCAAAGTTTTCATCAATATGAACTTTACTAGTAGTCACAGGTTTTGATTTTGCTTCGTCAAGTTTTGTAACACTAAACGCAGGTGAAATGTCGACAACTCTTGTAGAAATATCGTTGAAATTTTTTATATTCTTTCTACCGTCATCACGATTGCCAGGTATCTTGCTTTTCATTGGATATTCGTTAGCAGTTTCATTACTAATATTGTCTTTATTTATATCATCATCATTCTGGTTGTCATCCTGTTCGAGCCGTGTATCTTTAATATCTTTAAGAAATTCTATAATGTCTGTTTCTGGTTCAAGGTTAGCGAAGATGGTTTCATAGGTTTGTTCGTCCTGTTCCTTTGTATCTTTGTCATTATCATCAATAGGCTGTTCAGCCTCTCCTCCTTCAGGTTCAATACAATACTCCTGGCTTCTAGCATGCACACTTTTTGCATGTCCATAGTTTATATAGAGTAAGAATAGGAGTATTACTGAAACAAATGTAGAAAAGTATTTATTAAATCATTTGATCCTGTTGTGGCCTAACTATCCTCTACCCTTTTCATAGAAACTTGATCTTGTAATAAAAAGTAACGAATGGACTTTTCTACAACATATTCTATAGGCCAAAATGGGTTCTGTTGTTCGTGCGTGAAAGCGTAACAGATATTTCAAGTCAAGTCCGCAAGTGCTTGTGCATGTTTAAATACCTAGGTATGATGTAAATAAAAATAATGCAATATAAGCTCAGGGATTTTCATAAAATACTAGCTGTCCCGGCGATTTTTGTTACACCATAATCAAGCTGACCCGTGGAAAGATAGGCATTTTTAAAACTTAAATCAGTTAAGTATATGATTCATAATGATGACCGATTCATATTATTGACCACATGACAAATTATTGACTGCCTCTGTGGCGCAGTCGGTAGTGATACCGCCTGCGGCGCTGGAGGTAGTGGGTTCGATTACCACCGGAGTCAAATATTTGTGTGACCCATAAGTCTCAATAGTCTGGGTGGTTCTATGTATAATATGTATGTATTTAAAAGTGTATAAGTATTAATATACGTGATCTGATACCCATAACACAAGCATGTTATTCCTAGCTTACTTTGGGATGAGATAGCGTTGTGTGAAATGTCCGTGAATATTTATTTATTTATTTTATTTATTTAAATTCTGGGCATTTCAGTCTGATTTTTACACAAGATTTCATAACAAAATTGTTCCTTAAACTTTCAGGATAAATTGTACAATAAACACTACACAGGATTACATACAAATATTGACCAGATTCGATTCCCAGTTATGCATGTGAGTTTGCAACAAAGTTTGAATGTCAAATCGAAGCCATGGTTCCTAAAAGGCCCCATACCCCTACAATAATATTGACTCAATAACATTGCATCAATTATTTATTTCCGTGATTTCCGTCCGAGTAAATATGTCTGTCAAACCTCAATATTACCCCTACACGGTAAATTTTTTGAACAATCATGTAAGTTTACTTTATTGTTTATTATTTATTTATTGGTTATTGATCAATATTATTGTACGTGTACGGGGTCTCTAAGAACATAAATAAAATAAAATAAAATTTATTCCCTTTGAAATTAAAAAAAAAAATTAGGTTTGTCAAAATTTTTGTGACTCTACCGGGGGTTCGGAAATGCTACAGACTGAGAAGAACACCCCAAGAAACTCAGTCCGGTCCCTCTTAATTCATCTTAGTATCTAATAGAGTTTTTTTTAATGTAGAAAGGAGCAATTCGTGTCACTGCCAGGCAGCCTTGTCTTCTAGAAAGTCTTTAATGCTAATTTCCTCAAGTTTCGCTAAATAATATATAATAAGCTTTCTGGCATAATTTAAGTTTTATTAGTTTTTTAAATTTATTAACTGACAAACCTGTTACGGCTGTCGGCAATGTATTGTACATTCGAATACAATTGCCGAACAGATGTCGCTATCTCTCATAGTTTCTGACTTCTTCCTACTGACCCATTGGGATTTATAACCCTGTATACAGTGGTCTGTAGAAAGCTAATGTAACCACTTTGTGATATTTATTTGCGATGCCGTTGGTCCCCGTTGCCAGTAAAATGGCAGTTGTTAAGCCAAGTTGAAGGCATTTATGAACGGCTTTATAAATTTCAACAACGGTCCGTCACAACCTGCGCCTGTCCATATCAACACAACACGGCAATACGGCTCACCACCTATTACGTGGCACAATGTATACAAGGTGAAATAAGGACATTATGCGTGTGCCTACCCCTTCGAGGAGAAAAGGCGTGATCATTATTATATGTGTATGAATGAATTTCAATAATTTTGGATAGGGTTGGTTGTAACATTAGATGCAAATAATATTTACCGAAGTTCATTTTGGAAGTGATTTCGAACAGTTTTCGATGGAAGGCACAACAAAAATACAATGATTAAGTAATGTTGATCGAAAGAATTATCGAAACTTGAGGAAATTAGCATGCTATGAGCAAAGATTAATATTGAGAGGAGTAATTACGTTTTTACGTCATGAATGCTGTGCCGGAATTCTACAAACTAAAACCACACAGTCTAGCTGATAAACTGTTGGAGAACCTGTTATAAGTTGCGCAGTGGAGAATCATAATAATTATTATAATACTAGCTGACCCGCGCAACTTCGTTTGCGTCACATGAGAGTAAGAAGTAGAGGCGTGGTATTAATATGTAAAGTGATACAATGTTTCCCGTCGCATTTACTTTCGCCCGTCCTTTTTTGGTACGGATCCGACTCGCACTTGACCGGTTTTTATCGTTTCCTTGACTGGCTACCACTGCAGACTACGGTTACTGCCGTCGTCGCCTCGCTCATATTTTAAAACTTATTATGAGGGTTATTGTAACCGAACCGTAAATGATAGGCATATTCTGTTAAGGATTTTTTTTTATAACTTTTTAAGAGGAACAATTTTATTCCACACTATTTTTACGTAACTTTAACCATTTACGCAGTGTACGCAATGGAAGCTCTGAAAAGAAAGAAATTTTCCCCGTTCTCAAAACATTATTCATGGCTGCTCCGCTCCTATTCGTCTTAGCGTGATGTTATATTGTCATTAACCATCCTCAATAAATGGACTATTAAACTATAAAATAATTTTTGAAATGCAACCAGTGCAACCAACTCTTCAGTTTTAAAATATTGTGAGCGGACCTTAAGAGATAAACAAATAAGGTTATTGTGAGCGAACCTTAAAAGATAGACATATGCTGTCGCCGACTTTTTTTTAGAATTTTTTAAGAGGAACAACTTTGTACTACACAATTTTTACGTAACTTTACCCATTTACGCAGCGTACGCTTCGGAAGCTCTCAGACAGTAAAAAATATTCCCAGTTTCCGAAACATTCTTGATTGCTGCTCCGCTCCTATTCGCCTGTGCGTGATGTTATATAGCCTATAGCCATCCTCAATAGATGGACTATCAAACTGTTAACGAATTTCCGAAATCCAACCAGTTCCTGAGATCCTAGCGTTCAAACAAACAAACAAACAAACAAACTCTTCAGCTTTATAATATTAGTATGGATATGGAAGTATGCATACGTATTTAATATTACACCACACTCCTGGGTGCATAAACAAGGATATAGGTACATATTTCATTGTAACGAAACATTTAATAGGTACGTGAATAATGTGAATATTACACAACACAATAGCATTAATAAGAAAAAACATTTTTGTCCTACTCCATTGACATTCTCTTTAAAAATAAGTAATAAGTAAATAATTATTTGCGGACATTCACATACAACATCATCTAGCCCAAATTAGGGTAATAAGCTTGTGCTATGGTATCTAGACGACTGATAAAGGTACATACTTATATATTTTCAAAATACATACATATTATACATAGAAAATACCCAAACTCCGAAACAAACATTTGTGGATCACACAAATATTTGGACCGACCCAGGAATCGAACCCAAAACCTCTAGCGCGGCAGGCGGTATCACTACCGACTGCGCCACAGAGGCAGTCAAATAATGCAAAATTGAAAAACATTTCTTTTTATAATCTATACTAATATTATAAAGAGGAAAGATTCGTTTTGTTTGTTTGTTTGTAACGAATAGGCTCCGGAACTACTGGACCGATTTGAAAAGTTCTTTCACTGTTGGAAAGCTACACTCTTTGCGAGTAACATAGGCTATATTTTATTCCTGTATTTCCACGGGAACGGGAACTACGCGGGTGAAACCGCGTGACGTCCGCTAGTCTATACTAATATTATAAAGAGGAAAGATTTGTTTTTTTGTTTGTTTGTTTTTTTGTTTGTAACGAATAGGCTCCGGAACTACTGGAGCGATTTGAAAAATTCTTTCACTGTTGGCAAGCTCCACTCTTTGCAGTGAACATAGGCTATATTTTATTCCCGTATTCCCACGGGAACGGGAACTACGCGGGTGAAACTGCGTGTCGTCCGTTAGTATTATATACGTGAGATTATAACAGTGAAGAAAACCTCTTTGCTTCAATATAAACCCTCGGAAAGATGTTCCAGGATCCCTTGCTGATTTTAGCTACCGTATGCAAAAAACCTAAGATTCAGTGTCTGAAAACTGTCCACACATTCGGCGGGAAACTTTCAGACAAGCGTTACATTGTGTTTTAATAATTTTTCAAAACTAGTGTAATTTATGGTGGATTATTAAACATAAAGATTCGACAACGTGCAAAAGTGTTGGAAGGTGATAAAGCGTAGTGAAACGCGAGTTTTTTGGGTATGTCGACGAATTCCACAGCAAGCCCTAGTAAGGTTCCACCGCCTTACTAGAGTAGAACTTAGTCCAAACTTGGACATACATGAATACGCTGCTCATAAGAAGAATCATAAGATGAAAATGATTTATATTTCCACAATGAAATTTACTTGACTTTGGCATACTCTCAAACCGAGAAAGTCCAAGAACAAGAAGAAAAAAAAAAACTGTCCACAAGAAATGAGCGCATTGAAATGGATAAAGCAAGGTGCGAAGATTTTGGCTAATCACTGTTGAAATGGCGCATGCTCATGCTCATTTCGGCACTTTCCCAGTGATTAGCCAAAATCCTAGCACCTTGCCCTACCACCTGTCATATTCAGACATTACCTAAGTTGTCTAAAAATACACCTGGTGTCCGTATGAATAGAGGAGCCACCTCACCTTTTTAAATGTAGCTCACATCCTTTTAGTACCGTCAATCGTGGCAACTTTACCATATTTTTTGACGTTACGTTAAAAAAATATGTAATGAAAACTAGTAGCCCTATACTAGTTTTCATTACATATTTTTTTATTCTGTGACAGTTAGCACAAATTTACGGTTATTGGTAGATTTTATAATAAATTGTTGTAACCCAAAAAGTTTTTCAAGCTGGCAACTTCGTCAACTGTCAAAATAGTGTACTTTTTCATTGCATGTGATCAATTAAGTTTGCTGTGTCACCGGCTAAAGATTGGTTTTTCTTGCAGAAAATATAGTTCAGATCAGTGAATTATATTAAATGTTATGGGAAATATTGTTACTATGATGTATCACTATTATTTAATCTTATAAAACTTTTATTTCTGGAGTTATTGGAAAAGGTAATGTTGTTTGAGGTTAGGTAAAGTTACCTCATTTGACACAAAGGCAACTTTACCTACCTACTTAGGTGCCTATATTTCATGTTAAATAGGCAGGTAGGCATTTAATTATTTATCGTTTTGGAGAATTGTTCTGTTCTTGTTGCGTGGTTCTTTAATCAATGAGGTTTTCAATAAAAAAAGTTTAATTTTTTTTTGACACCCTAATGACTTTCATACATTTTTATAAAATTTCTGAAATTCTCGTAAAAATAAATAAAAATATATAAAAAATATATATAAATTCTCGTAAATTATCATGACGTAAAAACGTAATTACTCCTCTCAATATTAATCTTTGCTCATAGCATGCTAATTTCCTCAAGTTTCGATAATTCTTTCGATCAACATTACTTAATCATTGTATTTTTGTTGTGCCTTCCATCGAAAACTGTTCGAAATCACTTCCAAAATGAACTTCGGTAAATATTATTTACATCTAATGTTACAACCAACCCTATCCAAAATTATTGAAATTCATTCATACATATATAATAATGATCACGCCTTTTCTCCTCGAAGGGGTAGGCAGAGGCATAATGTCCTTATTTCACCTTGTATACATTGTGCCACGTAATAGGTGGTGAGCCGTATTGCCGTGTTGTGTTGATATGGACAGGCGCAGGTTGTGACGGACCGTTGTTGAAAATTATAAAGCCGTTCATAAATGCCTTCAACTTGGCTTAACAACTGCCATTTTACTGGCAACGGGGACCAACGGCATCGCAAATAAATATCACAAAGTGGTCACATTAGCTGTCACTGAGTCTGCGGGGTCATGAACGTTTCATGTATACAGGGTGATGAATCCCAATGGGTCAGTAGGAAGAAGTCAGAAACTATGAGAGATAGCGACATCTGTTCGGCAATTGTATTCGAATGTACAATACATTGCCGACAGCCGTAACAGGTTTGTCAGTTAATAAATTTAAAAAAACTAATAAAACTTAAATTATGCCAGAAAGCTTATTATATATTAATTAGCGAAACTTGAGGAAATTAGCATTAAAGACTTTCTAGAAGACAAGGCTGCCTGGCAGTGACACGAACTGCTCCTTTCTACATTAAAAAAAACTGTATTAGATACTAAGATGAATTAAGAGGGACCGGACTGAGTTTTTTGGGGTGTTCTTCTCAGTCTGTAGCATTTCCGAACCCCCGGTAGAGTCACAAAAATTTTGACAAACCTAATTTTTTTTTTTATTTCAAAGGGAATAAATTTTATTTTATTTTATTTATGTTCTTAGAGACCCCGTACACGTACAATAATATTGTTCAATAACCAATAAATAAATAATAATCAATAAAGTAAACTTACATGATTGTTCAAAAAATTTACCGTGTAGAGGTAATATTGAGGTTTGACAGACATACCTACATTTACTCGGACGGAAATCACAGAAATAAATAATTGATGCAATGTTATTGAGTCAATATTATTGTAGGGGTATGGGGCCTTTTAGGAACCATGGCTTCGATTTGACATTCAAACTTTGTTGCAAACTCACATGCATAACTGGGAATCGAATCTGGTCAATATTTGTATGTAATCCTGTGTAGTGTTTATTGTATAATTTATCCTGAAAGTTTAAGGAACAATTTTGTTATGAAATCTTGTGTAAAAATCAGACTGAAATGCCCAGAATTTAAATAAATAAAATAAATAAATAAATATTCACGGACATTTCACACAACGCTATCTCATCCCAAAGTAAGCTACGAATAACATGCTTGTGTTATGGGTATCAGATCACGTATATTAATACTTATACACTTTTAAATACATACATATTATACATAGAACCACCCAGACTATTGAGACAAACATTTATGGGTCACACAAATATTTGACTCCGGTGGTAATCGAACCCACTACCTCCAGCGCCGCAGGCGGTATCACTACCGACTGCGCCACAGAGGCAGTCAATAATTTGTCATGTGGTCAATAATATGAATCGGTCATCATTATGAATCATATACTTAACTGATTTAAGTTTTAAAAATGCCTATCTTACCACGGGTCAGCTTGATTATGGTGTAACAAAAATCGCCGGGACAGCTAGTATTTTATGAAAATCCCTGAGCTTATACGGCATTATTTTTATTTACATCATACCTAGGTTTTTATTTAAACATGCACAAGCACTTGCGGACTTGACTTGAAATATCTGTTACGCTTTCACGCACGAACAACAGAACCCATTTTGGCCTATAGAATATGTTGTAGAAAAGTCCATTCGTTACTTTTATTACAAGATCAAGTTTCTATCTTCTATCACAACAGGATCAAATGATTTTATAAATACTTTCCTACATTTGTTTCAGTAATCCTCCTATTCTTACTCTATATAAACTATGGACATGCAAAAAGTGTGCATGCTAGAAGCCAGGAGTATTGTATTGAACCTGAAGGAGGAGAGGCTGAACAGCCTATTGATGATAATGACAAAGATACAAAGGAACAGGACGAACAAACCTATGAAACCATCTTCGCTAACCTTGAACCAGAAACAGACATTATAGAATTTCCTAAAGATATTAAAGATACACGGTTTGAACAGGATGACAACCAGAATGATGATGATATAAATAAAGACAATATTAGTAATGAAACTGCTAACGAATATCCAATGAAAAGCAAGATACCTGGCAATCGTGATGACGGTAGAAAGAATATAAAAATTTTCAACGATATTTCTACAAGAGTTGTCGACATTTCACCTGCGTTTAGTGTTACAAAACTTGACGAAGCAAAATCAAAACCTGTGACTACTAGTAAAGTTCATATTGATGAAAACGTTGCGAATACAACAGAAACCACTCCAAAAAATGAGCAAAGTTACACAGACATTAGCAATATACGTGAAGTAAGGGCACATCTACTTGACCATCTATTAGAATATTTTCTAAATATAATAAAAGAAGAAGAACAATATACGCAAACAAGAAAAACCTATAATAAAGACACAATGAAACTTGAAGACAAACTCAGGAACTATTATAATCCTGATCATCTTGATGACTTTCGTTTTGATTATGGACGGCGAAATGCAGATAACGATGTCAACTTAAAAAACAATGAAGACAGTAAAAACATTGATGATACGGTTTCTAATGAAAAGGTAAAAGAAACATCGCAGCAAATTAATACTGAGAATGAATCTCGAAATAAATGTATTGGGTGTAGTAAAAAAGAGATAAAATTAAGGGAAAATTATAGCAAAGACACGGTTGATTTTTTTAATGACGATCAAGACCCAACAGCACTAGAAAGCAATATAAGCAATGTTAAAAACAGTATCGGTTTTAAGGAATCTGCTCCAACGGAAACTAATGATGTTAATAGTAATAAAGCAGAAGAATGTCTTACTTGTGGAACAAAAACAAACCGAAATGGAAAACCGGCATTAACCACAATTGGTAGTTCTGAACTCATTTTAAATTCTGAAAACAAGAAACCAAAGAGTATTGATCTGAAAATAGTCGACAATAGTAAAATAACTATATTGAGAAAAATGTCCGTACCAAAGACAAGTCAAGATGATTCAAAAGGACCTTACGATATCAAAAATTATATTTTCCAACTCAACATCATTATTTATATAATAAATACCTAATTGTATGCTTGTTTTTCTTTATACATTCAACAGACAGCTCCTTAAAATAATAAACTCCGATAGGTACTGAAACTTTTACAGCTCAAGAAGTTCCATGATAACATGTTAACTGCCTCACTGAGGTCCTGGATTCGTTTCAAGGGTCGGTTGTTTCAGAGTCTGGGTGTGTCTATATGTGTGTATTTAGAAATATATTAGTACTAGCTGATGCCCGCGCTTCACGTTTCTCTGTTCTTTACGTTACCGCTTCCCGTGGTAACCAAATGTAGCTAGCATTTATGTTATTCCAGACCATAATCTATCCCTGTAATGAATTTCACACAGATCCTTTCACCGTGATAGAGTAACAAACATCTACATTTTTTTTTGTTTAACGTGAGGGAAAATCCTCATGGATGTTATGCCGGACTCCTACCGACTAAAAAACCTCACGTAACGCCCAACAGCCTATGGTTGGTAGCCCCGGGGAAGCCCTCGGAAGGGTGTCCCAGGACTCCCAACAGACCTTAGGCCACCACTGCGGCCTCGCCCAGGGGGTGGTTCGGGTGCTATCCCGCGTCTTTGGGGGGTTTTGGGTGTGATCCCGCTTCTCAGGGGGCGCGTGCGTGGGTTGCTCACGTCACGCTGCCGTCATGAGCCTGCTTCTGTAAGGACGGTGAGTGACCCTCTCACCATCCTCAGACCCCCGGTCAACCAACATCTACACTTAACAAACATTTAAACGTCCACACTCACAAACTTTCGCCTTTATAATATTAGTAAGATGTTTAACAGTTGATCATAGAAAATTTAATTTTATCTGCGAGATGGAACGACGACCTAAAGAAGGTTGCAGGGATTGACAGGATGCGCAAAGTGCAGGACCGTATATTGTGGCGAAATTTGGAAGATGCCTATGTTCAGCTGTGGGCTGCTATAGGCTAAATTGACTGATTGATTGATATCTGTCCATTTGCCTGCCCTGCCTGTCTATCCCTCGTCGGTACCTCACCAGGCTGTGATAGCTAGATCTGTTGCCGCTAAAAAACATATACCAGAAACTGAAAGAAAAATATCTAAGGTGGGCTCCCATTCAGCTAACGTGATTTATTTGTCGTTTTTTGTTCAAAACCCACCACCAGAGCCGGTGTATTCGTGATGCACAACCACAATGCAACTAAACTAGGATTATTAATCTCCGTCAGTAAAATGACAAGTGCAACTGTCACTGATACAAAAAAGGATGACCAGTGATGTTCGGCAATCAATAGATTTAGAAATTTAATGATCATATCGCCTAAGATGTCTGCCGCTTCTACTCAGCAACGTTTTTCAAACTTTGTAACATTTATACTGTATGTGTAGTATTGTCAAGTTTTCGGCTTGACAATCATAATTGAGCGTGTCAAAGCGCCTTATTCAATTCATTGTTTTTTTTGGCTTTGGCAACATCTCTCTGGTAAGGAGTCGATACCTAGTCGCTGGTTTTTTGCGTTGTCAGACAGGAACTACAATATAAAACGGGTTTTGAAGGAATTTTCTGGTGGAGTGCATAGTCAGGGTATAAATAGCCCTGCCATGAGGTCACAAGCTCTCTTCTAACATCTAGCCAATACGATTCACATCTTGGTTAACGTTGAGTTCTGATGATTTAGCGCACCTCATGTGTTGCGAGGTTATAGTTTGACGCAGGCACTGTACAAACCTGAGGACTTGTTGAGGAATATAGCCTAGGTTCTACTTTCCTCACAAAGAATAAGTTTCTGTTTCAACCTACACCCGGGATACCGGGTTTTTTTACTACGGAGAAAGCGGCCCGTCCACGGTTGGCAGAGCCACATCCAAAGACACGTGGACTGCACGAGCGAGGGGTTTTGAGGGGAACCAGCCGCCTCCACGTGGCATTCTCGTGCTGTGCTGCTCTCAGCTTCACTCAAGGCCAGTAATTGTCACCCAATTATAAGCGTAGTTAGCTGCTTACCAGTTTTACCTGCTCACGCGGCAGTGGTCTATTGAGTAATATTAGTACCTAAGCCGTGACTATACTTCTGTGTACCTGTGATATTTGTGTCTATCAGTGAATAAGCTCTCTGTGTGTCTCTGTGTATCTCTGTGTTATATAAATATATGTGTGTACACCCTACCTGACTGTTTTCGTCAGAGCCCTGGCCTACCCTTGCACGCACTCTGGAATCTCTGTAGTAAGGCGCCCTGGGAAAGAGTTCTCTGCATAGCTACCTCGCGCTAGTTGGTGAGTAACACTGATCATCACTGTGTTACAACTTGAACCACATATATTATTATCTCCAGCGCAATCATAGTTGGTCTAACGTCAGTTTCAAGGTAGTTCTTAATCACAAATGGCACTACTAACAGTGCCATTTGGGCCATCTAGCTCGTTCCATTTTGTCCTAGGTGTTCTATCTACCACCACTTTCACAGATTTGAGTAGACCGTATACGGCGATCAGAATGCGGTGTTGGGATGTCAAGGCATCTCCAGGGATCACTTTACAGTCTTTGAACTTTTGCTTGCCAGCGATGTCCGAGATGATATTTGTGACACTTTGCCCGCACTTCAAAATCGGAGATCTTAGACTTTGCAGCAAGACTCACACTGACCTTAATAAATACAAACTTCCAAAAGAAAGCGGAGCACCTGATCACCTACAGGAGTGCGGCACTCCTGTAGGTGATCAGGTGCTCCGCTTGTATTTATTAAGGTCAGTGTGAGTCTTGCTGCAAAGTCTAAGATCTCCGATTTTGATTGTTTTTTTTTTGTTGAAAGAGATATTCAATTCTCGAGGTTATCTGTAAACCAGCATACGACGATGTCTTTTTTTTAAAGTTAAAATTATATCTAATTTCTTTGGTAATCCTCTGCCGGAAAAAAAGAAGCATAATACACTCATTTGCAAAAAAAACGGGCACCTAAGCAATGAACCATTTCAAATGTTAATATTGCTTTGTTTGATAATTATAGGTAGTTTTATCCTCAAAATTTGGTAAATTAATAAGAAAATAATCGTTTTCATCAGTATTTCATAACATTTTGTTACAATTTATGGGAAATACTTAATGCTAAACCTCGCTAGTAGTGTATGTTCGCTAGTAGTGCATATGCTCATGAAGTAAAAATAAAAAAGTTTTTTTGTTTGTTTTTCTTTAATAAAGTAAAAGCAGATAAATGTTTAGTATCGAGTGTGACCCCCTCTAGCTAAAATCACAGCTTGAATTCGTCTGGGCATGCTAGCGAGTATATCCCGGATACTTGCTTGCGGAATACGTTCCCACTCCGCAGTAATCACATTCTTCAGCTCTCTGATGGTCTGCGGAGCCGGTTGTACTGATCTCACACGCCGTTTTAGAACGTCCCAGATATGTTCTATGGGATTGAGGTCGGGACTTCGAGCTGGCCAATCCAAACGACGAATGCCGACCTCTTGCACATACGCATTAACATCGCGGGATCGGTGGGCGCGAGCATTGTCGTCCTTAAAAATCGAGTCTTGACCTAGAGCGGCCAATGCGGGTTGTGCATGAGGAATTAGAACTTCCGTTATGTATCGATGCCCAGTCAGTGAGCCGTTTTCAATGAAGACTAACTCTGTACGTTCCATTGAATTTATTCCGGCCCAAAACATAACAGAGCCCCCACCATAAGGTGTGATTTCTTCGAAACATGCATCTGCAAAGCGCTCTCCTTGTCTTCTTAGCACTCGCCGACGTCGATTTTCACCGAACAGAGATATCCTGGCTTCATCAGAGAACAAAACCCTATTCCAATCTTCTTGAGTCCATGATTCACAATTTCTAGCGAACCTAAGCCTCTGAACTCTGTGCTCACGGAGTAATTTGGGGCCGCGGGCCGGGCGGTGACTGCGTATATTGGCAGCGAGAAGTCTCCTCCTGACCGTCCATAGACTAATATGCACATTTCTTACTTTTTGGAGGTTGTTCTTAAGATCCACATACGAAGATTTGCGATTTCTCAATGCGCGACTCACAAGAAAACGATCATACCGTGGTTGGGTACATGGTTTTCTTCCAGAACCAGGCATTCTCTCGACGGAACCAGTCTCCTGATATCGCTGCCATTTTGATACAGCCAAACAGCAATAAATAAAGCTTTGACAGTCAAGGATATGAAATTAATCGATAAAAATTGAATAAAAGTTGTGAAAGTCGATGTTAACTTCTGAAACTTCGCGCCAAAAATGTAGGATAAAAAGGGGTTTTCTGTAAAAATGAGCATGAAATGAAAATTTGAATTTAGAACGTACTTTTTTAAATACCACGGCATTTTTAAAACCGGCCAGTAACGTGTACAAACGATTGAAACCTTTTTGGTACCTATTGTATCTTTTTAAAGATGAATGAAAATCAAAACCGCCCGTTTTTTTTGCAAATGAGTGTATTTTGATTACTTATAAGTATTTTTTAACGTGTGGAAAATCCTACATGGATGCTATGCCGGACCCCTACCGACCTAAAACCACACGTATCCCACTTAATGGGCTCGCGACACGGTCAATTGTCATGCCTCGTCAATATCATATACAAGTCGATGCACACAACATGCAAAGAAATCACGCACACTGAAGCAACTTCCATTCATAAATATAATACTTGACGTAATACTCTGGACCGTGTCGCGAGCCCATAACAGCCTACGATTGGGAGCCCCGGGTAAGCCCACGGAAAGATTTATTAATAAAAAATCGGTTGTCTAT
The DNA here is from genome assembly GCA_933228765.1 of Miltochrista miniata. Classification (NCBI taxonomy): domain Eukaryota; kingdom Metazoa; phylum Arthropoda; class Insecta; order Lepidoptera; family Erebidae; genus Miltochrista; species Miltochrista miniata. Next base: position 10,519,234 of record OW121772.1, read on the forward strand.
AAAGTCGGTTTACTGACGATAGTTGAACGTGTCAACTCAGCCTTAAATGGAACGCCTCAGAGCGAGGTAACGCCGCATACGTCATGTTTTTTCGTGCATGAGCAGGCTCCATAGAATTATAAGACGTTGTCACGTCAAAAGTTTTTTCTAGAGACATTATTCGGCACAAAATTAGGGGAATACGTTTCTTTTTTGATTTCTCTTACTGAAAGAAAGGTGAGCTAGTGTCATGTCGTAAATGTTTTAAGATCATTATAAAAAGTTCTTTCAGAGTTATTTTACCTGTAGAACTTAGGTTGCCTACTTCGATTGCTGTGTTACCCCAATAAATTTTTGTTTCTCCCAAGTACCTACTGCAACCTTTAGTCGAAACTTACTTTCTTCTTCTGGTGCAACGGTTGGATGTTATATCTCCACTATATTATTTATTCGAAATCAAAGTTCTACATATTGATATAGAAGTCGCACTTTGATTTCGATTTAATAGTATAGTTATGGAACGGCTGGCATGTGCTGGCCAATGCCAGCACACAGAAAACGATAGACGAGCTGTCAGTGTCAGTCAAAGAGAATGTAACACTACGTATATACTCCGTTCAGGGAGGGTAGTTGTTTTGGTGGAAGGTGGTTCACTGTCCTTCATAGTTGTGTTATAATTTCGTTTTTAAGTGATTTTTCCAATCTCGACCAGTATTCAGTATTCAGTACCAGTATTCAGTATTCGGTAATGTTAGTAATAACCGACTATATTATGATTGAATAAACTTAGATAAAGGGGGTTCGTCATGAACCCCCCTTCCCCTATACCCCCGGATCCTCCAGATCCTCCTGATTCTGAAACTTTAAGCCATACTCAGGGTAAACGGCGCCTAGCCAATGATGACACAATCGGCGACAGTCTCCCTAAGAGAACTGTAACGGAAAGTAATAGAGCGATTCCATCAATCTATACATCTATACATACGAGTTAATCCGGCGGGCTGTAGTGTCGGCTGAGGTCCCATGTGTTCTTGAACCACCAAGTTTGTCCCGCGCAGACGGCAAGAGACCGGACGGTCTGACCCTTGTGCCATGAAAGAATAGCAAGTGCTTAGTGTGCGCGGCAACGCTGCAAGTGTATTGGGCACCTTTGCGCCGGGTGTAATCGGAGGTGGAATGATCAGTAGGCAATTGTTTAGAATAGAATAGAATATACTTTATTGCACACCAAAACAAAAACATACAGAAAAGGGAGACATTACAATTCTATAAATGTACAGAGGGCGGCCTTATCGCTAAAAAGCAATCTCTTACAGGCAACCTTTGGATGGAATATACTGTTAAGAATCACAGGATATGGGTGGTCATTAGTGTGAAGAGACTTCAGATGTGATTTATTAATACACGTCATAAATTTGAACGTTAAACGTTTTCACGTCATCAACACATACATGTCAATAAGTACATAAATAATACATAATATACCTACACAAATACATAAATACACAAGTACATACATAATAATAATCAATAATAATAATAGTAATCTATATACACTCATTTGCAAAAAAAACGGGCGGTTTTGATTTTCATTCATCTTTAAAAAGATACAATACCAAAAAGGTTTCAATCGTTTGTACACGTTACTGGCTGGTTTTAAAAATGCCGTGGTATTTAAAAAAGTACGTTCTAAATTCAAATTTTCATTTGATGCTCATTTTTACAGAAAACCCCTTTTTATCCTACATTTTTGGCGCGAAGTTCCAGAAGTTAACATCGACTTTCACAGCTTTTATTCAATTTTTATCGATTAATTTCATATCCTTGACTGTCAAAGCTTTATTTATTGCTGTTTGGCTGTATCAAAAATGGTAGATAAAGTGGTAAAAGCTACCAAAATTATTGCGCTGCTTAAAGAGGGTTGCAGCCAATGTTTCGTGGCTAGGAGGCTAAATGTTAGTCGCTCGACGGTCCAAAGGACCTGGCAGCGATATCAGGAGACTGGTTCCGTCGAGAGAAGGCCTGGTTCTGGAAGAAAACCATGTACCCAACCACGGGATGATCGTTTTCTTGTGAGTCGCGCATTGAGAAATTGCAAATCTTCGTATGTGGATCTTAAGAACAACCTCCAAGAAGTAAGAAATGTGCATATTAGTCTATGGACGGTCAGGACGAAGCTTCTCGCTGCCAATATACGCAGTCACCGCCCGGCCCGCGGCCCCAAATTACTCCGTGAGCACAGAGTTCACAGGCTTAGGTTCGCTAGAAATTGTGAATCATGGACTCAAGAAGATTGGAATAGGGTTTTGTTCTCTGATGAAGCCAGGATATCTCTGTTCGGCGAAGATCGACGTCGGCGAGTGCTAAAAAGACAAGGAGAGCGCTTTGCAGATGCATGTTTCGAAGAAATCACACCTTATGGTGGGGGCTCTGTTATGTTTTGGGCAGGAATAAATTCAATGGAACGTACAGAGTTAGTCTTCATTGAAAACGGCTCACTGACTGGGCATCGATACATAACGGAAGTTCTAATTCCTCATGCACAACCCGCATTGGCCGCTCTAGGTCAAGACTCGATTTTTATGGACGACAATGCTCGCGCCCACCGATCCCGCGATGTTAATGCGTATGTGCAAGAGGTCGGCATTCGTCGTTTGGATTGGCCAGCTCGAAGTCCCGACCTCAATCCCATAGAACATATCTGGGACGTTCTAAAACGGCGTGTGAGATCAGTACACCCGGCTACGCAGACCATCAGAGAGCTGAAGAATGTGATTACTGCGGAGTGGGAACGTGTTCCGCAAGCAAGTATCCGGGATATACTCGCTAGCATGCCCAGACGAATTCAAGCTGTGATTTTAGCTAGAGGGGGTCACACTCGATACTAAACATTTATCTGCTTTTACTTTATTAAAGAAAAACAAACAAAAAAACTTTTTTATTTTTACTTCATGAGCATATGCACTACTAGCGAACATACACTACTAGCGAGGTTTAGCATTATTTCCCATAAATTGTAACAAAGTTTTATGAAATACTGATAAAAACGATTATTTTCTTATTAATTTACCAAATTGTGAGGATAAAACTACCTATAATTATCAAACAAAGCAATATTAACATTTGAAATGGTTCATTGCTTAGGTGCCCGTTTTTTTGCAAATGAGTGTATATAAAAATCAATGCCACTTTTCGTTATAATTTTATAACTCAAGAACGGGCTCACCTATCCAATCCAAATGTTTAGGGTTCGTTGGGACTATTTAGTAGATGGTTTATGTGAAGTTTGCACAAAATCGGTCGAGCGGTTCTTTATTTATCACGCAAACCAAGTTGCGCGGGTCAGCTAGTAATATATATATATATACACATAAATACACAAATACGTACGAGTATATTCATAGATACTATAATGCCAAATAATGTTCTTTAACCAGTCTTTTGAAAACATTTAAAGACTGCGCGCGCCTTATGTCTCAAGGTAAAGCATTCCACAACCGTACAGCTTGTACTGCGAAGGATTTGTCATAAAAAGAGGTGGAATGTCTAGGAATTTCTAATTCCAGTGACACTGATGACCTCAAAGTTCTCAAATGTGTGTCATTGAGAAACTTAAAACGTTCTTTTAGATAAGCATAGCAAGAATAATACAGGGGTTAAAGAGAGTTCTATATAGCATAGAAAGAATATGAGTGTTCCGATGAAGGCAAATCGGGAGCCACTCGAGCTGTCTTCGAAACTGAGATACGTGATCATATTTGCGTAACCCAAATATAAATCTACTACAAAAATTTTGAAGTCGCTCAAGTTTGTCTAGCTGCTCCTCAGAGATATCAAGATAGCTGACATCTGCATAGTCGAGTACAGGAAGTAGAAGGGTTTCTGCAAGCGCCCTTTTAGTGGCAGTTGGCAGGAAGTTGCGTCATCTGCGCAGTGAACCGGCAGAAGCAAAAAGCTTACGGCTAACCTCTTTCATTTGGGGACGCCAAGAAAGTGTTCTATCAATCAAAATACCCAAGTCCCTTACCTCACTGCTAACTTGCAGGGTAACACCATTAAATTAGATGTTCGGAAGGGCCGTCCACAGCACTTTACTTATCATTTGTGAGCTACCAACCAAAATCACCTGAGTCGTAAAGGGGTTGACCTCTAAGCCATATTTTGTGCTCCATTTACTGATGTACGCCAAGTCGGTATTTAGTATAATAAATGCTGTCGATAGTTCAGACAATGGGGCTTGATTGTAGATTTGAAGATCATCTGTGTAGGGACACATGATATGGATATATGTAGTTCCTGGAACGCACGCCGTACATTATGCATTTCTCATGTACCTGTGTACCTAGAGGCAGCTGCGCCCGCTCATAAGTTTTTCAGTCGCAAATATACAGAGTTACTATTGACACGCGCCGACTTTTCATTGCACCTACTGCCTTCTGATAGTTTGATAGGAGATAACTCCTACAATCTGCATAAAGGTGGTAGGAGGAAAATAAATACTTCGAGATAGAATTTATAAAAATAGTGAACAGCAAAGGAGAAAGCACGCCATCCTGCGGAACGCCGGCGGAAGTACTACACCAAGTGGAAAAAATTTCTTCAACGCAAACCTGCTGCAGGCGTCCAAACAGGTAACTATGCAACCAATCAATCACTGTTGGGGATATGTTAAAGGAGCGTAACATACCAAGCAGGATATGGAAATCTACCGTGTTAAAAGCATTGGAAAAATCCAGTAATGTGAGCACTGTGAGATTTCCAATCTCCATGCCTAGACGAATGTCATCAGTCACCTTAATCAATGCGCTGGTCTTACTGTGGCCTGACCGAAAGCCTGATTGAAAAGGATTTAGGAGGTTGTGTCTATTTAGATACGCATTTAATTGGGTGTGAACAAGCTTTTCTAGGACTTTGGAGAGGAACGGTAATATGGAAATAGGACGATATTCGGAGAAGGATGCTGGGTTTGATTTTTTAGGCAAAGGAATGATATTTGCGTCTTTCCAGGCTTTCGGAAACTCGGCGTAGATGAGAGAATGGTTTAGAATGTGACATATTATAGACAGAATCTCGTCAATGACAGGCAGTACCATCTTCCAGCTAATGTTGTCACCACCAACCGCATTGGAGCCTACTGACATTATATTCCTTTTAACATCACACGCAGATAATTGATCAAAGTTGAACGGCGAGTGGTCAGGGCGCCTACCATAAACTTTTCCAAAAACCTGCCAAACGCAGAGCAGCTCAACTTGACACGTAACCTGGCAGGTTTTTCTTTTGTACCATGAGCCTTATCGGTTGAGCTGCATTGTGGCTGCAATGTATCGAATTCTGACATGCGTAATTATCTCTGGTCGGTATGGTAGCAACTCGCCTGTTCTAAAATCATAAAATCAAACGTTCTAAAATAATTCTCGTAATTATATCGGCTTTCCGGTTTTATGAACCAAGATTAATATATTTATTTACCATTCCCCCGTTTCGTACACTTATGTCAAAATATAGGCATCAGCCAATAACGCCGTCTTCCACCATCCAAAGATGGCACGGTCAGTTGCGATTCTCGATGTTCCTCATCGAGACGCAAATACACCGTCTTGATGATACGCTGTACTTGTGTGTATCATCAAGGAGCAATTTCGAAATAAAGCTGGGCCAGGGTGAATGCGTTTATTAGGGAGGATGTTTGCTGTCACCGTCTGCGGTGCCTGAAGACCCTTCTTTCTCCGTCTTTTGGCTACACGTAGATTACATGTTAGCCTACCGATCCCACAAAGGGGAAGCTGAGACAACCAGGCCGTTTTAGAACTTCAGCGAGGGGCTGATGAGGTGTAGGTACGGTTACTAAACGCTGACTTGATGTTTCTGAGGGACTTCAGAGGCTACAACACTGAGTCGCTAGTGTCTCTCAAGATCAATCTAGTGGAACGTGCCGCCCACGCGTTCGCTCTCTCCCAGGATGACCCGGGATCCCGCAGTATTTTAGCGGCCAAGAAAAACACACCAACAAAACTATCAAAATAAAAAGAGGTTATACTTTACTTAAAATATGGTAACGGTAGGTTATATATATTATACCTTAACGGAACCCTTAGTGCGCAAGTCCGACTCGCACTTAAAATAAAACATTGTATATTTATTGTAGACTAGCTGACCTTCTCAACTTCGTTTACGTCACATAAGGTCTATGTAAGTAGAGGTATTTCTTCATCAGAATCATCAAGCAGCGTGTGAAACTATCCTGTTTGCTTAATCAGTCTATTTTAAAACAATTCAGCCTGCGTATTTGCATGCGTTAAAAAACTATTCAGTCCACGCCTTAATCATTAAGCTCTTTTATGATAAAGCCAACACGCCAGTTTAGATTTACTCTCACATTCAAAGAAACCCTTGAATTCTAGGTTTTGCGAAAGTTGAGATGTCTCTAATTCCTGAACTACAATACCCTCAACATTAAAACTTGTGTGAAAAAAGTCTTAATGTACTCCCTTTATGACACTGAAAAAATGTTTTGGAATCGGGCCACACGTTGAAACGTTCCAATTAAAAAACCATTTTGTCTTTCATCCCCCCTCCCAAAAGAACCCCGCAAAATATCGGGATCAAAAGTATCCTAGAACCTTCCTCGGATTGTACTGAGTTTCATTCAAATCGATTCAGTAGTTTCGGCGTGATACTTATTCAGGATACGGACAAACAGACAGACAGACAGACATAAAAAAAAAAAAAAAATTTCAGCATCAGGTATCGATTAGACAACGCCCTACAATTAAAAATTTATAAATATCTTCCATGTAAAGACCCTTAGCAGTTTTATAATATGACCTTAGCAGTTTTATAATATGTATAGGTTACAGATCTAAGAGAAAAACAAATGAAACATCAAAAATTTATTGCGTTTTTTTGGTTGACCGGGGGCGGGGGGAGCAGTCTGAGCTTGGCACCCTGGCGCTATATAGCCTTAAGACGGCCCTGCCCTGGGTGAGACTTAGGTACCTACATAAAAAGGGTTCCATTAATAATATTTTTTGGAAAGCCACAGATTTAATATCAAAACGTTCAGCAAAGGAGCTTGAAATAAAAAAAACTACATTTTCTTGATCTTTAACTGGTATGCACTCAAAACGGACACCTCGGATCTGTAAAAAAAAAAAAATCGTAAGTCGTGGATAGCTAACATGCACAAGTGTTGGAAAATGGTATAACGCAGCGAATCACGACTTTTTGGTTTGTCGACAAATTCCACAGCAAGCCCTATTAAGGTACCACCGCTTCACTGGAGTAGAATTTGGTCCAAACTAACATTCAATTCGCTGTTGTTTAGGAAGAACCTCAACATGAAAAATATTCATATTTTCGAGACCAAAATTACTTGACTTAGCACCTCCTTTATTTTTTACTCTTTTTTGCCAAACCTAAAATAATATGTAGGTTTGTGCGTATAAATTAAAATTATATAAACCAATTTATTAATAAAAAACTTACCACCAGTATTCAAAATGCCGAGAGTTTTACATTTAATATAGTTAAGGACCGGGTCATTGTGTGACTGGTCTAGGTTTTTATTATTAGATATCGCGCCCACCTTAGCAATATAAGGGGCCGAGGACATGCAGGGACCACGCAACAAAAGCTCTAGAGCTGAAACAAATTATTATAGGTATCAAAAGCACATTAAAATAATATTAAATTAAGCAAAGATTTAGTTGTTTGTTAGCATCGAATAATAGGGTTCGAAACTACTGAACCGCTTTAAAATATTCTTTAACTTTTTTTTTAAACTTAAAGTTAAAAAGAAAAAAAAAATATTTTACTATGGGAAGCTAAAAATATAGCTAAAAAAAATAATAAATAGCTTTTACTCCATACCCTAAATTATTTCCAAAAAAATATAGCCTATGTTATAGGCTATATTTTTTGGGGATATTTTAAAATGCATATCTTTTTAATTTTACAGCACACTAGGTAACTCCACTAATTAACGAAATGCATACCAGATAACTGAATGCTGTGCAAAAAACCAATTGGTTAACAAGACATGTCCTACTAAAATAACTAAAATATTACAAAAAAACGAAATGCTATTTTTTATCGACTTCACACCAAAAATGTGGTTCGTACCTACATCAGATAAATGACTTGTTCAACAAAAATACGAATTGCTTATAAAAATACTAACTTGTACTCTAAATTATACAATCTTTTTTTTTTGCTTTTGTTGACGCGGGGAACTCTTTTACGCGCCTTTATCCCAGCTGCAGGGGCAGCTGGAATGGTGTGTGGGACTCCCGACCCGGTCCGGAATGGACCGTCCTACCCACTAAGCCCCGCGGTGTTCCTCCTCACCCTTTAGCCGGGCCGAGGGATATCAAAAGATTATTCACGTCGACCTGGCCAGGGGCTCTCCTCGGGGGAGCCAGATGGGCGGCTCCCCAAAGCTCCCTATGGAGCTGAAGACCACACCTGCACCGCTCTCGAGCGCCCTTCTGTAATAGAGGCAGAGAGCGGCTGGCGCAGGCGTGCGCTAATGGGCACCCCCGGAACACGGGGAAGGTGCCCACCACCATGTAACCGTTGGTGGACGAGGTCCCCCGACCTTACGTCCTCGGTCAAGAAACAATCGGGGGCGCGCAGTGACTCCTTACCGCGGCGCCCCCGAACTACACGACAGAGCGAGAGCATTATCTGTTACTCCCGCTCCCCCGCACAGCGCACCTCCCGCTTTGCCGCCATCACCTCATCAACTGGCGAGGTGACAGCGGCCCAGCACTGTTGCCGTTGATATTCACGGCCGGCAGCCCGAACTGCATGGCAGAGCGGGAGCATTTACCCAAACTCCCGCCCCCCACAGAGAGCCTGTCCCACTTTGCCGCCATCGTCTCGCCAGCAAAGGTGGCGAAGTGACGGCCAGCCCCGGATCTAGAGATTTTTTTAGGCGGGGCAAAATATGAAAATGCCGCCACACAACCCCCCCCCCCCCCCTATATTTTAGGTTCCTCAGTTCAAAGTTGAGAGTAGTATTAGCGAAGGTACAATAGACACCTCTATGGACGATTAATCATCACCTTTTGTATTTAGAGCTCCCATTTTCCGCGAGAGATGAATTCGGAGTCTAGGTTGAGAATGTCTAGAATTCTAGATAGTCCTTCAGTAGTATTATCGCATCCTGAAGAGAGGGTTTTTTAGATATCTGCGTATGGAAATCCGTCATGGATGCTATGCCGAACTCTTACCGACTGAAAGCACACAAATTCTACCACTGCCTACGGTCTGGGGCCCCGGGTAAGCCCTCGGAAGGATGTCCCAGGATTCCCAACAGACTTTGGTTACAATTGCGACCTTACCTAGGGGGTTAAGGTCCTATCCCGCCTCTTCGGGGGTTGATCAGGTGTTATCCCGCTTCTTGGGGCGTCCCGGGCTTGGACTTCTGTTTAGAAGATGAGCATGCCCTCGCCGTCCTCAGGCCCCTGGTCATGGAGACTGAGAGTCTCCATGATCGCCACAGTTATCTCCAGTTTCACGCTTCCTCCCTTTCCACGATACTCCTTGCCACGCCACTCACGAACATGAACTGCCCGCAGAAAGTCGAGGCGACATCCCACTTACTCCCACTGGAGATCATGGCCACAATGTTCTCTAGCGAGAGAATGTCCACGACCAGACCTGCTAATAGGACTTGGCGCTGTTGCACTTACACTGTGCACTCCTTCAATGTGTGCACCGCTGTGTCCTGGCAGCGTTCCTCGCTGTGGTTTCCCGGTGTATTTGTCACACAGAAGGTCCCCTGCCCAGCAATCATCTGCGACAACCGGTAGAAGAGCTTGTTGTTGCATATCTCCTTCTGAAGAGGTAGAGAAGTAAATGGGATCTTTCAGCTGTAAACACACATTCCTGTAGTTTCCTGGCATTTAAATCTACTAGGTTTTCTAAATAAAATTGGGAAATGCGGTCAGGCCCGGTCGAGATTCGCCACGAGATGCCGCCTCTTTTCTTCTACGTCGGACCGCCCCCCTATGAACGGTTGGAGGCTGTCTAGATATTCCTTTAGTAGCATTATCGCATTGTGAAGAAAGGGTGGAGAACGGTAAGGAGATCTTTCAGCTGTAAACGCACACGCCTTAGAGTATAAATTAAGGTACCTTCTATTTTTCTATTTGACTGCGTGGTCGGTAGTGGTACCGCCTGCGGCGCTGGAGGTCCTGGGTTCGATTCCTGGGTCGGTCCAAATATTTGTGTGATCCACAAATGTTTGTTTCGGAGTTTGGGTGTTTTCTATGTATAATATGTATGCATTTAGAAATATATAAGTATGTCTATCAGTCATCTAGATCCCATAGCACAAGCTTTATAAGCTGTGGTACTCTTTAATTAAACTGCAGAAAGCAGGGAACCTGACCAGCAGAGGGGACTAGTAGATAAACGTCACCCGTTCAAGAAACTGGCCATCCAGCGGCACGATTTTCCCAAACGCCTACAGTATGGGGTTCTTCAAAAGGGGTCTTAGAAGGTTTTTACAGGGTCGGCAGCGCGAGTGTGGCACCTCTGGTGTTGCAAACGTTCATAGGCTGCGGTGACCACCGGTCCTTCTGGTGGGCCGCATGCTTGTCTGCCACCTTAGTGGTATAAAAAAAAAAAAAAAAAAAAAAAAAAAAAAACGATTGAGGTCAGCGCAAAAGTGCCTAATCCCCAATTTTTTCGTATGCAAAAATGACCTAGCATTTCTTTTATTTTTAAGAGACAAAAAGAAAATAATCAAAGGAAACTTTTTAACGCTATCCGTTGACGTACGATGCAAAAATCAGAATATGAATTACTGTGGCCGCCCCTGCGTTGGCCGCCCCCACAACATGCTGCAAGTTTGTAAAGAAGTGGTGCATGCAACTAGGAGTTGTTAATTTCTGATATAATTTGAACAAATACCATAATTATTTCTTGTGAAAAGAGTTGAATAAGTTGAAGTGTTTATTATTAGGTAGGTAATCTACTATCGTCAAGGTTATTTACTGATGATTTGTCAATTTATTTGAAAAGTTTTAATTTGTCGCCCTCTGATTTGACGCCCCCCTGATTTTGCCGCCCGGGGCACGGGCCCCGGCTTGCCCCCCCCTAGATCCGGGGCTGGTGACGGCGACACAGCATTGCTGCTGCCGGCCGTAAATAACGGCACAGCCGGCAGCAACACACACCACCGAGCAACCCACAGGTGGGTCGTCTTCGGAGGGTTTGGGGCGTGCATGAATCCCTCAGGTCACGCTGTCGTCTAGGGCCTCACGCTGTCGTCTAGGGGTAATAATAATAGCCTTACTTTCGTCCGGATTATTACAGCTGTACATTCTCATATGACAGGTAGATGGGAAACTTCTGTAAATGCCGTGCTGGCATCTGGTACAGACCATATATTCTGTAGCTGGACATGACTTTGGGCACTCCTCATCTGTGGCATCTGTGGATAAAAAAAAATTGATATAATAAGCCGTGCCTCAAAAGTTTTTATCGGCCACAGTATTTAACTTCTAATTTAATAACCAAACTGTGCGAAAATGAAATAGTCTCTAATATGCTAATTCGTCTTCTTTATAACGTCACCTAAACAATCCATTATAAGCCTTAAATAAAGATCAACAATTATTTTAACTAATCCTGCTCATTAATACATTAACACCTAATTTACTAATTCAGCCACAGATATAACATCTGATCACCATTTTATATTTTACAGTTTCAAAACAAGAGCCTCAAAAAATTATAATTTAAGTCTCCACAGACAACGTCAGTTATTATAACTTAGCGTGTAGAATAAATATATCATAATTCTTTTTTTCGTGAAAATAGCCACTGCAAGGCTTGATGTGGGAGCACGGGTCGACAGCGACCGGCCATTTGCACCAATAAGAGACAACTATTTGATATCACTTTGTTAACTAAAGTCAGATTACGCTCACCGAACGTGACTTAAAGAAAGTGAGGTCAAGAAAGCTGATACTAAACTCAAAAGTGAGTCTTGTAGTTCACTACAAGACTTTCTAGAAGTGATTAAGTAAATATCACGATTACTGAGAAATTACTCGTATGTGAATACGTACCTAATAGCACTCACTTTTGGTTTTAGTATTTGCTTTCTTGGTCTCACTTTTTTTGTTTGGTAAGCGCTATCTGTCTTTAGTTCTATATTCTGTACCTATTACATGAATACTTTGCATACATAGTGTCACTGATAGTAAGTAGTAAGTACCTGAATCTTGCAGGCAATGTATGAAATATAGGAGAGTTTGGAAAGAGGGGGCTTGCATTCCGTTCGCTGCTTGCGAAGGTTAGGTTAGGTTGGAAGTTCCAACTTAACCTAACCTTCGCAACCAGTTTCAAGTCGGAACAGTGACCACTAACGCGCGAAGGCGAGCGAGCGAAGCGAGTATGCCGCTGTAGCGGCCGCCGAGCGCCAGAGGTATTACAAATTTAATATTTTTCATTATGTTATAATTTAAAATTTCCTGATAGTGTATAATATGCGGTATTTACAATTTTTGGTGACACAAGCAAGACCTATTTATTTTACACATTGCCGGTGGACCAGCAGGTTTTCTATGCAATCCTTAGGCATTTTATACAATACCTATACAAAGTATGAACTGAGCCATCATATACTTATTCAAAACATTTCATGTATTGCTGCAAAACAGACATTGTATAATGTATAAATGTATGTATAGTGATTGCAGGTAAAAATAAGTATAGGTATTATAAGTATATACCTATGACAAATAATAACATTTATGCCCGAAGGTCTGTCCCGCGCTACCGTGTTGAAACGGACTCACTTGTCCATTTCCACAAGATTAACACACTATTTGACACCCTACACAGTCTTCTACTGGGCAGAACGACTGTCACGTAACTGACAATTGGGACCAATGGCTTAACATGTCTTGCAAAGCACGGAAACTCTCGCAAATCAAATGTTACAAAGGGTCGCCCATCCGAGCACCAGCGATAGCGAAAGTTGCTTACTGCAGTGCGTCTATTGTCTACGGTGACCACCGGTACATCTGGTGGGCCGTATGCTAGTCTACTACCTTAGTGGTATAAAAAAATTAATTCTAGCTAGTTTGGTAATATTAGTGGTCATAATTTGCTTTTTGCTGGCAATTTCACTTAACTTTGATGATTCATTAATGTGTGATGCGTTATATTTGAATGCTGAATTAGGAAATTAGAAGCTGCCATTTTTTTAGAATTTTAGAATTTTACTGTCTGAATGCATGTTACAAAATTTAATGCTAAAAAATAATCACGATGCTTAATTATATTAGCAGTGGCTAATAAAGAAGTTGACTGAGTATAATTTACAAATTCTGACGTTCATTAATTGTGGCTGACTTATTAATTTAGGAGGCAAAGTATTTTTTCAGAGGCTAATAATGCTAAAAAAAACCGGCCAAGTGCGAGTTGGACTCGCCCATGAAGGGTTGTAGTTCGTTGTAACTTTGATTGATGTTTTAACACGTTCGCAGTGGTAGCGATTTTTCTAGGCGAAAATAGCGGCTTATGACGTATTATAAAAAGACATTTTGCCGCTTTGGAAGTGTCTCTTGCGCTAACCATACACTTTTTAGTCAAAAATAATGTTAGGAACCTCAATAGCATTTTTGAATACCTATCTATAAACCGATACTAGTCCATTGAAATGTTACAATTTAAGGACCGAATATTGCATTTCTTAGAGGACGCAATTTTATTTTTGGGACATGTGTGGGGGGTCAATAAAAGCTTAACCTCAAGTTTGTGGGGTCGCCACCCTTGTCCTACGGCCGCAATCTTAAAAAGGGGTGAAAACACTTTTTCCCACTATCTCGGAAACTATGAGTCTTACAAAAAATTTGTAAAATCATAATTTGTAGCAAATTGTTTTGCCTACAAATATGTTAAACTAATTTTTGCCCTAAATAAAAAATTAGAGAAGTTATAAACAAAAAATTGAAAACAAAATTATAAAAATTTTCTTTTTTGCTAGGTCGCGTTAATTTTTAATTTCTCTTAAAAGATCATCTACAAGATTAGTCTGAGGTATTTTTTTGTAAAATGTATAAAAAAAAGTTATAGAGCTAAAAAGAAAATTTTATAAAAAAATTATAAAAATTTTGTAAATTTTTTTGTTAAGTTATATACACATTTGTAGGCAAAACAATGTGCTACAAATTATGCCTCTACAATTGTTTTGTAAGACTCATAGTTTTCGAAATATTGCGAAAAAAGTGTTTTTTTCCCCCCTCTTTTCAAGATGGCGGCCGGGGGACAAGGGTGGCGACCCCACAAACTTGAGGTTAAGCTTCTATTGACCCCCCACACATGTCCCGAAAATAAAATTGCGTCCTCTAATAAATGCAAAGCTCATGTAACATTTCAATGGACTATACCCCAAACTTATGGATTTGATGCAAAAAGATTTTTTGAGTTTTAGTTCTGAGTATGGGAACCCCCAATATTCAGCTTTTTTTCTAGTTTTCTATATATATATTGTTGGACATTCTCACACAACATCATCTAGCCCAAACTAAGCTATAAGCTTGTGATATGGGATCTAGACGACTGATAGACATACTTATATATTTCTAAATACATACATATTATACATAGAAAACACCCAAACTCCGAAACAAACATTTGTGGTTCACACAAATATTTGGACCGACCCGGGAATCGAACCCAGGACCTCCAGCGCCGCAGGCGGTATCACTACCGACTACGCCACAGAGGCAGTCAAATCTATGAAAATCTTAATGCGGCTTACAGAATACATCACATCTACTTACCAAGTTTCAATAGCATAGGCCTTATAGTTTCGGAGAAACAGTGCCTGTGACATACGGACGAACAGACAGACAGACAGACGACGAATTTAAAAGGATTCCGTTTTTGCTATTTGGCTACGGAACCCTAAAAAGGTCGTTAATTAGCACCCAAAAAAAATGTTGGTTAGATATTTTGATATGACGAGATTTGATACGAAGTAAAGCTCAGTAACGGAATTCGAAGTTGTAAACTAGGATTTCGGATTTTCCATATTATTTTTTATTACAAAACATATTCACGCCTTTATCCCCGAAGGGGTAGGCAGATGTATAGTATACGCCCACATTTCGCCTTATTGTTTTATGTCCCACGGAACAGGCGGTGAGCCTATTGCCGTGTTGAAATGGACGGGCGCAGGTCGAGACAACCCACCGTTAAAATTTATCAAGCCGCCCTTTTGGCCTTCACCTTGGCTTAACGATATTCCTTTTACTGACAACCGGGTTTCATTTCGAGATCTCTTTCTCTATATCAATAGATCGTTTTGCCAAAATGTTGCGTTAGTCGCTTCTGACGACAACCTCGTGATGAATTGGGATGGCGACATTTTGTACTCTTGCCCGTCATCACACGGGGTTGCCGTCATTACACGGGGAGTTTTTTCAAAGTGAAGTAAATCCTATATGTATGCTATGACTCCTACCGTCTAAAAACAACACGTTCCCGACCTACGAGTATGCTGATTTTCTATACTATTATGTAAAAAGGAAGTAAGATTTCATTGTTTGTTTGCATCAGATAGGCTCCAAAACTACTGAACCAATTTGAAAAAATCTTTCACTGATGGATAACTACACTATCCACGAATGACATGGGCAATATTTTATTCCCGTACTCACGCGGGAACGTGAGCAACGCGGGTGAAACTAGGTACTAAACAATTTCGTTGTTTTACATCTGCCAGGCCGGGGTTCCGTGACGTCTAACAATTTTTTTCATTACGCTCCATCTACCTCGAATTTAGCCAATATTACCATGTTGGGATTTAGACAACGGATAATTCCGAGGGATCACCCGGGCTCCCAACCGTAGCAGGTATTAGTGGAGGGTCGTGTGGTTTTTATTTGGTAGCATTCACGTAGGATTTTACTCACATTAAAAAAAAGACAACTGACAATAATACATTGGGAGATCACGGCCGAGCCACCACTGCGAAGAACGCAGGGAGAACATAGCGCTCCTCACCTTATTGAAGCTTCCGTCGGACGGATGGACAGCAAAAGGATGCTCTAAGGATATCGTACCCAAAATGTATAAAACGGGACCCTATTCATGAGACTTTGCCGTCCTTCTGTCTGTATGTCACGAGACTGTATCTCATGAACGGTGATAGCCAGAAGAGCTGAAATTATGTCCAGATTACGTGTTACTGTTGCCATAACAAAAAAATCTAGAATAAAAAAAAACATGGAGGGCTTCCGTTCAATAAACGTGATTTCTTTGCTGTTTATGGTACGAAACCCTCTGTGTGCGATTCCGACTCGCACTTGGCCGATTTTATTATATTTGGTTCAGTAAAAAGAATGAATGATGTTTCATACAAATATATTTTGCCATTTTCAACCTACCTGGTAACGTATAATTTCCTGTAAAACAGAAGAAACTTATTAGAAAGAAAGAAAAAGCTTTTTTATTCCACTAAGTAAAAAAAAATACATTATAAAATTAAAAAAAAAAATACACAAATAGTAGAATAACGGCCACCTCTCAGCGTAGTGCTGTCCATCTGCGTTACAGGCAGACAGCGCTGGTTTTCAGAGGTGGCCGGACGCAATTAGACAGGGGCAGCCTTAATTTTAAATAAATAAATATTCTATTAATAGATTTAGAATTTTTTCGAAGTAATTTCTGCTGTCACAAACAAATGACAAGCCTTTAACTTATTGCTTACTCTTCAAATAATACAGATCAGTGCTACAAATGCAAGCTTACAAAAGAAAAACCAAATATACACAAGAAATAACACAAAAAAAAACATAAAGAAAAATAAAATACGTAAAGAATTATAACTAGGGCTGGCAACTTCCATAACTTACCCGAGCTGGCTAGGGCCAGGTCGGCGAGATGTGTCGTGCGGTGTTCCACAGGGATCGGTTTTAGGGCCGCTCCTGTGGAACATCGGTTACGACTGGGTGCTGCGTGGTCCGTTGCTCAGAGGGGTCGGCGTAAAGTGTTACGCCGACGACACCCTCGTTACGGCACCGTGCCGCAGCACTTAAGGCCACGGCAGGGGTTGCTCAGGTCGTGGGTCGGATTCGGCGGCTGGGTCTCGAGGTCGCCCTTCACAAATCCGAGGCTCTGTGCTTCCACGGACCTCGGATGGGGCCACCTGCGGGATCCAGCCTACAGGTAGGGGGCGTCAGTATCGGCATCGAGCCCTCGATGAAGTATCTGGGGCTCGTACTCGATGGCCGGTGGAACTTCGGACATCACTTCCGAAGTTTGGTTCCAAAACTGAGGGGAGCATCCGGCCGCACTCGCGCGGTTGATGCCCAACATCAGGGGACCCAACGCTCCCTACAGGAGGCTGTACCTGGGGATCGTGCGAAGCATGGCTCTGTACGGGGCTCCCGTATGGGTGGAGACCCTGACGGCCAGCAATGAGGCTAGACTGCTGAGCCCGCAGAGAGTGATGGCCGTCAGGGTGATAAGAGGATACCGCACGATCTCCGGTGAGGCGGCATGCCTCCTAGCCGGGACCCCTCCATGGGACCTGGAAGCGAGAGCCCTTGCGTCACTGTTCAGATGGCGCAAGGAGGCGCTGGAGCGGGGCCAAAGGCCTGCGTCTCGAGAAATCGAGGCCCAGCGGACCCTGCTCCACCAGGAAACCGTGGAGACATGGAAGGTGCGACTTGAGCAACCAAAGGGGGGATTCGCCACAATCGCGGCCGTCAGACCGGTCATGGACGAGTGGCTGGAGAGAAGACACGGTGCTCTCTCCTACAGGTTGACACAGATGCTTGCCGGGCACGGTAGTAGGTATCTGTGGCGAAAACACCGGGAAACCACGGCCGAGTGTCAGCACTGCGAGGACCGCAGCGATGACACGGCGCTCCACACGCTGGTGGAGTGCACGGCGTGGGCACAACAGCGACAGGTCCTCGTAGTGGGTCTGGGCGTGGACACTCTCTCGCTTGAGGCCATGGTGCGAGCCATGCTCTCCAGCGGGAGTAAGTGGGACTGCGCCGCCTCTTTTTGCGAGCAGGTCATGCTCGCGAAGGAGGCGGCGGGCCGGGTGCGGGAGAGAACTCTCCCACCCGAGTTCCGCAGTCGGCGCCCCGGGCGCCGCCGACGTGTCTTCGCCGAGGACTATCGGCCTCCATGACCGGGGGTCTGAGGACGGTGAGAGGGCCGCTCACCGTCCTTACAGAAGCAGGCCCATGACGGCAGCGTGACGTGAGCACTCACGCACGCCCCCCCTTAGAAGCGGGGTCACACCCGAAACCCCCCACAGACGCGGGATTGCACCCGAACCACCCCCTGGGCGAGGCCGCATTGGCGGCCGTAGGTCTGTTGGGAGTCACGGGACATCCTTCCTGAGGGCTTACCCGGGGCTCTCAACCATAGGCTGTTGGGCGTTACGTGAGGTTTTTTAGTCGGTAAGAGTCCGGCATAGCATCCTACGAGGATTTTCCCTCACGTTAAAAAAAAAAAAAAAAAAAGGGCTGGCAACTTTCGCTCACTACTTCCGCTCCCAAGTATACGCCACACCAGCCAACCACCACGCCACGCGCCAGCCATTTTGTTTTCACACTGACATATCAAATCAACATAACATAATCCTATCATAACAGTATCACACATATAATATTTATTGCTTTCTATTCTGTTCAGAGTTCTGTGAATCATGGAATTCCAAAAATGCTGCGTTGTAATGTGCAGCACTGTGATACATATCGATGTGTGCACACAAATACCAAGCATGCCATTCTTCAAGATGCGTCGATCGAACATGTAATAGGTATCTGATAGCAAGAATAATAAACAACGCTGACAACAACAAACAGATGTTCTGTTCCTACTAGCATTTTTCTCTAAAAGTAATAGTTGGTCTGGAAAAAAATATTTTCTATTGTGGATAACCCTCATGGAGGCTAGCCTACGTAGGTTAACCCACGGAAGGATTTTCCAAGCTTCTCAATCGAAAGCCTGGAAAATCTTTCCGTGAACTAACCCAAGGCTCTCGACCGTGCAGTGGCAGGCCACGCGTGGTAAGAGTCCGGTATAGCATTGGCTTGGTTACTGAGGCCTCTCCTTGGGGTTAGAGTACTTTCCCGCGTCTTTGAGGGTTGTACGAGTGTTAACTCGCTTCTTGGGGCTTGTGGCGTGCGTGAAATTTTTACGTCATACTACCTTATTGGGCCTGCTTCTTTAAGGACGGTAAGCAGCCCTGTCACAGTCCTTAAGCCCCTGGTCATGGAGACTGATACACTTGGGCGAAGACGAGTCTTAGATGCCCTCACCGCAGACAGTGAAGTTCAAGTTAGGGAGTTGTCTCCCACTCCCTCCCCTCAGCCTCATTCATGAGCATGACCTGCTCGCAGAAAGACGCGGCGGGGAGTCCCACTTAATTTCGCTGGGAACATGGCTCGCGCCATGGTCTCCAACGAGAGAATGTTCATGTCCAGACTTGTGACCAGGTGGGCCACTATCAAAGGCCCGGCGGGCCAAATGTGGCCCGCGGGCCACAGTTTGAAGACAGCGGATCTAGACCTACCTATTAAAAGTTTATTTACGCTACGGTGTACCTCATCGACTGCTTAAAATGGAGTCCAGAACTTATGATACATAAACGGGCACGTTTTATGCTATTGTCTTCACTTTTCACTATTTCAAAGGCGTCCACTTTATCACACTGCGTAATTCATCACAAGTTTCCTATTGCAAGAGTACGAAACTCGTGATGTGTAACAGCCGAACAACCCCCCAAAGAAGCGGGCTAGCATCCAAATACCCATGTAGGGGACATGAAGCCGCAGTGGTAGCCAAGATTTATTGGGAATCCTGGGGGTCATCCTTACGAGGGCTTACCCGGCGGAACTACCAACCGTAGGCATTAGGTACGGAACGTGTGGTTTTTAGTTGGTAAATGTCCGGCATAGCATCCATGAAGGATTTTCCTCACGTTAACAAAAGGGTATTCACGCACTGTTCGTTTAAATATTTCGCACAGAATGAAGACGACTCATTTTTGAAAATCGTGACGAACGTTCTGTCTACGCGGGAGCCCGCCGCCGCATCGCCGAGCGAGCGCGTTACCTACCTACAAGACGTAACTAGTACCTACCTACGTTACTTGGCAACGGGTCCACGTGGACTGCGGTGCGTTCATGCGTTTGATTGGTCGAATTTTCCCGGCGCGGCAGCTCGTCTTAGTGATTGGAACGTTAAACATTGATTGAAAATTATAGTGCAAATAGTAGTAAGCGTATTCCGTGAAATTTAAAGAAATAACCACAAGTTTTCATTTTGACTTCGGCAAACGATATAAATTTTGACATTTTCGTAATTATTTTTGTTGGTTTTCGAATTGACAGTGCCGATCGGTTCTGTTATCGAAACTGTGCCAAAATCTTTTCGTTCCAGAACGACTATAAATTCAACCAGTATAACTAGCTGATGCCCGCAGCTTCGCCCGCGTAAAATTTGTTCCCGTTCCCGCTTCCCGTAGAAACTTATTCCCGGGATAAATATTATGCCTATGTGTTATTCCAGATTATAATCTATCCCTGTACCAAATTTCAGCCAGATCCGTTGACTCACAAACTTTCGCATTTCGACACCAGAAGAAGTATCAATTAATGTAAGGGACAAACCACGGTTTTTCAGGAGAGCCAAAACTATTTTATTTTTATAAATCTGTCTGTAAGTTTTTACCCGAACTGCCGAAAAAAGGAGGGTAATGTTTTTCGAGACTATGTATGTATGTATGTATGTCCATTTCTTTGTCACGTCCTACAGCCTGAACGGCTTGACGGATTTTGACATGCGAGATGTCATTTGATTCGTCGTGATTGTGTGAGTGACACCGGGTATATTAAAATTAAAAAAAAAATCAAAATGGCTGACTTTTGGCGCTAAAATGTAAACCTTGAAAATTTTTCCTGGATGCTCTACAGCCTCAACGGTTTTACAGATTTTAACATGAGAGGTGTCATTTGATTCTTCGTGATTGTGTGAGTGACACCAGGTATAATAAAATTCCTAGAAAATCAAAATGTCGAATTTTTGGCGTTTTAATTATTTGGCTGCGATAGACGCAAAAACTACTGAACCGATTTTGATGCGGTATTGTGTGTTTATAAGGTCTTGGTCAGATTTAAAATCTTACATTTGTTTGATTGCAATCGGTCGAGTAGCATCGGAAATATGACCAGTAATATAATAATTAAGGTTGAATTTTGGTGATGTCCATTCACTATTAGAAAATAAATAACTCCACTATTAACATAACTAAAAAGTTTTAAATAAACTTCATTATTAAGAATATAAAAAAACCCGACTGCCAAGTAAACATATAACTGAAAAGCAAAAAACAAGCTCTACCTTTCTGTTGTGATTTTCTTTAGCTACTTACTGTTTTACTTTGTCGGCAACATTTGAAGCTAAGGGAACATGTAGCTATTTTGTAAACCACCACTCGCATGACATAGCTTCTCGCCGTCTGCAAATGTTGCCGACAAAGTAAAACAGTAAATAGCTAAAGAAAATTACAGCAGAAAAGTAGAGCTTGTTTTTTGCTTTTCAGTTGTATGTATACTTGGCAGTCGGGTTTTTTATATTCTTAATAATTAAGTTTATTACTATCTGATCCAATTTTAATTGTGTCAAGAGTGAAGTTACTTAGAATTTCGTCTTCTTTCATGCTATAAACTCAAGATTTAGGAATGTCTACTGGTTTCCAAAATAGCATGTCCGTTACATTAAAAATATATGTTTAGTTGTACCTTAAGTTACTGATATTTTATGTATGAACAATTGAATAAAGCGTAAGTAGCAAAAGATTATAGAAAATCACATGCAAATGTATTTAAAGGACTTCACTTTAAGACTTTTGATGATATTTGATGTAACTTGGTACTGTAGGTTAACGAAACAAATAAAAAAAAAACGGCCGAGTGCGAGTTGATCATGCAGCTTGGTACCAAACAACAGTAAAATATCACGTTTTTGTATGGGTGCCCCCCTTTTATATTACCAATTATTTTTCTGATTTTAATATTTGTTGTCAGAGAACCGAAAAAATAGGAACTTTGCGGTATTTTTACTACTGATATTTTTTTTTAATGAATAATATTGGCATGAATCAATATTAAAAGAAAAGATAAAACAAAAGTTTTTGTACTAAGGTGCTACGACTAATCCAACTGGAGAGGGTCTTGGTCTCCTTGTTTCCATCACGAGTTAAGGGACATATCCCTCCGCGTATGGCTCCGTCTCAGGTACTGGACAGGGATTACTGTTAGAACGATGTGCCTGAAGTCACCAAGGGCGTGTTGGGGCACCTGTGCTGCGGTTTAAAAAAGCACCACCTCCGAAACCAACGGCATCATGCGTGTCTGGGGTCTAACTGAACAGAGGAAGCGATATTGCGGGAAAAGTGTTGATGGCGGTGTCCGTTGACATCGCCATAGCTTTCAACTCCTTTCTCTGAAGCTGCGTTAGAGACGCACTCTTTATTATCATGGGGTGCTTTCTTACTTACGGATTTTCGGAGCCTATCTCTTCGAGATATTAATAAGCTACCGGCTAAGAGGTATCGTGTGGTATTTTGCAGAGATCGGTCCACTTCTGTAGAACCGCGGTGATGGTGCTACTCGGTCATTTGCTCGAAAGTACGCAACGTACTACTCTGATGACACCCACATTACGGTGCTAGAATCTACTCACCGAGACGCGGCCCTAAAAGGTGTTGCTCGAGTTCTGGGTCGAAAATGGCGACTGGTTCTGGAAGTAGTTTCTCACAAAATTCTAATTCATAAGGGAGGGGTCACCCACGGAAACCAGCATTCAAGTAGAAGGAACTAGCGTCGATATCTAGCCTTCTATGAAGTTTCTTGGAGTCGTACTCGATAGCTGGTTGAACTTCGAATACCATTTCAGAGATATGATCCAAAACTGAGGAGGGGCAACCACTGCACTCTCGCGGTGGTTGACCAACATTATGGAACACAACGCGCTCTGCAGGACACTGTCAGGAATTCATGGAGACATGGAAGGTGCAGACTGAGCAATTGGTTGCACCCCGGGGTGGGAACTGATGCAATCGGGGCGATCAGACCGGTCATGAACGAGTAGCTGAAGACTGAGGAGGAGGGGGGGGGGGGGGGGATAGGATGCTCGATGTCCATACATAAGTAGGCCCAAAACATCATTACAACAGAACCTCCAAAAACGCGGATTAGCACCATTAGCTGAGTGCTGAGCCGCGGTGATGAGTTCATTTACACGGGACCCTGAAACTTCCTTCTAAGGAGTTACCCGGGGCCGCCTCCCATACACCGATAGGTGGAATCAAGAAAACATTTAGATGGTTTATTGATTTTAATTATTGGAATTATAGATATTTTATTTTATTTATCGAAAGTCTTAAGGACTGTGAGACTGGCCCCCAATCGCTAGATGCGCCACGGCTTACCATTAGTTTGGTGGTGACATCTATTTGGCGAACTGAATATAAAAAAAAAAAATATTCACACGAAAAATACAAAATTGCAGAAATTATGTGAGATAAGTTGTAATGTATATGTCGCCGCAGCACCAACCGTCATCATCATGCGTTAGTCCCGGCCGCAGCCGTGGCCTCAACCTGATTCGCATGACTGATCTACGATAATTACAAGTCTGTATGATTACGATTATAAGTTGATATTTTACTCTGTATCTTCCATAACAAACTATTCTAGATTTGGTTTATAATTATTTCACTAAATTGGATTGTGTTTTGACTGTGTCGATTCAATATAATCACTACTTAGAATCTATTAAGTAAATTGTGTTGATTTACTGTAAAAGCTATGCCTAAATCCCTATACTATTAAATGAAAGAGTTTATCAAACAATGTGTAAGGTTTTAAACCATATGTAAAGTAAAAGTATGTAAATAAGCATTCACCTATTGTTATTGATGGCGTGAGTTAATCAAATTAATGCCTAAAATACTAATACGTAATTACATGCTGATTTGCTGTAAAAGCTATTTCTAAATTCTTGTACTAATTAATGAAAGAGATTATCAGCACCTGTAACTTTTTAAACTGTTTATAAGATTAATAAGTATTCATCCTACTTAAGACTTCTCCGGAAGAAATGGTATTGCGAATGACAAACTCTGTAATAAATCTATAGTAAATCTATTGTAATTAAACACACACGCACTTTATAAAATTTGTGGTAAATAATTATGAATGTAACTAACTCTATTATCAACTAATTACAACGCTATTTGTTTATTTGTTAACAAGGTTTAAGTAAGTCGTGTGTGTGACGTAGTTCCGAGTTCTTAAGATGGCGGGGCGAGAAGCTCATAAAAAGAGTGTCATATGTGTAATCGCTCTCTTTGGCTGCTGATTTTTGGGGTGATAACTTTGTAAGTAAAACCTATGTTACTTTGATTAAAATTGTTCTATTTTCAATATGCTTGCTTTTATTTACTGAACAGGTTGAATCCCTCTTGAGTTTTGTTATTGTGCTAGTCCAGAACCGTGAGATATTGCATGGGTAAGTATGGTAAATAGGTAATGTCCTGCTGACTACTCTCCAATATACTCGGGTCGAGCGGAATCGATGGTTTGTATTAGGTTAGTGAAGATGGTTCTCTAGTATCACCCTTTTGAAGAGTTCTACCTACGCCGGTACATTTCACATATATAAATGTATCCCCAAAAAGCTCAAAAAATGAGTTAAGGTAAGGGACATAATTATATAAAATTACCAATTTGAGGTCAAAGGTAAGGGTCAAAATCATTTTGAATGATGAGTTACTTTACTTGTCTGAGAAGCATAAAACTTCAATATCCCTTAAATCATTTTTCGTCCTAAAACGTTTTAGGCAGTCCTAAAATTTGTACTGTAAGAATTTTTTTAACTATAGAAACATTTTGAGTATACCAATCGATAGAGCTCGAAATTCTGAATCCAATCAATACATATAATAAAATCGTAACAGGTCGCTGTCTGTACATGGAAGATAAATAAGAAAAAATATTATAGGGGGGCTTTATGAACGCAATAGAACCCAAAACAATGATTTTTAGAATTTTTGTCGGTTTGTCTGTTTGTCTGTTTGTCTGTTTGTCTGTATGTCTGTATGTCTGTATATCTGTTTGTCTGTACGGTTGTGCACGCTAATCTATATATAAAAATGTTGTGTGCGTTTGTGTATCTATTAAAAACTCAAAATTTACTGAATCGATTGAGCTCAAAATTGGACACGATATACAATAGGATTCAGAGATGGTTTTAGGCTGCTTTATACACTTTTATCATAACAGCAATAAGAATAAAATAGCTTTAAAAAGTGATATTACCAATAGATGGCGTTGGTCGTTGTTTTTTTTTATTATATTCTGCCAGCTTCAGAACAAAATTATTATAAACAACCTATTTAGAAGGTACCTACCAGATTGATGTTTTTTAAGAGAAGTTTGATTGCGGCCTCCTTGCATTCAGAATAATAAAAGAGAGTACGCACCTAATAAAGAGGTCAGATATGTGTTGCATGTTATTTTTGAACTTTTTGGACATTCGGAATTTTGGAGTTTTGGACTTTAGACTTTTGGAATTTTGGAGTTTTGGAGTGTTGGAGTTATGGAGTTTTGGACTTTTGGACTTTTAGAATTTGGAGTTTTGGACTTTTAGACTTTTAGAATTTTGGAGTTTTGGACTTTTAGAATTTTAGACTTTGGAGTTATGGCCTTTTGGACTTTGGACTTTTGGACTATTGGACTTTTGGACTTTTGTACTTTTGGACTTTTCGAGTTTTGGATGTTCGAAATTTTGGACTTTTGGAGTTGGAGTTTTAGAGTTTTGGAGTTTTGGAGTTTTGGAGTTTTGGAGTTTTGGAGTTTTGGAGTTTTGGAGTTTTGGAGTTTTGGAGTTTTGGAGTTTTGGAGTTTTGGAGTTTCGGAATTTTGAACTTTGTACTTTGGACTTTTGAACTTTTATACTTTTGGACTTTTGGAATTTTGGAGTTTTGGAGTTTTGGAGTTTTGGAGTTTTGGACTTTTAGAATTTTAGACTTTTAGACTTTGTAGTTTTAGACTTTTGGACTTTGGACTTTTGGACTTTGGACTTTTGGACTTTTGGACTATTGGACTATTGGACTTTTGGACTTTTGGACTTTTTGACTTTTTGACTTTGGACTTTTGAACTTTTGAACTTTTGGACTAACTAACTCCTATGTATATTTCATGATATTTCTTTCGAAAAATAAGGTCATGAAGAAGTTTCACTTCTTACGTGTGTACAATAGTACACGCACACATTTTTTTTTAATGTACCCATCATTTAGTTTGTTACTCATTTCTCATAGGTACATAAAACCACCATAAAAAAGTCACAGCGAAACGTGGCAGGGTACCGCTAGTTATATTATATAACTAATTTACGCCAAAATGTCCCTTACGTTAATTGATACTTCTGGTGTCGATTTATAATATTAGTAAGAAGTAAGATATTAGAAAGGCATAAAACACACACATTGAGGCCCTGGTTTGCTTACTTTTTCGAAAATCTATAGTTTCTTGGGAGTACAGGCGAAAAAATTCAGCGGAATTCTCAAGTTTAGGAGCTTCAGTCGTTGTAGTAGCTTTCGTTGTTGTAGTAGCTTTAGTTGTTGTCGTAGCTTTTGTTGTTGTAGTAGCTTTAGTTGTTGTAGTAGCTTTAGTTGTTGTAGTAGCTTTTGTTGTTGTAGTAGCTTTAGTTGTTGTAGTAGCTTTAGTTGTTGTAGTAGCTTTTGTTGTTGTAGTAGCTTTAGTTGTTGTAGTAGCTTCTGTTGTTGTAGTAGCTTCAGTTGTTGTAGCTTTTGTTGTTGTAGTAGCTTTCGTTGTTGTAGTAGCTTTAGTTGTTGTAGTAGCTTCAGTTGGTTTAGTAGCCTTAGTTGTTGGCACTCTTCCTAAAACAAAATTAAAAGCCAGTGCAGCAGCGGAAGCGGCTGAAATTATTAAAATTAATAAATATATGGGTCTCGACTCATCGTATCGTTTTTGTCCATTCGGTGTCGAGACCCTAGGTCCATAGGGTCCCAATTCGCAAAAATTTTTCAAGAATTTGTAAAAGCGCCTTGTGGAGTCAACTGGTGCCCCAAGGGCTGGCAGTTTTCTCGCTCAACGAATAGGTATTGCTATTCAAAGGGGGAATGCTGCTAGTCTTTTGGGCACAATGCCACGGGGGCCTTATTTAGGTTTAGTTTTGATAGTAATAATGTAAATATAGATATGTAATAATTATGTTTCTCTGTAATTTTTAACAATAAAAGCTTTAGTTGTTGTAGCTTAAGGTTTTTTTGTAGTTGTTGTTTTTTTAGTAGCTTTAGTTGTAGTAGTTTTTTTAGGTTTGTATGCTAAAAAAAACAGAAATTTAGTTTCATTATTATGCAATTATTTCATTACGAGTGCAGCGCAGATGGCAAACATTTTGTGCAATGAAGTCTGTGGCGTTCGAATGCATCGAATAGGCTCCAAAACTACTGAACCGATTCAAAAAATTCTTTCACTGTTGGAAAGGTAGGTACACTTTTCCCGATGAACATAGGCTATATTTTATTCCCGTATTCCCACGGGAACAGGAGCTACGTGTGACGTCCGCTAGTTTACAATAAAATAATTAAACATGCTATATATCCTTTACGTTGTTTAAGAATTTAAAAAAATCTGTCTTGTCTTACTTCCAATTTTCCATGATCCTTCAAAGCCGTTACCGGTTTCCATTCCTATGTATGATATATTGAAATTTTCAACCAATTTTATACCGTTAGTATTTCCGTCCAAACGGCGAAGATAAACTAAATCATTTTTACCAAATACTCGGTAACTTTGGAATTGACCTTGTTTCAAACAGAAGTGCTCAGTTTCATTGCTAATATTTCTTTGAGATGCATTGTCGTGTTTTATTAATAAACACGGGTCATTACTACGTAATATCACCTAAAAATCATAAAAAAAAATAATAACTAAAATATAATCAAGTTGGTGTCAAGACTCTAGGTCCACAGATCCCAGTGCACATACATTGTTTAAAAAAACCGGCAAAGTGCGAGACGGACTCGCGCACGGAGGGTTCCGTATCAAAAACTACAAAAATCACGTTTATTGTATAAGAGCCCCCCTTAAATGTTCATTTTATTTTAATGTAGGTAATTATATGTATATACATAGGTATGTATATCTCACCGGAAAATAACAAGATCCGTAAGTTTATCAATCTACTAGGAAGTTTATAAACTTTCGTAGGATTCTAAACGGGAGATAAATTGTAATATTTTACGTCCATATTTTAGATCTTTTTATGATAAATCCTTTACAGTACAAGCTGTACGGTTGTGGAATGCCTTACCCATAAACATAAGGCGTGCGCAATCTTTAAACGTTTTTAAAGGACTAGTTAAAGAACATTATTTATCATTATACATAGAATCTATGAATGTACTCGTACCTATTTGTATATATATGTATATATTTATATGTTCTTATGTATGTATGTAGTTGTGTATGTATGTATTTTGTGTATGTATGTATTTGTGTATGTATATTATGTTTTATTTATTTTTATTGACATGTATGTGTTGATGACGTGGAACGTTTAAACTTTCAAAATGACGTGTATTAGTAAATTACATCTGATCTCTTTACAATAATGACCACCTGTATCCTGTGATTCTTAACAGTCTTTTCCATCCAAAGGTTGCCTGTAAGAGATTGCTTTTTAGCGATAAGGCCGCCCTCTGTACATTTATAAAATTGTAATGTCTTTCTTTTCTGTATGTTTTATATTGGTGTACAATAAAGTTTATTCTATTCTATTCTATTCTATTCCATATTTTCGTAAATTTATCAATTTCTGACGTCACACGGTAAATTTATAAACTAACGTATGTCTATTCGTAAGATTTAATATGGTTCGACCAATCACAGAAACTCTTTTAAATATACGCATCTTTGAAATACGTAAAATAACACACTGCTCTCTGATTGGTCAATGTTCATAGTGGCAATGCTTGTGACCGTGTATTCCAATATGTTCTACTATTTTTGTTCAACTAATAGAACAAATTGGAATCCCAACTCAGAGTACCCCGACTCGGACAGGTTAGGTTAGAAGGCTAGGCGGGAGCGGAGCCATAGCCTTCGTGGTTATTTTTTTTTGTTTTTTCGTTAGCCCACTGTACTACTTTTGTAACTCTGCATCAAAGTGTCACGTGAGTCGTTCAAACAATCAACATAGACCTCGCCTTCGTCGGATTATTAACGGCAAGACGCCGTAAATTAATCAATTTACTAAAATATACTCGACATCAGATGCATAAGGTCGGATCTACAAAAGTTCAACTTTTCAGGGGAGCAAAAATAATATTGACGAACTCATCTGTTCATATTTTATTAAACTATAAGTATTTAAATAAGTTTTATTATGTTTTATTTGGCAGACAATTGCAACTTTCATTTTTAATGACAAGCATCGCTATATCTATTAATATAAATTAATAAAAAAGGTTTTTTTGTTTAATTGTTGTCATCCGACCTTATGCCTGCAATATTATGAATTTATAATGGAAATTGCAGGCATATGTCTAGATCCAAACTTGTGCTTGCAATATCAGGTATTAAATGTAAGCTTTATATTGACATATAGTTTTATGATCTTAAAGAACAATGGCAGAAAATTGTCTGATAATTTAGAAACGCCCATAAAAATGAGTTACGCCAAAGTAATTAATTGTTTATTTTGTGATTTTACTAGCATCTAAATGTTCAAATAAAAGCCGGCGTTAAATCTACATTTTAAAAGATTTTTAACGATTATTCACAGCCATGAGGCGTGTGAGCTAGCCAATCAAACCGTGCATTCGTACCTACCTTGTCAGTTTGACATGACAGATTACAGAATACTTCGCGCTTTTTGTCGAAAGTGTTGTTTTGTTTGCTTTTTCTGATTTTCTTTAATAATAACTGACCCTGGACTGTTTTATGGACTCTGATTATTTCCTCGTGTGACCAGTGCGTGCCCAAAGGACTCTTGATATAGCTTTTAAGTGACCTTGTGCTATTTCCTACTGGACTGTTTATTTATTTTGTGAATTGGATTTGTTGTTCATCGATAATGGAAGATCGTGGGAGACAATCGAGGCCTACGCGCATTGTTTGTGTTAATTGCATTATATGTGTGAACATATTGCGCCGATTTGAAATGTTATACAAGTGAAATAAAAGAAATGAAAAAATAGTGGTTTTATTTTTCTTTCATGCCATGACTCTCAATCATATTGGCAACAAATCTATACCTTACTCATGTATATGTACCTACTAAAAGTTTCTAACAACAGTTAGATCTGTAGCAACTTGTTTACCTACTGCACGTACTATTTTATATAGGTAAGTACTAGATTTTTTATTAGAGTTAGTCAAAACGTGTAGGTATACATTCAATAAAATAATAGTTCTGACATATCAGTATGACCGTCGAGAAACACTCCAGTCGGTTACAATACTGTAGTCTGTAGTCACCATAGTGTTTGAACATTTATATGTATAGGTAAGTAGGTATGGCCATAACTCATAGTTCGAGTGTCTTTTGTATAGCTCGCAAAAAATGACGTCGCCCACCTTACGGAAAGGCACGGTTTCATCTTAGTATTGTATTCTCTTTGGGTATGGCGGGACTAAGTATGACAACATAACCTAACGATAAGTACACAATATCTTTATTTTCCGGCTTTCTCGATGGAAAATGAATTCATTTATGGAATCTACTAGCAAAACTGAAACGTTTGACATATTTTTCACTTATGTGCGCTCATCTTTTATGTCAGACAATTGCTAGTATGGAAAACTGCCATTGTTCTTTATAACAATAAACCGAAATCTTATCTGTGAATATAATTACTCATTTCGTTTCAAGCAAAAGGTCGGAAGCCGTTGTGCAATTAATATTTTGCGACAAAACATAAGTTTTAAGATAACATTATCATCATCCTTGCGATAATCCCGGTTGCATCCCAAGCTTTCACTTCGGAGCCCGGGGTTCGCATTTTCCAATCCAACTGCGTTGCGGCTGAGCTTCGATATATTCCGTGTAGCGATTGCCATGTGACCTCCACAGCCAATTGGGTATATAGAAGTAGTTAGACCAGTAGAGCTGTATATATCTGTCAGATGTTAAACAGCCCTATCCCTGAGTCGCCTTGTACGACACCGCAAGGGAAGAGAAGGGGTAGTCCTATTCTACTCCGCCGGGACCCACACGGTAGATAGGTTTTAAGATAACATAAAGTTTAATTTGCCGCTACATTATTACAAAGATAAAGGGTCAGAAGATCAATAACTTAAAAAAAAGTTTTGTAGACACACTGTAATGTTTTTTAATCGGAACTCAAATAATCTTCAAATAGTCTCAGGAAATTCAGGCTGATTAGAATCATGTTTCAGATTTCTGTAAAAATCGTGGAATTCTGCGGGTACCCATTCCAAAAGGCTAATTAAGTCGTTATATTTTGCAGAAGAGATCGGTTTGACTTCTTCTCGAACATTGGGTAAGTCTTTGGGAAGCTGGATGCCTTTAGAAAAATTGCGTACTAAGGATATTTCAGAAAAGTCTGCTGAAAAACTGGTCTTGTAAAACAGCATCCCCGGCTGATCCTGCCTTAGTTGAAACCAAACCATTCTGAGATTTTGAACTCCTCGCCATTTTTGTTCTTTTTTCGTGTCACTATACTATTTCCATTTCTTTATTTTATCGATGACAACTCGACGACAGCTCCTGTGAAAACTTGTACGAGCGTCCTTTTTACATTATGTATGTAATATTTTATAAAAAATTGACGTTTACGCACGTACAAAGTTATACCTGCACTGACCTGTAATAGTATCTGGACTGGTGATCGGTTCCATAAAATTGTGCCTAATTGAAAATCGCCATTTGGCGCTGACGGCAGCTAGCGAATGTACTTGGAACTAATACTAGTGATGTACAACACCTGTCTTGGTGTGGGATGCGGGGTTCTACTAACATCTTAAGGACCCCAATGGGTCGGATCCTCCCCGTGGTGCATCCTGGGCAACGGAGTAGCGACCACTCCCCTTCCTCTGTGGGGGAGTTGTGCTACTCTGGCTAATTCTGTCCGAGGCGGGAGTAACCCAACTGTGGGTTGCTCGGTGATGTGTGTTGCTGCCGGCCGTATTCACGGCCGGCAGCAGCAATGCTGGGTCGCCGTCGCTTCGCCACCTTTGCTGGCGAGACGATGGCGGCAAAGTGGGAGAGGCACTGTGTGGGGGGCGGGAGTTTGGGTAAATGCTCCCGCCCTGCCATGCAGTTCGGGCTGCCGGCCGTGAATAACGGCGCGACCGGCGGCAACAGTGCTGAGCCACTGTCGTCTCGCCAGTTGACGAGGTGATGGCGGCAAAGCGGGAGGTGCACTGTGCGGTGGAGCGGGAGTAACCAATAATGCTCCCGCTCTGCCGTGCAGTTCGGGGGCGCCGCGGTGAGGAGTCACTGCGCGCCGCCAATTGTTTTTTGACCGTGGGCGTAAGGTCGGGGGACCCCGCCCAGCAACGGTCACATGGCGGTGGGCACCTTTCCCGTGTTCCGGGGTGCCCATTAGCGCACGCCTGCGCCAGCCGCTCTCTGTCTCCTCTATTACAGAGGGGCGCTCGAGAGCGGTGCAGGCGTGGTCTTCAGCTCCTTAGGGAGCTTTGGGGAGCCGCCCATCTGGCTCCCCCGAGGAGAGCCCCGAATAAACGGGGCGCCCCTAGCCGGGTCGACGTGAATAATCTTTTGATATCCCTCGGCCCGGCTAAAGGGTGAGGAGGAACACCGCGGGGCTTAGTGGGTAGGACGGTCCATTCCGGACCGGGCCGGGAGTCCCACACACCATCCCAGCTGCCCCCGCAGCTGGGATGAAGGCGCGTAAAGGCGTTCGCCGCGTCAACAAAAAAAAAACCTATCTTGGTGTCGATAAAAACTTTACCAGATATCGACTACAATGTTAATTTTATTTTTGTACCAATGATGTTTTATAAATGACTACTTTAAAGTACCTAAGTAGGCTAACCATCAGGCTCGCGAATTCAGTTTAAACAGTGGTCGCAGGTATGTTGCCAAAGTAGTGTTCCTATTGTAAATCGGCTG
Organism: Miltochrista miniata; assembly: GCA_933228765.1. Taxonomy (NCBI): domain Eukaryota; kingdom Metazoa; phylum Arthropoda; class Insecta; order Lepidoptera; family Erebidae; genus Miltochrista; species Miltochrista miniata. The sequence goes on from OW121772.1 coordinate 10,552,405, forward strand.
AAAAATGACACCGGACACAACCCACACAGTCATTAAGGTTGTCTTTAATCATAATTGGATTATGTTAGAACTTAAAGCTAGGCGTCCAATAGGCGGATGGGCCGGGCCGGGCCGCAACGCAAAAATCCGCATGCCATACGTTTTTAATGAAACTGTGTTTCGTTGCGGCCCGCCTCTAGTAAAGGCAGATGCTAAACAATTTCATATGAAACGTACGGCACGTGAATTTTTGCTCTGCGCTGCGGCCCGGTCCGCCTGGTGGACGCCTCGCTTAACGTGAGCCGTGCGAGCGTGCTCCCCGAAGCAGCCAATGCAAACTTGCTATTCCGCCTCAATGGCAACTATTATACAACCTTGCCGCCTTTGACTTTTAGACAGAAGACAGTAAGTGAAGACTGTCCGCCGGATATGGCGAAAATTTTGGATCAAAGCAAGGATCTCGTGGAGGGTCCACTTCATTTGAAAGCAGTTGGAAAAACACGGATCTCTTGTGACCGTTCATTGAACGAAGAAGAACAAAGGGGAAATAAAGCTAAACAACCTGTAAAACATAAGGTAATAGTTTTTGAAGATGAAACTGGATATGGTGTTAGAAGATTATTACAGAATTTATTAGGAAATGATTTTTTTGATTACATCCATTGTAAAACGAGATGCACCTTTGACGGAGATCTTAAACTCTTGTGTATACGTTTGTAAAAATTTCACTTACTCTGACTACGTTATAATATTGGGAGGATCGCATGATGACAATCCGCTAAAGGTGCAGTCACCTCTATAATATTTTCTAATTAATAAAATTAATCATACAAATATATTAATTGGTAAAATTTATAGAAACCGAAATTTAAATGTTATGAAATTTAATAATGTTTTGAAATTAAATAGTAATAATTGCAGTAGTACATCACTATTAGATTATAACTATAGACCTTATTCTGTGAATAAGCTGTTTATGTGTAGGTACATGTGCAGAGAGATTTTGCGTCTGAAATATCGGCAGACATATGTGAACTACATTCGTGAACAGGGAAAACGAGCGACGGGCTATCGTGACGTATAGCATCCCAATTTCAATCATCCGTAGATGTGGGTTCACTGCCCGATTTTATGACTACTGGTATAACTCACTTACTCTATAAGTCCGGTAGTGCTGCGAATCCCAAAAATTAAAGACCTATTACATGTTTACCAACCGTCTATAAATTTTTAACGTCCATTTTGAGAGTCAAAATTACTAAACACATAGAAAAAAAATCGATATTATCTATCTCTCAGAATGGATGTGAAAGTGGGACCCGTGGCACTAAGGAGCTCCTTTTAATCGATATGACCATCAGCCTTAGATCATCTAACCACAGGATGCGCCTTACTTAAGCATTGTTTTCTGCCATTGCACATGACCATTTGGTCTTTTGGCTTTATAAAAGCACTGTACATCAGTACATCATTTTATATGATTAAACTATATTCCAATCCTGCCTGATCTGGCAATAATGTAAACATGTCATGTTTTGACAATCGTTGTCTAAGACAGTAGTAAAAGTATGACAAATCATTAAATTTTTTAATACCCTGTGTAGGTATTTTAAATGAAAATAAATTATCATAAAGAAGTTATTTGGTGTCGAAATGATTGTAAGAACACTGTATGACTCCTGGATACTGGAATATAATCAGGGTGTATACTCAATTGCAAGTAACTATGGATATATAGGATCAAATGTGTTTGTTTACATTTTTGCGCAAAGCTATTGAAATACAGTATAGTACATTTCATTGTAAAGTGGAATTCAACAGATGTAAATAATATAGTAAACAAAGCAATTGGATCTTGACTGCTCCATAATTACTTACATTTAATTATCAATCCTGATCATAGTCGTTTCAAGGAACTCTAGTTAGATTTATGCGGACATTTCGACACTAATAAACCTTTAGATTATAGAATAATTTCATGAAAAATACTCGGATGGTAAAAATTTAAGACTGTCATTTTTGCTTGTCATTAAATTATTTTTTTCAGACTTGTTTGTCTTTGCCATAGTGTTGTAAAACTGTTGTACTGGCCAATTGATTTTAAAAGGAGGTCATTGTTTTATCAATCTGTCAGTTCGAAAAAATGTACTTACTTTAATAATATAACTTATTGACCCAGAGAGCGACGAGTGCGAGTCTTTGCCCCTTTCACACGTATCGGTTGCCGGGTGCCGGGTACCCGGGTGTATGGCCGTGTACTATAGCTTTCACACGTAACGGCGTGATTTGCCCGGCAACCGCTTGCATTCGCCGCCGGTTACCCGGCACCGGCTACCCGGCAACCGGTACGTGTGAAAAGGCACTTTGAGTTTGGGTCTTCGATTCTACAGTATAGACGATTTACATGATTTGATGAATTTGGCGATTGATTAACCGAAGTAAATGAATGTACGGTGAACTAGATATAACTCAATGATTACTTACATAATTAGAATCAGTTTAGTTACAACACTATGATCATAGACAACTTCTGTCAAAACATGACATGTTTACATGATTGCTGAGCTGTCCAGAAAAAGACTATAGTTGACTGTACATTAAAATGTAAATTAACACACAACAGCCATTACGCGTTTGTCAATTAATACATTTTTAAATGCAATGAAATTTTATATGTCTTAGTGTTTCCCCCTTCACATGTATGAAAACTGGCAGAATATTTTTGTATGCGGTGGTTCGCAAAGGCTAGTCCCGTGATATATGGTCTAAGCCATCAGCCAACAGGTGCGTCGTAATCGTAAAAATCTGGCGACATGTTTATATACTAATATGGTATGAATTTAGAAGTTTAAGAAAGAATGGAAATTAGAACATGAAGAAAATTAAGATTGGCTAAAAGGCTGAGGCCAAAGGCCGTAAAATAAATATATAAAAAAAAAATAGAACTGTCATCGAGAAAATAAACAAATGGAAACAGTTATCGGGAAAATAAAATATTGAATTCCCGTTCGTTCCCCTGGGGGGACGAAGTCAAGGGGACGAACGGGAATACTCCGTTATAAGCGGCCCATTTTTTTATATAAAGTGGTGAAATCTTTAAAATGCTGCAGCTCCGGTGGCTGTTGTTGTGGTCCGGCTGGTGTTGCAAACGTCTATAGGCTACGGTTACCAACCTTCCGGTGGGCCGTAAGCTTGTCTGCCACCTAAGTAGTATAAAAAAAAAGCTCCATATCAAATACGTAATTTTTTTTTTCCTCCACATGTAGGTACGTAGTATAAATAGGGACCAATCCCTGGGAATCGCAATCTGCATTGTCTTCAACTGTTTTTTCTTCTTTTCTATTTGCGAATGAATTTGGTCAACTTCCATAATTATGAGTGTGGCCTTTTAGCATAAATTTGTGATTTACGACCTATATGTTAGGAAATTCGTGCAGCAGCCAAATATATGCCATCACTATCATTAAATTTCTATTTTGGCCTGCGCAATTATCTGACCAAAATATCAATTCTTGAACACATTCAAGATTTGTTTGGTTTTCCTTTGCCCAACGAATGAGACAAGATGCTATTTCATTGCCATTGCTTGGCCCAACTTCATCTGCTAGAGTTGCTGGTAAATCCCGACGTGCTGGGAATACTAAGAAGTAGTGAGCGGCTTGCTAGTTATTGTTTTGTTGTGGAATGCGTCCAGGTAATTGTCATATAGTTTTTCCTCTATTCTTTCTCATTTCTTTGACATTGCTCGGAGTATTTAATATATATTTGTATTGTACTTGTTTTTAAAGTTTAAATAATTACTTTCTCGTAGAAATTTATAAAATAATATCACAATACATTGTATGGCACACATGGTTCGGATCACGGAAATCATTTTTTTTTTTCAATAACTCTTTGTTCAGTCACTGTCAGTAATGTGACATTGACATTACAAATACTTATGTGACAATATTCCAACAATATTCTTCGCAAGTGATGCGTTCAAATTTAATGGAATGCAATGTTCCATACATTCTGTGTATATTTAGTAGGCTTTTTCTCTATTTATTATAATTTTAGACCTGGACGTAAAAATTAAAATACTATTTATTTTGTAAATACCTACTTGTTGTTGATCTAATTGTGTATTGCTAACACAACTGGTGATTGGACAAAATGTTGGTAGAAAGATTGCAGATAAAGTTAGAGGTTTCAGGCTATATTTTTTTATATAATATTGTGTATATATACTACATACTTTTGAATATTGTTTTTATTTATATATATATATATTATTTTATTGTTTTATTTATTTATTATGATAGGCTCAAACAATAATATCGTAAGCCAGCCCTCCCTAGCACATACTTTAAAGTCCCGGTTCTCCGATGTCCCCAGGAATTTCAATGTAGTCCATTTGAATGCACAGAGTATTCCGGGTCATATCTCTGAGATGCTAGCCACCTTCGACTCCAAACATATTCATGCCATTCTAGTGTCTGAATCATGGTTCAAACCCGATAAACATCCTACGAGACCATACTTGCTGCCCGGTTTTAACTTAATCAGAAATGATCGCGTACATCCATCTTGTGGCGGTGTTGCCATTTATTTACGTACTGAAATCTCCTATAATATTTTAGATTTGTCAACACAGCCACCTCCACAGAATGCTGGGGAGCACATATTTTTAGAAGTAGGACTTGGTTTCAACAAAATGTTACTGGGTGTCTACTATTGTCCCTCAGATGACATTAACTACTTTCCTTCTTTTGAGACTATTCTAGAACGCCTTATCCCTTCTTATAATCACACCATTATCATGGGTGATTTTAACACTTGTCTATTAAAAGATAACCGCTCTTCCAAATTACTCAATATAATTGAATCCTGTAACATGTCTGTATTACCTTTGAACACCACACATCATTTTCCAAATTGCCGCCCTTCTCTTATTGACCTAATCCTTGTCTCCTCAGTTGATTTCGTTGCTAAGCATGGGCAATGTAATGCTGACGAATTTTCCTACCATGACCTACTCTTCCTGTCTTATAAACTTCGTCCTCCTAAGCCTAAATCAAAAATTCTCATGCAACGCAATTTTGGTGGTATGAACATTGATGATCTTCGGAGGGATGCGGGCAACATTGACTGGAGTTCAATTGTTGCAGCGGAGTGCATAAATGAGAAAGTTGATGCTTTTACTAATAAACTCATCAGTTTGTATGATAAACATGCACCAATCCATGCGGTAAGGGTACGGCATCTGCCCGCGCCCTGGCTTACAGCTGATATAAAAAAAATGATAACTAAGAAAGCTGCTGCGAAGACTAAGTTTAAATCGCGACCTACTCCTAGTAACCGAGAAAACTATATTGCTATACGAAATCTCTGCAGCAAGGTGTGTAGAAAAGCTCAACGCCAATATATTCATGCCTCAGTCGAGAACGGCGACTCATCAAAAGTATGGAAATTTCTTAAAACACTGGGGGTTGGAAAGTCTAAGTTGGAACATACTTCTAATAAAATAGACATTGAGTCACTAAATCAACACTTTACTTCAGCATCCATTATGGATCAAACTAATAAAACAAACACTTTACAATATCTTTCATCACTTCCAACTCCTACATATCCTCCGTTCTTTTTTAATCAACTGTCTGCTTGTGATGTTAGGAGGTGTATTATGTCTATCCATTCCAATGCTGTTGGCAGTGACTGTTTGAGTCGTAACATGATCCAGCCTATACTAGACGAGGTCCTTCCCGTGCTATGTCACATTTTTAATTTTTCACTTACTTCTAGTATTTTTCCAAATGCCTGGAAGGAAGCCCAGATTATCCCTCTGCCCAAAAAAAGTAACCCTTCTTCCTTCTCTGAGTATCGTCCCATATCCATCTTACCTTTCATGTCAAAAGTTCTGGAACGTCTCATACATGGCCAGTTAAGTTCTTTCCTCAACAAAAACCTTCTCCTTGATCCTTTCCAGTCTGGTTTTCGACCGGGCCATAGCACGGTTAGTGCATTGATCAATGTTACAGATGACATTAGACTTGGAATGGAGAATGGAAATCTTACTGTACTCTCGTTGCTGGATTTCAGCAACGCGTTTAACACGGTGGATTTCCATATTCTACTGGGAGTATTACGCTCTCTTAACATATCTCCAAAGGCAATTGATTGGTTTCAAAGTTACCTGATTGGTCGTCGACAGCGTGTACGTTATGATGAAACTTTTTCTTCTTGGAGTAACACATCTGTTGGCGTACCACAGGGTGGCGTTCTTTCTCCGTTACTTTTCGCAATATTTATAAATTCTATCTCTAAATCATTACTTTCATCCTACCACCTCTATGCAGATGATCTTCAAATTTACATGCAGGCTCCGGTACATGAACTGGACGAGGCTATCTCAATTATTAATAAAGACTTGGCACAAATTTGCAAATGGAGTCAACAGTATGGCCTACATGTAAACCCATCAAAAACGCAAGTCGCTATTGTTGGTAGTTCCCGGATGGTAGCTAAAATAGACTGGATGCAACTCCCTACCATTAAATTTAACGGTATTACGCTACCAATTAATACCTGTGTCAAAAATCTTGGTGTATTAATTGATAACACACTCAGCTGGGTTCCTCAAATGCGTGAAATTAGTCGGAAAATGTTTGCATCAGTGGGGTCTTTGCGCAGATTGAGCAATTTTCTGCCTACTGCCACCAAAATTGCTGTTGCACAAACCATTCTTCTTCCTTTACTTGACTATGCGGACGTTAGCTATCTCGATGTCACAGAGGAGCAACTTAATAAACTTGAGCGCCTCCAAAATTTATGTATAAGATTCATATTTGGTATACGCAAATATGATCACATATCCGAATATCGCCGTAAGCTCAAGTGGCTCCCAATTCGCCTTCGACGGAATGCTCACATTCTCACGCTTCTCTACAGCGTGTTGTTTAATCCCTGTACTCCTATCTATTTAAAAGAACGGTTTTTGTTCCTTTATGACACACATTCGAGAACCCTGAGGTCATCGGAGTCCTTGGAATTAGCTGTCCCTGCACATTCCACAAATTTCTACGATAAGTCTTTTACTGTGCAAGCGACGAAACTGTGGAATGCTCTGCCGGTGTCCATTAGGCGGGCACAGACATTGCAGGCCTTCAAGGGTATGGTGAAAACACACTATTTGGGTGTTTAATAAATAAATATTGTTTTTTTATAAAATTTCGATTTTTATAGAAAATCTTAGTGCAAAATTGTACATATTATATTATTGTAATGCAAAATTGTAATGTTACGATATGAAATAAATATCTGTAATCATATATTTATTTATTTTTGTCAATATGTATGTATGTATGTATGTATCTGTGTATCAATATATATGGTATGTATCTATGTATGTATTTGTATTATATATATTTAGAGTATTGTAACTTAAGTTCATTTAGGTTAATAAAATGTAAAACTTTCCTCTCTTTTTTATAGTTTTTGTCTTTATTTTTCTTAATTTTTACCAATAAACTACCCATTACTCACCAATATTATTTGTCCATTCAAAGGTTGCCTGAAAGAAATTGCTTTAAGCGATAAGGCCGCCATTTGTACATTCTTTTTATGTTATTTCTTATTGATTTTTATATTTTATTGGTGTACAATAAAGTTTTACTTACTTACTTACTTATTGCCTCCTCTCCCGCCTATGTTTTCGGACCAAATCACGTTTGTAGCAACATTACACGTTGCATCATATATCGTTAAGTTCAATGTCCAAAGTTTTCGCAAGTAGAATGATTTGGTATTGGTTAAATTAGGTGTTGCCAAACACTTTTGTAAATCAAACATCAACACTCCTTTCTTTCCCAAACAGTTTAGTGCCTCTTCTTTATCAACTTTTTTCAACTTATACCTTTCATCAGCAGCATCTTGGTGTAATTTCTGTTCCATTTCAATTTCATTTTTTTCTGTTTCTTCTACAGCGTCTTTTAATTTTCTTTTATAAGCATCGCAATCATCACATGTGTCTACTAAGGGTAGTTTGAAGCTAAGGTTGAATTTTGTATTAAAAATGTTTCGGTATAACCATTCTTTGGCGATAGGGCGCTTACACATTGCACGATAACGGTAACGACACGATATCGTCACGATATCGTAGAAGTGGTGTTTTGATACAATTCCTACTACACGCTTTCACACTGCGACGATATTTAGTGTCGTGATGATATCGTGTGACGATACAAAGCGCGGTCACAATATACAGATACCACAGTAGAGTAACTTCATAGAAACGTGCGAAACGGCTAACTCACACAGACGTGTGCATGTACTGACCCGTGACATTCCTGGAGCATGACTTGTAGCTCACTACAAATCATGCTCCAGGTATCGCTTAAGAGGTTTTTTGGTATGCTGAGTACGAATCACGTGACAATTTTGCAATCCAATATGGGCAAAATTATTACGTGATTCGTACTCAGCATACCAAAAAACCCCTTAAACGATACCCATCATGAATTTTTGTGATTACGGCGCTATGGGGGCGTGCGTGAACTCCTCACGTCACGCTGCCGTCATGTGCCTGGTTCTGTAAGGATGGTGAGCAGCCCTCTCGCCGTCCTCAGGCCCCCGGTCATGAAGGCCGATAGTCTTCGGCGAAGACACGTCGGCGGCGCCCAGGTCGTCGACTGCGGTACTCGGGTGGGAGAGTTCTCTCCCGTTCCCGCTACCTTTCCTGGCGCAAAGCTACTAACCGAATAACAAACTGTGGGTTATATTGTGTCAATTTCGTTCGGTTATATGGTTGAACGATATCGTCACGATATCGTGGAACGATATCGTGCCACGATATCGTGCAGTGTGCAAGCGCCCATAAAGTTGTGAGGTGTTCCTTCTGCTATCATAAATTCTTTGTAGTGATGGTACATGGTCGCGATATTTAAGTCCGGGCCTAAATACTTTTTTCCGCTTTTTTGCCGCGAATAATGGCTCTCATATGTTGGATAGGATTTATTACACTTTTATTCATAGGTTCTGGTGATTTATTTCCTGGTACGTGCTTTCCCCTCTGATCTTCAAGCGTTAAACCTCCCTCCATTTGTTTTTGTATACTTAATTTGACAAACTTTTCTCCAATTAAGAGTGTATTCAAAAACATAATCGTGCATACCTTTTCATTGCTACCGTCTACAGTAAATTTGTAAGTATAGGAGAACTTCCTTCTATCTAGCTCTATGTTACCACTGGTTTTCATGTTTCGCTTTATGTCTTTTGTTACGTTGCTAACAATAAATTGTCGACGCTGGTCCCAACTACGACATTTTTTCCAAAATTGGTCAAAGATTAGTAGTCTTTTTTCGTAAGATATTTTTATACAACATTGAGCTTTATACGAACACGGAGGCTTTAACATACGGCCTTTAACGTCAGGTTTCTTCTTAGCTACTGCTGAACGATATGGAAATCCCTCTAATCTCGCAATTTTGGCTGCATTCCGAATCCATTTCGTTGAATCGACATCTTTTTTTTTTTACTTTTTGTGTTCCTGATGTTTCTTGTACTAGGTTTAAGTACACAACTCCGTGTAAGTCAACAACCATCGTTGGGTAATTATTATCTGAAGCTGAAATCGGTGGCATCGTAACATATTTGTAATTTTTTTATAGCGAACTAAAGCTTTTGAACTGTCTGGATTTGGAGATAAAAATATTTTTTTCTGAGTGCGTGGCGTATCGGAATCATCACTTAATTCACCAGCTTCAACAATGTCAATCAGTGGTATTTCTAAACATGGCCTTTTCTTGGGAGGTGTAAAAAAATATTCATCAAAATCAGAAATGGTATCAGGATTTTTGTTGCCTAATTTCTGCAGACCTATATGTTCTACTGTTATTACATCAGAAGTATTCTCAGCATTTACTGGATATTTAGTTGTATTTTTGTTAGGTGATACTGATAATACATATCTTTTACAGTGTTCTGTATTAAATAAAAGCAATAGAATACTTTTGCGGTGAGAATAGGCGTCGTTTTACCTGATTTTGGGAAATCTTTAAGGGACTTAAATTAGGAGAGTTACTTATTTCGCTACAACTTGAGTCATCATCTTTATCAGGTTCATAATCTTTATCTTTAACGCTGTCATCACTACCGTAGTCGAGAATGTCTTCTTCGCCATCTGAAAATATTTTTAACTGTTATTAAAAATATTATACACGAAAAGAAAATACTAATCGTTAACAATTTTGGGAAGAATGTCGTAGTAGGGACCACTGTAATTTGTGTAAACAGCCCCAGCGCACACCGACCTCGTCGACGTGTGCTGGGGGCTGCAGCAAAATACGCTATGGGGATATATTCCGTGGAGCGATTGCCATCTGACCTCCACAACTAATTGGCTATATCGATCATTATGGGGGTCAATACGCATGCGCCGTCGGACATTTGCCTCCACCGATGCGCCACCCATCCTGAAACCAAATGGTTTAGCCTCCGACAATGACAAGTGGCCCGACGTCGGCACCTTAAAATATAACACACCTACCATACCTACCTACCACATAATATTGCATTGTCACCGAAGCTACCTAATTAAGAATTACATACAAAAAACACTTACACTTTGTGACATCGCATGGTAATCGTTCACGAGCCTGAAGAACTTTTTCGCGTACTTTAGAAAGTTGTCGTCGTCTATCCAATAATTGCTCGTACATCGACACGGTATTCTGTAAAGGGCCCCACTCACTAACAGTTTACCGGACGATATCAATCGGTCAGTTAATTGCAATAGCCCACACACTAACAGTTCTGTTGAAGGTTTTGGACGGACGACTAATACGAACTGAGAGTGTGTGGCCGCTCGACGATTCCGATAAGCACCGACGGATATCGGCCGGACAGTTTAAAGCCTGACTCGCGATTGAGCACACATTAGCAGGTAGCCGGCCGGCGGCCTGTCGACCGACGTCTTGCATCAGTTTCAGGCCGACAGTTTTAAGTTTTTCGACTTGTTTAATTTTTACCGTGTCGAAATGAACAGCAAACCTCAATTCGTATCTATGTTTATTGAGTTATATAGAAGTTTCCTATGTTTATGGAAGGTGAAAGATGATTGTCATCACAATAAACGATTGAAGGACGAATGAAGGATGCTTACAACAAATTATTAGCATACTATCAAACCACAATACCTTCAGCAACAATTGACAATGTGAAAAAAAAATATTAAAAGCACATTCAGAAAAGACCTAAGGTAATTTTGATTTTACTCTTATATGAAAATGCTAAATACGCTTTTTGGTAGGTAGCTATCTAGAGGGATAAACCTATATATCTTATACCTATCTATAATTTACAAAGATTAAAAGTACCTACGTACCTACTTTTAAATTATTATAAAATTTAAATGTATATTTATTATTATCATCCAGATTATAATAGTTTTGTCAAAAAATTTGAATAAAATATTTATGGTACGTGAATACGAACCTTATTTTTATTTTATACTAGCTGACCCGCGCAACTTCGTTTGCGTCACATGAGGGTAAGAAAGAGAGAGGTATGATGGTATATGTGATAAATGAAGAACTGGTCTACCGATTTTGTGCAATCTTCACATAAACCATCTACTAAATAGTCCGAACGAAAGCTAAAAATTTGGTCTGGATGGGTGAGCCCGTTCTTGAGTTAAAAAATTACAACGAAAAGTGGCATTGATTTTTATATATATAGATTCATTAAATATCCATCTACCTACTTTCAGGTCGATGAATCTAGTAGTGAATCTGTATGTAGTGTATGGACCCTCAAACCGATATCAAACCATGGCCGACGGGCGATCGTACGGTGAGTAACTGCCGACTCCTGACTGTTAGTGTGTGGTCGCAAGACTGACATCAGGGCCTTGCCGGCAGGCAAAAATCGCTTTAGTTAGTGTGTTGGCGCTATTGGTCTAGGTAGGACGGCAGACCGTCCGATAAGATCAGAGACTGCAGGCGGACTGTTGGTGAGTGGGGCCCTTAAGAATAATACAAGTGTGTAAGTATATTACGGTAAATACTTAGGTACAATATTTTTAATCACTCACTGTTATGCTATATTTTATTTACGTATATCCTAGGGTAAGAATAAACTAAATACCAATCTGGATACGTTTTGATTTACTTACTTTATTGTTTTCCTCTATGGCTGCTCATTGCATTAATTAAACACGAAACACAATAATAACAATATCTCACTATTTGTAATATATGCAACCACAACTTTTTCAAATAACCAATCAAACGAATTAAGAAGTTGCCCCGTCCCGTGTCGATTTGTTATGAAAATATTGATATTGTGACCGGCCAGTCGCTAGTCGGTGCAAGCCAGCAAGCGGCCGGCACGTGCTTCACTACCGGTCTCTGTCACTCTAGCGGTGAGGAGCAATAATGCTGTCACACGCCATTTGCCGACGCGCCGCGTGTGTCAATGACGACAACGAAACGGTACGGGAATATCCGAACTATCTCAACTACCAACCAAGCACGACAAAGTTTTTAACTTTAATTTTGGAGGCATAAGGATAGATGTCCTAAATTTATCCTAAATCTTATGAAAATTGTTGTTATTACAGCAAGACAGTCTCATATTGACATGCGACTTTATGCCTTAATAGTGTTGGATAAGATTTTTTCAAGCATAATGTTATTTGTGACGATACCTATCCTTATTTGATTAAAAAAATTTAGATGCATAAATGCGTATCTGCTGAAAAGCCCACCGTGAGAGGTCTAACAGTTTAGAGGCATAATAGTTTAAGTTAAAATACAGCTATTTAACAAAAATATAATTCGGTGCATAAAAGTGTAAGTAAAGATAAAAGTTTATACCTCCAAGGCAATTCAAAATGTCCGTATATCCGACTTTATGCACGCGTATAACTCGTCAATGAAAAGAGATAGGAATAACAAGGTTAGTTTGGTAGAAAGAGAAACAAAAACGTATTATCGCGTCGGATCTAATGATCAGACCTAATGCCTCTGATGTCGATTAAATAATACATTTTTTTTTTTCTTTTATATTCAGCTCGCCAAATTGACGTCGCCACCAGCCTGATGGTAAGAAAGCAGTGGCGCATCTAGCGATTGGGGGCCACTTCTTAGAGTGGTCCTCAAGTTGGCGGCCCTGTGATGTGCCTCTTCACGCTCCTCTTGAAGAACCCGGGATTGTAAGATGAGGGAAAGACGTGTGCGGGCAGGTCGTTTCATGTTTTTATAGTTCGACAGAGGCACGATCTTTTGAAACGCTCGGTTCTGGCGAAGATTCTCTCCACTGTGTATGAGTGGCATCTCTGCCCGGCACGCGTTGTTCGGGATCGGAAAGGAGATGGTGGGATCAGGTTGAACATTTCAACTGCCGTTTATTATTTTCCGAGAGTTGATCAACTACCTAGAAAATTGATCAACTTACGAGTCTTGTTATTTTCCGGTGACATATCTATACTTATAATAAATCTGTAGAAGTGAAAATTCTGTACATTCAAAATATCAAAAAAATAATTATCAGGGGGTGTTACTAAACCGACACCGAACCCAAAAATGTGATTAAAAATTTTTTTGTCTGTCTGTCTGTTTGTTCAGGCATCACGCAAAAACTACCGGTTCGATTACGATGAAATTTGATATATTTATTCTTCAATAGCCTGGGCACCACACCAGGTACTTTTTATCCCGGAAAAGTATATAGAATTCAAACCAAACTTAATTTTGTGGTTCGATCCCTAGACACAAAGTTATTGTCAATTATTGCACGGTAAATGGTACGATGATGAAACTAAGCATGAGCGTTGTTTGTTACAATTTAAAAAAAAGTAATTTTAACATTTTTGCAAATTCCATCTCCAAAGGTATAAAAAAGGAGGGTAAAGTTTGTATGGGACAACGTGATTCCTTGTTCCAATCTACTTAAAATTTAGCATATAGCATAATTAACATAATTGATGGAAGACGTGTTTCGTATTTTATTGAAATTTATACATAGGTACTATAACGAGCTAAAAAGGGAATGTAAATTATTTTGGGGATGATTTTCTCCGGAGTTGATATCAATACTCCTTAAATACTCTTATTTTATACTTAAATTACTTTTTATTTTGAAACATAGTTTGTGAAAGTTCGATACAGTTGACGTTTTCATTTATGTTTTATTTCAAACTTCAAACAGATGATAAAAATAAATAAAAAGCGCTATATATAATATTAACCAAATATACTTTATGGAAGTAGTATTGCTAATTTATTCAAATTTTGTGTGACAAAAATACATTTGTGAAAAGAAGAAGAAAATCCTAAGACTGCTCGCCAGAAAAAATGAAAGACCACGCTTCAGGTAATATCCACTGGTCAATAAAATAACACCGCATGTTACCATCTACGCTCAATCCTTACGACAAAGATTGTCAACAGCTCTAAGCGACTGGTCATGGAAGGCATGAACTTTATTCTACATAATATAGTGCCGACTGCATTCTGTCGGGAAACAGACTCACTAAGTCTTTTTAAAATACGGGAATGGCCTCTACGTAGACTACATTCGACTGGACTGAAAAGAGCCATTGCAATGAACATAAACGCTCAGCTGATGAAATTTACATTGATATTACGTTACCAGGTCTTGGTTGGACCATCTGTATTAGGAGGACAAAGCCTGCAGTAGTTCGGTTTGTCCAAACGTCGTAGGCTGGGACTACCTGAAGAAGGAACTAAGTTACGATGTCAATTGCTTAGAAGAGAAGTTGTGTCAAGTAGTAGTTTAGCCATTAAATTAGGAAATGTATTTAATAAATAAATTTACTTAGCTCATATTATTATGCATTATGAATTTGTTAATCAGAAATCTATCCAACTAGGTATTATTATAAATGCGAATGTTTGTGAGTGTGGATGTTTGTTACTCTTTCACGCTGTAACGGCTGAACGGATCTGGCTGAAATTTGGTGCCTATGGTTAATTTTTTTTTGTTTGTCAGTTTGTCTGTTTGCTTTGCTTTGTCCGGAAGGATCTCGAAAACTACTCTATAGATTTTATTCAAATTTTGCACAAAATATTAACCAGAGGTATGGTCTTCAAATAGGCTATATATTATTACGCTACCTATCCTAGGGGCTAAGCAGAGAGATCAAATATCTAAGCTGGTGGATTTATTTAAGGCCATACACAGGGCTAACGACCTTGAGCATATGGGCGATATGACTTGCCAACATAGAGTAGCGCAACTACGAGACATCAGAGTAAGAGAACCACGGAAGAAGAAGAAAAATAGTAGAGGAAATGTGTTCCTCGCTTCACCAAATAAACAAGAAGCTGTGAGACGGTCTCACCCGACTGCCCCTCTATAAAACGTTTATTGTGAGAGTTCAATATCGGATTGAACTCTCACAATAAATGACGTTGTCATTTTTGTTTTATTTCAAACTTTGAACAGATGATCCACGTGACCTAGTGACGTAGTTTAATGGAACAGAGTCACAAACTACAGACAAAGTCTCGCCATAAGCCCCTCTGCACTCTATTTTATAGAGAGAGGCGAAAATAAATTAAAAAACAAAGGGACGTTTGTATTTCAATTTTCCTTTGTTTTTAAGTATAGTAAAATACACTGCAAAAAATGCCTCCGGAGCAGAACGTCATGAAAGCAAAATGTCACGAAAGCAAAATGTCATGAAAGCAAAATGTCATGAAAGAAAAATGTCATGTACGCAAAATGTCATGATCGCAGATGGTCATAACCTAAATTGGTCATGATCGCAGATGGTCATAATCGCAATTAGTCATGATTGCTGACTTTTACCGATTTTTACCGTTGCTCATTTTTGTAACAGTTACGTAACACAACGTACTACAAATTACTGTTTATAGAGATAGAGAGAATATACTAGAAATTACATTTACTATTTAGGTGTTAAAATGAGGAAATCGACTTCCTATCCACAACTAAACGCCGTATCCCAGGAGTTTCCCACAGGGATCGGTATTGTCCCCAACTCTCTTTCTTCTGCATATCAATGACATGCTGTCCCTTGGGTGCATTCATTGTT
This sequence comes from Miltochrista miniata, assembly GCA_933228765.1. Lineage (NCBI taxonomy): Eukaryota > Metazoa > Arthropoda > Insecta > Lepidoptera > Erebidae > Miltochrista > Miltochrista miniata. The sequence goes on from OW121772.1 coordinate 10,568,444, forward strand.
ATGCGGATGACAGTACTCTTCATGGGAGCTATTCTGGCCGTCCAGCGGCGGGGCGAGGCGACGTGGATGAGAAGAGACGAAAACTCGTGGCGGATCTCGATCTGGACCTGGGCCGCATTGCCCAATGGGGTTCAGACAACCTGGTCGAGTTCAATGCCAGAAAAACACAGACGTGTGCGTTTACAGCTAAGAAGTCCCCATTCCTACCCCTGCCCTCTCTTCAGAGCATTACAATTCCACTAAAGGACAACCTGGAGATCCTCGGTATAGACGTCCGGCGTGAGCTCAATCACAAAAACTACATAGAGAGCTGTATTGGTCTGGCCTCGCGGAAACTGGGAATCCTGAATAAGGTGAGACGGTATTTCACGCCACATCAGAGATGTTTACTGTACAAGACGCAGATTCGTCCCTGCGTCGAGTACTGTTCTCACCTTTGGGATGACTCCGCGAGGTACTTGTTAGACGCGCTTGACGCTATGCAGAGACGTGCTATCCGAATAATTGGTTGTCCTGAGGTGACGGGAGGCCTCGAACCTTTGTCGCAGCGAAGAACCATAGCGTCCTTGGCTGCCTTCTATCGAATGTATCACGGCGAATGTTCTGAAGAGCTCTTCAACCTGATCCCACCATCTCCTTTCCGATCCCGAACAACGCGTGCCGGGCAGAGATGCCACTCATACACAGTGGAGAGAATCTTCGCCAGAACCGAGCGTTTCAAAAGATCGTTCCTCTGTCGAACTATAAAAACATGGAACGACCTGCCCGCACACGTCTTTCCCTCATCTTACAATCCCGGGTTCTTCAAGAGGAGCGTGAAGAGGCACATCACAGGGCCGCCAACTTGAGGACCACTGTAAGAAGTGGCCCCCAATCGCTAGATGCGCCACTGCTTTCTTACCATCAGGCTGGTGGCGACGTCAATTTGGCGAGCTGAATATAAAAAAAAAAAAAAAAAAAAAGTTCCATTGAGTAGGTCCCGTTCCCGTAGTTAAAAAAATAGGTGCAAGCAATTCTCGACCTTAATGAGTGTTCTCTAAAAATGTGGTTTTAGGCGTTTATAGACATTACTGATCACGAATATATAAAAAAATAAATGAATATTATGCATGCTCATAAGGTCGAGATTTGCTTGCACCTATTTTTTTGAATGGTATTCGCATCTATATTATAAAATATGGCTGTAAGTAATTTTTGACCTTATCAACTTGCGTAGAGTCTTTGGTTTTATTGATTTTCCGATCGTCATTTGTTATCCGACCGTCACTTGTTTTTTCGATCGTCATTTGTTTATCCGACCCTCACTTGTTTTTTCGATTGTCATTTGTTTATCCGACCGTCATTTGTGTTTTGGATCTTCATTTTTTTATGCGACCGTCACGTCCGCTATTTATGTATCATAGCTTGACATTTTGCAATCCTGACATTTTGTCTTTTTGACGATTTGCGAGTATGACGATCTGCCGTTATATTATTGCATGACATTCTGCGATTATGACATTTAGCTTTTATGACGTTTTGAAGTTTTTGACATTTTGCTTTCATGACATTTTGCTTTCATGACGTTCTGCTCCGGAGAGCAAAAAATGTGATTGATTATTACGTAAAACTTGAATGTGACGAATTCACAAAGACGAATGTTCATATATTCATTGTTTTGTACTTAAATTATTACAAATCCAGACAAGAGGGGTCTTCCACTCGCTTAAAATTTTTGTTAGGTACTTTTGGAATAAAATTTCATTTCATTTTATTATTGCAAAAGTCGTAAACGCAGTTGCGAGGGTCAGCTAGTTATGTATAAATAAGAAGCGCTCGTGGCACCGCGGACTCAGTGTTCTGTAAACGATCACTGAAGCTCATTCACTATGGCCAGTCCATGTAACCACTTTGTGACACTTATTTTAGCCTCGTTTCCGTGTTTCGGAAGGCACGTTAAGCCGTTGGTCCTGGTTGCTCGTAAACTGGTAGTCGTTAAGCCAAGTTGAAGGCCTTTTTGGCGGCTTGAATAATTTCAACAGCAGGCAGTCACAACCTGCGCCTGTCTATCTCAACACGGCAATACATCTCACCACCACCAAAAGGTGAAATGTGGGGACATAATAATATGCCTCTGCCTACCCCTTCGGGAATAAAGGCGTGACCTTATTTATGTATGTATGTAACTAGCTGACCCTCACAACTTCGTTTACGACGCTTAAGGTGTATGAAAGGGGAGGTATTTCTTCATCAGACTCAGCAAGCGGTGAGTGAAACTGCCCAGTTTGCTTTATCATAAAAGAACTTACACGTCGAGTCTAGTCTAGAGAATCTATTCTAAAATAATTTATTTCAGTCCACGCCTTCGGCGCAGACGAAATATTTAACAATGGACTAAATCATTAAGCTCTTATATGATAAAGCCAACACGCCGCCGGTTTAGATTTACCCTCACATTCAAAGGAACTCTTGAATTCTAGGTTTTGAGAATTTGAGAGAGAATTAACTTCTGAACTTCCTCGGATCAATTTTCATTCAAATCAGTAGTTTCGGCGTGATACGTATTCGGAATACAGACGGACATGAAATTTTTTAAATTTCATTTTGGCCTAAGTAGGTATCGATTAGAGAACGCGTTCTTTTTTTTCAAATAGGTTCCATGTTCAGACTCTCGACCCTCAACAGTTTTATTATAATGTATAGATATAGACTAGCAAGAAACTCGGCGGGCTATTCTTTTTAGTGCTCTGCTTACTATAATATAGACTTTAAAAATCAAAACAAATTGAGAATCCATCAGAGCCAGCAGATCATTTCCAGACTTACTTGTCTAGCCAATAATTGTATAAAATTTTTGGTCCCAAACAGAATTCGAACCTGCGTCTTCTGGTTTGCCGGACCAGACGCCTCACCATTGGACCAACGAGACACTGCTCTCGACCGTCAATTCTTTCACCTTATTACCTTAACCAAGTTGCCGGTAGATGGTGCCTACGTCGCCCCAAGACGTAATAAGCTGAAAAAATTGACGGTTGAGAGCAGTGTCTCAAAAAAAGCAGTGTGTTAATAATAACTGTAATATAAGTATTTTCATCAGTTGTTTATATCTCTTAGCACAAAGTTATAATAGCTTAAGTTGTGTGGGAATGCCCACAAATATTTCTTTATCTATTTATTTTGAAATGATTAAGTACCGCTTACAATATTAACATGACTACCTTTCGAAGTAATTTAATAAAACAATACATAAAATAAGTTCAAATGCATTATATTCTCATGTAATGCAGTATGCATTGTGTAACTCGGGCTCTGTTACACGCATTACTCTGTACATGAATGAAAATATAACATTTTACGAGAATATTTTGCAGACCTGAGCGACACACGTCCGTCTAGCAAGACGACTCCCCCCGCACTAGATTTTTGGGCGAGCGCGGGGAAGCAAGCAATGTGATGTATTCTTTGAATACATAATTAGATATAATTAGTGCAAACTTATACTAATTCAAAATTGAAGAAAACCATTTTAGAGGTCTATGTTTTCTTTAGTCTCTGATATAAATTTTATTATCATTCACTAATAAATAGATGTCATAAAACAGCATCTTCTAAAAAAATATGGGCTATTTCAATGATGTTTTACTAATTATTTAAAATAAATAGACAATTTCTGATAAAACCATCTTTTGACACACATCTTGTAGATTTCAAATCTACTTTTGGCTATCATTTTTCGTATACTAATACCGAGAAGAATGTCTTCATTTGCACCTCTTTTTCGCAAACTTTGTCAACCAGTCCCTTTATAACACAGTGATGATCAGTGTTACTCACCAACTAGCGCGAGGTAGCTATGCAGAGAACTCTTTCCCAGGGCGCCTTACTACAGAGATTCCAGTGTGCGTGCAAGGGTAGGCCAGGGCTCTGACAAAAACAGCCAGGTAGGGTGTACACACATATATTTATACAACACACAGTTCACTACAGAGACACTGAGATAGAAAGCACAGACATACATAAGAACTGTTATACTAAAAAAACAGTATAGGTTTAGGTACTGGAGGTGAGGAAGTAAGTTAGGCGGCTAGGCTACACGTATAAGTATGGGTGACAAGTACTGGCCTTCTAATCGAGCTGAGAGCGACCCCGTACGTTGTCACAGCCAGGTGGAGTTGGCAGGCTCCTCTCGCAATAACCTCACTCGTGTGGTCCACGTGTTTTCGGGTGTGGTTCGAAACCGTGGCTGACCAATCCTTCCCCGTACTAAAAAACCCTGTCATGAAAGAAACGACAAATTAAGATACTGACTGACTGCGCGAAAGACGACAATCGACCCGCTTTGCAAATAGTAAAGTGAAACTTACCAGAATCTGGGTATTGGTTGACACAGAGTCCAACTCCTTCCGAGGAGTTTCATTGCCAAAAATTGTCATCTTCACATGCTATTATAATTAATTTTACCTCGATTTGGGACGGAAATATTTATAACAGCTGTTAAACAACACCTTTTAAATGCAAAACAAGAATAATTGAATCAAAATAAACAAAAATATTAATAAAATAAAAGTATTAAAGTTATACATTTTTTGCGTATTTACATTGGCCAATAAAAAAAACAATTAATAAATATACACTGAAATAAATAAGTACTTATTATAAAATAATATATCATTCAATATATTAAATAAAACCATAAATAAAAGCAGAATAAACTAAAATATTTAATACTTACCCCGTAACTAATTGGAACGCTAATGGCGGCCTAATGGCGGCTCAACAGAAAATTTATTTATCACAATCAACTCGAAGTTTCTGATGTTTTTTCTTTAATGTTACTCTGCAGGCTATGCTAATCATTATTATAAACTCATCCTGCATTATTTCCGGCCTGGATGAAAGAGGATAACACCGGATATAAACGGATATAACCTGGCATTATGATGACCGTGGGCGTCGGAGCCGATGACAGTTCTGTCACTATGGCAAAGTTAGAGCGAACGAGCAGTATTCACGGGTTTGTACTGCTTGCATGTTTCGCAATTCCCAACATATTCTTTGACGTCCTCGTACATCTTGGGCCAGTAATAATTTAGGGCTAACCTTTTATGCGTCTTCCAAACGCCACCATGGGCACTAAGTGTGTCATCGTGGTACTTAGAGAGCAGGGGCAAGCGATCCTCCTGAGGTACCACCAGCTTCCAGTCAAAGTCTGAAGTCAAAGAATATTTATTTTTAGTTAACCTATATAGAAGGTTGTCACGAATGTCATAATTTGGTGACTTTCTAGGGTTCTTTCGAACACTATTCATGGTGTGGTCATACCACGGGTCTTTAGTGGGTACTGTATCGAGGGAATCAATCTTGATGCGTGACAGAGCATCAGGTACAACGTGGTCTTTACCTTTTCGATGCTCTATGTCAAAATCGAATTGACTGAGCCTCATGCTCCAACGTGCTAGACGACCCGTGGGATTTTTTAGTTTATGGAACCACAGAAGAGATGAATGATCCGTGACGACCGTACATTTTTGGCCTTCGACGTACTGTCGAAATTTTTCCAAAGCGAAAATCACGGCCAGAAGTTCTCGCTCAGTTGTGCTGTAGTTCACCTCGTTCTTGTTGAGAGAACGGCTACAGTAGGCGATAGGGTGCTCAACACCATCGTGAGTTTGTGTCAGTACAGCAGCAACGGAGTAAGCTGACGCGTCACTAAGAATGCGGAAGGGCATCTCAAAGTTAGGCATTTTTAATATAGGGGCAGAAACCAAGGCTGACTTTAGCAGGTTAAAGGACTGTTCGGCCTCAGGGGTCCATTCGAACTTAAGGTTCGTAGAAGTGAGTTTGCATAGAGGTTTACTAATCTTAGAGAAGTTGTTAACAAAGCGACGATACCAGCCGGCCATTCCCAGAAATCTCTTAACCTCCTTAGGGTTAGAAGGGGTGGGATAGTTGAGGATAACCTCAACTTTACCCGGGTCTGTCCGTAGGCCATGTTTGTCCACATAATACCCCAGGTATTTGAGTTCACTCCGACAAAAGTGGGATTTTTTCATGTTAATTGTTAGGCCAGCATCCTTGAGTTGCTGATAGACTCTATGTAAGAGCTCTACATGCTCCTCAAAGGTGCTGGACACACAGACTATGTCATCCTGAAACGCAAATACCTTGTTGTCGAACTCGGGATCAAACAGACGGTCCATGAGGCGTTGCATCGTGGCACTGGCCCCGACAAGACCGAAGCACATGGAATTGTAGTGGAACAATCCTCTCCGGGGAACCGTAAAAGCAGTCTTCTCAGCAGACTGAAGTGAGTCGAACGGAATCTGCCAGTAGGCCGCACTCAGATCTACAGAGGTTAAATACTTAGCATTATTAAGATGGTCCAAGATTTGATTGATATAGGGTAAGGGGTAGGCGTCACTCTTAGACACAGAGTTCAGCTTGCGAGAGTCCAAGCACAATCTGAGGTCGCCGTTCGCCTTCTCCACCATGACCACTGGAGAGTGTCACGCGGACTGAGACGGGGACACTACTCCCATCTCCAGCAGTCTCGGTCCAGCTCGGCTTCCAGGGCCTTCTGTTTAAGGGGAGAGAACGGATAATAACGCTGCTTGATCGGCTTGCTGTCACCAGTGTCAATGACATGGTGCACAAGTGAGGTCCGACCTAAACCCACCTTATCAGTGTTCAATGAGTCGAATTTTTCAATGACCTCGTTGATTACACACCTTTGTTTAGTTGTCAGGTTGTCGTAATCCTCGAGGCCACCGTTAAGGGACACAGACTCCATAGGATTATTATCACTAAAACTATCAAGGCTAATATTTTGTAAAATTAATTTATCACTTAACTTAAATTGTTGCCAGAAATCCACACCAAATATCATGGAGGTGGTTATTCCTGGGACAACATAGAACTTGACAACTCGGATAACCGAATTGTACTCAATTGGCAAAGAGATACAACCCAGACATTGCAAGTGAGTGCTGTCTGCAGTTGTAATACGAAAAGTAGGATTGATACTCACAAGATCAAAACCCAGTTCCAAGAAGATGCGGTGCGCTCCCTTACCTATTATAGAGCAGGAGGCACCGGAATCTAGAAGGCCTAAGACATTTAAATTTAAAACTTTAACAACTAGATACGGTCTGATGTCACTATCCCGTTTAGGAAACAGGACCTTATCAGAAATAGACTCAGATACAGAGTAGTGCATAGAGTTCCTAACAAGGCCCTGGCCTACGCGTTTTTGGCTTGCCTGCACATTGTGAGCAGTCTGGGGTCTTGACTCCTTTGAGACCACACCGGCAACACACCAGCTCTCTTGACTGTGTGCAGCTGTATGCAGAGTGACCGCCCCCGCCACAACGAAAGCATTTGCGTTCGTGGGAGGTAGTCGGCGTCTCCACTGCAGACACCTGCTTGGTGGGCTTCTGTACACCTTTGTTCTTATGCTGGTGTAAGTCCGACGAAATCTCAAACTTGTCAAGAGCAGGCTCACGGAAAGCGTCCGCCCTAGTACGCGCAAGCTCCAAGCGCTTACCCAAACGTCTCAAATCATCTATCGAGTTTACTTCATGCAAGGCCAGTTCTTTCATGTAGTCAGGTCGAATATTGTGCATGAGAATGTCCAGCTGCTCTTCACTGGGCATCTTACATGACAACCTTGAGAACATGGCTTGCATTGTACATATATAATTAACCAAGGACTCAGAGTGGGCTTGTGTACGCTGTCTTATCTCATTCCTGAGGCGGTAATCATAATCAGGAATATCAAAGGTATCTCTAAGCTCACTAATAAGATCCTCACATGAGATGAAGTTAGCTTTGTTTGTACGGAACCAAGACAAAGCCGGTCCATCCAACAGGTCGGAGAAAGCCATAAGGAGTCTAGGCTTAGTAACCTCCCGAGCACATCTAAGTTCCTCTAATCTCTCTAAAAACACACGTACACAAGTAGAACCATCATATTTTAAATTAAATGAGCATAAGTTAAGGGGACGTTCTTTATACACTATGTTACATGTAGAACTATTCCTACTTGAACTAGCTCGCACCGAGCGGCCCTCTCTCACTACTGGTGAAGTATACTCCACCTGGTCACGACACGAAGGATCATCACCATCATCATCCGAACCCTCGGATTCAGAATTACTACCGGGTTCAGCCCTAGCAATGATCTTCACTAGCCTACCACGAATTTCCACCAGGTCAGGGCAATCCAAACCACAACGCGCCAACCTAGTCAGCAGATAGTTTGCTCTTATAACTACTCTTAAGCGAGAGTTATTATTCGATAAAAACTCACCTGACTGAAGAGCCTCCTCCAACTCGGAGACCTTCGGAAGGCAGGTCGAGAGCTCAGCCGATGCATCAGCGGGTACCGGAGCATTCGCTTTGATGCTTCCCTGACGGACAAGTCGGTGTGCCGTTCTCAGCCTACCACGAAGACCAGTCACCGTCGCATCCGGTTCCACTGAAATTCCCATGTGGGACAGCTCGTTAGCAAGTTCATCCTTTCTTAAATAATTAACATATTTTTGCATCTGTGCCATTATGTAAAAGTTTAATTACAAAAGTTATAATGAAGTTAAGTGACACAGATGGGGTTCAATTACCAAGTAAAGAATATAAATTAAGTTTCACCAAGTGTATGATAACTAAGGTTTTAAATTAATATTTAGAATTTTACCATAATTGCAATCTGACTAAAAGAGTTTAAAGTTTATAAAGTTTCTGAGAGCACAAAGTTCAAGTTAACATTTAACTTGCACACCTTCAAAAAAAAATTATAATTACACAGAATGAAATTCACTAAGTTAACACAGGGATCTACTAAGTTTACCTTACAAGGTGAGGCTATAGAATAATATATATATATAGTATACTAGCTGATGCCCGCAGCTTCGCCCGCGATGGCGCTGTATGTGAAATTTTGCTGAATTTTCTTTGCTATAAACCTCACGGAGCCCGAGACCTTTCCAACGAATGCAAAACCGTGGAAATCGGTTCGTGCGTTCTAAAGTTATAGCGTCAGGAAGGAAAACCCGACTTATTTTTATATAATAGATTAATCTATACTAATATAATATTATAATAAACATATGTGTGCACCATAAAAAAGAAAAAAAGAACATAAAAAAAAAGAAACACAATAAGAAAAAAAAATGGGTATGCCAAATAAAATCAAAAAGTTTTCCAAAATCACAGCTATTTTAAAATTTTAGAATTTAGAATTTTGTGTCTTTTCCAGCCAAAGATGTAGGTAGCTGGAAGAAGACGAAAGAGATAATTTTGTGCTTAGCTGTTAGCACCACCAATTAACGTCCTGGAGCGTCTCGGACGAGACACCAGGATGGTTTCGCCAGAGGTAACCACCTATGCACACAAACTAGACTGAGGCGACCGCAGAGTAGACCCAGAGATTTTCCACTACGTTGGGAGCCAATTTATAACACAGTGATGATCAGTGTTACTCACCAACTAGCGCGAGGTAGCTATGCAGAGAACTCTTTCCCAGGGCGCCTTACTACAGAGATTCCAGTGTGCGTGCAAGGGTAGGCCAGGGCTCTGACGAAAACAGCCAGGTAGGGTGTACACACATATATTTATACAACACACAGTTCACTACAGAGACACTGAGATAGAAAGCACAGACATACATAAGAACAGTTATACTAAAAAAACAGTATAGGTTTAGGTACTGGAGGTGAGGAAGTAAGTTAGGCGGCTAGGCTACACGTATAAGTATGGGTGACAAGTACTGGCCTTCTAATCGAGCTGAGAGCGACCCCGTACGTTGTCACAGCCAGGTGGAGTTGGCAGGCTCCTCTCGCAATAACCTCACTCGTGTGGTCCACGTGTTTTCGGGTGTGGTTCGAAACCGTGGCTGACCAATCCTTCCCCGTACTAAAAAACCCTGTCATGAAAGAAACGACAAATTAAGATACTGACTGACTGCGCGAAAGACGACAATCGACCCGCTTTGCAAATAGTTAATTGAAACTTACTAGAATCTGGGTTTGGTTGACACAGAGTCCAACTCCTTCCGAGGAGAATAAGTAAAACTCAGACTAATTCCTTAACAGGTCCTCAGGTTGCAACCTACAACCTCCAAAGAAAATTGAGGCGTGCCACTCAGAGTAATATCAATTTCCCTCGTCCTTAGCCGATGGTAAAAAGAGACTTGGAACTTTGTATCAGGGCTTTATCCCCTCTCTAACGTGGAATCGTCTCGAATTTCATGCAAAACCTGCTTTCATTGAATGCAAAAACGATTCGTCACCGATCCTTATGACATCCTGTCATTCTGACAGCAGAAATGTCACCACTGACAACCGATTAAAAAAAGATAAATCGATTAGGCTACTTTCACACGCTGAGTGCTGCATCTACAGAAAATAAATGCTACACCTTTAACTAAAACATTGCAGGAGTATTAGTAAGAGATAGGTTTTACACACAGGGTACATGTTATTATAAGTTTTAGGGGCTCGGCAGAGAACCATCGGACTGAATTGTTTTAAATAGTCTTAATCATTAAGCTCTTTTATGATTAAGCCAACACGCCAGTTTAGATTTACACTCACATTCAAAGAAACCCCTACAATTAAAGTTTTCAAAATATCTGATTCTTAAAAGTGTCATAACTTTTTTATTTATAAACCGATTGACATGAAATAAACGCTAAGTGTTAAGTGAACCGCATTGCAATCGGTTAAGCGGTTACTGAGATTAGCGTGCACAAACGTACAGACAAACAAATATACAGGCATACAGACAAACAGACAAAAATTCTAAAAATCATTGTTTTGGGTTCTATTGCGTTCATAAAAACCGGCCAAGTGCGAGTTGGGCTCGCCCATGAACGGTTCCGAAGCAGCAAGTAACATAATTTAAAAGTTCGTTATAACTTTCCATTGATGATATAACACGTTCGCAATGGCAGTGATTTTTCTTGGCAAAAAATTGCAGTTTATGACTTATTAAAAAAAAACTACCAACTCGATTTCGTTCAAACCAATTTTCGTTGGTAGATTTTATGGCAATGTACATTATATATATTTTTTAGATTCATCATTCTCTTGGTTTAGAAGTTAGAGTGGGGGGGACACACTTTTTTCCACTTTGGAAGTGTCTCTTGCGCAAACTATTCACTTTAGAAAAAAATGATGTCGGAAACGTCAGTAGCATTTTTAAAGACCTATCTATAGAGACCCCACACGTATGGGTATTAAGAAAAAAAAAATTGATTTTTAGTTCTGAGTATGGGGACCCCCAAAATTAACTGCTTTTTTGCTAGTTTCATATAAAAATCTTGATGCGGTTCACAGAATACATCTACTTACCAAGTTTCAACAGCATAGGCCTTATAGTTTCGGAGAAAAGTGGCTGTGACACACGGACTCTATAAGGGTTCCGTTTTTGCCATTCGGCTACGGAACCCTAAAAATCACCCCTATAATATTTTTTTTTTATTTATATTCCATGTACAGACAGCGACCTGTTACGATTTTATTATTATGTATTGATAATTTTCACGCGTACGAAGTCGCGGGCAACAGCTTGTATTTAATAAAAATATGCAGCTCCAAGTAATTTAAATTAGATTATAGGACAAAAGAGCAACGTTCTTGCACTAAGCTTGACACAATGTATAAATCAATTAATGTTAAATCTAGCCATTTAGTTCTACATCAGCCACAGCATAATTTTATATCTGATTGCTCACAGGCCGTTGAATCTATTAATCTTAAAAATAATGCTTTACACCTGGTGCACCAAAATGTTGAAGGCCTGATTGGTGGAAAAGAATTGGAATTGGAATTGTACATGAACTTGAATGGCATTGATATTTTTTGTGTAACAGAACATTGGTTAAGGCCTTATCAACTCATGTTCAATTTCAAAAATCACCAGGTTGCTAGCTCGTTCTGTAGAGTGAAATATAAACGTGGAGGCTCTTTAATTATTATTAATAAGTCAATAAAGTGTAAAGAACATCTGGTGGGGCCGTATGCTTGTCTGCCACTCTAGTGGTATAAAAAAAAGAAAAAAAAAGAACGTAAAGACACAGTAGCCCTCTCTGTTGAACGAGTTATTGAGATAGCCAGTATAGAGTTTGAGCGGTTCAGTGTACTAAGCGTATACAGTCCCCCAGATGCTCCATATGTACAGTTTGAAGAAAAACTTGAAGAAGCATTGTTTAAATGCCAAAGTACTAAAAAAACTGTTTTAGAAACTGCACGGGAACCTTTACAGAGAGAGAAAATGTTAAATTTGTTCAAGTCATTTGGTTTGTATAATATATTTTTGGAACCTACTCGTATAACTGCCACTAGTGCTACTTGTATTGATAATATTTATACTAATATAAATCCCATTAAAAATGTATAGTAGACCCTGTAAAATCAGATCATCGCGGTCAGTTTGTTTCTTATCTGAGAAATAGTAGGGAAAATAAGAAGATAATTAGTTTTGTCCCAGTTAACACACATCGCTTGGAAACATTCAGAAGAAACTTAGTCAAGAAAATAACAGAATTGCCGAATTACACTAGTGTAGAAGAATCCTACTCTGATTTATTTAATTTGATACATGATGTGTTTGGGAAAATCTTTACCCCGAAAACTTTATCAATCGGAGGCAGCTCTGCTTTCAGTGACTGGGCAACACCCGGAATTTATAAAAGTCGCCATAAACTATATGAACTGTATTCTGAAAAATCGCATAATTTCAACCCAGAGTTTCAGGAATATGTTAAAAAATATTCAAAGATATTTAAGCAAGCCTGTACCTTGGCCAAGTCTAATTTCATTAGAAATAAAATTTTAGATTCTGCGAATGTCATTAAAACTACTTGGAACATTATAAATGCGGAATGTGGTAGGTGTACAGCGAATGAAAGAAAGTTTCATTTAAAGATAGACAATCGCCACGTTTCGGGGGATATGGAAGTGGCGACCGAGTTTGAAACATTTTTCAGTAATGTACCTATAGAGATTACTAACACTCTCCGGTCGTCTTCCACCTCCGCCGAGCTTTTATTAGCAGAATCTGTAGCTGCCTGTGAGGGCGCGTTCGAATTTACAGTTGTCAACTGCAACGACATCTTAAAAGCATTTAAATCTATTAATGTTAAAAAAACCGCTGACCTTAGTGGGCTATCAGTAAAATCCGTATCAAGTATTATAGATGTCATTGCCCCCCACTTGGCAACTGTGTTTAACGATTGCGTCTCAAGTGGTGTATTTCCTGATTTGATGAAACACAGTAAAGTTATACCACTGTTCAAGGCTGGCAGTACTTTAGATCCGGGTAATTTCAGACCTATCTCGGTGTTGCCGACCTTGAGCAAGATATTTGAAAAACTAATACTAGAGCAGATGCTGATCTATTTTAATAGTCACAAATTGTTTCATGAGAAACAATTTGGCTTCACTAAAGGACGCTCGACTACCGATGCTGGTGCAGAGTTATTGAAATGTATTTACGAGACCTGGGAGAATAAACAAGATGCAATTGGTATGTTTTGCGATTTGTCCAAGGCATTTGATTGTGTCCAACATGAAACATTAATCAGGAAATTACACCATTATGGCATAAGAAGCAAGGCTCTCGATCTTCTGACTTCATATTTGAACAATAGAATTCAGAGGGTTGATGTTAATGGTACACGCTCGGAGGGCTCTGTAGTTACTATGGGCGTCCCACAGGGTTCAATACTCGGACCATTTTTATTCCTTATATATTTTAATGACCTACCCTTTTACGTGGGGGACAACAACAGGATTGTTTTGTTTGCAGATGATACTTCTTTGATTTTCAAAGTTAAAAGACAAATAGATAACTATGACGATGTCAACAACGCAATCTTGAAAGTGGTTCATTGGTTTAACACTAACAATCTTAGACTGAATGATAATAAAACTAAATGCATAAAATTTACCTTGCCTAATGTAACACAGTCAGAAACCAATGTTCAACTTAATGGTCGGGTGTTGGAACTTGTGGAATCAACGACGTTCCTAGGGTTAACGGTCGATGCTGGTTTACAATGGGGTCCACATATTGTTAAACTAGCAAATAGATTAAGTTCAGCAGCATTTGCTGTACAAAAGATAAGGCACTTGACGGATGTAGATACGGCTAGAATAGTCTATTTCAGTTACTTTCATAGCATAATGTCTTACGGTATTCTACTGTGGGGCAATGCTGCAGATATAGATAAAATTTTTATTTTACAAAAGCGGGCCATAAGAGCTATATATAGATTAGGTCCAAGGGTCTCTCTGCACGAGAAATTCAAAGAGGTTAAATTCTTACAGTAGCATCACAATACATTTTTGAGAATCTTATGTACGTACAAAGAAATTTACATAGTTTCGCTAAGTTAAGTGATAGACACAATGTCAACACTAGAAATAAAAGTAACCTTGCTGTTTATCATAGCAGATTGCACAAAATCAGCAATTCTTTCATGGGTAACTGTATACGCTTTTACAACAGGCTACCAGACGAAATTAAAATTAAGTCCCTTAATAAATTTAAAAAGGTTGTAAAAAGTAAATTGTACTGCAGGGGCTACTATACAATTGGTGATTATTTGTTGGATGGAGAAGCCTGGAAATGACCTGCTCTACTGGATTCTCAAAAAATTGTCAAATGCATAGTTTTTAGATTCATTTTGTAAATACAGCTCTAAAAAGAATAACCCGCTGAGTTTCTTGCCAGTTCTTCTCAGGTGGGTCGCGTTGTGAACTGGTGGTAGATTTTGATTTATGTTCTGGACGTTTTACAAGAGCATCTGTAAATGCCTATGTGAAATAAATTTCTTTTTCTTTCTTTCTAGCTCAATGTTATGTGAGCATTTCAAGCGTCTACTTGTTGCCGTTATCGAGACAAAAAATAAAATGGCAGAAAAGTATCACGTTTGTTATATGGGAGCCTCCCTTTAATATAAATATTGTTTAGATTTTTGTTTATTTGTTGCTATAACGGCATACATCATCTGTGAATATTTCAGCTCTCTAGCGATCACGGTTCCTGAGATACAGACTCGTGACGGACAGACAGAAAGACGGACAGTGAAGCCTCATGAATAGGGTCCCGTTTTTACCCTTTGATAAGGAACCCTAAAAATTAACAAGTATAAGTAAGACGTCGAGACTAAGAATTTGAAAAAAATCGGCCAAGTGCGAGTCGGATTCGCGCACGGTGAGTTCCGTACCAAAAAACGGCGAGAAACCATGTTTATTGAATGGGAGCACCCCTTAATCCTCCTTTTTACTGATTTTAGAATGTGTTGTTATAGCAGCGCCATAAATACCTACATCATTTGTGCAAATTTCAACTTTCTAGCTTTCACGGTTCCTTCTCAACGGATCTGGCTGAAATTAGTTCAGGGATAGAATATAATCTAGAATAGATCATAGGCTACGTTTGTTCCCATAGGAGGGAATAATTCTCGATGAGAAGCGGGAGCAAAAATTTTTTATTATGCATACCTCGACGTAAGGGCTTGAAACTTCAGGTTTTGTGGTAAGCACAAAATTTGCCTCACGGGTGGTATTTACTTGAAAAGTGATAGAGGGCTGCTTACGGGTGAACGTGTACCGACTGTTCTTTGCCGGGTGTACATCTGAAATAGATATTTTTTACTTTTTTATTTAATAATTATTATATTATGAACATACCTACGTATTTAAATAAATAATTCACTAAATATTCACGGACATTTCACACAACGCTATCTGATCCCAAAGTAAGCTAGGAATAACCTGCTTGTGTTATGGGTATCAGACAGACCTCGTGACGTGGTTAACAAAAATATACGCTAACCTAGCGACCTAGAAATTGATCCATTCTGGTTTGTACTACTAATATGTATCTATAGTTTAAAAGCTAAATAAAATTAGTTACATTCTAATGGATGCGTAGACAGATCGTTATGCAGCTTTCTGGATACGAAGCGCGTCGCGCTAACTTGCGATGGATTATCGCGTAGTTCTAATCCCAGAGGTGCAGCAATCAACCTCGCGTAGGGTTATATAAAAAGAATCTAGGTGGCCCTCCTGGGTGTCCAGTAGTGTAAAACGAAATATGTGGCGTAGAAGAAAAAAATATAAAATCTCGGTGCGAGCACCGGCTACCGCATCAAGCCGGGTTTGCGAACGGTGTGCAGAATCGACTGTCGTGCACACGTCCCATGCCGACAGGTTTAAGTGAGAGGTTCTCTCTTACTTTTTGAGAATCCGCCAAAGAATAGTTACTCCAAAGATGTTCCGGAGGATAATCACTCGGAGGATCACTCCAAGGAATGGGCATTCCAAGGACTACTCCAAGGATCACTCCAAGGATAGGCATTCGCAGGATCCCTCCCAGGACCCGCTACAACAAAAGTTACGCCTTATTAGTACACAGCATGTATATCACAACCTGCAGTCGCAAACAACCATTCTCACAACTTATAAATACCTCTTTGCGGGTCCTGTTGCGGGATGTGTTACTTTTGAAGAGACTCCTTACTCGTCCTTTCACACGACAGGAAAAAATGCCACGCATTTACGTAACCTTCATTTAGAACCGGTGTCATACCACAGACAAGTCCGTAGATGTACTTTTCTTGGCTTGGTTCTCCTACATTCGATTTATCCATATGCTAAACTAAAACTGTCACTAGTTCTCTTTTGCTTTAATTTAGTTACTAATATACTAATTTATCATCTATCTATAATTAACGTAGATCTATCGTAAACTAAATAAAAATTATCTATTTGCTTTTCTTTTTTTTAAACTATTTCGTCGACAAGCATTAGTCATTGTCATTGTCAAAATGACAATGTCAGATTAACGATGTCTAGCCTATGTGCAATTTTATTGTGAATGGATGTAAACACAAACACGGAATAAAACAACAGAAAGATATGGTTTTCATATCACTGTGTCACCCTGACTACTGTATAATGTATGAAATCCTCGTTATCACGAGACAAAATGATAGCACTACACTACAACGTATGGATAATGTGTTGGTGCGTACGTGCAAAGTGTTACAATAAATGTTTTTCAATGGCAATGGCAAGGCATTGTATAGTGGTAATGTGGAGTCCTAGCTAAAAGGTAAGAGTATCGTAGCGCACTGTTACATATGAAACCAAATTTAATCTATGTACAACAAATTTTAGTATTTCAGAATTTAGCGGAAAATGTAACCACTTTTTTAAACTGTATGTTATTCACCAACTTACTCAGAGGGAGCTTGCAGAGGACTCTTTCCCAGGGCGCCTTTCTTCAGAGTTTCCAGTGTGTGTGCAAGGGTAGGCTAGGGCTCTAACGAAAACAATGCAGAGAGATGTACACACATATATTTAGAAGGTTCTCAGAGCTACAGAGACAATAAGAAGTTATTATACATTAACTAGCAAACTCGGCGAACTCCGTTTCGCCATAGATGAAGGATTTTTTTTTTGTTTTATATTTGAAAAGGAAAAATTTTATTTCATTTCACAACAGTAATGAATTCATTTCGATTACAAAAATGAAGTGTTATTTAGTTGAACTTCTCTAAGTAAATGAAAGTGAATCCAAATTAAATACTGAATCGAAGCGTTATACGTGTCCGCAAAATTTCCGTCCGCTTCGGATTGCATGTCAACGATAAAATAAATCCGGAGTTCCATAATTTCGCACGTACATAGCGTCTTGAACGTATTCGTGCATGTGGCGTGGGCTTCCGATATAAGATGATGGGAGAATCGTCAGACGTCCAATATTCTGAACATCACCATCTGAATGAATAGCATCCCGCAAGTGTATATAGTCCTCAGATCGTAGCTTTGCCTGATTGAATCGGATGTACGCTAAACGTTCGGTCTCGACTTTGACATACATGTCGACAGCGAATTGCTGGAATAGCCGACGGCACTTCAGAATGACATTCTCCTCATGTGTACGAATCATCATACGATACGCATAGTAATTCATTGCGCTTAGATTTTTATTCGTTGATACCAATAATAGCAATAATAGCAATAATTAGTGTGTGAATATTGTACCTATAATTGGATCGACCATCTTCAACGTGATGTCGTATCCGTCTTGCCCTTGCCAATAAATGATTGTATATCGTAACGCATCGTACAAACGATGTGTCTCGTTTACACGATGCATGATATTGCTTCTTCGCTGAACGACAATGTCTCGCGATTTAGTTGGATCGCCAACAATAATTGCAGCAACATCATTAACGGTGGGTGCATTGAATCTTTGCACATGTTCACCTGTTGGGGTACAATCCGCTCTTATGATAAATTTGTGCGTATCCGATGGCATCCGTTCTAATGCTGTTTTGAACACATTACCACAGCATAATTAGCGTGAAAAATGCTTGCAACTGTTCAATAATTCGCCTCTAACTGTTGTGTTCCACCATCGACGAAATGAAATATTTTTGCAGAAATTGATGTGGTTCATCTGGTGTTGGCACCATTGAACCATGCAAATGATATATTTGTCCTTGTATCTGTAATTGCAAACAATCATTTGTTGAAGAATACGGTGTAACTTCTGATCGTGTGATGGAATAGTGTGTGGTGTATATGTAGTTGTTATGTGTTGCAATTCATTGTGTTGGTGTGAGTGATTGGTTATGTGTGTTGTATCTTTTATCTTGCAAGTCGGCATGAAGCCGCCTTCTCGAATGATATTAGCTCCAAAGGAAGTCATGTGAAAGCAGTTATTGTATTCAAGGATGTTTTGAAGAAAATGGCTGGAATCGGGATCACTTCCATCGAACAATGGTTTCACTGGCTGTGGTGGTGTAAGTAATGGATCTAGTTTGACTTTTCCACTTGCGCAGCACAATCCAGCCGTTTCTCTTTTGAACTTTAACGCATTGCAATATCGGCATATAGTCGGCATTGGTCCAATATCTAAATTTTCATCATCACTGTAGTTCGCAGTGGGATCATATTGGAATACCAAGCGATTGTATGATGCCAATGATCTTCGTGTGCTCACGCGTTGTCTCAATCGGGCATTTTCTCTTATTATATTGTCTTTCTTCGCTTAAATTCTGTGAATACACTTGTTGCTGACTTGCATGTCTTGTGCGGCGGCCGATGTGTTCGCACGTCGTCCTCTAGGCATTTTGGACTATGGACAGAGTGGTGAATTTAACCTCAAATGCACGATCCACATAATTTACACAGTTCAATTTACCACCTTAAAGACAAATGCCTGCTGTTGAAATTGAATAAAAATTTGCACAATACACGTGATTGATTTGATTGTTTCCAATTGAAATGTTAAGAAACGAATAACTTATTTTTTTTACTTTTTTTTACAATTTCACAGTGAACACAATACCGGTTTGTCACATGAAATTAACTGACCAGAGAACAATGAGTACCTAGCTGTCAAACAATGTATCACGCACCGGCGCCATCTACTTAAAATATTAGTTTGTAGTACATGCTATGTATCAGAAATGGCGCTGTATGTGAAAAATGATTTTCCCGCTTTTCTGTTGAAATTTTCCTGAATTTTCTTTGCTATAAACCTCACGGAGCCCGAGACCTTTCCAACGAATCCAAAACCGTGGAAATCGGTTCGTGCGTTCTGGAGTTATAGCGTCAGGCAGGAAAACCCGACTTATTTTTATATAGTAGATAGACATATATATATATTCATATTCATAAGTTCCGGATTTCCTTCTTTAGTAGGAGGAAGCGAAACATGTAGAAAATGAATAGATCTAGATGATCCATGGCTTTCCATAAACTTGTATATATATATATATATATATATATATATATATGTCAGAGTCAGGACGGACCACGTGGGTTAATTCGTTGTCAGGAGCCGCTATCAGCATGTTGTAGGCACGAAATAAGGTTACAATCTTGTAGTACTGGTATTAATTTACTCACAAACATTAAACTTAAAAATCACAGTTAACCACTCGGATTAAATTGGATGGAAACGCAGTAAGTTCGATACAGAAAGGTGACCGTTCACCTACGAGCCCTTTTCCAAAAGTGTCTGTTCTCTACCACGTCTCGTTCGAAAGTGTCCAGTCTGTGCGCTGCGCACAGCGCACATTCCCACTCCAAGCTAATTACATGACACAACACACATGACATGACAACTGACATATGTCAGGGACGTCACCTTCTGTATCGACCTCACTCAAGCGAACTGCTTGACGTTTCCAAAATTGATAAGAGATGGCGTTTTAGTAAACTTAGAGTCATTAATTATCTTGGTTCTGCGACACGGCCATCATGACAATTCACACGTCCTCGTGTGTTAGCGCTTCGAGTTATCTTCGGTCTGCAACACTCATGAAGACGACTCACACGTCCTAGTGTGTAGCATCACAACATAACAGCATCTGAAACAACAGTTTTCCCAAAGTACAGCATTTATCGCTCGGCCTTCCTGACCGAGGAGTCAGGCATCAGTTAAATAATCTCTAAAGCTTAAGTCAGCATTGTTTCATTCTAAATAGTTTGCAACGCTTATCAAATCTGATTACAGTAGGTAAAATCTTCAATCGAAATGAGAGAGTTCACTACGCAATACTCTTAACACAACACAACACCATGCCTCCAAAGGCATCAAGTGGGACCTCCATCCGGTACCCAACTTGACCACCCTGTGGGACCTCTATCCGGTACCCAATTCAGACCAATACCTCGGGATGCCCCCTTCGGCATCCCGGCATCACGGCCTACATCTCCATACCACACGAAGGTCACTACAAAGACCCACGACTAGCATAAACATGTACGCGACCTGAGCAATTTGCATACTAAACTCACTCACTCACATGAAGGTCTCACCCCTTCATCATCATACGTCAGATAAGTCTTTAAAGAATGACGACGTTGCTTACGGCAATGGGCGTATACGGAACGCAGAACCCGCAGGGCTACGAGTGCTTCTATTAACACAAGTCACCTTCCTTCTGGGCGTTCTTACTGTCTATGAATTCAATTGATATTCTTAAAAAACCTCGTCAAGTTCTCGAAGCAACAAAGTTCATAAGCCTTTACGACCACTAACGATGTACTACTAGACGGAGTACGATACCATACGCTTCCCATCATCAGCATTGGTAAATAGTGCAGCTAACCTGAGTAACATGCATCCGGGTGAATCTCCGTGGCAGGTTCTGATTTGAGAATGGTAAAAATGGATTCACTAGTCAGACATCGTCTCAAGCCTAGCCTAATTTGCTATTGTTGTTGACCCCAAATAAACGCTCCCGATTTTCAATCAAACTTGGAAACACGGCTCTGGATATGCCTACAAAAGCATCCCATATGATCTAGAAATCATCGGATCTATAAGACTTTTGAAGGAATAGGTGAAAATAATTTTACCTTTAATAAGCTCGGCCCTACCCGACCACAACTTAATATTTCCCCAAGTGTCAGTGAGGGTAGTAAAGTGTGCGACGTCACAGCATTCACCATCAATGCACGTTACTCACACTAGCAGCGTGCGTCGCGTATAAAGAACAACAGCGTTCGTCGCGTATAGCTACTAGGGCGTACAGTGGCGCGCGTCCAGTAGACCGGCGCGAGTAGCACACGGTGGCGCGCGTCGCTTAGACAGGCGCAAGCAGCGCAAAGCGGCGCGCGTCGCTTAGACAGGCGCAAGCAGCGCACAGCAACGCGCGTCGCGTAGACAGGCGCGAATAGCGCACAGCGGCGCGCGTCGCGTAGACAGGCGCGAATAGCGCACAGCTGCGAAAGTCGCGTAGGCAGGCGCGAGTAGCGCATACCAGCGTGTGCCACGTATGTAGACTGGTGCGAGTAGCGCACAGACTGGCGCGTGTAGCGCGCAGCGGCATGCGTTGCGGATCCCAGCGGTCGTCGCGGACGCTAGCACTACTTATCATCTCGACCTGGAACTAGTAGCATTGGGTTCAAATCACGTCAAAATAATTTGTACACAATCTGTTAGCAATAAATGTAACTGAAGCAAGTCATAATGTATTTCAATTTTTATAACTACGGACCTTCACAAGAACTTGAGAATGGCGGCAAACTAGCATCGCGTTACAACCGCTCTTTCCTTTTTGGTTATACGATTTAATAAATCAAATCAGCCTATGGCTGTTCATTGCTGGGAATAGGCCTCTATGATATCAGGTTGGTACACTAACAATAAAAGTGAGTTTAAGGAATTCCAGTTTCTGATGAAAGTTTCCTTAATGAAGGGAAACATCCCTCTGTCACAAGTTATGGTCATAATCGCAGTCAATAGTCGCGATTATTCGCTATTTTTCCAAGTCCTAATTTGCATGATGAAGTATAATGCCAAGTAATAATTTTGTCACGGCAAATCATAATCTCTTATCGCAAATAGTAGCTTGTCAGAGTCACAGTCTTATATCACAGTATCTTACATAGTCGTTAACTAATACATTTACAAGGAATAGATTCTTCAACAAGCAAATATTTGACACCAGAATAGAAATAAACATGAAACTGCTCACCAAAGTTAAGTAGGCATAGGCATCCAGAAAGTGCGTGCACTGTATTTTCTGTGACGGAAACAATCATCGTACTGCAGCTTCTACAGAAAACTCCATTTTCCGCTTTTGTATCGCCTTATAATGCACACGTTCTATCGCCACGTGGGACAATGTGGTTGCATCCCGCTTCTGATGTCGGAGTCAGGACGGACCGCGTGGGTTAATTCGTTGTCAGGAGCCGCTATCAGCATGTTGTAGGCACGAAATAAGGTTACAATCTTGTAGTACTGGTATTAATTTACTCACTTACAAACATTAAACTTAAATCACAGTTAACCACTCGGATTAAAACGGATGGAAACGCAGTAAGTTCGATACAGAAAGGTGACCTTTCACCAACGAGCCCTTTTCCAAAAGTGTCTGTTCTCTACCACGTCTCGTTCGAAAGTGTCCAGTTTGTGCGCTCCGCATAGCGCACATTCCCACTCCAAGCTAATTACATGACACAACACACATGACATGACAACTGACACCTGTCAGGCTGACAACGTCACCTTCTGTATCGACCTCACTCAAGCGAACTGCTTGACGTTTCCAAAACTGATAAGAGATGGCGTTTTAGTAAACTTAGAGTCATTAATTATCTTGGTTCTGCGACATATATATATTCATATATAGACATATATATATTAGGTATTCTAAGAGTAGATCCTATATCTAAGCACTAATAGGTACTACTTAAGCGAACTACTTAGGCTTAGGCAGGTACTATAGGTTGTAAATAATTTACGCCGCTATGCTACACGGTGGTATTAGTAGGTAGTGAAGTACTACAAGACACCGGCTGCTTGTAATGCCAGGTGGAGACGGCAGGCTTCCCTCAAATGCCCCTTGCTCGTGCAGTCCACGTATTTCAGGGTGTGGCTCCTACCATCGCTATAGCCGCTTTTAGCCCTTACTATACGACCCTGTCGTGAAATAGAACACGAAATAAGTTGCTGACAACGCGACAGACGCAGAGTGAAATGCTTTGCAAAAAGAAAAGGTGACTCACCAGTTTTCTGGGTAGAATGTAGCAAATATACTTTCATAACCTCAAACTATGGTGAGGAAAAAAAATATTATTTCTTGAGCAAAAACTGATTCGAGGCATAGGACAAAGAAAAAAGAACCGGCGAATCGTCGAGGTCTTCCACGCGGACCCGTTGGGATCCCGGGGTAACTAATACAGGCTCTTCTGCCTCTTCTAGTGGCTTCAGCGCCGCCTGCGACTACAGGCGGGTCACTAGGTGGGACGCTAGGCGTCCGTGATGGTTCGAGTGGATGGGCGTCGCTGCGGCGCGGCCGAGCCCGCGCACGTAGGGCGGCCGGCCACCGCGACGTCTCCGATCCGGTGAGGCTACAACCCGTCGCACGGCGAGGTCGAGCTCACTGGGGTTGACGCCAGTGAGCGCCCATCAGCCAGCGACGGGGAGCGGTCGTGTAGGTGTAGTAAAGAACCGGCTACCCCAAAGCAGGTCTTATATATATCTTCGCTCTGGAAATATTCTCGAAATCCTTTAACAAAACCTGTTTTTCTAATGCAATTCATGAGGTGCCACAGACACTCCTGTCATCACGTCAGCAAAGGCAACCACAGACCGCAAAGTAAAAAAGCGATGAATCCATTAGGGCGCCTTCACACGCTCAATGATGAACGGTCAAGCCCTCTACCAGATATTGCTGCATCTAAAGAAAACAAATGCTACAAGGGCACGAAGTCAATTTTGGAGTAACGAGTGTTGTGGAGTCCTATTATGAATATGGAAAATAATTCATCTTCGTATCGTTCCAAACTTCACCCACGTGACTGGTGGCTAGGACTGTGACACTCAAAGCCATTGTCTGCTGTCGCCATTAGAATTTTGAGTCATCCACCATTACGAGTATCAGCCGCTAGTGAGAGAAATTGGTCTTTGTTTGGGCAGACTCACACCAAAGACTGCAACCGTTTGACAGCTAATTTTTGTTATCGTCCCAATTGATGTACCAGACGACGTTCAGGTTGAGGATTGCAATAGTGATTTTGAATTGTAGAAACCTTTTTTTTGTAAATATAGTTAATAATAAATAAAGTAAAATTATAATAAACTGCCATTATTATTGTTTTTTTTCTTTCATTCACTGTAATTTATGAAAAATACATTGATTAATACACGTATTTTACATGTAAATTTGTATTTTTCAAATAGCCCTAAATTTGTATTATTACAAAGCTACATAGGTATATTTTACTGGATAGTTTCAAAGTTGCGAAAATTACAAATGAGTATCTTTTGCCATTTTCATCCCTCATGACCTGCATTAGCGAGCAGACTCGACTGTGCTTATGTTAGTCATTGCTGCAGGCTCACTACGTCTGTGGTACAGCTGCAGTTTTGAATGAGTTAAAGTACTTACTTAATAATAATGTACAGTTCAATTTTGTATGGAAATAAACATAATTAATTAATCTATTCACTAACATAGTTTTAAGTTCATTTGTTACTAACACATTATGTGTCGTTGTTGCTTAAATAAATAAATTTTATTATTATTTATTATTATAATGTGTACCTATCTCACAAGTAATACATAAAATTATATTGTTTATTGCGATTGCCACGTCGATCTACTTTTTTTAAACTTTGAAGATTGTTAATATTGATTATATGGATACAATAAGATGTTGTTGAGTTAGCTAAATACGTAAAATTAAAGACAGAAGGTCCCTTATGTAGGGACCGAAGAAAATAATCGACTTAGTAATTACATGAATCTCACTACTTTTTACGGTAGAAGACCCTGAAGAAGTTGCGAAACTTGTTTTTTTTTTAAAGTAATGTTTTTGATGGGATCGCATTTCTTTTTAAATTGCTGTCGTGTACATATCAGCGTCAATGCAGGGTTCGCCGCGGCTTTCACAAGTATTAAATGCAACTCACCCCAATGTGCTACTGCATAGGTACCTATTCAATTATAGCAAGTCTAATAACCCAGGACGACTTAATATGGCAATAACCCAGGACGACTTAATATGTCCTTGTACATAGGGTATGACAGAGAATGATGTAAGCATGAACCATTGCCTGTTATAGGGACCACCCAGTCACAGTATAACCAGTATTGTAACTCCATACAAACGGACAAAGCGCGAGCCATACCTACGCTCTTCGTTTTCGGCAGGAAAGCACGCAACCCGTCGTCCACCGTAGCGAATGTGCCGAGGAGACATTGGACGGTGTGTCGTTTTTAAAATCGGCCTCTGATCTACTCGATATTCCAACGAGGAATAAAGCTGGCAAATGTCTCAGACCAGACTCTTCTCCGGAATCGGTACTTCAAACATTTGAAGATAAAATAATGAATGTGCTTACGACCTGGGCACCAATTCTCGCTTCACACGACATGAATGCGTGGACGGAAATCGGCGGGTGTCGCGTCGCCTGTCTCATATTTAGGAACGGCGAAACATGAGACGGGTGACGTTTCACCCGTAAATTTGCGTCCACGCATTCACGTCGTGTGGTCGAGAATCGGCGCCGCGCCCTGGACCCCAATTCTCCGCCACACGGATTGAATCCGTGGCCGACAATTTCCGCGATAAATGTCATCTTTCTCTTGATATGCCGTTTTGCCTATTCTCGGAGAGTCGTGGGCGACAATTGTCTGGCTGTTTTCACCCGGATTACGTCGCATGATACATATCACACGTATTTCCTAAGTCGTATGGAATTTTATCTGTAATCCCACACTTCTGTTCTGTCACTAGTTTTAAGTTTATATTTACCTAGTTAAAAGTTAATTTTCAAACGACAGTGTTTTCAATCGTAACGCAACAATTAGTCAATAACTGAAAATGGTAGGTAGGTACGCCACGGAGCTGGAGGTGCATTACGTGAAGAGTAGAGGAGTTTGATTTACTCGATGTTTATTTACGAATAGGCTATACAACTTTGTGAAGTTCAAGGCAAGTATTTAGCCACAGTCTAGTATAATTGGGGTTTGGTCTATCTATACAGACAGTAGAACACACTGTTGATAACATAATCACCATTACATGTTTCTATAATATATGTCTTTAGTCCACCATCTTGAAGTGTCTTGATAGTCTACTATTACAATTTAAAGCCCGGTATAAACAAAGACAGTAGCAATGAATGCAGACGTTTATAGAAGAATAGTTTCTTAGGCTGCTCTGAAGACAAACTTTCTGTGACACAAACTGCCGCTTGGCGGCGTAGCAGTCGCAGCGCGGCAGCCATTTTTAATTTTTCGGAGCAAAAGAATAAAATCAATCATTGTAAATAATATAAATATATTAGGTGCTTACATATGAAATTGGCGTTTTGTATAGGAGGAACAAAAAGTCGAATATTTTTAAATATAATATATTTAATTAATCAAAGTATGAACCATTGTTTTCTATGCATTTTTGCCATCTCATAGGTAGTTCATTGATCCCTTTACTAAAAAAACCAGTCGGACGGGAATCAATAAAATCTGTGAAGGCGATTTGGACTGCCCCATCAGAGTTGAATTTTTTCCCTTGCAAGAAGTTGTCCAAATTTCGAAAAAAATGGTAATCTGTTGGAGCAAGATCCGGGGAGTACGGAGGATGTTTTAGACATTCCAATTGAAGCTCTTCTAATTTGGTAGCCGTCTGTTGTGCAGTGTGTGGTCTAGCGTTGTCGTGAAGCAGCAGTGGTGTGGAGCGATTGACCAGCCTAGGTTGTTTAGCCGCTAGCTTTTCCATCATGGTTTGCAATTGCTGACACGACATCAGCCGTAATAGTCTGGCCAGATTTGAGAAAACTGAAATGAACAATACCGGCACTAGTCCACCAAACGCTTACAAGACAAAGACATTAACACAGCTATAAAAAACCTACAAGAAGATTTTACGTCATTGGCGAAATGGTCACATGATGCTGGACTAGTGCTGAATGCTGAGAAAACAAAATTAATGTATATCAGCTCCAGCCAAAATCGCAGTAATCAAATTCCTACAATCATAGCACATAATCATGATTGCCTACATAAAAATCGACAAAACTGTAAATGTAATAAAATTGAGGTAGTTAGTGAACACAAATATTTGGGATTATTAATAGACGACCGACTAAAGTGGACACATCATATTAACTTGGTAAGTGACAAATTACGGGCATTACTGGCTAAATTCAGAATAGTAAAACAGCGAATTCCATATACAACAATTTTACAACTATATAAATCGCTGGGAGAAACAATAATACATTATGGCTTGAGTAGTTACGGTAGAACTTTTAAAACGCACTTAGATCAAATATATGGCCTACAGTTGCGTATCTTGAAGACAATCGTACCAGAGAAGATTAAGACTACATTTAAAGACAATTGTGATATTGAATTATTTCGGCACTGTAAATTGCTACCCATAAACTACCAAATAAAATACTTATTACTCAAAGAAAATTATTTTAACAAGTCATTCCTGAATATTGTTGAACGACATAAAAATACACGTAGTGCAGACAGGACCACATACTTGGTTCCTGGGTACTGTAACTTGTACGGTAAACAAATGCTGCAATATCAAATACCTAAATTAATCAATGACCTACCAGAAAAACTTAAACAAATAATAACAGAATCAAATATTAAACGAAAATTAAAATGTCATTTTTTGTCTAAATTACTCTAAATAAATAAAATGTACTGTGTAAAATTTTGAAATCATATACCTTTTTTTATAAAAATATAATTAAAATTAAATAAAAGAAGACATCACTGCAGTAAGCAACTTTCACTATGGCCGGTACATGGATGGGCGACTACGTTTTGACATTTATGTACTCCGAGCGCTTTCCGTGCTCTGAAGGCGTGTCAGGCCGTTGGACCCGGTTCACGGTAAAATGTTTACGTTTGCGGTGACCACCGGTACATCTGGTGGGCCGTATGCTTGTCTGCCATCTTAGTGGTATACAAATAAAAAAAAAAAACGTTTTTACTGCAAATTACTTTATTTTGTATTGGATACAAAAGAACTGAACACATTTATTTTTAAATAGTATTTGACCCGTACCGGTGTGGAGCGTCGAATTGGGCGCCCGTGTGTTTTCATAAACATTTAAATCTACCCTACCTATTATGTCACACAAAGATGCAAGCACTGATGCTAGTTGGCTGGCGAATTTTTTATTAAAATTATTAAAGCCTACTACCTACCCGCTTTATATGGGTTAATGTTGCATGAGAAAGAATAAACAACTTATGTAACCGCTCAAAATAATACGTACCTAGTACATACATAAAATTGCGTTTTGTGTAATCTGTGGTTTTGTAATGGGTATCATTGTGTTCTGTTATTGTTTTATTATTGAATCTTCTTGATACGACGATGAAGCGTAACGTGTACAGAAAATTCAGTAATGGATTATGCTACACGTATAGGTTTAAATTTTAGCTTGTAACAAATATTGTAATCGTTTTAAAATAAAATAAATAAATAAAAAAGCGGGGAAAAAAAAAAAAAAAAAAAAAAAAAAAAAAAAAAAAGTAACTTTTTTGGGGTTAATTTTTGCTTGGGGCAGGATTTGGCTGGCTGGCCAGGATCCAACCATTGCGCTGAGCGCTTTCGATTATCGTAAAGAATCCACTTTT
Organism: Miltochrista miniata; assembly: GCA_933228765.1. Lineage (NCBI taxonomy): Eukaryota > Metazoa > Arthropoda > Insecta > Lepidoptera > Erebidae > Miltochrista > Miltochrista miniata. Next base: position 10,597,575 of record OW121772.1, read on the forward strand.
CGTCACAGGTAATGATTCGTTTTAAAATACCTTCATTATTGTGCCGGTTCAGTAATGTAACGCAGCAGTCGACGCGCTTTTGCCGGTTTGCTTCAGTCAATTCGTGAGGTACCCACCTTTCAAGCTTTTTAATCTTCCCAATTTGCTTCAAGTGAATTAAAACAGTTTTATCACTAACACCGCAGCCTGCAGCTAACTCGGACGTGGTTTGCGATGGATCCGCTTCCACAATAGCCTTCAATACTTCATTATCAACTTGAGTCTCAGGCCGTCCACGGGGCTTGTTCTGCAGGTCGACATTTCCTGAACGAAAACGTTGGAACCAAAAACGAACTGTGTTTTCTTTTGCAACATGACCGCCATACACATCATTCACCCTTCTAGTCGTTTCCGCAGCACTAGTGCCACGGCGGAACTCGTACTCGTAAATAATGCGATATTTTAAGTTTTCCATTTTGTAAAATGAGTGACGCAAACAGAAAAAAAACAGAAGAAAAAAACAAATGAATGACGGTCATCGAAGGATAAATACATGAGTAAATAGCTGGGAAAATTTGAATTTGGAATTCCTTACCAAAGAGGAGAAAATCGTAATTAAAGTGGCCAGTACGAAAAACGCCAATTTGATGTGTAAGCACCTAATATTATGTTTTAATTTAAAAGACGTGAAATATTTTTTTAAATAAATCCCGGAATTTAGTCGATTAAAAATGTAAAAAATGTGCCTACTAGTTTTTGACTATTAACTGCGACAGTGAAATGCGACGACAGCGCCGCCAAATAGGAACTACATGAGCTGGGGGCATGCTCCCAACAAAATTGGTACAAAAAATCCTTAAGAAGTGTTATTCTAGTATACGTCTGTATTCATTGACAGTAGGTACCTACCTATAACATGTTGTTAGCATAATGAAGAATGTTCACTAATTTTGAATTTTAGCTTATTGTATTCTCCGTCAAAAATAAAAAATATATGCGAAAGAATTATTTTGATACGTCAATTACTTCTCAAGTTATAGAATTTAAAGTGAGTCCGCGACCGCTGGCCCGCGCTCGCACTGTATGACGTCACGTAATAACAGTCGCTCAGTCCGTTTGCGCTATTCAGTACCGCTGACTTACGTTTCCCTAAAGATTCATTGATATGCCTAATCCTAGTGCTCGGAAATCCTGTGTTGTACCAAAATGTACAAGTACTACTATCAAGAAGCCGGAAAAGTAGTTTTTCCTAGTTCCAAAGGACTTAAAACTGCAGAAAAAGTAGATAAATGCAATGAAGAGCATCTCTTTTAACTTGGATATAGACTATAGCATCTCACCATAGCTTTCTCTTGGTGATCTGAAAAAGTTATACATAAACAGAAAATGTTTACACCTTATGTACTTAGGTACTTATTTAATGTTACAGAATTATTGGCATATTTATTATTTTCATAAGATACTGCCATTATTTTGATGTACCACGTTTGACAGTCACAAATGTCAACATCAAACGTCACGACGAACTGGTCATCTCACGACTTCCCTAAGGAAATCGGGGGGTAACTGTAACTAGGCAACGCCTATTTCAGTAGAGTAAACGCCGCCTGCGAATACAGGCGGGTCGCTGGGTGGGTATCAAACGTCAAAATAGTGAACAACGACCATAATAAATGTCGGGCTTCTGAATGAAATGCCAGTCTGAGGCAGACGCGATTTGTGACAACACTAAGGTCAGTAAAACTTTGTTTGTGATTATCGGTTGAGGAGTAAATTAGTAGTAAGGTTTAATAAATTTTGTTAAAATATTGTGATTCGTTTGATTTATCTTCCTTCTGCGATGTCTGTAACATCTCAGAAGTGGAATATCTCGAAATAAAACAATATTTCGTTATAATCCACCCCACAAGCACGGTGGCCATCATTGATAAATGAAGTGAAAGAAACTATTTTGATTTAAAAATACAGTATTCTATAGATAAAGTAGCCTCATTGACATAGTAAAACACATTTCTTGTGAAGATTTTTATCGCGGTTTGATGGATGGAAAAGGATTTTATTCGGATTCACCTACTTGACCTCAGTAGAATCTAATAAATAAAACTTATGTGATGTTGAGTTATATGAAAAATATAAATAACTAGCGGTACCCTGCCACGCTTTGCTGTGACATTTTTTATGGTGGTTTTATGTACCTATGAGAAATGAGTAACAAACTAAATGATGGGTACATTTAAAAAAAAATGTGTGCGTGTACTATTGTACACACGTAAGAAGTGAAACTTCTTCATGACCTTATTTTTCGAAAGAAATATCATGAAATATACATAGGAGTTAGTAGTCCAACAGTCCAAAAGTTCAAAAGTCCAAAGTCGAAAAGTCATTAAGTCAAAAAGTAAAAAAATCAAAAAGTCAAAAAGTCAAAAAGTCAAAAAGTCAAATTTCAAAAAGTCGAAAGTCAAAAAGTCAAAAAATCAAAAAGTCAAAAAGTCAAAAAGTCCAAAATCCAATAGTCCAAAAGTCCAAAAGTTCAATAGTCTAAAAGTTCAAAAGTCCAAATGTCCAAAACTACAAAGTCTAAAAATCTAAAATTCTAAAAGTCCAAAAGTCCAAAATTCTAAAGTCCAAAACTCCAAAAATTCCAACAGTAAAAAACTTCAAAAGTATAAGAGTCCAAAAGTCCAAAGTCCAAAAGTCCTAAACTCCAAAGTCTAAAGTCCAAAACTCCAAAACTCCACAACTCCAAAACTCCAAAACTCCAACTCCAAAAGTCCAAAAGTCCAAAAGGTCAAGAGCCCAAAACTCCAAAAGTCCAAAAGTCCAAAAGTACAAAAGTCCAAAAGTCCAAAAGTCCAAAAGTCTAAAATTCTAAAAGTCCAAAAGTCCAAAACTCCATAACTCCAAAACTCCAAAACTCCAAAATTCCAAAATTCCAAAATTCCAAAAGACCAAAGTCTAAAGTCCAAAACTCCAAAATTCCAAAAGTCCAAAATTACATAAGTATAAAAGTCCAAAAGTCCAAAGTCCAAAAGTTCAAAGCTCCAAGAGTCCAAAACTCCAAAACGCCAAAACTCTACAATTCCAAAACTCCAAAACTCCAAAACTCCAACTCCAAAAGTTCAAAAGTCCAAAAGGTCAAAAGCCCAAAACTCCAAAAGTCCAAAAGTACAAAAGTCCAAAAGTCCAAAAGTCTAAAAGTCCAAAACTCCAAAGTCTAAAAGTCTAAAATTCTAAAAGTCCAAAAGTCCAAAACTCCAAAACTCCAAAATTTCAAAAGTCTAAAGTCCAACACTCCAAAATTCCGAATGTCCAAAATGTTCAAAAATAACATGCAAAACATATCTGACCTCTTTATTAGGTAAGTACTCTCTTTTATTATTCTGAATGCAAGGAGGCCGCAATCAAACTTCTCTTAAAAATCATCAATCTGGTAGGTACTTTCTAAATAGGTTGTTTATAATATTTTGTTCTGAAGCTGGCAGAGTATAATTAAAAAAAAACGACCAGCGCCATCTATTGGTAAAATCACTTTTTAAAGCTGTTTTATTCTTATTGCTGTTATAATAAGTGTATAAAGTAGCCTAAAACCATCTCTGAATTCTATTGTATATCGTGTCCAACTTTGAGCTCAGTCGATTCAGTAAATTTTGAGTTTTTAATAGATACTTAAACGCACACGACATTTTTATATATATAGATTTTAATATTTACATACTTAACAAGTCAGGAATATAAAAATAAATTATAATTTTTGCCCGAATTAGTTAAGATGCAAATGGATTTATACTTTTAGTCTACCCTATTTTTTCGTCTCGATTTCATAATACGGTTTTTCTTAACTTGTGATAAAACGGTTATCAGATTATAGTGACGCATACGGGATAAAATCTAATACTAAGTTAATTTTCGAGATTTCAGAGAATGAGCGACCACGGTTCTGTAACGAACTCTCCTGAACACCGGGTACATTTGCGACGAAAATGGAGTGGCAGCCGTCGCCAGGTTTACACTCCTTCAAGACTACGATCGAGAACTACTATCTACTACTGTCTTCAATGAAGTCTGACTGCGAACAGCAGGCGGTCTTTGCGGCAGCAGCAGGTTTTGCTCTTTAGCAAAAAAAAAACTTGAGAGGTGTCAAGGGACACCCGAATGGAACGAAGTTCCTTTCAATTAATTAGTGCAGGAATTGTAATAAAATTTTATTTTAACAGAAACAGAAACAGAAACAGAAACAGAAACAGAATCAGAATCGAAAACGAAAACGAAAACGAAAACGAAAACGAAAACGAAAACGAAAACGAAAACGAAAACGAAAACGAAAACGAAAACGAAAACGAAAACGAAAACGAAAACGAAAACGAAAACGAAAACGAAAACGAAAACGAAAACGAAAACGAAAACGAAAACGAAAACGAAAACGAAAACGAAAACGAAAACGAAAACGAAAACGAAAACGAAAACGAAAACGAAAACGAAAACGAAAACGAAAACGAAAACGAAAACGAAAACGAAAACGAAAACGAAAACGAAAACGAAAACGAAAACGAAAACGAAAACGAAAACGAAAACGAAAACGAAAACGAAAACGAAAACGAAAACGAAAACGAAAACGAAAACGAAAACGAAAACGAAAACGAAAACGAAAACGAAAACGAAAACGAAAACGAAAACGAAAACGAAAACGAAAACGAAAACGAAAACGAAAACGAAAACGAAAACGAAAACGAAAACGAAAACGAAAACGAAAACGAAAACGAAAACGAAAACGAAAACGAAAACGAAAACGAAAACGAAAACGAAAACGAAAACGAAAACGAAAACGAAAACGAAAACGAAAACGAAAACGAAAACGAAAACGAAAACGAAAACGAAAACGAAAACGAAAACGAAAACGAAAACGAAAACGAAAACGAAAACGAAAACGAAAACGAAAACAAAAACAATAATTAGTGAAGGAATTGTAATATATTTTTTTTTTAATTAATAATAATATTTTTTTTATTATTAACCCCCATTTTATTACCCCCCCTCCCCCCATCCCCCCCTCCACATTCCCCCCTCCCCCCCTTCCCCCGTTCCCCCCTTCCCCTATATTAATTCCCCCCCCATATTAAAGGAGGGTAGAGGTACCTCCTTTAATATGGGGCTCATACTAGGTATAGCAAAAATTATGTCACAGAGTACATCTATTTGGGCCATTTAATATCCATGAAATCCTGTACAGAAAAGGAAATTGACCGCAGAATAAAAAGTACATGGAACAAGTACTAGGCTATGAAGGAAATTTTCAAAGGTAACATGCCCACTAAATTGAAAACGAAAGCCATGAATATCTGCTTAATGCCTGTTCTTAGCTATGGATGCCAGACCTGGACACTCAAAAAATCCATGTTAAATAAAATAAGAAGCTGCCAGAGAGGAATAAAACGGAGTTACATGAACATCAAACTTAAAGATAGAGTCAAGAGCTCACTAATAAGGAAGAGAACAAAGGCAAGAGATGCAGTCCAACAGGTTCTATCGCTGAAATGGAAGTGGGCAGGTCATATCCAGAGAGTCAGGGATCACAGATGGACACAAATTATAAATAGCTGGTACCCAATATACAAAAAAAGACGAAAGGGTCGTCCACCCAAAAGATGGAGTGACGACCTCACAAAAGTAGCGGGAAAGCTATGGACCAGACTAGCGAGAGATAGAGTTGCCTGGAATAATTTGGAGGAGGCTTTTACCGCAGAAGGCGGCCCTTACACCTAACACTACTAACTTAGTATAAGTACAAAACTAACAAATTTCTTAAGCACACTGTAAAAAAAAAAAAAAAAAGAATCTAAATAGGATCTATTTATATGTGTAAGGGAAATAAATAAAGCTTATTATTATTATTATACTATAGCAAAAACATATAAACGGCCGAATTGAGTAACCTCCTCCTTTTTTGAAGTCGGTTAAAAACGTGTCGTTACAACTTTTCGTGAGAATTTTTTCCGTCTAGCCCCCTTTCACAACGCGCGATAAGGAACTTCGTTCCAAAAACAAAAACAAAAATTATTGAAGGAATTGTAATAAAATTTTATTTTTTTTAATTATTAATTTTTTTTTTTTTATTAACCCCCATTTTATTAACTCCCCTACCCCTTCCACCTACCCCCCCCCTTTCCCCCCTCGCCCCCTTCCCCCCCTATTACCCCCATATTAAAGGATGGTAGAGGTACCTCTACCCTCCATACTACAGCAAAAACATATAAACGGCCGAATTGAGTAACCTCCTCCTTTTTTGAAGTCGGTTAAAAAAGTGTTGTTACAACTTTTCGTGAGATTTTTTTCCGTCTAGCCCCCTTTCACAACGCGCGATAAGGAACTTCGTTCCAAAAAAAATTACGATCCCGAGAAAATTTGATTCAATCGCGGCGAGCGGGAACCTACGCGACTGTCGGCAGCCAACTGGCGAACGATCCTCATGGCGAGGTGAGGTAAGCTAGAAATAAAGAAGAAACATGGTTAAAGAAATACACTCATTTGCAAAAAAACGGGCACCTAAGCAATAAACCATTTCAAATGTTAATATTGCTTTGTTTGATAATTATAGGTAGTTTTATCCTCACAATTTGGTAAATTAATAAGAAAATAATCGTTTTCATCAGTATTTCATAAAATTTTGTTACAATTTATGGGAAATAATGCTAAACCTCGCTAGTAGTGTATGTTCGCTAGTAGTGCATATGCTCATGAAGTAAAATAAAAAAGTTTTATTGTTTGTTTTTCTTTAATAAAGTAAAAGCAGATAAATGTTTAGTATCGAGTGTGACCCCCTCTAGCTAAAATCACAGCTTGAATTCGTCTGGGCATGCTAGCCAGTATATCCCGGATACTTGCTTGCGGAATACGTTCCCACTCCGCAGTAATCACATTCTTCAGCTCTCTGATGGTCTGCGGAGCCGGGTGTACTGATCTCACACGCCGTTTTAGAACGTCCCAGATATGTTCTATGGGATTGAGGTCAGGACTTCGAGCTGGCCAATCCAAACGACGAATGCCGACCTCTTGTACATACGCATTAACATCGCGGGATCGGTGGGCGCGACCATTGTCGTCCATAAAAATCGAGTCTTGACCTAGAGCGGCCAATGCGGGTTGTGCATGAGGAATTACAACTTCCGTTATGTATCGACGCCCAGTCAGTGAGCCGTTTTCAATGAAGACTAACTCTGTACGTTCCATTGAATTTATTCCTGCCCAAAACATAACAGAGCCCCCACCATAAGGTGTGATTTCTTCGAAACATGCATCTGCAAAGCGCTCTCCTTGTCTTCTTAGCACTCGCCGACGTCGATCTTCACCGAACAGAGATATCCTGGCTTCATCAGAGAACAAAACCCTATTCCAATCTTCTTGAGTCCATGATTCACAATTTCTAGCGAACCTAAGCCTGTGAACTCTGTCCTCACGGAGTAATTTGGGGCCGCGAGCCGGGCGTGACTGCGTATATTGGCAGCGAGAAGCCTCCTCCTGACCGTCCATAGACTAATATGCACATTTCTTACTTCTTGGAGGTTGTTCTTAAGATCCACATACGAAGATTTGCGATTTCTCAATGCGCGACTCACAAGAAAACGATCATCCCGTGGTTGGGTACATGGTTTTCTTCCAGAACCAGGCCTTCTCTCGACGGAACCAGTCTCCTGATATCGCTGCCAGGTCCTTTGGACCGTCGAGCGACTAACATTTAGCCTCCTAGCCACGAAACATTGGCTGCAACCCTCTTCAAGCAGCGCGATAATTTTGGTAGCTTTTACCACTATATCTACCATTTTTGATACAGCCAAACAGCAATAAATAAAGCTTTGACAGTCAAGGATATGAAATTAATCGATAAAAATTGAATAAAAGTTGTGAAAGTCGATGTTAACTTCTGGAACTTCGCGCCTAAAATGTAGGATAAAAAGGGGTTTTCTGTAAAAATGAGCATCAAATGAAAATTTGAATTTACAACGTACTTTTTTAAATACCACGGCATTTTTAAAACCGGCCAGTAACGTGTAGAAACGATTTAAACCTTTTTGGTATTGTATCTTTTTAAAGATGAATGAAAATCAAAACCGCCCGTTTTTTTTGCAAATGAGTGTATATTTATTACTAGCTGACCCGCGCAACTTCGTTTGCGCCACATAAGAGAGTATATTACCTGTTCCCTTCGCATTTACTACTGTCGCGTTGCGTTTACTCTTGAGAGCGTTTACACGTGAGAGAGAGAGAGAGAGAGAGAGAGAAAGAGAGAGAGAGAGAGAGAGAAAGAGAGAGAGAGAGAGAGAGAGAGAGAGAGAAAGAGAGAGAGAGAGAGAGAGAGAGAAAAAAGGTTTCTCGTCGCGTGTATTCCCGTGGCATTAATGTAGAAAATAATGATTGCCATTAAAATGGTTATTGTGCACCAACCCAAAGATAGACACAAGCTATCGCGCAATTTTTTTAGAACTTTTTTAAGAGAAACAATTTCGTACTACATATTTTTTACATAACTATGAATATTTACGCAGCACACGCAACGAAGCTCTCAAAAGGAATAACTTTCCCCCGTTTTTAAAACATTTACTATTACTGCTCTGCTTCTATTCGTTGTAGCGTGATGCTATAAACTATGGCCTATGACACTCCACAATAACGTAGCTTTCTATTGGTGAAAGAATTTTTAAAATCGGTTCAGTAGATCCCGAAATTACCCCTTACAATTTAACAAACACACAAACTTTACCTCTTTATAATATTAGTATAGAAGTATAGATGACTGTTGTGATATCAGATTGAGGATCTATATTTATTTATAGTATGCGTTGAAAAGAGTGATGAGCGGGAATGAACTTTCTGTAATTGAAAATACACCATTTCTATATCAGCGATCACGGTGATTGAGTACATGCGTGAGTTTAATCGATCGATTCAAGAGATAAAGAATATTGATTCGTTAATTTGAACCTGTAAATTGTGTCGTTAAGCGATTTCCGACTTATAGTTCCATAACCATTATCAATATGATACGCCTCCTTGAGGTAGGTATGTCATGGCGACAGACAGGGCCGTCTTTATCCTATTGGAGGCCCTGGGCATATTAGGATAATGGGGCCCTATGACTTTGACAGGACACTATTTTCATAGAATATACAAAGAAAGTAGATAAACCATGTTAAACATTTATTTTTAATAACAACTAGCGGTTCCCTGCTACGCTTCGCTGTGACTTTTTTTGTGGTCGTTTCATGTACCTATGAGAAATGAGTAACGTTTTCGAAACATTCTTGATTGCTGCTCCGCTCCTGTTCGTCTTAGCGTGATGTTATATAGCCTATAGCCATCCTCGATAAATGGACTGTCAAACTCAACAGAGTATACTGTATGTCGCTTGTCAACAGGTTTTTCCTTTTCATCTTCAAATGCGCATGCAAAAAAAAGGCATCGAGTTTTGTCATCAAGTTTGTGTTTTGATGATCTTAAAGTATGAACAGTGGAGGGCCCAGCGGACGGAGCACGTTTTGTCAGATCAGCCTTTATACTGTCTGGTCTAGTGTAGTCTTTACGACAAGATGTGTGAACCCTCAGCGACTTCAAATCCTTAAGTTGGGAGCTCTTTCGAGGTATTAAAGGATAGGGCAAGATTAAATGATGCCTAAGCTATAGGTAATTGATTAATAAACATGGAAAATTGATTAAACTAATAAAGCTTTGACTTGAATTAAAAATGCCTATTTGTACTAATTTAGAATTACAATACAATTTTTTATTTATTACACTTTATTATTATAATTTTAAACAGCTCATCGTATGCTAAACAACTCGAGTCCTTTAATAAAAACTTGCGACTAAGTTGTGAGTCTTTTAAGTCCATTTATATCCGAGTCGTATTATAACAAAATTTGTTTAAAAAAAAATAGTTTAATTAATTATAAATGAACAAAATACGATCTAAAAATTTAAATGTTCGAACAGTCAAGAACTAACGAAGAACTTACTAATAATAGTAATAATTAGAAAAAAATCAAGTGGGGCCAAATTCACTGAGTGATGTATCGATGCAGTGAATCGATCCAGTACTACGCATCGATTTAAAAGATCGATTTTTTGGCTGGAAAAACCGATTTTTCGATTAATCGATTTCAGATCGCCATCCCTATAACAGACACGGATTGTACTTGCTGAGGTTGTTTTTCAAATTTTTAATTAATTAATTTGTTTTTGGTACATACGTCTGATAATTAATACGCTTTTATTAGGTCGTCGTGTATGTAACTAACAATGTAATGGAATCTAAGGAAACTAATTTAACCATCTTCCAAGGATCGTACGTAGCGTCATGAAAATTGGCAGCTGTATGTAGTTCTGATGACAATACAATAATATGGTACTGTCGAACTGATCTAATGATGGGGCACGGAAACTTCATGATGGAGCCAATGGAATCTAAGGTAGCTAGGTATATAATTTTATTAAAAAATCACAGAAAATCTTTACTGTGGTTTTTGAAGGCCGTCGTACGCCTAGTGACTAGGGTCTAGGACTAGGGACTTTGTATTTGGTCTGAGGGGGCCCTTTCGATCGCGGGGCCCTGGGCAAGTGCCCATAGTGCCCAGTGGAAAAGACGGCCCTGGCGACAGACGGGTGTATTGTGGGTGCTTTGAGGAAGACTCACCGTCGACCTTCTTTAGGAGCCATTTTCGAAATATGTGATCCTTGATCGATATGATTTTGAATTATATTATTATAATTAAAGCGTAGGTCGGGGTTAGCTTCTAACTTTTTCTCTAAAGTAAGGAACTGGCGTTTTGCGGTGGAACCCGAGGTGAATCAGTGTGATCAGAGTGGCGATCGATGTCATTTCGAGTAAGAGTTGAAATAAAAATGTGTCACAGACTTTGTAATGTTTGTTAATAGGGACACTTTCGAGTTATCAAAAGCGTTGCGTAAGCGTTTCAAGCGAAGGAGTTAGTTGCGTTGAGCAAAATTAAGTTTTGTTGTACTTAGCGCAGCGAGAAGCGAACGTTTTTATTTTTGAGTGTGCGTCGTGTGTGATTGTTGCGAGCGAGTGTTTGATAGTTGCGCGTGTGAGAGTATTGTGAGAGATGTATGCGAGGACGAAAATAAAACCGCGGTACATTGCTGTGCGTGGATTGATTATGAGCGATGTGAGATCAAGGCAAGTGATTTCGTTCGTATGTTGTGTATTGGCAAATTGTCAATTTTAATCTTGGTAAGACAAATCCTGCATTACAGAACTGTTCTGGGAAGAAATTTATTGATTTTATTCAACGTTCAAAGTCTTTATTGCATACATAAAATGTGAAATCTCTAGTGTAAATTTGATCCTAGTGGTTAACAAATTAAATAAGGTTACCGTACACAATGGTTTGACGTTTTTTTAAAGAATTAATTGATATATTTATTTTAGGTCGTTAAAATTATAATTGTAATGAGGTAGGTAGGTACTGCGTTGAAAATGACTAAGTTTAGCAAGGTATAGTTAGCATTACATTTTAATAAACAATTTCTATTTTGTTAAAAAAACTCATATACATATATTATATCCGATGAACAAACTACATTTTTAATGTGAATTCGATATAAAAAAGGTCTTGTTTTGTGTACTAAGTACTTAAGTTTTGAATTAGACATGTTTAGTTAATCAATTGGTTTTCACGTAGGTAGCATTCAATTTCCTGAAATGCAATTGGTTGATTAGTGGAGTTACCCAGCCTACAGAAAGGTTATAAAGATGTGCATTAAAAATATCCCTTTAAATATGCAGCTATATTCCTAGTCCGTATAACTGCTCAACGCGCGAGTTAAGGAACCCCAAAACCCTAACATCAGCTTCATCAGCTGAATATTTGATAGACGTCAGCACTATTACCCCAGACTTGCGTCTATTGGTAACGTGCTGAATTAGCAATAAGATAGTATATAAGATTGGCATTTTGTTAAATTTAAGCAATTACTGTTACGCTGTTCTTCTGAAATAAAGTATTTTTTTAAAACTACTCGCTGTCGGCAACTTAATTGGCGCTGAGGACAGGATCCTTGTAGTCAGTGTTCACGTATCCAGATCTACAAGAAGCTCTGACGTCCGTCTCTACGGTTAGGCAAGGATCTGAACAAATAAATTTATTGAGGAGCCATCAGTGACAGAGCCAGCCAGCAGTAATTCACGGAGGACATGTGGAAAGCTGCGGAACCGTGAGTAAATCTTTTCACCATTCCTTTCAGCTCTCCCTATTGTTTCCACCTTGTTATAACTTTGTGTGTGTGTATTATTAGGGATTGGACAACGCCATAATAATATTCGCATAGGTTATTAGTGTATTAGGACGTTAATTTACGTTATTTTATTTAGGTACCATAGTATTTGTTTTTCTCTCTTTTAGTTTAAAAATTTTCTTTATTAAAATGGAAGGAATAGTCCGTGTCCCGCAAGAGATGATAAAGAGCATCCCTCTATTCAGTGGCGAGGCGCGAACACTCCCTTTATATATTAAGAAGTGTGAATTCATATTAAAAACCTTTTCCGGTAGTGCAGAACAGAACGAATACCTATTCCATGTTCTCACGAGTAGGTTATCAGGCGAAGCAGCTATTTTAATAGGTGAAAGGGACTCCATAGAAAACTGGCAACAATTAAATCATTTACTCAGCCAGCACTTTGGTGACCCGCGAACAGAGTGTCGAGTGCGAGTTTTTTTCTTATGCGTTTACGAGCAAGTTTTCGTGAATTTGTATTCATATAGAGCTGTGCTGCTCTATATGAATCTTCTCTTCTCTTCATCTTGAAACATTGATTGTGTGAGTCAGTTTTGCACGTCCTTGTCGCAAGCCCCGCCCATTGTCGACACTGGGTCTCACGAGGATGATGATAATGGCACTTCATTGGTTGTTTAAAAGTTTGCCCAAGTGCGAGTTGCAATTTTGACATTTCGTTTCGTAAACTTTGGTTTACGTGATCGAATACGCTGTCACTTAAAATTTCCTAGTGAAACCACAGTGACTACGTTTAGGTACGTGTTGTTATTAAAGCTTAAATATGATTTTAAAATATGATTTTAAAAAATGTATTTTTTCGCGTGGAGGATGCTTGCTGTTGCTACGGAATAAGATAATCGACAATATTCTATCTATCTAACACAAGGATGGAGGCAAGAGCTCGGGCTTCCTTGAATGGAGACAGTTTGGTGTTCTTTACCTACATAAAACACAAAAAATGTGCAGTTTTTATATTCAACAAGTGCCAGAAGCGTTACCTACTGTGTACCAGAATTTTAAGGGCTTTGTAGGTAGGTACATTAAACACAGCCACACAATGTTTTATTGGCCTCGGGATCTAAGTTCTAATTCCTATATAAATTTCAGAAACGTGAAAGTGATTCTAATATATGGCTATTTCTCCTGGTTGCTTAAATTTGATGGTCACACGCTTATATTTTCTAAACCGTATGAGTTAGAAAGAAATGTTTTAAAATAGTGGATAAAACAGCTATTAAGCTATAAAATACATGAAATTTGTTGCAATAGAAGTAAATATTCATACCAAAAATTAACACGAAAGGTCAAAATCGGGGTCATTTTTCGCATTCTACTCGTGTCACACTTCCCGATTCAGTTAAACATTTGGTTACTGCTTCACCAAATTTCCATAGATTTTGAAGTTACATACACTAAATTCACCGTAATAACATACACTACACACACAGTATTACAAAAAAAAATCTTCTAACTATTATTTAGAACTTAAAACACAATATACATCGGTCACACGAATCTAGGTACTCTAAATTTGCGTAGTAAACGGTTTACTGTTGACCAAAACGACCGCCCCAATAACAAAACTCAACTTAACTGAACGTTATTTGAGCTCGGGCATCGCGAGAGTGCAACGAGCAACTCCTGGCTCCTTAAGAAAAAAAAATATCAGTAAGTTTCTACATTTTGACACTTAATTCGAGTTCTTTTCGTGGGTGACTTTTTGTACATTGTATAATAGCTATTGAAGTCAGAGTTTATTCATCGCAACCGCAAATTAATTGAGATATTTATGTAGTATTTGATTTAAAACGTAACGGCTAAACTTTGTCGGAATTTAAAAAAAAGCTATGTTTTCGTTACCTTCGTGTCACATCCTTCGTGGCGTTTTACCCACGAAGGTGAGTTTATGCCACGAAGGTGATCTCTGACTAGTTTCAGTAAGAGCGGTACTCTTTTAGATTCGTATTGTAGTAGATATGTAGCGGAATAATAGTAGAACAAATAAGTAGGTACCTACAATCATGGCAAAGGACAGAGCAATACCTATAACATTCCGTGTGAAGCCCTTTTATAGGAGTAGAAATCCCACCGGACGTTATGCCAGATCCAAACCGTCTAAAACCCCCATCGTAGCTACTTACCCGTCTAGTATTAGGCGCCCAGGGCAACTCCTTAGAATGATGTATCAGGGTACCCGACAGGCTTAGGCTATCACCGTGGCCTCGCCTACGGGTTCGGGTGTTATCTTGCGTCTTTTGGGTTAGTTCAGATGCTTTTCCGCTTCTTGAGGCGTGCGGCATGCTAAGAACTTTTGAACAAAGACACAATGACCTTCGCGTCCAAGTCTCAAGAAGAAATCCTGGGAAAGAGTCATGCCACCTAAAGCTTAATCAAGGCACCTACTACCTTATACTTATATCAACTTAAATACATTTAGGTACCTAGTACTCGTCGAGTTTTCCGGCAAGGCGGTTTGTGACTACTCTCGAGAACAACTTGTAAACATGGCTAAGGAGTGAGATGGGTATATAATTCTTCAGCAAGGTCTTGTCACCTTTTTTGAAAAACAGAGCCACCGCACTCCCGCTCCACGCTTTAGGTGTTTGTTCCTGTTGGAGGACGGAATTAAAGAGACTCGTCCGCTCTTTGAGAACTAGAGTCCCGCCAGCTTTAAGAAGCTCAGTCGTTATTCCGTCCTCTCCAGGGATTTATTGGTTTTTAGTTGTTTAAGAGCAGCCCTGACCTCGCCCTGGTCAATATCCAGAATGTCTTCGGTATAGTGGCGCATTAGTGGGGCTTTGTGGTCACGGTCGCTAGGTCCCGTCGGTCTTTTTTTCCGTGATGCTTAAAGGTCTCTGTAGAAGCTCCTAACTTCTTCGAGAATCTCGAACCTCGAGGTCTCGGTTTTGCCACCCGCTGTCTTCAATTTTGTCAGACGAGGTCTTCCGAGCTGTTGGGCAAAGACTTTAGTACCCCAATTTTGTGTGATCGCTGCCTCTACGATGTTGGTGTTATAACGTCTGAGGTCGCGTCATAGCAGCTTTCGGATTTTGATGTTTAAATCTCTCTGGTCTGACGAAGACCAAAAGTAAGCAAAAGTAAGTATGCATAGATTTTTATTTTTTTATTGAGGATCGCAAACTGGATTCTTGGCAACACTATTCAACATCGCTCATTTAGACTGAGTTCAGCCGAGAACTCAGTGCGAACACAGCATGCATCCTAATTTTCGCACTTCAATGAAATGTATATGGCGTTTCCCGTCTGATTCTCATGAGCTCGAGGGTCTCGGGCGAAAGCTGGGAACACCTATTTTTGATTTTTTCCAGACTGAAACCTTCGGGACACTTGTTGTAGCGTCCTGACTACAGTGTCGGCCTTATCGTGATCGTTGCCAGTGGTTTCCAGCAGATCGAAACGATTTTGAAGCTTCAATTGAAACTTCTCGGCACACAAAGCTATTTGGAGCGCAGTAGGTCGGAGAGTAGGCTTCATCATCCGGGCCCTTTCGATGCGGAATTCTAAATTCAGAGACGCTCTGACGAGTCGTTGATCATTTCCGGTATTAAACCTGTTGATCACAGAGACATCTTCTCCAAATCCTGTCCGACATGATGAATTTTATCTCGTTCCTTGTGACCTTGTTGGGGCTTCGCCAAGTCCACCTTCTATCGGGTTTCTTCTTAAAGAATGAGTTCATCAAGAAGAGCCCCTGAGCCTCAAGAAAGTTGATAAGCATACTGCCCCGCGGCCCCCGGTCATTTCTACGCCCAACACCAAAAAGTCCGATTTTCGTTTCACCGCGTTCTTGTACTTTGACAGTGAATTCCCCTATCATAACATTGTAGTGAGTCTTGGCAGTACCGTGTAATGCTTTCACCACGTCCTCGTACACGGTCTCAACTGCCTCGTCAGTGCTTCTCGAAGTTGGGGCATAGGTACACCTGAATCACCTTCAGGGAGTCCTATTGGTAAGTTTCAGTATTACGTATGCTACCCGAGGCGAAACACTCCTGATCTCCACAATGCTGCTAACGAGTTACTTTTTCACCGTAAAGCCGACACCGCCCTCGGAAGAATGTCTTCCATCACCTTCCCGAAAGTAGAATAGGTCACCCGACCCAAGGGTTAGCGTGTCCTCCCCCTTTCTTCGGACTTCGCACAACACCAGTTTGTGCCAGTTTATGCGACCCAGTTCTACCTCGAGTTCGGTGAGCCGATCGTCCAGCCGCAGAGTGCTTCCATTATAAGTAGCGAGGTTCGGACATTCTCACACAACATCATCTAGCCCAAATTAAGACAATATAAGCTTATGCTATGGGATCTAGACAACTGATAATTTGCCACTTTGTGCCAAAGAGATGTATTGTGTTATTTTTATAATATATTGGTTCCAGAATAACTTTTACGTCAAAAGCATGTGTAGGTATAGGATCTGGTAATTGTTTTTAGTTAAGTAGCTGTTACCATATAACTATTCGTCAGAACTAACTTATAATTTGTACTTAAATAATGATTAATAATGTCTGTAAAACTACTGCGTCACCTTCGTGGATCGTCGCGTCACCTACGTGGGATCAAATAATTCAAAACCTTATTCTTCCAAATCTGACTTAAAATTTAACTTTTTGACTTATATATGTTACTTAACTTACCAAACACTTTGTGTTTGTTTAAAAAAATTGTTAAAATCATCAGTATTTAAAATTTACCATGAAGGTGACGATGAGAATCGTAAAAAGTAGAAATAGCCATATATACCTACTAATTTTTCTTTACAATGACAACAAAATATTTTCTATAGAAAGTGTTAAATAAAGTTCAACAAATTATGGTAAATTGTCCTTCATAATTAGCTACATAATCACCTAAATTAACTAAATGGTATCTAAATATAGTGCATGAGGCTTCATTTGCGTGAAATTATGTTCCTGCATCCCATGGGAACATATTCCAGGGATAAAAAGTAACCCATGTGAATTGCAGACTGATCTATTCCTGTAGGTACCAGTTTGTTCAGTTGAGTGTGGTTTAATAACATACAGCACAATATTTCACATTTTAATATTAGTAGGATTGTGTATGTGTAATGGGATTCCATATTACCACCTTATTTAACTGGAAGGTGCCAGTGACTTCATCTGTGAGGAATTTTGTTCCTGTATCCCATGGGAACAAATTCCTTGGATAAAAAGTAGCTTATGTAAATTCCAGCATGGCAATACAGCTCACCACCTATAACGTGGAACAAATTCTAAAAAAGGTGAAATGTGGGCATATAATATGCCTCAGCCTACCCCATCGGGATAAAGGTGTGCCCATATGTATGTGTATTCCAGACTATAATCTATTCCTATAGGTACCAGATGTCAGCCTGATCCGTTTAGCGGAGTGTGATTCAGTAAAAACGGCACAATATTTCACATTGTACCTAATATTAACAGGATTGTGTTGTGTATGTGTAGTGGGATCCCTTATTACCACTTATTTAACTAGAAGCACCTTCTAGTTAAAAACGCAGTCACCCTGTTGCTTCATCTGTGTGGAATTTTGTTCCTGCGACCCATGGGAAAAGGGTTAAAAAGTAACCAATGTGTATTATTTCAGACCATATTTTTGTAGGTACCAGATCCGCTCAGCCAAGTGTGATTTAATATGTAATGGGACCCAATTACACATTCCAAGGCCCGAACCAACCTCATTTGCAAGTTGTGCACCTGCTGATCATGGAAAGGAAGGAAAAATAATTCATTGAAAAAGGCATGTAATTAAAAGTTTATTTTACACCGAACATGGATTAAATTACAAAAAGCATGGATTAAATTACAAAAAGTATAGCTTAAAATATGTTCATATAAATATCTAGGTCCCTATTAATGAAAACAATTTCTCTTCAAAGAATATCTTTAAACCTGTCCACTTAGGGGTCGTCCATTAATCACGTGAGGCTCGAAAGGGGGGGGAGGGGGTCTGACAAAAATCACGAAACATCACCAGGGGGGGGTGGGGGGTGTAGTGAGAAATCACGTGTATTTATTTCGAACAGCAACTTTACGACCCTGAATTTGAGATCACTGTAATTTCTGTACAACAAAACCTACAATATTAAAACTTGTATGGAATCTATACTAATATTATAAAGAGAAAAGATTTCTTTTTTTGTTTGTTTGTTTGTTTGTAACGAATAGGCTCCGGAACTACTGGACTGATTTGAAAAATTCTTTCACTGTTGGGAAGCTACACTCTTTGCGGTGAACATAGGCTATATTTTATTCTCGTATTCCCACGGGAACGGGAACTACGCGGGTGAAACCGCGTGACGTCCGCTAGTAATTCATAAAGCACTTAATTCTTTTCTTACATCAGAAATTAATTGAAATCGAAACACCTACCTATGCGTTGATCATACAACACAAAAATAATTTTGTTTTTATCGTGTCTCCCAAAGGAACCGCGCAGAATATCGACATCAATCCGATGAATATAATCTCAAATTATGTCCGTATTATTCAAAATGGTACTACTTATCTATAGTTTTGGCGTGATACAGAAAGACATAAAAAAACTATTTTAGCTTCAGAATCGAATGTAATGAAAGTTAAATAGATAGAATATCCATTAAAAAAAATTGGAATATAATTACCAAATATACTCGACGTACAGATTTTCGACTCTCTATAGCTTTATTATAAGTTATATATATTAGACTAGCCGATGCACGCAGCTATGACCCCCTTCCACCGACGAAGATCATTTGGGAGAAGGCCCCTCTCCTTGTTCCGGAGATGCCTTCAGAGCCCACCCGCTCACCGCTCTCCACCCTCTCTGCTTCCAGAGAAGCGTTCGAGAGCGGTGCGATGCGGGCGAGAACCCCGGAAGTGTTAGGAGCCCCCGGCCGGGCCGGGCCGACATGAATAATCTTTGGATATCCATGCCGGCTGTAGGATGAAGAGGGACATGGCGGGGTTTAGTGGGTAGGACGGTCCCTTTTCGGGATCGGGAGCCCCACACACCGTCCCGGCTGCCCCCGCAGCTAGGATAATGGTGCCAAACCGCATTCCCCCCGTAATAAAAAAAACGCAGCTCAGTCCATGTGGATATCGATAGTCGCATCCAAATTCAACCTTGATTATTGTAATTTTGTTCATAACTTCGCTTCAATTTAGCCAACTGCGATCAAACCAACGGCAACGTAAGATTCTAAGCAGGCCAAACTGACACCTTCTTTATCACCTCCAAAATAATGAATATTATTTAGCAACACGACGCGACGGGATGCTACGGGAAATATATTATATTAAAATAAACGAAGCAATAAAACAAACGAAGTTGCGCTATTCGTACCTACTGTACGAATAGCGCAACTTCGTTTGTTTTATTGCTTCGTTTATTTTATGGATATATTATAACAATAGAGACTACTATAAAATTTAAAAAAAACTTTGTAGTTACTAAAAATACACGTGATTCGGCCTAGGGGGGGAGGGGTAATCTAAAACCTCACCAAATATCACCATGGGGGAGGGGGGGTCCAAAAAATGGCCAAAAAAACCTCACGCGATTAATGGACGACCCCTTATGGTTCAGCCTAGTTTGTTGTCAAGTTAATATTATATTGGTGCCGGTGAGCTTGTTTTGTCATCAAGATTTCTTAGCTTGGAGATAATGCCGAGTTTCCCTGCCCTTACTCTTTTACCATTTCTATACTCTGGTCCATGGTTTAGTTGAGCTTGAGCCAGATGGAGATTGTAGTGGCTGGTTCCTGTTGTACCAACTGGCGTATCACCACTGTCATCTGTAAAATAAGTAAGTAAATGAGATGACGAATTAGAGCAAAATCAAAAGAGGACAATGATTCTGACATGACATTTCTTTAATAAGTAACTTCTTAACTATATATTTATCAAAATCAAATATTATGAGGCATAATATAGACAATAATGATAAGGCTTTCATTAAACTAAGCAAGTCTTGTACTATGAGGAAGAGATATAATAGTAGGGAGAGGCATTATGGTATGTCTACATTTTAGTTTCGTAGAATTTGTCCCACATAATAGGTGGCAAGCAGTATTGACATGTTAAAATGGAGCGGCTCAGGTTGTGGCTGGCTGCTATTGAATTTTTTCAAGCTACCCATAATGACTTCAACTTGGCTTAACATTCCTTCTGCAAAACGAAAACATCTGCAAATGCAAAAGTGGTCACCTCCATCCGAGGACCGGCCAGTGAAAATTGTTGACTATATTGATCATTTACAGAACGCTGAGTCCGCAGGGTCTCAAACCTTTCACTTTTGTAGGTAAATATGGTTTCTAAGAATAATAGGGCATACAACGATAGCTTTACCTTAATAATGTGCATGTTTTATAAAGTAATTGAAGTTATTAGTTCTTTTCTACTTATTTGTTGATTTTCCTTTGAAATGAATGGAGATTTGGTGTTGTAATATCTTAGTTTATCATTCCGGCATGACTCAGGCTTGTTCCGAGGTTGTCTAGCTGAAATAACATACAGATATATTAAATAATCAGTTAAACTTTTATACTATTATTATTCTAAATGTTACTTTGTTGGGATGTTGGGATTTTGAATGGTTGCTACTACTTAATGAGGTTGACATTAGGTAAAAAATTGATTATACCTAGTCTACAATAACACTTAAGCTACTTTTTGTTCCTAGAATATTATATTATGTTATAAATATTCCCATGGGATCCTAAACCGGGAACGACATTCAGGCGGGCATCAGCTGGTAGTATTATATTACCCCAAAACCATCAAAGAATCACTTTATTAAAGTGTGTCTTATTGACTTGAATCTCGACTACAAACCTGTCTTCTGTAGCTTCAACTCAACAACTTTTGTCTGGATAGATCAACTACGTTGTCGATGTTGTACGCATTGTTTTGTTTGTTTACTAGCTGTGTATTTTTCAACTTTCAAATGAGAAAAATAAAATGATGTAATGTTCTTTGACATTGACGTAAGGGTTTCATATCATGTTCAAAAATCGAGGCGAAGGAGTTCGAAACTATTCGGCCATGCTGCCAAAGCGCTGACAGCATGGCTTATTTTGGTACCATATAATTATAATATTGTAAACTTGAATTTATTGTCGAGTTACATTTTATCAACACTGTTCTTTTTTTTTTAATTGTAATTTTTTATGTTATTAAAATAATATTAGATAAATATATTAGATTTTTGTAATGCAGTAGAGGAAAATGTACCTATATATTATTTTTATTGCAGTGTTTTTCGTCACTGTCCCAACTGGCCTTCCCAGAAAATCAGTGTTGTTATCATGTTGACCGTGAGACAACAACAAGCTGAGAGTGGGCCATAGTATGGTGACAAGTCGACTTGAATTTTACTGTTTTTATGTTATTAGGTTTAAATTAATACCTAAAATGTCACGATTTTCTGTAAAATAAAACAATTTTTTGTTTGTTTGTTTGTTGTGTAAGTTTCAGAACACCTTTAATTAATAACCAATACACATAAACATCAAAAATACACTTGTTTTGAAAAATTAAAGTACATAGTCGCTTGGCGTAAGTGTCCCGGTAAATCCATAATACATTACTTATTGTCATTTTTTATATAGATAACATGTTAAGGGCTCGCTACCCACACGGTCAAACTGCGCTTGTCATGCACGTTAAATAATAATTATAAATATTCACGGACATTTCACACAACGCTATCTGATCCCAAAGTAAGCTAGGAATAACCTGCATGTGTTATGGGTATCAGACCACGAATATTAATACCTGTATACTTTTTTTTAAATACGTACATAATTATTATACATAGAAACACACCCAGACTCCTGAGACAAACATTTATGGGTCACACAAATATTTGTCTCCGGTGGGAATCGTACTACCTACTGCGCCACAGAGGCAGTCAAATATGAATGGAAGTTGCTTCAGTGTAGGTACGTGATTTCTTTGCATTTGTGTGTGCATCGACGTATATACACATGAGATTTAACGTGCTTGACAATTGCCAATTGTTCGTGCCGGGGCCCCTTAACAGTTTCCGCATTCGGTTTGCTGGTCAAGAATCAGATTCGAAATCCGTCCTATGCGCTGAGTTTTTTTTTCTAGTTTTCCATCTTGGCTGCATGTAGTCTTGAACTTAGTGGACCCTCGAAAGGAAATCTCATGGATCCTGACCAACCGTGATCGCGTATGGACGTGCTCGATCACGACGTGCCACTACCTAGGGTTTGCCTTTGTTAGGACGACAGCTAGCCCAAAGTGTCACCCTCAGCCTCATATTTATGGAGGACGGAGATCGTTTTGTGATCTCCAACGCCCTGTGTGTCTTGAAAGAACTATTTTAATAATGAATTACGAATTCATTACGGGAATGATGTATAATGGGAAGTCCTCGAACTAAAGACTTTTAGTAGTTACTAGCTGACCCTATAAAAGGAGAAGTAGGAGAGAAAGGAGAGGTATTTCTTCATCGGACTTAAAAGCAGCGTGTGAAACTGCCCTGTTTGCTTAATCATAAAAGAGCTTAAAGATTAAGTCTATTCTAAAATAATTCAGTTTACACCTTTGGCGCGGACTGAATTATTTTACAATAGCCTTAATCATTAAGCTATTTTATGACTAAGCCAACACGCCAGTTTAGATTTACCGTCACATTCAAAGGAACTCTTGAATTCTAGGTTTAGCGAAAGTTTAGGTTTCTCTAATTTCTGAGCTACAAAACCTTAATGTTGAAACTTGTGTGGAACAACGCTTAAAGTACTCCCTTTCTGATGCCATAAAAATATTTTAAATCAGACCTTGCGGTGAGAAATTAGAGCTAAAAAGCTATTTTATCTTTCATCCCCTCCTGAAGGAACCGCGCAAAATATCAGGTTCAAAAGTATCATAGAACTTACTTTCCTCGGATCATAAACTAAGACGGAAAACGGCTATAATAAATGTGTTCTTCCTCCTTCTGTAGGACAACTATTTTAAAATGGCTTCCATCGATGCAGCCAATGACTCCAGAAAACCCATATTTTCTGTAAAATCTACACTTACATGTTAATTTGGTAAGTATATTTATTAGAAGTAGTATGTATTGCAAAGGGAATAAATGGCATGATTCATGAAGTACCTATAGTATAAACATATAATACCTTAATACCTTTGACTAATTTCTTGCCTAGCTGCCACAGTAGCTGGAAACTTTATATTTACTAATAATATCATTGGACATTAGTGCTTCTGTCACTTGCTCTATATATACGCTGCACATTTTCTGGGATAAATGTTTGGCTACTCCGACTGGTTTCTGGTAGGACCCAGAGGCATAAAAAAATAGAGCAGTGAGCACCTGCAAACAAAATGAGTAGGTATGTAGCAAAACGATAGGTCTATGTGCCTCGTAGTCCCGGGAACAAATAAAACAGTCTAGATTTTATACATACGTTATGTTCTAAAGACGCACGTTGAGTGGATCTTAGATTCGTCAACCGCCTTAGCTCGATGCACAAAAACTTAAACGCACTCTTAGAAAGGCGGTAACGATTTCGAAATTGGTTTTTCGAGAGGTGTAATAACGGGTCGAACAAAGCTCTAGCTCTTGCCTGCCTTCTAGTGCTTGAATCTCGATCGTCTTGTGCCGTCGCAGCAGCAAGCATTCTCCACGCAAAAAAATACGGTGCTGCCATATTTTATATCAATCAATTATATGAAAGTAATAAGTATAGTAGCCACCAACTATGATTTGATCACAAAATGAACACTATTTTATTTTCTTTGAAATGAACTAGTTTCACTATATTGTACATACGAAAATGTTCTTTACTTTTTTTTTCTAAAAATTGTCACTATAAAACTTATGGGCTCCGGAGACGGTTAATGCGATTTGACAAGTCTCATGTCGCACATCTGTGGCAAACTCGTGAATGAGCAGTTAAAATAAATGGAAATTTATGGAGGATTCGTAAACTTCCAGACATACACAAATACGTGTACAGTCCGTTCACAGTTAATTTACCTCTGACAGATCGTTTTCTGTAAGTTGGTATTGCACTAAAGTCCCCCTATGAGTGCCAGCTTCAGACATTTTATCGCATATTAGGGAAGATTATAAGACGGAACCGTTAAGACAGAGAGTTTTTTGTTATGTAAATATCCATTAGTCAGTATCTTTAACATTACTAAAGACGTAGTTCTGTTACTATAAAATTTTTCTTAAGTTTCATTTTTATTTACATACTTAATATGAATATTCAATTCAAAAAAGACACTCATCACCATCACCAAGGAGGGCAAAGGTGCTGCTTCCACATCTCAAATAATTTCCACGCCCGAAAAAACGGCAGAAAAGAAGATAATAAGTTTCGACTTTAGGTTGGAGTACATGGGAGAAAAAAAATCTTAGTATGGTAACACGAAAATCAGGGGAGCCAACCTCACAGCTAGAGGTAAATTAACTATGAACGGACTATAAAGAAAGCACGCACACTTAAAGCTACTTTCAAATTTCAAAAGCTCTGAGATTTATTGATGTCCAGTTAGTGATCGTAATTGACAGTCTCCGGAGCCCATTAAATTCACTTTTATTTGCTAACGACTTAAAAAAATATGAAAGTGAAAAGTGGGAGGAGTTAACGCCGAGCGACACGAGCAACTTGAAGCGATTGGTTCGTCGGGTGTCACCGGTGACAATGTCACGAGACTTTATAAAAACCTCACACTAGGCACTCAGAAGAGTGTTTAGCATACGAGTTAGAAACATGTAGAATAAATAAGGGTGAAAGCTACTCAGATTTTTGCTCTAGAATACAACATATGAGAAGTGTATTGTTCGCCAAGTTATCAGAATCTAACTCTGACGAAGCCTTACGCCGAGCAAAACGTATTATTTACAGCAATAGAGCCTTTCATGTGTTTTTATACAATTTACCACAGCATTTAGTACGTGTAGTTCGACTACGAGACGCTGCTTGCTTAGAAGACGCGTTAAAAATAGTTTTAGAAGAACAAAATTTCCAAACGATGTTTGACTCTAAAATAAATAACCGCCCTAACTTTACTAAAACAAATCGTTCTCATTTTGCTAGCTCCAACCAACGTCATAATTCCCAGAACTTATCAAGTGCACATGCACCGAACAACACTGCGAGTTCGTCATTTACACCGAACAATTCGCATCAGTTCAGGAACTTTAGACAGCAGGATAGTAATCGTAATTATTTTAATAATTTTAATCGTAGAAACAGCTATAATAACAATTACTCGTCACCGTCCGCAAATAGGTCATCGCTTCCGTTTGCGCAACAGAGCCGACCGGACATGCATACACCGCGTCAACCGCCTTTTGCACCGCTTGCACATTCTTCAGGTTCGAACACCGATGTAACGATGCGTACTGCGAGTTCTAGGCGCGTTAATTACACAAATAATGATAGTTATTACGATCAGAATATGCATCATTCGAATCATGATTTCCAGGAATCAGTTCCCGAGGACTATAATGCTGAAAATTTTCACATAACGGCCTCAATAGGGAACGAATAAAATTAAATTATGATAATCGTTTGAACTTGCCATACATAGTTTTACCTGAGTTAAACGCAGTTTTTATGATTGATACCGGTAGTGAGAGATCGTTTATTAGTCCGCATATTGCGAATAAGTATTTTAGGCATTATTTACAGTATGAGCCGTTCCAAGTCGTTAGTACTCACGCTACGAGTACACATAGTGAAACTATTATTATACCTTTACCGAATACTTTTAAATGTAAGGAATTGCATAAGTTTTATATTTATACCGTAGACGAAAGATATGATGGGTTAATAGGTAGTAATTTGTTGAAACAATTGCAGGCTAAAATTAACTATGAAGGTCTTACTTTACACCTTAGGAATACTAATATTCCGATTATTTATGCACCGTCTAGGAGAGAGGTATACCATTTACCTTCTCGTAGCGAATGTAGGGTTAGGCTCCCCGTCAATTTGTTGAACGGAGAGGCTATATTATTAGGTTTTAAGCAGTTTAAGCAAGGAATAAGAATGCCTGAGGCTTTAGTTAAGTGTGAGAATGGTTATGCCACCACTGTTATTCAAAATTATAATAGTGATTCCAGCGACTTAGTTGTTACAGGACCTTTTAGAGTAGAACCTTACATACAGAACCAATCTTCCAGAGTAAATTTTACGGGAGATCAGAAAAGAGTAGATGAATTACTTATGCGAAATTTAGAGAAATTACGGCTAGATCATATGAACCAAGAGGAACGTAGGACCATTGAAAATCTCTGTAGGGAGTATAAGGATATTTTTTATTGTGAGGACATCCCTTTAAGTTTTACTAATCAAGTTAAGCATAGGATTAGGACAGTTAATGAGGACCCTATAAATATTAAAGCATATAGGCTTCCTCTTGTGCAAACACAAGAGATTAAGAGTCAGGTAGAGAAAATGCTAAGGGATAACATTATCCAAGAATCTCATTCTCCTTGAAGTGCTCCCGTGCATTTGGTTCCCAAGAAGATGGACTCATCTGGAAAACAAAAATGGAGAATGGTGGTAGACTACAGACGTCTCAATGAGATTACAATCGATGATAAGTATCCTTTACCCAACATCAACGACCTGTTCGATATGTTAGGGAAAAGTACTTATTTCACGACTCTGAACTTAGCCAGTGGGTACCACCAGATAGAGGTAGCAGAGGAAGATAGGGATAAGACTGCTTTTAGCACCCCATCAGGCCACTACAGCTTCAATCGCCTTCCCTTTGGTTTGAAGACGGCCCCTGCTACGTTTCAAAGGGCTATTGACAACGTCCTGCGAGGTTTACAGGGATTACATTGCCTAGTATACCTCGATGACGTCATTATCTTCTCAAAAAGCCTTCCAGAGCACGTAGAGAAACTTAGGAAAGTCTTTGACCGTTTCCGTCAAACTAACTTGAAGGTACAGTTAGATAAATCCCATTTCCTTCGAAAGGAAGTCCTTTACTTAGGACATACTATTACAAGTGAAGCGTTGAAACCTAATAATGATAAAATTGATGCCGTGTTGAGATATCCTATACCAGAGACCGTAACTCAAATTAAAAGTTTTCTAGGGCTTATAGGGTATTATAGGAAGTTTATTAAAGATTTTGCAAAAATAACGAGACCCATGACAGCCTGTTTAAAGAAAGGTCGTAAAGTTATTGTTGATGATGAATATAGAGAATGCTTCGAAACTTGTAAGCAACTCTTAACCAATGCACCTTTGTTACAATACCCTGATTTCAGTAAGAGTTTTATTTTAACTACTGATGCATCTAACTTTGCGATAGGGGCTGTATTCTCACAAGGAACTGTAGGTTCGGATAAACCAGTAGCATACGCTAGTAGGACTCTAAGTGATACGGAAACTAGATATAGTACGATAGAGAAAGAGCTTTTAGCTATAATTTGGGCTGTAAAGCATTTTAGACCATACTTATACGGTAATAAGTTTACCATTTTCACCGACCATAGGCCATTAGCTTGGTTGTACTCTCTCAAGGAACCTAACAGCAAGCTAACACGTTGGCGATTAAGATTAGAAGAGTATGACTTTGAGGTTCGCTACAAAAAGGGACCCCAAAATACAAATGCAGACGCCTTATCGAGAGTCAAACTCAACGCGATAGACGATGATTTGGACTCTATATTTGCAAATGTAGGCGACAGGAAGGAGCGTGTCCAGAAAATTGTAGAGGAACTAGAAAATGACCTCTCGCTCAACGAAACCCCTTTAGAAACCATAGAGCTATCAGATTCCGACGATGGAGTTACCGCGAACTCTGTCTCCAATAGGGAACACGAAGGGATTCCTATCTTAAATGAGGCAGTAGACTCTAAGGCTAGGCAAATATTAGTTCACTCATGGTTTAAGGATAAAATGGCAGTTAAAGACATCTCGAACAATAAACAAAAAATTCTCGAGGTTCACTTGCCAACAGACAATGATAGATTAGTTAAAGATTTTCTGAAGGAATACATAGACCCTAAGCACAAATATTTCATTTACTTTGAACACCCATCTTTTAGGAAAATATTTACCAACGTAGTTATTAAATTATTTAAGAAGAATACCGTTAAGTTAACAGAATGTACAGAAAGAGTGATTAACCTTACTCAGTCAGAAGAAGACCAAAAAGAAGTAATCTTGAAGTACCACGATGGTAAAACCTGTCATAGGGGTATCAAAGAAACATTAGCCAAACTTAGGAGACATTATTGGTGGGCAAATATGAATGAAACAGTAACAGCTGTCATAAATGCCTGCGAAGCTTGTAAGAAAATGAAGTATGATAGAAAACCCATTAAGCCGCAGATTCAATTAACTCAAACCCAAGACAGTCCATTTCAGGAAGCCTTCATGGACTTGCTATATATTGAAAGTAAATATTATTTAACCATAGTAGATGCATTTAGTAAGTTAGCACAAGCCATAGAAGTACCTAATAGGAGTACACCATCGATAGTTAGAGCACTAATAAAATATTTTAGTGTTTATGGATTACCTAGAAAGATTAGTTGCGATTCAGGAACTGAATTTAATAATACATTAATTAAGGAGATGTTAAGTTTATATAAAATTGAACTCCACATAGGAACTCCGAATAACCCGAGTTCCATGGCGATAGTCGAGCGATTCCACTCAACTATTATCGAAATCTATAGGTTTGCCAAGTATGAGAAGACCGATTTGGACGCGTCATCTGTCATGACTTATGCTATTATGGCTTACAATAACAGTATTCATTCAGCCACAGGTTTCACGCCTTTTGAATTAGTATTTGGCCATACTGATATTGGAAATGTATTCGATATTGATAGGGAAAGAAATTTAACTCAAAAATTACTTCTAGATCATAGGAAACGTCTTAAGACATTGTACGAATTTATAGCGGAAAGGTTAGAAACAGATAAGACAAAAGTTAGGGATAAGAGAGGCGGAGAAGAAGTCCCGGTTCTCAGAACAGGTGACAACGTTTTCATGAAAAACACGAGAATTAGGAAAGCGAAAGAAAAACCACGATACGAAAAAGCCAAAGTAACGGGTGAAACCCAGCGTAATATCGTCCCGGTAGAACTAAATAAACGTTCCACCAAAGTAGCGATTAAAAATGTAAAACGTCCTCCACAGATCCTCCCTAGTACTTCTGGTACTAGTAGCATCAGCGCTCACGCTGGACCTTCAAGACCTCGGTCAGAATCCGGGCATAGCGTCATTAAAGATGGGCACAGCAGTGAAGAGAGTACAAATAGATAATAATATTCGGGATTTTAGCAAATTAAAAGTAGCAATTAGAGAAATAGGACTATTTAACGAAACGACAGGAATAGAGAACCAAATAGAATATTTAATTAAGATAACACAGAAAAGATTATCTCAGATTATACCATTCAACCCTAGGAGCAAACGAGCTTTGTTTAATCCACTAGGTTCAGTCATAAAAGCCATTACTGGAAATCTAGATGAAAATGATGCTATTAGGTATGATAAGGCAATAAAAACATTACGAAAGGAAGAACATGTTGTAGAGCGGAAGGTTTCGTCAATGCAGAAAGCTTTTGATAAGTTAGTGAATGATTCGGAAATCATTAATTCTAATATTCAAAACTTGGGTTTACAAACGAATGAAATAGAAAAACTAGCTAGAAATGAGTTCAAATTTAATAACCTATTTCATATATTGAATTCTATGTATCAGATCTTGGGTAGCTTTCGAAATTGTTACGAAGAAATTTAGGAAGTAGAGTCAGCTATTGCTTTTAGTAAACTTAATATTCTTCATCAGTCAATTATAAATATTTCAGAATTGTTTAATACTTTAGAAATTATTAGTAGACATGCTAGGACCATATTTCCCGTTAGTAAGAATAACTTAATTAAACTAGAACGTAATATCATTGTCAAATCATTTATAAATAATTATAGGTTGGTGTTTGTCCTAGAAGTCCCCTTAATACACGAGGGAACATACAATTATTACAAGGTTATCCCTATCCCCATTTTCCAGCATCCAAACACATTTACTATCATTCCTAAATACCCATACCTAATGGTGAATAGATTGAAATATGTTCCTGTAGCAAACCCATGCACAAAGGTTGAAAATTATTTGTACCTTTGCGATGAAGACAACCTGGTCCAGTACCCGACTGAAACCTGCATCGAACAAATCATGCTGATGAAAAAAAAAAACTACAGCTGCTGCACACAAAACCACATTAAGATCGAAGAAACCAAGGTTCAGAAAGTTTCCGAGAACCAATGGTTGGTTTACTCCAAAGACGACGTGGTCATCACAGAAAATTGTAATACCGAAATTCACAAGCATAACGTTTTGGGAACGTATTTGTTGACGCCAAACCAACAGTGTGAAACACAAGTCGGAGATTTATTGATAGCCGCTTCATCAAATAGCTCAATAACCAGCTTCCAGCTCCAGTTGGTCCAGATGCCAGTAATACCCCACGAAATGAAGACAAGAACGAAGAAAATAGACTTAAGAAATGTGGACTTTAGTGACATTAAGGAAATTTTACACAGTGCAAAACTCAGTGAAAATTACAGTGATGAAAACGAGGTATTTACTATGGACATAAATGTTTGGACTATCTGTTTGTATTGTATAGTTATGATTGTAATAATTTTAATATTGTGGAAACTTAATTTTTTTTATATTTTTAGCCGAAATTCTTCGAAGTCACCTGAGATGCCTTCGAATAATTTCTCTCTTAGGGGGGGGAGGAGTTAAGGAACCCCAAAACCCTAACATCAGCTTCATCAGCTGAATATTTGATAGACGTCAGCACTATTACCCCAGACTTGCGTCTATTGGTAACGTGCTGAATTAGCAATAAGATAGTATATAAGATTGGCATTTTGTTAAATTTAAGCAATTACTGTTACGCTGTTCTTCTGAAATAAAGTATTTTTTTAAAACTACTCGCTGTCGGCAACTTAATTCGCGCAAGACTCCGACAGGCGATGCGAATCTATTTATCGCACTCAAGAAACAAGTGGTGAGGTAACTTGTGTTGGTTGTGGTTGTGGATAAACAGAAGACTTTTCCTACAGGCTCCACTTGGTTTACTGTTCAAATAAAACTTTTGGTAAATTAGTTTTAATATGTAGTTCTATTAAATTTGTTAGATAGGGAGTGTTGAGTGCGCACTTAAGTAACTTGTGAATGTGTGCGGAATTGGGTAAACCAGGGGTCCGTCTGAGAGGCGTTGCACTCTTTATGAAAGACAACTCTGAAAGAGCGGGCATCAAAAAATTTTAATACTTGTAAATTTTAATACTCAATAAAGAATTTTAATACTTGTGTAGATATTAGTGATGCGCACTCAATTCTGTATTGCGCGGCTGTAACAGTATGTCGGGTAGCTGGTGTCAAATTTCCTAAATTTGAGCCAGCTACTAGACCTCAGTCTGTTCCAGTCTGGCAGTGCAGAATTGAGCGTCGTATCACCGAGACTAGGGTGCTCATTGGTAAGCTATGCTGCTTCAGGGGGGGGTAATACCCGACCCAGAGTGATGCGTTTTGTGACTCGTGCATTTGCGGGGACAGATATTAGTCCCCGCGAATACTCTGTATGGGTCACGGAACGCATTGACTACCTGAAGCAGAAAATTTGTGTGTGGGCAAACCGTATACGGCGATACAAAAAGAGAGTGAATAGATATACTCAGAATCGTTCGTTCCAAAAAGATGAGAGGTGTGTATATAGAAGATGGGAGCAATCCGATTCAAGTGTGACTAGTGTGTGCCTACCTGATGCCGAAACCACAAGCACATTTTGGCGAGGTATTTGGTCGGCACCTATTAGTCATACAGAGTGTGATTGGATGCGGGATGTCGAGCAGTCATGCGAGTCTATTGAAACCATGGCACCAGTCATAATAACACCCGATGACATTGCCAGTGCAGTTCGTTCGTTGCCCAATTGGAAATCAACTGGGCCGGACGGACTGCACAATTTTTGGCTCAAATGGTTCCAGAGCTCGCATGATTGTTTGGCATCTTGCTTTCAATCATCAGTTGAGTCTGGATCGCTTCCATCTTTTATGACTTCGGGTATTACACACCTCCTCTATAAATCCGGTAGTACCACGGACCCGAAAAATTATAGACCGATAACTTGTTTGCCTACGGTCTATAAGCTTCTCACATCTGTTTTGAGAGTTAAATTATCATCTCATTTAGAAAATAATTCTATATTGTCCAACTCTCAAAATGGATGTAGAAGCGGGTCACGTGGTACTAAAGAACTCCTTATTCTTGACATGGCCATTAATCAGCAGGTTCGTCGGAACCGGAGGAATCTGGAGACATGCTGGATTGATTACAAGAAAGCCTACGACTCCGTGCCACATACATGGCTGTTGAGGGTGCTAGAGTTGTACAAAGTTGATACAACTCTTCGCACCTTCTTGAAGGCATGTATGGGGCAATGGAGAACGGCTCTTGTTTATCCAGGATGTCGTCAGATTCTTGGGGATGGTGAACCTGTCAAGATTGAGAGGGGCATATTTCAGGGTGATAGTCTGAGTCCCTTATGGTTTTGTCTAGCACTGAATCATAGCTATTTCTGGTACCACTTTCGTAAAAATAAATGTATATTTACTTACTGTATATTTTCTAGTATAAAATAGCAGCATACTCTCCCCATATGGGGTGCTCAGTACCTTTTGTAGATCAAAAGAATTACCAAGCATTGCGTTATTTTTCTTGCTTAGTTCGCAGTGAAAAGATAATCTGTCTTTTGATGCCTTTTTTCCTTGAAATGATTTAACGTTTCAGGATTTTCTTTTTCATTCTTGCCTACGAAATGTAAACATTTGGCACTTTTATCCTTCTTTGGAACGTGGAAACCAATATTGAAGTCTTTGTTGAAAATGTCACGAAATATTTTTTCACCAACAACATCTACACCCTCTGATATTTTTGACTATTTATAATAACAATAATAATTTTGGGATGGTAGTGCTGATAAACTTTATAAAATTAATGGCTGACTCCTTTACCAAATGAGGTGTTTTATTTTTAGGAACAGATTTACCTTCTCTCCTCTTTTGCAAACCCAGACTATGCATCGGCTAAGGATAACTAACATATTTTGGGCTAACATCCAATGTGTCTACTGGAATGTTTTTTCAAACCTTACGGTGGCCTTCACCATCATTAATATAGTAGAAATATGTATTGTGCCTCACACCAGAGTCCTTTGACCTCTTTCGTTTTATGTCAATTTTAGCAGTCATGCCTACAAGCCAATCTTTTTTCTTACTTACCTTCTTCTGATGATACCTTTTTTTTTGAGTTTCATTGCGTTCAGTTCATGAAGATTTATCCCCGTATATTTCTGTAATTACTTATCAATATAAAATATTCTTAAATCGGTTTTAATTTCATTTCAGCAATTATGCAATCACAACGCCGGTTGTATTTTAAGAAACAGATAGTGAAAGAGATGTCTAAGCATAAGACTGAAGTACCAAAAACTGTCGAAAATAAAAATAGTAAAAATAAAAATAGTGAAAATAATGAAGCTGATGAAGATTGTAATCTCACACTATTAGGAAGTCAATCCTACTATGACCAAATTCAAACATTTTTATGTGTAAAAACGATTCCTTCAAACCTAGATGACAGCAATATGGAAAAAAAGTCACAGGTAAATAAAGCTTTAAAGTCATTATTATTATTATTATTTATTAATTTTATCATTCTTTCTTTGTTCTCGTTGATTTAAGTCACTTTTCCTTCTAGGATGACAATACCACCAAAGCTCTATTAGAAGATATTACTAACAAGCAACTAACCAAAGAAAATAGTTGTACAGAAAAAATAGAACATAATATACAAATAGATATTGAATTTGAGTCGGTATGTAATTAATTATAATACTAGCTTTTACCTACGACTTAATCCGTGTGCATTATTTTCCGTGTATATTATTAAATAGCATTTCTGATTTATTGTATTTTTTAGACTGAGAATACTGAAGGAGTGTGGAGTAAAGGAACTCGAGTGATGTATTTCCACAAAAAGAAAGCTATGATGACGAACTGATATATAATAATGGAAAAAATGAAAACGAAAAAGAACCTGAACTTATTTCTACATTAACGGAAGTAATTGCTGAGAGTGAGATGGAATTGCTGAGAAAGTCTCTTGAAGCAGATGAAGATGACATACAAGCAGAGAAAAATAACGATACAAATGATAATCATGACAAATCCAAGAAAAGGAACAAGAGAACCAAAATTAGTAAAAGTTATGTCGATTTTCTATCTGAGGAAGAGGACTTCGTATGGGATTCTTCTTCTTGGAAAGAAACTGGGGATGAATCTTCATCAATTGAAAGCAAAGAACCTCAAAAAAAGAAAAAAAAAGTAGCATCAGAATACGGTAAGGTGAGTGAAGCAGGTTTTAAAAAGAAAAATAAGAATAAACGCAAAGAAGCAAAAAACTTGCGAGAAAAGGCACAAGAGTATGTGAAAAAAGATGGAAGTATCGTATGTGGAAGATCACTTAAGCCTAATCCATGTCTAGGAAAAAACTGTGGCAACGCCTGCAATAATGTTTCTGAAGAGAAAAGAAAAATATCTTTGATTATTTTTGGGGACTACCATCCCAAAGAAAAAAAGATTGGCTAGTAGGCATGACTGCTAAAACTGACATAAAACGAAAGAGGTCAAAAGATTCTGGTGTGAGGCACAATACATATTTCTACTATATTAATGATGGTGAAGGCCGACGTAAGGTTTGTAAAAAAATTCTAGTGGACACTTTGGGTGTTAGCCCAAAATATGTTAGTTATACCTTAGCCAATGCATCGTCTGGGTTGGCAAAAGAAGAAAGCAGAGGTAAAACTGTTCCTAAGAATAAAACACCTCATTCAGTAAAGGAGTCGGCCATTAATTTTATCAAAAGTTTACCAGCATTACCATCCCATTACTTTCGTAAAGACAGTAACAGATTATATCTCCCCACTGAATTTAAAAACATTAAAAACCTTTACAGGATTTATAAACAGTCAAAAACATCAGAGGGTGTAGATGTTGTTAGTGAAAAAATATTTCGTGACATTTTCAACAATGATTTCAATATTGGTTTCCACGTTCCAAAGAAGGATAAATGTGCAAAGTGTTTACGTTTTGAAGGCCAGAATGAAAAGGAAAATCCTGAAATGTTAAATCATTTAAAAGAAAAAAAGGCATCAAAAGACAGATTATCTTTTCACTGCGAACTAAGCAAGAAAAATAACGCAATGCTTTGTACTTCTTTTGATCTACAAAAGGTACTGAACATCCCACATGGGGAGAGTATGCTGCTATTTTATACTAGAAAATATACAGTGTACAACCTTTGTTTTTACGAAAGTGGTACCAGAAATGGATTTTGTTATACGTGGGGAGAAACCGAAGGGAAAAGAGGAGGCAACGAAATTGCTACAATCTTACAAAAATATATTGCTGAAGTCGATTCACGTGGGTCTATAACAAATTTAATTCTTTATTCAGACTCATGCCCAGGGCAGAATAAAAACAAAATAGTTTTAGCCGCCATACATAGCGCACTGCTTAAAACAAAACACATTGAAACCATACAAATGAATTATCTACTTCCAGGGCATACCGAAATGACTGTCGATAGCATCCATGCCACAATTGAAAATTCTGTTAGAAATACTAAAATATGGGCACCATCGCAGTGGTCAACTGTTTTTCAGCTGGCTCGTAAAGATCCCGGCCCATATTACGTAGAAACTCTTACGCACAACGATTTCATGAATTACGAAGAGTTCTCAGAAAAGTATTTCAAAGGCAATTTAAGCGGAAAGATCAGTAAGATTCGTGTGGCGACATTCAAAAAGTCGTCACCCAATGTCATGACTGTCAAATACAGCATGGATAAAGATGCTGAGACCGATTCTATAGGCATAATTTCAAGACCAAAGGTAGTGCAGCCAAAGTATAAAACACCTGTGCCTATAACTACGGCCAAATACAAAGATCTTAAGAAGCTGTGTGATACACAGCTTCTTAAGATCTTGTTTTTGTGTTTTTCGTGTTTTTGTCAATAAAGAATATTATTATTATTATTCCTCTTTATTAAATATTAAAAACATATAAATTTACATTTTTAAATATACATATAAAAAATACATTTAAAAATATAAAAAAAATAGTTTCCCACCGGCATCGGGTACAGGGACCAAGCTACCGGTGGTCAGGGCTCCAGAGACAGGAATCGTCTCACAATGCGCGCCGTGCTCAGCAAAACCGCCTTTTGCATCAAGCCCTTGACCCAACTGTCTAAAGAGAGCCTCCTAAGATGTTGATCGAGGCTCTTGGCGATCAGACCGTGTGCTGATACGACTATCGGAACAATAATCGCTGAATCTACATCCCACATGTCGACAACCTCGTGAGCCAAGTCCAAATATTTTAATTGTTTATCTTTTTCTGCTTTCACGAGATTCTCGTCATGTGGAACTGTAATATCAACGATTATTGCGAGGCGCTCTGATCGATCTATTACCACTATATCAGGCTTATTGGCAACAATAGTCCTGTCAGTGATAATAGACCGATCCCAGTATAACGTGACACGACCATTCTCTAGAACTGGGTCGGGCACATACCTGTAATATGGTACCTCTAAATCTACAAGTTTATACTTTAGTGCAAGTTGCTGATGGACTATCCTGGCTACTTGGTTGTGTCTATGCAAATACTCGCCATTGGCAAGACGAGGACAACCAGAAATAATATGTCTGAGAGATTCACCCGGTAGGTGACATGCCCGACATATGTCAACCGTATATTATTATTATTATGTCTCTTCTTCTCGGGTACCTTCTTTTTTTCTTGCGAAGATACCCGGTCTTTTGATAGGCTTACATGGGGACATAAATGGTCCAACACGCAGAGGCCCTTTGAGATTTTTAATGTAGGAAATGGGACCCCCACTGCATACAATTCACGTCCGCCTTATGTAGAAGGACGGCAATGGACTGCCTACAATGGGAGCTAAACTATTGTAAAATATGCTAACTACAAAATGGGCTATTGGGTTAGGGGTTAAATGGAACTATGTATCTTATGCTTGGATGACAACGGCGTCTGCCATTCCAATATGTTATTATGAAAATATTGGCAGACGGTGACTCGCCAACTCACTAGATGGGCCCCCTATACAATCGCCATAGGCCAGGCCTGTAAGGCGACAGAGGGCAACACCGGTGTGAGCGGCTAGGGGTGTCGAGCGGTGCGGCGCCGGTTTCGCCATCACGGATCAGACCCGGAGCGGGTTTCCCCGTAGTTATGCCCTTGAAAATGACACTTCCACCCCCGAGCATAAAGCTCTGGCTTCCTCCCTCTGACCGGCCAATTAAGGCAAGCCAGAGTTGAGATTTGCTGCACTTCCGGGAGTAGCGTCCTCCCATTAGCCCATTAAATGCTAACCGGTGACAAAGCACAACAAAACTCTGAGGAATCGGGACCGATGTGTAGCCACGCACATTCAGCTCGCCACAAGCCGCCCTGCGGATGTGTGCTTTTCTATAATCTTGTGAGACATTTTTTGTTGATCTCAGAAAGCAGACGATTCAAAAAGCAAATCTACTATGCCCTCATAGGATTGCGTTAATCCCATAAAAAGATAACGACTGTCCACGAGGGGTATATTATATTATATTATTATGCTCTTTATTAAATTAATTAACTTATATAATACAGTTTTAAATATAGTTATAAAAAGAAATACATTTAAAAATATAAAATATAGTATATAGTATAAAATATAATTATATTATTATTATTATTATTGTTTGATTTTTTTTTCTTATTAAGAATATCGATGTTGTTTTGCTTTTGATAGAGAATGTTAACTTTTATTGTTTTCTGACGAAATTGATTTTTTTTCTATTTCTGATTTATCACAATTTACTGAAAAGAGTTTTGTTGAAGTTTTTATTTGTAACATTAATGTTTGACTGATTTTAAATGGTACGTCCATATCAAAGACTGATTTGAATTAGAAGAAATTATAATTAATAGCAATTTTTGTTGTTTTATTTATAAAATGATGCTAAAGTACAGTGGTGATACTACTACTTAGGCTTAGGGTAATATACCATCTTATCTAATACCTTGTTCCAAGACACATTGAATCAACATCTTGAATGATTCCTCTACACATTTTTTTATATTAAAAATACACAGGACACTGTCTAAAATTATAGTGGGATACCAACCTCAAAAATATCTATGGACATTGCTGAATTATGATGGCCTAAGCGTCAATATCTACTATAATCTAGCTCAAGGGTCCGCTTTGTTTCATCCTGCAGACCTTCTTATGGGCATCTATATCAAATTACTTCACTCTGGTGCAACACCATCATGTTGTTTAGGGTCATTGGGCATATACAACTGTCAGGTTGACTTGGCGCTAAATTCATTTACTCTCGTATTCGTTTATTCTAGATCGAACCTTGAACCACTTTACTTTCCACTATTTTATTTACGGTAGGCATTTGAACCATTTTGCCTTTCTCAAAAAATAACTAAATTGACGCATTTTGGGCTAACCCATAGATTTAGAATGTACAAGATGAACAGTGTCAAACTAAAGACGAGACCCAAAATGAAAGATCTATGTGTGAGTTAAATAGTGTTGTTGAATGGTCACACCTATGTTATCGAGAAAAGTATCTGTATGGATGGAATGGAAATGAAACTTCTAAGCACACAAAGTGCATAGTAGTTTCATTTCCAACTTTTGTTTTGGGGAATAAATTGTTAATCTGAATGTAATCGACTATAAAAAGGTATAAATGGGGTTATAATGGGGTAACTCGTAATATTTGAAATTCTGTAGTGATCTTACGAATTTTGATTCAGTGTGTGAATGTGAAA
Source organism: Miltochrista miniata (assembly GCA_933228765.1). Classification (NCBI taxonomy): domain Eukaryota; kingdom Metazoa; phylum Arthropoda; class Insecta; order Lepidoptera; family Erebidae; genus Miltochrista; species Miltochrista miniata. Next base: position 10,636,792 of record OW121772.1, read on the forward strand.
ATACTCTTATAACAGGTAATTCATGGCATCGTACACTGCATTGTTGCCGAAGGTACCTATGTATATTTTGCCAAAATTTTTCTGAAAATCCAACTCTTATCGTAATACTAAACCTAGAAACTCATTTATTATTGAACCCTAGTAACAATAAAAGATATTACTCGTAGATTTTTTTAAATATATTAACCTCGCCAAATTGACGTCGCCACTGATGGAAACTAATGGAAAGCCGTGGCGCATCTAGCGAATGGGGGCCACGCTTACAGCACACAAGACTTCTGACAGTAGTCCTCAAGTTGGCGGCCCTATGATGTGCCTCTTTACGCTCCGCTTGTAGAACCCGGAATCGTAAAATGAGGGAAACACATGTGCGGGCAGGTCGTTCCTGGATTTCATAGTAGTAGACAGAGGAACGATCTTTTGAAACGCTCAGTTCTGGCGAAAATTCTCTCCGCTATATATAAGTGGCACCTCCGCCGTTGTTCGGAATCGGAAAGGAGATGGTGGGATCAGGTTGAAGAGCTCTTCAGAACATTCGCCGTGATACATTCAGTAGAAGGCAGCCAAGGACGCTATGGTTCTTTGCTGCGCTAACGGCTCGAGGCTTACCGTCATCTTAGGACAACCTATAATTCAAATCGGATAACACGTCTCTGCATAGCGCCAAGCGCGTCCAGTAAGTACCTCGCACAGTCATCCCAAAGGTCAGAACAGTATTCGACGCAGAGGCTAATCTGCGCCTTGCACAACAAACATCCCGGTGTGGCGTGGAGTACCGTAAGTGAAGTAAAATTATAAAAATTCAACTGAAAATGGTTCACAAATTTTGGAAATATATTAAAATAGGCACAAAACCATAAAAAAGGTTAAATAACACAGTCTGAGTAAAAATTAATCATATTTATATTAAATTAAATCCAGATAAGTTTGTTTGTAGCAATGCCACTATAATGAACTATCGACATCCTGATCGATACCTACCCATGACTATTTTACTGTAAACAGCCTTTTTTATTTCTGCCTTATATATCCTCCAAAAATGCATTTACACATTAAATATTGTGATAAGTATGAAGGAAAATGCATAATCTACGTTATGAGTTGGACTTTCAGTGAAATTTCACATCCAATTTGGCAAAATATGTACGGCAAAAATGGAATGAACGAAGTCACAAATGACCTGTTATACGAGTCTTTCTTCGTATAATTGCGTTTTGTAATACCCTATTCACACACTAAACACGACACCATTGTTGAAAATATAAAATTTTCTATTTTAATCGTAAGATCACTACAGATTATTGGATATTATGAATAACATAGAGCCGCCATAGGACTCCACAGGACTCAGCGATTCAAAATACTGACATATGAGTACACAAATTGCTTTCTCTTTTCCTCTCGAGCTAAGTGCTATGAATAATGGGGTCTCGCTCACACGCTTTGTATATCTATTGAGAGTAGCGAAAAATCCTAAATCTATGGGCTAACCTACATAAATTTTCTTAAATATACAGGATGTTGATCTGCATTTGTGCATTACTTGCACACATGACTGTACTGCCTACACTCGTTGATATTTCGGGATAAAACGAGACACCTTTTTTTTACACTTTTTTTTTCTGCTTAAATTCTTTTCTATTTGCTACGGGAACTCTACTGCTTATACTAAACCAATATTAAGTGAAAAAATGGGGCAGTAAAATTAAGTTCTTAATAATTATTAAATAAAATAAATTTAAAAAGCAACTCGTATGAATCGGTTCTAAATATTCTAATAATACTATTACCTACATAGGTACATTTTCACCGTTCATTTAAAACCGTTTCTTCTTTGCCTACAGTTTAGTAGGCACATACAAATGTGTAGGCATAGGCAAAGGAGGCCTGCGGTGGCGGCGCGGCGCGTGTATGTTACCCCTCAAACCCCGCGCAGGAGCGAGCGGCTCAGGCGGCGCTCTTTGATCGGTGAATTTGAAATTTTGAATTAATTAGTCGCTCGCCCGCGTTCAGCGTGAGTATAACCGCACGAGCCGATATCTACGTAACGTCCGTAACAACACTGGTAACGATGTTAGAGCGTTACAGTAACGTTGAGTTGGTGGAAATGGTGCGCCTTTACGCTATTTCTAATAATAACGTTGTTGATGCAATTCGCATGTTCAGGGAAATGTTTCCAGACCGACCAATACCATCTCGTCGCATGATGCTTGCCGCCACACAGCGCTTAAGGGATCACCGACAGTTCGAGGTTCCTCAAAATGCACAAGGTCGTGGTACACAAGGCCTATCAGCTGATCGGCAAGAGCAGATTCTCAATTATTTTGAGGAAGAACCTCGAGCCAGTACGCGTGAAGCCGGTCGCCGTTTCGGTGTTCATCATACCACAATGTGGAAGCTGCTGAATCGCGAACTAATGCATCCGTTCCATTTCCGACGTGTTCAAGAGTTGCATCCGCAGGACAATAACGCTCGGACAGTTTTTTGTCACTGGCTCCTTGAACATCAGGACGTGAACATTTTGTGGTCCGACGAATCATTGTTTACGCGCGTGGGCGTTTATAACGTCCACAATGAACATTGGTGGGCTCACCGACAACACAACCCACATGTTACTACGCGGGACTCGTTCCAGGTCCGGTTTAGTCTGAATGTGTGGGCTGGTATCATCGGTGATCATCTACTTGGCCCATATTTTATTGACGGTCGTTTGAACAGTGCTACATACTTGGTGCTACTCCGACATGTGGTTAATGAGATGCTCGATGACATTCCACTCGCATTTCATAGGGACTTGTACTTCCAACAGGACGGTGCGCCACCTCACTATGGACGCCAAGTGCGCGAATATTTAAGTGAAGTGTTTGGTACGCAGTGGATAGGCCGTGGTGGACCGGTAGCCTGGCCGCCGCGTTCACCCGACCTAACGCCCTTAGACTTTTATTTGTGGGGAGATATTAAAAGACTTGTTTACAATGAAGACATTGTGAGTGTTACACAATTACGTGAAAGAATTGTTTTGGCATTTGAACAAATAAAAACAAATGTGCTAGTGCTTCGCAGCTTAAAACGCAACTTAGTGCGCCGCGCCAATCTGTGCATAGACACTGGGGGTGAGCATTTTGAACAATTATTGCGTGTTACATGATTTTGTAAATAGGTATTTAAGCTTTGATTCTCAATTAATTCTGTAAATAAGTTGATTTAAAATTTTTAACTACGCCAGAAATGCTTCATTTCAGAATACTTTTCTCATACCTAATGTTTACTAACAGTACTTAATGTTTTTGTTTGCAATTGCATGATAAATAGCGTGTTTCTGCCGGTCCTAAGCCCTTGAAGTAGGAAGGAATCTTTTAAATCAACATAAACTCATCATCAAATCATTAATATCAAATCAAAAAAGTACATAAAGGTCACCGAACTTGTCAGCTGGAACTAAAAACTCATGAAACCTAATAACTAATGGCTCCTCTACACTGCCCGCAAAGTTCATAGGCGAAGTACTCTAGAAACTTTGTCTAAGTTCGAAAAAAGTGCGTCACTACACACTCAGTGGTGTCAGTAGCCTGCGCACGCACATTCCCGCCGTTTGTAATGAACAAAGAAATTTGTGTGGCAGAGTTTCCAGGAACAACATAATTTGCTCCTGACCACTGTTTGACGCTGATAATTGGATCACATACACCAAAGCACTAATTATAGCTTAAATCACGCGCCGGCAAAGCACCGGCACACACGATGTCGGCTAAGTAGTGTAGAGAGGTACTTCGTGAACGCACTTCCCGCATCTTTGGGCCCTTTGGGCGCAAAAATCGACAGCAAATAAAGTCGCCTGAGGGGAGGTATAGTTTTTGACGAGGTAAGCCGAAGTGCCTCTTTACACTATCGTATTCATTTAACTTCGTTCAACTTCGCGGGCAGTGTAGAGGAGCCATGAGATGCGATACGTAGCCGCATTATCTAGGTACCTACTATTGTCTAGCTTTAAGCCCAGGCCACACCGCCAGCGGGCGGGCGAGCGAGCTAGGCGGGCGGGTGAAGTGAGATATTGAAGTTATGCAAACTACGCGACATTGCCGAGCTAAACTATGGGGTTTACACCAAAAACTACATACGGAAGGGCGAACCGGGTAGTGCGGATGAGACTAGACACGTGGACACTGCTATTCGAATGACAAGCGACGACTAGTCTGAATACCCGAAACGGGGAGGACGGTAGTTAAGCTAGCGAAGCGGGCGCGCCTAACGACGAAAACGAGTAGCTTCGCTCGCATCAGCCACGTAGGTTATTCGGCAGCTCGCAGTGTGCCTAGCTCGCTCACCCGCCCGCTGGCAGTGTGACTTGCGCTTTAGCGTTAGCTCGGCGACGTAAACATTAAATACACGGGTGAAGATTTTTTCTTCGTAAATCATATTTCACTAAAAACAGGATTTTTGGGGTTTTGTTATCTACGTATGTTTGTGTTGCTTGCAATCGATAATACCTATAGTACACTACGCACTGAAGGAGGCTTGTGCACGACCAAATCAACAGCTTGCATAAAGGATATAATAAGGGATATACCGTATTAAAAAAGTAAAAGTCTATCAAGTAGTTGAATTTTTATAATTATTTTTCCAAAACAAAAAACTTTAATCCGTCCTCCTGCAAGTTTTGCAAAATGTCGCATAGATCAATTAGCCTTGCAACCCTCGATATATATATATATATACATATATTTGCACACGTGACTCTACTGCCTAAACTCGTTAATATTTCGTGATAAAAAAAATGTTTTTTTATTTTCACGTCAAATTTGATTTTATTTGCAAAGAACCTCTGCCTGTACCCACTGGCCAATAATACGTGAACTTAAATTTAAGTAAGTACTCAATAATTAATAATAAATCTAAAAACCGAAAGATTGTAAATGATACTCGCATAATGCCTATTTATTATCCAGTGCTATGACCTCTAGCGTCCAGCTGATCGTTTTGTAGGTATTAGGTATACTGGCTGCGTACGAGCGTTCACCGCTCACCTTTTGCCGTTTTTTGGTACGGAACTCGCACTTGACCGGTTTTTCTGTTTCATAGGTTCACGTATTATTAGTCAGTGGAGGTTAGGCAGAGTTCCCGTTGGAATTAAAAAACGAATTCAATATGAAAAAAGACTAAAAAAAATATTTTTTTTTTATCACACAGTATTAACGAGTGTAGGCAGTAGAATCACGTGTGCAAGTACTGCACACTACTAAATCTACAGCTTGTATATATACATATTAATATTTTTGTATTTTGACACGCTTCTGGGAAGTCCGTAGTGTTTCCAGGAGTTCCCAGGCGGTTCAGTAGTTTAGATAGGTAGGATTATTTGTCCTGAAGTCAATAACGCAACGATTGAAGAATAATTGACATTTATTTGCCAGTTCACAAAATAAACTTAATCTAACTTAAAACTAGGTACTCATCCGGATTCAGGGATTCTTCCTTTATCTCCGGGATATCCAGTAAACAATATGGCTCTACGCCTATATATTAATAAATTTGCCTTAAGGGTATAGGCAGGGTTTTTTAAACCAAAACTTGGAAGCTCATTCAGAGCTTCCGTTTTCACAAATATAAATTTATTTAAATTCTCGGGCTATGTACGCCACCCACTGGTATTTTAGTGAAATATATTTTATATAATAATTCACTTTGATGTGAAATTTCATCGACAGTATGAAGTAAATTAAAAAATTTAGTTAGTTCCTGATTTTTTTTTACCATTGCGCACGCCTATATATAGCTTACATCCCACCATATCTCCTTTCATCAAATATCCCTACCTTGACACTATTAAGGACACACCCATTATACCGACCTAAGTATAATCATTATACCTACGCTTATTAGCGCCTAATAAAACAATTACAGCAAATCTATGATTTACGCCACAATTTGTATAGTATGCCTAAATAGTTGATTCTACCTAGTTATCTCACACACTTCTACCTCTCTGAATTATTCAATATCATGTTCTTCCGCTGGCCTGCTGGAAGAGATTTCTTATAGAAATAAGCAGTGCCATTGTACTCTTGTTTTCCTAACTATGTATCTCTGTAATATATTATGTGTGTACATAAATTGTTAAATAAATAAAATAAATAAATCATTTTCAACGCAGTACCTACCTCATTATGATTATAATTTTAACGACCTAAATTAAATACATCAATTAATTCTTAAAAAAACGTCAAATCATTGTATACTGTAAACCTTATTTAATTTGTTAACCTCTAGAAGCAAATTTACACTAGAGATTTCACATTTTATGTATGCAATAAAGACTTTGAACGTTGAATAAAATCAGTAGATTTCTTCCCAGAACAGTCCTGTAATACAGGATTTGTCTTACCAAGATTAAAAATTGACAATTGCCAATACACAACATAGGAACGAAATCACTCGCCTTGATCTCACATTGCTCATAATCAATCCACGCACAGCAATTTACCGCGGTATCATTTTCTTCCTCGCATACATCTCTCACAATACTCTCGCCCGCGCAACTATCAAACACTCGCTCGCGACAATCACACACGATGCACGCTCAAAATAAAAACATTCGCTTCTCACAACAAAACTTAATTTTGCTTAACGCAACTAACTCCTTCGCTTGAAACGCTTTCGCAACGCTTTTCATAACTCGAAAGTGTCCCTATTAACAGACATTACGAAGTCTGTGACACATTTTTATTTCAACTCTTACTCGAAATGACATCGATCGCCACTCTGATCACACTGATTCACCTCTGGTCCCACCGCAAAACGCCAGTTCCTTACTTTAGAGAAAAAGTTAGAAGCTAACCCCGACCTGCGCTTTAATTATAATAATATAATTCAAAATCATATCGATCAAGGATCACATATTTCGAAAATGGCTCCTAAAGAAGGTCGACGATGAGTCTTCCTCAAAGCGCCCACAATGCACCCGTCTGTTGCCATGACATACCTACCTCAAGGAGGCGTATCATATTGATAATGGTTATGGAACCACAAGTCGGAAATTGCTTAACGACACACTTTACAGGTTCAAATTAACGAATCAATGTTCTTTATCTCTTAAATCGATCGATTAAACTCACGCATGTACTCAGTCACCGACTCACCGTGATCGCTGTTATAGAAAAGGTGTATTTTCAATTACAGAAAGCTCGTTCCCGCTCATCACTCTTTTCAACGCATACTTACTACAAATAAGATCGTAGTCTTGAAGGAGTGTAAACCTGGCGACGGGTGCCACTCCAACTTCGTCGCAAATGTACCCGGTGTTCAGGAGAGTTCGTTGCAGAACCTTGGTCGCTCATTCTCTGAAAGCTCGATAATTAACAAAGTATTAGATTTTATCCCGTATGCGTCACTATAATCTGATAACTGTTTTATCACAAGTTAAGAAAAACCGTATTATGAAATCGAGAAGAAAAAAATAGGGTAGACTAAAAGTATATATCCATTTGCATCTTGACTAATTCGGGTAGGAATTATAATTTATTTTTATATTCCTGACTTGTTAAATATGTAAATGTTAAAATTATGCATATTTTTCATATAACTCAACATCACAAAAGTTTTATTTATTAGATTCTACTGAGGTCAAGTAGGTGAATCCGAATAAAATCCTTTTCCATCCATCAAACCGCGATAAAAATCTTCACAAGAAATGTGTTTTACTATGTCAATGAGGCTACTTTATCTATAGAATACTGTATTTTTAAATAAAAAATAGTTTCTTTCACTTCATTTATCAATGATGGCCACCGTGCTCGTGGGGTGGATTTTAACGAAATATTGTTTTATTTCGAGATATCCCACTTCTGAGATGTTAAAGGCATCGCAGAAGGGAGATAAATCAAACCAATCACAATATTTTAACAAAATTTATTTAACCTCACTACTAATTTACTCCTCAACAGAAACTCACAAACAAAGTTTTACTGACCTTAGTGATCTAATCGCGTCCGCCCTCTGACTGGCGTTTCACTCGGAAGCCTGACACATACTCAGTTTATCTCCACAATACTTTGACGTTTGACGTGTCAACGTCAAATGTCAACTTGTCACTGTCAAACTTCAAACTGATGGCAGTATCTTATGAAAATAATAAATATGCCAACAATTCCGTAATATTCTTAATAAGTTAGTATTATTTTGATATTATTTTTAAGTTAAAATACGTAGAAAATTGCTAATCGATTTTATTGGTGCTAATATTTTAGAAAACCGGTACCTAATACCCAAGAGAAAACGGTACGTTATTTGTTAACATCACTGTGTGATATTCATAGACAATAACAAAAGCGGGGAATTTGAAGTCTACTACCGCCCAGAATACACAAGTTAGTGATCACTAGACTATTTTTAACCGCATTTAATCCACAGACTTGAGCTCTGGCGATAGACATAGGCGTGTGAATCGAGAATCGGCTTCCTGGAAAACCATGCAGGAAACGACTCTCAAGACATGAAAAAATGAGCAAGACTCAATCCTAAAGTCCATAAAATCCTTCATTCCCAGTTGTTCCGCGGCAGTAGTTCCGCGACGGAACTAGTGAAACTTTTCTATTCCCAGTAGTTCCGTAGCGGAACTAGTGAGATTTTTCTATTCCCAATAGTTCCGTAGCGGGAACTGTCATGGATCCAATACCTTGAAATATTTTTAATTTTTATGAAAAATGGAGCTTTTAGGACATGCGACAAAAACAAATGAAGATCGACAACCAAATGACGGTTGGAAAAACAAATAACTATCGAAGAAACATTACGCAGATCAATAAAACAAAAGACTATTAGCGAGTTGATAAGTTCAAAAGTTACTTGCAGCCATATTTCGTAATCTAAATGCGATTACCATTAAAAAAACTAGGTGCAAGCAATTCTTGACTTTAATGACACTTCTCTAAAAATGCGCTTTTAGGCGTTTATAGACATCACAGATCACAAATATATAAAAAATAAATAAATATTATGCATGTTCATAAGGTCGAGAATTGCTTGCACCTATTTTTTGAATGGTAATCGCATTTAGATTGCAAAATATGGCTGCAAGTAACTTTTGACCTTATCAACTGGCTTATAGTCTTTTGTTTTATTGATCTGCAGATGTTTTTTCGATCGTCATTGGTTTTTCCAACCGTTATTTGTTTTGCTGATCTTCATTTGTTTTATTGATCTTCATTTGTTTCATTGATCTTCATTTGTTTCATCGATCTTCGTTTGTTTCGTCAATCTTTATTTGTTTTGTCTATCTTTATTTCTTTTGTCAGTCTTTATTTGTTTTACCGATCTTTAATTGTTTTTTCGATATTCATTTGTTTTCTTTTTAATTGTATAAGAAAAAAGCCGTAAGAGACCGTAGGGAACTAATGGGAACATAAAATATTCGTATGTAAGTGATGCTTTCTCCCGCGGGACTACTGGGACTTGATTTATTAGTTTTTAATTTATGCTTTGTTCCGCGGAACTACTGGGACTTAATTTATTAGTTTTTAATTTATGCTTTGTTCCGCGGAACTACTGGGAATTAATTTATTAGTATTTCATTTATACTTTGTTCCGCGGAACTAATGAGAACTGAATTATTGATGCTTTGTTCCGCGGGACAACTGGGAAAAAAAGTCTCACTAGTTCTGCCACGGAACTACTTCAACGGAACAACTGGGAATAATCACATAACATCTCATAGTACTGAGGTAAAGCAGCAGTATACGGAAATAAAGAAAATCACCAGTGACATTGAAAACTCATTAGATTGCATAAGCAAGGAGTATGAAAACATGGAACTGCTGATTCAAAAGTTAGAAAATGAACGACTCCAACAACAACAACGTAGTTCCACTATATGTGGAGTTGGAGAGAAAGGTCGAAGACTTACATCGTGCACACTGATCTTCAACAATAGAAATCAGAAATGTTCCGCGGAAGGAAAATGAAAGTACATCTGACCTGACATCAATTGTAATGAGTACTTGTAGCACTATTCAAGCCGAGTTGAATATATCAGACTTACGAGACGTTTATCGCTTACCTGGAAAAAACGAAACGAACAGACCAATTGTTGGCGAATTCCTATCAGTGCAGAATAAACTGAAAGTCTTGGAAGCCACACGCGTTTTTAATCGTAGCCGCCAGCTTCCGGAAAAGCTAAGCACTCAACATTTAGGGATAAGTGGGCAACGAACACCTATTTACGTTGCCGAACAACTTCCGGCTAATTTGAAGAAGTTATACCATGACACTCGTAGTTTCGCAAGGAATAACAACTATAAATTTAGTTGGTACCAGAATGGGAAAAATTTTTTTCGAGAAAAGGAAGGTGAAAAATATAATAACATAGGTACGATCGATCTCTGATTTGCTAGCGGTTCAAAAGGCAGTCTAATTTCTTATTTATATATTTGATTAACAATTATCTAACCTTTAATATTGTAAATTGCTTTACTGTAACTTTGCATGATATATCTTACTAATATTATAAACTAGCTGACCCGCTCAACTTCGTTTGCGTCATATGAGAGTGACAAAGAGAGTGGTTTAGTATTAATATTTTAAGTAGGTAATATAATCCCGTCGCATTTACTCTCGTCGCGTGTCTTAGGTATATTTATTAGAAAGTTGTGATAGATTTTAATATAAAAAGTGATATAATTTTTCCCGTCGCGTCGCTTATTCATTTAGAGTTGACCCGCACAACTTGGTTGATGTTTTCCGTCACATTTTTTTTTGTCAGTTTTTTGGTACGGAACTCATCGTGTGCGAGTCCTACTCGTATTTGGCCGGTATTATCTTTCAGTTGACTGGCTACTGCTACAGAAAACGTTTACTCCCGACACGTAGTCGAGTTGCGTCGCTCATATTTTAAAAATTATTGTAAAGGTATTGTAAGTGAACCTTAAGGCATATGCTATCTAGGACTTTTTTTTGTAACTTTTTAAGAGGAAACATTTTGTAGTACACAATTTTTATGTATCTTTAACCATTTACGCAACGTACGCAATGAAAGCTCTCAAATGAAATAAATTTTCCACGTTCTTAAAACATTATTCATGGCTGCTCCGCTCCTATTTGTCTTAGCGTGAGGTAATATAGCCATTAGCCATCCTCAATAAATGGACTAAAAACTGTGAAATTATTTTGTTAATGCAACCAGTAGTGTCTGAGCTCCTAGCACAAACAAACTCTTCAGTTTGATAATATTGTGAGCTAACCTTAAAAGAAAAACAAATTAGTTTATTGAGAGCGAACCTTAAAAGATAGACATATGCTGTCGCGGATTTTTTTATCGAACTTTTTAAGAGAAACAATTTTGTAATACATAATTTTTACGTAACTTTAACCATTTAGGCAGCGTACGCCTCGGTAGCTCTCAGACGGTTAAAATAATTCCCCGTTTTCGAAACATTCCTTATTGCTGCTCCGCTCCTATTCATCTTAGCGCAATGTTATATAGCCTATAGCCATCCTCAATAAATGGACTATCAAACTGTAAAAGAAGTTTTTAAATCGAACCAGTAGTTCCTGAGATCCTAGCGTTCAAACAAACAAACAAACTCTTCAGCTTTATAATATTAGTATGGATGCGATTGTTTGTGAGTGTGGATGTTTGTTACTCTTTCACGCTCAAACCGCTGAACGGATCTGACTTAAATTTGGTACAGAGATACGACATAATAGTTCGGAATAACACATAGACTACTTTTTATCCCGGGAATAAGTTCCCACGGGAACAAATTTTACGCCTGCGAAGCTGCGGGCATCAGCTAGTATAGCATACTATTAAAAATCTTTCATAAAAAAGTGCCTACTGAAAAACACGAGATGTAGATTTTTACAAAATGCATCACTAAGTTTAATAGTATCTGGCCGCAGTATTCTTTATTTAATGGAAAGAATCTCTGCTCACTCATATCTGTGCTATGTGTCACAAATGGGATGCGGGGTCCTACTAACATCTTAAGGACCCCAATGGGTCGGATCCTCCTCGTGGTGCATCCTGGGCAACGGAGTAGCGACCACTCCCCTTCCTCTGTGGGGGAGTTGTGCTACTCTGGCTAATTCCGGCCGAGGCGGGAAAAACCCACCTGTGGGTTGCTCGGTGGTGTGTGTTGCTGCCGGCCGTGCCGTTATTCACGGCCGGCAGCAGCAATGCTGGGTCGCCGTCGCTTCGCCACCTTTGCTGGCGAGACGATGGCGGCAAAGTGGGAGAGGCACTGCGTGGGGGGCGGGAGTTTGGGTAAATGCTCCCGCCCTGCCATGCAGTTCGGGATGCCGGCCGCGACCGGCGGCAAAGCGGGAGGTGCACTGTGCGGGGGAGCGGGAGTAACAGATAATGCTCCCGCTCTGCCGTGCAGTTCAGGCGCGCCGCGGTGAGGAGTCACTGCGCGCCCCCGATTGTTTCTTGACCGTGGGCGTAAGGTCGGGGGACCCCGCTCACCAACGGTCACATGGCGTTTGGCACCTTTCCCGTGTTCCGGGGGTGCCCATTAGCGCACGCCTGCTCTCTGTCTCCTCTATTACAGAGGGGCGCTCGAGAGCGGTGCAGGCGTGGTCTTCTGCTCCTTAGGGAGCGTTGGGGAGCCGCCCATCTGGCTCCCCCGAGGAGAGCCCCGAATAAACGGGGCGCCCCTGGCCGGGTCGACGTGAATAATCTTTTGATATCCCTCGGCCCGGCTAAAGGGTGAGGAGGAACACCGCGGGGTTTAGTGGGTAGGACGGTCCATTCCAGACCGGGCCGGGAGTCCCACACACCATCCCAGCTGCGGGGGCAGCTGGGATGAAGCCGCGTAAATGCGTTCCCCGCGTCAACAAAAAAAAAGTGTCACAAATAAGCATATCATCAAAATATCTAATAATTAATTGGTGTTAATCTCTCCAGTTGCGCTAGAAGGTTATTTAGGTTTATGTAGACACTACGGATATTTTGTGTTATGATTTTAAGCGATGGTACATTGTCTTTTTAGGGTTTCGTAGCCAAATGGCAAAAACGGAACCCTTATAGATTCGGCATGTCTGTCTGTCTGTCCGTCCGTGTGTTACAGTCACAGCCACTTTTCTTCGAAACTATAAGGCCAATGCTATTGAAACTTGGAAAGTAGATGTACTCTGTGAACAGCATTAAGATTCTCATATAAAACTAGAAAAAAGCAGTAAATTTTGGGTCCCCATACTCAGAACTGAAACTCAATTTTTTTTTAATAAACCCATACGTGTGGGGTATTTATAGACAGGTCTTCAAAAATTCTATTGAGGATTCTAAAATCATTTTTTTCTAAAAACTACCAGCGAAAATTGGTTTCGACGAGATAGAGCTGGTAGTTTTTTTTAAATTCGTCGTAAACCGCAATTTTCGGTTAGAAAAATCACTACCACTGCGTAGGTACGTGTTAAAACATCAATCAAAGTTACAACGAACTACAAGAACTTTTATATTATTTTACTTGCTGCAACGAAACCCTTCATGGGCGAGTCCAACTCGCACGTGGCCGGTTTTTTTTTCATGATTAAATTACACGTATCGGTGTCACAATAAATAAGATTTTGCTGCTGAGGTGTGATCTAAGTTTGTTGCTATTAAATTAGTTAGATTAGCCATTGTTTATTTTTATTTTTACTTTCTAACGGTCCACCAAGCCATTCTCATTTAAAGAGAACTCCCAGCCATTTTTATTTATTTGTATGCTAAAAAAAACTATAACCATTATTTATAATGGTTATAGTTTTGTATTCGTGTGGTATAACTGTAGTTTTGTATGTCCCTTCATAGTTTAATTATATGTAATGTTTTGTACGGTTGGTGTTCTCTCGTTTTACAGTACGTAGGTGTGGGTTTAATTTTCATAATTTTTTGTAATCCTCGTTGCATGACGAAGTAATCGATCCTCGTGAAATATATTTCTTGTGTGTAGTGTATTTTTGTGTAAATTTGTGGTTATCGTGGTGTATTTGTATGATTTTAGTTCGGTGCATGTGTGTTGTGTATAGTAGTATGCCGATGTATTTGTTATTAATAGTTTGTAAATACATGTAAATGGAAGCGCTCGTGGCCCGCGGGAAGCGCTCGTGGCCCCGCGGACTCAGTGTTCTGTAAACGATCACTGCGGTAAGCAACTTTCACTATGGCCGGTCCATGAATGGGTGACCATCCATGTGATCAATTTGTGACATTTATTTGAGCGTTTCCGTGCTTCGGAAGGCACGTTAAGCCGTTGGTCCCGGTTGCCAGTAAAATGGCAGTCGTTAAGCTAAGTTGAAGGATTTATTTCAACAGCAGGCAGTCACAACCTGCGCCTGTCCATTTAAACACGGCAATACGGCTCACCACCTATTACGTGGGACAAATTATACAAAGGTGAAATGTGGGCATATAATATGCCTCTGCATACCCCTTCGGGGATAAAGGCGTGACCATATGTATGTATGTATGTATGTATGTAAATACATTGCAAAATTCAAAAATACCTCGAAGTGAATTATATAACCCAACAAATGTCTCAGTAACACATTAATAATAACTTATTTTACATATAAATTAATTGTAAGATTATTAAGATTCTTATACAAAACTAGAAAAAAAGCAGTAAATTTTGGGGGTCTCCCATACTCAGACCTGAATATCAAAAATTTTTTTCATTAAGCCCATACCTATAGATAGGTCTTTAAAATTGCTATTGAGGTTTTTAACATCATTTTTTCTAAACTGAATAGTTTGCGCAGGACCAGGAGAGACTTCCAAAGTGGAAAAATGTGTGTCCCCCCCCCTCTAACTTCTAAACTAAGAGAATGATAAATCTAAAAAAAACATATGATGTACATTGCCATAAAACCTACCAACGAAAATTAGTTCGAACGAGATAGAGCTGGTAGTTTTTTTTTAATACGTCATAAACCGCAATTTTCGGTTAGAATAATCACTACCACTGCGAACGTGTTAAAACATCAATCAAAGTTACAACGAACTATAAGAACTTTTCTATTATGTTACTTGCTGCTACGAAACCCTTCATGGGCGAGTCCAACTCGCACTTGGCCGGTTTTTCTTATACTGATACGAATTATTCTTAAATTTTGTTAAAATGAGTTACGTTCATTTTAATACCTATTGTAAACACATCTTTGGTACTGTTTTGTTTTCGTTAAGCTCGCTACTGGTGTTCATAACCCGCATAATAAAATGCACTCATCGTGTATAATATGTACACAAAGAACACTAGTTAAGTAACCCGGGCGGAAGAAACGCACACTGACGTCTGCGTAATGTCGACGAGTGTAGGCACATCGTTAGCATACACTCACTCACACATTTGCAATTTTTTATATTAGTAATGACCAAAATATAACTATGTAATATTTAATATAAAGTGAAAAATGTAATATTTAATATAAAGTAAAGTCAGCATACTAATTGCTTTAAATATTAAATATGTAATATTTAATATAAAGTGAAAAATGTAATATTTAATATAAAGTAAAGTCAGCATACTAATTGCTTTAAATATTAAAAGTACTATGTAGGTATTACTTATGCCTACATAATACAATATATTTACATATTTGAACCATTTACGTAACAGATAGCGCAGCATGATTGGTAAGAGGTGAACCGATAATAGCGATGATCCGAGTTCGAATCCTATTGCTCAACCACTTTTTGGTGATTTCTGTAAAACTCACACAAGTTCTAATCCACAGACATTCAACTAGTTTTTGCTCAAAAATACTCTTAATAGTATTTTATTTTTTATTTGTAAATAGGTTATATTATACATACATATGGTCACGTTTTTATCCTTGAAGGGGTAGGCAGAGGCATATTATACACACTCTATAAGAAGAAATATTAAATTGATTATTTGTTTGCATTGAATAGGCCCCGAATCTATCAAACAGATTTGAAAAAATCTTTCAATGTCGGAAAGCTACACTATCTCCGGTGAACATAGTGTATGTTTTATTTTCATATTCCCATGGTAACGGGAGCTCCGCGGGTGAAACATCCGCTAGTAAATATAATAAAACAAATACCTTTTACAGAAACGTTTTTATTACATAACCATTCACGTGTCTATAGTGAGTATAATAACCAAAAATGGTAATTTACCTTAAATTGTTTTATTCCGTTCGCAATTGAATAGCTCTTGAAGACAACTTTAAAGTTCATAATTAAATATTTCATCGACGGAAGTGTATTTTTATCTTTGTAATGTTGTTTTTTTAACAATAAATATTTGTGGACAATCTCACATAACATCATCTAGCCCAAATAAACTAATATAAGCTTGTGCTATGGGATCTAAACGACTGATAGACATACTTATGTATACAAAAATACATACATACTTGGCGACACTTTCATGTTCAGTAACAGTTATCTGCCTTTAAATCTATATAATCTTTATTAAAAAGATAATAAATTTGACAAGTATGGACGCATAATTTTTATAATCCCAAAAATAAAGTCATACTTATAAGTGATATGAATCAACATGTTTACTAGTCGGAAATCATAGTATCATAATTTCTAACCTCGCAAACAATAACATCAATCACTTATTAGCTACCTAATACTTATTTAATAATTAATTTGGTAATATAAGGCCACTAGTCCTGCGTAGTAAAATATTTTTTGAAAATACCATTCACCTAGTTTTCTCCATAGAAATTTGCGTCCATCCTTATCAGATTTAAAACACTTTTTGTCACTAAATATAACAATAATTATTGCACCAATAAAAATTAAAATATTCCCTAGCAAACCGTAATCTGTTTTCACGATGAAGGTCAGGTATAAATATTTTCTTTGCTGGTTTAGCACACCTCAATCCACCTGCACGTAGGTAAATGATGCGGACACATTAGATGCTGACGTGTCAGGTTGCCGTAGATTGAGTTGATGTGAAAGGTTCAGCAATGTGCGTGGCCACAATATTCCTGTGCCGTGGATTTGCATCAGTAAAAGCCAAAGGTAGGAGACCAGGTCGGAGACGATCTATGCCTCCAGATTTTGCATGACGGTGAACCCACGACAACACAGTTTTTCTCTGTAAACGAAAACAAAATATGATTATTGATTAACAAAGAAACTGAACACTCATGTAAAAAAATTATATTATGTTAAATTTGACTGCTTACCGATATCATTAAGCGTCTCGCAATTTCACTAATTGAGACATTTTTCTCGTGAAATTCAATTATTTTTGTTCTCAATAATATTGTTAAATGAGGCATCTTTAATCTCAATAATTAGGTAAGTATTCGTAGTAGGTTTAAATTTTGCGGCAAAAGGTGTGAAAGCGTCAGGCACAAAGGTTGTTAGCTGTATACGAATGCTGTAACTAAATAATACCAATGACAAACGGTATTATTATTAAGAGGGTATATCTAAAGTAATTTCAAACTTAATGCAACTTGCTTAGCTTGTTTGAATTTATACTATTTATCCTCACTATTAATATCAGTTAAGGAACTAAAAAAAATATTTTACAAAACTGCAATGATTACAAAATAATAAAACCACAAAATTTTAAACATAATTATTTTAAGTTTTCGACAGTTCGACAGATATAGAAAAATATCAACAAGCATTTTGGAAATCCAAAAAGAGTACAGTTCACTCGTTATGAACCTCGGGTCTCCAGAATCGGGAAAGACGAGAACATATGAGCCTTAGCAACGTTGGTTACTACGTCATAATTTCAAATACGCTAACTTATTTAGGTGCAACACGTTGATGGTTTTGGAATGCCACAAGAAGTGTGTAAGTGTAATAAAAATGACTTAGCGTACATGTGTGTGTGTGTGTGTAATGTTATACGTTGGTGTACGCAGGCGTCTCGGTGTGCGTTTCTTTTACCCGGGTTACTTAACTAGTGTTCTTTGTGTACATCCCTATTTGTCACTATTCATCATTTTAATTTGCCTACGTTGCGTTGTCATGGAAAATTACATTTTCTAAAAACTTACCCTTAAAGTCGTATTTGCTTTCTTTAAGGACAGCTCCCTTGTCTTCATTTGAAATGGTTTCTAGAACAAATTATTGACCGAGTGAGCGAAGCGAACGAGAGTCTCAGTTTCGACAGAATGGACGATTTTGCTTTTGGGGCGTATGTCTGGTTGTCAGTTCCGGTCTAGAGGACGCAGTTCTTAACCGATTTTCACCAAACTTGGCACACGTGTTCTTTGATTCAAAATACAACTTTTGTTGAGAGCTTTTTTGATAAGGAGGAAAATACGCTAATACAGGGTACCACTCCAAACACCTACAAACGACGGGACATATTATTACTATCGACATGAAAAGTGACATTTTCTAATATCTTACCCATATACTCGTCTTCGAATTCTAAAGGGACAGCTCCCTCGTCTTCACGTAAAATGGTTTCTAGAATATTATTATGTAATTATGTTAACCAGACCAAACTGTTTTGTTTTATTCCACAAAACAGTGGCGAAGTTCTTTCTTACCTACACTCTTAGATTATTTAGAGAGTGTATATTCTAAGCCTACACTAATAATATGAATACGAGTAGGTAAGTACGAAAGTTTGTGAGTGTTGATGTGTAGAGATGTCTTTTCCCCAGGATTCGCGTGCAACCAGTAGAATCGCGAACCTTTTCTAAGAAAATCGAAGATGACAGATTTTCGGACCTGTTTACTAAGGTTGAGGCCTGCCGCATTTGCGGTTCCTCAAAATGTCAAAACCATTGAAACCATAGACTTGGTTTCATTGGTTTTGACATTTTATACTTGAAATTTGTCATATTCTTTGACAAGGTTCCGGATTCTAATCGCCGCGCGTGGATTATATCAAACATTCAATTACCTACTTATAGACTTTCGCGTTTATAATATTATTCTAGCTGATGCGGGCGGCCTAGCCCGCGTGAAATTTGGTTCCAGTCCCCGCGTTCCGTGGGAACATTTTCCCGGGATAAAAAGTAGCCTATGTGTTATTCCGGACAATAAGTTATCTCTGTACCAAATTTCAGCTCAATCGGTTTAGTCGTTAGAACGTAATTGAGTAACAAACATCCAAACATCTTCACAAACTTTTACATTTATTATATTACTAGCTGATGCGCGCGGCTTTGCCCGCGTAAATTTTGGTTCCCGTTCCCGCTTCCCGTGGGAACAGTAGCCCGATAAAAAATTAGCCTATGTGTTATTCCAGACTATACTCTATCCCTGTACCAAATTTCGAGCGTGATTGAGTAACAAACATCCAAACATCTTCACAAACTTTCAGATTTATAATATTAGTAGGATAAGTAGGATACTAGCTGACCCTCGCAACTTCGTTTACGTAACATTAGGTCTATGATCCTTACCGTATTTCCTTTACGACCCAAAAAAATATTTGAAATAGGACCACGCGTTGAGAAATTACAACTGAAAAACTATTTTGTCGTTCATCCCCTCTCCCGCAGGAACCGCGCAAAATTTCGACATCAAAAGTATTCAAAAGCCTTCCTCAGACTATAAGCTCAGAATGTACCAAGTATCATTCAAATCGGTTCAGTAGTTTCGGCGTGTTACTCATTCGGGATACAGACAGACAGACAGACAGACATGAAAAGTTTAAATTACGTTATCGGCTTCAGTATCGATTAGAGAACGCCCTACAACTAAAATTTTTAAAATATCTTTCATGACTAGCGGACGTCACGCGGTTTCACCCGCGTAGTTCCCGTTCCCGTGGGAATACGGAATTGAAATATAGCCTATGTGCACCGCAAAGAGTGTAGCTTCCCAGAAGTGAAAGAATTTTTCAAATCGGTCCAGTAGTTCCGGAGCCTATTTGTTACAAACAAACAAAAAAACTAATCTTTCCTCTTTATAATATTATTAGTATAGACTAGCTGACCCTCGCAACTTCGTTTATGTCACATAAGGTCTGTAAAAGGACAGGTATTTCTTCATCAGACTCCTTGGAGCGTGTGAAACTGCCCTGTTTGCTTAATCAGAAAAGAATTTAAAGATTCAGTCTATTCTAAAACAATTCAGTCTGACTGTAGCTGGGTGTGCGGCAAGGTTAAGGTCTACCCCAATTGGACACTTGTGCGAGAGTAGTCTCGATTTCCTGTGAAGTCCTCGACACAACTCAGGACCACACTGATTTAGTATCACACTAAATCAGTGTGGTCCTGAGTTGTGTCGAGTACTTGACGTCTTTTCACGCTTTCATTTCACATGAACCAAGGCGGGTATGCAGTCTGGCCCACTCGACTTATGAACGTCAAGAGATTGAAGCTCCTGCGTAACGTCACGGTGCCTGAATTTAATTTCTGGCATGGAAGTGCACACCAAGCGGTGCCAGGCGGCGAAGAACCTCCATCGTTCATAGTCGACTTGGAGGCAAAGAGAGAACCCAGAAAGTCAGCTTTCCCCTTGGCACTCTCAGTTAGGCTACCATCCGGTTTAAATAGGAGTGGCAAACCCGACCGACAAAAGTTTCCCTCGGTAGCTTTGGCAAGCGACCAGAATTCACGACACCCAGAAGGGTAGCCCGCCAGTCTCTGTCACCGCTGTGAGACCTGTACAAACACGCGTAGATCCCAATGTGGCCCCGCGATCCACGCGTGCCCACAAAGTAGACAGTTCTCTTTCTTTAAGACTCCTGAGACAGCGACAACAGATATCATCCCGGATGTGCTCCAGCTTGTAGCCAGGGAAAATTAAGTAAGATGCATCGTCCTGGCAGGAGATTTGCGTCTCCATCAAGAAAAATAGGGAAAACTGCGCATTTTCCAGATGGTGGTGGACTGCGTTGACGTTCTTGTGTATGCCTCTGATGTTACGAAAATTCATCTGAAGTGTGGACGTCGATGCCACTGTAAAACGTTCCTTATTTTTCTTCTTCCTTGCCATGGTGTTTAGAAAAGGGGAATATAAGAACGTTTTGTGGTACCTGTGTACCGGTGGCGCAAGAGACAAAGCGAGGTTCCAACAGTCCCAAAGCCAGCACGGGTAATGCTGGTTCAGCCTCCTGGGGCGGAGATTAATTAATCCCCAGCTTTGGCTGACGTATAGCCTGCGGGCGGTTGCCATTTTTTTAAATTTATAACGGAGTACCGTTATGCCCTACCTCTTAATGTGGACTTTTTCGTTAATTTCAAAGATGTTTGATCTTATGGAGCTACTTGAAAAAGTCAAATTTACTATGCCCAAATGGTGCTGCGTTATCTCCATGAAAAAATAACGCTTATCCCTTGATCCCAGAGGGTACAGGGATAGATCATGGTCTGCTTATCCTAGCTCTTAATAGAGCTCTTCAACCTAACCCTACCCTCTCGTTTTCGATCCCGAATAACGCGTGCCGGCGAGGTGTACCGCTCCTACATTGGAGAACACTTCGCCAGAACTGAGCGATTCAAAAGATCGTTCCTCTGTCGAACTATAAAAATCAAGAACGACCTGCTCGAGCACGTAGGTACTTCTTACAACCCCGGGTTCTTCAAGCGGAGCGTGAAGAGGCAAATAACAGGGTCGCCATCTTGAGGACCACTGTCAGAAGTCTTACACTGTGAGAGTGGCTCGCAATCGCTAAATGCCGCTATGGCTTTCCATTAGGCGGGCGACGTCAATTTGGTAAGCATAATAAAAAGAAAGCTTTTTTTATCCCGGGAGAACGCTTCCATGGGAAGCAGGAACGGCAACAGGATTTCACGCAGGTGGAACCGCGGGCATTATCCAGCTATTTTGCTATAATCTTTTATGGGGTTCCGTAGAATAAAACATATTTGTTTGGTGTTCCGTTACCTTAAAAGTTTAGGAAACCCTGATCTAGATCCCAGAGCAAAGCTTAATTTGCGCTAGATGGCGTTATGGGTGATTGTCCCGCAATTTTTAATTATTTAATTTGAATGGTTCCCGAAAACTATTTGAAACATCACTACTTCCTGTATTTTACCTTTAATGTCTCCTTTCAAAATGACACCTCTGGCTGAATCTAGAACAGAACAAAAATAAACAACATAAATGATATTATACCTACCTATAGCTTGTTAAAAAATATGAAGACGCCACTGTTCTATTCATATGGCAACTCTTTTTAAAAAGAAAGAAGTGTATAATTTGCTTTGTAGCCAACCTGAGCCGACCCGAGCAAGAATATTTTAC
Organism: Miltochrista miniata; assembly: GCA_933228765.1. Lineage (NCBI taxonomy): Eukaryota > Metazoa > Arthropoda > Insecta > Lepidoptera > Erebidae > Miltochrista > Miltochrista miniata. Next base: position 10,658,930 of record OW121772.1, read on the forward strand.
GGTAAAATGTACCCTAGTTAAATTATGGTAGGTAAGGTACTTCATTTATTAAATGACATAAGTGGCGTTTTGATTTGACAGGATTTTGACAATGCACTTGCAAAATATTAATTCCGATTCTAAACTTTTTGCCAAACTGTAAAAATTTCACATTTGTTAGAATCTAAAAGAATTGCTTGTTTGGCTCAAATAAATGAGCATACCTACGTGAAGTCTTAGGTATCTCGCTGCGTGCTTTTGCAAGTTGCGTTCAGCTGCATACTACTGAATTTATTGCGGCGAGTGTTCTAAAGAGCTCTTCTTTTCGATTCCGAACAACACGTGCCGGGAAGAGGCGCCACTCAGGTAGAGAGAATGTTCGCCAGAACTGAACAAATCAAAGGTTTTTTTTTTGACGCAGAGAATTTACGCGCCATCATCCCAGCTGCGGGGGCAGCTGGAACGGTGTACGGGACTCCCGGCCTGTCCACTAAGCCCCGCGGTGTTCCTCCTCACCCTATAGCCGGGCCGAGGGATATCAAAAAGTTCATTCAGGTAGACCCGGCTAGAGGTTCCCCATTAATTCGGGGCTCTCCTTGGGGGAGTCAGATGGGCGGCTCCCCAGAGCTCCTTATGGAGCTAAAAACCACGCCCGCACCTCCACCGCTTTCGGGCTGTCCTAAGTAAGCAGAGGGGGTAGAAAGCTGCTGGCACGGCCCTGCACTCTACAGCTCTTTATTGAGCTAATAACCACGCCGGTACCTCCACCGCTCTCGGGCGCACCTCTGTAAGCAGAGAGACTAGAAAGCGGCTGGCGCGGGCGTGCTCTGATGGGCGCCCCCCGGAACACAGGGAGGGTGCCCACCGCCATATGACCGTTGGTGGGCGGGGTCCCCCGACCTTACACTCACGGTCAAGGCACAATCGCGAGAGCTCAGTGACTCCTTACCGCGGCACCCCCAAGCTGCACGGCGGTGCGGGAGCATTTATGCTTACTCCCGCTCCCACGCACAGTGCGCCTCCCGCTTTGCAGCCATCGCGTCGTCAACGAACAAGGCGACAGCGGCCGACTGGTGGCACTGCTGCTGCCGGCCGTTTCGTTAATCACAGCCGGTAGCAACACAAACCACCGAGCAATCCACGGATGGACTGCTCCCACCTCGGCTGGAATTTGCCAGAGTAGCACCACTCCCCAACAGAAAAAGGGGAGTGGTTACTGCTCAGGATCCGAACCAAAGTGATTATAATAGTTAAAATACGTTAAGGCTGGGGATATGGTTAACGACCTTGAGCATACATGACACGCGTCCTTCAAACACACATATAATTATAAAAACTCTTACTTATTCAAAATCGAAGAAAGCCAAACTACAGATGTACCTATGTTTTCTTAAGAAATGGATATACTTTTTTCTCTCATTCGATAAAAATTGAAGTCCTAAAATACATTTATCCAAAAATTTGGAGCTGATTCTACTTTTGATCTTTTTATACATTTATGTAGCATCAATTGATACTTTCTAACAGAACCATATTTTGATAAATATCTTGTAGATTAATAATCTCATACTTTAGAACTTGGGACTTCACGCGAAATACATTTACTTACATTTTATACACCGACGTTTCGGGCACGTTGCAGCGCCCGTGGTCGCGGTTGGACTGAGGCGAGGATCGACAAAAACCATTAAGTAGCTTCTTGTCGAACTACCCTCCGTTATTGTTACAACGAAGGATAAGGCCGGCGACACACCACGCTCACTACGTCAGTTTTAATTGATTTACTAATGTTTGCCATAATTTAAAATGCCATAATTTCATATGCCATACTGGTATTTGCCATAATTTCATTAGATATAACGCTTCAGTTGCCATAATCGTAAAATGACATAAAATGACTTTCAATAATTCCATTGGTCATAATCGATCAAGTGTCATAATAATTTAAATCCATGAATGTATTTGCCATAATTTTCGTTTTCAATAATGCCATTTTCTATAACTTTTATTCACCATCTATACATATAATAAAATGATAGAAAAGCCAAAACTAACAACTAACTAAATATTAACAAAAAAAAATACTCGCTGGGTGTTCTACATAAGATACCGAAGCTGAAAATATAGTTAGAATTTTTTTTGTCTGTTTGTCTGTTTGCTTTGCTTTGTCCGCAAGGATCTCGAAAAGTACTGAACAGATTTGGTTCAAATTTTGCACAAATATTACTTAGGGGTGTGGTCTTAAGCTATATATTATCACGCCACATATCCTAGGGGCTAAGCAGAGAGCAATGAAATGTTTAAACCGTTGGATTGATTTAACCAAAACGTAGCAGAAATATTAGTAGGAGATAGGTTTTACACTCAGACAACATAATTATTATTACGCTAAATTTTTTAGGAGCTCGGCAGAGAACAATGAGAATCTGTTTGTATATTTTTGCAAAATACAGAAATTACTGAATAATTTTAATTAATCTTTTATTTGAATAGCAATCTAGAGGTAGGATCTTTACAATTTACAATAGCCTTAATCATTAAGCTCTTTTATCATTAAGCCAACACGCCAGTTTAGATTTACCCTCACATTCAAAGGGATCCTTGAATTCTAGGTTTTGCGAAAGTTGGGATGTCTCTAATTCCTGAACTAGAAAACCTTTAACATGGAAACTTGTGTGAAACATTCCTTACAGTATTCCCTTTATAACACAAAAAAAAAATTTTGGAATCCGAAAACGCATTGAGAAGTAACAACTAAAAAACCGTTTTGTCTTACATCCCTTCTCCCAAAGGAACCGCGCAAAATATCGAGATCAAAAGTATCCTAGAACCTTCCTCGGATTATAAGCTCTGATTGTACTAAGTTTCATTCAAATCCATTCAGTAACTTCGGCGTGATACTTATTCGGAATACAGACAGACAGACACACATGAAAAATGTAATTTCATTTTCGGCTTCAGTAGACTCTCGAACCTCAACAGTTTTACTATATGTATAGACTAGCTAACCCTCGCAACTTCGTTTACGTCACATAAGATCTATGAAAGGAGAGGTATTTCTTCATCAGACTCATCAAGCAGCGTGTGAAACAGCCCTGTTTGCTTAATCAAAAAAGAGCTTAAAGATTAAGTCTATTCTAAAGCAATTCAGTCCACGCCTTCGGCGCGGACTAAATTATTTTACAATAGCCTTAACCATTAAGCAGCTCTTTTATGATTAAGCCAATACGCCACACAAACGTTGTTTATAATGAACATTCTTAAAACAACTTTACTGAAAAATGTTGAGCTTTGGCTACAGTGACATGGGTACATAAATTAAATCACCTTAAACATAACAGGTACATGCATACGGTCACGCCTTTATCCCCAAAGGGGTATCGAGGCATATTATATGTTTACCTTTTTTTAATTTGTCCCACGTAACGTAATAGGTGGTTAGCCGCATTGCCGTGTTGAAATGGACAGGCGTTAGTACTGCTTACTTTTGAAAATTATTAAATCTATAAGGTCTTCAACTTGGTTTAACGACTGCCATTTACTGGCTACCGTTAGCGTTAGTGTTATCGTCTCAACTCTTCCGATTATGCGTAAAGTTTTCAGTCTGTGGCCCTAATCTAACAAACGTTTCGTATTCGCGCTTCACCATACTACTTACTCTTATAATTATTACAGGGGCTAATTAATAAACACGTACGTCATACCGGCCTTTGACCCACTAAAACCATGAGGTCTCTTCCTATCCATCTAGCGCAGTCCTAGGGTATCCTTTAGAGGGCTTACCCGGGGCTCCCAATCGTAGGCTGTTAGGTAGGATACGTGTAGTTTTTAGTCAGTGGGAGTCATAGTACATTCATGTTAGATTTTCCTCACGTTAAAAAAATCCATCTAGCGCATAACTCCCCGGGTAAGTTGGAGGATGTCCTAAATTTGTTCCCACATTTTGGTTACGACTTATCCTAGAGGCTCAAATAGAATACGGTTCAAACTTTGCTTATAACATAATTTCCACGCGGACGAAGTCGCGGGTAACAGCTAGTAATATAAATAAAGATGATTATACGACACAGATTTTTTATTAACAATTAAACCTAAAACTAAACCTCATAAATGGCGTCTCTAGCTAACTAAGCTTGACGAAGCCCCGCTTGGCGGGGCTGCTACTTCTGGGTGGTTTAAAGAAAACCACGAAGCCACCGTCTAACCTAACCTATCCGAGTCGGATTGCACTGAGTCGGGGTGTTAACGATAATTAATTTCGACCTTACAATATTATGCATTATTTTCATAATTATATCAAATTTTGATTATGTCAAGAGTCGATTATGAGATGTGTTACTTATGGAAACTAATTATTATGAGAAATGTTGTTATAGAAAGTCATTTTATGGCAAATAAAAGTTATGACTGTTGAGTTGTTAAGGCAAACATTATTAGTATAAATGATAATAGTGCAAGTAAATATTATGATCGGGGATGATTATGGCAAACAATAATAGTGCAAATGAATTTATGGAAAACGAGAGAAGACCGTTTTAATTGGCACTGTTTTACGTTCAAGTTTATTAATCACTGAATTCCACATCCCGGAATGCTTATATCCATCATCCCTATTGAAATTTTTGTCCTTTATTATTTCAATGGCTTCACGCACCATACGTGGATAATAATGGCGGTCAGTGGACAGGACTTTCGGTTAATGAAGTTTGATCCAGTGATTACTACCGGTATCGAGTTGTTCTGCTATTGCCGATTTGTTAAACTGACGGTTTTTCACAGCTGCAATGTATTCTTTGACCCTTTCCGCGATGGTCCGCTTAGTTTGGCCTATGTAGGAGCTACCGGAGCTGCAATCCACTTGTAGATACCTGGTGTTTGCAGAGAAATGACGTCCTTTAGTGTTCGTATGTACCTAGCTACCTTGGTTAACAGTTTAAAAATCGAACGAATTGAGATCCGCCGTAAACACGATCCGATCTTGTCCGTTATTCTCTTTATATACGGCATATAAGCTGGTTGACGTTCCACCCTCAGTTTCACTTTCCTCGGTGCACGTCGTCGTGTCTTTCTACTACTCGCTGCATACCCATTCATCTTGAGTATTTCCTTAACATAGTCCAACTCCTGCTGAAAATGCTCAGTGTCGCAGAGGTCATTAGCTTGCTTGACGAGCGTCGCGCTGACTGATTTGAGATGAAGTGGGTGATGATGCGAGGAGGCATGCAGGTATCTGTTTGTGTGAGTGAGTTTCCGATACACAGTGTGGGACAAGGAACCGTCTGCTCTCACCATCAATTTTACGTCAAAGAAAGACAATGACCAGTTGTTCTCAATCTCATACGTAAATTTTGTTTTCACACGTAATGAGTTGAGATACTCAGTAAAACAAATCACCTGTTCCCTGCTGCCTTTAAATATGCAGAATATATCATCTACATACCTTTTCCACAACCTGATCTAAACTTGGACATTCTGGAATACCATTTCTTCTATATGCTTCCATACACTATAAGAAATGGTATTCCAGAATGTCCAAGTTCAGATCAGGTTCAATTTGTACGATCTTTAAACCGTTAACCAAGGTAGCTAGGTACATACGAACAGCAAAGGACGTCATTTCTCTGCAAACACCAGGTGTCTACAAAGTGGATTACAGCTGCGGTAGTTCCTACATAGGCCAAACTAAGCGGACCATCGCGGAAAGGGTCAAAGAACACATTGCAGCTGTGAAAAACCGTCAGTTTAACAAATCGGCAATAGCAAAACACCTCGATACGGGTAGTAATCACTGGATCGTACTTCACCAACCGAAAGTCCTGTCCACTGACCGCCATTATTATCCACGTATGGTGCGTGAAACCATTGAAATAAAAAAGCACAAAAATTTCAATAGGGATTATGGATATAAGCTCTCCGGGATGTGGAATTCAGTGAATAAACTTGAACGTAGAACTATGCCAATTAAAACTGACGTAGTGAGTGTGGAGTGTCGCCGGCCTTATCCTTCGTTGTAATAATAACGGAGGGTAGTTCGACAAAAAGCTACTTCATGGTTTTTGTCGATCCTCGCCTCAGTCCAACCGCGACCACGGGCGCTGCAACGTGCCCACAACGTCGGTGTATGAAATGTACGTTAATGTATTTCGCGTGAAGTCCCGAGTTCTATAAGTAGAAGTGTAAGAAGCCGCGATAGTTTATAAATAAGATTAATAGTCTATTTTTGGCTATCATTTTGCTTATTATATACCTACTTATGACGGCAAAAGATGATTTTTATTATGCACCTTTTTATCGTCATTTCTTTAGGCAGGGGCCTGAAATATATTGTGAAAACAGTTATAGATAGATACTCCGTTGACTTACGTCCTGGGTTCCCCTTCAGTGCCCTTAGCATGCTATTGTCGTATGCCATCTCCCCGTACCTTACATATAGCCTCTCTCTTCTGAAGACAATGATTTTCAACTAAGTTTTTGTTTTGTGTGCTTTTTCTCACGAGGACATCCTAAGGCTGAGGCCTCAAACGAAATGTCAGTGGCAAGAGGGTGACGGCGATAGCGGTGACACTGCGGCGCTCGCTCACTAGCTTACAGCGCTTGGTATCGTTTGTTCGTTAGTACTAAGTTACTTTTCCCTTATACACTGGCATCGCGCTCTCGCCGCATTCGCCGTCACCCCGCTCGTCTCTGTCATGCAGTCTGAGGCCTGAGACTCAAATGTCTAAGGACCGACTCTTGCTTTACTTAAATACTGTAAGAAGTACGAAGTGTCTGCGAATCACATACCTTGGTACAATGAGTAGTCATCGGGTTGTCTTCTCTTTTTATGCCTTCTTCCTCTGTCATCTAGAACACAAATATATGAATTGTGTGAAAGGGCCGCCAACTTGAGGACTTTACCTTCCCTTTATCTTATCTATCTATCTATATCTATACTTATAATAAATCTGTAGAAGTGAAAATTCTGTACATTCAAATTATCAAAAAAATAAATAGAAGGGGGTGTTACTAGACCGACACCGAACCCAATAATGTGATATAAAAATTTTTGTCTGTCTGTCTGTTTGTTCAGGCATCACGCAAAAACTACCGGTTCGATTACGATGAAGCTTGGTATAATTATTCTTAAATAGCCTGGGTACTTTTTAACCCGGAAAAGTATATAGAATTGAAACCAAACATAATTTGCACGGCGTGGGCGCAACAGCGCCAGGACCTCGTAGTGGGTCTGGACGTGGACACTCTCTCGCTCGAGACCATGGTGCGAGCCATGCTCTCCAGCGGGAGTAAGTGGGACTGCGCCGCCTCCTTCTGCGAGCAGGTCATGCTCGTGAAGGAGGCGGCGGGACGGGTACGTTAGAGAACTCTCCCACCCGAGTTCCGCAGTCGGCGGCCTGGGCGCCGCCGACGTGTCTTCGCCGAAGACTATCGGCCACCATGACCGGGGGTCTGAGGACGGTGAGAGGGCGGCTCACCGTTCTTACAGAAGCAGGCCCAAGACGGCAGCGTGACGTGAGCAATTCACACACGCCCCCCCCCCTTAGAAGCGGGATCACACCCGAAACCCCCCAAAGACGCGGGATAGCACCCGAACCACCCCCTGGGCGAGGCCGCAGTGGCGGCCGTGGGTCTGTTGGGAGTTCTGGGACATCCTTCCGAGGGCTTCCCCGGGGCTCCCAACCACAGGCTGTTGGGCGTGACGTGAGGTTTTTTAGTCGGTAGGAGTCCGGCATAGCATCCATGAGGATTTTCCCTCAATTTCGATTAATCAACGCCGCGACGACAGTCGTATAGTATGGTCACCTGTACAAGTGCTGTGGGGTGCGTCTGCACCCCAGTGTAGGAAAATAGGCAATAAGTGTTGGTAGTATTTTTATTCACTACTTGCTTTGGTTTTGTAGAAGTATTTGTATACAGCCATGTATATATATTGTATGTATGTATATTAGTACAATTGACAGCAATAATTCATTTTTACATTAAAACTAAAGGTGATTTAGATGTTTTTCATGCTTGGGCAAAAAAATGTTCCGTCAAAAGAGAAAACAGACATTGGCCACTGTGTTTATTTTACCAGTTACTAAATATGTTGCTGGAATTAACTCGTGGGTTTTCATTAAGTACTCAACAGTTTTGCAACAGGAAATACAAAGTTCAGACGTACATTTCTAAAACAATTAGGCTCAATTGTGAACATTTGCAAAAGCGTCACCGGGTACCATCTTTGAGGCGGGATCTGAAAAAGTCTATTGGAGCTATCCTCAAAAAATCTCAAGAATCTTCAGATCCTACTACTGCACCTTCAAGCCAAGGACATTGTGCCCTTTGTCCAAGCTTCAAGGACATAAAAATCAGGACTTTGTGCCTTAGGTGCAAAATACTAATTTTCTTAGAGCATCAGATCAAAGTTTCCACAAGGTGCTCAAATTAAGACTGATTTCATATATTAAGACTAATTTGATATCATATGTTCCTAATTAATATTATTAAAACATACTATTTAAAAATTGATGCATTTTTCAACAATTACAGAAATTTCAATTTGGGGTACTCCAGCACCCCCTGTAGGAAAATCGGTTGGCAAAATAGGTGTAGGGCTTAAGGGTTAATCAAATATGCTTTACGGAAGTATTATTGCTAATTTATTCAAATTTTGTGAGACAAAAATACATTTGTGAAAAGAAGAAGAAAATTTTAGGTTGGCTAGCCAGAAAAAATGAAAGACCACGCTTCAGGTATTATCTACTGGTCAATAAAATAATACCGCATGTTACCATCTACGCTCAATCCTTACGACAAAGATTGTCAGCAGCCCTAAGCGACTGGTCATGGAAGGCATGAAATTCATTCTACATATAGTGCTGACTGCATTCTGTCAAGAAACAGACTCACTAAGTATTTGTAAAATACGGGAATGGCCTCTACGTAGACTACATTTTTGTGAGGACTGAAAAGAGCCATTACAATGAACATGAACGCTCAGCTGATGAAATTTACATTGGTATTACGTTACAAGAAACAGAAGAAGAATTGAGAAAAAGAAGGAGCTTCAAGTAAAACTTATCGAGGAAAGAAAAAAGGGCAATTACGCCGTCATAAAATATGACAAGCTGATAGTAGATAGGGAAAACCTGAAAAAGAAACCAGAAAAAGAGGCTCCTCACTCTAATCGCCAGAAGCTTCTGCCCAGCAGCCGAGAAAACAACATGCAACAACATCTAAAACAAATAGGACTAATGTTTTCGACTTAATGAGAGGAAGAAGCAACTCTCTTAAAATAGAATAGAATAGAATAAAACTTTATTTGCACACCATGTTAAATTTTACATAAATAAATAATTGCAGATATTGTACAAAGGGCGGCCTTATCGCTAAAAAGCAATTTCTGCCAGGCAACCTTAGGATGGACAGAAAAAGATATAGATTTTAAGACAAATGGGTAGTTTAGGTGTAGAAATAAAATGATACAAAACAATACACACATACCAGAAGGTATATAAATAAACAAAGAACAAAATACACATACAAATATACCTACATACAAAATACACATACATAATAAATTTACATACATATAAATAGATATACATATAACTATACATACATATAAATATACGTACATACCAATAAACATACTTAAAAACATACATTTCAATGTGGAAAGAAAAAAATAATAAAATATCAAGCTAAGGAACATACTACCGGGTTAAATAATGTTGTCTCTCCAAACGCTTAAAGACAACCAAAGACGGAGCCCTTCTAATCGTTGTAGGCAGCGCATTCCACAATCGCACAGCCGGTATGGTGAAAGATTTATCATAAAACCCAGTAGAGTGAGTTGGCATTGCCAATACCAAAGATTCCGATGACCTCAAGGATCTTGTATGTGTGTCATTAAGGAACATAAATCGTTCTTTGAGATAAGTTGGGAATCGTGGATTGAATAGTATACTGTAAAGCATAGAGAGGATATGAGCATTCCGACGAAAGCGAATTGGAAGCCACTCGAGCTGTTTACGGTATTCGGATATATGATCATATTTGCGTAATCCAAATATAAATCTTATGCAGAAGTTTCGGAGGCGCTCAAGTTTATCAAGTTGCTCCTCTGTGATATCGAGATAACTGACATCGGCATAATCTAGAATAGGAAGAAGGAGAGATTGAGCAAGCGCAATTTTAGTGGTCATTGGTAGAAAATTGCGTAGTCGACGCAAAGACCCTGCAGATGCGAACAGTTTCCGGCTGACTTCTTGAAGTTGGGGACGCCAGGATAGCGTGGCATCAACCAAAATTCCGAGATTTTTAACAGTTGCGCTTATGGGTATTGCAACACCGTTAAATACAATGTCAGGTAGCTGAGCCCCGTCTAATCGTGACACCATGATAGGACTGCCGATCACGGCCACTTGGGTTTTGGAGGGATTCACACTAAGTTCGTATTCCTTGCTCCACTTACATATTCGCCTTAAATCCGAGTTAATAATGGATATAGCTTCAGTAATTTCATCGACTGGAGCTTGCATATAGATCTGAAGATCATCTGCGTAAAGGTGGTAGGATGATAGTAAAGATTTAGAGATGGAATTTATAAAAATGGAGAATAATAAAGAAGATAGAACGCCACCCTGTGGTACTCCCGCAAACGTGTCGCACCAAGAAGAAAAAGATTCCTCAATGCGTACACGCTGCCGCCGCCCGAACAGGTAACTGCGAAACCAATCAATAACTGTTGGAGATATGTTAATCGAGCGCAGTATACCGAGCAGGATATGGAAATCCACTGTATTAAAAGCGTTGCTAAAATCAAGTAAGGATATAACCGTAAGATTTCCGTTCTCCATGCCCAGCCTAATATCGTCAGTGATACTGACCAACGCACTAGTCGTGCTATATCCCGGACGAAATCCCGATTGGTAAGGGTTAAGGAGAAGGTTTCTGTTAAGGAATGCATTTAGTTGGATATGAACAAGCCGTTCTAAGACTTTTGAAAGGAAAGGTAAAATGGAAATGGGACGATACTCGGCAAAGGATGTAGGGTTAGGTTTTTTGGGAATGGGGACAATTTGTGCCTCTTTCCACGTTGTCGGAAATACACTGTAGGTTAAGGAGTGATTGAAAAGATGACACAAAATGGGAAGAATTTCATCCAGAATAGGTACGATCATGTTACGACTTATGCAGTCTGTACCCACTGCGTTGGAACTAAGCGATATTATGCACCTCTTAACATCACAAGCAGATAATTGTTCAAAAAGAAACGGTGGAAAAGCAGGAGTTGGAAGCGATGAAAGATACTGTAAAGTACTTGCTTTATTAGATGGATCATAATATGAAGCCGAACAGAAATGCTGATTTAATGAATTAATATCAAGTACTTTTGGAAGGTCTTGTTGTTTTGGCTTTCCAACCCCTATTGTTTTAAGAAATTTCCAGATCTTCGCAGGGTCCCCGTTCTGGACCGAATTATGGATATGCTGGCGTTGCGCTTTCCTACACACCTTGCCGCAGAGGTTCCTCAAAGCTATATATTTCTCACGGTTCTCACATGTAGCCCTACGCTTAAACCTGCACTTGGCTGCAGCTCTTACGTCACTGAACTCAGCAACCCCAAGCAGCAAATAGGATAAGGACTTCAGACACTGGAAAATAATAACTAATAAACAACAATTAAACAACACAACAATATTTCCCAAAACGACTAGTCCTCGTGGGAAATTAGACTACCACCCTCCACCTACCAAAAATGAAAATAAAAACAAAAACAACAATACAATGTATTATAAAAGAAGCGATAAATTGTTGAAAATATGTACATTTAACGTAAGATCTCCATCGTCACCTGAAAAATATCTGGAATTAATCAATGCCCTTGACAACATCAGCTACGACGTGATAGGTTTGTCAGAAGTGCGGAGATTGGGATGCCGTATCGAAGAATATGAAGACTTAATTCTGTGCTATATTGGAGAATAGAAAGGATTAAATGGAGTAGGCTTCTTGATAAGAAAGTATTTAAAGGGTAATATTATACATTTTACTGGAATCTCAGAAAGTGTAGCCCTGCTGTAGTTAAAATTCGCAGAAGTCAACATATTCATAATTCAGACGTACGCCCCTATTGAAAGCGCAAGTGAAGAGGATATACAAGCATTTTACGAAGACATCCAAAGAGCACACGCACTGACATATGACATTGTTCTCATAACTGGCGACTTCAACGCAAAAATAGGATCACCTAAAACTGAAGAAAACCCTATTATGGGCCAATTTGGTTACGGCGCACTGTGAACCAGAATCCCAATCTAGCTGGACAAAAAGGGTCGTCTCTTTTCTATCATTCTCCTAATAAATACAGTAGGTTATAAACCAGAGGCAACGATTCAGCCATTTTTTTTATCAAGTACCCTCTGATAATTTAAAAATTTTAAATCGTCTCCGACCAAACGGGTTATTTACGATGAAATTATTCACTTTCTTGCGTGTAATGAGTCAGGTCTCGAGGTAAATACTAGAGATGATTGTGATAATTTTTATTATGCATCGAGAAGTAGAAGGTATGTTTTACATAATTCACAATAAATTTATTCTGATTACCTATTAATTAATTACTATTCATGTCAAATAAAATAAAAATTCTTAATTTTATACGTTTTTCCGCATTTCATAGACCAGAAACTACTTGCCCCCTCATGACCCCGGGCTAATTTTTATATCTGAAAGAGCCACATATCTTTACTTTCAAAAATAGTAATTTATAAGCGCCTCACGATAGCACAACTTTGATTTTATTGCAGAAAAGGAAGTGAAGGTATCGCGAAGGAAGTTTTTCTACCAGTTGCTAAACTACCCAAAAGACACTAAACGTTCAGGTCTATGCGATAATATAATGAGATTTAATTTTGTAAATATAACGGAGTAATCTGTGCAAAATATTTTAAAATAATTGCCGACTTTGTACGAACTTAGAAAAAAAATGGGTTCTGTGTGGAAAAACTCGAAAAGGTTTTGAAACAAGGTCGATTGGTGTTAATTGGCTTTGAACCACTTGGCCTTAGACTCCAGAAATCAACAATTAGCTAAACTAATAGCTTTTGAACTCCACCGGGTTCCTGAAAAAAACGAAACATGACTTTTCTAAGATTTTTTACTTTTCTAACGAAATCCAATAACATCTTTTCTTATTGGATTTCTTAAGAAAAGTAAAACACCTGGACTGTTCAGCAAATGTAAGTTTGCCCAGTTGTGATGACTCCAAATCATATGACGCTCACTAAGAGGGGAGGCGCCATACTGAGAGTTTTCCTTCTATCAAAGCGGACTCTTAAAAGTGTACGCTTATTTATACACACACGCTATATAAATGTGTATGTCTGAAGTTATAAGCATATGTTTTAATTTTTTGTGTAAGTTCCATAGTGACAGTCGATTGCTTTTGTATTTGTAGTGTGACAGACAGATATGTATGGGGTAAACATGCTATGGCTACTCCCCTTGTACCTACTAGTCGCATTGCTCTGTGCTCCGAATAAGTGTTGGAAAAAATTGTAAGCCAATATACCTAAGTAAAGTGGTCTCATTATATTAATATTGCTTTCGTTTTATTTAATTTCCTTTATTTAGAAATAAGTATCCTACCATAAATATATTATATTAACACAAAACTACTGCCAAGACTAATCTAAAGCGGTGAAAAATCGATCTATATTACAAGGAAACCACAATTAAACTTATCTAAATCATCCAGTTTTACTTGACCTTCATACACATACGAAATATTTAATAACGGGTGTCAGCTTCAGTTGTATTTTTTTTTTAAATATAATTATATGGGTTTTTGTTATTTTTAAATTCGTAATATACCACATTCTGTGGATATAAAGCGGTTGGAACGTAACACAACTCTTAAATAATATTGTCCAGCTAGATTGGGATTCTGGTTCACTGTGCGGCGACAGAAACAAAAGAGGTCAAAGACTCATAGACTTTGCCTTTGAAAACCAACTATCGATTATGAATACTTTCTTCAAGAAAAGGGCAAGTAGAAAATGGACATGGAAATCGCCTGACCTACAGACTAGAAATGAAATTGATTTTATATTGACTAACAAGCCAAAATTAATAAGCAATGTCGAAGTACTCAATAATATAAAATTTCCCTCGGACCATAGAATGGTACGAGCAACGTGCCATATAGATCAAGTGAAGAAAAGTAGAAAGAACTTCAATCCTGAACTCAAAATTCCAAAAAGTGAAAAAGACATAAACGACTATCTCTATCGTCTTGAATCATATATTAGATTCAAAATAACCGATAAAAAACCGGACAACCTGAATGTTCAAGAGTACTATAACATTTTAGAAGAAGGCGTCAAGTGTAGTCTGGATACAAAAATAACAGCAAGTAAGAGTAGTAAAATAATAAGTGAAAGCACACAAAAATTAATTATGAGAAGATCAGAACTAATGAGAATAAACAAGAAAGACAAGGCAACAAGAATGGAACTGAGTCAACTTTTCAAAACAACAAACAAAGCAATAAAAAAAGATTACAGCAAGCACAGACAAAAAGTAATATCAAAAAACCTTACTAAATTTAGAAGTACAAAACGAGCATTCAAAGAATTAAACCTACATAAGACTTGGATTCAAAAACTTGAAAAACCAACTTCTGAAACTAAGACATGGAAAGATATAATTGAATACACAACATCTTTCTACCAAGAGCTATGCAGGAAAAGCACTAAAGACAAAAACGAATTACCACCAATCTTCAATGATGACGAGGAAGAGTCCGAAATTGATCCGATAAGCCAACTGGAAGTACTCGACCAAATTAAAAAATTGAAACCAGAAAAAAGTCTCGGTCCTGATGGAATTAACAATGAAGCCGTCAAACTCGGAGCCCCGATTTTACTCAACCCTATCATTCACCTATTCAATATGATAATTAACACAGAATCCATACTGGAGCAATGGTGCACTTCAGATATTATACTGCTCTACAAAAAGGGAAACCCACTAGACATAGGCAACTACCGACCAATCAGTCTTCTAGCAAGCTTGTATAAATTGTTCTCCTCGATAGTACTCAAACGAATTACACCCAGAATCGACGCTTCTTTAACAGTAACACAAGCAGGTTTCCGCTCAGGCTTCAGCACAACCGACCAAATACAGGCTTTAGAACAGGTCATTAGCAAATACAAGGAATTCAATAAACCGCTTTATATTGCCTTTATAGATTACACCAAAGCATTCGACAGCATAAGCCATGATGCCATCTGGAATGCGCTGAAACTTTTCAAAGTGAACAAGAAGTATATCAATTTAATAAAAAATATATACGCTAACAATAACAGCAAAGTGAAACTAGAAACAAGGGGAAACACAATCAAGATAGAAAGGGGAGTTAGACAAGGTGATCCCCTGTCACCTAAATTATTTATAGCCGTGCTGGAGAGTATTTTTGAAAAGCTGGACTGGAAAACTTTCGGAATAAAAATAGATAACCACTATCTAAGCCACCTTCAATTCGCAGATGATATAGTATTGTTCTCAGAAAACCCGGAAGAACTTGAAAAAATGATTTGCTCACTTAACAAAGAAAGCTTAAAAATGAACACTAGCAAAACAAAGATAATGACTAATAGTTATGAAACACCCATTCAAGTATCAGGAACCATCATTGAATACGTAGAGAACTATAATCTATTTAGGTAAAAAAGAATAGAATAGAATAGAATAGAAATATTCTTTATTGTACACCAAAAAAAAAAAATTTACATAGTTAAGGAATACAAGGTCTTGTAATGTACAATGGGCGGCCTTATCGCTAAGTGCGATTTCTACCAGGCAACCTTTGGATGGAGATAATTGTCAGAGATTAAGATGGGTAGTAATTTGGGAGGTGTATTAAAGGTAGAAGAATTTAAATTTAGTCAATAACAGTATTTACAACTATGTACACACCTACAAACATACATACAAATACATACACATGATACATACATACATACATACCAACCTATATACATACACAATATTATATTCATAGATTACTTAATATAGCAGTTACAAGGATATAAGTACTTGGAGAATGGTTAAACTAAGACTCTAAATAGTGGTCTTTCACCATTCGTTTAAAAATGTTTAACGACTTTGCTTTTCTTATGGTTAAGGGCAATGCATTCCAGAGCCGTATAGCTTGCACAGTAAACGACCTGTTGTAGAAAGATGTCGAATGCCTCGGTACCGCCAATTCCAAAGACTCTGATGACCTCAAAGTTCTCACATGTGTGTCACAAAGGAACATAAAACGTTCTTTCAAATAAATGGGACTAGTGGGATTAAAGAGAATGTTGTAAAGTAAACAGAGAATATGAGTATTCCGTCGAAGACGAATTGGGAGCCACTTGAGCTTACTGCGGAATTCAGAAACATGATCATATTTGCGTAAACCAAATATGAATCTAATACAAAAATTTTGGAGGCGCTCAAGTTTATCAAGTTGCTCCTCAGTGACATCGAGATAGCTAACGTCGGCATAGTCCAGTAAGGGTAGAAGGAGGGATTCTGCAAGTGCAATTTTAGTGGCAGTGGGCAAAAAGTTACGCAATCTGCGTAAAGAACCTGATGTGGCATATATTTTACGGCTAACGTGACTCATTTGTGCAGTCCAGGATAGCGAACTATCAATCATTATGCCCAAATCTTTCACCTTTTCACTAATTTGCAATGGTACACCATCAAACAATATAGCTGGAAGGGTTGTCCAGTCCACCTGCGACGACATTCTGGAGCTACCAACTACAATGACCTGTGTTTTCGCGGGATTTACTACCAAGCCATATTGCTTGCTCCACTGGCATATATGAGCCAAGTCCGCATTTATGATGGTAAAGGCTGTCGATAATTCAGCCACAGGAGCTTGTGTGTAAATTTGTAGATCATCTGCAAAAAGGTGGCAGGCGGAAAATAAATATTTTGTGATAGAATTTATAAAAATGGTGAAAAGCATGGGAGAAAGCACGCCACCCTGCGGTACGCCAACAGTTGTACTACACCAAGAGGAAAAGGAGTCTTCAACGCGAACCCTCTGTCGGCGTCCAAACAGGTAGCTATGAAACCAATCAATAACTGGTGGAGATATGTTAAAAGAGCGCAAAATACCAAGCAAGAGTTGAAAATCTACAGTGTTGAAGGCGTTGCTAAAATCGAGTAATGTAAGAACTGTGATATTTCCATCCTCCATACCCATACGCACATCGTCAGTTATCTTAACCAATGCGCTTGTCGTGCTGTGACCTGGGCGAAAACCTGATTGTATAGGATTTAGGAGTTGGTGTCTATTCAGATATGTATTTAATTGGTTATGGACGAGTCGCTCTAAAACTTTGGATAGGAAAGGTAATATGGAGATGGGACGATATTCAGAAAAGGAAGTTGGGTTTGGTGTTTTAGGGATAGGAGTAATTTGTGCGTCTTTCCAAGCTTTAGGAAATTCAGAGCAGGAAAAGGAATGGTTTAAAATATGACACAATACAGGTAAGATTTCGTCAATAATAGGTAGCAGCATGTTACGACTAACGCTATCACTGCCAACTGCATTGGAGCTTATTGTCATTATACTCCTCTTAACATCACACTCAGATAATTGATTGAATACGAACGGTGAGTAGTCGGGAGTTGGAAGTGATGAAAGATATTGCAAAGTAATAGATTTTTCCGTCTGATCTAACGCAGACGAAGACGAGAAGTGTTGATTTAATAATTCTATATTAACGCTGTTAGCTACTAAATTTTGACGTGGTTTTCCAACTCCCACTGTTCTGAGAAATTTCCATATTTTGGCAGGGTCTCCGTTCTCGACCGATTTATGAATATATTGGCGCTGTGCTTTCCTACACACCTTATTGCAATGATTTCTTAATGTAATATACTTCTCCTGGTTTAAAGGTGTAGGTCGAATTTTATACCTACATTTTGCAGCCGCTTTTTTGGTCAACAATTCTTTAATTTCAGCTGTAAGCCAAGGTGAAGGCAGCTGTTTCACCTTCACTGCACGAACTGGCGCATGTATATCAAACAACCTAATCAGCGCATTATTGAATAAATCAACTTTATCATTGATCGTATCGGCCGCTAATAGTGCCCCCCAATCGATATTTTTGGCATCTTCACACAACTTATTGCGATCCATGCCACCAAAATTGCGTTGCATGACAATCTTATGTTTATTCTTCGGAGTACGAATTTTATAGGAAAGATATATCAAGTCATGATAGGAGAAAGCATCAGCTGGATGCTGACCGTGCTTAGCAACCAGGTCAGTTGAGGAAACAAGGATTAAGTCGATAAGAGATGGTCTACAATTAGGAAAGTGATGAGTGGTATTGGAAGGAAGAATTGATAGATCATAAGACTCAACAAGATTAAGAAATGTAGATGAACGGGAATCATTCTTTAAAAGACACGTATTGAAATCTCCCATTATAATAGTATGATTATAAGCTGGTAAATATCGTTCTAATAGGGTTTCAAAAGAAGAGAAGAAGTTAACATGCATTGAAGGACTGTAATAAACTCCAAGTAACAATTTGGTATGTAGAAGTTCAACCTCTAAGAAGAGGTGTTCCCCGGCATTTAACGGCGTCGGCTGCGGAGATACGTCAAGGACATTATACGATAAATTATTTCGCAAATAAATAGCTACTCCGCCACATTTCGGGTATACGCGGTCATTTCTTATTAAGTGGAAATTAGGAAGAGAGTAACAGCTAGTCATAAGACAGGGTTTGAGAAAAAAATTCAGAAACAAGGATAGCGTGGATATTTTGACAGTCAAAGGTAGTTAGCATAGCCGGGAAATGGTCCGGAATTCTCTGTGCATTTATGTGGACTACATTGAAATTCTTGGAGACATCAGCAAACCGTGTCCGAACAACATCAGCTAACGAAGGCATACTTACTAAGCTATTATCCAAACTACTGGCCGTTATAAAGCTATCATTGCTACTAATGTCTATGTTCAACATTATAATAAATATATATAGATGTTAATAATAATAACAAATAATATTTATATAAATAAAAATAACTATAAATATATTATACTTTTCCTCAATAACACAAAATATCCACCCGCCAGTTGCGCGTCTAATTTAAAATATCTATAAGTTTAGGTAATTTTTGTACAGTACTAAAACTATGGATAACACTAACCCGACGCAGTGATTTTACTAAAAAGCATCTTGCATAATTTAATTGCATGTACAGCTTGACAAATAAAAATCGTTGAAAATAAAAATAAAAATGGAGGAGCCACCGACCCGTTCATATGGCAGCCCCTAGAAAGGAACAATATTTTAATCTTACCATGAAATGTATATAGAAATTAAAATATTTAATCTATTATCTGTGTGACGTTTTGGACCGCATGTTGACTATGTTATCAACCATTTAAGTGCGAGGCCGCACTTGCGTCTTTCCGCGGCGGTTTCCAACCTCAAAATGTCATCAAACTGTCAAAATCAATGAAATCAAGTCAATGTTTTGACATTTTGAGGCTAGAAACCGCCGCGATAACCGCAAGTGCGGCCTCGCCCTAATAATATACTTGTAAAACATTACTTCTGTTTCCAGACATTTCGCAAAACTATGAACAGGGCAGTAACATATCGACAATATAACAAATAAATAAGTGGCCATGCCATTAGTGATGCAGAGAAAAAAAAAAGTTAATAAATATAAAGTGATTGACTTGACATGACACTGACAATGACAACATGCATGACAATGACGTGACTATTTGTTTACAAAAGAATTATGAGAAGCTGCGTCGAATCGAAGGTACATTTAATTGTTATTAAAAGTGAAAGTAGTTATTGAAGTAATGGGATAATGAAATACCTACTTGTCTGTGACGCTTACATACGAGTATATAATGTGAAAACACTACTTCTTTGTCCCAACCCGTCTAGGCTTAGTTGCCGGTTTGGCCGGCACAGCTGACTCTGAGTTTTGGGTACTCCAATCAAGCCCGTTGAGCTCACTCAGGCTAGCCACACGGTGACGTCCTCCATCAGGATCCAGAACATAGATATGTCCCTCTCGCGTCCAGCATTTGTTTACGCCAAAACGCTCACGCGCTGTTAAAAAGACTTGATGACGAGTGCGCGTGACGAACTCGGATAGTGTGAAATTTGTTCCTTTAAGTTTTGATTTAGAGAACCAAATCTTATTTCTTATATCCATTTGCTGTAATTTAAACAAAATAGGCCTTGGCTTGCTGGAAGCAGATGGACGACCCATTCTTCGGCACCTCGTAATGTCAGCCTCGGAAAACGATTCAGACTTCAAGTGATCCCTTACAATATTCACCACTAAATGTGCTGGCACTTCATTTTTCTGCTCTGGGACACCGTGTACTAACAGAATTTTGCGACGACTCCGCAGTTCCAAATTGTCAACCTGCTTAGCCAGTATTTCGAATTGTTTTCGGAAAAGTGTGAATATGCTGACTACATTATCCTTGAAGAAAGTGAACTCTGCAGCCAATGATGTCAGATTCGGAGTGTTGGTTGAGCCTTTTCCAGGTCTTTGGATCGCAGCTTCAAACACAGACATGCGCTCTTCAAAGTTAGCCATGACTGTTGAAAAGTCCCCAATAGAATCCATGTCTACAGTAAGGCTTGCTGGATGACCAAAACAATGTGAATCCTGTAAGTACAAAAAGTATCATTTTCAAAAACGAACAACGAAGAAGAAATC
The DNA here is from genome assembly GCA_933228765.1 of Miltochrista miniata. Classification (NCBI taxonomy): domain Eukaryota; kingdom Metazoa; phylum Arthropoda; class Insecta; order Lepidoptera; family Erebidae; genus Miltochrista; species Miltochrista miniata. The sequence goes on from OW121772.1 coordinate 10,679,678, forward strand.
AAACGAAGAGTTATTACTACGTGGAAAAAGTATTGGTCGTTAAAGGAGATAATGAAAGGACACTACAACCTAATTTCAAAAAAGTGGTGTTTGACACGTGTCTTCTACCTTGTTTGTTGTATGGATGCCAAACGTGGATATTCACAAACAAGGTTAAACAAAAGATCAGATCCACGCACCGAGCAATGGAAAGGAGCGTTCTAAAAATAAGAAAATCAAATAAAGTACGAAGCGACTGGGTCAGACGAAAAACTAAATTTACTGATGCACTTGCCCATGCACATAAGCTAGAGTGGAAATGGGCGGGTCACGTCACTCGTAGCAAAGATGACAGATGGACCATTCTCACTACTCGATGGAAAGGACCTTTAGGTAATTGGCAGACCATATAGCCGGTGGACTGATGATATTATCCAAATTGCAGGAATTGACTGGATGACCACAGGGTCAGACAGAGAATTATGGAAAAAGATGAAGGAGGCCTATACCCAAAAAGGGATCCATATCTCATAGTACTTTAAGAAACTAATAATACTAACAACTACAATCATATTCATGTATTATTCATGAATAATAAAAAAAAAAAAAAACTATGTACTAACACTTACTAACCTACATTTATTGTATTTTTATTTATTTACACTTGTACCTGCACTTGTGAGAGATTTGGAAATAAAAAGGCTTTATGATTATTTCTCTTTATTTAAATACATAACTTATAAATTACATTTTTAAATATACATATAAAAAAGAGGTACATTTAAAAATATAAAAAATAGTGTCCCACCGGTATCGGGTACAGGGACCAAGCTATCGGTGGTCAGGACTTCAGAGACAGGAACTTCCTCACAATACGTGCCGTGCTCAGAAGAACTGCCTTTTGCATCAAGCCCTTGACCCAACTGCCCACCGCAAGCCTCTTAAGGTGTTGGTCGAGGCTTTTGGCTATTAGTCCATGCACAGAGATTACTATCGGTACAATAATAGCTGAATCAATACTCCACATGTCCACCATCTCGTGGGCTAAGTCCAAATACTTAGCTTGTTTATCTATCTCAGCATTCACGAGATTGTCGTCATGTGGAACAGTGATATCAACTATTATTGCAAGGCGTTCTAGCCGATCTATTATCACTATGTCAGGTCTATTTGCAATAATAGTCCTATCAGTGATAATAGATCGGTCCCAGTACAACGTGATATGGTCACTTTCGAGAACTGGGTCAGGCACATATCTATAATACGGTACCTCTGATTCAATAAGGTTATACTTTAAAGCAAGTTGTTGATGGATAATCCTAGCTACTTGGTTGTGTCTATGCAAATACTCACTATTGGCAAGACTAGAACAACCTGAATTAATATGCCTAAGGGATTCTCCGGGACGGCGACACGCCCGACATATGTCAACCGCACCATCCTTTAGGATATACTTTCGGTAATTATTAGTCATCACCACTTCATCAGTAATTGCAAAAGCAAAACCTTCAGTTTCTCCAAAGAGGTCACCGAATCGTAGCCAGGACACAGAAGATGTTAAATCTATATCTGGCCCATGCAGGGCCCGATAAAAACGACCATGCAACTCTTTCATAATTCATAATTCATTTATTCCTTTGTGAACATAGGTGGTAGGATGTTAACAATGAAAAATACAGGTGTGCGCTATGCTCTGCCATTACATTGGCAATACAAATTTTTCTTTTAGTCCATTCTTATTAATTAGCATTAATGTAATGTAGTAGGATTCAACATAGTTATTAAATATTCTTCGTTATTATAATATAAATAATGTCAAATTATACAAAATTAATTATGTCATGAATTAAAGATTTCATAGTCAAGTTATACAATTTAAATAGAAATCAACAATTTGTATTATCATTGAAAAAATCTACAATTGAGTAATAAGCTTTTTGTATTAAAAATGTCAATAGTTCTTTTTTGCAACCGCTAAGGTCACTTTGTCTAATGTGTTTTGGCAGTTTATTGTACACCTTCGGTGCCATTGCAAAAATGCTTTTGTGGTATAATTTTGTCCTACATGGAACCAAATGCAATTTGTCAGCTCTACGTGAACTAGTAACTTGTAAAAATTTAAATAAGTTACGTTTTACAAATATAGATGTTTCATAAATATAGAGACAAGGAAAGGTAAGTATTTTCAATTTTCTTAAATATGGTTTGCAGCTATCAGTTCTGCCTATGTTGCAAATTGACCGTATACACCGTTTTTGTGCTCTGAAAACCTTATCCTTTCCAGTTGCATTGCCCCAGAATATGACTCCAAAGTCGAAGACACAAGTCCATGATATGCCGTGGTTAAAACATTTTCACTTACTACTTTTCTTAACATTATATAAATTATATGAATACTGATGCAGCATACTACATACTTTGTCAACCTATTTATGCCAATTTAATGTCTCATCTACTTGCAGTCCAAGAAACTTAGCTACATTAGTCTCGTTTATAATTGTACCATTGTAGTGTATATTTAATTCTATTTTAGTATTTGTCCTTTGCCCAAATTTCATTATTTTTGTCTTGTCCAAATTTATTTTTAGATTATTTATTGTTAACCAATTTATTATTGAGATAATATTAGCATTAATGTCAGTTTCTAGAGTGTCAACATTTTCATTGTTAAAAACTAATGTGCTGTCGTCAGCAGCATTATCATAGGGTACGGAGACGATGAAGGAAAGTCATTAATATATATTATGAATATCAATGGTCCGAGAACACTGCCCTGAGGGATGCCATAAATAGTAGTTCTCGGACTAGATTCAAACGATATTTCCCTTTTATTGATTATTCTTTGTACTATAGTTACCTGCTGTCGATTATTAAGATATGAAGCTATTAAGTCAGCTATATTCCCTCTTATACCATAGCTATTAACCCATTACAGCATAACGTCCGATAAATCGGACGCTAAAATATTGAAAAAAATACAGAGAAATTATTAAAATAATTGGTATGTTTTGGTTTTGAACGAATGATAAACAGTGTCTTTATACGAGTAACCCCATAGAATAGACTTGAGTATCATAAATAGCCTGTCATTATGTCATTTGTTTAAAAGGGCGGGTCGCGGTCAGGCAAATTTGATACCAAGGTAAAGTTTATTTTGAATATTTTTAAATTGTTATATTAAAAGTAATAAATAGGTAGTATGTTCAGTCGGTTGAAATATTGTATATCTATCTAGAAATATGCTTTATTTCATATCAAAGTTTTTATTTTTTTTCTCAGGCGTGTGTTTTTGATGGTGTACGATATATCGGACGCTATGCATGGCGGGCTCTACAAATACTGTTTCTTAGTGCTTTGCCAGCTTTGGAATGTGGTGTTGATAATGAGGAGACTAAGCATATTATTATTTATTTTGAACCGCCTATGGAAGTAAGTCGGCAGGCAACGTCTTTAGCATTGATAAGACTTCTGAGAATTGGCATAATAAGCGACTAGTGCAGTTTGGGCCAACCTTGTCGAAAACTGTCCGCTAACAGACATCAACCAGTTCAAGCGCGAAGAAAGCCACATCACACAACAGACATTCTGTAATGGCTTTGATTACAGAATATCTGATTATGTTTTTGTGTGTTGCTAGTATGATAGCGATGTGGTCACTGTTTGTGGCAACTGGTTTCTAAAACTGAATCTTTGAATCTGCTATTCGTTGGTCTAATAACAAGAAAGCAAAAGTTTCGATCGCGTAGCCCTCACTGATTACCAGCTACAACGAGCATATGAATAGGGTGCATAAATACGATCTAGCTGTAGGTAGAGAATCTTCGCACTAAAATGCGAATAAGGATATGGTGGTGGCTGATTTTTGCCTACTTCAGGGATGTGGCGCTGGTGAACAGCTGGTTACTTGATAGGATGAAAAAATGGCTGCGATGATGAGAGTACGTCGTTGATTGTATTCAGAAGGCATGTTACTTGTCCCACATGAAACGTACTTCACCGCATCAAGGGCAAAAACCCGATAAACCACTGTCAAATACAGGGCCGTCTTTATCCTATTGGAGGCCCTGGGCATATTAGGATAATGGGGCCCTATGACTTTGACAGGACACTATTTTCATAGAATATACAAAGAAAGTAGATAAACCATGTTAAACATTTATTTTTAATAACAACTAGCGGTTCCCTGCTACGCTTCGCTGTGACTTTTTTTGTGGTCGTTTCATGTACCTATGAGAAATGAGTAACGTTTTCGAAACATTCTTGATTGCTGCTCCGCTCCTGTTCGTCTTAGCGTGATGTTATATAGCCTATAGCCATCCTCGATAAATGGACTGTCAAACTCAACAGAGTATACTGTATGTCGCTTGTCAACAGGTTTTTCCTTTTCATCTTCAAATGCGCATGCAAAAAAAAGGCATCGAGTTTTGTCATCAAGTTTGTGTTTTGATGATCTTAAAGTATGAACAGTGGAGGGCCCAGCGGACGGAGCACGTTTTGTCAGATCAGCCTTTATACTGTCTGGTCTAGTGTAGTCTTTACGACAAGATGTGTGAACCCTCAGCGACTTCAAATCCTTAAGTTGGGAGCTCTTTCGAGGTATTAAAGGATAGGGCAAGATTAAATGATGCCTAAGCTATAGGTAATTGATTAATAAACATGGAAAATTGATTAAACTAATAAAGCTTTGACTTGAATTAAAAATGCCTATTTGTACTAATTTAGAATTACAATACAATTTTTTATTTATTACACTTTATTATTATAATTTTAAACAGCTCATCGTATGCTAAACAACTCGAGTCCTTTAATAAAAACTTGCGACTAAGTTGTGAGTCTTTTAAGTCCATTTATATCCGAGTCGTATTATAACAAAATTTGTTTAAAAAAAAATAGTTTAATTAATTATAAATGAACAAAATACGATCTAAAAATTTAAATGTTCGAACAGTCAAGAACTAACGAAGAACTTACTAATAATAGTAATAATTAGAAAAAAATCAAGTGGGGCCAAATTCACTGAGTGATGTATCGATGCAGTGAATCGATCCAGTACTACGCATCGATTTAAAAGATCGATTTTTTGGCTGGAAAAACCGATTTTTCGATTAATCGATTTCAGATCGCCATCCCTATAACAGACACGGATTGTACTTGCTGAGGTTGTTTTTCAAATTTTTAATTAATTAATTTGTTTTTGGTACATACGTCTGATAATTAATACGCTTTTATTAGGTCGTCGTGTATGTAACTAACAATGTAATGGAATCTAAGGAAACTAATTTAACCATCTTCCAAGGATCGTACGTAGCGTCATGAAAATTGGCAGCTGTATGTAGTTCTGATGACAATACAATAATATGGTACTGTCGAACTGATCTAATGATGGGGCACGGAAACTTCATGATGGAGCCAATGGAATCTAAGGTAGCTAGGTATATAATTTTATTAAAAAATCACAGAAAATCTTTACTGTGGTTTTTGAAGGCCGTCGTACGCCTAGTGACTAGGGTCTAGGACTAGGGACTTTGTATTTGGTCTGAGGGGGCCCTTTCGATCGCGGGGCCCTGGGCAAGTGCCCATAGTGCCCAGTGGAAAAGACGGCCCTGGTCAAATACACGGCATGATGGCAAATACCACTACGTGGTAACTATCAGTCACTTATCAATGTGGAGGAAAATCAAAGTACAAATGCTTGAAATGCGATATGGGCCTAACCCGAAATGTTTTTTTGATTACCTACCATGTACCCAAAACATCATTTACTGTAATGGGCTTCAGAGACAGTCAATGTGATTTGACAGGTCTGCTAAAATATGAATGAATACGAATGAAAAATTCTTTGCATGTGCACCTATGTGCATCAACGTGTATGTACACATGATAGGTACTTGTCAAGTTGCGTTGACCATCTCCAGAGCCCATAAAATTATTATTTCATGCATTTTTTTTATTTTACTAACTAATAATTCTAAATACTTAACCGTCTTATTCTTTGAACTGTATACTACATCCAAGGAACTTAAGGTTCCATAGTGCATAGCGTCCGATATATCGGACGGGCCATAAAATATTATACTCGCATATATATGTCGTGTTATTATTGATTAAGCCTTTCAAATAACCCCCAATTAGTCCCTAAAATGCATTAAAATCATAATAAGTGCAGAAACGAACTTTATGCAGTAATGGGTTAAGCTTTTGAATTAAGATTTTATGGTCGACATAGTCAAACGCCTTAGACATATCCATGTATAACCCGATTACTGGTAGGCGTTGGTCAACTTGTTTCGTAACCATTTTAAGAAAATCATAAATTGCCATGTCAATAGACCTGCCCCTCCTAAATCCCTTTTGGCTATCAACAAACAGATTGTTACTTTCGAAGTATGCATTAATATTGTTATATATCACTTTCTCAATGATTTTAGAAAAGATTGGTACAAGTGCTATAGGTCTATAACAAGTCATGTCCTGTCTGTTGTCTTTTTTAAATAAGGGTTTGATGGTTGTTATTTTTAGCTTTTCTGGAAAAACACCCTCAATTATACATTTATTTACAATGTGGCTTAATACAGGAGCAATTAGAACAGATACGTACTTTACAACCTTAGTGGTAATTTTATCATATCCTGTACTGTTAGTATTCTTCAAGGACATTATTATTCGATGTATATCCTGAGGAAGGGTAGGAGGCATGAACATAGACGAGAGTTTATTATAATGTAACAATCTATTACCATGTCCAGTGAGTGATTGCGAAGGTTGAACCTGGTCAATAAAATAATTATTGAACTCCTCAGCAATTGTTTTAGGATCTGTTATCATTTCGTTATTAATTTTTATTGTACTTACGTTTTCATTAGGTAAAATAGATTTATTGTTATTTATTATTTTCCAAGTAGCTCTAGACTTATGTTTAGCTTGTTGTATTGCATAATTGTTTTGTGACTTTTGTGTAAGGTCGATTATCTTTTTTAATCTTTTTGAAATGGTTTTGAACTGGTTTTTATTGTATGCATTTGGAATTAGCCTAAATTTCCACAAAAGCTCTCGCTTTCTTTTACTGCATTCTCGAATTCCACGGGTTACCCATTTTGGTTTAGCTGTAGTACGTATTTTTACTGTAACCTCTGGGAAACATGTATCATAAAGTGACTTGAAAATATCATAAAACTTGTCAAAGCACTCGGTGCCATTTATTTCTTGATACACCTCCTCAAAAGTCTGATTTTAAAGACAGTCTTTAAATTTACGCATGTTATTTTCTGAATATACTCTTCTAGTTGCCAGCCAATAGTCAAGACGACACGATTTTTTGACCGGACAGCTTAGAATTTGTGCAGTGTGGTCTGATACGGCAAGTTCAACTATTTCACCTTTACATCCACGTTTATTATAAATTATGTTATCCAAGCAAGTTCCGGTAGACAAACGAGTTGGTTGACGAATTGACCATTTTAAGTTAAACCCTTTTAAAAGATCTTTAAATCTTTCTGACTGACTAGTTTTTTTCAACAGGTCTATATTAAAGTCGCCACATATCAAAATATTTTTGTTAATTTTGAAACAATATACTTTTAATATATCGCTAAAGTAATCAAGGAATGCTTCAAACTTAATTTTCTTGTTCTTTTTTGGAGGGCTTCTATATACACAAATAACCACCAAATCATGCTCAATTATCTCTATACCACAGCACTCAAATACAGTAGGAACGTTATATTTCACTAAGTTGTCAATTATTTTAAATTTCTGTTTTTTAATCATTATACAAGTTCCACCATGTCTAGTATCCCTTGTGGAATATGCAGCCAATGTGTAATTAGGTATTGACAAAAGTGTCACATCCGTTGATATCATGTTATGTTCTGTGAAGCAGATTACATCAATACTACCAAATTTTCTTATTAAGTCAAATATTGCAACAGTGATGGTATTCATCTTATTAACTAGTCCATCTATATTTTGATGTAGTACTTTTATACTATTGTAAACGAAACAAATCATCAGTATTCATACCAGAAACATTATTTATTGATTCATCATTTTGCATGTCAGTGTCATAGATTATTTATATATATAAAAACAAGAACTGACTGACTGACGATCAACGCAGAGCCTAAACCGCTGGGTCTAAAAGCATGAAATTTTGCACAAATGCTCCTTATGTGACGTAGGCGGGCAATAAGAAGGGATTTTTGAAAACTCCACTCCTAAGGGGGTAAACAAGGGTTGCAAAGTTTGTATGGGACTACGTGATTCCTTGGTCCGATCTTCTTCACATTTGGCATAAAACATCTTTAACTGAATTGATGGGAGACGTGTATTTTATTTTATTGAAATTTATCTTTTAACATGGTTAAAATGGGGTTGAAAAATATTTTAGGGGGGATTTGCCTCATAGTTCATATTAATACTCCGTAGTCGGTACTTTTTGATTTTTTTTGACACATTGTCATGTTTGACAGCTCAATTCGATTTAAAAAAGATGGTCACAATTTTTGATAAATGTCATAAAAATCTATTAATAATTTTATTAAAACTGCATATTTTATTGATTTTTACCCTTCAATATGTGGAGCCTTCATATTTTGTATGTCAAAAATCAAAAATACATTTGTGAGAATGAAAACCTGTACATGGCTGGCGAGGAATCATGAAAAAACAGTTCTAGGTAAGGTGTACACGGTTCATCCGAATAATACAGAATATTTATAACTATCTTCGCTTTCTTTCTTATTATATACATTTATACAGGGATAAAACAAACGATCAGAGGCGTTATAGATGAACATTAGCAGATGAAATCTACAGTAAATGTCTGGTCACAATAGGAGAAATTGTATTAGTACGGGTTGCCTCAGCCTCAAAAGTCTGGAGACCTACACAATCCAGAAATATGAGAAAGAAAGAAGTTAAGATAGCAATTCCTTAGCAAAAGCAGAGAATGCTCTCTAAACCAATTAACAGAGACATTAGGTATTAATTTTTACAAAAATATAGTTTTACTTCGCTCAAAGTAAATACGTATTTTGATTTATTTAGTCAGAATTATATCTATAAGTAGGTACAACATATAAAAACAGTACTGTAAAGTGTCAGCGGGCGGTCACATCTGCAGAAGACTACAGACGACGGCAGATGGAACAAACGAGTTCTAAAGCGGGCATCACGACTTGGTCTACCCGCCAGATGGACGGCCGAGGACCTAGAAGAGCTATCTCAGCAATCGTGATAGCTAGAGAGCTGAAATTTAAGATGATATATTTCTGTAGCCACTATGACAGCAAATACTAACGTCAGAAAAAGGGGGGGGGGGATTAAGGAGGGCTCCCATCCAACAAACGTGATGTTTTGCTGCTTTTTTGGTACAGAACCCTCTGTGCGGGATTCCGCTTCGCACTTTACCGGTTTCTTATGCTACTAAGATGGCAGACAAGCTTACGGTCCACCTGATGGTTGTTTTTTTTTATTGCAATCGCTTGAAAATCACCGAAAATATGACCGAAAATATAATAATTAAATTTGCTTCCGTATTTTAAGCATAAAAGTTATAGGCCAATTTTTTTGGAATATGTAGGCCAATAGATAAAAAGTCACATTTGTGTCACAGTGACAGATATCAGAAAATACTTTTTTCTGGTTTCTCTGAGCTCCGCAATCATAACATCTGGATTAAGAAGTTTCTTGAAACCTTGACGAAGCTGATATATTTTAATGTCTTTATTTTTGTATCATTTTGTAGGCATTACGTAGGGTAACTAGGTAACTACTAACGATCTCCGTTCTATCCTACTGGAATTCAAGAAGTTACAAAGAGTTTAATTTGGCTCCTCAATCTTCGAATAAGGTTCACTTATAATATTACAATAACCATTTTAATGAAAATCCAATTTGTGATAACTAATCCAATATGTGCCAAAATAATACAACGGGAATACACGCGACAGGAAACCACGCGATAAGAATAGAAGCGACGGGGAACCTATATATTTCTCTCTTTCTTACGCAAACGAAGTTGCGCGGGTCAGCTAGTATTATTATAATTATATATGTCAAATTCTCTAACGAACTCTGCCAAGTCAAAGATTACGACCTTTAGCCCCTTATTATTTAAACTACCATGTCTACCAGAAAACATATTATAGTCATATGAAAGATTCAAGTTTGAATCCAGAACATATGCATATTGGTGAGTTTCATTATCCAAATACAACAAGTTATTAAAAGTTTCAATTCTAGAATTATATAATACATTGTAGAAATTAGCCTTAAAAGTAGGAAGACATATTATCACATTAGTGTTCTGTACATAAGATAGCTTTTCTCTTATATGTAATACTAATTCCACATAGTTGTCGGTTGCCAAAAAGTCATGATACCCTACAAATATTACACAATAATCGCACAAAGATAAATCCCGAGTCTTCGCCTCTATACCCTCTAAAATATGTTTTATCCCACATTTTGGTTTCCTATAATGGCATATTTGAAATTGATCCAAATATGTGGCACAACTGAAGTTGTATAATTATGTTGTTGTCAGCATCACTACTTAAAATACATATCTTATTCTTTTTAGTTGTAATAGGGGTGGTTCCAGTCATCGTGGAATTTTGATTATGTTCTGCTACAGTTTGACAGCTTTTCATGGGATGGAGTTGGGATTTAAGCGACCTCTTATTAGTTTTCCGGTTCCTCATTGCAGTATTAAAATTTTGAACCGTTGACAATTCTCCTGCTTCCAAGTCTGCACATTTCAACACTGAGGTATACTTTTCAGAGTTTGTTCTTGCTTTTTTACGTTTCGTTGTAGGAGTCATTGGACTGGACATGTCAGAAGATCCTACATTTTTCATAGTGTCAATTTTATTGTGGCCTTAGCTTAGTTAGCTCACTTTTTAAATGTTGTATACTTATATATATAAATAAATGTTGTATAATGTTGTAAACTTAGATTGTCAATTTTCATATTAGCCGAAGTCAATTGTTTACGTAGTGTCTCAATTTCTATGTTGCTACCAGTGTGACAAACAGTATCACTTGATATAGATACGTCATGCAAGGATGAATGGCTTAAATCATTTAGAGAAATAGTTCTACGCCTAGTACGTTGTGTAATGTTCTCTGATTCCATTCTACTATTATATACTATTACTACTAACTACTAGGTAAAACCATATACTTTATTATATTCAAAAAGACTTTACATTTAGTGTGGTTGAGGTCCAGACTCAGCATACTCTTCCGCCAGCCGCTCACGTCTCAATTTAGTCACTTTAAATTATCTTTATTAAACTCAGTAAAAAAATTTCAAACATCACGTTTCAATGTAGGTAGGTAGGTAGCTGTTTTCAAATCTTAACAGATTCATGTTATGTTTGTGGATGATATTATTTATAAATATTATCGGTAATTATGTCTCGTGGCTTTGTCTCAAAATTTTATAAGGTTTTTATTGCCTCCACTATGTTTTACATCAGATAATAATGTTTTTTCTAAAAGTCGCACAGGCCATGTTGTGACCGTTTGTAATTTGTAATTTTATGCAACAATCACAAAGATAACATTTGCACTATCTTATGTTCTTCTTATTTATGAAATAAAGTAGAATTGGCATTAAAATATTATCATTTACTATTAAAGTTATTTAAATAAAACGAGCAATGCACTGATCACTTTGACAGCTCATCCATATATCCTTACGATCATTAAGACTCTGTATCACAGGTTTATGCCAATTCTCTTTAGCCAGAGCAAGAGGGGTAAGTCCGTTGTCAACCATAACCACATCACGATGCACATCCGCGTCAGCGTCAAGGAAATATTCCCTGAGGTTGCACACCTCACTGTTATGGAGGGTCTTGGCATTAAGTAAACCACGACCCCCACACTTCCGCGGTATGTACAACCTCATCACTGATGAACGCGGATGATGCATTCGGTATGTGGTGAGTAACGTACGGACTTTCCTATCCCGGGCTTCAAATTCTGTCTGAGTCCACCTGAGTATGCCAAAGGAGTACATCAAAACTGGCTTGACCCAATCGTTATAGGCGCGCACCTTGTCACCACCTGATAAAAGACTTTTTAGTACTTTTTTCAAGCGGCCAAAGAAACGCTCCTTTAACGATTGTTTCATGCCAACTTCACAGATGCCTAACGCCTGCGACATACCCGTATTTATATGATTCGGTTGCGGAAAGACATCCAAGTCTTGTAGAAACTGAAAGTTCTATTCCTTCAGATTCTATTATCTCGCCTCTGTTTACATGCATGACCGCACATTTGTCAACACCAAACTCTATCCTGATAGAATTACTAAAAACTTCTGTTATCTTTAGTAATTCCGACAGTTGCAATTTGTTGGATGCAAATAGCTTCAAGTCATCCATGTAAAGGAGGTGGGATATAACTTGGTCATCCCTTCGCAACCGATAGCCTAGCCCTGAATTCTCCAAGATAGTACTTAAAGGATTCAATGCTAGGCAAAACCATAATGGACTGAGACTGTCACCCTGGAATATACCCCGCTCAATCCTTATAGGCACGCTATTCCCACAAATCTGTCGACATCCCGGATAGCACAAGACTGTCTTCCATTGCCCCATACATGCCTTAATGAAGGCACATAGAGTTGCATCAATTTTATACAACTCCAGTACCCTCAAAAGCCATGTATGCGGCACGGAGTCAAAAGCTTTCTTGTAGTCTATCCAGCATGTCGCCAGATTCTTGCGGTTACGGCGTGTCTGTTGGTTAATGGCCATATCAATTATTAGAAGCTCTTTAGTGCCACGTGACCCACTTCTGCATCCATTCTGAGAGGTGGACAGGAAAGAATTGTCAATCAAATGCGACGATATTTTCTCTCTCAGAATAGATGTTAAAGTTTGTTTGTTTTGTTTGTTTTTATTATTATTATTATTATATTACGTTACCAGGTCTTGGTTGGACCATCTGTATTAGGAGGACAAAGCCTACAGTGGTTCGGTTTGTCCAAACGTCGTAGGCTGGGACTACCTGAAGAAGGAACTAAGTTACGATGTCAATTACTTAGAAGAGAAGTTGTGTCATGTAGTAGTTTAGCCATTGTATTAAGAAATGTATTTAATAAATAAAATTAATTAGCTCATATTATGCATTATGAATTTGTTAATCAGAAATCTATCTAACTAGGTATTATTATAAATGCGAATGTTTATGAGTGTGGATGTAACGGCTTAACGGATCTGGCTGAAATTTGATGCCTACGATGAGAGATATGTTATAGTCTAGGAACAAAATTTCACGCAGGCGAAGCTGCGGGCATCAGCTAGTATATAATAAAAAACTGTTGAAGGTCGAGAGTCTGTACATAGAAGATATTTTAAATATTTTAATTGTAGGGTGCGCTCTAATCGATACTGAAGCCGAAAATGTAATTTAAAATTTTCATGTCTGCCTGTCTGTCTGTCTGTCTGTATCCCTAACAAGTATCACGCCCAAACTATTGAACCAATTTGATCGATACTTGGTACATTCCAAGCTAATAGTTCGAGGAAGTTCCAGGATACTTTTGATCCCGATATTTTGCGCGGTTCCTACGCTACGGGATGAAAGACAAAATAGTTCTTTAGTTGTAATTTCTCGACGCGTAGACCGATTTCAAATATGTTTTAGTGTTGGAAAGGGAGTACAGCCCGCACCAAATAACTTTACGTCTTGTTTTAGAAGTACTTAATCTTTAAGCTCTTTTATGATTAGGCAAACACAAGTTTCATACGCTCCCATGAGTCTGTTGAAAAAATACCTGTCCTTTCATACACCCTATGTGACGTAAACGAAGTTGCGAGGGTTAGCTAGTTTATACATATTATTCTGAAACGGTAGATGGTCGAAAGTCTGTAAATGGAAGATATTTTCAAAATTTTAATTGTAGGGCATTCTCTAATCGATCCTGAAGCCGAAAATGTCCGTCTGTCTGTCTGTATCCTGAATAAGTATCACGCCGAAACTACTAAATGGATTTAAATGATACTTGGCACAATCAGAGCATATGATCCAAGAAAGGTTTCAAAATTATTTTGATCTTGAAATTTTGAGCGGTTCCTTCAGAAAAGGGGATGAAACACAAAATTGTTTTTCAGGTGTAATTTTTCACAGCGAGGTTCGACTTTAAATATTTTTTGGCATTGTTCCGCACAAGTTTCAATATAATTCTAATATGGTAAGAGAGCTCAATGATTAAGGCTATTATATCATTATTTAGTCTAAATTATTTAAGATTTTTTATAATTATTATATTTATAATTAACCCTAGAACCGTACCCATCATAGACTTTAAATAACAGTACCCAGGGGTGTGTACCCCGTTAAAGAAAACATTTTTTTCATAAGAATAGACATTTATTAATATAATCAACATACATAGACTTTTATGGCACTTATTTCAGTCTCACGTTACATAAATAAACAAAAAATTACCAAACTTATATTAACAGTTTTGGCAAATCGTCTATTGGTGCTCTAAACATATAAAATTTTTACATTTTTCACATCGAGTGCTTGATTTACGTTTTGACCTGGGACAAAAGGAACATCTACCAGATTTTGAATCTGAAGAGGATGGAGCACTAGAAGGTCGTGCTTTTCTAAAATACCGCCAATACTTATTTGTGCATGCATTTTGTAGATGCATAGCCAGGGGTGCTGTAGTACTCCACTCAGGCTTGCCACGATCGCACGCTAACAGGACTCGCGCCCGGCCGATGCTTCGACACGATCCCCCGCCCCCCGTAAATACGCGGAGGTGCGAAAAGATCCGTTTTAAAACAAAAATGTTATAGCCAATATTATATTATTTTTTTCAGTTGTACCCCAGGGTACGGTTCTAGGGTTAAGCAAACAGGGCAATTTCATGCGCTCCTATGAGTCTGATTATAAACGCCTCTCATTTCATACACCTTAAGAGGCGTAAACGTGAGCAAGTTTATATTATGAACGAACTGATCCTCGCAACATCGTTTACGTGACATAAGGGCTATGAAAAGTTTTTCATCGAACCATCAAGCAGCGTGTGGAACTGCCCTGTTTGCCTTAACAAAAAAGAGCTTAAAGATTAAGTCTATTTGGAAACAATTCAGTCCACGCGTTCGGCGCGTATTAAATTATTTTACAATAGCCTTAATCATTACGCTCTTTTATGACTAAGACAACACGCTAGTTTAGATTAACCTTTACATTCTAGGTTCAGCGAAAGTTGAGATGCCTCTAATTTCTGAACCACAAAACTCTTAACCTTTAAACTTGTGTGAAACAATGCTTAAAGTACTGCCTTTCTAACACTTAAAAAATATTAAAGATCGGACCACGCAGTGAGAACTAATAGCCGAAAAACCATTTTATCTTTCATCCTCTCTCCTGAAGAAACAAAGCAAAATATCGGGATCTAAAGTATCCTAGAACCTTTCTCGAATTATTAGCTCAGACTGTGCCAAGTTTCATCTAAATCTATTTAGTAGTTTCGGCGTCATATTTATTCGAGATACCAGACAGGGAAACAGACATGAAAAGTCCATTATAAAACAATTCAGTCCACGCTTTCGGCGCGGACTGAATTATTTTACAACAGCCTTAATAATTAAACTCTTTTATGATTAAGCCTACACGCCCGTTTAGATTTACCCTCTCATTCAAAGGAACCCTTGAATTCTAGGTTTGGCGAAAGTTGAGATGCCTCTAATTTCTGAACTACAAACCCCTTAATCTTGAAACTTGGGTCGAAAAATTCCTAAAGTACTTCCTTTCCAATACTAAAAAAATTTTTGAAATCGCATCACGCGTTGAGAAATTACAACTGAAAAACCATTTTATCTTTCATCCCGTCTCCCGCAGGAACCGCGCAAAACTTCGGGATCAAAAGTATCCTAGAACCTTTCTCGAACTATAAGCTCCAAATGTACCAAGTATCATTCAAATCGGTTCAGTAGTTTCGCAGTTTCTGCAGGAGAGGGGATGAAAGACAAAATGGTTTTTTAGTTGTAAGTTCACAATGCGTAGTCCGAATCCAAAAAGTTTTTCAGTGTTATAGAGGGAGTACTTTAAGGATTATTTTACACAAGTTCCAATGTTGAGAATTTTATAGTTCAGGAATTAGAGACATCTCAACTTTCACAAAACCTACAATTCAGGGATTCCTTAGAATGTGAGCGTAAATCTAAACTGGCGTGTTGGATTCATCAAAAAAGAGCTTAAAGATTAAAGCTATCTATCTATACATCTATACATAATAATAAAACTGTTGAGGGTCGAGAGTCTAAACATGGAAGATATTTTTAAAATTTTAATTGTAGGGCATTTTCTAATTATTCGGCTGTCCTGAACGTGTCGTTACCGACAGAGGCAGACAGTTCGAGTCAGCTTTATTTGGACATCTGGCATGTATTGCCGGCTTCCAACATAAAAGAACCACGGCCTATCACCCAATCTGTAATGGGATTTTGGAGCGCCTGCACCGGCAGCTTAAAGCTGCCTTAACCTGTCACAGTGACAGCAGCTGGGTTGAAAGCCTTCCTCTTGTATTATTAGGCATACGCAGTACATACAAAGAGGATTTAAAGGCATCACCAGCTGAATTAGTTTATGGGGAACCCCTTCGTCTTCCAGGAGAGTTCTTTAATCCAGAAGACCTCGTAGACCCAGATGTGACCGACTATATTACGCGCATGCGGCAATTTGCACGCAAGTTACAGCCTTCTCCAGCGTCACGTCATGGTGGTCGACGTTCACCCTTTATTTTTGAGGATCTGCCAACTTCTTCTCATGTCTTCCTGCGAGATGACACCGTTGGTGGATCTCTTAAACCTGCTTACACTGGACCTCATGAAGTTCTTAAACACGGAGGTGTTATATACGCAGGTAATAGGGGACGATAGTCAAACACGGTAGTCTATAGCACACTGATGTATTCCAACAAAACAGGTTGTAGTACCGAGTCGCAGCGCGGTACGCACGCACATAACTATATATATAACAATTCCCCCCCTTTAATGAACATATACCCCAGAAAACTAAGGAGTATAAAACTAGAACAGAGTAGTTACTAGAAGTAAGTATAGCAACTAAGGAGTACGGTTATCAGGTGATAACTCCAAACGTCGTGGATTGATTGTTGGCACAGACGTCTCCAGCACATCGAGAGATCTATTAGACTCGGCTTCAGGCGTGGCAAAGGTCGAATTCCTTCCAGATCTGTCTTCCCCTTCTCCCTCTCTAGACGGTGTGCTGCTACTAGGTGGAGAGATAGTCAGTCTTTCTAAGGGTGGGGTACCAATGATAACTAGATCCGAATCGTTGCTCTGATCCGTACGATCAGCTTCACCATCGCCGGCTGTCGATGACTGGTGTACGTTACCAGGTGTGGGATGTTCGTCGGTGCTGTCGCTCTGAACGTCGGGAATGACGTCCGAATCCCAGCTGGTGTTGTGATTGGACGCCTGTATTAAGCCACGCCTTCTAATTTTATCCACGTGCCTATTCGTTACACAATCAATTTCAGGAACATAAACTTCATACATTACGTTTCCAATCTTTTTCTTAATAATTCCTTCTAACCAATAGAATTTTTTATTATTTAAATGTTTAGTTATATAGACCAAAACATTCTCCTTGAACTCTTTTCGAGTTGTTCCCTTGAAGTATTTACCCTGCAAGCACTGGTTCCGTTCTACGGTTTGAGTGAGGTCAGTAGGTGAGGAGGCAGACGATGGCGTCAGCAGGTCGAGCCGTGAGCGCAGCGACCGCCCGTAGTACCACTACCACTGAGACCTGTATAGTACCACTGAGAAGTCACCGCTCAGCGGGTGACTTCTCAGTGGTACTATTTCTGGAGTTCCGATAGTCGAATAAATATTTTGCTAAGTGTTCCTTTAAACGTTTTTTATTCGAATTACTACCCATTATAATACTCTTAAGACTTCGTTTAATAATTTTAACAAAAGATTCGGCTTGCCCGTTGCTGGAAGGTTTATAAGCCGGTGAAAGCCTATGAATAATACCGTTTTGGAAACAGAAAATTTTAAATTCCTGTGAAATAAACGAAGGACCGTTATCTGTTACAATAATATGCGGAATACCAAATCGTGATATTAAATCTATAAGTTTTTCGATTACTGACTTCGAACCGTACGATGATGTCATTATAAAAACCTCGACCCATTTACTGTAAGCGTCTAACCGCTACGAGAAACATTTGGTTGTTAAAGGGACCTAGAAAATCTAAATGCACTCGGTGGAAGGCGTGCGGGGGATGCGGCCACGGCGCGAGCGGCGCTCGGGGCGGCGCCGGCCGCAGCGCGCTGCACACGCCGCAAGCGGCCGCCAACCGCTCGAGCGCAGCGTCAATACCCGGGAACCAGAGGCGCTTGCGCGCTTCGGCTTTCATTTTAACCACTCCAAAATGCGAACTATGTAATTCCTTACATATTTTATCTCTGAGCGATAACGGAATAATAATTTTACGACCGCGCATTAAACAACCGTCTTCCACCGAAAGCTGAGTACGGCAATAAAAATAGGGTTTTAAACTATCATCATTTACGCGTTTAGACCAACCCAACTCGACGTAAGATTTCACTTTGCGCATAGTATTGTCTTGAATTATTTCGCGTTGCAAATCGGCTAACTGAATCACTGCTGCGAATCACTGCCTGTGTCTAGAGATCGAACGTTTAACAATCCTAGGCGCAAAAATTTATTCATCTTATTGTTATCCATTAAATAATAATAGGAGCTTGTTGAAATTCATAATGAATCTGCATAAACATATAAAAACAGACATGAGCTGTGAATTTATAAACCACAATATATAAGATGTAAACGATTGCTTGACAGTAAGTATGTAATACGTGTAGTAAACAAAAATATTTAAATCGTAGGTACGAGTATAAGTAGGGGAAAATGAATGTGTGCGAGCATAACCGCATGTGTGAGGCAGTATGTGTATTTTAAGTATTATGTATTCGTTAGTTTCAGTAAGTATTATTGTTAGCAGTGAATAGTGCAGGTAAATGCGTGTAGTGATTATTTTGACCAAATGTAAATAAGTGTAGTTATTTGTAAAGTGTGATGGTATTGTGTAAGTGTAGTGTGATAGTAAAAACATATTATTCAAAGTAAGAAATTTTTGTTTTAAGTAGTGTGTACATAACATGTGAGTATTCATTGATTACATGGACTGTTTGTAGATGTACTTATATGAAAGTATGTAGTAATTTTTGTGTATTGTTATTATGTTTACATATAATGGTAAAATGGTACAACAATCATTCAATGAAATACCCTGCGAAACCCTCCTGCGAGGAGGCAGCCACGATTTAACTATGAGAGTATTACAAGCAAAAGTATCTAAATCACTGACAAATTTTATAATTATATGAGAGAAGCTAGGTTGTACTGAATACATTGTAAAGGTCAGTCTCAGATCTAATACGATAAGTCTGCTCACCAGATTTACGACAGGCATGTGTACGTCCGGGCTTTGTCCAGACGAACCGCCACCCCGCACTACTGGCAGCTTCCCGCGCCCTATGAAATAACTGCCTGTTCACCTTTGTAAGCCGGTCGTTTAAGTAGAATCTCCTGGGTATGCCCCCCACACCGAGGTCCTGTGTAGTGGCTCCGCGACGCACTCTGGTCGCACGCAGTAGGTCATCTCTCTTCTCGCGACGCGCTAATCTCACCACTAGGGTGCGCGGGCGACGCTCTGTAGGACCAGTGTTGTGTGTTGTGTTCCATGTGTTGTCTGAAAGAGCGCAAATCATTACGGAGCTCCCTGATCTCCGCCATGATTAGGTTAATTCCTGTCCCCTGATCGGGCGATTTCAATAAATTTGATGTTATCTCCGGCGTGTCATTCATGGGTTTTGTCGGCGATACGCTCCTGTCGTACTGGGTATCAACTTGTGTGGCTCGTACAGGGGTTTCGTCATACCGGCCCTTAGTTACTTGGTGTTTACACTCAGGGCACCGCCAGTTAGGCGGAGCACTTCCCTTGGCCGGTAGGTTTACACAGGCTTTGTGAAATGAAAGTATGCACTTTTCGCATTTAATACATTTAGCGACATCTGTCTGCGAAATAAAGCGACCGCAGCCTTCGCACTTGCTCATCTTATAGCAGGTGCCCTAGTCAGTGATGTAGGTAAGTAGGTAAATATTACCTAACACGGGGTATAGATGTCGCTTAATTAAATACGTCCATATACGCCATAGATGTCACTGTGAAGGCTATAATCAAGTCAACAACTTTTAGGCTTTATTTATTTACTTTTATTATATAAAAGTATTTGGTAAACAGTAAAAAGTATCACTAAACACTCACTTTAAAATTAATTGAATCCTATATAAACAATTATTATGATATTTTATTAGGTACGTTGCATTAGCGACGCGCCGATCATTGCGTAATCAATCACTTTCACAGAGTTATTATTATTATTGCTGATCGATTTATAGAACTTGTCGTGTGTTTATTTTTGGTATTTATGCATTTGTTTGTTTCACTAACACAATACGATAATCAATAAGCATTAGACTGTCACTTAGATCACTTTTACTTGATTAAAGATCCACATTATTAATTTAATTTACGGACCGACATGAGACGCGTCTATCACCGCCGGGGGCGCGGGGGGTCACTCTACCATAAACCTTGCGTCTTGATAATATTAGACCAACTAAATGACGTGCAAAGAAAATTATCCACATTAGAAACGGAATTATATTCAAATTTAAATAAAATAGTATAACTTCAGAACTTCGCAAGATCACCAGATCTTTGCGACAAAGGTTGCGCTTTTTTATTACAAATTTTTCTTATTTTGAATGGCGCTTTTTTATTTCATATTTTTTCTTATTTTGAATGCTACTTCTTTTGGTGTTACCAATTTTATTTCACTCGAATCTTGTTGGTGTTCTTGGTATGGCAACTCTTCTGACGGCCCTTCATTTGGTCGAAATATTGTTTCTAAATGTCGCGCAAACCTTTTTGCCTTTTGTTCATTACTTACTGCCCATTTACCATTTATTTTCCTAATTGGAGGAATGGGCGCAATCGGAGCTCTGTATTTCTTCATCTCCTTCCAGAAGAACTAATTGCTGGTGCGGTCACCGGACAACCTCTCTAATGATTTGGCAATTGAATCATCTTAGTAACTTTGGATAGTTCTTGTCAATATTTTTGTCAAGTGATTTAATATATTTTTATCAGTAGGTGATCGTGTGTGGTGCAATTTCTTTCTCTGTCTCCTTTTCTCGACAATTAGGTCAAGAACTTCTTTGGGATATGTGTTACCCTTGCTCTTTATCATAATTTCGGGTGTATTATGCCATGCTGATTGCTGGATGTCCGAAGTAAATTTGTTCACTTCGTAGTCCAGTTAATCAGCATTTCGCAGGGGCACTTTGAGTTCGATTTTAAGGTTATGGGAGAGTGATCCGAATTCATGTCAAACCCTTCTTCAATGGCCATATAAGTCGACGAAATATTTTTAAAAAGAAAAAGTCTATCAAGTTTGGAATTCGTCTTATATCCGTAGGCCAATAGGTCGGTTTCCCAGTAGATATTACTTCGCATTGGATTTCATTGATAGCACTTTTTAGCTCTCTTCCTATGGTGGAGGTTAATCTGGAACCCCAGTACGTATTTTTGGCATTAAAATCACCACCAAGTATAAATCGATTACCGAGCTTATTCAGAAAGTGACGTATTGCTCTTGTTTTAGTTTATATCTCGGAGGACAATATATGGCTGCTACTGTCAGTGTATATCGCTTGGTTTCAATGCATACCGAAACCGCTTGAATTCACACTCTTCGTGAGCCATGGACGGATAGTAAGAGATATTTTCTTTTATTATCACAGTGCTACCTCCGTTTGCATTATTATATGGATGGATAGCATGACATGATTAATTAACTTAATGTAGGACACTTACGTACAATGTGATTCAGATATCATACACACATCTATATTTTCTTTATCTAGGACTACTTGCAACTCATGGGTGTGGTCTAAGCTAATGCTTTCAGGGTTGCGCTTTCCCCCCGCTTTCACGCTTTGCGCTTATGCACTAGCTGTAAGTGTAGCATGTAGCCTAGGCCATCCATGTAGGTCCCTCTGACCTACATGGAAGCAGAACGGTTTTGGGAGTGAGTGCAAGTCATGTAGATCCCCAAGGCAAGTCAGAGAGATTATCCTTCACGCGGTGCCACCCGTTATCGGTCTAATTTCTTCAGAAATAGACGTAACAGAAATCCCTGGCGAAGTGTCCACGGGACAACAGTGGCTGTGCTCTGTGGCGCGACTCACACTAAAACATGTGAGGGTCGTTTTAGGTGGGCAAGGGGCTGGGGGGGGGGCTTGGGGGATTTAGGGAAAACGGGGGGGGGGGGAGGGGAGGCCACCCGCATACAAATCTGGTCTGCCCGCAGGGTATCTGTGGCTGTGCTCTGCGGCGAGACTCACACTAAAATATGTGAGGGTCGGATCAGATGGGGGGGTGGGGTTGCGGAGGGAGGGGAGGCCACCCGCGTGTTTGTGCCGTGCGTGGAGACCCGTAAGGGGGGATGAAGGGATCCTGGATTGCTGAGACTGCAGTGTTGCGTCAACACGCGTCTTTGGCCCTGATTTCTTCCAAAACGGGAGGTTCTCACCTAGCCAGTGATTACCAATCGGCTGCGTCATCCGTAAGAGGATGGCATTGGCTAGGGTTTCGGTTGGGGTGGCGGGCAGGGGGTGGTGCGCGTAGGTCGTGATTTTGCTGGTTGCGGCGTCTCTCGCATCATTCTCCTCGCTTTGTCGTCCTTTCCGGACCCTATATCTACCGTGGCAGCCTTGGCGACTGTAGATGGTGTACATCCAGCGTCCCCAGTTTGCGGGCTCCATGGAGGGTGAGCGCACCACGGTGGATGAATTCAAGCTGTTGTCAAGCATGGACTCTAAACGCAGCAACAAAACCCCTGGGCATGACGAAAGTCATGTCAACTCAGCCTGTGGAACATCCGAGGCATTTAATGTCAATGCACTGAAGAATGCCATCGACAACGCTGAGTGTTCGGCCCGCCGCGACTCTGGCTCCTGGAGCCACGTCGTCAGGAAGGGTAGAACACCCCGTCAAAAAGCCCGCGACAAGTTGCGCCTCATAGAGCACGACAAGACGACAGGGCGTTCCCGTAAGCGGAAACGCGGACGTGGTAACGGAAGGAGGCCCGACACCAATGGAGGGACTAGCTCCCAGGTGGACTGCAGCCGCCGTGCGATGACAGAAGGCGAAAGCCAGAAGTCAAACACGGCTGGAGGGTCTAGCACCCAAAGCAGCCACAGCCGTGGTGAAGGTGCCACCGCCGACCAGAAACCCGCATCCGCTACTTCTCACGGCAGGAAGTTCGCTGGGAGACCGTCTGAAAAGACTGGACCACTCTCGCACTCCTCGTCGAAAGATAGGCCCTCGGAAGGCGACGCTCAGGGCAGGAAGTTCGCAGGGAGACCGTCTGTAAAGACTGGACCACTCTCGCACTCCTCGCCGAAAAATGGGCCATCGGATGGCGACGCTCGGAAGGGAAGGCCCGACAAGAGGGGTCGCCCGAACGAAACCGCATCCCCGAAGGAACCAGTCAAGAGGGCGAAGGTTAACACCAGCCTTCCACCCGGAACATCATACGCCGACGCTGCGGCCAACGACGAACTCCGCGTCGCAATCACCACCGAACCCTCCCGCGACCTCACCGAGGACGAGGCTGAGGGCATCAGGAAGGCGATTAGGGCTGGACTGCGAGCGGCGATCACAGGGAAGGAGAAATTCATCCCGGCTTTCAAGGGCAAGCCGACCTTCAGCGACGGGACGCTGAAGCTATGGTGCGAAAGCCGAGAAGAAGTGGACTGGCTCCGTTCCACCATCGAACCCATCAGCTCGCCGGTACCCGGGACCCGACTCGTCGTCAAGAGACAGTCGGACATCCCGAAGCGAGTGAAAGCGGGGATTTTCATCCCAGAGAAGGAGGATATCAACATCATCAGATCCTTCCTGGTGAGCCAAAACAGATGGTATAACGTCAACGAGTGGCACATCTACTCGGATCAGGAGCAGGAAGAGGGCGTCTTCCTCATGCTCGGGATTCCTATGTACGACGTTGAGAAGATCAAGGCCAGAGGACAAAGGATTGCCTACGAGCTGGGCAGCCTTTACCTCAAGTTTATAGGATCCTCCGTCGCGCAGGAAGAGACGACGAAGACGACCGAAGCCGCCCAACCACCAGTGGATACCAACGTGGACAAGGCCGGACCATCGGGCATTAAGTCGCTCGCCACTCAGGGGAGAAGCGAAAGCGCCCCCGCCGGACGAGGTGCCGCCGCAAGGCCGGAAACCCCTGGCGCATCGTCGAGCGACGAGAAGAAGAAGGAAGAGGGGATGGAGACCATCAACAATGATGACCTCCCAGCCGCCACCACCTAATCCCAGTAATTCCCAGGCTTGCACTATACCAATAGTGCAAGCAAACCTCCAGCACAAGCGGCTCGCAGCGGCTGCCCTGCGCAGACACCTGGAGGTTAATAAGTCGACCATAGCCGCTATCCAGGAGCCGTGGATAGCGAAGAACAAGATCTGTGGTCTCTCCAACATTGGGGGTAAGTTACTCCTAGATACTACAGTGAGCGGGCCTCGTACTTGTGTTTATATGCCTAACAATATCCCTGCCACTTTACTAAATGAGTTCTGTTCTAGAGACCTAACTGCTGTTAGACTCAGGAACACCTCCGCTGTTGACAGCACAACATCCATGACCGGTGACATCATACTAGCGTCCTCCTACCAGCCCGGAGAAGACGCAGTGCCCAACGACGAACTGGTCAAGTTGACGAGATATTGCGAAGATGAGGGCCTGGAGCTCATCGTGTGCGCAGACTCCAATGCGCATCACCACATCTGGGGAAGCGCAGACACAAATAGTAGAGGTGAGTCATTTTTCAACTTCCTATTATCCACACAGCTAAACGTATTAAATGTGGGCTCCGAACCGACCTTCAACACTCGTAGGGCCCACACACTCATAGATATTACTTTAGCATCTAATCTAGCATCAAATCTGATAAAAAACTGGAGACTATCAGAAGAACCATCATGCTCCGACCACAGAAGAATCATGTTCGACTTGGACTGGAGCAAAATTCCCACGGCCCCAAGACGAAACCCACGTAAAACGGACCGGCAAAAATACAAAATTCTAGTAGGTCTAAACATAGGAGATGCACACTCAGAGGTAAGTTACTCAGGCACCGCCGACATAGAACAACATGTCCGGAAGGTGACAGACACACTCACCACTTGCTATGAGGAAACGTGCCCCCTAACCGTCCCTGACAATCGAACAAAATCGGGAGAAAAATGGTGGAGTAAGGACCTCGAACGGTTGAGAACCAAGGTAAGAAAACGCTTCAACCGAGCCAAAAACACCAGAACAGAGTCTGACTGGGACGCCTATAAGCTAGCACAGGCAAAGTTCAAAAAGCGTATAAGTCAGAGAAAAAAAGAGGCGTGGAAACGCTTCTGCTCCAATATTGAATCCAATAGTCACGCACTAAGAGTCAAAAAACTTCTATCTCAGGACACGGATAAGTCTATTGGATCTCTAAAAAAGGTAGACAACACTTACACAAAATCTGACTCCGAAACGTGTGAGGTCTTACTACAGACACACTTCCCAGGTTGTCAAATCCAATCAGATATCAACTGGGAAGACACAGAAGGCGCCATCGAATCCGAGCCGGACTGGTCCACAGCTAGGGCCATAGTATCCGATAACAAGGTAAGATGGGCAATCGAAAGCTTCCAACCATATAAATCACCGGGACTAGACGGTATATTCCCCGGCCTTATGTTATGGTGTATAGAGGCTATCACTACGCACCTGACAAAGATCTTCACGGGATGCATCGCGTTCAGGTACGTGCCAAAGTCATGGAGAGAAGTCAAAGTACTCTTCATACCTAAACCAGGTAAAAGTGACTACACTCATCCTAAGTCCTTTAGACCAATAAGCCTCACTTCATTCCTATTAAAGACTCTAGAGAGGCTATGCGAGAGAGAAATAAGGGAGAAAGTACTCCGACAAATACCAATGCACACAAAGCAGCACGCTTACTGCTCCGGAAAATCCACCGAATCAGCACTGCATGAGGTAGTATCGTACATAGAAGACTCCCTAGAGAGTAAATCATCAACACTGGGCGTCTTTATAGACATCGAAGGGGCCTTCGACAAGACGACCT
The DNA here is from genome assembly GCA_933228765.1 of Miltochrista miniata. Taxonomy (NCBI): domain Eukaryota; kingdom Metazoa; phylum Arthropoda; class Insecta; order Lepidoptera; family Erebidae; genus Miltochrista; species Miltochrista miniata. The sequence goes on from OW121772.1 coordinate 10,705,961, forward strand.
TTGTAAGTATCGAAAGAGCCCTGCAAAAGCATAAAGTACACCCCACTGTGGTAAGTTGGATAGTGAATATGCTACGACACAGGGCTATACAAATTACAGTGAACTCCACATCTAGAGGGATCGCAGCCAAAGGATGTCCGCAGGGGGGGGGTTCTATCTCCGCTCCTGTGGAATCTCGTGGTGAACGAGCTCATAGATGTACTCAACAGAGAGAGATACTTCACTGTAGGTTACGCTGACGACCTCACCATACTGGTAAGTGGCAAGTTCCTAGGTACAATAACAAACCTGATGGACAACGCCTTGAGGATCGTCGAAAAATGGTGCATCAGACATGATCTCACGGTAAATCCGACGAAAACAGAAATGGTTCTGTTCACCAACAAACGCCAAATAGATGATCTGAAACTCCCACAGCTCTTTGGCACAAAACTTTCCTTAGCAAATGAAGTCAAGTACCTGGGGGTCACACTGGACAGCAAACTGCTATGGAATAAGCACCTCACACAAAAAATCAGTAAGGCCACCATTGCATTCTGGCAATGCAAACGAATGATCGGTAAGAAGTGGGGACTCTCACCGAAAATCATACATTGGCTCTACACCACAGTCATAAGACCACAGGTAACGTATGGCGCAATAGTTTGGTGGCCCAGGGCCGAACTAGCTTCAGCCATAGATAAAATGCAGCAGTTCCAGAGAGCGGCGTGTTGCGCCATCACGGGATGCTTTCGCAACACACCCACAGCAGCGATGGAGGCAATGCTCTGCTTACCGCCTCTGGACCTGTTCGTTCACCAGGAAGCGGCCGCCGCGGCGGCACGACTTCAGGCGTCAAAACAATGGACGCGCTCAAGGGTAGGTCATAGGCGCATACTAGAGGACGCAATAGAGTATGAACCTCTCGTGGAAGCCCCTAACGACAGGATACCGAAAACATACGTGTTTGACCGTAAGTACAATATATCGCTGGCAGAGTCCGCCAAGGACCTCTCCGGTATAAGAGAACTCAGAGTGTACACGGATGGATCCAAAACAGACCACGGATCAGGAGCAGGCACCTACTCCCCGGAGCTCAACATACACTCATCAATACCTTTAGGGTCTCATTCGTCAATCTTCCAATGTGAGTGCATAGGTTTAATTAACGCCGCCAATGCAATCGACTCCAGGAAAATTGAGCACAACCACATCAGGCTCCTCTCCGATAGCGCAGCAGTGCTAAAAGCTCTGAAGAGCACCACAATCGACTCTGGGCTGGTGCTTCAATGCCACCAGGGGCTACAAAAGCTGGCCCTAACACACAAGGTAAGCCTTCAGTGGATAAAAGGTCACAGCGGATCGAGCGGCAATGATGCAGCTGACGAACTGGCCAGATTGGGTTCCAGCACCACACCGGTGGGACCAAGCCCGATTATACCAATACCATTCTACCAGGTAAGGGCATGGCTGAGACAACGCACGAAGGAGCGGCATGAAAAGAGATGGGCACAAACAGTAAGTTGCAGGCAATCAAGGGAAGCTCTACCGAGACCCAGGCCAAAACTAGCTAGAACGTTGCTACATCTGAATAAGGGTGATCTACGAACCATGGTAGGCACAATAACGGGTCATTGCACAGTAAATAAGCACTTGAATGTCTTAGGTATCACGGACAGCGCGCTGTGCAGAGCGTGCCTGTTGAAAGAAGAAACCATAGCTCACGCAATCTTGGAGTGCGAGAGCCTGGTTTCATACAGAGTCAACATACTTGGCAGCCCCACAACACTCCGGGAGGCGTGTGAGGACCCGAAGAGGATCCTGCGCTTCTGGTCGGAGCTGGGTTGGCTGGAGTGACAGCCAACACTCACGTACAATGGGTCCACTGGCGGACCTAAGTGCGGAAAATGGGAGCCCAAGAAGACTGAAGACTACTTGCAACTCATGACGGCGTTTAAGCAGTCCATTTGCATTCCAAGTCATGATTTTTAAGACTATTCATACACGTTGATTAAAAGTAGCTCTTTTAGTGCTATTTTCAATTTTTTTAAGGGGTTCATCAAACGTAATCATAAGGTTTAATACCTGATTTAATTGGTCTTCAATTTCAGTGTTTACATTGCTAAGATTCACATTGCTATTACGTGTAATATATGCATACGTAGCGTTTTCGCGCTTGCTTTTGCTAGATGCGCAAAGTTGCGATGCAGCCGTGACCTTAATAGGTTCTGACGTGTTTGAATCGCTAGTCTGATTCTGCAAGTGACTTTTCTTCTGAATATTTTTATTTTTAAAATTCTGTAGTTCTTTAGCAACCATACATCCCCTATAGTTAGCAGGGTGCGGTTCGCCACAATGCACACATTTTGGCTTGTCAGTTGCTGGCTTCTGGCAATCTTTCGTTAGGTGCTTGCCTACACATTTAACGCAACGCCTCCTTAAGGCAATATTTTCGCGTATGACCGTAAGCTTTACACCCTTTGCATTGCGGTATCAATTAAGGTGTCTTTAGAGGGTGTATTTCCACTTTACATCCTAGAATACTGCTGATTTTGTAGATACGTAATCAGTGTCTAAGCTGGATCCCAGTAATAAATAAATAAATAAATATTTGTGGACATTCTCACACAACATTATCTAGCCCAAATTAAGCTAATATAAGCTTGTGCTATGGGATCTAGACGACTGATATACATACTTATATATTTCTAAATATATACACATACATATTATACACTAGCTGACCCTCACAACTTCGTTTACGTCACATAAGGTCTATGAAAGGAGAGTTTTTCTTCATCAGACTGATCAAGCAGCGTGTAAAACTGCCCTGTTTTCTTAATAAAAAAGAGCTTAAAGATTAAGTCTACTCTAAAACAATTGAGTCCACGCCTTCGGCGCGGACTGAATTACAATAGTCTTAATCATTAAGCTCTTTTATGATGAAGGCAACACGCCAGTTTAGATTTACCCTCACATTCAAAGCAACCCTTGAATTCTAGGTTTTGTGAAAGTTGTGATGTCTCTAATTCCTGAATTACAGAGCCCTCAACATTGAAACTTATGTGAAACAATCCTTAAAGCACTTCCTTTATGACAGTAAAAAAAAATTGGAATCTAATTACGCAGTGAGAAGCTACAGCTAAAAAGCCATTTTGTCTTTCATCCCCTCTCCCAAAGGAACCGCTCAAAATATAGGGATCAAAAGTATCCTAAAACCGTCCTCGGTTCATAAGCTCAGATTGTACGAAGTTTAATTCAAGTCGCTTTGGTAGTTTCAGCGTCATACTTATTCGGGATACAGACAGACAGACGGAAAGACAGACAGACAGACAGACAGACATGAAACATTTTGATTACATTTTCGGCTTCACTATCGATTAGAGAACGCCCTACACTTAAAATTTTCAAAACATCTTCCATGTACAGACTCTCGACCCTCAACAGTTTTATTATAAGTACTAGCTGACCCTCGCAACTTCGTTTACGCCACATAAGGTGTATGAAAGGACAGGTATTTTTTCAACAGACTCAAGGGAGCGTATGAAACTGCCCTGTTTGCTTAATCATAAAAGAGCTTAAAGATTAAGTCCATTCTAAAACAATTCAGTCCACGCCTTCGGCGCGGACTGAATTGTTTTAGAATAGCCTTAATCATTAAGCTCTTTTATGACTAAGCCAACACGCCAGTTTAGATTTACCCTCACATTCAAAGAAACCCTTGAATTCGAAAAGTTGAGATGCCTCTAATTTCTGAACTACGAAACTCTCAATGATAAAACTTGTGTGAAACAATGTTAAAAACATTCCCTTTCTGACACTAAAAAAATATTTGAAATCGGACCACGCGGTGAGAACTTACAGCTGAAAAACCATTTTATCTTTCATCCCCTCTCCCGCAGGAACCACGCAAAATATCGGGATCAAAAGTATCCAAAAACTTTCGTCGGACTATAAGCTCGGAATGTACCAAGTATCATTCAAATCGGTTCAGTAGTTTCGGCGTGATACTTATTCGGGATACAGACAGACAGACAGACAGACAGACAGACAGACAGACATGAAAATTTTAAATTACATATTCGGCTTCAGAATCGATTATAGAACGCCCTACAATTGAAATTTTCAAAATATCTTCCATGTACAGACTCTCGACCCTCAACAGTTTTATTATAAGTATAGATATAGACCGTCGGTAGACAGTGTATTGTGCACACGTACGTACTCGCTTACGCTTACCCTACGAGTTGAACGGCAGTGTGTGTTTCTCAAAGTTATTGCGACAACGTAATAGACCCCATAATCAGGCAAGATGTTTAAGTGTATGAGGTGCGGTACAGAATCTCGCGATGGTGCTAAGTGTTCTGTCTGCCTGGGGGAGTTTGACTACCCTTGTGCTGGAATCTCCGAGGCTGGATGGAGAAAGCTGGGCGACCGCAAGTTGTCATGGAAATGCAGCCAGTGTAAAACTTCTGCCACTTCTAGCCCGCGACCTAAGCTAACTGTTGGGTCAGAGATGCAGCTCGTACTTGAAGAATTAAAGAATCTCTCAGCGCGTATGGACGATCTGCCGGCTTTGATAGAGAATGTCAAGGCCATACAACTTGAACTGGTGGAACTTAAGGCGATGAGATCGGACTACTCGGGACTAAAGGCATCGGTTGAGTTTATGGACAACGCTGTGGAATCCCTCTCTGGTAAAGTTGCGGATATGGAACATGAAGTCACCAAGGTAAAGAAGGCTCAAGACGAGGTGGCCGTATTGCGGGATCGATGTGGTAAGTTGGAGGAGTTCAAGCGAGAAAGTGAGCAGCGAGCAAGACTTAACAACATTGAGATCAAGGGTGTTCCTGCTAGCAATTCGGAAGATCTTTACGAGATTGTAGCTAAAATCGGCAACATTATCGGGTGTAGCATACCGAGGGAACAAATAAACTATATCGCTCGAGTGCCAATGCGAAGCAACGAACATAGTAAACACATCATCTGTTCCATACATAACAATTATTTGAAGAATAATTTTGTGGCATCTGCCAGAAAATTAAAAAATTCGCTTAACACCGCAAGATTGGGCCTGGGTGGAGACAGTACTATTTATATTAATGACCATTTGACGTTGGAGAACAAGTTGCTGCTGAATAAGACTAAATCCCTTGCTAGAGAATTGGGATTTTCTTACGTCTGGGTCGTCGGATGCAAAATACTACTTAAAAAGAATGCTACTTCACCAACTCACCACGTACGATCGGAGCAGGATGTAAGAAAATATTTATGTTAAATGTCTTTACTCATAGTTACATTGTTCAAGATTGTAGTCATACTTCGAACAGTTTGAGAAACGCAGGTACCTATTTTTTGTGCGCACGCCACATCCTTTGTTCTCGTATGCGCTTATCGCTCGACATTATTTACTTATTATTCCAATCTAAGCTTTGTGCTCAATACAATAAACTCGCATTTTGTTCCGAAACGCGCAGCTTCTACTCTAATGATTATTTATTTTTGCTTTTAAAATGTCCAAACTATTTTTACTTTGCTGCCACTTTCTTGCTAACTACCTTATATATTTGTAATGGCTATTAGTATTTACTATCAGAATGTTCGGGGACTGCGAACAAAAACATCACAATTCTATAGAAATCTGTGTCTGAATTCTTATGATATTATTTGTGTGACTGAGACTTGGCTACCCGATACTATTGATAGTAGTGAACTTTTTGACAACCGCTACATTGTTTGGAGACGGGATAGAAACTACGCTGCAACTGATCAATTATACGGTGGGGGTGTAATGATTGCGGTGCGCCGGGAACTTGTAGCCGAGGTACGGAATGAATGGTGTTCTTCTGCAGAGGACCTGTGGGTAACACTCACGTTACGTAGAAGGCGGCCGAGTGTCTTGTTCAAAATGCACATATGTGTAGTTTATATCTGCACTGAAGGTCGGGGTAATTCAGCAGGAGTTCAACTCACCAACTTTCACAATAATCTTTTGAACGTGGTACATACCCACCCGGGGGATGAGTTTCTAATACTCGGTGACTTCAATTTACCCTACATAATTTGGCTCCCGGACGGCGAGGGCGGGTCACTCCGACCTACTAACATTATCGGCCAAATACAGGAGAGCTTTTTTGATACTTTAGGTGTATGTAATTTACTACAATATAACAGTTATTTAAATGCTAATAATAGGATACTAGATTTAATATTAACGACTTCTCAAATATCTGTTTCCGCTTGTACAGATCTATTGGTTGATGAAGACTCTAATCATGTAGCCGTCTGTGTATCCGCGAACCTTGACGAGCCGCCCTTCCTGCCTGTTCGACCACATACGAAGTATCTGTACCGAGTTGGCGATTATGATGCCATCAACATTGCATTAAATCGTATTTCGTGGTATCAGGAATTGCATAAAGGAACGCTTGAGGAAGCTATTCAATTTTTTTATCGCGTATTTAAGGAACTTAGAACCAATCACATTCCTTCAAAAACCTTTACTCAATGCACTAAATACCCCTTATGGTATAAGACACCCCTTATAAAAATACTGAAAGAAAAAGCTAAATTTCACAAAAGATACAAGAAATACCGGAATGTATCAGATTACAATTCTTTCATCCTTCTCCGTCAACGTGCCAAAGATATAGAAGTTGAGATGTACGACCAGTACATCGCTAAAATAGAGGAAGGCATAACAAAATCACCTCAAGCTTTCTGGTCGTATGTGAAGTCGAAGAGGCAAGCTAATACCTACCCTTCCTTATTAAATTATGGTCAACGCATTGCCACTGACGGTGGAGACATATGTGACATGTTCAGTGATTACTTTCATTCTAACTATTTGCAACATTCGGGCGACCAGCATATGCGTTTATCGTCTTCCCAGCAAACATCTAGTAATAGTGAAGCGTTGGCAGACCTATGTTCGATAGAGGTACGCGAGGAAGATGTTCTTAATTTACTTAAGGGAATTAATTTAAATAAATCTGCGGGCCCCGATGATATACCACAAGTGCTTATATTAAATTGCGCCAGAAGCCTTGCCATCCCGCTTTCAATTCTATTCCAGCGGTCCTTAAGCGAAGGTGTAGTGCCTTATATTTGGAAGACTGCGTTTATAACACCAGTTTATAAGAAGGGCCCACGAGACTCAGTCGAAAATTATAGACCCATATCAAAACTTTGTCTGTTTGCTAAAATATTGGAGAAAATTGTCCATAAAGAACTATATTCTTCTTTAAGACCTTATATTAGTGAACAACAGCATGGGTTCATGAAAGGGCGGTCATGCACTACCAACCTTATACTATGCAGTGATTTCTTGTCGGAGTCCATGTCAGAACCCAGTCAGGTAGACACTATTTACACCGATTTCAGCAAATGTTTTGATCGCCTGGATCATACATTGTTACTCCGTAAGATTCAAAATATGGGGATTCGAGGTAATTTATACAGGTGGTTTTCTTCGTACGTGGAAAACAGGTGTCAAACAATAGTCCTGAATGGGTATTCTTCCCGTGCTAGGAGTGTTCCCTCGGGAATTCCACAAGGTTCCCTGCTAGGACCTCTATTGTTTAATATTTTTGTTAATGACATATCTTCATGCTTTAACCACTCAAAAATACTTTTGTTTGCAGATGACATGAAGATTATGTGTCAAATTCGAAATTTACAGGATACCTACAATTTACAAACTGACCTTGATCGTTTTTATGAATACTGTATTGACAACAAATTAGACCTAAATATTCCTAAATGTTACCTGTGCACCTTCACGCGTAAACCGAGCCCCATTTGCTACGATTATACCTTGGCTAACATTCCTTTAACTAGAGTAAATGCTATTAGGGATCTAGGTGTGGTTTTTGATTCGAAATTATTGTACGATGATCATATTAATAATATTGTTAACAAGGCTGCCGGGGCCCTTGGATTTATACGGAGAATCTCGGTTGATTTTAAGAATGTCAAAACAATTAAAATACTCTATTGTGCTTTTGTTCGCAGTCACCTCGAATATTGCTCACAGGTATAGAATCCTGTTTATAATACTTATACTGATAGAGTGGAAGCAATTCAAAGAAAATTTTTGCGTTACATTCAGTTCAGATCTGGTACCTTTTTGCCTAATTACTTGAGCAGATGTAGAAAATTTCACATTCTCCCACTTTACGAACGCAGAAATATAGCAGATTTGATTCTTCTGTTCAAGCTGGTAAATCATTCCATTGATTGTTCTGAACTGCTGCATAAGATTGGATTATGGGTATCATCTGTGCGTCTAAGAAAACCGAAGCTACTTTATGTGCCACTAACAACCTGCACTTATAGGCAAAACTCCTATTTAATCAGGGTGTGTCGAGCGTATAATTCCATTTGCCATGCATATGATATTGACCTTTTCTTCACCAGCATTCATCAAGTTAAAAATAAATTATGCGCGGCGTTTTTTGACGAAGTGTAATAAGGTTACCTGTTTGAAATTTTTCATATTTCACCTGGTTTATCGTCTCAGCTGTCTTGTTCTTATCAAAAAAAATAGATAATAAACATACGTAGGTATTAAGTATCTTTTGAACTGTCTACTGATTAGTTTCTAATATAATTAATTAAGTACTATAAGCAAAAACTTGTAATTGGCCATTTCATGCTAAACTTGTATGTACTCTGTATTTTAGCTGTAAGTTTTTCTGAAAGAATAAAATAAAATAAAAATAAAATAGATAGATTAGAGAACACCCTACCATTCAAATTTTTTAAATATCTTCCACGTACAGACTGTCGACCCTCTACAGTCTATACATATAATATAAAACTGTTGAGGGTCGAGAGTCTGTACATGGAAGGTATTTTAAAAAAAATTATTGTAGGGCGTTCTCTAATCTATACTGAAGCCGAAAATGTAATTTAAACTTTTCATGTCTGTCTGTCTGCATCCCGAATAAGTATCACGCAGAAACTACTGAATCCATTTGAATAATACTTAGCACAATCTGAATCTTATGATCCGAGGAAGGTTCTAGGATACTTTTGATCCCGATATATTGCGCTGTTCCTTCAGGAGAGGGGATGAAAGATGAAATGGTTTTTCAGTTGTAATTTCTCACCGCATAGTCCGATTTCAATTATTTTTTGGTGTCAGAAAAGGAGCACTTTAAGCATTGTTCCACACAAGTTTGAATATTGAGGGTTTTGTAGTTCAGAAATTAGAGACATCTCAACTTTCGCTAAACTTCAATTCAAGGATTCCTTTGAATGTGGGGGTAAATCTAAACTGGCGTGTTGGCTTAGTCATAAAATAGCTTAATGATTAAGGCTATTGTAAAATTATTCAGCCCACGCCGAATTGTTTTAGAATGGACTTCATTTTTAAGCTCTTTTATAGCAGTGACAGTGCGGCGCTCGCTCACAAGCTTACAGCGCTTGGTATCGTTTGTTCGTTAGTACTAAGTTACTTTTCCCTTGTACCCTGGCACCGCACTCTCGCCGCATTCGCCGTCACCCCGCTCGTCTCTGTCATGCAGTCTGAGGCCTGAGAATCAATGTCTAAGGACCGACTCTTGCTTTACTTAAATACTGTAAGAAGTACGAAGTGTCTGGGAATCACATACCTTGGTACAATGAGTAGTCATCGGGTTGTCTTCTCTTTTTATGCCTTCTTCCTCTGTCATCTAGAACACAAATATATGAATTGTGTGAAAGGGCCGCCAACTTGAGGACTTTACCTTCCCTTTATCTTATCTATCTATCTATATCTATACTTATAATAAATCTGTAGAAGTGAAAATTCTGTACATTCAAAATTTCAAAAAAATAAATAGCAGGGGGTGTTACTAGAACGACACCGAACCCAAAAATGTGATTAAAATAATTGTCGTCTGTTTGTCTGTCTGTCTGTCTGTCTGTCTGTTTGTTCAGGCATCACGCAAAAACTACCGGTTCGATTACGATGAAACTTGGTATAATTATTCTTTAATAGCCTGGGCACCACACTGGGTACTTTTTATCCCGGAAAAGTATATAGAATTCAAACCAAACTTACCCAAAGTTATTATCAATTATTGCTTAAACAGTTAATGGTACGATAATGAAACTAAGCATAAGCGTTGTTTGTTACAATTTCAAAAAAGTAATTTTAACATTTTTGCAAATTCCACCTCCAAAGGTATAAAAAAGGAGGGTAAAGTTTGTATGGGACGACGTGATTCCTTGGTCCGATCTACTTAAAATTTGGCATATAGCATTACCAACATAATTGATGGAAGACGTGTTTCATATTTTATTGAAATTTATACTATAACGAGCTAAACAGGGAATGTAAATTATTTTGAGAATGATTTTCTCCGGAGTTGATATCAATACTCCTTAAATACTATTATTTTATACTTAAATTACTTAATGTATTATAAACGGGATTTCGCGCGGCACTATTTAATATTAAATAAAGGTTTCGGTACCTTCTTTTTTCCCCGACGTTTCGATAGGGTTACACCTATCGTGGTCCCGAGGCGACTGATGCTTGTTGGCTGGAGATTCTGCTATGTGTCGGGAGTTTTCGAAGTACCCCCGAGATTGTCAATCTGTGGAAACACACGGCACACAACACTGACCGGATCCGCGGACGCGTTCACAATTTTATCGCGAGACTTTAAGGCACCAATTACCAGGGGAAAAAAGAAGGTACCGAAACCTTTATTTAATATTAAATAGTGCCGCGCGAAATCCCGTTTATAATACATTATGTGTGCAATGCGTGTTAGTTTAAAACAAATCTTAAATTACTTTTTATTTTGACACATAATTTGTGAAAGTTCAATACAATTGACGTTTTCATTTATGTTTTACTTCAAACTTCAAACAGATGATTTTACTATAAAGCCATAAAGTTAAATAAAAAGCGCTATATTGGTATAATATTAACCAAATATGCTTTATGGAAGTATTATTGCTAATTTATTAAAATTTTGTGTGACAAAAATACATTTGTGAAAAGAAGAAGAAAATTCTAAGATGGCTAGCCAGAAAAATGAAAGACCACGCTTCAGGTAGTATCCACTGCATGTTACCATCTACGCTCAATCCTTACGACAAACATTGTCAGCAGCCCTAAGCGACTGGTCATGGAAGGCATGAACTTTATTCTACATATAGCGCCGACTGCATTCTGTCAGGGAAACAGACTCCGTCTTTGTAAAATACGGGAATGGACTCTACGTAGACTACATTCGACAGGACTGAAAAGAACCATTACAAGTTAACATTTAGCGTTTGTTTTATGTAAATCGGTTTAGAAATAAAAGAGTTATAACACTTTTAAGAATCAGATATTTTGAAAATTTTAATTGTAGGGGTTTCTTTGAATGTGAGTGAACCTAAACTGGCGTGTTGGCTTAATCATAAAAGAGCTTAGTCCGCGCCGAAGGCGTGGACTGGATTGTTTTAAAATAGACTTAATCATTAAGCTCTTTTATGATTAAGCAAACAGGGCAGTTTCAAACGCTGCTTGATGACTCTGATGAAGAAATACCTTTCCTTTCATACACCTTATGTGACGTAAACGAAGTTGCGAGCTCAGCTAGCATATAATAAGATTCCAGAACATGTGAAGGCACTAAAAGTGAATAAGTTTGTAACAGCATTAAGGCAGTGGTTGTTAGCGAATACATTTTATTCCATTAGCGAATTTTTAAACAAGAAACTGGGAACCTAATGTATATGTAGTGTTAATTATTAAAAAGGTCTTGTAAAACTTTTAGTATCTAAGATTATTGTGTAACACTTATATTTGCATGCTATATTATATGGCTAAGTGGGCATGTGCTATGTACCTATGTAAGACTCATTTAACATGTTATGTACCCCATTTATGGCAAATAAATAATTATTTATTTATTTATTTCAAACCCACTTAGGTGAGGCCATAGTGGTAGCCGTAGGTCTGTTGGAAGTTTTGGGTTGACTACCGAGGGCTTACCCGGGGCTCCCAACCGTAGGCTGTTAAGCAAGATACGTGTGGTTTTTAGTCTTTAAGAGTCCGGCATAGCATATGTAGGAACTTCCTCACTCTAAAAAAATGTAACTGTGACCGAACCTTAAAGGATAAATAAATAAATAGGTATTTTGTTTTGAACTTTTTAAGAGTAACAATTATTTTGTAATAAATTATTTTTATGTAACTTCAACCATTTACCTACGCAGAGGCGTAACGGATACTCTTATAACGATTTCCGTTTTCGAAACATTTCTCATTGCTGCACCGCTCCTATTAATCTTAGCATTATGTTATGTAGCCTATAGCCATTCTCAATAAATGTACCTACTTACTATCGAGCAGTTTTTGAAACCCTACCAGTAGTTTCAGTAAGGCTTGCCTTGGTATGATGTGATCATGGTCCCTTTGCAGCGTGTGTCCAATCCAGCGCAGCAGCAACACTTCCGACGTTTGATCTGTTGGTGGATAGGGGTCTTACTGCAGCGTTCCAATAGTCTTACGTTCGTGATGTTCTCGGGCCCGTATATACCGAGGATCCATTGGAGGCAGCGTTTGACGAAGACTTATAGCTGGAAGCTGGTGCGAAATGTCTTTAGTGACCTTCCATGTCTCGCATCCGTATAGCAGTTAGCAGTACAGTTTTAACGTTTACTTTGTTTTGAGTTTCACTTTTCAAGTCCATTTTCGCGACTGCCTACGGGGCGTAGCTGTGTAAAGGTTGTTCTGGCCTTGGCGAGACTCGAAATGATGTAGGGTACTCTTCTATCCCATCAGTTTCTGACACGACACTCCCGAGGTACGTGAATTAGTGCCTCCACCACATCTCTTGCGTCTATCGATTTTAATTTCAGTCCAGCCATTCGCTGCCTCATCCTGCTCGTTGTCCTGCACGTTGTCCTGCAGACATGCATGACGGCGTGTATGTGCCTCAGCAGGCACAGGACATCGGCATCATTTAAATCCTCCAGGATATCAGTATAGGCCCCATTCTATGTCGCGCCGATTGTTCTTTGCGGTATTCAGCATTATACCATCTATTTTCTATGGATGGTTGTTAACTATCCTGTTATCTTCATAACGATCCTCTAAGGTAGGTACAGTATGTATTTTCAAAAGAGTTTGTGAACTCTATTTTTAATTTCTTTTTCAGAATATTGATGACATTGATTGATGTCATTTTATACACGTTACGTCTACTACAATCCTCCGTTACGTATAATACAAGCCTCCAATTCCACGAGAAATTCATGGTGGGTTCGCAGACTTGTCGGGCGGGGTTGGGTAGTATCCGGAGACAAACAGATAAAGACATTACAAAATCTTTTCTGGAGCAGGATGAGAGCGATGCCTATAAGGTGCACGCGATGAACCTGGAGATGCAGAATGAATTGCTTACTCTGGGCGAATTTTGTATTCCCATGGCATTGCAGTGGCGTACCTTATTGTACGACTGGTCGCCGGCTTTGCTTAAGTTCTACCTGAACGCGTTTCAATTGACCCTCCCCGACCCAAGTAATCTGGTCAGGTGGGGGAAAGCCACAGATAAAACATGTGATGCATGTGGAGAAGCGATTGGAACTGCTAGGCACCGGCTGGTAGGTTGTAGGACGTTACTAGACCGGGGTCATTACTCACGCCGACACGATAGGGTATTGGAAATCATACGTGAGGCTGTTAGTTTGGCGGTAGCGAGAGCGAAAATGGGATTAACCACAAACAAAAGAAATGACATTGCGTTTGTAAAGGAAGGCCGCCAATTGGACTATACTCTCAGACACGTATGAAAAACACTACAAAATCCCGGAGGATGTATGTGCCTCGTCATCCAGACCCGACATATTCCTGTTTTCGAGGATACACAGGCGTGCGGTGCTCGTGGAGCTGACGGTGCCGTGGGAGACCAACATACCGAAGGACCACGCCATGAAGACAAATAAATACTTTGACTTGACCAATGAGTTAACCAAAAATGGCTATGTGGTTAAACTCTATGCCGTAGAAGTAGGAGCAAGGGGAATTCCAGCTAAATCCCTGTATAATTTATTTAAGGACCTTGGATTGCCAAGAGCTTCAGTAAGCTCTTTACTAAAACGAGTATCCAAAGCGGCATTGATAGGATCTTACCAAATCTGGTTGGGCAGGGGGGGGGAACATTGTTGACGGTGGAAGGTGATCGTTTATGCGCATAGTAAGTTGGCCACCCTAAACCTACTCGAATGGGTCGCAAGTCCCAGACGCCGTCGGGGTGTTCCCCCCTGTGCCACGCTATGGACCCGGCGCCCGCACGGAGAATCCATGGAATGCTAAGAATACGGTCTCATGTAATAAAATTCTAACACGCCGGTGTTTGTATGTAAATTGTTTATACTGAGGAAAATTCTATACTGAGGAATAGCTCTATTTTGATTAAGCAAACAGGGCAGATTCACACGCTACTTGATGAGTATGATTAATAAATACCTCTTATTTCATAGACCTTGTGTGACGTAAACAAAGTTGCGAGGGTCAGCTAGTTAAAAGATAAAACAATAGGTTTCTTCTTATCTACTTGAAAACTATTTTTACAAATTTTATGGTAATAATAGACATTCTTTGAAATGTGCATTTATGGTATTGTTGTGACTTTTATGACACGTTTAAAGTACATAGGTATGGGATAGATGGCGCTCGCGGCTACGTCAGCGTGAAATTTTCTTCCCGCTTTCCATGGGAACGTACTCCCGGGATAAAAAGTAGCCAATGTGTTATTCCAGACTATAATGTATCTCTGTACCAAATTTCAGCCCCATCCGTTCAGCCGTTTGAGCGTGAAAGAGTAACAAACATCCACACTCACATACTTTTGCATTTATAATTATTAGTAAGAAGTAAGATAATCTAATCTATTATATAAAAATAAGTCGGGTTTTCCTTCCTGACGCTATAACTTTAGAACGCACGAACCGATTTCCACGGTTTTGCATTCGTTGGAAAGGTCTCGGGCTCCGTGAGGTTTATAGCAAAGAAAATTCGGCAAAATTTCACATACAGCGCCATCGCGGGCGAAGCTGCGGGCATCAGCTAGTATACATATAAAATTCTCGTGTCACAGTTTTCTGAAGCCGAAAATGTAATTTAAAATTTTCATGTCTGTCTGTCTATCTGTCTGTCTGTCCGTCTGTCTGTATCCCGAATAAGTATCACGCCGAAACTACTGAATCGATTTAAATGAAACTTGGTACAATCAGAGCTAATAATCCGAGGATGGTTCTAAGATAGTCTTGATCCCATTTCGTGGTTCTTTCAGGAGAGGGGATGAAAAATGAAACGGTTTTTCAGTTAATTTCTCAATACGTGGTCCAATTTAAAAACCTTTTTGGTGTTAGAAAGGGAGTATTTTAAGCATTATTTTACACAAGTTTTAATATTGAGGATTATGTAGTTCAGAAATTATAGACATCTCAACTTTCACCAAATTTAGAATTCAAGGGTATTCAATTTGAGGATAAATCTGAACGGGCGTGTTGGCTTAATCGTAAAAGAGCTAAATGAATAAGGATTCAGGCCACGCCGAAGGCATGGACTGCATTGTTTTAGAATAGACTTATTCTTAAAGTTCTTATATGATTAGGCAAACAGGGCCGTTCCACACCGTGCTTGATGGGTCTAATGAGGAAGTACCTCACCATGTGACGTAAACGAAGTTACGAGGGTCAGCTAGTTACTAAATATTTATAGCACACTTCTCTATTTCTCACTCCCATGTGAAGCAACGAAGCTGCGCGGGTCAGCTGGAACGATACATAAAAACACACCTTTTTTTTTTAACGTGTGGGAAAGTCCTTCACGGATGCTAGCCGGACTCCTACCGACTAAAAAACCTCACGTAACGCCCAAAAACCAACGGTGGTTTAGTTTTTACATTTTGTAAAAAAATATCGGATCTGTTATCGTGTTATGTTTATCGATAGCTCAGTCCCTATCAGTTTCTAAGAGTCAGGTATAACTTTGTACGTGCGTAAACGTCATTATTTTCATAAAATAATGCATACATAATGTAAAAAGGACGCTCGTACAGTTTGTCTATAAAGTCGTGAAATTAAATGAGGGCGCTGCTGAATGCATGTATGCAACCCTATATAGTACGACCAAAATGATTTTGATACGAGGAGTTCGTTCCGAGTAAAATCTTACTAATATTATAAATGCGACAGTTTGTGAGTGTGGATGTTTATTACTCTTACACGCTCGAACGGTTAAAGGGATCTGGCTGAAATTTGGTACAGGGATACATTATAATCTGGAATAACCATGGCATTTTTATTCCGGGAATAAGTTCTTACGGGAAGCGGGAACGGGAACAATACAAATATTATAAATGCGAAAGCTTATGAGTGTGGATGTGAGACTCTTTCACGCTCGAACAGTTGAACTGATCTGGCTGAAATTTGGTACAGGGATACATTATAGTCTGGAATAACACATAGGCTACTTTTCATCCCGGGAATAAGTTCCTACGGGAAGCGGGAACGAGAACAAATTCGACACGGGCGAAGCTGCGGGCATCAGCTAGTGAGTTAATAAATAAAACACATTATACATTTTTAATTTTGTTTCTGTTTTATTGAATCAGATCCAGAATAAAGTTATCGAACCAGATCCAGAATCCCCGGTCTAATAGCGTCTTACAACCCACCAGCAGGTGCCTAGCAGTCCCAATTGCTTTGCCACAATCATGTAATTACATGTTTTATCTGTAACTTTCCCCCATCTGACAAGGATTTTTTTGGCGCAGTGCTCAAATATTAAAATCGTCTATTTCTTTCTTTGCCGACCTTTTCTGTGTTTACCAGGAGTTTCAAACTTTCCTTCATTATTAAAACCTTCGTTAACTATTCGCCTAACTGTACTCTCTGATTTTCCTGAAAAGAGTAAAAAAAGAAAATTAATTACATAGTTCTTTTAATGTTCCTTACAACTTATAATATAATTTATTTACAATTATTATAATAAAATATCTACAAAAGGCTAAAACAAACAATTTAAAAAAGAACTAAGAATTTTATTATACATACCTACATACATGCGTCGTAGTATTCCTCCACATCATCGTTCACTGGAAACGTTCCCAGAAGACTGGCAGCATTGCCACGTTGAATGGCGATGCTTATCCTTTGTGCAAGGAAATAGCCAGCCTTCTGGTCCCGTGAAGCGTCGACTAACCGCTTTGCCAAATCTTTATACAAAAAGCGGGCACTTGGACCCCAAGGCCCCAACGTTTCAACCCCAAACGGCTCAAACATATAATTACCTATTAAATTACAGTATTTGCGCCGTTTGAGGTTTTCCGCAGAAGCAGCAGCAGCACCTGCACAACCTGCTGTGCTTGGAAGATGTGACGGCGCAAGGGTGTCAACGCATGTAGCGTCCCACACCAAAGGTCGACCCATCTTCCAAGGCAACAATGACATACCGTCGGGCCTCTTGCCATCGTCACGCACCAGTCCGTTTGGTTCTAAAACGGCGGGTACGCCCGCGGTGACAAGAGCCCGACGTATTATGTCATTCAGGTTGGCGTGGCGAGAAATGCGGCCGGCACTTCTGCTGCACGAGAGGCCATGATGTCCAAGATTGTCGACAACTTCTCCACAGTGACAATAATGCGGAGAAACACACGGTGCACCTAGACGGAGACATGTGGCAAGGCGAAAGGTAGTATCATCTAACATAGTATAGATAGTTCAACTCATCAGTGCGCGCGGCGCTATGTGTGGGTGCGCTAGTAATTATACAGCTTTAATTTGTGTGGCAGTGACGCGGCCGTCTTCACAGAGTACATTTTTACATTATGAGATAGAGACGTAACTCGACTTATTGACGACACCAGCGGTGCCAGGCAGTCTTTGCAGGAAACTCTCTGCGAGGCTCGAAATAAAAATCATAATGAACAAAAAGCATACAGCGTCATCTACCACGTTTTGAAGGCAACTCTTACGTTATAATGAAACGAAATTAAATATCATGACAAGTCTCAATGTAACTGCAACGTTGACATCCTGTGTAAGTTGGTTACATTATAATTCATTACACAGTGTTGTAAGTGATAATACCATGGGTACAGTCGTTAAAGAAAATGTCTAGTTCTTCACGGAGAAAATGTTTAAGAAGTCAGATAAATATTTTTGATGTGTCAATTTGATGGAATTAATATTTTTTATCACTACATAAATATTATTATAAAACAAAGTCCCCGCCGCGTCTGTCTGTTCACGATAAACTTTAAAACTACTGCATTGATTTTCATGCTGAGATCACCAATGATTCTTGAGAACGGTTTGCGTACCGATATAATTTGTTGAGTTTGTTTGACATTGACTAAAATATAACGATATTAGTTGGAGATGTCGGAATAAAAATAAGGTGTCTGGGAGCTTTTAACGAAAACGCTGCCTAAACCCTTCGAGGCGTAACAAAATAATGTATGGTAGAATTGTGTAAATTATAAAGGCCTACAGAATAGTCAGAAAATGATAGAGCCCAAATTCTAATGCAAAAAAAAATTGAAATGCAGAGATGGTTGACAGAAGAAAACATTGCTTATACAGCAAATATGCCAAAATTTTACTGTATGACTTGACTTAAAAAGTAAAAAGACAATACCATACTCTATACATCTAAAAAAAGTATGTGTGTGTAACCTTTAAGCGTGATTGAAGTAAAACTTCTTTGCCATTGATGGCATCAAATGTTATATTAATATCATTCATTCGAATTTTGAATAGTGGAAACTATGTTTCCGCTATTCAAAATTCAAATAGCGTTACTTTCGTCAGGTAAAAATATCTGAGTTACTCCCTAGGTCGCGCCTAAAGAAGTTTTACTTTAAAAAACTGTTGACGGTCGAGAGTCTGTACATGGAAGATAATTTGAAAATTTTAATTCTAGGGCGTTCTCTAATCGATACTGAAGCCGAAAATGTAATTAAAAATTTTCATATCTGTCTGCCTGTATTCCGAATAAGTATCACGCTGAAACTACTGAATTGATTTAAATGCAACGCTACAATCTGAGCTTATGATCCGAAGAAGGTTCTGGGATACTTTTGATCCCGATATTTTGCGCGGTTCCTTTGTCAGAGGGCAGTGCAGTTTTACACGCTGCTTGATGAGTTTGATGAAAAAATACCTCTCCTTTCGTACACCTTATGTGACGTAAACGAAGTTGCAAGGGTCAGCTAGTTTGTTATAAGATTTATGACATACTTCAGCCTCAGCTTAAAAGTTCTTTGGTTACCACCGTATCATCCTGAACTAAACCCAATCGAAAATGTAGGGGGAATTGAAAAAAAAAACACATCAAAACATCGAACAAAATGTGAATGAATGGGAATAATGAAATTAATAAACGAACGTTTACGTCAAATTGATAAAGAGATGTGGCGTAATACAAAGTAAGTAGAAGAATACTATGGACATTTTGATATGGAATCTGAATTTATAATTAACCTTGTAGAGAGCAGCGAATCCTAAAATTCCTCAATTTTATTCTTTTAGCAGCGATACATTTTTTATTTATATATTTTTATTTATATGTGTTTTTTTTTTATATTACTTAGGTGGCAGACAAGCTTACGGCCCACCGGGAGGTTGGTAACCGTAGCCTATAGACGTTTGCAACACCAGAGGCGGTACACACGCGCTGCCGACCCTGGCGCAGGTTGTGACGACCCACAGTTGAAATTTTTCAAGCCGCCCATAAAGCCTTCAACTTGGCTTAACGACTGTCATTTTACTGTCAACCGGGACCAACGGCTTATCGTGCCTTCCGAAGCACGGAAACGCTCAAATAAATGTCACAAAGTGGTCCACGTGGTGGTCACCCATCCATATCCGGCCATAGTAAATGTTGCTTACTGTAGTGATCGTTTACAGAACACTGAGTCCGCGGGGCCACGAGCGCTTCGAAACTAAGGGGTGAAATGTTTAACATACATTTCACCCCTTAGTTTTTGTATTTTGTACTTCACTGTACCTCTTGTCACGCACACGAAGTCACTGTGTTTATACGAGGTTTACCCATACATAGGGCCGCGCGCACAGATGAGTTGAACTTACTTTACCTATGTTGGATGATGGAAGCGCTTGAATCCATAGACCCGACTCCCACTCTCCCACAGCTAGCAAACGCGCACGCTCTGCAATATTGGAAGAAGTATTGATTAAATTAGCTCTTACCAAGTTACAGAGCGGCACATCCCACAGTCTCTGAGAGGATAGGTTGTCGGGCAAAGGAGTATTGGGGCAGGCCATCTTCCAAGCATTTATGGCGTCAGTCTTACACGACACCTCAGAATCAACCTGTGTGTTAATTAAAATTTTTCTGGTTAAATCTTCAGTGCCGTGAACTGACGACCAAAATGCTGGCAGACTGATGTTAGAAATTTTGCGTATACCGAGACCACCCAAGCGCACTGGAAGGGACGCTTGGAGCCAGGCTCGGTCGTTCAAGGCCACATTTAAAATTTTGCATAAGGTGTGCTGAATCGTAGTATCTATATTTTCCAAAAGTGGCATAAATTTCCAAAATTGTGATGAACGAATGGCATGAGTAAATTTTGGAACGAAAAGGCAAAACCGGAGTATAGTGAAAGCTGAATGAACACTAATTTTAAGTAATCGATCAGAAATAATATCGAAATTTTGTAGCTTTTCTTCTAAAAAGGGTTGAAAACCTTCTTCTAAAACCGGGGAACCCAGGAGGCGAAGAGATTTGCTATCTAAAATTTTTATGTTAGGAGCCAATGAATTAAATTTGTGTATTGTGGAAAGACTGTCTACCTTTTCAGTAATAAAAAGTTCACATTTATCCGAATTTAAATTCAGACCAATGGAATTAAATTTATTTATTATTAATTGTAGGTCTTCTAATACTGTTTTTACATCGCCTCCTAGAGTCCCGTCGTCTAGGTACCATATGTTGAATTTAGAATTTATTTCTCTAATAATAGGATGTATAGCGAGAGAAAAGATGACAGGCCCCAATGGGTCACCTTGTTGACAACCAACAGCTGATTCCAAAAGGTGGTTTTTATATACTAATTTTGTAGGAAATCTGTAACATTGCCAAAGGAATTTATAAATTTTAGGAGTTTCTAATTTTGCTTGGGTCAACAAGGTGTCTCTGTTTAATGAATTGAAGGCATTCCTCAGGTCAACCTTCAGGATGACCTCACCTTCACCACTGCCAAGATATGTGGAGAGAGCGTGCAAGGCTGCCTCGCACCCTCCTTTGGAGCCAAAACCAAGTTGTAAGGGCTGAAATTTTTCGGCAAGTTCTGTATTATAAAACTTACAACAAAGTTTGGCTACCAAACGTCTTAAGACGCTTTCTACGGCAATGGGACGAATGCCACCATCTTTCTTGCGTAAGGCACACAAATTGGCCCCGTATAAGATAGCGATGATGCCATCATCCACATTGCCGGAAAGCATTAAATTTATGAGAGCCGTTAGCTCCTTCAGCATAGCATCGCCAGCCTCACCTGTGTTTTGACACAACAAATCCTTGAGGTGTTGTGGTGTCAGACCGTCAAGACCGCCCGCAGATCCACTGCGGAAGGAGCAAACGGCTGCAAGTATGTCCTTGGCAGTGACACTGAGACACTCAAAGTCATCACTGGGTGGTTCAGGAAAAGTGAGATCAGCTGACGGCGGTGGATGCTTATCCTGCAAACACGCGAGCGTGTCTGCAGAATTAGTCGCCACCACATCGCTACTAAAAAGTAACCTCGACGCTCCCCTTATGTCACCTTCCCTTACTTTATTTTCTATATACTTAAATTGGTTTGTACTAACTGTATTATTATGTGTGATTGGCAAAATAGATTGAAAGATAGAAGATTAATTACATAGTGGAAACAAACTATTGACATGAAGCAATTAATTCAAAATAAAAATTGGTAGAAAACCAGATTGAACTGAGTATCAAAAATGTAGGTCGTACTATAAAATAACCATGTTGTTCTAACCACTGACTTACATTATAGGTAGATTGTAAGTTTAAGATTCTAACCTAAAAATATGCAAACAATGCCTTTTTTTGTCTTCAAATCGTAAATTCAGTAAATTTGTAACTTCAGACAGATTCAAAACAAACAATAACACGATTACATACCCACCAAAGATGCTGTTCGCTCATAAACATCCTCAAAATCCCACAGCAATTGTCCAGATTGGTACTCCGCGAAACATCACTGGAAAACTTTAAAAATCACTTCCTGCGCACCACTCCGATTTTCTTTACTCATTTCTCAAACCTTTATGCGTAGTTTGGTCTCAATTTGATGCAGTTTAATCCAAACATTAAAGTTACGTGAGAGAGTAAACGAAATTCGACGATAGCATTGACAACTGACGTACTAATGTTTCGTGTTGCCAGTGTTGCCACACACATAACTATTTTTAGTTCCTCAAACATTCATGTCACGACTTTATAGACAAACTGTACATGTTTTCACAGGAGCTGTCAACGAGCTGTCATCGAGAAAATAACGAAATGGAAATAGTATAGATGATAAATTTCTGATTAACAAATTCTAAATACATAATGTAATAGATGAGCTAAGTAAATTTATTTATTAAATACATTTCTTAATTCATTGCCTAGACTACTACTTGACACACTTTCTCTTCTAAGCAATTGACATCGTAACTTAGTTCTTTCCTCAGGTAGTCCCAATCAATTGTAAGCTAACGACGTATGGGCGAACCGAACTACTGTAGGCTTTGTCCTCCTAATACAGATGGTCCAACTAAGACCTGGTAACGTAAACGTTCGTGTTCATTTTATAGTCTCTTTTCACTTGTCTAATGTAGCCTTCGTAGAGGCCATTCCCGTATTTTACATAGACTTGGCCGAACAGAATGCACTCAGCTCTTTAGAATATTGATTGCCTTCTATGACCAGTCACTTAGGGCTGCTGACAATCATTGTCGTAAGGATTGAGCGTAGATGGTAACTTGCGGTGTTATTCTAATGAACAGTGGACATTACCTGAAGCGTGGTTTTTCATTATTCCTGGCTAACCTACTTCAAATTTCAATAATACTTTCCACAAAGAAAATTGAGAAGGATGACTTCATTATAATTTTTGTAGGCACTGTAAAGCACCAAAGGGGGGATTCGCCACAATCGCGGCCGTCAGAACGGTCATGGACGAGTGGCTGGAGAGGAGACACGGAGCTCTCTCCTACCGGTTGACACAGATGCTTGCCGGGCACGGTAGCTTCGGTAGGTATCTGTGGCGAAAACACCGGGAAACCACGGCCGAGTGTCAGCACTGCGAGGACCAGAGCGATGACACGGCGCTCCACATGCTGGTGGAGTGCACGGCGTGGGCGCAACAGCGCCAAGTCCTCGTAGTGGGTCTGGACGTGGACATTCTCTCGCTCGAGACCATGGTGCGAGCCATGCTCTCCAGCGGGAGTAAGTGGGACTGCGCCGCCTCTTTCTGCAAGCAGGTCATGCTCGCGAAGAAGGCGGCGGGCCGGGTGCGGGAGAAAACTCTCCCACCCGAGTTCCGCAGTCGGCGCCCTGGGCGCCGCCGACGTGTCTTCGCCGAGGACTATCGGCCTCCATGACCGGGGGTCTGAGGACGGTGAGAGGGCCGCTCACCGTCCTTACAGAAGCAGGCCTATGACGGCAGCGTGACATGAGCACCTCACGCACGCCCCCCCTTAGAAGCGGGGTCACACCCGAAACCCCCCATAGACGCGGGATTGCACCCGAACCACCCCCTGGGCGAGGCCGCATTGGCGGCCGTAGGTCTGTTGGGAGTCACGGGACATCCTTCCTGAGGGCTTACCCGGGGCTCTCAACCATAGGCTGCTGGGCGTTACGTGAGGTTTTTAAGTCGGTAAGAGCATCCTACCAGGATTTTCCCTCACATCAAAAAAAAAAAGGCACTGTAAAGCATATTTGGTTAATACCAAAATAGCCATATATTTAGATCTAGCTGACCCTCGCAACTTCGTTTACGCCGCATAAGGTGTATGAAAGGACAGGTATTTTTTCAACAGACTCATGGGAGCGTATGAAACTGCCGTGTTTGCTTAATCATAAAATAGCTTAAAGATTAAGTCCATTTTAAAACAATTCAGTCCTGAGTGAATTATTTTACAACAGCTTTAATCATGAAGCTCTTTTATGATAAAGCCAACACGCCAGTTTAGTTTTACCCTTACATTCAAAGGAATCCTTGAATTCTAGGTTTTGCGAAAGTTGAGATGTCTCTAATTCCTGAACTACAAAACCCTCAACATTAAAACTTGTGTGAAACAATCCTTATAGTACTCCCTTCATGACAGATTATTTTTTAAATCGATCTACGCGTTGAGAAGTTACAACTAAAAAACCAATTTGTCTTTCATCCCCTCTCCCAAAGGTACCGCGCTAAATATCGGGAATAAAAGTATCCCAGTAGACTCGCCGGCCAGGGAGACCCTTAGAAACGGTTTTGCCGCTGGCCGCCCGCGGCATAGTACAGGGGCTCAACTGGGACTAACCACCCTTGGAGGCTGCCCCACCAGGCCGCTCATCCCAAAAACATCATGGCAGCGCAAAAAAGAAAAAAAGGTACCACAGTGGCCGCTGCAACTAATCCCAGATTCGAGGTGGAGTTCGCTAACATCCGCGGACTCCATGCCAACCACAACGTCGTCCATCACCATCTAGAGATGGCACGGCCAGCTGTGATGATCCTGACGGAGACGCAATTACGCCGCCCTGCCGACCAGTCGTACTTATGTTACCCTGGCTATTTCGAGATAAAGCCGGGGTGTGCGCGTTCGTTAGGGCGGACGTTTGCTGTCGCCGGCTGCGCTGCCTTGGGATCCCTTCCTTCTTCGTCCTTTGGCTACACGTAGATCACGGCTCCATGAGTCAGATCTACGTGTGTGTCTATCAGACAGCCCCCCCCCCCACAGGGACAGCTAAGATGACAAGGCTGTTTCAGCACCTCAGTGAGGGGGCTGACGACGCGCAGGTACGATTCCCGAACGCTGAGTTGGGTTTTCTGGGGGACTTCAACGGTCACCACACTGAGTGGCTGGGGTTCCGCGGGACCGATCCAGCGGGACGAGTCGCCCATGCGTTTGCTCTCTCCCATGGTCTGACCCAAGTAGTGCGCGGGATTATGCGCATACCGGACAGGTCAGACCATGAACCCGCCCTGCTGGAGTTACTGCTGACGAGTTGCCCAGCACAGTACAGTGCGTCGGTTAGCGCCCCACTGGGTCGATCCGACCACTGTGTTGTGCGTGCCGGCCTGCAGGTGTCATCTCCTGCAAGGGCAGTAGAGGTGACGCGGTGATTGTGGCACTACTCGTCAGCAGACTGGGACGGACTACGAGAATACTATGCAGCCGTCCCGTGAAGTCAGCGCTGCTTTGCGGGGAGGGCTTCATCGGAAAGCGCCTCTGCGGTTGCTGATGAGATAACGTTAGGTATGGAATACTATATTCCATACACTGATGTCGCCAGCATCCGCAAAGCCCGCCCCTGGTTCGGGCGTGAGTGCGCCGTAGCTGTTCAACAAAAACAGGCGGCTTACCTGGATCAGGGCTCGGGACGACCCGAATGTGGCCCGCCTCAAAGCAGCATACAACAGAGCCTGAGGCTCTCTCAGGCTCTCTTACTGGACCTAGTGAGGTCCAGTAAGAGAGCCTTCAAGAGAGCGGACACCCAGCGCTACACGCGGCTTGGTCAGGAAATCACGTCACATCCCCCCGTTTTTGAAACATTTACTATTACTGCTCCGCTCCTATTCTTTGTAGCGTGATGCTATATAGCCTATGACACTCCACAATGACGTAGCTTTCTATTGGTTACGCACCCGAGTTCCGCAGTCGGCGCCCTGGGCGCCGCCGACGTGTCTTCGCCGAGGACTATCGGCCTCCATGACCGGGGGTCTGAGGACGGTGAGAGGGCCGCTCACCGTCCTTACAGAAGCAGGCCTATGACGGCAGCGTGACATGAGCACCTCACGCACGCCCCCCCTTAGAAGCGGGGTCACACCCGAAACCCCCCATAGACGCGGGATTGCACCCGAACCACCCCCTGGGCGAGGCCGCATTGGCGGCCGTAGGTCTGTTGGGAGTCACGGGACATCCTTCCTGAGGGCTTACCCGGGGCTCTCAACCATAGGCTGCTGGGCGTTACGTGAGGTTTTTAAGTCGGTAAGAGCATCCTACGAGGATTTTCCCTCACATCAAAAAAAAAAAGGCACTGTAAAGCATATTTGGTTAATACCAAAATAGCCATATATTTAGATCTAGCTGACCCTCGCAACTTCGTTTACGCCGCATAAGGTGTATGAAAGGACAGGTATTTTTTCAACAGACTCATGGGAGCGTATGAAACTGCCGTGTTTGCTTAATCATAAAATAGCTTAAAGATTAAGTCCATTTTAAAACAATTCAGTCCTGAGTGAATTATTTTACAACAGCTTTAATCATGAAGCTCTTTTATGATAAAGCCAACACGCCAGTTTAGTTTTACCCTTACATTCAAAGGAATCCTTGAATTCTAGGTTTTGCGAAAGTTGAGATGTCTCTAATTCCTGAACTACAAAACCCTCAACATTAAAACTTGTGTGAAACAATCCTTATAGTACTCCCTTCATGACAGATTATTTTTTAAATCGATCTACGCGTTGAGAAGTTACAACTAAAAAACCAATTTGTCTTTCATCCCCTCTCCCAAAGGTACCGCGCTAAATATCGGGAATAAAAGTATCCCAGTAGACTCGCCGGCCAGGGAGACCCTTAGAAACGGTTTTGCCGCTGGCCGCCCGCGGCATAGTACAGGGGCTCAACTGGGACTAACCACCCTTGGAGGCTGCCCCACCAGGCCGCTCATCCCAAAAACATCATGGCAGCGCAAAAAAGAAAAAAAGGTACCACAGTGGCCGCTGCAACTAATCCCAGATTCGAGGTGGAGTTCGCTAACATCCGCGGACTCCATGCCAACCACAACGTCGTCCATCACCATCTAGAGATGGCACGGCCAGCTGTGATGATCCTGACGGAGACGCAATTACGCCGCCCTGCCGACCAGTCGTACTTATGTTACCCTGGCTATTTCGAGATAAAGCCGGGGTGTGCGCGTTCGTTAGGGCGGACGTTTGCTGTCGCCGGCTGCGCTGCCTTGGGATCCCTTCCTTCTTCGTCCTTTGGCTACACGTAGATCACGGCTCCATGAGTCAGATCTACGTGTGTGTCTATCAGACAGCCCCCCCCCCCACAGGGACAGCTAAGATGACAAGGCTGTTTCAGCACCTCAGTGAGGGGGCTGACGACGCGCAGGTACGATTCCCGAACGCTGAGTTGGGTTTTCTGGGGGACTTCAACGGTCACCACACTGAGTGGCTGGGGTTCCGCGGGACCGATCCAGCGGGACGAGTCGCCCATGCGTTTGCTCTCTCCCATGGTCTGACCCAAGTAGTGCGCGGGATTATGCGCATACCGGACAGGTCAGACCATGAACCCGCCCTGCTGGAGTTACTGCTGACGAGTTGCCCAGCACAGTACAGTGCGTCGGTTAGCGCCCCACTGGGTCGATCCGACCACTGTGTTGTGCGTGCCGGCCTGCAGGTGTCATCTCCTGCAAGGGCAGTAGAGGTGACGCGGTGATTGTGGCACTACTCGTCAGCAGACTGGGACGGACTACGAGAATACTATGCAGCCGTCCCGTGAAGTCAGCGCTGCTTTGCGGGGAGGGCTTCATCGGAAAGCGCCTCTGCGGTTGCTGATGAGATAACGTTAGGTATGGAATACTATATTCCATACACTGATGTCGCCAGCATCCGCAAAGCCCGCCCCTGGTTCGGGCGTGAGTGCGCCGTAGCTGTTCAACAAAAACAGGCGGCTTACCTGGATCAGGGCTCGGGACGACCCGAATGTGGCCCGCCTCAAAGCAGCATACAACAGAGCCTGAGGCTCTCTCAGGCTCTCTTACTGGACCTAGTGAGGTCCAGTAAGAGAGCCTTCAAGAGAGCGGACACCCAGCGCTACACGCGGCTTGGTCAGGAAATCACGTCACATCCCCCCGTTTTTGAAACATTTACTATTACTGCTCCGCTCCTATTCTTTGTAGCGTGATGCTATATAGCCTATGACACTCCACAATGACGTAGCTTTCTATTGGTGATAGAATTTTTAAAATCGGTTCAGTAGGTCCCGAGATTACCCCTTACAATTTAACAAACACACAAACTTTACTTCCTTATAATATTATTATAAGGAATTATTATTATTATTATGTCTCTTCTTTTCTCGGGTATCTTCTTTTTTTTTATTGAAGATACCCGGTCTTTTGGTAGGCTTACATGGGGACATATCGGTCCAACACGCAGAGGCCCTTTGAGATTTTTAATGTATTGGGCAATGGGACCCCCACTGCAGACAATTCACAACCGCCTTATGTAGAAGAACGGCAATGGACTGCCTGCAATGGGAGCTAAACTATTGTAAAATATGCTAACTACAAAATGGGCTATTGAATTGGGGGTTAAAATGGACTGGGTGATTTGATCTATGAATGAAGACGGCGTCTGCCATTTCAATATCTTATTATTAAAACATTGGCAGACGGTGACTCGCCAACTCACTAGATGGGCCCCCTATATAATCGCCATAGGCCCGTAGGCCCGTAAGGCGACAGAGGGCAACACCGGTGTGAGCGGCTAGGGGTGTCGAGTGGTGCGGCGCCGGTTTCGCCATCGCGGGTCAGACCCGGAGCGGGTTTCCCCGTAGTTATGCCCTTGAAAATGACACTTCCACCCCCGAGCATATAGCTCTGGCTTCCTCCCTCTGACCAGCCAATGAAG
Organism: Miltochrista miniata; assembly: GCA_933228765.1. Lineage (NCBI taxonomy): Eukaryota > Metazoa > Arthropoda > Insecta > Lepidoptera > Erebidae > Miltochrista > Miltochrista miniata. The sequence goes on from OW121772.1 coordinate 10,734,802, forward strand.
GCAAGCCAGACTTGAGATTTGCTGCACTCCCGGGAGTAACGTCTCCCGTTAGCCCATTAAATGCTAACTGGTCGAGGAGCGTAACAAAACTCTGAGGAATCGGGACCGATGTGTAGCCACGCACATTCAGCTCGCCACAAGCTGCCCTGCGGATGTGTGCTTTTCTATAACCTTGTGAGATATTTTTTGTTGGTCTCAAAAAGTGGATGACTCAAAAAGCAATTCTACTTTGCCCTCATAGGGATGCGTTAATCGTATGAAAAGATGACGACTGTCCACGAGGGGTAAATTATTATTATTATTATTTTTATTATTATGTAGATAGCGCTACAACACGTTTCTCTCGAACAAGAGAGAAACGGCAAAACTACCTCGGCGAGGTCAGCAACAGTCGGCCGAGGCATCAGGGCGATTGGGAAAGAAACCGGCGGACTATTCGGGCATTATCGAGCAAGACAGCCCTCTGCATCTTAGCCGTCACCGATTTACCACTAATCCCGAGCTTCTCAAGGTGGTTTTAGAGGCTCTTTGGGATCAAACCATTGACTGAAATAACAACCGGGATAATTTCTGTGGACACCACCCTCCACATGTCGGTAACCTCATGCGCCAAGTCCAGATACTTCCTTTTCTTATCTGCTTCAGCTCGTATGAGGTTCTCGTCATAGGGCATGGTGATATCCACAAGAATCACCCGAGACTCTGACCGGTCCATCAGCACGATATCTGGCTTATTCGCTAGAATAGTCCTGTCCGTAATGACGGACCGGTCCCAGTAGAGCTTTGCACGGTTGTTTTCGAGTACGGCTTCTGGCAGGTACTTGTAGTATGGCAACCTTTGACCGATGAGGCCGTACTTAAGAGCGAGTTCTTGATGAACTATCTTGGCTGCTTGATTATGCCTGCGCAGATACTCAGTGTTAGCAAGCATGGAACAACCAGAGGTTATGTGTCTGAGGGATTCCCCGGGTTTGCGACACATGCGACAGATATCCGCTGTCCCATCCCTCAGGATGTACCTCCTATAGTTGTTCGTCTTGACAACCTGGTCCTGTATCGCACAGACAAAACCTTCGATTTCCCCAAAGAGGTCACCGAATCGCAGCCAGTGCACCGACGCTTCACGGTTCACGTGCGGCTCATGAAGAGCTTCGTAAAAGCGTCCATGCAGCTCTTTACCCTTCCACACGGCCTCACGCTCAGAGGTACCAAGCGCCGTCGGAGCACGCCACCTGATTTTGGCCAAGGATAACGGAGTCAGTCCTTTATCGCATTCTTTGACCTCTCCGTGAAGTACACCATCCGTCCTCGACAGGAAATAGTTCCTGAGATTGCACACCTCGCGATTATGCATGACCTTGGCACTAAGTAGACCTCGGCAACCTCATAACCGAAGACTTCGGGTGGAGCATTCTATGGAGGGTCATAGTACCGCGGACTTTTCTGTCCAGGGCATCCAATTCGGTATGAGTCCACTTGACCACGCCGAAGGTATACAACAAGACGGGCATCACCCAGCCATTATACGCCCGTGTCTTGTTCACGCCTGACAATAGACTAGTACAAACCCTTGTCAAGCGCTCCCAAAACACGTCGCAAACAGCCTGTTTAACGCCCGCCATGTCAACACCCAAATTCTGCGACATGCCCAAGTACCGATAAGTTTCACCCTCGGAGAGTGATCGAAGGCTCACTCCATCGGATATGGATATAAGATCCGATGAGACTAGTCTCCCCCCCTCCACATGAAGAACCGCACACTTGTCTACTTCAAGCTCCATGCCGATGCCACTGCTGAAATCACATGTGATATCCAGCAGTCGCCTCAGGCCTGCAGCGTGTGGAGCAAAAAACTTGAGGTCGTCCATGTAGAAGAGGTGCGACACCCTCGAACCCCCTCTCTGAAGCTGAAAGCCCATCCCCGACTTCTCCAGCAGAGTGCTTAGAGGATTCAGGGAAAGGCAAAACCATTGTGGACTCAGACTATCACCCTGGAAGATACCCCGTTTCACCTTTATCAGGTCTTTAGCAGCCGACAGTCGCACCCCGGACAGACTTAACATTATGCTCCATTGCTCCATACAGGTTCCAAGGAAGTCTCGAACTGTATCGTCTATCTTATACAGCTCGAGGACCCTTTTCAGCCATGTATGGGGGACCGAGTCAAACGCCTTTTTGTAGTCTATCCAGGCTGCAGACAAATTAGGTCGGTTGCGTTTGGCCTGTTGACAAACAACCGCGTCTATCAGGAGGAGTTCTTTAGTACCACGACTCCCTCGCCTACATCCATTCTGTGTAGTAGCGAGGATCTGACATTTATCAATGTGACTCGCCACTTTGCCTCCAGAACAGATGTTAGTGCCTTGTATAGTGTAGGGAGGCACGTAATAGGACGATATTGCGACGGATTCGTGGCACTTTCGGATTTTGGAATCAAATGAGTGACCCCAGTAGTGAGGAAGTTTGGGAGCATTTTCGTGTTTAGGGCCTCTTGGAACTATCTTGCAAGAGTTTCGTGGGAGGTCCGGAAACTCTTCAGCCAGTAGTTCTGCAGCCCATCACTCCCTGGGGCTTTCCAGTTTGGAGCTTTGGTAATCGCTGAACGAACGTCATCCTGACTGACAGTTACCGGATAAATCTGTGGTAGGTCCACACACGACTCTTCGATGACCTGCATCCAGGGCCCTTACACATGCTCCACATGTCGTGACCACAGGTTGCGCCAAAACACAACCAGCTCCTGTCCACCAGAACGCTGTGTTGCGTTACTAGCCCCGGGCTTCTCGATTGACCTGTAGAACTTCCTCTGGTCACTCACGAAGAGGCGATTCTGGTGATACCTTTTCACTCTCTCCGAGTATCGTCGGATTTGTTTGCTCCAAGCTGACACCTTCTGTTTCAGGTTATCTATGCGGTCCATCAGTTGCTGAGCATTGGGATTCGCAGAGCCTAAGTCACACCCTGCAAATGCTGCCCTGACGAACCGCAAGACAACTTGGTCTCCTATTACCCTCCCTGAAACTAATCAGTTTGCCGATGAGGACCCTGGCCTCAGCGACACGATGTTCAATTCTGCGCTTCCAAGCAGGCTCAGCGTCTCTCACTCGCCGAGCATCGGCAGCTGCCACCTGCCGATTTGGTTGAAGCTTGACCCCGATGTGTCGGCAAACTGCCATTGCAGCGCCAAACAGAATTGAATTCGTGTCGGTGAGGCCGCTGCTGTTCTCCAGATATGGAAGCAGAGACATGTTAACGGCCTCAACGACATTCCGATTTTGGTTTCTCAGAGCAATTCTGGGAATCCGGGGCCTCCTTTCGGGAGGCAAACCACGCACTTCTAGAATCGCCTCCTCAAGGATCCTCCTGATTTGCTGCGTATCCTGGGAGGCTGTCCCCTCCCCTCCCCCGTCACGAGCCACAGGTTGGGTAGTGTCGTCCGCTACAGCATCAGCATCTTCATGCTGCACTGAGACAATAGACACCCGTCCCTGGGCAGGTGCAAGAGGAGGGGCAGGAACCGCCTCAAGTCGTAGTTGTTCGAGTTCGTCTGCACTAAATGCGTTAGAACGCAGCAGGAAACGAACCCGATCAGCCAGGTTTTGGTCGGTGATGTGGGACAGTGACGGTTCTAGGGCTTGAAAGCTGCGAAGTAATCTTGCTCGACGTCCCATTCCACCGGTTTCTCCCCCAGTCGCCCCAAAGTAGGCGCGCATGATGTTGGAATTTTGTTCTCTAGTCCATATCATCATTCATCAGTCAAGAAGTAAAGTTTGTGTGTTTGTTAAATTGTAAGGGGTAATCTCGGGACCTACTGAACCAATTTTAAAAATTCTATCACCAATAGAAAGCTACGTTATTGTGGAGTGTCATAGGCTATATAGCATTACGCTACAAAGAATAGGAGCGGAGCAGTAATAGTAAATGTTTCAAAAACGGGGGAAAAGTTATTCCTTTTGAGAGCTTCGTTGCGTGTGCTGCGTAAATATTTATAGTTATGTAAAAAATATTTACTACAAAATTGTTTCTCTTGAAAAAGTTCTACAAAAATTGCGCGATAGCATGTGTCTATCTTTGGGTTGGTGCAAAATAACCATTTTAATGGCAATCAATTTTTTTCTACAATAATGCCACGGGATACCTCTTTCATAAACGATATTGTTCTTAAAAATAATGCGACGGGAATACACGCGACGAGAAACCTTTCTCTCTCTCTCTCTCTCTCTCTCTCACGTAGTATTGAATATTAACGACGAGACGCTACGGGAGTAAACGCAACGCGACGGTAGTAATGCGACGGGAACAGGTAATACTCTCTCTTATGTGGCGCAAACGAAGTTGCGCGGGTCAGCTAGTCGTTTATAAACATCAATGTTTTCAATATTGATATTTTATTTTGATAAATATCGATATTCCAAAATCGATATTTTTAATAAACGATATTGCATCCCTACTGACTATGAAAATGAAGTTGGCCTAAACCGCACTGAGCGGCAACTGAACTGCGACAGGTCGCGACACTTTTGGTGAGTTGATCAACTTTGTCGCGCAGTTCCGCTGCAGTCGGCTGAAGTGTAGTTCAGTTGCCGCTTAGTGCGTGTTGCCTCATACAATTTCATATAAAGAATATTTTGTCGCGTCGCGCGTCGTGTCGCGCAGTTCCGCTGCAGTGCAGTTCCGCCCAGTGCGGTCTTACCTTTAATGTCAACTCCGGAAAAAATCAGCCCCAAAATAATTTACATTTCCTTTTAAGCTCGATAAAGTATACATAAACACGTCTTCCATCAATTATGTTAGTACTTAATGCTATTATGTCAAATTTTAAGTAGATCGGACCAAGGAATCACGTTGTCGTTTACAAACATTACCCTTCGTTTTTTATTGTATACTTATACTTTTCCGGAATAAGAAGTACCCAGTGTAGTGCCCAGGATATTAAAGAATAATTATACCAAGTTTCATTGTAATCGAACATGTAGTTTTTGCGGTATGCCTGAACAAACAGACAGACAGACAGACAGACAAAAACATTTTAATCACATTTTTGGGTTCGGTGTCTGTCTAGTAACACCCCCTGCCATTTTTATTTTTATATCTTCAGTAGTGATATTATTGAGGATTCTGACTCAAAAATGATCATGGTTTGACTCGCGTTCGTTTCACTCCGCTACGTCTAACCATGATCATTTTTGAGTCAGAATCCTCAATAATATTTCAAAAACATTTTCCTTGACTCACTTTCGTTTCACTGCGCTACGTCTATTCATGCTCATTTTTGAGTCAGAATACTCATAAATATTTCAAAAAACATTATGCAGAAACAAGTAACATTATTTGCATAAACTCACTCACCTTTAGCGTTTACGTTGAGCTATACTATCCATCGCCTTGACTTCACAAATAAAATCATTTTAGCACTACGTTTCAGCCGTAAATTATCACGTGAGTTAAAACGTTCTTTTTGTTATATACTGTTGGACAAACCATATAGCCATTAAGTTGTCTGGTTGCCTAAACCGCCCAAGTCCTTGATGCATATCTAGACCCCGCAGACCGATCTCTTGAGACTTGCCTTATCAAGTAATTGCATAATACATCACAAGGTTAAAATCTTTAGTTTACCTCGCATGAGCAGCTATCAACCCCCATTCAAAGGTTGATACGTCACAAATTTAACCAAGAAGTTATTTTTGTGATCCACTGTTGGACAACACATATTATGCCATCAAGAGTTGTCTGGACTCGGGATTGAGTAACCATGGGTAAGACAGCACAAGACCTTGAAAGCGTATTTAGACCCGGCAGACCTCTTTAGACTGGCTTGCCAAGTAACTGCATTGATCCCAGCACTACAATGAATATTAATAGACGTTATGAAATTCTAAGTAGGGTAGATTCGCTTATTTGCCTCCACTTAGTGAAGTTGATAAGTTTGAGCAAGAAAATAACAATGTTCGAGTAGTATATTTCGAACTAAAAATGGATGGTCACATATTTTGTATATAGTAGTTAAGTTTATAACACAGTTTTAGACAAACTGTTTAATAAACTAACAGCCAATGATAACAGAAGGCGAAATGTGAGCGTATGCCTCTACTTACCCCTTCGTGATAAGGACATGAGTACATATGTATGTATGTATTTAAATGTTTTGAGGAATGACCCGTCGCGTGGACGGTGGACGCTAACAGCCATCATTACCCTACGTAGTGTATACGTACGTACCTGTGTTCATTGAAGTTCTGATAATGTTTTTTTAATACTAGCTAACAGTGAAACTGATATTTTAACGATACTAGTTTTAAACACGAACTCGCTTGTTTTATGTGTTTAAAATAGGAATAAATATCTATAAACAACGCTACAATTTATCTTTAGACAAACTGTTTAATAAACTTATAGCCAAAGATAACAGAAGGTGAAATGTGGGCGTATGCCTGTGCTTACCCCTTCGGGATAAAGGTATGATAAAGGTATTTATGTATGTATGTATTTAAATGTTTTGAGGAATGACCCGTCGCGTGGACGGTGGACGGTAACAGCCATCATTACCCTACGTAGTGTACATGTACAGTCAGCCTCATAAGTAGATAAACACTATTGAAATTTACGAAATAGATTCATGAATGAATACTTACTCGTAGTACTTGCATGTAACAATTTTTCTATAACTATACACTTTATTTATAACAGTATTGTTCCAAACAAGTACTGAGTGTAATTTTTCATTCCTGAATCTAGTTCGTAAATTTCAATAGTGTTTATCTACTTATGAGGCTGACTGTACCTGTGTTTATTGAATTAATGTTATGTCAGCTGTTTCAAGTTCACTATAAAATGTTGTAACACTAGCTAACACAGAAATGTGATATTTTACCGATACTAGTTTTAAACGCGAACTCGCTTGCTTTATGTGTTAAAATAGGAATAAATATCTATAAGCTACGCTACAATTTATCAGTAAACTTACGAATTATGTTTAATTACTTAGTTATTATATAATAAGTTAATTAGAAAATAAAACATAACGCGGTGGGGAGCCATCGTCAGTAGCAGATAATTATTTATTTATTAAATAACGTACTAGCATGAAGGAACCCTTTTGAAACTGATTCGATGATGAAATATTAAACTGATTGTATTATGAGTGACGTCTATACGTATGTGTGGGTGGAAATTGTGAATGTGTGTGGAGTTATTTACTGAATTACTAATAATACTTCTACTTTTTGTATCATTTATTTTTCTGTCGTCACACTCGGAGCAAGTGCCCTTGAATTTATAATTCCTGCCTACATCAAGAATCAAGTGCTATAACATAATGTATGTAAGTTCTTTATTTATTTGGTACTTATTTCCATACAGTTTAAAATTAAAATATAACGCTCTCAGTTTGATTCCCGGTTTGAATACACAAAACACTTGCAAAATAAATGAAACTCTGACAGAAATAATGAATCATTAAATTTCACCTGTAACTATATATTACTTTATTTATATTAAATCATTTGCATTTTTTCAGGTCAGAAGCAGATTTTTATGAATCCCGTAAACGCTCCAGCTCGGTTGTGGCAGAGGAGCTAACGTCATCGGATGAAGAGCGAATCGAGTGAGTCTTTAATCTTTCAATTAAAATACTTATATTTAATTGAAAGATTAAAGGGTTCGTTTCCCGGATCTGTATTTTATTGTTTTCTTTTAAGATAAATTTCAATTTTCAGAACCCGCCACCTCTTCGTAGTAGACTTATTTTCACATTATGATAACAGCATAACTAATTGATTTTTAATTTTTCTGACGAAAGGAGAACGCCCACAGATCGTTTCTTTTTGAAAAACCTTAATAAAAAGTGTATGGCTATCTAAGTAAATTGATAAATCATGGAATATTTTTTTAACAATCTTTTAATTCACTCGATCAAAATCTTTTGTGGCGTTTAAACTTTGATATAATTCGTGGTGTTATCGTTTTTACGCGTAGCGGACTGACCAAATGAATGGTACTGACGTGACGAAGATGGCCGCCAATCGCAAATATCAATGTGCGGGGCCTATACATACTCAAATGCACATTAACATAGATAGTTTCAAAAGGATTAGTTTATGCAACAATGTTGTTGAGATCATAGACTTAGTATCGACAAATTCTAAATCTATGGTTGACATAGAAGTAGGTACTATTACTAGCCGATTATTTCTTTTTTCATATAAAATAGCTAACTAAAAAGCTAACTATAGTAGAAATCTTGGCTAGTGATTAAAATAAACGTTTTTTATTTTATTTAAAAATAAAATATCAGTCTTGACTCAATGTTATTCACCGTGTTGCGAGTCCATCAGATACGAGACCATGCCGCTTGTGAATTTGTGAAAAATGCTAGAACTAGCTCTTTGAGCGAAATACGAACTGTCAAAAATTGAAAACTTTTGAACAAAACGTCTTTTCGGTAACGAATGTGCGGTTTTGCAAGAGATCAGATAAAAATGCCACGCTGTGTGAATTGTTCACTTTCTTTGATACATCCTCTGTCTCGACGTTGGCGATGACCTCTTTTTAAAATCAATTAGCGAGTACAACCGATTTACAACACTATACCAAAGACAAACAAGACTGAGAAAAAATAATTTAATAACAAGGAAAAAATGGGCGTTTGCGCGGGAAATTGGAAACAAGCGGACTACTCCGTTGTAAATTTTTCCAAAATTAGTGTATTATGAGTGTTTTATGAGTAAAAATGGTGGATTTTTAAACCTACAAGTTCGACAACGTGCACAAGTGTTGGAAAGTTTTTATTATTATTATTTATTTATTTAGTAACAGTACATTTTGGACATAATAGGTACATTATTAGTCCCCCAAAACCGAGTTGATGGTTTGACTGGGGAATCTAGTCTCCGTACATATTAAACATTATATAAAACAATAACAATATAACGTGATATATAATTTACTTATTCTAGTATTGTCAACATGTATTTTTTAAGTTTTTTCTTAAATAGGAATTTGTCTGGCTCTTGTGATGTAACGCAGTGAAACGTGACTCTTTAATTTTTCGACAAACTCCTGAGACACTTCTAGTAAAGTCCCACCGCTTTACTAGAGAAGACTGACTTTAACTTAGGACCATACTTGACTTTGACTTAGAGGACGAGGACCGAGAAAAATGACATAAGCAGCTGAATATTAAATAGGTAATACAAGAGTTGGCAGTATGGTTTGAAATTCCTTCGCCTGTCCTTTGGACGAATAAAGCAACAACAACAAGGAAAAATTACAGTTAAAATGTTTTATCACCGAAGTATTTTGTATGAAATTATTTTACATTCTAAAGGTAAATTGGTGTGAAATGTTTGTATAAAACAATGTATGATTCCTGTAAAGTGATTATGATCAGGATTGATATTTAAATTGTAAGTAACTATAGAACAACCGAGATCCAATTTGTTTATTTACTACATTATCTGAATAAGTTGAAATGTGATAAGTTTACACATTTTCAGAGTTATATATAAGTGTGTTGGAACTATTACTTCTATCTTTTTTGAATTAAACCCACGTTCATGTAACGATTAGCATTTTTTGGACAAATTGTTGACGAATGGATGGGCATTTGCTTCAAAACTAACCTCTAATTTGAACAGCAAAACGAAGAATGAGAGAAAACCCTACAAAATAACAGAATATTTTTTATTTCCTATGAAAGTACGATATCCATACAATTTAATCCATACAATCATCAGTAGGGTACCCACCCAGTTAACATCGTCTAATCATTGCTCGCAAAAAAAAAAATCATATTAGTGTAAATAGTTGGTGTTCGCGGCGGATTTTGTGTCTAAATAACTGTAAAAGCTTATTTAAAACTTAACACATAATTTGTGCATCGGTATTTGTTGAGTAATTAGTGAAATTAAATGAGAAACACTTCTATTCTACCGACATAAGTGACTGTTCTGTGAGTTTTGTTAAAACGCGTAAGTGACGCGTTATACACGGCGGTTACGACGTTTTTCTCGCGACGTCCTGCGAATGCTAGCACCGAAGATTTTGTGTATTATCTCGTTTTGAAGAACACTGAGTTTATTTATATTATTGAAAAACTTGATTCACGACTTACTTGCATTTGATTTTTGTCCTTTATCAAACACCATGTTGTGGGGTTGTTGTAATAACAAAGAGAAGGCTAAACATGAGCAGTATATTGATTGTGCAAGATGTAATAAGTCGTTCCATTTCTTATGTTTATCAATTCCGGAAATTTCTTGCGATTCCGATGCTTATTCTAAATGGAACTGTCCAGGCTGTGTAAGTACGATGCCGAAAACTGCGAGAAATGATAGCACCCCGATACGAAATGTTTCCAGTACACGGGGTAATAAGAGACCCGCTTTAAACTCACCTCCTCAGCCAACTACTATAACTGCGGACGATGTACGTTCTATTGTGCAAGATGTTATGAAATTGGAGTTCACTAATATGCTTGAGAAGTTAAATACTATGATTATTAGTAATATTAACAGGGAACTTGCTCCCATAAAGGAAGATGTTCAAGGATTAAAATTATCATTAAATTTCCACACAAAGGAGTTTGAGGACCTTCAATCGGAACTTATTCAGGCCAAAAATACAATAAAAAAATTGAAAGAGGAAAATGAGCAGCTGAAAAACAACGTCACTGATTTAAGTCAAAGGTTAAATTATTTAGAACAACATGCACGGTCAAATAATATCGAACTGCAATGTTTGCCTGAAAATAGAGGGGAGAACCTGTACACCATTGTCAAAAAGCTGGGCCAAGTGGTAGGATGTGTACTAAAAGATAGTGACATTCTACATTCTACACGTATCGCCAAACTGAATACAGGTAACACCCGCCCACGATCTATAGTTGTTCAGCTAGCTTCTCCCAGGATTCGTGATCAGCTTCTCGCCGCGACGGTAAAGTATAACAAAGTCAATGGCGAGAATAAGCTGAACAGCACTCATTTTGAACTCTCTGGCAGCAAAAAACCCGTATATGTTGTCGAGCATTTATCCCCGGCCTATAAGGCACTCCATGCAGCCGCAAGACTCAAGATTAGAGAGAAGGGCTACAAGTATATTTGGGTGAGAGGTGGTAGGATCTTTGTAAAAAAAAGCGATGACTCAGAGCCTATTCTCATAAGGAACCAAGAAAGTCTGAATAAGATACAGTAATTTCTTTTAGTTTTTTTTAAATTTTAAGTTTTGTTGTTTTGTTATTTTTTTTTTTTAAATACTTTGCATGATTTTTTTTTATTGTTACCAAAATTCAATAGTTTAGAAATTTACTATCAAAATTGTGGTGGATTAAAAACAAAAACTCATTCAGTCTATCGTAGCATCTGTTGTAACAATTATGACGTCATAATTCTAACAGAGACTTGGCTCAATTATTCTGTACTAAGTAGTGAGTTATTCGATGACCGATATGCGGTTTACAGGCGGGATAGAGAGACTTCTAGTCAACAGTGCCATAAGGAGGATGGCGGCGGTGTATTGTTAGCTGTTAAGAAAAACTTGCAATCTAAGCGTATACATAAATGGGAAAGTGACTGTGAAGATGTATGGGTGGTTATAGATTTACCGAGTAGATGTTCCACAAATAAAATTGTTTTCTGTGCAGTATATTTGCCCCCTCCAGTGCCCCGCCAATATCTTAAGCATTACATTGACAATTGTAATGCAGTTTTTGAACAAACTGTCGATTCCCAAATATGTATCTTAGGTGATTTTAATTTAAGAGATATTGATTGGCAATCATTGGGGATCATATCTGGTAGCCGCGGCCCCTTCTGCAATATTGAAGCATTATTAGACTTTACTTGTGTCAATAAAATGCGTCGGTTTAACTTGGTATATAACTCAGATGGTCGCTTATTGGATCTTGTTCTATCAACTGTCACTATGTGTAATGTAAATGAGTGTATAAATGGTCCTTTAAGCAACGTTGTGCCCCGCCACCCACCCTTAGAGGTTAGTATAGTATTAGACAGGGAAATAATGCTACCCTTCAACGATAATTCAAGGCCTAATTTCTATAAGGGTGACTACAACTCTATTAATGCTTGTTTAAAACAAATCGATTGGGAAGCATTATTTAAGGAACAGAGTGGTGTGAATGGAATGGTGGAAATATTTTATGAAACACTTAACAAACTCATACAGCAATTTATACCAATTCGTGTAGCAAAAACTAGTAAGTATCCCCCGTGGTTTAATCGTAACTTGATCAAGATGTTGAACAAAAAGAATAAGCTCAGAAACCGATTCAAGAAATATAAAAACCCTATAGATGCAATAGAGCTAGAGGAAATCAGCAAGCATTGCCATAGACTTGCCAAGCAGTGTTATAAGAGTTACAATAATTTCATAGAAGACGAAATTGGCAAAAATCCCAAATTACTTTGGACTTATGTGAAGGCAAAGCGAGGAGGAGCTGGTACGTACCCTTTAACTATGACTAGTGAAACAAAAACATCGTCTAATGGCACTGAGATTTGCAACATGTTTGCTGATTACTTTTGCTCTGTGTATAATACAGAACAATATAGCAATAACAATTTTGGTTCAGAATACCTTCAATCTTTAGAGCACTATAGCTTATCTCTTAACAGCCCTCTAGTTGATCACTCAGATATACTTAAGAAACTGAAAACTATTGACAAAAGAAAAGGTTCAGGCTCGGACGGAATACCACCATTCTTTATTGCTGCTTGTGCTTCTGAGTTAGCGCTTCCACTTAAACTAATTTTCAATAAATCACTTTTAACGGGCACATTTCCCTCTAAATGGAAAATAGCAAAGGTTGTACCGATTCATAAATCAGATGACATAGAAAAAATTTCAAACTATAGGCCCATCTCAATTTTATCTTCCTTTGCAAAAGTCTTTGAGTCAATAGTCTGTCCATATATTCAAAATCACTTGAAACTTTACCTAAGCGTTCATCAAAATGGATTTGTCGCACGTCGCTCCACAAACACCAACTTGGTCACATTTACGGAGTTGCTGGCTAGTGACATAGACTCGGGTCATCAAGCTGATGTAATTTACACGGATTTTAGTAAGGCCTTTGACAAAGTCCCCCATAAAATTTTAATTGACAAATTGAGTGCCTATGGAATTACCGGTTCCTTGCTTCAGTGGTTGACTTCATATTTGCGAGATAGGTTGTTTTTTTTGTGGTAATTAATGGTTATGATTCAAACTTACAAAGTATTTCTTCTGGCGTTCCACAGGGGTCGCACTTGGGACCAATTTTGTTTAACTATTTCATTAACGACATCGGGGACTGCTTCCAATTCTCTAATATTTTTATGTATGCCGACGATTTGAAATTTTTTAGAACAATCAATTCTGATATGGACACTGATTACCTACAGAGTGACATAAACAGACTAATAAAATGGTGCAAAGAAAATAAAATGGCTTTAAACTATAAGAAGTGTTACCACGTAAAGTTTACACGTAAGGTAAACTTCATCAAAAGTAGTTATTTCATTGATCATAATAGGGTTAGTGAACAGAATACTATCAAGGATCTTGGAGTGTTTTTCGATAATAAACTGACTTTTACCCCACATATAGACAACATAACAAAGAAAGCTTCGAAAATGCTCGGATTTGTCCTAAGAAACTGTAAAACATTTCAAAATAATAAGACTAAAGTATTAGTTTACAATAGTTTGGTGCGTAGTGTATTAGAATATTGCAGTGTGGTATGGCGTCCACATTATGCTACCCACTCATTACGTCTAGAGCGGGTGCAAAAACGGTTCTTGTGGCATCTCGCGTTCAGCAGTGGAATCGCAAAAAAAATACGCTCGTATAAAGGTAGATTAATGCACTTCAACATGAAGTCCTTAGCCGTCCGTAGAAGCTTTCTAGACGTAATATTTGCATGTAAGATACTACAACATAAAATTGACAGTCCGCCGTTACTCTCGCTTTTTAAATTACGTGTTCCCTCCAGAGTTCCACGCCACCCAGTCACACCACTGTGTCCACCCCTAAGAAGGACTGTCCTCGGAGCTAACTCTCCTTACGCAAGAATATGTAAGTCGGTGAATGGTTGCAGCGACCTGATAGATTGTCATTTGGATTCTGTACCTAAGGTGAAAGCCGCACTGAACTCCATATCGGATTCTGAACATCACTTTTTACGTATTGTTTGATTATTTCTTTTCTGTCCATTATAATTATTTTCCTACTTATTCTGCTTCATTAACATTGATGTTGCTAACTAAAAGACACTGATGTGATGATATAATAGTAAAAATAAAATTCTGATAATATCATCTTATTATTAACTGTGGTTGGTTTTGTTAAACATAGAACAAGCGGTGTTTACTTTTAAGTAATTGTTACATTGCTTTGTGCTGGCTTCTAAGTTAATGTATTTTATAGGATATAAGTATAAATGTAAACAGTTGTAAGTAAACCTTATTAAATAAATAAATAAAATAATATCCAATTTTCACTGTCATACTAAATTATTTGTTATGAAACGGCGGTCCATTGAAGAGTGGGCAATCGCCTTTCTCAGTATTAGCTAGGAACCGGCAATGTGTTGTACGTTTCAAATAAGTCATTATTTTTAACCGACTTAAAAAAGGAGGAGGTTATATTAAGTAAAGATGACCCGCGTGTCTTCGTTTATAAACCTTCTCCTTGAATCACTCTATACACATTTCACGCTATTATATTATATAATGTGTAAAGATAATTATTTTAATGTTATATATTTAAATTAAAATTTAAAAAATTCAGGAAAACAGCTAAAAAGCCTAAGGTGAAGAGGTCGACGACTACGGTGGCAAAAAAATTACAAAGGTATCTTTAACAATTTTCTAAATATACCTATTAAATGTAATACTATTATTCAAATACAACCCGTGCGCGATAAGTTGAGACTTGAGCGCTGTGGTCACGCGCCGGTCTCTCGACAGGTATAGACAGAGATACATTAACACACACACACATGTCTCGTCACGTGATTATAGGTTCTACGTAATATGGGTGAGCCTATTGCTGTTATTCAAACACGTCAAAGGAAATATTTTAGTGGATTTTTAGTGAGGACATACCTAGAACGAAAATCATGATAGGATATAAATGTCATGCGAATTAATTTTGAAATATTTGTTTGGTATTACAGTGCCTCAGTAAAGAAGTCTAAAAGCGCTGCGGACTCACATGCCTCCACCAGTAGAGTAATATCAGAGTTGTACTCTGATAGCGAAGAACTAGAGAAACATGTGCAAAGCTCCATACAGTCATCCATATCGCGGCGCTTAGCGGATGGTGTACTACGTCACACCACGAAGCTGGAAGGATCGCTGTTTTGTGAGTTGCGATTGTATGATTTTGAAGCGATAAAAAACGTTGCTCCGTTTGAACGTTACGAGCATGCAGCACTTAGGTTGCAGCTGCAATTAAATAATGATTCTACCGAGTGGCTCGTGTTAAAAAAAGTTGTGAAATTAGCCAAGAGAAAGTTTAACGGACAGGGAGTATTTTATAAAAATTAAAAATAAATTGTTCATTGCGTAGTTATACCCGGAGTTATTACTTTCAATGTATTAATAATTAATACCGTATATAAATACCCTAATAATACTTATATATTTTATTTGAAATATGATAAATAGCTCTTTACGTAGATATTGAATTTACATAGACTTTTGTTGTTTCAAAAAATATTCATCTGAGTGGATCTTTGTAACACATTTGATTTGTTTATTCAAATTTCAACATATTATGTTCGCCTGGTACTTGACTCAATATCAAACTTTTTGTTTATTTATTAATTTAAACTATAATTTTATTTTAATTTACGACCAGCGGTTACTTTATACACGACCGTACACCACGGTGTCCAGAGGGGAGAGGAAATAAAAAGTAAGTACTTGATAGGTACTTACGTTTAACGAGTCATATTTTCAAATAACCTATAGTCGGTCCGCGACAGGACATACAAGTGTGACGTGATTTGTATAAGCAGGACAACTAACAGCGCGAGATAACAGGCTTTCTCGTTAGTGCTGCCGGCTACGCCCCCTGCGCATGCACATCTAATTGCCCCGCCTGCAGATAGTGCTTCCTGACTAGGACAGAGTGAGACATAATTATAATCATCTCTCAGATTTACTACGTAACATCGTTGCCCACCGTACGGTGCATTGATAACAGTTCCATTAACTTAAATATTTTTTCACTCATTAATTCAACAATTCAACAAACGTACATAAGTTAGAAAAATGTCGGTAAAGCGCACTCCACCAAAATCGTTGAATGCCCCGACTTTGGGTAATACCCCGACGTTGAGTTATGGTTCTGATTCCCAACTGTACGTTTCACCACAAGGCCTAGAGGCTGGGCAAGTTGATCAGAACGTATCGCGTAGATTGAAGCGGAAATACACAGATGATTTGAGTTCTGAGCAAACCTCCATTCTAGATCATATGAAGGATATGTTTGATTCATTTGTACATCAGCAAGCGACAAGATTTGATGAACTTGTGACCTCCATAAAAACTATACAGGAACAAAACACCGAATTACTAAATAGCATGGATTTTTTGTCGACTAGGTACGATGAGATTTTGGAAAAGATGGTTCATCTCGAGCAAAAAAATAAAGGTTATGAACAAAAGATCGAGTCCCTGGAGAGTAAATTGGAACAGTTAGAACGCAATACGCGAGCCTCAACTATTGCAATAAGGAACATCCCTAAGCAACCCTCGGAAAATAAAACCTTCTTACGTACTGTCGTCAAAAAGGTGGCCGACCTGATCGAACAACCCTTATCTGACTGTGAGATTTATGATGTCTTTCGCCTTAAAACCATGAAGGAGGCAAACAATCATATTATAGTTAATTTCCAGACTACTTTAATAAAAGATGATTTTCTAAGACAGTGCAGGAAGTACAATAAAACTCACAAAGAAAACAAGATAAATACCTCTCACCTACAATTACCTTCCCCAATTCGGCCTATTTACATCGACGAATCACTCACAAGTATGGGAAGAAGACTGGCCTACATGGCCAGACAGTTAACTAAAGACAATAACTTACACAGTACTTGGACTTCATACGGGAAGGTATACATCAGGAAATCACAGGATACTCCTGCTCTGCGAATTGACAACGAACAGGATCTTCAGAAAGTAATGCGTAAATGACTTTTGTTGTATTTTTTTACTTATTTTTTGTTTTTCTTATTTGTTATGTTCTGTGCCGTGGGTCTTTCCTGCCGGCACTTTATCACATTGAAAACCTGTCTATCCGTTTCTCTGCCACTACTGATAACGTTACAAAAACTGTTCTGGCATGTATATACACATTATCTCTATTTACACACACATTTTCACACACATATGCATGACCTACAATACTACTACATAGTTATTACAAAATTACACAATATAAAAAAATGTTATATATCTTATAATCTGCCTCATTATGTTACATTATATTACTACTACTTAATTTATACCCAAGTAAGCCATATAAAAATATATCTTAATTATTGTTACATCCTTTATTTATGCTCATATCGTACAAACCTAACTAGAGTACACTGTTTTAATTTCAACTGGATTTTGAACGAAAACTATATACAATGCTGCAACATAAGCTTAATACGAGTACACTATCTGAATATCGACCCCTCCGTACAATAACTCGGTAATCGTAAAATCAAAATTGTTCAGGAGAAAAGATTTACTGATTTTATCAAATAACTTTTTAGTGAGAGGGACTATTAAAGTCATTGAGGTATCAAATGAAAGCTAATTTTTTGTTTATTGTAGCTGTACCATTAATGGGAACTTTCTTGTGTTCAAAACCTAGTAATTTACTAAAACAAATGTTACCAAAAATTTTCAAAATCAAATATTACACTACATTACTTGCGGGCTTATTGCAGTAAATTTATCAAATATAATTTTTCGTAACATATTATAATGGACCTTTATAGCATAATTTTCTATCATAGGAATGATACGTAACATATCTTTACGGACTTATTGTGGTACTATTAATACATTTTTATAAATGGTATTGATAAGTAACATTGTTATTGCACGTAAAAGTTTTAATAACAATATGTTGTTACCGCTCAGTGCTGTTTTTTTTATTTAGCATTTAAGTTGCGTATTCGAAGGTAGAAACGCAGAAAAGTTGTTATATCTTTATTGTTTTAAAGTATTTTATGAGGCATAGATTGAAATTTGATGCTCAAATATATTGAGAATATGTATTAATAACAATAAAGTAATAAATCAAATGCTGAAATCAACTTTGAGCTTTATAAACTTAAATTTAGCATTTTTTCTTCAGAAATAGCTTCCGAGCCTTGGCATATGGTCTACCGCCTCAATTGTACAGCTGGATATTCAATTTCCTGCACAGACGATGTATACGGGTTCTCTGTGATGGTCAGACATCCAGTATATTGCAGAATATTGCCGGGGTGCTGTAGTACCCAACTCTATTTTTTCTGCTTAAAAATGAAATGCTATCCCATGAAAGAATTCAGTTTTATGCAAATAAAATCACTCTGCACGTCAGTAACTCTGCCTGTACTACAGCCGAGAGGACCGATGTGGAGGAAAAGAAGCTAACCCACCGGAAAATACGACTCAAGTCCTCTTGAAAAGGGCCTGAGTTGTATTTACATCCGTTGAGCAGAAATCTTGGTCAATTTTAGTGCCAGAGAGACACAGGCGTGTGCATTTACAACAAGGAAGTTTTGAATAACACTAACTGTAACAGAAGTAATGCAGAAAAAAGACAAACAATACTATTATTTTATGGGCGGCGGCTATCGAGAGTTAGGGCGAGGCTCTAGCAGTAAGCCTTGACATCTCTAAAGCCTTTGACCGGGTCTGGCACCGTAGTCTTCTTACGAAATTGCCATCCTATGGACTACCCGAGAGGTTATACGGATGGGTGTCCAGCTTTCTGGCCGGTAGAAGCATCAGGGCCGTCATCGACGGCAGCTGTTCTGACTGCATGGCCATCAACGCTGGAGTACCGCAAGGCTCAGTGTTGTCCCCGTGTACTCTGTTTCTGCTTCATATCAATGACAGGTTGTCTGCTGACGGCATTCGTTGTTATGCAGACGACGGTACGGGGCACACTTGTTACACGGGCCGCCCCGGTATCTCTCGGGCCACAGTGGAAGAAAGTCGTAAATAGCTTGTGTCCGAAATCGAGGCTACTCTTACAAGAGTGCCCAATTGGGGTGGACAAAATCTTGTCCAGTTTAACCCTTCACAAGCGTGTATATTCACTGCTAAGAAAACCCCATTTACTGTAGCGCCACAATTCTAGTGCACATTTCTCACTATCTCTGAAAGCATTGGGATCCTTGACGTTGACATCTCCTAAAAGTTCAATTCCGGAGTCATTTGGAGGACAAGGCTAAGCTGGCGTCCAAGCAGCTCGGTGTGCTCAGTCGGTACTTTACTACAGCGCAAACACTGCTTCTGTAAGTCGCAAGTGCGGCCACACATGGAGTACTGCTGTCACCTCTGGGCGGAGGCAACAGAATATCAGTATCAGCTTCGTCCATTTGACTCGGTGCAAAGGCGAGCTGTGAGAGTTGTCAACGATCCTATGCTTGCAGGTGGTGTGGAACCTCTTCCCGACAGGAGAGACTTTGCCTTCTTATGTGTATTCAACCGCCTGTACAATGGTATGCTCTGAGGAATTGTTTGATATGATGCCCACGGCTACGTTATATCATCGCACTGCTCGCCACAGACAGGGAGTTCATCCTCACACTCTACGTCCGGAGCGTTCCAGCACGGTTAGACCGATAGGGGTTTTCTTCCACAAAAGCCATACACAGCGGCTGATTGTACTCGTTTGTTTTCTGTACAATCTGCCGTACAGTATGGATGTGGTCCACGGTGCTGAAGCCTTTACGAAACCCGGCTTGCTCCTTTGGCTGAATTTCGTCGAGCCTTTCAGCGAGGCGGTTTGTGACTACTCTCGAGTTCAACTTGTAAACATGGCTCAGGAGTGAGATGGGTCTGTAATTCCTCAGCAAGGTCTTCTCACCTTTCTTGAAGAACAGAGCCACCGCACTCCCGCCCCACGCTTCAGGTGTTTGTCCCTGATTGAGGACGGAATTAAACAAACTCGTCAGCTCGTTGAGGACCGGAGCCCCCCCCCCCCGCCTTCAGTAGTTCAGTTGTAATTCCGTCCTCCCCAGGGGATTTGTTATTATTTAGTTCAGTTTAATTTTATTTATTAATCTCCAGAAATACTTTTATTCATGGTTTCAGAATGGGTCATGGTTTCAGAAAGGGTGGTATTCGCCATATATGAATCTTCGCCAGAACAGAGTGACAAGTGCGAGTTGCGGCGTGTGCCTGTCGACATTCACGGGTGAGCGCGTTATCGCCGATTTGTATGGAATCGAGACAAGTTCCCGCGTTTACAGCTAGGTGGTGGGGTCTCGATTCCATACGAATTGGCGCGCCGTGAATGTCGACAGGCTCACGCAAAAACTCGCACTTGCCCCTCTGAGCGTTTTAAAAGATCGTTCCTCTGTCGAAATATAAAAATCTGGAACGACCTGCCCGCACACGTGTTGCCCTCATCTTACAATCCCGGGTTCTTTAAGAGGATCGTGAAGAGGCACATCACAGTGCCGCCATCTTGAGGACCACTGTCAGATGTGTTACGGACTGCGAGAGCGGCCCCCAATCGCTAAATGCGCCACGGCTTTCCATCAGGCTGGTGGCGACTCCAATTTGGCGAGCGAATTATTTGAAAAAAATGTAAACTGGGCTGATAGACATGTGCTTGGGAAGCGGCATATAATTATGTTTATTACTGTCTAACAATAAGGAAAAGAAGGAGACAAGTGCACACTGCAATCTTTGCGCGGCAAGACAAAGATCGATAATAGCTAGGTGTATTGTTATTTAGAACATTTTGATCGATTAAACTGTTGCGTACATTTATGAAAAAAATCTATACTTCAACAACCTTGTTAGATTATATTAAGGAATAAGAATATTTAAGCTGGCCCAGCAAAAACTCAGCACTTACTTATACAAAATACTCGAGAAATTTATTTACGCCAATAACTCGGTAAGTGCGACTTACTGAAAAACGTTTATTTTATATTTTTTGTATACACCTATTGCAAGTTTATTGCCTACATATTTTTTGTTTCTTAATTTACACCAATAAAATTGTTTTTAGTTATATCTTTTTAAATATCAATAGGAAAAATCTGCAAAAAATTGACAATGTGTATTCCAGTGTGTAGATGCCGAATCTGAAATAACAGCATAAACCGCATAACAGCATTTTACCGAGTTATTGCACGGAGGGGTCGATATATACAATCAACTAGTGAAGTCTCCAAAGTCTACCTTAAAAATAATTCATCAGAATATTCGAAGTTTGTCTTGCAACATATCTCGCTTCTTAACTCTCATACAAAGGTCTAAAACTGATTGGGACTTTATTATTCTGACTGAATGTTGGTTACCACACACTCATCATATCCCTACTATAGATGGTTATAAATTTGCTAAAAATAACATTCATTTAACCCAAAATGAAGGTGTCGTGGTATATTATAAGAATAACATACATGTAAATATAATTGAGCCCGAGGTACAAAATGCAAACTGCCTACAAATAGAAGTAGATCGATTTACTTGTATAATTGCAGTCTACAGACCTCCCGCCTATGATATAGAACCTTTTTTGTCCTCACTCGACACCGTTTTAGGGAATTCGAGGTATCCAAACATCATTATTTCTGGAGACATAAATATAAATATTATGCCTGATACCAAAGAAACAAATGCATCAACCTATTTAAACCTATTAGCCTACCATAGTATGCTACCGGCTTATCAAATACCTACGCATTTTAAAACATGTTTGGATCACTTTGTACTTAAAACTAAGCAACCAGTCTTCTCCTATGTTGTGAGTACCACAATTACCGATCATAATGCCACAATACTGTTTTTGGAGCGCACTTGTCTATCCTATGAACCTAAAATTATTAAAATGACAAATTATTCAACTCTGGATATTGATATGCAAAATGTTAATTATAATTCAATATACGAAACTACAAATGTTAATGTAGCAACTTCTCGTCTTACTTTTATTCTTAACTCTAAAATTCAAGTTAATACTGTAACTTCCAAGGTTCCTTGTCGTAGGAGGATAAAAAAGCCTTGGATAACGGTTGGGTTATTGAAGTGTATGAGGAACCGTGACAAACTCCATAAGAAATATAAAAAGGATATAACTAGTGACATAAATAGGGTAATATATGTGAGATATAGAAATTATTGTAACGAGCTCCTGAAAAAGTTAAAAGGCGACTATGAAAATAATATAATAAATGAAGCTGTTAGAGCTAAAAATAACAAAAAGCTATGGGATACCATAAAACAAGTAACCTATTCTAACAAATCGAGTAATCCTGCAACTGAGCTTGTTTCCAAAACCAATCCTACCAACTCTATAAATAGCGTAAATCATTTCTTTGCGTCTATCGGTCGGAATCTTGCTGCAAGTGTTTTGAATTCTCATAATCAGCACGATCCGAACTCCTTGATCAATCCATTACATCAAAATTCATGCCCATTTTCTTTTGCCTTGATACCCACTGACGAGTCTGAGGTACGGAACATTATCTTAAATTTAAAAAAAGATAAAGCCTTTGGACGTGATAATATTTCCGGAGTCTTTCTTAAACGTTATCATCATGGATTAATTTCACCTCTAACATATATATTTAACTTAATGTTCACTACAGGCGTTTTTCCCGATCAGTTTAAACTTGCTGAAGTAATACCTGTTCACAAGAGTGGTGACAGGGAAAACGTAAACAATTACAGACCAATATCTATTCTTTCTACTCTTTCTAAAATTGCTGAAAAACTATTAAATAATCGCTTAATAAAATATTTAGAAACTAAAAATCTCTTATCTAACTCCCAATTTGGCTTTAGGGTGGGCTCATCAACTTCAGATGCAGTCCATGAACTGGTAGATCACATAGTCTCCAAACTTGACTCAAAGAAAAAAGTGATAGCAATATTTCTAGATATAAAAAAAGCTTTTGATACAGTGCCTTCTGCATTGCTGATTGACAAGTTGGAGAGGTTGGGAATTCGAAACATCCAGCTCAAATTGTTCAAAAGCTATTTGACTGGCAGAAAACAGAGAGTGAGAGTTGGAGATGTCGTTAGTGATGACTTGCCACTGTCCCATGGTGTCCCACAAGGAAGTGTGCTGGGCCCTACGTTGTTCCTTGCGTTTATAAACGACCTGTGTAATTTAAAATTATTAAACGGTAAAATCGTTACTTTCGCTGATGACACTGCCCTAATTTTTGATAGTGATGGTTGGGAAGGGGTTTATGACGCTGCTCAGGTTGGTTTTAACACGGTGTCTTCCTGGCTTAGGAGAAATGGACTAACACTCAACGTTGAAAAAACTAAATACGTGCCTTTTTCCATGAGAGGTTCTCCACTAGAGACACATGTCAACCAGCCTATACTTGCCATATATAGCCCATACTTGTTTAGCGCGTGACCCTTGTTCTTGTACGCCTTTGGAAGGAGCACTTAGTGTCAAGTATCTTGGAGTCCTAATAGATTCATCACTAAATTTCAAGCTTCACTTGGACCTACTGGCATCTAGAACGCGTAAGCTTGTTTTCATCTTCAAACAACTGCGTCATGTTGCTGACAGATCAGTAGTCAGAACAGTCTATATGGCGCTGTGTCAGTCCATTCTGGGCTATTGTATTACTGTATGGGGAGGAGCATGCAAGGATTACTTATTGCAGGCAGAACGAGCTCAAAGAGCGGTTTTAAAGGTTGGTATGTCCTTGCCCTACAGATTTCCGACCGAGGAATTATATAAACTGTGGAATGTTCTAACAGTAAGACAATTATTCATTTTACACTTAGTTATCAGACAGCACTCTTCAGTTGTATACGATCCTGAAAACAACAAAAATAAGCGGCTAAAACATAGGGTTTGTTACCCTGTGCAACACTGGAACACAAGTTACTCAAGAAAATTTTATGGTTTTCTGAGCGTTTACTTATATAATAAAATCAACAAGAGTGTAAGAAAACTCTCTCTGACTGGCTCAAATCGTTGAGCTATGAGGATACAGAGAGTTTGCTTAATGTAGTCGTATAAACTACCCAATTACACCTACTTCTCCCATCCCCACACGCATGCACACACACACACACATACACACACACACACACACACACACACACACACACACAGACGCGCGCGCGCACGCGCGCGCACACACACACACACACACATTCACATGAACACATATTTTTCTTTATAATGGTATGTATATACGTGTTGTGTATATATATATACCATACATATTATGATATATGTGTAGGCATGGATTTATATTTCTTATGTGTAAATTGATTGTTAGCATGATATAAAAGGTACCTAACCTAATGCCACATGTTCAGAGTCCGGAGAGGCTGGTAATCTGTCACACAGGTCTTCCTAGTACAGATGCCAGTCTCTCACATATTTTATTACTATCGAGGAAAATGTACCTACCTAATGTATCACCCAT
The DNA here is from genome assembly GCA_933228765.1 of Miltochrista miniata. NCBI lineage: Eukaryota > Metazoa > Arthropoda > Insecta > Lepidoptera > Erebidae > Miltochrista > Miltochrista miniata. The sequence continues at coordinate 10,759,448 of OW121772.1, forward strand.
GTAAGATATTATGTGAGAGAAAATCAATAAAGTTTATTATTATTATTATATTATTATTATTATTTGAAATGAATAATTTGAAAAAAGTTTATTGTGCTGTGTGCGAAAAGAACATTCCATGTAATGCTTTTTCCGGACATTTGCGTAGCTTAGCTCATAAGAACAACAGTTTAGTGACAATTGAGACTGGAATTGAGAAAATCAGCTCTGCTTTTAAATCGCGAATCGCGACGTATCGCGTGCATAGCAAGGGGGACCCAAACGTAGCCAGTTCACCATCATTATTCATACAAGCGATCAGTCCTAGAGTGCGACTTCTTATAGATACTGTTTTAACTAGTCACCTCAATGTGAAGGTTAATTTCGAATTGTTTGCTAGACTTGTGCTACCGAAGAGCGATACAATTGAACTGAAGTCATTTTATAATGAAAATTTCATTCTCCACCAAGCATACAATATTGATGACTTGCTGTCTGCAATATGCAATTCTCTTTCTAATAAGGTTGATAGTTTTCAAGAGAAAGACAGCGGATGGTCACTATTAGAAATCTTATATTCAGAAGTAAACGTCAACAAGTATACTCCTCTGAGAGGTTCTTCTTATATAGAATTACCAAAAAAAAAACGATGATAATTATTGTTTCTTGTGGTCAGTAATGGCTAGTTTGTACCCTTGTAAAAAGAATATCAATCGAAAATCATCTTATCCCCATTTTAGAACACTATTAAATACTGTAGGAATCTCATTCCCAATGTCATTATGTGACATTAAAAAATTCGAAAAAATCAATCCGAATATTAGTGTAAATGTATACGGTCTAAGAGGATGCATTGTTGTAGGTCCGTTGTACAAAACCTCAGAACAAAAAAGACATCATGTTAACTTGTTATTTTTAGAAAAGGGTTGTATTACGCATTATCTATTATATAAAAATAAGTCGGGTTTTCCTTCCTGACGCTATAACTTTAGAACGCACGAACCGATTGCCACGGTTTTGCATTCGTTGGAAAGGTCTCGGGCTCCGTGAGGTTTATAGCAAAGAAAATTCAGCAAAATTTCACATACAGCGCCATCGCGGGCGAAGCTGCGGGCATCAGCTAGTTGTCTTATAAAGGATTTGGCTAAACTAGTAAGAGAGCAAATTACAAAACATCGCAGTAAGCATTATTTTTGTGATAATTGTTTACTATTTTTTAGAAAACCACTTGAAATAAACGACCACGTGTGCGGTGGTGTTGCGACAGTCTTGCCTGATGAAGGTTCTATACTTCAGTTTAGTATGCCGTTTGTGATATACGCGGACTTTGAAACCTTTTTAAAACCGTGTAAAGATAATAGTGAAGGTTTAACTAAATATATACAACACCATATCCCAGCTGCTTTTGCTTATTACATTGTTTGCAGTTATGATGGTTCTTTAAACCGTTTGGTTTCTCATCAAGGCGTAGACTGTGTGGAAATGTTTGTCAATTATCTGAAAGACGATTCAATTAAAATATATGATTTATTATCACAGAGTTCACAGAATCCAGCACCCATGATTTTCACAGAAGCTGATAAACAGCATTATCTAAGGACTGATATTTGTCATATATGCTCGCAATTAATAGTTGGCGATAAAGTAAGAGATCACTGTCATTTTTCAGGATATTATCGAGGTCCTGCCCATTCGTACTGTAACTTAACATTTAAGTCACCTAAATTCATCCCAGTTTTTTTCCATAACTTAGCAGGTTATGACAGTCATTTATTTATTCGAGAATTGAGTATATTACCAGGTTCAATAAAAGTTATACCAAAAAATAAAGAAAACTTTATATCATTTACTAAGTTCATATACGATGGTAATAAGATATGCTGTAGTACGTTTTGTAGATTCATACAAATTCCTTAGTACCTCTATAGAAAAATTAGCAAACAATCTTGATAAGCAAGACTTTGTCCATCTGTCAAAGTTTTTTAAAAATGAATCTCAATTCAATTTGCTGAGACGAAAGGGAATATATCCTTACGAATACATGACTAGCTGGGAATCATATAATGAAACAGCATTGCCAGCAAAGAACCATTTTTTAATAAATTAACCAACGAACCTCTATCTCAAACCGATTATGAACATGCTATATCGGTTTGGGACGCTTTTGATATAAAAAATTTAGGTGAGTATACTTATTTGTATGTTAAAACAGATGTGCTATTATTAGCAGTCATTTTTGAAAAGTTTCGTCAAACCTGCAAACAGAATTATAATTTAGACCCAGCATTTTATTTGACAGCACCTAGTCTTAGTTTTGACGCTATGCTTCTAAAGACTAAAGTTCAATTGGAACTTATTACTGACTTGCGAATCGTACGCATGATACAAAAGGGTAAACGCGGCGGTATTAGCCTATGTCCAAATAGATATGCAAAATCGAATAACAAATATCAAATGGACTTTAATGAATCTGAATCCAGTAAATATTTAATCTACATAGATTGTAATAATCTATACGGTTATGCTATGTGTGCTTATCTACCTCACTCAGATTTCAAATTATTGAAAGAGTGTGAATTTAGTCAACTTCAGATCATGAATGTAGCAGATAATAACAACTATGGGTACATATTGGAGGTTGATTTAGAATATCCAGAAAACTTACACGACTGGCACAATGATTTCCCCTTCTGTGCGCAGAATTTTATTCTACCGGGATCAAAGTGTAAAAAACTTATACCTAATTTGTATGATAAATTTCACTATGTAATTCATTATGTGTACCCTTAGAGTCGCCGCGCATAATAATCAAGATTTTCCGTTGAGCCCCGCGCGGCGACCGGTCGCCGCACCTACCCAGACGACTTTAAACTTAAATTTAGCCTCCGTACGTCCTACTTTTCTATGAACAGTTTGATTGCATGTGTAGTATATAACATTTTCTTGTTTTTGGAATCTTATAAAATGACGTCAATGGGCCAGAATTTTTTACAAAAATCGAACAGTTGAAGTTGAGAGTGGATTGCGCATGGTTGGCGTGCGTTTGTGTAGTACGTGTGTGTTTCGTGTTTTTATTATAAATAATGTGTTTGCATTATTATTTATTATTATACACAGTAAAATAACAATATATCAATAATCCGGTTGGTGTTTACAGAATCGTAAAATATGGTGTGGTGGTAGAGTAATAAAGGTTTTTTTGTGTTGAGTGCATGTGTACCAAGTGCGTGTGTGCGTGTGTGTTTTGTTTTTTTATTATAAATAATGTTTTTTCATTATTATTTATTATTATACACAGTAAAATAAACAATTTATCAATAATCCGGTTGCCGTTTGCAGAATTGTAAAATTTGGACTGGTAAGTGAGAAATAATTTTTTTTTTGGAAAATGAGAAATCTTTTTTCATTTTTAGGGTGGTGGAAATAGGTGCTTGCGATTATTGTTTTTAGATATAAATTTTGTGTGGGTTGAAGGAGCTTGAAGGGTTAAAAGAATGTATCCGAAACGGTTTACGAATTAAAAAAATTCATAAAGTGTTGCAATTTAAACAAAGTCAGTATCTGAAGCAATACATTGATTTAAACACAGAATTACGACAGCAGTCAACTCAACATTCGAACAAGACTTTTTTAAATTATTGAATAATAGTATTTTTGGAAAAACTTTAGAAGACGTTGAACGTAGAGTTGATGTAAAGTTAATCAACGTATGGCGCGATAAAAGAAATAAGACGAAAAAAAAATACGGTGCAGAACAACTGATAGCTCGTCCTAACTTCCACAGTGCTACAATTTTTGATGAAAATCTAGTTGCTGTGCAGCTTAATCGCGAAAGGATAATTTTAAATAAACCAATTTATATCGGTTTCTCTGTTTTAGAAATTTCCAAAAGTCATATGTATAATTTTTATTATACTGTAATGAAAAGCTATTATGGTGAACGACTGAAGCTTAATTACACCGACACTGACAGTTTCCTGTTTACTGTACAAACTGACGATTTTTATGAGGACTTATAGAATCATTTTATTGATTACTTCGATACTAGTAATTTCATTCCAAACAACTGTTTTGAAATCGTACGCGTTGTCGGGTCCCCGCGACCTAACGTCGTTCGTGCGATCGCTCGCTAGTGAAGTAGTGACTATTTTTCTACGAGTTTAATTTTCCATATACCCTCAGTACTAAAAGTGATTATCGTGAATATGTTCCTATACAATAATACATAGTGACATTATCAATCTTTTTAGTGGTTTCTGACTACAGAAACAATTATGCATTCCCAAACGTTAAACAACACCCCTAGTTACGCTACTGTGACACAAAACACTACGTTCCCTACAAAAGACCAAGCCATCGTAATTGATGCGTTAGAAAACGTACAAATCAAAGAGTATGCACAAGCTCTGGGACAGATCATCGACCCGTCTCAAATTCGTTTTCTGTCAAGAATATCAAACAACCGAGTTTGCATATACGTATCTTCTAAGTCAATCGCTGATGATGTGGTGGAAAATAAGAAATATATTAGTATTAAAAACCAACTGCTACCTATTCGACCACTCGTCAACAAAAACAAACGCATCATCTTATCAAACGTTTGCCCTATAATACCACACAGCGAGATAGAAAAGAAACTCCTAGAGATCCAGATTACACCAACGTCGCCTATCTCTTTCCTTCGTGCTGGTTTGAACGAGACAGGATATAACCATATATTAAGTTTCCGTCGGCAAGTTTATGTAACACCTGAAGATTTTACCCGACTGCCAGAAAAGATGTCTATTGACTTTGATGACACTAACTATTGGATATATCTCTCTTCGGACACAATGACTTGTTTTATATGTAAGAAAGACGGCCACGTCGCATCTAAATGTCCGGAAAATGACAGTCACATGAATTCTACGGAGTCAACAACACAGAATACGGAGACATCTACATTTAAGCGTCCGCACCCACCAACCGAATCTTCAACTACTACTGAATCAATGGAATATGAAGTGCCTGAAGCTAGCTGCGCTTTGTCTAACGTTGAAGACAATGATGAAGACTGTGACAACCTTTCCCAGTCCAGCTCAGACGAAGTATTTACAACTAAAAATAGCAAAAAACTCAAACGATCTCATCACAGTGATTTGGAGTCAATAAACTGGGACCTAATTCAAGACTTTATTTCGAAATCTTCCAAAAAGTACCCCATTACAGGATTACAAGTAAAAGAATACCTCACAGAAACTTATGGAGTTAAAAACATTGAAAAAATTACTTTTAATTACACCGAAGAGATAGACATGCTGGTTGAATTGTTTAAAGACTTAATACCTAACATCCCATGTCGTAGTGTTAAGAACAGACTCACACGTATTGCTAGTAAACTTAAAGTAACATACAGGGAAAAATACCTTCAAAGTTTGTAAGTGCTAAATTTTAACCTAAATAAGTCTCAGTTTTAACCTAAATTAACATACTTAAATCTTAACCTAAATAACACTAAATTTAAGTTTTCAATCTCAGTTAAACTAATACTAACACTAAGTACACAATACATTTGTATTCATATAAAATGAACTCAATCATAAGTTACAAACTTAATATTATCCAATGGAACTGCCAAAGCCTAATGCCAAAATTGGTTGATCTAGTCACGTATCTACATAAAGAAAAAGTACATATATGTTTTCTCTCTGAAACTTGGTTAGACTGTAATAGCATGTTGAATGTAACGGGCTTCTCCGTTTTCAGAAAAGATCGGTCTGATGGATACGGAGGTTTAGCTATACTGGTTCATAATTCTATAAATTGCATACTCAAAACTGCTCAAAGTAACTACAACAGTATTGATACGTTATGTGTTGAACTCCTGAATAGTAGCAAACTGCGGTATATCATAGGTACGTATTCTCCGTCTAATGTCCAGGTTAGTACCGGGGACTACGAAGAACTTTTCAGCTATTTTTCAGAGAAAACCCTCGTAGTCGGAGACTTTAACGCCCACCACTCTGCTTGGTCATACACAACCGACACACGGGGTAAGCTTATATTAGACGCTAGCTCCAAATATAATTACGTATTTCTTAACAACGGGGACTTTACCCGTTGTGCTAAACTTAACAATACCGTAGTTTGTACGTCACCTGATATTTCTTTCTGTAGCTCTGATCTCGCGCTGGAGTTTGACTGGAACGTCTCCAACGAGTCATTAGGCAGTGATCATCTCATTATTTCCATTCAATCTCTAGATACGATGCACGGTGACTCGGAATTAAGAAGAAATATTAAAAAGGCCAACTGGGCTGATTATACTCTCAATATCAAGTCAGCATGTGAGTGTATAGATCTAAATGACAGTCTACAAAATAGTTATAACAAACTAATAGACATTATTGAAGATAGTGCCAACCAAAATATCCCCTACTATAAACATAGTCCACACGCTAAAAAAATTAAGCCTAAGTGTACCGGACGCTCGTGCACGGAACGCTCCCACGTCCGGTACTTGGGGGTGACGGGATGCGGAGGTGGCGCACGGCTGGGCTTTTGTACCCGGTCGCGTGCCCGGCAGGTTCAGGCTCCGACCCAGTTCTACTATCTGCGGCGAAGTCTGCAGTAAGTACTTGATCAGGGTACTTACCTGGATTGCCGATCGATACCTTGTGGCGAGGATGAAGAATGAAACAAATATTACGAAGGTACGTGCGGTGGAGGAGCTCTATACGTAACGCGGGCTAAACTGTTGCTATATGGACGCGGACTAACTGTTCGTACACGGACACGGGTAAAATAATACTTGTTCAAAACGCGAGACAGAACGGTACGGAGTGGGATGGACGTCGACAGCCCTCTGGTCCCACTAGGTCTTCTGTCTCCCCCGTGCCCGTAGCCCGTCAACCGTTAACTATTTACTGTTTTCACTATTCACGTTCACCGTAGATTTACCGCAGCTAAGTATAAAAAACTGTTCGCTAAGGTACTTCGAAACTTTACCTTAACGAGAACCGTGTAGAGCTCCCCAAATCTGTCGCAAATTTTATTATATTTTCGGTATCATACACCCATAAAAGCTGTTGCAGCTAAGTATACAAACATGTTACAAACATGGTGAAAACTGGTAATGGAGTGCTAATCCAATACCTTTCTGAAACTGTAACTAGTATCATTGTGACAAGTCTAGATTTCTTAGTAGTCAAAGAAACATGTACGACTCTATACAAATTTGGGCGTCCTATACCCATTATTTGAATTTTATTACAAATCTAGACACTGTAGGGTATAGGAACGCTTCGAAACTGTTAAATCACTATAGTTTAAACAGCTTTAAACAATTCATAACATTCTAGACTCTATAACTAGGTATCTAGGCTCAAGAAAACATGTTATCAATAAAACAAAACGACGAATAAAAACACGGTAAAAATCTATTAAAACTGTATACTAAAGCCACGCAATAAATTATGAAACTATAAAGATTGTTTTATTTACAATTCCAGTGTCCCTAAGTCCTATCTGGGTACTCACATGAGTCCTAGGCTGCCTAATTCGACATTTAAACACTATTTTGACTTAAATTGTCTCTAATCACTTTGAACACTGTTTTTTAGGCACTATATCGACTTTAGGAACACTAGGTTAGCACTTAGATCACAGCACAAGCACTACAAGTCTGTTTTTCACGAGGCTGTTGTAACGTTGTGGAACAACGGGTGCAAATAGGGGTTCAACATTAGGGGTTTTAAAATGAAAACTTAGATTAATAAAAGAAAGCGCCATCTACCGAGTTAGTGTCGCAACGGCGGAAGCCTCATTCGTATTTAAAAAGCGGTCTTGACGTTTAGTAGTTTCGAGTGGTGCCGCTAGAGGCGCTGTACAAAAATATAAAAACGACCGCGCGCGAATTTCGAAGCCCCCATTACTCATATAATGTAAAGTCACTAGTCGCGAAGGCGTAGGTGCATCAGAGTATAATTTCAAAGTGAAAAAATATTGTTAGGAGCCAGGTGCTCCCAAGGTGATCAGCGTTTTAGCTGCGAGCGTCAATAACCCCATCTTTGGGTGAGTCAAATTAATTATAATGAATCTAGATTTTTAAAACAGTGAAAATTAACGGCTGTTGGTCAACCCTGTTATGGGAGGGTAGATTAAAGGGGTGTGAAAAAATCTCTTTGTAAAAGTAGAATATCAGCAAACATTGTGAGACCCCCGATTCCTGTTATGGTTTAACAGGGACCGGCTGTCTGAGCAATGGGCGGAAAAAAAGGGTTCCAGCTAACCCGTCATCTGGAACATTCCAGGGTTCACCCTACGGGTTCGAAGAAACCATCCACCCTACGGGTTGTCAGCATCCACCCTACGGGCTATAGAAGTCCACCTTTCGGGTGCCACGAAGGTGAAGACGCACCCTCGAGTCTACGAGCGATCATCCACCCTACGGGTTGAGAACACCGTGCCAGCCCAAGTTGTGGACGGCACGGCTACGTCGCGGACTGCATCAGCCTTGAGAACTACTAAGATAAGTCGGAACCCTGCGAAGGCCTTCGGAGATCGAACTTGCTGCTCGAAACACCCACGACCCCCAAGTGCTAAATTTCAATAAATCATTAATTATTTACAGTTCAAATTCAATCTTTTCTTTTCTCTCTCTCTTCTGAAAGCCTCAGCCTTTCAGTGGCGCCCACATCGTGGTTTCGGGTAGCGAGAAAGCGGTTTCCGACGGGAGTCGGAGGTCATAATTATAAGATTATTCAATTTGTGTAAAATAGTCTTAAGAGTGCCCGTTAGCGGGGTAGTTTCCCTCAAAATTAATATAACTACCCAGGAATTTGGCTCTCCTGACCTCTGCTGCCAACTTGTTCTTTCCGGCTTATTTTGTGTGTTTTTTTAGTGATTTTAGACGGATTTCGGCATAATCAAGAACAAGGCAAAATTTGAATTTTTTCTCAACATAATTGTAAATTTTCCAAATTTTAACGGCCCCCATTTTTATTTTTCACACCCTCACGTATTATTTTATGGTGGAAAAATTTTAATTAAATTTAAAGTAAAAGTTTTTTGTTTTGTTCCAATTTTAAATAGTACTTTGTTAAAATCTGAAGTAAAACTTCTCATTTGAAACGCTTACATTAATTTTAGCAAGTGAGTTGTATTGCCTATTTTCATAGTAAAAAGTAGTCACAGGATATCACCACCACAATTTTTATTTTTTTACGGCGTCAAACCGCCTCAATTGTGTATTATTTTGTTGGATTTCCCATAATATGTGAATTTACAGCGAGACCAACAGCCGATAATCACACTTCTGGCTAACAATCCCTATTGAAATTTCACTTTAGTAAAACGGTAGAACAAAGATTTTACGAATTTCACTTCACGTAAATTTTAAAAGATTCATAATTGTTTCACTTTTCGAATTACGTCGAATTCTGATACACTGAAGTACAACTGTAAGAAAAAACATTCCAAACGTAGATCACGCAGTGAATACATTCTTGCCAAAAAACAATTATAAACTATTAACTTTGATTCGTGTTCCAAATAAACAACGGCAGATGTTGCTCTCATAACGTTTACGAGTAAGTTGAATTACTAGCTCGATAGTAGAAGAAATTTTTTTTTTTTTCCATATAAACTGTGGGTGGAAGTGAATATAATACACTCCGGGCACCAACAGTCTCATACAAAACATTTCCAGAATCGTCCAAGCACGAATCGTTTTCTCAAACAATTCGAAATATTCAAGGGTTCCGTAGTGGTGAGGAACAATTTACATAAAAGGTTGGTTACTACCACATAGTTTATTTCAAGAACCGTCCAAGTGCGAATCGTCTTTGACACAGATCAGAATAATTAAGGGTTCCGTAGTAGTAGGGAACGATTTAAAGAAAAAATTAGTGGTACGAGTTAAAATACAATTAACTCGTAGTACGTTCGTGTGAATAGTTACATTTCAACAAAAATAATAGCAGCGTCGAAAATTGCATTATTCGAGTAAAACGGTAAGACACTTAGTTAATTTCATCAACCCATCATCACACACTTCACTTTCACTACTCACTGCTTAGGATTAGATTACATTTAAACACAGACAGACAGACAGACAATTAATTTCTAGAAGGGTCCAATCTATTAATTGAGTGAAGGAACCCTAAAAGGTACTATTTCCAAACTTAAGTATTTCCTAAAGCAAATACTAAGTTTTATAAAGGTTCAATTTATAATTCGGTTCAACGAACCCTAAAAAGTAGAAAATTTTTTCCGTTATTCGGCGGGTGGATCGAAAAATATTCACATTCCTTAACATTCAACAAGACGTAAACAGACAACGATAAGGGCCGTCGTTCACTACAACAGAATTCGTTAGCGAATATAGCTGTTAACACAGCGACATCTAGTGGCAATAGGGGGGAACTATTGGGCATCAGTTGCGCAAGTTGCGAACTAGATGGCGCTGACAGTGACGGTAATTGAGGCGTCCATTTTATTATATGTATTGATGACAAGTCCTGTTATATGTGCACACCGAGCAGCCATGTACCTAAGATAGATAATCAATTTTTCCAATAAAGTGAAATTGTGTCAAAATCCTCGTTACTTTCATTAAAATAGACCACGAGCCGACATTTTGGTGACCCGACGTTCGATGATTGTGCAGTTTGGAGAACTCGTGGTCTGAAAATACGAAGGCGTGGATCGCCATTTTTTCTACCAACGCCGCTTGTTCGCGAACGAAGAACGTGATAAATCTTTCACGTTTCCTTGGTAAAGGCGCAGATTTCAAGAAATCACTGCAGATTGTACCAGCATTTTATTCCATCGAAGCTATATTTCGTGGCATTTATCGAAATATTCATCGAAAAGTCATTGGCGAACCGGCCCGGCGCGGGAAAAAACCACGACGCAATTTCATTGTTTTATACCGAGAGGATCAGGAATAAGAAAGGATAAGTACTTACCTACAAGATCCGTGAGTTGGCACATTTATTTCATATTTAGCTTAGAATTCCTTCCACTTATCTACCTACTTATTATTAAGAAATTTCATTGTACATTGGTACTTAATACCATGGCTAGTGACAAGGCAAATGTTGAAAACCCTGTCTTAAGGGAATTAATAAAAAGACGAGGGGTTGTAAAAGGCAAACTTACTCTATTTAAAAAATACTTAAAATCTCTCCGAGAACCATTAACAGCTGAAAAATGTATTGACCTGGAATTACGTATATCCAGAGTTAACATTAGTTTCCAAGAATTTGAGGAGATTCAGGATAAAATTGAAACCCTCTGTACTGATGTAGATGAACAATTAGAAGAAAGGGAAACCTTTCAAGACATGTATTTTAGTAATCTGTCGGCTGCCAAGGCTTCTTTACACAAATTTAAAGGTACTGAACAATGCCAACCACCTGATAATTCCCAAATAAAGCTGTTCATGGACGAATCCATTAAATTTCCTGATATAACCCTACCGACATTTAAGGGTGACATTACCAGTTGGTTGGAGTTCAGAGACACTTTCGAAGCTCTCATTAACCAAAGTAATTTGAAACCTATACAAAAATTTAAATATCTTCGTAGTAGTTTAAAGGATAGCGCTCTGAATGTGGTCGCTTCTCTAGAGTATTGCGAGGAAAGCTATGCCATTGCCTGGCAACTTCTTTGTGAAAGATACAACAACCCTAAGAAACTTGTCACTCACCACCTAAGGGATCTACTTAATATAACTAATGTGCAACCAACCCCCTCAGCGCTGCGAGGAACGGTTGACAACATTTCAAGACACTTAAGGGTCTTAAAGACGCTAAATATTTCAACCGAGAATTGGGATGTTTTACTGATACATCTCTTGAGCTCTAAGCTAGACAACACAACTCAAAGAAAGTGGGAGGAACGAACCAATTCTAAAGAATTGCCAACATTACAGGACTTCAAATCTTTTCTACGCTCCCGGGCCGACCTGTTGGAATCCATGGATGCCAACAAGCCGCTGGAGCAGGTGGACCAGCATGCAAGGGCATCATCGAAAAAGGTCTTTGTAAGCACGTCCGCATCTACCAAACCTAGCACCTCTAATAGCAAGGTAACATCTAACCAATCTTATAATCATACCCGGTGCCCGTATTGTAAAGACACACATTATATTAACCAATGTCCAAGATTTTTATCTATGAATGCAAAGTCACGCATTCACGCTACAAAAAGGTTAGGTCTATGCCTCAACTGCCTACGATCAAACCATTTGCTACCAAATTGCCGTGCAAGCAGTTGCCGTTCGTGCAAGGGAAGACATCACAGCCTCCTACACGTGCCAGGTGCTCCCATGCAGGCTTCACAATCCATTACTGAGCAAACTTCACCCCCTACCACTATGCAGAACCCTCAACCAAGGCCTGAACAAATTCAGTCTATTAGTTTACATAGCCATCATGACACAGCTAACCCGAAACATTTACCAATACAATCATATGTTATTTTGTCCACGGCCCTTATAAGGGTGATCGATGACAAAAATAGCATACACACACTGAGATGCCTCTTGGACTCAGGCTCTCAGTCTAACTTTATCACAGAAAGGGCTGCAAACAAACTAGCACTACCTAGAAATGGAGTGAGTATTGAGGTATTGGGCTTTAATGAAAACACTACACAGATAAAACACAGTATTAAACTTACCTTTCAATCACAAACAGGATCATTCTCTGCTAATGTGTCTTGTCTTATTGTACCTAATATATGTACCCTACAAACAATTAATACACCTATTAACATACCGAAACGATTTAAATTAGCAGACAAATCCTTCCGGGAAGCCAGAGAAATAGATATGATTCTCGGTGCTGAAGTTTTCTACGATCTTATATGCACCGGTCAGCATAAATTAGGCAATGGGCTACCCATTTTGCAAAATACTAGGCTAGGCTGGGTAGTCTCCGGTTGTATCTTCACATCAGCCACATCAAACAAATCACACTGCAATTTTGTAATGACTAACCTACAGACTTTTTGGAATGATAGCGAGGTACCGAAGTCACGTAGGATCCCAGATGATGATACCGAGGAGTGTGAGAGTTTGTTCAAAAAACACACTCGAACTTCGGAGGGCAACTTCGTGGTGGACATACCTCTTAAGGCATCACCGACGTTGTTAGGACAATCGAGACCAGTAGTTTATAAAAGATTTAAAACCCTAGAGTCAAAATTCCTAAAAGATCCAAGCTATAAGAAACAATATGTCGAGTTTATGCAGGAATTTGAGTACGCCGGACACATGAATCTAAGAAATATAATAAACGTTAGTGAAAGGTGTAACTATTTACCACACCATGCAGTAGTGAACACACACAAAACCACCACACCGTTGAGAGTAGTTTTTGACGGCTCATTCCCTACCAGTACCGGAATCTCACTTAATGACCTACAATATAAGGGTACAATACATCAAGATGAACTAATTAACATCGTTTTACGATTTCGCAAACATAAGTTTGTAATATGTGCTGACATTGAAAAAATGTATCGAAAAATATTTATTGACCCAAATCAACAATATTTAACCTCTATTCTGTGGAGAGAGGACCCAACACACCCACTACTCACCTACACCCTCACAACATTAAGTTTTGGGTTAAAGAGCGCACCGTACCTTGCAACGCGGTGCCTCTTGCAGTTGGCCGAGGAGAACCGGGTTCGGTACCCCAAGGCTGCTGCCGCTATAACCACCGAGTTCTACATGGACGATTTTCTTTTCGGTGGAGATGAGGAAGGGGAAGTCATCAAAACTGCAACACAAGTAGCCACCATACTACGTGGCGGCAACTTTAACCTACGCAAGTGGAAGTCTAACTCACAACGAATACTACAAGCCATAACCGATGATGCTAGTTTACAAACACAACTACACAACCCTAACATACCAGCACAAACCACACAAAAAATACTTGGGTTAGCATGGAACACCTGCAGCGATGACCTACACTATTCAGTTAAAACCGAACCATTACCAGAAACTTTAACCAAAAGAAAAATCCTTTCCATAGCCAGTGAGATATTCGACCCCCTGGGAGTACTCGCTCCGCTTCTAATAATCGCTAAGGTTTATATACAACAACTGTGGAAAACAAAAATTTCTTGGGATGAAAGATTGCCCCCATCTCTCTATAATCAATGGCAGACCTTCTACAATAACCTAAAACTACTTAACTTGATAACTATACCGAGGTGCACTTTAATTGACAATCATACAATAGTGGAATTACATGGATTCTCTGATAGTTCAATGACCGCTTACGGATCAGCTGTTTATATAAGATCAGTAGATAGTGAGAATAACATATTGGTACGCCTCCTGTGCGCCAAATCTAGGGTGGCAAAGCAGGAGACCATCCCCAGACTAGAGTTGAGAGCGGCGCTGTTACTTGCAAACCTATATAATACAGTAATCAGTGCCCTTAAGATTAAATTTACAAACAAATATCTTTGGTCTGATTCCAGCATCGTTCTAGCATGGATAAATACACCTAAGGATAAGCTGAAGCCATTTGTATGTAATCGTGTTTCCGAAATACAGATACGGACAGACCCAAGGGATTGGCACTGGATCGCTTCGGGTGACAATCCTGCGGACCTGATCTCGCGAGGTATGCACATTGACAAATTATCAAACAACAAGTTATGGTGGAATGGACCCGCATGGCTCTCTCAACAGAGATGTCAGTGGCCATCCCAACAAATACCCACCATAATATTTCCATTACCAGAAATAAAGGGCGAAGCTGTGTGCTGTTCTACCACAATAAATACAAAGGACAACGACTTACTGACCGACATTCTTGAAAAATACTCATGCGCGGACAAACTAGTTCGTGTTCTAGCCTACTCAATTCGATTTCTCACAAACACTAAGTCTAAAAATAACAAACAAATAGGTCCATTGACTGTAGAAGAATTGAATAGTGCACGCTCCATCCTATTCCAATTAGCACAAAAACAATCATTCCCCACCGAATACAGTAGATTATCAAATAAAAAACCTATCCCACAGACATCTAACATTTTATGTTTAAACCCCTACATGGAAAACGGTGTTATCCGAGTGGGTGGTCGTCTAAACCAATCACTATATATACACGATAAAAAACACCCTGTGGTGTTGCACCACGATCACCCTCTAACCAAATTAATGTTTCAAACAGAACACAAAAGGTTGCTTCACGCTGGGCCTCAATTACTACTCTCAACGCTTAGGGAAAGAATTTGGCCCACTCATGGCAAGACCTTAGCCGCAAGGGTGGTGCGTGAATGTGTGACTTGCTTCAGGGCAAAACCAAATACCTATAAACCCATTATGGGCGACCTACCGACCGCGAGAGTAACACCGTCACCCCCTTTCATGATAACCAGTATTGATTACGCAGGTCCCTTCTTAATTAGAAACTTTAGAGGACGTGGTTGCAAGACTTCGAAATGCTATATTGCAATGTTTGTATGCTTCTCTACCAAAGCAATTCACATAGAGCTGGTTTCAGATTTGGAATCCCAAACCTTCCTGGCAGCGCTGCGGAGGTTTGTAGCCCGCAGAGGTAAACCCAAGGAACTGGTGAGTGATAATGGTACCACCTTTCATGGTGCCAACAAGGAATTATCTGAATTATACCGATTTCTCTCGCAAACCTCTGAAGAGGTGATGGCTTCATGTGCGAATGAGGGCATTAAATGGAGGTTTGCGCCAGTGTACACCCCTCACATGGTGGGACTCCACGAGGCCGCCATCAAAAGTTGCAAATATCATTTAAAAAGAATCCTAGCCCAAGCATTGTTAACCTATGAAGAATTTTCGACCATACTAATACAAGTGGAAGGAATTTTAAACTCACGCCCCCTATGTTCATTACCAAGTAGTACCGATGGTACCGATTTCCCAGTCCTAACGCCGGCTCACTTCTTGATAGGTAGGTCGATGACAGCATTACCTGATTATGAATACAATAATATACCTCTCAACAGACTGACCCATCTCCAACAACTACAGCAAATCCAACAAGACTTTTGGCGGAGTTGGTCCAGAGACTACATAGGTGGTCTTCAGCAACGAACCAAGTGGAGGAGCTGCAAGGGGCCCGGTCTCGCAACAGGCACCGTGGTACTAATCAAGGATCATCGAACCCCTACCTGCCAGTGGAAAATGGGACGTATCATCAAGACCCATGACGGCGCTGACGGTGTGACAAGAGTGGCAACCGTTCAAACTGCAAAGGGACCCATAAAACGGGCTTTCAACAATTTGTGTCCATTACCAATAACCTAAATTGCCCTGCTACGGGCGTCAGTAAATTCTGTAGAGTCTGTATAAACTTAGTACAAGTACTAATAACTAGTTTAGTAATACTGGTGTATCTAGTGGAGATGTGCCACGAGTGGCACACCTCCGAACCCAAGACGTCCATTCAGGGCGTCGTAGGGCTAGTACATACTTACTTAATTTTTAAATCTTAATCTAATTTGCATGACTCATGTAAACTATTATTCTAATGTGAACCTATATAACTATTTGGTATATTTACCAGTTGCATTCTTTCTGTGTAAAACTAACGTTCTAATGTGAACCTATATAACTATTTGGTATATTTACCAGTTGCATTCTTTGTGTGTAAACTAATGTTCTAATGTGTACCTATATAACTATTTGGTATATTTACCAGTTGCATTCTCTCTGTGTAAAACTAATATTCTAATGTGTACCTATAAAACTATTTGGTATATTTACCAGTTGCATTCTCTCTGTGTAAAACTAATATTCTAATGTGTACCTATAAAACTATTTGGTATATTTACCAGTTGCATTTTTTCTGTGAAAACTAATATTCTAACGTGTACCTATACAACTATTTGGTATATTTACCAGTTGCATTCTTTCTGTGTAAAACTAACGTTCTAATGTGAACCTATATAACTATTTGGTATATTTACCAGTTGCATTCTCTCTGTGTAAAACTAATATTCTAATGTGTACCTATAAAACTATTTGGTATATTTACCAGTTGCATTTTTCTGTGAAACTAATATTCTAACGTGTACCTATATAATATTTGGTATATTTACCAGTTGCATTTTTTCCGTGTAAACTAATGTTCTGATGTGTACAGTGTACCTATATAACTAGCTAGTATACATATTAAGTTAATTTTAAATTTGCATGTCTCGCGTTAACATTGTAAACAATGCTCTAATGCATATATATAACTATTTGGTTAATCTACCATCTGCATGTTCTTGCCTAACAAATATTCCAACGTGTGCCTATGTAACTAATTGTTAATGTTGGAAGATTAACCTGCATTTTTCGTGTTCATAAGGTTCTAGCGTGAGCCTATGTATAGCTATCTCATTGAAATGTTTGATTATAGTCTCCCATTTGTTGGAAAAATATGTAGTAACTATGTATCTAGTAATATCAAACGTGTACCTCTAACCAATTTACGCGAACAGGTCGGGACAATTGTCTTATGATATGCAACTGCCTATATAGTATTTAATATATATATACCTAGTATATAATTGCATCTATACCTAAATTGAAATTAATTCTGAATATCGTTGGGCATACTACATTTGACCTATTTTTGCACTCATAACGTAATTTCCCTCAACTCTAGATATCGTTTGGAATTGTAACTTGTGACTTAGCCAGCATAAAGATAACATACTGTAGAATCAACACTACTAATCCATATAACATGTAATTTAACATTTAAATTATTTCCTAGGCGGGCAGTATGTTAACACAGCGACATCTAGTGGCAATAGGGGGGAACTATTGGGCATCAGTTGCGCAAGTTGCGAACTAGATGGCGCTGACAGTGACGGTAATTGAGGCGTCCATTTTATTATATGTATTGATGACAAGTCCTGTTATATGTGCACACCGAGCAGCCATGTACCTAAGATAGATAATCAATTTTTCCAATAAAGTGAAATTGTGTCAAAATCCTCGTTACTTTCATTAAAATAGACCACGAGCCAACAATAGCGAACATTCGTTGTTTACATAAAATTAACTTTTCATATAAAATAAGTAGCAGATAAATACACCATACATTGGTAAATAATCATCATCACTAAAGATTCCCGGCAATAGTAATTGAAATAGTCAGTACAATGGCATTCAAATCAAATTTCACATCGCTTCCAAAAGCGGAACTTGCATATGAAGTCAAGATCCGGGGAGAGGAACCTGGTTCAACGGTGGCAGCCCTCAGGCAACAAATTAAAAAATTAAATGAATGCAGATAACGGTAAAGGCCGTAACACACTGCATTAAAATGCATTCACTAATAGTTTATATAGTACATCAGTACAGTTACACAATAGGTTTTGATAATGGTTTTTTTTGGGAAAATATAAGGGTGTTAGCACACCGCAATATAAGATTAATGCCTAGGTGGCACATATAGGTACCACATTTCGTGTCATGTTACACGTATACATATTATCATACGGAAGTTCACAATTACAATTACATAATAAATAAGTAGTATATGGTCATCACACATTCATCACACTTGTCTTCACACACAATTCCCAACACTCAATAAGCAGTTTTTTTTTTTTTGTGTTTGTTTACATAGTGACACTTGCATTTCATGGTGTGTGACCCCCAAAGGCGGAAGTGGGGGGCAAACTAGCTACAGGCGAGTCACTTTCGTAGATTAGAGAGAGTGACTCAAATGTCCTAAGTTTTGATCCCGACCAAGGCTGACGGGTGGTTGTATGGCATGGAATGTAGTGTGACACTGGCCTTAGATGCAACGATGAATGGCACGTTTGCATCAGCACGATTGCGTCAGCGGCTTGCGCGCGAGCAGGATAGAGCTTGCACAGGGGAGATTTCATACGTACATACATACACATTATTTATTTAAATACATTTTACACTGACATGGTGGCAAACAAGGGCACCATATTTTGTTTAGATATTTGGCATAATGGCCAAAGATCAATGATCTTCGTTATTTATCAAGGTTGACATAATAGTCATAGTCAACATTCTACGGCTAAGATTGCGAATAAGCACTTAGCTCTTGTTATTGCTACTAAGATTGCAAATAAGCACTTAGTTTTTTTATGTTATTTTGTCAAAGGGCTAAATAGCCTAGCAATTAGTTAGGGACACTACACACTACACACGACATACAATAACTACATATGACAACGTGACAAACACATGCCGTGTTCGTCATGGGGACATAGGGGTTAATTAGCATCACGAAGGATTCTGCAAGTAAATTATTTCTATCACTTTTCTGTTTCTTGGTTTAGTTGGGAGTTTTCTGTTAGTTGGAAGCATGAGTCTATCCCTAACAGAGTTCGTCGTTTACTGTTAGTTGGCAGCATGGTCTTGCCCTAACAGAATTATGGTGTAGGTTTGTTACTGTTACGAGGAAGCATGAGGCTTACCCGAACAGAATTATGGTACTGTTATTTGGCAGCATTTGTCTTGCCCTAACAGTCGTAGGTGTAGTTCACCGTTATGTTTATTTTCGTCATATGGCTACTCCTACCACTCGGAAGCTAGAGGCTTGCCCTGGGGGATAGTCCATCCTATGATTCGGAAGTGTTACACTAGCCCTAGTAGGATGTTCTTCTCTGGGACGGTTGTATAAATCCCAGCCTTCAGCAAAAAGCCTTATTATACACACCCCACTTTCAGGCGGTGCGTATTACCTGAACCTTCAACCCAAAGCCTCAAATACGTCTTTTCTCTTTCTGTCCCATAAGATCCTTCAGAATCACCTAAATACATCCTGCGAGTTGGTTTCATTAAAGTTAAGGCCGACTCTTCGCTACACCCAGCATCACCTCATACACACAACACACTAACATACACACACACATAGACGAGTAGTAGGTATTATGTTAGGGGCGTTCGAGGACGAACGCAGCATTTGACGCGTTAGGGTACGTCAAACGCTCACCGGGGAGGGGGAGTATGTAACGTTGTGGAACAACGGGTGCAAATAGGGGTTCAACATTAGGGGTTTTAAAATGAAAACTTAGATTAATAAAAGAAAGCGCCATCTACCGAGTTAGTGTCGCAACGGCGGAAGCCTCATTCGTATTTAAAAAGCGGTCTTGACGTTTAGTAGTTTCGAGTGGTGCCGCTAGAGGCGCTGTACAAAAATATAAAAACGACCGCGCGCGAATTTCGAAGCCCCCATTACTCATATAATGTAAAGTCACTAGTCGCGAAGGCGTAGGTGCATCAGAGTATAATTTCAAAGTGAAAAAATATTGTTAGGAGCCAGGTGCTCCCAAGGTGATCAGCGTTTTAGCTGCGAGCGTCAATAACCCCATCTTTGGGTGAGTCAAATTAATTATAATGAATCTAGATTTTTAAAACAGTGAAAATTAACGGCTGTTGGTCAACCCTGTTATGGGAGGGTAGATTAAAGGGGTGTGAAAAAATCTCTTTGTAAAAGTAGAATATCAGCAAACATTGTGAGACCCCCGATTCCTGTTATGGTTTAACAGGGACCGGCTGTCTGAGCAATGGGCGGAAAAAAAGGGTTCCAGCTAACCCGTCATCTGGAACATTCCAGGGTTCACCCTACGGGTTCGAAGAAACCATCCACCCTACGGGTTGTCAGCATCCACCCTACGGGCTATAGAAGTCCACCTTTCGGGTGCCACGAAGGTGAAGACGCACCCTCGAGTCTACGAGCGATCATCCACCCTACGGGTTGAGAACACCGTGCCAGCCCAAGTTGTGGACGGCACGGCTACGTCGCGGACTGCATCAGCCTTGAGAACTACTAAGATAAGTCGGAACCCTGCGAAGGCCTTCGGAGATCGAACTTGCTGCTCGAAACACCCACGACCCCCAAGTGCTAAATTTCAATAAATCATTAATTATTTACAGTTCAAATTCAATCTTTTCTTTTCTCTCTCTCTTCTGAAAGCCTCAGCCTTTCACTGTCGCGAACATCTCTCCCGCCGTGCAGCAGAGTGGCTCGGCGGTTTCACGATGCTGCAGTCTTCGGTGAGCGGCTATTTCGGTAGTGGGACGATCTTCTTTGCGGGCCGTTTCAACAAGCCCGCGGTGGTCTGCACCTCGACGGTCCGGATCTGGGAGTCGGCGCCGGGGTAGACAGCGGCGACCCGCCCCCGCGGCCATGTGTTGCGGGGCAGGTTGCCGTCAGCGATAAGGACGGGGTCGCCGACCTCGATCGGCGCACCGCACCCGCGGGGCTCCCGCCGGTGCTGCAGCTCGGGTAGGTACTCACGTACCCAGTGGCGCCAGAACATGTCAGCAAGCGCTTGCGCCCGCCGCCAGTGTTTCTTGCTGTCGGTGTCGGATGCGGTGAACTCCCCCAGTGATGGGAGTCGAGACGAGCCACCGAACAGTATGTGATTCGGGGTCAGTGACTCGTCGTCTTCGGCGTTCACGGAGACGTGCGTGAGTGGGCGGCTGTTAACTGTGTACTCCACCTCACACAGTAGCGTTGACAGGACTTCTTCGTGGGGGTGACGGTCGTGTAGGACGGTGTAGAGTGCCGTCTTACAGCACCGTACCAGTCTCTCCCATGCCCCCCCCATAAAGGGAGCGCTCGGCGTTATGTAGCGCCAGGCGATGCCGCGTCGGTTGGCTTCTTGAGATACGGCTTCCCGCATCTCTCTGTCGGCGCCGTGCATGTTGGTGCCGTTGTCACTGTAGATTTCGGAGGGGCACCCACGGCGCGCTGCGAATCTTCGAAGGGCGAGTATAGCCGAGTCAGAGCTCAGGCTAGCGGCGATCTCGAGGTGTACGGCTCGGGATGTGAGGCACGTGAATAGCGCCACGTACCGCTTCTGGTGCTGTTTCCCGACGGTGACGGAAAGTGGCCCGAAGTAGTCTAGCCCTGTAAAAGTAAATGGTCGGTTATGGTGGGCGAGGCGATTTCTTGGGTGATCGCCGGTCGCCGGTTCTGGAGGTTGTGCCTTGCGGATTCTGCACTGTAGGCACTCTGTGACGACCTTCTTCGTAGTGGGGCGTAAACGCACTACCCAGTAGTGTTGACGGACCTCGTTGACTATTGTTTCTGTACCGCTGTGATGTAGTCTTCGGTGCGTCCAGTCTATGTATAACTGAACGATTCTGTGGCCGCCGTCGAGTATGGGCGGTCTCTTTGACTGTTCAGACACACCTGCGGTGGCGGCTATACGACTGCGGAGTGTGACGACGTCGTCTCGGAGTTCTATTGTGAGCAAGCGTAGACAGCTGTTCGGTGTGACGCTCTCCCCCCTTCGGAGACTGTATAGCTCGGTGCTAAAAGATTCTTCTTGGACCGTCTTCGTGAGTAATTTTTCTGCGGCACGGAGATAGTCGGCGGTTAGCGGTACGTAGTTGCGGGAGCTAATGGTGGGATGAGGCGTAGCGGTCTTCCTGCGGCTTGCGTTTTCTTTATTTTTCGTACGACGCCAGTCCGGATCTGCTTGCGGGTTCTTGCGAGTCCTTTTGTAGGCGACGGTGAAACTCGTCTGTCTACATCTATCTATAAACTGTAGAACTCTGGCTGTAGCGTATAATAATCGTTCCCATCTAGAAAATCTAGACGGGTCGGGGATAGTTTCGGCGGTCCTCCTTAGGCGGCTAGTTTCTGTAACCGTGGTGACTCGTTCTTCACCGGTCGTTTCGTTGACGGGTGGTTTTTCGGTGGGCCATGTGGACGGATCTTCGTATAAGAAAGAGGGGCCGTTGAACCACTCGTGCTGCGAGTTGAAGTTGGCAGGGATGGCCCGGGTGGCTACGTCGGCGACGTTCATTTTCGTAGGCACCCAACGCCAGTCTTCAACCCGGCTGTGATCCTCTATCTCTGCTAATCGGTGTGCGACGAAAGGCTTGTACTGTCTTGACCCTCTTCTTATCCAGGACAACACGGTCTTGCTGTCGGTCCAATAAACGGCGGCTTCTGGCTTGGAACGGTGTTCTTCGATGACTGAGGCGGCTAGACGTGTCCCCATCACAGCGGCTTGTAGTTCAAGGCGGGGTATCGAGAGCACTTTCAGCGGAGCGACTCGCGCCTTAGCTAGGGCGAGCGAAACGTAAACTCGTCCGTCTGAGGTCATTGCCCTCCAGTACACCGCAGCTGCGTAGATAGTCTCGCTCGCGTCTGTGAACACATGTAACTGTAGAGATGTTGTATCACTGTAGCCAGGGTAGCATCTCGCGACCTTTACTGTTGCGAGATTAAGTAAATGCTGTATCCACACTGTCCACTGCTTAGCCAGACCTTCTTCTAGAGGTTGGTCCCATTCAGTGCCGAGTCTCCACGCTTCCTGTAGTAGCTGTTTAGCTCGAACTGTGACGACTGAAGCTAGTCCCAGGGGGTCGTATAACGACATCACTATCCGTAAGGCTTCCCTTTTGGTGGGTGACGCCTTCTCTATTAATTCGTGCGGGAGGCGGGCGAGCTTAAGGTTGAAGCTTAGTGTATCGGTGCCCGGGTCCCACATGAGACCGAGTATTTTCTCCTCGTGCCCTTTACTTGCTAGGCCCACGAGTTCAGTCTGATCGGTATTCGGTTCTAGGTTCTGTTTCACCACTACGGAGTTGGAGACCCATCTTCTCAAGTGGAAACACGCTTCTTCATGTGTTTCCCTGACGAGTGAAGCGACCCGTACCGCTTCCAACTCGTTCTCGAAGCTGTCGAGGTAGTCGTCCATGTAGTGGTTTTCTATTATGGCTTTCACTGCCTCCGGTCTGTCGGAGAGATGCCTTCTCGCGTTCCAATTCTTCGCGAAGATAGCGGTGCACGGAGAGCTTGCCGCGCCGAAAATTATAGACTTCATACGGTATTCTTGAGGCGCTCCTTCTCTTCTGTCCCCCCTCCAGAGGTAACGTAGCGCGTCCCTGTCTTCTTCTCGGACCCGTACCTGCATAAACATTTCAGTAATGTCAGCTGATACGGCGATGCGGTGACGTCGGAATCTCATTAAGACGCCCGGGAGTGATTGAAGAAGATCTGGGCCGGTGAGTAGGTAATCATTCAGCGATGACCCTCTGGACTTCGCGGCGGCGTCGTGTACGATGCGTAGCTTCTCCGGCTTGCTCGGATTGTAGACATCGAAGTGAGGCAGGTACCACGTTCTTCCCGGTTTAATTTGCTTCGGGGCTAATTCGGCATAACCCTTTTCTACTAGGGCATTCATCTGTTCGGAATACTTCGATTTCAATAACGGCTGTCTGTCTAGCTTCTTTTCTATTGACACAAGCCTTTTCATGGCGGTGTCGTAACTGTCGGGCATCGCGGCGTCTTCTTTATTCCATAGAAGCGCAGTCTCTATACGCCCATCGGTAGACTTCACTGTAGTCTCTTCTAAAATCTTTTCGGCTCGCACCTCGGGGTCACTGACCGGACGACGCGGATTAATCGTCAGGGACTCGAGGGCGAAGAACTCCTTCAGTTGATGCTCAATTTTTTCATCTACGGACACTATGTGGTTGACGAAATGTACCTGCTGCCCGAGTGCGCGCGCATGCGCACCGTGCAGCACCCAACCCAAGGGCGTGAGCGAAGCGACTGGTTGATGCCGGGGTCCTCTTCTGACTTCACTTGCCAGTAGGAGGTGCCAGTTGTCCTGGCCTATCAGCATCTTAGGTGTTCCTGTGCGGTATGTAAGTCGGTGATCGATGCCGGTGAGGTGCTTACAGCCGTCAATATCTTTACGGCTGACTGCCTGTGACGACAGGTGTAGCGCGGGAACGGTGCGTGGCTTGATAGGTACGTTATCCCCTTCGGTGTTTTTCAGTGAGATGCTGACACGACGCGAACTGGGTACCACGATCGACGTATTACCGATGGCACGTAGAGAGATGGAGTCAGTCTTCCCCTTCGCACCGATGTCGGCCGCCAAGTCTTCGTCGATGAGCGAGACCGTCGAGCCGTCGTCGAGAAGCGCGTAGGCAGGCACCTCTCCCGCCGGTCCGACCACTGTCACTGGTAGGATCTTGAGGAAGGCTTGACGGTTCGTGCGTAGAGAAGAGCTGGCGACGGTTTCTTCTGGGCGGGGCTCCTTCTGTTGACTCTTCTCATAGTGCAGAGTCTTGTGGTGTGTCGCGGAGCATCCGTTGACGCTACATCTGTTGGACTTACATGGATTGATGTGACGCGAGCGTAGGCACCGGAAGCATAGCGCGTGTTTCTTCGCCAACTGCCATCTGCCGTCGGAGTCTGCTCTTCTGTACGTGTCACATTCCGCTGGATAATGCCCGTACCGGTCACATATCTTGCACTTCACTTCTGTTCGCTCGGCTGTGGTAAACGTTCTGTGAGTGGTGCGTGTGCGGCTTGTTGTGTTGTTCTCTTCGCGGATGTTCTCCGCCGGGGCGAATGCACTACGTACGCAGGCACGTTCTGTAATAAACTCGCTAAACAAACACAAATCCGGCACTGACTTATATTTGTTTACGTACCTGCTATACCATTTCTCGCGTAGCACGCTCGGTAGTTTCTCACAGAGCGCTTGCAGAAGTTCGGCGTTGATGAGATAGTGCTGTTTCTTAAGGGCCTGGAGGGTGACGACACCGCTTCTAATCTTACCTGCGAAGTTGCACACGTCCCTAGGGGAGTCCTGGCAACGCGGTAAGGCTCGTAACTTCAATATCTCTGCTTGAGCGATGGCGTCCGGTCTTCCAAACTGCAATTCCAGATCCTTCACTATCTTATCTGGTTGAGCGTGGGCGATGAGTTCGGAGTTCACTGTTTCTAGGGCTTTACCCTTAAGGCTCCTTCGGAGCCTAGCTGTATTCTCCACATCGTTAGGAATTTCTTTGTGGTGTCGTATATAGCACGAAACGATAACCACTCGGTGTGCGCGCCGCCGAACGTCGGTAGGGTCATCACGGCTTTTGACGCCCCAGGATGCGGATACACTGTAGAGTCTTGTCTCTTATCGGCGAGCGCGGCTATCGCGGTCGGTAACTCGGTGATGAACGGCTTGAGCGCCCCGTCACCGTGTTCCTTCTGTTCGGACGGATGAAGGATCCTTGCCGATTCTTCTTTCCCCCCACGGGGGGTAACGGTGCCGGCGTCCAAGGCGCCGGCGTCGGAGGCCCGGAGGTGAACTGTTTCTTCCCCTTCTTCGAACGGGCGACGAATCTTTGGGTTTTCTGTCCCCCCACGGGGGGTTACGGTACCGGCGGCTAGAGCGCCGGCGTCGGAGGCCCGGAGGTGAACTGTATCATCCACCTCATCGAACGGGCGACGAATCTTCGGGTTTTCTGTCCCCCCACGGGGGGTTACGGTACCGGCGGCTAGAGCGCCGGCGTCGGAGGCCCGGAGGTGAACTGTATCATCCACCTCATCGAACGGGCGACGAATCTTCGCAGATTCTGTCCCCCCACGGGGGGTTACGGTACCGGCGGCTAGAGCGCCGGCGTCGGAGGCCCGGAGGTGAACTGTATCATCCACCTCATCGAACGGGCGACGAATCTTCGCAGATTCTTCTTTCCCCCCACGGGGGGTAACGGCACCGGCGCCCATGGCGCCGGATTTCTTCGGTGCTCGTTCGAGCCACGAACGGACGAAACTTGCCCGCGACTGCGCATCTTCTTGGTAGTCGTCGGATTCGTCTTCGGAGTCTTCACACTGAATTTTCTGGAACTCTACCTCTGCTAGCTCCAGACGGATGCGTAATATTTCTTCACGCGCCTTGAGTTCCCTCTTAGCGCGTGTAGAGGTTGTACGCGCGGTGCGCGTCCGGACATGACGCGCGGTTACGGTGGGGGCCGCCCCGGAGTCCCCTTCTTGCTCGGGTGGCGGTGCGGTTGGGCGGGCCCCTTCGGATTGCTGCTCTGTCAGCGGGACAGGCAGCGCGACGGTGGCGTCTGACGGTGAACGCGGCGGTTCTACGTGACGCACAGGCGCCTCCACTACACGCACTTCGACGGCGTCGGATCTTCCTCTCGAGCGCGTCACTGGCATCTTGATGCTGGTAGAACTGGGTGGATCCGGCTCTCGAAGGACCAGAAGATGTACCGGACGCTCGTGCACGGAACGCTCTCACGTCCGGTACTTGGGGGTGACGGGATGCGGAGGTGGCGCACGGCTGGGCTTTTGTACCCGGTCGCGTGCCCGGCAGGTTCAGGCTCCGACCCAGTTCTACTATCTGCGGCGAAGTCTGCAGTAAGTACTTGATCAGGGTACTTACCTGGATTGCCGATCGATACCTTGTGGCGAGGATGAAGAATGAAACAAATATTACGAAGGTACGTGCGGTGGAGGAGCTCTATACGTAACGCGGGCTAAACTGTTGCTATATGGACGCGGACTAACTGTTCGTACACGGACACGGGTAAAATAATACTTGTTCAAAACGCGAGACAGAACGGTACGGAGTGGGATGGACGTCGACAGCCCTCTGGTCCCACTAGGTCTTCTGTCTCCCCCGTGCCCGTAGCCCGTCAACCGTTAACTATTTACTGTTTTCACTATTCACGTTCACCGTAGATTTACCGCAGCTAAGTATAAAAAACTGTTCGCTAAGGTACTTCGAAACTTTACCTTAACGAGAACCGTGTAGAGCTCCCCAAATCTGTCGCAAATTTTATTATATTTTCGGTATCATACACCCATAAAAGCTGTTGCAGCTAAGTATACAAACATGTTACAAACATGGTGAAAACTGGTAATGGAGTGCTAATCCAATACCTTTCTGAAACTGTAACTAGTATCATTGTGACAAGTCTAGATTTCTTAGTAGTCAAAGAAACATGTACGACTCTATACAAATTTGGGCGTCCTATACCCATTATTTGAATTTTATTACAAATCTAGACACTGTAGGGTATAGGAACGCTTCGAAACTGTTAAATCACTATAGTTTAAACAGCTTTAAACAATTCAAAACATTCTAGACTCTATAACTAGGTATCTAGGCTCAAGAAAACATGTTATCAATAAAACAAAACGACGAATAAAAACACGGTAAAAATCTATTAAAACTGTATACTAAAGCCACGCAATAAATTATGAAACTATAAAGATTGTTTTATTTACAATTCCAGTGTCCCTAAGTCCTATCTGGGTACTCACATGAGTCCTAGGCTGCCTAATTCGACATTTAAACACTATTTTGACTTAAATTGTCTCTAATCACTTTGAACACTGTTTTTTAGGCACTATATCGACTTTAGGAACACTAGGTTAGCACTTAGATCACAGCACAAGCACTAGAAGTCTGTTTTTCACGAGGCTGTCGCGAACACTAAGCCTTGGTGGAACCCGGAAATTTCAAAAGCTGTAGCAGAAAGAAGACTAGCTCTTAAACAACTTAGAAAATCACGCTCGGTAGAAAATTATGTTAAATACAGAGAGAAAGTGATAAGTGCACGGATATTAATTAAAAAAGCTAAAACTAATTCATGGCAACAGTTCTGTGACAGCATCGATTCCAATATGTCTGCTTGCTTGGTTTGGAGAAAACTAAGATGGCTGAAGGGATATCGAAGTCCTAGAAACTACTTACAGGAAAGCACAGCAGCCTCATTTATAAAGGAGCTCTCGCCTGATAGCGTGTCGCTTCAACCCTACCAGTTTAATATAGATCAGTCTAACGCGAGTAATTTTACCATGGCAGAACTTAATTTGATTCTCAAAAGAACCGATACGTCAGCAGGTTTAGATAATATTACATATTCGATGATTGATCACTTACCTCGTAACGCTAAACACTTTCTTTTAGACATATTTAATAGGATATATAAAAGTGGCGATCTTCCAGAACAGTGGCGTTATATAAGAATAATAGCTATTCCAAAAAGAAATACTGAAGTACTTAAACATCGTCCTATCTCCCTGATTAACTGCCTTTGTAAAACTTTCAACTTAATGGTCACTCGTCGCCTAGAACATCACTTTGAAAGCAACACATTATTCCATAATAGTACTACAGGATTTCGACGCGGTTATTCTTGCCGGGACAACTTATGTAGGTTTATCATTGACGCTGAAACAGCCTTTGTGAACAAAGAATATGTACTGTGTGCTTACGGAGATATTAACAACGCCTATAACAATGTGGCTATAGAATCTCTTATAACCCATCTAGTGGGATTTAATGTCGATACCTTACTGTGCAGATATATAAGAGAATTTCTCAAGGAACGTATTTTGATATATAGACTGCGGGATGGCAAAGAAATCACTAGAATATGCAGACAGGGCCTGGCTCAAGGGGACCCAATGTCACCCATATTATTTAATATTGTTACTGTTAAGCTTTGCAACACACTTGTCAACACTGTTAAGATATCTCAGTACGCCGACGACTTCGCCTTGTACTGTATTAGCCAAAACATCAACTTATGCGCGGAAGTCATACAGTCAAGTCTAAACACATTTAAAACACTTTTAGATGAAGTAGGTCTAGAAATATCCCCGACCAAGACCAAACTCTGCATTTTGACTAGAAAATACAAAATTCCGCGTGTTGAGGTAAAAATAAATGATAACAATATTGAAATTTTGAATTGCGTGAAATTTTTAGGGATTTGGGTGGACGGTCGTCTTAACTGGACAAAACAAGTCACAGAAACCGCACAAAAATGTGTCGCTTACGTTAATATACTTAGTATTTTGGGTAGCTCTAAATGGGGTGTACATCCGGTTCAATTCCGACGACTTTATTTTGCACTGGTACGATCTAGGTTAGACTATGGAAGCATAATCTACGGTAATGCCAGTTCCAGATTACTTCAAAGATTGGATGTAGTTCAAAACCAATGTCTACGTCTTTGCGGCGGTTTTATAAAGGATACTCCTATTTATGCCATGGAGACTGAATTATGTATTCCACCTTTGAATTATAGACGAGCAATTTTGAGTGATAAGTATCTCCTGAAGCTCTCCTCCAGAAAATCTGAATTATTAATCAAACAATTGGATTACTTAGACAACAAATTAAAATCAGGTATTAATTATTGGCGCAGGAACCAAATTCCATTGCTGCTCCAAAGTTACAGAAAATACTCCAATCTACCTATGTATAAATTTGAACTGTTACCACAGTTTCAACTGCCGTACTATCTTAGAACACTTCCGTGGGACAACTTCATAGCAACAGGTATAGAATCCATAACAGAGTCTAAAACCAAATTTTCTATACACGAGCGTAAAGAACTTAGTGAACATATGATAAGGCAAGTTTACACAGATTACATTCAAATATACACGGATGGATCCAAAACTATGTACGGCTCTGGTTGCGCTTTCTACGATAAGGAGGCTGACTTCGGAGCTAAATTTAGCATTGATGAATCTTGTATACCGATTATGGGAATAGAATTGATGGCAATAAACGAGGCGGTTCAGTACTTAGCTTCGACCACTTATCCTAAAGCTGTCATTTTGACAGACTCTAAAAGTAGTTTACAACACTTGTTAGGGTGTGCTAAGGGCCTTAATGTTGGTAGGAAAGAAGCTTACCTCGTTATTAAATGTATCCTCAAATTGATACGTAGCGGGGTTGAAGTTCGTTTACAATGGATTCCTTCCCACTCAGGTATCAGTGGTAACGACAAGGCTGACTCATTGTCACTAGCGGCTGTACTCGACGGCATGCCCCTCGAAACTGAGCCTCATTATACAGACCATATCCCCAAAGTTAAAAGAGATAATCATTTGAAACTAAAGTCTCATTTCGAAGAATGCTCTCAAATTAAGGGCATATGGTACAGAACAATTGTAACTGAACCACCGCGAGTGCCCTGGTTCTCATCACTAGGCCTTAACAGGAGAGATTTAGTAGTATGTTTTAGAATTCGAACTTATCATATCCCGCTCAACAAATTTAACTTCACTATGCGAAAAAGAGAAGATCCAAACTGTACTCTATGTCAAAAGGAAGAAGACCTCCTCCACTTAGTTCTCGAGTGCAAAATCAACGAACAGTTGCGATCGAATCTATTAAAAGACACTCAGTGCTCCAGCGGGGAGTTCTTCTTTTTGTTTCATAACATTTTAAGTTCCAATTTTACTATTGAGCACAGTAACAAAATCATAATATTCATTGAACAGTCCTTAACTTTAAGACTAGATTATTATAAATCTATAGTTTAACTACACATATGCTCTTATGCTTTATTATTTTTGTTATATCATGTATGTGACCGAACTTTTGACTTACATAATTATTACTAAGTCTATTGATACTAACCCCAATGTAACTAATTTTAAGCCGACTTAATCATATGATGTACTAGGCTTATAAAATAAATAAGAATAAAAAAAATAAAAAAAAAAAAAAAAAACTGTTTTGAAATAAAACTAAAACATAAAAAATTCCAAGCCTCTTTAAGGATGAGTTAGGTGGAAATTTTTTATTAGAATTTGTAGGCTTACGATCGAAACTATTAGTATAAAATAGTATGACTGTGAAGTCAAAAAAGCTAAGGGTGTCAAAAAAGCTGTTGTAAAAGACTTAAAATTTGCTGACTATACCGACTTATTAATGTATGACAAAAAATTAAGAAAAAAGAACATATATTTCAAGTCTATAAAACATCAAATATTCACTCAAGAACAAAACAAAATAGCATTATCGAGAAAAGACGATAAACGTTTTGTTTTGAAGGACAACATATCGACTTTGGCTTGGGGTCATTATTCAATTATATAAAATTATAATTTATGTTATACGAACCTCCATCTAGGTGCATGGGAGTTATGCTAAGGCTGATTTTTTTAATATTTCAGTAGTTTTATAAAATAAAAATTTTGCATTGAACATTGTAAACTTAAGTTCTAAATCAACAGAATTGTTTTATTAAAAATATGTTTTTTTTTTATAAATGTGTAATACCTATATTTACCATTATGTACTGACTACCTAAATATATAAGAAACTAGCTGACCCGCGCAACTTCGTTTGCGCCACATGAGAGAGAGTATTCCCTGTTCCCGTCATGTTGCGTTTACTCCCGTAGCGTCTCGTCGAAGCTCTCAAAAGGAATAACTTTTCCCCGTTTTTGAAACATTTACTATTACTGCTCCGACTGCGACATGCGACATGCAATAGATGGACGAAAAAGTTTGGGGCGACGTAATTAAAGTTTTACTTTAAAAGTAAGTATATTAATAATCTAAGCGCACGGCAGTGCGCAGGCCAAATTCCAGCAACAGGCCGAGCGCATGCCGTACTCTATTTACACGAACCGCTTCGACCCACTTTTGACCCCCCTGTAGCTCAGTGCCTATTGCAAGTACAGAAATAAAATTGTACGTACGTATTCATATACTAGTAATGGGTGTCCCAGTAAGAGTGCACTTTTTCATTTTAATATAAAAAACATATTTTTTTGAGAGAGTTGTGATTTTTTTATTGAATTGTCAAGAAGACATGTTCCGATTAAGTATGGAACAAAATATCCGTCAAATGGCCTCCACGGCTCTGATGGCAGGCCATTACTCTATTCATGAAAATTTTCATGACTTTTTCACAGAGATGAGGCTGTATCGCACCGATGACTCGTTGGATCTCGGATTTGAGCTTAGGCATTGTTTCTGATTAATTCGCTTAAACCTGCGATTAGAGAAAACCCCAAAGAAAAAAATCGCAGTGCGTTAAAAATCTTGGTGGCCAGTTCACATCAGAATTTATTGAGATATTTTTTCCGGCAATCGTTGCTGCAATGGATTGTTGCATGCGCGGTGTAGCAGGTGGCGCCGCGCCGTCTTGCTGAAACCACATGCCGTCCGCACACAACGGAAACACAGGAGTCTTACTGTCCATTACCGACCCAGTTTCTTCATTTTTTTTGACAACTTTTCGAATGGTTTACACATTAGGTGCACTATCTCGACTGAAAATTGTTCGTAGTTTGCGAGCGGTCTCAGCATAACTTTCCAAATTTTTGCAATAAGTTTTCACAATTATTACGCGTTGTTCTTTCGAAAAGCGCTCCATTTTTATTAATCGGAACAAATAAATGTGTAAGCTGCCATATCTCAGAGTCGCCACTTGCACAAAAAAAAAATAGCACTAAATTTAAAAAGTGCGCTCTTATTGAGACACCCTTGACTTAGGCAGTGTACCAAATTTCATAGATGTAGTTTCAGTAGATCCTGAAATATGATCCTGTGAATATAGCTAATTTTGGCACTGACTGACTCACTCACTGACCGGTCATCAAAACCTCTAGGCCACTTCCTATTGTCCTAGCGTTATGAAATTTATCACACAGATCGGGTGTTATTATGTAGATTAACGAAAAATTGAGAAATTTAAGAAATCGGTCAAGTGTGAGTTGGAAAAGGGTTACAAAGTTTGTATAGGACCACAGGATTCCTCGGTCGGATCTTCTTCAAATTTTGCATAAATCATCTCTAACACAATTAATGGAAGATGTGTTTCGTATTTTATTGAAATTCATTCCAGAACATGGCTAAAAGGGGGTAACAATTGTTTTCTTCGGGGGGATTTGATTGGAATTTGTATCAATACTTCTTAGTGATGAGAGGACTCTTTTGATTTAATTTACTTTTTATTTATATACATGTCATGTTTAAAAACTCAATCAGATTTGAGAAAGATGTTGTCAATGTTTTGATTAATGTCAATCAAATACTCTATACATACAAATTATGGAAATGTCAAAACTGCACATTGAATATTTTGATTCATATTTGTGAAATATTTGGATCAAATCTGTCCAGTAGTTTAGAGATCAGCAAGCATTCTAAAGGATGACTCACGCTAGACCGTGCCTGGTCCGAGCCGAGTGTCGGCCGTACTACGGTTACCGAGCCGGTTGCGTTCACGACTGCTCGGGCGAAGCTCGGCGGCACTATATTCATGCAACGGGCCGTGGCCGAGCCAAGGCGGGACCATAGATTTATAATGCGAAAAATTCTAAATCTATGGGCGGGACCGACTTGTTTCCGAGCGTTTTCAGTAGTTCGGCTGTCACTCAGTTGCCGCTCGGTTTAACGCATAGATTTAGCGCGAAAAATTCTAAATCTATGGTTTAACGTGAGTTTGTTCAGACAAAATATATATATAATATTAGTTGACCTTGCTGCGGCCGGCATTCGGCTCGGACCCGGCACGGTGTAGCGTGAGTCATCCTTTTATTTTAAACATCTTACTAATATTATAAATGTTTAAGTTTGTGAGTGTGGATGTTTGTTACTCTTTCACGCTCAAACGGCACAACGAATCAGGCTGAAATTTGGTACAGAGATACATTATAGTCCGAAATAACACTTTTTATCCCATAGGAGAAGTAAAATTTCACGCTGACGTAGCCGCGAGCGCCATCTATCCAATACCTATGTACTTTAAACGTGTCATAAAAGTCACAACAATACCATAAATGCACATTTCAAAGAATGTCTATTATTACCATAAAAAAATGTAAAAATTGTTTTTAAGTAGGTAAGAAACCTATTGTTTTATCTTTTAACTAGCTGACCCTTGCAACTTTGTTTACGTCACATAAGGTCTATTAAATTAGAGGTATTTATTAATCATACTCATCAAGTAGCGTTGAATCTGTTGCTGTGCCCTGTGCCCTGTTTGCTTAATCAAAATAGAGCTTAAAGATTAAAGCTATTCCTCAGTATAGAGTTTTCCTCAGTATAAACAATTTATATACAAACACCGGCGTGTTAGAATTTTATTACATGTATTAATGTGGACGTAATGTGTATAAAATGACATCAATCAAATGTCATCAATATTCTGAAAAAGAAATTAAACATAGAGTTCACAAACTCTTTTGAAAATACATACTGTACCTACCTTAGAGGATCGTTATGAAGATAACAGGATAGTTAACCACCATCCATAGAAAATAGACGGTATAATGCTGAATACCGCAAAGAACAATCGGCGCGGCATAGTATGGGGACTATCCTGATATCCTGGAGGATTTAAATGATGCCGATGACCTGTGCCTGCTGAGGCACACACACGCCGTCATGCATGTCTGCAGGACAACGTGCAGGACAACGTGCAGGACAATGTGCAGGATGAGGCAGCGAATGGCTAGACTGAAATTAAAATCGACCGACACAGGAGATGTGGTGGAGGCACTAATTCACGTACCTCAGGAGTGTCGTGTCAGAAACTGATGGGATAGAAGAGTACCCTACATCATTTCGAGACTCGCCAAGGCTAGAACAACCTTCACACAGCTGCGCCCCGTAGGCAGTCGCGAAAATGGACACAAAGAGTGAAAATCAAAACAAATTAAACGTTTAAACTGTTCTGCTAACTGCTATACGGATGCGAGTCATGGAAGGTCACTAAAGACATTTCGCACCAGCTACAAGTCTTCGTCAACCGCTGCCTCCAAAGAATCCTCGGTATATACGGGCCCGAGAAAATCACCAACGTAAGCCTATTGGAACGCTGCAGTGAGACCCCTATCCACCAACAGATCAAACGTCGGAAGTGTAGCTGACACACGCTGCAAAGGGACCATGATCATATCATACCAAGGCAAGCCTTACTGAAACTACTGGTAGGGTTTCAAAAACTATTTAACTGTTCGATAGTAAGTACATTTATTGAGAATGGCTTAAGGCTACATAACATAATGCTAAGATTAATAGCAGCGGTGCAGCAATGAGAAATGTTGTTAATTTAATTATATATCTATGTAATAAATTTAATTATACAATTAATCAAGTGTCACGTTCTGCACGAAAACCTGCCAAGTTCTAATTGAGAAGTATCATTATTTTAGATATTTTTAACCAAGTAGGTACCTACGTATTTTCACAACTACACTATATTTTAAGTTGGGTGTATGGCAAAGTGAATTTCGGCCAGATGGACCGTTGACGTGAATGCGGTGGTGAGTAGTGGCTGGATTCGGAAGGCGGAGGTCTGAGTGTGGTGGCGAGTCTTGGGAATGGCAAATGTTTACCAGTGGATTAGGCTGTTGATGAAGATGATTATAATTGATTTTAAAGTGCATCTAAACTTGGCATTGGATAGGATTTCAACCCTTTTTTAGGCGAACAATTAGCCCATAGGAACTTGGCCTCCTTTTCAACAGGGATGTTTTTGGTGGGATCTATACCTACATATAATAAAACGGAAGTTTCTGTTTTTAATTTCAAATTAACAGTTTTTCATTAAATGTATAATATATGAGTATAAAAGGCACATAAAAGTTTACATTTTTTTTTGTCTGTCTGTCTGTTTGTTCCGGCTTATATTTAAAACGGTTGGACCGATTTTTACAGGCTTTCATTGGCAGATAGTTGATCTTATAAGGGGTAACTTAGACTATATTTTTCCGTATTCCCATGGGAACTGGAGCGAAAAACCCCGAGCGTCCGCTAGTTCTGAGATATAAATATTTTTCTATTCAATTTGATATGTAACATTATAACTGTATTATTAGATCATCACTTCGAACAAGTAAGAACACGCATATTGCAGTAAAAAATGTAAACTGCTAGATTAGCATAATTTCAAGTGTAGACATGAAACCAAGGCTATAAAACTTACACATAATATACCATATCCTTTTAAAAATACGGTTGCTTTTATTCTAATCACTAGCTGTTGCTGGTTTCTTAGCACATAAATGCATCGTTGCAATTTAAAGGTCTCACTGTCTGCCTTCCCGCGCGATTTATGTGATGTAGTAATATTTAATTTCATTACGAAATAGTTCTTGTAGCGTGTAGTTGTCGCGTTTAATAAGTAAATAAATATAATCATGGAGTCTGTAATGGTAAGTAAATTTTTACCACTTATTATCTGTTCTATTTCACTATCGAGTATGCGTTAATGCTTTTATTATTATAGTGATAGTTTAATGTTTTTCTGTTTTGTTTTAGGTTTCCGATTCAGAAGAAGTTGAATTTGGCGTTTATGCTCAGGATCCGTACGCAGAATTTAATGAGATGCTACGCCAGCGAGAACGGGAGGTTGCTAGCGATCGCCAGCCGCAGCAGAGGGAAACTGCTAAAAAACGATGTCGTCGAGAAAAAACGAAGTCCAAACTACAGCCACAATCTTATGTGATGGCTCGTGTAGGACGAGGTATAAGACTAATTAAAATTGCAGTTATAGACCTATGTGCAGAAACTAGTGACAGTGACAGCAGTGATAACATAGTTTTAGATGTGCAGTATATAGTTCAAGATGCCGCGGACAATATTATGGACGAAACTGAACTACTATACTAGATATTGGTTTTTAATTCAAATCATAATGAACTCACCAGTGAGAACAGTGTAGTGACAGTGCTAAATGTGTAATACGTGGTAAACAGTCTTGATGAGTATTATAATTAAGAGTAGTTATTATCTAATTTTAGGTAAGCTTTTTATGATATAATTAATTATATTGTTATAATTGTAAATATCAATATGTATTCATTATTACTTATAATAAATATAATCCATAATTTAAGTTAAATGTTGATATTATAATTATAATTATAGTGTATTTACAATTATAGTTATAATTATAGTGTATATGTGTAAAATAAAAAACAATAACATCTAACTCGGTAAAAGGATGATATATACATATATATAATAAATGTACGTTATTAAATTTGACAATTAGTTAGTGTGCTTGTTAAGATGACATTAAGTATTGGCGATAGGGTGCAAATAATAATAATAGAAAAGCGATTGTATGGTCTTCATGTCGCAAAAATTTTTAACCATGAGCAGTTTAGTGCGATCTTAATACCTTGTCATAGAGCAAATGGTCGAAGCTCTATATTTCACTTTGAAGGGCGAATATTATGGGCTCGGGTAATTAGACTTAACGATAAATTTGTTGACCTTGTAGAAGAAAGCTAATTATTAAATTTATATAATATATCGTGAATGCATTACTATTGTATTGTACGTTAATTTTAGAAATCGTGTAAGCGCAATTTGTTTATTCCATTTACTTACCTCATGCTGCCTACACGGCTCATTTGTGTACAAGTCAAAACTTGTTCAATGATATTTATGGGTGTTTTGAAATGTTACTATTATTATATTTATATTTTATTGTATTTTCGAGTTCGAGGATTTAAATAAACACGAATGTTAAAGCAAAATGAGTTTTATTTACTAAAAAAATAATTTAAATAACACAGGTATTTTCAATGAGCCATTTTTTTATACAATTCACATGTTTCAGCGCACAGGCTTTATTATGATTTACACAGCTCAATTCATAATCCTTACAATAAATATTAACCAGTTTTGAAATATTAGGACATTCATTATCTTCTAGATTTATCACTGTGCAGTTGGAGCACATATCATGAATCCATTTAGTTTTCTCTAAGCCTTTAGTCAAAATTATCATGTTTCTAAAATATGGAATGATTATTCGTTTGAATTCACGATAGTCAAAATATCCTTCATTCCAATATATTCCTCGATTTGCTTGTAACCATCTTACTTGTTTTTTTTCCTGATTTGATAATGTATGGTGATTTAACTAAAAACAATAACGTGTACTCTTGTGTTGCAATAGCTAATTCCTTGACGATAAAATTATTTTTATTGTCCTTGAATCCTTGAACGTCGACGATTATAGTGCTTGAATTCATCTCTTTTTTACAATACTAGTTAATGGTTTATACTCAACAATGCAGTCGTTGAGAATCAAGCAATAAGCCGATGTTTGATCGGGAAAAGATGATTCGCTTTCAATTTCTACTCTCACGTCAACTACTGCCCCCGTTTTTAAGTTATCGCCCTGTCTGGAGCAGTCTATAATATACAGAGGTGCTTTATCCTTAAATTCGTCTAAGGTAAGGATAGGTTCAGATTGACGTCCATAATACGAATGTTGAAATCTAGCATATTGCTCATTATATTAAAGCAAAAGAATTTGATCAAAAACCTTGTGTCAAAGTTTTCATATGGGTATAGTAACATTGATATAGATAAGACTAGATGACTAACGAACGCGCCAACATCAAGCCTACCTAACGTAAGCCCACAGGCTTAGGTGAGCCAAACGTCAGTTCAGTCTGACGCCGTTACGCCAATCGTACGTACAAATTGAACCGGGCGACAAAATGGGCAAATACACAGTAAAAGATTGCAATTCTAAAACATAAAAACACAATTAGTCATGTAGAATTACATTTTGCACGTAATTATACTATTTACGCATTGATATCAGCGTAAATACCGCTATAATCGAATTTTGAAAATAAAATTTGTGATTGCCATTCAGTGTTACCACTAAAATATCGGTTTGGTTTACCCACAACAGTGGGAGAATTAGTAATTAATTACCTATGTAAGATACATTAATAATATTACCCGACTAAGGCAGGGTTATGATTTTGACAGGCTATATACGTATGTCTGTATGTTCATGTATTCCCTCAGAGCTCCTCAACTAGGTACTTATTAGAACTGGACTAATGAGATATTGTTAGAAGCGCCTTGACGTTAGACTGGTTTTTTTAACTGGACTGGACTGGACTGGAGTTTTATATCGTGTCACTGAATTTAATGGTGCGCCCTCTAGCGGCCATAAAGTACTGTGTTAAAATTAATTTAAGAAAAAAATATCCTTTTTGGTATTAAATGAAAGGGTCAGAAGTTTTGTAAGAAGTGCCTTTTTAATGGTCTATATAGAATACTAGCGGACGTCACGCGGTTTCAGCCTCGTAGTTCCCGTTCCCGTGCGAATACGGGAATAAAATATAGCCTATGTTCACCCGGAAGAGTGTAGCTTCCCAACAGTGAAATATTTTTTTAAATCGGTCCAGTAGTTTCGGAGAGAGTTTGTTTAGTACACCGGGAACCAACCCTAAAGAAGCGGGATAGGACCCCTATGCGAGACGGCAGTGTTAGCCAAGGTCTATCGGGATGCGATGCGATATGGTTACGCCTTTATCCCCGAAGAGGTAGGCAGAGGCATATTATATGCCCAAAATTCACCTTTTTTATAAGAATATAACCCACGTCATATGTGGTGAGACGTACTGCCACTGCCGTATTGAGATGGACAGGCACAGGTTGTGACAGCCTGCTGTTGAATTTTTTAACCTTGGTCAAGTCCTTCAACTTGGCTTAACGACTGCCATCTTACTGGCAACCGGGACCAACAGCTTAAAGTGCCTTCCGAAGCACGGAAACGTCGGATACGCTCAAATAAATGCCAGCCGGGACACCCTTCGTAGGCAGTAGCAGGGCGCAGTGTGGTTTTAGTCAGTAGGCATTCGCAATAGCATCCATGCGTAACTTCAAACGTAAAAGAGAGAAACCCATCTTAAGGTAGAGAAATTTCTAAAATGGACACCTGAGAAGATTTATATCTACCGTTGATTAATGGCACTTGGTGAAACTTGCTGCACATATTGCAAACAAAACCGGTCAGGTGTGAGTCGGATTCGCGCACGGAGGGGTAAACGCAAGACTCTATGAACGAGACATGAGGCTTTGCCGTCCGTCTGTCTGTTAGTCACGAGGCTGTATCGCAGGAACCGTGGTAGATAGAGCAATTTTTTTCACAGGTGATGTATGTTTCTGCCGCCATAACAAAAAATACCTACTAAAATCCGAAAAAGACCCCACACAACAAACGTAAATTGCTGTTTTTGTATGGGACCCTCTGTGTATTCGACTCGCACTTGGCTGTTTTTTTTTAAATATGAACACGTGAGTTTCGGTTTCAACCGAAATAAAATAATAAATGAAATAGGTACATAATAATTTTAAATTTGTTTAGTAATTCTATAATCATCGTGGGTAAAAATTTCATACAGTAGTCAACACTGGCCCACGTTCGTCATGTTTATGTTTTTGTCTTTGTCTAATCGCAGCGGCGGCGGTGTTCACCGTACGCGTGTGAATGAGACAGATATATATTTACCATCACTGCTTAAAAAGTTTCATAGTTGCGTCTTCTCAGCTCATAGGTAGCCGTGCTTTTGTCGAGACGCGATGTTCGTGCTTGCCTCTCTAATGATAATATATATAACTCTATGTATAGTAAGTTCAACTCATCTGTGCGCGCGGCACTATGTGTGGCTAAGCCTCGTCTAAACACAGTGACTTCGTGTGCGTGACATGAGGTACAGTGAAGTACAAAATACAAAAACACTTGTTTAACTAAAATAAAATCTCAATGGGTGAAATGTATGTTGTACATATTAATATGTATCGCTGTTTGAAGAATAAAATTGAGGAATTTTAGGATTCGCTGCTGTCTCCCAGGTTAATTATAAATTCAATCAAAATGTCGATAGTATTCTTCTTCTTTGGCGTGTCGACAAGTATAACGCCACAACTCTTCATCAATTTACTTAAACGTTCGTTTATTAATTTCATTATTTCCATCACATTTGGTTCGATTTTATGCGAAGCATTATAATTTGTTTAAATTCCCCATACATTTTCTATTGGGTTTAGTTCAGAATGATACGGTGGTAGCCGAAGAACTTTTAAGCCACATGGCTGAAGTATGTCATTAATCTTATAACAAACTAGCTGACACATAAGGTGTGCGAAAAGCGTGTGAAACTGCCCTGCCCTCTCTCAAAGGAACCGCGCAATATATCGGGAACAAAAGTATCCTAGAACCTTCCTCGGATCATAAACTCAGATTGTACCAAGTTTCATTTAAATCAATTCATAATCAGGATACAGACAGACAGACATGAAAATTTCTAATTACATTTTCAGCTTCATCGATTAGAGAACGCCCAACAATTAAAATTTTCAAATTTTCGTCCATGTACAGACTCTCGACCCTCAACAGTTTTTTTTAGATGTATAGATATGGTTTTTTTTATTTTTTAAATCAAGTCATACAGTTAAATTTTTGTCATATTTGCAGTATAACAATGTTTTTTTCCGTCGACCATCTCTGCATTTCTATTTTTTTTTGCATTAGAATTTGGAGCTCTACCATTTATGACTTTTCTGTAGGCCTTAATGAGTTACACAATTCTACCATACCTACATTATTTTGTTATGCCTCGAAGGGTTTAGGCAGCGTTTTCGTTAAAAGCTCCCAGACACCTTATTTTTCTCCGACATCTCCAACTAATATCATTATATTTTAGTCAATGTATACAAAAACTCAACAAATTATATACGTTAACCTTTCTCAAGAATCATTGGTGATCTCAGCATCAAAATCCATGCAGTATTTTTTAAGTTTATCGTGAACAGACAGACGCGGCGGGGACTTTGTTTTATTATATGTAGTGATAACAAATATTAATTCCATCGAATTGACACATAAAAAATATTTATCTGACTTCTTAAACATTTTCTCCGTGAAGAATTAGACATTTTCTTTAACGACTGTACCCATGGTATTATCACTAAGAAACACTATGTAATGAATTATAATGTGACCAAGTTACGCAGGATCTCAACGTTGCAGTTACATTGAGACTTGTCATGATATTTGATTTACTTTTATTATAACGTAAGAGTTGCCTGCAAAAGTGGTAGATGGCGCTGTATGCTTTTTGTATAAATATGATGTATATTTCGCGGCCACGCGGAGCGTTTCCTGCAAAGACTGCTTGGCACCGCTGGTGTCGTCAATAAGTCGAGTTACGTCTCTACCTCTTATTACACAAATTAAAGCTGTATAATTACTAGCGCACGCACACATAGCGCCGCGCGCACTGATGAGTTGAATTATCTATAATACGTTGAATTTAGATAAACTTTAATGTTATTTAAATGACAGTGATCAAAACGTGACATATCATTCGTTTTACTATTTTTTCTGTTTGTCTGTAAGCCAACTATTACATATCGAGGTTTTTCAATTTGTGAAGATGTTTTAATAGCCCAAGTATGTTTCGATGTTTGAGGCAGTAACGGGTACTCATAAAGATCCCCGTTTCTAAATGTTAGTTGGAGCGAACGATCTTTCTCCAAAATTTTAACCCTAGAATACTAATATAAATTTACCACAGCTTAATACTAACGATCGCTTGGGAGGCTACTTTTTAAATAAAACCAATTTATTATATTAGTTGTTTATTATTTTTTTATAAAAATGACATTATTTAACAGGTGAACATGTACCTTTTCAAAAACTAAACTCTAAATTATTTTTTAAAATCAACATTAGTCATAAAATGAGACTTAAAACTTACAGTTATGAACATTTTTTCTTTCAACATAACAGTCTATGAACAGTCTGGTGAAAAAAAATAACTTTTACTTTTCTACTTTTTTGGCATAAAAATTATTATTCAAGATATAAACTTAAGACTCTAAATCAAACTTATGATAACATCACAGTTTTGTCTATAAACTAATTTGAAGTCAGCCTTTAATTTTTTTGTCACAGGAACTGCAGTTTGGAGATTTATATTCCAAGCAATAGTTTTTATGGCTAAATGCCATAAAAACTATTGCTTGGAATAAAGTTCAAAGTCGTCTACTATAATATTTTGAAGGTCTTCTTTCAGTTGGAAGGGCATGAAAGAAGGATCTGCTACGCAATCGTCCGAGTCATAATGATCGACTTCCAGGTAGTCCTCAGTTTCGCTGTCAGAGGTCTCATTTAGTAAGGACTCTGCTATTTGTTCATCGTTGAGATCCATCTAAAAAGAAAATAAACATTTGCTGAGTTATAACATGGCTACATGCTACAAAAGTGCAAAACAACAAGTAACTAAAAAATAAATAACTTACCATTAATACTAATGATCGCCTCCCAGGCGATGCAGTAGCTCATATTTTGTAAACGAAGCGTCCGCGCCGGGCCCGACTTCGCTGACGTCTGTGGCGTGGTGTATCGCCTGTCAGGCGATGTTTAGTATTCTAGGGTTAAGTAACTGTATTTTTTCTCTATCAGATACTCTGACATGTGGCACCCTCCATACTAATTTATGTATAGAAATACTTTCAATGTATTCACCATCATTCAACTTTAAAGCGTTTAAATCGGTATTACTTCTCAGAAGTATTAGTTCATGTCTGCAATTTATAATAATTTTCTTGTAATCTTCAGCAAACCCCAGAATATTACTGAGTGAAATAGAAACGGAAAAGTTTCCTCCTTGTTTGTTCTGTGATCCGTTAATATCCCACCCCCAGGCCTTAGACATTCGAGATTCACTTTCGTTCATAGAAATTAATGATTTCATAGTTGGAAGGAACTTTTAACGTCTATAAAGGTGGACAGGGAGGAAAAGAGAAAGAGAGAGTGTTGAATGTTCATTTCACCAACAATCCTTTATTATATCTCTTCCAAGATATTCGATATGAGCTAAACGGAATTGAAATAGATAGAGTAAAAAATGCTCATAAATACACCCCGGAAATATGGTATACGTCTTGAATATTTCATGATATTGTAACGTTGTGCAACAACGTGTGAATAAATAAATTAAAATAAGATAATTAGAATTGAAATTTAGGTCATATAAATGAAAGCGCCATCTACCGAGTAGGTGTCGCAACGACGGAAGGCTTGGTTCATAGTCATAGTTGCGGTCT
The DNA here is from genome assembly GCA_933228765.1 of Miltochrista miniata. NCBI lineage: Eukaryota > Metazoa > Arthropoda > Insecta > Lepidoptera > Erebidae > Miltochrista > Miltochrista miniata. The sequence continues at coordinate 10,803,865 of OW121772.1, forward strand.
TAACGTTTAGTAGTTTCGAGTTATGCCACCAGAGGCGCTATTCATTAGTATATAAAGCGGTGCATCAATGCAAGAGGACCGCCAGATCAATATTTAAATTAGCTCACGGACGTATAAGTGTCGATTGAAATAGTGAGAAAAGTAAAAGTATAAAAGTCGTCGTTATTACCTAAAGTATAATTGTCAAGTATAAGGAGCAAATAGCTCTAGACAGAAGACCCCATATTTGGGTAAGTTAATTGAATATAACGTGATCTAGTTTTAAACTGTGAAAATTAACGGCTGTTGGTCCACCCTGTTATAAGGGGGTAGTTAAAGGGGTGTGAAAAAACACTTTGTAAAATTAGTTCTGTAAGCAGATATTGTAAGACCTCCGACTCCTGCAATGGTTAGCGGGAGCCGGCTGGTCTTTGGGAATATTGAGGAAAAAGGGTTTCAAACTAACGCCTAGGATGGAACATTCCAGGGTTCACCCTCCGGGTTCTACAGCATTAGTTCACCCTCCGGGTTCTACAAGGAAGTTGTTCACCCTCCGGGTTGAGAGAAGATCACCCTCCGGGTTGCAATATTTCACCCTCTGGGTTAGCACACGTTCACCCTCCGGGTTCAGCAATACCGTGCAGTTCGACGAGTGGACGGCACGGAGACGTCGCTGACTGCATCACTCGCCAAGAAGGCCGAACCCCAAGATAAGTCGGGAACCCTGCGAAGACCATCGGGAATCGCAAAACCTCTTACTGCCAGAAAATACCACGACCCCGAGTTCTAGCTTCTTTTTTAATAAATTGTCATTTTTATATTTTAACCAACAACTCTTCTTATTTTTCTCTTCTTCCTGAAAGTCTTCAGCTTTTCAGTGGCGCCCATATCGTGGTTTCAAGTAGCGAGAAAGCGATTTCCGACGGGAGTCGGGAGGTCATAATTATAAGATATTTTAATTTTGTGTAAAATAGTCTTAAGAGTGCCCGTTAGCGGGGTAGTTTCCCTAAAAAGTATTACAACTACCCAGGAATTTGACTCTCCTGACCTCTGCTGCCAAATTGTTCTTTTCCGGCTTATTTTGTGAATTTTTATTAATTTTAGACATATTTCGGCAAACTCAAGAACAAGGCCAAATTTGAATTTTTCTCAACGTAGTATATTGTAAATTTTCCAAATTTTAACGGTCCCCGTTTTTATTTTTCACACCCTCAAGATTTATTTTACGGTGGAAAATTGTTTAAGTAAATTACAGTAAAAGTTTTTTGTTTTAATTTTAAATATTACATTTGACAAAGTTCTGAAGTAAAACTTCTAATTTTAAACGCTTACATTAATTTTCGTAAGTGATTTGTATAGCATATAATCATCGTAAAAAGTAGTTAAAGTATATCACCACCACAAATTCTTATTTTTATTTTTACGGCATCAAACCGCCACAATTTTATTGTATTTCCTATATGTGAATTTACAGCGAGACCAACAGCCGATAATTACACTTCTGGGTAACAATCCCTATTGAATTTTCACTTTAGTAAAACGGTAGAACGAATATTTCACGAATTTGCACTTCAAGTAAATAACAGAAGATTTATAATTGTTTTCACTTTTCAAATTGCGTTGAACTCTGGTACACTGAAAAAGCATTCCAAACGTAGATTACGCATTAAATACACTCTTGCCAAAAACAACTTTGAATTAGTAACTTTGATTCGTGTTTCGAAATAACAACGGCAGATTTTGCTTTCATAACGTTTACGAGTAAGTTATTTCCTAGCTCGATAGTAACTGATATTTTTTTTCCTTATAAACTGTGGGTGGAAGTGAATAAAATACACTCCTGACACCAACAGTTTGATAAAAGATTATTTCCAGAACCGTCCAAGTGCGAATCGTTTTTGACACAATTCGAAATATTTAAGGGTTCCGTAGTAGTAAGGAACAATTTATATAAAAAATTTAGTTAGTACGTGATAACATCCAATTAACTCTTGGCACGTTCGCGGAAATAGTATAGTTTAAATAAAAACAATATTACCATAGATTACATAATTAATCAAATAAAACTGTTAAACATTTATTAAAATTCATTAACCAATCATCATACACTTCATTATCACTACTTACTACTTCTGGTTAGATTAACTTCAAACACAGACAGACAGACAGACAATTAATATCTAGAACGGTCCAATTTATTATTTGAGCGAAGGAACCCTAAAAGAAAGAATTTCCTAACTCAAGTATTTCCAAACACAAACATTCAGTGTTCATAAAGGTTCAATTTGTAAATCGGTTCACCGAACCCTAAAAAGAGGAAATTATTTTTCGTTAGTCCGCGGGTGGGTCGAGAAATATTCACATTCCTCAACATGCAAAGACGAATGCAGATAACGAATAAGGCCGTAACACACTGCATTAAGATGCGTTTGCGAAGAGCGTATATAGCATATCATTACAGATACACAATTTTGTTTTCAATTATTAAATTGATAGAAAGGTTAAGGGTGTCAGCACACCGCAATCGGTTTTTAATACTGAGGTGGCACATAAGGTACCACATTTCCTGTAATGTTACACGCATACATATTTATTTATTTATTTAAACTTTATGCACAAAGGAGTACATTGGCAGACTTAATGCCTAAGGCATTCTCTACCAGTCAACCAGAGTGGTGGTGCAGAGCTACAAACGAGGTAGGCGCATTTCAAATGAAGTTTACTATAACTATTAATTATTATACTATACATACAAATCAATTGAATATACACACAAATACATAAATATATACAACTATAAATTGTATATTACATAGACCTACATAAATCCTAATATATACATAATTATACATACATATATGTATACATATAAACAGTAGTCATGCATTATTATGAATCATGTCTAACTCAATCCTCTGCCTCAGCAAATAGCGACTGTCGCACTCTGGCTTTAAATATATTCAGGCTCGACATTCTGACCTCGGGGGGAAGTGCATTCCATAAGCACACGGACTTGACAAAAAACGAAGATCCCATGAAACCAGTGTTATGAGATGGGCACAAGAGAAGTTAATTATGTGAGGAACGTAGGCTTCTATCATGGTTTGACGACAAGAATTGGAAACTAGAAGCCAAGTACGTAGGAGTAGTAGGAGAATTGAGAATTTTATAAAGAGTAGTAAGTGCTCGTAACTTACGGCGATGATATTTCATCACGAAAACTTCACAGTTACAATTACATACTACTTAGGTAGCAAATAGATATCTCATATTCATCATCATTATCATCACACACAATTCCCAACACTTAATAAGCAGTTTTTTTTATTTACATAGTGACACTGGCATTTTATGTTGTGTGACTCCCAAAGGCGGAAGGAGGGGGCAGACTAGCTGCAGGCGAGTCACATTCGTAGATTAGAGAAGGTGACTCAAATGTCCTAAGTTATGTTTCCCGACGAAAGCTGATGGGTTAATATAGCATGGAATGTGGTGTAACACTGGCTTTAGATCTACGATAGATAACACGTTTACGTCAACATTATACTCGCTAGCAAAACATAACTCACACAATTTTGAATTCATACGTACATACATACATACTATACATTGAAGCACGCACATACATTTTATACTAATATAGTGGCACACAAGGGTCCCATTTTTTTATATAATTGGCGTTGTGGCCAAATATTATTTACTGTCGTCATTTATTAGGGTTGACATAATAGTCACACACGCACATACATTTTATACTACTATGGTGGCATACAAGGGTCCCATTTTTTTTATATTATTGGCATAATGGCCAAAGATCATTTATCTTCGCCATTTATTAGGGTTGACATAATAGTCACAACAGTCTACTACTAAGGTACGTACGAACTAATAAGCACTTAGTTTTTGGAACGAAGTTCCTTATCGCGCGTTGTGAAAGGGGGCTAGACGGAAAAAATTCTTACGAAAAGTTGTCACGACACTTTTTTAACCGACTTCAAAAAGGAGGAGGTTACTCAATTCGGCCGTTTATGTTTTTGCTATAGTATATACCTCTACCCTCCTTTAATATGGGGGTAATAGGGGGGGGATTTAATATGGGGGAGGGGGGAGGGAGGGGGAGGGGGGAAAGGGGGGGTTTGTTTTTGTTTTTGTTTCTGTTTCTGTTTCTGTTTTTGTTTTCGTACAATAAAATTTTAAAATTAAAATAAAATTTTATTACAATTCCTGCACTAATTAATTAAAAGGAACTTCGTTCCATTCGGGTGTCCCTTGACACCTCTCAAGTTTTTTTTGTTATTACTACTAAGGTTGCGAATAAGCAGTTAGTTTTATTATTTAATTTGTTAAATGGCTAAATAGCCTAGTTATTAAGTAGGGACACTACACATTACATTCAAGTGACTACCAACATGACAAACACATGCCGTGTTCGTCAGGGGGACATTGGGGCTAACTTGCATCACGAAGGATTCTGCAAGTAATTTATTTTCTATCACATTTCTGTTTCATGGTTTAGTTTGGAGATACTGTTATTTGGAAGCATGGGTCTATCCCTAACAGAGTTCGTCGATTACTGTTAGTTGGCAGCATGGTCTTGCCCTAACAGATTTAGGTTGTAGGTTGTTTACTGTTACGAGGAAGCATGAGTCTTACCCGAACAGATTTATGGTATACTGTTATTTGGCAGCATTTGTCTTGCCCTAACAGTCTTAGGTGTAGGTCACCTTTATGTTATGTTATTTGTATAGCTACTCCTACCACTCGGAAGCTAGAGGCTTGCCCTGGGGGATAGCTCATCCTATGATTCGGCCGATTCGTAACACTAGCCCTAGTAGGATGTTCTTCTCTGGGACGGTTGTCGCTATAAATCCCAGTCTTCAGCGAAAAGCCTTATTATACACACCCCACTTTCAGGCGGTGCGTATTACCTGAACCTTCAACCCAAAGCCTCAAATACGTCTTTTCTCTTTCTGTCCAATAAAGTTCTTCAGAATCACCTAAATACAACCTGCGAGTTGGTTTCATTAAGGTTAAGGCCGACTCCTAGCTATACCCAGCATCACCTCATTCACACAGCACACTAACATACACACACACACATAGACGAGTAGTAGGTCTTGTGTTAGGGGCGTTCGAGGACGAACGCAGCATTTGACGTGTTAGGGTACGTCAAACGCTCACCGGAGCGGGGGAGTATGTAACGTTGTGCAACAACGTGTGAATAAATAAATTAAAATTAGATAATTAGAATTAAAATATAGGTCATATAAATGAAAGCGCCATCTACCGAGTAGGTGTCGCAACGACGGAAGGCTTGGTTTATAGTCATAGTTGCGGTCTTGACGTTGAGTAGTTTCGAGTTATGCCACCAGAAGCGCTATTCATTAGTATATAAAGCGGTGCATCAATGCAAGAGGACCGCCAGATCAATATTTAAATTAGCTCACGGACGTATAAGTGTCGATTGAAATAGTGAGAAAAGTAAAAGTATAAAAGTCGTCGTTATTACCTAAAGTATAATTGTCAAGTATAAGGAGCAAATAGCTCTAGACAGAAGACCCCATATTTGGGTAAGTTAATTGAATATAACGTGATCTAGTTTTAAACTGTGAAAATTAACGGCTGTTGGTCCACCCTGTTATAAGGGGGTAGTTAAAGGGGTGTGAAAAAACACTTTGTAAAATTAGTTCTGTAAGCAGATATTGTAAAACCTCCGACTCCTGCAATGGTTAGCGGGAGCCGGCTGGTCTTTGGGAATATTGAGGAAAAAGGGTTTCAAACTAACGCCTAGGATGGAACATTCCAGGGTTCTTCCTCCGGGTTCTACAGCATTAGTTCACCCTCCGGGTTCTACAAGGAAGTAGTTCACCCTCCGGGTTGAGAGAAGATCACCCTCGGGTTGCAATATTTCACCCTCCGGGTTAGCACACGTACACCCTCCGGGTTCAGCAATACCGTGCAGTTCGACGAGTGGACGGCACGGAGACGTCGCTGACTGCATCACTCACCAAGAAGGCCAAACCCCAAGATAAGTCGGGAACCCTGCGAAGACCATCGGGAATCGCAAAACCTCTTGCTGCCTGAAAATACCACGACCCCGAGTTCTAGCTTCTTTTTTAATAAATTGTCATTTTTATATTTTAACCAACAACTCTTCTTATTTTTCTCTTCTTCCTGAAAGCCTTCAGCTTTTCAATATCTATATTGGTGAGCGCTCGTTTAGGAAGCTCCATTTCTAGTTTTTTGAACTGTTTATGTATAAACCATTGCCTTTTTTGTATGGTATAATATATAAGCCTTTACCTAAGGCGATAGACTCCATCATTTTATTATGGCGCTCTAATTCTTGTAATTTTTTTTGAGCCGATTTATACTCATTTACTGTTTTTGCAATACCCGCGGCACCTCCAGCCAAAGCGCCTAATGCAGATAACCCCGCAAAAATTGGTATCAAAAGTAAAAATCCTCCAGTTTTAGGTAATGGTATAACACGTGGTAAACGTATCTTACAATTCTTAGGAAATATTTTTTTTGCATCCAAATAAGCATGTTTAATAACCAAATTGTGGTTTTTGTTTCGTTTCAGTTTCTTAATGCGAGGACGAATTCCCGATAGTAATGTCTTAAATGTTTTTACACCTGACCCAGTTTTTAATTTTGCTTTCATGACTTTGCTCACTAACCAGGAGGCTAACTTTTCCCCTTTGGTAGCATCTTTAGAATGAATGCGTAGTTTTGCCATATCTAACAACTGTGAATCTGCTTTGTGCCTATTCTGCAAATCTGTAAACGTGGAATATGCGATATCGTGTTGCATACAAGCCTCATCTAATTTATTTATTCCTCTATCGCCTCGTAGTAGACGTTCGCGTAATCTTGTTCCGGGACCACAATATTGATATCCTGGTAAGTGTGCTTCGAACGGTAGATTATTTATTACAGTGTTAAGAAGTCCACCTCCTTGCATTATTCGTATAGAAATGATAAAATAAAATACAATCTTTTATTATATTCTTTTTATTTTACAAGAGCCCTTGTTGTAATCCAACTGTTTGCATTTTCACTTGTCCCAACCATTTAACGTATAATTTATTACCACTTCTTTTTATTACTCTTTCAATTAAGTATACATCAGGATATTTAGTCTTCTGAAGTTCTTCTTTATAAAATGCACCCAGAACCTGTTGATTTTTTAGATCTTTGATGTAATACGTTTCGGGGGTAGTATCGTTAATCTTCATTATTTTAAAAATTTCACTTGTCCAATTAGGAGTATAACCTTTTAGAAACGGACTTTTATACTTACTTATACGAACAAAGTCTCTTAATTTATATTTAAATTTATTCGCGCCGGTTGATTTTTATGTGAGTGTGTAATATTTTCCAATATAGCTGATTCATTACAAATATTTACTTCAGAAGGCTTGCATTATATCGTTCTATGTTTGGAATTATTATATGAACTCAGAACATTATCTAAAGGTTTTCCTATCCACCTATAACTACCATTAAAACTAAATAATTTGAATAATTTATTTTTTAAAGTTCTTATCAATCGTTCAACAATTGAAGCTTTTTTTGTTGAATAGGTAGAATAATGATTTATATTATAAACACTCATTAATTTCGTGAAAAGTTCATTATAAAATTCTTTTCCCATATCAGTTTTTAAATTGGTAGGATGTCGACCACTATTTTCCAATATATGTTGAAAAGCATAATGTAACCTCAGACTTGGATTTAGTTTTTAATCCAATCGACCACGCAAACTTTGAGAAGCAATCAATCACCACTAAGATAAATTTGTACCCTTTATTATATAATTGAAGATGAGGCTTGCATTATATCGTTCTATGTTTGGAATTATTATATGAACTCAGAACATTATCTAAAGGTTTTCCTATCCACCTATAACTACCATTAAAACTAAATAATTTGAATAATTTATTTTTTAAAGTTCTTATCAATCGTTCAACAATTGAAGCTTTTTTTGTTGAATAGGTAGAATAATGATTTATATTATAAACACTCATTAATTTCGTGAAAAGTTCATTATAAAATTCTTTTCCCATATCAGTTTTTAAATTGGTAGGATGTCGACCACTATTTTCCAATATATGTTGAAAAGCATAATGTAACCTCAGACTTGGATTTAGTTTTTAATCCAATCGACCACGCAAACTTTGAGAAGCAATCAATCACCACTAAGATAAATTTGTACCCTTTATTATATAATTGAAGATGTGTGAAATCAATGAGGTCAGCCTGCCACAAATCATCTATTTTCTTTAAAATAACGGAGCGGCGTATGAAATTTCTTCGAGCTGCTCTGTGAATTTCATTAACAACTTCTTCCTTAACTGAACCCATCACTGTTTCATACGAGGTTTTATTTCGCCGGAGATGTGGTCCTTCACAGACTGAGTTACGATATGATTTATGTCTTTTTTAAGATTGTTGATTACAAGTGCTACATCTTCTATTATTTCATTTCTATGTTGTTTTAATAGACCATCAATATCTTTTCTTGTATAAAATCTAGTCTGCGTAATTTGATCAACGTATTCTTTATTTACAACTTCATCAGCAGCAATAGGATACTTCGCACCGCGTAATGTACACTTTTTTAAATCGAAATCACCTAATTCTGTTTTTATCAGTACATTTTCGGAGAAGTCAAATATATTTGAAAGACGAATTCTTTTATGAATATGGTGTCCAAATTTATCTACGTTCAACTTATGGTGCGATATATTGAGAAGTCAATATTTAAATGAGAGGTTATAAGCTAATGCATCTAATTTATTTACTTATAAATCCACCTTCACGTAACTCTTCTATGATTGAAATAATTTCATTGTCTAATCCTGTGTTACCTGCTTCCTTTGACGCCATTAACAATTTTAATCTTTCAACAAATTCATTGGGATTGTCCCAATAAATGAAATCGACATTTTCTTGCCATTTCTTCATCACGGGAAGACCTTCTCCTTTTGAAATAGTGCCGTCTGTTAACTTAGAGTCTTTTCGAAGTTTAAACAATGGCTTAATAACTTGCAAATATTTCTGACCTTTATTGCTTTTCATAGGCTTTTTTGGATTATAATCTCGTCTGTGAGCATTCGTATACATCATCAAATATTTATAGTTTTGAAGATCATTTTTAGTAACTAAATTAATGTTTGGTATCTTACTACACAATAATTCTTTGAGTCCAGGCGTAGTAACATATTTCTGTACACCTACTTTTATCAAATCATCATTAAACTTAACCCGAGCGGAGCCCAACATCAGTTTACCCCGTTCATGTCTAATCCCGTATGGGATGTTTTTATGCACTTCACTGCGTAACGACCAATTTGTGACATCTCTATTTGGAGTTAAACTTTTGTCATTAGTCTCAAGTGAATAAAAGCTATTTTCATCGATGTCATCACTATCATGATTATATTCTTCATCGTCATGAGAAATGTAGTCATTTTCTTCATCAGATTTTGGATAAATTTCAGAATCCTCATCATTGCTATCTATTATCCTTTTAATTACAGTTTTATTAAGCGATGAATCGTTTTCGTCTTTGATTGCATATTCGTCTTGTAAATTTTCAACAGATTTTTTCTTTTTTGCATTGATAATTTCAGTAAGATGACCTGTAACAGGTTTAAAAACTGTCTCCAAAACATTTGAATTTTCTTTTTCTATGTCACGTAACTTTCCCACCTTTCGTTTTACTGCCTCTGCAGCTTTAACGATTTGTTTTTTCAGAGTTTGCTCCATAATACATACTATAAGCTTATAGCTATTGCTACAGTGTTCGGTGAAGGAATATTTCTAATCGGATCGTGTTTCAGTTTATAAATACTTACTTAGGATTTCTTTCTTTTTTTTTTTTAATCAAAGACTACAAATGTATCGAATTTATTCCTGTAACACCCCTCATTTCTTTTGCAGTCCTTGTTTATGACTAAATAACTGTAAGGTTCCTTCCATATTCTTGCACACATTTCACGAAAATGGTTCCACGTCATATCTGTATTCACATGTTTGTCATACACATGACGCATATTTATTTCGTCTTGCTTAAAAAGTATTATTAGATTAGCATTATCTCTAATAAGCTGTTTTGGTACCTTAGTGTAAGTTTGATTAAGGTAAAAGCAATCTATATTTTTGTGCCTTCCCATTGCAAAATAGTTTCTCATACTATTCTGGATCTCACATGTTAGGTCATCAAATACTATTATAGAATCACATTTAGCATTTTGGGGATCAATCACTTCTTCTTTATCATTATATTTAATAAATGAGATACCTGGAACCAATTTCAGAACTCTTTCTAAAAATATGTATTTCGGCTGATATAGCGTTTTTGAATAAACATAAACGCTCCTAAATCTCAAACCATTCTCATGCAAAAGTAACCCAATGAGCAAATTGGTTTTTCCACAGTTTGATGGACCACATATGATACATCTTACAGTGTTAGGTAATAAATTACCATGGCGTTGAAGTTTCTTTTTTAGTTCCAAACAGAAATTATCAAAGTGAAGGGATGAACGTTGTTTAATAAATTTCATATTGTGGTATCCATTAAGTGTTATATCAAAGTGTTGATATGTTTACAATACGCACGTTTATATAGAAGGACAAAAACAAGGAAAGCTTTTTAAATATATTGAGCATCCTACCCCATCATCCTAGCATACTAACGCCGAAAAACGAAACTGAAAAATGCAAACGGTGAGTGAGTTTATGCAAAGAATGTTACTTGTTTCTGCAAAATGTTTTTTGAAATATTTATGAGGATTCTGACTCAAAAATGAGCATGGTTAGACGTAGCGCAGTGAAACGAAAGTGAGTCAAGGAAAATGTTTTTGAAATATTATTGAGGATTCTGACTCAAAAATGATCATGGTTAGACGTAGCGGAGTGAAACGAAAGCGAGTCAAACCATGATCATTTTTGAGTCAGAATCCTCAATAATATCACTACTATCGTCAATGTACAGAATTTTCACTTCTACAGATTTATTATAAGTATATAGATAATTAATGGGTATATAAAAACGTCACTCATTATTACCATCACCAGGGAGAGCGAAGTTGCTGCTTCATATCACAAATAATTTCCTCGCCCGAAAACCGTCAGCAAAAGAAGAAAATGGGCTCCGACTTAAGGTTGGAGTACATGGAGAAACAAAAACTTATTGCAATGGAAGATAGCCAACCTCACAGCTAGAGGTAATAACTGTGAACGGATTATATATGCGGTCCGGGCAACTAGCTGTCGCGAACAAACAAATTGTGACAGCTTGTCAGTTGCCTACATCGCCCGGACCGCTGGCGATTGCACAGACCGATAGTGTTGTGTTGTATAAAAACATAATGTGGGCTGCGTCACAGTATGCGTGTCGTTTGTGATAGCCGTTATAAATCAGAGTATCATCAGAGTTTCTACGTACCTACTAAGTACATAACCAGAAACCCTAGGTACTTACGCTTTGCACTTCGCTTCGAACGAAGATGACCTGCAATCATAGGATAAGTAAGCTGTAGCTGGTAGTTTAAGGCCGTTGATTGGACTAACGATCTTGGCTATTCTAAACACGCGTCCCTTAAGGGGCCTGGTTTAGAAAATAACGAAAAGAGGTGAACATGAAAGCATTTTTTGTCGGCATTAGTAGATGAAAAAGCATTTTTAATCTACAGGATGTTTGTCAAATATGCTTTTGTTAAATTGTACAGTACCATATCATACAATCAGGCCCTTTTTAGATAAATTAAAGCATTTTACGAAAGAAAAGAATATGCCAATATCATATTTGAAGAAACCATACACATACCTACCTATAATTTGTTTTCTTCGATTTTGAATAAGTATGAGTATTAACTTATTACAACTAAAATAAGCTATAAAATACTCTCATTTTCTGAGTAACGTACTGCTGGTAGAAAATCATTTGGTCGATCAACCCCCCCGGAAGAACCATTGCCCGTTCCAAAATTGGCCGAAGGAACGATTGATCCCTGGCAGTTTGACCGAATTAACGATTGATCGATTTACAACAGACCAATTCAAGGCTGTGTATTGTGCTCTGATTGAGTCTTAGATAAGGTACAGCATCTTATTTTGGGGAGGAAGCTACGAATATAATATGCAGTCAGCGTTCATTGCCCAAAAACGGGCAATACGAACTATGGTACGGATTAAGCAACAACAGTCGTTTCGCCAGCATTTTAAAGAACTTGAAATTTTAACTGTACCCAGCTTATATGTTATGGTCTTATTGATGCATCTAAAAAAATATATACACGAATATGAAACAGAGGAGCAACGAGAGAAAAGAGAGGCATCCAGAAGGTTGGACCTGGGTTTCGTAATAACCTTGGAAGTGGTTAAGCACAGCTCGCTTTTCAACGCAACGAAGATGTTTAACAGACTGCCAATGGAGCTCAAAAGGTCATTGTATACAAAAATGTTCAAACCAAACTTAAGAGAGTTTCTGGTAGAAAAATGTCTTTATGCCTTGGATGAGCTATGATACTTGTGTTGGCGTTTCTGTGGCTATTGAATGAATATTGGCATGTATCAAAATAGTATATATATTATCTGTATAAAAGTTTTGTGACATAAATTAGCACCTATTATTGACATATGTCAATAATAGGTGCTAATTTATGTCACAAAACTTTACTAAAAATATAACTAGCTGACCCTCGCAACTTCGTTTACGCCACATAAGGTGTATGAAAGGAGAGGTATTTTTTCATCAGACTTATCAAGCAGCGTGTGAAACAGCCCTGTTTGCTTAATCATAAAAGAGCTTAAAGATTAAGTCTATTCTAAAACGATTCAGTCCACGCCTTCGGCGCGGACTGAATTATTTTACAATGGCCTTAATCATTAAGCTCTTTTATGATTAAGCCAACACGCCTGTTTAGATTTACCCTCACATTCAAAAGAACCCTTGAATTTTAGATTTACCGAAAGTTGAGATGCCCCTAATTTCTGAACTACATAACCCTCAATCTCGAAACTTGTGTGGAACGATCCTTAAAGTAATGCCTTTCCAACACTAAAACAATATTTGAAATCGGACCACGCGTTGAGAAATTACAACTGAAAAACCATTTTGTCTTTCATCCCCTCTCGCGCAGAAACCGCGCAAAATATCGGGATTAAAAGTATCTTAGAACCTTCCTCGGACTATAAGCTCAGAATGTACCAAGTATCATTCAAGTCGGTTCAGTAGTTTCGGCGTGATACTTATTCGGGATACAGACAGACAGACAGACAGACATGAAAATTTTAAATTACATTTCCGGCTTCTGTATCGATTATAGAACACCCTCCAATTAAAATTTTCAAAATATCTTCCATGTACAGACTCTCGACCCTCAACAGTTTTATTATATGTATAGATGAATTGACATATATATAATGAATAATAATTTAATTGACATCTATACATTAATAATTCTGACATGAAAATAGTTAAGTATTAATATTGTCTCGTGTCTCGTGTCAGTATTGGCTCGTGGCCCCGCGGACTCAGTGTTCTGTAAACGATCACTGTAGTAAGCAACTTTCACTATGACCGGTCCATGGATGGGTGACCATCCATGTGATCACTTTGTGACATTTATTTGAGCGTTTCCGTGCTTCGGAAGTCACGTTAAGCCGTTGGTCCCGGTTGCCAGTATAATGGCAGTCGTTAAGCTAAGTTGAAGGCTTTATTTCAACAGCAGGCAGTCACAACCTGCGCCTGTCCATTTAAACACGTCAATACTGCTCACCACCTATTACGTGGGACAAATTATACAAGGGTGAAATGTGGGCATATAATATGCCTCTGCCTACCCCTTCGGGGATAAGAGGCGTGACCATATGTATGTATGTATGTAATATTGTCTTTAATATGAGGTAGAATTGTAATTTTCTGACATCGACTTACTGTATATTTCGTGGGATTTTTATTTTTATGTACCCACGTTAAATTTGATAACACGATGAAGGTGAATAAATCACATTTCGACACAATGTAATATTGTTCTGAAATAAATTGAATTGAATTGAATGAATTCTTTGCCGATAAACGATTGCTTTGTTGTTTTATTGATTCGTTATACCTACCTATCAGATATACGGATACTACTGTAATGTGCCTATACAAAAAAAAATCCATCCATATCCATACTAATATTATAAAGCTGAAGAGTTTGTTTGTTTGAACGCTAGGATCTCAGGAACTACTGGTTGGATTACAAAAATTCTTTTACATATGATAGTCCATTTATTGAGGATGGCTATAGGCTATATAACATCACGCTAAAATGAACAGGAGCGGAGCAGCAATCAAGAGTGTTTTGAAAACAGGGAATATGTTTTACCGTCTGAGAGCATCCGAGGCGTACGCTGGGTAAATGGTTACAGTTAGTAAAAATTGTGTATTGTAAATTGTTTCTCTTAAAAAGTTCCAAAAAAAGTCCGCGATAGCATTTATCTATCTCTTAAGGTTCGCTCACGATATAATGAAACTGAAGAGTTTGTTTGTGCTAGGATCTCAGAAACTACTGGTTGCACTTCAAACATTATTTTACAGTTCAATAGTCCATTTATTTAGGCTGGTTGATACCAATATAATATCACGCTAAGACGAATAGGAACGGAGCAGCCATGAATAATGTTTCGAGAACGGGGATTATTTCTTTCTTTTGAGAGCTTCCATTGCGTACGCTGCATATATAGTTAAAGTTACGTAAAAATTGTATTTTATAAAGTTGTTCCTCTTAAAAAGTTATAAAAAAAGTCCTTAACAGCATATGCCTATCTTTTAGAGTCCGTTCACACAGACCGGCTCGGAGAGCATCGCCGCGCACTTTTCTTTTCACACAGACCGGATCGTATACGCTCGGAGATGGTCGGAGCGGAGCCGCCAATTAATTCACATAGACCGGCTGGAAGCGATCTGAAAGCGGATGCGCTCGAAGCCGTTCGGATGTGCTCGCAGCTGGTCGAATACACTCGCAGCCGGTCGGATGCGCTCGCAGCTGGGTGGATTCATTACAAAGGCAGTACCAGCATTCCACGCAGTCCAAGTTTTGTTTCTGGTGTTAACGTGTGCTTTTCAGAACTTTGATTTGGATAGCTCCGATGAAGAAATATATTAATTTTTCATCAGTCATGTTTTCGTATAAGTGCACACAACTGTTCTGTTTAAATTGTGCTATCAAAATGGCGGCCGGCGTGGGGCGGCGCGCACGCAATCGGAGCTGATCGGCTGCGCGAGCGGGAAAAGAGCACGCTATCGGAGCCGATCGGCTGCGCGAGCGAGAAAGAGCATGCAATTGGAGCCGATCGGCTGTGCGAACGAGAAAACGTACGCGATCGGAGCTGGTTAGCTCCTCTTATTTTTCACACCAAGCGCGTTTAAGCATTCTTAATGACAAAAGCAGTGCACATGCAAAAATAGACCTTACTTCAAATGCTAAAAACTCTCGTTTTCAACGCTAATAAGAATTAAAAAGAGATCCTAGCACAAACAAACTCTTCAGTTTCATTATATCGTGAGCGAACCTTAAGAGATAGACAAATTAGGTTATTGTGAGCGAATTATTTTTTAGAACTTTATAGTAGAAACAATTTTGTAATACACAATTTTTACCTAACTGTAACCATTTACCCAGAGCGTACGCCTCGGAAGCTCTCAGACGGTAAAAAATATTAGGTACCTGTTTTCAAAACATTCTTGATTGCTGCTCCGCTCCTATTCATTTTAGCGTGATGTTATATAGCCTATAGCCATCCTCAATAAATGGACTTTTAAGGACCTTTCAGGAACGGTAAAGATGACTTAGTTCACCAGAGTTCGTTGACGAAAGTCCTTACTTGTGAGGGTCGGATGCGTTGGGAGTTACTGGCGAATATAAAAACGGCGATTAATTGAACAAGTGTTTTATTCGAATTAACCCCAGAAATGAACCTCGCGTGTCGAGTAGTGCGCAGTAACTCGCTCGACTCAGTCATACATCACGCTTACATACAAAACTGCTTACTTGCAATCTTTCATACTACAGAGTCCCTACACTACACCCCCCAATTTTTCACAAGAAAAATTATAAATTTTTCATTACATAAATCAAACACAAAACTAAATTAACAGTTCACATACAAAGTAACATAATACGTACAATCAGCATTGATTAATTCATGTTAAACCGTTAGCACAACAACACTGTGTTACATTACATTACATTACACTCTTTGTTGCTGAGTTTGTACCGGACGTTGAGCCACCGGCTGAGCATTCGATACTTTTATAAACATCTTCTTCATCCATTGCCTTATGCGATAACGCCCGTATGCCATTACTGCAATGAGAATAATCAGCCCCATACAACATGCTATGGCTAGCATGGTGGTATTATATTTGCTCATTTCAGCCTGTACCGCTCCATTTTGAGCAATAATAACTTCTTCCTTGCTATAAGATTTGCCCATTTTGAAAAAAAAATACACAGGAGATGTGACTTTCACCAATTGCAATGATATTCTAATGCCTTAAAAAAACTCGACTAGTACTTGTTGTAAAATATGGCATGATTTACAAATTTCGTAAGACTATAACTACTTATAGAGGTTGCAAAATTGACATTTTATAAAATAAACTATTGACAAAGGCGAAAAATGCATAATTGCGAAACCTAATTACAACTGTTGCCAACCCACTAGGTATTATTCTCTTACTCGATTACAAATGTGTGCTACCACTGTATTTTGTACAATATGGTAGCAAACAATATCTCTTAAAATTAACTCTTAATGCTAATAGGCTTGTGTCCTAAATTTCAAAAATCGTTTATTTTTGTAGCTTTATATCTAAATGATCACAAAAATATAATATTTTGATTTAAAACAATCATTTACATAGTTTATTTTGTGATTTAAAAAATGAATTTCAATTTGTATCGAAAACGCTCATGGCGCCTTGTGTGACGTCACTTGATGCCAAACTAAAGTAGTAGTAGTTTTATTTATCCATTTTCGGATAGGCAAAGGCAATTTGAGCCATACAGCCAAGTCTTGTATATTTATTATCTCTTCATTTTGCTTTAAAAAGTCACAGTCCTCGTCCTCTAAGTCCAGTCAAAGTCAAGTACATCATCCCTAAGTCAATGTCAGTCTTCCTTCAGAAAAGCAGTGGATAAATTTCTGAAAGTTTCTTTGGATTTTTTGTCACTGCAAAGTTGCGATTCACTGCGTTTTATCACTTCCTAACACTAGTGCACGTTGTCAAACGTTTATGTTTAAGAATCCACCATTGAAACACACAAAACACTCGAAATACACTAATTTTGCAAATTTACAAAATTCCCGCCAAAGAATCTCGCCAAACAAAACAAAAAGAAAATGTGTATTTCTTTTATGAGTCCTTTCAATGATTTGTTTTGAGATTAAAAGTTTTAGTACAAAAAAGAAACGTTTAGGGGTTTTAATCGTTATTTAGGGGAATCTGGTAATTTGAAGTTAGTTTTTAGAGGAACATTCCGTAGGAGTTGGCATCACTTTGGCATATGGTCTAAGTAACCAAAGTCAGTATAAATTAATTGAATAAAAAATTGCCATTGGCATCACTGTTTGACAGTGATAAGTTAGCGTTCGTCTGCTTTCCATATTAATTTAAAATCAATCCGTCGTATTACAAGTGCTGTGTAGTGCCTGCATGAAATGAAATCTATTGTATTTTATGAAAACGTATGAGAATCTAAACAATTACACAAAATGACACGACTTGTGATACAAGATGTCAAGACTCGAGACTGCCAGAGTGCTTCAAACGTAAAAAAGCATACTGTGACGTCACACTATCTGATAGAGGTGTTTGATGTCACGTGACTGATTGCTTATTTTTTCCAATCTTATTTTCTAAAAATAATAGTAATCCTTAGTTTGTGTACCAATTCATATTACTTTTAGTTATTTATATATTGGACATAGTCGTTACAAACACACATCAATCAGATTTATGCTTAGTGGACACAAGCCTATTCTCTTTCACACTTTTACTACTGGTAGTAACCATGGTGTCCCGCTCTGCTATAATCAATTATTCACCCCCTTGGGAGCCCACTGCGTACACCATGATTACGCCGAACAACTCTTTCATTCATCACTACACATATACCTCCTCGTTTATTCCTGTGGCTTAATTAACAATCAAATCTTACTGGCATTTTAACAGAGCGCCCACTTCTTGTTGTCCTACTACAGGTATGCGGTATGTTATCAACAGTTTTTGCTATAGGTTTACTGTTTACATTGTTTTGCGGTCTGTTACAATAATCATCCTCACCCTGATCTGTTGCCTGTTCGCTTAATATAAATGCAGGTTTTAACCTGTCGATAGATATATTAACGGTCCTATTTGGCAACTGCACTGTGTATACTTTACCTTTTCTCTCTAAGACACGATAGGGTCCTTCATAGGGTGCTGTGAGCGGTCTGCGAACGGCATCTATTCTTATAAAAACGTACTTACATTTAGCTAACTCGTTGTGCACGAAAATAGTGCGTGAATCGCGTACTTCTCGGGATACCGGCTTTAACCTACTTATATTATGCCTTAATTGATCTAAATACTCATTATCTGTTACTGTCCGATTTTCTGAGATATAAAAACATCATATACTCAGCCGGACTTACTCCATTGTCGCTCCTGGTGACTGTACGTAAACCTAACAACACCGTAGGCAGCTCGTCATACCATGACGTATTGTCTGACAAACGGGCTGTAATTGCACACTTCATTACTCTGTGTATTCTTTCTAAAACTCCGTTTGACTGCGGCCTGTACGGAGTTGTCCTATTTCTCTTAATACCTAAGGTTTTAAGCAATTGGGTAAATAAATTGCTCTCAAATTGCCTGCCTTGGTCACTAGTCAACCTCTCGGGGACTCCAAAACGGGATATCCAATTATCATAAAATACCCTTGCAATAACTTCTGCGGTTATTTCGCGTACTGGAATGGCTTCCGGCCACCTTGTAAATCTATCTATCATCGTAACAATGTACCTAAAACCGTCTTTAGTCGTAGGCAACGGCCCTACAATATCAATGTGCACGTGCGATAAGCGCTCAGCTTCTGGGAATTGCTGACATTCTGATATGGTGTGTCTACTTATTTTTGACTTTTGACACTGTATACATGTTCTTGCCCATTGCCCAATATCGCGGTTCATTCCCGGCCAAAAGAATCGTTTTGCAATCATTTTGCGTGTTGTTCTAATCCCGGGATGACTAATTTCATGAACGGTTTTATAAGCTACTTTCCTAAAGCTCTCAGGTACATAGGGTCTGCACGTACTACCAGAATTCTCACAATAAATCATTTTATCGCTACTTGGAATGAGAAATTTCTTTAGAGAAATGTTGTCATTCCTTTCGCTTAGCAACTGCTTTAATTCCGAGTCTAATTCTTGTGCCAAAGCTAGTTTCGAGTAATCTATGCTCGTCGGGCATTGTATAGTCTCAATTCGCGATAACGCATCCGCTACCTTGTTGCTATCGGCCTTGACGTACCTACCTAATATCCGTTGAGAACTCACTTATAAACAATAGCTGCCTTGTCCGTCTCGGCGTTTCGCTGTTACTCTCAACTTTACTAAAAGCATACACTAATGGTTTGTGGTCCGTATAAATAATTAATTCCCTGCCTTCGAATAATGGCCTAAAATGTTTTATGGCCATAAAAATTGCTGTTAACTCTCTGTCGTACGTGGAATATTTCTGCTGCGCTGTTGTGAATTTTTTGGAAAAATAGCCTAAAGGTAACCATGTAACACTAAGATGTTCTGTGTTACTCACCAACTAGCGCGAGGTAGCTATGCAGAGAACTCTATCCCAGGGCGCCTTATTTCTAAGTTTCCAGTCTGTGTGCAAGGGTAGGCTAGGGCTCTCACGAAAACAGACAATAGGGTGTACACACATATATTTATACAACACACAGTTCACTACAGAGACACTGAGATAAAAAGCATAGACATACATAAGACAGTTAAACAAAAAAACAGTATTGGTTTAGGTACTAGAGGTGAGGAAGTAAGTTAGGCGGCTAGGCTACACGTATAAGTATGGGTGACAAGTACTGGCCTTCTAATCGAGCCGAGAGCGTCCCCGTACGTTGTCACAGCCAGGTGGAGTTGGCAGGCTCCTCTCGCAACAACCACACTCGTGTGGTCCACGTGTTTTCGGGTGTGGTTCGAAACCGTGGCTGACCAATCCTTCCCCGTACTAAAAAACCCTGTCATGAAAGAAACGACAAATTAAGTTACTGATTGCGCCACAACCAAAGTCGACCCGCTTTGCAACTAGTTAATTGAAACTTACCAGAATCTGGGTAGAAATTAGAAAAGAACTTTGACAAAAAAACATCAACTGGAGTGACTAAGATAAAACTTAGTAGCTCAGAAAATCAAAGCACCGAAGCCATCCAATCTCAAGAAACCTCTCCCAATTTTTCTTTAACCTTTTCTCTCCGATGTCAGTTCCCCAAAAAAAACTCTAGTCATGTCCCATAGACTATAGACCGTTTTCTTGAGACAGCTGTTGCCACAGCAAAAAAAACAATCAATCGATCATGGCGCTCTCAAACGCTCAAATATATTGACAAGCCCAAGACCAGACTTGCCACATATAGAAAATAAATGTTACAACCACCCCCCCTTTAATAGTATTTCCTGCGGATATGACACGCTGGAAATACACAATAAAGAAAACAGAAACGTACTAACTAATAAACAAAGACAACCAGCTAGGTACTTCAAACACCAGCTGACTACGACCATTACAATACCAAAGAAAGATCCTCCTATGTACCTAACTAGACACTGACTCGTGTACCGGTTAGGCTAAGTAACTAGAGTCTAATGCCCTTCATAGAAAACGAATGCTCCCTTTACTCACTGCCGATACCCTAACACTACCCAAGCTCTCAGGATATTGTAGAGTACCGAGAAGCGAATGAGAGAAAAACGCTCGGTGCGGTGCATAGAAGAAACTACAACGTGACAATTTAAAGTCACGTACACATATAGAAATACAAACAAAAGATTAAAATAGTCTTACATAATGATCACATAGCACTGGTTTAATAAACTAGAGAAACAGTGCTATGTAGTTACGTTAGGTATTGGAGACTGCTCCTCCTGATACTTCAGGATGTCCTTGATATGGTACTCCCCAAGATCCTTACCGTCCAGATCTGACAGCCTATATACTAAAGGGGATCGTTTAGCAGTCACCACACATTTAAGGAACTTAGGGGCTAGCTTAGAAGTAAAATTCTTGGCCTTGTTGGACAGGTAGAACGTGCGTTTGTAAACTATCTGTCCCACTTTCAGCTCTACATGCCTTTTTCTGAGGTTGTAATACTTTTCATTACGCTGGTGGGCAACGTTCAAATGTTTCCTCACCTGGTCGTAAATGCGTTGTATTTCTCTCAGCTTGACACCGAAGGCTGATGGATCGTCTACAGAGACTGAAGTAGGATGGCACGCGATATCTGTCTGCCTGTATAACACTCCATCCCCAATAAATTCCCTACCATGTACCAAAAAGTAAGGGGTGAAACGAGTTGCTTCGTTAACTGCAGTGTTTAAAGCACACTGTATCTCAACCAAGAACTGATCCCAAGACTTGTGTTGTGACTTCACATAGCATGAGATCGCTTGAACAACATTACGAATAGCTCGTTCCGCCTGATTAGTTTGGGCATGATACCTAGGGTTATAATATATATTAGGTACATTGTATTTAGCCAACAGATCCTTAAATGGCTTACTTACAAACTGAGGGCCATTATCCATGTAAATAGTCTTGCAGACTCCGTGCACGAGAAACACACTCTTCTCTATGAACCTCGCGACTACAGCGCCTGTGGCAACCCGAACAGGGCACAACATGACGTATTTGCTAAAGTAGTCGGAGACCACGATCAGGTGTACGTTTCTATTGCTCGAAGTGGGAAAGGGACCAAGCAGATCGACAGAGATAGCTTCGAATGGCTTCGAAACCCGCTTCGGGCTACCCATTAGGCCGGGACGAGACGTATTTACGGGTTTGTACTGCTTGCATGTTTCGCAATTCCCAACATATTCTTTGACGTCCTCGTACATCTTGGGCCAGTAATAATTTAGGGCTAACCTTTTATGCGTCTTCCAAACGCCACCATGGGCACTAAGTGTGTCATCGTGGTACTTAGAGAGCAGGGGCAAGCGATCCTCCTGAGGTACCACCAGCTTCCAGTCAAAGTCTGAAGTCAAAGAATATTTATTTTTTGTTAACCTATATAGAAGGTTGTCACGAATGTCATAATTTGGTGACTTCCTAGGGTTCTTCCGAACACTATTCATGGTGTGGTCATACCACGGGTCTTTAGTGGGTACTGCATCGAGGGAATCAATTTTGATACGAGACAGAGCATCAGGTACAACGTGGTCTTTACCTTTTCGATGCTCTATGTCAAAGTCGAATTGACTGAGCCTCATACTCCAACGTGCTAGACGACCCGTGGGATTTTTCAATTTATGGAACCACAGAAGAGATGAATGATCCGTGACGACCGTACATTTTTGGCCTTCGACGTACTGTCGAAATTGTTCCAAAGCGAAAATCACGGCCAGAAGTTCTCGCTCAGTTGTGCTGTAGTTCACCTCGTTCTTGTTGAGAGAACGGCTACAGTAGGCGATAGGGTGCTCAACACCATCGTGAGTTTGTGTCAGTACAGCAGCAACTGAGTAAGCTGACGCGTCACTAAGAATGCGGAAGGGCATCTCAAAGTTAGGCATTTTTAATATAGGGGCAGAAACCAAGGCTGACTTTAGCAGGTTAAAGGACTGTTCAGCCTCAGGGGTCCATTCGAACTTAAGGTTCGTAGAAGTGAGTTTGCACAGAGGTTTACTAATCTTCGAGAAGTTGTTAACAAAGCGACGATACCAGCCGGCCATTCCCAGAAATCTCTTAACCTCCTTAGGGTTAGAAGGGGTGTGATAGTTGAGGATAACCTCAACTTTACCCGGGTCTGTCCGTAAGCCATGTTTGTCCACATAATACCCCAGGTATTTGAGTTCACTCCGACAAAAGTGGGATTTTTTCATGTTAATAGTTAGGCCAGCATCCTTGAGTTGCTGATAGACTCTATGTAAGAGCTCTACATGCTCCTCAAAGGTGCTGGACACACAGACTATGTCATCCTGAAACGCAAATACCTTGTTGTCGAACTCGGGACCAAACAGACGGTCCATGAGGCGTTGCATCGTGGCACTGGCACCGACAAGACCGAAGCACATCGAATTGTATTGGAATAATCCTCTCCGGGGAACCGTAAACGCAGTCTTCTCAGCAGACTGGGGTGAGTCGAATGGAATCTGCCAGTAGGCCGCACTCAGATCTACAGAGGATAAATACTTAGCATTATTAAGATGGTCCAAGATTTGATTGATATAGGGTAAGGGGTAGGCGTCACTCTTAGACACAGAGTTCAGCTTGCGAGAGTCCAAGCACAATCTGAGGTCGCCGTTCGCCTTCTCCACCATGACCACTGGAGAGTTCCAGGCGGACTGAGACGGGGACACTACTCCCATCTCCAGCATTCGGTCCAGCTCGGCTTCCAGGGCCTTCTGCTTAAGGGGAGAGAGCGGATAATAACGCTGCTTGATCGGCTTGCTGTCACCAGTGTCAATGACATGGTGCACAAGTGAGGTCCGACCTAAACCCACCTTATCAGTGTTCAACGAGTCGAATTTTTTAATGACCTCGTTGATTACACACCTTTGTTTAGTTGTCAGGTTGTCGTAATCCTCGAGGCCACCGTTAAGGGACACAGACTCTATAGGATTATTATCACTAAAACTATCAAGGCTAATATTTTGTAAAATTAATTTATCACTTAACTTAAATTGTTGCCAGAAATCCACACCAAATATCATGGAGGTGGTTATTCCTGGGACAACATAGAACTTGACAACTCGGATAACCGAATTGTACTCAATTGGCAAAGAGATGCAACCCAGACATTGCAAGTGAGTGCTGTCTGCAGTTGTAATACGAAAAGTAGGATTGATACTCACAAGATCAAAACCCAGTTCCAAGAAGATGCGGTGCGCTCCCTTACCTAGTATAGAGCAGGAGGCACCGGAATCTAGAAGGCCTAAGACATTTAAATTTAAAACCTTAACAACTAGATACGGTCTAATGTCACTATCCCGTTTAGGAAACAGGACCTTATCAGAAATAGACTCAGATACAGAGTAATGCACAGAGTTCCTAATAAGGCCCTGGCCTACGCGTTTTTTGACTTGCTAGTACAGTGTGAGCAGTCTGGGGTCTTGACTCCTTTGAGACCACACCGGAAACACACCAGCTCCCTTGACTGTGTGCAGCTGTATGCAGTGTGACCGCCCCCGCCGCAACGAAAGCATTTGCGATCGTGGGGGGTAACCGGCGTCTCCACTGCAGACACCTGCTTAGCGGGCTTTTGTACACCTTTGTTCTTAAGCTGGTGTAAGTCAGATGTAATCTCAAACTTGTCAAGAGCAGGCTCATGGAAAGCGTCTGCCCTAGTACGCGCAAGCTCCAAGCGCTTACCCAAACGTCTCAAGTCATCTACAGAGTTGACATCATGCAAGGCCAGTTCCTTCATGTAGTCAGGTCTAATGTTGTGCATGAGAATGTCCAGCTGTTCCTCACTGGGCATCTTACATGACAACCTTGAGAACATGGCTTGCATTGTACATATATAGTTAACCAAGGACTCAGAGCGGGCTTGTGTACGCTGTCTTATCTCGTTCCTGAGGCGGTAATCATAATCAGGAATATCGAAGGTATCTCTAAGCTCACTAATAAGATCCTCATATGAGATGAAGTTAGCTTTGTTTGTACGGAACCAAGACAAAGCCGGTCCATCCAACAGGTCGGAGAAAGCCATAAGGAGTCTAGGCTTAGTAACCTCCCGAGCACATCTAAGTTCCTCTAATCTCTCTAAAAACACACGTACACAAGTAGAACCATCATATTTTAAGTTAAATGAACATAAGTTAAGGGGACGTTCTTTATACACTATGTTGCATGTAGAACTATTCCTACTTGAACTAGCTCGCACCGAGCGGTCCTCTCTCACTACTGGTGAAGTATATTCCACCTGGTCACGACCCGAAGGATCATCACCATCATCATCCGAACCCTCGGATTCAGAATCACTACTGGGTTCAGCCCTAGCGATGATCTTCACTAGCCTACCACGAATATCCACCAGGTCGGGGCAATCCAGACCACAACGAGCTAACCTACTCAATAAGTAGTTGGCCCTGATAGACACCCTAAGACGAGAATTATTATTGGCCAAAAACTCACCTGACTGAAGAGCCTCCTCCAACTCGGAGACCTTCGGAAGGCAGGTCAAGAGCTCAGCCGATGCTTCAGCGGGTACCGGAGCACTCGCTTTGATGCTACCTCGACGGACGAGTCGGTGTGACGCTCTTAGCTCACTCCGAAGGCCAGACACTGTCGTTTCCGGTTCCACTGAAATACCCATGTGGGACAGCTCGTTAGCAAGTTCATCCTTTCTTAAATAATTAATATATTTTTTCATCTGTGCCATTATGTAAAAATTTACTTACAACAATTATAAAGATAAAATGGCACAGATATGGATCAATTACAAAGTAAAAATGTAAATTGAGTTACAACAAAGTGTACTAAGTTACATTATGAAAACTCACTCACTTGTACTATTCCACAACTTTTATTTTAATTTTAATAATACCTAACCGGTTTCGCTATTATAGCATTCTCAAAGGTGTTTACACTAACTTTTGACATTAGTAATGTCAAAAGTTAGTGTAAACACCTTTGAGAATGCACTAACTTTTGACCCTAAGTTAAGATCTAACACTTTAGTTCCATATGTTCTAATTTCACTGTTATTTGCCGCGTATAGCCTAAAACTAGAGCACTCACCCGATAACTTCACTTTTCGCGAAACTGGTAAAACCGAAACATTCGCACCAGTGTCCACTAAAAACGCTAAGCCTTGCTGACTATCGTATACGCTAAGTCGGTGGTTCTTCCCGGGTACAACCTCTTCCACCCTTACAGATTGCACCCTTACTCGTTTCCCGATGGTGCTGACGCCTTTTTGCTCCATGCGCACGGCCTTTCACATTCTCTAGCTCTATGCCGATACCTAAAGTGATGCTTGCACAGCCAATCTGGGTCTCCCGGTTTTCTTGACCTTGTCATCCGATTCCGCCCACTGTACCCTTGTCCGCGACCTTGATATGGGGTACGACGGTTTCTATTAACCTCTTCTCTCAGAGCGGCCACTTCTAGATTCAACTGTTTCATGGTTGATACTAAATCCGCTGCTGGCATTTGCGCACTTCCGCCTGCGCCTTGGCTGATTTCCGCAACCTCCTCGCATGCTCTCCATGACTCTGTCCGCCATGTCCGATAAAAATTCTAGAGATTGATCTTGACTCACCGTTAATGTAGTTCTCACTGCCGTCGGCAACCGCGCGACCCATAGATTTTTAAGGGTCTCCTCAGATGTTTTTGAACTTCTACCTAATTCCTTCATTTTACGAAGCAGTTGCGAAGGTTTCTGCGTACCTAGTTCCATCTCCCCCAGTAATCTCTGGAACTGCCTCTCCGCACTTTCCTCGTAAACTTTCAACAAGCGATCTTTTATTGCGTCATACTTTTTTTCACTGGGAGGATTTAACAGTATGTCACTCACCTGCTGTAATGCTTCTCGGCCCATTTTTGCTACCACTACATTATACTTTGACTCATCACCCTGTTTCTGTGGTGCCAATATGCTCTCTAGCTGCGCGAACCATAAACGAGGCATGTCTGTCCAAAATTCGGGTATTTTTGTAGACAGCGTAATTGCAGCGAGTTCCACCGCTCTTTCATTTTTCTGCTCCGATTTCGTTTCGTAATCAGCATAGCCTGCAGCTTCCATTGTGTATGACTGGCTGCACGGCCTCGAGAAAATACGAATTGAAAAAAAAATGCACAAAATGCAAAAAAATGAACTCTTCAACGCGTGACCTTCAACGCGACACCGGAAAAAACACGAACGCGACCCGACACTTTACCGCGCTCGACTAACACACCCGCGACCCACACGAACTTCAATGTCCTTTGTCGGGGTCACCACTTTAAGGACCTTTTAGGAACGGTAAAGATGACTTAGTTCACCAGAGTTCGTTGACGAAAGTCCTTACTTGTGAGGGTCGGATGCGTTGGGAGTTACTGGCGAATATAAAAACGGCGATTAATTGAACAAGTGTTTTATTCGAATTAACCCCAGAAATGAACCTCGCGTGTCGAGTAGTGCGCAGTAACTCGCTCGACTCAGTCATACATCGCGCTTACATACAAAACTGCTTACTTGCAATCTTTCATACTACAGAGTCCCTACAGACTATTAAACTGTGAAAGAATTTTTGAAATCCAACAGTAGTTCCTGAGATCCCAGCATTCAAACAAACAAACAAACTCTTCAGCTTTATAATATTAAGTATGGATATGGATTTGCGAACGTTTGGTCGCATGTATGTATCAACATGGACCCATGTATGTGTCAGCATCGGTATCGAACCCTCTATGAAGTATCTGGGGCTCGTAATCGACGGCCAGCGGAACTTCGGACACCACTTCCGAAGTTTGGTCCCAAAACTGAGGGGGGAATTATTGGGGAGGGGGGATGTTGGGCATTAGCCGCGCGAGTGCGGCTAATGCCCAACATCAGGGGTCCCAACGCTCCCTACAGGAGACTGTACCTGGGGATCCTGCGAAGTATGGCCCTATACGGGGCCCCCGTATGGGCGGAGACCCTGACGGCCAGCAATGTGGCTAGATTGCTGAGCCCGCAGAGGGCGATGGCCGTCAGGGTGATAAGGGGATACCGCACGATCTCAGGTGAGGCGGCATGTCTCCTAGCCGGAACCCCTCCTTAAGATCTGGGGTCTTGACTCCTTTGAGACCACACCGGAAACACACCAGCTCCCTTGACTGTGTGCAGCTGTATGCAGTGTGACCGCCCCCGCCGCAACGAAAGCATTTGCGATCGTGGGGGGTAACCGGCGTCTCCACTGCAGACACCTGCTTAGCGGGCTTTTGTACACCTTTGTTCTTAAGCTGGTGTAAGTCAGATGTAATCTCAAACTTGTCAAGAGCAGGCTCATGGAAAGCGTCTGCCCTAGTACGCGCAAGCTCCAAGCGCTTACCCAAACGTCTCAAGTCATCTACAGAGTTGACATCATGCAAGGCCAGTTCCTTCATGTAGTCAGGTCTAATGTTGTGCATGAGAATGTCCAGCTGTTCCTCACTGGGCATCTTACATGACAACCTTGAGAACATGGCTTGCATTGTACATATATAGTTAACCAAGGACTCAGAGCGGGCTTGTGTACGCTGTCTTATCTCGTTCCTGAGGCGGTAATCATAATCAGGAATATCGAAGGTATCTCTAAGCTCACTAATAAGATCCTCATATGAGATGAAGTTAGCTTTGTTTGTACGGAACCAAGACAAAGCCGGTCCATCCAACAGGTCGGAGAAAGCCATAAGGAGTCTAGGCTTAGTAACCTCCCGAGCACATCTAAGTTCCTCTAATCTCTCTAAAAACACACGTACACAAGTAGAACCATCATATTTTAAGTTAAATGAACATAAGTTAAGGGGACGTTCTTTATACACTATGTTGCATGTAGAACTATTCCTACTTGAACTAGCTCGCACCGAGCGGTCCTCTCTCACTACTGGTGAAGTATATTCCACCTGGTCACGACCCGAAGGATCATCACCATCATCATCCGAACCCTCGGATTCAGAATCACTACTGGGTTCAGCCCTAGCGATGATCTTCACTAGCCTACCACGAATATCCACCAGGTCGGGGCAATCCAGACCACAACGAGCTAACCTACTCAATAAGTAGTTGGCCCTGATAGACACCCTAAGACGAGAATTATTATTGGCCAAAAACTCACCTGACTGAAGAGCCTCCTCCAACTCGGAGACCTTCGGAAGGCAGGTCAAGAGCTCAGCCGATGCTTCAGCGGGTACCGGAGCACTCGCTTTGATGCTACCTCGACGGACGAGTCGGTGTGACGCTCTTAG
Organism: Miltochrista miniata; assembly: GCA_933228765.1. Lineage (NCBI taxonomy): Eukaryota > Metazoa > Arthropoda > Insecta > Lepidoptera > Erebidae > Miltochrista > Miltochrista miniata. Next base: position 10,833,029 of record OW121772.1, read on the forward strand.
CTCACTCCGAAGGCCAGACACTGTCGTTTCCGGTTCCACTGAAATACCCATGTGGGACAGCTCGTTAGCAAGTTCATCCTTTCTTAAATAATTAATATATTTTTTCATCTGTGCCATTATGTAAAAATTTACTTACAACAATTATAAAGATAAAATGGCACAGATATGGATCAATTACAAAGTAAAAATGTAAATTGAGTTACAACAAAGTGTACTAAGTTACATTATGAAAACTCACTCACTTGTACTATTCCACAACTTTTATTTTAATTTTAATAATACCTTACCGGTTTCGCTATTATAGCATTCTCAAAGGTGTTTACACTAACTTTTGACATTAGTAATGTCAAAAGTTAGTGTAAACACCTTTGAGAATGCACTAACTTTTGACATTAGTAATGTCAAAAGTTAGTGTAAACACCTTTGAGAATGCTATAATAGCGAAACCGGTTAGGTATTATTAAAATTAAAATAAAAGTTGTGGAATAGTACAAGTGAGTGAGTTTTCATAATGTATAACAAGTTCCATCAAGTGCCAACAATCAAAAGTATAAAGGATATGTACTAAGTTAGGTAATTATGTTTCAAATTGACTTTTAGAATTTAACAAAGATTAAGGGTATACTAAGAGAGAAAAGTTTCTAAATTTTCTGATAACACAGTTCAGGTTAATAATTAAATTTCAAGGTATCTACACACCTTCAACAAGGTTTATAATTACAGAGTTCACTAAGACATTCACTAAGTTAACACAGAGAGATTCACTAAGTTTACCTTACAAGGTGAAGCTATAGAATAATATATGTAATATATTAATCTATGCTAATATAATATTATAATAAATACATGTGTGTGCACCACAAAAAAAGAAAAAAAACACATAGAAGAAAAAACACAATAAGAAAAAGAAGTGGGTATGCCAAATAAAATCAAAAAGTTTTTCCAAAATCACAGCTATTTTAAATTTTTGAATTTAGAATTTTGTGTCTTTTCCAGCCAAAGATGTAGGTAGCTGGAAGAAGACGAAAGGGATAATTTTGTGCTTAGCTGTTAGCACCACCAATTAACGTCCTGGAGCGTCTCGGACGAGATTACAGGATGGTTTCGCCAGAGATAACCACCTATGCACACACACCAGACTGAGACTACCGCAGAGTAGACCCAGAGATTTGCCCCACGTTGGGCGCCAATTTGTAACACTAAGATGTTCTGTGTTACTCACCAACTAGCGCGAGGTAGCTATGCAGAGAACTCTATCCCAGGGCGCCTTATTTCTAAGTTTCCAGTCTGTGTGCAAGGGTAGGCTAGGGCTCTCACGAAAACAGACAATAGGGTGTACACACATATATTTATACAACACACAGTTCACTACAGAGACACTGAGATAAAAAGCATAGACATACATAAGACAGTTAAACAAAAAAAAACAGTATTGGTTTAGGTACTAGAGGTGAGGAAGTAAGTTAGGCGGCTAGGCTACACGTATATATTCACGGGACATCCTTCCTGAGGGCTTACCCGGGGCTCTCAACCATAGGCTGTTGGGCGTTACGTGAGGTTTTTTAGTCGGTAAGAGTCCGGCATAGCATCCTACGAGGATTTTCCCTCACGTTAAAAAAAAAAAAAAAAAAAAAAAAAAAGGCTACACGTATAAGTATGGGTGACAAGTACTGGCCTTCTAATCGAGCCGAGAGCGTCCCCGTACGTTGTCACAGCCGGGTGGAGTTGGCAGGCTCCTCTCGCAACAACCACACTCGTGTGGTCCACGTGTTTTCGGGTGTGGTTCGAAACCGTGGCTGACCAATCCTTCCCCGTACTAAAAAACCCTGTCATGAAAGAAACGACAAATTAAGTTACTGATTGCGCCACAACCAAAGTCGACCCGCTTTGCAACTAGTTAATTGAAACTTACCAGAATCTGGGTAGAAATTAGAAAAGAACTTTGACAAAAAAACATCAACTGGAGTGACTAAGATAAAACTTAGTAGCTCAGAAAATCAAAGCACCGAAGCCATCCAATCTCAAGAAACCTCTCCCAATTTTTCTTTAACCTTTTCTCTCCGATGTCAGTTCCCCAAAAAAAACTCTAGTCATGTCCCATAGACTATAGACCGTTTTCTTGAGACAGCTGTTGCCACAGCAAAAAAAACAATCAATCGATCATGGCGCTCTCAAACGCTCAAATATATTGACAAGCCCAAGACCAGACTTGCCACATATAGAAAATAAATGTTACAACCATTTATTATCAATCAACTGTTGTAAGACTCCTCCTGCGCATTTGTCCGACGCATCTGTCATTAAAGACAGTGGGACACTCGGTTCTGGATGTGACAACAAAACAGCATTTTTTAAGCTGGTTTTGCACTTCTCGAATGCTTCGAGAGATTCGGGAGTCCACTCTATTTTGGTCTTATCCTTTTTCTTCGCGCCCTTTAAAAAATTGTTGAGAGTAATCTGATACGCCGTGGCATTCGGTATACTAGCCCTATAGAAATTTACCATACCTAAAAATGTTCTTAGCTTGTCCACCGTATCCGGTCTAGGGTATTCCAAAACGGCATTTACCTTCTGTTGCAAAGGTCTTATACCGCTGGTGGACACCTCGTAACCCAAAAATTCTATATTGGATTGCCCAAATACACACTTAGCTAAATTAATCGTGATACCATATTTTTTTAACCGTTCGAAAACCATACGTAAATGCTTCCTGTGCGTCTCTATATCATCGCTGACTATGATTACATCGTCGATGAAACTAAATAAAAAGTCTAGACCTTTTAACACGTCGTTATTCATGAATCTGGTAAAAGTCTGACTTGCTGAACGGAGTCCAAAGTTGAGCCGTAAGTACTCCCATAAACCGAATGGAGTAATTACTGCCGTCTTTTCTATATCTTCGGGGGCTACTTTAACATAATGGTATGCTCTATTAATATCTATTTTACTGAAAATTTTCTTACCTGCCAAAATATAGGTGAAATCATGCAGCCTCGGGACAGGGTATCTATCCGGCTTAGTGATGGCGTTAAGACGCCTATAGTCGCCAACCGGTCGTATTGATCCATCCTTCTTAGCCACGATGTGAAGAGGACTCGCCCACTCACTCTTCGACGGCCTGATAATGCCCATCTCTTGCATTATCTGAAACTCACGTTTTACCTTATGATACCTGTCCGGGGGTAGAGGTCTGGCTCGTGCGTGTACCGGTTTCCCTGTCGTTTCAATATGATGGTACACGTCATTCTCCGAGACACGGTCCAAATCCTTGAAAGTTGCCGGTTTGGTAATTACTGAAAATTCTGACAACAAATCATGGAAAAGGTGATTATTGCAAATTGAACCCTAAGTTAAGATCTAACACTTTAGTTCCATATGTTCTAATTTCACTGTTATTTGCCGCGTATAGCCTAAAACTAGAGCACTCACCCGATAACTTCACTTTTCGCGAAACTGGTAAAACCGAAACATTCGCACCAGTGTCCACTAAAAACGCTAAGCCTTGCTGACTATCGTATACGCTAAGTCGGTGGTTCTTCCCGGGTACAACCTCTTCCACCCTTACAGATTGCACCCTTACTCGTTTCCCGATGGTGCTGACGCCTTTTTGCTCCATGCGCACGGCCTTTCACATTCTCTAGCTCTATGCCGATACCTAAAGTGATGCTTGCACAGCCAATCTGGGTCTCCCGGTTTTCTTGACCTTGTCATCCGATTCCGCCCACTGTACCCTTGTCCGCGACCTTGATATGGGGTACGACGGTTTCTATTAACCTCTTCTCTCAGAGCGGCCACTTCTAGATTCAACTGTTTCATGGTTGATACTAAATCCGCTGCTGGCATTTGCGCACTTCCGCCTGCGCCTTGGCTGATTTCCGCAACCTCCTCGCATGCTCTCCATGACTCTGTCCGCCATGTCCGATAAAAATTCTAGAGATTGATCTTGACTCACCGTTAATGTAGTTCTCACTGCCGTCGGCAACCGCGCGACCCATAGATTTTTAAGGGTCTCCTCAGATGTTTTTGAACTTCTACCTAATTCCTTCATTTTACGAAGCAGTTGCGAAGGTTTCTGCGTACCTAGTTCCATCTCCCCCAGTAATCTCTGGAACTGCCTCTCCGCACTTTCCTCGTAAACTTTCAACAAGCGATCTTTTATTGCGTCATACTTTTTTTCACTGGGAGGATTTAACAGTATGTCACTCACCTGCTGTAATGCTTCTCGGCCCATTTTTGCTACCACTACATTATACTTTGACTCATCACCCTGTTTCTGTGGTGCCAATATGCTCTCTAGCTGCGCGAACCATAAACGAGGCATGTCTGTCCAAAATTCGGGTATTTTTGTAGACAGCGTAATTGCAGCGAGTTCCACCGCTCTTTCATTTTTCTGCTCCGATTTCGTTTCGTAATCAGCATAGCCTGCAGCTTCCATTGTGTATGACTGGCTGCACGGCCTCGAGAAAATACGAATTGAAAAAAAAATGCACAAAATGCAAAAAAATGAACTCTTCAACGCGTGACCTTCAACGCGACACCGGAAAAAACACGAACGCGACCCGACACTTTACCGCGCTCGACTAACACACCCGCGACCCACACGAACTTCAATGTCCTTTGTCGGGGTCACCACTTTAAGGACCTTTTAGGAACGGTAAAGATGACTTAGTTCACCAGAGTTCGTTGACGAAAGTCCTTACTTGTGAGGGTCGGATGCGTTGGGAGTTACTGGCGAATATAAAAACGGCGATTAATTGAACAAGTGTTTTATTCGAATTAACCCCAGAAATGAACCTCGCGTGTCGAGTAGTGCGCAGTAACTCGCTCGACTCAGTCATACATCGCGCTTACATACAAAACTGCTTACTTGCAATCTTTCATACTACAGAGTCCCTACAGACTATTAAACTGTGAAAGAATTTTTGAAATCCAACAGTAGTTCCTGAGATCCCAGCATTCAAACAAACAAACAAACTCTTCAGCTTTATAATATTAAGTATGGATATGGATTTGCGAACGTTTGGTCGCATGTATGTATCAACATGGACCCATGTATGTGTCAGCATCGGTATCGAACCCTCTATGAAGTATCTGGGGCTCGTAATCGACGGCCAGCGGAACTTCGGACACCACTTCCGAAGTTTGGTCCCAAAACTGAGGGGGGAATTATTGGGGAGGGGGGATGTTGGGCATTAGCCGCGCGAGTGCGGCTAATGCCCAACATCAGGGGTCCCAACGCTCCCTACAGGAGACTGTACCTGGGGATCCTGCGAAGTATGGCCCTATACGGGGCCCCCGTATGGGCGGAGACCCTGACGGCCAGCAATGTGGCTAGATTGCTGAGCCCGCAGAGGGCGATGGCCGTCAGGGTGATAAGGGGATACCGCACGATCTCAGGTGAGGCGGCATGTCTCCTAGCCGGAACCCCTCCTTAAGACCTGGAAGCGAGAGCCCTTGCGTAACTATTCAGATGGCGCAAGGAGGCGCTGGAGCGGGGTTAAAGGCCTGCGTCTCGAAAAATTGAGGCCCAGCGGTCCCAGCTCCATCAGAAAACCGTGGAGACATGGAAGGTGCGACTTGAACAACCAAAGGGGGAATTCGCCACAATAGCGGCCGTCAGACCGGTCATGGACGAGTGGCTGGAGAGGAGACACGGTGCTCTCTTCTACCGGTTGTTACAGATACTTACCGGGCACGGTAGCTTCGGTAAATATTTGTGTAGAAGACACCGGGAAACCACGGCCGATTGTCAGCACTGCGGGGACCGCAGCGATGACACAGCGCTCCACACGCTGGTGGAGTGCATGGCGTGGGCGCAACAGCGTCAGGTCTTCGTGGTGGGTCTGGACGTGGACATTCTCTCGCTCGATACCATGGTGCGAGTCATGGTCTGCAGCCCTCAGCAGTAAGAGGGACTGCGCCGCCTCTGTCAGTGAGCAGGTCATGCTCGTGAAAGTAACGGCGAGGCGGGAGCGGGAGAGAACTATCCCACCCGAGTTCTGCAGTCAGCCGCTGACGTGTCTTCGCCGAAGACTATCGCCCTCCATGACCGGTGGCCTGAGGACGGTGAGGGATCTGCTCACCGTCCTTACGAAAGCAGGCCCATGACGGCAGCGTGACATGAGGGATTCACGCACGCCCCCACCTTAGAAGCGGGATCACACCCAAAAACCCCCAAAGACGCGGGATAGCACTCGAACCACCCCCTAGGCGAGGCCGCAGAGGTAGCTGTAGGTCTGTTGGGAGTCCTGGGACATCCTTCCGAGGGCTTACCCGTAGGCTGTTGGGTTAGGTTAGGTTTTTAGTCGGTAAGAGTCCAGGATGGCATCCATGACTGATTTTCCCTCACGTTAAAAAAAAAGAAGGATACATTAATTATTACACTAGTATCCGTAGGTATATCTGATAGGTAGGTTCAATAAAACAACAAAAGCAATCGTTTATCGGCAAAGGATTCATTCGGTCTGTTGTAAATCGATCTATCGTTAATTCGGTGAAATTGCCAGGGATCAATCGTTCGAAGGAACGATTGATCCCTGGCATTGATCCCTGGTGGAAATAGAAGGTTGGGAGTGGATGTGAGGATGGGAACGGTGGGAAGCTGGAATTGACGCCGTAAGCACTGAGTTCCCCCCAGCGATGCATCCCGTTGCCGGGCGTCACAACGTGGGGTTCGGGGTGATTTTTTAAAGAGGTTTTCTTCCTTGCAACTCCGAAGAGCCACCGTACCCGGCTGTTGTCAGGCGGGGTTACGGCTCGGCCGAACGATGTTCCTGATGGAACCTTGTACTTCGCCACTGATCGCTTAGTGGCAAAGTACTTGTCGCCCTAAGAGTTCTCCGCTAAGTATGCTCTGCTTAGCAGAGCGCATGCGGATAACTCCAAACCGGCCATGAAGCCCCCCCTCCTTGGTGGATCATTTGCCATGGGCTACGACGTGAGCCTCGCGCGAAGCCCACGTCGTCGTCTATGTTACCAGGGTGCACCACGTGGAGGTTGTCCTACCCAGCACCCCTTCTGTTGCCACTATTTCGACAAATACTCATAACAGAAAAATAATAATATTTGAGGGGGCTTCCATACAACAAACGTGATTTTTTTTGGCATTTTATTTTTATAATAATAACGGCAACAAGAAGACGCTTGAAATGCTCACAGAACATCGAGCTAGACATATTTTCATATAAATAATTTTATTGAAATAAAATGGACATTTGAGGGGGCTCTCATACATAACCAAACGTGGTTTTTCGTCGTTCGTTGTTGACGTGAAAGAAAAAGTATGGCAATAATAAAGACACATACAATACAACTATATTTTGTTTTTTTTTTTCGATTTTGAAAATTGGCCAATTTTCGAACGGGCAATGGTTCTTTCGGGGGGCGGTTGATTGACGAAATTATTTTCGACCAGCAGTACGGGATGAGGGTAGAGTGGAGTGCGCCGCCGTAAAGGACCGCCGCTAAGCTTCCTGGACGCCAGCTTGGCCTTGCCCTCCAAGTGACTGCGGAACGGCACATCATTGGAGATGTCAACTCCAAGGATCCCTATACTTTCAGAGATGGTAAAAGATGTGCCCTGAAATTGTGACGCTACAGTAAATGGGTTTAGTTTTGCGGTGAATACACAAACTTGTGTCTTGGTAGGGTTGAATTGGACAAGATTTTGTTCACCCCAATCGGACACTCTACTGAGAGTAGTCTCGATTTCAGACGAAAGTTGTTCACGACTTTCTTCCACTGCAACCCGAGAGATACCGGGACGGCCCGTGTAATAAGTGTCACCCGTACTGTCATCCGCATAACAATGAATGCCGTCAATAGAAAACATAATCATTGATAATAATATGCAGAAGAAACATTGTGGGGGACAACACTGAACCTTGTGGTACTCCAGCGTTAATGGTCATGCAGTCAGAACAGCTGCCGTCAACGACGGCCCTGATGCTTCTACCGGCCAGAAAACTAGTCACCCATCCACATAACCTCTCGGGCAGTCCATAGGAGGGCAATTTCGTTAGAAGACCACGGCGCCAGACCCGGTCAAAGGCTGTAGAGATGTCGAGGCTCACAGCTACAACTTCTTACTCTCTGTAGCCGCCCCGCCCAGCTGTGTGCAAGGTACCACACAAGAAGATCACCGGTCGGGCGACCGTGTCGGGAACCATACTGCCGGTCACTAAGCAAGTCGTGTTAATCAAGGCACCTCTGAAGCTGTGTGTTACGCACTCCATCACCCTGCGAATGTGTGCTTTTTAGCCCCTCTCTATAAAATAGAGTGCAGAGGGGGCTTATGTCGAGGCTTTGTCAGTAGCCTATGACTCTGTCGCATTAAACGACGTCACTAGGTCACGTGGATCATCTGTACAAAGTTTGAAATAAATCAATAAAGACAACGTCAATCGGATTGAACTTTCACAATAAACGTGTTAAGAGGGGTAGTCTGGTGAGAACGATCTCACGGCTTTCTTGACTATAACCTTGTGAGACATTTTTGTTGATCTCAAAAAGTGGATGACTCATATACCCTCATAGGGTTGCGTTATTCCCGTGAAAAGATAACGACTGTCCACGAGGGGTTTATTATTATTATTATAACGCCTCTTTCTGACTCGGGTATCTTCTTTTTTTTTTCATATGAAGATACCCGAACTTTTTGTAGGTACATGGGGACACATTGGTCCAACACGCAAAGGCCCTTTGAGATTTTTAATGTAATGGGGAATGGGAATAGCACTGCCGACTATTCACACCCGCCTCACGTAGAAGAACGGCAATGGACTGCCTGCAATGGGAGTTAAACTATTGTAAAATAATGCTAACTACAAAATGGGCTATTGTGATGGATGTTATATGGTCTGGTTAAATGAGGTTATGGATGAAAACGACGTCTGTCATTTTAATATCTCATTATCAAAATATTGGCAGACGGTGACTCGCCAGCTCACTAGATGGGCCCCCTATACAATCGCCGCCATAAGCATAGCGAGACAGAGGGCAACACCGGGGTGAGCGGCTAGGGATGTTGAGCGGTGCGGCGCCCGGCGCCAGTTTCGCCATCGCGGATCAGACCCGGAGCGGGTTTCCCCGTAGTTATGCCTTTGAAAATGACACTTCCACCCTTGAGCATAAAGCGCTGGCATTCCTCTCTCTGACCGGCCAATTAAGGCAAGCCAGAGTTGAGATTTGCTGCACTTCCGGGAGTATCACATGGTCTCCCTTAGCCCATTAAATGCTAACTAGTGACAAAGCACAACAATACTCTGAGGAATCGGGAACGATGTGTGGCCACGCACATTTAGTTCGTCACAAGCTGCTCTACAGAAGCCGATGTGTGCTTTTCTATGACCTTGTGATTGTGAGACATTTTTTTGTTGATATCAGAAAGTAAATTATTCATATGCAAATCTACTATGCCCTCTTAAGGTTGTGTTAATCCCATGATATGATAACAACTGTCCACGAGGACAGTCGTTATTACTATTAAATCCCGCAGAAACATCGCCGCTGGACCCGTCGGCATTCCAGGTCGAGCGTGGGTCCTGGCTCTCGAGGAGCTTGGGCCTTGACTTTTAAGTCTCTTTAGCGCATGCCTCGAAAAGGCCAGTTTCCCAAGGTCTGGAAAACAGGAAAACTGGCCTTAGGACGGTGAGAGGGCTGCTCATCGTCCTTACAGAAGCAGGCCCTAGACGGCAGCGTCACGTGAGTGATTCACGCACGCCCCCATTAAGAAGCGGGATGACACCCGAAAATCCCCCAAAGACGCGGGATAGCACTCGAACCACCCCCTAGACGAGGCTGCAGTGGTAGCTGTGGGTCTGTTGGGAGTCCTGGGACATCCTTCCGGGGGCTTAGCCGGGGCTCCTACTCGTAACTGTACTGGCTGTTACGTGAGGTTTTATAGTCGGTAGGAGTACGGCATAGCATCCATGAAGAATTTTCCCTTTCGTGAAAACAAAGCGGGAACAGAAACACTTATTATGTGAAAATTTCAGCTCTCTAGCTATCAGCGTTCATGAGATACAGCCTCATGACCGGACAGACAGACAGACACACAGACGGATAGCGAAGTCTCATAATTAGGGTCCGTTTTTACCCTTTGGATACGGAACCCTAAAAATAAAAGCATACTTTGACACACATCTTGTAGATTAAAAATCTACTTTTACTTTCATTTTTCGTCTACTTATGCCGACAAAATATGATTTCATGTACGCATCTTTTTGTCATTTTCTAAACCAGGCCCCTTATTAGGTCACCGTAAAATTGCAAAAACCGAGAGATAATAATCTTCTTGGCGAGATTATTAGCTGTCAAGATATTGTGAACTTTTACTAAAATATGCATAGCTTAAATATTGAAAAAGTAAACATTATCGCGCGAAAGCGAGCAAGCGAAACGAGCGGGCTGCGACAGCAACCTACTCCATTCGACTAAAACAATACGGTGTCCTTCTATCCTGCCTACTACGTGTGTGAATAAAAAAAACATCTACTAGCTAAATGATCAGGCTACACGTTGCAAGGCTTTTTGTGACCCCGTACTCCCGGCCTCATAACCATTTCCACAAAAAAAGTTATTCTATCTCACAAATTGGATCAAACAGCACATGGTGAGCAAATTTGGTTAAAATTTGATAAGTAGTTTAGAAGTACATCCTGGACAAACACAATGTGACGCATACCTACTTTATAAAGGTAGGTACATGTTTCGGCGAACGGTCGGCTATCGGGAGAACTCGTCACTCGGCTGGCTATCCCCGCCCCCCCCCCCCCGCTTCCTTGCCGGGCGGGCGGCCGGTTTCGCATCGACCGACCAGTCAAATCTCGGACGCGGTTAAAAGAAAAAAAGAAAGAAAAAGTTTTTTATTTTGCCAAACAGGCCATACACCGCCGTACAAGAAAATCAATATACTGACTTAAAATTAAAACAAGAACAACAACAAAAAATAAGGTACCACAGTATTGTAAATAAACAAAACTAATAAATAGTGTACATCAGTGCACGTCCTATCCAAGCAGAATAAAGGCCGCCTTTCAGCATAATGTCACCTCGTGAATGTGAGCTTACGCTTAATCCACGCGGCGACGCTGATTTTCAAAGGCGGCCCTTACGAGGACGGTGGCCCGGTCTACACATACCAACAAAACAAGAATAAAATTTAAAAAATAAAATAAAAAAAATGAAAAATAAAAGAAATATCGACGGTTAAAAGGCGAATTGATTCAAGCGCCACTCTGGGCGATATTGAGTTATATACATCATTGGAATCGTGGAATTTTTCCGCGTCGTTTGAGCCGGGTTTGAGGCTAATCTGAGCACTTTTTTGGCGCTTGACTCCATGACGAATTTGGGTATCTTTTCTACTTATTAGGTATCAAGTGTAGTAGTTTTGGTTGTTTTTTTTCAAAGCATGTATATAAACCCATTTAAAAAACACTATTTTTTTTACTATCTGTAGTTTAAACCATTAATCCCTGGATAAATTAAAATGGTTTTGACGTTTGAATTGTTTTTACTTGAACTTAAAGAATTTAATTTGGATGTTAATTCATTTTGCTTCAACCAGTTTTAATAATGTATGCAACTTAAATCATTTTGCCTTGAACATGTGAATATTATCTCTGTCGCTTGAATTAATCTTACCTGAATAAGTATAATGGAAATATATGACTTGTGCTGATTATCCTTGACCAGTTTTTAGTATTTATGCCATTTAGAACAATTTTCTCTATGCATAAAATAAATATGTGCACGTTCAATTCCTCTATATTAGTTTAATAATTAAACTTATGTCATACTTAAATTAGTTTACTTTTTTCACCTCGCATTAAAAATGGCATTTATATCTCAAGTAACAGAATACAAACCAACGCGGGTAGGTACTTGGACCCACAACACACGTGTCGCGCGTGGTTTCGAGGTCGGTGTAATTTGAGTTATTCCTCCTCTCCTCCTCGGGTTTAACTCATTTATCCATGAACAATTGACAAATAGGTAAGTGATTTCAATCATTTATTCATGAACAGTTGACTTATAGGTAAGTGATTTAAATCATGTATCCATGAACAGTTGACAAATGGGTAAGTGATTTAAATCATTTATCCTTGATCTGTTAAAGAAACAAGGAACACATAAACTATTTTGTTTTGAATACATAAATCGTCATTGTGTACATGACCCTTTCTGTCCTGATCAAAAAATTATGCAAAATGGCTCAAGTTACAATTTACTTGCTTTAAAAACACCTTTTATCTGTTATAATATTATCATAAATTAGCAAAAAATATACCGCTTTTTAGTTGGGGAGATTTGTACATTTTTATTATATACTTTAGGAACAGTGATTTTTTTTCTTAAAAAATTAACTTTAAAATGCTCTCCTGTAAAGTTCTCAAAATGGCGCTTGAATCAAGTCGCCTTTTAACCGTCGATATGCAACATTAAAAATACAAACATACAAAAATAATCGTGCCCGCTATGTAGTGAAGTACAGGAGTAAAGACACGGACATGGTCAAACCGCAGCGCATGTCAACCTCAGCCCGACCGCGTCGCCAGCCTTAAAACATACATCGATAAATTTACCGACCCGACCCCGCCCGCACGCTCACACCTATCACAATGGATCATTTTATCTGTGGCACGGCGATCGAGGTCAGAGGTCAGAGCGAGACAAAAGACAGCCCGCTCGTGTCGGCAACTCGGCACGCGTCGTGAACCGCGCGTCGGCGTCGTCATAGCAAGCACAAGCATTGGATATTTGACATTCTATTTTAATCAAACATAACATAAAATCCAACAATAAACGTTTAACAATCCGTGCAATGCATCCTCCACATTACGGTTTTACATTGTCGAGTGCTACGTGTAGCGAGAACCCATTACTGGTGCTAGTATACGCCACCCCAAGGTAACACAGAAAGAACAGCCCGCCATGACAACATTCACAACAATAACTGCGAATAAATATGTTATACAAGGTGTTTGGCGATTTCATATACAATCAGCATATTAAATTACAACTATACAAAACATCCAAGGAGACTTTAAGGTTAGTTCTGGTAATCTTTTACATTTCATCATTCATTGCACATGTCAGACAAGACAATGTTCTTCATAAACTATCATACATTTGCAATATAACCATCCAATACACATATTTACGGAGATTTCAAGTTCTGGTTTTAATCAGTTCCATTCCTAAAATCATCATCATACTACCTATAGAATATATTACATACATAATCTGTGATCCTACATACTTACACAATTACATTGTTTTTTCAAAACTCTTATTACAAACTATACAATACATCTACAGAGATTTCAAAGTTAGTTCTGGATTTAATCAATTTCATTTCCTATCTCTTACCACCATCCATTACCCACTCATACACATTTACATCATGTTTTTTAATTAAACTTTACAGCTCTTACAATGGAGTTGATGCATGGAAAATGTGGATGTCAGCGTCATTTTCCAGTGCAATAAGCCTAAGACAGTCAGTTGCACACTTACATTATGCCCTTGACTACTCACAGTTCCACCAAAGCCACAAAATTGAATTTATGAGAGGAAAATATGGACAGCAATGTCACCGCTCAGGAAAACAGCATAACAAGCCGGAGTACAAACAGGTATACATCGATCAATCATCAATACATAAAATAAAATCGTAACAGGTTGCTGTCTGTACATGGAAGATAAATAAGAATAAATATTATATTATATCTATACTAATATTATAAAGAGAAAAAAAGAGAAAAAAAAAAAAAAAAAAAAAAAAAGAGAAAAAAATCTCGTTCGGAACTATCGTGCGCGATACATTTGTGTGTTAGTGCCTCGGTCGTCACGGCAACTCGAAAACAACCTCAAGGGAATATCAAGGCCTCGGAGCAACCTCAGGAAGACCGGGAATCAGGGTAAGTGGCGAATCATTCTTGGTGGCGGTCCGATTTCCGAACTTCTTGTGTCGTCTTATGTGCCTGCAGGAACTACCAGAAAGACAGTCCACTAACTACACTGAGTTATCGAACATATTTATGGTCCATTCGAGCGGATTTCAGCCGGATTTCGGTATATTTGTTGGTATTTTTTCAAATCATAAGTCGGTTGTAGATTTAAAAATTGAAATTCCTAACCGCCACTTACAGCTCTGACACAAGTCTCGATTCGGTCGGATACAATTCAAATTAAAGTCGTTAAGTTTGTTTGTCATTTGCGGTTCGGTTATTGTATTATATTGTGCGGTATGCGATATTTGTGAAATTATCCTCAGTTATTAGAACAATTTATTTGATTTATTGTAGGGTTCCGTTATATATTTTTTTTCTCTTACCCGGGGGTGGGTGCATCACGATTTGAGTCATAACGATTTAAAATGGCTAAGGTATCATCAACTAAATTTAAAATTCAAGTCGAATGGCTTAGAAGCACGTTAGAAATGATCGCGGGAAAAACTCAAACCAATGCAGTTATTTCGGCGAGATTGCGTAAACTCGATGAACGATACGCACTTTTGTCGGAACAGTACGAGTTATTGCTGGATAATACCGTAGATTCGGAAATGATTAAAATCTATACGGCTGATTATAATGAGGCGGAGTTAGCTTATAATCAGCTGGAAGCGGTCTCGTCGGCTTACCCGGGTTTGGACGGGGTTCACAGACCGTCCGAGAGTTCAAATACGGCAAGACTTCCCAGAATCGATTTATGCAAATTTGATGGTGACGTTTTTCAGTGGACAAGTTTTATAAGCCTATTCAGTTCGTTGGTACTAACACGGAAAGATATATCAAAGACGGAAAAATTTCATTACTTAGTTTCTCATGTGTTAAATGAACCGCATACCTTAATACGGCATTTACCTATGGTAGACGAATCCCTAGATATAGGCTTAGAAATTCTTAAGGGTAGATATGAAAATATCAGAATGCTAGCAGATAGTCACATTTCTAGAATCCTACAGCTACCTACATTAAATAAACCCTATGATCTGCGTTCTAAAATTCTAAACCCACTGTTGGAGTCCACTCGCGCCTTGAATAATTTAGGCCTTCCTATAGATCAATGGTCTTATATTTTATTATTCATTAGCTTAAATAAAATTCCGTTAGACGTTAAAACTCGGTTTGAACAGAAGTACGGCGGAAATATAATCACCCTACCCACATTCAATCAACTTGTGGAGTTTCTGCAAAATGAATGTCGGCTTATAGACTCAACAACAGCTGACGGCGCGACCTTGAAGGACAATCGTACCCGCCGCACCATACACATCATCGGAAACGAAAGTGAATCTTACAGGAATGAACGAATAATCGCTAGGCGCTGTTTATACTGTGAAATAAGCGGTCACATGATTTCGGAGTGTTTTAAATTTAAAAAATTAACCGCGGGTCAGCGTAAAGACTGGGTGCGAGCTGAAAATTTATGCTTTAAATGTTTTGGTAAGCATTCGGCATCTACGTGCGATAAAAGGACAGCATGTAAACGCTGTGGCCATCGGGGTCACAACGACTTAATATGCATGCACAACTATACTGCGTCTCGCGCTAGCTCGCCTTCGGAGGGACCTGGCTACCGCAGCCACCGTCCGCGTCGTCGCACGCGCACGGCCTCTCCTCGCGAAAGAAGAGAGGTACCGTCGCGCTCATCAGCTGAGCGTGTGGTTCAGGTCAGCTCGCGCAACGGCTATCAGGCATGCGAACGGCGGGAATCGCACGAATCGCGCGGTCAGTCACGTAATAATTCTCAAAAGCAATATTCAGCATAGCAATTAAGGTTACATGATGACTCATCTTCAACGTCTTTGCATCGAAACCCGTATAATGTTATTCTACCCACAGCTATTATTGAAATTAAGAATAAAAATGGTGAATTCGTTAAAGCACGGGCTCTCTTAGATTTAGGGGCTCAAATGTCGGTAATAAAGGGGGATTTGGTATCTACCCTCGGATTGAAACGGTCTTATAGTAATGTACAAATCACGGGTATCGGTGGCATTCAAGCCAATACATATCAACACGTTGTTGTTATATATTTCAGACCAGAACATTCAGAACACCCAGTACTAGCGGTAACGGCGGCAGTTTTAAGAAGGCTTACGTCTTATTCGGTTAACAGAACAAATTTGGGTTTTAAAGAGTTGAAACTCGCAGATAACGGCTCATTGAATTCTTCAGAGATAGACGTAATTTTTGGATGTGATATACTCGGTCAAATCTTAAATGGGGAAAAGATTACCTTGTGTCAGGGTGGGCCCTACGCGTTGGGCACGGTATTTAATTTCGCGGTATTCGGACCAGTTTCGCCGGAGACGCGGGAGCTGGCCGAATCGTCGGTTAACCAGTTGACACTCAAGGAAACGGTGGAAAGGTTTTGGCGATCTGAGGAACCCCCTCTTAATAAAATTAAAAGTCCCGAGGACTTGGAATGCGAACAATTATTTGTTTCAACGGTATCGCGAGGCCCGGACGGTAAATATATCTCGCGCTTACCTCTTATCTCGGCAGGTGATAGACGTCTGTTAGGAGACTTACGCCAGCCCGCTTATAAGCAATTTATGTCGCTTGAGAGGCGGATGCAACGGAATCCGGAATTTCGGGAGAAATACATTGAATTTATTAATGAATATATTAGGCTGGGACACATGAGTGTATCGCAATTTGATATTAATTCGGGGCAAGAACATTACTTTCTCTCACATCACGGAGTATTTAAAAAATCGGGCGATGTGAATAAAATTCGCGTTGTATTCAATGGCAGTCAGAAAACAAGTTCGGGAGTGTCATTAAACGACTGTCTGTTTTCGGGAGAACGATTGCAAAACGATATCACTAATATTATAATGAAATTTAGGGTTCCACAAATTGTATTTACTACGGATATTAAAATGATGTTTAGGCAGACGTGGATTCACCCGGACGATCGGAGATATCAGTTGATTCTCTGGCGAGCGTCGCCCACGGAGCCCCTACTTACCTATCAATTAAACACAAATACATACGGTTTGAAGTCGAGCTCTTTCATAGCCATACGCTGCTTACACCAGCTCGCCCGGGATGAGGTTGATAAAACCCGTGCCGCTAAGTTACTCATAGACAACACATACGTTGACGATTTGAATGGCGGCGCAGACTCGCTGATTGAGGCGCGTGAGCTTCGCGATGAGTTAATCTCATTGATGAATTCGGCCGGCTATGAGTTACGGAAATGGTCCAGTAATATGCCAGCATTACTGAATGACTTACCCACGGAACACTTGGAGTCACCGCGGCGTTTCGATGATCGCGATTCGGATGGAACGGGTTTTGTCAAGATTTTAGGCATTCAGTGGGACCCCAAATGTGACAATTTCACTTACCATGTAAATCTGCCCACAGATAGTGACGTCACACGTCGTAGTATTCTGTCAATAGTGGCTAGACTTTACGACTCACTTGGGTGGATCTGTCCAGTAGTTTTTAAAATAAAACTTTTATTACAGTCCCTATTGGCGACTTCTGATAACTCAAAGGGGGTAGCTTGGGATGCCCCGGCCCCCATAGATTTAGTGCGACAATGGAGGGATATCATCTCTGACTTACCGCATCTGCAACGTATCTCCATTCCCCGGTGTGTCAAGTTGGAAGGACCGACTAAATATACTCTTCACGGGTTTTGTGATGGCTCCAGCGTCGGTTACGCTGCAGCAGTCTACTTGCGCGCGGAGGGCGCAGACGGACGGACTCACGTACGCCTACTTATTGCTAAGTCACGTATAACGCCATTAAGGGTTAAGTTAACCATACCGAAACTGGAGTTGAATGGTGCTAAGTTGCTGTCAACGTTGGTTAATCACACGGTCGAGTCAATGGAGGATAAGGTTCGGTTAGACCAAATTGTAGGCTGGTGCGACAGCACTATCGTTTTGGCGTGGTTACGGACACCACCTCATAAATTACAAGTCTTTGAAGGAAACCGGGTTTCGGATATAATAACCTCTAAGACCAACATCGACTGGCGTCACGTACCCGGCGAGATGAATTGTGCGGACGTTGCGTCACGCGGTTGCTCGGCGGCAGAACTCTTGAACCATCCCTTGTGGTGGGGATCGAGTTGGCTGGAGCGGCCGCCCCATACGTGGCCGTCCGGGGGCCCAGAGTTCCCGCCAGATTTGTTACCTGGCCTGAGGCCGGCCGTTAGGGTTGCTAATGTAAACGAATTGATATCGGATTTTAATTTATTAGATCGTTTTAGTTCACATGAAAAGTTGCTAAACGTTACTACATACTTACTACGCTTTAAAAACAATTCAAAAATTAACTCTGAGAAGGTTTACGGTAGTTTAACGGTGTCGGAACGTAGACTCGCCAATCTGTGCTTAATTCGTATTGTGCAGTCAAAAAATTTCTCCGATGAATTGACAAACCTTCGAACGGGTACTGAAATTAAAAATTCATTGCGACGGTTGAATTTATTTTTGGACAGGGATGATATTATTCGTGTCGGCGGCAGAATCGGCGCCTCTACCCTTCCATATGAGTCACGGCACCCTATATTAATACCGGCGAGGGGTAGTTTCACAGACTTGCTAGTCAATCATTATCATAAGGTCTACTGTCACGTCGGAGCTAACGCGTTGAGTGCGATTCTCTCACGACGCTACTGGATTATCTCGGCGCGGCGTGTCACGCGACACATAACGTTTAAATGCGTTCAATGTTTTCGACACCGGGCTCGGCCTAAACAGCCATATATGGCGGATTTGCCTGCCGATCGTGTTACCGGAGTCAGACCTTTCGTCGGGGTCGGCACGGATTTCGCTGGACCTTTTTACGTTAAAACGAGCTCGTTGCGTAATGCAAGGGTTCAAAAGTGTTACTTATGCGTTTTCATTTGCTTGTCGGTTAAGGCGGTACATCTAGAAATTGTATCAAACTTATCAGTTGAAGCCTTCGTGGCAGCCTTGACTAGGTTCGTATCTAGGAGAGGTGTACCGTCCTTGATCCGATCAGACTGCGGTACAAACTTCACGGGAACCGATAAATATTTAAAGGAGTTATACATATTCTTACGGAACCATCACCAGGAAATTGATCGGAAGCTGACGGCTCAAAACATAACTTGGCTCTTCAATTGCCCTTCAAACCCTTCAAGCGGTGGAATATTCGAGTCGGCAGTGAAGGGTGCCAAGACACATGCGAAACGGGTTCTCGGAGAAGCCAAGCTCACTTTCGAAGAGCTGACCACCTTTTTTACCAAGGTAGAAGCGGTAATGAATTCTCGGCCGCTTTGCCCCCTTAGTACGGACTCGGAAGACCTTGATGTATTGACCCCCGGTCATTTCCTAATAGGGCAACCTCTCGTTGCACTTCCTGAGTATCCCTACACGGAAACTCCGGAGCACCGGTTGTCTCGGTACCAACTTATTCAAAAGATATCCCAGCATTTCTGGTCTCGGTGGAGATGTGAATATCTTCACACACTCCAACAAAGGCATAAGTGGACTTCTCATAACGAGGCTCCCAAGGTCGATGACCTGATATTGATAAAGGAGGATAATTTACCCCCTCTCCAATGGAAACGCGGTCGGATCGTTAGGTTACTTCCGGGTAGGGACGGAATTGTCAGAGTTGTAGAGGTCAGGACTCAGCAAGGGAACATCTTACGACCTGTCTCTAAGCTTTGTGGATTGCCTTCGGTGGTTTAGTGGGTAACCAAGGCAGAACCTTGGTTAGGCGGCAGGATGTTTCGGCGAACGGTCGGCTATCGGGAGAACTCGTCACTCGGCTGGCTATCCCCCCCCCCCCCGCTTCCTTGCCGGGCGGGCGGCCGGTTTCGCATCGACCGACCAGTCAAATCTCGGACGCGGTTCGGAACTATCGTGCGCGATACATTTGTGTGTTAGTGCCTCGGTCGACACGGCAACTCGAAAACAACCTCAAGGGAATATCAAGGCCTCGGAGCAACCTCAGGAAGACCGGGAATCAGGGTAAGTGGCGAATCATTCTTGGTGGCGGTCCGATTTCCGAACTTCTTGTGTCGTCTTATGTGCCTGCAGGAACTACCAGAAAGACAGTCCACTAACTACACTGAGTTATCGAACAGTACATATATATTAAGATGGGGAGTATTTTTGGGAGATTGATTATTGGGTACTAACCAGCATCAGAACTGTTGTTTGGCTTAGTTGTAATCAAGGTTTTTTGATGTCCACAGTATTTCATCGTCACAATTTTGGCTTCATAATCTGAAATAATAATTATTGTAATTTAGTTCAACTATGATAGTTACCAGATAGGTTGTACTCGCGGCTTCTTCCACCTGGGCCCTGTTTAATAAAGCTGACAAGTCGACATATCTATACTTATAATAAATCTGTAGAGAGGTCAATTCTGTACATGAAATATATTTCCAAAATAACTATCAGGGGTGATTAGTGATCGATACTGATGCCAAAAATGCAATCAGTAAAATTTTTGTCTGTCTGTCTGTCTGTCTGTATGTTCCTTATAGAAACAAAAACTACTAGACGGATTTTAACGAAAATTGATACAATTATTCTTCATACTCCTGGGCAGGTTATAGTATACTTTTATCACGCCAAATCGAATAGGAGCGGAGCAGCAATCAAGAATGTTTTGAAAACGGGGAATATTTTTTACCGTCTGAGAGGTTCCGAGGCGTACGCTGCGTAAATGGTTACAGTTAGGTAAAAATTGTGTATTACGAAATTGTTTCTCTTAAAAAGTTCTAAAAAAAAGTCCGTGACAGCATATGTCTATCTTTTAAGGTTCGCTCACAGTAACCTAATTTCTCTATCTCTTAAGGTTTGCTCACGATATAATGAAACTGAAGAGTTTGTTTGTACTAGGATCTCAGAAACTACTGGTTGCATTTCAAAAATTATTTTACAGTTTAATACTCCATTTATTTAGGCTGGCTAATGGCAATATAACATCACGCTAAGACGAATAGGAGCGGAGCAGCCATGAATGATGTTTCGAGAACGGGGATTATTTCTTTCTTTTGAGAGCTTCCATTGCTGACGCTGCATAAATAGTTAAAGTTACGTAAAAATTGTATACTACAAAATTGTTTCTCTTAAAAAGTTATAAAAAAAAGTCCTTGACAGCATATGCCTATCTTTTAAGGTTCACTTACAATATCCCTCTTATTAAGTTTAAAGTATGAGCGACGTGACGGGAGTAAATTTGGTCTGCAGTGGCAGCCAGTCAACTGAACGATCAAACCGGCCAAGTGCGAGTCGGACTCGCACGCGATGAGTTCCATACCGGAAAACGGATGGGTGGAAGTAAAAGCGACGGAAAACATTATATCACTTTAACGAGAGGTGTCATCCTTCTCACTCTCATGTGATACGCCATAATGAATACAAGCGACGCGACGCGACTATAATAAGCGCGACGGGGGCAAATGCAACGGGAAACATTATAATACCTACTCGAAATATTAATACCATACCTCACTCTCATGTGACGCAAACGAAGTTGCGCGGGTCAGCTAGTTTGTCATAAAATGACTTTATTGTAGAATTGTCGCGCATAAGCTGTTTAATAAACATGACAAATATGTACAAAATCGACATGCAATCTTTGACATATTTGTCGTTTAAAAACGCGTTTAATAAAACTCGACATATTATGTCAAAAAACCACAGTCAAATTATTTCCGACAATTGTCGGATTGTCGTGACAATTATGTCAACTTGTGATATATTTGCTGATCTATTTGTTTTATGAAGATAACCCTCATTTATCTTCTTAAAACAAGAAAAAAATATCAACAAAGTAATAGGTAGAATGAATCAATCACTGGTGCAACTTAGATTCTTTGTCACGTAGAGTCTTTGTCAACGTAGATCACGTGTAAAATGGAAATGCACATAAATCTTACTATTTTGGGCCTTATTTACGAAAATAGAAATACGCTATTTGGAAAGTTTTGTGACCAATTGACCCATGATATATAAATAAATAATTGAAAGAAAATAGCTGAACAAATTACAGCATTGGGATTTTTCACTAAAGACTGGAAATACCTTCTTGACACTACATGGCAAAAGGACTATAGTAACGTTAAACTTCAACTAGTTTATTAGTCAGTCAATTAGTTTCAAGGGTTCCGTACCCGGGAAAAAAATTCGGACCCTATTCATGAGACTTCGCTGTCCGTCTGTCTGTTTGTCGGTCACGACATCATCGTAATGGTTCATGGTCTGACCTGTCCGTTTCATACCGGACAGGTCAGACCATGAACCCGCCCTGCTGGACTTACTGCTGACGAGTTGCCCAGCACAGTACAGTGTGTCGGTTAGCGCCCCACTGGGTCGATCCGACCACTGTGTTGTGCGTGCCCGCCTGCAGGTGTCATCTCCTGCAAGGGCAGTAGAGGTGACGCGGCGATTGTGGCACTACTCGTCAGCGGACTGTGACGGACTACGAGAATACTATGCAGCCGTCCCGTGGAGTCAGCGCTGTCTTGCAGGGGAGGGCTTCATCGGAAAGCGCCTCTGCGGTTGCTGGTGAGATAACGTTAGGTATGGAATACTATATTCCATACACTGAAGTCGCCAGCATCCGCAAAGCCCGCCCCTGGTTCGGGCGTGTGTGCGCCGTAGCTGTTCAACAAAAACAGGCGGCTTACCGCGCCTGGATCAGGGCTCTGGCTGTGCGCGACCCAAATCGTGGCCCGCCTGAAAACAGCGTACAACAGAGCCACTAGGTCCAGTAAGAGAGCCTTCAAGAGAGCGGACACCCAGCGCGTAACGCGGCTTGGTCAGGAGCTCACGTCACATCCGAAGGGCAGCCGTGGATACTGGCAACTGGCCAAAGCCGTGCAGGCCAACTTTTGCAAGCCCTCGCTGCCGCCGCTGCGCTATCCTGACGGATCACTGGCTCACAAAGCCCAAGAGAAAGCAGAAATGCTGGCCAATCTCTTTGCGGCTAATTCCCGGGTTGATGACTGTGGTAAACAACGTCCCACTATCGCCGACTGTGGAACCACGATGCCGGATATTGTGATCCGGCAATGCGATGTGCGAGCGGTCCTACGGTCACTCGACACGCGGAAAGCCAGTGGTCCTGATGGTATCCCGGCGGTGGTGCTGAAGAATTGTGCAGCTGAATTATCTCCAACGCTAACACGTCTGTATAGCCTTTCCTATTCGTCGGGATAGGTGCCGGAGGCTTGGAAGGAGGCGAACGTCCATCCGATCCCCAAGAACGGGGATCGGTCGGATTCGGCCAACTATCGCCCCATAGCCGTAACCACCGTCATCTGCAAGATGTTCGTGCTAATCATCAACAAACAGCTCATGCGCTGTCTGGAGAATCGCGAGACTGCTTCCTCCGTCAGGCCTCTAATGCGCATGATCGCGTCCACAGTGGAGCGCCCCTGATGGAGGGAATGTGTTCCTTCACTCTCGATGGGAACAAGGAGTCCAGGACCCCTCCCAGCCGCTCCGGCTGGAGACTCTGGGTCAGTGGAGGCGCCTTAAGGCGTAATTTGCCGCTTACCATAATGTACCGGCGCCCCCACGGGTTCCGCTCAACATTCTCCATCAGCTCGTCGCGGCCCAACTATTTGGACCGCATTATGGCTGTCTGGAGGGTCCTTTTGGCCTCCTTGTACCCGTCGTAGAGCTCCATCTCTCGGGCTGCCGCATTGTCTGGGCGGCGACGCCTCCGGCGGGATCTGGTGTACCGGCGGCGCGTGGTAATGCACTCACTAAATCTGCCCTTGGACCTGATGGCATACCTACCTTACATAGTTTCTAAAAAATGTCCATCAGTACGTAAACACCTTCTGAGCAAAGCATATTTACCAGGATCTGGTCGAGTAAAGAAATACCAGCGGCCTTCGGGGAGACCAGTTTTGTGCAAGAAAGAAATTGTGACTAGTCCAAAAGACACCAGACCGATAGCGATAACCAACACAATATCTAAAGTTTTCTTCTCATGGCTTCAATTTAAAATGACTAAGTAATTTTATGATCAGCAATAAGTATTTTATACCAAATCACCAACAAGGGTTTCTGCCCGGAATTTCAGGATGTCTGGAACATAATTCTCTGCTGGCGAAAAGTCTAAAAGATGCCCAATTAAATGAAGGACAAAAAACAGTTTGTTGGATAGATTCGGAAAACGCCTTTGGCTCAGTACAATAAGCTTATTATGTTGTTTGCATTACTTATGCAGGGTTCGCAGACTGGTAGAGTGGGTTTGAGTAGTATCCGGAAACAAACAGATAAAGACATTAGAAAATATTTTCTGGAGCAATATGAGGGCGATGCCTATACGCGTTGAACCTACAGATGCAGAATTAATGGCTTACTCTAGGCGAATTTTGTATTCCCATTTATACCTTGTTGTATGACTGGTCGCCGACTTTGCTTAGATTCTATATGAATGCGTTTCAGTTGACCCTCCCCGACCAAAGTAATCTGGTCAGGTGAGGAAAAGCCACAGATAAAACAGTAATGCATGTGGAGAAGCAATTGAAACTGCTAGGCACCTGCTGGTGGATTGTAGGATGCTATTAGTCCGGGGTCATCACTCACGCCGACATGATAGGGTATTGGAATTCAAACGTGAGGCTGTCAGTTTGGCGGTAGCAAGAGCGAAAAAGGGATGAACTAAAAATAATAGAAATGACATTGCGTTTGTAAAGGAAGGCTATTCAAAGAAAGTACCTCGAAAGCCATAATCAATTCTGATGGCTGCCGCCGATTGGACCATCCTCGCAGACATGTATGAGAAACACTACAAAATTCCGGAGGAATTACCTATGTGCCTCGCCATCCAGACCCGACATATTTCTGTTCTCGAAGATACACAGGCAAGTAGTTATTGTGGAGCTCACGGTGCCGTGGGAGACCAACATACCGAAAGAACATTGACCAATAAGTTAACTAAAAATGACAATGTGGTTAAACTCTATGGCGTAGAAGTAGGAGCAAGGAAATTCCAGCTAAATCCCTTTACAACTTATTTAAAGACCTTAGATTGCCAAGAGCTTCAGTAAGCTCTTTACTAAAACGAATATCCAAAGCGGCATTGATAGGATCTTACGAAATCTGGTTGGGCAGGGGAGGGAACACTGGTGACGGTGGAAGGTGAGCGTTTATGCACCTAGAAAGGCGTCACAAGTCCCAGACGCCGTCGGGGTGTTTCCCCCTGTGCCACGTTATGGACCCGGCGCCTGCACGATGTGAAATGAAATGCTAAGACTAAGGTCTCTAAACATAAGCCTTGTGCTGCTACTAGGACTCGCTCATAAAGGGTTCCTTCATGGGCGAGTCCGACTCGCACTTGGCTAGTTTTTTTAAGCTATTGCATAACTTCTATCGCGGGCCTTGAGTGGAAACCGAATCCAGAAATTGTGTCACGAAAATAAATCACACTCTCGGCTACCTTCGGCCACGCTCGGCCACGTTCGTGTATCTCGCACTTTATATACCAACATGTACACGTGAGCGTTTGCATAACGTGTACCTATGTATATGAAGTGAAGTAGGGTGAAGTGGGGTGGGCTGCGGTGTGTAGGGTGGGGTGAAGTGAAGTGGGGTGTGGTGAGGTGAATTGGTGTGGGGTGGGGTGAGGTTAGGTGGAGTGGAATTTTGGCCTTTTGGACTTTGGACTTTTGGACTTTTGGACTCCAAGGTCCAAAAGTCCAAAAGTCCAAAAGTCCAAAAGTCCAAAAGTCCAAAAGGCCAAAAGTCCAAAAGTACAAAAGTCCAAAAGTCCAAAAGTCCAAAAGTCCAAAAGTCCAAAAGTCCAAAAGTCCAAAAGTCCAAAAGTCCAAAAGTCCAAAAGTCCAAAAGTCCAAAAGTCCAAAAGTCCAAAAGTCCAAAAGTCCAAAAGTCCAAAAGTCCCAAAAGTCCCAGAAGTCCCAAAAGCCGCAAAAGTCCCAAAAGTCCCAAAAGTCGCAAAGGTCCCAAAAGTCCCAATAGTCCCAAAAGTCCCAAAATTCCCAAAAGTTCCAAAAGTCCCAAAAGTCCCAAAAGACCCAAAAGTCCCAAAAGACCGAAAAGTCCCAAAAGTCCCAAAAGATCCAAAAGTCCCAAAAGTCCCAAAAGACCCAAAAGTCCCAAAGGTCCCGGAGGTCCCAAAAGTCCCAAAAGTCCCAAACGTCCCAATAGTCCAAAAGTACAAAAGTCCAGAAGTCCAAAAGTCCAAAAGTCCAAAAGTCCAAAAGTCTAAAAGTCCAAAAGTCCAAAAGTCCAAAAGTCCAAAAGTCCAAAGGTCCAAAAGTCCAAAAGTCCAAAAGTCCAAAAGTCCAAAAGTCCAAAAGTCCAAAAGTCCAAAAGTCCAAAAGTCCAAAAGTCCAAAAGTCCAAAAGTCCAAAAGTCCAAAAGTCCAAAAGTCCAAAAGTTCAAAAGTCCAAAAGTTCAAAAGTCCAATAGTCCCAAAAGTCCCAAAAGTCCAAAAGTCCAAAAGTCCAAAAGTCCCAAAAGTCCCAAAGGTCCCGGAGGTCCCAAAAGTCTCAAAAGTCCCAAAAGTCCCAAAAGTCCCAAAGGTCCCGGAGGTCCCAAAAGTCCCAAAAGTCCCAAACGTCCCAAAAGTCCAAAAGTCCAAAAGTCCAAAAGTCCAAAAGTCCAAAAGTCCAAAAGCCCAAAAGTCCAAAAGTCCAAAGGTCCAAAAGTCCAAAAGTCCAAAAGTCCAAAAGTCCAAAAGTCCAAAAGTCCAAAAGTCCAAAAGTCCAAAAGTCCAAAAGTCCAAAAGTCCAAAAGTCCAAAAGTTCAAAAGTCCAAAAGTCCAAAAGTCCAAAAGTCCAAAAGTTCAAAAGTCCAAAAGTCCAAAAGTCCAAAAGTCCCAAAAGTCCCAAAAGTCCCAAAAGTCCAAAAGTCCAAAAGTCCAAAAGGCCAAAAGTCCAAAAGTCCAAAAGCCCAAAAGTCCAAAAGTCCAAAAGTCCAAAAGTCCAATAGTCCAAAAGTCCAAAAGTTGTTGAACATAGGCCTTAAAATCTTACTTCTTACTTCTTACTTCTTACTAATATTATAAATGCGAAAGTTTGTGAGTGTGGATGTTTGTTACTCTTTCACGCTCAACCCGCTGAACGGATCGGGCTGAAATTTGGTACAGAGATACATTAAAGTCTGGAATAACACATAGGCTGCCTTTTATCCCGGGAATAACTTCCCGCGGGAACAAATTTTACGCGGGCGAAGTTGCGGGCATCAGCTAGTATTCTTATATAGAAATAATTATACTAGCATAGTTGATAAAAAATGGTATGTAATAGCTTTACAGCGGCAGTCCCCGAGTGCCACACGTCTTTTTTTTAGTATATATTATGTTGTTGCAATATGGCAACAGTTGAAATGTTAATCTTTGAAAATTTCAGCTCCCTAGATATCATGGTTTGTGAGATGCACCCTCGTGATGGACAGACAGACAGAATAGTCTCATGAATAGGCTCCCGTGTTTACTCTTTGGGTACGGAACCCTAAAAAGCGTGATAAAGAGATAGATAGGTACATTACCTTCGTGACATTTCATATATTGCAGCTCACATTTGTTAATTGCGATTACATAAATGGATTTTGATTTGTAAATTTTGTGATGTATTTTGACACACTTTGGCTCTTGTACATTCGGGCACGTAATATTCTTACATTTCTCTAATATTTCTGGTACAAACATTGTTGTTTTGAACATCGGTGTAGTGTTGCATTTCGTTATTATGAAGACTGAAAAAAAAATCTTAGAGTAAAAGCCATAAAATAGTCATCTTCATAATAAAGAATATCACCCGTGTAGTTTCCGTTCCTGTGGGAATACGGGAATAAAATATAGCCTCTGTTATTCAGGATAGCGTAGCTTACCAATAGTGAAAGAATTTCAAATCGGTACAGTAGTTTCCGAGCCTATTAGATGCAAACAACCAAACAATCAACTCTTTTCTCTTAATGATATTAGAATAGAATAGATACTTATTATTATTATCTGTGATCATATCTATGCCAATGTCCGCGGTTCCACCCGCGTGGATGTCGCGATCAAAGAACGGAAATTCAACCTTGAATAATATTCTATTTTTGTACATTACTCCTCTTTTACCTAACCGATTGTGATAAAACAAACGCAAGATTTAAATCTTATCAAGATCTTTCTTATACGCGCAAAATCTCGCGTCAAAATCTGTTCATTAGTTTTTGCGCATGTCCCGAACAAACAGACAACAAATCTATAAAATATATTTTTGTGTTCAGTATCGTTAGAGATAATTTTAAAAAACAATTCAATCACAAATTTAATGCAAAAATATTTCTGTCTCGAGCAGGACTCGAACCTGCGTCGTCTGGTTTGGCGGATCAGACGCCCTAACCGTTGGACCACCGAGACACTACTCTCAACTGTCAAATTCTTTCACTACATTACGTCTTGGGGCGACGTAGGCACCATCTACCTTCAAATATTTTCCTTCATTCCCAGTTGTTCCGCGGCAGTAGTTCCGCGACAGAACTAGTGAGATTTTTTGTCCTAATAGTTCCGTGGCGGAACTGGTGAGACTTTTTTTTCCCGTAGTTCCGCACCACGGAACTACTGGGACATTTTTATTAGCCAGCATACTTTCAGCGGCAATGATAATACAGCTTAACGGGCTTAACCTATGCTTTACTAGAAGCCCTATGCATTGGACAGGACAGGTCAAAGTAGTTTGTTTAGGTATATTAGTTCAAATCACCTCGTGAACGAAGTCGCGGGCAAAAGCTAGTTGAAGTAAAACTTTTTTAGGCGCCACTGGGAGTAACTCAGATTTTTTTCTGACGGATGTAACGATTAGTCAATTGAGATTAGTTATATCCAAAATTTTCAAACGGATCAATTGTGAATAGCAAAGTGAACAAAAATTCAACAATAAAACACATTAAAGATAAAGCAATAAACAAATAAATAAATAAATAAAGATAACAAGACATAAAGATAAAGCAGTTCGATTTTTTTGAGGTTATGTTTCCGCAAAGACATAAAAAACCATTAATTACTGTCAAGAAGTAATTAATATTATAAAATATATGATAACTATGTGTTTTATAATAATAATATTTTATAGGTACGAAAATACCTATGTAACAGTCAACTAATGTCCACAAATTATTTACTTACAAAATGATGTTGTGTTACAAAATACAAACAATGATAGATGGCGCTTACCCCAACATGGTCAAAATCACTATTTAATTATATAATTTTCATAACTATGTGTTTTGTGCTTAGATCATCTAACCACAGGATGCGCCTTACTTAGGCATTCCTTTCTGCCAAGCCAATAGATAGACCATTTGGTCTATTGGCTTTATAAAAAGCACTACATCAGTACATCATTTTATATGATTAAACTAGTACATTTCATTGTAGTTGACTGTACAATAAAAATTAACACACAACAGCCATTACGCGTTTGTCGATTAATACATTTTTAATATATACATATAATGAAATTTTATGTGTTTGTGTTTCCCCCTTCACCCGCTATGACTAGCAGAATATTTTGTATGCGTTGGTTCACAAAAGGCTAGTCCCGTGATATATGGTCTAAGGTTTTGTGTTATGTCGAGTTCTAAAATTATTAATTATAATTATCCATAATTGCTAATATAGTTCTGTATAATATTGTGTACCTAATTAAGTAAGTAAGTAAGTAAGTAAAACTTTATTGTACACCAATGAAATATAAAAATCAATAAGAAATAACAGAATGTACAAATGGCGGCCTTTTTTTTTTTTTTTTTTTTTTAACGTGAGGGAAAATCCTCGTAGGATGCTATGCCGGACTCTTACCGACTAAAAAACCTCACGTAACGCCCAACAGCCTATGGTTGAGAGCCCCGGGTAAGCCCTCAGGAAGGATGTCCCGTGACTCCCAACAGACCTACGGCCGCCAATGCGGCCTCGCCCAGGGGGTGGTTCGGGTGCAATCCCGCGTCTATGGGGGGTTTCGGGTGTGACCCCGCTTCTAAGGGGGGGCGTGCGTGAGTGCTCACGTCACGCTGCCGTCATGGGCCTGCTTCTGTAAGGACGGTGAGCGGCCCTCTCACCGTCCTCAGACCCCCGGTCATGGAGGCCGATAGTCCTCGGCGAAGACACGTCGGCGGCGCCCGGGGCGCCGACTGCGGAACTCGGGTGGGAGAGTTCTCTCCCGCACCCGGCCCGCCGCCTCCTTCGCGAGCATGACCTGCTCGCAGAAAGAGGCGGCGCAGTCCCACTTACTCCCGCTGGAGAGCATGGCTCGCACCATGGCCTCAAGCGAGAGAGTGTCCACGCCCAGACCCACTACGAGGACCTGTCGCTGTTGTGCCCACGCCGTGCACTCCACCAGCGTGTGGAGCGCCGTGTCATCGCTGCGGTCCTCGCAGTGACTGCGGTCCTCGCAGTGCAAATGGCGGCCTTATCGCTTAAAGCAATTTCTTTCAGGCAACCTTTGAATGGACAAATAATATTGGTGAGTAATGGGTAGTTTATTGGTAAAAATTAAGAAAAATAAAGACAAAAACTATAAAAAAGAGAGGAAAGTTTTACATTTTATTATTATCTACCTATATTAACCTAAATGAACCTAAGTTACAATACTCTAAATATATATAATACAAATACATACATAGATACATACCATATATATTGATACAGAGATACATACATACATACATACATATTGACAAAAATAAATAAATATATGATTACAGATATTTATTTCATATCGTAACATTACAATTTTGCATTACTATAATATAATATGTACAGTTTTGCACTAAGATTTTCTATAAAAACCGAAATTTTATGAAAAACAATATTTATTAAATACCCAAATAGTGTGTTTTAACCATACCCTTGAAGGCCTGCAATGTCTGTGCCCGCCTAATGGACACCGGCAGAGCATTCCACAGTTTCGTCGCTTGCACAGTAAAAGACTTATCGTAGAAATTTGTGGAATGTGCAGGGACAGCTAATTCCAAGGACTCCGATGACCTCAGGGTTCTCGAATGTGTGTCATGAAGGAACAAAAACCGTTCTTTTAAATAGATAGGAGTACAGGGATTAAACAACACGCTGTAGAGAAGCGTGAGAATGTGAGCATTCCGTCGAAGGCGAATTGGGAGCCACTTGAGCTTACGGCGATATTCGGATATGTGATCATATTTGCGTATACCAAATATGAATCTTATACATAAATTTTGGAGGCGCTCAAGTTTATTAAGTTGCTCCTCTGTGACATCGAGATAGCTAACGTCCGCATAGTCAAGTAAAGGAAGAAGAATGGTTTGTGCAACTGCAATTTTGGTGGCAGTAGGCAGAAAATTGCTCAATCTGCGCAAAGACCCCACTGATGCAAACATTTTCCGACTAATTTCACGCATTTGAGGAACCCAGCTGAGTGTGTTATCAATTAATACACCAAGATTTTTGACACAGGTATTTATTGGTAGCGTAATACCGTTAAATTTAATGGTAGGGAGTTGCATCTAGTCTATTTTAGCTACCATCCGGGAACTACCAACAATAGCGACTTGCGTTTTTGATGGGTTTACATGTAGGCCATACTGTTGACTCCATTTGCAGATTTGTGCCAAGTCTTTATTAATAATTGAGATAGCCTCGTCTAGTTCATGTACCGGAGCCTGCATGTAAATTTGAAGATCATCTGCATAGAGGTGGTAGGATGAAAGTAATGATTTAGAGATAGAATTTATAAATATTGCGAAAAGTAACGGAGAAAGAACGCCACCCTGTGGTACGCCAACAGATGTGTTACTCCAAGAAGAAAAAGTTTCATCATAACGTACACGCTGTCGACGACCAATCAGGTAACTTTGAAACCAATCAATTGCCTTTGGAGATATGTTAAGAGAGCGTAATACTCCCAGTAGAATATGGAAATCTACCGTGTTAAACGCGTTGCTGAAATCCAGCAACGAGAGTACAGTAAGATTTCCATTCTCCATTCCAAGTCTAATGTCGTCTGTAACATTGATCAATGCACTAACCGTGCTATGGCCCGGTCGAAAACCAGACTGGAAAGGATCAAGGAGAAGGTTTTTGTTGAGGAAAGAACTTAACTGACCATGTATGAGACGTTCCAGAACTTTTGACATGAAAGGTAAGATGGATATGGGACGATACTCAGAGAAGGAAGAAGGGTTACTTTTTTTGGGCAGAGGGATAATCTGGGCTTCCTTCCAGGCATTTGGAAAAATACTAGAAGTAAGTGAAAAATTAAAAATGTGACATAGCACGGGAAGGACCTCGTCTAGTATAGGCTGGATCATGTTACGACTCAAACAGTCACTGCCAACAGCATTGGAATGGATAGACATAATACACCTCCTAACATAACAAGCAGACAGTTGATTAAAAAAGAACGGAGGATATGTAGGAGTTGGAAGTGATGAAAGATATTGTAAAGTGTTTGTTTTATTAGTTTGATCCATAATGGATGCTGAAGTAAAGTGTTGATTTAGTGACTCAATGTCTATTTTATTAGAAGTATGTTCCAACTTAGACTTTCCAACCCCCAGTGTTTTAAGAAATTTCCATACTTTTGATGAGTCGCCGTTCTCGACTGAGGTATGAATATATTGGCGTTGTGCTTTCCTACACACCTTGCTGCAGAGATTTCGTATAGCAATATAGTTTTCTAGGTTACTAGGAGTAGGTCGCAATTTAAACTTAGTCTTCGCAGCAGCTTTCTTAGTTATCATTTTTTTTATATCAGCTGTAAGCCAGGGCGCGGGCAGATGTCGTACCCTTACCGCATGGATTGGTGCATGTTTATCATATAAACTGATGAGTTTATTAGTAAAAGCATCAACTTTCTCGTTTATGCACTCCGCTGCAACAATTGAACTCCAGTCAATGTTGCCCGCATCCCTCCGAAGATCATCAATGTTCATACCACCAAAATTGCGTTGCATGAGAATTTTTGATTTAGGCTTAGGAGGACGAAGTTTATAAGACAGGAAGAGTAGGTCATGGTAGGAAAATTCGTCAGCATTACATTGCCCATGCTTAGCAACGAAATCAACTGAGGAGACAAGGATTAGGTCAATAAGAGAAGGGCGGCAATTTGGAAAATGATGTGTGGTGTTTAAAGGTAATACAGACATGTTACAGGATTCAATTATATTGAGTAATTTGGAAGAGCGGTTATCTTTTAATAGACAAGTGTTAAAATCACCCATGATAATGGTGTGATTATAAGAAGGGATAAGGCGTTCTAGAATAGTCTCAAAAGAAGGAAAGTAGTTAATGTCATCTGAGGGACAATAGTAGACACCCAGTAACATTTTGTTGAAACCAAGTCCTACTTCTAAAAATATGTGCTCCCCAGCATTCTGTGGAGGTGGCTGTGTTGACAAATCTAAAATATTATAGGAGATTTCAGTACGTAAATAAATGGCAACACCGCCACAAGATGGATGTACGCGATCATTTCTGATTAAGTTAAAACCGGGCAGCAAGTATGGTCTCGTAGGATGTTTATCGGGTTTGAACCATGATTCAGACACTAGAATGGCATGAATATGTTTGGAGTCGAAGGTGGCTAGCATCTCAGAGATATGACCCGGAATACTCTGTGCATTCAAATGGACTACATTGAAATTCCTGGGGACATCGGAGAACCGGGACTTTAAAGTCTGTGCTAGGGAGGGCTGGCTCACGGTAGCTTCGGTAGGTATCTGTGGCGAAGACACCGGGAAACCACGGCTGAATGTCAGCACTGCGAGGACCGCAGCGATGACACAGCGCTC
Organism: Miltochrista miniata; assembly: GCA_933228765.1. Taxonomy (NCBI): domain Eukaryota; kingdom Metazoa; phylum Arthropoda; class Insecta; order Lepidoptera; family Erebidae; genus Miltochrista; species Miltochrista miniata. The sequence goes on from OW121772.1 coordinate 10,866,789, forward strand.
CATACGCTAGTGGAGTGCACGGCGTGGGCGCAACAGCGCCAGGTCCTCGTAGTGGGTCTGGACGTGGACACTCTCTCGCTCGAGACCATGGTGCAAGCCATGCTCTCCAGCGGGAGTAAGTGGGACTGCGCCGCCTCTTTCTGCGAGCAGATCATGCTCGTGAAGGAGGCGGCGGGGCGGGTACGGGAGAGAACTCTCCCACCCGAGTTCCGCAGTCGGCGGCCTGGGCGCCGCCGACGTGTCTTCGCCGAGGACTATCGGCCTCCATGACCGGGGGTCTGGGGACGGTGAGAGGGTCGCTCACCGTCCTTACAGAAGCAGGCCCATGACGGCAGCGTGACGTGAGAAACTCACGCACGCCCCCCCCCCCCCCCCCCTTAGAAGCGGGATCACACCCGAAATCCCCCAAAGACGCGGCTAGTACCCGAACCTCCCCCTGGGCGAGGCCGCAGTGGCGGCTGTAGGTCTGTTGGCATCCTCCCGAGGGCTTACCCGGGGCTCTCAACCATAGGCTGTTGGGCGTTACGTGAGGTTTTTTAGTCGGTTGGAGTCCGGCATAACATCCATGAGGATTTTCCCTCACGTAAAAAAAAAAAAAAAAAAAAAAAAAAAAAGGGAGGGCTGGCTTACGATATTATTGTTTGAGCCTATCATAATAAATAAATAAAATAATAAAATAATATAAATATATATATATATAAATAAAAACAATATTCAAAAGTATGTAGTATATATACACAATATTATAAAAAAAAAAAAAATATAGCCTAAAACCTCTAACTTTATCTGCAATCTTTCCAATATTTTGTCCAATCGCCAGTTGTGTTAGCAATACACAATTAGATCAACAACAAGTATTTACAAAATAAATAGTATTTTAATTTTTACGTCCAGGTCCAAAATTATAATAAATAGAGTAAAAAGCCTACTAAATAATACACAGAATGTATGGAACATTGCATTCCATTAAATTTGAACGCAGCACTTGCGAAGAATATTGTCACTTAAGTATTTGTAATGTCAATGTCACATTACTGACAGTGACTGAACAGGGAGTTAATGAAAAGATTGACTTCCGTGATCCGAACCATGTGTGCCATACAATGTATTGTGATATTATTTTATAAATTTCTACGAGAAAGTAATTATTTACAACTTTAAAAACAAGTACAATACTAATATATATTTAATACTTCGAGCAATGTCAAAGAAATGAGAAAGAATAGAGGAGAAAACTATATGACAATTACCTGGACGCATTATACAACAAAACAATAACTAGCAAGCCGCTCACTACTTCTTAGTATTCCCAGCACGTCGGGATTTTCCAGCAACTCTAGCAGATGAAGTTGGGCCAAGCGATTCCCAATTAAGCTTGTTGAGATCACCCATTGAAGCCACACGATGTCGTTCACCAGCTGGGTCAACAACCAAGACGTGACCCCCTTGTGTCCAGCATTTCGATACTCCAAAACGCTCCCGCGCAGCCATGAATACTTCATGCCTAGCTCGTGTGATAAACTCGGAGAGTGTAATACCGGAACCTTTAAACTTGGTTTTGGTAAACCAAATTCTATCACGGACAGCAACAAGTTCCAGTTTCACCAGTATGGGTCTAGGCTTGTTACCTGAGGTCCGTCCAAGCCTGTGACTCCTCCTGATATCATCAGCAGTGAAGTTGTCCAGCTGGAGGTGATCAGAGATAACTTTCTCAACAACCCTGGATGTCTCTTCAGTCTTCTCCTCGGGGACCCCATGCAGCAACAACATCTTACGCCTACTTTGCATCTCCCTGTTCTCCACCTCATGTGCCAATAGCTCAATTTGTGACCGAAAAACCGTTAAGGTATTGACCACAAATGTCTTGAAGATTGCGAAGTCTGAAGCTAGGTTTGCCAAATTCGGTGCTCCGGTTTTTGTGTTCCTATGAAGCTCCGTCTCAAAACTGGCCAATCGCTCCTCTAATCCAGCCATTGTAGTAGTGAAAGATTGCTTCATAGCTTCCATTTCGAAAAACTTGTTAGCCAGTGGTAAACTTGTGATAATCTTGTGATAAAGGACTTTTTGAGAGGAGATAACACTTACTGGTATGTGGATTAATGTTGGCATAAAAACTTATATACTTTTACTGGTTAAAAATAGTTATTTATATTATTTATCAATTAAATTAATAAGATGTAATAAAAATTGTGTTACTTGTACAACTACCCGCCAATTTTTGCCGCAAATTAAATGGTATTGTCTAATACCATTTAATTAGGTGCACAATATTAAATAGTACATAGTATGTATAATATTGGGAGCTCTCTCTTTATTCTGAACGCTTGGATAGGCTGTAAATTTGTATTTTCAAATAAATGTAAATATGTATTTTCAAGTTTTATTTTGTTCCTGTAATGTATCTTTTTAACACTTCAGAAGTGGGATAAGACCCAGCTTAGATAGATTTGGAGTAAGTATTTTAGTTGTTGGCGGCGGTTTCAGATCAGAAGACGAAAAAGAAAGCATTTTTTTTTCTAACGATTAAATCCTGCACGGAAACGACGCTGGGTGAGCGATGCTGTAGAGATGACCAGGTTTTTAGAGGAGCTCACGACATCATCCAGTTAGAAAGGTCAGTTGAACATTACTTTCTTCGTTTGAGACCTGTGTTAATAATTGCGAAAGATTCATGACCGAGAATGATCACCAGTAGTTCATAGACACTGGCAGCAAATAATAGGTTTAGCTTTTGTCGAAAGTCAAATAGGCATTATAGATAGATAAAGATAGTTCAACTTTAATTTGTGTGGCAGTGATGCGGCCGTCTTCACAGAGTACATTTGTTTATTATGAGATAGAGACGAAACTATACTTATTGATGACACTCGGAAAGTTCTGGTTAATGCGGGCCCGGTATCCTACACGACAGTGGGGGAGCCGGACACGTCTTGCCAAGCCAGCCCTTCTTCCCGGGCTACCGAGCGGGTGGGCAGGTTGCGGATAGCCTACCCCGCGCAGCGCACCACCGTTACGGGAGGTGCAATGTGCGGGGAATGTCCCCATTGGGGGCCCCGGACAATGCGAAGGGTCGTACCCACTGAATCCAGGTGTGTACTGTCTACTCCCCTACCCTAATCCTGTGATCCCATAGCTCCTGTCCTTCCCACACCCTAACTCTGGGTAACACACGGCACCCCACATGGGTCTCCTAGATGTTAGGCGGGGCTATATGCTCCGCCCCGCTAGGAAAAACATTGGGCGGGCTGTGGTTGTCTACTCCTCTGCCTCTCCTCCCACTTTCCCCTCCTTACTTCTGACGGACTGAAGACAGACACCGACTGACGCGACAATGACTGGACTAAGAGACTACTAGACAACCACAAGGTCACCATATTAGTAGGCGATATGGTGGTCTATGGAGGCCTACCTGCACTTAGGTCCTGTGCAGTCGATCGCCGTACGCTGGGATGCAGGAATCCTGGAGGGCTGAGCCGTAACGGGGTCGGGTTAGTTACCCCGGGAGGCAACACTCCCTCTTTGGTTCGAAATGTCAGCTAAACGGTAGCCTCGCATAGAGCCAATGCGGGGTAATGGACAAACGGTCGCTTCACGACCGTAGGCTAGATGGGGTAGAGAAGGGGACTGGCCATGCTGACGGTGCAAGGGCTGTGCGGGTTGGTCGCCTGTACAGTCTGTAGCACCCGATGTCGCGCTTAGAAACCACCTACTCCATCGAAATCTCCTGCGGTATTCCTGGGGTTTTTAAAACCTCCCCAGTTGCGGGCTCCGTGGAGGGTGGGAAGCCACGGGAGATTAAAATTTTAAACAAATTATGTTACCAACTAATTTACCCGAACCCAATCCTAAAACCTCCTCCTCTTCAGAGGCGGGCACGGAGAACACGGATCAAACCGTGGGCCCGAGCAAGCCCCTGATTCAGGACCAACCCAGCCCCTAGCCAGGTTGAAACAGGATGGACTATTGTCCCTCCAAGAAAAAAGGTGTCGGCGCTGGCCCGAAAACGGACGGCAACCACCGAAAACATATAAAACATCCAAACACGCGATGCTACCTCTCCTAACTCAACAGGAAATAGCAGGAAGTGGAACAACAGGCGCAAGAAAGCCAAGGCGAGACGGCAAGAGACCAGCGGCCACCCCACTCCGGGACCGTCAGGGCTAGGCCAGGCATCGGGGGGGCTGCGGGGTCTGCTGACCATCGGCAGGCCGCGGACCCCCCACCGGTGATGGATCGGCCCGGTTTGGATACCCGGAGGCGAGTGGAGGCCGCCTCCCGCCCTCCCTTAGACACAACGACCTCCGCGGAACACCCCAGGGTTCAACCGACGGCCAAAAGGGGCGCCTCGATGAGACTATATCTCCTCGGGGCGAACCCAAAAAGCTCAGGTTAGACAGCTCGGGACGGCTCTACGCAGACGTGGCGAAAAGTGAGCTGATGGTGGCCATAACATCGGCCACCGGTGCACAGCTCACACCCGAACACATGCAGGACATCATGGCGCGGCTGGAGGCACGGCTAGAGCAGGTGGCCTTCAACTAGTAGAGGTGACGCGGCGACTGTGGCACTACTCGTCAGCAGACTGGGACGGACTACGAGAATACTTTGCAGCCGTCCCGTGGAGTCAGCGCTGCTTTGCAGGGAGGGCTTCATCGGAAAGCGCCTCTGCGGTTGCTGGTGAAATCACATTAGGTATGGAATACTACATTCCATACACTGATGTCGCCAGCATCCGCAAAGCCCGCCCCTGGTTCGGGCGTGAGTGTGCCGTAGCTGTTCAACAAAAACAGGCGGCTTACCGCGCCTGGATCAGGGCTCGAGCTGTGCGCGACCCAAATGTGGCCCGCCTCAAGGCAGCGTACAACAGAGCCACTAGGTCCAGTAAGAGAGCCTTCAAGAGAGCGGACGCCCAGCGCGTCACGCGGCTTGGTCAGGAGCTCACGTCACATCCGACGGGCAGCCGTGGAAACTGGCAACTGGCCAAAGCCGTGCAGGCCAACTTTTGCAAGCCCTCGCTGCCGCCGCTGCGCTATCCTGATGGATCACTGGCTCACAAGGCCCAAGAGAAAGCGGAAATGCTGGCCAAGCTCTTTGTGGCTAATTCCCGGGTCGATGACTGTGGCAAGCAACCTCCCACTATCGCCAACTGTGGAACCACGATGCCGGAAATTGTAATCCGGCAGTGCGATGTGCGGGCGGTGCTACGGTCACTCGACACGCGGAAAGCCAGTGGTCCTGATGGCATTCCGGCCGTGGTGCTGAGAAATTGTGCAGCTGAATTGTCTCCAACGCTATCACGCCTGTATCGCCTTTCGTATTCGTCGGGAGAAGTGCCGGAGGCTTGGAAGGAGGCGAATGTCCAACCGATCCCCAAGAAAGGGGATCGGTCGGATCCAGCCAACTATCGCCCCATAGCCTTAACCACCGTCATCTGCAAGGTGTTCGAGCTAATCATCAACAAACAGCTCATGCGCTATCTGGAGGATCACTCGTTAATTAACGATCGCCAATATGGCTTTAGGCCGAAACGATCAACGGGTGACCTCCTAGCGTACATAACGCACACCTGGGGTGAGGCTATGGAGAGGCACGGCGAATCTCTGGCTATTGGCCTAGACATCGCAAAAGCCTTTGATAGGGTATGGCATGCGTCGCTTCTTTCCAAGCTGCCGTCATATGGTTTGTCGCATCAGTTGTGCCGCTGGTTGGCCAGCTTCCTGAACGGGCGACGGATTCGGGTCCTCTGTGATGGTCAGGCTTCCTGTTTTTTTCAGGTAAATGCCGGGGTACCACAGGGATCGGTATTGTCCCCAACTCTCTTTCTTCTGCATATCAATGACATGCTGTCCCTTGGGTGCATTCATTGTTATGCGGATGACAGTACTCTTCATGGGAGCTATTCTGGCCGTCCAGCGGCAGGGCGAGGCGACGTGGATGAGAAGAGACGACAACTCGTGGCGGATCTCGATCTGGACCTGGGCCGCATTGCCCAATGGGGTTCAGACAACCTGGTCGAGTTCAATGCCAGAAAAACACAGGCGTGTGCGTTTACAGCTAAGAAGTCCCCATTCCTACCCCTGCCCTCTCTTCAGAGCATTACAATTCCACTAAAGGACAACCTGGAGATCCTCGGTATAGACGTCCGGCGTGAGCTCAATCACAAAAACTACATAGAGAGCTGTATTGGTCTGACCTCGCGGAAACTGGGAATCCTGAATAAGGTGAGACGGTATTTCACGCCACATCAGAGATGTTTACTGTACAAGACGCAGATTCGTCCCTGCGTCGAGTACTGTTTTCACCTTTGGGATGACTCCGCGAGGTACTTGTTAGACGCGCTTGACGCTATGCAGAGACGTGCTATCCGAATAATTGGTTGTCCTGAGGTGACGGGAGGCCTCGAACCTTTGTCGCAGCGAAGAACCATAGCGTCCTTGGCTGCCTTCTATCGAATGTATCACGGCGAATGTTCTGAAGAGCTCTTCAACCTGATCCCACCATCTCCTTTCCGATCCCGAACAACGCGTGCCGGGCAGAGATGCCACTCATACACAGTGGAGAGAATCTTCGCCAGAACCGAGCGTTTCAAAAGATCGTTCCTCTGTCGAACTATAAAAACATGGAACGACCTGCCCGCACACGTCTTTCCCTCATCTTACAATCCCGGGTTCTTCAAGAGGAGCGTGAAGAGGCACATCACAGGGCCGCCAACTTGAGGACCACTGTAAGAAGTGGCCCCCAATCGCTAGATGCGCCACTGCTTTCTTACCATCAGGCGGGTGGCGACGTCAATTTGGCGAGCTGAATATAAAAAAAAAAAATAAAAAAAAAAAACCAAGCGCACAACACCTTCGGACCCACACTCCAAGGTAAGCCAATTCACACTAATGGCGTAATAAAGCTATGGTGTGAAAACACAGAGACTGTGAAGTAGCTCCACAAAAATCTACGTGAAGTCTTACAGGATACAGGGCTCGGCTGTTGCTAAAGCGACAGAACGAAATTCCAAGACGAATACGCTGCGGAATCTTATAACCAGGACAGACGCAAGATCGGTGGGGTGCACGCTGAAGCTGCAGAACAAATGGGCTGCAGTGGACCGCTGACTGTTGCACAAGCTGATCCCACAGCCGACAAAGGAGCAAACCTTCGTTATCATCAGCATTCTGGAGGACCTAGTGCCGATTCTGGAGCAGCGCGAACGCCGCCTTGCATTTATGTTTGGGTCAGTATACGTGTTGTTCCAGGGCCCGGGGGGAAAGTTCATTAGGACTCCCCCGGGGCCCCCCGGGATGCTGGTGGCCACGGAGGAGGCCCCAGTTCCATCAACCTCGGCCGCAGAGGTGGAGGTAAGCACGGTCGTGTCAAACGCCGCCGACAACAACAACCAGCCCTCAACGTCATCGCCCCGACCCCAGCAACCAACCCTGGCTGAAGAAGCCGCACTCCTGGGGCCCCCTGAAGACGGCGAGACTTTCATCGAGGGGCTAGGTAATTTGGACATAGGAGAGGATGTAGGGTCTGACAGCGATGGCGTCCCCTTCCCTATGTCCAATTAAAATAATACAGGCCAACCTCCAGCACTGTACTGATGCTACGGCTCAATTGCGCAAATGGCTGGAGGTAAACGAAGACGCCGTAGCTCTGATCCAAGACCCGTGTGTCAGAAAAGGCAACATATGCGGTCTACAAAGCTTAAACGGTAAGATGTTTTTTTTTTCAGTTATAATAAAAAAAAGTGTTCGCACACCATGGCCCGGACCATCCCCGAGCCTGTATATACATAGGTAAAAACATTAGAGCCCACGCACTAACTAGTTTCTGTTGCAGAGATGTATGTGCGGTGAGGCTGTCTAACGAACAGGGCGCCAACACATCCGGCGCAGTCCTGGCCTCCGTCTACATGCACGGTGCTGACGCCCCGCCACCACACAATATGGCGCGGTTGGTGTCGCACTGCGAGGTGGAAGGCCTTCAACTGCTCATCGGCACGGACTCAAATGCCAAGCACCGCAAGCCTATTTATCCTTGAAAACAGGGATATGTCGGGTCTTGATGGCGATGCACATACATCCTCCGGGATTTTGTAGTGTTTTTCATACGTGTCTGCGAGTATGGTCCATTTGGCGGCAGCCATCAAAACTGAATATTATGGCTTTTGAGGTACTTTCTTTGAACAGCCTTCCTTTACAAATGCAATGTCATTTCTTAAGTTTGTGGTTAATCCCTTTTTAACCGACTTCAAAAAAAGGAGGAGGTTCTCAATTCGTCTGTATGTATTTTTTTTTATGTATGTTAAGCGATATTTCCATCAATAATATACGGATTTCAAAATTTCTTTTTTTGTTGAATGGGGTTTACTTCTGAGGTGGTCCCATTTTCACCAGGTCAGGATCTGATGATGGGATCCAGGAGAAAACGAGGGCAACCACTGAAGATTGTAGGGATAACTAGTGCGTTTGTTCACTTTTAATTAAGTGCTTTAATGTTCTACACTTTAATGAAGGTCTGGAGTCGACCTGATGATAGAGTCAAAAGACAGTCGAAGGCATTCCCTAACAATTTACAGGAGTTACCTTGTGTTTGGGCTTGATTGATTTGTATTGATGAGAACTTTACACATAGATTGATAGATCCGACTTACAAAAAAAGGAAGTTCTCAATGTTTTATGTATGTTCACCGATATTTCGTCAATTACAGACGAATTTCAAATCTGTTATTATTGGATAGAGTTCACTTCTGAGGTGGTCCCATTTCAACCAGATCAGGACCTGATGATGGAAACCAGGAGAAATCGAGGGCAACCACCGAAAATTGTAGGGACAACTAGTGCGTTTGTTAACTTTTAATTCAGTGCTTTAAAAATACTACAATTCAATGAATCTCTGGAGTCGATCTGATGATAGAACCGAAAGACAGTCGAGGGAATTCCTTAACCATTTACAGCAGCTGCCTTGTGTTTGGGCTTGATTGATTTGTATTGATAAGAACTTTCACTTAGATATACACTCATTTGCAAAATAAACGGGCGGTTTTGATTTTCATTCATCTTTAAAAAGATACAATACCAAAAAGGTTTCAATCGTTTGTACACGTTACTGGCCGGTTTTAAAAATGCCGTGGTATTTAAAAAAGTACGTTCTAAATTCAAATTTTCATTTGATGCTCATTTTTACAGAAAACCCCTTTTTATCCTACATTTTTGGCGCGAAGTTCCAGAACTTAACATCGACTTTCACAACTTTTATTCAATTTTTATCGATTAATTTCATATCCTTGACTGTCAATGCTTTATTTATTGCTATTTGGCTGTATCAAAAATGGTAGATAAAGTGGTAAAAGCTACCAAAATTATCGCGCTGCTTGAAGAGGGTTGCAGCCAATGTTTCGTGGCTAGGATGCTAAATGTTAGTCGCTCGACGGTCCAAAGGACCTGGCAGCGATATCAGGAGACTGGTTCCGTCGAGAGAAGGCCTGGTTCTGGAAGAAAACCATGTACCCAACCACGGGATGATTGTTTTATTGTGAGTCGCGCATTGAGAAATCGCAAATCTTCGTATGTGGATCTTAAGAACAACCTCCAAGAAGTAAGAAATGTGCCTATTAGTCTATGGACGGTCAGGAGGAGGCTTCTCGCTGCCGATATACGCAGTCACCGCCCGGCATGCGGCCCCAAATTACACCGTGAGCACAGAGTTCACAGGCTTAGGTTCGCTAGAAATTGTGAATCATGGACTCAAGAAGATTGGAATAGGGTTTTGCTCTCTGATGAAGCCAGGATATCTCTGTTCGGTGAAGATCGACGTCGGCGAGTGCTAAAAAGACAAGGAGAGCGCTGTGCAGATGCATGTTTCGAAGAAATCACACCTTATGGTGGGGGCTCTGTTATGTTTTGGGCAGGAATAAATTCAATGGAAAGTACAGAGTTAGTCTTCATTGAAAACGGCTCACTGACTGGGCATCGATACATAACGGAAGTTCTAATTCCTCATGCACAACCCGCATTGGCCACTCTAGGTCAAGACTCGATTTTTGTGGACGACAATGCTCGCGCCCACCGACCCCGCGATGTTAATGCGTATGTGCAATAGGTCGGCATTAGTCGTTTGGATTGGCCAGCTCGAAGTCTCGACCTCAATCCCATAGAACATATCTGGGACGTTCTAAAACGGCGTGTGAGATCAGTACACCCGGCTCCGCAGACCATCAGAGAGCTGAAGAATGTGATTACTGCGGAGTGGGAACGTATTCCGCAAGCAAGTATCCGGGATATACTCGCTAGCATGCCCAGACGAATTCAAGCTGGGATTTTAGCTAGAGGGGGTCACACTCGATACTAAACATTTATATGCTTTTACTTTATTAAAGAAAAAAACAAACAAAAAAACTTTTTAATTTTTACTTCATGAGCATATGCACTACTAGCGAACATACACTACTAGCGAGGTTTAGCATTATTTCCCATAAATTGTAACAAAATTTTATGAAATACTGATGAAAACGATTATTTTCTTAATAATTTACCAAATTGTGAGGATAAAACTACCTATAATTATCAAACAAAGCAATATTAACATTTGAAATGGTTCATTGCTTAGGTGCCCGTTTTTTTTGAAATGAGTGTATTTTTCGGGTCACCCGTCACTTAAAATATTGAAAAAAAATTTTTTCAATAAAAAATAAAACCGACTTCAAAGAAATCCTGAAAAATAAAATTTACTTAGCACAAAGTAATAGGTATATATTTTGATTTATCAGATTTTATTCAATATAATATTGAAGTTGGTGCCATTATAATACCTACATAAAACTATGGGTTTACTTGGCGCCGACTTCAATATGATATTGAATAAAATCTGATAAATCAAAATACATATTACTTTGTGCTAAGCAAATTTTATTTTTCAGGATTTCTTTGAAGTCGGTTTTATTTTTTATTGAAAAATTTTTTTCGCTCTAGCTACCGCCAAACTGACTGCCTACCGTATGATTTCCAATACCCTATCATGTCGGCGTGAGTAATGACCTCGGTCTAATAGCGTCCTACAACCCACCAACCGGTGCCTAGCAGTTTCAATTGCTTCTCCACATGCAATACATGTTTGATCTGTGGCTTTTCCCCACCTGACCAGATTACTTTGGTCTGGGAGGGTCAACTGAAACGCGTTCAAATAAAAAATAAGCAAAGCCGGCGACCAGTCGTACATCAAGGTACGCCACTGCAAGGCCATGGAAATACAAACTTTTATGACTAAGCCAACACGCCAGTTTAGATTTACCCATTTTTAGATTCATAAGTCTATGTAGGATTCTTCAAAGTGATATAACTTTTTTATTTATAAAGAGATTGATATGAAATAAACACTAAATGTTAAGTGGAGCAAACCTTAACACAATAAAGAAAACCGCATTGCAATCGGTTAAGCGGTTACTGAGGTTAGCGTGCACAACCGTACAGACAGACAGATATACAGACATACAGACAATCAGACAAAAATTCTAAAAATCATTGTTTTGGGTTATATTGCGTTCATAAAGCCCCCTATAATATTTTTTCTCATTTATTTTCCATGTACAGACAGCGACCTGTTCCTTTCGACGCATATGACCAGAAACGCAAATGACCCGACACGCAAATGACCGTATTTTCATCAGCAAACGACCAGATACGCATATAACCAGAATTTATTCACGCAATAGACCAGTATTTATTAAATACGCATAAGACCAGAGAAGCAAATGACCCGACATGCTAGTTACCATATTATCAGACGCAAATGACCTGAATTTCTTTTTTCTTTTGAAAGTATTTTAAACCTTTCGACGCATATGACCAGAAACGCAAATGACCCGACACGCAAATGACCGTATTTTCATCAGCAAACGACCAGATACGCATATAACCAGAATTTATTCACGCAATAGACCAGTATTTATTAAATACGCATAAGACCAGAGAAGCAAATGACCCGACATGCTAGTTACCATATTATCAGACGCAAATGACCTGAATTTCTTTTTTCTTTTGAAAGTATTTTAAATTATACTTATACAACCAGAAGAAAATTAAGATCGACAAAACAAATGAAGATCGACAAAACAAATGAAGATCGACAAAACAAATGAAGATCGGAAAACAAATGTAGATCGACAAAACAAATGAAGATCGACAAAACAAATAAAGTTCGAAAAAACAAATGAAGATCGGCAAAATAAATGAAGATCGAAAAAACAAATGAAGATCGGCAAAATAGATGATAATCGAAAAGACAAATGAAGATCGAAAAAACAAATGAAGATCGACAAAACATACGCAGATCAATAAAACAAAAGTCTATAAGCAAGTTGACAAGGTCAAAAATTACTGGCAGTCATATTTTGTAATCTAGATGTGATTACCATTAAAAAAAATAGGTGCAAGCAGTTCTCGACCCTAATGACACTCATCTAAAAATATGCTTTCAGGGGTTTATAGACATCACTCATCACGAATATATAAAAAATAAATAAATACTATGCATGCTCATAAGGTTGAAATTTGCTTGCACCCATTATTTGTGATCTAAATGCTATAACGATTCAAAAAAATAGGTGCAAGCAATTCTCGACCTTATGAACATGCATAATATTTATTTATTTTTTACATATTCGTGATCAGTGATGTTTATAAAAGCCTAAAAGCACATTTTTAGAGAAGTGTCATTAAGGTCGCGATTTGCTTGTACCTATTTTTTTGAATGGTAATCACATCGAGATTACAAAATATGGCTGCCGGTAATTTTTACCTTGTCAACTTGCTTATAGACTTTTCTTTTATTGATCTGCGTATGTTTTGTCAATCTTCATTTGTTTTTTCGATCTTCATTTGCCGTTCCGATTATCATCTATTTTGTCGATCCTCATTTGTTTTGCCGATCTTCATTTGTTTTTTCGAACTTCATTTGTTTTGTCGATCTTCATTTGTTTTGTCGATCTTCATTTGCTTGGTCGATCTTCATTTGTTTTATTGATCTTCATTTGTTTTATCAATCTTCATTTGCTTTGTCAATCTTGATTTGTTTTATTGATCTCCATTTGTTTTATCCAAATATCTTAGTACATTTTACTAAGATATTTGGATAAAACACTTTTGTAAATACCTGGTCGATTGCGTATTAATTTCTGGTTGTTTGCGTACCTGGTCGATTGCGATTAACATGTCAGGTCGTTTGCGATTCTGGTCGTATGCGTTTTTATTCTGGTCATACGCGTATCGGGTCATTTGCGTGTCTGGTCATTAGCGTATTTGAAATCTGGTCATTTGCGTATCGGGTCATTTGCGTATCTGGTCATATGCGTCGAAAGGGACCTTACGATTTTATTATATGTAGTGATGATGATTGGTGGCTAATGACGTTATAACATCACGAGAAGACGAATAGGAGCGCAGACAGCGACCTGTTACGATTTTATTATATGTAGTGATGATGATTGATGGCTAATGACGTTATAACATCACGAGAAGACGAATAGGAGCGCAGACAGCGACCTGTTACGATTTTATTATATGTAGTGATTATGATTGATGGATAATGACGTTATAACATCACGCGAAGACGAATAGGAGCGGAGCAGCCATGAATAATGTTTCGAGAACGTGGAAAATTTATTTCTTTTGAGAGCTTCCATCGCGTACGCTGCGTTAATGGTTTAAGTTACGTTAAAAACTACAAAATTGTTTCTCTTAAAAAGTTTTAGGTTCACTTACAATAACCCTCTTCTTAAGTATTAAAGTATGAGCGACATTGCGGCGATGGGAGTAAACGTGGTCTGCGTAGCCAGTCAACTGAACGATAAAAACCGGTTAAGGGCGGGTCGGATTCGCACACGATGAGTTTCATACCAAAAAAACGGACGGGTGGAAGTAAATGCGACGGGAAATATTATATCGCTTTACATAATATTAATACCCCTCCTTCTCACTTTCATGTGACGCAACGAAGTTGTGCGGGTCAGCTAGTGATAAATATATGTGCACAATTTCACACATCATCTAGCCCAAATTAAGCTAATATAAGCTTGTGCTATGGGATCTAGATGACTAATAGACATACTTAATACTTATATATTACTAAATCAACATCCATACTAATAATATTATAAAGCTGAAGAGTTTGTTTGTTTGTTTGTTTGAACGCTAGGATCTCAGGAACTACTGGTTGGATTTCAAAAATTCTTTTTTAGTTTGATAGTCCATTTATCGAGGATGGCTATAGGCTATATAACATCACGCTAAGACGAATAGGAGCGGAGCAGCAATCAATAATGTTTTGAAATGGGGAATATTTTTACCGTCTGAGAGCTTCCGAGGCGTACGCTGCGTAAATGGTTAAAGTTAGGTAAAAATTGTTTATTACAAAATTATTTCTCTTAAAAAGTTCTAAAAAAAGTCCGCGACAGCATATGTCTATCTTTTAAGGTTCGCTCACAATAACCTAATTTGTCTATCTCTTAAGGTTCGCTCACGATATGATGAAACTGAAGAGTTTGTTTGTGCTAGGACCTCAGAAACTATTGGTTTCATTTTAACAATTATTTTACAGTTTATTAGTCCGTTTATTGAGGCTGGCTAATGGCGATATAACATCACGCTAAGACGAATAGGAGCGGAGCAGCCATGAATAATGTTTCGAGATTGGGAATTATTTCTTTCTTTTGAGAGCGTCCATTGCGGACGCTGCATAAATAGTTAAAGTTACGTAAAAAATGTGTATTACAAAACTGTTCCTCTTCAAAACGTACAAAAAAAAGTCCGTTACAGCATATGCCTATCTTTTAAGGTTCTCTTACAATAACCCTCTTATTAAGTTTTAAAGTACGAGCGACGCGACGGGAGAAAACTTGGTTTGCAGTGGCAGCCAGTCAACTAAACGATAAAAACCGGCCAAGTGCGAGCCGGACTCGCACACGATGCGTGGGAGTCAAAGCGACGGGAAACATTACATCACTTTAACAACTCTTTCCTTCTCACCCTCATGTGACGCAAACTAAGATATGCGGTTCAGCTCTACTGAATACAAGCGACGCGACGCGACGGGAATAAGCGCGACGGGGGTAAATGCAACGGGAAACATTATAATAGGTACTCGAAATATTAATACCATACTTCTCTCTTTCTCACTCTCATGTGACGCAAACGAAGTTGCGCGGGTCAGCTAGTACTTATATATTACGAAAACACACAAACTTCGAAACAAACATTCGTGGATCACACAAATATTTGAACCGACCCAGGACCCAGGAATCGAACCCAAGACCTCCAGCGCGGCAGTGTTATTTATGCTATACGCTGTTTTGCCTACCTACATGTTTAAAAAATAATTATCCAATAAATTATATAAAGTTTTGTCATAACAAAAATTTGTCTGGTAAATAAAAATTGGTTAAATGAGTAGGGTCAAGTGTCCAACAATGAAACAGTGGTACACAATAAAACATAGTAATATTTCCAAAACGCGACGTTGGCAGTTTGTGCAATATATCGCGTAAGGACACTGAATAGATACCACCGGCATATCCCGGTTTGCGGCGGCACCGCGTGAGGAAAGACGCGTCTGCGGATCATTTTTACTATTTTCGTCAAATATCCGAGTATTTCTGGCTATCTAAAAAGATTTTTCATTATTTAATGGTTAGGAATATCATATTTTTTATGATTATCCAGCATTCTTCATGTTTTGTAGATTATTTTGGCATATATCATTTGTAAGAAAGTTACAATTTTGTGAACATAAATTAAAAGTTAGTTAGATAAACCCTAGGTAGTCAACAATGAAACAGTTTAACAATGGACACAATGAAACACTGTTTAATGGTTGATATTGTGTAACATTATCTATTAAAATTTGTTTTTATTTGAAGATGGCGCGTAACAAGGCTGTAAAAAGGACGAGCGGCGTATTGCTTACCAAATGGCAAAAATTAACAATATTAGATATTCTGTTAGCTGGGAAAATTGATGGAATAGAATGTTTACGGTCTTAGAAATCAAGGCATGCAGAACTGTCATTAAAAAGCCTGAAGCATGCAGCATGGCACGTCGTGCCACTGCATTTAACGTAAAAACGGACTGCTCTTTCTTTAATAACTACCTACATTAAACAAAATTTGATTTAGGCACAGTTTGTTTATGGTGTTTCATTGTTGAATATATGGTGTTTCATTGTGTACGCCTATATGGACACAATGACACAAATCCCATTTCTTAGTTTTTATTTCTTTATCGATTCAAATCACTCTATTTAAAAAAATCTATAAATGACATTCGATACCCAATCATATTGACTACATGCCTGTAAAATTATAGACTTCTATCAGCAAAAACATAAGATGTACGAGGTTATGAACTTTTAGTGTTTCATTGTTGAACACTTGACCCTACATAGTTTGATAAAGAATAGTTAGTAAGTACAATGATAAATTTCTCAGTTTAAATTAGTTTTTCCATAATTTCTTACCTAAAAGGAGAAACAATACACGTGCGTTCATGATGAAGAAAATCGAACTGCCTTTGTTTTCTATTTAGTTTTATGGCTAGATCTCGTGTTATTTGATGTGCAAAAATTAATCAATTTTTTATTGAATATTGATTGATTTTCTTGATAGCTAGGGGATATTTTATTACCCATGTTTATGTGACTGGTAAACTAAAACACAATCACTTTTTGAAAGCAAACCGGACCCATGTGCATGGTACATAATTATATAATCTTCTAAATTAGGTATTATTACGCAAAATAGAACCAAGCTACTTAGTTCTGGTAAAAAATTAAAACTAAATAAGTTTGCAAGAATGTGCTGAAATGAAATGAAATGACCTGACAAAGAAGGTTACGTACTAATTTTATTTGTTAAGAAAGGGGTAGGTGGAGAGTCATTCCCCCTTCCCCCCACTATTGTTTATTATGTTTTGGAAGGTGTGTTAATATAGTTCTGACCTATGTAACTGATCTCGTCGTGATACAGTGGTTTTTATCACACTTTGGTCCTGACACGCGAACCGGGTGCTGAGTTCCGGGTTTCACGTTCTAGGTTCCGGGTTCCGAGTTCTGTGATCCAGATTGCAAGTCCCCGGTTCCGAGTTTCCGATCCCATACACTAGTTGAAGACTTGTGTCTTCAGACATTGCGGTATAGACGCACTTTACTGAACGCTCTGGTTTGACCTGGACAAGCTTCTGGCGATTTCCTTTTCCAAGCCCAAGATAACCTGCCCAAGGTTGTAACGGTTCGTTACACTTCCTAATATACCATAGTTTGGCTACACCAATACTATGCAAAAACTACTTAATATTTCAGTTACAAAATTATATTTCTATCTAAATTTAAACTAAATAAATTAATTCGGAAGCAAACCTCGCGCAAACGAGTAGTATAGCATTGCTATTGTTCATTAGCTTAGATAGCTATATCTACATATACCTAACCAGTTACTACAGCGGGCGCGCGCGCGGAGATCATTCCAGACTCAGCCGGGCCACAGCACTTAAGATCGTCCTAAGGCATACACGTATCACGCCGTTCTCGGCTACTGACGGGAACTAATGAGCTTCTGCTCATTAGCTCCGTTAAATTAATTCTGCGTAGAAAAATCTGCATAAATAATTCCTTTATAACTCCGTTAAAGAATTATTTCGTAAAATTAAATTCAGTGAGTGTACCCCGAGTTTATTGGGGTTCACGTTCACCCTTCACTCTTCGCCTTCATCTACTCCTTCACATCATCTACGTGACGTCGGTCGCATTGCCGCTGCACCTACCTGCTGCCTACTGCTGCTGCACGGCCGCTGCTCCGATCCTACCCGGGGACTAACGCAGGACAGTGGCATTCTTATTTCTAAGTGTAATTGCAACCTACGGTTACGAGCATACCGAACCCCCCCGAGAGAACCTTCACCTACATACCCCTACTTTTTAAATAAATTTTGTATACTATCTAATTGTTTTCTTCCTCTCTCTCTCCTAACCCCTAAGGTTACATTGGCGCCCAACGTGGGGCGTAACGTAGTTGGGTTCCTTGGTGTTGGCATAAAACGCTTAGATTTAGTTGTTTTTTTTTTGTATAACTACCTTGCCTACTGTAGGTAGTTCTGTTTAGCTATAAGAAGTGTTGTACTAGGCGGTAGGGTGAATCTAGGTTTAAGAGACCCTACTGGGAGCTAGGCCCTAGTGGGATAGACAGCTAACCGCCCACGGGATAGTGCGAAGTCAGTAGTCTATCTACCTAGATTACTGGCGTTACCGTGCATCCAGCGTCGCGAAAGAGACGTTTGAAAGTGCTGCGTGACTGGGCGGTCACCATTTTTATTTTAAATTTTTTGTTTTTTATTTATTTTTATACTACTTTCAACCTGATAAACTGCAACATTTTTTCTAAATTATGCTGTGTACCGCTATTAAGTACTTACTACCACTTACTGCATTTTTAACCAACTTAGAGAAAAGTAGGTGAGTAATTTTTTTTAAGTGGTAGATTTTTAAAAAACTTTTTTTGTGTGTTTTATAACAAATTCATTAATTGCTAGCTATCATATTTTATAAATTTTGTCTGACTACAGACGTTATTTACTTATTACTGTAATTCTGCATATTTTAACCGACTTATTAAAAAGTAGGTAGGTAGGTTTTATTTAATCTCAAACATTTTAATTACTTGTGTGTAGGTAATAACTACCTTATTAACTACTCTTTTTGTATTTAGCTGAAAATATATTAACCATAATTTTTGTACCTAGCTGAAACTATATAGAACTGCAACACACACCCAAACATTTTTATTCTTAATTTGACTGTTCGCGTTAATTACTTTTCATTAAAAATACTAAACCTCTCCAACACTAATTTTAAATTCAAAATGATTTGCTTTGATAACATTACCTTGTTGGGAGATTTTGCTAGTAAAATTCAATTCTATAACACTTCTGTTTCTCGGTTTACGTGGTAAATACTGTCACTCGGAAGCTGAAAGCTTGCCCTAACAGATTTACGTAGCTAATTCTACCACTCGGAAGCTGGATGCTTGCCCTAGTAGATTTCTTCTCTGGGACGGTTGTATAAATCCCAGTCTTCAACTATAAGCCTAATTATACCTACCTACCCCACTTTCAGGCGGTTCGTATTACCTGAATCGATAATCTTAAGCCTTAAATACGTCCTTCTTCTAACTGTCCCATTGAGTTTCTTCAGAATGATCCTAGTACAGGTTTTAACCCTCTACTCTGTATCATAGTGTAGACGGTAGGCTACATACCGTTTGGTTGTCTACAAAATTCATATTTTTGACATTTTAATATAATAACGTACTGTAGCTGTTGATTTACACTCTCAGCTAACAAGTTGGTACTGAATAAAATACCTAGGTGGCATAACTTTTTGCAAATTGATATTTATTATTCGGCGGTCGAGATATTTGAAAAGTAGCAGTCGACTCTGATTTAAAAGTGTGATAAATATAATATGCTGCTTGTGTTTTAAGATTTTTATTGAAAACTTCGACAGGTAAGTGTCGTAATTATACTGTACAATATTGTTTTTGACGACTTTTTATGTTGAAATTTGATTTTTTGGGGAAATCTTGTTTGTAGCCCGTAGGCTACATTAGGCAAAAGTGTCATATTTTGGTTTGTGTTCATCGTATTTTTACTGTGTTTCAGAATGTCTCGTAGAAGTTTCTTGGTAAGTTTCTTGATAGTGAAGGAGGTCTATATTTTAATGGTGATAGCTTTGTCAAACTTGTTTTTGGTCCTGACTTAGAAAATTTCAAAGATGAGGATCCAGAGATAGAAATTGATGTAGAATCGATAATAAAACCCTATGATGTAATGATGAAGGTTCTTGAAAGAAAGGCTGAAAGCGGCATTGCTACACGACAGTACTGCAGAACCCTCCCAAGCAAACAGAACTTGACAAGATGCTGCAGGAAAGCCTGCTTAGCTGAATTTAGGCTGGAAAGCAAAAACAATTAGAATTGACTGCCTGCCAGAACAGCTTATGCATGCTCATAGTTACCAAAAATAAGAGCCTGATCGAGAGATCTACTTAAGTTAGACACACCCATACAAGTTTTTTTCTGTTTTTTCTCACAAGAACTTATCACGTAAATGATTGAGTAGATAAAGTTTTATCCAGTTCTAAAGATCCTACAGGACTTTCCGATTACATAAGTCTGTCGTAGGGCAATAATTTCATTGCTGCGGTATACCTAAAATATGGTCAACATTCTTCCATCCATATCAACATCCCCATACTTGGAAACCTTCTTCCAAACGAAACAATGACGTCGACCAAATTTGGAAAAATCCATCAAATTTTGCGCTTCACCAACAGTAATAATAATCTTCCAAGAGAAAATCCGGACCATGATATATCCAGTAGCGGACTTTTTGAATATTGCATACAGTCCAGTCGTATGGGAAGTGGACATTTGTGTGTATGAGCAAATATGATCCACAAAAGCGACATGGCTAATTGACGGTAGTCCTCAAGTTGGCTGCCCTATGATGTGCCTCTTCTCGCTCCGCTTGTAGAACTCGGGGCTGTAAGAGGAGGGATGCGCCAGTAGGTCCATTCAGGGCTCTTTATGAATTTCATATTAAACTTAGTTTGTCTAGACGGAGGACGCTGAAAAACGAGTTTCAAGCTAAAAAGCAAAAATGACCTGCTCATCATGTACTACCGAAAGCGACGAGAAGAGACGAATTAGTCACTGACCGCAGTTTTTACACAATGACATGAGACATCCGGGGTGGCGTTATATTACACCAAAACCAGAAAATGCCTAAGATATTTTCATCTTTCCTAATACACAGTATGCTCATAATTATGGCCACTTGCCGCAGTGTTGCCTACAGGCAACACTCTCTATTCTTTTAGTTATTTTCCAAAATATTAAAAAAATTAAAAAATCCAGAAATACGTGTATTTTATTTTTTTGATGTCAATTTGAATACAAAAAATCAATAATTAAATCCCATTTCTTGAGTGACAGAGGGTTAAGTTAGTAAGTTAGTTCAGTTAGTTTCAAGGGATTTTCCTTAGCGAAAATCCTAACCTAAAAAGGGAGGTACGTAACGGTTCGTTACACTTCCTAATATATCATAGTTAGGCTACACCAATACTATGCTAAAACTACTTAATAATTCAGTTACAAAATTATATTTCTATCTAAATTTAAACTAAATAAATTAATTCGGAAGCAAACCTCGCGCAAACGAGTAGTATAGCATTGCTATTGTTCATTAGCTTAGATACCTATATCTACATATACCTAACCAGTTACTACAGCGGGCGCGCGCGCCGAGATCATTGGTGAGAATCGAACCCATTCTCAACATCGCTCTGCCTACGCGCGTCTCACCGTGCCCTTACTGCGGAGAGGAGCGGGGGCACCGCATTCAGTACATCATCGGCACGCATCAAGTGCACTACCGACAAGCATTACTTACGCACCGGTCCACCGCTCGACATACAATATTGTACTTGTTCCTGCTTCCTATAATTACATCAGCGAACCTATACAGTCCACAGTCATTTTATTTCTTGACCACCTGAGAACCCAACCATTTTGGTCCTTCGTCGCCAAGAAGGAAGTTTGGAAGAAGAAAGCTGTATTCGAAAGGACTTAGGACCGTCTTTTTTTTCAAAAGCACCGTCGACATAAGAGGTCATTTGAAAGGCGTTGTACATCTTCAAGAACAAGGGCGAAGAGAAGAAATATTTGTGGTTGGATAAGACGCGGTGAGTTCGTTCCGATTTATTCTTTAACTAATTGTTCCCGCTAATTATATCTTTTACCATCATATTTCCATTTCTTTTTGCCAACCTACTTTAAATAGCTTATTGGGTCAGTCATAGTGATCATCATCCTTAATATGAGATTCATAAATAATAGATAGGTACCTACTTAATTTATATGTTTTTCTAGAACATACATATAAATTATTCTTACTACCTACTAATATATCCAAACACTTATTTTACTGAAATAATTTTCATCATAATCGCATATTTTAGCATTAATAAAGCCCTTTATTCATATCCTTATTGCACGTAATTATCTTATGCATAATTTCTTGTAGAAACGATAGCTAATTTGTTCGCCTGCGCTCCGCTTAGCAAACCGGTTTGTTATCTGGTGGCACGACGCATCCAGATCGAACGGCCTTATAACGAAATCCTTTGTTAAATTACGTAGCTTTATTCATTTTATTCAATCATACCTACATACTTCTATCGCAATTAACTATTGCATTTAACTATTAAAACACAGTTTAGTGTCTTTCTTTTTTGCAATATGCCTGCTGATACTGTAAAATCCCTAACGAAGAAAAGATCTTCATTAAAATCAAAGCTTACAGGCTTTAATAAATATCTTAGCATCATAAAAACCTGTGCAAGCTTGAGTGATCTGCAGATAGTTGAACTAAAGTGCCGTCTTAGCCAAATTGAAAATTTAAACATTGAATTCGACGCGTTACAGGACGAAATTGATGCGCTTTGCGACGCCGGCAGTGAAAGTGGTAAGGCCGGCTCTGAACGGGAACGGGAGGTGTTTGAAAATGAATACTATACGCTGGTGGCCACCGCGCGCTGCCTGCTTGCCAAGCGGCCTGATCCTGTAGCGAGCTCCAATGTCGCGTCATTGGATTGAGTCAAGGTGAGGATTTCAAGGGCACTAATGTCAGACTACCCAAAATTGATTTACCCCATTTCAGTGGCAGCTATCAGCATTGGTTGGAATTTAGAGATGTCTTTACGTCAATTATTCACAACAATAATAATATCGACAACATCAATAAATTTCATTACCTGCGCGCTTCTCTTCATGGAAGTACGGCCCTAATCATTAAACATATTAATTTTTCAAGCGAAAACTATCTAACTGCGTGGGATATGTTGCTTGAGCGGTACGATAACAATCGTCTGCTTGTTAACAACCACGTACAGGCCTTATTTAACATAGATCCTTTACAGAAAGAATCGTGTAAGTCTATTTTGTAACTTAATTGATACTATTACTAAAAACAGCTTACACAGTATTGGGATACTCTCATTATTTTTATGGCATCTTCAAAATTAGATATAACCACATTACGTCATTGGGAAGAACATAGAAATAAATTAAGTGACAGCCCCACACTAGATATTTTTATTACCTTTTTGAGAAACCGAGCAGACTTGCTTGATCTTGCTTGATCTTGAGAGGATCATCATAATTTTTGATATTCGTGATCTCGAGTGGATCGGACGTGTCTCGTGTGTTTTAAAATGCTTATATTTTAACAATTTAAATGCCTGCATGTGACGTGAGTGAAATTGCTGTCTAAGTAAAAACAAAAGTGGGTCGTGATCGAAGTGCTTAAGACAGGTAGTGTTTGCATAATCTGTATATCTAAAAATCAATGCCACTTTTCGTTGTAATTTAATAACTCGAGATCGGGCTCACCTATCCAAACCAAATGTTTAGGCTTTGTTCGGACTATTTAGTAGATGGTTTATGTGAAGTTTGCACAAAATTGGTCGAGCGGTTCTTGATTAATCACGCAAACGAAGTTGCGCGGGTCAGCTAGTCTATTATATAAAAATAAGTCGGGTTTTCCTTCCTGACGCTATAACTCCAGAACGCACGAACCGATTTCCACGGTTTTGCATTCGTTGGATAGGTCTCGGGCTCCGTGAGGTTTATAGCAAAGAAAATTCAGGAAAAATTTCAACAGAAAAGCGGGAAAATCATTTTTTACATACAGCGCCATCGCGGGCGAAGCTACGGGCATCAGCTAGTTATTATTATAATTATCTCAATTGGTGTCCTAAAATGCACTCTAATTAGATACATTACTGGATAAATAATGTCCGGTCCGGGAGCCAGCCCCTTTAGTCGCAGCCAAATAATGCAGCGAAGCCCCCCACAGACTCAAACCCAGCACCCTCACCATGTGGCCCCCATTTCTCAAGAGGACACGGAAAATGAGCTGCCAAATGAGGTGGTCCGAACTGAGGAAATCCAAAAATGGATGACGTCCATTGAGGGTTTGCTCCAGGAAATCAATACAGTAGTTGGGGAGGGAAAAATGAACTCTGACCAAAAGCTTCGGGTTTCAAATATATCCCGTAAGATCTCACACGGGACAGCTCAGATGGCGGTTCTATACCAGGCGCTAAAACAAAAGACGATCTTAGCCCACGAAAAAGTTTCGAGCCTCCAAGGTCAACAAAATATTGAGCACTCCATCAACGAATTTAAGCAGGTTGTTGAGACGAAAATCGCATCCACCTCAGGAACAGTTTCATATGCCAATGTGCTTGGTAAAGGCGCTGCAAACCTGATCTCCCCAAAGAACCTGAGCGCTATTGCCATATACCCGACGGATAAGAGTAAAAACAGTGACGACACCAAAGCCTTAGTACAGAAGTTCATTTCACCAGAGGAAATGAAGCTTCATGTACGTGGCCTTAGAAAAGTGAGGAACGGAGGTGTTGTTATTAGCACAGAGAATCGAGGAGATGTGGAGAAGCTAAAATTCTCTTCAAAACTGGTGTCTTCCGGTCTAACTGTGGAAGAGCAGTCAAAGCGCCGCCCAAGGATCACTATTATCGGAGTCCCAGTCACAATGTCGGAAAAAGAGGTTTTTGACTGTATTTATGAGCAGAACCTGTCGGAAAAGTTGCCGAATTGCACTAGAGAGTCGTTCCTGCAATCTAGCAAGTTGAGTCATAAGTCGGGCAAGAGGAACCTACCGACTTGCAACTATATCATTGAAGTGCCTATTCTATTCTATTCTACTTAAGGGGTATAGAAGCAGAAAAGTTAACCCCATTTGTACTATTTATGCCATCTATATTCCAACCCCAAGCATTAGATACTTTAGCCTCGTTTTCGTTCATTGATATTAATGATTTCATTGTGGTAGTTATACCAGCGTTTTTTATTTTATCTATTTCCACTCCATTTATCTCATACCTTATATCTTGAAACAAGTAAAGTAAACTATTGTTTGTGAAATGAACGCTACTGACTCTCTCTTTCGAATTTCCACCCTTGTTTACAACAGTTCCTTCCAAAAACAAAGTGCTTGCTGATGAACAAAGTCTTGTTGATTAATAGGTATCCTGATTTCATCGCTTCTATTGAAACTTGTTACGTAAGGCTTGTAAGAGTGAAATTCAATTCCTTCCACAGAGCTGTTGTATGCAGGAGCGGATAAAACATCTAGTATATTCATTTTAACAAACCAATCGCTTTAAGAAATGCTTTATTATTGTTATTCAATTTTATGACCTTTTTGGAGCGACCTCTTATTGGTTTGATAGTTTGAGTGGGTCTGTTATTTTTAGTTGGACGAACCACATATTTATTATAATCCATCATTGTTTTCTTCTGATATGTAGATACAACTGCACTTCTTCACCTCGCAAATTTATTAAGTTATTATTTATATCTAACAGCCGTATCTGTATGCAGCTTATATTGGTTTGGTTGATTGGAAAGTAAATTGCGTTTTTAGGAATTTCTATAATCCAGTATCCAGGTGGAACATTAAGTGCAAATTCATGCAAGATGTGACTGGATTGACCGTTTATATAAGAACCGCTAACTATGTCACATTCAATCCTTATGACAGTCGTAGGCAAAATGTTAACTGGAAACTCTGATACATGATATTTATTTGCTTCTAAGATCTGTTTTTTAAATCCCAATAAACTTCCGAATGTACCTTCTTTAGTAAAATCTATATTTGATGTACAAAATATTAAGGTGTTGTTATTACAATGGAGTTTTATGGATGCATCTTTTATCTCAGTTTTTAAATAGTCACCAATATCTTGCAAATCATAAGTTCCTTCAGGTATCTCAATAACATTTTTAGAACCATAGTATAATTTATTATTTGTATTATGAAAATTTGGAATAGAATTATATGTAGAGAAATGTAATAATGCACATTCATACTACCCAACTAATGGCAACGTGTTTGGATAATAGGTAGATAATACTGATGAGTTTCCAGTTAACGATAAGGTGAGTGACATCTTGCAAGTGATGAAAATGAAAGAGTGATATAAAATTTATAGTATTTATTCCAAAAAGTTTGCAAATAACTTAAACACATATGTCCACAAACTATTGTGTTAAATTATTGATATCTATTATAGTTATAATGAACATCATAGTTCTTAAAATATAGCATTCATTCTCTTGGCGGTTTTAAATCACCAAAGCTATCAAAATATTCACAATAATTGTTTATTTTAACATAAGCTACCCAATGCGTTCCATCATTTCTCGAATTATCTAGGTTAACTATAGCACAGTCAATTCGTTTAGGTGTTTTTGGTAATTGATCCTTCATATAAACTCCTCGAAAGTAGGGAATACAATAGCCAACTTCTGAATATCGATATTAGTTAAAGCGCGATTAGGTAGCTGATCAAAAAAGCAATTAAAACTCCATAAAATGTTAATCAAGAAGTGTAAAAATATAGGTTCTTGTTTAAAATTTAGAGAACAAGCTAAATTGTCAATGTTAGAGCTGGAACAAAGCCATTTAAAATATTGCACTGACACACAAAAATTAGAATCAAAAATACAAAGTTTGCAATTTGAGCTACAATATATGACTAAAAAATATGAATGGTCCCTTAAGGACTTTACTAAATGTTCTTTAACCATAGATAAGGTACTCAAAACATCAAATGATAACACTGAGCGCCTTAATTGTTTCCTAAATGACCACTCATGCAATATTAACTGCCCTAAAGCAATTGAGCCGGTGGAGGCTCAGGGCGAACCGGTTACCGCTGAGCCCCTAGCTCCCATTACCATGTGCTCACCCAGTACATCAGTGGATATATTGTGTGACAGTGTAAATAATAGTAATAGTTGTACTAAATTAATTGTATTTAGTGATGATATTGGTACCAATCTTAGTTCATTTTTAAAACAAAACTTAAATTCAAGTTATTACTCGGTTATTAATAATTGCTATCCGGGTGCTTCATTAAGTGATATTATGCAAAAGATAATAGAATATAAATTTGACGCTAACAGTAAAATTATAATTTTCTGTGCAAACAGGGGCAAAATTAGCAATGATGATTTGTCCCTATACATGAATTACATCTTAAACTTAAATGCCATACAAGTTGTAATGTTCACACTTCCATTTATAAAAGGTGTGCCAGATTCGGAAAATTCATTTAGATATAAGATGAATTTACATTTAAACTTAATAAGTCAGTATAATAATAAATTTAATGTAATTGACTTTAATTCTGTATTTGACACAAATTTGTCACATATCAAGTTTATAGTCTATAATAATCACAAGGGTAGGTATTGTCTACCCAATTATTATAAAAGACAAATAGCAAGTTTGCTATTCAGTTATTTTTACTCTTTAGCCAAAAACTTGGCTGACAAAACTGCTTTATTTGAGCAGAGTAGATTTAGGACTTTGGAATCTGTTCCAAGTAATTTAAATTAACTTCTGGGACAACAGAGGAATTACCCTCTAGCCAAAATTGTAAATTGATAGAGTTGAATTTAATTGCAAACCATAACTATATCGGAAACTGTCCTCCGAACAAAACTAAATTAAAAAATGTAAATTATATCAGCCTGGTGCATTATAATATTGCAACATTAACGCAGGTCAAAGAGTTTGAATTGGAGCTGTTCATGAGCTCAGAAAATATTGAAATTGTTTGTCTTACAGAGCATATGCGTAAGGAGTATGAGCTCATGTTCAGTTTCAGTAGTCACCGGGTTGGTAGTGCGTTCGGCAGGGTCAACACAACACGGGGGGTTCGTTGATTTTATTAAATAAGAAATTAAAGTATAAGGAACGGAAAGATGTTGTGTCCCTCTCTGTAGAGTGTACAGTTGAAATATCATGCGTAGAATTGGAGCAATTCATAGTAGTATGCGTATATAAACCTGGAGTCTCACCCTTTTGTGAGTTTGAGGAAGTAATGGATAAAGTGCTATTTAAACTTGGAAAAACTAATAAACACCTAATAGTGTGCGGTGATTTTAATGTTAATATACTTAAAAATACGCGTCGATACGCCAATGATATCTTAAATTTATTTAAATCACACAATCTCACTAACTTATTTTTAGAGCCTACTAGATATTGTGATACAACAGCTACTTGTCTGGACAATATATACAGTGATATGTTGCCAGAAAGTAAGAGTATTATAAATAAGATAAAATCAGATCATACTGGGCAAATAGCATCTTTCAAGATCACAAGAGAAAAAGTTAAAAGACGTAAAATATTATGTAGACCAGTAACTAGTGGCCGCTTGGAACGTATGCGAGTTGGACTTTGCAATAAACTTCCATTTTTAGACACTGGCTTAGATCCAAATGTAAGTTATAAGTTATTTTTTGATTCCTTTTACAATGAGTTCAACTCCATATTCAAGTCTAAGGAAGTCACAATCGGTGACAGGCCAGCCTTCAGTGAATGGGCCACTGAGGATATACATAAAAGTAGATTAAAACTGTATGAACTATACTCAGAAAGACAGCTTAATAGAACAGATGAATTTCTAAATTATGTTAAAACTTATTCAAAAAAGTTTAAAGCAGACTGCTTAGCGGCCAAAAGAAAGTATATAAGTAATAAAATTATCAATAGTGTAGACAAAGTTAAATCTACTTGGAAAATAATTAACGCAGAAAGAGGCCAAGCAAAATCAAATGATAATAATTTTAAACTTAAAGTAAATGGTGACATAATTACAACAGATGGCGAAGTCGCTAACGAATTTGAACAATTTTTTTCTCGTATTCCAGTAGAATCCTTGTTAAAAGCAAATGTTCCTTGCTGTAATGAAATATTCAAATTCAGTAAAATTAGTTTACACACTATCATAAAAACTTTTAAATCTTTAAATATTAAGAAAACGGCTGACCTCTGGGGAATTTCTGTACATTTAGTTAATTCGTTAATTGAAATGGTTGCTCCTTAATTATCAATAATATTTAATAATTGTGTTGATAGTGGTGTGTTTCCTGACTTAATGAAGTTTAATAAAATAACTCCTCTGTTTAAATCGGGTAGCACCTCGGATCCGTCCAATTTTCGTCCTATTTCTGTACTACCCACGTTTAGTAAAATCTTTGAAAAGGTAATGCTTAATCAAATGCAAAATCATTTTAATACAAATAAACTATTCCATGCTAAACAATTCGGTTTCACGCGCGGTCGGTCTACCACGGATGCTGGAATCAAATTATTAGAGTATATATATGAGGCCTGGGAGGAGTCGTATGATGCTTATGGTGTATTCTGCGACCTATCTAAGGCCTTCGATTGCGTCCAGCATCAGACTTTAATTAAAAAACTTGATCATTATGGGATCCAGGGGACGGCCTTGGATTTAATTAGTTCTTACCTAAGAGATAGAGTACAGAAAGTAGTTATAAATGGTAAACAGTCACATGGTTCTGCTGTAACAATGGGGGTGCCTCAGGGTTCAATTCTGGGACCTTTTCTATTTTTAGTGTACATAAATGATCTCCCTCACCTTATAAGAGACGATCACGAGGTAGTTTTGTTTGCTGATGACACATCTTTAATATTTAAAGTTGAACGTGGACAGCGCGATCTTGACGAAGTAAACAATGCCCTCTCTAGGGTAGTCCACTGGTTTAACGCAAATAATTTATTGTTAAATGAAACTAAAACAAAATGTATTAGATTCACCTTGCCAAATGTTAGGCTCGTTAACACCAGTATTAAGATTAGGGATGATCAAGTAGAATTGGTCGATGAAACTGTCTTTCTGGGCATAAAGTTAGACTCCAACTTGCAGTGGGGGCCTCATATCGAGAAAGTCTCGGGCAGACTGAGCTCTGCAGCCTATGCCGTTAAAAAGATCCGACAACTGACAGACATTAGAACAGCGCGTCTTGTCTACTTTAGCTATTTCCACAGTGTCATGACCTATGGCATACTATTATGGGGTAACGCTGCCGACATCGAATCTATCTTTGTGTTGCAGAAAAGGGCTGTCCGGGCTATCTATGGTATGGGGTTTCAGGAGTCATTAAGAGAAAAGTTTAAGGATATCAACATACTTACTGTGTATTCACAGTACATATATGAAAACTTATTATATACTCATAAAAATAACAGTAAATTTATTAAAAATAGTGATATCCATAATCTAAACTTAAGAAATAAGAATAAATTGGCTGTACCTAGATTTAGGCTTAATAAAATAAGCAATTCTTTTGCGGGCAATTGTATTCGAATGTACAATACATTGCCGACAGCCATAACAGGTTTGTCAGTTAATAAATTTAAAAAACTAATAAAACTTAAATTGTGCCAGAAAGCTTATTATAGCATTAAAGACTTTCTAGAAGACAAGGCTGCCTGGCAGTGACACGAATTGCTCCTTTCTACATTAAAAAAAAAACTGTATTAGATACTAAGATACTAGAAGAGAAGGGACCAGACTGAGTTTCTTGGGGTGTTCTTCTCAGTCTGTAGTATTTCCGAACCCCCGGTAGAGTCACAAAAATTTTGTCAAACCTAAATAATTTTTTTAAAAATTTCAAAGGGAATAAATTTTATTTTATTTTATTTTATTTATTAGTTTTTTGATGCATTTATAAACAATCCCTGACCTTGCTTATGTGGTTTAATGTATAGACCTTTACCTATTGCTATAGCCTCCATAGTTTTATTATGACGTTCAGTTTCTTGTATTTTATTCTGACCGTGTTTATAATCATTCACAGTTTTTGCAATACCAGCTGCACCACCAGCTAATGCTCCTAAAGCAGATAAACCAGCCAAAATTGGGATTAAAGGTTGAATGCCGCCAGTTTTTGGTATAGGTATCATTCGAGGTACTCGAACTTTTGGAATGCATGGAACTAATGCGGCCGTCAGACCGGTCATGGACGAGTGGCTGGAGAGAAGACACGGTGCTCTCTCCTACCGGTTGACACAGATGCTTGCCGGGCACGGTAGCTTCGGTAGGTATCTGTGGCGAAAACACCGGGAAACCACGGCCGAATGTCAGCACTGCGAGGACCGCAGCGATGACACGGCGCTCCACACGCTGGTGGAGTGCACGGCGTGGGCACAACAGCGACAGGTCCTCGTAGTGGGTCTGGGCGTGGACACCCTCTCGCTTGAGGCCATGGTGCGAGCCATGCTCTCCAGCGGGAGTAAGTGGGACTGCGCCGCCTCGTTCTGCGAGCAGGTCATGCTCGCGAAGGAGGCGGCGGGCCGGGTGCGGGAGAGAACTCTCCCACCCGAGTTCCGCAGTCGGCGCCCCGGGCGCCGCCGACGTGTCTTCGCCGAGGACTATCGGCCTCCATGACCGGGGGTCTGAGGACGGTGAGAGGGCCGCTCACCGTCCTTACAGAAGCAGGCCCATGACGGCAGCGTGACGTGAGCACTCACGCACGCCCCCCCTTAGAAGCGGGGTCACACCCGAAACCCCCCATAGACGCGGGATTGCACCCGAACCACCCCCTGGGCGAGGCCGCATTGGCGGCCGTAGGTCTGTTGGGAGTCACGGGACATCCTTCCTGAGGGCTTACCCGGGGCTCTCAACCATAGGCTGTTGGGCGTTACGTGAGGTTTTTTAGTCGGTAAGAGTCCGGCATAGCATCCTACGAGGATTTTCCCTCACGTAAAAAAAAAAAAAAAAAAAAAAAAATGCATGGAACTAATTTTCTGGCAACCATATAAGCTATATTTATTAATGACTTATTATCTTTAGGTGAGAATTTTTTGATTTTTCTTTTTATTTTTCTAACAAAGTTATAAAAAGTCTTAACACCAGCACCAGACTTCAATTTAGCTTTCATAACTTTGTTTACTATCCACGAACTAATCTTTTCCCCTGTTCGGGCATCTTTTGCTTTAAGTCTTTGTTTAAAGAAAGAAAAAGCTTTTTATTCCGCCAAAAAAATATCAACTAATATTAATGATAGCAGGTAGGTAATACAGAAAGCAGAATAACGGCCACCTCTCAGCGTAATGCTGTCCACCTGCACCAACAAGCAGACAGCGCTGGTTTTCAGAGGTGGCCGGACCCTACTTGACAGGGGCACCCATAACTTAAAAAATATATCATAATAAAAAAAATACAATAAAACAATTAAAAATAAAATTTACTATCACGCGAACACAACAAATCCTTATCATTTCTTTCTTTATGAACGTATCCATTACCAATAAAACTAAAAAACAAACAGAAGCACATGACAATTTAAAAAGAAAAAAAATACCATAGATTAATATATTTAGGGCAGGCAACATTCGCCACTTCCGTCTCCGAGCTCCAATGACGCCAAGCCCCAGCCATGTTTTTCTTTTTGACACTGACGTATCTCACAACACAAGAAATCTTATCACAGAAAACAGAAATATTTACATCATTTCAAAATTGTGCAATGGTGAAAATGAAACTAAATGCATGCTGCAGCTGTGCTATAATGTGTAGCACTGTGATTCATATAAATGTGTGTACACATATAGCAAGCATGCTATCCTCCAAAAGGCGTCGCATATTCTGATAACAAGAAATAACAAACAACCATACAAACAAACAAAAATTGCCGCTGCCAATCGTAAGTATAGCAATTCCTTGTTAGGTACATGCAATTTGAGCAGTGAATACATATTCTTATGTGCGCACAAAAATATGAGTAAGAAGTAACAATTCATCAATCCCACTCAAACAATTATACACTGCATTTAAATTAAAAATACGTACCAAATTAATAACTACTATTTAAATTGAAAATATTTCACTATACATAACTATTCAATATTCAGAACTAACAGAAAATCATTCCACTTATGGACTAATTAACCTGTACAAAATTTTGTTTAAGTACATCGCTCCCTTTTTTTTTTACGTGAGGGAAAATCCTCATGGATGTTATGCCGGACTCCTACCGACTAAAAAACCTCATGCAACGCCCAACAGCCTATGGTTGTGAGCCCCGGGTAAGCCCTCGGAAGGATGTCCCAGGACAATAAAGTAAAGGCCTATCTCAAAAATACAAACTTTTGGGAAAACGTATTTTAAGAGTCAAAGAACCCGATAGCTCTACTCTATTATCCATAACATCATAATTTAAAAAGGCTTTAATTTTTTTTTACGTAGACAACATTAAATGTTCTACAGTATTCTTAATTAAAATATAAGTTAGGCCTGTTTTACATTATTAATATTTTAGATTTATAGGCAATGTTTGGAATGTGCCTTTCTAAGGCTTAAAATAATCAACATTATAAATACTATCACTAAATAATGCTTTATCACACAATGTAACCTATTACATATGGGTAAAAGTGCCTTATTGAAAAAATGAAATACCACAAAAGTTGTTTTCATCATACAGTTTGTCTATAAAGTCGTGAAATTAAATGAGGGCGCTGCTGAATGCATGTAGCAACCCTATATAGTACGACCAAAATGATTTTGATACGAGGAGTTCGTTCCGAGTAAAATCTTACTAATATTATAAATGCGACAGTTTGTGAGTGTGGATGTTTATTACTCTTACACGCTCGAACGGTTAAAGGGATCTGGCTGAAATTTGGTACAGGGATACATTATAATCTGGAATAACCATGGCTACTTTTTATTCCGGGAATAAGTTCTTACGGGAAGCGGGAACGGGAACAATACAAATATTATAAATGCGAAAGCTTATGAGTGTGGATGTGAGACTCTTTCACGCTCGAACAGTTGAACTGATCTGGCTGAAATTTGGCGCAGTGCTAAAATATTAAAATCGTCTATTTCTTTCTTTGCCGACCTTTTCTGTGTTTACCAGGAGTTTCAAACTTTCCTTCATTATTAAAACCTTCGTTAACTATTCGCCTAACTGTACTCTCTGATTTTCCTGAAAAGAGTAAAAAAAGAAAATTAATTACATATTGGAAACAAAATAATGACATGAAGCAATTAATTCAAAATAAAAAATGGTAGAAAACCAGATTGAACTGAGTATCAAAAATGTAGGTCGTACTATAAAATAACCATGTTGTTCTAACCACTGACTTACATTATAGGTAGATTGTAAGTTTAAGATTCTAACCTAAAAATATGCAAACAATGCCTTTTTTTGTCTCCAAATCGTAAATTCAGTAAATTTGTAACTTCAGACAGATTGAAAACAAACAATAACACGATTACATACCCACCAAAGATACTGTTCGCTCATAAACATCCTCAAAATCCCACAACAATTGTCCAGCTTGGTACTCCGCGAAACATCACTAGAAAACTTTAAAAATCACTTCGTGCGCACCACTCCGATTTTCTTTACTCATTTCTCAAACCTTTGTGCGTAGTTTGGTTTCAATTTGTTACAGTTTAATCCAAACATTAAAGTTACGTGAGAGAGTAAATGAAATTCGACGATAGCATTGACAACTGACGTACTTATGTTTCGTGTTGCCAGTGTTGCCACACACATAACTATTTTTAGTTCCTCAAACATTCATTTCACGACTTTATAGATAAACTGTACTTAATTATAAAATTCGAAAGTTACCAAATGGCACATATTTATTAAATATAGTGGAACATTCTTAAAAAAATCAAAAATCTAACTTAACATTACTCCATAAAGTAACAAAATTGCACATAATATTAGGTAAATTAGGAACTTGTAAAAAATTCAAAAATTAAACTTTATATTACTTTTACTTACTCCAAAAAGTTTCAAAAACAAAACTATAAATAACACCATAAAGTTACAAAATTGCACATAATAATACATCAAGTAGGAACTTTGCAAAAATTAAAGACACCCTTTCCTTTTTCCTATTACAACAGTAAACACGATTTTTGAGTCTGAGTTCTATAGTGCCGATTTTGATTGATTATGTCTAACTAAACCAAGAAAACATAATTTTATCAAATAAAGTTTGCTTTTGTAGTAACCAGATCGAAATTTAAAATACTAACTTTTTGTTTCAGTAGAAAACAATACCAAGAAAAACAAATTTAATTTATATGTTAATCACATTTATTTACAAATAACAATAAAGATACATCTCAAAATATATAAGAAGAAACAGAAAAAACCATTAAAAATGAATATTTTTTGTTTTTCTTCTGTGTGAGATTCTCGCACTTTCTCGTATTAGACTCCAAATGTAGTCACCCATCATGTTCTCATTATACTGTCCTTGATAACGCTGTTCAAATTTCATCACATCTTGATGAAAGCGTTCTCCTTGCTCTTCTGAATATGCTCCCAAGTTATCTTTAAACTGGTCTAAGTGAGCATGCAGCATATGTACTTTAAGGGACATTCTGCAGCCCATAAGTTTAAAGCTTTCAAGCAAATTAAAAATGAGCTCTTTATAATTTGCAGCTTTATTATTGCCAAGAAAGCCATGGATTTGTTGCTTGTTTCTCGTGGCCATTCAGCAACATGGGAAAATTTTCGCATCTCATTTTTCATTAATTTTTTGGCTTTCACTTTGATGAATTTGTCACAAATATTGCAAGAAGAATTAACATCATTTTTACACTTTTGTAAGCCATTTTGGACTTCACGCAACAAAAATGGCGTCGTTTCTTGGCATTTTGCGCGTGAATACTACCGAGACTACTTGCCGCTCCCCACTAAACACCCGTAACCCCCCTCCTCTCCATCTCTTGCGTCATAAATACGTTGCTCTTCCAAACTATGTGCCAAAATTTTAAAATGTTTAATTTTCATTGTAAAATGTACAAAAGCAAACTTTATTTACAATAAATGGAGCCTTTGGTTACTTTTAGCTGTAGACAATCAGAAAATATTAATTTAACAAGAAACCCAAAAAAATATTTTCTTTTTGTTGACTTGTGATCGATTTGACCACAATCGGCGATGGTGGAGGGCTGTATGCCATAGTCGTCGACCCGGGAATTGGCCGCAAAGAGGTTAGCTAGTAAGTCAGCTTTCTCTTGGGCCTTGTCAGCCAGGGATCCATTCGGGAAACGCAGCGGCGGCAACGAGGGTTGGCGAAAGTTAGCCTGCACGGCTTTGGCCAGCTGCCAGTAGCCACCCGTAAGATGCGAGGCTAGCTCTTGACCCAGCCGTGCAACTCGCTGGGCATCCGCTCTCTTAAAGGCACTCTTGCTGGCTCTAGTCGCTCTGTTGTACGCTGCCTTGAGGCAAGTCACGTTCAGGTCCCGCATTGCCCGAGCCCTGACCCAGGCGAGATATGTCGTCTGCTTTTGCTGAACAGCCTCGGCGCATTCGCGGCCGACCCAGGGACGAGCTTTGCAGATGCTTTCAACATCAGTGTATGGAATGTAGTATTCCATATCTAAACTGATCTCACCAGCCACCGCAGATGCGCTCTCCAAAGAAACCTTGCCTGCAAAGCAGCGCTGAGTCCACGGTACTGATGCAAAGTAGTCGCGAAGACCGTCCCAGTCCGCTGACGAGTAGTGCCATAACCGCCGCTTCATCTCAACTGCACGAACTGGAGATGATACTTGCATGCGGGCATTGCACCCTGTGGGGCGTCCACCAACACACTGTATTTGGTTGGACAACTCGTCAGCAGTAGGTCAATCAAGGCGGGTTCATGGTCCGACCTGTCCGGAATGCGCGTGATCCCGTGTACCACTTGACTCAGACCATGGGAGAGAGTGAATGCGTGGGCGGCCCTTCCCGCATAATCCTGCGGGACCCCAGCCACTCGGTGTGGTGGCCGCTGAAGTCTCCAAGAAATACAAGCTCGGCGTTCGGGAACCGCACCTGCGCGTCATCAGCTCCCTCGCTGAGGTGCTGAAACAGCCTCGTTGTCTCGGCTTCCCCTGTGTGGGAACGGTATACACACACGTAGATCTGGCTCATAGAACCATGATCTACGTGCAACCAAAGGACGATGAAATAGCCGGGGTAACACAGGTTCGACGAGTGGTCAGGGTGGCGTATTTGCGTGATGTTGGAGAACTCAAACTCAAATCGTGCTTTCAAGGGAGGATTCGCAGCGGCCGCTGTGATATCGTTATTCTTGTTTTTGTGCGCTGCCATGATTTTTAATTTTTAATGGAGAGACGCGAAGACGTGGCGACATTTGCAACAGCAGTGAGGGATAAAGCGTAGGGGCTTTTTTTTTTTTTTTTTTTTTTAACGTGAGGGAAAATCCTCGTAGGATGCTATGCCGGACTCTTACCGACTAAAAAACCTCACGTAACGCCCAACAGCCTATGGTTGAGAGCCCCGGGTAAGCCCTCAGGAAGGATGTCCCGTGACTCCCAACAGACCTACGGCCGCCAATGCGGCCTCGCCCAGGGGGTGGTTCGGGTGCAATCCCGCGTCTATGGGGGGTTTCGGGTGTGACCCCGCTTCTAAGGGGGGGCGTGCGTGAGTGCTCACGTCACGCTGCCGTCATGGGCCTGCTTCTGTAAGGACGGTGAGCGGCCCTCTCACCGTCCTCAGACCCCCGGTCATGGAGGCCGATAGTCCTCAGCGAAGACACGTCGGCGGCGCCCAGGGCGCCGACTGCGGAACTCGGGTGGGAGAGTTCTCTCCCGCACCCGGCCCGCCGCCTCCTTTGCGAGCATGACCTGCTCGCAGAAAGAGGCGGCGCAGTCCCACTTACTCCCGCTGGAGAGCATGGCTCGCACCATGGCCTCAAGCGAGAGAGTGTCCACGCCCAGACCCACTACGAGGACCTGTCGCTGTTGTGCCCACGCCGTGCACTCCACCAGCGTGTGGAGCGCCGTGTCATCGCTGCGGTCCTCGCAGTGCTGACATTCGGCCGTGGTTTCCCGGTGTTTTCGCCACAGATACCTACCGAAGCTACCGTGTCCGGCAAGCATCTGTGTCAACCGGTAGGAGAGAGCACCGTGTCTTCTCTCCAGCCACTCGTCCATGACCGGTCTGACGGCCGCGATTGTGGCGAATCCCCCCTTTGGTTGCTCAAGTCGCATCTTCCATGTCTCCAGGGTTTCCTGGTGGAGCAGGGTCCGCTGGGCCTCGATTTCTCGAGACGCAGGCCTTTGGCCCCGCTCCAGCGCCTCCTTGCGCCATCTGAACAGTGACGCAAGGGCTCTCGCTTCCAGGTCCCATGGAGGGGTCCCGGCTAGGAGACATGCCGCCTCACCGGAGATCGTGCGGTATCCTCTTATCACCCTGACGGCCATCACTCTCTGCGGGCTCATCAGTCTAGCCTCATTGCTGGCCGTCAGGGTCTCCGCCCATACGGGAGCCCCGTACAGGGCCATGCTTCGCACGATCCCAAGGTACAGCCTCCTGTAGGGAGCGTTGGGTCCCCTGATGTTGGGCATCAGCCGCGCGAGTGCGGCCGATGCTCCCCTCAGTTTTGGGACCAAACTTCGGAAATGATGTCCGAAGTTCCACCGGCCATCGAGTACGAGCCCCAGATACTTCATCGAGGGCTAAGCGTAGGGGCTAGTTTCATCTATAACTGTTTGGTGAGACAGAAGCCTACCCGCCGGAGGGAAGGGCCTCCGTACCCCCCCCCCCTGGGTGAGGCCGCTGGGACCCTTTCCGGTCACCATCCGGTACGACGAATCACATCGGGATTATGCGCCACCTGGTGGGGCAACCTCCCAGGGTGGTTAGTCCCAATTGGGCCACTATTCTATGCCGGGGGCGGCCAGCGGCAAAACCGTTTCTACGGGTCTCCCTGGCCGGCGGGTTGATCCCCGTCAGCCACATAGCCCCCTTGCTGCATCAAACATAGCCCCGGGCCCGGCTGTGCAGCTGCTGAACCCCGAACGTAACCCAACTGGGGCTTGGTTACTTGGGGGGCTTTACACAGCTGCACGGTGGTACCCCCCGGACCAACACTTTGTACCACCTGGCATTGACAGGGGAGCCTTAGCCACCATCTGGGTACCTAAATTCGCGGAGCCTCGTTGATTATTAGGCAGGTGCACCACGTGCAGGTGAGGTCACTTGGGCCCCCAATATTTGCTGGTTGCAGGGCCCCTTACACCTAAAAAGTATCTATTTTACATCTACTTAACCCATACACAAACTTCACTCCTACTTATCCTATAATATTATTTTTTGTTGCTAACCATACTAGAGATTATGAACGCAATTCAAAATTTGATTAACATTTTGCATCGTGTAAGGAACTAACCTTAAAAGTAAACACAATTCTTGAATCAAATTTTGTAAAAAAAAGGATGACTTTGAGATTAACGTAGAAAAAACTTTTTTTTTCTGTAAAATAAAGAACTAATTTGATTTAAAATGACATATTCTAATAAATTTTGGTGATAAAGGAGCCTAACTCTAGTTGAACCTGTCAAGTAGTAAATTTTTTTGCAATATTTACCCGATAATAAGTAATGAAAAGGCACAATTCCGATTTGAACAATACGTCAGCGGTCCGGCGTCATCAATTAACGGCACTTTACTGGTTCGGCCTCTCTAGCGGGAAGGCGAGGGCGCGGAAGAGGGTATTGTGAAAAGGACACTATAACAGTATTTCTTTTTTTTCTCTTTCTGTCAAAGTCATGTGATAGAATAGTTGTTATTGAGCCCATATAACACAAAAACTCAAAACCTGTAAATTTCGAATTGTGCCCTTATAATATTAAGGGTGCGACATATATTGTAACTTTCTAGGCAAACAACACAGGTCTCACCTTGCTCACCCACATCACCCCGGCACATCAGCTGCACGAGTTTAGCCATATCTATAAGACGTAAGTCGGCTTTGTGACGGTTAGGTAGGTCTGTGTAGTTTGCGTATCCAATATCGCGATGCATACAAGCTTCGTCTAACTTGTTTACATCTTTATCACCACGTAGTAATCGTTTTGAAAGCTTTGTTCCTGGTCCACAATAGTTATAACCGGGTATGTGTAGTTCGAATGGTAAATGATTAATGATACAATACCACCACCTTGCATCGTCCAAAGAATAATGAATATACTTTTAAATTATATGCCACTTTTGACATGCTGTACTTGATTCATTATAATTATTCATTGATTTAGTTTTTTGTTTGTATTTTAATGTGTATGTACTGATTAATTTTATTTTATTTTATTCTATGGACACTGTCTGAAAATAAATAATTTTTATTTTTATTTTATTTTATTTTTATTTTTTTTTTATTTACTTATATGATTAACTTATTCTACTATTGCAGTCTTATCAATCCAACTGTTCTCTTTGTTATTTAAACCCAAACAGTTTCCTTTCTTTTTAACCGACTTCAAAAAAAGGAGGAGGTTCTCAATTCGTCTGTATGTATTTTTTTTTATGTATGTCAAGCGATATTTCCGTCAATTATAGACGAATTTCAAAATTTATTTTTTTGTTGAATAGGGTTTACTTCTGAGGTGGTCCCATTTTCACCAGATCAGGATCTGATGATGGGATCCAGGAGAAAACGAGGGCAACCACCGAAAATTGTAGAGACAACTAGTGCACTCGTTAACTTTTTAATTAAGTGCTTTAGTGTTCTACACTTTAATGAAGGTCTGGAGTCGACCTGATGATATAGTCGAAAGACAGTCGAGGGCATTCCTTAACAATTTACAGCAGTTACCTTGTGTTTGGGCTTGATTGATTTGTATTGATGAGAACTTTGCACCTAGATTCATAGATCCGCCTTCAAAGAAAAAAGGAAGTTCTCAATGTTTTATGTATGTTCATCGATATTTCCATCAATTATAAACGAATTTAAATTGTTTTCTTTCTTGAAAAAGGGTTTACTTCTGAGGTGGTCCTATTTGAATCAGATCAGGATCTGATGATGGGATCCAGGAGAAATCGAGGGCAACCACCGAAAATTGTAGGGACAACCAGTGCATTTGTTAACTTTTTAATTCAGTGCTTTTATGTACTACAATTTAATGAATATCTGGAGTCGATCTGATTATGGAACCGAAAGACAGTCGAGGGAAATCCTCAACGATTTACAGCAGCTACCTACCTTGAGTTTGGGCTTGATTGATTTGTATTGATGAAAACTTTTACCTAGATAGATATATTTTTCGGTTCACCCGTCACTTAAAATAATGAAAAAAAAATTTTCAATAAAAAATACAACCGACTTCCAACAAATCCTGAAAAATAAAATTTACTTAGCACAAAGTAAAATGTATTTTGATTTATCAGATTTTATTCAATATAGTATTGAAGTTGGTGCCATGAATAATACCTACATAAACCTATGGGTTTACTTGGCGCCGACTTCAATATGATATTGAATAAAATCAGATAAATCAAAATACAAATTACTTTGTGCTAAGTAAATTTTATTTTTCAGGATTTGTTGGAAGTCGGTTTTATTTTTTATTGAAAAATTTTTTTTAATTCTTTTTCTATCAAATAGACACCAGGGCAGGACGACTTTTGAAGCTCTTGTTCGTAAGAAGTTCCCAATATGACTTGTTTTTGATTATCTTCAATGCGATACGTTATTGGTACAGTGTTTTTAATCTTTTTTATAGTAAATAATTCTGTTGACCAGTTAGGAGTGTATCCTTTCTCAAATATATGTTTGTACTTACTAATTCGAACTTTATCACCAATTATAAACTTTGGACGACATTTTTGGGTTGCCTTTATCATGGAATTCGTAATATTATTTTTAATGTCCGTTTCATTAAACTTATTGACATTAACAGGTGCAAATTTAATAGTACGATGTTTAGTGTTATTATATGTCTTCACAACATCGTTCAAGCCACCATCTATCCACTTATAGTGTCCGTTCAAGCTAAAGTATTTGTACAATTTATTTTTAATCGTTTTAATAACTCGTTCTACAATTGAAGCCTTTTTGGTTGAAAATGTAGAGTAGTGATTAATATTATAGTTCTGTAAAAGCTTTTGAAATGTAGAATTATAGAACTCAGTACCTATATCAGTTTGCAGATGAGTTGGTATCCTGTGATAAGTAGAAAGCAATTTTTCAAAT
Organism: Miltochrista miniata; assembly: GCA_933228765.1. NCBI lineage: Eukaryota > Metazoa > Arthropoda > Insecta > Lepidoptera > Erebidae > Miltochrista > Miltochrista miniata. The sequence continues at coordinate 10,908,746 of OW121772.1, forward strand.
GCATGAGAGACATCATATTTGGATTTAGTTTTTAATGGTTCCACCCAAACGTACTTTGAGAAGCAGTCAATAATTATTAAAATATAGTTATATCCTTTATTAAAGGTTTTTAGGTTTTGCATATCAACTAAATCAGCTTGCCACAAATCATCAATACCTTTTAAAATTACAGATCGTCGAGGAAATTTTTTTCGTGCTGCTTTATGTATTTCATTAAAGATTTGTTGTTTCGTCATTTTGACAAACTTCAAGGTCTATGTTTTTCGATCTTTTAATATAGATTGAATTGCGTCTTGAATTAGTGTATCAACTGATTTTCTCGTGTAAAATTTGCTTTCCAAATGAGTCACTATCTCAGACATTATTGTTTTTAAAGCTTTCTCTATGTGGTTTTGAACGCTATTTGGAATAGAACTTTGCAATTTTTGTAAGTCATTGATTAGTACACCTTTCAATTCATCTACATATGCTTTATTTACTGCATCATCTGGGTCTTGAGGAGGTTTGACACCTTTTAACCTCGATGTCTTCAAGTCATAATCTCCATAATCAGATTTTATTAATGCGTTATCATTAAAATCAAGTATTTCCGATATACGCATTCGCTTATGAATATAATGACCAAATTTGTCTACATTCATATTAAAGGTGTATTATGTTGAACGGTATATAGTAAAATGACACACATATAATATTAGTAGATTTATTTATTTAATGATTTTGCTTTCACGCTGTTCTTCAATGATAGATATTATTTCATTGTCTAGTCCTGTGTTACCAGCATCTCGAGAAGCAATTAATAACTTTAATCTATCACCAATTCATTGGGATCATCCCAATATACAAAATCTGTGTTTTTTTTCCACATTTTTGTAAAAGGTAATCCTTTTCCTACTTTCTGTCTACAACTTGGACTTTTAGTTTCTTGATCGAAAAGTGGTTTAATACCTTGCAAATATTTTTGCCCTTTATTACTTTTAATTGATTTTTTTTTAATCGAAATCACGACGATGTGCATTCGTTACAAGTAAGATTGCCTTATAATTTTGCTTATCATAGTCATTAACCAAGCTCAGATCAATGTCTTTTTTTAACAGTAACTCTCGCAACCCAGGTGTACTTTCATACTTGTGTCCGGCTACAGTAATAACTTTATCCCCAATTATTATGTTAGCGGAACCTAACATTAACTTTCCACGTTCTTTTCTTATACCAAATGGTACATCTGATAGTACTTATGAAGATAACGACCAAGATGATGCATCTGGATTAGTACCGACTAATGACTGAAATAAAGAGTCCGATGAGGGTTCCGATTCGTTACTAGCAATACTGCTATCATCTGTTTCTTTCATATCTTGGTCTTGTAGTTCTTGGGGTTCTATCTTTTCCTCCTTTTTTGTTAGAGCTAAGTGGTTATTAGTGTTGGCTATTAAATTGAGAGATTCTGTAACAGGCTTAAAAACTGTATCAAGAGCATACCTATTACTATCTTTAAAATCCTTCATTTTACGTATTTTTTTCTTGACAGCTTCTGTCGCATCAACAATTTGTTTTTTCAATGATTTATCCATTATGTAAAATATGTGGTAATCGAATAACAACCAATTACAGAATAACAATAAAGTGACTGCAGTCTACTTTAATATTCAAATTTCATCTAATAATACAAAAGTGTCAAACGTTTTTCTATAGCAACCGTTGTTTCTAGAACAATCTTTATTAATTACCACATAATCAAAAGGCTCTTTCCATATTAGGAAACACATTTCTCGAAATTTCAACCATGTCATATCGGTGAAATTAACTTCATCTTGCTTAAAAAGCACAATTAAGTTAGCATTATCTCTTACAAGTTGTTTAGGTATTTTGGTGTAAGTTTGATTTAAATAAAAACTGTAAATTAATTTATGTCTTCCCATGGCAAAATAATCACACATATTACTTTGATTTTCACATGCTACATCATCAAAAATAATCACACAATTAGATTTTGCATCTGCAACATTTAAAACGTCATCATTTGCTTGTATGTCTGGAGAGTGATACCTGGTACTCGTCGTAAAACCTTTTCTAAAAAGATGTACTTTGGTTGAAGTAGCGTTTTAGAATATACATAAACATTCTGAAATGTCAATCCATTTTCGTGCAATAGAAGACCAATTAATAAGTTAGTTTTTCCACAATTTGATGGTCCGCATATGATGCAGCGTACTGTATTCGGTAATAATTCTCCATGGCGTAACTTATTTTTTGTTAATCGTCACAGATTGTATTGACCTGCAACGATTGTGTTTGTTTAACGAATTTCATGTTTGCTATGCAATACTGATGGACTCGTAATGAAAAAATGAATTTCTAACATAAATATTTATAACTACAAGTAGTCCAAGCAAACTGGTTACAGAAAACCTGTAGGTTATAAAGGAACGGAAGGTGGTGAAAATGCGACTGTATTAAATCGAATTTCAATCGAAAGTCATAAACGCGTTATACGGAGTGAACGGTAAGTCATTTTATGATATTGGGCACGCTAGATCACTTTTGTGACGAAGGCGAACGAAGTGAGTCGTAGGAACGATAATAGTGGTCTGGAATGGCATTAAAATACACTACTTACATACTGACTGAATAGATGGGATTGGGTGTTGAGGGATCCAGAAAGTCTATCATGATAGATCATTATTAGAATACTAGATTGAATAGTTAAATGGTTGGGAATTAGCGGTTTATGGATCTCCTATGATCCAGAAACCCTAATTCCCAACTACTGATGGGCAATAATATTGTCAGCTTACTCGTTTGATATTGAATACGTGCGGACGAATCAGAACGGAGCGGACGGCTTATCGCGGCTGCCGGTTGCCGGCAGCAGGGGAATAAAACGTACGTTACCAGAACAAACACATCTACGCTATCTAATAATAATGCTGTACAAAAACAAGCATTATTATTAGATAGCAAAGAAATAAAACAACTTACGGCACATAACCCATTACTGTCAAAGGTAATTTAAGGACCTTTCAGGAACGGTAACGATGACTTATTTCACCAGGCTCGTTGACGAAAGTCCTTACTTGTGAGGGTCGGATGCGTTGGGAGTTACTGGCGAATATAAACGGCGATTAATTGAACAAATGTTTTATTCTGAATTAACCCCGGAAATGAACCTCGCGTGTCGAGTAGTGCGCAGTAACTAGCTCGACTCAGTCATACATCGCGCTTACATACAAAACTGCTTACTTGCAATCTTTCATACTAAAGAGTCCCTACACTACACCACAGATTACTAAATAGTTACTACGTAACAGATACATCACTCCCATACAAAAGCGACAATACCTACGCTATATTAGCCTACAAAATTTTAATAATAATACCTGCTGCTCAGAACGAGAAGAATTGTACCTTAAACACGCGCTCATAGCGTCGAGACTGTGTTGCCCGCCGTGCGAGTGACGTCATCGTAAGAATGCGCTAGGGTTGAACCTATAATGATTGTTGTAATAAAACAAATGTTACGAATCAACCATGTTTTAATACGCTTTTAGTAGGTCGACGTGTATGTAACTAACAATGTAAGGAAAAAAATTATGAATGGTTTAAAAAAAACCCTAGAAAAACACGTTTTTATAAATGCACGTAAAAACCAAAAATAAATTATGAATCACAGTAGGTAGGTATACCTATATATTTATATTGTTTATCTTATGCCTACCCATAACTAAAATATCAAAGAAATCTAAATTTAACTGACATTACCTTTAGCGTAAGTACCGGCTATTCACCTATCTCACCCGGCCATCCTACCTTAATAGGTTACACACACATACATATGGTCACGCGTAGATCTCCGAAGGGGAAGGCAGAGGCATATTAGATGCCCACATTTAATTTTTTTATAGTTTGTACCAAGTACAGGTTGTGACCCTCTGCTGTTTAAATTTTTCAAACCGCCTAAAAAAGCCTTCAACTTGGCTGACGGCTATTTTATTGGCAACCGGGACCAACGGCCTAACGTGCCTTCCGAAGCACGGAAACGCTCAAATAAAGGTCACAAAGTGGTCACATAAATGGTCACCCATCCAAGAACTGGCCATAGTGAAAGTTGCTTACTACAGTGATCGATTACAGAACACTGAGTCCCCGGGGCCACGAACGCTTCGACTACCTATAAAACCTATTTACCTACAAATTCTATAAAACATTGAATTGCCTATAAAAAACAACAATTTTATAATACCTGACTCAAATAACTCCTTAATTTTGATTTACATACTTATCACCTACCTAGGTACTTATGTTCAAACAAATAAATGGTAAAAACATTCAAATTGATAAGATTTAAAATATTACTCAGCTTTCTTCGTCTCTCGGCAATTTAAAAAACGACAAACTTTCTTTTGTTTTTGTACTATTACTCCCATCCACTGCACAGTAATTACGTGGTTTTGGTATTTCGAAGCGTAAGCGCGGGAAACGTGCGGTGCGGTGCGATGCGAGCGCTCAGTCGGGCGTCCGGCAGCCCTCTGCCAGTCGTATCCCCAGGGAGATGCCGAGCGGTAGGTACATAGCGCGCGATTTTGAGCGAGTGACGGAGGCCTGACTACACCCCCCAATTTTTCACAAGAAAAATTATAAATTTTTCATTACATAAATCACACACAAAACTAAATTAACAGTTCACATACAAAGTAACATAATACGTACAATCAGCATTGATTAATTCATGTTAAACCGTTAGCACAACAACACCGTGTCACATTACATTACATTACACTCGTTTTCACTAGTTTGTACCGGACGTTGAGCCACCGGCTGAGCATTCGATACTTTTATAAACATCTTCTTCATCCATTGCCTTATGCGATAACGCCCGTATGCCATTACTGCAATGAAAATAATCAGCCCCATACAACATGCTATGGCTAGCATGGTGGTATTATATTTGCTCATTTCAGCCTGTACCGCTCCATTCTGAGCAATAATAACTTCTTCCTTGCAATAAGATTTGCCCATTTTGAAAAAAATGCACATAAATTTTAGGAGGTGTGACTTTCACCAATTGAAATGGTATTCTAATGCCTTAAAAATCAAACTCGACTTGTTATAAAATATGGCATGATTTACAAATTTCGTAAGACTGTAACTACTTATAGAGGTTGCAAAATTGACATTTTATAAAATAAACTACTGACAAGGGCAAAAAATGCATAATTGCGAAACCTAATTACAACTGTTGCAAAACCAATATGTATTGTTCTCTTAAAATTAACTCTTAATACTAATTCTCTTTCACACTTTTACTACTGGTAGTAACCATGGTGTCCCGCTCTGCTATAATTAATTATTCACCCCCTTAGGAGCCCACTGCGTACACCATGATTACGCCGAACAACTCTTTCTTTCATCACTACTCATATAACTCCTCGTTTATTCCTGTGGCTTAATTAACAATTAAATCTTACTGGCATTTTAACAAAGCGCCCACTTCTTGTTGTCCTACTACAGGTATGCGGTGTGTTATCAACATTTTTTTCTATAGGTTTGCTGTTTACATTGTTTTGCGGTCTGTTACAATAATCATCCTCACCCTGATCTGTTGCCTGTTCGCTTAATATAAATGCAGGTTTTAACCTGTCGATAGATATATTAACGGTCCTATTTGGCAACTGCACTGTGTATACTTTACCTTTTCTCTCTAAGACACGATATGGTCCTTCATAGGGTGCTGTGAGCGGTCTGCGAACGGCATCTATTCTAATAAAAACGTACTTACATTTAGCTAACTCGTTGTGCACGAAAATAGTGCGTGAATCGCGTACTTCTCGGGATACCGGCTTTAACCTACTTATATTATGCCTTATTGGATACTCATTATCTGTTACTGTCCGATTTTCTGAGATATAAAAATCTCCGGACATACATATACTCAGCCGGACTTACTCCATTGTCGCTCCTGGTGACTGTACGTAAACCTAACAACACCGTAGGCAGCTCGTCATACCATGACGTATTGTCTGACAAACGGGCTGTAATTGCACACTTCATTACTCTGTGTATTCTTTCTAAAACTCCGTTTGACTGCGGCCTGTACGTAGTTGTTCTATTTCTCTTAATACCTAAGGTTTTAAGCAATTGGGTAAATAAATTACTCTCAAATTGCCTGCCTTGGTCACTAGTCAACCTCTCGGGAACTCCAAAACGGGATATCCAATTATCATAAAATACCCTTGCAATAACTTCTGCCGTTATTTCGCGTACTGGGATGGCTTACGGCCACCTTGTAAATCTATCTATCATCGTAACAATGTGCCTAAAACCGTCTTTAGTCGTAGACAACGGCCCTACAATATCAATATGCACGTGCGATAAGCGATCAGCTTCTGGGAATTGCTGACATTCTGATATGGTGTGTCTACTTATTTTTGACTTTTGACACTGTATACATGTTCTTGCCCATTGTCCAATATCGCGGTTCATTTCCGGCCAAAAGAATCGTTTTGCAATCATTTTGCGTGTTGTTCTAATCCCCGGATGACTAATTTCATGAACGGTTTTATAAGCTACTTTCCTAAAGCTCTCAGGTACATAGGGTCTGCACGTACTACCTGAATTCTCACAATAAATCATTTTATCGCTACTTGGAATGAGAAATTTCTTTAGAGAAATGTTGTCATTCTTTACGCTTAGCAACTGCTTTAATTCCGAGTCTAATTCTTGTGCCAAAGCTAGTTCTGAGTAATCTATGCGCGTCAGGCATTGTATAGTCTCAATTCGCGATAACGCATCCGCAACCTTGTTGCTATCGGCCTTGACGTACCTAATATCCGTTGAGAACTCACTTATAAACAATAGCTGCCTTGTCCGTCTCGGCGTTTCGCTGTTACTCTCAACTTTACTAAAAGCATACACTAATGGTTTGTGGTCCGTATAAATGATTAATTCTCTGCCTTCGAATAATGGCCTAAAATGTTTTATAGCCATAAAAATTGCTGTTTCTCTGTCGTACGTGAAATATTTCTGCTGCGCTGTTGTGAATTTTTTAGAAAAATAGCCTAAAGGTAACCATTTATTATCAATCAACTGTTGTAAGACTCCTCCTGCGCATTTGTCCGACGCATCTGTCATTAAAGACAGTGGGACACTCGGTTCTGGATGTGACAACAAAACAGCATTTTTCAAGCTTGTTTTGCACTTCTCGAATGCTTCGAGAGATTCGGGAGTCCACTCTATTTTGGTCTTATCTTTTTTCTTCGCGCCCTTTAAAAAATTGTTGAGAGTAATCTGATACGCCATGGCATTCGGTATACTAGCCCTATAGAAATTTACCATACCTAAAAATGTTCTTAGCTTGTCCACGGTATCCGGTCTAGGGTATTCCAAGACGGCATTTACCTTCTGTTGCAAAGGTCTTATACCGCTGGTGGACACCTCGTAACCTAAAAATTCTAAATTGGATTGCCCAAATACACACTTAGCTAAATTAATCGTGATACCATATTTTTTTAACCGATCGAAAACCATACGTAAATGCTTCCTGTGCGTCTCTATATCATCGCTGGCTATGATTACATCGTCGATGAAACTAAATAAAAAGTCTAGACCTTTTAACACGTCGTTATTCATAAATCTGGTAAAAGTCTGACTTGCTGAACGGAGTCCAAAGTTGAGTCGTAAGTACTCCTATAAACCGAATGGAGTAATAACTGCCGTCTTTTCTATATCTTCGGGGGCTACTTTAACATAATGGTATGCTCTATTAATATCTATTTTACTAAAAATTTTCTTACCTGCCAAAATATAGGTGAAATCATGCAGCCTCGGGACAGGGTATCTATCCGGGTTGGTGATGGCGTTTAGATGCCTATAGTCGCCAACCGGTCGTATTGATCCATCCTTCTTAGCCACGATGTGAAGAGGACTCGCCCCCTCACTCTTCGACGGCCTGATAATGCCCATCTCTTGCATTATCTGAAACTCACGTTTTACCTTATGATACCTGTCCGGGGGTAGAGGTCTAGCTCGTGCGTGTACCGGTTTCCCTGTCGTTTCAATATGATGGTACACGTCATTCTCCGAGACACGGTCAAAATCCTTGAAAGTTGCCGGTTTGGTAATTACTGAAAATTCTGACAACAAATCATGGAAAAGGTGATTATTGCAAATAGAACTGACCGATGATTCATTACAATTTACAATTTTTCCAGAAGTTAACCGCTTGGTTGACCTATCTATAAGTTTCCGTGAGCTTATATCTACTAACAAATCATGATGTTCTAAAAAATCGGCTCCTAAAATCGCTTGATTCACATCTGCTATAATAAAGGTCCAACGGTATGACCGACGTAACCCTAAATTAAGATCTAACACTTTAGTCCCATATGTTCTAATTTCACTGTTATTTGCCGCGTATAGCTTAAAACTAGAGCACTCACCCGATAACTTCACTTTTCGCGAAACTGGTAAAACCGAAACATTCGCACCAGTGTCCACTAAAAACGCTAAACCTTGCTGACGATCGTATACGCTAAGTCGGTGGTTCTTCCCGGGTGCAACCTCTTCCACCCTTACAGATTGCACCCTTACTCGTTTCCCGATGGTGCTGACGCCTTTTTGCTCCATGCGCACGGCCGTTCACATTCTCTAGCTCTATGCCGATACCTAAAGTGATGCTTGCACAGCCAATCTGGGTCTCCCGGTTTTCTTGACCTTGCCATCCGATTCCGCCCACTGTACGCTTGTCCGCGACCTTGATATGGGGTACGATGGTTTCTATTAACCTGTTCTCTCAGAGCAGCCACTTCTAGATTCAACTGTTTCATGGTTGATACTAAATCCGCTGCTGGCATTTGCGCACTTCCGCCTGCGCCTTGGCTGATTTCCGCAACCTCGCCTCCTCGTATGCTCTCCATGACTCTGTCCGCCATGTCCAATAAAAATTCTAGAGATTGATCTTGGCTCACCGTTAATGTAGTTCTCACTGCCGTCGGCAACCGCGCGACCCATAGATTTTTAAGGGTCTCCTCAGATGTTTTTGAACTTCTACCTAATTCCTTCATTTTACGAAGCAGTTTCGAAGGCTTCTGCGTACCTAGTTCCATCTCCCCCAGTAATCTCTGGAACTGCCTCTCCGCACTTTTCTCGTAAACTTTCAACAAGCGATCTTTTATTGCGTCATACTTTTTTTCACTAGGAGGATTTAAGGCCTAAAACTGCATGTCAGCGGATGGCGGGGCGGGAGCGGGAGCGGGGCGATGTAACGTATGGAGTCCCATAGAAGTGAACTGCATGTCAGCGGGGCGACGGCGGGGCGGGCAGCGGTGCACGAGCGGGGAGCGCCAGTCGCGCGATATCGCTGCGATTGAGCTGACGTAGTGCCGTTCCTCTATGTGTTTTATCGTATGATGTAAGCGGAAAAATAAATTGGTATATTTTTGATAGATCGCCAATTTGGCCAAGGAAACATGTTACTCATAAAAATACATACATAATATGATCACGCCTATTATCCCCGAAGGGGTAGGCAGACGCATTTTTCTTTCTTTCTGTATTTCTAGACATCAAAAAGTGATTTTATAATAAAAAACCGGTCAAGTGCGAGTCGGACTCGCCCATGTAGGGTTCCGTAGCAGCAAGTACCATAATAATAAAAGCTGTTGTAGTTCGTTGTAACTTTGATTGATGTTTTAACACTTTCGCTGTGGTAGTAATTATCAGAGCGAAAATCGCGCTTTATTATGACGTTTCAAAGAAAACTACTAACTAGATCTCGTTCAAACCAATTTTCGTTGGAAGAAAAAAAATATGTTAAAAACCTCAATAGCATTTTTGAAGACCTATTTAAAGATACCCCACTCGTATCGTATGGGTTTGATGAAAATCAAAATGACTTTCAGTTCTTTTGAGTATAGGGACCCCCAAAACTTTCTGCTTTTTTCTAATTTTATGTAGAAGTCTTAATGCGGTTCACAGAATACATCTACTTACCAATTTTCAATAGCATGGGTCTTATAGTTTCAGGGAAAAGTGGCTGTGACATACGAATGGACAGACAGACATGACGAATCTATAGGGGTTCCGTTTCTTGCCATTTGGCTACGGAACCCTAAAAACGTTGGCATGTATGGCAGCCCCTTTTATATTAGATATACAGTCTCGTGACGAACATTCAGATAGATGGACGGCGAAATCTCATGAATATAGTCCAGTTTTTACCCATTGGGTACGGAATCCTAAAAAGTACATAATCACAAGTTGATAGGTCATTGGGAACACATTGGGATAATGTTGCTTCCCAACAATAGTGTGAGACAAAAGCACTCCGTCCCGAAAGATGTGGTTGCCGGGTTACCGCCAAACCCAACACTTCGTCGCCGCGACACGAGCGATCCGGCCGCTGAGATCAAGTTCGGTCAAGATCCGCCCCGCCCCGCCCCGCTGTCGCTGACATGCAGTTTTCGGCCTAACAGTATGTCACTTACCTGCTGTAATGCTTCTCGGCCCATTTTTGCTACCACTACATTATACTTCGACTCATCGCCCTGTTTCTGTGGTGCCAATATGCTCTCTAGCTGCGCGAACCATAAATGAGGCATGTCTGTCCAAAATTCGGGTATTTTTGTAGACAGCGTAATTGCAGCGAGTTCCACCGCTCTTTTATTTTTCTGCTCCGATTTCGTTTCGTAATCAGCATAGCCTGCAGCTTCCATTGTGTATGACTGGCTTCACGGCCTTGAGAAAATATGAATTGAAAAAAAAAATTAACAAAATGCAAAAAAATGAACTCTTCAACGCGTGACCTTCAACGCGACACCAGAAAAAACACGAACGCGACCCGACACTTTACCGCGCTCTACCAACACACCCGCGACCCACACGAACTTCAATGTCCTTTGACGGGGTCACCACTTTAAGGACCTTTCAGGAACGGTAACGATGACTTAGTTCACCAGAGCTCGTTGACGAAAGTCCTTACTTGTGAGGGTCGGATGCGTTGGGAGTTACTGGCGAATATAAACGGCGATTAATTGAACAAATGTTTTATTCTGAATTAACCCCGGAAATGAACCTCGCGTGTCGAGTAGTGTGCAGTAACTAGCTCGACTCAGTCATACATCGCGCTTACATACAAAACTGCTTACTTGCAATCTTTCATACTACAGAGTCCCTACAGTAATAAGTTTTATTAGGGACGGATGGCCGGCAAGGTGTGACTTAGCAAATTTAGAGCCGTTCTTTAATAGAAAGGATGAATTATATGAGGAACTGGGGTGTATTATGTGTGGTCACAGATTAGTGGTTCCGGAAAAAGGAAAGGAAAGGGTCTTGTCCATGGTACATGAGCCACACATGGGAATTGTCAAAACAAAGGCTCTCGCACGGAGTTATGTGTGGTGGCCAGGGGTCGACGAGGCCGTGGAGCGCATGTGCCGCGAGTATGGGGCGTGCGCCGCGCACGCAGACGCACCGCCGCGACAGGCCCCGCGCATGTGGCCCTGGCCTGCCAGGCCGTGGATCCGGTTGCATTTAGATTACATGGGACCTATTGCAGGGAAAACATACTTAGTTGTTATTGACGCGATGTCAAAGTGGATTGAAGTTTTCCATGTGGCTAATATCTCAGCGGTCACTTTAATTGAAAAACTGAGTGAGTTATTTAGTAGATGGGGCATTCCGAAACAAATAGTAACAGATAACGGTACTCAATTCGCTTCCAGGGAGTTTGATAGTTACACAAAATGGAATGGAATAGAGCATATTTTCACGGCGCCGTATCACCCAGCGTCCAATGGCTTAGCCGAAAATGCAGTACGTATTTTAAAACGAGTAATTAATAACCGGCCAAGTGCGAGTCGGACTCGCGCACGGAGGGTTCCGTACCAAAAAACAACAAAAAGTCAAATGTTGCATGGGAGCCAACTATTTTCTTTTTTTTTATTTAACACGAGGGAAAATTCTTCATAGATGCAGTGCTATGCCGAACTCCTACCGACTAAAAACCTCACGTAACGCCCAACAGTCGGGAGCCCCGCGTTAGCCCTCGGAAGGATGTCCCAGTAAATGTCCATTTTGTTTTAATTATTATTTTTTATGAAAATACACTGCTCGATATTCTGTGAGTATTTCAAGCGTCTACTGGTTGCCCGTATTACCACAGATTAAATAATAGTTACTACGTAACAGATACATCACTCCCATACTTAACCTCAAAAATATTAGCTATAACATATCGCTACAGTGGAAAACATGCTCTACGACGTATTCTGAGAGTCGAGATTCGTGCGCACACCGTATGATTGCGTCATCGAGTGACAACTATTGACAACATTAGGGTTGTAAGCACGTAACAAAAATACATATAACTACAAAAAACAATAAACACAGTGTCTGAAAAAAAACTTAATAATATTTTATAACTTCTTCTTCTTTACATAAGAATTATATTATAACTAGCTGATGCTCGCAGCTTAGCCCGCGTAAAAGTTTGTTCCTTTTCCCGCTTCCAATGGGAACTTTTTCCCGGGATAAAAAGTAACCTATGTGTTATTCCAGACTACAATCTATCCCTGTATCAAATATCAGCCAGATCCGTTGAGCTGTTAGAGCGTGAAAGAGTAACAAACATTCACAGATCTACACATCCACACTTAAACACTTTCGCAATTAATTTTAGAATATTAGTAAGAAGTAAGATGAAAAAAAAAGCAAGACTAAATAAATCGAAATATTATTTTACTCGGGAAATGTACATTGGTTGTGCGCACTTCGCTCGGTCTGGCGTGTGGCAGCCCTCTGCCGGTCGGCCACGTTAGTTCTGCGTCATAATACTTAGGAGTAGGTGCTTATAAAACGACTTGTAGAGAGTGACGGAGGCCTGGTATTACATAATAATACTACATATTATAAAACAAGTACTTATTGCTCTATGGTGTGCTATAGTGTTTGTTAAGCACTATAGCACAGTCCGCGTTGCTCTATGATGTTAACTATCCTGCTAGCCTCATAGATCCTCTACGGTAGGTAGGTACAGTATGTATTTCCAAAAGAATTTCAGAACTCTATGTTTAATTTATTTTTCAGAATATTGATGACATTTGAATGACACATTATAAACATGGTACGTCTACAACATCGTTGCATGTATTGAATTACGTAAATTGTTAATAAGGTAAACGCAGGTATTACCGAGCCTGTTAAGACATTTTTAAAATCGATGACAATTATTAAGAATGGTGATTGGCATCACACCCAATGTTTTGTTTTTATATGAAACTCTAGTCTGTCTTGTTTATACTTAAAACCCTAAATTGCCCTTATTACCTAATACTCTTAAAATAAAAAATAATTTAGTGAACATGTCCATGGTTTGCATTACCGACCCATATGAAAGGCTATGAAGCTATTTACCGATTTTTATGAAGCTATTACCGAGTGTAAACAACAAGAAGAATGTAATAGGCAGACAAGAAAAAACACATTGTGGTGCTTTTGCAAAAAATCATGTAGGTTTGCTTTAAGTTCTTTCATACTACCTTTTATACATCTTTCATACTATATACTTCATGGGAAAAATCACTTAGTTACTCTGGTCCATGCTGTTTGACTATGACATTATTGTTGCAAAAGAGATTTTATGTGTTTTACTTTAAAATATTGTTTGTTTGTTAATAAGCTAACATTTAATATATCTAATTAACTAAGTAGTGTAATATTACATAAACGACCAGGATTTGTGTAGAATCGGTAATAACCTCCCGTACTTGCTATCACCGATTCATGTAGATCGGTAGTAGTCGATATAATACACAGTTACGAAATTGTATGGCCGACTCATAAAAAGATTTCAAATAAATAATTTTGTAAATAATATTAATTAATGCGCACATTGTTATGCAATAAAAAGTAATTTTATAATGTTTCTTTATAATAACAATGAATGATAAAAGTTGTAATTCGTAGTCAAAATAAAACGAAAAAATAAGTAAACTAGACCAAATAGTATATGTAGATCGGTAATGGTGTGTTACAAAGGCTGATTGTATTAGATTAAGATGTCATATTAAAATAATTGCTTTATTGTCACATATCGACGAGAAAGAGGTAAAACTGAATCTAATATACATTGCAATCACCGACCCATGAGTCGGCAATAACTGCTACCATTAAAATCATTGAAGGTATTATCGCTCAATTAAAATGTGAAGTTTTATAATATTAAATTATTACGATTTTATGAACTACTATACGAAAGTAAGACCTCACACCTAAATTAACACACTCAATAATACAGAACAATCATAGGTTTCATACATTTCTTTAAAAAGTCTTAAAATAAAATTTGATGTGCTTAACTGTAAGAACAAGGACTTGTATACCACACGATCGGCGAGTTTACTATCGTCACAGAAAAAATCGAATTTCGTCTATTTCCCGCGATGCCACGCACACTAACGTAAGTATTTAATCAATCAATGAACAAATGTGCGTATTTCGTCAAATATCTCTAGCATAAACCCTTCCAGTAACGTAAAAATTGCAGGTTAATGGAATGGATCGGTAATACCTGCGAATTTTCGATGGGTCGTTAATAGCTGCGTTTACCTGTAGATAAATCTAAAATACGGTCTCTTTGTTTACTATTTCCTACGAAATTGCTATCTTTGAAATATTACAGCGACCTTAAGTAATGTGCTGAAAGCGTTGTTCACTTTTTAAAGAAAAATATTTACGAGGAAAGTCGAACAATAAATTAGTATGTAACCCGTATATTGTTCAATCACGGCGACACGAAATTAATTTTGTTGGGCAATATTTAATTGTGCTATACCTTCTAAAGTATTCATTTAATTCGCATGGTGTAAAGGGAATAAATAAGCTTGATGGTATGTTAAGCCAACTGTCGTATTTAGATTGAGAAGGATACCTTATCTTTACTATAATAAGAGAGTAGAAATCGTGTGTCTGTACAATTGATAAAATTAAAAAAAAAGTAGCGGGGGCGGTTTAAAAACACCAATAGAGCACAAAAATGATGTTTTTAAAATTCTTTTCTGTCTGTCTGTCTGTCTGTCTGTATGAGCGTCAGGATTTCCGAAGATACTGAACGGATTCATTTGCTGTTTACAAAAAAAGATTAAGCTCAACTCGGGGGAGGCTTTAGGCTATTTTTCATCAAAATCGAATCGCAGATGAAAGAACTATAGTCGTATAAAGTTATTATCAATTATTGCCTAAACGGTTCATGGTACGGTGATGAAACTCAGTACGAGCGTTCTTTGTTACAATTTGAAGAAAGTAATTTTACCATTTTTGCAAATTCCACCTCCAAGGGTATAAAAAAGAAGGGTAAAGTTTGTATGGGACAACGTGATTCCTTGGTCTGATCTACTTCAAATTCGGCTTATAGCATTAAAATCATTATTGATTAAAGATGTGTTTCGTATTTTATAAAAAATTATACTATAACGAGCTAAAAAGGGAATGTAAGATAATTTAGGGATTTTTTTTTCCAGAATTGTTATCAATACTCCTTAAAAAACTTACTCATTGTTTTTGATTTAAATTACTTTTAATAGTGACACATTTTTGAACGTTAAATCCGATTGACATTGTCATTCCTATTTGATGTCCAACAGAGATTGATTTTGTGTTATTGTAAATGTCTTTATGTTGATTAATTAAAGTTTAGTATAAAAAGTTGAACCGGTAGACTTAGACACAGGCTGTTCAGGAATAATTAACGAACTCGCTCTAAGTGTGTACGGTTCATTCAAATAAAACCAACTATTATCAGGGTATTCATCCTTCGACTAAAGACTGTCAACATGATTCTCCAACCAAAGTTTTAATTACCTTGCATAGGTAAAATTTTGCTTGATTTGGACGAAAAACATTCAGGGTTCCGCATCCAAAGGGGTAAAAACGGAACCCTATTACTGAGACTCCGCTGCCCGTCTCTCTATCACCAGGCAGTACCTATCTCATAAGCCGTGAAGTCACGCTCGCATAGTTTCCATCCCACCACGTAGTTCCTGTTGATCTGGAGGTTTCTCGTGATGGACGAGTTGCGGACGAGGAAATCCAGCTGGCCCACAGGGAGTTGAAGCAGCTCGCATAAGATTTGGGATCGTGTCCCTTTGGCAGAACCTATGAGAGGCTAGCAGGTCATGATCTATACAGCTTCCTCCGCAATGTTATTTTAAGACCACAGTTTCGATGAATCCAACCAAACTAGGCGGTCTCCCAGTAACTAACCGAAAACGGTTATACGATAAGGACAAGAAAACGTGGTTGAATACCATCTAACTAAAATCTCCCCGTCTCTTATTCCATTGGGACATAATGAGCAGCAGAGAATCATTCCCGGTATTTGCACATACTTGCCACACCATTCGGCGCGTGTATGAAATTAATGATACTCTCGAAGAAACCAGTTGAACAGGACGCAAAGTACCCAATATTGTTTGTCAGCATAAGAAAGGTTGTTGGAGAATCGAGCTGGGGACGGAAATTATTTGTAGTGAGTGAAAAAAGCCTCAAAATAGCTCACCCGCCATTAGGTTAATGCGCCGTGAGGCAAGAATTCAATTTACCTCATAATTATTGATTTGGTCGTGCATTTTTTTTATCGTATTTTCATATTGTATACTATGTGATCACAACCTGTCCCTACTCCATAAGTATGTATACTATATTTTAACAGAGGGGGGGGGGGGGGGGTGTTTTCCATGCTATATTTTGTTTATAGGTACTTATTGGCAGTTTGAAAAGAGTGGCCGTGAGATTTCTTGCCAGATTCTTACTCACAGGCTCTACCTATTGGTTTGCGAATCTGGCAGTAAATGTAAATGTAGAATCATTCATAAAGACGTTCATTGTATTACTATGAACCTACATGAATAAAGATGTGTTTGTTTCTTTGATTGTTTGATTTGAGTCGCCAAATTAATATCACCCTACCATGATAATGCTGTAATGGATTTCAGAGGTTCTTTACTGTATATCTGACTACCTCGGTGCTGCGTAAGAGACCGCCGTGTTTAGGCCTCTGGTTTCTAACCCTGGCTCTGGAGTTGGGATCTATGAATACTGGTTTTTATGCATAATAATGTATGTATGTATGGTAGAATACAAAATGATGTGATGAGCCGACGATGACGCGAGCGAAGCCGCGGGCACCAGCTAGTTACCTAATATATTAATATATAAGATAAAATTCCCAAAAAACACGTTTGTTGTATTGGAGCCACCCTTAAATATTATTATGTTTTTGCTTTTAGTATTTGTTGTTATAGCGGCAACAAAAACACATAATCTGTGAAAATTTCAACTCTCTAGCTATTACCGTTCTGGAGATACAGCCTCCTGACGGACAGACAGACAGACAGACAGACGGACTGCGAAGTCTCATGAATAGGGTCCCGTTCTTTACCCTTTGGGTACGGAAACCTAAAAAGGCTATGCAAGAAAAATAAAATATTGACCACGCTCTATGGACGTTTTTAATGCATCATAGAAATGTTGAACATTCAACAACAGGGGAGAGCCCAGCGGTACTTATGTTAGGGCGTCGTATTCGTACTCGGCTAGATATCAAAACGGACAGAGGAACGCATGTCACGCAGAAACAAGACTCCCAGCGAAAAGCGGATGCCGGTGTCCATCGGGAAATGGACGAAGGAAGAGACATTTGGTATCGACACTCCTTAAAAGGGGAAAAATGGGTTCCGGGACAGGTAGTAGACCAATTAGGGCCAAGTAGTTTCCAAATAATAGGTAAAAGCGGAGAAACGGTTCATAGGCACATAGATCAATTGCGAAATCGGTCTATTAGCAGCCGAAGGTCTTTAGTTTATACTGTACCTGGTAGTTCTCAGCGTCATAGCACAGACTCTTCAAAACAGATCCGACACAAGTGGTAGTGGTTCACCAGCGGTCCGGCAATCGGAGGAGTCGCCGGGGCCGACAACGTGCCCGGGCCCAACACCAGGACCGGGGGAAGCCAGTTCTAGTCCGGGTCTGAAGCCAGGACCTGCGTCGCCAAAGGAGGAGTTTGCCTCGCCGGCTCGTCGCCCCAACCTCGGCCCATAAGGCAATGTAGGCAAAATAAAATACGTGCCTATAATTTTGATAAATTATATGTATATTATTGTGTGTGTTATAAGGTTCTTACAAGGTTGGCAGCACGAGTATAACACCTCAGGTGTGACCAGCATTCTTATTTTATTTCGGAGGTACCTATAATATTAATACTGTGAGAACTCACACTAATCTATATAATTATTATCTATATATATAAAAACAAGAACTGACTGACTGACGATCAACGCAGAGCCTAAACCGCTGGGTCTAAAAGCATGAAATTTTGCACAAATGCTCCTTATGTGACGTAGGCGAGCAATAAGAAGGGATTTTTGAAAATTCCACTCCTAAGGGGGTAAACAAGGGTTGCAAAGTTTGTATGGGACTACGTGATTCCTTGGTCCGATCTTCTTCACATTTGGCATAAAACATCTTTAACTGAATTGATGGGAGACGTGTCTTTTATTTTATTGAAATTTATCTTTTAACATGGTTAAAATGGGGTTGAAAAATATTTTAGGGGGGATTTGCCTCATAGTTCATATTAATACTCCGTAGTCGGTACTTTTTGATTTTTTTTGACACATTGTCATGTTTGACAGCTCAATTCGATTTAAAAAAGATGGTCACAATTTTTGATAAATGTCATAAAAATCTATTAATAATTTTATTAAAACTGCATATTTTATTGATTTTTACCCTTCAATATGTGGAGCCTTCATATTTTGTATGTCAAAAATCAAAAATACATTTGTGAGAATGAAAACCTGTACATGGCTGGCGAGGAATCATGAAAAACAGTTCTAGGTAAGGTGTACACGGTTCATCCGAATAATACAGAATATTTATAACTATCTTCGCTTTCTTTCTTATTATATACATTTATACAGGGATGAAACAAACGATCAGAGGCGTTATAGATGAACATTAGCAGATGAAATCTACAGTAAATGTCTGGTCACAATAAGAGAAATTGTATTAGTACGGGTTGCCTCAGCCTCAAAAGTCTGGAGACCTACACAATCCAGAAATATGAGAAAGAAAGAAGTTAAGATATTAATTCCGTAGCAAAAGCAGAGAATGCTCTCTAAACCAATTAACAGAGACATTAGGTATTAATTTTTACAAAAATATAGTTTTACTTCGCTCAAAGTAAATACGTATTTTGATTTATTTAGTCAGAATTATATCTATAAGTAGGTACAACATATAAAAACAGTACTGTAAAGTGTCAGCGGGCGGTCACATCTGCAGAAGACTACAGACGACGGCAGATGGAACAAACGAGTTCTAAAGCGGGCATCGCGACTTGGTCTACCCGCCAGATGGACGGCCGAGGACCTAGAAGAGCTATCTCAGCAATCGTGATAGCTAGAGAGCTGAAATTTAAGATGATATATTTCTGTAGCCACTATGACAGCAAATACTAACGTCAGAAAAGGGGGGGGGGGATTAAGGAGGGCTCCCATCCAACAAACGTGATGTTTTGCTGCTTTTTTGGTACAGAACCCTCTGTGCGGGATTCCGCTTCGCACTTCACCGGTTTCTTATGCTACTAAGATGGCAGACAAGCTTACGGTCCACCTGATGGTTGGTTTCTGTAGTGGACTAAGCGCTGCTGCATGTCGACCCATATTTCCCTTAGCACTACCACTAGAGTCACGGGAAAGTAAAATATCCCGTAACCCTACTGATAGTGCTAAGGGTAATTGTATCTACCTACTTTTACGTTGACACTACCCTTTGCCAGTAGTAGTATAGTAGTTTTAGTAGTGTTCGTATGAATTAAAGAGCCACATCACCTTCTTCGAGACTATGTAGGTATGCATGTATGTATGAATGTATGTCCATTTCTTTGTCACGTCCTACAGCCTGAACGGCTTGACGGATTTTGACATGCGAGGTGTCATTTGATTCGTCGTGTTTCGTGAGTGACACCAGGTACATAAATATTTGTAAAAAATCTAAATAGCAGACTTTTGGCGCTAAAATGTAAACCTTGAAATTTTTTCTTGTACGCTCGCTCTCAGCCTGAACGGCTTGACGGATTTTGAAATACAATGTGTGATTTGATTCGTCGTGATTGTGTAAGTTACACCAGGTATAATAAAATTCCTAGAAAATCTAAATTGCGGATTTTTGTCGTTATACTTATTTGACTGCAATGGACGCTAAAACTACTGAACCGATTTTAATGCGGTATTATTTGTTTAAAATGTAAAAAAAAGGTGAAATGTGGGCATATAATATGCCTCTGCCTACCTCTTCGGGGATAAAGGCGTGGCCATATGTATGTATGTATTATTTGTTTATAAGGTCTTGGTCAGACTTCAAATCTTACATTTATTTGATTGCAATCGCTTGAAAATCACCGAAAATATGACCGAAAATATAATAATTAAATTTGCTTCCGTATTTTAAGAGGGCTAACATATTTCGCGCCACATATTGCTCAGAAACCATACTTTTCATTGCATTTAAAGTCATGAAATATTTATCGTACAAACATGGTATTCACTAACATACTTAGTAAATTTAGCTCTCTAAACGTTTCATAAAACATATTTTATCTAACAACGTATTACATATGGTTAATATCAACGAAATTGAAACAGGTTTTTCAAATCATACGATTTGCATAGATTTCGATGCTTAAATTAATGTCAAATTACTGATAAATTTAATAAACAAGGGATACGAAGCAATTGCAAAGGGCGTTGGCTATCTGTTTGTAGAATAACCTGATATCAGGTAGGTTCCTTTTTTAGAGAAAAATGACTGTAAAGTTTGCTCAATTACTGAGAAATTTCACCAAAATAAAGTAGTCTTTTCACCAGCTTCTGTAGTTTAAATCATTATGATAATTATGTAACATTATGTCAGAACTTCTCCTTTGACAATAAAAATATTTCTTTTTAAGTAACTAGATTCAGATTTTTTTTTACAAAGTATTTTGTGAACCCCTATAAATGCAGATACGCGAACAAATACGATTTAGTACCGCCGAGAGGCTCTCAGAGAGTGGTCATGTCGCTCGATGTTCCATTTTTGAATACGAAAATAATGAACAAAAATAGTCTAATTCTAGCGTGACCAAACAATCTTAGTACTTTGTGACGTATAATATAATATATATAAATATTTATGGTCGATATACAACGTGAACTTTTGTATAGTGCAAAGCTCAGACACCCCAACTAGAGTTTCGCTTCAAAATAGTCAGTTTTCGTTAGTTTCATTTAATTCTTTTATACAAATTAAATGAAACTAACGAAAACTGACCAAGTTATAAGCTTTTACAGTTGCACTATTTTCTTCACGAACAGCGTAGATGTAGGTATGATACGCAAGACAGGTAGTCACTATTCGTGTGGTATTGATAATAACATATTAACACACCATTTTCATAAGTGGTAATTATGGAACACCTGTAAGGAACCAGACCAGGATTGGGACGGCTATAAAGCCGCTAAAGCAAAATACAAGTAGCGACTGAGATATAAAAGTACCAAGTCTTGGAGAAACCTCTGATAGAGTCAAACTAATACTAGCCAAACAAGGGACAGAACTGTCCGTATCTATAAAGAATCCTGACGGCGCGGCGGCCTGACCCACACATGAAAAGAATTATTTATACTGTTGATTGATGGCATTTGGTGGAACCTTTCGGCATTTTCAAAGGCAAATTAACATTATATAATGACCACTAAATCACTTAATTACTCGAAAACAATAAATTAATAACATATAAATTACCGCTACATCATTCTACTAACGTTAACTATCATGAAAAGAAGCCGAGAGTATTTTGATACAAACGCACTTCCCAGAATGCCAATTGCTGCAGACACTCATGTGGCTGATGGAAAACGTATTCACAGAAGAAGTCCAGTGGGAGCTCGCAAGACCTGTTCTTGTAGGGGTTTCCTACAGGAATTATAAGTCTCTTGGCACTTACGTAGATAGAAATGAAAAGTCCACAGTTCTTGAAAGGTATAGATTGTATTGAAGCACAGAACAAGAATAGGCGATAGTTTATAGAATAAGCACAAGAGTAACACAGAAGGCGAAAGTATAGTGTCAATAGCGCGAAACAGGATAGCGAGAATAAGCAAGAATATTATAAACTTATCACAATGCTAGGTACATAAAACATGTATCGAATTGCGCTGAATCACACTGAGCGCACGCGGTAACGACAGGTTAGTACGAATAGTAAATCTCGACTGAGTGTCGGTCGGAGCGGGGCTCATCGCCTCGCTGTGCGGTGCGCGGTGCGCGCGCGCAGCTGACCGGCCGTACACAAATTATATATATCGACGACAAGAATTTACATGAAGTTGTCCGTCGGCACATTGACGGAAATAAACTAATAAATTATAAAGGAAGAGAAATTACATTATTACGATATCAGAAATATACAAGACAAGAAAGTACAGTCGACAACACAAATTATTAAACACAAAATTATTAAATTATATTAAATTAAAGTATTAAAATATAAGAAGGTTAGACGCCACATCAGCCCCCCCGGAGACCGTTACACGGGCGATAATAGTCCGGGAAGTGAACCCGGCGACCTGATCGTGTTCTCCTGACATCAGGCGCCTCAGCTTCAGGTTCACTGGAAGTCTGTGGTTGAGTTGATGTATTTAGTGGCGTGTGTTGTGTAGGTTTGAGTGTTGTGGATGTTGAGTGTGGGTCTTGCAGTATGTAGGCTGGCTTTACTCGGTCTACCGATACTGTGACCGCTTTACCTTTTAAAAGGATCGTGAGTACCTTGTCACCTCTTTTAAGTACCTCGTGAGGACCTGTGTGTAAGCTGGTTTTAAGGCCCCACGGTTTATTTCTTCCCGGAGAAAGACGTGCGTTGTGGTGGCAAGGTCCTTAAATACGAAGACAGCTCGGTTACCATGACGTGCTGCAGGTGCTGGCTGTAGTTTTGCTGCGAACGTGCGTAACCGTGACAGGTAATCCGTCACGTCACTAGGCCCGTTAGACTGTGAGTGAAGGAGCTCACCCGGCAGTCTAAGCGGTTCGCCATACACAAGTTCGGCTGACGAAGCCTGAAGGTCTTCCTTGAAGGCACTTCGTATGCCCAGAAGCACTATGGGCAAGTTTTCCACCCAGTTGCAGTCCTCGTGGCAAGTTATTGCGGATTTAAGGTGCTTGTTAAACCTTTCCACGAGGCCATTGCAGGATGGGTGAAATGCTGTTGTACGTCTGTGTCGAAACCCTATCAGGTCTGACAGACGTTTGAATAGAGCACATTCAAATTGCGTGCCACGATCGGTAACGATGTCAGATGGACATCCAAAACGGGCTATCCATCCATATAGCAACGCATTGGCCACGGTCTCGGCAGTGATGTCGCGGAGCGGTATTGCTTCAGGCCAACGAGTAAAACGGTCGACGGCTGTGAGGCAATACCTGTATCCATGAGACACTGGAAGTGGTCCAATTATGTCTATCTGGATGTGTGCGAACCTCGATCGTGGCAGCTTGAATGTGCCGATGGGTGGAGCGGCATGACGAGAGACCTTGGACTTTTGGCAAGCAAGGCAGCTCTGTGCCCAACTTCTGCAGTCCTTCCTGATACCTGGCCAAACAAATCGCTCGGCAACAAGCTTGGCCGTAGCGTTTGCACCAGGGTGGCTCAGGGAATGTAGGCTCTCAAAGATGCGATGCCGAAACTCCATGGGTACATATGGTCGGGAGGTGCTACCGCTTACGTCGCAGAACAGTTCAGTACCAGTACCCGGTATGTTCACTTTTTTCAGGCATAATGACGTGTTGCTGGCCAGCAGTTTGTCCAACTCCTTATCGGAATGTTGTGAACTTGCCAACTGCTGTAAGTCTACTGGCTTGGCAATTTCCTCTATCCTGGACAGAGTATCAGCAACGACGTTGTTCTTGCCAGATATATGCCTGATATCTGTAGTGAACTGGGATATGAAGTCAAGGTGTCTGAACTGTCTGGGCGAGCAATTCTCCTTACGGGAGCAAAAAGCGAAGCATAGGGGCTTATGATCTGTATAGACCACAAAGTCCCTGGCCTCGACCATAAGACGGAAGTGCTTGATCGCCTCGTAAATAGCAAGCAACTCCCGATCGTAAGGTGAGTACTTGCGTTGGGAAGGACTGAGCTTCCGAGAGAAGAACGCTAGCGGTTGCCAGGCATTATCTTCTCCCAACTGCTGTAGTACCGCTCCCAACGCAGTATCGGAGGCATCTGTCACTATGGCTAGCTTGGCCAGATGGTTAGGGTGGGCCAATAAGGTAGCCTTACAGAGGCCATCCTTACAGGCGTTGAATGCCTCTAGCTCAGCTGCAGTGAACGTAACAGGGTGAGAACCCTTCACGTTGCCTTCCAGGAGTACGTTCAAGGGTGCTTGGTGTTGGGCAGCGTCAGGCACGAATCGCCTGTAAAAATTAAGCATACCCAAGAATCTCCTCAACTCCTTGACGGTTTTTGGTACAGGGAAGTCTTGGATAGCTTGGACCTTGACGGGGAGCGGTTTGGTCCCTTCAGCGGTGATGCTATAGCCAAGAAAGGTTACCTGTGAGACTCCGAAGGTGCACTTTGAGGTGTTTATGACCATGCCGTAGTCTTTAAGCCTGGTAAAGACTTCACGAAGATGGCGTTTGTGAGTCTCTTCATCTGGAGAGGCTATTAAAAAATCGTCCAGGTACGCGTAACAGAAGTCCAGCCCTCGGAGCATCTCGTCTGCGAAGCGCTGAAACGTCTGGCCACTGTTACGGAGCCCGAAGCCCATAAAAGGGAGTAGTACTAGAGCCCACGACCAAAACCATGTCTCATAGCAATACGGCAAAAACCCTATAAAATCGTTAGATTGTATGATTCTGAACCCGACTAGGTGTGTAGTAATGGTCGAAAGTGTAGCAACTGCGTGGGAGGCCATTTCTGCTGTGTCAAAAAAAAAGGCAGTCGGTATTATAGCAATACGTCTGATAGTGAAAATGTACATAGATTTTATAATTGTATTACGAAAAAGTTTGTTTTCAGACATTTTGCGCGTAGCATATAGCCTGAGCGCATTTGTGAAAATGTCAACAAATTTAGCCGACCTGTATCATAGCAATACGGATCATTTTTTTTTAATCTTTTCGTATTGCTGCCATGATTACCAAAAACCTGTTTTCAGACACTTTAAGTGTAGCATATACTCCCAAAAACGAAAATAACGTTTCGGAGTCGCCTGGCCGACGCCGCGACGCCTGTATTAAATGTTTTTTTTAAATTTACAGCCTTCATAGATATTCAAGAATCTCCCTTGTCTATTATATGTACTTTGACAGATGACAGATGTCATTACTTATTTCTTTTGTAAAAGTTACTCAAGTGTGCTTTAAATAAAACCAAAACTATCAAATCAATCAGTATTTAATTTCAACAGCCTCAGCGCTTGTTACGATTACATATATATTAATAATAATAAATAAATAATATTAAAATAATAATAATAATAATAACCCCCCTGGGGGACCACCTTGTCGTGGTGGGGGGGCTTAAGGGTAACAGGTACAGGATCAAAGGTATGAACAACTCACCTAATTATCACCAACCCGAACTAACGGTACCAAACCCTTTCGTCAAAAATGGAAAGTAGAACTAAGAGATATTGCTTACGGCCGCTTCCCGGGGGCCGCCGGGGCGCACCTGGAGCCGACGCTGGGTGCCACAGCATGCGAACCGTTGGCGACGGGGGACTGAACAGGCGGGTTCCCCTCGACAAGAATACTACAGCCGAATCGACACAATCACCTTCTCATAGTTCATCTTCAGAATATTCACCCTTCGCCAATATTCCTTCACCAGCATCTACCCACAGCTTTTCTCTATCACGAAACTCCTCACCCTCATCCATCCATTCTACAACGTCTTCAGCTGTTGTGCAGGAGGCATTAGCCACTAATCCTGCACCCACTGTAGACACACGGCGTGCGCGAAAGAAATGGACTGAAGATATGAACCGTTTTATCTGGCGCACATATCTCATCATAACTAAACATGAATCATCTAGACTGAACAACTACCTTGAACCTTTACACCAACAATTTAATCATAGATATCCTGAAATGCAAACCACTCGACAACGATTAGGAGACCAAAGACGAGCTATATTGAGACGGAAACTCCTACCACAGCATATAATGGAAGCAATAAGCACTGAAGTTAAAGAGCATTTGAAAACTGATAACCGTGATCAATTTCCCGAATGTGATGAGCGAGCAAGTGTTAGTACCAACAGCAGGATAAAATGGTCTGACGAAATCAACGAAGATATTATCAAATGTTATTTTGAAGTAACTGCAGCAGAGTCCAATAAAACATCATATAGACAAAACCTTCATAAATTAATAACAGAAAGACATCCACACCTATCTCACCTGACTGAACAAAGAATTGCAGACCAAAGAAGGCTCATATTTAATAACAAGAAATACAGCAATAGAATCAATGATCTGAGAAAGGAAGCCGAATTAAAACTAATAGAGGCTAATAACATTCAGCACCATAGCATAATAGAAATAGAACAGCATAATTCCGACCACATAGTTTCTATATCCTGTATCTCACCCGAAAGTATTATAGATGGCTTACATACAGAAACTCGCTACTCCGATAATCATATTAGTAGCGTCATGGGCGAAAGTCAACATCATGTACAAGACGAAACCCGTAGAATAGAATTCGCGTTAGATAGTGCTATTGCACGATTTAGTCTTATTGACCCCGAAGAACGACCATACATCCCAAAGCAAAAGTCATCGAGAAAGTTTGCCCAAATTGTCCAGAATCTGAACAACGAAATTCTTCCTAAATATTTAAACCACGACCTAGATTTTAATTCACTACACACATTAATATATTCAGCAGCCTTCACCGCATCGGCTTGTAATGGCACGAAGTTCGGGACTGAACGAAATGAAACCATATCCAAGCTTAAGAAAAAACCCAAATGGCAACAACGAATTGAGGGAAGGATAGAAAAATATAGGTTAGAAATAGGACGTTTGACACAATACATACTGGGAAATAGGAGCCGTAGAATACTTAACGCCATAGAAGAAATAAAAAATAAATACAAAACACACTCTCAACACGAAGAACCTAATACAGAACCACAACACTTTCTAGACACACTTAAACAAAAGTTAAATGCCACAGCAAGTAGATTAAAGCGATATTTAACCTGCACTAAACGTAAACAGCAAAATTCATTGTTCACAAATAATGAAAAACAATTTTATAGAACTCTAGGTCAACACCAAGCACCACATACACAAAATGATAATTCGCCCTCAACGCAACACGTACAGCAGTTCTGGAAAGATATTTGGGAAAATCCAGTACAACATAACTCGAATAACAATTGGGTACATAAAACTAAAGACACTGAACACATTAGTCCCATGGATTTCTTGAGCATTCCAGTAGACACACTGATCCAAACCATCAATCACACACATAATTGGAAGGCACCAGGCACCGACAATATACACAATTACTGGTATAAAAAGTTTACATGCACTCACCCATTCATTCACAACCATATATGCCAATTCATACAATTCCCAAATACCATGCCAAAATTCATTACACATGGTATCACTTACATGCTTCCAAAGGGCTCTGACCCTAAAAACCCTGCGAATTACAGGCCTATTACCTGCTTACAAACCCTCTACAAGATTATTACCGGATGCATTAGTAAATTAATTTATAAACATTTGGAACATCATACTATTCTCGCAGAACAACAAAAAGGATGTAGAAAAAACAGTCAAGGATGCAAAGAACAATTAACAATAGATGCAATAGTTATGAAACAAGCTCAAACGAAAAATAGAAATATTCACACAATGTACATTGACTACCAAAAGGCTTTTGACTCTGTTCCTCATAGTTGGTTAATTTATATACTGAATCACTATAAAGTCCACCCCAGTCTGGTATCGTTCTTGAGTGCAGCCATGCTTGAATGGCAAACTAAACTAAAATTAGCCAATTGTAGATCCATAACTACTGAACCGATAAAAATACAAAGAGGAATATTTCAAGGCGACGCCCTCAGCCCACTATGGTTTTGCTTAGCCCTGAACCCATTATCTGAACTGCTTAATGACACTAATGTAGGATTTAAACTCAAACACTGTAACTCATTTTACACCATTTCACACTTAATGTACATGGATGACATCAAACTATATGCAGCAAATAACTTGGAACTTACAAAACTAGCAGATATTACACAATCATTCTCTAAGGACATTCAAATGCAATTTGGAGTCGATAAATGTAAAATACACTCAATTGAACATGGTAAGACAATAAACAACACTTATAATCTGGATACCGGTGAGCACATAGAATCCATGGACGAAAATAGCACATATAAATACTTAGGGTTTCATCAATCAAAACAAATCAAGCAAAAATTAGCAAAACTAGAACTAACAAAAAAATTCAAAAATCGAGTAAACCAAATCCTTAGAACTCAACTAAATGCACGAAATTCTGTCAAAGCCATTAACACGTATGCAATACCAGTTCTCTCTTACTCCTTTGGGATTATAAACTGGTCCCAAAGCGATTTGGCTCAATTGCAACGCACCATTAACACGCATATGACAGTCAACAGAAAACACCACCCTAGATCTTGCACACAACGTCTCACACTTTCACGGCAAGATGGAGGAAGAGGTCTCATTGACATACAAAATTTACACAACACTCTAGTAGATAAGTTACGCAAATATTTTTACAGTAAATCTGAACAATCACAACTCCACAAATATATAATAGACATTGATATAAAACTTACTCCCCTTAACTTAAATGACAGAAACATGATACCAAAGATAGTAAATAAGCAACACAAAATAGATTTATGGTCACAAAAGGCTCTGCACGGGAGACATTTTGCCGATCTCAACCAGCAGCATGTCGACAAAGAAGCGTCGAACGAGTGGCTACGACGAGGTGAGTTGTTCCCAGAAACGGAGGCTTTTATGATTGCTATTCAGGATCAAATTATAGATACTCGTAATTACCAAAAACATATAACTCACACCCTTAATTCGCCTAGTGATTTTTGCAGACGATGCCATAGTAGCTCAGAAACCATCCAACACATCACAGGCGCATGTAAAGCAATAGTTCAGACAGACTACAAACACAGACATGACCAAGTAGCTGCCATAATTCACCAAAATCTAGCATTTAAATATTCACTCATTTCCCAAAAAACTGCTTATTATAAATACAAACCCATAACCATTTTAGAAAACACGAGTCACAAAATTTACTGGGATCGAACCATCATTACAGACAAGACCATACACTACAATAGACCCGACATAACTGTACTAGATAAAACCACTAACTCCGTATTCATTATAGACATTGCAGTATGTAACACACACAACCTTGTCACTACACACTCTGAGAAAATGGCAAAGTATGTAGATTTAGCTACAGAAATAAGAAGACAATGGCAGGTAGATACAGTTAAAATTGTACCCATTATTATATCCACTACCGGTGTGGTACCAAAAACCCTTAAAACTAACCTCAACATTCTCCACATGCCAACATTTACTCTAACACTAATACAAAAAGCAGTATTACTCAATACATGTCGTCTTACACGGAAATTCCTTAATTCATCCTCTTCATCATAACATTCACGCACACTTGGTGAACGCCCGTGTGTTAGTTTAATACCCCCTTTACCGGGAGAGCAAATTGCAAACAAAAAAGATAATAATAATAATAAATAAATAATAATAAAAAAATACATAGGTATATATTAATATTGATAAATTCGTATATACGCTTTTTAAATGATATCTGAGTATCGAAAAGTTGTCTGATAGAGAAGGTGCTACACTTAATTTGTCTGATATAATTTTTTTGCACATGTGGACAACTTATTTTATCATGTCCAACAATTTTCAGACATATTGCTATGATACCGATCGGTAAAATTTGTTAACATTTTCAAAACGGTCTCAAAATTTAATGCGTTCACATTTCCGTCTGAAAATTATTTTGTTCGCATCAAATAACCAAAATTTACTAATAAAAAAGATTTTCAGACGTATTGCTATGAGACATTTTTTTTGTCTCATTTTTAATTTTTTTAAGTGATTTTACGGGTTTGCGCTACACCACTAACGTCTGAAAAATATGTTTCCGGTATCTCAGAACTATCATTCAACTACAGTCTGCAAATCAGACATATTGCTATGATGCAGTTCGGTAAAATTCTTTGACAATTTTGAAAATTCGGTCAGATCAAACGCTACGCGGAAAATGTCTGATATTAGTATTTTCGAGTTCAGGATAATCGTATCTATCGATTTGATGCGGTTTTGGCTGTATTGCTATGAGACAAAAATTTTGGTCGTGGGCTCTCGTACTAGAGCTCAAACAGGCTGAAGGGGGTGGTAATGGCAGTCTTCGGGATGTCATCAGGGTGGACTGGTATCTGGTGATAAGCCTTGACCAGATCTATTGTCGAGAAAACCTTGCAACCCGATAAGCTGTAAGCGAAGTCGTGGATGTGGCGTATAGGGTACTTATCAGGAATAGTCCTGGCGTTAAGCATCCTATAGTCACCACATGGTCGCCAGCCATTGTCCTTCTTAGGTGTGAGGTGCAGCGGGGAAGACCAGGGCGAATCGGAAGGTCTGGCTATACCTAATTGCAGCATAGTAGCAAACTCTTCCTTTGCAATCTTCAACTTGTCTGGTGCCAACCTACGTGGTGTACATGATACTGGTGGACCCCGTGTAGTGCGTATGTAGTGTACGGTGTTATGTTTAGGTGCGTGAAGTGTACCAGCAGGACGAGTAATGTCGGGGTACTCCCCTAGTATTTTGTGATACACAGACTCACCAGTGATTACCTTTACTGAAGCGATGATGTCCGAAGAACACGCAGGCGAAGCCACGGCGGAGACACTAGTGTTATTGTCGATGAGGCGTTGATTCCTGCAATCGACAACAAGATTGTAGTGGCATAAAAAATCTACGCCTATTATCGCCCTTGTAACGTCCGCAATGATAAACCTCCAGACAAAGTCGCGACGTAAGCCTAGGTTTAATCTTATGTTTATGAAACCGTAAGTACAAATTTTCGTACCGTTAGCGGCACTCAAGTCGTAATTTGTTGATGAAAGTTTTTGTTTCACTTGTTTAACGGGAAACACACACAAATCACTCCCGGTATCCACTAAAAACTGCACTTTAGATGTACGGTCTGTTATGAATAGGCGACCTGTAGTAGGGCAGTCGGCTGTCGCCATCACTGACCGCCCGGAGCGTTTCCCGTGTAGTCACAGGGCTTATTACAATGTTTGGCCCTGTTGCCAAACTGCAGGTGGTACCAGCACAGCGGCTGGTTCTGGTAGCTGGTTTGCGACCTGGACCTGGACCTGAATGTAGGTCGCTGACGTTGACGGCTGCCGGAACGGTCTCTTTGGGCTGGACGAGATCGCCTGACCTCATGAGACAGCGCCTTGACCTGCTCAGTGAGGGCAGCAATCTGCCGCTCCATAGCCGCGACGATATTATTTTGTGGTGGGGGTACCTGCATTTTTTCCGATGAAGTCGCTGCAACTTGCATACTGGGCGTGACCACGTCGTGTACCCTGTCTGCCAGCTCTGCCAGCTCCTCAAGCGTGGCATTGGGTTGTGAGGCGATGATCGTCTGCGTACCCTGCGGCAGACGGCTTGTCCAAATAGTACGCAGGAACTCCTCAGGGACGCCTGGGCCGGCCAGGTTCTGCAGGTGGCGGACGAATTGCGACGGCTTCCGGTCGCCAAGCTCTTCGTGGACCAGAAGCTGCTTCACCTTCTTCTCCCTCGACGCTGAGAGGCGCTTGACAAGCTCAGCCTTCAGCTTGTCGTACTTGCCGGTGGTGGGAGGCGAGGCGATGATGTCTTCCACCTCCGCCGCGTATTGTGGCTCCAGCTGGGCGATGGTGTGGTAGAACTTGGTGGTATCGCTTGTGATGCTTCCCAACACAAACTGACCTTCCAGCTGAGCGAACCACAACGCTGGCTTCTCGGGGTAGAACGGTGGTACCCGAACTCTGACCCTGCATGACTCGCCGGTTAGTTGGAGGGTATCTCGGCCTTCTGTCATTTTCGCGAATGTTCGAGACGGTTCCAGAATGTTCGAGAAACTTCGCGAATGTTCGACACTATTTTTTTCCGTGCACGTTTCGGGTCACCAAATTGTAGGGGTTTCCTACAGGGATTATAAGTCTCTTGGCACTTACGTAGATAGAAATGAAAAGTCCACAGTTCTTGAAAGGTATAGATTGTATTGAAGCACAGAACAAGAATAGGCGATAGTTTATAGAATAAGCACAAGAGTAACACAGAAGGCGAAAGTATAGTGTCAATAGCGCGAAACAGGATAGCGAGAATAAGCAAGAATATTATAAACTTATCACAATGCTAGGTACATAAAACATGTATCGAATTGCGCTGAATCACACTGAGCGCACGCGGTAACGACAGGTTAGTACGAATAGTAAATCTCGACTGAGTGTCGGTCGGAGCGGGGCTCATCGCCTCGCTGTGCGGTGCGCGGTGCGCGCGCGCAGCTGACCGGCCGTACACAAATTATATATATCGACGACAAGAATTTACATGAAGTTGTCCGTCGGCACATTGACGGAAATAAACTAATAAATTATAAAGGAAGAGAAATTACATTATTACGATATCAGAAATATACAAGACAAGAAAGTACAGTCGACAACACAAATTATTAAACACAAAATTATTAAATTATATTAAATTAAAGTATTAAAATATAAGAAGGTTAGACGCCACAGTTCTAATCTTTTCTGTCAACTTCCAAAAAACTGAATGGGTAATTAACAGCTTCAAGTCGTTCAAATCTCCAGGACAGGATGAAGTCTTCCCTGCAGTAATAAATTGGGGGAGGACACAAGTTGATATTGTCAGTTACATAGTATCTATATGCCAGACAATGCCCCAGACTGTGGAGAGAGGTCTAAGTGATCTTTATACCAAAACCCGGTAAAGGGATTATGTTTGTGATTCAGACCTCTGTTTATACAGACCGATAAGCCCTTCGTCTTTCCTGCTAAAAACTCTGGAAAGAATGTGTGACAGAGACAATCGAGGGACGGCCCTTCAAAATAAGCCACTGTATTCCAACCAACGCGCATAATGCCCCCGACAAGTCTACAGACTCAGCACTACATGCAGTGGTACACAAAATAGAAGAGGTCATCCAAAATCAATCAATAAATGTGCCTCGACACTTTCATAAACATAGAGGGAGCTTTCGACAGAAGAAGCATAACCACGACACAACAAAACACCGAGTATACACGGTAGTCAGTGAATGGATAGATAATATGCTAAACAAACTCATTTTATAGCTACAGAAAAGCAGGTGCAAACAAAGCAATGCAAACCAGTGCGCAGCCATGGCCAAAGGTTGTCCACAAGGGGGCGTGGTCTCACCACTGCTAAAGAACCTTGTTGTAGACGACCTAATAACCAATCAATCAATTTAACCTAGAACAGTCCCTATGTACATGGATGTGGAACAAGCCATAGCAGATGGTAAAATTAAATTATGGAGAAAAACGGATCTGTTTACAAAGCATGACTGGTATTTTAAAATCCAAGGCCAACTTCAAATCAAGTGAGAAGCTGCGTTTAATTTATCTTCTAGTAATCTTGTGTATATAATAAATATATTTAATGAATTGTATTAAAATTACTTTCAATCAAGCCAACATTTATCGATTTGCGGTGTAGACTGAACACTAATTTGCCCATAAGCACAGTAAATATTTCGAAAGATGACGAGTTCTGGACTACAAGGATGGAACTTAAATTGTTAAATTTTTACGACTAATGTCTCTTGCCCAAAATTATTGAGCCCAGAAAGAGCCGATAAAATAAAATAAAATAAAAGTTTATTCCCTTTGAAATTTAAATAAAAAATAGGTTTGTCAACATTTTTGTGACTCTACTGGGGGTTTGGAAATGCTACAAACCGAGAAGAACACCCCAAGAAACTCAGTTCGGTCCCTCCCAAAATTCATCTTAGTAGGTATCTAATAATGCTTTTTCTTGGCGGTGTGCATTGTTATGCACATACCTCTTAATAAATATTTGGTTGTTATAAATGAAAGACACCTACTATCAATTAAGATTAGATTTAGATCCCATAGCTCAAGCTTATAGCTTAGTTTGGGCTAGATGATGATGTGTGAGAGTATCCAACAATATTTATTGTTTATTTATTAAAAATATTTTAATGTTCCTGCCAGCACTGAATCTGCAGTAGGCAGCAAAACATCGGACCATGCCAAGCGCCTGCGTATTGCTACGTTAATATTATTGTTTTTAACTATGTGTATTGTCAAATTTAAATATTTATAGTGTAAAATAGAATATTGTCCATTACTTTCTACAATTTTCGTATATTTAGTGGGACTGCGCCGCCTCTTTCTGCGAGTAGGTCATGCTCGCGAAAGAGGCGAAGGGTCGGGTGCGGGAGAGAACTCTCCCACCCGAGTTCCGCAGTCGGCGCCCTGGGCGCCGCCGACGTGTCTTCGCCGAGGACTATCGGCCTCCATGACCGGGGGTCTGAGGACGGTGAAAGGGCCGCTCACCGTCCTTACAGAAGCAGGCCCATGACGGCAGCGTGACGTGAGCAACTCACGCACGCCCGTCAGAAGCGGGGTCACACCCGAAACCCCCCATAGACGCGGAATTGCACCCGAACCACCCCCTGGGCGAGGCCGCATTGGCAGCCGTAGGTCTGTTGGGAGTCACGGGACATCCTTCCTGAGGGCTTACCCGGGGCTCTCAACCATAGGCTGTTAGGCGTGGCGTGAGGTTTTTTAGTCTGTAAGAGTCCGGCATAACATCCTATGAGGATTTTCCTTCACGTTAAACAAAAAAAAAATGGCCGTATGGTAAAAATTACTAGGTACTATTATGCAATAGGTAGATATTACTAGATATGCATAGAGGTCTACGGCCTGCTCGCCCCTTATAAGCTTAGATTATCCATTCGCCTATTCACGTTTTAGATAATATGCATATACTTTAAAAATAAACTTATGGACCGTTTTCAGGTATGTGTGTATTATACAGGATGTTGATCTGCATTTGTGCATTACTTGCACACATGACTGTACTGCCTACACTCGTTGATATTTCGGGATAAAACGAGACACCTTTTTTTACACTTTTTTTTCTGCTTAAATTCTTTTCTATTTGCTACGGGAACTCTACTGCTTATACTAAACCAATATTAAGTGAAAAAATGGGGCAGTAAAATTAAGTTCTTAATAATTATTAAATAAAATAAATTTAAAAAGCAACTCGTATGAATCTGTTCTAAATATTCTAATAATACTATTACCTACATAGGTACATTTTCACCGTTCATTCAAAACCGTTTCTTCTTTGCCTACAGTTTAATAGGCACATACAAATGTGTAGGCATAGGCAAAGGAGGCCTGCGGTGCGGTGGCGGCGCGGCGCGTGTAAGTTACCCCTCCAACCCCCGCGCAGGAGCGAGCGGCTCAGGCGGCGCCTTTGATCGGTGAATTTGAAATTTTGAATTAATTAGTCGCTCGCCCGCGTTCAGCGTGAGTATAACCGCACGCGCCGATATCTACGTAACGTCCGTAACAACACCGGTAACGATGTCAGAGCGTTACAGTAACGTTGAGTTGGAGCTCACCGACAACACAACCCACATGTTACTACGCGGGACTCGTTCCAGGTTCGGTTTAGTCTGAATGTGTGGGCTGGTATCATCGGTGATCATCTACTTGGCCCATATTTTATTGACGGTTGTTTGAACAGTGCTACATACTTGGTGCTACTCCGACATGTGGTTAATGGGATGCTCGATGACATTCCACTCGCATTTCATAGGGACTTGTACTTCCAACAGGACGGTGCGCCACCTCACTATGGACGCCAAGTGCGCGAATATTTAAGGTGAAGTGGGACTCAAAATACATAATTTTGACATATTTCGAACCAATTTTGCAACGGTGTTAACAAAGATTTTACAATTTTTTAAATGGATAATTATTATTAAGTATATTGACCAGGGATGTCAGCTCTCCAAAACACGATTGAGTAAATTCGGCTCGATAGAAAATTATCCCAAAGTTCCCTCGAATCTGTAAATTTACCTGTGACCGCCTTGACTATAATCAATTTCATTCAGTAGTTATATAATAACTACTGAATGAAATTGATTATTTTTTTTTGTGTATGAAATTGATTATTTATTGAAAAATATTGACTTTCCATTAGAACTACGTAACTGCTGTGACAAAATGTGTAATAATAATAATCATATATCTATAATAGACAGATTGTATAGTAGTATAGTACGCGCCCTTAGGAATTCGTCTGTAACGGGTCGTGAGCATTACAAACCTAGAAAAAAGGTTGTAGCGGGCTGGAACAAGCATGTTGCTCACGCTCACAGGGTGGCCAGGCTGAAATTTCAGTTATGGGATTTGCAGGGTAAACCTGCAACCGGTGTCGCGTATGAAGAAATGGTGGAGGCTAGAAAAATATTCAAATCGCGTTTAAGGTGGTGCCAAGACCATGAAACTCAAATTAAGATGGATATTTTAGCTTATCACCACTCTAATAACGACTTCCGTTCTTTTTGGAAACACACCAACAAATTGCAATGTAGGCCTGGTGAGCCTGTGAGCATTGAAGGTGTAAGTGACCCATTAGGTATTGCCAACCTGTTCGTCGATCACTTTACTGTGAAGTCGCCCCTTGGGCCATCTCAGTCGACGCTGGATATTGGACCCGACGTAGAAAGAAAGATCTTCTTTTCGATTAAAGACATAGCTGCCGTAATTAGATCTATGTCGAGAGGTAAATCCCCTGGACACGACGGGCTCAGTATTGAGCACCTTAAATTTGCTGGCCCGCACCTACCGCGAGTACTGTAAGGATTTGTTATGTGTTCGCGTGATAGTGAATTTTTTATTTTTTATTGTATTTTTTGATTATGATATATTTTTTAAGTTATGGGTGCCCCTGTCAAGTAGGGTCCGGCCACCTCTGAAAACCAGCGCTGTCTGCTTGTTAGTGCAGGTGGACAGCATTACGCTGAGAGGTGGCCGTTATTCTGCTTTCTGTATTACCTACCTGCTATCATTAGTATTAGTTGATATTTTTTTGGCGGAATAAAAAGCTTTTTCTTTCTTTCTTTACTGTATTTGCTCTTTAACCTCTGTCTGGGCCATGGTTATATGCCGGCTGATATGACGCGTACGATAGTCGTGCCAATAGTCAAAAGCAGGACCGGGGATCCTGCAGATAAGAACAACTACAGACCTATTTCGTTGGCAACTGTTATTTCGAAGGTGTTTGACAGTGTGCTTAATACACAGTTAAATAAATTAATTAAACTTCATGACAATCAGTTCGGATTTAAGCCCAAATTGTCAACAGAAAGCGCTATACTGTGTCTTAAGCACGCTGTCTCTTACTACACGGAGCGCAAAACGCCGTTCTTCGCGTGCTTTCTAGACCTTTCCAGATAGTCTAAGAGCCAGCGGCCCCCAGGCATTCGGTAAAGTATAAAAGCTGTAAGTTTCTCAATGTATATCCCCAACATAGGTAAGAACGAACCCCGTCTACGAAACTTGGGTCGCGGTGGCTTTCGCAGGTATCAGGTAGTAAAGGTGTGTAAAATTGTGTGTTAAATTTGTTAAAGTATAAAACTCAGTTTTTACATATTTTACTTATAATAATCCTAAAAGTCACCTTGTCGAAAGCCAGACACTTCGTACGGTTGCAACCCTCTGCCAGACACCCTTAAAGTATATTTCATTATTACTATACTTACGGTATCAATCAAATCAAATCAAATCAAAAATATATTTATTTCACATAGGCATTATACAGATGCGCTTGCAAAACGTCCAGAATACAAAACAAAAACTCTACCACCAGTTCACAACGCGACCCACCTGAGAAGAACTGGCAAGAAACTCAGCGGGTTGTTCTTTTTTTGCTCTATTTACAATTTTAAAGAATCTAAAAACTAGGCATTTTAACAATTTTTTGAGAATCCAGCAGAGCAGGTCATTTCCAGGCTTCCTTATCCAACAAATAATCATTGATTGTATAGTAGCCCCTGCAGTTTAATTTACTTTTAACAGATCTTTTAAACTTATTAAGGGACATACTTTTAATTTCGTCTGGAAGCCTGTTGTAAAAGCGTATACAGTTACCCATGAAAGAATTGCTGGTTTTGTGCAATCTGCTATGAAAAACAGCAAGGTTATTTTTATTTCTAGTGTTGACATTGTGTCTATCACTTAACTTAGCGAAACTATGTAGATTTCTTTGTACATACATAAGGTTTTCAAAAATATATTGTGATGCTACAGTAAGAATATTAACCTCTTTGAATTTTTCGCGCAGAGAGACCCTTGGACCTAGTCTATATATAGCTCTTACGGCCCGCTTTTGTAAAATAAAAATTTTATTTATATCTGCAGCATTGCCCCACAGTAGAATACCATAAGACATTATACTGTGAAAGTAACTGAAATAAACTATTCTAGCCGTATCTACATCAGTCAAGTGCCTTATTTTTTGTACAGCAAATGCTGCTGAACTTAATCTACTAGCTAGTTTTACAATATGTGGACCCCATTGTAAACCAGCATCAACCGTTAACCCTAGGAATGTGGTTTGTTCCACAAGTTCCAACTCTCGACCATTAAGTTGAACATTGGTTTCTGACTGTGCTACATTAGGCAAGGTAAATTTAATACATTTAGTTTTATTATCATTTAGTTTAAGATTGTTAGTGTTAAACCAATGAACCACTTTCAAGATTGCGTTGTTGACATCGTCATAGTTATCTATTTGTCTTTTTACTTTGAAAATCAAAGAAGTATCATCTGCAAACAAAACAATCCTGTTGTTGTCCCCCACGTAAAAGGGTAAGTCATTAAAATATATAAGGAATAAAAATGGTCCGAGTATTGAACCCTGCGGGACGCCCATAGTAACTACAGATCCCTCTGAGCGTGCACCATTAACATCGACCCGCTGAATTCTATTGTTCAAATATGAAGTCAGAAGGTCGAGAGCCTTGTTTCTTATGCCATAATGGTGTAATTTCCTGATTAATGTTTTATGTTGGACGCAATCAAATGCCTTAGACAGATCACAAAACACACCAATTGCATCTTGTTTATCCTCCCAGGCGTCATAAATACATTTCAATAACTCTACACCAGCATCGGTAGTCGAACGTCCTTTAGTGAAGCCAAATTGTTTCTCATGAAATAATTTGTGACTGTTAAAAAAGATCAGCATCTGCTCTAGTATCAATTTTTCAAATATCTTGCTCAAGGTCGGCAACACCGAGATAGGTCTGAAATTACCCGGATCTGAAGCGGTGCCAGCCTTGAATAGTGGTATAACTTTACTGTGTTTCATCAAATCAGGAAATACACCACTAGAGACGCAATCGTTAAACACAGTTGCCAAGTGGGGGGCAATGACATCTATAATACTTGATATGGATTTTACTGATAACCCCCAAAGGTCAGCGGTTTTTTTAACATTAATAGATCTAAAAGCTTTTATGATGTCGTTGCAGTTGACAACGGTGAATTCGAACGCGCCTTCACAGGCAGCTACAGATTCTGCTAATAATAGCTCGGCGGAGGTGGAAGACGACTGGAGAGTGTCAGTTATCTCTATTGGAACATTACTGAAAAATTTTTCAAACTCGGTCGCCACTTCCAAATCCCCCGATACGTGGCGATTGTTTATATTTAAATGAAACTTTCTTTCATTCGTTGTACACCTACCACATTCCGCATTGATAATGTTCCAAGTAGTTTTAATTACATTCGCAGAATCATAAATTTTATTTCTAATGAAATTAGACTTGGCTAAGGTACAGGCTTGCTTAAATATCTTTGAGTATTTCTTAACATATTGCTGAAACTCTGGGTTGAAATTATATGATTTTTCAGAATACAGTTCATATAGTTTATGGCGACTTTTATAAATTCCGGGTGTAGCCCAGTCACTGAAAGCAGAACTGCCTCCGATTGATAATGTTTTCGGGGTAAAGATTTTCCCAAACACAGTATGTATCAAATTAAATAAATCAGAGTAGGATTCTTCTACGCTAACGTAATCAGGCAATTCTGTTATTTTCTTGACTAAGTTTCTTCTAAAGGTTTCCAAGCGATGTGTGTTAACTGGGACAAAACTAATAATCTTCTTAGTTTCCCTACTATTTCTCAGATAAGAATAAAAGCTGCAATTTATATATGTTATTTGGAGAACTATCAAATGATGTTTTCTCAATAGCCAGACAGTTTCAGTAGTTCCTTAAAAAGTTAAAGTCTAATGTAGGTGCGAGCGCGAGGGATATTATGTGTCAGCGGGTGCGAGTGAAATACCGCGTTCGGTCCACTGCGACGTTTTACTGCGCATCAGCTGTCATTTATTGTGTATAATGAGAACTATTTTCTAGATTTACTATGAAAATTCACTATGTACAATAACTAAGAATCAACGAATAAATGTTTAGAAAATTCTTTTATAAAATTTTTGTGTTTAGGAATTATTAAATTAACACTCCAATAATATACTTAAATAATTATTTTAATAATAGTTATTGGAATAATATAATTAATCTAATACCTACAATAATTAATGGAATAATATTTCGAAGATATTCTATGACTCGTGGTCGTCGATATCTTGAGTGTCCTCATCACCGCTGCTCCAATCTGTGGGTGGGTGTTGTGATTGACCGGTTTTTCTGTTTCATAGGTTCACGTATTATTTGTCAGTGGAGGTTAGGCAGAGTTCCCATTGGAATTAAAAAACGAATTCAATATGAAAAAAGACTAAAAAAAAAAGTTTTTTTTTATCACGAAGTTTTAACGAGTGTAGGCAGTAGAGTCACGTGTGCAAGTATTGCACACTACTAAATCTACAGCTTGTATAGTGTCAACTGATTATTAGTAATACTATATTGCAAATATAATATTTCATCAAATAATACAGTACTAATTAATAAAATTACATATAATATGCAATATTAGAGGCAGTTGATATTCGTACTACATGTTTTATTTAAATAATAATCATAAATAATATTTAAGAAATACAATGCATTAAATTTGAATACTGTACCTATTCATGATGTTAGAAATTTAGGAAACTGTAGGTCTATTATTCAATAAAGAGTTCTGTGTTAATATAGTATAAGTGACTGTTTCTTTCTGTTCAAATAAAATAAATAAATAAAATTGCAGATTTGTTTGTTAAAAATAGAGTCCGAACGAAACTGGTTTTTAAGCCGAAACTGAAACTGAATTTTCGGCCCCAGTGGTCCCAGTTTATTGTGTGGGGATTATTTTTTCTGCTTTTAGTTGGTAGATACATACAAACAAAGACATACATCACTTGTGAAAAATTTAGATCTCTATCTATCATGGATTTGATAGAAATACACTCGAGAGCAATGAATCCGGGTCACTTAAAGAATGTTAAAAATCTCGGAAACTAAAAATGATAGGTTAATGCAATAAATTGTATTTAATAGACAATGTAATACTCCTTAAATGAAAGTAAAAAAAATATGAGTCACCATACATTTTATTAACACAAAATTACATAAAGAAAAAACTGCTGATCTCTCCTTAAAACAAAAATAGGAAACATGAAATTTTTGAACTTTATTACGATTTTCTTGAATTTTAATACTTCGTATTGCCTCCTCGTGCTTCCATTACTGCGTTTACGCGGTTTGGCATGCTGTACACCAAG
Source organism: Miltochrista miniata (assembly GCA_933228765.1). Lineage (NCBI taxonomy): Eukaryota > Metazoa > Arthropoda > Insecta > Lepidoptera > Erebidae > Miltochrista > Miltochrista miniata. The sequence continues at coordinate 10,950,734 of OW121772.1, forward strand.
TTCCTTATACGATTTTGGGGAATATTCTCCCATTCCTCTGTGAGAGCAATTTTGAGCTCACGAAGCGTGATTGGGGGAGGGTTTCGTTGTTTTACGCATCTGCCTAGCTCGTCCCAAGCATGCTCGATCGGGTTGATATCCGGGCTGCGCGCTGGCCACTCCATACGAGTAATGTTCATCTCTTGAAGGTAGTCATTCACAATCCTACCTGTATGAGGTCGGGCATTGTCATGCATAAATATAGCATCCTCACCTAAATTGACCATAAATGGACCAACGTGATCATTGAGGATTTCTTCCACATATCTTACGCTAGTTAAAGAGCCGTTTTCTATGATCACCAGCTCTGTGCGACTTTCAGAAGAAATTCCGGCCCACACAAGTACAGACCCACCACCGTAGGCTACTTTTTCTTCGATGCATGCTTGCTTGAATCTTTCCCCTGGTCTTCGATACACTCTGTGTCTTCCATCGTGCTTGTAGAGCATAAATTTTGATTCGTCGGAGAACATAACTTTTGATCAATCTTCAATACTCCAATTTACGTGGCTCTGGGCATACCTTAGTCTCGAAATACGATGCCCACGCTCCAGTTTAGGGCCGTTTGCAGGTCTAAGGGGTTTTAAGTTAGATTCAGCAAGCCGACGTCTTACTGTCCATGCACTTGGGTTACTTCCTCCGAGGCGTCGAAACTGATTGGTGAGTTCAGTTCCTGTGAGAAAGCGATTTCGAAGCATGGTGTTCACCAAGTATCGGTCTTCTCGTGCTGTGGTACACCTGGTTCTGCCCGTTCCTGGTCTGCGTAGGTTAGAACCAGTTTCTTCGTAACGTCGGAGAACTCTTTGTACTGTTGACAGCGACACACCGACAGTCCTGGCTGTATCGCGCTGACTCCGGCCGGTTTCCAGCATTGTAAGTATTCTGGTGCATTCTTCAGGCGTAAGCGACATAATTTCAGCTTGATTAATGAATATAGAGCACTATCAACATGGTTTATGTACCCACATAAATGACAGATTACAAACAAAAGCAACACCAAATGCTGTAATTTCGTAGTTCCATCTTCGAAAGTGGCCCTTTTTCAAATTTGATTTTTTTATGATATAACTTTACAATAACTAAGAAGTTTTAATACCTTCATTTAAGGAGTATTACATTGTCTATTAAATACAATTTATTGCATTAACCTAGCATTTTTAGTTTCCGAGATTTTTAGGATTCTTTAAGTGATCCGGATTCATTGCTCTCGAGTGTATCTCCACCTAACTTCTTTAGGTGGAGATATTTCTATTTTTTCTCTCTATTACGTGTTTAATTACTCAAGGATGCTATTGCAAGCTCTTACTTATTAAAACCACACTTTGCCCTGCTACTGCCTACGAAGGGTGTCTCGTAAGTCCTCGGAAGGATATTCCATGATTTCCAACCGCACTTGAAGCGATCGTGAACCCGTTAACTCAGTGTTTTGTAAAAGATCACTACAGTTAGCTACTTTCACTGTGGCTAGTCCCTGGATAGGTGGCTATCTATGTGACCACTTGGTGACATTTATTTGAGCGTTTCCCTGCTTCGGAAGACACTTTAATTCGTGGGTCCCGGTTGCCAGTCAAATGGCAGTCGTTGAGCCAAGTTAAAGGCCTCTTTAGGCGGCTTTAAAAATTTCAACAGCAGGCAGGCACAACCTTTTCTTGTCCATTTCAACACGGCAATACGGCTCACCACCTAGTACGTGGGATAAATTAAAAAAAAGGTGAAATGTGGGCCTACAATATGCGTCTACCTACCCCTTGTAGATGAAGACGTGTTCATATCGCATCGCATCCCGACAGACCTTGGCTAGCACTGTCGTTTCGAATAAGGTTTCTATCCCGCGTCTTAAGCGTTGATTTCGGTGTTATACCGCTATTTGGGGCGTGAGGCGTGCATGAAACTCTTACGTCATGCCACCGTCTTGAGCCGGCTTCTGTAAGGCGAGCGAGTATTCCGCCGTCCTCTGGCCCCGGTCATGGAGACCTATAGTCCTGATAGAAGACAATCATGCAGCGCCTGCGCTCTAGACTATGGAACTCGGTATTTCTCTTCCGCTCCCACCTTGCCAGGTGACAAGATCTGTCAGGTCAGGCTAGTGAGTGTGCTCACTCACGAGCATGACCTGCTCGTAGAAACAAGAGCCGGCGTCCTATTTACTTCTGCTGGAGCTTATGGTTCGCACTATGTATAATTTATTGTTAAATGAAACTAAAACAAAATGTATTAGATTCACCTTGCCAAATGTTAGGCTGGTTAATACTAGTATTAAGATTAGGGATGATCAAGTAGAATTGGTCGATGAAACTGTCTTTCTGGGCATAAAATTATTATTAAAACCACACTTTGCCCTGCAATTTTCTTCCAACTGCCACTAAAAAAGCGCTTGCAGAATCCCTTCTCCTACCTGTACTCGACTATGCAGATGTCAGCTATCTTGATGTCACTGAGGAGCAGCTAGATAAACTTGAGCGACTTCAAAATTTTTGTATTAGATTTATATTTGGGCTACGCAAATATGATCATGTAACACAATTTCGTCAAGAGCTCAACTGGCTCCCTATTCGTCTTCGTCGAAACACTCATATTCTGTCTTTGCTTTACAGCACTCTTTTCAATCCCCATACTCCAAATTATTTAAAAGAACGTTTTACGTTCCTGAATGACACACATTTGAGATCTCTAAGGTCATCAGAGTCACTGCAATTAGAAATTCCTAGGCATTCCACAAATTTTTACGACAAATCCTTCGCTGTACAAGCAGTTCGGCTGTGGAATGCACTACCTTTAAACATTAGGCGTGCGCAATCTTTAAATACCTTCTAAAGACTGGTTAAGGAGCACTACTTAGCTTCATAGTATTTGTAAATGTAAATAATGATATATCTGTGTGTATAATTAATTAGTATGTATGTATATAACATCTAACTATGTATATATTTATGTATTTACTTATGTATGTATTTATTGGTACTTATGTACCTTCTTATATTTATGTTGACTTGAGACGTATAGCAGACTTAGTATATTTCTATATTACACCAATGACTACCCCTTTTACAACGTGATTCATGACGGTATATTTCCATCCAAAGGTTGCCTGTAAAAGATTGCTTTTTAGCGATAAGGCCGCCCTCTGTACATTTAAGTAAGGTAATATCTGTATAAGAAATTTTAACATTGGTGTGCAATAAAGTTTATTCTTATTCTTATTCTTATTCTTAAAATTAGACTCCAACTTGCAGTGGGGGCCTCACATCGGGAAAGTCTCGGGCAGACTGAGCTCTGCAGCCTATGCCGTTAAAAAGATCCGACAACTGACAGACATTAGAACAGCGCGTCTTGTCTACTTTAGCTATTTCCACAGTGTCATGACCTATGGCATACTATTATGGGGTAACGCTGCCGACATCGAATGTATCTTTGTGTTGCAGAAAAGGGCTGTCCGAGCTATCTATGGTATGGGGTTTCGGGAGTCACTAAGAGAGAAGTTTAGGGATATCAACATCCTTACTGTGTATTGTACATATACGAAAACTTATTATATACTCATAAAAATAACAGTAAATTTATTAAAAATAGTGATATCCATAACCTAAACTTAAGAAATAAGAATGAATTGGCTGTACCTAGATTTAGGCTTAATAAAATAAGCAATTCTTTTGCGGGCAATTGTATTCGAATGTACAATACATTGCCGACAGCCTTAACAGGTTTGTCAGTTAATAAATTTAAAAAAATTGTAAAATTTAAATTGTGCCAGAAAGCTTATTATAGCATTAAAGACTTTTTAGAATACAAGGCTGCCTGGCAGTGACACGAATTGCTCCTTTCTACATATTAAACAAGATAACATATTAGCTGATAGTAGTTTAGTCACCGATCCGTCACTCGCTAGTACACTGAAATACATTTTCTCTGATGTACCTGAAAGTTTTAATGTAGTCCATTTAAATGCCCAGAGTATTCCCGCCCATTTTCCTGAGATGCTGGCTACATTTGACTGTAAGAACATTCACGCGATTCTTATTTCTGAGTCCTGGTTTAGGACATACCATTCGTCACTCTCCTACTTACTTCCAGGTTTCCAGTTGATAAGAAATGATCGTGGGGCCGACGAGGCTGGTGGCGGTGTTGCAATGTATTTACGTACACAAATTCCTTTCCGCATCATTGATGTGTCAGCGCAGCCACCACCCTCGAATGCTGGCGAGCATCTTTTTCTGGAAATCGAGTTAAATCATATTAAAGTTTTATTGGGAGTCTATTACTGTCCCTCATCAAATATCAACTTTTTCGACTCCTTTGAACGTCTTTTAGAAAATTTAACACCCGCTTACAATCACACAATCATACTGGGAGATTTCAATACCTGTCTTGTAAAATCTGATCCTCGCTCTCTCGCTCGTGCTTCGTCTTTTCGCCGTTTAACTCAATCTTGCAATTTTGCCATTCTTCCTCTAAATGCTACTCATCACTTTCCTAATAAAAAGCCATCTCTTTTAGACCTTATCTTAGTATCATCCGATCAGCATGTCATTAGGCATGGTCAATGTACTGCTGATGCCTTTTCTTTTCATGATCTACTTTATCTTTCGTATAAACTTCGCCCTCCTAAGGCAAAATGTAAAATACTATGGCAGCGCAATTTTAGTGGCATGAACCTTGATAGTCTCTGTAAAGATGCTGATAAAATAGACTGGAACTCCTTACTTACATCACAATCAATTGACGAAAAAGTTAATTTATTTAATACTCATTTGGTCCAGCTTTTTGATGCCCATGCTCCTGTTCGACCTGTCAAAATAAAACACATGCCTGCTCCCTGGCTCACTGATTCTATTAAGGACGTAATAGCTAAGAAAGCTGCAGCTAGGTATAAGTATAAGTGTCGACCAAATGCAAGCAATTTTGAAAGATATGTGGCAATACGTAATCACTGCAATAAGGTGTGTAGAAATGCACAACGCCAGTATATTCATGCATCAATCGACAACAGCGATCCATCAAAAGTGTGGAAATTCCTGAGAACCATAGGAGTTGGAAAACCTAAAGAAAATGCTATTCCTAAAACAATTGATCTTGAAGCACTTAATGTGCATTTCTCATCTTCGTCTCAATTTGGAGGGACCGCCAAGATAAACACACTACAATATCTTTCATCACTTCCAACTCCTAATTATCCGTGTTTCTGTTTTGATCCATTCACCGATAGTGATGTTAAGAAGAGCATAATGTCAATTACATCCAGTGCAGTTGGAAACGATTGTATAAGTCGTAATATGATCGTACCTGTCCTCGATCAGATCCTTCCTATCATGACACACATCTTAAACTTTTCTATAGCAAGTAGACTCTTTCCATCTGCTTGGAAAGAAGCACAAATAATCCCATTACCAAAAAAAGGTAACCCTTCATCCTTTTCCCACTACCGCCCTATATCAATACTACCTTTCTTTTCTAAAGTTCTTGAGCGCCTTGTCTATAATCAGCTTAATACCTTCCTATGTTCGAACTCTTTACTAAATTCTTTTCAATCAGGATTTCGTCCCGGACATAGTACTGTGACAGCCCTGGTAAATGTTACGGACGATATAAGAACAGGCATGGAAAAGGGCCAACTTACAGTAATGTCCTTGCTCGACTTCAGTAATGCCTTCAACACTGTTGATTTTGAAATCCTACTTGGCATACTTTGCTCTATTAACATATCTCCTATGGTAATTGATTGGTTTCAAAGTTACCTGTCTGGCCGCCGGCAACGTATACGTATAGAAGAATCCTTTTCTTCTTGGTGTAATATTACAGCCGGTGTTCCGCAGGGTGGCGTGCTATCTCCTTTACTCTTTGCTATTTTTATAAATTCAATCTCACAAAAATTAGTTTCATCCTACCACCTTTACGCAGATGACTTGCAAATATACACACAAGCACCAGTAAGTCAATTGCCCGAAGCAATCGCTGCATTGAATATGGATTTAGAGCGGGTATGTGAATGGAGCCTTAATTATGGACTTCAGGTAAATCCATCAAAGACCCAAGTTATAATCGTGGGTAGCTCTTGCATGATATCTCGTATTGACTACACACAGTTGCCTCAGGTTATCTTCAATGGCACTCCTATTGACATAAGTGACACAGTTAAGTACTTAGGAATATACATTGATAAGACTCTGTCCTGGGATCGACAGCTGCAAGAAGTTGGGCGCAAAATATTTGCATCTGCAGGATCACTGCGTAGATTACGTAGTTTTCTTCCTACTGCCACTAAGGTTGCGCTTGCACAGTCTCTTTTACTCCCAATTCTTGATTACGCGGATGTCAGCTATCTTGATCTCACAGAGGAGCAACTTGACAAGCTTGAGCGTCTTCAAAATGTTTGCATTAGATTTATATTTGGCCTACGCAAATATGATCACGTGTCTGAATTCAGAACAGAGCTCAAGTGGCTCCAAATTCGCCTTCGACAGAATACTCACATACTATCTTTACTATACAGTATATTGTTCAATCCTCGTACTCCCCCATATCTCAAAGAACGTTTCAAGTTCCTTCATGCCACACATTCAAAATTATTAAGGTCATCAGAGAATTTGCAACTGCGAATGCCACAGCATTCCACAAAATTCATGGATAAGTCATTCATGGTGCAAGCAGTTCGCTTGTGGAATGCTCTGCCAGTATCAATAAGACGGGCCCAATCTTTGGTGTCTTTTAAGAAGCTACTAAAAGATCACTTTTTGTCCTTCCCGAATTAGTGATGAATATGGTACTATTGTAATAACTCCTGTCTATATGTGTTTTCTGTTAATGATTGCACTCGTAGTTTCGGTGTGAATGAGTTGTTACAACATAGGTATTTAATTACGTATTTTGTGCTGAACGGTATCTATGTGTTAATAAAACGGTATCTATAGTAAGTATTTGTATTTGTGTTAATATTGTACTGATTGTGTATGTCTATAGTATAAGTAGGTATATTTTTATTGTTAGTACAATTATTGTGTATTTTAGGTTTATTGTGCACTGCCTTTATTTATTCAACGATTTCTATCCATGCAAAGGTTGCCTGGAAGAAATCGCTTTTAGCGACAAGGCCGCCTATTGTACATTCGATGTTATGAATTTCTTTTTAAAATGTAATCTTTTTATGGTGTACAATAAAGAATATTTATTTATTTATTTATTTATTTATTAAAATAAACTGTATTAGATAATAAGATGAAATTTGTGAGGGACCGGACTGAGTTTCTTGGGGTGTTCTTCTCAGTCTGTAGCATTTCCGAACCCCCAGTAGAGTCTCAAAAAAATTGACAATCCTAAATATTTTTTTTGAAAAATTTCAAAGGTAATAAATTTTATTTTATTTTATTTTATGATCTTCAGTGAGAGAATGTCCGCCTCAGGACTTGCCAGGTCGCTGATCCCACGCTGAGCACTCTACCAATGAGTGGAATTCTGTGTCCTAGCTGCTTCTTCACCTTACTGGTACTCCGCTGTGGTCTGCGGGTGTATTGCCACAGATATTTAGCGAATTATTCGTGCCCGATATTATCTGTCATTAAAAACACAATTATTGTGTTTTTAATTTTGTTGTTATTTAATTTTATTGTTATTTTTATTCATTGTATTTTGATTTTATTTTATGCATTGGAATTATAATTATTGTAAACTTATTTAAGTACTGCAATTTTGATTATTTTAATTGTATTCACCTACTGTAATTGTATTTAGGTATTTATTGACATTTTAATTGTTGTATTTATTGACATTTTAATTATTGTATTTATTGACATTTTATTAGAACATATTGTATTTATTGACATTGTAATAACTGTAATTGTATTTATTGTAATTTTATTTTATTTTCACATACATTCGTTTTTGGAATATACTAACCTAGATATAAGCACTACTAACAAATATGAGCCATTGTAGCTTTTAATTAAATAAATTCATTCATTCATAATGTACCACACTAATTTTTTATTTCCATGTCCCTAATAAGTTACCTCGAGGTCCTATGCAGTTATTTATTAATTAAAAACATATTGCATTAATAAAAAAAAACGTTTTGTTGAGTGGGAGTGCATTTTGCCGCTATCAGCCACCTCACAGAGCCCGCTCAGTCCGCCGACAGGCTTCGTTGAGGACACCCGTATACAACTTTGTCACGCCCGCTGACGTAATTCGCTGCCGTAGTAACGAAAATAGGTAATAAAAAAAAACAAAAAAGGAAGTATTCAAGGCTTAAGCTCAAGAGCGTAAAAATATCGCATCTGTTTGGGGAAGTTTCTTTGGTGTATTATACAGGGTGGCCCAAAAGTCGTGGATCAAACGCAACTAGGGGTTAGATGGGGTCACCAGCTGCAAAAAGTTGTTCTACGGGAGGTTCTTAAGGTCAACCCCTGCAGAGTTATAATTTATTTTGTTTTTATGAGAAAATTGACTTTTTTTTTACTAATTCTTATTAAAATTAGAAAAAATCTACATCCTGTATCTTTTTTATAATTTTCACTAGATTGGTACTGATCAGTCCTTGCGTTAGACATGCTATTTATGGTTGTTTATTGGTTGTGTCGAAGATAACATTAAGTTTTACGATTTTTGTTTTTCTCAAATCATAACTTTTTATTTACTTCGGACCCCACTGTGAAAAAAAAATACTCTACCGAAAAGTGACCCTGTATTAAAAGTTTTGGCGCATTTAATAGGGATTCTGAAAAGGTATTACACATGGCCATAAGTGGCTCTAATATCTTTTTAGGACGAAAAAACAAAACAACGATTGTAAAATAATTGTTTTATTAAGCAAAACATTTTACAATAAATGCTCAAAATTCCTGCCTCTGACCATAATTACATAATCTGCACCGTCTAATAAAATTCCTACGTAACCTACGGAATGCACCTCTGTTGTTAGTAACTTGTACCCTAGCAAATTCGAGCTTTTGTCGTAGTTCTTGTTCGCTATTGTTCTCTCCTTGGTAAACTATTTCTTTAAAATAGCCCCAAAGAAAAAAATCTAATGGATTTAAGTCGGGCGACCGGGGTGGCCACGCAATATGACCGCCTCGACCTATCCACCGGTTGGGGAAGCGCTCGTTCAAATGATCTCTAACTGCTCGAGCGTAGTGAGGCGGGGCGCCATCATGTTGCAGCCACATTTCTGCTATTCTTTCTTCTGGAACTTCAGCTTCGTTAAGAATATGGTTTAAATTATTTTGCAAAAAATTTAAATACTGAGCACCATTCAGCCTTGCTGGCATTTCATGCAGCACCAACTGCTGGCCAATTATACCAGCCCACATGTTAATACCAAACAGATGCTGGAATCGATCATTTCTTATGATATGGGGGTTCACTCTGGAGTAAAAATGTAGATTGTGGATATTGAATACTCCCATTCTTCTAAAAGTTGACTCATCCGTCCATAAAACCTTGTTGAAGAACTGCGGATCCTCTCTGTGGTATCTTAGCATCTCTCTGCAAAACCGTACTCTAGGTTCATAGTCACCGGGCAGCAAAGCTTGCACCCTTTGCACGTGGTAGGCGTGATATTTGTTTCTGTTAATGACACGTTGCACCGTCGATCTTGGAATCCCGAGATTACGGGATATTTGGCGTTGACTTGTACTAGGATCCAATCTTAATTCTCTCAGCACTTCATCTTTATTTTCAAATTGCACCACAGGTCTGCCTGCTCTCGGAGCATGCTGACCGGGTAAGACTCCCTCCATGTACGAATTATGTACGCGCATAAAGACCCTGTAGTCCGGAAAACGATCACGGTTAGGGTAGCGTTGACGATATTCCCTGGCAGCAGCCCGGGCATTACCGTCACAAAAGCCATACAGGTAATGCATTTCTGCATACTCCCGTTGGGTGTATTCTCTCCTCGCAGCAGCCATCTGTCCACTTTTTTAGCCAATCCGTCCGATTCACACAGCACTGGTCACAGGTAGGCAATCTATCACAAGTCCGAAAAACAAAGCGTAGGTCAAAGGAAAGAAACTGATCACAAGTCGTCGTAAAACCGAGAAAAAGAACACGTGCGTACTCACAGGCAGGAAGCGAGTCACTAAAGAACACTAAACATTCTAAAAAAACATGCTCACGCGCATTCCCCCGGCCCCCGCCCCGGCCGCGCCGGCCCGGCCTTTGTTTCCTAGAAAAGATATCGCTACCTGATCTGACGGGTGAACCGGCCTTTTATTGACAAAGGATTAAATGGTTAGTGTAAAAGAGAGGCAGAGAGTCTTTGTCATTAATTGTATTAGTTCCAGTTTATTTTTAAATAAGCCTAATCGAGTTTTATGGTTGGGTTAACTTTGGCCTTGCTACGAATAATCGTACTAGAAAGATATTAGAGCCACTTGTAGCCATGTGTAATACCTTTTCAGAATCCCTATTAAATGCGCCAAAACTTGTAATACAGGGTCACTTTTCGGTAGAGTATTTTTTTTTCACAGTGGGGTCCGAAGTAAATAAAAAGTTATGATTTGAGAAAAACAAAAATCGTAAAACTTAATGTTATCTTCAACACAACCAATAAACAAACATAAATAGCATGTCTAACGCAAGGACTGATCAGTACCAATCTAGTGAAAATTATAAAAAAGATACAGGATGTAGATTTTTTCTAATTTTAATAAGAATTAGTAAAAAAAAAGTCAATTTTCTCATAAAAACAAAATAAATTATAACTCTGCAGGGGTTGACCTTAAGAACCTCCCGTAGAACAACTTTTTGCAGCTGGTGACCCCATCTAACCCCTAGTTGCGTTTGATCCACCACTTTTGGGCCACCCTGTATAAGTTATAGTAACGTTTTCATACTTTCCAATACAAAGTTTGCCTGATGCCACATAATAGATAAGTTCAGAAGATTCACCTATAAATGCGCTCATGTATGTGACGCCCTGACCGAGCGTATAACATGTACATTATTTAAATTAATATTTAAGTAAAATCAATGTCATAACGAGTATAATACTAATGACTGATAAATCAGTGGGCCAATTCTCCTAAATTTACAATATAACAGTAGGAATAAACCTTATTTACAATATAACAGTAGGAATAAACCTTAATTGAGTATATAATAAATTAAACTTCTATCCAAAATTACAGCTTTCAAGGCACGTATTGCGTATTGTTGATGTTCTCGTAGTCTTACTTTACTACTCGTACGTCGTAGTTGATGTAGGTAGGTATTGAATTTGAAGTTGTAAGTATGAGTTTCTTTTTTTTTATATTTAGCTCGCCAAATTGACGTCGCCACCAGCCTGATGAAAAGCCGTGGCGCATCTAGCGATTGGGGACCACTTATGACTATGGTCCTCAAGTTGGCGGCCCTGTGATGTGCATCTTCACGCTCCTCTTGAAGAACCTGGGATTGTAAGATGAGGGAAACACGAGTGCGGGCAGGTCGTTCCATGTTTTTATAGTTCGACAGAGGAACGATCTTTCGAAACGTTCAGTTCTGGCGAAGATTCTCTCCACTGTGTGTGAGTGTCATCTTTGCCCGGCACGTGTTATTCGGGATCGGAAAGAAGAGGGTGGGATCAGGTTGAAGAGCTCTTTAGAACATTCGCCGTGATACATTCGATAGAAGGCAGCCAAGGACGCTATGGTTCTTCGCGGCACCAAAACGGTTCGAGGCCTCCCGTCTCCTCAGTTTGAATTTTAACCAACAGTGAACTGAAAATAAACAGCTTACATACAATCCGATACAGTCAATACAACCCTAACTTTGTTTTTAAGCCATAATGTAAAATAGTAATTCAATGTTCAATGGATAGTGGTACCTATATGTTAAGCGCTAGAAGATGATTTTGTAAATATATGTTACTGAAAAGGCCTGATGATTTAATATGACTTACGAATTATTTAATTATGATCTATGAAAGTCTGTGAAGATGTTAGTGACAAAATCACGTTCCAACGGTTGAGCAGATCTGGCTGTAATTGATGGCCTATTATAATTATTTTATGCTTTTCCAGACTGCAATGTATTCCTGGACATGTTATACACTAGCTGACGCCCGCAGCTCTGCCCGCGTCTAGTTTTGTTCCCGTTTCCGCTTTCCGTGGGAACTGATTGTCGGGATAAAAAGTGGCCTATGTGTTATTCCAGGCCTATATCTACCCCTGTACTGAATTTCAGCTAGATCCGTTTAGCCGTTAGAGCGTGAAAGAGTAACAAACATCTACACTCACAAACTTTCGCATTTATAATATTATAAGTAAGAAGTAAGATAATTTAGAAAATAGCATAAAGGCTAATTTATCCCTGGATATGACCCAATGGTAGTAGGGAACGCGAACAGAATTCTACACAGCTGAAGCTAAGGGCAATAGCTATGCGAAGTGAAACGTAGAATGTTTAATTTAGGAAATGGTAATCATTTGGACAGGACTAAAGCCTAGTCTAGTTTAAATAACTAGTATCGAAATTTATTCCTTTACACCCTTGCATATATGCAAATAGTAATATTCGTTTTTTTATATTCTTCGTTTTCTTAGCCAAACGGGACCCTATTACTGAGACTTTGAAGTCAGTTTGTTCATCTGTATCTCATGAACTAGGCAGTAATACATTTCAAAGATGTGTTTCTGCTACCGCTGTAACGACTATAATAACACTAGATAAAGAAAAAAATAAGGTTACTCCCATACAACGTAATCTTCTGGCGTTTTTTTTGTTACGAAATCCTCATCAGTGTGCCAGTCCAACTTGAACCTCGGCCGTTTTTACAGTTCCGTATCCAAAGGGTAAAAACCGGCCAAGTGCGAGTTGGACTCGCCCATGAAGGGTTTCGTAGCAGCAAGTAACATAATATAAAAGTTCTTATAGTTCGTTGTAACTTTGACTGATGTAGTGATTTCACTAACCGGAAATTGCGGTTTATGACGTATTAAAAAAAAACTACCGGCTCTATCTCGTTCAAACTAATTTTCGTTGGTAGTTTTTATGGCAATGTACATGATATATTTTTTTTAGATTTATCATTCTCTTAGTTTAGGAGTTAGAGGGGGGGACACACATTTTTCCTCTTTGAAAGTATCTCTTGCGCAAACTATTCACTTTAGAAAAAAATTATGTTAGAAACCTCCATAGCATTTTTGAAGACCTATCTATAGATACCCCACACGTAAGCGTTTGATGAAAAAAAAAATTTGAGTTTCAGTTCTGAGTATGGGGACCCCCAAAATTTACTGCTTTTTTTCTAGTTTTATATAAGAATCTTAATGCGGTTTACAGAATACATCTAGCTACCAAGTTTCAATAGCATAGGCCTTATAGTTTCGGATAAAAGTGGCTGTGACACACGGACGGACACACGGACGGACAGACAGACGGACAGACAGACAGACAGACATGACGAATCTATAAGGGTTCCGTTTTTGCCATTTGGCTACGAAACCCTAAAAATGGAACGAGGAGAAAGTATTGCCTTTTGAAAATGCTAAGAGGCAAAAGCGGTCAGGTGTAGAGTAAATAAATGCTGTAAAACAGTACAAGTGGAGGTTACTCAATATGCGCTGCAGGTTCCACCAAGTGCCAACAGTATAAATAATCTGTAATAATGCGACCCTATTACTGAGACTATCTATCTGTCATCTTATGCACCACTGCAATAGCTAGGCATTTGAAATTTACGAATCCTAAGAACAGAAAAAAAAATAAGGAGGGCTCCCATACAGGTATATTTTTCAGTCTTTTTTTGTACAGAACCCTCCTTTTTCCTTTTCAGGAAGTACCAAAAAATATAAACAAAGGATAGGGGCAGCAGATTCTTACTTTTTCAATAAACCTGGCAAAAATCGTCACAGTTAAAAAAATAAATTGAAGTACTTCTTAAATATATTATGTTCTATTCTTATTATGAAAATGAATTTCATTACATGTTAGTGATAAAAAATGCATCAAAATCAATTACGTAGTTGCTCACGAGTAGAAGATCTAAAGAGGTTTATCTAAACAGGGCGAAAAAAATTGTTATGTAAACTTGTACTTCTGTCAATGATTTCAATTGCGTAGTGAACGGGTTAACGCGCAAAAACGTTTCTGACGCACGGAGCGTCCCGAACATCTTGCGTCTGCTTCACCCCCTCCGAATCGCTTGAGACACAATTGCACTTCGCCTTAAGTGAAGTGTTTGGTACGCAGTGGATAGGCCGTAGTGGACCGGTAGCCTGGCCGCCGCGTTCACCCGACCTAACGCCCTTAGACTTTTATTTGTGGGGAGATATTAAAAGACTTGTTTACAATGAAGACATTGTGAGTGTTACACAATTACGTGAAAGAATTGTTTTGGCATTTGAACAAATAAAAACAAATGTGCTAGTGCTTCGCAGCTTAAAACGCAACTTAGTGCGCCGCGCCAATCTGTGCATAGGTCAGACACTGGGCGTGAGCATTTTGAACAATTATTGCGTGTTACATGATTTTGTAAATAGGTATTTAAGCTTTGATTCTCAATTAATTCTGTAAATAAGTTGATTTAAAATTTTTGACTACGCCAGAAATGCTTCATTTCAGAATACTTTTCTCATACCTAATGTTTACTAACAGTACTTAATGTTTTTGTTTGCAATTGCATGATAAATAGCGTGTTTCTGCCGGTCCTAAGCCCTTGAAGTAGGAAGGAATTTTTTAAATCAACATAAACTCATCATCAAATCATTAATATCAAATCAAAAAAGTACATAAAGGTCACCGAACTTGTCAGCTGGAACTAAAAACTCATGAAACCTGATAACTAATGGCTCCTCTACACTGCCCGCAAAGTTCATAGGCGAAGTACTCTAGAAACTTTGTCTAAGTTCGAAAAAAGTGCGTCACTACACACTCAGTGGTGTCAGTACCCTCCCAACCCATGGTACACCTCATTGGTTCACCTGGGTGGACCACGACCAATTATTTTTTTCCGTGGTACACCTTGGTCCACCTTGGTGTACTACAGGCAGAATTATATACCCTTGGTCCACCTTGATAATGAACCTTTTATAGAAATAAATTTACATTCCATATTACGTTCTATTCTAAACAAACCTCTTTCGTCAATCACCACTTTATTCTAATCTTAAGTAGGGACGTAGGTACTTACCTACCAACCTCTTTACATTTTGATTTTCAGGCTTAAAAACTATCGAGTCTTTCGCGATGTCCCATTCATATGCGAAGCGGAAAAGCACATTATGTAGAAAACGACGACGACATTATTAACATACAGATGCAGTTATTAAATAATGATATTTCTGTTGGTTACGCATTAGAGAAACTGCGATAATTCATTCAAGTATCAAGTAGTTCTTAAGGAATTAAGGAATTCTTTGACGCCTGATAGTCCTCATATACCTAATTATTAATTTTATTTTTAAAAAGCTTAATTTAGTTTAATTAGAATTTAGTTTATTTTATTTCTTTAAGTGTTAAACATTTAATCCTAAATGATAAAGGCGTTTAATTTCAAATTAAGTACCTACTTACCGTCTAAGTAGACGCAGGTGAACCACGACCAACATAATTTATTTTAAAAAATATACGTTTGATTAACGTGTACCACGGAAAAAAATAATTGGTCGTGGTCCACCCAGGTGAACCAATGAGGTGTACCATGGGTTGGGAGGGGTGTCAGTAGCCTGCGCACGCACATTGCCGCCGTTTGTAATGAACAAAGAAATTTGTGTGGCAAAGTTTCCAGGAACAACATAATTTGCTCCTGACCACTGTTTGACGCTGATAATTGGATCACATACACCAAAGCACTAATTATAGCTTAAATCACGCGCCGGCAAAGCACCGGCACACACGATGTCGGCCAAGTAGTGTAGAGAGGTACTTCGTGAACGCACTTCCCGCATCTTTGGGCCCATTGACTGAGGCGCAAAAATCGACAGCAAATAAAGTCGCCTGAGGGGAGGTATAGTTTTTGACGAGGTAAGCCGAAGTGCCTCTTTACACTATCGTATTCATTTAACTTCGTTCAACTTCGCGGGCAGTGTAGAGGAGCCATGAGATGCGATACGTAGCCGCATTATCTAGGTACCTACTATTGTCTAGCTTTAAGCCCAGGCCACACCGCCAGCGGGCGGGCGAGCGAGCTAGGCGGGCGGGTGAAGTGAGATATTGAAGTTATGCAAACTACGCGACATTGCCGAGTTAAACTATGAGGTTTACACCAAAAACTACATACGGAAGGGCGAACCGGGTAGTGCAGATGAGACTAGACACGTGGACACTGCTATTCGAATGACAAGCGACGACTAGTCTGAGTACCCGAAACGGGGAGGACGGTAGTTAAGCTAGCGAAGCGGGCGCGCCTAACGACGAAAACGAGTAGCTTCGCTCGCATCAGCCACGTAGGTTATTCGGCAGCTCGCAGTGTGCCTAGCTCACTCACCCGCCCGCTGGCAGTGTGACTTGCGCTTTAGCGTTGGCTCGGCGACGTAAACATTAAATACACGGGTGAAGATTTTTTCTTCGTAAATCATATTTCACTAAAAACAGGATTTTTGGGGTTTTGTTATCTACGTATGTTCGTGTTGCTTGCAATCGATAATACCTATAGTACACTACGCACTGAAGGAGGCTTGTGCACGACCAAATCAACAGCTTGTATACTATACTATCTTCACGCCAAATCCCTTGCGGGGTAGGCAGAAATAACCGAGCGCCACACGGCACGCTCCATACACACCTCACTTGCTTCTTCAAATTTCATTTTTCTTTTCATGCATGTCGGTTCCTTCGGTTCGGTATTTCTAATTGCAATATTGATATTAGTTAGGTAAATAAATGTCAACTTTATTAATTTTATGATGTCAGTGTCTATCACTACTTAACATCAATCAATTTGCAATAAAATAATCAATAATTATTAACTAATATTACTAACATAAAAATTAAATTAAAAGATTGAACGCTTAGACTAAGAATATGACACCGGTAATACATCAAGGAAAACAAAAGTATCAAACTTGTTGGTAGCAACAATTGGCACTATACGGCTATGTGCGCCGCGCCGCGCTGATTTCTTACGCTACGTCCTAGGTAGGCGGTTCAAAGCGAACGCGATTCTGAAGCGGTGACACGCGAATTCAACGCGACGCGGTGCGACGCGGCGGCTATGTTCTACGTGCACGCGAATCGTCTAGCACAGCCGCCACCGACGGCGACGCTGCCGTTCAGTGGGCACTTTGCATCAGCCTTGGTATTCCACCATACCCCAGACCCGTAGGCAACGATTTTCTGATATTATCGATTAGTATAGTAGCCAGAGCGTGATCTTGGGGCTCAACCCCAACTTGCTTCCTACCATTCTGCCATGATTCTAATATGATTCCTACCATTCTGCGATTGTAGCTTTGTTAATTTTGTTTTCGAGATGATTACTCCAGTTTAGTTTGCTGACGGACGTTCTTGGATTGCATTGATTAAAATTTCTATTTACGACATTATAAAAAACACGGCGGCGCCGCATCCAGTTCGCGCGCAAATATCAAACCAACTGATCGCGTTCGCTTCATTTCGCGCCGCCCCGCACCGCACCGCACTTGCGTTTGGTCACGTAGGACACTTCAATAGGTTTCAACTGTTTGTTGGTGTCGCGCCGCGCCGCGCCGCTTCGAGTTTGCGTACGTAGGACGTCGCCTTACGATCGTAAAGAAATTTGAAAACCGAATTTACGCTCTTAAGCATAAAAGTTATAGGCCATTTTTTTTGAAATATGTAAGCCATTAGATAAAAAGTCACATTTGTGTCACAGTGACAGATATCAGAAAATACTTTTTTCTGATTTCTCTGAGCTCCGCAATCATAACATCTGGATTAAGGAGTTTCTTGAAACCTTGACGAAGCTGATATATTTTAATGTCTTTATTTTTGTATCATTTTGTAGGCATTACGTAGGGTAACTAGGTAACTACTAACGATCTCCGTTCTATCCTACTGGAATTCAAGAAGTTACAAAGAGTTTAATTTGGCTCCTCAATCTTCGAATAAGGTTCGCTTATTATATTACAATAACCATTTTAATGAAAATCCAATTTGTGATAACTAATCCAATATGTGCCAAAATAATACAACGGGAATACACGCGACAGGAAACCACGCGATAAGAATAGAAGCGACGGGGAACCTATATATTTCTCTCTTTCTTACGCAAACGAAGTTGCGCGGGTCAGCTAGTACTTATATAAAAACAAGAACTGACTGACTGACGATCAACGCACAGCCTAAACCGCTGGGTCTAGAACCATGAAATTTCGCACAATGCTCCTTATGTCACGTTGGCGAGCAATAAGAAGAGAATGATAAATCTAAAAAAAATATATGATGTACATTGCCATAAAAACTACCAACGAAAATTAGTTCGAACGAGATAGAGCTGGTAGTTTTTTTTTAATACGTTATAAGTAAACCGCAATTTTTCTGTTAGAAAAATCACTACCACTGCGAACGTGTTAAAACATCAATCAAAGTTACAACGAACTATAGGAACTTTTATATTATGTTACTTGCTACTACGAAACCCTTCATGGGCGAGTCCAACTCGCACTTGGCCGGTTTATTTTGGTACGGGACTCTCTGTCTTTCCACTCCGACCAACTAAACCGGCCAACCGTTGTTCGGATTGGAACTCATTAAGGGACTTTATTCCTATCTATACTTTACTCTTTATTTATTTCCTCTGTGCGCGAGTCCGCTTCGCACTTGGCCAGTGTTTCATACTACTAAGATGGCAGACAAGCTTACGGTCCACCTGATGGTTGGTTACTGTAGTGGACTAATTCGCATAGTGAACGTTTGCAACACCAGTGGCACTGCTGCATGTCGACCCATATTTCCCTTGGCATCCAGTAGAGCCACGGGAAAGTAAAATATCCCGTAACCCTAATGATAGTGCTTCGAATTACGTTCGTTTTCAATAACCATTTTAATGAAAATACAAGTTGTGCCAAAATAATACAACGGGAATACACGCGACAGAAAACCAAGCGATAAGAATAGAAGCGATGGGGGACCTTTCTATTTCTCTCTCTCTTGCGCAAACGAAGTTGCGCGGGTCAGCTAGTACAATATACAATGTTTATACAGTAATTCTTTGCTACGTAATCGGTATCTAGTACATGTACAACCAAATTGCTTATGTATAACTTTCTTATATAATATCTGCGCACTTGCGTATTTGAAACGTTACTCTGACCCTTTTCATCTTCATGTAAATTAATGTGTTAGTATTAAGCCGTGAACAATGGTATGGGTTATGTGTTTACTACTTTAAATATTTAATTTTACCTAGTTTAGATTTCAACATGTAACTGTTTTTTGTTCCGAATAAATAAATAAATAAATAAATTTCCATTATGTGCCGTATGCTTGTCTGCCGCCTTTGTAGAAACGTTAATTGCAGCTGTCACTGTAATCACTTTTAGTTTTAGTTGTATTTCTTTTGTTTTTTTTACATTAGTTTATTAATATGTATGTATATGCGGGCTATTCTTTAAAGCACTCATAGTTCCGGTACCACGGTTTAATTGTTTAAGAGTGCGTATAAAGTTAGAAAAAAGTCAAATTTCACCCGCACACCTCGCACGTCCCGCTCTCGTCTGTCGTCGCTCGGGCAATCCGCTACCTATTTTGTGTGGCCGCTAACCGCCATGTTTAGTACGAAGGCTCACAGTATACCCGAAATAATCAGATAAAATTGTCAAAATGCGAGTTGGATCCTTATATACAAATATAGATCTGCATTTGTGAAATACTTGCACACGTTACTCTACTGCCTTCACTCATTATTATTTGGTGATATATTTTTTTAGTTTTTTTGTTATATTGAATTTGTTTTTATTTGCAAAGGGCACTTTGCCTGCAACCACTGGCCAATAATACGTAAACATAAATTTAAGTAAGTACTTAATCTAATAATAATATTGTAATCGTTCATTTCACCTGCGGTGGCGCCTGCGCGTACACTCACGTGATGGAGAGGACGAACGAGCTTTATACAGGAGTTTTAACTCTCTACAAAAATGGCCTAGGGCTTTGGAATAGTTTGTCGCCTCAACATAAAAAGAGGAACGATTTCCACAATGCGTGATTACCTACGCATGAAAACAAATTTAAAAGACGGAACTTCGGACGGAGAAAATCTTATCAGAAAGGTAAAAGCTAAAATCAATGAATTGGATGTCGAGGCAACGCCTGGCGCGGCCTGTCGTCTGGCGGACCGTTGGAACCCACCTTTAGTAGGCAGTAGAGTTACGTGTGCAAGTATTGCACAAATACAGATCTACTGTGGTATATTACTTTATATATATTACTTTGAACACACAATAAATTTCTTTTTGGTGATAGATAACATGTAAAGGTGAGTAAAATAATCAAACTGGCTTAAATATCCACTATATTTTAAGCCAGTATGATTATTTTACTTACCTTTTGGTAATTCATCAAAAAATGAATGTATATTTTTTTAAATCGTTAAATATTCATATTAAGGCAATTTTAATCACTACATAGTATAAAACAAAGTCGCTTTCTCTGTCCCTATGTCCCTTTGTACGCTTAAATCTTCAAAACTACGCAACCGATTTTGAGGCGGTTTTTTTAATAGATAGAGTGATTAAAGAGGAAGGTTTATATGTATAATAACATCCATTAAATAGTGGAGAAATACTGTTATTTTTGAGGTTTCTAATGTGATGTCGTAAATAATTACATTTTTTCCACTTACATTGCAAACGCAGGCTGAATCCTACGAGATTCATCAAAATAATGTACCTACTAAGTATTGTACACATTGTAAAGGTCTACAGAAAACTCCGCGATGGCATATCTCTATCTCTTATGGATATCCCACAATAACATTTTTATGTCATTTACTTTTTACGACAAATAATGGCTTATTTTCGAAGCGGTTTTAACCAATACAGCATTAATCCTTATCCAATTAAATACCTTAAATACATTGTTTATTTAATATCTATATATATAAAAATCAATGCTACTTTTCGTTGTAATTTTATAACTCAAGAACGGGTACACCTATCTCAACCAAATGTTTAGGCTTTGTTCGGACTATTTAGTAGATGGTTTATGTGAAGTTTGCACAAAATCGGTCGAACGGTTCTTGATTTATCACGCAAACGAAGTTGCGCGGGTCAGCTAGTAGATCTATATAGCTCTTTACAGCATATGATTTAAATGAATATTTTCTAAGATATTACAGACTAGCTGAGCCCGCAACTTCGTTTACGTCACATAAGGTGTATGAAAGGAGAGGTACTTCTTCATCAGACTCATCAAGCAGCGTGTGAAACTGCCCTGTTGGCTTAATCATAAAAGAGCTTAAAGATTAAGTATATTCCATAACAATTTAGTCCACGCCTTCTGCGCGGGCTGAATTGTTATAAAATAGCCTTAATCATAAGGCTCTTTTATGATTAAGCCAACACTTCAGTTTAGATTTACCCACTTTTATATTCATAAATGTTAAACGGAGCTAAAATAAAAAAACCGCATTGCAATCGGTTAAGCGGTTACTGAGATTAGCGTGCACAACCGTACAGACAAACAGACAAAAATTTTAAAAATCTATTTATCGAAAAATATTTTTTCTTATTTATCTTCCATGTACAGACAGCGACCGGTTACGATTTTATTATATGTATTGATATTGATGATTGATGTATTGATTAAGCCAACACGCCAGTTTAGATTTACACTCTCATTCAAAGAAACCGCTACAATGAAAATTTTAAACATATCTGATTCTTAAAAGTGTTATAACCTTTTTATTTATAAACCGATTGACATGAAATAAACGCAAAATGTTAAGTGAAGCAAACCTCAACACAATAAAAAAAACCGCATTGCAATCGATTAAGCGGTTACTGAGATTAGCGTGCACAACCGTACAGACAAACAGACAAAAATTCTAAAAATCATTGTTTTGGGTTCTATTGCGTTCATAAAGCCCCCTATAATATTTTTTCTTATTTATCTTCCATGTACAGACAGCGACCTGTTACGATTTTATTATATGTATTGATTGATTGATTGATGTATTGATTAAGCCAACACGCCAGTTTAGATTTTCACTCTCATCCAAAAAAACCGCTACAATTAGAATTTTAAACATATCTGATTCTTAAAAGTGTTATTACTTTTTTATGGCATGTATTTAAATCGATATCTGTTTATTCCCTTTTTCCGAACAAAATATTTCAAAGTTAAACCAAAAATACTGACTTGCACACTAAATATGCGCACTAAATATACCAAATTCATTATACTGTTTAATGGTACTTGCAGAACTGTTTTACTGAACGAATAACTATTATCAGAATAGTATATCTAAAAATTCCATTGTTCAACAAAAATATTAAAACTTTTTTAAGGAAATCTATCGCCTAATTTACTTTTAGGAACATCGTTTATTCTAAGTAAAACCTCAATTTAATCAGTCACCTCTACAAAATTAAATTTTATTCATCAAAAAAAATAAAAGTTTAAGCTAACCTAACCTATTCCGTTATAAGATAGTACTATTTAGAGTGCAAGTTAGTATTTTTGATATGCAATTCGTATTTCTGTTTCACAAATCATATATTCGATGTACGAACCACATTTTTGGTGTGAATTCGATTAAAAAGGTCATCTCGTTCTGAGTAATATTTAAGTTTTTTAAGTAGTAGGTATGTTTAGTTTATCAATTGGTTTTTTTGCACAGCATTTAATTTTCTGGTTTGCATTCAGTAAATTAGTGGAGTTACCTAGTGTACAGAAAAATTAAACAGAGGTCAATTTAAAAATATCCCCTTTTTTATTTATAAACCGATTGACATGAAATAAATGCTAAATGTTAAGTGAAGCAAACCTCAACACAATAAAAAAAACCGCATTGCAATCGGTTAAGCGGTTACTGAGATTAGCGTGCACAACCGTACAGACAAACAGACATACAGACAAATAGACCAAAATTCTATAAATCATGTTTTTGGGTTCTATTGCGTTCATAAAGCCCCCCTATAATATTTTTTCTTATTTATCTTCCATGTACAGACAGCGACCTGTTACGATTTTATTATATGTATTGATTGATTGATATTGATTGATGTATTGATTAAGCCAACACGCCAGTTTAGATTTACACTCTCATTCAAAGAAACCGCTACAATGAAAATTTTAAACATATCTGATTCTTAAAAGTGTTATAATTTTTTTATTTATAAACCGATTGACATGAAATAAACGCTAAATGTTAAGTGAAGTAAACCTCAACACAATAAAAAAAACCGCATTGCAATCGGTTAAGCGGTTACTGAGATTAGCGTGCTCAACCGTACAGACAAACAGACATACAGACATACAGACAAACAGACAAAAATTCTAAAAATCATTGTATTGGGTTCTATTGCATTTATAAAGCCCCCCTATAATATTTTTTCTTATTTATCTTCCATGTACAGACAGCGACCTGTTACGATTTTATTATATGTATTGATGATATAAAATTGCGGGACGTAGCGTTTGCGACTGTACCGGCCGGCCGCACACTTGTCCGGATTTTAAAATAGGTGGACATACGATCTAAGATGTCAAATTTGTTTTGGATAGAAAATATAGTGCTAATTAACATTTAGTACGACAACTTTTCCATGAAATGACTCATTCATGCCTAAAAAATAATAAAAATAAAAAATTAATTGGGGGAAAATTTATTTGGTTCAGTTTCTCAGTTCAGTATCAAAGTATAAAGGTCTCACCTTATATTTTGATAAGCAATAAAAAAAAGGTCTTTAATACGACAACATAAAAAATTTCCGCGTATCCCTGCGGGTTTGGGATCCACAATGCTTTAAAGTTTACAGTTTTTCTGTACTTAGTGTATTTAGTATCAGCATGGCACTCGTGCGAAGCCGGGGCGGGTCGCTAGTACGATATAAAATAATCCTATTATTTTTTTTGTTATTAGGAATATTTGACAATTTGGGAAAAAAATATTAATAAAATCTAACTAAGTGCTCTGCAGATTCGCTAAATAATTTTTAATCGTAGTGACATTTTATTCACGGAAGTATTTTCACAATAGTATCGTTTCCAATCAGACCATCAGGAGTACCTGCCTAAAATGGTATTTCACAATCTATGAATAGCCCACATGGACATGAATGGAAAAACTATAAATCAAGTTTTTTCTTGTGCTGCAAGTTGGTTTGGAGCAATTGTTTCATTTATACCATGTCTTATTGAAACAACGTTTGATATATCGCTCTTATACAGCAACGTTTACCCGATACTTGCACTAGTGGTCGGACGTAGTTTGATGATTTTTCCAAAATTGTATCCCTTTGTAAGATTGTATCTTTCGATTTTAGGTCGTTCAGTGTCAGTCTTTTCCAGATTTTACTACGTTTAGCCATTTCGTACACCTCTGGTGCCATATCGGGTTTTTGGCAGGTGTGTCTGATCCATAATATTTATCTTCCATTGCAGTAAATGGCGATTTATTATGAAAACGTAGTGGGAACGAACGGATCAGATTCATCAGCTTGTGTGATATTACGAGCTGAAGCAACTCTGAAATGCATTAAAATTGATAATACAATGTATTACTTACGCTAAATTATATTTATATTAGTGCTATAAAAAATACAATAAACACGCGAGTGCTCTAAAACATCTATTTGCATTGCATATACTATACCCGTTCGCTCTAAGTTTGCCGCTGGCGTAGAGGCTGGTGTAGAGGCGTAGACGGACTGTCTCGACACGGAAAACAGAAACACAGACCTTTCTTCTCAACGGAGCGATCACAACTGATTTGATGAAACAACAGATGGCCGGCTCTCGGGTGAGGTGCGATAGAAAGAGAACGTTATGCGCGGAATAAGAACGTCGTAAGCGCCGAATTTGTTTTTTTTCAATTACTCGTAAAATCTAAATTATTTTTTAAAAAGAAAAATTGAGTCACTAGGTTACATGATTTTATACTTTGTATTCAAATATTGACTCAGTTATATGCATAATCTTGAAAATAAATTGATTTTAGTCGAAAATTAGGCATAACATTGTGAGTCTATTCTATCGATAAAATATTATTATTTTATGTTTTCACCAAAGTCAGTCCCTTTCACATATAATGTATTTTCTCCAACAGAAAAATCAGCTCATTTGTAGCTTGCCTTCGGGTATAAAAATCAAATCTACGATCGACAATTTACCTTTTTACCCCCTCTTAATAGGTAGATACCTATTAAGATAACTTATTATAACAACAAAATTCTGTACTTATGTGTAAAAAAATTAGTTTTAATTATGTGTGGAGGAGTGTAGTGTGGGTATGCGCCAGTCGTAATATACGCTTATAACAAACGGACGTGTTGTCATTTCTCTCGCCCTATAGGTACATTACACTGTCTGTCCGTCCGTATGTCACAGAAATTTTTCTCCGAAACTATAAGACCCATGCCATTGAAACTTGGTAAGTAGATGTATTCTGTGAACTGCATAAAGATTTTTACATAAAACTAGAATAAAAGCATTAAATTTTGGGGGTCCCCATACATAGAACTGAAACTCAAAAATTTTTTTTCATTAAACCCATATTTTTTTCATTAAACCCATACGTGTGGTATCTATAGATAGGTCTTCAAAAATGTTATTGAGGTTTCTAATATAATTTTTGTCTAAACTGAATGGTTTGCGTAAGAGACACTTCCAAAGTAGAAAAATGTGTGCCCCCCCCCCCCCCCCCTCTAACTTCTAAACTAAGAGGATAATAAATCTAAAAAATATATATAATGTATATTGCTATAAAAACTATCAACGAAAATTGGTTTGAACGAGATCTAAAAAGAAGTTTTTTTTTAAAACGTCATAAACCACAATTTTCGCATAGAAACATCACTACTACAGCGAAGGTGTTAAACATCAATCAAAGTTACAACGAACTACAAGAAAATTTATGCTATGGTACTTGCTGCTACGGAACCCTTCATGGGCGAGTCCGACTCGCACTTGGCCGGTTTTTCAGTTGTAATTTCTCAACGGGTAGTCCGATTTCAAATATTTTTTCAGTGTTGGATAGAAAATACTTTAAGGATTGTTCCACATAAGTTTCAATATTGTGGGTTGTGTAGTACAGAAATTAGAGACATTTCAAATTTCGCAAAACTAATTCAACGGTTCCTTTGAATGTGAGGGTAAATCTAAACGGGCGTGTTAGCTTAATCATAAAAGACCAGATGATTAAGACTCTTGTAAAATAATTCAGTCTGGGGACTGAATTGTTTTTGTATAGACTTAATCTTTAAGCTCTTTTATGATTTAGCAAACAGGGCTGTTTCACACGCTGCTTGATGAGTCTGATAAAGAAGTACCTCTCCTTTTGTACACCGTATGTGACGTAAACGAAGTTGCGAGGGTCCGCTAGCGGAAATTAAAAATGTATACTCAGTTTCACAGTCCCTTAAAAGTGTGAAAAAACCTTGAAAAGAAAGAAATCTAATTTAACAGTTTGCAAAGTTTTCAAAGTCGGGTAACACTCGGAATACGGACGGCTTCCAGAATAGGGACACTGTCAGTGTAGTGTGTACTGGTGCGTGGATGGACAATGCGAGGGTAGATATGAATGATTCTATACCTCGCAATCGGAGTGACACCGCCTCTTCAGTCTGCTTGTGACCACGGCTGGTGCAACCTAGACGAAACGTCAAGCCTCAATTGTAAGTTATACATGATCGCGCCTGCTGATAACCTGCCGTCAGCAATCACGAATCCCCCGGAACCGCGTTGGGCACTTGCATCGCCTTGATCGGGAGGCTCTCCTGGAGGCGGCCATCGTGCAGGCCTGGATTCCGACAGCGGACAGGCCTGCCGATGTTGATGCCGAGGTGGAGTGGTTCGGGAGAGCCAAGTCGCACATCTGCGACGCGGCGATGCCCAGGGCTAGGCCCAGACCGGCGAGTAAGCAGGGCACCAATTCTCGCCTCACACGACATGAATGCGTGGATGGAAATCGGCGGGTGACGCGTCGCCTGTCTCATATTTAGGAACGGCGAACATGAGACGGACGACGTTTCACTCGTAAATTTGCGTCCACGCATTCACGTCGTGTGGTCAAGAATCGGCGCCCAGGTGTGCTGGTGGACGCCGGAAATCGCGCAGTTGCGTGCGGAGTGCGTTACCGCGCGCCACCGGTACACCAGGTTACGCCGGAGGCGTCGCCGCCCAGACGATGCGGCAGCCCGAGAGACGGAGCTCTACGATGGGTACAAGGAGATCAAGAGGGCCCTCCAGACGGCCATTAAGCGGTCCAAAAAGTTCGGCCGCGAGGAGATTATGGAGACTCTGGAGCGGAACCCGTGGAGGCGCCCGTACTTTATGGTAAGGAGCAAATTACGCCCTAAGGCGCCCCCACTGACCCAGAGTCTCCAGCCGGAGCGGCTGGAAACTCTAAGCTCGACTTATAGGTCTTTTTAGCGCATGCCTCTAAAAAGGCCAGTTTCCCAAGGTCTGGAAGACAGGGAAACTGGTCTTGATTCGAAAGGCGAAGCGGCCGGCAAACTTCCCATCAGGGTACCGGCCGATCGTGTTGCTCGACGAGGTGTGCAAGCTCTTTGAGCGTATTATTGCACAACAAATTTCACAAATCCGAGGCCCTGTGCTTCCACGGACCTCGGATGGGGCCACCTGCGGGATCCAGCCTACAGGTGGGGGCGTCAGCATCGGCATCGAGCCCTCGATGAAGTATCTGGGGCTCGTACTCGATGGCTGGTGGAACTTCGGACACCACTTCCGAAGTTTGGTCCCAAAACTGAGGGGAGCAGCAGCCGCACTCGCGCGGCTGATGCCCAACATCAGAGGACCCAATGCTCCCTACAAGAGACTGTACCTGGGGATCGTGCGAAACATGGCCCTATATGGGGCTCCCGTATGGTCATCTTCGGTGAAACCTCTCCATTTGACCTGGAAGCGAGAGCCCTTGCGTCACTGTTCAGAGGGCGCAAGGAGGCGCTGGAGCGGGGCCAAAGGTCTGCGTCTCGAGAAATCGAGGCCCAGCGGTCCCTGCTCTACCAGGAAACCGTGGAGACATGGAAGGTGAGACTTGAGCAACCAAAGGGGGGATTCGCTACAATCGCGGCTGTCAGACCGGTCATGGACGAGTGGCTGGAGAGAAGACACGGTGCTCTCTCCTACCGGTTGACACAGATGCTTGCCGGGCACGGTAGCATCGGTAGGTATCTGTGGCGAAAACACCGGGAAACCACAGCCGAGTGTCAGCACTGCGAGGACCGCAACGATGACACGGCGCTCCACACGCTGGTGGAGTGCACGGCGTGGGCGCAACAACGCTAGGTCCTCGTAGTGGGTCTGGACGTGGACACTCTCTCGCTCGAGACCATGGTGCGTGCCATGCTCTCCAGCGGGAGTGAGTAAGACTGCGCCGCCTCTTTCTGCGAGCAGGTCATGCTTGCGAAGGAGGCGGCGGGCCGGGAGCGGGAGAGAGCTCTCCCACTCGAGTTCCGCAGTTGGCGGCCTGGGCGCCGCCAACGTGTCTTCGCCGCTATCGGCCTCTATGACCGGGGGTCTGAGGACGGTGAGAGGGTCGCTCACCGTCTTTACAAAAGCAGGCCCATGACGGCAGCGTGACGTGAGCAACTCACGCACGCCCCCCCCCCCCCCACCTTAGAAGCGGGATCACACCCGACACCCCCCAAAGACGCGGGATACCACCCGAACCACCCAATGGACGAGGCCGCAGTGGCGGCCGTAGGTCTGTTGGGAGTCCCAAGACGTGAGGCTTTTTAGTCGGTAAGAGATAACATCCTTTGAGGATTTTCCCTCACGTAAAAAAAAAATGCTTGATCGCGTTAATACTCGTTAGATATAATTATTAAAGACGAGACTTTAGTCCTAACAGAACTGGCAAGTATTACGGACTCCTTCCTCCAGCAGTCTAAAAATCAAAGCAAGGAGAGGGAGTGGGTTTGACTACGTTCTTCAAAATGGTAGCAGATCGTATTGAAGAACCACAAACTTTCGTCACTTCTTAGACATACATAAATTGTTGTCACAAAGGAGTAAGCCAGATTTCGAAAAGGCTTGAGTGCCTTGGACTACATTCATACTGTTCAGTTGATTTTTCCATATTCAGAATTTTACAGAAGACAAAAGAGTAGGTACATTTAGCCGCTGCAAATGTCTTTTGTTACTACAAGTAATAATAATAATAATTGCCGATCACGTGTCTACCGTCAATCTATAAACTTCTGACATCCATTTTGAGAGATAAAATAAATAAACATATTAATGTAAATAAAATTATGTGTGGCTCTCAAAATGGATGTAGAAGTGGGGCTCGAGGTACTAAGGAGCTTCTCCTTATTGTTAAGGCCATTAGCCAACAAGTTCGTCGTAACCGTAAAAATCTGTCGACATGCTGGATAGATTATAAGAAGGCGTTTGATTCTGTACCTCATACGTGGCTCTTAAGGGTGCTAGAGTTGTATAAAGTTGATACAACTCTATGCACCTTTTTACAGTCATGTATGAGGCAATGGAGGACTCTTCTTACCTATCCAGGATGTGGAGGGTTCTGCGGTAACGATGAGCCTATTAGGATTAAGCGGGGCATCTTTCAAGGTGACAGTTTGAGTCCACTTTGGTTTTGCTTAGCACTGAACCCTCTTAGTACTTTACTAGAGAGTTCAGGGCTAGGCTACAGATTACGGGGAGGAGGTCAGGTTATATCTCACTTACTTTTCATGGATGATTTAAAGCTATTTGCCACAACAAATTCTCATTTGATTGATTTACTAAAGGTAACTGAGAACTTTAGTAATTCAATCAAAATGGAATTTGGTGTGGATATATGTGCAGTTATGCATGTTAAGCGAGGACGGATAGTGGAATCGGAAGGTATTCAGCTTTCTGATTCCATTCATCTGACATCACTCCTCGTATCTGACACCTATAAGTACTTGGGTATGTCACAAGCGTTGGGCATCAATGAAGTTGACATGAAACAGTCGTTGCGAGAACGTTTCCTGGGTCGCCTGAGAAAAGTCTTAAACAGTCTTTTATCAGGCGGCAACAAGGTGCGCGCTTATAACGGCTGGGTCATGCCACTCTTGATGTACTCCTTTGGCATACTCAAGTGGACTCAAACTGAACTAGATGCCTTGGATAGAAGAATTCGCACACTGTTGACAACATATCGAATGCATCATCCGCGTTCATCGGTGATGAGGATGTACATCCCGCGGAAATGTGGTGGTCGAGGCTTCCTGAATGCTAAAACCCTGCATAACCGCGAGGTGTACAACCTTAGAGAATATTTTCTACACATGAATGCGGATGTGCATCGGGATGTTGTCGAAGTGGATACTGGACTCACTCCGCTTGCCTTGGCAAAAGAGAACTGGCACAAACCTGTGATAATGGGTATCGATGACCGGCAGGAGATATGGAAGAGCAAGGAGCTCCACGGTAGGTTTTATAGGGCTCTGCATGGATCTCATGTAGACCTTATAGCCTCTGTGGCCTGGTTACGGTTCGGTGATCTCTTTGGAGAGACCGAGGGTTTTGTCTGTGCAATTGCAGATGAAGTTATCATGACGAACAACTACCGGAAATATATACTGAGGGATGGTACGATCGATGTATGTCGAGCGTGTCATCATCCTGGTGAGTCCCTCAGGCATATTATTTCTGGTTGTTCTCGTCTTGCTAACGGCGAGTACTTGCACAGACACAACCTAGTAGCCAGGATCATCCATCAGCAACTTGCTTTGAAGTATCGCCTGGTGGATATCGAGGTTCCATATTACAGGTATGTGGCTGAGCCAGTTCTTGAAAATGGTCATATCACATTGTACTGGGATCGATCTATTATCACAGACAGGACTGTTGTTGCCAACAAGCCTGATATTGTGGTCATAGATCGATCTGAGCGGCGAGCAATGATTATTGACATCACCATCCCGCATGACGAGAATCTTGTGAAAGCTGAGAGCGATAAAAAAATAAAATATATTGACTTAGCTCGCGAGATTGTCGACATGTGGGAGGTTGATGCGGCAATCATTGTTCCAATAGTCATATCCGTTAATGGTCTTATAGCTAAGAGCCTCGACCAATACCTTTAGAGGCTCGCGTTGGGCAGCTGGATCAAGGGCGTGATGCAAAAAGCAGTGTTACTGGACACGGCACGCATTGTGCGGAGGTTCCTGTCTCTGGAGCCCTGACCACCGGTATCTTGGTCCCTGTACCCGATGCCGGTGGGATACTATATTTTATATTTTTAAATGTATTTCTTTTTATAACTATATTTAAAAATGTATTATATAAGGTATTTAATTTAATAAAGAGCATAATAATAATATATTCTTTATTGTACACCAAAGCTTATAAATATTAACACAATATAGGAGGTATTCTACGGTACAATGGGCGGCCTTATTGCTAGAAGCAATTTCTGCCAGGCAACCTTTAGATGGACTGGACTGTGTTATACTTTAATAATGGGGTTTCAGGTTTGGTGTCACATAATACTTATTAGCAAACTAAAATAAAATAAAATCGATCAATATATACCTACATAAATACATACATACCTACACATATACACACATAAATACAAAAATATATATACTTAAATACATATATACATACAGACATACAACTATACATATGTTATTACACTTCCTACACATATAATGCTGCGTCCACATTTGTTACATTTGGACAGCACGTTTCTCCACTACTGTGTCAAACTTGCGTTTTGATACCATGAAAACTGCAGCTTCGGGGCTATCCATGCCGAACACCCGAAGAAAATGCTTGACATAGAATAAACGTCACGGTGATTTATGGCGTTACTAACTAGTAGTCATGCCCAGTGTAGACGCTGTTTGTATACGGACACACATCAAATACACGTAGAACGGGTCGTGAAATCGAAAATGGGTTTTGATGTGTACTTTCACAGGGTATTCGGTACTGTTCATTGTCCGCGTCACCAGGAGACGTCCGCACTTACATTTATGACCCGCGTTGAGGGACACTGAACGAGACAAACACAGAGACGGGGTACAGAGTGAACCACTGGAGTTTGGAGCGCTCGTCGCCCCGGTGACTTTGTGTTCCATAAACGATCACTGAAGCAAACAACTTTAGCTATGACTATTCTTTGGATGGTGATTACCACCTGATTACTTTGTGACAATAATTTTATAATTCATCGCTGTGCCCGATTTTAAGATCTAATTTAATTTTACGATTCTTAGGGTTCCGTACCTAAAGGGTAAAAAAATGGGACCCTATTCATGAAATTTCTCCGTCCGTCTGTTTGTCTGTCCATCACGAGGCTGTATCTCATGAACCATGATAGCTAGAAAGTTGACATTTTCACAGATGATGTAGGTATTAGTTTTGCCGCTTTAATAATAATTACTTTTAGTACTTGTTGTTATAACAAATACACCCTACTTCCCTGGTTTGTTTGTGAAGATATTTGTTTTGAAGCGCTCGTGGCCCCGCGGACTCAGTGTTCTGTAAACGATCACTGCAGTAAGCAACTTTTACTATGGCCGGTCCATGGATGGGTGACCATCCATGTGATCACTTTGTGACATTTATTTGAGCGTTTCCGTGCTTCGGAAGGCACGTTAAGCCGTTGGTCCCGGTTGCCAGTAAAATGGCAGTCGTTAAGCCAAGTTGAAGGCTTTATTTTCAACAGCAGGCAGTCACAACCTGCGCCTGTCCATTTAAACACGGCAACACGGCTCACAACGTATTACGTGGGACAAATTATAAAAAGGTGAAATGTGGGCATATAATATGCCTCTGCCTACCCCTTCGGGGATAAAGGCGTGACGACGAACCATATTTGGATGCTTGTTATCCAATCACGCTCTAACGGATTGGGCTAAAATTTTGTACAGATACTTAGCTGAAATATGTTCCCACGGGAAGCGGGAATGGGTACCGAATTTCACGCGGGGGAACATCATCAAGTAAAATTATGATTAAGGGGGGCTCCCATATAACAGACGTGACTTTCCGCAACGGAGCCCTCCGTGCGGAAAAAACCGGCCAAGTGCTAGTCAGACAGTCTGACTCGCACTTGGCCGGTTTTTTATACATTAATATCTACAAGACAAGTAGCGCTCGAGGCCCCACGTACCCAGCGTTCTGTAAACGATCTCAGCAGTAAGCAACTTTCACTACGGATAGTCCTTGGATGGGTGACCATCCATGAGACAACTTGGTGACATTTATTTGGCCGTTTCCGTGCTACGGAAGGCACGTTAAGCCGAAGGTCCCGGTTGCCAGTAAAATGGCAATCGTTAAGCCAATTTGAGGGCCTTTTTAGGCAGCTTGAAAACTTTCAACAGCAGGCAGTCACAACCTGCGCCTCTCCATCTCAACACGGCAATACGACTCACCAGCAGGTAATAGTACCTGGCTCAAATTCAAAAATAAAGTGAAATGTAGGCATATAATATGCCTCTGCCTACCCCTTCGGGGACAATACATACCAGTCACATTACGAAATGCATAGTTACTACCAATGAGATAATGTCTACAGCCCGTTCACTCCAAGTTTGCTGCTGGCTTTATGGCTGGTGTAGAGGCGTAGTAGGGAAAGCGGCCGGCAACTTAGAGCGAACGGGAAGTATGTACTTATTTAAAAAAAAAGAAAAGTTCCATGACCCGTTCCTTGCATTCGATATTTAAAACTTGCAGCTGTCTGTCAGCACAATATAAAGCCCGTCACATACGTACCTAACTATAATATAAATAAATATGAAACATAGCAAGGGAATAAAATATAGTATAAGTCACCCGAGTTTTCATCAAAACAATGAAAGAATTATCCAAATTGGTTCAGTACTTTTGGGCATATTCAATGCAAAAATAGTAACATACAAACAAACAATCAAATTTTTCTTTTCATAATATTAGTATGGGTATCTCGATATGTGAATATATTATAGCTACGTCTGTGACAGGCTTAACACTGACAGCACAACCAGGCGGCATAACCTAGGCCCGTCCACATTGAGCGTTACATGTTCGACACGATTACACACTACACTAGTCGATGATATGACACAAATGTGGACCCAGCATAATATACGCACAAAAACTCAGTATACCGGTGGTTTAAATTGAAAGATAGTATTCTTTCACCCTTACCTTAAATGCGCCCAACGTTTGTGCACGCCTGATATGGACCGGTAGTGTATTCCACAGCCGTACTGCTTCAACAGTAAAGGATTTATTGGCAAATTTTGTCGAATGTGCTGGCATATGCAATCGCAAGTTCTTTGAAGACCTCAGGAATCTGGAATGAGTATCACACTGGAACTCAAAGCATCCCTTGAGGTAGGAAGGAGCTAGTGGGTTAAATAAAATAGTATAGAGCAAAGAAAGAATTTGAGTATTTCGTCGAAAGCGAATTGGGAGCCACTTGAGTTGATTGCGGTATTCAGAAACGTGGTCATATTTGCGTAAACCAAATATAAACCTTATACAGAAGTTTTGAAGGCGCTCAAGCTTATCTAGTTGCTCCTGCGTGAGATCAAGGTAGCTGGCATCGGCATAGTCTAATATGGGAAGTAGTAGTGATTGTGCAAGCGAAATCTTCGTCGGTATCGGGAGAAGGTCACGCAATCTTCGCAAAGAGCCTGCCGAGGCAAACAATTTGCGATTGACTTCCTGTAGCTGAGGCCCCCAGGACAGAGTACTATCGATAAATATACCCAGGTTTTTCACTGTATCACTGATAGGTAACGGCATGCCATTGAAGGTAATTTGCGGTAACTGAGGCCAGGGAACTCGAGATATCATTCAGTTACTACCTATAACAATTACCTGAGTTTTTGTTGGATTCACCTGCAAACCGTAGCTATTACTCCATGCACATATTTGTTCCAAATCACTATTGGTCGCGCTAAAAACCTCATGTATGTGACTGAGTGCAGCCTGTGAGTAAATTTGTAAATCATTTGCATAAAGGTGGTAGGATGAAACTAGTTGCTTTGTGATGGAATTAATAAATATTGCGAACAAGAGAGGAGATAAAACGCCACCCTGCGGTACACCAACCGAGATATTGTTCCAAGAAGAAACCGAGTCATCAATACAAATACGTTGCCGGCGTCCAGTCAGGTAACTGCGAAACCAATCAATCACTGGCGGAGATATGTTAATAGAGCGCAGAATCTCAAGCAGAATGCGGAAATCCACAGTACCAAAAGCATTACTGAAGTCCAGTAACGTCAGCAATGTAAGCTTTCCACTCTCCATTCCCATTCTGATGTCATCTGTAATATTAACAAGGGCAGTAACAGTGCTATGCCCCGGGCGGAAACCCGATTGGTAGGAATTTAGAAGACAGTTTTTGTTGAGAAAGGTAGGTATCTAAGCTAATGAACAATAGCAATGCTATACTACTCGTTTGCGCGAGATTTGCTTCCGAATTAATTTATTTAGTTTAAATTTAGATAGAAATATAATTTTGTAACTGAAATATTAAGTAGTTTTAGCATAGTATTGGTGTAGCCAAACTATGATATATTAGGAAGTGTAACGAACCGTTACATACCCTCCTTTTTAGGTTAGGATTTTTGCTTACGAAAATCCCTTGAAACTAGCTAAACTAGCTTAAAGTCCTCAATGTGCCAATTGCCTAGCTTATTACCTGAGATATCCTCAAGTTCATACCAGTCTTGATTTCTTACCTATAATACGGCATTTAACAAATTTAGGGGCCAGTTTCTTTGAAAATTTATTATTCTTATCACTTTGAAAGAATGTTCTTTTCCAGATAATATCACCGATATTAAAATTAACGTCTTTACGACGAAAATTGTAATGAGTGGTATTCCTTGAGTGTGCTTTGTAAAGTAATAGTTGGACCTTTTCAAAAGTATTTTGCAAACAACCCAAATTCTCTGCATACGCGTCGCGTGGACTAAAAATAATTTGATCTCTGATGTCTGCGTCGACGTAGTGAAACCCACAGTTCACCAATTCGTGGCCAAATACTAGGAAGGATGGCGTAAAACCGGTTACCTCGTTGACTGCGCTGTTTAAGGCAAACTGGATTTTTGGTATATTAGTGTCCCAAGATCTATGATCCCCCTCAATGAACATAGAAATGGCCGTGATTATAGTTCTATTATAACGTTCAACTGAGTTGACCTGTGGAGTGTACAGTGGTGTGTAGAATATATTAGGTATTTTGTACGTGGACAATAGGTTTTTGAGGATATTACTTGTAAATTGCCTACCATTGTCCATCAAGACGGTGCTAGGAATTCCATGCACAAGAAAGACATCATTTTCCAGGATACGTGCAATTATTTCGGCAGTTGCACGTCTAATAGGGAATAGTAATTTATACTTCAAAAAGCAGCAGTGCACAACTAGTAAAAATGTATTCTGTTTTCTCAATATGGGCAGAGGTCCAACGAGGTCTATACTTAACATTTGAAAAGGGCGACCACACTCTTTTGGTCTGCCCATTGTACCAAGACTTGCGTGGTTTGGGTATTTATACGATAAGCAGGTGTCACAACTTTTGACGTAATTAGTTACGTCGAGACTCATACTAGGCCAAAAGTATTTCAATGAGAGCCGTTTAATGGTTTTGAAAATGCCGAAGTGGCCCGAAATAGGTTCACTGTGATTCAGGGAGATAATGAAGTGACGTTGCTCTAGAGGAATCACTTCTTTTCATTCAAACTCTCTGGTTAGTGGGTTTAAGGATTTTATGCGACGATATAGTTTTCCCGCCGTTACACGATAGTTTGGAAACGACGAGGGCCTAGCAAGACAGCCGTTGCAGATGTCCAGGTACCAAGTGTCCTTAGTTTTTGGTAGGACATCAGAGGTTTCATCTGTCACATCACTTATGGCATTTATAACCATGGGAACTGACCTCGATAAGCTATCTGGAATGACATTATCGATCCCCTTGCGATGTTTAATTTCAAAATTATAGGCAAATAGTCGGACAGCCCAGCGAGCAAGCTTGCCAGTAGGGTTATTAACTCGGCGTTCATCGCGCTCCTGAAAGCAACACTGTTGCTCGCTACGGGTGAAAAATACCCTGAACTTTAATCGTGTACCTAGTGTTTGTTTTGTATTATAAATATTTTTAATGTATTTATACCTAAATGATGTTTAGTTAATTGTTAAATAAAAGTAAGTCATCATCGGTAACTGTATTTATTAAACTTTCAGATAAAAGCTACATGATATGGCAAAAAGTAACATTTTTTATGACTACTAAACTACAATCATAAAAAATATATATTTATCCTTAAAATATTTTAATCTTATATGTTTTTTTTTAATAAAAGTAAACTTGGTGGCACATTAGCGCCTGCAGCTTCCGGTGGGAGTTCGTGAAAAAATTGATCTTCTTGTTCTGAGTCCGTATTGTGTTCGCTGAACGCTTCAATTTCAGAGCAACTACTATCACTTTGTTCCATATATTGTTGGATTTATTTATGGGGGCGTCCCCGGTGCGCCATAATAAGGTTTAATTACAAAAAAAAAATAAGTATAAACATCCAAAAAATGTTTATCACTAATCGCTACGGGTGAAAAATACCCATACTCACTTTACACGTCCACCATACGAAAGTGCATCACCCGAACTGACTGTCGAGCCGCGAGCGGTAAGTCAAAAGCACAACTTGAAGCTACCTACAAGCACAGCGCGCTGTGATTCGATAATCAAAAAATATGGACAAAAATTTATACGACTGGGTAAATTTCACCCATAGCGAGCAGCGCCGAGTTAAGGTTAAGGAACCATTTATTTATTTATTTATTTATTTATTTATTTATTTAGGTCCACCAACAACCATTTACATTGATACTAGTTTAATACAGTGATCCAGATAACATGTCTTAATGCAACAGTTACTTATAGGTAGACACAACATGCAAAAATGTAACATTATACACACAGCCTACAACCTTCACAGTAACAGAGTTAGGTACTTACAATATTAAATAAAGAGGTGTTCCAAGTGTGAACATCACAATACTTACAGAAAGTTAAATTAACATCATCTTTGCGTCTATAGGAAAAAAAAAAATAAAAATAAATTTTGTAACAAAAGAAAATTAAGCCTGTTCTGGCAGAGAGCCATAAACTAATTTTTGTTTGAGATGTGAGTGGAAGTGGATATCAACAAGGTGACTGCAACTATTTATCACCCTGCACAACCTTGCACATGGAGAATTGGCACCGAGAACCGTTCTTCTTAATGGTGGACACAGTGGAGTGATTGGTTTGCGTGGAATCCTTGAGGGTACGCGAAACTTGATGAGACCTAGTAATGGGGGACAGTCAATTTTGTTATTGAGAACCTTAGATACAAACACCGCATCATTGCATTTTAATCTATCAGAAAGAGGTTTAATGTTGAAATGCTTTAATCTGTTGGAATAAGAGCGGAATTTCTTTGCCACGCCATTGGAAAACGCTAGGTGATAAAGAAAACGCTTTTGTACCCGTTCCAATCTTAAGGAATGGGTCGCATAGTGTGGCCGCCAAACTACACTGCAGTATTCCAGGATGCTTCTAATAAGTGTGTTGTACAGTAAAATTTTGGTCGAGTTTCTGTGAAAGCTTTTGCACGTTCTTAGAACAAACCCAAGCATCCTGGAAGCCCTATTTATAATGTGATCCAAATGTGACGTGAATGTTAATTTTGTGTCAAATATCACTCCGAGGTCTCTGATAGTATCTAGTTCATCGATTTTAGTTGTTTTTATATGATATTCAAAGTTAATGGAGTGGTGGTTTCTTGTGTATTTTATGTACTTACATTTATCGGTGTTCAATTGCATTTTGTTAGATTCACACCATTCAACGAGTCTATCTAGATCAGTTTGAAGGTTTATAGCATCATCAAGTGATTTAACAGTCCTTAAAAATTTTAGATCGTCGGCATACAAAAAGGCTTGGGAGTACTGAAAACATTTAGGCACATCATTAATAAAGAAATTAAACAAAATTGGCCCTAAATGGGACCCTTGCGGAACCCCAGACGTGATATGTTTAAAATTTGATTGATAGCCATTCACCACTACAAAAAATTCTCTGTCAGACAAGTATGATGTCAGCCAACCCAGCAGAGATCCGCATATACCATAAGCTTTTAATTTAGCAATCAATATTTGATGAGGAACTTTATCGAATGCTTTGCTGAAGTCAGTGTAAATGACGTCAACCTGATGGCCTGAGTCGATCGCATTGATCATGGTCTCAACGAATGGCACCAAGTTCGTATTTGAGGATCGTTTTTCAACAAATCCATGCTGATTGATACTCAAATATAACTTTAGATGATTCCGAATATATGGGCATAGCAGAGTTTCGAATATCTTAGCGAAAGATGACAAAATGGAAATGGGTCGGTAATTAGAAATTAAGTCAATGTTACTAGACTTATGTACAGGCACCACTTTTGCCACCTTCCAATCAGAGGGGAATACACCACTTTGCAAAGACGTGCGATAGATAGTCAAAAGTGGGCTGACCAACTCACCGGCGCATGCTACGATGAAAACGGGCGAGATTCCATCAGGACCGGCTCCTTTAGTAGTATCTAAGTTTTTCAGAATTTTAATAAGGGTATCGTGTGTTATAGAGGGACTACTTAAGGACTCGCTATGATTCTGCAACGACCGTAAATACCTCGTTAGATATCTGTCGTCTGTGTCTTGGTCCGAGTTGTAAACCGCAGAAAAGTGATCTGCGAATAAACGGCAAATTTCCATACCCTCTGAAGCCACTCTCGAACCATCCGTCATCGAATTAGGGTACACACTAGAACCTCCTCTCTTAGCCTTCACGAAAGTCCAGAAAATTTTAGGGTTGTTTTTTATTTCGTCTTCTGTAAGCTTAATATAATTTTTGTAACACTCATTTGACATGCGTTCGCAAGTCTTGCTAATACTCCCTAATTCAATACCATCAAGCGGGTTTTTGTATTTTTTATAACGAATCCTTATTTTGTTTTTGTAATTCAGCTGTTTAATTAAGTTGCGACTAAACCAGGGAGGATACTTATTATTTTTCGGTATATACTTTGGTATGAATTTGTTTATTACACCATTGAGAATATTATAAAAGGCCTGAACCATTCCATTCACATCACTACTAGCAGAAAACAAAA
Source organism: Miltochrista miniata (assembly GCA_933228765.1). NCBI lineage: Eukaryota > Metazoa > Arthropoda > Insecta > Lepidoptera > Erebidae > Miltochrista > Miltochrista miniata. Next base: position 10,990,990 of record OW121772.1, read on the forward strand.
CATCCCAGTTCACCTCTTTAAGATAATTATTTATTGAAACGTAGTCACCCCTACGGAAATTGGTTCTTTCAATTGCATTGTTAAACACTAATCCATTCTCTGTATGCAAGTTAATAGCAAAGTCTAAAGGAGGATGAAGGCGGTGGATTTTACTCAAGCAACTTAGACTAGAAGTGACTTCACATGACGGCATAGACGATATCACGAGATCAAGGATGCGGTTTTCGAAATTCCTGATAAAATTAAACTGTTTCAGTTTGTTAACCGTTATGAAATCAAGAAGCATTTCACTTGTGCCAGACAGACCTGGTTTTTTATGCAAGTGTGACGTAGGTTGCCAATCTATATCACGTCGATTGAAGTCACCGACTATACAGAATTCACAGTTTGTGATTTGTTCAAAAACAGAATTACAGTTATCCAAATAATCCTCCAATATGGACGGTCGTATGGGGGGAGGCAAGTACACAGCACAAAAAACTATTTTGCGAACCTTATTATTTCTCGACCCGGGTACATCAATAACAATCCAAATATCCTCATTCTCACTCTCCCAATTAACTATGCGCTTAGACCTAATGTTCTTCTTGACAGCAACCAAGACTCCCCCACCATCTTTTTTATTAGATTGTGTACTAGCCGTATCCCTATCCCTCCTGTATACAATGTAACGGTCGTCAAACAACTCACTAGTAAGTACTGAACTATTCAGCCAAGACTCAGTAATAATAATTATATCATAGTTGTTACAGCAAACATTACAATAAAAAGTATCAGTTTTTGTACGAATTTAAGTGAGGAATGGTCAGTATAGACCATGAATTTGAGTCCATTTTCTATGTAGGATCTCCAGTGTTCAATCGCAGTTAGAACAGCCAGTGCTTCCCGCTCCGTAGCACTATAATTACGTTCTTGTTCAGTGAGCGACTTACTCATATAAGCGATTACTTTTTCCTCCCCATTGATTAATTGTGTAAGTACGGCACCCAGTCCATAATCGCTGGCGTCAGTGTGGATCTCAAATGGCATATTATAATCAGGGCATGAAAGTATCGGAGCTGACGCTAGGTGAGATTTTAATCTCTTGAATGCTATTTCAGCTTCCTTGGACCACGAGAAGGGTGGGGCCTTTTTTCCTTGGGAAGTTAGCTTATTAAGTGGGTTGGCTAAATTGCTAAAGTTAGGAATGAATCTTCGGTACCAAGAAGCCGTGCCCAGAAATCTACGGACTTCTCTACGATTAGTGGGTGTGGGGTAGTTAGTGATAGCTTCTACCTTTTCAGGGTCAGCGCGGAGTCCCTTAACATCTACAATATAGCCTAGATATTTAAGTTGGTTTCGAAAGAATTGACTCTTTTCAAGGTTAATTGTTAGATTAGCCATCTTAATCTTATTAAGCACACGTGTTAAAAGTGATATATGGGATTCGTATGTCTCAGAGACAATGATAATGTCGTCGACGAAACAGAAAACTTTATGTTCGAACTCAGGGCCATAGAAAAGAGCGTCTACGAGTCTCTGTTGTGTAGCAGGGGCGTTAGTTAACCCAAATGCCATAGATTTGAACTGGAATGTTCCTCTGGTGGGGATATAGAAGGCGGTTTTACACTTCTTCTTTTTGTATCAATATCTGCCAAAAGCTTTTAGAGAGGTCTATACTACTCAAATATCTGGCATCTCTCAGATTGTCGAGTATTTCAGAGATGTATGGAAGGCTATAAGCATCCTTCCTTGTAATAGCATTAAGCTTTCTATTAACGAGTCAAAACCGTAGATCATCGTTCTTTTTAGGTGTGAGTAGCACAGGTGACGACCATGGGCTATAGCATGGTTCAACCACATCGTCCTTTAACATTTCATCCAACTGTTGAATTAGTATTCTCTGCTTTTTTGGTGACATTCGATAATAGCGTTGACGTATGGGGGCAGCATCCCCAGTGTCTATTTGGTGAGTTATGAGGGTTGTACGACCCAACCCACGTTTTTCATATGAGATATCACGAAATTCTAAAATAAGCTTATCAACCGTAGATCTCTGTACATCCGATAGGTGTTCATAGGGACACCGGACCGTCGATTGAAGCTAATGGTTTAAGAATTGTAGAATCATTGTCACTGAATATTATGTTATCTAAGTGTTTAGGGAAAAGGTCAAAGGTGCAATCATCCCATACTCCAATCGGGCCTATTTAGTTTTTTGATTGATCCTTATGGGTAGGGTTACAGTCGGGACAATCAGGATAGATTACGTCTTTTTTTCCACATCTAAAACAAATAGGAAATCGTTGCTGATTGCAGTTTGATAAAGCGTGTGTGTCGGATCTACATCTAGGGCAACATACCGGTCGCGATTGTGGAGTGGATATGGAGGCAACTTTATAGTAATTATTTTTGTTTGTATTAATAGGTTGGTATTTCCTTACTTCCCCTGTGTTATTTGTTGTGTAATTTTTGTACTTATTATAATTCCCCCCCTGGATCTCTGAGGAGCTCAGACGTCTATTAAGACAACCGCTATATTTGTTTAAATCAATAAAAATTAAAAATTAAAATTACAAAATTTCTACACAAAATTAGGAGTGCATAAAAAGTGTGGAAGTTGGCGCCGTATATGTACCTGGGACGCAACATTGGTTGTGAATTCGTACGTGTGTGATAAACAATTTACATCATCAACAAACAAAGGGACGCTTGTGTGAGTACTCACAACTTGTTTTCTTTACCTGAGGCGGTCAACTTATGTTGGACGGAAAGCGGTTTTGAACCAACTCATCGATTGCGACCAACATAAGTTGAGCCCCATTGATACGCCTGCAGTCAGTGCGGGATCGCTTTCATACATTTCTGGTTGCCTAGTACTAATACCTGCACGAAACCTAATAATCATGCCGCTAAAGAGAACTCCGCCACCACAATCGACTCGGGCGCCTCAGACTACTAGCGCAGACACCGTCATCGTACCAGATAGCGATACGACCGCCGAAACATTGCTTGATGCATCTCGGCAGGCGCTTCAACTTAGTATCTCTGAACCATCGATAAACTTAATAAATGACGCTTCAAATATAAATGTTTCTCCCGACATTACCTTTAGGAATGCCAAGCGTAAACGGCTGGAGACTGTAGATGCGGGGAACATGTCCACTTTTATGTTAGAAATAAAACAAATGTTTGCCGACTTTAGAGCGCAGCAAGATGAAAAATACGACAGATTGTTTATAGTTGTTAATGAAATTCGGGATTCTCTTGATTTCTTATCAAAACAACATGAAGACCTTAAGAAGCAGGTGGAGTTGCTGGAAGTGAAAGGTAAAGAAAATTTATCAAAAATCAAGGATCTTGAAAATAAATTGGAACAGATGGAGCAAAGTACTAGATCAACCTGTGTTGAAATCCGCAATATTCCTAGAAAGATTTCGGAAACTAAACCCTGTCTGTTAAAAACTGTCATCGAAACAGGCAGTATACTAAAACTTAACATACAACCGAGTGATGTGAGGGATGTGTTTCGTATTAACACAAGGAATACCACGGAAAAACCCATTATAGTGGATTTTACATCCGTTCTCCTGAGAGACGAATTTATAGCAAAGTCTCGACTTTTTAATAAACACGGTGGTAAATTGAGCACAGAACACTTGAAAATTAGCGGTCCTGTTAAGCGGATATACATATCTGAAAACCTGTCGGCAAAGAACAAACGGCTTTTCTTTTTGGCTAGAGACGCAGCTAAGGCAAACCAGTTCGAATTCTGCTGGGTCACTCATGGGAAGATATTTGTCCGCGAGAAGACTGGTGGCCCTTACCTCCAAATAAAAAATGAGGATGACCTTGCGAAGATCGCAAAGACCACGTGACTACCACAGGATTTCTCGCGTTCAATACTATTGCATTCATTTTTTGTATATTTTCTATTTTCTTTTAAGTTAAACTATGTAAGTGTCAACACTAGATCTCAATTAGCTTACATATTGATTGATTATCTTTGTGTCTTAAACTATATTATGTTAAACTTGTATCATCTCACACTCATCACAAAGTTGTCCCCTGATTTATGAATTGGATGAACTACAGCAGTCTTCAAAATATCCGGGAATACACCTTTCGAGAGACACAGATTAATTGTATATACAAGAACTGGTAGTAAAATGTATCTGGTAGCTTTCATAACAGCAGCAGTTATGCCGTCAAGTCCAGGTGAGCTCTGGTCTTTTAGGCTTAGGATTATAATCTCCAGCTCTCCATAGTCGACACCATAGATAGCCATAGAGGTAAGTGGGTTGTGCTTTTTGGCGCTTAGCACAGTTGAGCTGCCTCCGCCGTTGCATTGACTCAAGTAACTATTCGACTGGCTAATTTTACACGCCAGGTTCTTTCCTACATCAGCGAAGTAGTTATTAACTTTATTAACCGCAGCGTGAGGACTGTCGCCAGTTTTCAATAGTCCCAACGAAAGCGATGAGCTTATCCCCAAGTCAGCAACTCGTTTGATAATGCGCCACGTCTCTTTTGGGTTATTTTTGGCCGCCTGAAGCTTAGAACGCTCGTATTCTCGCCTGACATTTTTTAAGAGTTGGTTACAAAAGTTACGATAGCGGCGGAAAACCAGCTTGTACGAGTCATTATCAGGATGGTTTTTGTGCTTACTGTATAATTTATCCCGATGGCGTATACATCTCAGTAGGCCAGGAGTAACCCAGGGTTTAATTATATATGTCCTACTGCTGCATTTGATGGTTGAGTTTGCCTGGATTGTAGTGGATATAGTGGAGATCAATGATTCCATAGCTGCATTAGGGTCATGACTATTTAAGATGGCGGAAAAATCTGTGTTCCTCATAGTCTCGACAACAGCCTCAATATCAGTTCTGGACTTGTACACCTTAAGAGGAATACGTTTAACATTAATGTTACAAAACAACAGGACTGGATAGTGGTCCGAAATGGGCGAGTTCAGGACAAGTGAGGTAGCAGTTAATTGTGAGCGAAGTAGAACATGATCTATACATTTCCGCAACCTAGTTAGTAAAGTGTAGGCTGGTAGGAGACCATGGGAAGCTGTGAGGTTTAGGTATTCATCGGCATTCTCATCGGTGGTGTTTAGTGCAATGTCAATGTTTATGTCTCCTATTGTAGCAAGCGTTTTAAAGTGAGACAAGGTACTCAGTAGACTGTCAAGACTGAGAAAAAACCGAGTCAAGTCTTTGAATGATGGGGAGCGGTATATTGAGACAATAGCAGCCTTGTGAGGAAACTTAATTACAGGCACCTCTGCCGTGACACTAAAACAGTCTTTTATGTAGACCACCACGCCGTCATTTTGGTTTGAGAACCTTGATCGATGAGAAAGAAATCCTTGTAGAAAAGGGACGTTTGAACACTTACTCAGCCAGCATTCGGTGAGTATAATTATGTCAGGTGAATAAGAGAATCTAGAGAGTAGTGTAATTAAATTATTGAATTTACTATTTATGTTTTGTATGTTGGTGTGTAATATTTTAAGGTCATGTAAATTAGGATTTAAGTACCCGTCGCTAGCTTCTGGAGAGCAAGTGTGATTTAGAGAAGCAGTAACACGGTCAACCTCATGACTTAGAATATCTATGTCATGCATAGTGCTTCAAAAACAAAACAGGTGTACTAAATTTCAGGCTACTAGAATGTTCTAATATAATTTTCAAGTGGGTAGTGGTATTGCAATAGTGTGGTATCAGTCTCATAAGCGTGTAGGAAATGTAGTAGGCAGGAGTAAAGAAGTAAAGCAATGTTGAGTTATATGTATATAATGTGTAAGCTTAATTATCTTTTAGGAATCTGGTGAATAATAAGACTTCAATAACCAAATTGCGTTAGATAGAAGGCGTTTTTACACTTCTTCTTTTTGTATCAATATCTGCCAAAAGCTTTTAGAGAGGTCTATACTACTCAAATATCTGGCATCTCTCAGATTGTCGAGTATTTCAGAGATGTATGGAAGGCTATAAGCATCCTTCCTTGTAATAGCATTAAGCTTTCTATTAACGAGTCAAAACCGTAGATCATCGTTCTTTTTAGGTGTGAGTAGCACAGGTGACGACCATGGGCTATAGCATGGTTCAACCACATCGTCCTTTAACATTTCATCCAACTGTTGAATTAGTATTCTCTGCTTTTTTGGTGACATTCGATAATAGCGTTGACGTATGGGGGCAGCATCCCCAGTGTCTATTTGGTGAGTTATGAGGGTTGTACGACCCAACCCACGTTTTTCATATGAGATATCACGAAATTCTAAAATAAGCTTATCAACCGTAGATCTCTGTACATCCGATAGGTGTTCATAGGGACACCGGACCGTCGATTGAAGCTAATGGTTTAAGAATTGTAGAATCATTGTCACTGAATATTATGTTATCTAAGTGTTTAGGGAAAAGGTCAAAGGTGCAATCATCCCATACTCCAATCGGGCCTATTTAGTTTTTTGATTGATCCTTATCGGTAGGGTTACAGTCGGGACAATCAGGATAGATTACGTCTTTTTTTCCACATCTAAAACAAATAGGAAATCGTTGCTGATTGCAGTTTGATAAAGCGTGTGTGTCGGATCTACATCTAGGGCAACATACCGGTCGCGATTGTGGAGTGGATATGGAGGCAACTTTATAGTAATTATTTTTGTTTGTATTAATAGGTTGGTATTTCCTTACTTCCCCTGTGTTATTTGTTGTGTAATTTTTGTACTTATTATAATTCCCCCCCTGGATCTCTGAGGAGCTCAGACGTCTATTAAGACAACCGCCATATTTGTTTAAATCAATAAAAATTAAAAATTAAAATTACAAAATTTCTACACAAAATTAGGAGTGCATAAAAAGTGTGGAAGTTGGCGCCGTATATGTACCTGGGACGCAACATTGGTTGTGAATTCGTACGTGTGTGATAAACAATTTACATCATCAACAAACAAAGGGACGCTTGTGTGAGTACTCACAACTTGTTTTCTTTACCTGAGGCGGTCAACTTATGTTGGACGGAAAGCGGTTTTGAACCAACTCATCGATTGCGACCAACATAAGTTGAGCCCCATTGATACGCCTGCAGTCAGTGCGGGATCGCTTTCATACATTTCTGGTTGCCTAGTACTAATACCTGCACGAAACCTAATAATCATGCCGCTAAAGAGAACTCCGCCACCACAATCGACTCGGGCGCCTCAGACTACTAGCGCAGACACCGTCATCGTACCAGATAGCGATACGACCGCCGAAACATTGCTTGATGCATCTCGGCAGGCGCTTCAACTTAGTATCTCTGAACCATCGATAAACTTAATAAATGACGCTTCAAATATAAATGTTTCTCCCGACATTACCTTTAGGAATGCCAAGCGTAAACGGCTGGAGACTGTAGATGCGGGGAACATGGCCACTTTTATGTTAGAAATAAAACAAATGTTTGCCGACTTTAGAGCGCAGCAAGATGAAAAATACGACAGATTGTTTATAGTTGTTAATGAAATTCGGGATTCTCTTGATTTCTTATCAAAACAACATGAAGACCTTAAGAAGCAGGTGGAGTTGCTGGAAGTGAAAGGTAAAGAAAATTTATCAAAAATCAAGGATCTTGAAAATAAATTGGAACAGATGGAGCAAAGTACTAGATCAACCTGTGTTGAAATCCGCAATATTCCTAGAAAGATTTCGGAAACTAAACCCTGTCTGTTAAAAACTGTCATCGAAACAGGCAGTATACTAAAACTTAACATACAACCGAGTGATGTGAGGGATGTGTTTCGTATTAACACAAGGAATACCACGGAAAAACCCATTATAGTGGATTTTACATCCGTTCTCCTGAGAGACGAATTTATAGCAAAGTCTCGACTTTTTAATAAACACGGTGGTAAATTGAGCACAGAACACTTGAAAATTAGCGGTCCTGTTAAGCGGATATACATATCTGAAAACCTGTCGGCAAAGAATAAACGGCTTTTCTTTTTGGCTAGAGACGCAGCTAAGGCAAACCAGTTCGAATTCTGCTGGGTCACTCATGGGAAGATATTTGTCCGCGAGAAGACTGGTGGCCCTTACCTCCAAATAAAAAATGAGGATGACCTTGCGAAGATCGCAAAGACCACGTGACTACCACAGGATTTCTCGCGTTCAATACTATTGCATTCATTTTTTGTATATTTTCTATTTTCTTTTAAGTTAAACTATGTAAGTGTCAACACTAGATCTCAATTAGCTTACATATTGATTGATTATCTTTGTGTCTTAAACTATATTATGTTAAACTTGTATCATCTCACACTCATCACAAAGTTGTCCCCTGATTTATGAATTGGATGAACAACAGCAGTCTTCAAAATATCCGGGAATACACCTTTCGAGAGACACAGATTAATTGTATATACAAGAACTGGTAGTAAAATGTGTCTGGTAGTTTTCATAACAGCAGCAGTTATGCCGTCAAGTCCAGGTGAGCTCTGGTCTTTTAGGCTTAGGATTATAATCTCCAGCTCTCCATAGTCGACACCATAGATAGCCATAGAGGTAAGTGGGTTGTGCTTTTTGGCGCTTAGCACAGTTGAGCTGCCTCCGCCGTTGCATTGACTCAAGTAACTATTCGACTGGCTAATTTTACACGCCAGGTTCTTTCCTACATCAGCGAAGTAGTTATTAACTTTATTAACCGCAGCGTGAGGACTGTCGCCAGTTTTCAATAGTCCCAACGAAAGCGATGAGCTTATCCCCAAGTCAGCAACTCGTTTGATAATGCGCCACGTCTCTTTTGGGTTATTTTTGGACGCCTGAAGCTTAGAACGCTCGTATTCTCGCCTGACATTTTTAAGAGTTGGTTACAAAAGTTACGATAGCGGCGGAAAACCAGCTTGTACGAGTCATTATCAGGATGGTTTTTGTGCTTACTGTATAATTTATCCCGATGGCGTATACATCTCAGTAGGCCAGGAGTAACCCAGGGTTTAATTATATATGTCCTACTGCTGCATTTGATGGTTGAGTTTGCCTGGATTGTAGTGGATATAGTGGAGATCAATGATTCCATAGCTGCATTAGGGTCATGACTATTTAAGATGGCGGAAAAATCTGTGTTCCTCATAGTCTCGACAACAGCCTCAATATCAGTTCTGGACTTGTACACCTTAACCGTTGAATGCCGCATGAAACCCGAGTTGCCAATCTCCCGAACAGTCGATTGCTTTGGCAACCATGGCGGCCAACTTTTTTCGTTTGGTTCTCCTCGCACATTTTTCGATATCTATGGCTGTATGGTCGCGGGTCTAAGTCTTTCTGTATAAATTAATGTGTAGAATTGGTTATGGTACTGAATGAGATAGCTTGCCGAGTGAATGTAATGAAAAAAAAAGTCGAAATCACGGTTTGATCGCTGTCATTATTTATTGTTTGTTTGGTGCCATTCCTAGAAAGTATTAATACGATTAATTTTTGAATATTTTCGTTTATTCTGTTTCAAATATTGTTGTTTTGCATTTAAAAGTATCCTGTCATGTCGTTTAACAACTGTGATAAATATTTTCAGTGTAATTCGAAGTTAAATTTGTAAAATTTGATAAACTAACACGCGAAGGTCACCATTATTTTTTGTTGTTGTTTTTGTTGTGCAGTGCTCGTATTTAACCGATATTTGTTGAGATTTTCTCAATAGAAACTATAATCTTTTGTCAAAATACCATTTAACATTTAACATATGAATAATTTATGTGAAAATCAATAATAAAAATGGAGGGGTTTTTTTTTTAATAATTTAAGATTACATAGCCTCGATATCCCCAAAATAAACAAAAAAATAAACAAATAAATAGGCAGTAATATTTTATTTTATTTTCGGAGATTTTATATCTACAGATTATTATTTTTTTGGTGAAAGTGAATTGTTGATGTGTATATTTTGTAAATTAAATAATTTATGTCAGAAAACTGCTTTTTATTTTGAATTACATGGTAAAATCTGAGAGTACTCCTTCATTTTCCCCATCCTAATTTTCGGCCAAATATCATAAATCCATTACACATGGGGTGTTCTCGGATTTAGTGTAGTTATTTTCGTCAGTTATCCAGCATGAGGAAACAGTAAGTATTTATGTAGTACGACTCCTGTAAAAGAAATAAGGATATATTGTGTGACGTCCGGCGTGCAGCCGCCGTTCCCGCCGGTGGCGTGGGCACCGCCTATGGATACGCCGGCGTGACCACGCCACCGGCGGGATTGAGCGGTTAAGAGGAATACGTTTAACATTAATGTTACAAAACAACAGGACTGGATAGTGGTCCGAAATGGGCGAGTTCAGGACAAGTGAGGTAGCAGTTAATTGTGAGCGAAGTAGAACATGATCTATACATTTCCGCAACCTAGTTAGTAAAGTGTAGGCTGGTAGGAGACCATGGGAAGCTGTGAGGTTTAGGTATTCATCGGCATTCTCATCGGTGGTGTTTAGTGCAATGTCAATGTTTATGTCTCCTATTGTAGCAAGCGTTTTAAAGTGAGACAAGGTACTCAGTAGACTGTCAAGACTGAGAAAAAACCGAGTCAAGTCTTTGAATGATGGGGAGCGGTATATTGAGACAATAGCAGCCTTGTGAGGAAACTTAATTACGACACAGCTTGCCTCATCAAACTCAGGCACCTCTACCGTGACACTAAAACAGTCTTTTATGTAGACCACCACGCCGTCATTTTGGTTTGAGAACCTTGATCGATGAGAAAGAAATCCTTGTAGAAAAGGGACGTTTGAACACTTACTCAGCCAGCATTCGGTGAGTATAATTATGTCAGGTGAATAAGAGAATCTAGAGAGTAGTGTAATTAAATTATTGAATTTACTATTTATGTTTTGTATGTTGGTGTGTAATATTTTAAGGTCATGTAAATTAGGATTTAAGTACCCGTCGCTAGCTTCTGGAGAGCAAGTGTGATTTAGAGAAGCAGTAACACGGTCAACCTCATGACTTAGAATATCTATGTCATGCATAGTGCTTCAAAAACAAAACAGGTGTACTAAATTTCAGGCTACTAGAATGTTCTAATATAATTTTCAAGTGGGTAGTGGTATTGCAATAGTGTGGTATCAGTTTCATAAGCGTGTAGGAAATGTAGTAGGCAGGAGTAAAGAAGTAAAGCAATGTTGAGTTATATGTATATAATGTGTAAGCTTAATTATCTTTTAGGAATCTGGTGAATAATAAGACTTCAATAACCAAATTGCGTTGCTCTGTAAGGAGAAACAACATTTTATTATTACCTACATAAACTAGTAATAACACCTTTTCACAACATTCTTAACATTAAATAACAATAGCCTTACCTGTAAGGAGAAACAACATTAAGAGCTATTGTTTCACAAATATTATTCACCCAATCTATACTTATAATAAATCTAAAATACTTAAATCAATGCAATTACAAATTCTTTTAAGTTTTACAATGTACCCAGTAATGTCTAGATCTGTCAATGTGACATATAGAGGTAAGAGACCACAGAGTAAAAAGGTCCACACAAACAGATAAATAAACTAAACTAAATGTCTACACTTAGTTTACATCTCCCCCCCCCCCCTATTTTTTCTAAAAACAGAGTTTTACTGTTCTACTCTAATACTGGAATAAGTTTTGTAATATGAAAGAGATTCGACTCTGGCTTTTTGTGACCCGTGTTCACTCTGTAAATTTTTTTTTTTTTTTGTTGACGCGGGGAACGCATTTACGCGCCTTCATCCCAACTGCGGGGGCAGCTGGGATGGTGTGTGGGACTCCCGGCCCGGTCCGGAATGGACCGTCCTACCCACTAAACCCCGCGGTGTTCCTCCTCACCCTATAGCCGGGCCGAGGGATATAAAAAGATTATTCACGTCGACCCGGCTAGGGGCGCCCCGTGAATTCGGGGCTCTCCTCGGGGGAGCCAGATGGGCGACTCCCCAAAGCTCTGTAAGGAGCTTGAAACCACGCCTGCTCCGCTCTCGATTGCCCCTCTGCAATAGAGGAGACAGAGAGCGGCTGGCGCAGGCGTGCGCTAATGGGCACCCCCGGAACACAAGGAAGGTGCTCACCGCCGTGTGACCGTTGGCGGGCGGGGTCCCCCGACCTTACGCCCACGGTCAATAAATATTCGGGGGCGTGCGCAAGCTTCTTGCGACGGCGCCCCGAACTGCACGGCGGAGTGGGACCAATTGTAGAGTTGCTCCCACTCCCCCACGCAGTGCGCCTCCCGCTTTGCCGCCATCGAAGCGATGGCGACTCAGCACGCCTGACTACCGACCATGGCTTGCACCATGACCAGCAGTGACAGGCCCCTACTGTGCTGTACGGAGCGGCCGCACCGACGGAACGGCCGCACAGACGGAGCCACCGTACATGCGGCAGCCCCCACACACGCAGCAGTCTCTGGCAAACTGCCGCGCTACGAAACTGCCGCACAGGTGGACTGCCGTACAGGCGGAACAGCCGCACAAGCGGCCGCTGCCGCACAGCAAACTTGCTCCAACCGGCCGCAGCCGGGAGCAAACCTCACTACAACGCGGGCCTTAAAGGCCCGCCATACCACGACCCCCCCGTGCAATGGGGTCAACTCCGTCAAAAGACGGCTGTTTAACGTTCCCAATGCTTCTACCCGCTGGAAGGCCGGGAGCATTGGGGCGTCCGCCACGGTGTGTTGCGATGCAGATGCAACGCAACACCGCGGGCCTAGCAGGCCCACCGAACTGCGACCCCCTCGCCATGGGGTCAGCTTGCCGGGATATCAGTACATCGACTAATGGGGGCAGCACGCCGCACCCAATAGCCGATGTTCCAGGGTGCACCGTCTTAGTCCAGTTGCCACTCCCCCCGGGCATATAGCCCGCAGGGATAGGAAACCGGTCCAAGCTCACTAGGAGGTTCCCCGACCTAGCACCCCTCACTCTGTAAATTGAGTTAGATACTTTTTCAACAATTAGATATGGCCCAATTTTCAATTCATCTAGTTCTCCGACTTTAAGTTCATAATATTTCCTGTTTTTATCAAATCTTTGTTTATTACAATTGTGTGATTTCACACTATTTTCCAAGGCAATTTCTCGGTCTCGCATCAGATGATTATGTGTAATATTTTGTTTCAGTTCATTTGGTAGAATGTCAACATTTTTTCCCTCCAATAAATATTTTGGAGAGAACCCTGTAACACTATGATCAGTTTCGTTATATTTTTCTGTACATTCATGAGCAATAGTTGTCCAAGCAATTTTGTCCTTTGTTTCATTAATTTTGCAACGAATTTTATTAACTAACGTTTGGTTTAACCTTTCATTCAATCCATTTGAAAATGGCGCATTTACAGCAGTGAAAACTATACGTATATCTTCTTTTTCCAAAAAAAATTTGAAATCTTTTGAATTTATGCCGGGATATTGATCTGATAGAATTAAGTCAATTTTATAATCTTGTGTTACTTTTTTGACAAGTTTTATAAAGTCATTCGCACTCTGGGTTTTGGATGTCAAAATATAGGCGTAACGGGTGAAATGATCAACCAAAAGATGCAAATATGTTTTGGTTGATCGAGCACCACCAAATCCCCCTATGGTGTCAATTGACACTATTTCAAATGGATAGGTAGCGGGACCCAAGTGAGACATTAGTCCAAACTTATATTTTTCTCTAGATTTATTTTTTATACAAACATCACAGTTTTCGCATATTTTTTTTATATTGTCCAATAGATTCTTAGCTTGATAAAAGGGTTTAATCTTATTTTCCATTTGTTGTCTTCCTATGTGACAGTAATAATGATGTACATGTATTATAATATTTTTACTAAACTCCTCACTTAGTACAATCTTCAAATTTTTACCAATTTTTTTATAATATAAATTATGTTTGAAAATAAGTTTGTTTATATTTTGTTTTATATTTTCATTTTTGTATTGATCATTTTGTATGTCTTCTAATTTAACAAAATTAACTACTTTTAAACTGCTATCTTGATTTTCGTATGCTTCCAACACAGGGTTTCTGCTTAGAGTATCGGCCTCTATATTATATTTGCCTGGAGAATATATTATTTTGAAATTGAACTGCGACAAATAATATGTTAAATCTCCTAATTCTTCGTCTGTTCTGGATTTAATATTCAATTTTTCCAAAGGTTTGTGATCTGAAAAGACTGTGAATGTTTTTCCTATAAGCCAGTGTTGCCAATATTTTACCGCCTCTTTTATTGCCAAACACTCAAGATAAATAGCTTTTTTCTTTTTTTGGGATTCGTTTAATTTTTTTGAAAAATATGCACAAGGCTTTTCATCACCATTGGGTTGAATTTGTTTTAAAATAGCACCTATACCCTGTATGCTAGCATCTGTATAAATGCGTATATGCAAGTCAGGATCAAATATAGCTAGAATAGGTTTTGAGCAGAGCAGTTTTTTTATAGTATCAAAGGATTCTTGACATTTATTGGACCAAACGAATTTTTCTCCTTTTCTTAATAAATTATGTAAAGGGTCCAGTATAATTGAAATATTTGGCACATATTTACCATAAAAGTTAATTTTTCCTAAAAATTGCCGTATGTTTTTTTGTGTTTTTGGAATTGGAAAATCTTTTATGGCAATTAAATTATCTTTTAAAGGAGTGACAGTATTGTTTTTTATTATGTGACCTAGATATTTTACCGAGTCCTGTGCAAAGTTACATTTTGTGAATTTTAATTTAAATCCTTCTTCTAAAATTGCCTCCAATAACAAAGATATATGTTCAATGTGGTTTTCAAAAGTTTCAGAAAATACCAAAATATCATCAATGTAATTAACAGTAAAATCGGACAGTTTATACTTTCTTATAACGCTACTTAAAATTCTTTGAAAAATGGCGGGAGATGTTTTTAGACCAAAAGGTAAACAAGTCCATTGAAAGTGTGAATTTTGAGTAACAAATGCAGTTTTGTATCTATCTTCAATTTTAAGTGGTATAGACCAGAATGCAGAATTTACATCGAATGTTGAAAAATATTTACAATTTCTCGTTTTAACCATTAGATCCTCGATTAAAGGAAATGGTTGTGATTGGGGGACTACAATTTTATTTAATTCTCGAAAATCTATACATAGTCTTGATCTCCTTCCTTCTTCTTTTTTAAATGCTAGTGTTACCGGAGCGGCAAAAGGACTATATGACTCTTCAATCAATTTATTTTGGAGCAGTCTTGATATTTGATGTTCAATTTCTTTCATGTCCTCAATAGAGCACCTGTATGGTATTTTACTACAGTATCTACCTATTAACAAATCAATATGGGCTTCATAACCCTTTACCGTACCTATATCGTATTTGTCTTTAGCGAAGACTGAACTATATTTACATATCAATTTATCAATAGCAGCTTTCTGTTTTTTTCCTAAATCATTTATTGAAATATCAAAGTTATCAACAACAATATTTTCATTAAAGTTTATTTTATATTCACTAATGCTGGATTCTCTTTTATGGTTATTTGTACTATTCACATCTTTTTTTTCATAATCTATACCTTGACTGTCCTCTATGCCACTACCTGACTCGCCAGGAAGTTTTTTTTCATTTTTTTTGCATTCTATAATATTTCTCATAATGACATTTTGAGTGATATTTAAACTCTCATTTTGAGCTAAATTAAATTTTTGTATACAGTCTAACCCAACAAGGAAATCATAGTCGAAGTTGTCTTCATTTATAACAAAAACATTAACATATTTTTCAATTTCAAAAATTTTAATTTTTAAAGTTACCATTCCTATTGATTTTTTTACGCCATTAATTGTTTTTAAACTAGCAATTTTATCATGAGCAGGTATTTTTTTTAAACATAATAACCTTGAATTTATTAAAGACACATTAGATCCTGAATCATAGATTCCTGATGTTTCCAAAGTAACATTTATTAGTAATTTAATTTTTATTAATGGCGGCACAATTAGTTTTTTGGATCGATTTCATTTAATTCTATTTCCAATTCAGAATTGTTAACACTCTTTAATTGATCTTTTTTTGTATCTCATTATTTTTAGTTTTAAACCAACATTGAGATTCCACATGGTAACGTTTACCTTTATTCTCTTTTTCACAAATTTTACACGGACTAATCAACGGCTTCACATTTTTTTCTTTCATTTTATTTTCTGAAGGGCCTAGCTTTTTATCAAATGATTTTTTGTTTACCATATGTTCTAAACATCTTAAATTATTAAATAAGTCTTCAGTTTCTTTTAAACTTTTCCTATCAATTTTATCTGCAATAAAATTTGGTAATCCGATGGCAATCAAATCAATTACAGTTAGTTTATCTAAGGACTTATTTATTTCTAATAGAAGTCTCTCTTTCTTTAACGCATACTCCAGTAATGAGCCCTGTCTGTATTTAAATAACATTGCATACCTGATCGGCGACCAACCCTTATCTGCATAAGTTTCACAAAAGTTTTTTTTCCACATTTCCCATTCTGAATTTATTGTATGCTTGATAAGCATGGAACTATACCAGTCTAGACAAGAGTTTTCTATAAATAACCTAAAAATTTCAATTTTTTTCACATCTTCTTCTATTCCTATACGGACACATTCCGCTTCAAAGGTGGTCATCCACTGGGACACATTAGTGATCTTGCTATTGAATTTTTCTATAACGAATTTTTCTACCACTTTCCTTGTATTAAAAGATTTAGATGAATCTTTCTTCATCTCCGTGAAACTTTCAATGAGTTTCGCAAAAGAAAGCTCTGAAATTCCTGTAGTAGAAGTTTGTGGCTTTGTTTGTTCCTCCAATAGATATCCCATAAATTGTCTATTGCCATCTTCATCACAATAAACAGCCTTTAACTCAGGAGTCATGGATACCCACACCTGTCGTTTTTCATGTCATTTTTGTAATGTACCCTTTACTTTTTGAAAGATTTCGGTTTGCACTATTCCAACATGTAATTTTGCAGGTTGTAATTTATCTGGGATCATAAAGGTCCGGCCATCTAAATCCGTGATTGTCGTTACACAAATAACATTGGTTTTCACATCTTCACTAGCTTTGACCATGAATTCGAATCTTAATTTTTCCATTATTTTTGGTTTTTAGCTGTATTAATGTTGTTTTATAATGTGTAAGCTTAATTATCTTTTAGGAATCTGGTGAATAATAAGACTTCAATAACCAAATTGCGTTGCTCTGTAAGGAGAAACAACATTTTATTATTACCTACATACACTAGTAATAACACCTTTTCACAACATTCTTAACATTAAATAACAATAGCCTTACCTGTAAGGAGAAACAACATTAAGAGCTATTGTTTCACAAATATTATTCACCCAATCTATACTTATAATAAATCTAAAATACTTAAATCAATGCAATTACAAATTCTTTTAAGTTTTACAATGTACCCAGTAATGTCTAGATCTGTCAATGTGACATATAGAGGTAAGAGACCACAGAGTAAAAAGGTCCACACAAACAGATAAATAAACTAAACTAAATGTCTACACTTAGTATAACTCAACATTGCTTTACTTCTTTACTCCTGCCTACTACATTTCCTACACGCTTATGAGACTGATACCACACTATTGCAATACCACTACCCACTTGAAAATTATATTAGAACATTCTAGTAGCCTGAAATTTAGTACACCTGTTTTGTTTTTGAAGCACTATGCATGACATAGATATTCTAAGTCATGAGGTTGACCGTGTTACTGCTTCTCTAAATCACACTTGCTCTCCAGAAGCTAGCGACGGGTACTTAAATCCTAATTTACATGACCTTAAAATATTACACACCAACATACAAAACATAAATAGTAAATTCAATAATTTAATTACACTACTCTCTAGATTCTCTTATTCACCTGACATAATTATACTCACCGAATGCTGGCTGAGTAAGTGTTCAAACGTCCCTTTTCTACAAGGATTTCTTTCTCATCGATCAAGGTTCTCAAACCAAAATGACGGCGTGGTGGTCTACATAAAAGACTGTTTTAGTGTCACGGTAGAGGTGCCTGAGTTTGATGAGGCAAGCTGTGTCGTAATTAAGTTTCCTCACAAGGCTGCTATTGTCTCAATAAACCGCTCCCCATCATTCAAAGACTTGACTCGGTTTTTTCTCAGTCTTGACAGTCTACTGAGTACCTTGTCTCACTTTAAAACGCTTGCTACAATAGGAGACATAAACATTGACATTGCACTAAACACCACCGATGAGAATGCCGATGAATACCTAAACCTCACAGCTTCCCATGGTCTCCTACCAGCCTACACTTTACTAACTAGGTTGCGGAAATGTATAGATCATGTTCTACTTCGCTCACAATTAACTGCTACCTCACTTGTCCTGAACTCGCCCATTTCGGACCACTATCCAGTCCTGTTGTTTTGTAACATTAATGTTAAACGTATTCCTCTTAAGGTGTACAAGTCCAGAACTGATATTGAGGCTGTTGTCGAGACGATGAGGAACACAGATTTTTCCGCCATCTTAAATAGTCATGACCCTAATGCAGCTATGGAATCATTGATCTCCACTATATCCACTACAATCCAGGCAAACTCAACCATCAAATGCAGCAGTAGGACATATATAATTAAACCCTGGGTTACTCCTGGCCTACTGAGATGTATACGCCATCGGGATAAATTATACAGTAAGCACAAAAACCATCCTGATAATGACTCGTACAAGCTGGTTTTCCGCCGCTATCGTAACTTTTGTAACCAACTCTTAAAAAATGTCAGGCGAGAATACGAGCGTTCTAAGCTTCAGGCGGCCAAAAATAACCCAAAAGAGACGTGGCGCATTATCAAACGAGTTGCTGACTTGGGGATAAGCTCATCGCTTTCGTTGGGACTATTGAAAACTGGCGACAGTCCTCACGCTGCGGTTAATAAAGTTAATAACTACTTCGCTGATGTAGGAAAGAACCTGGCGTGTAAAATTAGCCAGTCGAATAGTTACTTGAGTCAATGCAACGGCGGAGGCAGCTCAACTGTGCTAAGCGCCAAAAAGCACAACCCACTTACCTCTATGGCTATCTATGGTGTCGACTATGGAGAGCTGGAGATTATAATCCTAAGCCTAAAAGACCGGAGCTCACCTGGACTTGACGGCATAACTGCTGCTGTTATGAAAGCTACCAGACACATTTTACTACCAGTTCTTGTATATACAATTAATCTGTGTCTCTCGAAAGGTGTATTCCCGGATATTTTGAAGACTGCTGTAGTTCATCCAATTCATAAATCAGGGGACAAGGACTGTGTGTCGAATTATAGGCCTATTTCTTTGCTATCGACCATGTCCAAAATTTTTTGAAAAAGTATTAATCGCGAGACTAACTAAATATCTCACAAAAAACAACATTTTAGCGAGCAACCAATTTGGCTTCCGGAAAGGTGTATCCACTGAGGATGCAGTGTTAGAGCTCACAGACACCATTATTGATAAATTTAAAAGAAGGCGTAAAACGATTGGTATCTTCTTGGATCTCTCCAAGGCCTTCGACACCGTTTCTGTCCCCACACTGTTAACAAAACTGGAGAACATTGGCGTACGTGGTGTGGCTCACGACAT
The DNA here is from genome assembly GCA_933228765.1 of Miltochrista miniata. Classification (NCBI taxonomy): domain Eukaryota; kingdom Metazoa; phylum Arthropoda; class Insecta; order Lepidoptera; family Erebidae; genus Miltochrista; species Miltochrista miniata. Next base: position 11,010,579 of record OW121772.1, read on the forward strand.
ATTCAGATGCTATCTGACAGGTCGCAAGCAGCACACAAAAGTTGACAAATATATTAGTGACGAGCAACCACTGAGTTTTGGCGTTCCACAAGGAAGCGTTTTGGGACCGACCCTCTTTCTCATCTATGTCAATGAGATGTGCCAGTTGCAGTTATCAAATTGCAAGATAATTTCGTACGCCGATGACACGGCGTTGGTGATTGATGGTTCGGACTGGGATGAAGCACGTAGGAGTGCTGAACTGTGCTTACGTACAGTAATGCAGTGGTTGGTCTTAAATCTTCTGACGCTGAATGTTAATAAAACAAAATTTGTCACCTTCTCTACCAATTCAATAGGTCAGCCCTTAGCGCCTCTTTTAATACGAGCTCACACATGCTTTAATTCCGGCATTGACTTATGTGACTGTCCGATGATTGAAGGTACCGAGGTAATAAGGTACTTGGGTGTACTAGTGGATCTGCATCTTAAATGGAAACAGCAAATTGATGCCACAGTAGCAAGGCTGCGAAAACTTATGTATGTGTTTAAAAAACTCAGAGACGTGTTGGACTTTGATAGTTTAAAGATTGTTTACTTTGCGCTGGCACAATCAGTAGTTTCATATTGCTTACTAGTCTGGGGATGCGCTGATAAAACATCCCTCTTACGAGCGGAAAGGGGACAGCGTGCCGTACTTAAGGTGCTTGCCAGAAAACGCATTCGGTTCCCAACGTCAATGCTTTACAATCTATGTCAAGTGCTAACAGTTAGACAGCTTTTTATCTCCCAGGCGGTTCTCCGCAGGCACTCCAGTCTGGTATACAACCCGGAAATATACAGCACAAAACGTCGCTTTGACAGAGTATGTACTATCAGATCTCGAAGAACGGTAGCCGCATCTCGTCACTATAAACATATAAGCTCTAAATTATACAACAAAATTAATCGTATTTTAAACATTTACCCCATGACCAGGCATATGTTAAAGAGGAATCTAAATATTTGGCTAAAGACAATAAATTATGAGGAGACTGAGAATTTAGTGGCAAATTAGTTAATTCCATCGCCCTTTCCAGACACACACGCGCAGACTTACTCACACACACACGCACACGCACACGCGCACACACACACACACACACACACACACACACACACACACACACACACACACACACACACACACACACACACACACACACACACACACACACACACACACACACATACACACACACAAACCCGTAATGCACACGTTCACCCTATGTAGTTTTACTTTTCACTTTTTTCTTATTTATGGTTATAATTAAGTAAGTATAAGTACGTCTGGAACGAAACTTCCCTCCTTATTGGGAGAAAGGCGTTGATGGCTGCGCCACAGTGTATACTATTGCAGCTGTCATCGTTCCAATCTAGTATTAAGTTTTCAAATTGTTTTTATGTTCCAAATAAAATAAATAAATAAAATAAAATTATTGTAGGTGCCTTTGTAGCTTTGTTGATATATATGATGAACTAATGTTTCCGTTCTACGAAATAAATGTTTATCGAATCTATTATATTATAGTCTCTCCAGTACCACCCCGAAGTTCCACCTCATATTCAAGCTCAGATTTTTGCAATGAAAGGTAATTTATAGTAAACGCCATATTGTGCAACCAAAGTTTGGGCGTGTGTTGCAACTCTATAATTATCAGCGAAATACAAAAATAAACGGTTATTAAAATTTCCTAATTATATTGATAGTGGTTAATAAGGTAGTTATTAACTACACACAAGTAAATAAAATATTTGAGATTAAATAAAACCTACCTACCTACTTTTTAATAAGTCGGTTAAAATATGCAGAATTACAGTAATAAGTAAATAACGTCTGTAGTCAGACAAAATTTATAAAATATGATAGCTAGCAATTAATGAATTTGTGATAAAACACAAAAAAAAGTTTTTTAAAAATCTACCACTTAAAAAGAATACTCACTTACTTTTCTCTAAGTTGGTTAAAAATGCAGTAAGTGGTAGAAAGTAATTAATGGCGGTACACAGCATAATTTAGAAAAAATGTTGCAGTTTATCAGGTTGAAAGTAGTATAAAAATAAATAAAAAACAAAAAATTTAAAATCAAAATAGTGACCGCCCATTCACGCAGCACTTTCATACGTCTCTTTCGCGACGCTGGATGCACGGGAACGCCAGTAATCTAGGTAGATAGACTAATGACTTCGCACTATCCCGTGGGCGGTTAGCTGTCTATCCCACTAGGGTCTAGCTTCCAGTAGGGTCTCTTGAACCTAGATTCACCCTACCGCCTAGTACAACACTTCTTATAGCTAAACAGAACTACCTACAGTAGGCAAGGTAGTTATACAAAAAAAAACAACTAAATCTAAGCGTTTTATGCCAACACCAAGGAACCCAACTACGTTACGCCCACGTTGGGCGCCAATGTAACCTTAGGGGTTAGGAGAGAGAGAGGAAGAAAACAATTAGATAGTATACAAAATTTATTTTAAAAGTAGGGGTATGTAGGTGAAGGTTCTCTTGGGGGGGTTCGGTATGCTCGTAACCGTAGGTTGCAATTACACTTAGAAATAAGAATGCCACTGTCCTGCGTTAGTCCCCGGATAGGATCGGAGCAGCGGCCGTGCAGCAGCAGTAGGCAGGGCTCTGGCCGTGCAGGTAGGTGCAGCGGCAATGCGACCGACGTCACGTAGATGATGTGAAGGAGTAGATGAAGGCGACGAGTGAAAGGTGAACGTGAACCCCAATAAACTCGGGGTACACTCACTGAATTTAATTTTACGAAATAATTCTTTAACCAAACTATTATAAAGGAATTATTTATGCAGATTTTTCTACGCAGAATTAATTTAACGGAGCTAATGAGCTTCTCGGCGTGATACGTGTATGCGTTAGGACGATCTCAAGTGCTGTGGCCCGGCTGAGTCTGGAACGATCTCCGCGCGCGCGCCCGCTGTAGTAACTGGTTAGGTATATGTAGATATAGGTATCTAAGCTAATGAACAATAGCAATGCTATACTACTCGTTTGCGCGAGGTTTGCTTCCGAATTAATTTATTTAGTTTAAATTTAGATAGAAATATAATTTTGTAACTGAAATATTAAGTAGTTTTAGCATAGTATTGGTGTAGCCAAACTATGGTATATTAGGAAGTGTAACGAACCGTTACAACCTTGGGCAGGTTATCTTGGGCTTGGAAAAGGAAATCGCCAGAAGCTTGTCCAGGTCAAACCAGAGCGTTCAGTAAACTGCGTCTATACGGCAATGTCTGAAGACACAAGTCTTCAACTAGTATATGGGATCGGAAACTCGGAACCGGGGACTTGCAATCTGGATCACAGAACTCGGAACCCGGAACCTAGAACGTGAAACCCGGAACTCAGCACCCGGTTCGCGTGTCAGGACCAAAGTGTGATAAAAACCACTGTATCACGACGAGATCAGTTACATAGGTCAGAACTATATTAACACACCTTCCAAAACATAATAAACAATAGTGGGGGGAAGGGGGAATGACTCTCCACCTCCCCCTTTCTTAACAAATAAAATTAGTACGTAACCTTCTTTGTGAGGTCATTTCATTTCATTTCAGCACATTCTTGCAAACTTATTTAGTTTTAATTTTTTACCAGAACTAAGTAGCTTGGTCAGGGCCTGATTTACCCATAAGCTAACTAAGCTGAAGCTTAGGGCGCCAGGATCAAGGGGGCGCATGGCATTGGGCTCGGCGCAGGGCTGTGACTTACGGTGCTCCCAAAAAGGAGCACACAAACCATCTAGCAATTTTTAACAGATTGTAACAACTCCTAACAACATATTTAAAATTGTTATTTAACATTTTGTAACACCAAAGCACATAATAATATTTGGTAATTTAGTGAAAATACAAATACGTGCGTTAAAATTAAATTCCTGCGCCCATCTCCTTGGCAGCGTGGTAGTAAATACGACAGCTCCACCCGTGTCGCGTTCAGGGCACCCAGGAACCAAAGTGAATGGGTGTCCAGCTTTTTGGCCGGTAGAAGCATCAGGGCCGTCATTGACGGCAGCTGTTCTAAATTCACAATTTCAGGGCACAACTCTCTCCATCTCTGACAGTATATGTATCCTTGGTGTTGACATCTCCAATGACTTTCAGTTCCGAAGTGATTTGGAGAAATAAGGCCAAGCTGGCGTCCAAGCCGCTCGGTGTGCTCAACAGCGCGCAGCGGTACTTTACTGCGGCGCAAACAGTGCTTAAAAAATAAATAAAAATAAATAAATGTTTATTGCAAAACTTCAGTACAGCTCCTTACCCATAAACATTGCACCCACAAAATGCAATTGACAGACCTTACGATTACTACAAACAATATAATACGACAAAAACGCGAAAGAATTTAAAAACAATAAGCAGTGGACCCGGCTTTATGGGCTCCCGACACGACCATGCCCTGCAACCGTCAATCACGTCAAACATGAATGGAAGTTGCTTCAGTGTGCTTGATTTATTTGCATGTCTATGTGCATCGACGTATATGCACACATGATACTTTACGCGACCGACAATCCGCCAATTGACCGTGTCGGGACCCCTTTACAGTCGCTGCAAATAACCTACTAAAGTCGAATTTCTAACCAGACAAAGCCAGGCGACAGCAGCCAATGTCACCCCGTCACACAAATTATGAAACATGTTATGAAGAAGCGACACCATCCGCCGCCACCCGACCCCGCCCAATCAAAAACCCGACCCCATATTTTGGTTTCCGGACATGGTCAACAATATTGTGTCAATTCTGAAATAATTAATGAAAATAGTTTCCGTCGTCCGTAGCACACATTTATTGACGTCAAGTTATTGATGGTTATTTGACCGTGTCCGGAGCCCACACAAATTATTATATATGTTTCTCAACGCATACTCTATGGCGCCCGTTCTATTCACTCTGAGTTGACCGACCTTTTGACGTGGCACCATGTGCAGTCAAAAGCATTTAGGGGTTATAAAATATAACTAAGAAACAAATTTACTGTTCGCTGAGCTTGCAATGGGCCGACATTCAGCAAAACTATGATAGCGATGTCATTGCATATCACAGTAACTGATTTTCAATGTCCGCCTCAAGAGGACACACCCAACGACGCGAGACAGCATGTAAGTCACTCATAAATTATATTTGACAGTAAAAACAATTTTATGTATGTTTGAATCAGTCGTCTAGATCCCATGGCCATGGCACACGCCTGACTTGGGCCAGATGATGCTGTGCGTGAATGTCCACTAATATCATTATTACCATTATTACACTACCAGATATTCGTCAACTAGATATTGATCACGCTCTCAATATTGCCAAATTAACCGAAACAAATTTACGCTCAGGTCAAGAGTCACGCTCATTCCGGGACCCATACATCACAATGTACCTACCTACAACATAAAAAACAAAAATAACAAACATCAAACCAGAGCAACTGTTAAACCCTGCAGATATCAGGCACAATCATCCCGTCAAGGTAAGCATTTAACATACCTAAGTACATTTCTACCTAGTTTTAAACTTGTTATATCTATACAAATATATGGAACAAAATAAAATAAGATGGCACCGGGTGGAACCCTCTGCACACACTGAATAACACCACTGGAACCTATCGGCCAACACCTCCTACACCATCACAACACTCATCAACCCCGCACCTGACCAGCCCGGCACAGGCATAGAAAAGCAACCGCAATGCAGCGGTCACCCAGGTTAACCCTCCACGGACCCTACAATGCGGCAAGGCAAAACCGCCAAGTACAAAGCAATTAAAATGCTATGGCACAGCACAAGTAATGTTATTCAATGTGTGTTAAAAGAAAATACCAACAGAAAGAGAAATGTCACTAAAATTATAAATGTGAAAGTCTTTATTTATATTCCCTTTATCTAAAATGATAAACTTATTAAATTAATTTTTTTTTTTTTTTTTTTTTGCTAGTTCTCAACTATGGTCCAAAGTCCAAATCTGACTATGCCAAAATTCTGTACAGGGATAGTTTGAAGTGTATCAACATAATTTTACTCTGTATATGCTCCCAATAAGACTGCAAACCATGCAGGCAAAGCGCGAGCATCAACTATTACACAATAAATTTTACACAAAATTATAACAAGTAGGTATACGAGTAAAGCCTCCCAGTCCCATCTCTCTACTGTGCACTCCTCTGTTCAGATAACAAAATGTTCTTGTATTTAATTCTAAAAGAATGTTTTGATTTCAGGTCTCTAAGTGGCGGCGGCAGATCATTCCGAATCTTCATAGCTGAATATTTAAGGCAACCTCGAAACGATTTAGTCTTATGTTTAGGCACTGCTAAAATGCCTGTGGTTGATCTTATGGGATGACTGAAACGACTCTGCCTAAAAGTTAATTTTTCATAAAGGTAGGCCGGTTTTTTACTTTTTAACACACCAAAAAGCAGACTGGCCAGGTGAGCCTTTCTCCGAGCCTCCATTTTCAACATATTATTGTTATTTAGAAACGGCGTGACATGCCCTCGCCTAGGAATACTAAAACAAAATCTAGCACAGGCATTTTGCATCCTCTGAATCAGTTTTTTCGTTCTAGCCAATAAGCAAGGACCATACACCACATCGCAGTATGTAAATTTAGACAGTATAAGACTGTCCACAAGTTGTCTCCTGATTGCCACACTAGTGTGATCACGAATGTTATATAGAATCTTCAGTCTATAGAAGCAGTTCTTCACTGTCTTATCAATGTGTGCCTCAAACCTTAACTCTGGGTCTATAATTAGGCCAAGATTACTTGCCTCTTCTACTCTTAAAATTTTATCCCCACTTAAAACTAATGTAGGGTCATATGACAGAATTGACTCTATTTGCTTTGAACTACCCAATATCAGGAACTTAGATTTAATCGGATTCAAAAACAATGAATGATCCCTTGACCATTCGACCACTCTCTGTAAGTCCTCATTAATTCGAGACACAGCCAACAATGTATCACAGGGCTCAAAAGAATAGTATAATTGAGTATCATCAGCGTACATGTGATACCTGCAATGCTGAAAGGAATCTACAATATCAGCCGTGTACAGAATAAACAAAAGGGGGCCCAAAATAGATCCTTGCGGTACTCCCTTAGTCACCGGAAGCGGAGGCGAAGCTAGCAACGATCCGTCATCTTTGCGCAGTTCCACATATTGCCATCTGTTTGTGAGGTAACTGGCAAACCAGCTCACTGCTCCCGGTTGGAAACCATAATAAGCCAACTTCGATAGTAATAGTGAAGTATCTAAAACATCAAAAGCCCTTGAGTAGTCTAAGAGAACCAAAGCAGTACCCTTTCCACGGTCTCTTGCCTCTAGTATGTTCCCCACTACATCACTTAATGCAGTGGCTGTACCCCGTCCCTTACGAAAGCCCGATTGCTTGTCAGGAAGAATGTCATGTTCTTCAAGGTATGACATCACTTGCATGTATACAACCCTTTCTAGCACTTTAGACAAGCATGGCATAATACTAATAGGGCGAAGGTCTTTAGTGGAACATGGGTTGCTGGTTTTGGGTATAGGTTTTATTAGGGAACACTTCCACAGCTCTGGAAATGTACTGGTAGCAATGGAAGTGTTGACCACCCTGGTTATGAGGTCTAATGAGTCTGGCAATGTTAGTTTCAACATCTGAGCACTGATGTGGTCAATACCCTGTGCATTAGTCCTAATACCATTTACAATTGTTAAAATAGTTTCTTGGGTCACTGGCTTAAGTTCAAATGAAGCATCATTATATCTGTGGAATTCATAATAACTGAGCTTTGAAAGTGTAACTGGACAACATACCGGCAAATCCAAGAAAGCCCTATTTATGGAATGTGGATCACTAAAATGATCAGGCAGACTAGAATTTTTTTGGGAAGGTAGTATGTCTTTTTTTAAACTTTTCCACAGAATTTGAGGGTTACCTATGTTATCATTAATGTTTTTATCGAAGTAGGCTGTCTTCTCATTGCGTAGAGCCACTACCGCTTGATGTTTAAGATCCAAGTAATATCTTTTTTTGTACTCTAATCGGGATTTCTGATATAAGACTCTCGCTTTGTCACGCAGTTTAAACAGCAGCATTACATTATCTGTAATCCAGGGGGTCTTCCTAGTTTTAAAGATTTTTTTCTTCTCCGGTGCATGAATATTAAATAGGTGCAGAACCCATTGAGAAAATCCCTCGACCATACTATCCACTCCCGCTTGAGTTGACAACATGCGCCAAGGGACATGTTCCAAATCGCTCGTAAAGAGATCCATCACTATGCCGTCCAATGACCTATATAAAACCATTCTAGGTGGCTCCTTAGCTCTTTTAAGGGTTGAGTGGCATGTCACTATAGCATGATGGCCCAGCTCCGGTACATAGCTCACTATAACATTTTGAATATTCAGGTCCGAACATACAATATCTATAATACTGCACTTCCCGCCCACAAAATGTGTTGGTTCATTCACTACTTGATGCATGTTAGTGTAGTACAAGAATTGAACCAACTTTTTAGTGGCCGACTCTTCTGGCTTACACATATGCACATTCAGATCACCCAAGAGTACTATGTGGTCATAGGGTGCGAGTGCACAGATGCTTGCAGTTAAACTATCCAACACCACATCAATACTCTGCCAAGGGGGTCTATAGGCTGTGCCAACCAATATTTTTTTACCTATAGAAGTGAAGCACACCCAGAATTCCTCCACTTGAGGATTTATAGGATGCCCCACTGTCCTAACACTAAATCCATTCCTGACATAAAACCCAACTCCACCCCCCCTGCCCTTTTTAATAGTTTTTGGTCTGGGTGTGTGTCTCAACCTATACCCGGGGACTGACGGAGCCTTGCCCTCCCCGTCAAGATTCAGCCATGTCTCGTTGACAGCCATAATGTCAACAGAATGATGGCTCATAGCTATTCGGAATTCATCATGTTTGTTACCCAAAGAACCTGCATTAAATAAACCAAACTTTATACTTTTCTTATGTGTCATTTATATTGTTTGGTATTATAAATATATAATGTAAACAGTAGTCACAAAATTGATCAAAAACACATAATGTATGTTTGTCTGTAGAAAAATTGAAGTTCCTTAACATTTTCTCCATCTGCCAATTGCCCATTAAAGATATTCTCACAATAATTAAATTAAATTTATAAGTATTCAATATGACTTTATCATTATAAATAATTTTAACAAACAACATAATAAATAAAATGTGAGCTTTATGAATATAGGCACTTGTATATAGCTGTCCTGTGTATAATAGTAAAAGATCACTCACAAAGATGAGCCACACCCCAGTAACAATCAGGAGACAACACCGGCGGTCACACACCATTATACTTACAAAATTTCCCTGATCACAGACAAAACGAATCACCCTAGCTACTGTGCAAGGTACCATACTGAATTTGTTACTTCTGAATACTGATTCTGATAACATTTGGTATTTTAATTCAAAGTATGATAGATGATCGTACCTGACATCCGCAGACCTGCCCATTATGCAAATATACTTTGTTTTCACTTTAAACATCCAAATTGCCAGGAAAGTCATAACATTGACATCTATATTTTTCTTAACCAATTTTTCAACACTGTGATGTTTTAATATAAGATCTATAAAAGCCAGACACATTATGTTCACAATCAAACAAACAAACAAAGAAACGCATGAAATTGTAAATATACATATTATCATGTAAATAAAAGTATTGATAAGTTTTCCAAGTATTTGACATAATATCTCACAACAACCCAGGGCCACAATCATCATAACATTGATATCTTTATGTCCCCCTAGCAAATTTATGTCATTATAGTACTTTGATTTCAGATTAAAGTAAGATAGACATATCATGTTCATAAAAAAAGAACTGTAAATAGTTTTAATGATATCTAACATGTATATACCAGTAATATTAAGTTTTATAAGTAATTGACACAATTGCAGCAAAATTATATGTAATTTAACACCTTGCTTCTGTTTAAGTCGCAAGTGCGGCCGCACATGGAGTACAGCTGCCACTGCTGGGCAGGGGCGCCTGAATATCAGAATGAATTGACTGAAGTCCTTCGTTCGACTCGGTGCAGAGGCGAGCCATGAGAGTGGTCAACGATCCCATGCTTGCAGGTGGTGTGGAACCTCTTCGCGACAGGAGAGCCTTTGCCTCCTTGTGCGTGACCACCGGTATATCTGGTAGGCCGTATGCTTGTCTGCCACTTTGGTGGTATAAAAAAAAGTGTGAGACGGTACTGTTGAGCCGGTGAAACCAGTCATGGAGGAGTGGCTGGAAAGGCACTATCGCAGCCTCACCTACCGAATGTCACAGATACTTACTGGACACGAGTGCATCAGTACGAGTAAGTATCTGTGGCGGAAGTTAACATCCGAGTGGCACTACGGTGATTGCAGCGAGGATACGCTCACCTTATGGCTGGGCGTAAATGTTCTCACGCTGGAGACCGTGGTGAGAGCCATGGTCTTCAATGGGAGAAAATAGGACGCCACTGAGTCTTTTTGCGAGCAAGTCATATTTGCGATAGAGGCAGCGGGAAAGGAACTCCCTCCCAAGTACGGCGAGTTGTCATCTTGCCATTCTTACAGAAGCAGATCAGGAAGATGGCGTGACTCTTCACTCCTCAAAGAAATAGGATAGCACCTATTTCCCCTCCCCGATACACCATTCGATGGCGTACAAAGTTTACGAAACAGACTTTGTACGCCATCGCAGTTCCTCCCGTGGGTTTGGGTTTTATCTGATTTCTTGGGGAGATTCGGGTTTAGTCCAGTTTAGTTCAAATTGCCGGAAGTGATCAGTAATGTCCCATCATATCGGAGACACCGCAAGGTTAAAGCAGATTCTAGGACTGTTTGTTATTTTTCTTTTATTTCGTGACAGTAAGGAAAGTTATTTGGTAGAAGAAATAGATGTAATTACCGGAAAAACCACAGATCTCTTGTTTTATGTCGAAATGGTAATCACCCGGACAAATCGAGGCGTTACATTCAGCTTACACCTTAGCTCAGCTTAGCTCTACTGGTGTAAGCTGAATGTAACGCCTCGATTTGTCCGGGTGATTACCATTTCGACATAAAACAAGAGATCTGTTTCAGCTTAGCTCTACTGTCGGTGGCATCGTAGCAGCCCAACAGATGAGCCAATTTTTCGGTTTTCTATGCTTGAAAGCCAATGTGCCGGGGCCATCCCCAGCACATCGGCTTTCGAGCCATTCTTATCTGTTGTGCATATCATCAGCTCACTTCCTGAGTTATGAAGGGATTTTAATAAGATTCACTGGTTCGATTTATCGGAAACCCGATGTACCGAGGTACTTTTAGGTACTTTGATGGTATTTTTATCACGCTTTTACTGGCTGATGCATCAAGTAGTCTGCGGAATACCCAACTCCTCAGTAAACCATGGGTCATAATCATAAGTTATTATGAAGTCTCAGGATCGGGTTTTATTTTATTTTCAAACTAACAAAGAATAACGATTAGGAACGTAGGATCAGCTTACGTAAAGTGTATTTTGTAGGTAGGACTTGTAATTTAATTAGTTGCAGCTGGGGGCGCATATTCATAGCTAGCTTAGGGCGCGCGGAACCCTAAATCAGGCCCTGAGCTTGGTTCTATTTTGCGTAATAATACCTAATTTAGAAGATTATATAATTATGTACCATGCACATGGGTTCGTTTTGCTTTCAAAAAGTGATTGTGTTTTAGTTTACCAGTCACATAAACATGGGTAATAAAATATCCCCTAGCTATCAAGAAAATCAATCAATATTCAATAAAAAATTGATTAATTTTTGCACATCAAATAACACGAGATCTAGCCATAAAACTAAATAGAAAACAAAGGCAGTTCGATTTTCTTCATCATGAACGCACGTGTATTGTTTCTCCTTTTAGGTAAGAAATTATGGAAAAACTAATTTAAACTGAGAAATTTATCATTGTACTTACTAACTATTCTTTATCAAACTATGTACTCATTTAACCAATTTTTATTTACCAGACAAATTTTTGTTATGACAAAACTTTATATAATTTAATGGATAATTATTTTTTAAACGTAGGTAGGCAAAACAGCGTATAGCATAAATAACACTGCCGCGCTGGAGGTCTTGGGTTCGATTCCTGGGTCCTGGGTCGGTTCAAATATTTGTGTGATCCACGAATGTTTGTTTCGAAGTTTGTGTGTTTTCGTAATATATAAGTACTAGCTGACCCGCGCAACTTCGTTTGCGTCACATGAGAGTGAGAAAGAGAGAAGTATGGTATTAATATTTCGAGTACCTATTATAATGTTTCCCGTTGCATTTACCCCCGTCGCGCTTATTCCCGTCGCGTCGCGTCGCTTGTATTCATTAGAGCTGAACCGCATATCTTAGTTTGCGTCACATGAGAGTGAGAAGGAAAGAGGTGTTAAAGAGATGTAATGTTTCCCGTCGCTTTGACTCCCACGCATCGTGTGCGAGTCCGGCTTGCACTTGGCCGGTTTTTATCATTTAGTTGACTGGCTGCCACTGCAAACCAAGTTTTCTCCCGTCGCGTCGCTCGTACTTTAAAACTTAATAAGAGGGTTATTGTAAGAGAACCTTAAAAGATAGGCATATGCTGTGACGGACTTTTTTTTGTAACTTTTTAAGAGGAACAGTTTTGTAATACACATTTTTTACGTAACTTTAACTATTTATGCAGCGTCCGCAATGGACGCTCTCAAAAGAAAGAAATAATTCCCAATCTCGAAACATTATTCATGGCTGCTCCGCTCCTATTCATCTTAGCGTGATGTTATATCGCCATTAGCCAGCCTCAATAAACGGACTAATAAACTGTAAAATAATTGTTGAAATGAAACCAATAGTTTCTGAGGTCCTAGCACAAACAAACTCTTCAGTTTCATCATATCGTGAGCGAACCTTAAGAGATAGACAAATTAGGTTATTGTGAGCGAACCTTAAAAGATAGACATATGCTGTCGCGGACTTTTTTTTAGAACTTTTTAAGAGAAATAATTTTGAAATAAACAATTTTTACCTAACTTTAACCATTTACGCAGCGTACGCCTCGGAAGCTCTCAGACGGTAAAAATATTCCCCATTTCAAAACATTATTGATTGCTGCTCCGCTCCTATTCGTCTTAGCGTGATGTTATATAGCCTGTAGCCATCCTCGATAAATGGACTATCAAACTAAAAAAGAATTTTTGAAATCCAACCAGTAGTTCCTGAGATCCTAGCGTTCAAACAAACAAACAAACTCTTCAGCTTTATAATATTAGTATGGATGTTGATTTAGTAATATATAAGTATTAACTATGTCTATTAGTCATCTAGATCCCATAGCACAAGCTTATATAAGCTTAATTTGGGCTAGATGATGTGTGAAATTGTGCACATATATTTATCACTAGCTGACCCGCACAATTTCGTTGCGTCACATGAGAGTGAGAAGGAGGGGTATTAATATTATGTAAAGCGAAATAATATTTCCCGTCGCATTTACTTCCACCCGTCCGTTTTTTTTGGTATGAAACTCATCGTCTGCGAATCCGACTCGCCCTTAACCGGTTTTTATCGTTCAGTTGACTGGCTACTAGTGCAGACCACGTTTACTCCCATCGCCGCAATGTCGCTCATACTTTAATACTTAAGAAGAGGGTTATTGTAAGTGAACCTAAAACTTTTTAAGAGAAACAATTTTGTAGTTTTTAACGTAACTTAAACCATTAACGCAGCGTACGCAATGGAAGCTCTCAAAAGAAATAAATTTTCCACGTTCTCGAAACATTATTCATGGCTGCTCCGCTCCTATTCGTCTTCGCGTGATGTTATAACGTCATTAGCCATCAATCATAATCACTACATATAATAAAATCGTAACAGGTCGCTGTCTGCGCCCCTATTCGTCTTCTCGTGATGTTATAACGTCATTAGCCATCAATCATCATCACTACATATAATAAAATCGTAACAGGTCGCTGTCTGCGCTCCTATTCGTCTTCTCGTGATGTTATAACGTCATTAGCCACCAATCATCATCACTACATATAATAAAATCGTAACAGGTCGCTGTCTGTACATGGAAAATAAATGAGAAAAAATATTATAGGGGGCTTTATGAACGCAATATAACCCAAAACAATGATTTTTAGAATTTTTGTCTGATTGTCTGTATGTCTGTATATCTGTCTGTCTGTACGGTTGTGCACGCTAACCTCAGTAACCGCTTAACCGATTGCAATGCGGTTTTCTTCATTGTGTTAAGGTTTGCTCCACTTAACATTTAGTGTTTATTTCATATCAATCTCTTTATAAATAAAAAAGTTATATCACTTTGAAAATCCTACATAGACTTATGAATCTAAAAATGGGTAAATCTAAACTGGCGTGTTGGCTTAGTCATAAAAGTTTGTATTTCCATGGCCTTGCAGTGGCGTACCTTGTTGTACGACTGGTCGCCGGCTTTGCTTATTTTTTATTTGAACGCGTTTCAGTTGACCCTCCCAGACCAAAGTAATCTGGTCAGGTGGGGAAAAGCCACAGATCAAACATGTATTGCATGTGGAGAAGCAATTGAAACTGCTAGGCACCGGTTGGTGGGTTGTAGGACGCTATTAGACCGAGGTCATTACTCACGCCGACATGATAGGGTATTGGAAATCATACGGTAGGCAGTCAGTTTGGCGGTAGCTAGAGCGAAAAAGGGATTAACCACAAACTTAAGAAATGACATTGCATTTGTAAAGGAAGGCTGTTCAAAGAAAGTACCTCAAAAGCCATAATATTCAGTTTTGATGGCTGCCGCCAAATGGACCATACTCGCAGACACGTATGAAAAACACTACAAAATCCCGGAGGATGTATGTGCCTCGCCATCAAGACCCGACATATCCCTGTTTTCAAGGATAAATAGGCGTGCGGTGCTTGGCATTTGAGTCCGTGCCGATGAGCAGTTGAAGGCCTTCCACCTCGCAGTGCGACACCAACCGCGCCATATTGTGTGGTGGCGGGACGTCAGCACCGTGCATGTAGACGGAGGCCAGGACTGCGCCGGATGTGTTGGCGCCCTGTTCGTTAGACAGCCTCACCGCACATACATCTCTGCAACAGAAACTAGTTAGTGCGTGGGCTCTAATGTTTTTACCTATGTATATACAGGCTCGGGGATGGTCCGGGCCATGGTGTGCGAACACTTTTTTTTATTATAACTGAAAAAAAAAACATCTTACCGTTTAAGCTTTGTAGACCGCATATGTTGCCTTTTCTGACACACGGCTCTTGGATCAGAGCTACGGCGTCTTCGTTTACCTCCAGCCATTTGCGCAATTGAGCCGTAGCATCAGTACAGTGCTGGAGGTTGGCCTGTATTATTTTAATTGGACATAGGGAAGGGGACGCCATCGCTGTCAGACCCTACATCCTCTCCTATGTCCAAATTACCTAGCCCCTCGATGAAAGTCTCGCCGTCTTCAGGGGGCCCCAGGAGTGCGGCTTCTTCAGCCAGGGTTGGTTGCTGGGGTCGGGGCGATGACGGGGGGACACGACCGTGCTTACCTCCACCTCTGCGGCCGAGGTTGATGGAACTGGGGCCTCCTCCGTGGCCACCAGCATCCCGGGGGGCCCCGGGGGAGTCCTAATGAACTTTCCCCCCGGGCCCTGGAACAACACGTATACTGACCCAAACATAAATGCAAGGCGGCGTTCGCGCTGCTCCAGAATCGGCACTAGGTCCTCCGGAATGCTGATGATAACGAAGGTTTGCTCCTTTGTCGGCTGTGGGATCAGCTTGTGCAACAGCCAGCGGTCCACTGCAGCCCATTTGTTCTGCAGCTTCAGCGTGCACCCCACCGATCTTGCGTCTGTCCTGGTTATAAGATTCCGCAGCGTATTCGTCTTGGAATTTCGTTCTGTCGCTTTAGCAACAGCCGAGCCCTGTATCCTGTGAGACTTCGCGTAGATTTTTGTGGAGCTACTTCACAGTCTCTGTGTTTTCACACCATAGCTTTATTACGCCATTAGTGTGAATTGGCTTACCTTGGAGTGTGGGTCCGAAGGTGTTGTGCGCTTGGTTGAAGGCCACCTGCTCTAGCCGTGCCTCCAGCCGCGCCATGATGTCCTGCATGTGTTCGGGTGTGAGCTGTGCACCGGTGGCCGATGTTATGGCCACCATCAGCTCACTTTTCGCCACGTCTGCGTAGAGCCGTCCCGAGCTGTCTAACCTGAGCTTTTTGGGTTCGCCCCGAGGAGATATAGTCTCATCGAGGCGCCCCTTTTGGCCGTCGGTTGAGCCCTGGGGTGCTCCGCGGAGGTCGTTGTGTCTAAGGGAGGGCGGGAGGCGGCCTCCACTCGCCTCCGGGTATCCAAGCCGGGCCGATCCATCACCGGTGGGGGGTGCGCGGCCTGCCGATGGTCAGCAGACCCCGCAGCCCCCCGATGCCTGGCCTAGCCCTGACGGTCCCGGAGTGGGGTGGCCGCTGGTCTCTTGCCGTCTCGCCTTGGCTTTCTTGCGCCTGTTGTTCCACTTCCTGCTATTTCCTGTTGTTAGGAGAGGTAGCATCGCGTGTTTGGATGTTTTATATGTTTTCGGTGGTTGCCGTCCGTTTTCGGGCCAGCGCCGACACCTTTTTTCTTGGAGGGACAATAGTCCATCCTGTTTCAACCTGGCTAGGGGCTGGGTTGGTCCTGAATCAGGGGCTTGCTCGGGCCCACGGTTTGATCCGTGTTCTCCGTGCCCGCCTCTGAAGAGGAGGAGGTTTTAGGATTGGGTTCGGGTAAATTAGTTGGTAACATAATTTGTTTAAAATTTTAATCTCCCGTGGCTTCCCACCCTCCACGGAGCCCGCAACTGGGGAGGTTTTAAAAACCCCAGGAATACCGCAGGAGATTTCGATGGAGTAGGTGGTTTCTAAGCGCGACATCGGGTGCTACAGACTGTACAGGCGACCAACCCGCACAGCCCTTGCACCGTCAGCATGGCCAGTCCCCTTCCCTACCCCATCTAGCCTACGGTCGTGAAGCGACCGTTTGTCCATTACCCCGCATTGGCTCTATGCGAGGCTACCGTTTAGCTGGCATTTCGAACCAAAGAGGGAGTGTTGCCTCCCGGGGTAACTAACCCGACCCCGTTACGGCTCAGCCCTCCAGGATTCCTGCATCCCAGCGTACGGCGATCGACTGCACAGGACCTAAGTGCAGGTAGGCCTCCATAGACCACCATATCGCCTACTAATATGGTGACCTTGTGGTTGTCTAGTAGTCTCTTAGTCCAGTCATTGTCGCGTCAGTCGGTGTCTGTCTTCAGTCCGTCAGAAGTAAGGAGGGGAAAGTGGGAGGAGAGGCAGAGGAGTAGACAACCACAGCCCGCCCAATGTTTTTCCTAGCGGGGCGGAGCATATAGCCCCGCCCAACATCTAGGAGACCCATGTGGGGTGCCGTGTGTTACCCAGAGGTAGGGTGTGGGAAGGACAGGAGCTATGGGATTACAGGATTAGGGTAGGGGAGTAGACAGTACACACCTGGATTCAGTGGCTACGACCCTTCCCATTGTCCGGGGCCCCCAATGGGGACATTCCCCGCACATTGCACCTCCCGTAACGGTGGTGCGCTGCGCGGGGTAGGCTATCCGCAACCTGCCCACCCGCTCGGTAACCCGGGAAGAAGGACTGGCCCTTGGCAAGACGTGTCCGGCTCCCCCACTGTCGTGTAGGATACCGGGCCCGCATTAACCAGAACTTTCCGAGTGTCATCAATAAGTATAGTTTCGTCTCTATCTCATAATAAACAAATGTACTCTGTGAAGACGGCCGCATCACTGCCACACAAATTAAAGCTGTATAATTACTAGCGCGCGCACACATAGCGCCGCGCGCACTGATGAGTTGAACTATCTTTATCTATCTATAATGCCTACTTGACTTTCGACAAAAGCTAAACCTATTAATTTGCTGCCAGTGTCTATGAACTACTGGTGATCATTCTCGGTCATGAATCTATCGCAATTATTAACACAGGTCTCAAACGAAGAAAGTAATGTTCAACTGACCTTTCTAACTGGATGATGTCGTGAGCTCCTCTCAAAACCTGGTCATCTCTACAGCATCGCTCACCCAGCGTCGTTTCCGTGCAGGATTTAATCGTTAGAAAAAAAAAATGCTTTCTTTTTCGTCTTCTGATCTGAAACCGCCGCCAACAACTAAAATACTTACTCCAAATCTATCTAAGCTGGGTCTTATCCCACTTCTGAAGTGTTAAATAGCTACATTTCACGAACAAAATAAAACTTGAAAATACATATTTACATTTATTTGAAAATACAAATTTACAGCTTATCCAAGCGTTCAGAATGAAGAGAGAGCTCCCAATATTATACATACTATATACTATATAATATTGTGCACCTAATTAAATGGTATTAGACAATACCATTTAATTAGGTACACAATATTATACAGAACTATATTAGCAATTATGGATAATTATAATTAATAATTTTAGGACTCGACATAACACAAAACCTTAGACCATATATCACGGGACTAGCCTTTTGTGAACCAACGCATACAAAAATATTCTGCTAGTCATAGCGGGTGAAGGGGGAAACACAAACACATAAAATTTCATTATATTTATATGTCGGAGTAGACATGCGGCAACTGTTTTTAAAAAGCGCAGGCCCGCTGACCTGGAGTAGGTCATCGGGTCTGCTTTATGCTTTATTACACTTATAGATGGATATCTAGTTAAATAACAGTGAAATAAATACTTAGGCGGTATTTATTTCAGAAACACGGTAATAAAAACAAGCAAATTGAACACCAATGAAATAAAATGAAATTAAATGAAAAATCTTTATTCATGTAAGTCACAATCTACATTTACTGCCAGATTCGCAACGCAATAGGTAGAGCTGGAGAAAAAAGAACCTGGCAATAAAACTCCGGCCACTCTTTTAACTTCCAGTAGGTTATTACAACATAATTTTTATTCCAAATTAAAACCAACATAGAATCTACTCACAATGTTTTCTCTCCAAATTCCAGCAGCAAAGTGAGCCCTCGGCCACAACCACTGTCTATTTATAAATCCCCGCCACTCAAATTGTTCTCACAAAACACGTGGCTTGATATTTAATGTTTTCTTTTTAAATCAAAGAAATGTGGTTCAATTTATTTTTGAGAAATAAAGTTATTAATTTAATTAGTCAAACAAACTGTTAAATTGAATGAAATCTTAAAAATACAAAGATTAATTCATTCTCAGTAAAATGAACATTGCCGGAACTATAGGAATAACAAAAATCCTGTTTTGATTAAAAACATTTTTAAATGTCGACAATATTCGTAATAATTGTCAATAAGAATTATTCAACAATAGTTTTTATTGTAGGTTCTTACGAACCTACATAGTCACATAACACTTAGGTAACCTAATTAGTTCACCACTACATCAAGTTATACAAATCAGTGTTAATAAATTCTACAACTATTTCTATTCGAACCTTATGTCACAAAATGGTAAGGTATCAGTAAAGTTGCTCATTGTAATGGTTTTAATCTATTTATAATCAAATAGATTTTAATTAGTAATTCTCGGTGTGGCGACACGGCCATACTGATCGGCGATGCGTGCTCTGCATCGTGTGTTAAGGTCTAGATCTGCAAAATAAATATTAAAAGCTGAGGCTTGGTAGTTCTACAGTACACGGAACCAGAAAAACTTGGTTAAGCAAATATAATTCCATTGGTCATAACCTTACATCGTGGTAGCATGTAGAGTGTCACCGCTCATAGTTAATGAAGAGGGTGAGCTGGTTATGATGCGCTCACTGAATGCTACTACTGCTCGTTCCACATCAATCAATGAATCAAATCAGCCTATATCAGTCCACTGCTGGACGTAGGCCTCTCCCACACAACACACGGTCCTGCGCACATGTAAATACATGGCAACAGTAATTTTTTTTTTTTTTTTATACACGGGTAAGGATTTGTAGGGGAGAGGTCGATGCTGTCAAAGACAGGGGCCCTAGGGGATGTTGGTAGGGTCGATGCTGTGCCCATAGCGGTCTTGTACGCCGTGTTACACAGGGGACCATTATTCTTTCAGGATTGGGATATCCACTTTTAGTGGTTCTTACTGGTCATTCCACATGACAACAGTATTTTTTTTATTTTTTTTTTATATACGGTTAAGGATATGTAGGGGAGAGGTCGATGCTGTCAAAGACAGGGGCCCTAGGGGATGTTGGTAGGGTCGATGCTGTGCCCTAAGCGGTCTTGTACGCCGTGTTACACAGGGGACCATTATTCTTTCAGGATTGGGATATCCACTTTTAGTGGTTCTTACTGCTCATTCCACATGACAACAGTTTTTTTTTTATACACGGGTAAGGATATGTAGGGGAGAGGTCGATGCTGTCAAAGACAGGGGCCCTAGGGGATGTTGGTAGGGTCGATGCTGTGCCCTAAGCGGTCTTGTACGCCGTGTTACACAGGGGACCATTATTCTTTCAGGATTGGGATATCCACTTTTAGTGGTTCTTACTGGTCATTCCACATGACAACAGTATTTTTTTTATTTTTTTTTTATATACGGTTAAGGTTATGTAGGGGAGAGGTCGATGCTGTCAAAGACAGGGGCCCTAGGGGATGTTGGTAGGGTCGATGCTGTGCCCTAAGCGGTCTTGTACGCCGTGTTACACAGGGGACCATTATTCTTTCAGGATTGGGATATCCACTTTTAGTGGTTCTTACTGCTCATTCCACATGACAACAGTTTTTTTTTATACACGGGTAAGGATATGTAGGGGAGAGGTCGATGCTGTCAAAGACAGGAGCCCTAGGGCAGGGGTCGGCAAGGCGCGGCTCGCGAGCCGCATGCGGCTCTTTGGGTGTAGACCTGCGGCTCTTTAGTTGCATACATAATTATCATATTATTCATTTTCAAGAATATTATCACCCTTTCGTTTTCAAAAATACCACAAAAGTCTTACTAGTAGTTAAACAAGCAAACTCGCCTAATGGTGGTGTGCTGCGCTTAAAAGCGTTATATGGAGCACCATTTTCTTTCTAATAGGATTCTGCTGCGATGTCCGCAGCGGGCCATAGCCCAGAGAATATAATATATTAAGAGCCGGCATGTCTAATTCTGACAGTCCGTCGCGGAACCTAGAGGCCGCAGTTCTGGCAGAAATCTACCGGCCCAATGCTTCGGAATAGATTAAAAGCTGGCGTGTTAGAGTGCGCAATGATCTCATTCATAAATGGCGCACCAGGCTAAAGCTCGGCGGTTAGCATTGAGCTCGTCTCTGCCATCTTATTTATTCTGAGGTCCTGGGTAGAAAAGCGGCACTGACATACCTACCACCTCACACAGCTTCTCACGGGGCACGGATATTTTAGTAAATACCTGCATGATGAGGTAGGCATCGTGCCTGAGGCAACGTACCCACTGGGAGAACGGCGCCGTGGATAAAGCGTTGCACACCCTCTCTTTTTGTACGGAGTGGAGTGGCGAACGTACCGCTCTAAGAGTACTAAATTGGCCCGGTCGCGTCGCTGTCTATTATAGTTTACGCTATGTTAGACAGCGAATAAAATTGGTTCGGCTGTTGTTTTGATGTCAACGGCTATGAGAAAAGCGCTGCGGGTGCCAGAGCGGAGTGGTTAGGCCACTTCCAGTAAGCCAACCTCGCACGCGTGGCCGACGATGGAAGCTTTATGACAGCCGTGAGACTGACTAAGACGCACCCCTCGTGTTCAGGCGTCGTCAGGTTCAGTTTCGCTGGGTAATATTTGAGCCTGGAACGTTAATCCGAAACTCGTTTGATCGAATAATCTCATGACAGAATCATTTTTGGCAGACGTCCTTTTCATAGAAAGCACGGTTGGCAGAAATCACTACTCGTAGAAAGCACGGTTCGCCGAAGAATCCTTTCATAGATAGCACGTTTGGCAGAAATCACTATTCGTAGAAAGCACGGTTCGCCGAAGTATTGGTTGATAGAATCATTGTTGCACAGATGTCATGGTTGTTCGAAAGCACTGTAGGCAGAAACCTCTGTACATAAAGAGCACGGTTCGCCGAATTAAATGTTAATAGAATCATTATTCATAGAAGCCTTGGTCCATAGAAAGCGCGGTTGGCAGAAACCTTTGTTCATAGATAAATCTTCATTCCGAAAGCTTTTTTGATTGAAACCACTTTTTCCAGATACATCGAGTCACAGAAAGCTCGTTACAGGCTCGTAATAGACTTTTACTCTTGCCTTCCCTGTGACCCAACAATAGTGACCAGAAGGAACATCCCAGGGTTTTAGTGGGAGAATCCCACATAATCACTCAGATTTTTTTAATTGTGGAAATTCTCCAAAAACACCCTGTGACTTACCATCTGCCTATGGCCGTAAGTCCTGGAGACGACCTTCGAAGACTGTTCTCAGAGCTTCCGACAGACTTGGTTTGTCTCTATAGCAGACTTTCCCCGCAGTCTAGTCTATCCCACTTCTTACGGGGGGGGGGGGGGGGGGATCAAGAAAGATTTTGTGGCTCTTTAAAAATGTTGTAATTTAAAATCGTCATTTTTGGCTCTTCCGACTCAAAAGGTTGCCGACCCCTGCCCTAGGGGATGTTGGTAAGGTCGATGCTGTGCCCTAAGCGGTCTTGTACGCCGTGTTACACAGGGGACCACTATTCTTTCAGGATTGGGATATCCACTTTTTGTGGCTTAATACAAATAATAAATAAATAATATGATTCAGGATAGGGATATTAGTGGCTTATTGGCGACTCCACGCCCCAATAGCATCTTTTCATTTAAATATTTTATTAGCTAATTTGGTGACTCCACGTCCCAATAGCATCATTTGTCTAATAATTCAGCTAGCATTTTAATACCGATTAGACTGAAGAAACTAAAATGAAAATACCTCACCAGATTTTTCAATTTGTGGTTTCTGAGAATCAAGTATTTGCTGGGTGCGGTGCCGTCAGCGTCAGCGCCAATGCGCCAGATGACCTAACCTAAGCTGTAGCTCACCACGAGGTTTTGGGCGCCCCGCTGTTGATTGTGGGGACCTTTAGCGCCCGTCTATGATGTCCTAATGCTTCCTTTAGGAGACAGCGGCCGTTGTCGAGAACGCTGTAAACTTAAACAAAGATGCCTCTGTAAAAACTATGATTTTTTTTTTTTGCACGATTCCTGTCAAATCTCGCCTTATCTTTAGTAGATGTCTGTGTCGTTGTTGTACGTGCCGTTCAAGAAGTTTCAAACTAGGTACTTCAGTGGTTGACCAAATTAGGCAATTCCGCTGGTAAACAGTTTTGGCACTGAAATAAGAGGAGCTACGCCTGCAGTTCGGACTTTCTGATGCGGTGTGCGAATTTGAAGTCTCGTAATCCCTTATGCCGTATCTCGTAAGCCTAAGTTATCTCGTAAGCCCTACTGATACCTGTGGCTACTATACAGGGACATCGTTTATAATCACTTGTTTTGGGGCTAGGAAGAGATGAAATACTTGTTTGGGCCACCAAGGTTCAATGCTCGGCTTTGTAGTTTGTATAGCGTAACAGAACTTACTTTGCATAGGAGTATTTTTAAAGAGGGAATCCTACATGAATGCCATGCCGGACTCCTACCGAATTTTATGAAGAGTCTTAAGGTATTAATTACTAAAGCTTCTTTGGAAAGATTTAGGTACAACAGTCAACCGTTGTGTAGGTACCTACCCAAGATTGGGTCTCGCTTTTCAGATACCTATCTTGACATTTTCTTGCTGATAACATCCCTGGACGGTCTCATCTCAATGGAAACCGTCTATGATAGTACGTACGTAACTATCTCGACGTTGTTTACTGTTTATTCAGATGAATAATCATTAATCAAAACTGTTATTCAAGACTTTGCCTGTTAAAGGTATTTCAGTTTAACAATATCGGCATGCTGCATCCGCTCGCCCTTCCTGTATTTATTTCAAATTCAAATTCTTCGAATATACCATTATGGATGTGAGACAGCAAGTCTACCTTGTGCTTCGAGGCTTAAAGAGCGTCGCAGTCGGGATACCGTATAATCATCTTGAAATGGCGTCCATACAAGTAATAGTTAAAACGTTTGACCGCTCGTACTAACACCAAAATCTCGAGTTCGCTCGAGTGATACTTATCTAGTTTCTACATCGCATCGGTCGTGTGCATACTAAAAAAAAACCACTATGTGCTGCCGACCCGTATTGATTTGAATAAGGATTGACCCGAAGTCAAGGCCCAGCCAAGGAAACAATTCGCTAGGTTCTTTTCCTAGAAATATTCTATGCCATGCTTCCTCATGAATATGGGTCCATTGCCACTTAGCGCCTTAGATAGTCAGTTCATTAAGAGAAGCCACAGCAGGAGCGATATTTGGTATGAACGAGCGGGAGTATTCAGCGCGACAACTGAATAGATGAATTTGTTTAGCATTTGTCGGTACCAGAGTTTTTAGGCTTAACCTTTTTAGGGCTAGGACGCACTTGACCGTTCTGTACTAAATATTAGCATACTCAATTGACCGTTAAAAGAAAAGGCATTATTCTATGAGGATTGGAAATCCTGGTTTACGGAATGATATTAAGACTCTAAGCACAGATTAGTAAATAGTTACTGCTCTAGTGACAGAGCTTGGAGAGAAAACCTACGGTATTTACCACAGATATCAGAAAAATATGTACTGATAACGTCATCTATACAAACCTATGCTATACTACCTTTGTGGTCATTGTCAGAACTCAAGAGGTAATTTTATTTTTCTGGGTGTTTTTAAGTCATCTTCGATATCAAGGTTACCTTATACTATCTAATAAAAATAGATTTGAACCTACCAACACGTCTGAAGTAATAATCTTGTGAAATGTGACATTCAATTTCTACGTTAATTCTATTATCTAGAATCTAGACAGACTTAGTATGCTCGCTCAGAAACAACAGGAAACCTATGCCACCAAATAATTTTATTGACCACACGTTTTCGGTTTTCCGGCAAATTGTATGAAAGAAAGAAAGAAGAAAGAAAAAGAAATTTATTTCACATAGGCATTTACAGATGCTCTTGTAAAACGTCCAGAATATAAATCAAAATCTACCACCAGTTCACAACGCGACCCACCTGAGAAGAACTGGCAAGAAACTCAGCGGGTTATTCTTTTTAGAGCTCTATTTACAAAATGAATCTAAAAACTATGCATTTGACAATTTTTTGAGAATCCAGTAGAGCAGGTCATTTCCAGGCTTCTCCATCCAACAAATAATCACCAATTGTATAGTAGCCCCTGCAGTACAATTTACTTTTTACAACCTTTTTAAATTTATTAAGGGACATACTTTTAATTTCGTCTGGTAGCCTGTTGTAAAAGCGTATACAGTTACCCATGAAAGAATTGCTGATTTTGTGCAATCTGCTATGATAAACAGCAAGGTTACTTTTATTTCTAGTGTTGACATTGTGTCTATCACTTAACTTAGCGAAACTATGTAAATTTCTTTGTACGTACATAAGATTCTCAAAAATGTATTGTGATGCTACTGTAAGAATTTTAACCTCTTTGAATTCTTTGAATTTCTCGCGCAGAGAGACCCTTGGACCTAATCTATATAGAGCTCTTATGGCCCGCTTTTGTAAAATAAAAATTTTATCTATATCTGCATATCTGCATTGAGATTGAGATATGAGATTGACTCACGAATTAACAAGCACTTAACCCTGCTATCAAAGATGGTATTATTAATTACCTTACCTATCCTCACACGCATTGTGTTCAAGCTGGACTAGTTAAGAACAGAGTTCATATTATAGGTTATGTGCTTTTCGCGGCGATAGCAGGTACCAAATGTGTAAACGGCTTTTGATCAAAATGAATAAAATTCAAGTACCTACTATAGGTTTGTTCGTATAACCGTTGTGTTGGCCGGGTTATTGTTGCATTGGGAACACAAGTTTCTTTCAACCGTACGTTTATCCGAATCTGTTGTAGTAGCTTTAAAACGTCACTCACGAGAGGTCTGGTATGACCGGACTTACTACAAAAATTACAGTAAGAAGCGTTTCCACTATCAATGGAATATTTTAACAGTTTCGGTGGTGGTTGTGATCAATTCGCGTTTGAACGCTTACATAATATAGAAGAGGTAACATAACCTATCATCGCTGCTACTGCATCGCAATTTCGTAACCACTAAGCTGGCAGACTAGCTTATGGTGGCCCCACCGAGGACGCGGTAACTAGCCAGTTGTCAACCTATGTTCAGCAGTCTAGTTCAGCAGTCTAGTTATTTTCATACGTATATCGTAGTCACTTGATAACATAGTTCGTTTGAAACAAACAAAAAAAAAACATGATTACATCAATTGCAGTCGCCAACGCGACGTTACCGCCTAGATCATATGAGGGTAGAAACACATCGGTACTTAATCATAACTTTCTTTTGTTGTTTCGACAGGCGATCACTCATACATTACATACTTCACTGTGATCATATTAAAATAAAATTCAGGTGGTACATTACCCCTTTGCTGTTGTAGCTGTGTGACGGTGCTGGTGGAAGACTTACTAGCACCAGGATCTCGCACAGCCGCGGAACACGCCGGCGCCGGCGCGCCCGTAACCGCGTGCGGCGCGTTGGTAAACTGGTACACAATCTTTGTAGCAAAGATCCTGAAAAATAAATGGTCTCGCACAGTATTTTGTAGGTAGTGATCCCACTTCTGATGTCGGAGTAGACATGCGGCAGCTGTTTTTAAAAAGCGCAGGCCCGCTGACCTGGAGTAGGTCATCGGGTCTGCTTTATGCTTTATTACACTTATAGATGGATATCTAGTTAAATAACAGTGAAATAAATACTTAGGCGGTATTTATTTCAGAAACACGGTAATAAAAACAAGCAAATGGAACACCAATGAAATAAAATGAAATTAAATGAAAAATCTTTATTCATGTAAGTCACAATCTACATTTACTGCCAGATTCGCAACGCAATAGGTAGAGCTGGAGAAAAAAGAACCTGGCAATAAAACTCCGGCCACTCTTTTAACTTCCAGTAGGTTATTACAACATAATTTTTATTCCAAATTAAAACCAACATAGAATCTACTCACAATGTTTTCTCTCCAAATTCCAGCAGCAAAGTGAGCCCTCGGCCACAACCACTGTCTATTTATAAATCCCCGCCATTCAAATTGTTCTCACAAAACACGTGGCTTGATATTTAATGTTTTCTTTTTAAATCAAAGAAATGTGGTTCAATTTACTTTTGAGAAATAAAGTTATTAATTTAATTAGTCAAACAAACTGTTAAATTGAATGAAATCTTAAAAATACAAAGATTAATTCATTCTCAGTAAAATGAACATTGCCGGAACTATAGGAATAACAAAAATCCTGTTTTGATTAAAAACATTTTTAAATGTCGACAATATTCGTAATAATTGTCAATAAGAATTCAACAATAGTTTTTATTGTAGGTTCTTACGAACCTACATAGTCACATAACACTTAGGTAACCTAATTAGTTCACCACTACATCAAGTTATACAAATCAGTGTTAATAAATTCTACAACTATTTCTATTCGAACCTTATGTCACAAAATGGTAAGGTATCAGTAAAGTTGCTCATTGTAATGGTTTTAATCTATTTATAATCAAATAGATTTTAATTAGTAATTCTCGGTGTGGCGACATGTATATTAAAAATGTATTAATCGACAAACGCGTAATGGCTGTTGTGTGTTAATTTTTATTGTACAGTCAACTACAATGAAATGTACTAGTGAAAAGCTATTGGCTTTCAGGAAGAGAGAGAGAAAAGAAAAGATTGAATTTAAAATGTAAATAATTAATAGTTTATTAAATTTTAGCACTTGGGGGTCGTGGGTGTGGTAACTTCGGGCAGCAAGTACGGTTTCCGAAGGCCTTCGCAGGGTTCGACTTATCTTGTGGCTCCAGGATGTCGATGCAGTCCGCCAGGTAGCCGTGTCGTCCACAAATTCGGCCGGCACGGTATTCCCAACCCGCAGGGCGGATGTTCGCTCGTAGAACTCGAAGGGTGGATTTCACCAACCCGTAGGGTAGACTTCTTGAACCCGTAGGGGGACGTTGACAACCCGTAGGGTGGACCCTGGAATGTTCCAGAAGACGGGTTAGCTGGAACCCTTTTTCCCGCCCATTGCTAAGACAGCCGACCACTGTTAAACCATTTGGGAGTCGGTTGCCTTACAATGGTTGGTTCTATCCTAAGTTTACAGAGACCTTTTTTTCACACCCCTGTAATCTACCCTCCCATAACAGGGTCGACCAACAGCCGTTAATTTTCACTATTTTAAAATCTAGAATCATAATAATTAATTTAACTCACCCAATGATGGGGTCTTCTATTTATAGCTATTTGCTCCTTATCCTTGACAAATATTTACGAGGATATTTGCGATGATATAAACGATTATTTTTAAACTGATGTGATTCTCACAATTTCCAATTACACTGATACGTTCGTGATCTATTTTAAATATTAATCTGGCGGTCCTCCTGCATTGACGCAATGCCTTATATATCAATGAAATAGCGCCTCTAGTGGCACCGCTCGAAACTACTCAATCGTCAAGACCGTATCACTGCCTATAGCTTCCGTCGTTGCGACACTAACTCGGTAGATGGCGCTTTCATTTATTAATCTAAGTTTTCATTTTAAAACCCCTAATGTTGAACCCCTATTTGCACCCGTTGTTTCACAACGTTACACTAGTTTAATCATATAAAATGATGTACTGATGTAGTGCTTTTTATAAAGCCAATAGACCAAATGGTCTATCTATTGGCTTGGCAGAAAGGAATGCCTAAGTAAGGCGCATCCTGTGGTTAGATGATCTAAGCAGAAAACA
Organism: Miltochrista miniata; assembly: GCA_933228765.1. Classification (NCBI taxonomy): domain Eukaryota; kingdom Metazoa; phylum Arthropoda; class Insecta; order Lepidoptera; family Erebidae; genus Miltochrista; species Miltochrista miniata. Next base: position 11,039,539 of record OW121772.1, read on the forward strand.
CATAGTTATGAAAATTATATAATTAAATAGTGATTTTGACTATGTTGGGGTAAGCGCCATCTATCATTGTTTGTATTTTGTAACACAACATCATTTTGTAAGTAAATAATTTGTGGACATTAGTTGACTGTTACATAGGTATTTTCGTACCTATAAAATATTATTATTATAAAACACATAGTTATCATATATTTTATAATATTAATTACTTCTTGACAGTAATTAATGGTTTTTTATGTCTTTGCGGAAACATAACCTCAAAAAAATCGAACTGCTTTATCTTTATGTCTTGTTATCTTTATTTATTTATTTATTTGTTTATTGCTTTATCTTTAATGTGTTTTATTGTTGAATTTTTGTTCACTTTGCTATTCACAATTGATCCGTTTGAAAATTTTGGATATAACTAATCTCAATTGACTAATCGTTACATCCGTCAGAAAAAAATCTGAGTTACTCCCAGTGGCGCCAAAAAAAGTTTTACTTCAACTAGCTTTTGCCCGCGACTTCGTTCACGAGGTGATTTGAACTAATATACCTAACCAAACTACTTTGACCTGTCCTGTCCAATGCATAGGGCTTCTAGTAAAGCATAGGTTAAGCCCGTTAAGCTGTATTATCATTGCCGCTGAAAGTATGCTGGCTAATAAAAATGTCCCAGTAGTTCCGTGGTGCGGAACTACGGGAAAAAAAAGTCTCACCAGTTCCGCCACGGAACTATTAGGACAAAAAATCTCACTAGTTCTGTCGCGGAACTACTGCCGCGGAACAACTGGGAATGAAGGAAAAATATTTGAAGGTAGATGGTGCCTACGACGCCCCAAGACGTAATGTAGTGAAAGAATTTGACAGTTGAGAGTAGTGTCTCGGTGGTCCAACGTTTAGGGCGTCTGATCCGCCAAACCAGACGACGCAGGTTCGAGTCCTGCTCGAGACAGAAATATTTTTACATTAAATTTGTGATTGAATTATTTTTTAAAATTATCTCTAACGATACTGAACACAAAAATATATTTTATAGATTTGTTGTCTGTTTGTTCGGGATATGCGCAAAAACTAATGAACAGATTTTGACGCGAGATTTTGCGCGTATAAGAAAGATCTTGATAAGATTTAAATCTTGCGTTTGTTTTATCACAATCGGTTGGGTAGAAGCGGAGTAATGTACAAAAATAGAATATTCAAGGTTGAATTTCCGTTCTTTGATCGCGACATCCACGCGGGTGGAACCGCGGACATTGGCATAGATATGATCACAGATAATAATAATAAGTATCTATTCTATTCTAATATCATTAAGAGAAAAGAGTTGATTGTTTGGTTGTTTGCATCTAATAGGCTCGGAAACTACTGTACCGATTTGAAATTCTTTCACTATTGATAAGCTACGCTATCCTGGATAACAGAGGCTATATTTTATTCCCGTATTCCCACAGGAACGGAAACTACACGGGTGATATTCTTTATTATGAAGATGACTATTTTATGGCTTTTACTCTAAGATTTTATTTTCAGTCTTCATAATAACGAAATGCAACACTACACCGATGTTCAAAACAACAATGTTTGTACCAGAAATATTAGAGAAATGTAAGAATATTACGTGCCCGAATGTACAAGAGCCAAAGTGTGTCAAAATACATCACAAAATTTACAAATCAAAATCCATTTATGTAATCGCAATTAACAAATGTGAGCTGCAATATATGAAATGTCACGAAGGTAATGTACCTATCTATCTCTTTATCACGCTTTTTAGGGTTCCGTACCCAAAGAGTAAACACGGGAGCCTATTCATGAGACTATTCTGTCTGTCTGTCCATCACGAGGGTGCATCTCACAAACCATGATATCTAGGAAGCTGAAATTTTCAAAGATTAACATTTCAACTGTTGCCATATTGCAACAACATAACATATACTAAAAAAAAGACGTGTGGCACTCGGGGACTGCCGCGGTAAAGCTATTACATACCATTTTTTATCAACTATGCTAGTATAATTATTTCTATATAAGAATACTAGCTGATGCCCGCAACTTCGCCCGCGTAAAATTTGTTCCCGCGGGAAGTTATTCCCGGGATAAAAGGTAGCCTATGTGTTATTCCAGACTTTAATGTATCTCTGTACCAAATTTCAGCCCGATCCGTTCAGCGGGTTGAGCGTGAAAGAGTAACAAACATCCACACTCACAAACTTTCGCATTTATAATATAGTAAGAAGTAAGTAGTAAGATTTTAAGGCCTATGTTCAACAACTTTTGGACTTTTGGACTATTGGACTTTTGGACTTTTGGACTTTTGGCCTTTTGGACTTTTGGACTTTTGGACTCTTGGGACTTTTGGGACTTTTGGGACTTTTGGACTTTTGGACTTTTGGACTTTTGAACTTTTGGACTTTTGGACTTTTGGACTTTTGGACTTTTGGACTTTTGGACTTTTGGACTTTTGGACTTTTGGACTTTTGGACTTTTGGACTTTTGGACTTTTGGACTTTTGGACTTTTGGACTTTTGGACCTTTGGACTTTTGGACTTTTGGACTTTTGGGACGTTTGGGACTTTTGGGACTTTTGGGACCTCCGGGACCTTTGGGACTTTTGGGACTTTTGGGACTTTTGAGACTTTTGGGACCTCCGGGACCTTTGGGACTTTTGGACTTTTGGACTTTTGGACTTTTGGGACTTTTGGGACTATTGGACTTTTGGACTTTTGGACTTTTGAACTTTTGGACTTTTGGACTTTTGGACTTTTGGACTTTTGGACTTTTGGACTTTTGGACTTTTGGACTTTTGGACTTTTGGACCTTTGGACTTTTGGACTTTTGGACTTTTGGACTTTTGGACTTTTGTACTTTTGGACTTTTGGGACGTTTGGGACTTTTGGGACTTTTGGGACCTCCGGGACCTTAGGGACTTTTGGGACTTTTGGGACTTTTGAGACTTTTGGGACCTCCGGGACCTTTGGGACTTTTGGGACTTTTGGACTTTTGAACTTTTGGACTTTTGGACTTTTGGACCTTTGGACTTTTGGACTTTTGGACTTTTGGACTTTTGGACTTTTGGACTTTTGGCCTTTTGGACTTTTGGACTTTTGGACTCTTGGGACTTTTGGGACTTTTGGACTTTTGGACTTTTGAACTTTTGGACTTTTGGACTTTTGGACTTTTGGACTTTTGGACTTTTGGACTTTTGGACTTTTGGACTTTTGGACTTTTGGAGTTTTGGACTTTTGGACTTTTGGACTTTTGGACTTTTGGACTTTTGGACCTTTGGACTTTTGGACTTTTGGACTTTTGGACTTTTGGACTTTTGGACTTTTGTACTTTTGGACTTTTGGGACGTTTGGGACTTTTGGGACTTTTGGGACCTCCGGGACCTTTGGGACTTTTGGGACTTTTGGGACTTTTGGGACTTTTGAGACTTTTGGGACCTCTCCGGGACCTTTGGAACTTTTGGGACTTTTGGACTTTTGGACTTTTGGACTTTTGGGACTTTTGGGACTATTGGACTTTTGGACTTTTGGACTTTTGAACTTTTGGACTTTTGGACTTTTGGACTTTTGGACTTTTGGACTTTTGGACTTTTGGACTTATGGACTTTTGGACTTTTGGACCTTTGGACTTTTGGACTTTTGGACTTTTGGACTTTTGGACTTTTGGACTTTTGTACTTTTGGACTTTTGTACTTTTGGACTTTTGGGACGTTTGGGACTTTTGGGACTTTTGGGACCTCCGGGACCTTTGGGACTTTTGGGACTTTTGGGACTTTTGAGACTTTTGGGACCTCCGGGACCTTTGGGACTTTTGGGACTTTTGGACTTTGGACTTTTGGGACTTTTGGGACTATTGGGACTTTTGGGACTTTTCGGGCTTTTGGGACTTTTGGGTCTTTTGGGACTTTTGGGACTTTTGGATCTTTTGGGACTTTTGGGACTTTTCGGTCTTTTGGGACTTTTGGGTCTTTTGGGACTTTTGGGACTTTTGGAACTTTTGGGAATTTTGGGACTTTTGGGACTATTGGGACTTTTGGGACCTTTGCGACTTTTGGGACTTTTGGGACTTTTGCGGCTTTTGGGACTTCTGGGACTTTTGGGACTTTTGGACTTTTGGACTTATGGACTTATGGACTTTTGGACTTTTGGACTTTTGGACTTTTGGACTTTTGGACTTTTGGACTTTTGGACTTTTGGACTTTTGGACTTTTGGACTTTTGGCCTTTTGGACTTTTGGACTTTTGGACTTTTGGACTTTTGGACTTTTGGACTTTTGGACCTTGGAGTCCAAAAGTCCAAAAGTCCAAAGTCCAAAAGGCCAAAATTCCACTCCACCTAACCTCACCCCACCCCACACCAATTCACCTCACCACACCCCACTTCACTTCACCCCACCCTACACACCGCAGCCCACCCCACTTCACCCTACTTCACTTCATATACATAGGTACACGTTATGCAAACGCTCACGTGTACATGTTGGTATATAAAGTGCGAGATACACGAACGTGGCCGAGCGTGGCCGAAAGTAGCCGAGAGTGTGATTTATTTTCGTGACACAATTTCTGGATTCGGTTTCCACTCAAGGCCCGCGATAGAAGTTATGCAATAGCTTAAAAAAACTAGCCAAGTGCGAGTCGGACTCGCCCATGAAGGAACCCTTTATGAGCGAGTCCTAGTAGCAGCACAAGGCTTATGTTTAGAGACCTTAGTCTTAGCATTTCATTTCACATCGTGCAGGCGCCGGGTCCATAACGTGGCACAGGGGGAAACACCCCGACGGCGTCTGGGACTTGTGACGCCTTTCTAGGTGCATAAACGCTCACCTTCCACCGTCACCAGTGTTCCCTCCCCTGCCCAACCAGATTTCGTAAGATCCTATCAATGCCGCTTTGGATATTCGTTTTAGTAAAGAGCTTACTGAAGCTCTTGGCAATCTAAGGTCTTTAAATAAGTTATAAAGGGATTTAGCTGGAATTTCCTTGCTCCTACTTCTACGCCATAGAGTTTAACCACATTGTCATTTTTAGTTAACTCATTGGTCAATGTTCTTTCGGTATGTTGGTCTCCCACGGCACCGTGAGCTCCACAATAACTACACGCCTGTGTATCTTCGAGAACAGAAATATGTCAAACTCAAACTCAAACTCAAAAAACATTTATTTCGCATAATCCTAATACATAGGCACTTGCGACACGTCAATGAATACAATGCAAATAGTACCACCAGTTCGGAACGCGGCCCGCTTGAGAAGAACTGGCAAGAAACTCGGCGGGCTATTCTTTTTGTGCACTACATATTTACAATAAGTAGATACATACTATAAACTAAAACTTCATCAGTAGAGCAAGCAGATCACTTCCAGGCTTCCTTATCAATCAAATAATCGTCAATTGTATAGTAGCCCCTGCAGCACAATTTACTTTTTATACACTTTTTAAACTTAATTAGGGGCATGCTTTTAATTTCGTTTGGAAGCCTGTTGTAAAAACGTATACAGTTACCCAGGAAAGAATTACTGACTTTGTTCAGTCTACAATGATAAACGGCAAGGTTGTTTTTATGTCTGGTGTTCACATTGTGTCTATCACTTAACTTAGTAAAACTAGATAAATTTTTCTGAACATACATAAGATTTTCAAAAATATATTGTGATGCCACAGTCAGAATATTTAATTCTTTAAATTTTTCTCGCAGAGTGACCTTTGGACCTAATCTATATATGGCTCTTATGGCCCGTTTTTGTAAAACAAAAATTGTATTTATATCTGCGGCATTGCCCCATAGTAGCATACCGTACGACATTACACTGTGGAAGTAACTGAAGTACACTATTCGCGCTGTTTCTACATCAGTTAAATGCCTAATCTTTTGGACAGCAAATGCTGCTGAACTTAATCTGCCAGCCAGTTTTTCAATATGTGGGCCCCACTGCAATCCAGAATCGATCGTCAACCCTAAGAACGCAGTAGATTTCACAAGTTCCAACTCTTGGCCATTAAGTTGCACATTGGTTTCTGCCTGTGTTACATTGGGCAAGGTAAATTTAATACATTTAGTTTTGTTTTCATTCAGGCTAAGATTATTAGTGTTAAACCAATGTACTACTTTTAGGATTGCATTGTTAACATCGTCATAGTCATCTAGTTGTCTTTTAATTTTGAAAATTAAGGAAGTGTCATCTGCAAACAAAACAATCCCGTTAGTGTCCCCTACGTAGTAGGGTAGGTCATTAATATAAATTAAAAATAAAAACGGTCCGAGTATCGAACCCTGCGGGACGCCCATAGTAACCACCGATCCCCCCGAACGTGTGCCACCGACATCGACCCTCTGAGTTCTATTGTTCAAATATGAAGTCAGAAGATCGAGAGCCTTGTTCCTTATCCCGTAGTGCTGTAGTTTCCTGATCAATGTCTCATGTTGGACGCAATCAAAAGCCTTAGACAAATCGCAAAACACGCCAAGTGCATCATGTTTATCTTCCCAGGCCTCATAAATACTCTTCAACAAATCTACACCAGCATCGGTCGTCGAACGTCCTTTAGTGAAGCCAAATTGTTTATAATGAAATAATTTGTGACTGTTAAAATAGGTCAGCATCTGCTCAAGTATTAATTTTTCAAATATCTTGCTCAAAGTCGGCAACACTGAGACAGGTCTGAAATTACCTGGATCAGAAGCACTGCCGGCCTTGAACAAAGGTATAACTTTACTGTGTTTCATTAAATCAGGAAACACACCACCCGAAACGCAATCGTTAAACACAGCTGCCAAGTAAGGGGCAATGACATCAATGACACTAGATACAGATTTTACTGATAGCCCCCATAGGTCTGCGGTTTTTTTAACATTAATAGCCCTGTAAGCTTTCAGAATGTCGTTGCAGTCAACAGTCGTGAATTCGAAAGCGTGTAGACAGCTATCTACACATTCTGACAATATTTGCTCAGCGGAAGTGGAAGACGACCGAAGAGTATTCGTTATATGAATAGGAATATTACTGAAAAATTTTTCAAACTCAGTCGCTACTTCCAGATCCCCTGTGACGTGGCGCCCGTTTATCTTTAAATGAAAGCTTCGTGTCGGGTCTGGATGGCGAGGCACATAGGTAATTCCTCCGGAATTTTGTAGTGTTTCTCATACATGTCTGCGAGGATGGTCCAATCGGCGGCAGCCATCAGAATTGATTATGGCTTTTGAGGTACTTTCTTTGAATAGCCTTCCTTTACAAACGCAATGTCATTTCTATTATTTTTAGTTCATCCCTTTTTCGCTCTTGCTACCGCCAAACTGACAGCCTCACGTTTGAATTCCAATACCCTATCATGTCGGCGTGAGTGATGACCCCGGACTAATAGCATCCTACAATCCACCAGCAGGTGCCTAGCAGTTTCAATTGCTTCTCCACATGCATTACTGTTTTATCTGTGGCTTTTCCTCACCTGACCAGATTACTTTGGTCGGGGAGGGTCAACTGAAACGCATTCATATAGAATCTAAGCAAAGTCGGCGACCAGTCATACAACAAGGTATAAATGGGAATACAAAATTCGCCTAGAGTAAGCCATTAATTCTGCATCTGTAGGTTCAACGCGTATAGGCATCGCTCTCATATTGCTCCAGAAAATATTTTCTAATGTCTGTATCTGTTTGTTTCCGGATACTACTCAAACCCACTCTACCAGTCTGCGAACCCTGCATAAGTAATGCAAACAACATAATAAGCTTATTGTACTGAGCCAAAGGCGTTTTCCGAATCTATCCAACAAACTGTTTTTTGTCCTTCATGATTCATGAAATTCCGGGCAGAAACCCTTGTTGGTGATTTGGTATAAAATACTTATTGCTGATCATAAAATTACTTAGTCATTTTAAATTGAAGCCATGAGAAGAAAACTTTAGATATTGTGTTGGTTAACGCTATCGGTCTGGTGTCTTTTGGACTAGTCACAATTTCTTTCTTGCACAAAACTGGTCTCCCCGAAGGCCGCTGGTATTTCTTTACTCGACCAGATCCTGGTAAATATGCTTTGCTCAGAAGGTGTTTACGTACTGATGGACATTTTTTGGAAACTATGTAAGGTAGGTATGCCATCAGGTCCAAGGGCAGATTTAGTGAGTGCATTACCACGCGCCGCCGGTACACCAGATTCCGCCGGAGGCGTCGCCGCCCAGACAATGCGGTAGCCCGAGAGATGGAGCTCTACGACGGGTACAAGGAGGCCAAAAGGACCCTCCAGACAGCCATAATGCGGTCCAAATAGTTGGGCCGCGACGAGCTGATGGAGAATGTTGAGCGGAACCCGTGGGGGCGCCGGTACATTATGGTAAGCGGCAAATTACGCCTTAAGGCGCCCCCACTGACCCAGAGTCTCCAGCCGGAGCGGCTGGGAGGGGTCCTGGACTCCTTGTTCCCATCGAGAGCGAAGGAACACATTCCCTCCATCAGGGGCGCTCCACTGTGGACGCGATCATGCGCATTAGAGGCCTGACGGAGGAAGCAGTCTCGCGATTCTCCAGACAGCGCATGAGCTGTTTGTTGATGATTAGCACGAACATCTTGCAGATGACGGTGGTTACGGCTATGGGGCGATAGTTGGCCGAATCCGACCGATCCCCGTTCTTGGGGATCGGATGGACGTTCGCCTCCTTCCAAGCCTCCGGCACCTATCCCGACGAATAGGAAAGGCTATACAGACGTGTTAGCGTTGGAGATAATTCAGCTGCACAATTCTTCAGCACCACCGCCGGGATACCATCAGGACCACTGGCTTTCCGCGTGTCGAGTGACCGTAGGACCGCTCGCACATCGCATTGCCGGATCACAATATCCGGCATCGTGGTTCCACAGTCGGCGATAGTGGGACGTTGTTTACCACAGTCATCAACCCGGGAATTAGCCGCAAAGAGATTGGCCAGCATTTCTGCTTTCTCTTGGGCTTTGTGAGCCAGTGATCCGTCAGGATAGCGCAGCGGCGGCAGCGAGGGCTTGCAAAAGTTGGCCTGCACGGCTTTGACCAGTTGCCAGTATCCACGGCTGCCCTTCGGATGAGACGTGAGCTCCTGACCAAGCCGCGTTACGCGCTGGGTGTCCGCTCTCTTGAAGGCTCTCTTACTGGACCTAGTGGCTCTGTTGTACGCTGTTTTGAGGCGGGCCACGATTTGGGTCGCGCACAGCCAGAGCCCTGATCCAGGCGCGGTAAGCCGCCTGTTTTTGTTGAACAGCTACGGCGCACTCACGCCCGAACCAGGGGCGGGCTTTGCGGATGCTGGCGACTTCAGTGTATGGAATATAGTATTCCATACCTAACGTTATCTCACCAGCAACCGCAGAGGCGCTTTCCGATGAAGCCCTCCCCGCAAGACAGCGCTGACTCCACGGGACGGCTGCATAGTATTCTCGTAGTCCGTCACAGTCCGCTGACGAGTAGTGCCACAATCGCCGCGTCACCTCTACTGCCCTTGCAGGAGATGACACCTGCAGGCGGGCACGCACAACACAGTGGTCGGATCGACCCAGTGGGGCGCTAACCGACACACTGTACTGTGCTGGGCAACTCGTCAGCAGTAAGTCCAGCAGGGCGGGTTCATGGTCTGACCTGTCCGGTATGAAACGGACAGGTCAGACCATGAACCATTACGATGATGTCGTGACCGACAAACAGACAGACGGACAGCGAAGTCTCATGAATAGGGTCCGAATTTTTTTCCCGGGTACGGAACCCTTGAAACTAATTGACTGACTAATAAACTAGTTGAAGTTTAACGTTACTATAGTCCTTTTGCCATGTAGTGTCAAGAAGGTATTTCCAGTCTTTAGTGAAAAATCCCAATGCTGTAATTTGTTCAGCTATTTTCTTTCAATTATTTATTTATATATCATGGGTCAATTGGTCACAAAACTTTCCAAATAGCGTATTTCTATTTTCGTAAATAAGGCCCAAAATAGTAAGATTTATGTGCATTTCCATTTTACACGTGATCAAAACAAAGAATCAAAGTTGCACCAGTGATTGATTCATTCTACCTATTACTTTGTTGATATTTTTTTCTTGTTTTAAGAAGATAAATGAGGGTTATCTTCATAAAACAAATAGATCAGCAAATATATCACAAGTTGACATAATTGTCATGACAATCCGACAATTGTCGGAAATAATTTGACTGTGGTTTTTTGACATAATATGTCGAGTTTTATTAAACGCGTTTTTAAACGACAAATATGTCAAAGATTGCATGTCGATTTTGTACATATTTGTCATGTTTATTAAACAGCTTATGCGCGACAATTCTACAATAAAGTCATTTTATGACAAACTAGCTGACCCGCGCAACTTCGTTTGCGTCACATGAGAGTGAGGTATGGTATTAATATTTCGAGTAGGTATTATAATGTTTCCCGTTGCATTTGCCCCCGTCGCGCTTATTATAGTCGCGTCGCGTCGCTTGTATTCATTATGGCGTATCACATGAGAGTGAGAAGGATGACACCTCTCGTTAAAGTGATATAATGTTTTCCGTCGCTTTTACTTCCACCCATCCGTTTTCCGGTATGGAACTCATCGCGTGCGAGTCCGACTCGCACTTGGCCGGTTTGATCGTTCAGTTGACTGGCTGCCACTGCAGACCAAATTTACTCCCGTCACGTCGCTCATACTTTAAAACTTAATAAGAGGGATATTGTAAGTGAACCTTAAAAGATAGGCATATGCTGTCCAGGACTTTTTTTTATAACTTTTTAAGAGAAACAATTTTGTAGTATACAATTTTTACGTAACTTTAACTATTTATGCAGCGTCAGCAATGGACTCAAAAGAAAGAAATAATCCCCGTTCTCGAAACATCATTCATGGCTGCTCCGCTCCTATTCGTCTTAGCGTGATGTTATATTGCCATTAGCCAGCCTAAATAAATGGAGTATTAAACTGTAAAATAATTTTTGAAATGCAACCAGTAGTTTCTGAGATCCTAGTACAAACAAACTCTTCAGTTTCATTATATCGTGAGCAAACCTTAAGAGATAGAGAAATTAGGTTATTGTGAGCGAACCTTAAAAGATAGACATATGCTGTTGCGGACTTTTTTTTAGAACTTTTTAAGAGAAACAATTTCGTAATACACAATTTTTACCTAACTGTAACCATTTACGCAGCGTACGCCTCGGAACCTCTCAGACGGTAAAAAATATTCCCCGTTTTCAAAACATTCTTGATTGCTGCTCCGCTCCTATTCGACTTGGCGTGATAAAAGTATACTATAACCTGCCCAGGAGTATGAAGAATAATTGTATCAATTTTCGTTAAAATCCGTCGAGTAGTTTTTGTTTCTATAAGGAACATACAGACAGACAGACAGACAGACAAAAATTTTACTGATTGCATTTTTGGCATCAGTATCGATCACTAATCACCCCTGATAGTTATTTTGGAAATATATTTCATGTACAGAATTGACCTCTCTACAGATTTATTATAAGTATAGATATGTCGACTTGTCAGCTTTATTAAACAGGGCCCAGGTGGAAGAAGCCGCGAGTACAACCTATCTGGTAACTATCATAGTTGAACTAAATTACAATAATTATTATTTCAGATTATGAAGCCAAAATTGTGACGATGAAATACTGTGGACATCAGGAAACCTTGATTACAACTAAGCCAAACAACAGTTCTGATGCTGGTTAGTACCCAATAATCAATCTCCCAAAAATACTCCCCATCTTAATATATATGTACCTACCTTTATAAAGTAGGTATGCGTCACATTGTGTTTGTCCAGGATGTACTTCTAAACTACTTATCAGATTTTAACCAAGTTTGCTCACCATGTGCTGTTTGATCCAATTTGTGAGATAGAATAACTTTTTTTGTGGAAATGGTTATGAGGCCGGGAGTACGGGGTCACAAAAAGCCTTAGCTACAGCAACGTGTAGCCTGATCATTTAGCTAGTAGATGTTTTTTTTATTCACACACGTAGTAGGCAGGATAGAAGGACACCGTATTGTTTTAGTCGAATGGAGTAGGTTGCTGTCGCAGCCCGCTCGTTTCGCTTGCTCGCTTTCGCGCGATAATGTTTACTTTTTCAATATTTAAGCTATGCATATTTTAGTAAAAGTTCACAATATCTTGACAGCTAATAATCTCGCCAAGAAGATTATTATCTCTCGGTTTTTGCAATTTTACGGTGACCTAATAAGGGGCCTGGTTTAGAAAATGACAAAAAGAGGCGTACATGAAATCATATTTTGTCGGCATAAGTAGACGAAAAATGAAAGTAAAAGTAGATTTTTAATCTACAAGATGTGTGTCAAAGTATGCTTTTATTTTTAGGGTTCCGTATCCAAAGGGTAAAAACGGACCCTAATTATGAGACTTCGCTATCCGTCTGTGTGTCTGTCTGTCTGTCCGGTCATGAGGCTGTATCTCATGAACGCTGATAGCTAGAGAGCTGAAATTTTCACATAATAAGTGTTTCTGTTCCCGCTTTGTTTTCACGAAAGGGAAAATTCTTCATGGATGCTATGCCGTACTCCTACCGACTATAAAACCTCACGTAACAGCCAGTACAGTTACGAGTAGGAGCCCCGGCTATGCCCCCGGAAGGATGTCCCAGGACTCCCAACAGACCCACAGCTACCACTGCAGCCTCGTCTAGGGGGTGGTTCGAGTGCTATCCCGCGTCTTTGGGGGGTTTTCGGGTGTCATCCCGCTTCTTAATGGGGGCGTGCGTGAATCACTCACGTGACGCTGCCGTCTAGGGCCTGCTTCTGTAAGGACGATGAGCAGCCCTCTCACCGTCCTAAGGCCAGTTTTCCTGTCTTCCAGACCTTGGGAACCTGGCCTTTTCGAGGCATGCGCTAAAGAGACTTAAAAGTCAAGGCCCAAGCTCCTCGAGAGCCAGGACCCACGCTCGACCTGGTATGCCGACGGGTCCAGCGGCGATGTTTCTGCGGGATTTAATAGTAATAACGACTGTCCTCGTGGACAGTTGTTATCATATCATGGGATTAACACAACCTTAAGAGGGCATAGTAGATTTGCATATGAATAATTTACTTTCTGATATCAACAAAAAGTTCGGGTATCTTCATATGAAAAAAAAAAGAAGATACCCGAGTCAGAAAGAGGCGTTATAATAATAATAATAAACCCCTCGTGGACAGTCGTTATCTTTTCACGGGAATAACGCAACCCTATGAGGGTATATGAGTCATCCACTTTTTGAGATCAACAAAAATGTCTCACAAGGTTATAGTCAAGAAAGCCGTGAGATCGTTCTCACCAGACTACCCCTCTTAACACGTTTATTGTGAAAGTTCAATCCGATTGACGTTGTCTTTATTGATTTATTTCAAACTTTGTACAGATGATCCACGTGACCTAGTGACGTCGTTTAATGCGACAGAGTCATAGGCTACTGACAAAGCCTCGACATAAGCCCCCTCTGCACTCTATTTTATAGAGAGGGGCTAAAAAGCACACATTCGCAGGGTGATGGAGTGTGTAACACACAGCTTCAGAGGTGCCTTGATTAACACGACTTGCTTAGTGACCGGCAGTATGGTTCCCGACACGGTCGCCCGACCGGTGATCTTCTTGTGTGGTACCTTGCACACAGCTGGGCGGGGCGGCTACAGAGAGTAAGAAGTTGTAGCTGTGAGCCTCGACATCTCTACAGCCTTTGACCGGGTCTGGCGCCGTGGTCTTCTAACGAAATTGCCCTCCTATGGACTGCCCGAGAGGTTATGTGGATGGGTGACTAGTTTTCTGGCCGGTAGAAGCATCAGGGCCGTCGTTGACGGCAGCTGTTCTGACTGCATGACCATTAACGCTGGAGTACCACAAGGTTCAGTGTTGTCCCCCACAATGTTTCTTCTGCATATTATTATCAATGATTATGTTTTCTATTGACGGCATTCATTGTTATGCGGATGACAGTACGGGTGACACTTATTACACGGGCCGTCCCGGTATCTCTCGGGTTGCAGTGGAAGAAAGTCGTGAACAACTTTCGTCTGAAATCGAGACTACTCTCAGTAGAGTGTCCGATTGGGGTGAACAAAATCTTGTCCAATTCAACCCTACCAAGACACAAGTTTGTGTATTCACCGCAAAACTAAACCCATTTACTGTAGCGTCACAATTTCAGGGCACATCTTTTACCATCTCTGAAAGTATAGGGATCCTTGGAGTTGACATCTCCAATGATGTGCCGTTCCGCAGTCACTTGGAGGGCAAGGCCAAGCTGGCGTCCAGAAAGCTTAGCGGCGGTCCTTTACGGCGGCGCACTCCACTCTACCCTCATCCCGTACTGCTGGTCGAAAATAATTTCGTCAATCAACCGCCCCCCGAAAGAACCATTGCCCGTTCGAAAATTGGCCAATTTTCAAAATCGAAAAAAAATCAAAATATAGTTGTATTGTATGTGTCTTTATTATTGCCATACTTTTTCTTTCACGTCAACAACGAACGACGAAAAACCACGTTTGGTTATGTATGAGAGCCCCCTCAAATGTCCATTTTATTTCAATAAAATTATTTATATGAAAATATGTCTAGCTCGATGTTCTGTGAGCATTTCAAGCGTCTTCTTGTTGCCGTTATTATTATAAAAATAAAATGCCAAAAAAAAATCACGTTTGTTGTATGGAAGCCCCCTCAAATATTATTATTTTTCTGTTATGAGTATTTGTCGTTATAGTGGCAACAGAAGGGGTGCTGGGTAGGACAACCTCCACGTGGTGCACCCTGGTAACGTAGACGACGACGTGGGCTTCGCGCGAGGCTCACGTCGTAGCCCATGGCAAATGATCCACCAAGGAGGGGGGGCTTCATGGCCGGTTTGGAGTTATCCGCATGCGCTCTGCTAAGCAGAGCATACTTAGCGGAGAACTCTTAGGGCGACAAGTACTTTGCCACTAAGCGATCAGTGGCGAAGTACAAGGTTCCATCAGGAACATCGTTCGGCCGAGCAGTAACCCCGCCTGACAACAGCCGGGTACGGTGGCTCTTCGGAGTTGCAAGGAAGAAAACCTCTTCAAAAAATCACCCCGAACCCCACGTTCTGACGCCCGGCAACGGGATGCATCGCTGGGGGGAACTCAGTGCTTACGGCGTCAATTCCAGCTTCCCACCGTTCCCATCCTCACATCCACTCCCAACCTTCTATTTCCACCAGGGATCAATGCCAGGGATCAATCGTTCCTTCGAACGATTGATCCCTGGCAATTTCACCGAATTAACGATTGATCGATTTACAACAGACCGAATGAATCCTTTGCCGATAAACGATTGCTTTTGTTGTTTTATTGAACCTACCTATCAGATATACCTACGGATACTAGTGTAATAATTAATGTATCCTTCTTTTTTTTTAACGTGAGGGAAAATCAGTCATGGATGCCATCCTGGACTCTTACCGACTAAAAACCTAACCTAACCCAACAGCCTACGGGTAAGCCCTCGGAAGGATGTCCCAGGACTCCCAACAGACCTACAGCTACCTCTGCGGCCTCGCCTAGGGGGTGGTTCGAGTGCTATCCCGCGTCTTTGGGGGTTTTTGGGTGTGATCCCGCTTCTAAGGTGGGGGCGTGCGTGAATCCCTCATGTCACGCTGCCGTCATGGGCCTGCTTCCGTAAGGACGGTGAGCAGATCCCTCACCGTCCTCAGGCCACCGGTCATGGAGGGCGATAGTCTTCGGCGAAGACACGTCAGCGGCTGACTGCAGAACTCGGGTGGGATAGTTCTCTCCCGCTCCCGCCTCGCCGTTACTTTCACGAGCATGACCTGCTCACTGACAGAGGCGGCGCAGTCCCTCTTACTGCTGACGGCTGCAGACCATGACTCGCACCATGGTATCGAGCGAGAGAATGTCCACGTCCAGACCCACCACGAAGACCTGACGCTGTTGCGCCCACGCCATGCACTCCACCAGCGTGTGGAGCGCTGCCCTTTGGTTGTTCAAGTCGCACCTTCCATGTCTCCACGGTTTCCTGATGGAGCTGGGACCGCTGGGCCTCAATTTTTCGAGACGCAGGCCTTTGGCCCCGCTCCAGCGCCTCCTTGCGCCATCTGAATAGTTACGCAAGGGCTCTCGCTTCCAGGTCTCAAGGAGGGGTTCCGGCTAGGAGACATGCCGCCTCACCTGGGATCGTGCGGTATCCCCTTATCACCCTGACGGCCATCGCCCTCTGCGGGCTCAGCAATCTAGCCACATTGCTGGCCGTCAGGGTCTCCGCCCATACGGGGGCCCCGTATAGGGCCATACTTCGCAGGATCCCCAGGTACAGTCTCCTGTAGGGAGCGTTGGGACCCCTGATGTTGGGCATTAGCCGCACTCGCGCGGCTAATGCCCAACATCCCCCCTCCCCAATAATTCCCCCCTCAGTTTTGGGACCAAACTTCGGAAGTGGTGTCCGAAGTTCCGCTGGCCGTCGATTACGAGCCCCAGATACTTCATAGAGGGTTCGATACCGATGCTGACACATACATGGGTCCATGTTGATACATACATGCGACCAAACGTTCGCAAATCCATATCCATACTTAATATTATAAAGCTGAAGAGTTTGTTTGTTTGTTTGAATGCTGGGATCTCAGGAACTACTGTTGGATTTCAAAAATTCTTTTACAGTTTAATAGTCCATTTATTGAGGATGGCTATAGGCTATATAACATCACGCTAAAATGAATAGGAGCGGAACAGCAATCAAGAATGTTTTGAAAACAGGTACCTAATATTTTTTACCGTCTGAGAGCTTCCGAGGCGTACGCTCTGGGTAAATGGTTACAGTTAGGTAAAAATTGTGTATTACAAAATTGTTTCTACTATAAAGTTCTAAAAAATAATTCGCTCACAATAACCTAATTTGTCTATCTCTTAAGGTTCGCTCACGATATAATGAAACTGAAGAGTTTGTTTGTGCTAGGATCTCTTTTTAATTCTTATTAGCGTTGAAAACGAGAGTTTTTAGCATTTGAAGTAAGGTCTATTTTTGCATGTGCACTGCTTTTGTCATTAAGAATGCTTAAACGCGCTTGGTGTGAAAAATAAGAGGAGCTAACCAGCTCCGATCGCGTACGTTTTCTCGTTCGCACAGCCGATCGGCTCCAATTGCATGCTCTTTCTCGCTCGCGCAGCCGATCGGCTCCGATAGCGTGCTCTTTTCCCGCTCGCGCAGCCGATCAGCTCCGATTGCGTGCGCGCCGCCCCACGCCGGCCGCCATTTTGATAGCACAATTTAAACAGAACAGTTGTGTGCACTTATACGAAAACATGACTGATGAAAAATTAATATATTTCTTCATCGGAGCTATCCAAATCAAAGTTCTGAAAAGCACACGTTAACACCAGAAACAAAACTTGGACTGCGTGGAATGCTGGTACTGCCTTTGTAGTGAATCCACCCAGCTGCGAGCGCATCCGACCGGCTGCGAGTGTATTCGACCAGCTGCGAGCACATCCGAACGGCTTCGAGCGCATCCGCTTTCAGATCGCTTCCAGCCGGTCTATGTGAATTAATTGGCGGCTCCGCTCCGACCATCTCCGAGCGTATACGATCCGGTCTGTGTGAAAAGAAAAGTGCGCGGCGATGCTCTCCGAGCCGGTCTGTGTGAACGGACTCTAAAAGATAGGCATATGCTGTTAAGGACTTTTTTTATAACTTTTTAAGAGGAACAACTTTATAAAATACAATTTTTACGTAACTTTAACTATATATGCAGCGTACGCAATGGAAGCTCTCAAAAGAAAGAAATAATCCCCGTTCTCGAAACATTATTCATGGCTGCTCCGTTCCTATTCGTCTTAGCGTGATATTATATTGGTATCAACCAGCCTAAATAAATGGACTATTGAACTGTAAAATAATGTTTGAAGTGCAACCAGTAGTTTCTGGGATCCTAGCACAAACAAACTCTTCAGTTTCATTATATCGTGAGCGAACCTTAAGAGATAGATAAATGCTATCGCGGACTTTTTTTGGAACTTTTTAAGAGAAACAATTTACAATACACAATTTTTACTAACTGTAACCATTTACCCAGCGTACGCCTCGGATGCTCTCAGACGGTAAAACATATTCCCTGTTTTCAAAACACTCTTGATTGCTGCTCCGCTCCTGTTCATTTTAGCGTGATGTTTTATAGCCTATAGCCATCCTCAATAAATGGACTATCATATGTAAAAGAATTTTTGTAATCCAACCAGTAGTTCCTGAGATCCTAGCGTTCAAACAAACAAACTCTTCAGCTTTATAATATTAGTATGGATATGGATGGATTTTTTTTTGTATAGGCACATTACAGTTGTATCCGTATATCTGATAGGTAGGTATAACGAATCAATAAAACAACAAAAGCAATCGTTTATCGGCAAAAAATTCATTCAATTCAATTCAATTTATTTCAGAACAATATTACATTGTGTCGAAATGTGATTTATTCACCTTCATCGTGGTATCAAATTTAACGTGGGTACATAAAAATAAAAATCCCACGAAATATACAGTAAGTCGATGTCAGAAAATTACAATTCTACCTCATATTAAAGACAATATTACATACATACATACATATGGTCACGCCTCTTATCCCCGAAGGGGTAGGCAGAGGCATATTATATGCCCACATTTCACCCTTGTATAATTTGTCCCACGTAATAGGTGGTGAGCAGTATTGCCGTGTTTAAATGGACAGGCGCAGGTTGTGACTGCCTGCTGTTGAAATAAAGCCTTCAACTTAGCTTAACGACTGCCATTATACTGGCAACCGGGACCAACGGCTTAACGTGACTTCCGAAGCACGGAAACGCTCAAATAAATGTCACAAAGTGATCACATGGATGGTCACCCATCCATGGACCGGTCATAGATCAAACGATCACTGTAGTAAGCAACTTTCATGCTTACTACAGTGATCGTTTACAGAACACTGAGTCCGCGGGGCCACGAGCCAATACTGACACGAGACACGAGACAATATTAATACTTAACTATTTTCATGTCAGAATTATTAATGTATAGATGTCAATTAAATTATTATTCATTATATATATGTCAATAATAGGTGCTAATTTATGTCACAAAACTTTTATACAGATAATATATATACTATTTTGATACATGCCATTATTCATTCAATAGCCACAGAAACGCCAACACAAGTATCATAGCTCATCCAAGGCATAAAGACATTTTTCTACCAGAAACTCTCTTAAGTTTGGTTTGAACATTTTTGTATACAATGACCTTTTGAGCTCCATTGGCAGTCTGTTAAACATCTTCGTTGCGTTGAAAAGCGAGCTGTGCTTAACCACTTCCAAGGTGGGGGTTATTACGAAACCCAGGTCCAACCTTCTGGATGCCTCTCTTTTCTCTCGTTGCTCCTCTGTTTCATATTCGTGTATATATTTTTTTAGATGCATCAATAAGACCATAACATATAAGCTGGGTACAGTTAAAATTTCAAGTTCTTTAAAATGCTGGCGAAACGACTGTTGTTGCTTAATCCGTACCATAGTTCGTATTGCCCGTTTTTGGGCAATGAACGCTGACTGCATATTATATTCGTAGCTTCCTCCCCAAAAAAAGATGCTGTACCTTATCTAAGACTCAATCAGAGCACAATACACAGCCTTGAATTGGTCTGTTGTAAATCGATCAATCGTTAATTCGGTCAAACTGCCAGGGATCAATCGTTCCTTCGGCCAATTTTCGAACGGGCAATGGTTCTTCCGGGGGGGTTGATCGACCAGATGATTTTCTACCAGCAGTACGTTACTCAGAAAATGAGAGTATTTTATAGCTTATTTTAGTTGTAATAAGTTAATACTCATACTTATTCAAAATCGAAGAAAACAAATTATAGGTAGGTATGTGTATGGTTTCTTCAAATATGATATTGGCATATTCTTTTCTTTCGTAAAATGCTTTAATTTATCTAAAAAGGGCCTGATTGTATGATATGGTACTGTACAATTTAACAAAAGCATATTTGACAAACATCCTGTAGATTAAAAATGCTTTTTCATCTACTAATGCCGACAAAAAATGCTTTCATGTTCACCTCTTTTCGTTATTTTCTAAACCAGGCCCCTTAAGGGACGCGTGTTTAGAATAGCCAAGATCGTTAGTCCAATCAACGGCCTTAAACTACCAGCTACAGCTTACTTATCCTATGATTGCAGGTCATCTTCGTTCGAAGCGAAGTGCAAAGCGTAAGTACCTAGGGTTTCTGGTTATGTACTTAGTAGGTACATAGAAACTCTGATGATACTCTGATTTATAACGGCTATCACACACGACACGCATACTGTGACGCAGCCCACATTATGTTTTTATACAACACTAGCTGATGCGCGCGGCTTCGCCCGTGTGAAATTTGGTTCCCGGTCCCGCTTCCCGTGGGAACATTTTCCCGGGATAAAAAGTAGCCTATGTGTTATTCCAGACTATATTCTATCCCTGTACCAAATTTCAGCCAGATCCATTCAGCCGTTAGAGCGTGATTGAGTAACAAACATCCAAACATCCAAACATCCAAACATCTTCACAAACTTTCACATTTATAATATTAGTAGGACAACACTATCGGTCTGTGCAACCGCCAGCGGTCCGGGCGATGTAGGCAACTGACAAGCTGTCACAATTTGTTTGTTCGCGAGAGCTAGTTGCCCGGACCGCATATATAATCCGTTCACAGTTATTACCTCTAGCTGTGAGGTTGGCTATCTTCCATTGCAATAAGTTTTTGTTTCTCCATGTACTCCAACCTTAAGTCGGAGCCCATTTTCTTCTTTTGCTGACGGTTTTCGGGCGAGGAAATTATTTGTGATATGAAGCAGCAACTTCGCTCTCCCTGGTGATGGTAATAATGAGTGACGTTTTTATATACCCATTAATTATCTATATACTTATAATAAATCTGTAGAAGTGAAAATTCTGTACATTGACGATAGTAGTGATATTATTGAGGATTCTGACTCAAAAATGATCATGGTTTGACTCGCTTTCGTTTCACTCCGCTACGTCTAACCATGATCATTTTTGAGTCAGAATCCTCAATAATATTTCAAAAACATTTTCCTTGACTCACTTTCGTTTCACTGCGCTACGTCTAACCATGCTCATTTTTGAGTCAGAATCCTCATAAATATTTCAAAAAACATTTTGCAGAAACAAGTAACATTCTTTGCATAAACTCACTCACCGTTTGCATTTTTCAGTTTCGTTTTTCGGCGTTAGTATGCTAGGATGATGGGGTAGGATGCTCAATATATTTAAAAAGCTTTCCTTGTTTTTGTCCTTCTATATAAACGTGCGTATTGTAAACATATCAACACTTTGATATAACACTTAATGGATACCACAATATGAAATTTATTAAACAACGTTCATCCCTTCACTTTGATAATTTCTGTTTGGAACTAAAAAAGAAACTTCAACGCCATGGTAATTTATTACCTAACACTGTAAGATGTATCATATGTGGTCCATCAAACTGTGGAAATACCAATTTGCTCATTGGGTTACTTTTGCATGAGAATGGTTTGAGATTTAGGAGCGTTTATATTTATTCAAAAACGCTATATCAGCCGAAATACATATTTTTAGAAAGAGTTCTGAAATTGGTTCCAGGTATCTCATTTATTAAATATAATGATAAAGAAGAAGTGATTGATCCCCAAAATGCTAAATGTGATTCTATAATAGTATTTGATGACCTAACATGTGAGAACCAGAATAGTGTGAGAAACTATTTTGCAATGGGAAGGCACAAAAATATAGATTGCTTTTACCTTAATCAAACTTACACTAAGGTACCAAAACAGCTTATTAGAGATAATGCTAATCTAATAATACTTTTTAAGCAAGACGAAATAAATATGCGTCATGTGTATGACAAACATGTGAATACAGATATGACGTGGAACCATTTTCGTGAAATGTGTGCAAGAATATGGAAGGAACCTTACAGTTATTTAGTCATAAACAAGGACTGCAAAAGAAATGAGGGGTGTTACAGGAATAAATTCGATACATTTGTAGTCTTTGATTAAAAAAAAAAAAAAGAAATCCTAAGTAAGTATTTATAAACTGAAACACGATCCGATTAGAAATATTCCTTCACCGAACACATTTCGGCTTTCGGCAAAGCTTATAGCTATTGCTACAGCAATAGCTATAAGCTTATAGTATGTATTATGGAGCAAACTCTGAAAAAACAAATCGTTAAAGCTGCAGAGGCAGTAAAACGAAAGGTGGGAAAGTTACGTGACATAGAAAAAGAAAATTCAAATGTTTTGGAGACAGTTTTTAAACCTGTTACAGGTCATCTTACTGAAATTATTAATGCAAAAAAGAAAAAATCTGTTGAAAATTTACAAGACGAATATGCAATGAAAGACGAAAACGATTCATCGCTTAATAAAACTGTAATTAAAAAGATAATAGATAGCAATGATGAGGATTCTGAAATTTATCCAAAATCTGATGAAGAAAATGACTACATTTCTCATGACGATGAAGAATATAATCATGATAGTGATGACATCGATGAAAATAGCTTTTATTCACTTGAGACTAATGACAAAAGTTTAACTCCAAATAGAGATGTCACAAATTGGTCGTTAAGCAGTGAAGTGCATAAAAACATCCCATACGGGATTAGACATGAACGGGGTAAACTGATGTTGGGCTCCGCTCGGGTTAAGTTTAATGATGATTTGATAAAAGTAGGTGTACAGAAATATGTTACTACGCCTGGACTCAAAGAATTATTGTGTAGTAAGATACCAAACATTAATTTAGTTACTAAAAATGATCTTCAAAACTATAAATATTTGATGATGTATACGAATGCTCACAGACGAGATTATAATCCAAAAAAGCCTATCAAAAGCAATAAAGGTCAGAAATATTTGCAAGTTATTAAGCCATTGTTTAAACTTCGAAAAGACTCTGAGTTAACAGACGGCACTATTTCAAAAGGAGAAGGTCTTCCCGTGATGAAGAAATGGCAAGAAAATGTCGATTTCATTTATTGGGACAATCCCAATGAATTAGTTGAAAGATTAAAATTGTTAATGGCGTCAAAGGAAGCAGGTAACACAGGATTAGACAATGAAATTATTTCAATCATAGAAGAGTTACGTGAAGGTGGATTTATAAGTAAATAAATTAGATGCATTAGCTTATAACCTCTCATTTAAATATTGACTTCTCAATATATCGCACCATAAGATGAACGTAGATAAATTTGGACACCATATTCATAAAAGAATTCGTCTTTCAAATATATTTGACTTCTCCGAAAATGTACTGATAAAAACAGAATTAGGTGATTTCGATTTAAAAAAGTGTACATTACGCGGTGCGAAGTATCCTATTGCTGCTGATGAAGTTGTAAATAAAGAATACGTTGATCAAATTACGCAGACTAGATTTTATACAAGAAAAGATATTGATGGTCTATTAAAACAACATAGAAATAAAATAATAGATGATGTAGCACTTGTAATCAACAATCTTAAAAAAGACATAAATCATATCGTGACTCAGTCTGTGAAGGACCACATCTCCGGCGAAATAAAACCTCGTATGAAACAGTGATGGGTTCTGTTAAGGAAGAAGTTGTTAATGAAATTCACAGAGAGAGATTTCATACGCCGCTCCGTTATTTTAAAGAAAATAGATGATTTGTGGCAGGCTGACCTCATTGATTTCATACATCCTCAATCATATAATAAAGGGTACAAATTTATCTTAGTGGAGATTGATTGCTTCTCAAAGTTTGCGTGGTCGATTGGATTAAAAACTAAATCCAAGTCTGAGGTTACATTATGCTTTTCAACATATATTGGAAAATAGTGGTCGACATCCTACCAATTTACAAACTGATATGGGAAAAGAATTTTATAATGAACTATTCACGAAATTAAGGAGTGTTTATAATATAAATCATTATTCTACCTATTCAACAAAAAAAGCTTCAATTGTTGAACGATTGATAAGAACTTTAAAAAATAAATTATTCAAATTATTTAGTTTTAATGGTAGTTATAGGTGGATAGGAAAACCTTTAGATAATGTTCTGAGTTCATATAATAATTCCAAACATAGAACGATATAATGCAAGCCTTCTGAAGTAAATATTTGTAATGAATCAGCTATATTGGAAAATATTACACACTCACATAAAAAATCAACCGGCGCGAATAAATTTAAATATAAATTAAGAGACTTTGTTCGTATTAGTAAGTATAAAAGTCCGTTTCAAAAAGGTTATACTCCTAATTGGACAAGTGAAATTTTTAAAATAATGAAGATTAACGATACTACCCCCGAAACGTATTACATCAAAGATCTAAAAAATCAACAGGTTCTGTGTGCATTTTATAAAGAAGAACTTCAGAAGACTAAATATCCTGATGTATACTTAATTGAAAGAGTAATAAAAAGAAGTGGTAATAAATTATACGTTAAATGGTTGGGACAAGTGAAAATGCAAACAGTTGGATTACAACAAGGGCTCTTGTAAAATAAAAAGAATATAATAAAAGATTGTATTTTATTTTATCATTTCTATACGAATAATGCAAGGAGGTGGACTTCTTAACACTGTAATAAATAATCTACCGTTCGAAGCACACTTACCTGGATATCAATATTGTGGTCCCGGAACAAGATTACGCGAACGTCTACTACGAGGCGATAGAGGAATAAATAAATTAGATGAGGCTTGTATGCAACACGATATCGCATATTCCACGTTTACAGATTTGCAGAATAGGCACAAAGCAGATTCACAGTTGTTAGATATGGCAAAACTACGCATTCATTCTAAAGATGCTACCAAAGGGGAAAAGTTAGCCTCCTGGTTAGTGAGCAAAGTCATGAAAGCAAAATTAAAAACTGGGTCAGGTGTAAAAACATTTAAGACATTACTATCGGGAATTCGTCCTCGCATTAAGAAACTGAAACGAAACAAAAACCACAATTTGGTTATTAAACATGCTTATTTGGATGCAAAAAAAATATTTCCTAAGAATTGTAAGATACGTTTACCACGTGTTATACCATTACCTAAAATTGGAGGATTTTTACCTTTGATACCAATTTTTGCGGGGTTATCTGCATTAGGCGCTTTGGCTGGAGGTGCCGCGGGTATTGCAAAAACAGTAAATGAGTATAAATCGGCTCAAAAAAAATTACAAGAATTAGAGCGCCATAATAAAATGATGGAGTCTATCGCCTTAGGTAAAGGCTTATATATTATTATTATACCATACAAAAAAGGCAATGGTTTATACATAAACAGTTCAAAAAACTAGAAATGGAGCTTCCTAAACGAGCGCTCACCAATATAGATATTGAAAAGCTGAAGGCTTTCAGGAAGAAGAGAAAAATAAGAAGAGTTGTTGGTTAAAATATAAAAATGACAATTTATTAAAAAAGAAGCTAGAACTCGGGGTCGTGGTATTTTCAGGCAGCAAGAGGTTTTGCGATTCCCGATGGTCTTCGCAGGGTTCCCGACTTATCTTGGGGTTTGGCCTTCTTGGTGAGTGATGCAGTCAGCGACGTCTCCGTGCCGTCCACTCGTCGAACTGCAAGGTATTGCTGAACCCGGAGGGTGTACGTGTGCTAACCCGGAGGGTGAAATATTGCAACCCGGAGGGTGATCTTCTCTCAACCCGGAGGGTGAACTACTTCCTTGTAGAACCCGGAGGGTGAACTAATGCTGTAGAACCCGGAGGGTGAACCCTGGAATGTTCCATCCTAGGCGTTAGTTTGAAACCCTTTTTCCTCAATATTCCCAAAGACCAGCCGGCTCCCGCTAACCATTGCAGGAGTCGGAGGTTTTACAATATCTGCTTACAGAACTAATTTTACAAAGTGTTTTTTCACACCCCTTTAACTACCCCCTTATAACAGGGTGGACCAACAGCCGTTAATTTTCACAGTTTAAAACTAGATCACGTTATATTCAATTAACTTACCCAAATATGGGGTCTTCTGTCTAGAGCTATTTGCTCCTTATACTTGACAATTATACTTTAGGTAATAACGACGACTTTTATACTTTTACTTTTCTCACTATTTCAATCGACACTTATACGTCCGTGAGCTAATTTAAATATTGATCTGGCGGTCCTCTTGCATTGATGCACCGCTTTATATACTAATGAATAGCGCTTCTGGTGGCATAACTCGAAACTACTCAACATCAAGACCGCAACTATGACTATGAACCAAGCCTTCCGTCGTTGCGACACCTACTCGGTAGATGGCGCTTTCCTTTGTATGACCTATATTTCAATTCTAATTATCTAATTTTAATTTATTTATTCACACGTTGTTGCACAACGTTATATACTCCCCCGCTCCGGTGAGCGTTTGACGTACCCTAACACGTCAAATGCTGCGTTCGTCCTCGAACGCCCCTAACACAAGACCTACTACTCGTCTTTGTGTGTGTGTGTATGTTAGTGTGCTGTGTGAATGAGGTGATGCTGGGTATAGCTAGGAGTCGGCCTTAACCTTAATGAAACCAACTCGCAGGTTGTATTTAGGTGATTCTGAAGAACTTTATGGGACAGAAAGAGAAAAGACGTATTTGAGGCTTTGGGTTGAAGGTTCAGGTAATACGCACCGCCTGAAAGTGGGGTGTGTATAATAAGGCTTTTCGCTGAAGACTGGGATTTATAGCGACAACCGTCCCAGAGAAGAACATCCTACTAGGGCTAGTGTTACGAATCGGCCGAATCATAGGATGAGCTATCCCCCAGGGCAAGCCTCTAGCTTCCGAGTGGTAGGAGTAGCTATACAAATAACATAACATAAAGGTGACCTACACCTAAGACTGTTAGGGCAAGACAAATGCTGCCAAATAACAGTATACCATAAATCTTTTCGGGTAAGACTCATGCTTCCTCGTAACAGTAAACAACCTACAACCTAAATCTGTTAGGGCAAGACCATGCTGCCAACTAACAGTAATCGACGAACTCTGTTAGGGATAGACCCATGCTGCCAAATAACAGTATCTCCAAACTAAACCATGAAACAGAAATGTGATAGAAAATAAATTACTTGCAGAATCCTTCGTGATGCAAGTTAGCCCCAATGTCCCCCTGACGAACACGGCATGTGTTTGTCATGTTGGTAGTCACTTGAATGTAATGTGTAGTGTCCCTACTTAATAACTAGGCTATTTAGCCATTTAACAAATTAAATAATAAAACTAACTGCTTATTCGCAACCTTAGTAGTAATAACAAAAAAAACTTGAGAGGTGTCAAGGGACACCCGAATGGAACGAAGTTCCTTTTAATTAATTAGTGCAGGAATTGTAATAAAATTTTATTTTAATTTTAAAATTTTATTGTACGAACACAACAACAGAAACAGAAACAGAAACAGAAACAAAAACAAAAACAAACCCCCCCTTTTCCCTTCTCCCCCTCCCTCCCCCCCTCCCCCCATATTAAATCCCCCCCTATTACCCCCATATTAAAGGAGGGTAGAGGTACCTCTACCCTCCATACTATAGCAAAAACATAAACGGCCGAATTGAGTAACCTCCTCCTTTTTGAAGTCGGTTAAAAAAGTGTCGTGACAACTTTTCGTAAGAATTTTTTCCGTCTAGCCCCCTTTCACAACGCGCGATAAGGAACTTCGTTCCAAAAACTAAGTGCTTATTAGTTCGTACGTACCTTAGTAGTAGACTGTTGTGACTATTATGTCAACCCTAATAAATGGCGAAGATAAATGATCTTTGGCCATTATGCCAATAATATAAAAAAAATGGGACCCTTGTATGCCACCATAGTAGTATAAAATGTATGTGCGTGTGTGACTATTATGTCAACCCTAATAAATGACGACAGTAAATAATATTTGGCCACAACGCCAATTATATAAAAAAAATGGGACCCTTGTGTGCCACTATAGTAGTATAAAATGTATGTGCGTGCTTCAATGTATAGTATGTATGTATGTACGTATGAATTCAAAATTGTGTGAGTTATGTTTTGCTAGCGAGTATAATGTTGACGTAAACGTGTTATCTATCGTAGATCTAAAGCCAGTGTTACACCACATTCCATGCTATATTAACCCATCAGCTTTCGTCGGGAAACATAACTTAGGACATTTGAGTCACCTTCTCTAATCTACGAATGTGACTCGCCTGTAGCTAGTCTGCCCCCTCCTTCCGCCTTTGGGAGTCACACAACATAAAATGCCAGTGTCACTATGTAAATAAAAAAAAACTGCTTATTAAGTGTTGGGAATTGTGTGTGATGATAATGATGATGAATATGAGATATCTATTTGCTACCTAAGTAGTATGTAATTGTAACTGTGAAGTTTTCGTGATGAAATATCATCGCCGTAAGTTACGAGCACTTACTACTCTTTATAAAATTCTCAATTCTCCTACTACTCCTATGTACTTGGCTTCTAGTTTCCAATTCTTGTCGTCAAACCATGATAGAAGCCTACGTTCCTCACATAATTAACTTCTCTTGTGCCCATCTCATAACACTGGTTTCATGGGATCTTCGTTTTTTGTCAAGTCCGTGTGCTTATGGAATGCACTTCCCCCCGAGGTCAGAATGTCGAGCCTGAATATATTTAAAGCCAGAGTGCGACAGTCGCTATTTGCTGAGGCAGAGGATTGAGTTAGACATGATTCATAATACTGCATGACTACTGTTTATATGTATACATATATGTATGTATAATTATGTATATATTAGCATTTATGTAGGTCTATGTAATGTATAATTTATAGTTGTATATATTTATGTATTTGTGTGTATATTCAATTGATTTGTATGTATAGTATAATAATTAATAGTTATAGTAAACTTCATTTGAAATGCGCCTACCTCGTTTGTAGCTCTGCACCACCACTCTGGTTGACTGGTAGAGAATGCCTTAGGCATTAAGTCTGCCAATGTACTGCTTTGTGCATAAAGTTTAAATAAATAAATAAATATGTATGCGTGTAACATTACAGGAAATGTGGTACCTTATGTGCCACCTCAGTATTAAAAACCGATTGCGGTGTGCTGACACCCTTAACCTTTCTATCAATTTAATAATTGAAAACAAAATTGTGTATCTGTAATGATATGCTATATACGCTCTTCGCAAACGCATCTTAATGCAGTGTGTTACGGCCTTATTCGTTATTTGCATTCGTCTTTGCATGTTGAGGAATGTGAATATTTCTCGACCCACCCGCGGACTAACGAAAAATAATTTCCTCTTTTTAGGGTTCGGTGAACCGATTTACAAATTGAACCTTTATGAACACTGAATGTTTGTGTTTGGAAATACTTGAGTTAGGAAATTCTTTATTTTAGGGTTCCTTCGCTCAAATAATAAATTGGACCGTTCTAGATATTAATTGTCTGTCTGTCTGTCTGTGTTTGAAGTTAATCTAACCAGAAGTAGTAAGTAGTGATAATGAAGTGTATGATGATTGGTTAATGAATTTTAATAAATGTTTAACAGTTTTATTTGATTAATTATGTAATCTATGGTAATATTGTTTTTATTTAAACTATACTATTTCCGCGAACGTGCCAAGAGTTAATTGGATGTTATCACGTACTAACTAATTTTTTTATATAAATTGTTCCTTACTACTACGGAACCCTTAAATATTTCGAATTGTGTCAAAAACGATTCGCACTTGGACGGTTCTGGAAATAATCTTTTATCAAACTGTTGGTGTCAGGAGTGTATTTTATTCACTTCCACCCACAGTTTATAAGGAAAAAAAATATCAGTTACTATCGAGCTAGGAAATAACTTACTCGTAAACGTTATGAAAGCAAAATCTGCCGTTGTTATTTCGAAACACGAATCAAAGTTACTAATTCAAAGTTGTTTTTGGCAAGAGTGTATTTAATGCGTAATCTACGTTTGGAATGCTTTTTCTACAGTTTTATTTTCAGTGTACCAGAGTTCAACGCAATTTGAAAAGTGAAAACAATTATAAATCTTCTGTTATTTACTTGAAATGCAAAATTCGTGAAATATTCGTTATACCGTTTTACTAAAGTGAAAATTCAATAGGGATTGTTACCCAGAAGTGTAATTATCGGCTGTTGGTCTCGCTGTAAATTCACATATAGGAAATACAATAAAATTGTGGCGGTTTGATGCCGTAAAAATAAAAATAAGAATTCGTGGTGGTGATATGCTTTAACTACTTTTTACGATGATTATATGCTATACAAATCACTTACGAAAATTAATGTAAGCGTTTAAAATTAGAAGTTTTACTTCAGAACTTTGTCAAATGTAATATTTAATATTAAAACAAAAAACTTTTACTGTAATTTACTTAAACAATTTTCCACCGTAAAATAAATCTTGAGGGTGTGAAAAATAAAAACGGGGACCGTTAAAATTTGGAAAATTTACAATATACTACGTTGAGAAAAATTCAAATTTGGCCTTGTTCTTGAGTTTGCCGAAATATGTCTAAAATTAATAAAAATTCACAAAATAAGCCGGAAAAGAACAATTTGGCAGCAGAGGTCAGGAGAGCCAAATTCCTGGGTAGTTGTAATACTTTTTAGGGAAACTACCCCGCTAACGGGCACTCTTAAGACTATTTTACACAAAATTAAAATATCTTATAATTATGACCTCCCGACTCCCGTCGGAAATCGCTTTCTCGCTACTTGAAACCGCGATATGGGCGCCACTGAAAAGCTGAAGGCTTTCAGGAAGAAGAGAAAAATAAGAAGAGTTGTTGGTTAAAATATAAAAATGACAATTTATTAAAAAAGAAGCTAGAACTCGGGGTCGTGGTATTTTCTGGCAGCAAGAGGTTTTGCGATTCCCGATGGTCTTCGCAGGGTTCCCGACTTATCTTGGGGTTCGGCCTTCTTGGTGAGTGATGCAGTCAGCGACGTCTCCGTGCCGTCCACTCGTCGAACTGCACGGTATTGCTGAACCCGGAGGGTGAACGTGTGCTAACCCAGAGGGTGAAATATTGCAACCCGGAGGGTGATCTTCTCTCAACCCGGAGGGTGAACAACTTCCTTGTAGAACCCGGAGGGTGAACTAATGCTGTAGAACCCGGAGGGTGAACCCTGGAATGTTCCATCCTAGGCGTTAATTTGAAACCCTTTTTCCTCAATATTCCCAAAGACCAGCCGGCTCCCGCTAACCATTGCAGGAGTCGGAGGTCTTACAATATCTGCTTACAGAACTAATTTTACAAAGTGTTTTTTCACACCCCTTTAACTACCCCCTTATAACAGGGTGGACCAACAGCCGTTAATTTTCACAGTTTAAAACTAGATCACGTTATATTCAATTAACTTACCCAAATATGGGGTCTTCTGTCTAGAGCTATTTGCTCCTTATACTTGACAATTATACTTTAATAACGACGACTTTTATACTTTTACTTTTCTCACTATTTCAATCGACACTTATACGTCCGTGAGCTAATTTAAATATTGATCTGGCGGTCCTCTTGCATTGATGCACCGCTTTATATACTAATGAATAGCGCCTCTGGTGGCATAACTCGAAACTACTAAACGTTAAGACCGCAACTATGACTATGAACCAAGCCTTCCGTCGTTGCGGCACCTACTCGGTAGATGGCGCTTTGACCTAATGCTTATGACCTAAATTTCAATTCTAATTATCTTATTTTAATTTATTTATTCACACGTTGTTGCACAACGTTACAATATCATGAAATATTCAAGACGTATACCATATTTCCGGGGTGTATTTATGAGCATTTTTTACTCTATCTATTTCAACTCCGTTTAGCTCATATCGAATATCTTGGAAGAGATATAATAAAGGATTGTTGGTAAAATGAACATTCAACACTCTCTCTTTCTCTTTTCCTCCCTGTCCACCTTTATAGACGTTAAAAGTTCCTTCCAACTATGAAATCATTAATTTCTATGAACGAAAGTGAATCTCGAATTTCTAAGGCCTGGGGGTGGGATATTAACGGATCACAGAACAAACAAGGAGGAAACTTTTCCGTTTCTATTTCACTCAGTAATATTCTGGGGTTTGCTGAAGATTACAAGAAAATTATTATAAATTGCAGACATGAACTAATACTTCTGAGAAGTAATACCGATTTAAACGCTTTAAAGTTGAATGATGGTGAATACATTGAAAGTATTTCTATACATAAATTAGTATGGAGGGTGCCACATGTCAGAGTATCTGATAGAGAAAAAATACAGTTACTTAAAATTTTGGAGAAAGATCGTTCGCTCCAACTAACATTTAGAAACGGGGATCTTTATGAGTACCCGTTACTGCCTCAAACATCGAAACATACTTGGGCTATTAAAACATCTTCACAAATTGAAAAACCTCGATATGTAATAGTTGGCTTACAGACAAACAGAAAAAATAGTAAAACGAATGATATGTCACGTTTTGATCACTGTCATTTAAATAACATTAAAGTTTATCTAAATTCAACGTATTACCCATATGAAAACTTTGACACAAGGTTTTTGATCAAATTCTTTTGCTTAAATATAATGAGCAATATACTAGATTTCAACATTCGTATTATGGACGTCAATCTGAACCTATCCTTACCTTAGACGAATTTAAGGATAAAGCACCTCTGTATATTATAGACTGCTCCAGACAGGGCGATAACTTAAAAACGGGGGCAGTAGTTGACGTGAGAGTAGAAATTGAAAGCGAATCATCTTTTCCCGATCAAACATCGGCTTATTGCTTGATTCTCAACGACTGCATTGTTGAGTATAAACCATTAACTAGTATTGTAAAAAAGAGATGAATTCAAGCACTATAATCGTCGACGTTCAAGGATTCAAGGACAATAAAAATAATTTTATCGTCAAGGAATTAGCTATTGCAACACAAGAGTACACGTTATTGTTTTTAGTTAAATCGCCATACATTATCAAATCAGGAAAAAAAACAAGTAAGATGGTTACAAGCAAATCGAGGAATATATTGGAATGAAGGATATATTGACTATCGTGAATTCAAACGAATAATCATTCCATATTTTAGAAACATGATAATTTTGACTAAAGGCTTAGAGAAAACTAAATGGATTCATGATATGTGCTCCAACTGCACAGTGATAAATCTAGAAGATAATGAATGTCCTAATATTTCAAAACTGGTTAATATTTATTGTAAGGATTATGAATTGAGCTGTGTAAATCATAATAAAGCCTGTGCGCTGAAACATGTGAATTGTATAAAAAAATGGCTCATTGAAAATACCTGTGTTATCTAAATTATTTTTTTAGTAAATAAAACTCATTTTGCTTTAACATTCGTGTTTATTTAAATCCTCGAACTCGAAAATACAATAAAATATAAATATAATAATATTAACATTTCAAAACACCCATAAATATCATTGAACAAGTTTTGACTTGTACACAAATGAGCAGTGTAGGCAGCGTGAGGTAAGTAAATGGAATAAACAAATTGCGCTTACACGATTTCTAAAATTAACGTACAATACAATAGTAATGCATTCACGATATATTATATAAATTTAATAATTAGCTTTCTTCTACAAGGTCAACAAATTTATCGTTAAGTCTAATTACCCGAGCCCATAATATTCGCCCTTCAAAGTGAAATATAGAGCTTCGACCATTTGCTCTATGACAAGGTATTAAGATCGCACTAAACTGCTCATGGTTAAAAATTTTTGCGACATGAAGACCATACAATCGCTTTTCTATTATTATTATTTTCATATTTAACCGTTCAATCGCATAGTGCTGGTGGTATATTCTGTGATTGAGGAAAAGCTGAACGTATTTAGTGTCAAGAATTATGCAACGTACGCCACCTGCGGCAGCTGACAGGGAGAAGCCACGGGTCATGTCTTCACCGGACTTGGTGGGTCTTGGTGTGGAATCCGAGCAAATAAATATAACATCCAGGAATAAGAAACGACTGCGACCTGACTTCTCCCCGGACCATTCAAATAGTAACTTTGAATCCTTCGAGAATAGAATAATGGATTTGTTAACGACGTGGAAACAAGATCAAAATATCTTATTGAACAAATTAGTGATGGACATAAACGAAGTGAAGCAACAAAATTTGGCCATTCAAAAAACCAATATCGAGATAGAAAAATCCATGGATTTTATGAACTCTGCTTACGAAGCAATTAAAAAGAATATAGAAGTATTGGAGAAGGAAAAAAATGAACAGCGCATGTACATCATGGAACTAGAAAAGAAGGTACTTGATCTACAACTAAGCTCACGTTCATCTACGCTTGAGATACGGAATATCCCTTGTAATGGAAAGGAAACTCATGAAGAGCTCCTATCAGTCGTAGTACAGACATGCGCCACGCTCCAGGTCCCAATTAAACCAGCCGATATACGGGATATTTATCGTGTTCCGGCTAACAAAGGAACAAATAGACCAGTTGTGGCTGAGCTATTATCCGTAACACTTAAAAATGAAGTACTTAGTGCCAACCGAACATTCAATAAAGGCCGTACGCCTTCCGAGAAACTGAACACCGGGCACTTAGGTATACAAGGAGAAAAGAAGCCTATTTATATAGCGGACCGTCTACCTAGCAGCCAGCGACAACTTTTCAAAATAATAAGATTTTTCTCAGACAGCGAGAAGGTGCCGAATCTATCATTGTTACCTCTATGGCATGCCTTAAAAATAAAAACTGTGTACCTAAAGTATAACAGCTCTGACATTGTTTTTAAACCATATTTCCTGTTGAACTTTATGAAAATACCGTGGGCAGCAGATAGAATTGCATTTATATATTTAAATTCACATTTAATTAACCGTGTTATGTGTCATTGTGTACCGTTTCTCTTCAGTCCGAAGCAAGGTAACATTTTGTGTACTGCCACTTGTAGCCTGGAATACAGTAGACTACATTGCTGTGTGTATATGGGGAATAGTGCCCCCAACGTTATCCCTAAATGTGATGAACTGTGTATGCTGGTCTACTTTTGGAATCTATTCTTGGTTGTAAGCAAATGCATTCTAAGTTTGGTGACACATTTGTTTTACTTTTTTAATTCTAATCTGTATCGAGCAGCGTTCTCTGTGAATTCAAAGCAGGCTAACATGTATATTGTCACTTGCCACAGTTATCACAAACGATACAATAGATCAAATCTTGCTTCTATAATGGCAGCGGTGCATGGTGTGCTTATGACAGTATGTGTCAGGGACAAGTGCAGGTGTGTGTACATGAGGTATAGTGACCTCAACGCTGTTCCTGTGCGGCCTGAGCTGTGTTTACTGATATACGTTTTGGGAATTTTGATTAGTGTAGTAAATTCAATATCCTATTTATTTTGCTTTCTTGATTCTATTGTATATCAAATAATGTTTATCTTGAGTCCTAAACAGGTATACATGTTGTATATTGTCATTCACAATTTGACATACTATAAACAAAGCAATTTCCCTGTGTTGGTTGTATTATATAAGCTTAGAGAAGTCCTTGACACATTATCCACTGTAAACATATCTATATTTGAAAGTTTTCATATGACCTTATGTTGCTTTATTCACCTTATTTTGTATAATACTAAAATACTTCTGATACTGAAACTGGAAAGCAAATATAAGGTCGATAAATACATACCAAACACTTGCATCAAAAACATGCACTCACTTATATTACACTACATACATACATTCATGCTACAATTCAATCATTACAATATCACAACAAACTTAACTATGCCTAATGAGCCATATGCCCCCAACTTCTCAGAAAAAGCCTACCTAATACTACTTTTCATTGAGCATATTTTATACACTCATATGATAAAGTTTAAAATGAAACACCACTCCAAATATGCTTTCATGGACATATCTTACAGTTACAGAGTATATTGCACAAATGCATTTAAGCATTTCTTTGAACTACAATGCAAAAAATGCCATTTTTACATTCTGCACACTTCACTGCAATCTCAACTACCCGAAGTGAGATATCTCATGGTTTCGATTACCACCCAGTGCAAATCTCTTTGTGTGATGAGAAGGACATTGATTTGTTCTATTACCTTAGAGGACACAGACTTCGTCCATTGGATTGACATTTATAACCCTAAAATTCGATATTCAAAATATAAATAATGACATTGACACTTGTCAACTCACGGTTGCGTATACTTGTAATCCAGAGGATTGTAACAAATACCATAGCAATTCATACGACACCCTTAAGTTATTTCATGTAAATATTAGAAGTGCGAATAAAAACTTCGATCAGCTCTTACCACTACTCGTAAAAACAAAGACGACTTTTGACGTCATAGTCCTTACAGAGTGTT
Organism: Miltochrista miniata; assembly: GCA_933228765.1. Taxonomy (NCBI): domain Eukaryota; kingdom Metazoa; phylum Arthropoda; class Insecta; order Lepidoptera; family Erebidae; genus Miltochrista; species Miltochrista miniata. The sequence continues at coordinate 11,075,885 of OW121772.1, forward strand.
GGCTAAGCGAAGAATACAGCCCACCTACGTTAGACGCCTACAATGTGCACTTCACAAGAAAAGTGTCAAACCAAAATGATGGTATAATTGTCTATATTAGTATGAATGTATCCTGTAAAGTGTGCGAACCATTGTTTCAGAACGGCAGTTGTTTGGTGTGTCAAATTGATAACCGAACTACAATCGTTTCTATTTATCGCTCACCATCCTATAAAACTAGAAATAACTTCGATAACTTCATACACAGTCTAAACAACATCTACCAAAACTACTCTTCGCAAAATATGGTACTAGTCGGTGACACAAACATAGATATTTGTCCAGATAATAAGCAGAAAGACTCTTGGGCTGAAGAATACCTTACTTTTAATTCGTCTTTCGGCCTCTTACCAACACACAGCTTTCCAACAAGAACATATAGATGCTTAGATCACATACTCGTAAAATCTACCCTCCCAAGTACTACATTAGTGTTAGAATGTTCTTTAACAGACCACAAACCTACTCTTCTATTCATAGACAAAAACAAGCAACCCCGTAACTATCACCGGTATCGGACGAAAATAGACCACGAAATGATAAGAAAGGATATAGAAACACTAAACTTCTCTAGCATACTAAAAATAAAGGACACTAATATAGCTACAGACACATTTATATCTATATTATCAAACACTATTCTAAAACACACTAAAAAAATAAAACTAAACAGTAAAAACAATATACTAAAGCCGTGGATTACTCCTGGACTACTTCGTTGTATTAGAAATAGGGATAAGTTACACATACAGTCCAAAAATTCACCTTACGATTTAAAACTTAAACTTACCTATACCCGCTATAGAAACTTTTGTAACTCCTTACTCCGAAAACTGAAAAATGCTTATAACAAAGACCTGATAAATGAAGCGGGCAAAAACACTAAGGCCTTGTGGAATGCTATCAAAACCATTACTGACACAAGAGCAGAAAAATCGTGTTGTGATGAGCTCTTGAAAATAACTACAGACCCCCAAACATCAGTAAATACTGTTTGTGAATATTTTACTAATATTGGAAAAACCCTTGCAGATAAAATACTTTCATCTAGCTCCCAACCTTACAATCCAGCAAGCAAAATGGCACACATAATTACTCCATCCAATTCTATAGCCTTTCTCAGTGTCTCGGAATCGGATGTAAAAACTATTCTCTTTCAACTCCGCACGAACTGTGCTGTGGGATGGGATGGCATTTCAGCACAAATACTCAGACAATCGCATCATGTCCTAATACCCATCATCACTCACATATATTATGTAACAGTGCTTTAGAAACAGGCACATTCCCCAGCGCCTTAAAGAGGGCTGTCATACACCCTATTCACAAGAGTGGAGATAGAGACACTGTAAACAACTACCGTCCTATAGCAGTACTCTCTACCTTGTCGAAAATCTTGGAAAAGATACTAAATGAAACATTGCAGCGCTATCTTGAAAAATATAGTTTGCTAGCAAAAAATCAATACGGTTTTCGTAAGGGTATCTCGACAGAGGATGCCGTTCATGATTTAACAGGTGAAATAGCTAGGAATCTAGACAAAAGACAAAAATGCCTCTGCGTCTTTCTTGATCTTACTAAGGCATTCGACACCGTCTCTATTCCGAGGCTGTTAACCAAAATTGACAAGATAGGGATACGTGGAACATCTTATAATATATTTAAAGATTATTTGCACTCGAGAAAACAAATTGTTAAAATGGGAAACTTTAAAAGTAACGAAGAAACTGTACTCTATGGCATTCCCCAAGGAAGTATCCTGGGTCCAACTCTCTTCCAAATATATATAAATGACCTCTGCACTTTGTCTCTTCCCCATACACAAATTTATGCATATGCAGATGATACTGCAATCCTTGGTCCGGACCGGATTGGCATTACGTCAGGGAAAGAGCTGAATATTCCCTGTCAAGGATAACGAGTTGGTTGAATGATAATTTGCTTACTCTAAACCTAGCCAAAACCACCTACATACCTTTTGCACTAACTAAAATTAGTAACCCACCACCAGCTTTCTCCATTAAAGTTCACAACTGTATCACGCAACGAACCAGACAGAATAAACGTCTGAGCTTTGCAGCGTCACGATCCACCTGTACCTGTTACGAACTTACTCGTTCAAAAGTCGCTAAATACCTCGGCGTACAAATTGACAGTGCTCTGCGATGGGACAAGCAAACTGACTTAATGATTACCAGAACCAGACGATTAATAAGAGTATTTAAAACTTTACGTGATTGCACACCATTCGAGAAACTTAAAATAGTATATACGGCATTATGCCAATCGGTCCTCCAGTATTGCATAACGGTGTGGGGTGGGGTGGCCAAGACTTACATGATGGGCTTAGAAAGAGCACAAAGAGCAGTGTTGAAGGTGATGACAAAAAAGCCCTACCGATACCCTTCCACACAGTTATACAAGGATACAGAAGTGCTCACGGTCCGTCAGCTTTTTGTTCTCAAAGTCATAATGAGAAAGCATGAGTCTGTACCTGCAACTGATGCAAATAAACGAGACATTAAACCTGTATTTTCAGTAGTACCTTGTAAAACCTCTTTTGGAAGAAATCAATATGCTAGTCTAAGTTGTAAAATATATAATACTGTAAACAAAATATTAAAAATTTCGAAAACAAGTAAACAAGAAAGAATACATAAATTAACAACATGGTTAAAACGGTTAGACTACTATAAGACAGAAGAATTACTGACATACCTGGCATAGTAAGCATGCACACTCTCCCTCACACACACACACACACACACACACACACGCACACACACACACACACACACACACACACACACACGCGCACACACACACACACACACACACACACACAATGTACATTCATTGTCGGTTATTTATAGGAATAGCATAAATCTATATAACTCTTATTAAAAGAACCACTGCATAGTGACATTGACAAACGTATCACTGTAAGACTGAACACTGGTTCCCATAACACAGGCAATAATAGCCTAGCTTGGGAATCAGTTTTCGTTCAAAGTTCTGATGTATAATATGTGATTCAATAAACATTTTTATTTATTTATTATTATTTATTATTTGCACCCTATCGCCAATACTTAATGTCATCTTAACAAGCACACTAACTAATTGTCAAATTTAATAACGTACATTTATTATATATATGTATACAGGCTGAATTTTTGAAAAGGGCTTGGATGGCCAAATCCTAAACTATAAGGAATAGCTAAAAATGCTCAAAGGAGTCACGAGCCCGATTTTGATAAAACTTAAAACGTCATCATTAGATTTTTGAAAAACCAATAATCCTAGCTGGGAATCGAACCTATTGATTTTGAAAAAAAAAAATACAACCTTTATATTAAACCATATGATAGTGTCGCTGATAAGGATCAAATTCTGCGAAGTAATGATATACGGCAAATTTAAGGAAAGTTTAGAATTTTGATGGAATTCATATTTCTTGTACCTAAATTTTGTATCATAATTTATTTCGTTCGAATTTCCAGAATAGTTCGTAACTATTCCGTGTTTTAAATCATGCTCAGAATGATTCTTTGGAGAATATTCTTAACGGAATCAATAATATTTAATGCAGTATGATCGTTGAGGTCTCGAATCCAGCTATGTATTAAAAACAATGGTCTACATTTTGAACAATTCATCAGTTAACGTAAGAAAAATACGAAAGATGAGCACTTTCCCTTAGTTTGCCGTATGTAATTACTTCCCAGAATATGATCCTTAATAGCGACACTATCGAATGGTGTAATAATATAGGGTGTGTATTTTTTTTCAAAATCAATGGGTTCGATTCCCAGCTAGGATTATTGGTTTTTCAAAAATCTAATGATGAGGTTTTAAGTTTCATCAAAATCGGGCTCGTGACTCCTTTGAGCATTTTTCGCTATTCCTTATAGTTTCAGATTTAGCCATCCAATCCCTTTTGAAAAATTCACCCTGTATATCATCCTTTTACCGAGTTAGATGTTATTGTTTTTTATTTTACACATATACACTATAATTATAACTATAATTGTAAATACACTATAATTATAATTATAATATCAACATTGAACTTAAATTATGGATTATACCTATTTATTATAAGTAATAATGAATACATATTGATATTTACAATTATAACAATATAATTAATTATATCATAAAAAGCTTACCTAAAATTAGATAATAACTACTCTTAATTATAATACTCATCAAGACTGTTTACCACGTATTACACATTTAGCACTGTCACTACACTGTTCTCACTGGTGAGTTCATTATGATTTGAATTAAAAACCAATATCTAGTATAGTAGTTCAGTTTCGTCCATAATATTGTCCGCGGCATCTTGAACTATATACTGCACATCTAAAACTATGTTATCACTGCTGTCACTGTCACTAGTTTCTGCACATAGGTCTATAACTGCAACTTTAATTAGTCTTATACCTCGTCCTACACGAGCTATCACATAAGATTGTGGCTGTAGTTTGGACTTCGTTTTTTCTCGACGACATCGTTTTTTAGCAGTTTCCCTCTGCTGCGGCTGGCGATCGCTAGCAACCTCCCGTTCTCGCTGGCGTAGCATCTCATTAAATTCTGCGTACGGATCCTGAGCATAAACGCCAAATTCAACTTCTTCTGAATCGGAAACCTAAAACAAAACAGAAAAACATTAAACTATCACTATAATAATAAAAGCATTAACGCATACTCGATAGTGAAATAGAACAGATAATAAGTGGTAAAAATTTACTTACCATTACAGACTCCATGATTATATTTATTTACTTATTAAACGCGACAACTACACGCTACAAGAACTATTTCGTAATGAAATTAAATATTACTACATCACATAAATCGCGCGGGAAGGCAGACAGTGAGACCTTTAAATTGCAACGATGCATTTATGTGCTAAGAAACCAGCAACAGCTAGTGATTAGAATAAAAGCAACCGTATTTTTAAAAGGATATGGTATATTATGTGTAAGTTTTATAGCCTTGGTTTCATGTCTACACTTGAAATTATGCTAATCTAGCAGTTTACATTTTTTACTGCAATATGCGTGTTCTTACTTGTTCGAAGTGATGATCTAATAATACAGTTATAATGTTACATATCAAATTGAATACGAAAAATATTTATATCTCAGAACTAGCGGACGCTCGGGGTTTTTCGCTCCAGTTCCCATGGGAATACGGAAAAATATAGTCTAAGTTACCCCTTATAAGATCAACTATCTGCCAATGAAAGCCTGTAAAAATCGGTCCAACCGTTTTAAATATAAGCCGGAACAAACAGACAGACAGACAAAAAAAAATGTAAACTTTTATGTGCCTTTTATACTCATATATTATACATTTAATGAAAAACTGTTAATTTGAAATTAAAAACAGAAACTTCAGTTTTATTATATGTAGGTATAGATCCCACCAAAAACATCCCTGTTGAAAAGGAGGCCAAGTTCCTATGGGCTAATTGTTCGCCTAAAAAGGGTTGAAATCCTATCCAATGCCAAGTTTAGATGCACTTTAAAATCAATTATAATCATCTTCATCAACAGCCTAATCCACTGGTAAACATTTGCCATTCCCAAGACTCGCCACCACACTCAGACCTCCGCCTTCCGAATCCAGCCACTACTCACCACCGCATTCACGTCAACGGTCCATCTGGCCGAAATTCACTTTGCCATACACCCAACTTAAAATATAGTGTAGTTGTGAAAATACGTAGGTACCTACTTGGTTAAAAATATCTAAAATAATGATACTTCTCAATTAGAACTTGGCAGGTTTTCGTGCAGAACGTGACACTTGATTAATTGTATAATTAAATTTATTACATAGATATATAATTAAATTAACAACATTTCTCATTGCTGCACCGCTGCTATTAATCTTAGCATTATGTTATGTAGCCTTAAGCCATTCTCAATAAATGTACTTACTATCGAACAGTAAAATAGTTTTTGAAACCCTACCAGTAGTTTCAGTAAGGCTTGCCTTGGTATGATATGATCATGGTCCCTTTGCAGCGTGTGTCAGCTACACTTCCGACGTTTGATCTGTTGGTGGATAGGGGTCTCACTGCAGCGTTCCAATAGGCTTACGTTGGTGATTTTCTCGGGCCCATATATACCGAGGATTCTTTGGAGGCAGCGGTTGACGAAGACTTGTAGCTGGTGCGAAATGTCTTTAGTGACCTTCCATGTCTCGCATCCGTATAGCAGTTAGCAGAACAGTTTAAACGTTTACTTTGTTTTGATTTTCACTCTTTGTGTCCATTTTCGCGACTGCCTACGGGGCGCAGCTGTGTGAAGGTTGTTCTAGCCTTGGCGAGTCTCGAAATGATGTAGGGTACTCTTCTATCCCATCAGTTTCTGACACGACACTCCTGAGGTACGTGAATTAGTGCCTCCACCACATCTCCTGTGTCGGTCGATTTTAATTTCAGTCTAGCCATTCGCTACCTCATCCTGCACATTGTCCTGCACGTTGTCCTGCACGTTGTCCTGCAGACATGCATGACGGCGTGTGTGTGCCTCAGCAGGCACAGGTCATCGGCATCATTTAAATCCTCCAGGATATCAGGATAGTCCCCATACTATGCCGCGCCGATTGTTCTTTGCGGTATTCAGCATTATACCGTCTATTTTCTATGGATGGTGGTTAACTATCCTGTTATCTTCATAACGATCCTCTAAGGTAGGTACAGTATGTATTTTCAAAAGAGTTTGTGAACTCTATGTTTAATTTCTTTTTCAGAATATTGATGACATTTGATTGATGTCATTTTATACACATTACGTCCACATTAATACATGTAATAAAATTCTAACACGCCGGTGTTTGTATATAAATTGTTTATACTGAGGAAAACTCTATACTGAGGAATAGCTTTAATCTTTAAGCTCTATTTTGATTAAGCAAACAGGGCACAGGGCACAGCAACAGATTCAACGCTACTTGATGAGTATGATTAATAAATACCTCTAATTTAATAGACCTTATGTGACGTAAACAAAGTTGCAAGGGTCAGCTAGTTAAAAGATAAAACAATAGGTTTCTTACCTACTTAAAAACAATTTTTACATTTTTTTATGGTAATAATAGACATTCTTTGAAATGTGCATTTATGGTATTGTTGTGACTTTTATGACACGTTTAAAGTACATAGGTATTAGATAGATGGCGCTCGCGGCTACGTCAGCGTGAAATTTTACTTCTCCTATGGGATAAAAAGTGTTATTTCGGACTATAATGTATCTCTGTACCAAATTTCAGCCTGATTCGTTGTGCCGTTTGAGCGTGAAAGAGTAACAAACATCCACACTCACAAACTTAAACATTTATAATATTAGTAAGATGTTTAAAATAAAAGGATGACTCACGCTACACCGTGCCGGGTCCGAGCCGAATGCCGGCCGCAGCAAGGTCAACTAATATTATATATATATTTTGTCTGAACAAACTCACGTTAAACCATAGATTTAGAATTTTTCGCGCTAAATCTATGCGTTAAACCGAGCGGCAACTGAGTGACAGCCGAACTACTGAAAACGCTCGGAAACAAGTCGGTCCCGCCCATAGATTTAGAATTTTTCGCATTATAAATCTATGGTCCCGCCTTGGCTCGGCCACGGCCCGTTGCATGAATATAGTGCCGCCGAGCTTCGCCCGAGCAGTCGTGAACGCAACCGGCTCGGTAACCGTAGTACGGCCGACACTCGGCTCGGACCAGGCACGGTCTAGCGTGAGTCATCCTTTAGAATGCTTGCTGATCTCTAACCGTTGAATGCCGCATGAAACCCGAGTTGCCAATCTCCCGAACAGTCGATTGCTTTGGCAACCATGGCGGCCAACTTTTTTCGTTTGGTTCTCCTCGCACATTTTTCGATATCTATGGCTGTATGGTCGCGGGTCTAAGTCTTTCTGTATAAATTATTGTGTAGAATTGGTTATGGTACGGAATGAGATAGCTTGCCGAGTGAATGTAATGAAAAAAAAAGTTGAAATCACGATTTGATTGCTGTCATTATTTATTGCTTCTTTGACGCCGTTCATAGAAAGTATTAATGTGATTAAGTGTTGAATATTTTCGTTTATTCGGTTTCAAATATTGTTGTTTTGCATTTAAAAGTATCCTGTTATGTTGTTTAACAGCTGTGCTAAATATTTTCAGTGTAATTCGAAGTTAAATTTGTAAAATTTGATAAAATAACACGTGAAGGTCACCATTATTTTTTGTTGTTGTTTTTGTTGTGCACTTTGTGCAGTGCTCGTATTTAACCGATATTTGTTGAGATTTTCTCAATAGAAACTATAATCTTTTGTCAAAATACCATTTAACATTTAACATATGAATAATTTATGTGAAAATCAATAATAAAAATGGGAGGTTTTTTTTTAATAATTTAAGATTACATAGCCTCGATATCCCCAAAATAAACAAAAAAATAAACAAATAAATAGGCAGTAATATTTTATTTTATTTTCGGAGATTTTATATCTACAGATTTTTTTTTTTTGGTGAAAGTGAATTGTTGATGTGTATATTTTGTAAATAAAATAATTTATGTCAGAAAACTGCTTTTTATTTTGAATTACATGGTAAAAGCTGAGAGTACTCCTTCATTTTCCCCATCCTAATTTTCGGCCAAATATCATAAATCCATTACACATGGGGTGTTCTCGGATTTAGTGTAGTTATTTTCGTCAGTTATCCAGCATGATGAAACAGTAAGTATTTATGTAGTACGACTCCTGTAAAAGAAATAAGGATATATTGTGTGACGTCCGGCGTGCAGCCGCCGTTCCCGCCGAAGGCGTGGGCACCGCCTATGGATACGCCGTCGTGACCACGCCACCGGCGGGATTGAGCGGCTAAACTACTGGACAGATTTGATCCAAATATTTCACAAATATGAATCAAAATATTCAATGTGCAGTTTTGACATTTCCATAATTTGTATGTATAGAGTATTTGATTGACATTAATCAAAACAATGACAACATCTTTCTCAAATCTGATTGAGTTTTTAAACATGACATGTATATAAATAAAAAGTAAATTAAATCAAAAGAGTCCTCTCATCACTAAGAAGTATTGATACAAATTCGAATCAAATCCCCCCGAAGAAAACAATTGTTACCCCCTTTTAGCCATGTTCTGGAATGAATTTCAATAAAATACGAAACACATCTTCCATTAATTGTGTTAGAGATGATTTATGCAAAATTTGAAGGAGATCCGACCAAGGAATCCTGTGGTCCTATACAAACTATGTAACCCTTTTCCAACTCACACTTGACCGATTTCTTAAATTTCTCAATTTTTCGTTAATCTACATATAACACCCGATCTGTGTGATAAATTTCATAACGCTAGGACAATAGGAAGTGGCCTAGAGGTTTTGATGACCGGTCAGTGAGTGAGTCAGTCAGTGCCAAAATTAGCTATATTCAGAGGATCATATTTCAGGATCTACTGAAACTACATCTATGAAATTTGGTACACTGCCTAAGTACTAGTATATGAGTACGTACGTACAATTTTATTTCTGTACTTGCAATAGGCACTGAGCTACAGGGGGGTCAAAAGTGGGTCGAAGCGGTTCGTGTAAATAGAGTACGGCATGCGCTCGGCCTGTTGCTGGAATTTGGCCTGCGCACTGCCGTGCGCTTAGATTATTAATATGGTATACCGTCATAATACCAGAAATCATAATGCCTTTACTTAAAATGCCTGAGCCCAAAATACCCGAAATTGAAATATCAATATTCAAAAGGCAAATATTTATAATATAAATAATTTAAAATGCCTTACGGTCGAATAACCGAAACCCAAAATATAAATTTATCAAATACCTTATCCTAAAATGTTCAAACACGAAATACCTTTTTTTTAACATGATTTAAATCCTACATGGATGCTATATATCTGTGAATGGTTAACACCTCGACTCAGAGTATCCCGACTCGGATAGGTTAGGTTAGAAGACTAAGGCGGGAGCGAAGCGAAGCGGAGCTCCCGCCTTAGCCTTCGTGGTTTTTTTTTTGATTTTTCGTTAGCCCACTGTAGTACTTTTGTAACTCTGAATCAAAGTGTTTTAACATGAGGTAAATCCTACATGGATACTATGCCGGACTCCTACCGACTAAAAACCACACGTATCCTACATAACAGCCTACAGTTGGGAGCCCCAAGTAAGCCCTCAGAAGGATACCCAAGGACCAACAGAGCTATGGCTACACTTAGGTGTGGGGGGGGGGGGGGGTGTAAATAAGTTAAAGTCAAATAACAAAACGTGTGAGTGGCAATAAATCTTTATTTCTGAAATCATTCATTTATTAACTACGCGCTATCTATATAATGAACTGGTATAATACCTAATACCCAGTAGGTTAAAGCGATGAACTGGGTAGGTTATGGTTTTTTTTTTAATATTCACATTGTATTCTATTTTCGGTATTTTAAATTAAGGATATTTGAAAATTTGTATTTTGAATTCTGATATAATAATTATTTGTATTTTAAGTTAAGACATTTTAAGGTAAGGTGAACTGAAATAAGGTATTTTGAATGTTAAGGTATTTCGAATTCGGGTATTTTGGTCTAATGCATTTTAAGTAAAGGCATTTTGATTTCTGGTATTTTAATATATAACCTATTAATATACTTACTTTTAAAGTGAAACTTTAATTACGTCGCCCCAAACTTTTTCGTCCATCTATTGCATGTCGCATGTCGCATGACAGTCAGAGGTAAAAATGTGTGGGAATCGAACCCACGATCTCGTCATCAGCAGTCTTAATATACGACTCCTAGACCATCTAAGTAGTCTATAAAACTAAGGACTATGTAGGTAACAGAAACACTGATTGGTATTCAATGCATTTATCTATACTAATATTATAAAGAAGTAAAGTTTGTGTGTTTGTTAAATTGTAAGGGGTAATCTCGGGATCTACTGAACCGATTTTAAAAATTCTTTCACCAATAGAAAGCTACGTTATTGTGGAGTGTCATAGGCTATATAGCATCACGCTACAACGAATTGGAGCGGAGCAGTAATAGTAAATGTTTCAAAAACGGGGGAAAAGTTATTCCTTTTGAGAGCTTCGACGAGACGCTACGGGAGTAAACGCAACACGACGGGAACAGGGAATACTCTCTCTCATGTGGCGCAAACGAAGTTGCGCGGGTCAGCTAGTTTCTTATATATTTAGGTAGTCAGTACATAATGGTAAATATAGGTATTACACATTTATAAAAAAAAACATATTTTTTAATAAAACAATTCTGTTGATTTAGAACTTAAGTTTACAATGTTCAATGCAAAAATTTTATTTTATAAAACTACTGAAATATTAAAAAAATCAGCCTTAGCATAACTCCCATGCACCTAGGTGGAGGTTCGTATAACATAAATTATAATTTTATATAATTGAATAATGACCCCAAGCCAAAGTCGATATGTTGTCCTTCAAAACAAAACGTTTATCGTCTTTTCTCGATAATGCTATTTTGTTTTGTTCTTGAGTGAATATTTGATGTTTTATAGACTTGAAATATATGTTCTTTTTTCTTAATTTTTTGTCATACATTAATAAGTCGGTATAGTCAGTCATCGTATACATTTACACTAATATTCGGGTTGATTTTTTCGAATTTTTTAATGTCACATAATGACATTGGGAATGAGATTCCTACAGTATTTAATAGTGTTCTAAAATGGGGATAAGATGATTTTCGATTGATATTCTTTTTACAAGGGTACAAACTAGCCATTACTGACCACAAGAAACAATAATTAGCATCGTTTTTTATATTTACATATGCTTTTTTGTATTGTATTTTTTTTTTGGTAATTCTATATAAGAAGAACCTGTCAGAGGAGTATACTTGTTGACGTTTACTTCTAAATATAAGATTTCTAATAGTGACCATCCGCTGTCTTTCTCTTGAAAACTATCAACCTTATTAGAAAGAGAATTGCATATTGCAGACAGCAAGTCATCAATATTGTATGCTTGGTGGAGAATGATATTTTCATTATAAAATGACTTCAGTTCAATTGTATCGCTCTTCGGTAGCACAAATCTAGCAAACAATTCGAAATTAACCTTCACATTGAGGTGACTAGTTAAAACAGTATCTATAAGAAGTCGCACTCTAGGACTGATCGCTTGTATGAATAATGATGGTGAACTGGCTACGTTTGGGTCCCCCTTGCTATGCACGCGATACGTCGCGATTCGCGATTTAAAAGCAGAGCCGATTTTCTCAATTCCAGTCTCAATTGTCACTAAACTGTTGTTCTTATGAGCTAAGCTACGCAAATGTCCGGAAAAAGCATTACATGGAATGTTCTTTTCGCACACAGCACAATAAACTTTTTTCAAATTATTCATTTCAAATAAAAAGTAGGTACTTGATAGGTACTTACATTTAACGAGTCATATTTTCAAATAATATGTTGAAATTTAAATAAACAAATCAAATGTGTTACAAAGATCCACTCAGATGAATATTTTTTGAAACAACAAAAGTCTATGTAAATTCAATATCTACGTAAAGAGCTATTTATCATATTTCAAATAAAATATATAAGAAGTATTATTAGGGTATTTATATACGGTATTAATTATTAATACATTGAAAGTAATAACTCCGGGTATAACTACGCAATGAACAATTTATTTTTTATTTTTATAAAATACTCCCTGTCCGTTAAACTTTCTCTTGGCTAATTTCATAACTTTTTTTAACATGAGCCACTCGGGAGAATCATTATTTAATTGCAGCTGCAACCTAAGTGCTGCATGCTCGTAACGTTCAAACGGAGCAACGTTTTTTATCGCTTCAAAATCATACAATCGCAACTCACAAAACAGCGATCCTTCCAGCTTCGTGGTGTGACGTAGTACACCATCCGCTAAGCGCCGCGATATGGATGACTGTATGGAGCTTTGCACAGGTTTCTCTAGTTCTTCGCTATCAGAGTACAACTCTGATATTACTCTACTGGTGGAGGCATGTGAGTCCGCAGCGCTTTTAGACTTCTTTACTGAGGCACTGTAATACCAAACAAATATTTCAAAATTAATTCGCATGACATTTATATCCTATCATGATTTTCGTTCTAGGTATGTCCTCACTAAAAATCCACTAAAATATTTCCTTTGACGTGTTTGAATAACAGCAATAGGCTCACCCATATTACGTAGAACCTATAATCACGTGACGAGATGTGTGTGTGTGTTAATGTATCTCTGTCTATACCTGTCGAGAGACCGGCGCGTGACCACAGCGCTCAAGTCTCAACTTATCGCGCACGGGTAGTATTTGAATAATAGTATTACATTTAATAGGTATATTTAGAAAATTGTTAAAGTTACCTTTGTGATTTTTTTGCCACCGTAGTCGTCGACCTCTTCACCTTAGGCTTTTTAGCTGTTTTCCTGATTTTTTTTAATTTTAATTTAAATATATAACATTAAAATAATTATCTTTACACATTATATAATATAATAGCGTGAAATGTGTATAGAGTGATTCAAGGAGAAGGTTTATAAACGAAGACACGCGGGTCATCTTTACTTAATATAACCTCCTCCTTTTTTAAGTCGGTTAAAAATAATGACTTATTTGAAACGTACAACACATTGCCGGTTCCTAGCTAATACTGAGAAAATTTCGTCAGAAAAATTAAAAATCAATTAGTTATGCTGTTATCATAATGTGAAAATAAGTCTACTACGAAGAGGTGGCGGGTTCTGAAAATTGAAATTTATCTCAAAAGAAAACACTAAAATACAGATCCGGGAAACGAACCCTTTAATCTTTCAATTAAAATATAAGTATTTTAATTGAAAGATTAAAGACTCACTCGATTCGCTCTTCATCCGATGACGTTAGCTCCTCTGCCACAACCGAGCTGGAGCGTTTACGGGATTCATAAAAATCTGCTTCTGACCTGAAAAAATGCAAATGATTTAATATAAATAAAGTAATATATAGTTACAGGTGAAATTTAATGATACATTATTTCTGTCAGAGTTTCATTTATTTTGCAAGTGTTTTGTGTATTCAAACCGGGAATCAAACTGAGAGCGTTATATTTTAATTTTAAACTGTATGGAAATAAGTACCAAATAAATAAAGAACTTACATACATTATGTTATAGCACTTGATTCTTGATGTAGGCAGGAATTATAAATTCAAGGGCACTTGCTCCGAGTGTAACGACAGAAAAATAAATGATACAAAAAGTAGAAGTATTATTAGTAATTCAGTAAATAACTCCACACACATTCACAATTTCCACCCACACATACGTATAGACGTCACTCATAATACAATCAGTTTAATATTTCATCATCGAATCAGTTTCAAAAGGGTTCCTTCATGCTAGTACGTTATTTAATAAATAAATAATTATCTGCTACTGACGATGGCTCCCACCGCGTTATGTTTTATTTTCTAATCAACTTATTATTATAATAACTAAGTAATTAAACATAATTCGTAATTTTACTGATAAATTGTAGCGTAGCTTATAGATATTTATTCCTATTATATTATACATAAAGCAATCGAGTTCGCGTTTAAAACTAGTATCGGTAAAATATCACATTTCTGTGTTAGCTAGTGTTACAACATTTTATAGTGAACTTGAAACAGCTGACATAACATTAATTCAATAAACACAGGTACGGTCAGCCTCATAAGTAGATAAAACACTATTGAAATTTACGAACTAGATTCAGGAATGAAAAAATACACTCAGTACTTGTTTGGAACAATACTGTTATAAATAAAGTGTATAGTTATAGAAAAATTGTTACATGCAAGTACTACGAGTAAGTTTTCATTCATGAATCTATTTCGTAAATTTCAATAGTGTTAATCTACTTATGAGGCTGACAAATTTCTATAGGGTTTATCTACTTATGAGGCTGACTGTACATGTACACTACGTAGGGTAATGATGGCTGTTACCGTCCACCGTCCACGCGACGGGTCATTCCTTAAAACATTTAAATACATACATACATAAATACCTTTATCATACCTTTATCCCGAAGGGGTAAGCACAGGCATACGCCCACATTTCACCTTCTGTTATCTTTGGCTATAAGTTTATTAAACAGTTTGTCTAAAGATAAATTGTAGCGTGGTTTATAGTTATTTATTCCTATTTTAAACACATAAAACAAGCGAGTTCGCGTTTAAAACTAGTATCGTTAAAATATCAGTTTCACTGTTAGCTAGTATTAAAAAAACATTATCAGAACTTCAATGAACACAGGTACGTACGTATACACTACGTAGGGTAATGATGGCTGTTAGCGTCCACTGTCCACGCGACGGGTCATTCCTCAAAACATTTAAATACATACATACATATTATGTACTCATGTCCTTATCACGAAGGGGTAAGTAGAGGCATACGCTCACATTTCGCCTTCTGTTATCATTGGCTGTTAGTTTATTAAACAGTTTGTCTAAAACTGTGTTATAAACTTAACTACTATATACAAAATATGTGACCATCCATTTTTAGTTCGAAATATACTACTCGAACATTGTTATTTTCTTGCTCAAACTTATCAACTTCACTAAGTGGAGGCAAATAAGCGAATCTACCCTACTTAGAATTTCATAACGTCTATTAATATTCATTGTAGTGCTGGGATCAATGCAGTTACTTGGCAAGCCAGTCTAAAGAGGTCTGCCGGGTCTAAATACGCTTTCAAGGTCTTGTGCTGTCTTACCCATGGTTACTCAATCCCGAGTCCAGACAACTCTTGATGGCATAATATGTGTTGTCCAACAGTGGATCACAAAAATAACTTCTTGGTTAAATTTGTGACGTATCAACCTTTGAATGGAGGTTGATAGCTGCTCATGCGAGGTAAACTAAAGATTTTAACCTTGTGATGTATTATGCAATTACTTGATAAGGCAAGTCTCAAGAGATCGGTCTGCGGGGTCTAGATATGCATCAAGGACTTGGGCGGTTTAGGCAACCAGACAACTTAATGGCTATATGGTTTGTCCAACAGTATATAACAAAAAGAACGTTTTAACTCACGTGATAATTTACGGCTGAAACGTAGTGCTAAAATGATTTTATTTGTGAAGTCAAGGCGATGGATAGTATAGCTCAACGTAAACGCTAAAGGTGAGTGAGTTTATGCAAAGAATGTTACTTGTTTCTGCAAAGTGTTTTTTGAAATATTTATGAGTATTCTGACTCAAAAATGAGCATGAATAGACGTAGCGCAGTGAAACGAAAGTGAGTCAAGGAAAATGTTTTTGAAATATTATTGAGGATTCTGACTCAAAAATGATCATGGTTAGACGTAGCGGAGTGAAACGAACGCGAGTCAAACCATGATCATTTTTGAGTCAGAATGCTCAATAATATCACTACTGAAGATATAAAAATAAAAATGGCAGGGGGTGTTACTAGACAGACACCGAACCCAAAAATGTGATTAAAATGTTTTTGTCTATCTGTCTGTCTGTCTGTTTGTTCAGGCATACCGCAAAAACTACATGTTCGATTACAATGAAACTTGGTATAATTATTCTTTAATATCCTGGGCACGACACTGGGTACTTCTTATTCCGGAAAAGTATAAGTATACAATAAAAAACGAAGGGTAATGTTTGTAAAGGACAACGTGATTCCTTGGTCCGATCTACTTAAAATTTGACATAATAGCATTAAGTACTAACATAATTGATGGAAGACGTGTTTATGTATACTTTATCGAGCTTAAAAGGAAATGTAAATTATTTTGGGGCTGATTTTTTCCGGAGTTGACATTAAAGGTAAAGGTAAGACCGCACTGAGCGGAACTGCACTGCAGCGCAACTGCGCGACACGTCGCGTCATTTTTTGGTATACCGCACTACAACTGCGCTACAACTGCAGGGGAACTACAAAAATGTATCCAGTAGGTAGGGAACCTCTGAGCAAGATGGACGTAGAAATGGATGACGGACGCTATGAAGCTTTAAATAGGGATGCAATATCGTTTATAAAAAATATCGATATTGAAAACATCGATGTTTATATACGATATATGGATAATCACGAACGATATATTGATATAACGATTTGTATGCCGCTCTTATTGTTTTTTTAACAATAATGATCACACGGAAACACAACCTTGATTATTCTACTTTTGTTTATAACTCCGCTTTTTTCAACCGATTGCCATGAAACTTAGCTCAGATTTTAAGCTTAACAAGATCTCTCTAATAAAAAAAACATATAAACATCAACATTATATCGTTTATAAACATCAATGTTTTCAATATTGATATTTTATTTTGATAAATATCGATATTCCAAAATCGATATTTTTAATAAACGATATTGCATCCCTACTGACTATGAAAATGAAGTTGGCCTAAACCGCACTGAGCGGCAACTGAACTGCACTGCAACTACACGGCGCGACAGGTCGCGACTCTTTTGGTGAGTTGATCAACTTTGTCGCGCAGTTCCGCTGCAGTCGGCTGAAGTGTAGTTTAGTTGCCGCTTAGTGCGTGTTGCCTCATACAATTTCATATAAAGAATATTTTGTCGCGTCGTGTCGCGCAGTTCCGCTGCAGTGCAGTTCCGCCCAGTGCGGTCTTAAGGTAAGACCGCACTGGGCACGCGCGACGTGACAAAATATTCTGGGCACGACACTGGGTACTTCTTATTCCGGAAAAGTATAAGTATACAATAAAAAACGAAGGGTAATGTTTGTAAAGGACAACGTGATTCCTTGGTCCGATCTACTTAAAATTTGACATAATAGCATTAAGTACTAACATAATTGATGGAAGACGTGTTTATTTTTTATTTTTTTATTTTTTATTTTTTTATACCACTAAGGTGGCAGACAAGCATACGGCCCACCAGAAGGACCGGTGGTCACCGCAGCCTATGAACGTTTGCAACACCAGAGGTGCCACACTCGCGCTGCCGACCCTGCAAAAACCTTCTAAGACCCCTTTTGAAGAACCCCATACTGTAGGCGTTTGGGAAAACCGAGGCAGGGAGGTCATTCCACAACCTGAGCGTGCGCGGAAGAAAACACCTATCGGATCTAACCGTGCTGGACCGCACCGGACGCAGAGTGTGAGGATGAACTCCCTGTCTGTGGCGAGCGGTGCGTTGATAGAACGTAGCCGTGGGCATCATATCAAACAATTCCTCAGAGCACATACCATTGTACAGGCGGTAGAACACGCATAAGGAGGCAAAGTCTCTCCTGTCGCGAAGAGGTTCCACACCAGCTGTAAGTACAGGATCGTTGACAACTCTAACAGCTCGTCTTTGCACCGAGTCAAATGGACGAAGCTGATATTCAGGTGCTCCCGCCCAGAGGTGACAGCAGTACTCCATATGCGGCCGCACTTGCGACTTGTAGAGAAGCAGTGTTTGCGCCGCAGTGAAGTACCGCCGCGCCCTGTTGAGCACACCCAGCTTCTTGGACGCCAGCTTAGCCTTGTCCTCCAAATGACTACGGAACTGAACGTCACTGGAGATGTCAACGCCAAGGATCCCTATACTTTTGGAGATGGAAAGAGATGTGCCCTGAAATTGCGGCGCTACAGTAATTGGGGTTTGCTTAGCGGTGAAAAAACAAGCTTGTGTCTTGGAGGGGTTGAACTGGACAAGATTTTGTCCACCCCAATCGGACACTCTAGTAAGAGTAGCCTCGATTTCAGACACAAGCTGTTCACGGTTTTCCTCCACTGTGTCCCGAGAGATACCGGGGCGGCCCGTGTAACAAGTGTCCCCCGTACTGTCGTCCGCATATCAATGAATGCCGTCAATAGACAACATGTCATTGATATGCAGCAGAAACAGAGTAGGGGACAACACTGAGCCTTGCGGTACTCCAGCATTTATGGCCATGCAGTCTGAACAGCTGCCGTCAACGACGGCCCTGATGCTTCTACCTGCCAAGAAGCTGGACACCCATCCGCATAATCTCTCGGGTAGTCCGTATGAGGGCAATTTCGTGAGAAGACCACGGTGCCAGACCCGGTCAAAGGCTTTAGAGATGTCGAGGCTCACTGCTAGAGCCTCACCCTTACTCTCGATAGCCGCCGCCCATCGGTGTGTTAGGTACACCAGAAGATCGCCCGTCGAGCGACCGTGACGGAAACCGTACTGCCGGTCACTGAGCAGGTCGTGTTCCTCAAGGTACCCCAGGAGCTGTGTATTAATAACACGCTCCATCACCTTGGATAAGAGGGAGGTGACGGCTATAGGCCTGTAATTGGCCGGGTCGGTCCTGTCACCCTTCTTGGGTACAGGATGTACATACGCAATCTTCCACGACGCCGGGACTTGTCGCATGGAATATGAAAGTGTGAAAAGACGTGTAAGTACCGGACACAACTCTGGACCACAGTGCTTAAGTACCACCGCGGGAATGCCGTCTGGCCCACTCGACTTATGAACGTCCAGGGATTGAAGCTCCCGTCGGACATGCCGCTGTGTAAATTTAACTTCCGGCATGGAAGTGCCACAACTCGGAATGCCCGGCGGTAAAGCACCCCCGTCGCTCATGGTCGAGTTAGAGGCAAAGAGATTACCCAAAAGGTCGGCTTTCTCCTTGGTACTCTGGGCCAAACTACCGTCGGGTTTAAGCAAGGGTGGTAAACCTGACCGACAGAAGTTTCCCACGGCAGCTTTGGCAAGCGACCAAAATTCACGACTTCCTGAAGGGTAGCCTGCTAGCCGTTCGCCAATTCTGCCGACGAAATCGAACTTGGCCCTGACAATTGCTCTTTTACTGGACCTTGAGGCGGCATTTAATTTGCGTTTCACCTCAGAGATGTTTGGATCTGAATTTGCACGAGCCGTGGTCCAAGCCCTGTAGGCAGATTCTTTCTGCATTAGAGCTTCTCTGCAGAGCCGATTGAACCACGGTCGCTTTTTTGCACCTACAGGGATCCAGCGGTTGGGAATGTAGCATTCCATACCCTCCAAGATCCCCTCAGCGACTGCTACAGCACAAGAATCCAGATCCTCTGAGGCAAAACAAAGCCGCCACCACGGGTACGACGCATAGAACTCTCGCAGTCCATCCCAGTCTGCTGACTTGTAGTGCCACACATGTCGCCACTCCTTGGGCCGAGGTGGTTCAGGCCTTGCGAGAGGCACATGCGTCCGAACGACACAGTGGCCCGACGATCCTAGCGGAGCTTCCACTGAAACACTGTATCCGTCCGGACGCGTTGTCAGCAGGAGGTCCAGCAATGCACTATGCTCGTTCTCCCTGTCTGGTATCCTTGTATGGGATTTAACCAGCTGAGAGAACCCATAGGTCAAGGCAAATTCGTGAGCAGATTCGTGAGCATTATGTATACTTTATCGAGCTTAAAAGGAAATGTAAATTATTTTGGGGCTGATTTTTTCCGGAGTTGACATTAAAGGTAAAGGTAAGACCGCACTGAGCGGAACTGCACTGCAGCGCAACTGCGCGACACGTCGCGTCATTTTTTGGTATACCGCACTACAACTGCGCTACAACTGCAGGGGAACTACAAAAATGTATCCAGTAGGTAGGGAACCTCTGAGCAAGATGGACGTAGAAATGGATGACGGACGCTATGAAGCTTTAAATAGGGATGCCATATCGTTTATAAAAAATATCGATATTGAAAACATCGATGTTTATATACGATATATGGATAATCACGAACGATATATTGATATAACGATTTGTATGCCGCTCTTATTGTTTTTTTAACAATAATGATCACACGGAAACACAACCTTGATTATTCTACTTTTGTTTATAACTCCGCTTTTTTCAACCGATTGCCATGAAACTTAGCTCAGATTTTAAGCTTAACAAGATCTCTCTAATAAAAAAAACATATAAACATCAACATTATATCGTTTATAAACATCAATGTCTTCAATATTGATATTTTATTTTGATAAATATCGATATTCCAAAATCGATATTTTTAATAAACGATATTGCATCCCTACTGACTATGAAAATGAAGTTGGCCTAAACCGCACTGAGCGGCAACTGAACTGCACTGCAACTACACGGCGCGACAGGTCGCGACTCTTTTGGTGAGTTGATCAACTTTGTCGCGCAGTTCCGCTGCAGTCGGCTGAAGTGTAGTTTAGTTGCCGCTTAGTGCGTGTTGCCTCATACAATTTCATATAAAGAATATTTTGTCGCGTCGTGTCGCGCAGTTCCGCTGTAGTGCAGTTCCGCCCAGTACGGTCTTACCTTAAGACCGCACTGGGCGGATCTGCACTGCAGCGGAACTGCGCGACACGACGCGCGACGCGACAAAAATGCATCCCTACTGACTATGAAAATGAAGTTGGCCTAAACCGCACTGAGCGGCAACTGAAATGCACTGCAACTACACGGCGCAACAGGTCGCGACTCTTTTGGTGAGTTGATCAACTTTGTCGCGCAGTTCCGCTGCAGTCGGCTGAAGTGTAGTTTAGTTGCCGCTTAGTGCGTGTTGCCTCATACAATTTCATATAAAGAATATTTTGTCGCGTCGTGTCGCGCAGTTCCGCTGCAGTGCAGTTCCGCCCAGTGCGGTCTTAAGGTAAGACCGTACTGGGCGGAACTGCACTACAGCGGAACTGCGCGACACGACGCGCGACGCGACAAAATATTATTTATATGACACTCCACAATAACGTAGCTTTCTATTGGTGATAGAATTTTTAAAATCGGTTCAGTAGGTCCCGAGATTACCCCTTACAATTTAACAAACACACAAACTTTACTTCTTGACTGATGATATGGACTAGAGAACAAAATTCCAACATCATGCGCGCCTACTTTGAGGCGACTGGGGGAGAAACCGGTGGAATGGGACGTCGAGCAAGATTACTTCGCAGCTTTCAAGCCCTAGAACCGTCACTGTCCCACATCACCGACCAAAACCTGGCTGATCGGGTTCGTTTCCTGCTGCGTTCTAACGCATTTAGTGCAGACGAACTCGAACAACTACGACTTGAGGCGGTTCCTGCCCCTCCTCTTGCACCTGCCCAGGGACGGGTGTCTATTGTCTCAGTGCAGCATGAAGATGCTGATGCTGTAGCGGACGACACAACCCAACCTGTGGCTCGTGACGGGGGAGGGGAGGGGACAGCCTCCCAGGATACGCAGCAAATCAGGAGGATCCTTGAGGAGGCGATTCTAGAAGTGCGTGGTTTGCCTCCCGAAAGGAGGCCCCGGATTCCCAGAATTGCTCTGAGAAACCAAAATCGGAATGTCGTTGAGGCCGTTAACATGTCTCTGCTTCCATATCTGGAGAACAGCAGCGGCCTCACCGACACGAATTCAATTCTGTTTGGCGCTGCAATGGCAGTTTGCCGACACATCGGGGTCAAGCTTCAACCAAATCGGCAGGTGGCAGCTGCCGATGCTCGGCGAGTGAGAGACGCTGAGCCTGCTTGGAAGCGCAGAATTGAACATCGTGTCGCTGAGGCCAGGGTCCTCATCGGCAAACTGATTAGTTTCAGGGAGGGTAATAGGAGACCAAGTTGTCTTGCGGTTCGTCAGGGCAGCATTTGCAGGGTGTGACTTAGGCTCTGCGAATCCCAATGCTCAGCAACTGATGGACCGCATAGATAACCTGAAACAGAAGGTGTCAGCTTGGAGCAAACGAATCCGACGATACTCGGAGAGAGTGAAAAGGTATCACCAGAATCGCCTCTTCGTGAGTGACCAGAGGAAGTTCTACAGGTCAATCGAGAAGCCCGGGGCTAGTAACGCAACACAGCGTTCTGGTGGACAGGAGCTGGTTGTGTATTGGCGCAACCTGTGGTCACGACCTGTGGAGCATGTGGAAGGGCCCTGGATGCAGGCCATCGAAGAGTCGTGTGTGGACCTACCACAGATTTATCCGGTAACTGTCAGTCAGGATGACGTTCGTTCAGCGATTACCAAAGCTCCAAACTGGAAAGCCCCAGGGAGTGATGGGCTGCAGAACTACTGGCTGAAGAGTTTTCGGACCTCCCACGAAACTCTTGCAAGACAGTTCCAAGAGACCCTAAACACGAAAATGCTCCCAAACTTCCTCACTACTGGGGTCACTCATTTGATTCCAAAATCCGAAAGCGCCACGAATCCGTCGCAATATCGTCCTATTACGTGCCTCCCTACACTATACAAGGCACTAACATCTGTTCTGGAGGCAAAGTGGCGAGTCACATTGATAAATGTCAGATCCTCGCTACTACACAGAATGGATGTAGGCGAGGGAGTCGTGGTACTAAAGAACTCCTCCTGATAGACGCGGTTGTTTGTCAACAGGCCAAACGCAACCGACCTAATTTGTCTGCAGCCTGGATAGACTACAAAAAGGCGTTTGACTCGGTCCCCTATACATGGCTGAAAAGGGTCCTCGAGCTGTATAAGATAGATAGACGATACAGTTCGAGACTTCCTTGGAACCTGTATGGAGCAATGGAGCATAATGTTAAGTCTGTCCGGGGTGCGACTGTCGGCTGCTAAAGACCTGATAAAGGTGAAACGGAGTATCTTCCAGGGTGATAGTCTGAGTCCACAATGGTTTTGCCTTTCCCTGAATCCTCTAAGCACTCTGCGGGAGAAGTCGGGGATGGGCTTTCAGCTTCAGAGAGGGGTTTCGAGGGTGTCGCACCTCTTCTACATGGACGACCTCAAGTTTTTTGCTCCACACGCTGCAGGCCTGAGGCGACTGCTGGATATCACATGTGATTTCAGCAGTGGCATCGGCATGGAGCTTGAAGTAGACAAGTGTGCGGTTCTTCATGTGGAGGGGGGGAGACTAGTCTCATCGGATCTTATATCCATATCCGATGGAGTGAGCCTTCGATCACTCTCCGAGGGTGAAACTTATCGGTACTTGGGCATGTCGCAGAATTTGGGTGTTGACATGGCGGGCGTTAAACAGGCTGTTTGCGACGTGTTTTGGGAGCGCTTGACAAGGGTTTGTACTAGTCTATTGTCAGGCGTGAACAAGACACGGGCGTATAATGGCTGGGTGATGCCCGTCTTGTTGTATACCTTCGGCGTGGTCAAGTGGACTCATACCGAATTGGATGCCCTGGACAGAAAAGTCCGCGGTACTATGACCC
Source organism: Miltochrista miniata (assembly GCA_933228765.1). Lineage (NCBI taxonomy): Eukaryota > Metazoa > Arthropoda > Insecta > Lepidoptera > Erebidae > Miltochrista > Miltochrista miniata. Next base: position 11,100,071 of record OW121772.1, read on the forward strand.
TCCATAGAATGCTCCACCCGAAGTCTTCGGTTATGAGGTTGCCGAGGTCTACTTAGTGCCAAGGTCATGCATAATCGCGAGGTGTGCAATCTCAGGAACTATTTCCTGTCGAGGACGGATGGTGTACTTCACGGAGAGGTCAAAGAATGCGATAAAGGACTGACTCCGTTATCCTTGGCCAAAATCAGGTGGCGTGGTCCGACGGCGCTTGGTACCTCTGAGCGTGAGGCCGTGTGGAAGGGTAAAGAGCTGCATGGACGCTTTTACGAAGCTCTTCATGAGCCGCACGTGAACCGTGAAGCGTCGGTGCACTGGCTGCGTTTCGGTGACCTCTTTGGGGAAATCGAAGGTTTTGTCTGTGCGATACAGGACCAGGTTGTCAAGACGAACAACTACAGGAGGTACATCCTGAGGGATGGGACAGCGGATATCTGTCGCATGTGTCGCCAACCCGGGGAAACCCTCAGACACATAACCTCTGGTTGTTCCATGCTTGCTCACACTGAGTATCTGCGCAGGCCAAGATAGTTCATCAAGAACTCGCTCTTAAGTACGGCCTCATCGGTCAAAGGTTGCCATACTACAAGTACCTGCCGGAAGCCGTACTCAAAAACAACCGTGCAAAGCTCTACTGGGACCGGTCTGTCATTACGGACAGGACTATTCTAGCGAATAAGCCAGATATCGTGCTGATGGACCGGTCAGAGTCTCGGGTGATTCTTGTGGATATCACCATGCCCTATGACGAGAACCTCATACGAGCTGAAGCAGATAAGAAAAGGAAGTATCTGGACTTGGCGCATGAGGTTACCGACATGTGGAGGGTGGTGTCCACAGAAATACCTAATCCCGGTTGTTATTTCAGTCAATGGTTTGATCCCAAAGAGCCTCTCAAACCACCTTGAGAAGCTCGGGATTAGTGGTAAATCGGTGACGGCTAAGATGCAGAGGGCTGTCTTGCTCGATAATGCCCGAATAGTCCGCCGGTTTCTTTCCCAATCGCCCTGATGCCTCGGCCGACTGTTGCTGACCTCGCCGAGGTAGTTTTGCCGTTTCTCTCTTGTTCGAGAGAAACGTGTTGTAGCGCTATCTACATAATAATAAAAATAATAATAATAATAATTTACCCCTCGTGGACAGTCGTCATCTTTTCATACGATTAACGCATCCCTATGAGGGCAAAGTAGAATTGCTTTTTGAGTCATCCACTTTTTGAGACCAACAAAAAATATCTCACAAGGTTATAGAAAAGCACACATCCGCAGGGCAGCTTGTGGCGAGCTGAATGTGCGTGGCTACACATCGGTCCCGATTCCTCAGAGTTTTGTTACGCTCCTCGACCAGTTAGCATTTAATGGGCTAACGGGAGACGTTACTCCCGGGAGTGCAGCAAATCTCAACTCTGGCTTGCCTTCATTGGCTGGTCAGAGGGAGGAAGCCAGAGCTATATGCTCGGGGGTGGAAGTGTCATTTTCAAGGGCATAACTACGGGGAAACCCGCTCCGGGTCTGACCCGCGATGGCGAAACCGGCGCCGCACCGCTCGACACCTCTAGCCGCTCACACCGGTGTTGCCCTCTGTCGCCTTACGGGCCTACGGGCCTATGGCGATTATATAGGGGGCCCATCTAGTGAGTTGGCGAGTCACCGTCGGCCAATGTTTTAATAATAAGATATTGAAATGGCAGACGTCGTCTTCATTCATAGATCAAATCACCCAGTCCATTTTAACCCCCAATTCAATAGCCCATTTTGTAGTTAGCATATTTTTCTATAGTTTAGCTCCCATTGTAGGCAGTCTTAGACCATAATTATATCACGGGACTAGCCTTTGCGAACCACCGCATACAAAAATATTCTGCCAGTTTTCATACAAGTGAAGGGGAAAACACAAAGACATATAAAATTTCATTGCATTTAAAAATGTATTAATCGATAAACGCGTAATGGCTGTTGTGTGTTAATTTTTATTGTACAGTCAACTACAATGAAATGTACTAGTTTAATCATATAAAATGATGTACTGATGTACAGTGCTTTTTATAAAGCCAAAAGACCAAATGGTCATGTGCAATGGCAGAAAACAATGCTTAAGTAAGGCGCATCCTGTGGTTAGATGATCTAAGTAGGCAGTCCATTGCCGTTCTTCTACATAAGGCGGTTGTGAACTGTCTGCAGTGGGGGTCCCATTTCCCAATACATTAAAAATCTCAAAGGGCCTTTGCGTGTTGGACCAATATGTCCCCATGTAAGCCTACCAAAAGACCGGGTATCTTCAATAAAAAAAAAGAAGATACCCGAGAAAAGAAGAAACATAATAATAATAATATTATAAGGAAGTAAAGTTTGTGTGTTTGTTAAATTGTAAGGGGTAATCTCGGGACCTACTAAACCGATTTTAAAAATTCTATCACCAATAGAAAGCTACGTCATTGTGGAGTGTCATAGGCTATATAGCATCAGGCTACAAAGAATAGGAGCGGAGCAGTAATAGTAAATGTTTCAAAAACGGGGGGATGTGATGTGAGCTCCTGACCAAGCCGCGTGTAGCGCTGGGTGTCCGCTCTCTTGAAGGCTCTCTTACTGGACCTAGTGGCTCTGTTGTATGCTGCTTTGAGGCGGGCCACATTCGGGTCGCGCACAGCCCGAGCCCTGATCCAGGCGCGGTAAGCCGCCTGTTTTTGTTGAACAGCTACGGCGCACTCACGTCCGAACCAGGGGCGGGCTTCGCGGATGCTGGCGACATCAGTGTATGGAATATAGTATTCCATACCTAAGGGTCAGATCATACCAAACGGAAAAATACTCGCGTGTGCGCGGGCATCCTCTTGAGATTTTGTTCACACCAAGAGCAAAAATGCGCTACGGACGTGGCGCGCCGCGCGCGCCGCGCGCGGTGGCGGCGTCGTGGAAAGAATGCCCGAGACCACGCGAGGACGCCCGAGTCTGCTCGAGGACGCGCGCGCCTTCGTGCAAGGTTAGTGCAATTGCCAGTTCGCAGAAGTTCGCAGACGTCAAGATGTTCTTGAAAATGATAGACTGGGATATGATCATATTGCACTTTTGGCAGAAGAAGAAGAAAAACACTTCAATGCCTGTAGAAATCACTGGTTACACTGAAGAAGATGCGAACGCCGCGCAGTCAGCGCGAGCTGCACGGGTCGCGCACCCTCGGGAATTGTCGCGCGGCCTCGGGGCTGCCCGAGCGGTATCGAGGTTGCGCGCGCGTTTTTGACGACGTATGCGGCCGAATGCTCGGGCACGCGCCTTGCGACGCTTGATGTCTGCGTCAGATTTTGAACCTAAGTCCATGCTAATACAGTTTATTATACTGTGATATAAAAAAAGTGCGCAAGCATTTTTCCGTTTGGTATGATCTGAACCTAACGTTATCTCATCAGCAACCGCAGAGGCGCTTTCCGATGAAGCCCTCCCCGCAAAGCAGCGCTGACTTCACGGGACGGCTGCATAGTATTCTCGTAGTCCGTCCCAGTCTGCTGACGAGTAGTGCCACGATCACCGCGTCACCTCTACTGCCCTTGCAGGAGATAACACCTGCAGGCCGGCACGCACAACACAGTGGTCGGATCAACCCAGTGGGGCGCTAACCGACGCACTGTACTGTGCTGGGCAACTCGTCAGCAGTAAGTCCAGCAGGGCGGGTTCATGGTCTGACCTGTCCGGTATGCGCATAATCCCGCGCACTACTTGGGTCAGACCATGGGAGAGAGCAAACGCATGGGCGACTCGTCCCGCTGGATCGGTCCCGCGGAACCCCAGCCACTCAGTGTGGTGACCGTTGAAGTCCCCCAGAAAACCCAACTCAGCGTTCGGGAATCGTACCTGCGCGTCGTCAGCCCCCTCACTGAGGTGCTGAAACAGCCTTGTCATCTCAGCTGTCCCTGTGGGGGGGAGGGGGGGGGGCGACAGACACACACGTAGATCTGACTCATGGAGCCGTGATCTACGTGTAGCCAAAGGACGAAGAAGGAAGGGATCCCAAGGCAGCGCAGCCGGCGACAGCAAACGTCCGCCCTAACGAACGCGCACACCCCGGCTTTATCTCGAAATAGCCAGGGTAACATGAGTACGAGACAGATGGCGCTGGCTGTCACGCGAACATTGGCTCCTTAGAGAACTAATTTTAAAAATAGTAAATCCATATATTTGTGCGTAAATGTATCGGAATATTGTAGATTTAAAGGAAGTGAAATTCCTCAAGTGTTGGTGATAAATAAAAGTGGGACTAAATAACAATTTAATTATTTTGTACACAAAGTTGGTGACATCGGTGTGAGTGAAACAACAGACAGTGAAAGTGACATTTAATGATACATGAATTTATAAACAGGCATTTCATACAACACAAACTTATAAATCGTCTGCTTACTGGTAAAACATAATAAATGCATTTTTTATCTAAAATGACTTATGTATGCATATACATGTAATTTTCGATGCTCTATCTACTGGCAAAACACAATAACTGCTAGGACCGTTTAATACAAAGATACCTTAGTTAACAATATGATAAACAACATTAAAATAGTAATAATCATTCAGATAAACAGAGGTAAATCACCTTAACATCGAATTAAAACTAAACAGCACAAGTAAATGACAATATATCACTGTATGATTTTTTCGATGTAGAAAGATGTAGTATTTACGTTCCCATGAACTTTAAGCTAAAATAAGTTAAATGCATTTATTTACGATCATAGTTACATAACGTATTTAAATTCCTACAAGTAAAATGAGATAAATGCAGAGTTTTACCCAAATTACTGAGCATTTATGGCAAATAAAGGTATCTATTATATCAGATTTTTTCAATTACAGGTAAAACCAGTTAAGTGCATGACCTAGGACAATAATAACTGATTTATTGCTTGATTTTCTGAAGAAAGTGCTGCTGTAATTTAAATGAGATACAGTTGAATATTTTATTTATCAATTGGCATTAAAGAATTAAAAAAATATATATTTTAATGATAGTTTTAAAGCGATAAAACTTTCAAAGCTTATAATCTCAGTTCAAGGAAATGTGCAGTTAACATATTTTACCAGTAAGCAGACGAAATTGACATTAAATTACATATTAAATAATAAATAATTAACAATAACATTAAACAAAGAGTGATTTGCGGGTGTCGACATAATTTTAATTTTTTATTTTACCTGAAAGCTCAAAATATAACGCTAAGGTTTCTACATCGCGTCAAGCGGTGGCGACATCTATCTTCGAGTAGCAGAGTTAACCAATAGTATGAACAACTGTGGGGGCTGTGGCCGTTTCACGTCATCGGCTGAAGGAGTTGCAGTTAGGTGCAAGAGGTGCGCCACTGCTTTCCATAAGGCTTGTTTGGGCATACCTGCAAAGGGGAGTGTACGACCGGAATGGCTCTGTCCGGAGTGCAAGAGTCGACCCGTAAACAGACGCGGGAATGACGAAACGCCGGTTCGCACGGCTCATCCTGGCGGTAGCTGCGGTCTTACAACGTCGCCTGAGGCCACCCCTACGGTGGAGCTGCCGTTAAGTGCTGCGGAGACGGGGGAGGAGACCTCTGGCGGAGACTTTCATCTGCTGTTGGAGGAGATTAGGGCTTTGCGTGCAGATGTGCAGTCATTTCAGAGATGTATGGAGCTCGACATGGCCGCCATAAAGGCATCTGTCCAAGCGTGTAACACTCGCATGGACGGCATGGAGGCTAGGCTGGTTGCGTTGGAGGACAGAGGCGCTGACCGTGGCTCTGAGGCTGGTACAGGGGGATCGATCGAGCGCGTGGTGGAAGATCTTAGGCGCGAGTTAAACGACAGGGACCAGGAACTGCTGGCCAACGATGTCGAAATAACACACGTGCCAGAGCAGGCTGGAGAGAACCCCGTCCACCTGCTTAAGGTCATAGGCGCCAAGCTGGGGGTCAGTATGGACGAGCGCGACATCGTCAGCGTGGAGCGCGTCGGCGGGCGCCGGCTGGACGCCAGCAGCGCGGAGGGGCCCCGGGAGGCTCGCCCGCGCGTGCTGGTGGCCCGCCTGGCGCGCCGCGACGTGCGCGACGAGCTGCTGAGAGCGGCGCGCGTGCACCGCGGCGCCACCACGGAGGGCGTCGTGCCGGCCGCCGCCCCGCGCCGGTTCTACGTCAACGAGCGGCTGACGAGGACGAACCGCCAGTTGTTTCGGCGAGCGCGCGACGCCGCTGGTGCTGCCGGCTGGCGCTTTGTGTGGACGCGGAGGGGAGCAATCCTTGCCTGCCCGAAACCCGGGGAAGCCACCCACCGCATCCGGACGGAGATGGACCTGTCAAAAGTTTTTAATTAGTTTCGCATTTTACTCAAATACCGTATTTGTGTCGAACTTAGTTGTAGCTGTCTACTCAGCTTATATCTTGTGTGCACATCTACATGGGGAGATGGACAGGCGGTACTGTAGACGCTATAATCCATATTGTTTTTTGGCATATCCAACACTTTTCTGTTTGCTATGTCATGTCATGTTTGTTTCATTTAATTGGAAGTACAATGGGCATAGTGGTATGTATTGTAGTTGTTTGTTTTGTTGTGTGTTACTTATGAGTTTGTTGCTAAATGCACCTATGTTTCGCTCACATCATCCACAAATTATGATTAATTTAGATTATACTGGCATACTGTCTTATTCCAAGTTAAAGACTAAATTTAGGACTGGAATTTGTGTATATATGTATATGTTACTGTACAAATGATTGCTAACAAATATTTAAAATTTGGTCTATTAAATGCAGGCTCCCTCTCTACTAGACAGGATGAGTTTAGGCTGGCCATGCTGCATCATGACGTGGACATAATGGCCATTAACGAAACTTGGCTGAAGACTGACCAGGAAGCCAGAGCTCCTGTGGTTCAGGGCTATAGACTTCGACATATACCTAGGCCCATGGACATAAAAAAGGGTAGGGGGGGTGGAATCGCTTTTTACATTAAAATGGGGATTACTGTCAGAACAAGGATGCATCCCATAAATCAAAATGTTGAACAAATGTGGATCACCTTAAACATTAAGGGAAAAACGCTACTCATAGGCACCGCCTATCGTCCTCCTTGGCTTGACTTAGATGTGTTTTTGGGTAGCATTACTAATAGTGTCATTGCTTTGGCTCCATACGACCATCTAGTAGTATTGGGCGATTTTAATGTGAACATGCAGAAAGTGGGTGAGAGTGATGTGAGAAGGCTCTCTGATTTCCTTACTTACATGAATTTGGTTCAAGTAGTACAAAAACCTACACACTTCACGGATGACAAGGCTACCCTCATCGATGTAATATGTACAGATGTCAAGGCAGGTAATGTAATAGTGGATCACATCCCTGAGCTGGGCCGCCATTCTTTCGTTGTGTGTGATACAGTATTAAGAAAATCTAAGCCTAAACCGAGGACAGTCACTTATAGACCTTTAAAAGATATTTTGTTGGAGCATTTTGAGGAGGACAGACGTGCTTTCCAAGGGATGTTGACATGGGATAGCCAGGATGTTAATGCTATGGTTAAATCATTCAATTCTTACACATTGCATTTGTTCGACCTTCATGCACCTGTTAGAACCACGACCTTTAGAAAGCCTCCTACGCCCTGGATCACGGACAACATTCGTTTGCTGTTCCGACTCCGGGACCGAGCACGGGCAAGGTATCATAGTACTAGGTTGGACCGGCACTACAAATACTATATCGATCTAAAACATCTGGCTGAAAGATCTTTACAGAGCGAGAAGTCAGCTTACTTTAGAACCAACATAAATTCGCAAATAAAGAAACCAAAATTGATGTGGAAAAATTTGAAGACTGATATCTTGGCGAAGCATAAGGAGACTCTACTGCCTGCTCATTTTGACAATGCCGAAGCAGTTAATAAGGCTTTCCTGAGTGTGCCTGGGGAGTCTAAATTGTCGATCTCACAATTGACATTCTTTGAGTTTGAAAGGTGCACTCCTACTCAATTCAGTCTGAGGCCGGTCAGTGAGGATGAGGTGCGCAAAATAATTTTCAATATCAAAACAAATGCGCAGGGGGTGGATGGGATCAGCCAGGAAATGATCTCTATGGTCCTCCCATCGGCTCTGCAGGCTGTGACTGATATCATAAACACATCCATTTTGTCTCATAAGTTCCCAGAACTGTGGAGTTGTGCAATTGTTCGCCCAATAGCGAAAGTTAGTAATCCTCAGCAGTACAAGGATTTAAGGCCTATAAGTATTCTGCCTTGTTTGTCTAAGGTCCTGGAGCGAGTAGTACATACACAATTGTCGGAGTACCTGGAGGTGAACAATCTGTTACCTGAGCTACAATCAGGCTTCCGCAAGGGACGTAGTACAGCTACTGCAATGGCTGATGTGGTGGGCAATATACTCGGGGCTAGGGATGAGGGGGAGGGTTCTATCCTGGTGCTCCTGGACTTTTCGCGCGCATTTGATGCGATAAATACTACACTTCTCCTCTCAAAGATGTCATACTATGGATTTACCAGAGAAACAGTACAATGGTTCCATAGTTACCTGGTAAATAGGACGCAATGTGTGGAGATCTTAAGGGAGGGTGGTGACCGGATTACCTCCACTCCTAGCCCAGTAACCAGGGGTGTACCTCAGGGGTCTATTTTAGGGCCTCTTTTGTACATATTGTATAGCGCAGATATAGTTAATGCAATCAAGAAGTGCAAATATCATATATATGCAGACGATGTACAGCTATACAAGTCCTTTAAGCCTACCGAGACAGCAACTGCGGTGGCTGCAATAAATGATGATTTGGAAAGTGTGCATATATGGGCAGAGCAAAATTCCTTGATGTTGAACCCTTCCAAATCAAAGTTCATGGTGTTAGGGTCCAGAAAACAGTTTCAAGATATTGTGGCACTAAACCCAGTTATTACTATGAAGGGCGAGAATATTGCAAGAGTTAGTACTGTTACCAGCCTTGGACTACTTTTGGACTCGGAGTTGCGATTTGAAGCTCACATAACCAAAGTTGTTAGCAACTGTTTCTACAGATTGAAGGTCCTTTATGGAATACGACAGTTTTTGAGTGAGCCACTACGAAAGATCCTAGTTGATAGCCTTGTGCTATCAAACTTTAACTACTGTGACACAGTGTATGGGCCTTGTCTGCTTGCGAGGACTGAGAATCTTATACAGCGAGTTCAAAATGCCTGTGTCCGTTTCTGTACAAATATTCCCAGAAGAAAGCATGTAACTCCCTACTTAAATAAGCTAAAAATTCTCAAAATGGCTGCCAGAAGGAGGCTTCATTTGGCTAGCCTATTATTTGGGGTTGTTAAAACACAAAGACCTACTTATCTCTTCGAGAAACTTAGTTGGAGATATGACAAGCAGCGTTACAGTAAAAGATCAAAAGTACCTCCCTTGTCAATTCCTGCTCATAGGACGGCAGCCTTTAGAGGTACGTTTCAGCACTCAGCGGCGAACTGCTGGAATGTTCTATCCCCACCGATACGCAGCCTGAAAACAAAGCAGACATTTTTACGCCGTCTCAGGACCTTATATATGATGGAACAATGTCATTCTTTAAAGTGATTTGTAATTTCTTGTTACAAAATGAATCTATAACACACTATTAGAATAAAAATAATTAAAATAATATGTATACTATTCAGATATTCAATACTATTTATATATTTTTGTGTAACTAATTATATTTTATATTTATAATTCAATATTATTTATCTACTTATATAAATTATCCTGGGAGGAGTTTAAATGATAAATGAATTTTAAATTACATACCTTCTTTCTTTGGCTGGCGTGTGGGGTGGGTTTTGAAGCATGACGTGCAGCTGATGTGCCGGGGTGATGTGGGTGAGCAAGGTGAGACCTGTGTTATTTGCCTAGAAAGTTACAATATACATACTTAAACAAAATTTTGTACAGGTTAATTAGTCCATAAGTAGAATGATTTTCTGTTAGTTCTGAATATTGAATAGTTATGTATAGTGAAATATTTTCAATTATAATAGTAAGTATGTAGTTATTAATTTGGTGCGTATTATTTGAGTGGGATTGATAAATTGTTCCTCCTCACTCATATTTTTGTACGCACATAACAATATGTACTCACTGCTCAAATTACATGTACCTATTATGCAAAGAGAATACAATACTACGTAAGAAGAGACGGGACTTCCATAGTGCGAAATAGTCTTACGAAATGTCAAACCATGATCAACTGACAGTAGCCAACCTAACAACTTTAACACATACAGTTGCCAACATTAGGGAAAAATAGTGATGTATACTATATTTATCGATATCGATAAATGCAGTGGTCTTTACTTCTAGTATAGGCTATAGTATAGGCTCAGTTTTGGTTGTGAAATGATAAGTTCATAAAATATTATTATATTTATTTAAAAAAACAGTATTTGTAATTTCAGCGCCTTATTTCTTATTCTGACTTCTGACTGTGTATCATAATGACCCTTTTTAATTACCAAATATTAGGACGCTTGCTTCATTATTGCCTTCGTCTTTAATCACTAAAGTACAGTAATTAGCTGAAACAAAATAATGAGATAATTACAATATTTTTGAGTTATTTTTAATATTTTTTATCGTACGAGTTATAGATATGTAGCCATGATTTCTGAAGTGGCACCAACCTTTTGTTATGGTGATTATTTAGCTGAATCCATTAATCAAGCAATTTTATTTTGAATTAAATTTGTCTGTTCAATCAATTCTGCAGCTCGCTGTAGTGACTGTATATAATATTGACCCTTTTGAATACTAAATATTAGGATGCTTGCTTCATTATTGCCTTCGTCTTTAATCACTTTGTACCACTCACTTTATACACATGGTAATTGGCTGAAACAAAAATAATGACAATTATTCTTGTGTTTTTTAACATATTTTTGTGTTAAGTGGCTTGGCAGTGAGTCTTATTGATGGAACTGCAAATTTCTTTAACTTTAACCTTTTTTTCCTAAAATCTTTGTCAGTAAAATGTTTTCCGCAAACAAATTTTAACTGGTGGAGTTTCTCTATGGGTATATATATGCTAAATCCTCGTTTCCCGTGTTCTTCACCCATTCCTTTAAACTAAAATTAAACATCGATATATAAGTAATTGCAAAACTACTACCACACTATTTTCCTAACGATTATACAATATATAAATTTTTATTGTTTTCACCCATATAACCTATGAACCATTGATAGATTTACTAATATACTACTCACCGAAGCTCATCCATAGGAAATCTGGCTATGAAAAACCGTTTTGTGCCGTCTTTTCTTCCAGATTTTAAACCGCATATTTCACACTTTTTATAATGCATAATTCGATAAACTATGTAGAACAAACACAAGAGAATATAATATAGAGAACGAATTGATAGCAAAAATAAGCTATTATCTCAATTATTGCAATATTATCTTTCAGAGAAAAATAAATTGAAAATAACGAATAACAACTTGACATCTACAGTGACAGACAGATGACATTTCCTCAAGGAACGAGCGAGGCAGATAGAGTAATTGAGTGAGACACATATAGTCGCCATTACAATTTGGTCAATTTTCATACATTTTTTTGCTTGTACGTAGTTGCGACAGACTGCTATTATGGAATTACTGTACTTACGATTGGCAGCGGCTATTTTTGTTTGTTTGTATAGTCGTTTGTTATTTCTTGTTATCAGATATGCGACGCCTCTTGGAGGATAGCATGCTTGCTTTATGTGTACAAACATTTATATGAATCACAGTGCTACACATTACAGCACAGCTGCAGCATGCATTTTGTTTCATTTTCACCATTGCACAATTTTGGAATGAAAATATTTCCGTTTTCTGTGATAAGATTTGTGTGAGTGAGATACGTCAGTGTCAAAAAGAAAAGCATGGCTGGGGCTTGGCGTCATTGAAGCTCGGAGACGGTAGTGGTGAATGTTGCCAGCCCTAAATATATATCACTCTATGGTACTTTTTTTTTTCTTTTTAAATTGTCATGTGTCTGTTGTTTTTTAGTTTTATATTGGTAATGGATACGTTCTTAAAGGAAAAAATGTCTTATGGCTTTGTTATGTGTTCGCGTGATAGTGAATTTTATTTTTATTTTTTTATTGTCTGATATTGTATGATATATATTTTAAGTTATGGGTGCCCCTGTCAAGTAGGGTCCGGCCACCTCTGAAAACCAGCGCTGTCTGCTTGTTAGTGCAGGTGGACAGCATTACGCTGAGAGGTGGCCGTTATTCTGCTTTCTGTATTACCTACCTGTACCATTAATATTAGTTAATATTTTTTTGGCGGAATAAAAAGCTTTTTCTTTCTTTCTTTCTTTTCTTTACGACTGGTCGGCAGGGCGGCGTAATTGCGTCTCCGTCAGGATCATCACAGCTGGCCGTGCCATCTCTAGATGGTGATGGACGACGTTGTGGTTGGCATGGAGTTTTCCCCCTCGGGGTTTAGGGGATATGCGTTACTTCTCATGGAGCTAACGTTACACCCTGAGGGTACAGTAGTGGCTTCTTCAATGAGATCCCTAAGATTCAATATCTTAGGCATTAACGAAAAAGCCCACATTAGGAGGAAGGGCATAACGGTACTCCGTTCGTTGAGCAGCCCGCCTGGGGCAGTACCTCCGCCCTGCAGAAGACCGCGGTAATAGTAACCTGACTCCGGTTGGGTTATGTTCTCCGTCGGTTAGCAGGGATCCAGAGCTCATTGGGGCGACTTTGTGCCGGTGACAGTGAGACCAGAGGCTTACCTGGCTCCATTGGCGGATAGAGGCGCGGAGTATTGGTACGGCGGTCAGGGAGACCCGGTGAAACGGTTGACCGCTGACCGCCCGCAGGCTGTACGGAACCCGAACCTGGGGATCACTTAATCTCCGCCCCAGGAGGCTGAACCAGCAGCCTGTGTAAAGTCCCTGGTGCTGTGGTCGTGCCGGAGGAGGATACCGGAGTGGACGCGGCCACTGCATTGGGGGGGGACCGGGGGCCCTTCCGTACGCCGTGCCAATCTTCCGCATTACCTTTGTCTGCCTTTGGTGAGTTGGAGCCTCGCTTAGTCTCCTGCGCCAGCGGCACACAGGCGCCCCCTCAACCTTCTTAATTCCCCTTTTTAAAAAAACAACCATGGCAGCAAAAAGGAAAAATAAAAGGGTATCCACAGCGGCATCGGCGTCCACACTTCAAGTGGACTTTTGCAACATCAGAGGCATGCGCGCGAACATCAACGTAGTCCACCACCATCTTGAAACTGCGAAGCCGACCCTTTTTTTCTTGACGGAGACGCAGATCTCATGCCCGGAAGATGCATCTGACTTAATGTACCCTGGCTACAAGCTGGAGTACCACTTCAGGCGGAAAGCCGGGGTGTGTGTGTACGTCCGGGATGATGTCTGCTGTCGCCGTCTTACAAGCCTCGAAGACAGGGACCTGTCTACGTTATGGGCGCGCGTGGATCACGGGGGCCACACCCGGATCTACGCGTGCGTGTACAGGTCTCACAGCGGTAACACGGACACAGTTCGCCTTTATGACCACCTGCAGCAGTCGACTGACAGGGTGATTGAGCAGTGTCCCTCCGCGGAGATAGTGATTTTGGGAGATTTCAACGGTCATCATGTTGACTGGTTGGGCTCCCGGACCACTGACTTTGCGGGAAAAGCTGCTCACGAATTTGCCTTGACCTATGGGTTCTCCCAGCTGGTTAAATCCCATACAAGGATACCAGACAGGGAGAACGAGCATAGTGCATTGCTGGACCTCCTGCTGACAACGCGTCCGGACGGATACAACGTTTCAGTGGATGCTCCGCTAGGATCGTCGGACCACTGTGTCATTCGGACGCATGTGCCTCTCGCAAGGCCTGAACCACCTCGGCCCAAGGAGTGGCGACATGTGTGGCACTACAAGTCAGCAGACTGGGATGGACTGCGAGAGTTCTATGCGTCGTACCCGTGGTGGCGGCTTTGTTTTGCCTCAGAGGATCTGGATTCTTGTGCTATAGCAGTCGCTGAGGGGATCTTGGAGGGTATGGAATGCTACATTCCCAACCGCTGGATCCCTGTAGGTGCAAAAAAGCGACCGTGGTTCAATCGGCTCTGCAGAGAAGCTCTAATGCAGAAAGAATCTGCCTACAGAGCTTGGACCACAGCTCGTGCAAATTCAGATCCAAACATCTCTGAGGTGAAACGCAAATTAAATGCCGCCTCGAGGTCCAGTAAAAGAGCAATTGTCAAGGCCAAGTTCGATTTCGTCGGCAGAATTGGCGAACGGCTAGCAGGCTACCCTTCAGGAAGTCGTGAATTTTGGTCGCTTGCCAAAGCTGCCGAGGGAAACTTCTGTCGGTCAGGATTACCACCCTTGCTTAAACCCGACGGTAGTTTGGCCCAGAGTGCCAAGGAGAAAGCCGACCTTTTGGGTAATCTCTTTGCCTCTAACTCGACCATGAGCGACGGGGGTGCTTTACCGCCGGGCGGAATGTCCGGCGGGAGCTTCAATCCCTGGACGTTCATAAGTCGAGTGGGCCAGACGGCATTCCCGCGGTGGTACTAAAGCATTGTGGTCCAGAGTTGTGTCCGGTACTTACACGTCTTTTCACACTTTCCTATTCCATGCAACAAGTCCCGGCGTCGTGGAAGATCGCGTATGTACATCCTGTACCCAAGAAGGGTGACAGGACCGACCCGGCCAATTACAGGCCTATAGCCGTCACCTCCCTTTTATCCAAGGTGATGGAGCGTGTAATTAATACACAGCTCCTGGGGTACCTTGAGGAACACGACCTGCTCAGCGACCGGCAGTACGGTTTCCGTCACGGTCGCTCGACGGGCGATCTTCTTGTGTACCTAACACACCGATGGGCGGCGGCTATCGAGAGTAAGGGTGAGGCTCTAGCAGTGAGCCTCGACATCTCTAAAGCCTTTGACCGGGTCTGGCACCGTGGTCTTCTTACGAAATTGCCCTCATATGGACTACCTGAGAGATTATGCGGATGGGTGTCCAGCTTCTTGGCCGGTAGAAGCATCAGGGCCGTCGTTGACGGCAGCTGTTCAGACTGCATGGCCATAAACGCTGGAGTACCGCAAGGCTCAGTGTTGTCCCCTACTCTGTTTCTGCTGCATATCAATGACATGTTGTCTATTGATGGCATTCATTGTTATGCGGACGACAGTACGGGGGACACTTGTTACACGGGCCGCCCCGGTATCTCTCGGGACACAGTAGAGGAAAATCGTGAACAGCTTGTGTCTGAAATCGAATCAAACAAAATCTTGTCCAGTTCAACCCTTCCAAGACACAAGCGTGTTTTTTCACCGCTAAGCAAACCCCAATTACTGTAGCGCCGCAATTTCAGGGCACATCTCTTTCCATCTCCAAAAGTATAGGGATCCTTGGCGTTGACATCTCCAGTGACGTCCAGTTCCGTAGTCATTTGGAGGACAAGGCTAAGCTGGCGTCCAAGAAGCTAGGTGTGCTCAACAGGGCGCGGCGGTACTTCACTGCGGCGCAAACACTGCTTCTCTATAAGTCGCAAGTGCGGCCGCATATGGAGTACTGCTGTCACCTCTGGGCGGGAGCACCTGAATATCAGCTTCGTCCATTTGGCTCGGTGCAAAGACGAGCTGTAAGAATTGTCAACGATCCTGTACTTACAGCTGGTGTGGAACCTCTTCGCGACAGGAGAGACTTTGCCTCCTTATGCGTGTTCTACCGCCTGTACAATGGTATGTGCTCTGAGGAATTGTTTGATATGATGCCTACGGCTACGTTCTATCATCGCACCGCTCGCCACAGACAGGGAGTTCATCCTCACACTCTGCGTCCGGTGCGTTCCAGCACGGTTAGATCCGATAAGTGTTTTCTTCCGCGCACGCTTAGGTTGTGGAATGACCTCCCTGCCTCGGTTTTCCCAAACGCCTACAGTATGGGGTTCTTCAAAAGGGGTCTTAGAAGGTTTTTACAGGGTCGGCAGCGCGAGTGTGGCACCTCTGGTGTTGCAAACGTTCATAGGCTGCGGTGACCACCGGTCCTTCTGGTGGGCCGTATGCTTGTCTGCCACCTTAGTGGTATAAAAAAAAAAAAAAAAAAAAAGTCCGCGGATGTTAGCGAACTCCACCTCGAATCTGGGATTAGTTGCAGCGGCCACTGTGGTACCTTTTTTTCTTTTTTGCGCTGCCATGATGTTTTTGGGATGAGCGGCCTGGTGGGGCAGCCTCCAAGGGTGGTTAGTCCCAGTTGGGCCCCTGTACTATGCCGCGGGCGGCCAGCGGCAAAACCGTTTCTAAGGGTCTCATTGGCCGGCGAGTCTACTGGGATACTTTTATTCCCGATATTTAGCGCGGTACCTTTGGGAGAGGGGATGAAAGACAAATTGGTTTTTTAGTAGTAACTTCTCAACGAGTAGATCGATTTAAAAAATAATCTGTCATGAAGGGAGTACTATAAGGCTTGTTTCACACAAGTTTTAATGTTGAGGGTTTTGTAGTTCAGGAATTAGAGACATCTCAACTTTCGCAAAACCTAGAATTCAAGGATTCATTTGAATGTAAGGGTAAAACTAAACTGGCGTGTTGGCTTTATCATAAAAGAGCTTCATGATTAAAGCTGTTGTAAAATAATTCACTCAGGACTGAATTGTTTTAAAATGGACTTAACCTTTAAGCTATTTTATGATTAAGCAAACAGGGCAGTTTCATACGCTCCCATGAGTCTGTTGAAAAAATACCTGTCCTTTCATACACCTTATGCGGCGTAAACGAAGTTGCGAGTGTCAGCTAGATCTAAATATATGGCTATTTTGGTATTAACCAAATATGCTTTACAGTGCCTTTTTTTTTTTTGATGTGAGAGAAAATCCTCGTAGGATGCTCTTACCGACTTAAAAACCTCACGTAACGCCCAGCAGCCTATGGTTGAGAGCCCCGGGTAAGCCCTCAGGAAGGATGTCCCGTGACTCCCAACAGACCTACGGCCGCCAATGCGGCCTCGCCCAGGGGGTGGTTCGGGTGCAATCCCGCGTCTATGGGGGGTTTCGGGTGTGACCCCGCTTCTAAGGGGGGGCGTGCGTGAGGTGCTCACGTCACGCTGCCGTCATGGGCCTGCTTCTGTAAGGACGGTGAGCGGCCCTCTCACCGTCCTCAGACCCCCGGTCATGGAGGCCGATAGTCCTCGGCGAAGACACGTCGGCGGCGCCCAGCGCGCCGACTGCGGAACTCGGGTGGGAGAGTTCTCTCCCGCACCCGGCCCGCCGCCTTCTTCGCGAGCATGACCTGCTTGCAGAAAGAGGCGGTGCAGTCCCACTTACTCCCGCTGGAGAGCATGGCTCGCACCATGGTCTCGAGCGAGAGAATGTCCACGCCCAGACCCACTACGAGGACTTGGCGCTGTTGCGCCCACGCCGTGCACTCCACCAGCATGTGGAGCGCCGTGTCATCGCTCTGGTCCTCGCAGTGCTGACACTCGGCCGTGGTTTCCCGGTGTTTTCGCCACAGATACCTACCGAAGCTACCGTGCCCGGCAAGCATCTGTGTCAACCGGTAGGAGAGAGCTCCGTGTCTCCTCTCCAGCCACTCGTCCATGACCGTTCTGACTCCACCCTTGAATCCACCCTTTGGTGCTTTACAGTGCCTACAAAAATTATAACGAAGTCATCCTTCTCAATTTCCTTTGTGGAAAGTATTATTGAAATTTGAAGTAGGTTAGCCAGGAATAATGAAAAACCACGCTTCAGGTAATGTCCACTGTTCATTAGAATAACACCGCAAGTTACCATCTACGCTCAATCCTTACGACAATGATTGTCAGCAGCCCTAAGTGACTGGTCATGGAAGGCAATCAATATTCTAAAGAGCTGAGTGCATTCTGTTCGGCCAAGTCTATGTAAAATACGGGAATGGCCTCTACGAAGACTACATTAGACAAGTGAAAAGAGACTATAAAATGAACACGAACGTTTACGTTACCAGGTCTTAGTTGGACCATCTGTATTAGGAGGACAAAGCCTACAGTAGTTCGGTTCGCCCATACGTCGTTAGCTTACAATTGATTGGGACTACCTGAGGAAAGAACTAAGTTACGATGTCAATTGCTTAGAAGAGAAAGTGTGTCAAGTAGTAGTCTAGGCAATGAATTAAGAAATGTATTTAATAAATAAATTTACTTAGCTCATCTATTACATTATGTATTTAGAATTTGTTAATCAGAAATTTATCATCTATACTATTTCCATTTCGTTATTTTCTCGATGACAGCTCGTTGACAGCTCCTGTGAAAACATGTACGAGCGTCCTTTTTACATTATGTATGCATTATTTTATGAAAATTATGACGTTTACGCACGTACAATGTTATACCTGACTCTTAGAAACTGATAGGGACTGAGCTATCGATAAACATAACACGATATCAGATCCGATATTTTTTTACAAAATGTAAAACTAAACCACCGTTGGTTTTTGGGCGTTACGTGAGGGTTTTTAGTCGGTAGGAGTCCGGCTAGCATCCGTGAAGGACTTTCCCACACGTTAAAAAAAAAGGTGTGTTTTTATGTATCGTTCCAGCTGACCCGCGCAGCTTCGTTGCTTTACATGGGAGTGAGAAATAGAGAAGTGTGCTATAAATATTTAGTAACTAGCTGACCCTCGTAACTTCGTTTACGTCACATGGTGAGGTACTTCCTCATTAGACCCATCAAGCACGGTGTGGAACGGCCCTGTTTGCCTAATCATATAAGAACTTTAAGAATAAGTCTATTCTAAAACAATGCAGTCCATGCCTTCGGCGTGGCCTGAATCCTTATTCATTTAGCTCTTTTACGATTAAGCCAACACGCCCGTTCAGATTTATCCTCAAATTGAATACCCTTGAATTCTAGATTTGGTGAAAGTTGAGATGTCTCTAATTTCTGAACTACATAATCCTCAATATTAAAACTTGTGTAAAATAATGCTTAAAATACTCCCTTTCTAACACCAAAAAGTTTTTTAAATTGGACCACGTATTGAGAAATTACAACTGAAAAACCGTTTCATTTTTCATCCCCTCTCCTGAAAGAACCACGAAATGGGATCAAGCAAGAGTATCTTAGAACCATCCTCGGATTATTAGCTCTGATTGTACCAAGTTTCATTTAAATCGATTCAGTAGTTTCGGCGTGATACTTATTCGGGATACAGACAGACGGACAGACAGACAGATAGACAGACAGACATGAAAATTTTAAATTACATTTTCGGCTTCAGTATCGATTAGATAACGCCCTACAACTATTTTTTTTAAAATATCTTCCATGTACTGACTCTCGAACCTCTACAGTTTTATTATATGTACTAGCTGACGCCCGCGGCTTCGCCCGCGTGCAATGTTTTTCCCGGTCACAGGGGTATGAAAAATAGATGTTGGCCGATTCTCAGACCTACTCAATATGCTCACAAAATTTCATGAGAATCGGTCAAGCCGTTACGGAGGAGTATGGCAACGAAAACTGTGACACGAGAATTTTATATGTATATTAGATTATCTTACTTCTTACTAATAATTATAAATGCAAAAGTATGTGAGTGTGGATGTTTGTTACTCTTTCACGCTCAAACGGCTGAACGGATGGGGCTGAAATTTGGTACAGAGATACATTATAGTCTGGAATAACACATTGGCTACTTTTTATCCCGGGAGTACGTTCCCATGGAAAGCGGGAAGAAAATTTCACGCTGACGTAGCCGCGAGCGCCATCTATCCCATACCTATGTACTTTAAACGTGTCATAAAAGTCACAACAATACCATAAATGCACATTTCAAAGAATGTCTATTATTACCATAAAATTTGTAAAAATAGTTTTCAAGTAGATAAGAAGAAACCTATTGTTATATCTTTTAACTAGCTGACCCTCGCAACTTTGTTTACGTCACACAAGGTCTATGAAATTAGAGGTATTTATTAATCATACTCATCAGAGAGAAAGATCCTATCAATGCCGCTTTGGATACTCGTTTTAGTAAAGAGCTTACTGAAGCTCTTGGCAATCCAAGGTCCTTAAATAAATTATACAGGGATTTAGCTGGAATTCCCCTTGCTCCTACTTCTACGGCATAGAGTTTAACCACATAGCCATTTTTGGTTAACTCATTGGTCAAGTCAAAGTATTTATTTGTCTTCATGGCGTGGTCCTTCGGTATGTTGGTCTCCCACGGCACCGTCAGCTCCACGAGCACCGCACGCCTGTGTATCCTCGAAAACAGTGAACTGTGTATCCTCGAAAACAGTGACCATATTGGATTGCAAAATTATCATGTGATTCGTACTCAGCACATCGAAAAACCCCTTAAACGATACCCATCATGAAATTCTGTGATTACAGCGCGGCGGCCACATTGGATTGCTTAATTACTCTGTAACAGATTACTTGAGTAATTAATTACAATAAGTACTAGCAGTAACTAATTAATGAGTAATGGAATTACACGTTAATCTAATTACATTGCAACTAGTTACTCATTAATTCAATTAACCAACACTCATAATTACGTACTCTGTCCTGTGCTGTGGATTCGTCGCGGCCCAACCAAGTGGTGAATCGATATTGATGCGGTTTTTTGATGTAAGTCAATGTGTCCAGGTTGGTACTCAGCTATAAAATTTGAAGACCATCAGCTCAATTCCTGAGTGACGAAGGAATTTCACTGGAATTCCCATACGCTAATCACAAAATTTCATGATGGGTATCGTTTAAGGGGTTTTTTGGTATGCTGAGTGCGAATCACATGATAATTTTGCAATCCAATATGGCCGCCGCGCCGTAGTCACAAAATTTCATGATGGGTATCGTTTAAGGGGTTTTTTGGTATGCTGAGTACGAATCACATGATAATTTTGCAATCCAATATGGCCGCCGCGCCGTAGTCACAAAATTTCATGATGGGTATCGTTTAAGGGGTTTTTCGATGTGCTGAGTACGAATCACATGATAATTTTGCAATCCAATATGGCCGCCGCGCCGTAATTACAGAATTTCATGATGGGTATCGTTTAAGGGGTTTTTTGGTATGCTGAGTACGAATCACATGATAATTTTGCAATCCAATATGGCCGCCGCTCCGTAGTCACAAAATTTCATGATGGGTATCGTTTATGGGGTTTTTTGATGTGCTGAGTACGAATCACATGATAATTTTGCAATCCAATGTGGCCGCCGCGCTGTAATCACAGAATTTCATGATGGGTATCGTTTAAGGGGTTTTTCGATGTGCTGAGTACGAATCACATGATAATTTTGCAATCCAATATGGTCACCGCGCTGTAATCATAGAATTTCATGATGGGTATCGTTTAAGGGGTTTTTCGATGTGCTGAGTACGAATCACATGATAATTTTGCAATCCAATGTGGCCGCCGCGCTGTAATCACAAAATTTCATGATGGGTATCGTTTAAGGGGTTTTTTGTTAACCCGAAATTCGTACTCAGCATACCAAAATACCCCTTATACGATACCCAACATGAACTTATACAACAGTGGCGCGGCGGCCATATTGGATTGCAAAATTAACCCGTAATTTCGTACTCAGCATACCAAAATACCCCTTATACGATACCCAACATGAACTTTTACAACGGCGGCGCGGCGGCCATATTGGATTGCCGGCTGTGGTATTGATTTGCTTGAATGTATGATAATTACAAAGTAATGAATTACAAAGTAACTAGTTATAAAGTAATCTAATTACTTTGCAACTAGTTACTTAGTAACTAATTAACCGGAACATCCAAAGTATTTAAATTACAAAGTAATTAATTACTGAGTAATTAGATTACATTGTAACTTAATTACATTGTAATTCAATTATTAATTGAATTACTTTTGTAATTAATTACGCCCATCACTGGTGCCATGTTAGGCATTCGTCGACAATCACACCCAAATACCTCGTTAATGTTACCCGTTCGATGGATTGACAGTCACAATCCCGCTCCAACCTGTTTGCACACCCATGGATCCGAATTTTGAGATCATTACCTCCTCTACTTGAGTGGTACTCGTGCCTCCAACCAGAGCAGACGTGTTGAACGCAACGCAAATATCTGGCCGCGCGTGATAAAAGTGCATAGGTAGCGCCGCCCGCGCCGCTGCCAGTGCCCACTGTCAGCAGTGCGTAGTCATCATGACCTACTTCCGCGTGTGACGCTAACAAAGTGTACGAAGAACGTGCTCGAGATGGCTTTATCTCCTTGTATTAAGTTAAAAACGGAAAATGAACATCTGCTGTATTCCCATTACCGTAACGAAAAAGCAGCAAATGAAGAACTGCAACAACAGGTTCAAGACCTGAAAGAGCAACTCCAGTGCCTTAAGGCTCAATTCGAGGAACTGCTTCAACAGAAACGAACCCCTCAACCTGTTACGAAACAGGCAACCGAAAGTTCTTCCTCAAAGGTTGTGGAATACTGCACGGATGAAGAAGATCTAGCGAAAGAAACGGAGTGGGTTCGTGTGAAAAACAGAAAAAATAGGAAAATGAACACATCTCCCTCACCCCCGCCCAAATCAGCTTCTGACTGCGAGGATGCGCCTCAAATAAAACAAAAAAGGACCCCTTTGCCACCACCAATAATAGTGGATTGTGTCCAAAACTAGCAAAAATTTTACGATTTTTTGGTAGAAGGGTTATCAGGTGACCCATTTACAGTGAAAATGTTAAACGGGAATACTGTTAAAGTGAATGCCACTAACGAGGAAGGTTACAGGTTAATCAACAAACACCTTCCCTCCAATAATTGTTTATGGCATTCATTTGAAAATAAACAAGATCGGCCCATTCGTGTAGTTGCTAAAAAACTGCACCATACTTGCGACCCCAAAAGAATGGTTGAGGACCTTCAACACATGGGGTATAAAATTGAAGCAGTAGTGAATAAACTTAAGTGGAACAACAAGGTGCCACTGAACTTATTCATGCTCACATTCAGTAAAGAAGAAGATATTCAGAATATCTACAAAATCAGCAGTATTCTAGGATGTAAAGTGGAAATACACCCTCTAAAGACTCCTAAATTGATACCGCAATGCAAAAGGTGTCAAGCTTAAGGTCATACGCAAAAATATTGCCGTAAGGAGCCGCGTTGCGTTAAATGTGTAGGCAAGCACCTAACGAAAGATTGCCAGAAGCCAGCAACTGACAAGCCAAAATGTGTGCATTGTGGCGAACCGCACCCTGCTAACTATAGGGGATGTATGGTTGCTAAAGAACTACAGAATTTTAAAAATAAAAATATTCATAAGAAAAGTCACTTGCAGAATCAGAATAGCGATTCAAACACGTCAAAACCTATTAAGGTCACGGCTGCATCGCAACCTTGCGCATTTAGCAAAAGCAAGCACGAAAACGCTACGTATGCACATATTACACGTAATAGCAATGTGAATAATCGCAATGTCAACACGGAAATTGAAGACAAATTAAATCAGGTATTAAACCTTATGACCATGTTTGACGAACGCCTTAAAAAATTGAAAATAGCACTAAAAGAGCTACTTTTAATCAACGTGTATGAATAAAGTCTTAAAAATCATGACTTGGAATGCAAATGGACTGCTCAAACGTCGTCATGAGTTGCAAGTAGTCCTAGATAAAGAAAATATAGATGTGTGTTTGATATCAGAATCACATTGTACGAAAGAGTCCTACATTAAGTTAAATGGATATAAATCATATTTCATGCTATCCATTCAAATAATAATGCAAACGGAGGTAGCACTGTGATAATAAAAGAAAATATCTCTCACTATCCGTCCATGACTCACGAAGAGTGTGATGTTCAAGCTGTTTCGGTATGCATTGAAACCAAGCGATATACACTGACAGTAGCAGCCATATATTGTCCTCCGAGATATAATTTAAAACAAGAGCAATACGTCACTTTTTTGAATAAGCTCGGTAATCAATTTATACTCGGCGGTGATTTTAATGCCAAAAACACGTACTGGGGTTCCAGATTAACCTCCACCAAAGGAAGAGAGCTAAAAAGTGCCATGAATGAAATCCAATGCGAAGTAATATCTACTGGGAAACCGACCTATTGGCCTACGGATATAGGACGAATTCCAGACTTAATAGACTTTTTCTTTTTAAAAATATTTCGTCGACTTATATGGCCATTGAAGAAGGGGTTGACATGAATTCGGATCACTCTCCCATAACCTTAACCCTTGGCGAAAATATCCTTCTCAGAGAAACCTACCCCACCTTGGTCAACATAAAAACTGATCGGGTAAGTTTTCAATCTGATTTAGAATCTAAAATCGAACTCAAAGTGCCCCTGCGAAATGCTGACCAACTGGACTATGAAGTGGAAAATTTATTTCGGACATCCAGCAATCAGCATGGCTTAATACACCCGAAATTATGATAAAGAGCAAGGGTAACACATATTCCAAAGAATTTCTTGACCTAATTTTCGAGAAAAGGAGACAGAGAAAGAAATTGCACCACACACGATCACCTACTGATAAAAATATATTAAATCACTTTACAAACATATTGACAAGAACTATCCAAAGTTACAAAGATGATTCAATTGCCAAATCATTAGAGAGGTTTTTCGGTGACCGCACCAGCAATTAGTCCTTCTGGAAGGCGATGAAGAAATACAGAGCTCCAATTGCGCCCATTCCTCCAATTAGGGAATTAAATGGTAAATGGGCAGTAAGTAATGAACAAAAGGCAAAAAGGTTTGCGCGACATTTAGAAACAATATTTCGACCAAATGAAGGGCCGTCAGAAGAGTTGCCATACCAAGAACACCAACAAGATTCGACAGAAATAAAATTAGTAACACCAAGAGAAGTAGCATTCGAAATAAGAAAAAATATGAACATCAAAAAAGCGCCAGGTTACGACCTTATTACAGGCCAAGTACTACAACATCTGCCACGGAAAGCGCTGGTGAAATTAACGTATCTGTTTAATGCATCTATTAGATTAAAATATGTTCCAGCTGTTTGGAAAGTAGCTGAAGTCATCATGATAGCAAAGCCAGGGAAACCACCTCATGAACCGACATCATATAGGCCAATCTCCTTGTTACCTGTAATTTCTAAACTATTCGAAAAGCTTTTGCTAAAAAGAATGAAACCTATACTTGATCAAAGAGCTCTTATCCCTAATCACCAGTTTGGCTTTAGGGAGAAACACTCAACAATAGATCAAGTACATAGGATTACAAAAAAACTTGAGAGGTGTCAAGGGACACCCGGATGGAACGAAGTTCCTTTCGATTAATTAGTGAAGGAATTGTAATAACATTTTATTTTTTTTAATTAATAATAATATTTTTTTTATTATTAACCCCCATTTTATTACTCCCCCTTCCCCTTCCCCCCTCCCCCCTTCTCCCCTCACCCCCCCCCATCATCCCCCCCTCTTCCCCCCCTCTCGGTCGGTACCTCTACCCTCCATACTATAGCAATAAGGAACTTTTATTACCCCCATTTTATTACCCCCCCCTTTCCCCCCTTTTTTATTATTAACCCCATTTTTTACCCCCCCCTTTTTTATTATCAACCTCATTTTATTACTCCCTCCCCCTCCCCCCCCCTTCCCCCTGAATAATAATATTTTTTTTATTATTAACCCCTATTTTATTACCCTCCCTTCTCTCCCCTCCCCCTCCTCCTTCCTCCTTCCCCTCCCTCCTTCCCCCCTCCCCCATATTAAATTCCCCCCCCCCATATTACCCCCATACTAAAGGAGGGTAGAGGTACCTCTACCCTCCATACTAGAGCAAAAACATATAAACGGCCGAATTGAGTAACCTCCTCCTTTTTTTAAGTCGGTTAAAAAAGTGTCGTTACAACTTTTCGTGAGAATTTTTTCCGTCTAGCCCCCTATCACACCGCGCGATAAGGAACCTCGTTCCAATAATTGAAAATGCATTAGAAGAGAATGAAGTTTGCTCCTCTGTGTTCCTAGATGTTGCGCAGGCATTTGACAGAGTCTGGCATAAAGGTCTGATACATAAATTAAGCTCCATGCTGCCTGCACAGTTTGTAGCAATCTTAGAATCTTATATATCCGCGAGAAAGTTTAGGGTAAGGCATGAAAATGGTTATTCTGAACTAAAGGAAATAAAAGCTGGAATCCCGCAGGGAAGTGTGATAGGGCCGGTCCTGTACCTACCATACACATGCGACATTCCAGTACCAGAAAACAGCACCATTGCAACCTTCGCCGATGACACTGCCATAATGTCTACCGGAAGTACCCATAAGGAAGCCGTGATTAACGCACAAATAGCTGTGACAAAAGTTTTTGAATGGACTAAAAAATGGCGCATCAATTTAAATGAATCAAATTCAACTCACATAGATTTTACAAACAAAGCACCCCAGTACTACCCAATACTCTCAATCAACAATAAGGTTGTTCCATATGGTAATACAGAGAAATATCTTGGCATGACGCTTGATGTGAAGTTACGTTGGAAAGCGCACATTTAGATAAAACGGCAAGAACTAGATATACGTTACAGCGAAATGAATTGGCTGCTTGGAAAAAAGTCAAGCCTGTCAATACCAAACAAACTTTTACTGTATAAGCAAGTCCTGATGCCCGTATGGACGTATGGTGTACAGCTGTGGGGCTGCACTAAACAAAGCAACAAAAACATTATCCAGCGTTTTCAAAATAAAGTGCTAAGAGGTATAGTTAATGCACCCTGATATATCCGAAATGACGATCTCCATCGGGACCTTCAAATGGAGTCGGTCGACAAAATTATTCAACGTTTCGCAGAATGACAATCCTGAGGCAATCCAACTCCTCGATTGAATAGACTTAAAAAGAAGACTCAAAAGAACTAAACCCTTTGAGTTAGTGTAGTGCTATGTGAACGCGAGAAGTGACTTAGTCGTTTAGTGTAAAACGCAAGAACAATGTGTACGTAAACTTATCAGACTCTAAGAAAAATCAATGGATTATCTTCTTAGAATAAGTATTTCCATTTTAGAAGTTTAAGTCAAAGTAAAATTACTTATTAGCCCATAAGCTAGATTGTAATATTTAAAAGTGAATTTTAATACACTTATTATAAAAAAAAAAACCTGCTCTAGACCTTGTACTTGGAGAGAAACAAATATAATTTGTTTTAGCTATGTTGAGGGTTAATAGATTTGTTTTGAGCCATTTATCTATGACTGCTAGCCCCTGCTCGGCCCTGTCATGCACCGTATCCCATGTTTCTCCCCAATAAACTATAGCCGTGTCATCAGCGTAAGAAAAGATTTTACCGCCAATGTTTCCTAGGTTACAGAGTTCATTGATGTAGACGAGAAACAGCTGAGGGCCAAGCACGGAGCCTTGCGGAACACCAAAACAACATCCTCCTCATTGCTATATGAGTTATCTATTTTAACTTGCTGTTTCCTACCTCTGAGATAACTGTCAAAAAGAGAAAGGGCTTTCCCTCGTATCCCTATAGCCACTAGTCTCTGCACAAGGATCGGCACAGAAACGGTGTTAAAAGCTTTTTTCAGGTCTAGAAACACGGTAACACATTTAAGACCCTTGTCAACCTTTTTTGTAATTTCTGAGGTGAATGCCAAGACCGCGTCCTGAGTCGACCGCCCCTTTCTAAAGCCATATTGTGAGTCGGAAAGAATTTGATATTTGTTTAAGTAACTTGTTAGCCTTTTATTTAATATTTTTTCTATTATTTTTGAAATTGACGGCAACACACAAATTGGTCGATATTATTGACATCGCTTCTGTTCCCACCCTTGTGCACTGGAGTAATAATAGATCTTTTAAGCGCATTGCAAAATATACCTGTCTCAAAACACATGTTGATTAATTTACAGATGATAGGAACTACAAAGTTTTGGGCTAGCTTCAGAAAGTTTACGGGTATGCCATCCCATCCCGAAGCACTTCCCGAGTCGAGTGCCATGAGCGTACAATCCACTTCCACTGGATCTGTTGCCATCAACACAAACGAGTTGGTTTGAGGTTGTGTATTTGAACAGCCAGAATCAGATATATAGCCTTGTCCTAATTGAGTCATGATTTCTTCTGCCAATGTTTTCCCAATGGTTACAAAAAAGTTGTTTACTTGGTTTAACGAGTCGGTAGGACTTGGCGTGATTTGATGTAGGGGTACACTAGATACCCTAGGTTTTTTATAATGGGTTATATCGTTAATTGTACGCCAAAGCAATTTAGGGTTTTTCCAAGAAATCAAAATTTGGTTTTTGTTATATATTGTCTTTTAAGTTTTCTAATGAGATTAGAGCAAAATGTGCTATAACGCTTATAGGTTATAGTCAATATTACATTAAACGGGTCTCTTCTTGATTGTACTTGTAATTTACTTCTGAGTCTAATACACCTAAGGGCCCCAGCAGTTATCCACGGCTTTAAAGTACGCTTTGAGCTGGAGGATGAGGCAACCCTAGTGTTCCGAAGGAGAGATGATCTGATCATTTCAATCATCGCATCTGCAAACAAATTTGGGTCTCTGTATGTGTTAAGAAAAGACGTTTCTATAATTATTAAATGTTTGTGGGCATTCTCCAAGTTAGTCACAGTTTTAGATTTGACATAGGATGTGGTTTGGTACGTGTGGGATATATTCATTAGCACCATTACATGATCCGTTATCGACGTATTCAAAACTGCCACGAAAGCCGAATTTTTAGACTTATTTAGCTTAAGGAGCATGTGATCAAGACAGCTTCCATCCCTGGTTGGGAAACTATGTCCTGGAAGGATACCATGTACGGCCGTCATATTTAAATAATTTAATCTATTTATCCGAGTTTGTGATAACTCTGTTGACTTCCCAATCAAGTTAATGTTTATATCTCCAGTAATAATGATATTCCCATGTAAATAAAAACGTTGGAGGTATTGATCAAGGGAGGTAATGAAACCATCCGCGGATGCATTCGATGGAGACCGATAAATACCAATGATTGTGAAATTAGAGATTGTGATTAGCAGAGCGGAGGCATGTGTCAAATTAATTTCTCTTACCTGGGCTAAGTGGTTATTTTTTACTTAAGCGACCACGCCATCATTTTGATTTAACTGTCTACTTGTATGAAACGAGGTATAGTTACTCAAAGTGGGTATCTGTATATCTTTGTTTAATCTGCACTCAGTTAACAGCAAAACATCTACATCAACTTCAAGTTGAGATAATTTTTTTTGAAGGTTATCGAAATTATTGTATATACTTCTTATATTTTGGGTCAAAACGGTCAGGTTAAAATTATTATTTTGGAGGTAGCTATTGAAGTGTGAGATATCAAAAATAGCAGAATTAGCGATCTCTGCTGAGACCAGTGCTTGTATGTTACACATGTTGTTATCCATTAGGGAATTCTTAAATTAGACGTTTGTCGTTTCTCAAATTTGACACCAGAGTATAACAGACGAGTGACACATATTTTTACATAAGTACGAGTATGTTTAGTTAAATATGTTTGATCTGACACCACTGGACGACCTATTCCAGTCAATAATAATTGAAGTGTGTGTGTATGTGATTGTTTTGAGTAAGGTAGTTGTATGTTTTGAATGAGAAGGGTGTGAATTGTTGTGTTTATATAATATGTAAATAGGAGTCGATGTTGCTTACAGTTATAACAAACCAAACTATGTCTACACAGGGTCATTTGTAAAACACCAGTAACCTGCCAGGACTGGATTGTTAACACCATCAGCAACAACATTTACTCTACCACTTCCAAGATACCCCAATACACTGAACACAAAAACACAAAAAGTATTTTTCAACTTTGTATTATTATTTCCATACTGTCGTGAAATTCATAGTCTATGTTTCATTTATAAATGAAAAGATAGCGCTACACCAAGTTACACACTCGCGTCTTTCAATAATACCTATTAATGGACTCCGCATACGGTCAAATAACTATCAATAACTTGACATCAATAAATGTGTACCTACACGTCGATACACACACACTTGCAAAGAAAGCACGCACGCTGAAGTTACTTTCATGCATGTTTTAACAGACTTCTCTCAATATTACTGATCCGTCTCCTGAGCCCATAAGTAATGGGTTACGGAGACGGTCAAGCGACTTGAGTCAAGTCTTGTGTACATACACGTCGATGCACACACACGGGCAAAGAAAGCACGCACTCTGACCTTTTGTTCGCCATCTGTTGTTTGATAACGTTCAAGCCAAGTAACAAATAATGTATTCTTTTTATTAGTTAAGTACTAGGTACCTGTGCCAAATAATTTGCTGGTTTATTCAATTACTGCCGTGTCCTGTAGGCAGTGCACACTTTAGGTAGGTAATCCACAATCCCTTCATACGTTAACAGGTTTAGGACTAGCTACATTAAACGATTAAAACGAATATTACATATCTTAAACTTTGTGACATACCTATGTAATCATTCGTTATCGTATTGCAACATTGAACGGTTCGTGCTGCGTCATACCTACGTACTAGCTGCTGGATTACCACTAAGCACATAATACTGTTTAGCGAATAACTATGTCACAGCTTGGTGTACGTAAATTCGGAAACCTTATTTCATATTGGCGGTAAGTTTCCGACACATGGTTATCACGCCAAGCAAACATTCTCACTATTTTCGTGTATTTCATACTGGAATATTAGCACGCAAAGAAACAATTTGATAAAAAAATAACACTCTTAAATGCATAAAGTTACGATCCATCGATCGATCGACGCGGCGGGTACGCCGCCGCCCGGGCGGTGGCGATCAAAGGACATACATATGACGCGCGCGCATGTTCACGGCTGACTGAATGAGGCGACCGTAATTAGGTCAAGTCCTTGAAGTTCGCATCCCCCGCGGCCCTGCCCCACACCTTTTACTTACTACCCGTTCGCTCTAAGTTTGCCGATTGCCTCCCATACTACGCCTCTACACCAGAGTGTCTATGCCAGCGGCAAACTTAGAGCGAACGGGCTATACCATTTTTACGAGTTTGTTTACGTCTTATTCTTTGGGATGCGCGTAGTATAAAAGTTTTAACCACTACATTAGATTAATATTTTTTTTATGAAAAAAACATGTAACGAATTATCAAAAATGATGTCTCACATGTTGTTGTTAATGATAGTAGCTGTCTGGTCCTGGGAGGTTGCTGGTGTTTTACAAATGACCCTGTATATAGTAAAATTTAAATTATGATACAAACACTGGTGCCTCCGAGTTGCTTGTTATTCCGAGATGTTTTGCCTGTAGTTTATGAGTATTTTTAGCATTGTACGACTTTGCCTTTTTCAGTAGTTTTGTTTTCAGCATAGTGGAATTCAGTTCGACAATTATGGGAGTATTTGTAGTACCTTCTTTCCTGCTGGACAAGCGATAGATGTCCTTGAGATCACGTGGGTCCATCTCGAGGTTTAGGTGCTTATCTAAGTTCATGAACATATTTGTTAAGTCAAGATTATTTTCCTGAGGCTTTCTAGGTACGTTCTTTATCTCGACTCAGGTTTTCTTACCAATTCTTTGTAGGTCTTCAAGCTTATCCTCTAATACTTCAATATACGGACGGTCCTTTTTACCCTGTGACTCAAGAGATTCTATCTTCTTGCGCAACTCTTCGTTTTGACAAGATAAGTTAGTAATGGCGGTTTCGATATTATTATTTGTTAGCTGAATGTCCTTAAGGTTGGAAGTAATTACTCTTAATTCTTTTTGTTGCTTCCAGATAAATATAGAAAACATTTCATTCATTTCTTTTCCAAATTTGGAAAATTCCTCCAGAAGATCTTCCTCCCTTGCCCTTTTGTTACGCGTAGAAACAAAGTTAGCGGTGTCCGTAACTGCACTGATATTTGTAACAGAGAGCGATTTGTCCATCTTCTTGTTCAATGTCAAAGCAACGCAACAAACAATAAGAAAGGGGCGTTACCTAATTTAGTTCGGCCAGGCAAGAGAAACTCCGATTATGACTTTTGTTGCCCTAGTGTATCACTGAGTTTAATTACTCAATTTTATAATGAAAATATTTTTGAATAATTTGCTAATATCCTAGGATCCCTTTAAGAACGACCTTCACCGAGCTGGTTATTGGAAAAAAAGTGTTTTATATTAAACTAAATATATCACTAATTAATTTGCAATAGGGTTGCCTAAAAATTTTCAGTCCAGAATATGATAAATTAAGAATTAAAAAAAAAAAAATTTTTTTTACTCCTTACTGGTTTGCTTAATAGATACATTCCATACCAATTGAAAGTATAACGCCCATAGAATATGCAAATGGTAGGTTGTTGATTTTTTTCTCGTCACAACTTTTGTTACGCAGGTATTATTAACAGGTATCGATACTAAAAATTGCTTTAATAATCTTTTATTTTATTTTATATTTTAATTAACTTAAATTCATTAACCAGGCCGCTGCAAAGTCAAAGTCAAAAAACATTTATTTCGCATAATCCTAATATATAGGCACTTGCTACACGTCAATGAATACAATGCAAATAGTACCACCAGTTCGGAACGCGGCCCGCTTGAGAAGAGCTGGCAAGAAACTCGGCGTGCTATTCTTTTTGTGCACTACATATTTACAATAAGTATATACTATAAACTAAAACTCCATCAGTAGAGCAAGCAGATCACTTCCAGGCTTCCTTATCAATCAAATAATCGTCCACTGTATAGTAGCCCCTGCAGCACAATTTACTTTTCATACACTTTTCAAACTTAATTAGGGGCATGCTTTTTATTTCGCTTGGAAGCCTGTTGTAAACACGTATACAGTTACCCAGGAAAGAATTACTGCCTTTGTTCAGTCTACAATGATAAACGGCAAGGTTGTTTTTATGTCTGGTGTTCACATTGTGTCTATCGCTTAACTTAGTAAAACTAGATATTTTTTTCTGAACATACATAAGATTTTCAAAAATATATTGTGATGCCAGTCAGAATATCTAATTCTTTAAATTTTTCGCGCAGAGAGACCTTTGGACCTAATCTATACATGGCTCTTATGGCCCGTTTTTGTAAAACAAAAATTGAATTTATATCTGCGGCATTGCCCCATAGTTGCATTCCGTACGACATTACACTGTGGAAGTAACTGAAGTACACTATTCGCGCTGTTTCTACATCAGTCAAATGCCTAATCTTTTGGACAGCAAATGCTGCTGAACTTAATCTGCCAGCCAGTTTTTCAATATGTGGGCCCCACTGCAATCCAGAATCGATCGTCAACCCTAAGAACGCAGTAGATTTCCCAAGTTCCAACTCTTGGCCATTAAGTTGCACATTGGTTTCTGCCTGTGTTACATTGGGCAAGGTAAATTTAATACATTTAGTTTTGTTTTCATTCAGGCTAAGATTATTAGTGTTAAACCAATGTACTACTTTTAGGATTGCATTGTTAACATCGTCATAGTCATCTAGTTGTCTTTTAATTTTGAAAATTAAGGAAGTGTCATCTGCAAACAAAACAATCCCGTTAGTGTCCCCTACGTAATAGGGTAGGTCATTAATATAAATTAAAAATAAAAATGGTCCGACTATCGAACCCTGCGGGACGCCCATAGTAACCACCGATCCCCCCGAACGTGTGCCACCGACATCGACCCTCCGAGTTCTATTGTTCAAATATGAAGTCAGAAGATCGAGAGCCTTGTTCCTTATCCCGTAGTGGTGTAGTTTCCTGATCAATGTTTCATGTTGGACGCAATCAAAAGCCTTAGACAAATCGCAAAACATGCCAAGCGCATCATGTTTATCTTCCCAGGCCTCATAAATACTCTTCAACAAATCTACACCAGCATCGGTCGTCGAACGTCCTTTAGTGAAGCCAAATTGTTTATAATGAAATAATTTGTGACTGTTAAAATAGGTCAGCATCTGCTCAAGTATTAATTATTCAAATATCTTGCTCAAAGTCGGCAACACTGAGACAGGTCTGAAATTACCTGGATCAGAAGCACTGCCGGCCTTGAACAAAGGTATAACTTTACTGTGTTTCATGAAATCAGGAAACACACCACCCGAAACGCAATCGTTAAACACAGCTGCCAAGTAAGGGGCAATGACATCAATGACACTAGATACAGATTTTACCGATAGCCCCCATAGGTCTGCGGTTTTTTTAACATTAATAGCCCTGTAAGCTTTCAGAATGTCGTTGCAGTCAACAGTCGTGAATTCGAACGCGTGTTGAAAGCTATCTACACATTCTGACAATATTTGCTCAGCGTATACTGTTTTTGGTGTAAATTTTTTTCAAAACTTATCATGTATTAAGTTAAATAAATCAGCGTAAGATTTATCTACAGTAGTGTAATCGGGCAATTCTGTTATCTTTTTGACTATATTTTCTTTGAAAGTTTCTAAGCGTTTCGAGTTTACTGGTACAAAACTGATTACATTCTTACTTCTGGAAACATTTCTAGCATACAGAACAGATTGTCCTCGATGATCAGATTTTACAGAGTCCACTATACAATTCTTAATGGGGTGTATATTAGTGAAAATGTTATCAATACAAGTAGCACTAGTGCCAGTGTTGAGGATGTTAAAAGAAGAAAACTTGGTTCTTGAAATTAAGGTTTTATATTTGCAGCTAGTACATGGTAGACTTGTTAGCCATAGAAAAATTATAAAAGTAATGAAGCGCGATAGACGCGCACCGCGCGGAGCCATTACGATAGAGGTTGTGAACCCGGGGCAATACAGAAGCTTCATAGCTGGTACACAACTGGCGTTAAGTACGGCTTCTTAATTTGCTTGCATAAACAATATGTCAGGTTGTAATACCCGGCGGGATACAGAGGCTTCATAGCTGGTACACAACTGGCGTTAAATATGGCTTCTAAATTTGTTTGCATAAACAATCTCCCCTGGCTTGAAAGTGCTTTCTCTTCGTCAGGTAGAAAAATGAATGTTTGTAAATTGGTGGATCAGTCTATTAACGGACAAATCTTGCTTATCGCTCTTCTTATAGTTCCCTTACTGGTTTTAATGTCTGCAACTCTGCATGCTCCATCAGATCCAGGATAAACGGCTATAATTCTCCCCAAAGGCCACTTCAATGGCGGAGTACAATTATCCTTAATAAGAACCATTTGATCAGGTTTTATATCCGGTTGCCTGTCCTTCCACTTAGTGCGCTGTTGCAGCAAACTTATGTATTCGCGACTCCATCGGCTCCAAAAATGTTGTCGAGCATTCTCTATGCGGGCATATCTGTGAAGGCTATTAGTATTGGCATCTTTCAAATCGGGTGAGGGCAGAGACAAAAGAGGTCTACCCACAAGGAAGTGCCCCGGAGTCAAAGGACAGAGGTCATTTGGATCAGATTACATGGGAATAAGGGGTCTCGAGTTTAAAATGGCCTCTATTTGGCAAAGTAACGTAGTGAGCTCTTCAAAGGTAAAATTAGCGTTACCTATAACCCGTTTTATGTGAAATTTTGCTGATTTCACAGCCGCTTCGTAAAGCCCTCCAAAATTTGGAGAAGCTACAGGCGAAAACTTGAATGTGATGCCCTCATCAGCAAGGGCTGGCACAGAGTCAGAAAAGTTTCTGACAAGAGCAGCAATTTCTTGGCTTGCGCCAACAAAATTGGTGCCGTTGTCACAGAATATCTCACGAGGCTTTCCTCGGCGAGACATAAAGCGACGCAAAGCTAAAATAAATGCTTCTGTGGTCAAGTCACTAACTAGCTCCAGATGAACAGCTTTAATCTTAAAACATATGAACACACAGAGATAGCCTTTTACCAGCTTTGCGCCACGTCCCTTTCTATTTAATATCATGAATGGTCCTGCGTAATCTATTCCTGCGACTTCAAATGGAAACCCAGGTGACAATCTTTGTGTGGGTAAATTCCCCATTATTTGCTTTGCAATTACTCCTTTCTGCCGTCTGCATGTAACACAGACTTTACAAATTCGTTTTGCTAAAACTCTGCCACTAATGGGCCAGTATTGTTCTCTGACGACAGAAAGTAGCAACTGCGGACCAGCATGTAGTTTAAGGTGATAATATTTCATTATCAAGATTGTGTAATGATGCTTGCTATCTAAAATAATTGGATGCATTTTACTAAAACTATAATTAGAGTTTTCCAACCTCCCACCCACGCGAATGACGCCTGCACTATCAACGAAAGGCGTGAGGCTATATAAAGCTGGGAGATTTTTAAAATTGTTATTGTAATTCGGAAATCTCTCTTGCTGCGATAATTTAGCGAGCTTCATCTCAGCCTGCTCTAACTCATCTGCTGTTAAATAGCCGGATTGTCTATGTTTTCTATGAGTAAGGAATCGGCGGATATAAGCCATAATACGCCGCAATTTAATAAAACTTGAATATCGTTCAAATTCAATGACCGGAACTGCGGTCCTATCGAGATTAACAAAATTAACGCTAATTTCAGGTAAATCCGAGTGTGTCGCATAGTGCATCTGTTTAGGCCAATTGTCTTGAGTATCCCCTAAAAATGTAGGTCCATCCCACCATAGTGCGAGATTTTGTACATCCTTAGGAGGCACTCCACGCGATGCCAGGTCAGCGGGATTACAGCTTGATGGCACATACATCCACGTGCTTGTCTCGCATATTTCATTGATTTCGACTACTCGATGAGACACAAATGTATTTAACTTATGGGGGGGTGTGTTTAGCCATCCCAGTACAACCTTCGAATCGCACCAAAAATATGCCGCGTCGACGGTACATCGTAGTGACTCGGTCACCTTCTTACAGAGTCTGGCAGCTAACACAGCTCCGCACAACTCTAACCTAGGTATTGTTGCCGATTTCAGCGGCGCAACTTTTGATTTAGCGCACAACAGTTTAACTGTGATATGGTCTAGTGTGTCCCTAGAGCGCACATATACGCATGCAGCGTACGCTTTCAGCGAAGCATCTGAAAATGTGTGTAATTCTATCTTTATTGGGTTGTGGCATACAGTCAGACGTGGGATGGACAAACTCTCAACATATTTCAAATTTTTTATAAATTTTGACCATATCTGAGATATATCATCAGGAATTTGTTCATCCCACCCTACCTTCTGTAGCCATAACAATTGCAGAATAAGCTTACATGTTATGACACACACGCTTAATACACCTAACGGATCAAATATGCTGGACGATATTGATAAGACAATACGTTTCGTGAAACAATTATTATTATGGTTTTCATAATTTTTCAAACTCTTAACCGTATACCCCAAATGTGGCGGAGTAGCTATTTATTTGCGAAATAATTTATCGTATAATGTCCTTGACGTATCTCCGCAGCCGACGCCGTTAAATGCCGGGGAACACCTCTTCTTAGAGGTTGAACTTCTACATACCAAATTGTTACTTGGAGTTTATTACAGTCCTTCAATGCATGTTAACTTCTTCTCTTCTTTTGAAACCCTATTAGAACGATATTTACCAGCTTATAATCATACTATTATAATGGGAGATTTCAATACGTGTCTTTTAAAGAATGATTCCCGTTCATCTACATTTCTTAATCTTGTTGAGTCTTATGATCTATCAATTCTTCCTTCCAATACCACTCATCACTTTCCTAATTGTAGACCATCTCTTATCGACTTAATCCTTGTTTCCTCAACTGACCTGGTTGCTAAGCACGGTCAGCATCCAGCTGATGCTTTCTCCTATCATGACTTGATATATCTTTCCTATAAAATTCGTACTCCGAAGAATAAACATAAGATTGTCATGCAACGCAATTTTGGTGGCATGGATCGCAATGAGTTGTGTGAAGATGCCAAAAATATCGATTGGGGGGCACTATTAGCGGCCGATACGATCAATGATAAAGTTGATTTATTCAATAATGCGCTGATTAGGTTGTTTGATATACATGCGCCAGTTCGTGCAGTGAAGGTGAAACAGCTGCCTTCACCTTGGCTTACAGCTGAAATTAAAGAATTGTTGACCAAAAAAGCGGCTGCAAAATGTAGGTATAAAATTCGACCTACACCTTTAAACCAGGAGAAGTATATTACATTAAGAAATCATTGCAATAAGGTGTGTAGGAAAGCACAGCGCCAATATATTCATAAATCGGTCGAGAACGGAGACCCTGCCAAAATATGGAAATTTCTCAGAACAGTGGGAGTTGGAAAACCACGTCAAAATTTAGTAGCTAACAGCGTTAATATAGAATTATTAAATCAACACTTCTCGTCTTCGTCTGCGTTAGATCAGACGGAAAAATCTATTACTATGCAATATCTTTCATCACTTCCAACTCCCGACTACTCACCGTTCGTATTCAATCAATTATCTGAGTGTGATGTTAAGAGGAGTATAATGACAATAAGCTCCAATGCAGTTGGCAGTGATAGCGTTAGTCGTAACATGCTGCTACCTATTATTGACGAAATCTTACCTGTATTGTGTCATATTTTAAACCATTCCTTTTCCTGCTCTGAATTTCCTAAAGCTTGGAAAGACGCACAAATTACTCCTATCCCTAAAAAACCAAACCCAACTTCCTTTTCTGAATATCGTCCCATCTCCATATTACCTTTCCTATCCAAAGTTTTAGAGCGACTCGTCCATAACCAATTAAATACATATCTGAATAGACACCAACTCCTAAATCCTATACAATCAGGTTTTCGCCCAGGTCACAGCACGACAAGCGCATTGGTTAAGATAACTGACGATGTGCGTATGGGTATGGAGGATGGAAATCTCACAGTTCTTACATTACTCGATTTTAGCAACGCCTTCAACACTGTAGATTTTCAACTCTTGCTTGGTATTTTGCGCTCTTTTAACATATCTCCACCAGTTATTGATTGGTTTCATAGCTACCTGTTTGGACGCCGACAGAGGGTTCGCGTTGAAGACTCCTTTTCCTCTTGGTGTAGTACAACTGTTGGCGTACCGCAGGGTGGCGTGCTTTCTCCCATGCTTTTCACCATTTTTATAAATTCTATCACAAAATATTTATTTTCCGCCTGCCACCTTTTTGCAGATGATCTACAAATTTACACACAAGCTCCTGTGGCTGAATTATCGACAGCCTTTACCATCATAAATGCGGACTTGGCTCATATATGCCAGTGGAGCAAGCAATATGGCTTGGTAGTAAATCCCGCAAAGACACAGGTCATTGTAGTTGGTAGCTCCAGAATGTCGTCGCAGGTGGACTGGACAACCCTTCCAGCTATATTGTTTGATGGTGTACCATTGCAAATTAGTGAAAAGGTGAAAGATTTGGGCATAATGATTGATAGTTCGCTATCCTGGACTGCACAAATGAGTCACGTTAGCCGTAAAATATATGCCACATCAGGTTCTTTACGCAGATTGCGTAACTTTTTGCCCACTGCCACTAAAATTGCACTTGCAGAATCCCTCCTTCTACCCTTACTGGACTATGCCGACGTTAGCTATCTCGATGTCACTGAGGAGCAACTTGATAAACTTGAGCGCCTCCAAAATTTTTGTATTAGATTCATATTTGGTTTACGCAAATATGATCATGTTTCTGAATTCCGCAGTAAGCTCAAGTGGCTCCCAATTCGTCTTCGACGGAATACTCATATTCTCTGTTTACTTTACAACATTCTCTTTAATCCCACTAGTCCCATTTATTTGAAAGAACGTTTTATGTTCCTTTGTGACACACATGTGAGAACTTTGAGGTCATCAGAGTCTTTGGAATTGGCGGTACCGAGGCATTCGACATCTTTCTACAACAGGTCGTTTACTGTGCAAGCTATACGGCTCTGGAATGCATTGCCCTTAACCATAAGAAAAGCAAAGTCGTTAAACATTTTTAAACGAATGGTGAAAGACCACTATTTAGAGTCTTAGTTTAACCATTCTCCGAGTACTTATATCCTTGTAACTGCTATATTAAGTAATCTATGAATATAATATTGTGTATGTATATAGGTTGGTATGTATGTATGTATGTATGTATGTATTTGTATGTATGTTTGTAGGTGTGTACATAGTTGTAAATACTGTTATTGACTAAATTTAAATTCTTCTACCTTTAATACACCTCCCAAATTACTACCCATCTTAATCTCTGACAATTATCTCCATCCAAAGGTTGCCTGGTAGAAATCGCACTTAGCGATAAGGCCGCCCATTGTACATTACAAGACCTTGTATTCCTTAACTATGTAAATTTTTTTTTTTTTTTTTTGGTGTACAATAAAGAATATTTCTATTCTATTCTATTCTATTCTTAACTGATATCAGAATGGAATCTGCTGTGGGATCCCATTCTATACCCAATGTGCTAGTTTTAGAAGAAATTTTCAAATTTTCTTGTTTGCTGTCTGTACCAGATTCATTTGCGATCAAATCTAACAATTTCTGTGAATTACTCTTAAGTTTACGTAATTTAAACCCTGCCGATAATAATTTGTTTGTAATGTTTTTATAAATGTCATATAACTCCTGTTCCTCAAAATATCCTGTGATTAAATCATCGATATACCAGTCATGCAACATCACTTCTCTCACCACCGGATCACTGCATTCCATTGCCAACTGTACTATACAGCGGGTACTGAGAAAAGGTGAGGCTGACATACCATAGGTAATCGTATTTAGCTGCATATATTTTAATGTTTCAGCCTCACTTTTACGCCACAAAATTGTCTGAAGGTGCCTTTGATTCGGTTCGATGAGAATCTGTCTGTACATTTTTTCTATATCTCCTCAATACAAATCTATGCTGGCGAAGCCGGCGAATTAAAATAGAAAAAATGTCGTCCTGGACAGTAGGCCCTACCATCAATATGTCATTGAGTGAAAGACCGGATGATGTCTTGCATGAAGGATCAAATACCACTCGACATTTGGTGCTTTCGCTACTTTCCTTTAGCACAGGATGATGCGGCAAAAATACAGCATCATCAGATCTCTCAACCTGTGACAAATGGCCGAGCTCTTCATACTCATCTAAGAAATTGACATATTGCTCTTTTATGTCAGGCTGCCTCTGAAAGCGCCTCTCTAGCGACTCGAATCTCTTGAGAGCCTTGTAAAAAGAATCACCCAACGAGCGTGGCTCAGCCTTCAAGGGCAGCGTGACACAAAATCTTCCATCCTGAAGGCGACGAGTGTGTTGAACAAAATGTGTTTCACACGCGTCCTCCTCAGGGGACTTCATAGGCTTAACGGGTACCTCTTCGAGTTCCCAAAACTTACCTAACTGTGTTCTTATCTCATGGCTGAAATTACAAATAATCTGATTCTCTGATTTTGTGGCCTTGTAGCACATAGCTGGACCAGAGACCAACCATCCAAATACAGAATTTTGCAGAATGGGTAGGTTACGACCCAATTTAATTTGTTCTGAACATAACACATCCCAAAATATATCTGCTCCTAACAACAGATCTATCTTGGCCGGTTTATAAAAATTACTATCGGCTAGTATTGTATTTTTTGGTAAATTAATGTTAGAAATATCAATCTCATAACTCGGTAATGAACTTGTAATTTCTTTTATAACAAATGCATTGACTAATGTGCTAAACGCATTTGTACGTGATTGTACTTTAATATTGCAACGCTGTAATGCTTCAAACGAGATGTTATTAATACCGGTAACACATACCGAACTAACACTCTCAGTTTGAACACCTAAAGCCTCCCTCAAATCCTGACTAATAAAAGACGACTGGCTTCCGCAATCAAGCAGGCAGCGTGCTTCTATGAATTTACTGTTATCAGCTGAGGATACCTTAATGATAGCTGTGGATAGTAAAATTTGATTTGCCATGCAAGTGGACAATGATATTGGAGTAGAAACCAATTGCTTACCTTCTGCAACGGTTTTTTCTAAATGTAATAAAGAATTATGTTTTTTATGGCATCTGGTGCAAAGTCTTGATCTGCACTGTGGAGCTAAGTGTCCGCTACGGAGACAGTTAATACAGCGTTTATGTTTGATGATTAACTTTAATCTGTCTGCCGGTGACATAGCTAAAAATTTTTGGCAATGATAAATGAAATGCTCACCGTTACAAACCAAACAGTTCACATTATGCTTGGTGCCACTATTTTCACAAGTAGTGGCAACAAATGACCTTTGTTGTTTAGATAATATGTGTTTAGTATATGGCAGCTGCTGCCGCTGTGGCGATGACTGCTGCACATTGTCTGGGCTACTACCACCCACTGATGTTGCTTCGAGAATGTCTGCCCTCTGGCGTAAAAATCCATAGAAATGTTCTAAATTAAGTTTATCAGTTAAAATGTTTTTATGTTCTTCCCACTTGGTACTTGTGATAGGATCTAGCTTAGCAGCAAACAAGAAAATTATGAGAGTATCCCAGTTATCAGTTTTTTCATCCAATGCGTTTAAAGCTCTTAAATGCTTAGCTATATGATCTGCGAGAGAGCGTAAAGATTTCTCCTCGCTAGTAACAGCAAACTCAAAAAAGGCCTTAAGGTGCGTACACACTAGCTTACGTTTATCACTGTAACGGTCACACAAAAGTTTCCAAGCGGTGTCATAGTTGCGACTAGATATCTCCAGGGATGCTATCACAGAAGCTGCAGAACCGGATAAGGCGCCTTTCAGGTATTGGTATTTGTTAATACTTGCTATTAACTCATTGTTATGAATCAAAGAAGAATATGTGTCATGAAATTCTAACCACTTTAAAACATCACCATCAAAATTAGGAATCTTAATCTGAGGTAACTTAACATGTGTAGTGTGTATGGAAGAATTAGAACCTAGGCTATCCTTACCATCCTTAATACTAGTTTTATTTATTAACGCCTGAGCCTCTGCAATAGACCTATAGAACCTAGCCTCAGTTGACTCCCTTTCAGACTCATTTTCAGGGCTATCCTGCTTAACTTCTATGGTTGTTTGTATCAGATCATACTCCACAAACATTTTTTCTATCTTTTTTAACCTAGTTTTAACTTCATATTGAACCTGAGAACTTGCAACTTGTTGTTGCAATTCCTCTAAATATTTTTCAAAGGTGGTAAGCCTTCCCTTTAAAGAAGACCTTTTACATTTAAGCTCTCTTAATTCCTGTGACATTTTATCCTCTGTGCCAGTCATTGCGATGAAAACAAATAATTCAATTCAAATGTAAGTATAAATACCTTTATAATGAAGCAAACTTGTGATATCAACAAACTCAACTGCTAACATCAATAAAAATAGGCCTCCGCCGACGAGTTGAAAATGGCTTTGTACCAGAAAGAAAATACAGGCCAGCGGCACCTCCCTGTCTTGAACTGTAATTGATAACAATAGGTATGTTTTAATTTTGGTAAAAAATGTTTATGATTTTATCGCCTGACTGCCTGACACTTAACTTGACAAGTCTGGTAAAGGAATTCCAAATTACTTTCTACAACACGGATAAAAGTCAGTAAATTGATGAGATTATCACCTTGATTATTTAAGTTGTCTTGACAAACTAGAGATATTGTAAAATGGGCAGCTGAAGTAAATTAAAAGTGGGAATTTGATGTGTGTACCTGTGAATTTCCTCAGAGTACCAAAATGAGTATGTAGTAAACAATGAACTGCAAATACATCTAATTGTATGTATTTGTAACAAAGTGGGAATTTGAAATAACCCTATGTTGTGATAGTAGTAAAAGGTTGCAATAAACCTATGAATTTCATACTAAATAAGTATGTACTTAACTGCAAATACAGTTTATTGTGTGTATTTCTAAAGAAAAGTGAAAATTTGAAGTAAA
This sequence comes from Miltochrista miniata, assembly GCA_933228765.1. NCBI lineage: Eukaryota > Metazoa > Arthropoda > Insecta > Lepidoptera > Erebidae > Miltochrista > Miltochrista miniata. The sequence goes on from OW121772.1 coordinate 11,143,796, forward strand.
TCAATGAATTACATACTAAATAAACATGTACTAAACCGCACTTACAGTTTTTAGTATGTATTTCTAAAAAAAAATGAAAATTTTTAAGAAAACCTATGATGTAGGTATGTGCCTACATAGTCTACCAAACAAGAAATATGTATGTACATTTATGTACTGCTCCAAATTATATTTTTAATTTGTATTTCTAAAAGGAAATAGAATAACTTTTAATTAATTATTTTATTAATCACCATAGTTACATCAAGATACATTTGACACGTAGTTATTCAACATTTGTACATAATTTAGGCAAGCTCTGCATCCTAAACTAGGCTACAATGCCTGTATTTTAGGAAGCAGTCATTCGGTGTTGGAATTTACAATATAATTATTATTATTTATACTTATAATATAACTATGAGCGATGAAAGAACTTATAATTTATTTATGAATACACGGTACAGTAGTAGTAAGTAGTAATAGAAAATATTAATATAATATAATGCACATGTGTGTGCGTGCATGCATATATGTGTGAGTGTGTGTTTGTGTATGTTGTGTGTGTGTTATGTGTGTGTGTGTGTGTGTTTGCCCTATACTGTGTATGTAAGCAGGGATTCGGTTGTTTCGTAAGTTTGCTTCTGAAGCCATCCATTTAGCTTGCTTTTAGCATCGTGGGCGTTAAGGTTTACTATATGTAGTTTTCTTTCTATGTGCTTGAATATGTGTATGCTAATAACATAATACTGATGTTTAGCCATGCTAGTTCTATGGACAACGCTTGAGGGAAGCTTAGTGCGTTTGTGTAGATTTAAGGAAGGAAGTGCCGCGTGTACCCTAAGAGTGGATCTAACTATGAAGAGCTGTCGTACTGTTAACACCTTACAGTCATCGTATAGTTTTAAGGTTGGGTATCGTTTTGGTTTTTTGGTCATAATTTTTAGTATGGCTCTTTGTGCTCTCTCCACTGACAAGAAGGCTGTCTTATTTGCTCCACCCCATACGGTTATACAATAACCTATTACCGATTGACACAATGCGAGATAGACTGTTTTCAGTGTGTCAGGGTCTGCGCATTCTCTAAGCCTTTTGAAAGTAGGAATAAGTCGCAACGTTCTATTTGTTACCAATTCAAGCTGTTTATTCCATCTTAGACCACGATCTATTTGCACTCCGAGATATTTTACATCAGAGACTTGGTTCAATGCTGGACAGGAACGGCACATGAGTTGGTCGTGACAAGAATGAACTATAACATTGAAGTCTGGCGATGTTATTGGATCTCGAATGGCAAAACGGATGCAGCTGGACTTGGCAACATTCAGCGTGAGAAGATTTGTGCCATACCATTTCATTATTTTGCTCAGCGCCATTTCAGCATTTGCTTTAGCCTCATTCCAAGTTGAGCCATGAACGATTACTGCAGTGTCATCCGCATAGCAAAAGACTTCAGCACTAGGGATCTTCAGCAAACACAGGTCATTTACATATATTAGGAACAGAAGAGGCCCTAACACGCTCCCCTGGGGAATACCGTACGTCACGATCTCCTCGCGACTAAGAAACGAGTCAATTTTAACTTGTTGTGTACGGTTTGATAAGTAATCTCTGAAAATATCAAGTGTTACGCCTCGCAGACCCACACTTTCCAGCTTCGAAATTAACTTGGGAACAGGAACCGTATCGAAGGCTTTGGATAAGTCCAGAAATATGCCCAGACATTTCAGCCTTCTGTCTAACTTTTTGGCTATTTGTTGTGTTAGATCCATTACTGCATCTTCTGTGGAGATTCCAGGCCTAAAACCGTACTGGTTATCGGCTATTAGATGGTATTTTTCCAAAAAGTTTCTCAGATTTCTACTCAGAATCTTTTCCAAGATCTTTGACATTGCAGTTAGGATCGAGATTGGCCTGTAGTTTGTGATACAGTTTCTAGCACCATTCTTGTAGACAGGATGTATTATGGCTTTTTTGAGTACCTCTGGGAAAACTCCTTCTTCTATGCATCGATTGTATATGTAGGTTAGTGGAGGAGCCAACGCTTTTCTGCACATCTTCAGTAGGGTCGCTGGGATACCATCCCATCCTGTAGCGCAGTCACTACGCAGCTGAAGAATAATAGCCTCCACTTCACTCTCATCAACCCTTAGAATTACAAGTGAGTTGACCATTCGTCTCGATATACTATTGCTGTCTACAAATGGTGGGGAGTTTGCTGGCAGATTCCCTTTAGATATATTTTCAGCTAAATTTTTACCAATGCCACCGAAATAGCTGCACACCCGGTTTACTGAAGTGACCGGATTATCACTAACTTTCAATAGTTCTACTGGACTTGTGGTCATTTTAGTGGTATTAGTTATGGATTTGATGGTTTTCCACAAAACTTTAGGATTGGTTTTTGATTTATTCAGCTCATTGCATTCGTAACTGTTCTTTAATTTTTTGAGTAATTTGTTACAGAAGTTTCTATACCTTGTGTAAATAAATTTTAGTGTTAAGTTATCAGGTGACTTTCTGGATTTAGTGTGTAGTCTGTCCCGATTTTTAATGCACCTCAGCAAACCAGGTGTTATCCACGCCTTTAAAATTCTTTTTTTCGGTGACACCCTTATGTCAGTAGTGTGCCGAGAAATACTATCGCTGACTATGTTTATAAATGTATTTATAGCCTCGTTAGGATCACTTTTATTATATACATCCAGAAAGTTCGTATTTTCCAAATCCTTTTTGATTTCCTGGTAGTTTGTATGAGATTTCATGTGGCTTTTCTGATAGGTGTGGCCGGTATTCCTAAGCATTATCATAGTAGGTTTGTGGTCTGTGTTGTGTGATTCCAGCACCAAGGTTACACTGGGTAAATTAGACTTTAGGAATATGTGATCATAGCACTTTTCAAGTCTGGTGGGGAATAAATGAGTTGGTAGTAGTTTATGTGTGGCGTTAAGAATGAGGTACTCCAAGCTTTTTCCGTCCTTATTGCCTGAGCAAATATCTATGTTTAGGTCCCCCACCAGAATGATATTAGGGCAGGTAGTCAGACTGCTGAGCACATCATTTAAGCTCAGCAAAAATAGTTCGTATTGTTCCTTAGTGGAATACGAGGGGGACCTATATACTGCCACTATTGTGATTTTACGATCTATTTGACACACAACACAACTTGCATACCGTATGCAAGGCTCCCACACCGTGGTATTCAATCCCAGCTTTGTAAAAATAATGACGCCATCGTTTTGGTTTTGGTTGTTCCTAGTGTAGTGAGACTGAAAGCCGTCCAGTGACGGTACATTTTGTACTTTGCTCAGCCAGCATTCCGTGAAAACCACTATATCAATATTCACTTTAGTAAGACACATCAAAGTTTGAAAGCTATCAAAATTTCTATTTACGCTTCTTATATTTGCATGCAACAGTACTAAATTTGTCTGTTCTGTACCTATGTACATATTGCAATTTTCAGGTTTACAATTGTAAGAATTTTCTATGCTGAGATGATCCAAGTCATCAATAATATTATTGATCGCAACGATTCATAAGTAAGGTTCTCAAAGTAATAGAATACCAATTTGGTCTATATGAAGGGAACACACAATTTCCCTAGCCTGCTGGTTGTTATTACTATTATTATATTTATTATTTTTTTATAGAAATATAACAACAAAGTATCAGCAATATGTAACATAGATTTAACATTGTAAAATGTTACATTATTTAAAGGACTAGTAATTTGAGTAAGGTGGAGGCACAAAACACACAAACAAATCAAGAGGCTTACCTTGCACCATGTGTATGTGGCCCCAATCCTCTCTGCCAACCGAGTACAATGCCTCTGACATTCATACAGGTAAATAACTATGAATAAGGTTAGAAGTAGGTATCCAAAATGAAATTTATTGTTTTATATTTTGAGAAACCCTCTAACATTTTGAAAATATCTTTTAATTTTAATGACCTCGAAGTTAGAAATATGAAGCTCAAAAAATGAATGGTACTTTACTACGAAAAATGCTTGTAGCAAGTAGGAATAAATGTGAAACTCGAGCAAGCTTAACGGGGAAGGGAAATAAAAAGAAAATGATGGAATGGGCAAACCTCCCGTCCAGAAGCCGACCAAACCCTTGTTCTGCCTTATATATTTCCTTCTGCAACCGCCGTTGTCGATTCCAAAAATTATCAAACTTGTTGAACAAAAGTTTTTGAATTTCCAAAGATTTCAAAATGGACGTCTTCACAATGAATTGCAAGTTCGTGCATTGCGCCTCCGCACAATAATTGTTTCCACGGTCGCCAAAATTGTTGAGGATGTTAAAAGAAGAAAACTTGGTTCTTGAAATTAAGGTTTTATATTTGCAGCTAGTACATGGTAGACTTGTTAGCCATAGAAAAATTATAAAAGTAATATATAGATAGACGCGCACCGCGCGGAGCCATTACGATAAAGGTTGTGAACCCGGCGCAATACAGAAGCTTCATAGCTGGTACACAACTGGCGTTAAGTACGGCTTCTTAATTTGCTTGCATAAACAATATGTCAGGTTGTAATACCCGGCGGGATACAGAGGCTTCATAGCTGGTACACAACTGGCGTTAAATATGGCTTCTAAATTTGTTTGCATAAACAGCCAGTTATACGAGTAGGTTCTAAAAATACATTATGTAAACCAAAGGACTTAAATAAGTTTAACATTTTCCGTCTCTTTGAAGGTTCCAGCGAAGAATCTAAAATATCTACATTGAAATATCCACAAACGACTACTGCTTTTTTAGAGCTCTGGCATTTATTTAAACAAAGCATCTTCCAGTTTTTCTTCAAACTGTGTGTATGGAGCATCCGGGGTAGTGTATACGCATAACACAATGAACTGCTCGAACTCAATACTAGCTATTTCAATGACTCTTTCAACAGAGAGGCTTACTATGTCTTTACGTTCTTTAAATTTTATAGCCTTGTTAATAAGAATTAATGAGCCTCCACGTTTACATTTTATCCTACAGAAAGAGCTAGCAACCTGATGATTTTTAAAGTTCAACATTACTTCATGCTGCTTTAACCAAGTTACTAGTATCGATTTACCTGTTTATGCCTGCGTACCCAAGAGTTGTGACGAGAAAAAAAAAAGACAACCTAACATTTGCATATTCTATGGACGTTAAACTTCCAATTGGTATGGAATGTATCTATTAAGCAAACCAGTAAAAAGTTTTTTTTTTAAATTTATCATATTCTGGACTGAATTTTTTTAGGCAACCCTATTGCATTTTAATTTTTGACATATTTAGTTGAATATAAAACACTTTTCATCCAATAACCAGCTCGGTGAAGATCGTTCTTAAAGGGATCTTATTCAAAGACTACACCGTGAGGCTGTCCGAATAACGAAGAGTCCAAATTAAATTACAAAAAGTCAAGTCAGCATTGAAGGTAGATTTATCTTAACTGCACAGTTCATAACACACTAAGTATTTATATTTTCACTGAATAATTTTGCAGTTTTTAGATGTTGTTTTGTACTCCGATTGAGAACTATTACTTGTTTATTGGTCCTATTATCAACTTTGCACTATATTTTCACGGAATTATAAAGTTTTCTTGTTGAAACAATTTAATAAACACAGAGCGCACACTAACACGTCCTTACGCTTGCGCGGCAGAGAGGGGAGGTCTGGTTCGATTTTGGTCGTGACCCGTTATCTAACTATCTATCTATCTATACATCTATATATATATAAATGTTGTGTGCGTTTAAGTATCTATTAAAAACTAAAAATTTACTGAATCGACTGAGCTCAAAATTGGACACGAGATACAATAGGATTCAGAGATGGTTTTAGGCTACTTTATACACTTTTATCATAACAGCAATAAGAATAAAATAGCTTTAAAAAGTGATTTTACCAAAAGATGGCGCTGGTCGTTTTTTTTTAAATTATATTCTGCCAGCTTCAGAACAAAATATTAAAAACAACCTATTTAGAAGGTACCTACCAGATTGATGTTTTTAAGAGAAGTTTGATTGCGGCCTCCTTGCATTCAGAATAATAAAAGAGTACTTATCTAATAAAGAGGTCAGATATCGACCTATGCAAAGAATAAAGTTATATGTGCAAGATCACGACTTTCCAGGAGAGCGATTTGAAGTTTGTCGTGAACAAAATTCAGTTTAACTTTTTTATTTATTAACATAGAGTACTGAATCTTTTAAGATATACATGGGACTACATAAGGTAATATTTTCTATATAAATAGATAATTTTAAACTAATATTTCTGAACTTAGCAGTATATAAGCGTACATGTGACGTTTTACTGTAGAGGTCTCAGGGTTATACATGCATTTATTACTTTATTTTAGGGAAAAGTGCAAGTGTCATGTGTAAATATAACTTTATTTTTTTTTAATTTAGTTTTTTCTGCAGTTACATGTGTAGTAAAGGTTTGCAACTCATTAATAAAACTATCTATTTATGGTGGATTAATTATTTAATATCACCCCTTGAGTCTAATTATTATTTATAACACAGTATATAACAGTATATAACACAGTACCATAGTTGTTATAATTATTGTCTAAAAAGTCAACATTGGTACTTAACAGTGGTATCTTTAGCATAGATAAATAATAATTATCATTATTAAACAGGAGACTGTACCTGGGGATCGTGTGAAGTATGGCCCTATACGGGGCCCCCCTATGGGCGGAGACCCTGACGGCCATCAATGTGACTAGATTGCTGAGCACGCAGAGGGCGATGGCCGTCAGTGGGACCTGGAAGCGAGAGCCCTTGCGTCTCTATTTAAATGGCGCAAGGAGGCGCTGGAGCGGGGTCAAAAGCCTGCGTCTCTAGAAATTGAGGCCCAGCGGTCCCAGCTCCACCAGGAAACCGTGGAGATATGGAGGTACGACTTGAGCAACCAAAGGGAGGATTCGCCACAATCGCGGCCGTCAGACCGGTAATGGACGAGTGGCTGGAGGGGGGAGACACGGTGCTCTCTCCTACCGGTTGTCACAGATAATTACCGGACACGGTAGCTTCGGTAAGTATCTGTGGCGAAGACACCGGGAAACCACGGCCGAGGACCGCAGCAATGACACAGCGCTCCACACGCTGGTGGAGTGCACGGCGCGGGCGTGGGCGCAACAGCGCCAGGTCTAATTCCGTCCTCCAACAGGGACAAACACCTAAAGAATGAAGCGGGAGTACGGTGACTCTGTTTTTCAAGAAAGGTAACAAGACTAAAGACCCATCTCACTCCTGAGCCATGTTTACAAGTCGTTCGCGAGAGTAGTCACAAACCTTCTCGCCGGAAAGCTCAACGATTTTCAGCCAAAAGAGCAAGCCGGGTTTCCGGGTTTAACGTTGACCACATACATACTGTTCGGCAGATTGTTCAGAAGACAAATGAGTACAATCAGCCGCTGTGTATGGCTTTTGTGGACTACGAGAAGGCTGTCGACTCAGTCGAAACCTGGGCAGTCCCTGAACTCTGCAGCGATGTCGTGTCGACTGGCGATATATATCGAGGTACTTAGATGTGTGTACGACAACCCAACAATGACCATCCAGCTGAAAACTTTAAAACCAACTCCATAGAACTGCGTCGAGGTGTGGACAAGGTGATGTTATATCGCCTAAGCTCTTCACCAACGCGATTGAGGACATATTCAAGACGCTGCCGCTGGATTGGGATGGGTTGGGTGTCAACATCAACGGCGGGCGCATCTCGCAACTTCGGTTTGCTGACGACATCGTTACAGTAGTGGAGACGCTAGAACAATTAGGCGGAATTCTGCACAAGCATTCAGTAAACTGCGTCGAGTTTTCGTTTCGCCTATACCGCAATGCCTGAAGACGATAGTCTACAACCAGTGCGTTCTACCGGTTATGACTTACGGTGCCGAGACGCCGAGACGGACACTTACGGTGGGGTTGGTACATGCCCTTAAGGTCGCGCAGCGAGCTATGGAAGTAGCTAATATTGAAATTAAATAATTTTGTCTCATTTTTCATGCTAAATTTTAGTTGCAAAAAGGTTATATCTTAATACTAGCTGTTGCCCGCGACTTCGTACGCGTGAAAATTGTTACAATGCCAATTTGATTACTCTCTGCTTAGCCCCTAGGATATGTAGCGTGATAATATATAGCCTATTTTAAGACCCTACCCCTAGGTAATGTTTGTGCAAAATTTGAATCAAATCTATTGAGTACTTTTCGAGATCCTTCCGGACAAAGCAAAGCAAACAGACAAACAGATAAACAGACAAACAGACAAAAAATTTTCTAACTATATTTTCGGCTTCGCTAACTTATGCTGAACACCCAGCGAGTATTTTTTTTAAATATTTCCAATGTACAGTTTTGACTTTTCTATCATTTTATTATGTAAAGATTAATCCAAGAATAAAGTAGCATCTACATATAGAACTCATATTTTAGATGTGAATTCCGCCGAATTAAGTTACTTGTGCATATATTACCGGATATTTTTACGTAATCTACAAAGAATAAAGTAGTATAGGATGATATGAATGAATTTTCAGGAGTTATATAATATTTGATTTAATGTTTTATACGATAAATAAACAGATATTGCACTCATTACATACTTGACATATTTTCAATGAAGCTGATCTTCCATAGAATATGGGTGTATATAGGTGTTCTAAACCTATATACACCTGTATTCTATGGAAGACAAGCGTTTATTCAAGTAATTTGCATTTAAAATATTATTTCATGATAAAATTGACAATTAAAGTTAACAAAATTATTTAATTTGTCATACATGGCAAAATAAACATATAACATTTACTCATCTGAAGTAATATTCATTGATTCTTCATTATTTATCACGATATATTTTTTTGCTGTTGTATGATTTAGCACTTTCTGCTTAGTAAAAAGATTTAACATATGTTTAGACCGAGTGTTTTTCATAATGGCCACCTAAATCAATCATCAATACATATAATAAAATCGTAACAGGTCGCTGTCTGTACATGGAAGATAAATAAGAAAAAATATTATAGGGGGGCTTTATGAACGCAATAGAACCCAAAACAATGATTTTTAGAATTTTTGTCTGTTTGTCTGTATGTCTGTATGTCTGTATATCTGTTTGTCTGTACGGTTGTGCACGCTAATCTCAGTAACCGCTCAACCGATTGCAATGCGGTTTTTTTTATTGTGTTGAAGTTTGCTCCAGTTAACATTTAGCGTTTGTTTTATGTAAATCGGTTTGGAAATAAAAGAGTTATAACACTTTTAAGAATCAGATATTTTGAAAATTTTAATTGTAGGGGTTTCTTTGAATGTGAGTGAACCTAAACTGGCGTGTTGTGGCGTATATTAAAACAATATCTATTTATATTATATCTATTTTAAAACAATTCAGTCCACGCCTTCGGCGCGGACTGAATTGTTTAAAAATAGACTTAATCATTAAGCTCTTTTATGATTAAGCAAACAGGGCAGTTTCAGACGCTGCTTGATGACTCTGATGAAGAAATACCTTTCCTTTCATACACCTTATGTGACGTAAACGAAGTTGCGGGCTCAGCTCAGCTCAGTAATTTTATAAACTAGACTTATTTATAATTACTACGGCGTTGTACGCTCGAGCGAACGACCTTACAAAGAATATTAGCACGTGTGTTGATGTGACCTGGTGAGAGGGTGGCGGACGCGGAGCTCCCTACGGTAAACAATGGTACCTGTGCGTATAAGTTCTTACACGTTGGAACAATAAATTACATGTAACCTTATTCAATTGATATCTTCGTAACTAGTCAAGTTTTTAAACTTTTGATTTTACTAGTGCATATAATAGGATAATCTATCAATATTTACACAAAAAAACACTTTCGCTGTTCTAGTCACATATAACTTTATTCTTTGCATAGGTCGATATGTTTTGCATGTTATTTTGAACTTTTTGGACATTCGGAATTTTGGAGTTTTGGACTTTAGACTGTTGGAATTTTGGAGATTTGGAGTTTTGGAGTTATGGAGTTTTGTACTTTTGGACTTTTATTTTAGACTCTGGAGTTTTGGACTTTTGGACTTTTGGACTATTGGACCTTGTACTTTTGGGCTTTTGAACTTTTGGACTTTTGGACTTTTGGACTTTTGGAGTTTTGGGCTTTTGACCTTTTGGACTTTTAGAGTTTTGGAGTTTTGGAGTTTTGAAGTGTTGGAGTTTTGGAGTTTTGGAGTTTTGGAGTTTTGGAGTTTTGGAGTTTTGGAGTTTCGGAGTTTTGGAGCTTCGGAGTTTTGGAGTTTTGGACTTTGGAGTTTTGAACTTTTGAACTTTGGACTTTTATACTTTTGGAATTTTGGACTTTTGGAATTTTAGAGTTTTGGACTTTTGGAATTTTGGAGTTTTAGAGTTTTGGAGTTTTGGACTTTTAGAATATTAGACTTTTAGACTTTGTAGTTATGGACTTTTGGACTTTTTGGCTTTTGGGCTTTTGGACTTTTGGACTTTTGGACTATTGGACTTTTGGACTATTGAACTTCTGGACTTTTTGACATTTTGACTTTTTGACTTTTTGACTTTGGACTTTTGAACTTTTGAACTTTTGGACTTTTGGACTACTAACTCTTATGTATATTTCATGATATTTCTTTCAAAAAATAAGGACATGAAGAAGTTTCACTTCTTACGTGTGTATAATAGTACACGCACACATTTTTTTTTAAATGTACCCATCATTTAATTTGTTATTTAAAATATTGCACTGACACACAAAAATTAGAATCAAAAATACAAAGTTTGCAATTTGAGCTTCAATATATGACTAAAAAATATGAATGGTCCCTTAAGGACTTTACTAAATGTTCTTTAACCATAGATAAGGTACTCAAAACATCAAATGATAACACTGAGCGCCTTAATTGTTTCCTAAATGACCACTCATGCAATATTAACTGCCCTAAAGCAATTGAGCCGGTGGAGGCTCAGGGCAAACCGGTTACCGCTGAGCCCCTAGCTCCCATTACCATGTACTCACCCAGTACATCAGTGGATATATTGTGTGACAGTGTAAATAATAGTAATAGTTGTACTAAATTAATTGTATTTAGTGATGATATTGGTACCAATCTTAGTTCATTTTTAAAACAAAATTTAAATTCAAGTTATTACTCCGTTATTAATAATTGCTATCCGGGTGCTTCATTAAGTGATATTATGCAAAAGATAATAGAATATAAATTTGACGCTAACAGTAAAATAATAATTTTCTGTGCAAACAGGGGCAAAATTAGCAATGATGATTTGTCCCTATACATGAATTACATCTTAAACTTAAATGCCATACAAGTTGTAATGTTCACACTTCCATTTATAAAAGGTGTGCCAGATTCGGAAAATTCATTTAGATATAAGATGAATTTACGTTTAAACTTAATAAGTCAGTATAATAATAAATTTAATGTAATTGACTTTAATTCTGTATTTGACACAAATTTGTCACATAGCAAGTATAAAGTCTATAATAATCACAAGGGTAGGTATTGTCTACCCAATTATTATAAAAGACAAATAGCAAGTTTGCTATTCAGTTATTTTTACTCTTTAGCCAAAAACTTGGCTGACAAAACTGCTTTATTTGAGCAGAGTAGATTTAGGACTTTGGAATCTGTTCCAAGTAATTTAAATTAACTTCGGGGACAACAGAGGAATTACCCTCTAGCCAAAATTGTAAATTGATAGAGTTGAATTTAATTGCAAACCATAACTATATCGGAAACTGTCCTCCGAACAAAACTAAATTAAAAAATTTAAATTATATCAGCCTGGTGCATTATAATATTGCAACATTAACGCAGGTCAAAGAGTTTGAATTGGAGCTGTTCATGAGCTCAGAAAATATTGAAATTGTTTGTCTTACAGAGCATATGCGTAAGGAGTATGAGCTCATGTTCAGTTTCAGTAGTCACCGGGTTGGTAGTGCGTTGTGCAAGGTCAACACAACACGGGGGGGTTCGTTGATTTTATTAAATAAGAAATTAAAGTGTAAGGAACGGAAAGATGTTGTGTCCCTCTCTGTAGAGTGTACAATTGAAATATCATGCGTAGAATTGGAGCAATTCATAGTAGTATGCGTATATAAACCTGGAGTCTCACCCTTTTGTGAGTTTGAGGAAGTAATGGATAAAGTGCTATTTAAACTTGGAAAAACTAATAAACACCTAATAGTGTGCGGTGATTTTAATGTTAATATACTTATAAATACGCGTCAGACCAATGATATCTTAAATTTATTCAAATCACACAATCTCGCTAACTTATTTTTAGAGCCTACTAGATATTGTGATACAACAGCTACTTGTCTGGACAATATATACAGTGATATGTTGCCAGAAAGTAAGAGTATTATAAATAAGATAAAATCAGATCATACTGGGCAAATAGCATCTTTCAAGATCACAAGAGAAAAAGTTAAAAGACGTAAAATATTATGTAGACCAGTAACTAGTGGCCGCTTGGAACGTATGCGAGTTGGACTTTGCAATAAACTTCCATTTTTAGACACTGGCTTAGATCCAAATGTAATGTATAAGTTATTTTTTGATTTCTTTTACAATGAGTTCAACTCCATATTCAAGTCTAAGGAAGTCACAATCGGTGACAGGCCAGCCTTCAGTGAATGGGCCACTGAGGATATACATAAAAGTAGATTAAAACTGTATGAACTATACTCAGAAAGACAGCTTAATAGAACAGATGAATTTCTAAATTATGTTAAAACTTATTCAAAAAAGTTTAAAGCAGACTGCTTAGCGGCCAAAAGAAAGTATATAAGTAATAAAATTATCAATAGTGTAGACAAAGTTAAATCTACTTGGAAAATAATTTACGCAGAGAGAGGCCAAGGAAAATCAAATGATAATAATTTTGAACTTAAAGTAAATGGTAACATAATTACAACAGATGCCGAAGTCGCTAACGAATTTGAACAATTTTTTTCTCGTATTCCAGTAGATTTGACCAGAGCCCTAGGTTCTTCTACCCCAATAGCAGAATCCTTGTTAAAAGCAAATGTTCCTTGCTGTAATGAAATATTCAAATTCAGTAAAATTAGTTTACACACTATCATAAAAACTTTTAAATCTTTAAATATTAAGAAAACGGCTGACCTCTGGGGAATTTCTGTACATTTAGTTAATTCGTTAATTGAAATGGTTGCTCCTGAATTATCAATAATATTTAATAATTGTGTTGATAGTGGTGTGTTTCCTGACTTAATGAAGTTTAGTAAAATAACTCCTCTGTTTAAATCGGGTAGCACCTCGGATCCGTCCAATTTTCGTCCTATTTCTGTACTACCCACGTTTAGTAAAATCTTTGAAAAGGTAATGCTTAATCAAATGTAAAATCATTTTAATACAAATAAACTATTCCATACTAAACAATTCGGTTTCACGCGCGGTCGATCTACCACGGATGCTGGAATCAAATTATTAGAGTATATATATGAGGCCTGGGAGGAGTCGTATGATGCTTATGGTGTATTCAGCGACCTATCTAAGGCCTTCGATTGCGTCCAGCATCAGACTTTAATTAAAAAACTTGATCATTATGGGATCCAGGGGACGGCCTTGGATTGAATTAGTTCTTACCTAAGAGATAGAGTACAGAAAGTAGTTATAAATGGTAAACAGTCACATGGTTCTGCTGTAAAAATGGGGGTGCCTCAGGGTTCAATTCTGGGACCTTTTCTATTTTTATTGTACATAAATGATCTCCCTCACCTTATAAGAGACGATCACGAGGTAGTTTTGTTTGCTGATGACACATCTTTAATATTTAAAGTTCAACGTGGACAACGCGATCTTGACGAAGTAAACAATGCCCTCTCTAGGGTAGTCCACTGGTTTAACGCAAATAATTTATTGTTAAATGAAACTAAAACAAAATGTATTAGATTCACCTTGCCAAATGTTAGGCTCGTTAACACCAGTATTAAGATTAGGGATGATCAAGTAGAATTGGTCGATGAAACTGTCTTTCTGGGCATAAAGTTAGACTCCAACTTGCAGTGGGGGCCACATATCGAGAAAGTCTCGGGCAGACTGAGCTCTGCAGCCTATGCCGTTAAAAAGATCCGACAACTGACAGACATTAGAACAGCGCGTCTTGTCTACTTTAGCTATTTCCACAGTGTCATGACCTATGGCATACTATTATGGGGTAACGCTGCCGACATCGAATCTATCTTTGTGTTGCAGAAAAGGGCTGTCCGGGCTATCTATGGTATGGGGATTCGGGAGTCATTAAGAGAAAAGTTTAAGGATATCAACATACTTACTGTGTATTCACAGTACATATATGAAAACTTATTATATCGACGGTAGAAAACGGAAATGTCGTATCTCAAAATAATCGATTTTACACCAGAGCAAAAAAACTATTTCAAAAAATCATAACTTCTAAATTATTATAGATAGAAAGTTGAAATTTGGAACATTATTTCTATTATTTGAAACATTATTTGATACAGGTGGTTAAAATATCCTAAAGTTACTACTTCATGGATTTTTGACAAGTTACAGCAATTATTGTTTCAATATCGAGTAGTAGAAATGCTGTATCTGTAAGGCGAAATATATGAGCAATTTAAATTGATACAAGTTTAAGTGTTACCAATATGCTGTATCTCAAATAGGAACGACACAATATTTTTCTTATTGCTGTATAAAACTTTAATTTTATTAGTATATCTATTCAAAATAGTTTAAATACAGTCAGGATAATAAATGTTGTAAAAATAAAATGCTGTATCTTTTACTAAACGCTTTTATTGTAATGCAAAAAATGTAATGACAAAAAACACAGTGTTAAATTTTTGATTTTCGTTTTTATTACTTTCAACTATCAGCTATTTTTTTTCCTTTTCATGCATTTCAATTTCTTTCTTAATTTTATCAATCAGTCCTTATAGGTATCTCCTCGTCTTCATCAGTTTCACACAGAGTATCTTTAATTTTTTTGTCGTGTTTTAATAATAAATATTCATGAGAGTAAGTTTTGGGAATAATTTGTTTATCTACTAACTTTTTAGATCATTATAATTATGTATTTAAAAGTATATAAGTATAAATATCCGTAGTCTGATACCCATGACACAAGCAGGTTATTCCTAGCTTACTTTGGGATCAAGTGTTGTGTGAAATGTCCTTGAATATTTATTTATTTTATTTATATATTTAATAGTATGAAATACTGTAGACCTAGTCTAGGTAAGTTATAAAAACATCGTACTTATATAATATATATTTTTTTCGTAATGTTTTTTCGTTAAGTACCTAATAATTTTATCTTAGCATTTATACCACCGAAGCGCTCGTGGCCCCGCGGACTTAGTGTTCTGTAAACGATCACTGCAGTAAGCAACTTTCGCTATGACCACTCCATGGATGGGTGACCATCCATGTGATCACTTTGTGACATTTATTTGAGCGTTTCCGTGCTTCGGAAGGCACGTTAAGCCGTTGGTCCCGGTTGCCAGTAAAATGGCAATCGTTAAGCCAAGTTGAAGGCTCTATTTCAACAGCAGGCAGTCACAACCTGCGCCTGTCCATTTAAACACGGCAATACAGCTCACTACCTATTACGTGGGACAAATTATAAAAAGGTGAACTGTGGGCATATAATATGCCTCAGCCTACCCCTTCGGGGATAAAGGCGTGACTATTTATACCTACCATAGTAGCCTAGGTGTAATACTTACCTATTATTCCATTTTTTTATATAGAAAAAATCGACGAGAGCCGGATTCGAACTCACGATACACCACCTCCAGTCTACTAATATCCATTCGTAGATTGGCGGTGGCATGGCATGTCATTGGTTCGAATTCCGTTCGGGTATTTTTTTCCAATTAAAAGTATTTGGAATTGTGTTATGATTATAATGCTGCAATCAAAATTGATTTAGGCATACCTGTTACGACTGAATACTTACAGTATCCAATCAAAATAATTAGTTGGTAAACACACATATTTACCAACTATTTTCTTTGAAATAATTTTATTTAGTTTGTTTACCAACTAATTAATTTACTAAAAATAGCTTAAATATTGTTAGTCTATAACTCACCCAAACTCCTGAGGGTTTATTTCCAATATAAAACACGTAAATAAACTTTTTAAATTACTATTTATAGACACTACAAAAACGCTTTCTCACTATCGGCGCTTACGCGTCACCGTGGCGCGATTGAAATGTCGTACCTAGGGAATATGCGGAGGTGGGAGAAGGGGGTGGGTCCGGCTATTAGACGCTCGAAGTGTAGTATCTGTCTGTTAAGCACAGAACAGTTTGCGGCATATTGCTGTAACTTAGACAACGCAATTTTTTTGCGGCGGCGGAAATGTCGTATCTTTTTAAAACTAATGTTCGTAATACAAAAGTAGTGTTGTAACTGTTTGTGATATTTCATGTATTGTCGTATCTATTTTAACTACAAAAGTTGCATTTTTTTCACTATTTACAGCAATTTGTCGAGTTAACTGTACATAAACCATGAAAAAGTCAGTGGCGTATCACGAATTTTTTTAACCGTAGAAATACATGACATACACCATTCGACGCGGTATTTTTTTCTTATCAACAGTACATTTAAATATAAATAACGCCATTTTCTGAGATACGACATTTCCGCTTTCTACCGTCGATATACTCATAAAAATAACAGTAAATTTATTAAAAATAGTGATATCCATAATCTAAACTTAAGAAATAAGAATAAATTGGCTGTACCTAGATTTAGGCTTAATAAAATAAGCAATTCTTTTGCGGGCAATTGTATTCGAATGTACAATACATTGCCGACAGCCATAACAGGTTTGTCAGTTAATAAATTTAAAAAACTAATAAAACTTAAATTGTGCCAGAAAGCTTATTATAGCATTAAAGACTTTCTAGAAGACAAGGCTGCCTGGCAGTGACACGAATTGCTCCTTTCTACATTATTAAAAAAAACTGTATTAGATACTAAGATACTAGAAGAGAAGGGACCAGACTGAGTTTCTTGGGGTGTTCTTCTCAGTCTGTAGTATTTCCGAACCCCCGGTAGAGTCACAAAAATTTTGACAAACCTAAATATTTTTTTTAAAAATTTCAAAGGGAATAAATTTTATTTTATTTTTTATTTTATTTATTTTGTTACTCATTTCTCATAGGTAGATAAAACCACCATAAAAAATTCACAGCGAAGCGTGGCAGGGTACCGCTAGTATTATAATAAAACTGTTGAGGATCGAGAGATCGAGGTAGCAAATGGGGGTTGAGCCCGAAGATCACCCTCTGGTTATACGAATCGATAATCAGACCCATTGTCGCCTACGGGGCTGTGGTATGGTGGCCACGCTCAAGCCTAACCACAGTCGAGAACATCCTGGAAAAATTTCAAAGACTAGCCTGCATGGCAACCACCGGTGGGATGAGAACTACGCCCACCGCCGCCATGGAGGCGATGCTGGGTCTCCCGCCACTACACGTCTTCATTAAACAAGAAGCCGCGGCTACGGCTATCAGACTCAAAAGTCTAGGACTTTGGAAACCAGCCAAGGTACCACATACGAAGATTTACAAGAACTTGGTGGATTCGGAACCACTAACTGAAGCGATCACCGACACAATACCAAAGCAGTTTGTGTTCGACAAAAAATATAAAATACAACTACAAGAGTGCCCCCAAGAGGGACTCAATACCAGGGAGCTGAGGATATTTACAGACGGATCCAAGACGAGGAAAGGTACCGGAGCAGGAACCTTCTCGGAAGACCTGAACATAAATATCGCAACACCACTAGGCACCCATAGCACTGTATACCAAGCGGAGTGCATGGGCATTATTAAGGCAACTGAGGCCATCAAGGCTAGAACCGTACAGAATCAGTATATACGAATACTAACTGATAGCAGATCGGTTCTGCAGGCGTTACAGAGCCATACAATAACATCTGGCCTTATCATGGAGTGTCACATGGGCCTCATGGATATATGCCAAAAGAATAATGTTACCCTACAATGGATAAAAGGACACAGTGGCTCACGAGGTAACGACGCAGCGGATGAGCTGGCAAGAAGAGGCTCTTCGCTGACAGCAATGGGCCCTGAACCTATCCTGCCCCTCCCATCTGGATGGGTACGTAATCGGCTGAAACAGCACACAAGGAGCCAACACCAGGAGTACTGGACCGGCCGCGATACATGCAGACAGGCGAGAGAGGCACTGCCGACAATCGACGCCAGATTCTCTCGCAAATTCCTGCATCTAAACAGGACCAAGATAAGTATAGTAACAGGTATAGTTACAGGTCACAGTCCACTCAACAAACATCTTTCTAATTTAGGTGTCACAGACAGCCCCATTTGCAGAGCCTGCATGGAGACGGACGAAACACCCAGTCACATCCTTATGGAATGCCCAGAACTGGCAAGATACAGGGCTAAACACCTCGGGACACCGAGGTCGCTTCAGGAAGTCGTCGGCAACGTGAAGAGTCTGCTAGACTTCTTGGAGGAACTGGGATGGCAATAGCCGTACCACATCCCCCCACGCAAAATAGGCGCAATCAAAGACGTCGAGTTGCGGAAACCAGCCCGTGTAAACCTAGAACCTGAGGATCGAGAGTCTGTACATGGAAGATATTTTGAAAATTTTAATAGTAGGGCATTGTATAATCGTTACTGAAGCCGAAAATGTAATTTCAATTTTTCATGTCGGTCTGTCTGCCTGTCTGGTATCTCGAATAAGTATCACGCCGAAACTACTAAATAGATTTAGATGAAACTTGGCACAGTCTGAGCTAGTAGTTTGAGTAAGGTTTTAGGATACTTTAAATCCCGATATTTTGCTTGGTTTCTTCTGGAGAGGGGATGAAAGATAAAATGGTTTTTCAGCTGTTATTTCTCACTGTGTGGTCCGATCTTAAATATTTTTTTAGTGTTAGAAAGGCAGTACTTTAGGCATTGTTTCACACAAGTTTAAAGGTTAAGAGTTTTGTGGTTCAGAAATTAGATGCATCTCACCTTTCGCTGAATCTAGAATGTAAAAGTTAATCTAAACTGGCCTGTTGTCTTAGTCATTAAAGAGCTTAACGATTAAGGCTTGTTTGCACTACTCCTTTATTCAACGAAAAAATCTTAATACTAGTTACATTTGTTTGACCTTTTGACTATGACATTAACAACCAAAAACTCGTATTCTAAATACTACTAACGACATCTAGTTAAAATTTTGTGTAAACAAACCTGTACATTACAATAGGGATTCAATAGTCTTATTTAGTGCGCGTTAAATACTACCAACCCCATCTAGCCACGGTTGGCGTAAACATTCCGCCCACCAAGAACTTGTTTCTTAATCTATTAAAAAAGCACAAAACTTAATAAAGCATGCTACAAGACTTACAAAGTAATTCACATACAACCTATTTACTATATTACTAGTGGGCGATAATCTTCAATACCCAGCAAACATAAATACCGCCCACCGTGATATGCTCCTCAACTTGAGTTGAAAGATACAAAGTTTTAATCTTCGAAAAAGAATAAAACATACAATTAGAATCTTAAAACTATACAGAATATTTCTAAAGTAGAAAACGTATCTCACATTGATATAAACTTATCTAACAACCAAAAACTCGTATTCTAAATACTACTAACGACATCTAGTTAAATTTTGTGTAAACAAACCTGTACATTACAATAGGGATTCAATAGTCTTATTTAGTGCGCGTTAAATACTACCAACCCCATCTAGCCACGGTTGGCGTAAACATTCCGCCCACCAAGAACTTGTTTCTTAATCTATTAAAAAAGCACAAAACTTAATAAAGCATGCTACAAGACTTACAAAGTAATTCACATACAACCTATTTACTATATTACTAGTGGGCGATAATCTTCAATACCCAGCAAACATAAATACCGCCCACCGTGATATGCTCCTCAACTTGAGTTGAAAGATACAAAGTTTTAATCTTCGAAAAAGAATAAAACATACAATTAGAATCTTAAAACTATACAGAATATTTCTAAAGTAGAAAACGTATCTCACATTGATATAAACTTATCTAACATTGATACGAGTATAAACTTATCTAACATTGATATAAACTTATCAAACATTGATATAAACTTATCTAACATTGATATAAACTTATCAAACATTGATATAAGCTTATCTAACATTGATATAAACTTATCAGACAGACAGACAGCATGACAGAATAATTGACATGACGATGATTAATCTTGTGTCTCTACACCTTGTACCTCATCACAATGATCGTTTCTAGGTTTGCATAAGCACAATTTATTTACTGCTCCTTTGCATAAACCATTTTGAGTTTTAATCTAACTACCCTAACAATTTTGTCTAAGCCCGGATGCATCTCAACAATTCTCCCCATGAGCCATTTAGCTGGTGGGAAATTTTGTTCCCTAATAATAACTACATCATCAATTTGGGGTGCTGTTTGCTGAGTAGCCCACTTGTACCGCTTATTTAATGTGACTAAATATTCTACACTCCAACGATGCCAAAAGTCATTTACCATTTTAGTGGTCAATCTCCACCTATCTAATGAACTTACAGTTTGACATTCACCATGTGTGACATTTAGTAGGGGTTCCCTTACCAAAAAGTGACCGGGTCTCATTGGAAGAGGGTCATTTGGATCATCACTGAATGTTGTTAAAGGGCGCGAATTAACACATGCTTCCACTTGTGCCAACACGATCGAAAGTTCCTCATATGTGAGAGTACTATCACCAACTACCTTCCGTAAGTGCGTTTTAACCGAGCGTACCCCTGCATCCCATGTATCTCCGAAATTTGGCGATCCTGGTGGTATGAAGTGCCAGTTTGTATTTTCCAAGGTTAGCAGTTGAGAGATTTCATCAGGCTACATAGATTTGGCACTGTCAAACATTTCACGGAGTTCTCTACTGGCACCAGTAAAGTTTGTGCCGTTATCACTGTACAAATCTTTTCAGTGGCCTCTCCTGGCAGTCATGCGTTTGAAGGCTGCAATAAATCCCTTTGCAGTTAGGTCAGAAACAACTTCTAAATGGATTGCATGTGTAACCATACATACAAATAAGGATATATATCCACAATAAGCTTTGGATCCTCGTCAAGGTGAAAGCCGTACAATAATGGGTCCCGCATAATCGACTCCACAAAATTTGAAAGGCTTGCTAGGTTTCAGCCTTGATGCAGGAATCTGTCCCATTAGCTCAGGCATGTCACACATTTTCTGTAATATTTCTTAACTAGTTCTCGAGTTCGTAAGATCCAGTAATTGCCTCTGAGGTGATTTAGCATGAGCTGAGGCCCACCATGCATTGTCTTCTTGTGAGCATCCGCTATTATTAAATAAGTGAAGTGTATTTTTCCAGGCAGAATAATAGGGTGCTTTCTCTCATAAGTTGTATCCGATAACTCAATGCGTCCTCCAACTCTTAAGATCCCATCTTGATCAAAGATGGGGCAAAGAGGATGTAGTGCGCTTTTCTTAGGAACACTTCCTCGCGTTCGTAGGTATTTTAAATCTTCTTTAAACTCTTGCTTTTGAACTTGTATAATACAATTTTTTAATGTTAAATTAACTTCTTTTGCTGTAATGTAATCTTTCATAACCTTTCGTTCTGTTTTGGGTAATCTTACGTTCAAAATTCTTCTGCAGTATGACAAATCATTATTAAAATTCTGCAGTATGACAAATCATTAAAATCTATCCCATAGTGTCGAGGATCCAGTGGATTAAATCAAAAGCAGTGGACTGTAGATGCTGGTTTATTCGCCAGAACTTTTCTCGTACATCGAACAAGAATAATAAAATAAATTAAATATAATTTTAAGAGGATCGACCGCGGTGATGACCCAATACGAGTATATTGGTAGTGTCCAATGTAGTAATAGTATGTCGAATGTTGAACCGCGCCCGTTGGAGCCGTCCCCGCGCGCCGCTGCACCGCACCGCGCCGCTGCCCGCTAGGATGCGTTTTGTTGCTCCGCAACATGCTCCCCGGGTTGAAGGCTGGAGACTTCGAAATCTGGAAGTGGACATATATTATTGTATGCCCTACGAATGGTACCGCCTGACGTTTTAATCTCCACCACTCTGGAGATACGGTCTCTTCCTGGGTAGAGCTTGATCACTCTCCCTAACGACCATAGAAGCGGAGGAAGAGTCTTGTCTTTAATGATTGTCAGAGACCCAGGTTTGAGCTCTGACTTTGAAGACCTCCATTTAGTCTTTGACTGCAGTAGAGACACATACTCCATCTTGAAACGATTCCAAAAGTGCTGCTTTATAAGCTCTATTCGTTTAAAGCGCTCAAGAGCATTAATGTTGCTGGATGACACCTCAGGATGTGGAATAGCCACGAGTGGTCGTCCAATTAAAAAGTGGGCTGGAGTTAAGGCGGAAAGATCACAAGGATCAGAGGACAGTGGGGTTAAAGGACGAGAGTTTAAAACTGCCTCTACTTGAGTAAGGCAAGTAGCCATCTCTTCAAATGTAAAATGAGTAAGTTGCAGTAACCTACGAAGATGATGCTTAGTTAAGCGTACTGTCGCCTCGGCTAATCCGTTAAAGCTTGGGCTAGAAACAGGTACGAATTTAAAGGTAATTCCTTCTTGTGCAACACGACCCTCAAGGTTCGATTGTGCTAGGAATTTGGACAGTTCGTTGAAGGTACCCACGAAGTTTGTACCATTATCCGACGTGATACTAGCAGGCTTACCACGCCGTGAAACAAAGCGATTTAAAGCGGCTAGGTAAGCTTCGGTCGATAGAGCCGACACGAGTTCCAGATGACAGGCCTTTACAGAGTGGCAAACGAAAATAGCTAAATAACATTTAATAAGTTTGCAACCCCTACCTTTCCGGTCTGCTATCAACACTGGCCCAGCATAATCCACAGAACTGTGTAAAAATGGGAACTCTAATTCAGTTCTTGATGCTGGTAACTGTCCCATAACAGGCTGTACAGTTTCAACCCTGAACCTACAACACCGAACACATTTATGATAAA
Source organism: Miltochrista miniata (assembly GCA_933228765.1). NCBI lineage: Eukaryota > Metazoa > Arthropoda > Insecta > Lepidoptera > Erebidae > Miltochrista > Miltochrista miniata. The sequence goes on from OW121772.1 coordinate 11,166,847, forward strand.
TAGCCTTGGAGAGGTTTCTACCACCTAAGGGCCAATATGTTAGCCTTATATTTGCTAAGAGTAATTGTGGTCCAGCGTGTAAATATTTCAAATGAAAATAATAAAATAAGATCTTGGTAAAGTGATGTTTACCACAGATTAAAATAGGATATTTTGTATCAAAACTATAAGGGGAATTACTAAGTCTGCCTCCGACTCTTATTACACCATTTGAATCTAAAAACGGTGACAAAGAAGAGAGTCTATTCTTGGTAGGCAGTGTCTTTCCACTTTTTAAGATAACATATTCATCAGGAAACATTTCTAATTGAACCTTGAATAGTAATAAATTTAATGAGTTTCGTAACTCTGTTACTGATAAGTGACCATTAAGTTTAGTTACGTTACGACAATTATATACAAATCTTTGTAAATAGGCTATTGATCTTTGCAAATGTGAGAAACGTGAATTTTTATCAATAACATTGTTGATTAAATCATTATTAGGAATATTGTTATGCAAAACAGAACAAGACTGTACTAACTCAGGTAAATCGTGCTTCTCGTTAACATTGGGCATTTTTGGCCAATCATTTTCATGATTTAACAAGAATCAGCCTTCACCCCCCGAGAAGCAAGATCCGCCGGGTTGTCTTTCGAAGGTACGTAGCGCCACTGGTGACCTGCAGTAATATCTTGTATTTCATGAACACGATTTTTAACAAAACTTTTTAACTGAAGTGGTGATGTAGTCAACCACCCAAGGACGATAGTTGAATCACACCAAAATGTAGATTTACTTAATTTACTCAAAGTTAAAGAGGCCAGTACTTTAGTAAACAACCTTGCAGCGAGCAAGGCTCCGCAAAGCTCAAGACGAGGGATCGTCGTGGGCCCTATCGGCGCTATTCTATTTTTAGAAGATAAGAGGTTTACAGTAACTGAACCTGATGTATGCACAGACCGAATATACAGACACGCGCCGTATGCTCGTTCTGAAGCGTCAGAAAAAACGAGAATTTCATGACTACATGCGTCATCACTAAGAACCCAACGGGGTATTTTTAATTCATTAAGATAAGGTAAAATATTAGCAAAATTTAACCAACTGTTTTTAATTTCAACAGATACTTCGTCATTCCATGTATATTGGTCAATCCACAGCCTCTGCATTATAAGTTTAGCCTCCACTACGCACGGGCCTACTAGGCCAAGGGGGTCGTAAATCTGACTTATTACAGAGAGGATATGACGTTTGGTTACCTTTTTCTTAAGTTCAATATTAATAAAAAATGATAAAATATCTGAATTACAGCTCCAGCATAAGCCTAAAGTTTTAGATGCAATGTTTTCATTAGTTTCAGAAAAATCTAATACATTATCTGTTTCATTATAACTAGAGGAAATTTATTTTAAAATTAATTTGCTATTAGATCTAAATTTTCTTAAATTAAATTGTGCTGTTTGTAACGTGTTTATGACTCCCTTACAGAGAGAAACAGTATCAGCAATAGTGGAACAACCCCCTATGTAATCGTCGACATAAAAGTCTTTAAGAATTGATTGTTTTATATCATTATTAGGGGCATCAGAAGCTAAAGTAACTAAACATTTTGTAGCTAAATAAGGTGCAGAAGTCATACCATATGTTAATCTATTTATGGTATACGTTTTCAAAGGTTCATTACTATTATAACGAAAAATTATTTGTTGCAAAGAGCGATGAGACTTATCAATTTCTATAGCTCTGTACATTTTTTCTATGTCTCCGGTGACGACATATTTATGTTGCCGGAAACGTAATAAAATAGAATAAAGATCTTCCTGTACAGTGGGACCGACCATCTGGATTTCGTTAAGAGATACACCAGAAGAAGTGGTCGCAGAAGCGTCAAAGACTGTACGAAGCTTGGTAGTGAGACTCGACTCACGGATGACACCGTGGTGAGGTAAAAAATAACTAACGGTTTGAAGACAACCAGGCAAAGACTCCTTATTTTCAGTCATGTGACCTAAACGTTCATATTTCTGCATGAATTCTACGTACCTATTTTTGAAGGCAGAATCTCTTTGAAATTTTCGTTCTAAAGATAGGAAACGATATTTGGCTTTATTATAAGATTCGCCTAAGACTGAAGGATCTTTTTTCAGCGGCATTGACACTATAAAGCGGCCATCATGATTACGTTTAGTATTTTCTAAGAAATACTGTTCACATGCACGCTCTTCGGCAGATAAAGAGTGCTTAGTTGATACCGTATCTAACTCCCAGAAACGAGACAAGTCTGGGTTTGGTTCCTCATGTAAAAAATTACAAAGTGAGGTAGAAGAGTGTGAACTAAGACGGGCAACATACCCTGACACCAACCAACCCAGTTTCGTTTCATATAGTTTTGGTAAATTTTTACCTAAATCTATGGAATTTTTACCTAAGACTGACCAAAATACATGGGCTCCGACCAATATATCTATTGTGGAAGGCTCATTAAACGAAGAGTCAGCTAGTTCTATCCCCATAGGAAGAGGGATATCCTCAAGATTTATATAATAAGACGGCAAAGCTGTTGTGAGTAGAGGTAAAATATGACAATCAATTGTAGTTCTATAGTCGTTATAAAGAGACTTAATAGTAAGACTACAAGATTCATTACTTTTAGAAGTATTATTATTTATACCTGTCACCGTGGCGCACGTACTCCGACGCGACAAACCCAGCTTACCGCAGAAAGAAGACGTTATGAAGTTGGCAGTGCTGCCGTTGTCGAGCAGCACCCTGGCAGTGTGCTCGACGCCGCTGCTGTCGTGCACCTTCACTTGCGCTGTGGACAGCAAGACGTGTGGAGGAGTACTAGACCGCTTTGTATGAGAAGAATTAATAAGACTGTTAACAGGAACAGTTGATTCATAAGACTCTGTAGTATGAGTGTGTAAAAATGTGTTAATTCTTTGCTTACAAAATCTACAGGCCACAAGATTACATTTATTTTCAAAATGACCTGGTCGTAAACAATTAAGACAGACCTTACTATATTTAGCCTTATTCATTCTATCTTCAATAGAAAGTGATTTAAATGTGTCACAATTAAATAAGAAATGATTTTGACTACACATTGGACAACATAATGAATTTTTGTAAATATTATAAGACTTATTTTTTGTATTAAAGCTTGAATTGTTATTTTGTTTAATATCTGTAAGAAAGTTAGTGTTAGATTTATTATTATTTTGTAGTTTTATGATCTTACTTTCTTGTAAAGTTTCTAATAAGTCCGCTCGGTTACTTAGAAATGTGTTTCAAGTGAAGGTGGATCTGTGAGCGTATTTCTATGTGTTTCCCACTCCCTACGAGTGGTCGCATCAAGTTTTTCAGCCTTCATGTGAATAACTAATGTATCCCAATGCTGGGTAGGCTGATCTAGTGTAGACAAGGCACGTAAATTTTTATTAGTAAGATCTATAAGACTACGTATAGCTCGGGAAGACTCCTTTGGAATATGTTCCACATTAAATAAGGCCTGAACGTGATTGTTGACAAGCAATCTTTTGTTGTCATATCTAGTGCATAATAATTTCCAAGCGTTAGCATAATTATCGGCTTTAAAATCCAAGCTATCAATTACCAACAAGGCACTACCTTTAAGAGATGCACGAAGATAATGCAACTTATTAATACTATCTATATCTGACCTTGAGTGGATTAAAGATATAAAGGTATCCCTATACTCCAGCCAGTGCTGATAGTTACCATGAAAGGTTGGCAATGAAATTTTCGGCAAACGGACATAATTAAATTTGGAACCACCTGCCTGTGCATCCACGAAACTCGTCTCGTCACCGTCTACCTGCAGCTTATGCTGTGTGGAAGGCTGCGCTCCCAGTAGACTGCGGGCATCAGCTACCAGACCGTGAAACTGATTCTCGAACTGTTCGCGTTCCTGGCACTCGTTGTCTGGGTCTTCCGACAACATTTCGATGTCACACTGTAAAGCGTCAAAGGTAGCATATACGGCATCGAATCTATTTAACCTGTCTTCTAGATCTAACAATTGTACACTACTAACTTGTTTTGAACTTTTAAGCAACGTTATGTAGTTGTTAAAGATAGTCAGCTTGGACTTAAGCCCGGCGCGTCTTTTAACTAACTTATTCATATTTGTTTCTGCCATAGCACTAAATAAACTCAATCACTCCTAGTAAACAACGTAAACAGAAAGATTCACAAGCGTCGACTGATTTCTTATGCACCTGTGCACCGAGATAACGCAAATGAGAACAATAGACGGCCGGCCGACAGATGACCTTCAAACATCTGTTCAAGTGCAAGCTAACGGTAAACTATCTAGATGCAAAATTTACTGTGATTTGCGATAAAAACGAATGCGTAGGAATGTAGTGCATTTACTCGCTTAATAAAAGAAGAAAGCTTGCAATTTTATAAGCTTTTAAAGATTAATAGGTACCTATTATGTAGGTATGTATAAAATAAATTATGGGCACTGCTAAAGCACTAAATTATAGCTTGAAATAATTAAATTAAGCACTGATATCGCTATTAGAAGTAATAATTAGTTCTGGAAAATTTGCACTTACTAAATAAAGGCAATTTTAAACTTAACGATTAAGATGAAAAATAGGGAAATAAATTAAGGGAATAATTGGAACGAACTCACTAGTAGTTACCCAAAATTGGCAATTATTCTTCTTCCATTAGTTCATAATCTTCAAATTGATGTATATAGATTTTAAAAAAAGTGACACGATGACTCGTGGGTTTTCAAAGTCCGTGATGGCGACCTCCAAATGACCTCTTGAGGGGCGTGTGTGGATGCTTTCGCAAGTTGCTCCAAATGTTGGCAAGACAATCTTGCTGTGCTGAAGTCCACACTGAAGAGCTCCACAGGTCACTTCTTGACCAGATGATGAAATTAGGACGGCGAGAATCCTAAAGGACCATGTCGAGGATCCAGTGGATTAAATCAAAAGCAGTGAACTGTAGATGCTGGTTTATTCGCCAGAACTTTTCTCGTACATCGAACAAGAATAATAAAATAAATTAAATATAATTTTAAGAGGATCGACCGCGGTGATGACCCAATACGAGTATGTTGGTAGTGTCCAATGTAGTAATAGTATGTCGAATGTCGAACCGCGCCCGTCGGAGCCGTCCCCGCGCGCCGCTGCACCGCACCGCGCCGCTGCCCGCTTGGATGCGTTTTGTTGCTCCGCAACACATAGAGTATCTGCCTGATCCCGTTGCTGTGTTGTACATAATGCTTTGACTCTCTCTTCTTCATGTGTGTCTCTAACTTTTATTATTTCTTTGTCCACAAAAGGTTTCTTCAACCATGCAGGCCCATGCCACCACAAGGAGTGCTCGGCCAGCTCACTAGGCTTTAGCCCTCTTGAGGCACAGTCACTTGGGTTTGTGTGTGTAGTTACATGTCCCCATTGCTCGTAGTCTGTCATAGTCAAGATTTCTGAAACTCTATTGCTTACAAAAGTGGTCCATCTGCAAGCTGGACACTTAAGCCATGCCAAAACTACAGTTGAATCTGTCCAGGCGTACCGATTTTCTTTACTGATTCCCATAACTTCTCCTATTTCAGTCAAAAGTTTTGTTGCAAGAGCTGCTCCAGACAATTCTAGCCGAGGAATTGTCATTTCCTTTTCAATGGGTGCTACTTTGGTCTTTGCCGAGACTAATGTGACAAAGACTTAGTTGTTCTCGTCTATTACTTTTAGGTACACACTTCCTGCGTAAGCTGACATAGATGCATCAGCAAATGCATGAATCTCTTTCTTCAATCCGGGTTATAACTTCAGCCATCTTGGGATACAGATATATATTTTATTTGCTCTAACTCTTTTCTGAAATTAATCCATTCTTCTTCCATATCTTTACTCAAATCATCGTCCCAATCCATTCCTGATTTCCATAGCTTCTGGATAAACAATTTTGCTACTACTACAACAGGTGCGATCCACCCCATGGGGTAGTACAGCCTTGCTATATCGGACAACACTTGGCGTTCAGTAAATTTGCCTTTAACTGCAGGCAAATTTATTGAATACTCAAAATTGTCTGTTGCTTCGTTCCAGCAAATACCTAGAACCTTTCCCTTCTTATCTTGTTGTATTATTATATAGTCAAGACGACGTTTGTTTTTGCCAATGTACTCTAACAACGATTCGTTGTTACTGCTCCATTTTTGCAGTTCGAAGCCTCCTGCATTCATCAATTTGGTCATCTGTTCATAAATTTCAACCGATTGTTCTTCTGAATTACATCCTGTTATCAGGTCGTCCATATAGTAGTAATTTTTTGCAATATCTGCAGCAATGGGACACTCACTTCGCTCATCACTAGCTAACCTTTGTAGAGATTTAACGGCTAGGTACGCAGCACATGCAGTTCCGAAGGTCAATGTGAGAAGATTGAAATGCTGCAGTTTTTCATTCGGATTGGGTCGCCACAAGGTCTTTTGATAGTTTATATCTTCATCTGCCACTCTTACTTGGCGATACATTTTAATCAAATCAGATATGATGCATACCTTGTGTGTTCGCCAACGCATGAGTAAGTGTCTCAGATCCTGTTGTAATTTAGGACCTACTAACAGGTTGTCATTCAATGCCACATTGTTGACACCTTTGCACGATGCATCAAAAACAACGCGTACTTTAGTTGTCAGCTTGTCTTTCCGAACAACAGCGTGATGGGGAAGGTATACAGCCTTAGCATTGTCAATATCCATTGGCTCTACTGGTTTCATATGACCCAATTCTATGTATTCATTCACAACCTTTTGATACTCTTCATACAGCTCTGGTTTTCTGCTAAGTTTTTTCTCTAAATAGTTGAGCCTTTTCTCTGCTATTCTTTTGTGTTCACCATATTGGCATTCTGGATCATCGTTGGTGAATGGCAATCTGACAACGTATCTTCCGTCTTTATTTCCCACTGTAGTTGCTTCATAAATTTCTTCACATTTCTGCTCCTCGCTTGTCATTCTTTTCTTTATTGATGGGGGTTTGTTTTCTACTTCCCAGAATAGTCTCAGTAAGTCGTCTATTCTGGTTTGTATATGTAAACTAATCATATTGGTTGATATAACGTCTTGAGACACTCTACCTGATATGATCCAGCCAAGGATTGTATTTTGTGCCAGCAAATGTCCTTAAGGCGAAGTGCAATTGTGTCTCCAGCGATTCGGAGGGGGTGAAGCAGACGCAAGATGTTCGGGACGCTCCGTGCGTAGAAACGTTTTCGCGCGTTAACCCGTTCACTACGCAATTGAAATCATTGACAGAATTACAAGTTTACATAAATATTTTTTTCACCCTGTTTAGATAAACCTCTTAGATTTTCTACTCGTGGGCAACTACGTAATTGATTTTGATGCAATTTTTATCACTAACATGTAATGAAATTCATTTTCATAATAATAGTCCAGTCAAAATAGACATTCCAGTTTGCATTAATTCCCAACAAGCTGGTTTTTTTGTGCAGGCCTTGAATACGTCATTACAAATGTCATGTCAAAAGTATAAGAATAGAACATAATATATTTGAGAAGAACTTCAATTTTTTTTTTTTACCGGTGACGATTTTTGCCAGGTTTAATGAAAAAGTAAGAATCTGCTGACCCTCTCCTTCATTGTTTTTATTACTGGTACTTTTTTTAAATGAAAAAGGAGGGTTCTGTACAAAAAAGACTGAAAAATATACCTGTATGGGAGCCCTCTTTAATTTTTTTTCTGTTTTTAGTATTCGTACATTTCAAATGCCTAGCGATTGCAGTGGTGCATGAGATGGCAGATAGACGGACGGCGAAGTCTCAGTAATAGGGTCGCGTTATTACAGATTATTTATACTGTTGGTTGATGGCACTTGGTAGAACCTGCAGCTCATATTGAATACCCACCACTTGTACTGTTCCACAGCATTTATTTACTCTACAACTGACCGCTTTCGCCTCTTCGCATTTTCGAAAGGCAAAACTAACTTGATGTCATCAAATTACTCTCTCCTCGTCTCATTTTATCCTTTGGATACGGAACTGTAAAAAACGGCCAAGTTGAAGTTGAACTAATAATATAATAATAATAATATATCTTTATTGAGCAAAATAAAACATTACACGTATGGCTTAAGTGACCTAAGGTATTACAAATAATTGTCTAGGTATCGAGTTACAGGGCGGACCGAGGACCAATCCCCAGCCCCGTGCTAGGACTTAACCTGTGTTACGGTAGCAGGAAGATGGCCCCGTCCCCGTACCTGCAACCCGATGGTGTTGGTTATAACGGTACCCAAGCTTTAGGTATTATCAAGTTCCCAATATAGGCAAGCCTGTATTTTGGGAACTTATTCTTATCTAAGTAATTGATAAAGAACTGGCACACTGATGAGGATTACGTAACAAAAAAAAACGCCAAAAGATTACGTTGTATGGTAGTAACCTCATTCATTCTTTATCTAGTACTTGCAGACGTCACGCGGTTTCACCCGAGTAGTTCCCGTTCCGTGGAAATTTGTAGGAATACGGAAATAAAATATAGCCTATGTTCACCGCAAAGAGTGTAGCTATCCAACAGTGAAAGAATTTTTCAAATCGGTCCAGTAGTTCCGGAGCCTATTCGTTACAAACAAACAAACAAAAAACTAATCTTTCATATTCAAACACATCTTTGAAATGTATAACTGCGTAGTTCATGAGATACAGATGGACAAACGGACTTCGAAGTCTCAGTAATAGGGTCCCGTTTGGGTACGAAACCAAAGAATATACAAAAACGAATATTCCTATATGCATATATGCAAGGGTGTAAAGGAATAATTTTCGATACTAGTTATTTAGACTAGACAAGACTTTAGTCCTGTCCAAACTATTACCATTACCCAAATTAAACATTTTACGTTTCATTTCGCATAGCTCTTGCCCGCAGCTTCAGCTGTGTAGAATTCTGTTCACGTTCCCACCTACCATTGGATCATATCCAGGGATAAAATAGCCTTTATGCTATTTTCTAAATTATATATAATAATAGGAATGTATCCAGGAATATATTGCAGTCTAGAAAAGTATAAAATAATATAATAGGCCACCAATTACAGCCAGATCTGCTCAACCGTTGGAACGTGATGTTGTCACAAACATCTTCACAGACTTTCATATATCATAATTAAATAATTCGTAAATTATATTAAATCATCAGGCACTTCTGAAAATTTTGCTTTTCCGTGCTTCTGAGCCGTTGGTCCCGGTTTTCAGTAACATATATTCACAAAATCATCTTCTAGCGCTTAACATGGAGGTACCACTATCCATTGAATATTGTATTACTGTTTTACATTATAGCTTAAAAACAAAGTTAGGGTTTTATTGACTGTATCGGGTTGTAAGCTGTTTATTTTCAGTTCACTGTTGGTTAAAACTCAAACTCATACTTACAACTTTCAAATTCAATACCTATTTACATCAACTACGACGTACTAGTAGTAAAGTAAGACTACCAGAATATCAACAATACGCAATACGTGCATTGAAAACTGTAATTTTGGACAGGAGAATACCAATTTTTTGAGTTTTAATTTATTATAGATGTAGGCTACCCGGAACATCACACACATTTAATTTATATGTTCATATTTAAATCTATTACATAATTATTAGTTTACTATAAATGAATACTTTCATATTTACATATTTACACTTATATATTAACATAAGTACACTATATTAATATATGTACACTATATAAACATATTTACAAATACTAACCCGCATACCAGTTCGTTTGGTAATTTCGGCCTTCGGCGAAATCTATATCGATACCTTTATCGACACTGTCCTCGCACTATAAACCTAACAGTACCTGCGGCCGGCGCTTGCAGCGCCGCCTACCTTAAGTTAGTCGATATATCATATTGATGCAGTGCGCACGCTACTCTGTTGTGTACCAAATACTAAGTAATTGTAGTTTTATTATCTTGGTTAAAGTGCTACATAGTGGATTGTTAACCTTAATAACTACCTGTACATTATTGACTGTGGACAGTACAACTGATTGTGAAAGTGGCTCGATACGTGTATGATACCTACCTCAATACAAGAAAGTAAACACCAAAACGTGAGTTTAGTTTCATTACTCCAATCTCCCGACAATACGCTGAAATACATACAGATAGGTGCATATATTTGGCATCCCATCTACACTGGTGACCCCGACGTGATATGAACACGCAATTAAGGTTAACAATCCACTATGTAGCACTTTAACCAAGATAATAAAACTACAATTACTTAGTATTTGGTACACAACAGAGTAGCGTGCGCACTGCATCAATATGATATATCGACTAACTTAAGGTAGGCGGCGCTGCAAGCGCCGGCCGCAGGTACCGTTAGGTTTATAGTGCGAGGACAGTGTCGATAAAGGTATCGATATAGATTTTGCCGAAGGCCGAAATTACCAAACGAACTGGTATGCGAGTTAGTGTTTGTAAATATGTTTATATAGTGTACATATATTAATATAGTGTACTTATGTTAATATATAAGTGTAAATATGTAAATATGAAAGTATTCATTTATAGTAAACTAATAATTATGTAATAGATTTAAATATGAACATATAAATTAAATGTGTGTGATGTTCCGGGTAGCCTACACCACCCCCCACCAGAGACCGTCAAGGGCGATAAAAATTTGGAAATCTCACGTGACGTCCTGAGCGGGTGACGTAATCTTTAGAAATTGGGCTACCAGGTTCTGATTGATCCTGTTGGACTGACAGAATAAATGCTGGTTTCAAGCGATTTATGGAGACAGTGGTTTCCTTGTTGTGTATAAGTATTTTAAATACCTTATCTCCCCTGCCTAGAACCTTATGAGGTCCGGAGTAAGCCGCCTGAAGTGAACCTCGTGACGCGTCTTCTCGAAGGAACACGTAGTCACAGGTTGATAGTTCCTTAAAAACAAATACTCTGGGTTTACTATGATGGGCAGCAGGCACTGGTCGCAGTTTATCAGTGAAATTTCTGAGCCTAGCAGAAAAATCTGATAAGTCTGTACTACCATTGATAGTCGGTTCAAAGAACTCACCAGGAAGTCGCAACGGCTCGCCATAGACGAGTTCCGCCGACGAAGCTTGTAAGTCCTCTTTGAACGATGTTCTGATGCCAAGTAACACCCATGGTAAGGATTCCGTCCATCTGTCATTTGCATGGCAGACAATTGCAGCTTTCAACTGGCGGTGGAAACGCTCGACTAACCCATTGCAAATCGGATGGTAGGCCGTTGTCCTCTTGTGCTCAAAGCCAGCAAGATTAGCTAGGCACTTAAATAAGGAGGACTCAAACTGCCGTCCTCTATCTGTCGTTATAACAACTGGGCAGCCAAAACGAGCTATCCAGGTTGACAGCAAAGCTTTAGCGACAGTTTCTGCGGTTATATCAGTTATCGGTACTGCTTCTGGCCATCGTGTAAATCGATCCACGGCCGTTAGGCAGTATCGGTAACCGTGCGATTGTGGAAGGGGTCCAACTAGATCGATGTGAATCTGCTTGAACCGTGCGCGTGGTAAATTGAAAGTGCCAAGGGGAGCGGACACGTGACGGTGTACTTTTGCACGTTGGCATTGTATGCACGCACGCGCCCAATTCCTACAATCTTTTCGCACCCCCGGCCACACGAAGCGTTCAGCTACCAACCTGGCGGATGCGTTTGCACCTGGATGACTGAGTGAGTGGAGGCTATCAAATGTCTGTCTGCGATAATCTTGAGGAACGAAAGGTCTAGGAGTTGAGTTACTGACGTCGCAGTAAATGGGTACTAAACTCCCAGGGATCGTCAATTTTTCTAAACGCAGTGATGAACCGCCAGTTAAAAGATTTTGAAGTTCGGGGTCGGTTGCTTGTGCTTCGGCTAAAGCATCAAAGCTTACCGGTGCTCCCAATTCCTCGATTCGCGACAAAGTGTCCGCTACAACATTATTTTTGCCTGATATATGGCGGATATCGGTCGTGAATTGAGAAATAAAATCTAAATGCCTATATTGTCTAGGTGAACAATTATTTTTCCTATCGTGAAAGGCAAAGCTGATAGGCTTGTGATCTGTATATATTATAAAATGCCTAGCCTCCAGCATGTGGCGAAAATATTTGACGCCCTCATAAATCGCCAAAAGTTCCCTATCATACGGTGAATATTTTTGTTGTGAGGGGCTCAACTTTCTTGAGAAAAAGGCTAATGGTTGCCATGCACCGTTCTTGAATTGCTGCAGTACTGCGCCCAGAGCTTTATCGGACGCGTCTGTTACTACAGCAAGTTTAGCATTGCAATCAGGATGTGCTAGTAATGCGGCGTTACTAAGGCTGTCTTTACAAGCCCCAAATGCAGCTAAGGCCTCTCCTGAAAGGTTAATAGGCTGTGAACCTTTGACTGATCCGGTCAATAGGGCATGCAGTGGTGCTTGAATTTCGGCTGCTCGTGGGAGAAAACGCCTATAAAAGTTGATCATTCCCAGAAAAGCCCTCAACTGTCGCACGTTTGAAGGAGGTGGAAAATGTTTAATAGCTTGTACCTTGCAATCAAGAGGTTGACATCCTTCAGTGGAAATGTAATAACCTAAAAATTTTACCTTCTCGACGCCAAAAATGCACTTGGAGGTATTTACAAGCATACCATAATCCTTCAACCGTTTGAAAACTTCCCGCAGATGTTTTTCATGCTCTTCGGGCGATTTGGAAAAAACTAAAAAATCGTCCAAATAGCAGTAGACGTTGTCTAGCCCTCTCGTTAGCTCGTCTACGAAGCGCTGAAACGTCTGCGCAGCATTTCTCAAACCGAATGTCATAAATGGGAATTCAAATAACCCGAAAGGGGTCGTAATGGCGGTCTTAGCAATGTCCCCTGCACTGACAGGTATCTGGTTATAAGCTTTTTCTAAGTCCAAAGTCGAAAATATAGTACTACCAGAAATGCTATGTGTAAAATCATGGATATGTTTAATAGGATACCTGTCAGGCACAGTGCGGGCATTGAGCTTGCGATAATCGCCGCAAGGACGCCAGCCATTGTCCTTCTTCGGGGCTAAATGTAGCGGAGATGACCACGGACTGCTAGATGGTCTAGCTGTGCCATTCGACATCATAGATTGAAACTCCTTACGAGCTATCAGCAGCTTATCGGGGGCTAAGCGGCGGGGAGGTGATGCAACTGGGGGGCCTGGTGTCGTGTGTATGTAATGGACTGTGTTATGAGGTTTGGTGTGATACATACCAGCTGGTCTAGTAATCTCTGGAAATTCGTCCAAGATTTTGTGGTAACGCGACTCACCTGTTATCACTTTAACAGAAGAAATACTGTTGCAGTTTGCTAAGCTAGCTACGGCTGTAACAGAAGTTAAATTATCTATTAAACGCTTATTACGGCAATCAACAACAATGTTATAATAATTAAGAAAATCTACGCCTATTATAGGTTTAGTGACATCAGCTACGACAAATCGCCATACAAAAGTCCTACGTAAACCAAAATCTAAATCTAAATGTATATAGCCATATGTTGCAATATTCGAACCATTTGCAGCACTTAAACTATAGTCAGTCCGAGCACGACGTTCACGTATTGCCGACCTTGGGAAGACACAGAGATCGCTACCAGTGTCGATCAAAAACTGCACCTTCGATGTTCGGTCCGTGACAAATAGGCGACCAGCTGAAGTTGTAGGGCAATCGTCAGTCGCCATTATCGACCGCCCCTTAAGTTTTCCACCTTATAATCGCAAGGGCGGATGCACCTCGCAGCCTTCTCACCGAATTTACCGTGATACCAGCAAAGGGGGAATTTGCGGTAGTTTGACAGCGAGCGGTGTCTGGAAGTACTGCGATTGCCTTGAGAACGCGACTGACGAGAACTGGAACGGCTGCGTCTCTCCGATGATAGTCTGTCAAATTGCTTGCGTAGCTCTGCAATCTCCTTAGCTAGGTCGTTGATGACGGATCCAGGAACTTCATTAACGGCTGCAACCTTTGGGGAAGAGGAGGCGAGGTCATTCACCCTGTCAGCTAAATCTGCTAAGTCCTCAAGCGCAGTTGTAACAGCTTGTCCCGCCAGAACCGTCTGAATGCTGTGTGGAAGACGGCTAATCCATATCGTCTTCAGGAAGTCATCTGGAACGTTAGCACCAGCTAGGCTACGTAAGTGACGAAGGAACTGGGAAGGCTTACGGTCTCCAAGCTCTTCATGCATCAATAACTGCTTGATCTTATTCTCCTTCGATGCACTTAGCCTTTTGATGAGCTCAGTTTTGAGCTTTTCATATCTTCCCGTCGCAGGTGGATTCACGATAACGTCCTTAACTTCTCTGGAATGCTCGTTGTCAAGGTGGCCGATAACATAATTAAATTTGGTGAGGTCATTTGTGATTCCGGAAATAGCAAATTGGCCTTCAACCTGCGCAAACCAAATATCCGGTTCTTCGGCCCAAAAAGGTGGTACTTTGACGCCGACTCTAAAAACATCGATATGCTCCATCGACTTTGTCCCACCACTAGTGCTGGGGTGTGGCTGAGCTAGTGCGTCTCGGAAATCTTTCTCAACCGACATTGAGGTTCAATATGAGGGTCACCAGTGTAGATGGAAGTAATTGTAGTTTTATTATCTTGGTTAAAGTGCTACATAGTGGATTGTTAACCTTAATAACTACCTGTACATTATTGACTGTGGACAGTACAACTGATTGTGAAAGTGGCTCGATACGTGTATGATACCTACCTCAATACAAGAAAGTAAACACCAAAACGTGAGTTTAGTTTCATTACTCCAATCTCCCGACAATACGCTGAAATACATACAGATAGGTGCATATATTTGGCATCCCATCTACAATAGACTTAATTAAGGTTTATACCTACTGTTATATTGTAAATTTAGGAGAATTGGCCCACTGATCCATCAGTAATTAGTATTATACTAGCGTAATAGCATTGATTTTACTTAAATATTAATATAAATAATGTACATGTTATAAGCTCGGTCAGGGCGTCACATACATGAGCGCATTTATAGGTGAATCTTCTGGACTTATCTATTATGTGGCATCAGGCGAACTTTGTTTTGGAAAGTATGAAAACGTTACTATAACTTATATAATACACCAAAGAAATTTACCCAAACAGATGCGATATTTTTACGCTGTTGAGCTTAAGCCTTGAATACTTCCTTTTTTGTTTTTTTTTATTACCCATTTTCGTTACTACGGCAGCGAATTACGTCAGCGGGCGTGACAAAGTTGTATACGGGTGTCCTCAACGAAGCCTGTCGGCTGACTGAGCGGGCGCTGTGAGGTGGCTGATAGCGGCAAAATGCACTCCCACTCAACAAAACGTTTATTTTATATTCAAACTATATGTTTTTAATAAATAAATAACAGCATAGCGCCCCGAGGTAACGTATTAGGAACATGGAAATAAAAAAAATTGTGTGGTACATTATATAACTACTGAATAAAATTGATTATAGTCAAGGCGGTCACAGGTAAATTTACAGATTCGAGGCAACTTTGGTATAAATTTCTATCGAGCCGAATTTACTCAATCGTGTTTTGGAGAGCTGACAACCCTAGTCAATATACTCAATAATATTTATCCATTTAAAAAAATGTGAAATCCTTGGTAATACCATTGCAAAATCGGTTCGAAATATGTCAAAATATGTATTTTAAGTATATATAATTTATTACCTACTTATGGAGGCTTGTTGTTAGCAACATATGTACCTTATTTAATTATTTATTTGTGTATTAGTCTGTAAGCCTTCTTCAAAAATAAAAAATAAATAAATAATAAAAATAAATATTTTGAGTCCCACTTCACCTTAAGGATGCTTCATGACTCCGTTGAGTAGAATCTCACTGTAAACTTCCGCTCAGTAGTAGAATATCAATTTTAACTGGTTTTAAATATGTTGGGTCTGCTAGCTGAACTTCTTCTAATGGGACCCACATTGGAGAGGGTACCTCTCTGCTCGGAATTGTTGATGGTAGTGTACTCAACACATATGCTTAAATTAAATAAAATTATTAGGGTTATGATAAGATTCCACCGTTAGGGAAACCATGTGCTTAATCCTAGTCTGACCGTCCCCTAAGCCTGACACCCAACTACTGACCGGTATACGTTTCAGCCCTAGTAATTGTACGGTTGATTCAGTCACGAACGAGGCTTGAGAGCCTTGATCTAATAAAGCCCAAATAATGTATTTGATTCCGATCCTCGACTTTGCCTTGATGACTGCCGTTGCCAACAAAAGCTTTGATGTTGTCCATTTTTTTGCAAAATTTGCTACAATGTGTGTGTCTGAGGTGGTTGATATAGCTTTCTCTGTTGTTATAGGTCGATGAGTACTTCCAGCCGTTGTTTGGTGTTGTCGTGTTTGGAGTAGTGCCTTCTTCTTTGATAACGTGCAAATGCGAATGATGCTTTCTGCCACATTTCCTACAATTGGTCGTCTGTATGCAATGTTTGATTGCATGATTTGATCCGAGACAGTTGAAGCAAAGTTTTTGCTTTGTACAAATTCATATCTGTCTTGAACTGATTTGCTTCCAAATCGTTTGCAATGACAGATGTGATGAGAACCATTACAGCATGGACATGAGATATGATTTCTTTTCTCTTCTTGTAAAACTGTATTCAAAGCCTTTGTTTTCATTGTCTGCTTCCTAGCCTGTACTATACTTTTGTTAGATATTTTACTGCTTTCGATCATCTCTAAGCCTCTAAACCTGGATTCTAAAACTCTACTAATTGGGCCCAAGTAGGTAATTCTTCACACATTTAGCTTATTTGATATTCCCACTGTTTGTCAGATTCTTGGTCCAATTTAGTCACAATCATATAAACCATGATAGCGTCCCATGTATCTGTATTAATACCCATGTTGTTTAGACTCTTTAAGCAAGATGATGCCGTATCCTACAATTTCTTCAGGTCCAGTGATGATTCACACTGTATAGGCCTCAGTGTGAATAGGACCAGCATGAGGCTGTTGCAGTTGTATTTCTTATTATTATATCTTTTTAACAATTGTTCCCATGCTTCATTGTAGTTTGCATCTGTGGATTCAGCAACCGTTATCCTACGACCGATTCGCCGTTGGACTATTCGTCGACAGGATGATTCTTTTATGTCCGTTTCCCCAGCAGGGTCTTTCACCTGTAGACATTTCGCCGACAGAACCTTTCGTATGCGTCACTTTCGACGACAGTCCTTTTCAGCTACTAAGGTGTTTCACCGACACGACGATAAACCTATAGCTCTTTTAACTACAGACCTATCCATCTACGATGATGAAGAATTCGCCGTCAATCTAAAGACAAACAATATTACAAAAAATGCACCTTAGTATAGCTTACTGTATCTTTACTAAGAGATCAGGGCCAGGAACTTGCCCTAGAGAATTTAATGTTTGCTTGCAACTCAAAAAACTTCTAATAAACAAAAAAAATCCTACATATAAAAAGCATTAACTAGGTGCTTATTTATGTTTTTGTCTTTTACACCGGAAATGATCTATTTAAATATTGCGCTACGACACATTTATTTTGCATACAAGGAACCACATTAAAAAGTTGCCATGATGAGATGAGATGAGAAAACATGATCAGATTTTGATTAAGTTAAATTAAAAAAAAATGCTTTTTGTGGTTTGCTTTATTGTTATGTATTGTTTTGTTATATATTATGTTTAGTTTATTTATATGAAATGGTCAAAACTGACTCTCTTCATGGTTCATGTAATATAACACGGCTGCTGCATACTCTGTCTTGGCTCAACTTTGGCGTGACACACGTCTGCGTGTCTAGATTCTCAAGGGTAAATAGCCAGCCCTAATCTTCGGTCAAACCCTACCTATCACCAGCTTAGGCATACTGGAGATAACAAAACAAATTAAAACAATATGAAAATTATATAGGTTTTCTTTTGTTTCATTTGAATATGCAAAAAGAATTGGTTTCGAGCAGGATTCGAACCTACGTCTTCTTGCAAACCGTGCAGACGCCTTAGTGCGCCTTCACACTAGCGTAGGCGTTCGATAGACGTATGCGCGGCGTAGACGCGACGTATACGCGACGTATACGCGGCGTATACGCCGCGCTAGCGTCACACAATTTTGTAGGCGTTTTGGTATCATCGTTAACAAAATAGATTATGACCAGGAAACACTATTGATGGCTTTACTTTGAAAAAGAAGATTAGTGCGAACTGTGAACAAAATTTTTTTCGTGGTTTGGGAAAAACTACCCGGGCTGGCGCCTCGGGACCGTATGCTACTATTTTTTTATGTCGATTTCTTTCATTAATTACACAATATATAAAACGTATAGATGTATAGATAGATAGATAAGATAAAGGCTTACCTTTATCTTATCTATCTATCTATACATCTATACGTTTACATCTAGACCTTAGTAAAGGGAAGGTAAAGTCCTCAAGATGGCGGCCCTTTCACACAATTCATATATTGGTGTTCTAGATGACAGAAGAAGAAGGCATAAAAAGAGAAGACAACCCGATGACTACTCATTGTACCAAGGTATGTGATTCGCAGACACTTTGTACTTCTTACAGTATTTAAGTAAAGCAAGAGTCGGTCCTTAGACATTTGAGTCTCAGGCCTGCAGGACAGAGGCGAGCGGGGTGACGGCGAATGCGGCGAGAGCGCGGTGCCAGGGTACAAGGGAAAAGTAACTTAGCACTAACGAACAAACGATACCAAGCGCTGTAAGCTTGTGAGCGAGCGCCGCACTGTCACCGCTATCGCCGTCACCCTCTAGCCACTGACATTTCGTTTGCGGCCTTGTCCTCGTGAGAAAAAGCCCACGAAACAAAAACACAACACTATCGGTCTGTGCAACTGATACAGGCATAAGTACCTAGCTACCAACACGGGACGGTTTTCTGCTTCGCTTTTGGTCGTGACCCGTTATCTATCTATCTATATATCAATACATATAATAAAATCGTAACAGGTCGCTGTCTGTACATGGAAGATAAATAAGAAAAAATATTATAGGGGGGCTTTATGAATGCAATAGAACCCAAAACAATGTTTTTTAGAATTTTTGTCTGTTTGTCTGTATGTCTGTATGTCTGTATGTCTGTTTGTCTGTACGGTTGTGCACGCTAATCTCAGTAACCGCTTAACCGATTGCAATGCGGTTTTTTTTATTGTGTTGAGGTTTGCTTCACTTAACATTTAGCGTTTATTTCATGTCAATCGGTTTATAAATAAAAAAATTATAACACTTTTAAGAATCAGATATGTTGAAAATTTTCATTGTAGCGGTTTCTTTGAATGAGAGTGTAAATCTAAACTGGCGTGTTGGCTTAATCAATACATCAATCAATATCAATCAATCAATACATATAATAAAATCGTAACAGGTCGCTGTCTGTACATGGAAGATAAATAAGAAAAAATATTATAGGGGGGCTTTATGAACGCAATAGAACCCAAAACAATGATTTATAGAATTTTGGTCTGTTTGTCTGTATGTCTGTTTGTCTGTACGGTTGTGCACGCTAATCTCAGTAACCGCTTAACCGATTGCAATGCGGTTTTTTTTATTGTGTTGAGGTTTGCTTCACTTAACATTTAGCGTTTATTTCATGTCAATCGGTTTATAAATAAAAAGGTTATAACACTTTTAAGAATCAGATATGTTTAAAATTTTCATTGTAGCGGTTTCTTTGAATGAGAGTGTAAATCTAAACTGGCGTGTTGGCTTAATCAATACATCAATCAATATCAATCAATCAATACATATAATAAAATCGTAACAGGTCGCTGTCTGTACATGGAAGATAAATAAGAAAAAATATTATAGGGGGGCTTTATGAACGCAATAGAACCCAAAACAATGATTTATAGAATTTTGGTCTGTTTGTCTGTATGTCTGTTTGTCTGTACGGTTGTGCACGCTAATCTCAGTAACCGCTTAACCGATTGCAATGCGGTTTTTTTTATTGTGTTGAGGTTTGCTTCACTTAACATTTAGCATTTATTTCATGTCAATCGGTTTATAAATAAAAAAATTATAACACTTTTAAGAATCAGATATGTTTAAAATTTTCATTGTAGCGGTTTCTTTGAATGAGAGTGTAAATCTAAACTGGCGTGTTGGCTTAATCAATACATCAATCAATATCAATCAATCAATACATATAATAAAATCGTAACAGGTCGCTGTCTGTACATGGAAGATAAATAAGAAAAAATATTATAGGGGGGCTTTATGAACGCAATCGAACCCAAAACAATGATTTATAGAATTTTGGTCTGTTTGTCTGTATGTCTGTTTGTCTGTACGGTTGTGCACGCTAATCTCAGTAACCGCTTAACCGATTGTAATGCGGTTTTTTTATTGTGTTGAGGTTTGCTTCACTTAACATTTAGCATTTATTTCATGTCAATCGGTTTATAAATAAAAAAGTAATAACACTTTTAAAAATCAGATATGTTTAAAATTCTAATTGCAGCGGTTTTTTTTGAATGAGAGTGTAAATCTAAACTGGCGTGTTGGCTTAATCAATACATATAATAAAATCGTAACAGGTCGCTGTCTGTACATAGAAGATAAATAAGAAAAAATATTATAGGGGGGCTTCTTTATGAACGCAATAGAACCCAAAATAATGATTTTTAGAATTTTTGTCTGTATGTCTGTTTGTCTGTACGGTTGTGCACGCTAATCTCAGTAACCGCTTAACCGATTGCAATGCGGTTTTTTTATTGTGTTGAGGTTTGCTTCACTTAATATTTAGCGTTTATTTCATGTCAATCGGTTTATAAATAAAAAGGTTACAACACTTTTAAGAATCAGATATGTTTAAAATTTTCATTGTAGCGGTTTCCTTAGATGAGAGTGTAAATCTAAACTGGCGTGTTGGCTTAATCAATACATCAATCAATATCAATACATATAATAAAATCGTAACAGGTCGTTGTCTGTACATGGAAGATAAATAAGAAAAAATATTATAGGGGGGCTTTATGAACGCAATAGAACCCAAAACAATGATTTATAGAATTTTTGTCTGTTTGTCTGTATGTCTGTTTGTCTGTACGGTTGTGCACGCTAATCTCAGTAACCGCTTAACCGATTGCAATGCGGTTTTTTTTATTGTGTTGAGGTTTGCTTCACTTAAAATTTTGCATTTATTTCATGTCAATCGGTTTATAAATAAAAAAGGGGATATTTTTAAATGGACCTGGACCTGTTTAATTTTTCTGCACACTAGGTAACTCCACTAATTTACTGAATGCAAACCAGAAAATTTAATGCTGTGCAAAAAAACCAATTGATAAACTAAACATGTACCTACTACTTAAAAAACTTAAATATTACTCAGAACGAGATGACCTTTTTAATCGAATTCACACCAAAAATGTGGTTCGTACATCGAATATATATTATGATTTGTGGAACAGAAATACGAATTGCATATCAAAAATACTAACTTGCACTCTAAATAGTAGGTACTATCTTATAACGGAATAGGTTAGGTTAGGTTAAACTTTTATTTTTATTGATGAATAAAATTTAATTTTGTAGAGGTGACTGATTAAATTGAGGTTTTACTTAGAATAAACGATGTTCCTAAAAGTAAATTAGGCGATAGATTTCCTTAAAAAAGTTTTAATATTTTTGTTGAACAATGGAATTTTTAGATATACTATTCTGATAATAGTTATTCGTTCAGTAAAACAGTTCTGCAAGTACCATTAAACAGTATAAATGAATTTGGTATATTTAGTGTGCAAGTCAGTATTTTTGGTTTAACTTTGAAATATTTTGTTCGGAAAAAGGGAATAAACAGATATCGATTTAAATACATGCCATAAAAAAGTAATAACACTTTTAAGAATCAGATACATTAGGAGGAAGGGCCTAACGGTACTCCGTTCGTTGAGCAGCCCGCCTGGGGCAGTACCTCCGCCCTGCAGAAGACCGCGGTAATAGTAACCTGACTCCGGTCGGGTTATGTTCTCCGTCGGTTAGCAGGGATCCAGAGCTCATTGGGGGTGACATTGTGCCGGTGACGGTGAGACCAGAGGCTTATCTGTCTCCATTGGCAGATTGAGGCGCGGAATATTGGTACGGCGATCAGGGAGACCCGGTGAAACGGTTGACCGCTGACCGCCCGCAGGCTGTACGGGACCCGAACCTGGGGATTACTTAATCTCCGCCCCAGGAGGCTGAACCAGCAGCCTGTGTAAAGTCCCTGGTGCTGTGGTCGTGCCGGAGGAGGATACCGGAGTGGACGCGGCTACTGTATCGGGGGGGGACCGGGGGCCCTTCCGTACGCCGTGCCAATCTACCGCACTACCTCTGTCTGCCTTCGGTGAGTTCGAGCCTCGCCTAGTCTCCTGCGCCACCGGCACAAAAGCGCCCCCTTCACCTTCTTAATTCCCCATATTTTTAAGAACTATGGCTAAATCAAAGAGAAAGAAAAAGGTTTCCACAGCGGCATCGTCGTCCACACTTCGAGTGGACTTTTGCAACATCAGAGGTATGCGCACGAACATCAACGTAGTCCACCACAATCTTGAAACGGCGAAGCCGACCCTTTTTTTCTTAACGGAGACGCAGATCTTACGTCCGGGCGATACATCTTGCTTAATGTACCCTGGCTACAAGCTTGAGTACCACTTTAGGCAGAAAGCCGGGGTATGTATGTACGTCCGGGATGATGTCTGCTGTCGTCGTCTTTCAAGCCTCGAAGACAGGGACCTGTCTACGTTATGGGCACGCTTGGATCACGGGGGCCACACTCGGATCTACGCGTGCGTGTATAGGTCTCACAGCGGTGGTAACACGGACACAGTTCGCCTTTTTGACCACCTGCAACAAGCGACTGACAAGGTGATTGAGCAGTATCCCTCCGCGGAGATAGTGATTCTGGGGGATTTTAACGGACATCATGTTGACTGGTTGGGCTCCCGGACCACCGACTTTGCGGGGAAAGCTGCTCACGAATTTGCCCTGACCTATGGGTTCTCTCAACTGGTTAAATCCCACACAAGGATACCAGACAAGAAGAACGAGCATAGTGCATTGCTGGATCTCCTGCTGACAACGCGTCCGGACGGATACAGTGTTTCAGTGGATGCTCCACTCGGATCGTCGGACCACTGTGTCGTTCGGGCGCATGTGCCTCTCGTAAGGCCTGAACCACCTCGGCCCAAGGAGTGGCGACACGTATGGCACTATAAGTCAGCAGACTGGGATGGACTGCGAGAGTTTTTCGCGTCGTACCCATGGAGGCGGCTTTGTTTTGCCTCAGAGGATCTGGATTCTTGCGCTGCAGCAGTCGCTGCGGGGATCTTGGAGGGCATGGAATGTTACATTCCTAACCGTTGGATCCCTGTAGGAGCAAAAAAGCGACCGTGGTTCAATCGGCTCTGCAGACAAACTTTGATGTTGAAAGAATCTGCTTTCAGGGCTTGGACCACGGCTCGTGCAAATTCAGATCCAAACATCTCTGAGGTGAAACGCAAATTAAATACCGCCTCGAGAGCCAGCAAAAGAGCAATTGTCAGGGCTAAGTTCGATTTCGTCGGCAGAATTGGTGAACGGCTAGCAGGCTACCCTTCAGGGAGTCGCGAATTCTGGTCGCTTGCCAAAGCTGCCGAGGGTAATTTCTGTCGGTCAGGTTTACCACCTTTACTTAAACCCGACGTTAATTTGGCCCAGAGCGCTAAGGAGAAAGCCGACCTTTTGGGTTTTCTCTTTGCCTCTAACTCGACCATGAGCGTCGGGGGTGCTTTGCCGCCGGATAATCCGTGGTGTGGAACTTCCATGCCGGAAGTAAAATTTACACAGCGGAATGTCCGACGTGAGCTTCGATCCCTGGACGTTCATAAGTCGAGTGGGCCGGATGGTATACCCGCGGTGGTACTGAAGCAGTGTGGTCCAGAGTTGTGTCCGGTACTTACACGTCTTTTCACGCTTTCATATTCCAAGCAACAAGTCCCGGCGTCGTGGAAGATCGCGTATGTGCATCCTGTGCCCAAGAAGGGTGATAGGACCGACCCGGCCAACTATAGGCCTATAGCCGTCACCTCCCTTTTATCTAAGGTGATGGAGCGTGTAATTAATACACAGCTCCTGAGGTACCTAGAGGAACACGACCTGCTCAGTGACCGGCAGTACGGTTTCCGTCACGGTCGCTCGACGGGCGATCTTCTGGTGTGCCTCACACACCGATGGGCGACGGCTATCGAGAGTAAGGGCGAGGCTCTAGCAGTAAGCCTTGACATCTCTAAGGCCTTTGACCGGGTCTGGCACCGTGGTCTTCTTACGAAATTGCCCTCATATGGACTGCCCGAGAGATTATGCGGATGGGTGTCTAGCTTCCTGGCCGGTAGAAGCATCAAGGCCGTCGTTGACGGCAGCTGTTCAGACTGCATGGCCATAAACGCTGGAGTACCGCAAGGCTCAGTGTTGTCCCCTACTCTGTTTCTGCTGCATATCAATGACATGTTGTCTATTGACGGCATTCATTGTTATGCGGACGACAGTACGGGGGACACTTGTTACACGGGCCGCCCCGGTATCTCTCGGGACACAGTGAAGGAAAATCGTGAACAGCTTGTGTCTGAAATCGAGGCTACTCTTACTAGAGTGTCCGATTGGGGCGGACAAAATCTTGTCCAGTTCAACCCTTCCAAGACGCAAGCGTGTTTTTTCACCGCTAAGCAAACCCCAATTACTGTAGCGCCGCAATTTCAGGGCACATCTCTTTCCATCTCCAAGAGTATAGGGATCCTTGGCGTTGACATCTCCAGTGACGTTCAGTTCCGTAGTCATTTGGAGGACAAGGCTAAGCTGGCGTCCAAGAAGCTAGGTGTGCTCAACAGGGCGCGGCGGTACTTCACTGCTGCGCAAACACTGCTTCTGTATAAGTCGCAAGTGCGGCCGCACATGGAGTACTGCTGTCACCTTTGGGCGGGGGCACCTGAATATCAGCTTCGTCCATTTGACTCGGTGCAAAGACGTGCTATAAGAGTTGTCAACGATCCTATACTTACAAGTGGTGTGGAACCTCTTCGCGACAGGAGAGACTTTGCCTCCTTATGCGTGTTCTACCGACTGTACAATGGTGTGTGCTCTGAGGAATTGTTTGATATGATGCCCACGGCTACGTTCTATCACCGCACCGCTCGCCACAGACATGGAGTTCATCCCCACACTCTGCGTCCGGAGCGTTCCAGCACGGTTAGATCCGATAGGGGTTTTCTTCCGCGCACGCTTAGGTTGTGGAATGATCTCCCTGCCTCGGTTTTCCCAAACGCCTACAGTATGGGTTTCTTCAAAAGGGGTCTTAGAAGGTTTTTGCAGGGTCGGCAGCGCGAGTGTGGCGCCTCTGGTGTTGCAAACGTTCATAGGCTGCGGTGACCACCGGTCCTTCTGGTGGGCCGTATGCTTGTCTGCCACCTTAGTGGTATAAAAAAAAAAAAAAAAAAAAAAAAAAGATATGTTTAAAATTCTAATTGTAGCGGTTTTTTTTGAATGAGAGTGAAAATCTAAACTGGCGTGTTGGCTTAATCAATACATCAATCAATCAATCAATACATATAATAAAATCGTAACAGGACGCTGTCTGTACATGGAAGATAAATAAGAAAAAATATTATAGGGGGGCTTTATGAACGCAATAGAACCCAAAACAATGATTTTTAGAATTTTTGTCTGTTTGTCTGTATGTCTGTATGTCTGTTTGTCTGTACGGTTGTGCACGCTAATCTCAGTAACCGCTTAATCGATTGCAATGCGGTTTTTTTTTATTGTGTTGAGGTTTGCTTCACTTAACATTTAGCGTTTATTTCATGTCAATCGGTTTATAAATAAAAAGGTTATAACACTTTTAAGAATCAGATATGTTTAAAATTTTCATTGTAGCGGTTTCTTTGAATGAGAGTGTAAATCTAAACTGGCGTGTTGGCTTAATCAATACATCAATCATCAATATCAATACATATAATAAAATCGTAACAGGTCGTACATGGAAGATAAATAAGAAAAAATATTATAGGGGGGCTTTATGAACGCAATAGAACCCAAAACAATGATTTTTAGAATTTTTGTCTGTTTGTCTGTACCGTTGTGCACGCTAATCTCAGTAACCGCTTAACCGATTGCAATGCAAAAAAAAAAAAAAAAAAAATTTTTTTTTTTAAATATTTATTTATTTTTATTTATTAATGTGGTTTTTTTTATTTTAGCTCCGTTTAACATTTATGAATCTAAAAGTGGGTAAATCTAAACTGACGTGTTGGCTTAATCATAAAAGAGCCTTATTATTAAGGCTATTTTATAACAATTCAGCCCGCGCAGAAGGCGTGGACTAAATTGTTATGGAATATACTTAATCTTTAAGCTCTTTTATGATTAAGCCAACAGGGCAGTTTCACACGCTGCTTGATGAGTCTGATGAAGAAGTACCTCTCCTTTCATACACCTTATGTGACGTAAACGAAGTTGCGGGCTCAGCTAGTATAATAATAAAACTGTTGAGGATCGAGAGTCTGTATATGGAAGATATTTTGAAAATTTTAATTGTAGGGTATTCTCTAATCGATACTGAAGCCGAAAATGTAATTTCAATTTTTCATGTCTGTCTGCCTGTCTGGTATCTCGAATAAGTATCACGCCGAAACTACTAAATAGATTTAGATGAAACTTGGCACAGTCTGAGCTAATAATTTGAGAAAGGTTTTAGAATACTTTAAGTCCCGATATTTTGCTTGGTTTCTTCAGGAGAGGGGATGAAAGATAAAATGCTTTTTCGGCGGTTATTTCTCACTGCGTGGTCCGATCATTAATAGTTTTTTAGTGTTAGAAAGGATGTACTTTAAGGATTATTTCACACAAGTTTAAAGGTTAAGAGTTTAAACTAAACTGGCGTGTTGTCTTAGTCATAAAAGAGCTTAATGATTAAGGCTATTGTAAAATAATTCAATGCGCGCCGAAGGCGTGAACTGAATTGTTTCTAAGTAGACTTAATCTTTAAACTCTTTTTTGTGTAAGCAAACAGGGCAGTTCCACACGCTACTTGATGGTTCGATGATGTTGCGAGGGTCAGTTAGTTCATAATATGAACTTGCTCACGTTTACGCCTCTTATGGTGCATGAAAAGAGAGGTGTGTCTAATCAGACGCATAGGAGCGTATGAAATTGCCCTGTTTGCTTAATTATAAAATAGCTTAAAGATATTATAAAATAATTATAAAAATCTTAAATAATTTAGACTAAATAATGAAATAATAGTCTTTTTATTTTTTTTTTTTTTTTTTTTTTTACGTGAGGGAAAATCCTCATGGATGTTATGCCGGACTCCTACCGACTAAAAAAAACCTCACGTAACGCCCAGCAGCCTATGGTTGAGAGCCCCGGGTAAGCCCTCGGGAGGATGTCCCAGGACTCCCAACAGACCTACAGCCGCCACTGCGGCCTCGCCCAGGGGGAGGTTCGGGTACTAGCCGCGTCTTTGGGGGATTTCGGGTGTGATCCCGCTTCTAAGGGGGGGCGTGCGTGAGTTTCTCACGTCACGCTGCCGTCATGGGCCTGCTTCTGTAAGGACGGTGAGCGACCCTCTCACCGTCCCCAGACCCCCGGTCATGGAGGCCGATAGTCCTCGGCGAAGACACGTCCGTCGTAGAGTTCTCTCCCGTACCCGCCCCGCCGCCTCCTTTACGAGCATGATCTGCTCGCAGAAAGAGGCGGCGCAGTCCCACTTACTCCCGCTGGAGAGCATGGCTTGCACCATGGTCTCGAGCGAGAGAGTGTCCACGTCCAGACCCACTACGAGGACCTGGCGCTGTTGCGCCCACGCCGTGCACTCCACTAGCGTATGGAGCGCTGTGTCATCGCTGCGGTCCTCGCAGTGCTGACATTCAGCCGTGGTTTCCCGGTGTCTTCGCCACAGATACCTACCGAAGCTACCGTGCCCGGTAAGTATCTGCGACAACCGGTAGGAGAGAGCACCGTGTCTTCTCTCCAGCCACTCGTCCATGACCGGTCTGACGGCCGCGATTGTGGCGAATCCCCCCTTTGGTTGCTCAAGTCGCACCTTCCATGTCTCCACGGTTTCCTGGTGGAGCAAGGACCGCTGGGCCTCGATTTCTCGAGACGCAGGCCTTTGGCCCCGCTCCAGCGCCTCCTTGCGCCATCTGAACAGTGACGCAAGGGCTCTCGCTTCCAGGTCCCATGGAGGGGGTCCCATGGAGGGTGAAATAATAGTCTTAATCATTGAGCTCTCTTATCATAGTAGAATTATATTGAAACTTGTGCGGAACAATGCTTAAAGCACTATCTTTCTCATACCAAAAAATATTTGAAATGGAACCTCGCTGTGAAAAATTACTCCTGAAAAACTATTTTGTGTTTCATCCCCTTTTCTGAAGGAACCGCTCAAAATATCAAGATCGCAATAATTTTGGAACCATTCTCGGATCATATGCTCAGAGTGTGCCAAGTAACATTTAAATCCATTCAGTAGTTTCGGCGTGATAATTATTCGGGACACAGACAGACGGACATTTTCGGCTTCAGTATCGATTAGAGAATGCCCTACAATTAAAATTTTAAAAATATCTTCCATGTACAGCCTTTCGACCATCTACCGTTTCAGTATAATATGTATAAACTAGCTGACCGTCGCAACTTCGTTTACGTCACATAGAGTCTATGAAAGGAAAGGTATTTTTTCCATCAGACGCCTAGGGGCATGTGAAATTGGCCTGTTTGCTTAATCAGAAAAGAACTTAAAGATTCAGTCTATTCTAAAACAATTCAGTTCATGCTGAAGGCATATTTAACAATACCCTTTATCTTTAAGTTCTTTTATGACTAAGCAAACACGCCAGTGTAGAATGACCCTAACATTCAAAGCAACCCTTGAATCATTAGGTTTAGCGAAAGTTGAGTGGTCTCTAATTTCTGAACTACAAAACCCTTATTATTGAAACTTGTGTTGAACAAACTTAACGTACTTCCTTTCCAACACTAAAAAAATATTTGAAATCGGTCTACGCGTTGAGAAGTAACACCTGAAAAATAAATTCATTCTTCATCCCCTCTTCCGCAGGAACTGCGCAAAATATCGGGATCAAAAGTATCCTAGAACTTTCTCGAACCATTAGCTTGGAAAATACCAAGTATCATTCAAATTGGTTCAGTAGTTTCGGCGTGATACTTAATCGGGATACAGACAGACAGACAAACATACCGACAGACAGAAAGACATGAAAAATTAAATTACATTTTCGGCTTCAGTATTGATTAGAGAGAAACCCTACAATTAAAATATTTAAAACTAGCTGACCCTCGCAACTTCGTTTACGCCACGTAAGATGTATGAAAGGAGAGGCATTTTTTCATCAGACTCATCGGAGCAACATATAAAATTGCCCTGTCTGCTTTATCATAAAAGAGCTTAAAGATTAAGTCCATTCTAAAACAATTCGGTGTGGACTGAATAATTTTACTATAGCCTTAATCATTAAGCTATTTTATGACTAAGCCAACACGCCAGTTTAGCTTTACCCCCACATTCAAAGGAATCCTTGAATTGAGGTTTAGCGAAAGTTGAGATGTCTCTAATTTCTGAACTACAAAACCCTTAATATTGAAACTTGTGTTGAACAATCCTTAACGTACAGCTCAAGCCAAATAACTTTGCGTCTATGAAGTTCGTTCGTTCGCGCCACAATTATACAATAACCGGTTTCACAGAGAAAACTATTGCGCAGAAGAGGCTAATTTCTGAACTCCAATTCTCAATATTCAAACTGGTGTGGAACAATGCTTAAAGTGCTCCTTTCCTAACACCAAAAAAATATTTAAAATCGGACCATGCGGTGAGAAATTACAACTGAAAAACCATTTCATCTTTCATCCCGTCTCCTGAAGGAACCGCGCATTATGCCGGGATCAAAAATATCCTTGAACCTTCCTCGGATCATAAGATCAGATTATGCTAAGTATTATTCAAATCCCTTCAGTAGTTTCTGCATGATACTTATTCGGGATGCAGACAGACATGAAAAGTTTAAATTACATTTTCGGCTTCAGTATCGATTAGAGAACGCCCTACAATCAAAATTTTCAAAATACCTTCCATGTACAGACTCTCGACCCTCAACAGTTTTATTATATGTATAGACTGTAGAGGGTCGAGAGTCTGTCTGAGCTTAATGATTAAGGTTATTGTAAAATAATTCAGTCAGCACCGAAGAAGTAGACTGAATTGTTTTAGAATAGACCTAATCTTTAAGCTCTTTTATGATTAAGCAAACAGGGCAGTTTCATAGGCTCCTATGAGTCTGTTGAAAAAATACCTGTCCTTTCATACACCTTATGTGGCGTAAACGAAGTTGCGAGGGTCAGCTAGTTAGGACATAAAAACATAGAAATTGATGGATTTTTATAGTTGTTAATATGTCCAGGCAATTGGGTAAATTATTTAGATTTTTTAACCGACTTCCAAAAAAGGAGGAGGTTCTCAATTCGTCTGTATTTTTTTTTTTTTTTTATGTTTGTTACCGGCAAATCGCTAGAAGGAGTTCACCGATTTTGAAAATTCTTTTTTTGTTTGAAAGCTGGTGCTTCCCATGTGGTCCCATATACAGGAAGTCAGAATCGGATGCTGGGATCCTGGAGAAATCGAAGAAATCCCTCGAATCGAGGGAATTCCTTAACGATTTACAGCAGTTATCTTGTGTTTGGGCTTGATTAATTTGTATTGGGGAGAACATTACCCCTAGACAGATATAATTTCAGTCTACCCGTCACTGAAAATCATGAAAAAACAATTTTTAACAAAAAAACCGACTTCAAACAAAAACTGAAAATTGAAAAATAAAATTAACTTAGCACAAAGTAATAGGTAGTATATTTAGTTTTATCTATATATATAAAAACAAGAACTGACTGACTGACGATCAACGCAGAGCCTAAACCGCTGGGTCTAAAAGCATGAAATTTTGCACAAGTGCTCCTTATGTGACGTAGGCGAGCAATAAGAAGGGATTTTTGAAAATTCCACTCCTAAGGGGGTAAACAAGGGTTGCAAAGTTTGTATGGGACTACGTGATTCCTTGGTCCGATCTTCTTCACATTTGGCATAAAACATCTTTAACTGAATTGATGGGAGACTTGTATTTTATTTTATTGAAATTTATCTTTTAACATGGTTAAAATGGGGTTGAAAAATATTTTAGGGGGGATTTGCCTCATAGTTCATATTAATACTCCGTAGTCGGTACTTTTTGATTTTTTTTGACACATTGTCATGTTTGACAGCTCAATTCGATTTAAAAAAGATGGTCACAATTTTTGATAAATGTCATAAAAATCTATTAATAATTTTATTAAAACTGCATATTTTATTGATTTTTACCCTTCAATATGTGGAGCCTTCATATTTTGTATGTCAAAAATCAAAAATACATTTGTGAGAATGGAAACCTGTACATGGCTGGCGAGGAATCATGAAAAAACAGTTCTAGGTAAGGTGTACACGGTTCATCCGAATAATACTATTTATAACTATCTTCGCTTTCTTTCTTATTATATACATTTATACAGGTATAAAACAAACGATCAGAGGCGTTATAGATGAACATTAGCAGATGAAATCTACAGTAAATGTCTGGTCACAATAGGAGAAATTGTATTAGTACGGGTTGCCTCAGCCTCAAAAGTCTGGAGACCTACACAATCCAGAAATATGAGAAAGAAAGAAGTTAAGATATCAATTCCTTAGCAAAAGCAGAGAATGCTCTCTAAACCAATTAACAGAGACATTAGGTATTAATTTTTACAAAAATATAGTTTTACTTCGCTCAAAGTAAATACGTATTTTGATTTATTTAGTCAGAATTATATCTATAAGTAGGTACAACATATAAAAACAGTACTGTAAAGTGTCAGCGGGCGGTCACATCTGCAGAAGACTACAGACGACGGCAGATGGAACAAACGAGTTCTAAAGCGGGCATCGCGACTTGGTCTACCCGCCAGATAGACGGCCGAGGACCTAGAAGAGCTATCTCAGCAATCGTGATAGCTAGAGAGCTGAAATTTAAGATGATATATTTCTGTAGCCACTATGACAGCAAATACTAACGTCAGAAAAAGGGGGGGGGGGGATTAAGGAGGGCTCCCATCCAACAAACGTGATGTTTTGCTGCTTTTTTGGTACAGAACCCTCTGTGCGGGATTCCGCTTCGCACTTCACCGGTTTCTTATGCTACTAAGATGGCAGACAAGCTTACGGTCCACCTGATGGTTGGTTTCTGTAGTGGACTAAGCGCTGCTGCATGTCGATCCATATTTCCCTTAGCACTACCACTAGAGTCACGGGAAAGTAAAATATCCCGTAACCCTACTGATAGTGCTAAGGGTAATTGTATCTACCTACTTTTACGTTGACACTACCCTTTGCCAGTAGTAGTAGTAGTATGTTTTAGTAGTGTTCGTATGAATTAAAGAGCCACATCACCTTTTTCGAGACTATGTAGGTATGCATGTATGTATGAATGTATGTCCATTTCTTTGTCACGTCCTACAGCCTGAACGGCTTGACGGATTTTGACATGCGAGGTGTCATTTGATTCGTCGTGTTTCGTGAGTGACACCAGGTACATAAATATTTGTAAAAAATCTAAATAGCAGACTTTTGGCGCTAAAATGTAAACCTTGAATTTTTTTCTTGTACGCTCGCTCTCAGCCTGAACGGCTTGACGGATTTTGAAATACAATGTGTGATTTGATTCGTCGTGATTGTGTAAGTTACACCAGGTATAATAAAATTCCTAGAAAATCTAAATGGCGGATTTTTGTCGTTATACTTATTTGACTGCGATGGACGCTAAAACTACTGAACCGATTTTAATGCGGTATTATTTGTTTAAAATGTAAAAAAAGGTGAAATGTGGGCATATAATATGCCTCTGCCGACCCCTTGGGGGATAAAGGCGTGGCCATATGTATGTATGTATTATTTGTTTATAAGGTCTTGGTCAGACTTCAAATCTTACATTTATTTGATTGCAATCGCTTGAAAATCACCGAAAATATGACCGAAAATATAATAATTAAATTTGCTTCCGTATTTTAAGCATAAAAGTTATAGGCCAATTTTTTTGGAATATGTAGGCCAATAGATAAAAAGTCACATTTGTGTCACAGTGACAG
Source organism: Miltochrista miniata (assembly GCA_933228765.1). NCBI lineage: Eukaryota > Metazoa > Arthropoda > Insecta > Lepidoptera > Erebidae > Miltochrista > Miltochrista miniata. The sequence goes on from OW121772.1 coordinate 11,200,103, forward strand.
ATATCAGAAAATACTTTTTTCTGGTTTCTCTGAGCTCCGCAATCATAACATCTGGATTAAGAAGTTTCTTGAAACCTTGACGAAGCTGATATATTTTAATGTCTTTATTTTTGTATCATTTTGTAGGCATTACGTAGGGTAACTAGGTAACTACTAACGATCTCCGTTCTATCCTACTGGAATTCAAGAAGTTACAAAGAGTTTAATTTGGCTCCTCAATCTTCGAATAAGGTTCGCTTATAATATTACAATAACCATTTTAATGAAAATTCAATTTGTGATAACTAATCCAATATGTGCCAAAATAATACAACGGGAATACACGCGACAGGAAACCACGCGATAAGAATAGAAGCGACGGGGAACCTATATATTTCTCTCTTTCTTACGCAAACGAAGTTGCGCGGGTCAGCTAGTATCAGATATTATTGACTGTAATACTGAAGTCGGTGCCAATATTTCTATGAGAGATTAATAATATCTACCTAAACCTATAGTTTTACTTGGCGCCGATTTCAGTATTACATTGAATAATATCTGATATAAAACTAAATATACTACCTAATTGAAGTCGGTTTTTTTTTGTTAAAAATTGTTTCCTTACACACAATCGTGTAAAAAAATACATGATTAATCATGATTTTAAATAAATAATTTTAAGATATCAGTATAAAGAGTGACCGCCAACAGATGTCGCTTATCGATTTAAATTCAAGATAGCGTTTGGTTTCTTAGATTTTTTTTTATACCACTAAGGTGGCAGACAAGCATACGGCCCACCAGAAGGACCGGTGGTCACCGCAGCCTATGAACGTTTGCAACACCAGAGGTGCCACACTCGCGCTGCCGACCCTGCAAAACCCTTCTAAGACCCCTTTTGAAGAACCCCAGACTGTAGGCGTATGGGAAAACCGAGGCAGGGAGGTCATTCCACAACCTGAGCGTGCGCGGAAGAAAACACCTATCGGATCTAACCGTGCTGGAACGCACCGGACGCAGAGTGTGAGGATGAACTCCCTGTCTGTGGCGAGCGGTGCGATGATAGAACGTAGCCGTGGGCATCATATCAAACAATTCCTAAGAGCACATACCATTGTGCAGGCGGTAGAACACGCATAAGGAGGCAAAGTCTCTCCTGTTGCGAAGAGGTTCCACACCAGCTGTAAGTACAGGATCGTTGACAACTCTTACAGCTCGTCTTTGCACCGAGTCAAATGGACGAAGCTGATATTCAGGTGCTCCCGCCCAGAGGTGACAGCAGTACTCCATATGCGGCCGCACCTGCGACTTATAGAGAAGCAGTGTTTGCGCCGCAGTGAAGTACCGCCGCGCCCTGTTGAGCACACCCAGCTTCTTGGACGCCAGCTTAGCCTTGTCCTCCAAATGACTACGGAACTGAACGTCACTGGAGATGTCAACGCCAAGGATCCCTATACTTTTGGAGATGGAAAGAGATGTGCCCTGAAATTGCGGCGCTACAGTAATTGGGGTTTGCTTAGCGGTGAAAAAACAAGCTTGTGTCTTGAAGGGGTTAACTGGACAAGATTTTGTCCACCCCAATCGGACACTCTAGTAAGAGTAGCCTCGATTTCAGACACAAGCTGTTCACGGTTTTCCTCCACTGTGTCCCGAGATATACCGGGGCGGCCCGTGTAACAAGTGTCCCCCGTACTGTCGTCCGCATAACAATGAATGCCGTCAATAGACAACATGTCATTGATATGCAGCAGAAACAGAGTAGGGGACAATACTGAGCCTTGCGGTACTCCAGCATTTATGGCCATACAGTCTGAACAGCTGCCGACAAAGACGGCCCTGATGCTTCTACCGGCCAAGAAGCTGGACACCCATCCGCATAATCTCTCGGGTAGTCCATATGAGGGCAATTTCGTAAGAAGACCACGGTACCAGACCCGGTCAAAGGCTTTAGAGATGTCGAGGCTCACTGCTAGAGCCTCACCCTTACTCTCGCTAGCCGCCGCCCATCGGTGTGTTAGGTACACAAGAAGATCGCCCGTCGAGCGACCGTGACGGAAACCGTACTGCCGGTCACTGAGCAGGTCGTGTTCCTCAAGGTACCCCAGGAGCTGTGTATTAATAACACGCTCCATCACCTTGGATAAAAGGGAGGTGACGGCTATAGGCCTGTAATTGGCTAGGTCGGTCCTGTCACCCTTCTTGGGTACAGAATGCACATACGCAATCTTCCACGACGCCGGGACTTGTCGCATGGAATATGAAAGTGTGAAAAGACGTGTAAGTACCGGACACAACTCTGGACCACAGTGCTTAAGTACCACCGCGGGAATGCCGTCTGGCCCACTCGACTTGTGAACGTCCAGGGATTGAAGCTCCCATCGGACATTCCGCTGTGTAAATTTCACTTCCGGCATGGAAGTGCCACAACTCGGAATGCCCGGCAGTAAAGCACCCCCGTCGCTCATGGTCGAGTTAGAGGCAAGGAGATTACCCAAAAGGTCGGCTTTCTCCTTGGCACTCTGGGCCAAACTACCGTCGGGTTTAAGCAAGGGTGGTAAACCTGACCGACAGAAGTTTCCCTCGGCAGCTTTAGCAAGCGACCAAAATTCACGACTTCCTGAAGGGTAGCCTGCTAGCCGTTCGCCAATTCTGCCGACGAAATCGAACTTGGCCCTGACAATTGCTCTTTTACAGGACTTCGAGGCGGCATTTAATTTGCGTTTCACCTCAGATATGTTTGGATCTGAATTTGCACGAGCCGTGGTCCAAGCTCTGTAGGCAGATTCTTTCTGCATTAGAGCTTCTCTGCAGAGCCGATTGAACCACGGTCGCTTTTTTATATAGATGATTATATATAGATGGTTATATTAACATGTCATCTGGCCTACAATTTATGAATTTATTATCTATCTACTTGTAATAAAACTGTTGAGGGTCGAGAGTCTGTACATGGAAGTTATTTTGAAAATTTTAATTGTAGGGCGTTCTCTAATCGATTCTGAAGCCGAAAATGTAATTTAAAATTTTCATGTCTATCTGTCTGTCTGTCTGTCTGTATCCCGAATAAGTATCACGCCGAAAGTACTGAATCGATTTGAATGAAACTTGGTACAATCTGAGCTTATAGTCCGAGGAAGGTTCTTGGATACGTTTGATTCCGATGTTTTGCGCGGTTCCTGCGGGAGAGGGGATGAAAGATGAAATTGTTTTTCAGCTGTAATTACTCAACGCGTAGTTCGATTTCAATTGCTTTTTTAGTGTCAGAAAGGGAGTACTTTAAACATTGTTTTCTCAATTACGACGAGACAGAAAATCTATTGCCAATCTCACTGTGACTCATTGCAACACACACGCACGCGTTTCACGCTTACTTACACACACGACACACACACACACACACATGCTCACACACACACACACACACACACACACACACACACACACACACAACACACTCATCTTGTTTCTACCTTTTATTGTTTTAATTTTATTTTTAACAATTTTTTTTTTGTCATCTTTGTCCGGATTTCGTATTTCGATACTCCTAGCTCATATGTGTTTCATAGAAATTCGATCCATGTAAGTGGGAAGCCTGGTAATCTGTTTGACAGGATTATTCCTAGTTCAGATACCAGTCTCTCACAAGGGTTATAGCTGTATTTTATGTCCTGATAACATAGACCTGTATCGACCTTTGTGAAAGAGAAAATAAAGAAATATTATTATTATTATATTATTATTGTTCTACGCAAGTTTCAAGGTGAAGGGTTTTGTGGTTCAGAAATAAGAGGCATCTCAATTATCGCCAAACCTAGAATTCAAGGCTTTCTTTGAATGTGAGGGTAAATCTATATATGTGAGGGTACGCCTTCGGCGCGGACTGAATTATTTTACAACAGCCTTAATAATTATAATTAAGCTCTTTTATGATTTAGCCAACAGGGCCGTTTCAGATGGTGCTTGATGAGTCTGATGTAAAATTACCTCCCCCTTCGTACACCTTATGTGACGTAAACGAAGTTGCGTGGGTCAGCTAGTACTTATAATAAAACTGTTGAGGGTCGAGAGTCTGTACATGGAAGATATTTTGAAAATTTTAATTGTAGGGCGTTCTATAATCGATTCTGAAGCCGAATATGTAATTTAAAATTTTCATGTCTGTCTGTCTGTATCCCGAATTGGTCCGAATTAAAGTTCCCTTGACACCCCCAGGGGTGTTCGCCAGGGGAGCCTTGGGTCCGGAGGGATCCCGCAATAAGTATCACGCAGAAACTACTGAACCGATTTGAATGATACTTGGTACATTCCGAGCTTATAGTCCGAGGAAGGTTCTTGGGTACTTTTGATCCCGATATTTTGCGCGGTTCCTGCGGGAGGGGGGATGAAAGTTAAAATGGTTTTTCAGCTGTAAATTCTCACCGCGTGGTCCGATTTCAAATATTTTTTTAGTGTCAGAAAAGGAATGTTTTTAACATTGTTCCACACAAGTTTCATTATTGAGAGTTTCGTAGTTCAGAAATTAGAGGCATCTCAACTTTTAGAATTCAAGGGTTTCTTTGAATGTGAGGGTAAATCTAAACTGGCGTGTTGGCTTAATCACGCCTTCGGCGCGGACTGAATTGTTTTAGAATAGCCTTAAGCATTATGGGCGAGGCCGCAGTAGCGGCCGTGGGTCTGTTGTGAGTCCCGGGACATCCTTTCCCGGGGCTCCCAACCACAGGCTGTTGGGCGTCACGTGAGGTTTTTTAGTCGGTAAAAAATACCTGTCCTTTCATACACCTTATGTGGCGTAAACGAAGTTGCGAGGGTCAGCTAGTACTTATTATAATACTGTTGAGGGTCGAGAGTCTGTACATGGAAGATGTTTTGAAAATTTTAAGTGTAGGGCGTTCTCTAATCGATACTGAAGCCGAAAATGTAATCAAAATATTTCATGTCTGTCTGTCTGTCTTTCCGTCCGTCTGTCTGTATCCCGAATAAGTATCACGCTGAAACTACCAAAGCAACTTGAATAAAACTTCGTACAATCTGAGCTTATGAACCGAGGACGGTTTTAGGATACTTTTGATCCCTATATTTTGAGCGGTTCCTTTGGGAGAGGGGATGAAAGACAAAATGGCTTTTTAGCTGTAGCTTCTCACTTCGTAATTAGATTACATTTTTTTTTACTGTCATAAAGGAAGTGCTTTAAGGATTGTTTCACATAAGTTTTAATGTTGAGGGCTCTGTAGTTCAGGAATTAGAGACATCACAACTTTCACAAAACCTAGAATTCAAGGGTTGCTTTGAATGTGAGGGTAAATCTAAACTGGCGTGTTGACTTCATCATAAAAAAGCTTAACACGTTCAACGCCACGTTGGACAAGGCTGGGCGACACTTAATCTTCCCGATGAGCCAGATAAAATATGTGAAATTGAGAAAAAAGACGATTTTTATTTATATGTTATTATTGTTAAGTAGATTCAATTTAGGTACCTATAAAACTTTAACATACCTGTGAAAACATTGATATTAAAGGAAATAACTAATGTCACCCAACATTGTCCCCCGTGGCCTGCTGTGTATGAATTGTTAAACTTGTATCCGTTGAGGCTGCGCGGGTCATAGTGTCGCCCACTTCCGAGTAACCGAACCGCGCGTCCCTCCACGAGTGCCGCCCGCGCCGCTCCCTATACCCCGTGTTGGGACTCAAGTATAGATTTAGCACGGAAACTGTTAGACAAAGAAACTCATTTAGTAGGTACTATTCGGAAAAATAGAAAGCAGCTTCCCAAACATATTGTTACTGCTAAACTTAAAAAAGGGGAGTTTCTTGCAGTGGAAAACAGTGACAGAATCACTATGATGAAGTGAAAAGACAAGCGCGATGTCTACGTTTTGGCCACGAAGCATTCGGTGCGGTGTTATGAAGTGAATAAGCGTGGGAAAACGGTCTCTAAGCCAAAGATCGTAGTAGACTATAATAAAGTCAAGGGTGCCGTTGGTTTGGCTGATCAATTAGCTGCGTATTCCAGTCCACTGCGAAAATCCATAAAATGGCATAAGAAACTTGCTATTAATCTACTGCTTAATACTACGATAGTGAATGCGTTGATACTTTATAAACAAACTACAAAGAAAAATATATCGATGGGAGACTTCAGAAAAAATGTTTTACTACAGTTTTGTATTAATGAAGGGGAAGAGATACGTGAGAAGAGACCTAAAAGAGTAAAGCACAAAAAAGTCAAGAAGGAAGGAAAGAGTGGTGTTGTTAGAAGAGTTTGCTCTGAATGTTACATACACAATGTTAAGGTGTTTGGTAGAATTCACGCAAAAAATAAAATAAAAAAGGTCACTACTTTCTGTAATGATTGCCCACAGAAGCCGTTTACTTGCTTAGATTGCTTCAATAAAGTACATCGTTCTTTGTTATATCTACATCCCTAATTATTTAAGTGATTTTTAAAATTAAGTGCCATTTGTTGAAAGTAAGACTTAATAAATGTGATAACAGACTGAGCTGTCATTGTGATATCTTACTTCTTACTAATATTATAAATGCGAATGTTTGTGAGTGTGGATGTTTGTTACTCTTTCACGTTCGAACGGCTGAACGGATATGGCTGAAATTTGGTACAGGGATACATTTCCTATAGTCTGGAATAACACATAGGCTACTTTTTATCTCGGGAATAAGTTCCCACGGGAAGTGAAAATTTACGCGGGCGAAGCTGCGGGCATCAGCTAGTATACTAATATTATAAAGAGGAAAGATTTGTATTTTTGTATGTTACAAATAAACTCAAAAACTTCTTCACCGATTTAAAAAATTCTTTCACTGTTAGAAAGCTCAGTTATCCAGTAGTAACATAGGCTATGTTTTATCCTGGTATTCCCACGGGAACTGGAACTACGCGGGTGAAACCGCGGCGTGTCCGCTAGTCTCTAATATTTTGATTGTGATAATTTGTTCCTATTTTCTAATTTTCATACAATAAAACCTAATTTGTTTTTTATTCTTATAAAAATTTATTTCATTTATGAACCGGAACCCAAAAGCAGTAGAAATAACTCAAAAATTTATAACACAAAATTTTCGTACTAAAATTTCAGAACATTGTCAATAAAATTGATATAATTTTTGAACACATTTGTTTTTTTAGAGGCTAAAGTGAATACATTGTCCTAGGGGGCCACGCGGGTCACGCTGCGTACAATTTATGCTTGTAGTATTGACCGACAACTCAGAACAGACGTTTAAACATAGTCCTGACTGCCGCACAACTTTGTCCCCCACGGCCTAAACGGAATGTACTGATGTCGCCCAACATTGTCCAACATGGCCTGAATGAAAATATACTGTATTATTCCTTGGCGTTCAACGTGTTAATGATTAAGACTATTGTAAAATAATTCACTCCGCGCCGAAGGCGTGGACTCAATTGTTTTAGAGTAGACTTAATCTTTAAGCTCTTTTTTTATTAAGCAAACAGGGCAGCTTTACACGCTGCTTGGTCAGTCTGATGAAGAAAAACTCTCCTTTCATAGACCTTATGTGACGTAAACGAAGTTGTGAGGGTCAGCTAGTGTATAATATGTATGTGTATATATTTAGAAATATATAAGTATGTATATCAGTCGTCTAGATCTCATAGCACAAGCTTATATTAGCTTAATTTGGGCTAGATGATGTTGTGTGAGAATGTCCACAAATATTTATTTATTTATTTCTTACTGGGATCCAGCTTAGACACTGATTACGTATCTACAAAATCAGCAGTATTCTATAATTTAAAGTGGAAATACACCCTCTAAAGACACCTTAATTGATACCGCAAAAGGTGTCAAGCTTACGGTCATACGCGAAAATATTGCCTTAAGGAGGCGTTGCGTTAAATGTGTAGGCAAGCACCTAACGAAAGATTGCCAGAAGCCAGCAACTGACAAGCCAAAATGTGTGCATTGTGGCGAACCGCACCCTGCTAACTATAGGGGATGTATGGTTGCTAAAGAACTACAGAATTTTAAAAATAAAAATATTCAGAAGAAAAGTCACTTGCAGAATCAGACTAGCTATTCAAACACGCCAAAACCTATTAAGGTCACGGCTGCATCGCAACTCTAGCAAAAGCAAGCGCGAAAACGCTACGTATGCATATATTACACGTAATAGCAATGTGAATCTTAGCAATGTAAACACTGAAATTGAAGACCAATTAAATCAGGTATTAAACCTTATGATCACGTTTGATGAACCCCTTAAAAAAATTGAAAATAGCACTAAAAGAGCTACTTTTAATCAACGTGTATGAATAAAGTCTTAAAAATCATGACTTGGAATGCAAATGGACTGCTTAAACGCCGTCATGAGTTGCAAGTAGTCCTAGATAAAGAAAATATAGATGTGTGTATGATATCTGAATCACATTGTACGTAAGTGTCCTACATTAAGTTAATTAATCATGTCATGCTATCCATCCATATAATAATGCAAACGGAGGTAGCACTGTGATAATAAAAGAAAATATCTCTTACTATCCGTCCATGGCTCACGAAGAGTGTGAATTCAAACTGTTTCGGTATGCATTGAAACCAAGCGATATACACTGACAGTAGCAGCCATATATTGTCCTCCGAGATATAAACTAAAACAAGAGCAATACGTCACTTTCTGAATAAGCTCGGTAATCGATTTATACTTGGTGGTGATTTTAATGCCAAAAATACGTACTGGGGTTCCAGATTAACCTCCACCATAGGAAGAGAGCTAAAAAGTGCTATGAATGAAATCCAATGCGAAGTAATATCTACTGGGAAACCGACCTATTGGCCTACGGATATAGGACGAATTCCAGACTTGATAGACTTTTTCTTTTTAAAAATATTTCGTCGACTTATATGGCCATTGAAGAAGGGTTTGACATGAATTCGGATCACTCTCCCATAACCTTAAAATCGAACTCAAAGTGCCCCTGCGAAATGCTGATTAACTGGACTACGAAGTGAACAAATTTACTTCGGACATCCAGCAATCAGCATGGCATAATACACCCGAAATTATGATAAAGAGCAAGGGTAACACATATCCCAAAGAAGTTCTTGACCTAATTGTCGAGAAAAGGAGACAGAGAAAGAAATTGCACCACACACGATCACCTACTGATAAAAATATATTAAATCACTTGACAAAAATATTGACAAGAACTATCCAAAGTCACTAAGATGATTCAATTGCCAAATCATTAGAGAGGTTGTCCGGTGACCGCACCAGCAATTAGTCCTTCTGGAAGGAGATGAAGAAATACAGAGCTCCGATTGCGCTCATTCCTCCAATTAGGAAAATAAATGGTAAATGGGCAGTAAGTAATGAACAAAAGGCAAAAAGGTTTGCGCGACATTTAGAAACAATATTTCGACCAAATGAAGGGCCGTCAGAAGAGTTGCCATACCAAGAACACCAACAAGATTCGAGTGAAATAAAATTGGTAACACCAAAAGAAGTAGCATTCAAAATAAGAAAAAATATGAAATAAAAAAGCGCCATTCAAAATAAGAAAAAATATGAAATAAAAAAGCGCAACCTTTGTCGCAAAGATCTGGTGATCTTGGAAGTTCTGAAGTTATACTATTTTATTTAAATTTGAATATGATTCCGTTTCTAATGTGGATAATTTTCTTTGCACGTCATTTAGTTGGTCTAATATTATCAAGACGCAAGGTTTATGGTAGAGTGACCCCCCGCGCCCCCGGCGATGATAGACGCGTCTCATGTCCGTCCGTAAATTAAAATTATTAAAATTAATAATGTGGATCTTTAATCAAGTAAAAGTGATCTAAGTGACAGTCTAATGCTTATTGATTATCGTATTGTGTTAGTGAAACAAACAAATGCATAAATACCAAAAATAAACACACGACATGTTCTATAAATCGATCAGCAATAATAATAATAACTCTGTGAAAGTGATTGATTACGCAATGATCGGCGCGTCGCTAATGCAACGTACCTAATAAAATATCATAATAATTGTTTATATAGGATTCAATAAATTTTAAAGTGAGTGTTTAGTGATACTTTTTACTGTTTACCAAATACTTTTATATAATAAAAGTAAATAAATAAAGCCTAAAAGTTGTTGACTTGATTATCGCCTTCACAGTGACATCTACGGCGTATATGGACGTATTTAATTAAGCGACATCTATACCCCGTGTTAGGTAATATTTACCTACTTACCTATATCACTGACTAGGGCACCTGCTAGAAGATGAGCAAGTGCGAAGGCTGCGGTCGCTTTATTTCGCAGACAGATGTCGCTAAATGTATTAAATGCGAAAAGTGCATACTTTCATTTCACAAAGCCTGTGTAAACCTACCGGCCAAGGGAAGTGCTCCGCCTAACTGGCGGTGCCCTGAGTGTAAACACCAAGTAACTAAGGGCCGGTATGACGAAACCCCTGTACGAGCCACACAAGTTGATACCCAGTACGACAGGAGCGTATCGCCGACAAAACCCATGAATGACACGCCGGAGATAACATCAAATTTATTGAAATCGCCCGATCAGGGGACAGGAATTAACCTAATCATGGCGGAGATCAGGGAGCTCCGTAATGATTTGCGCTCTTTCAGGCAACACATGGAACACAACACACAACACTGGTCCTACAGAGCGTCGCCCGCGCACCCTAGTGGTGAGATTAGCGCGTCGCGAGAAGAGAGATGACCTACTGCGTGCGACCAGAGTGCGTCGCGGAGCCACTACACAGGACCTCGGTGTGGGGGGCATACCCAGGAGATTCTACTTAAACGAGCGGCTTACACAGGTGAACAGGCAGTTATTTCATAGGGCGCGGGAAGCTGCCAGTAGTGCGGGGTGGCGGTTCGTCTGGACAAAGCCCGGACGTACACATGCCTGTCGTAAATCTGGTGAGCAGACTTATCGTATTAGATCTGAGACTGACCTTTACAATGTATTCAGTACAACCTAGCTTCTCTCATATAATTATAAAATTTGTCAGTGATTTAGATACTTTTGCTTGTAATACTCTCATAGTTAAATCGTGGCTGCCTCCTCGCAGGAGGGTTTCGCAGGGTATTTCACTGAATGATTGTTGTACCATTTTACCATTATATGTAAACATAATAACAATACACAAAAATTACTACATACTTTCATATAAGTACATCTACAAACAGTCCATATAATCAATGAATACTCACATGTTATGTACACACTACTTAAAACAAAAATTTCTTACTTTGAATAATATGTTTTTACTATCACACTACACTTACACAATACCATCACACTTTACAAATAACTACACTTATTTACATTTGGTCAAAATAATCACTATACGCATTTACCTGCACTATTCACTGCTAACAATAATACTTACTGAAACTAACGAATACATAATACTTAAAATACACATACTGCCTCACACATGCGGTTATGCTCGCACACATTCATTTTCCCCTACTTATACTCGTACCTACGATTTAAATATTTTTGTTTACTACACGTATTACATACTTACTGTCAAGCAATCGTTTACATCTTATATATTGTGGTTTATAAATTCACAGCTCATGTCTGTTTTTATATGTTTATGCAGATTCATTATGAATTTCAACAAGCTCCTATTATTATTTAATGGATAACAATAAGATGAATAAATTTTTGCGCCTAGGATTGTTAAACGTTCGATCTCTAAACACAGGCAGTGATTCGCAGCAGTGATTCGGTTAGCCGATTTACAACGCGAAATAATTCAAGACAATACTATGCGCAAAGTGAAATCTTATGTCGAGTTGGGTTGGTCTAAACGCGTAAATGATGATAGTTTAAAACCCTATTTTTATTGCCGTACTCAGCTTTCGGTGGAAGACGGTTGTTTAATGCGCGGTCATAAAATTATTGTTCCGTTATCGCTCAGAGATAAAATATGTAAGGAATTACATAGTTCGCATTTTGGAGTGGTTAAAATGAAAGCCGAAGCGCGCAAGCGCCTCTGGTTCCCGGGTATTGACGCTGCGCTCGAGCGGTTGGCGGCCGCTTGCGGCGTGTGCAGCGCGCTGCGGCCGGCGCCGCCCCGCGCGCCGCTCGCGCCGTGGCCGCATCCCCCGCACGCCTTCCACCGAGTGCATTTAGATTTTCTAGGTCCCTTTAACAACCAAATGTTTCTCGTAGCGGTAGACGCTTACAGTAAATGGGTCGAGGTCATCATCGTACGGTTCGAAGTCAGTAATCGAAAAACTTATAGATTTAATATCACGATTTGGTATTCCGCATATTATTGTAACAGATAACGGTCCTTCGTTTATTTCACAGGAATTTAAAATTTTCTGTTTCCAAAACGGTATTTATAAACCTTCCAGCAACGGGCAAGCCGAATCTTTCGTTAAAATTATTAAACGAGGTCTTAAGAGTATTATAATGGGTAGTAATTCGAATAAAAAACGTTTAAAGGAACACTTAGCAAAATATTTATTCGACTATCGGAACTCCAGAAATAGTACCACTGAGAAGTCTTCTCAGTGGTACTATACAAGTCTCAGTGGTAGTGGTACTACGGGCGGCCGCTGCGCTCACGGCTCGACCTGCTGACGCCATCGTCTGCCTCCTCACCTACTGACCTCACTCAAACCGTAGAACGGAACCAGTGCTTGCAGGGTAAATACTTCAAGGGAACAACTCAAAAAGAGTTCAAGAAGAATGTTTTGGTCTATATAACTAAACATTTAAATAATAAAAAATTCTATTGGTTAGAAGGAATTATTAAGAAAAAGATTGGAAACGTAATGTATGAAGTTTATGTTCCTGAAATTAATTGTGTAACGAATAGGCACGTGGATAAAATTAGAAGGCGTGGCTTAATACAGGCGTCCAATCACAACACCAGCTGGGATTCGGACGTCATTCCCGACGTTCAGAGCGACAGCACCGACGAACATCCCACACCTGGTAACGTACACCAGTCATCGACAGCCGGCGATGGTGAAGCTGATCGTACGGATCACAGCAACGATTCGGATCTAGTTATCATTGGTACCCCACCCTTAGAAAGAATGACTATCTCTCCACCTAGTAGCAGCACAACGTCTAGAGAGGGAGAAGGGGAAGACGGATCTGGAAGGAATTCGACCTTTGCCACGCCTGAAGCCGAGTCTAATAGATCTCTCGATGTGCTGGAGACGTCTGTGCCAACAATCAATCCACGACTTTTGGAGTTATCACCTGATAACCGTACTCCTTAGTTGTTATACTTACTTCTAGTACCTAGTCTGTTCTAGTTTTATACTCCTTAGTTTTCTGGGGTATAATGTTCATTAAAGGGGGGGAATTGTTATATATATAGTTATGTGCGTGCGTACCGCGCTGCGACTCGGTACTACAACCTGTTTTGTTGGAATACATCAGTGTGCTATAGACTACCGTGTTTGACTATCGTCCCCTATTACCTGCGTATATAACACCTCCGTGTTCAAGAACTTCATGAGAAAAAGAAGTTGGCAGATCCTTAAAAATAAAGGGTGAACGTCGACCACCATGACGTGACGCTGGAGAAGGCTGTAACTTGCGTGCAAATTGCCGCATGCGCGTAATATAGTCGGTCACATCTGGGTCTACGAGGTCTTCTGGATTAAAGAACTCTCCTGGAAGACGAAGGGGTTCCCCATAAACTAATTCAGCTGGTGATGCCTTTAAATCCTCTTTGTATGTACTGCGTATGCCTAATAATACAAGAGGAAGGCTTTCAACCCAGCTGCTGTCACTGTGACAGGTTAAGGCAGCTTTAAGCTGCCGCATGCCGGTGCAGGCGCTCCAAAATCCCATTACAGATTGGGTGATAGGCCGTGGTTCTTTTATGTTGGAAGCCGGCAATACATGCCAGATGTCCAAATAAAGCTGACTCGAACTGTCTGCCTCTGTCGGTAACGACACGTTCAGGACAGCCGAATAATTAGAAAATGCCCTACAATTAAAATTTTAAAAATATCTTCCATGTTCAGACTCTCGACCCTCAACAGTTTTATTATTATGTATAGATGTATAGATAGATAGCTTTAATCTGTAAGCTCTTTTTTGATTAATCCAACACGCCAGTTTAGATTTACCCTCACATTCTAAGGAATCCCTGAATTGTAGGTTTTGTGAAAGTTGAGATGTCTCTAATTCCTGAACTATAAAATCCTCAACATTGGAACTTGTGTAAAATAATCCTTAAAGTACTCCCTCTATAAAACTTTTTGGATTCGGACGACGCATTGTGAACTTACAACTAAAAAACCATTTTGTCTTTCATCCCCTCTCCTGCAGAAACTGCGAAACTACTGAACCGATTTGAATGATACTTGGTACATTTTGAGCTTATAGTTCAAGAAAGGTTCTAGGATACTTTTGATCCCGAAGTTTTGCGCGGTTCCTGCGGGAGATGGGATGAAAGATAAAATGGTTTTTCAGTTGTAATTTCTCAACGCGTGATGCGATTTCAAAAATTTTTTTAGTATTGGAAAGGAAGTACTTTAAGAATTTTTCGACCCAAGTTTCAAGATTAAGGGGTTTGTAGTTCAGAAATTAGAGGCATCTCAACTTTCGCCAAACCTAGAATTCAAGGGTTCCTTTGAATGAGAGGGTAAATCTAAACGGGCGTGTAGGCTTAATCATAAAAGAGTTTATTTATTAAGGCTGTTGTAAAATAATTCAGTCCGCGACTTTTCATGTCTGTTTCCCTGTCTGGTATCTCGAATAAATATGACGCCGAAACTACTAAATAGATTTAGATGAAACTTGGCACAGTCTGAGCTAATAATTCGAGAAAGGTTCTAGGATACTTTAAATCCCGATATTTTGCTTTGTTTCTTCAGGAGAGAGGATGAAAGATTTTTCAGCTGTTATTCAGATTGGTTTTTCGGCTGTTAGTTCTCATTGCGTGGTCCGATCTTTAATATTTTTTAAGTGTTAGAAAGGCAGTACTTTAAGCATTGTTTCACACAAGTTTAAAGGTTAAGAGTTTTGTGGTTCAGAAATTAGAGGCATCTCAACTTTCGCTGAACCTAGAATGTAAAGGTTAATCTAAACTGGCGTGTTGTCTTAGTCATAAAAGAGCTTAATGATTAAGGCTATTGTAAAATAATTCAATACGCGCCGAAGGCGTGGACTGAATTTGTTTCCAAATAGACTTAATCTTTAAGCTCTTTTTTGTTTAAGCAAACAGGGCAGTTCCACACGCTGCTTGATGGTTCGATGAAGAACTTTTCATAGCCCTTATGCTACGAATAATGTATTCTATAGAAATGTAACACCTATAAAGTTACCGCCGAAATCTTGGAGTAACTTACGCATACTAAAAAACAGCAATAAAACATAACACTCACACATCCATCGTTGAATACTTGCATGCGATTGGTCGCGCCAAGGTCATGCCGGCTCGGCGCCCCACCCGAAGCGGCGAACGTGATAAGCGTGGATAGTTTTATGCAATAATAAGAAAGCTTGTTTATGTGTTTATTTTTTATTGAATAAGTTCAATCAAAGTTTAATCAACAGAAAAATAATAACTGGATTGTTATTATTTTTCTATTCATTGAACTACTTTGTATGCGTAGGTATATAGAAATTAAAATACTTTTTTTTTCACAATTATGTACCTCTAAAAATAATTAGTTTATTTAATTTATGGCGGACAATGGTATATTTCTAAATACATACATAGAACACCCAAACTCCGAAACAAACAAAAATTATAATTTAATTTCTATGCATAATATCATCCTACTAATATAATATCTTACTAACAATATTACCTTAGCGCCTAACATACTATGAACACTGCATAAAAATAATTTAATTTTGGAATTGCGTTCATGTTGCATAACACTTTTCAATTTCCCCAAGTACGTGTTTTTAAAATGAATATTTACTAACCTATGGAAGGTGATTCCAGCGTTTTTCATATCCGTATGGCTTCTGCACCACTTCACAACACACGAAGGCATTTTTGGGATATATTTAACGCGAAAACATAATTAATATCACTGACTGATTGGTTCCAGCGACACAACCGTACGTTACGCGTGACAGCGCGGACTAACTGTGTCGCGCGGTCCCCTTTTTAAGCCCCACCTTCCGCGGTCCCCATTTGGTGGAGCCATTTTTTGAGCCGAATTACACTTCTATAGAATACATTATTCGTAGCCCTTATGTCACGTAAACGATGTTGCGAGGATCAGTTCGTTCATAATATAAACTTGCTCACGTTTACGCCTCTTAAGGTGTATGAAATGAGAGGCGTTTATAATCAGACTCATAGGAGCGCATGAAATTGCCCTGTTTGCTTAACCCTAGAACCGTACCCTGGGGTACAACTGAAAAAAAAAAAAATATTGGCTATAACTTTTTTGTTTTAAAACGGATCTTTTCGCACCTCCGCGTATTTGCGGGGGGCGGGGGATCGTGTCGAAGCATCGGCCGGGCGCGAGTCCTGTTAGCGTGCGATCGTGCCAAGCCTGAGTGGAGTACTACAGCACCCCTGGGTATGCATCTACAAAATGCATGCACAAATAAGTATTGGCGGTATTTTAGAAAAGCACGACCTTCTAGTGCTCCATCCTCTTCAGATTCAAAATCTGGTAGATGTTCCTTTTGTCCCAGGTCAAAAGACCGTAAATCAAGCACTCGATGTGAAAAATGTAAAAATTTTATATGTTTAGAGCACCAATAGACGATTTGCCAAAACTGTTAATATAAGTTTGGTAATTTTTTGTTTATTTATGTAACGTGAGACTGAAATAAGTGCCATAAAAGTCTATGTATGTTGATTATATTAATAAATGTCTATTCTTATGAAAAAAATGTTTTCTTTAACGGGGTACACTAGTACCCCTGACGACCTAGACACCCCTAGTGTCCCTGGGTACTGTTATTTAAAGTCTATGATGGGTACGGTTCTAGGGTTTTTAAATATAATAACTATAAAAAATCTTAAATAATTTAGACTAAATAATGATATAATAGCCTTAATCATTGAGCTCTCTTACCATATTATAATTATATTGAAACTTGTGCGGAACAATGCCAAAAAATATTTAAAGTCGAACCTCGCTGTGAAAAATTACACCTGAAAAACAATTTTGTGTTTCATCCCCTTTTCTGAAGGAACCGCTCAAAATTTCAAGATCAAAATAATTTTGAAACCTTTCTCGGATCATATGCTCTGATTGTGCCAAGTATCATTTAAATCCATTTAGTAGTTTCGGCGTGATACTTATTCAGGATACAGACAGACAGACGGACATTTTCGGCTTCAGGATCGATTAGAGAATGCCCTACAATTAAAATTTTGAAAATATCTTCCATTTACAGACTTTCGACCATCTACCGTTTCAGAATAATATGTATAAACTAGCTAACCCTCGCAACTTCGCTTACGTCACATAGGGTGTATGAAAGGACAGGTATTTTTTCAACAGACTCATGGGAGAGTATGAAACTTGTGTGTTGCCTAATCATAAAAGAGCTTAAAGATTAAGTACTTCTAAAACAAGACGTAAAGTTATTTGGTGCGGGCTGTACTCCCTTTACAACACTAAAACATATTTGAAATCGGTCTACGCGTCGAGAAATTACGACTAAAGAACTATTTTGTCTTTCATCCCGTAGCGTAGGAACCGCGCAAAATATCGGGATCAAAAGTATCCTGGAACTTCCTCGAACTATTAGCTTGGAATGTACCAAGTATCGTTCAAATTGGTTCAATAGTTTGGGCGTGATACTTGTTAGGGATACAGACAGACAGACAGACAGGCAGACATGAAAAATTTAAATTACATTTTCGGCTTCAGTATCGATTAGAGCGCATCCTACAATTAAAATATTTAAAATATCTTCTATGTACAGACTCTCGACCTTCAACAGTTTTTTATTATATACTAGCTGATGCCCGCAGCTTCGCCTGCGTGAAATTTTGTTCCTAGACTATATCATATCTCTCATCGTAGGCATCAAATTTCAGCCAGATCCGTTAAGCCGTTACATCCACACTCATAAACATTCGCATTTATAATAATACCTAGTTAGATAGATTTCTGATTAACAAATTCATAATGCATAATATGAGCTAAGTAAATTTATTTATTAAACTAGCGGACGTCACGCGGTTTCACCCGCGTAGTTCCCGTTCCCGTGGGAATACGGGAATAAAATATAGCCTATGTTCACCGCAAAGAGTGTAGCTTCCCAACAGTGAAAGAATTTTTCAAATCGGTCCAGTAGTTCCGGAGCCTATTCGTTACAAACAAACAAACAAACAAAAAAACAAATCTTTCCTCTTTATTATATTTATTAAATACATTTCTTAATACAATGGCTAAACTACTACAAGACACAACTTCTCTTCTAAGTAATTGACATCGTAACTTAGTTCCTTCTTCAGGTAGTCCCAGCCTACGACGTTTGGACAAACCGAACCACTGTAGGCTTTGTCCTCCTAATACAGATGGTCCAACCAAGACCTGGTAACGTAATATAATAATAATAATAATAAAAACAAACAAAACAAACAATCTTTAACATCTATTCTGAGAGAGAAAATATCGTCGCATTTGATTGACAATTCTATCCTGTCCACCTCTCAGAATGGATGCAGAAGTGGGTCACGTGGCACTAAAGAGCTTCTAATAATTGATATGGCCATTAACCAACAGACACGCCGTAACCGCAAGAATCTGGCGACATGCTGGATAGACTACAAGAAAGCTTTTGACTCCGTGCCGCATACATGGCTTTTGAGGGTACTGGAGTTGTATAAAATTGATGCAACTCTATGTGCCTTCATTAAGGCATGTATGGGGCAATGGAAGACAGTCTTGTGCTATCCGGGATGTCGACAGATTTGTGGGAATAGCATGCCTATAAGGATTGAGCGGGGTATATTCCAGGGTGACAGTCTCAGTCCATTATGGTTTTGCCTAGCATTGAATCCTTTAAGTACTATCTTGGAGAATTCAGGGCTAGGCTATCGGTTGCGAAGGGATGACCAAGTCATATCCCACCTCTTTTACATGGATGACTTGAAGCTATTTGCATCCAACAAACTGCAACTGTCGGAATTACTAAAGATAACAGAAGTTTTTAGTAATTCTATCAGGATAGAGTTTGGTGTTGACAAATGTGCGGTCATGCATGTAAACAGAGGCGAGATAATAGAATCTGAAGGAATAGAACTTTCAGTTTCTACAAGACTTGGATGTCTTTCCGCAACCGAATCATATAAATACCTGGGTATGTCGCAGGCGTTAGGCATCTGTGAAGTTGGCATGAAACAATCGTTAAAGGAGCGTTTCTTTGGCCGCTTGAAAAAAGTACTAAAAAGTCTTTTATCAGGTGGTAACAAGGTGCGCGCCTATAACGATTGAGTCAAGCCAGTTTTGATGCACTCCTTTGGCATACTCAGGTGGACTCAGACAGAATTTGAAGCCCTGGATAGGAAAGTCCGTACGTTACTCACCACATACCGAATGCATCATACGCGTTCATCAGTGATGAGGTTGTACATACCGCGGAAGTGTGGGGGTCGTGGTTTACTTAATGCCAAGACCCTCCATAACAGTGAGGTGTGCAACCTCAGGGAATATTTCCTTAACGCTGACGCGGATGTGCATCGTGATGTGGTTATGGTTGACAACGGACTTACCCCTCTTGTTCTGGCTAAAGAGAATTGGCATAAACCTGTGATACAGAGTCTTAATGATCGTAAGGATATATGGATGAGTAAAGAGTTGCATGGTCGTTTTTATCGGGCCCTGCATGGGCCAGATATAGATTTAACATCTTCTGTGTCCTGGCTACGATTCGGTGACCTCTTTGGAGAAACTGAAGGTTTTGCTTTTGCAATTACTGATGAAGTGGTGATGACTAATAATTACCGAAAGTATATCCTAAAGGATGGTGCGGTTGACATAATTATGTCGGACGTGTCGCCGTCCCGGAGAATCCCTTAGGCATATTATTTCAGGTTGTTCTAGTCTTGTCAATAGTGAGTATTTGCATAGACACAACCAAGTAGCTAGGATTATCCATCAACAACTTGCTTTAAATTATAACCTTATTGAATCAGAGGTACCGTATTATAGATATGTGCCTGACCCAGTTCTCGAAAGTGACCATATCACGTTGTACTGGGACCGATCTATTATCACTGATAGGACTATTATTGCAAATAGACCTGACATAGTGATAATAGATCGGCTAGAACGCCTTGCAATAATAGTTGATATCACTGTTCCACATGACGACAATCTCGTGAAGGCTGAGATAGATAAACAAGCTAAGTATTTGGACTTAGCCCACGAGATGGTGGACATGTGGAGTATTGATTCAGCTATTATTGTACCGATAGTAATCTCTGTGCATGGACTAATAGCCAAAAGCCTCGACCAACACCTTAAGAGGCTTGCGGTGGGCAGTTGGGTCAAGGGCTTGATGCAAAAGGCAGTTCTTCTGAGCACGGCACGTATTGTGAGGAAGTTCCTGTCTCTGAAGTCCTGACCACCGGTAGCTTGGTCCCTGTACCCGATACCGGTGGGACACTATTTTTTATATTTTTAAATGTACCTCTTTTTTATATGTATATTTAAAAATGTAATTTATAAGTTATGTATTTAAATAAAGAGAAATAATCATAAAGCCTTTTTATTTCCAAATCTCTCACAAGTGTAGGTACAAGTGTAAATAAATAAAAATAAAAATACAATAAATGTAGGTTAGTAAGTGTTAGTACATAGTTTTTTTTTTTTAATTATTCATGAATAATACATGAATATGATTGTAGTTGTTAGTATTATTAGTTTCTTAAAGTACTATGAGATATGGATCCCTTTTTGGGTATAGGCGTCCTCCATCTTTTTCCATAATTCTCTGTCTGACCCTGTGGTCATTCAGTCAATTCCTGCAATTTGGATAATATCATCAGTCCACCGGCTATATGGTCTGCCAACATTCCTTTTACCAAAAGGTCCTTTTGCATCGAGTAGTGAGAATGGTCCATCTGTCATCTTTGCTACGAGTGACGTGACCCGCCCATTTCCACTTTAGCTTTATGTGCATGGGCAAGTGCATCAGTAAATTTAGTTTTTCGTCTGACCCAGTCGCTTCGTACTTTATTTGATTTTCTTATTTTTAGAACGCTCCTTTCCATTGCTCGTTGCGTGGATCTGATCTTTTGTTTAACCTTGTTTGTGAATATCCACGTTTGGCATCCATACAACAATCAAGGTAGAAGACACGTGTCAAACACCACTTTTTTGAAATTAGGTTGTAGTGTCCTTTCATTATCTCCTTTAACGACCAATACTTTTTCCACGTAGTAATCACTCTTCGATTGATTTCTTCTTCGTTGTTCGTTTTTGAAAATGATACTTTTTTACCTAAATAGATTATAGTTCTCTACGTATTCAATGATGGTTCCTGATACTTGAATGGGTGTTTCATAACTATTAGTCATTATCTTTGTTTTGCTAGTGTTCATTTTTAAGCTTTCTTTGTTAAGTGAGCAAATCATTTTTTCAAGTTCTTCCGGGTTTTCTGAGAACAATACTATATCATCTGCGAATTGAAGGTGGCTTAGATAGTGGTTATCTATTTTTATTCCGAAAGTTTTCCAGTCCAGCTTTTCAAATATACTCTCCAGAACGGCTATAAATAATTTAGGTGACAGGGGATCACCTTGTCTAACTCCCCTTTCTATCTTGATTGTGTTTCCCCTTGTTTCTAGTTTCACTTTGCTGTTATTGTTAGCGTATATATTTTTTATTAAATTTATATACTTCTTGTTCACTTTGAAAAGTTTCAGCGCATTCCAGATGGCATCATGGCTTATGCTGTCGAATGCTTTGGTGTAATCTATAAAGGCAATATAAAGGGGTTTATTGAATTCCTTGTATTTGCTAATGACCTGTTCTAAAGCCTGTATTTGGTCGGTTGTGCTGAAGCCTGAGCGGAAACCTGCTTGTGTTACTGTTAAAGAAGCGTCGATTCTGGGTGTAATTCGTTTGAGTACTATCGAGGAGAACAATTTATACAAGCTTGCAAGAAGACTGATTGGTCGGTAGTTGCCTATGTCTAGTGGGTTTCCCTTTTTGTAGAGCAGTATAATATCTGAAGTGCACCATTGCTCCAGTATGGATTCTGTGTTAATTATCATATTGAATAGGTGAGTGATAGGGTTGAGTAAAATCGGGGCTCCGAGTTTGACGGCTTCATTGTTAATTCCATCAGGACCGAGACTTTTTTCTGGTTTCAATTTTTTAATTTGGTCGAGTACTTCCAGTTGGCTTATCGGATCAATTTCGGACTCTTCCTCGTCATCATTGAAGATTGGTGGTAATTCGTTTTTGTCTTTAGTGCTTTTCCTGTATAGCTCTTGGTAGAAAGATGTTGTGTATTCAATTATATCTTTCCTTGTCTTAGTTTCAGAAGTTGGTTTTTCAAGTTTTTGAATCCAAGTCTTATGTAGGTTTAATTCTTTGAATGCTCGTTTTGTACTTCTAAATTTAGTAAGGTTTTTTGATATTACTTTTTGTCTGTGCTTGCTGTAATCTTTTTTTATTGCTTTGTTTGTTGTTTTGAAAAGTTGACTCAATTCCATTCTTGTTGCCTTGTCTTTCTTGTTTATTCTCATTAGTTCTGATCTTCTCATAATTAATTTTTGTGTGCTTTCACTTATTATTTTACTACTCTTACTTGCTGTTATTTTTGTATCCAGACTACACTTGACGCCTTCTTCTAAAATGTTATAGTACTCTTGAACATTCAGGTTGTCCGGTTTTTATCGGTTATTTTGAATCTAATATATGATTCAAGACGATAGAGATAGTCGTTTATGTCTTTTTCACTTTTTGGAATTTTGAGTTCAGGATTGAAGTTCTTTCTACTTTTCTTCACTTGATCTATATGGCACGTTGCTCGTACCATTCTATGGTCCGAGGGAAATTTTATATTATTGAGTACTTCGACATTGCTTATTAATTTTGGCTTGTTAGTCAATATAAAATCAATTTCATTTCTAGTCCCTTTTCTTGAAGAAAGTATTCATAATCGATAGTTGGTTTTCAAAGGCAAAGTCTATGAGTCTTTGACCTCTTTTGTTTCTGTCGCCGTAACCAAATTGGCCCATAATAGGGTTTTCTTCAGTTTTAGGTGATCCTATTTTTGCGTTGAAGTCGCCAGTTATGAGAACAATGTCATATGTCAGTGCGTGTGCTCTTTGGATGTCTTCGTAAAATGCTTGTATATCCTCTTCACTTGCGCTTTCAATAGGGGCGTACGTCTGAATTATGAATATGTTGACTTCTGCGAATTTTAACTGCAGCAGGGCTACTCTTTCTGAGATTCCAGTAAAATGTATAATATTACCTTTTAAATACTTTCTTATCAAGAAGCCTACTCCATTTAATCCTTTCTTTTCTCCAATATAGCACAGAATTAAGTCTTCATATTCTTTGATACGGCATCCCAATCTCCGCACTTCTGACAAACCTATCACGTCGTAGCTGATGTTGTCAAGGGCATTGATTAATTCCAGATATTTTTCAGGTGACGATGGAGATCTTACGTTAAATGTACATATTTTCAACAATTTATCGCTTCTTTTATAATACATTGTATTGTTGTTTTTGTTTCTATTTTCATTTTTGGTAGGTGGAGGGTGGTAGTCTAATTTCCCACGAGGACTAGTCGGTTTGGGAAATATTGTTGTGTTGTTTAATTGTTGTTTATTAGTTATTATTTTCCGGTGTCTGAAGTCCTTATCCTATTTGCTGCTTGGGGTTGCTGAGTTCAGTGACGTAAGAGCTGCAGCCAAGTGCAGGTTTAAGCTTTGAGGAACCTCTGCGGCAAGGTGTGTAGGAAAGCGCAACGCCAGCATATTCATAATTCGGTCCAGAACGGGGACCCTGCGAAGATCTGGAAATTTCTTAAAACAATAGGGGTTGGAAAGCCAAAACAACAAGACCTTCCAAAAGTACTTGATATTAATTCATTAAATCAGCATTTCTGTTCGGCTTCATATTATGATCCATCTAATAAAGCAAGTACTTTACAGTATCTTTCATCGCTTCCAACTCCTGCCTTTCCACAGTTTCTTTTTGAACAATTATCTGCTTGTGATGTTAAGAGGTGCATAATATCGCTTAGTTCCAACGCAGTGGGTACAGACTGCATAAGTCGTAACATGATCTTGCCTATTCTGGATGAAATTCTTCCCATTTTGTGTCATCTTTTCAATCACTCCTTAACCTACAGTGTATTTCCGACAACGTGGAAAGAGGCACAAATTGTCCCCATTCCCAAAAAACCTAACCCTACATCCTTTGCCGAGTATCGTCCCATTTTCATTTTACCTTTCCTTTCAAAAGTCTTAGAACGGCTTGTTCATATCCAACTAAATGCATTCCTTAACAGAAACCTTCTCCTTAACCCTTACCAATCGGGATTTCGTCCGGGATATAGCACGACTAGTGCGTTGGTCAGTATCACTGACGATATTAGGCTGGGCATGGAGAACGGAAATCTTACGGTTATATCCTTACTTGATTTTAGCAACGCTTTTAATACAGTGAATTTCCATATCCTGCTCGGTATACTGCGCTCGATTAACATATCTCCAACAGTTATTGATTGGTTTCGCAGTTACCTGTTCGGGCGGCGGCAGCGTGTACGCATTGAGGAATCTTTTTCTTCTTGGTGCGACACGTTTGCGGGAGTACCACAGGGTGGCGTTCTATCTCCTTTATTATTCTCCATTTTTATAAATTCCATCTCTACATCTTTACTATCATCCTACCACCTTTACGCAGATGATCTTCAGATCTATATGCAAGCTCCAGTCGATGAAATTACTGAAGCTATATCCATTATTTAACATTATTTGAAGCGCTCGTGGCCCCGCGGACTCAGTGTTCTGTAAACGATCACTGCAGTAAGCAACTTTCACTATGGCCGGTCCATGGATGGGTGACCATCCATGTGATCACTTTGTGACATTCATTTGAGCGTTTCCGTGCTTCGGAAGGCACGTTAAGCCGTTGGTCAAGGTTGCCAGTAAAATGGCAGTCGTTAAGCTAAGTTGAAGGCTTTATTTCAACAGCAGGCAGTCACAACCTGCGCCTGTCCATTTAAACACGGCAATACGGCTCACCACCTATTACGTGGGACAAATAATACAAAGGTGAAATGTGGGCATACAATATGCCTCTGCCTACCCCTTTGGGGATAAAGGCGTGACCATATGTATGTATGTATGTATATCCATTATTAAGGCCGCGTGGGTCAGATTTTGAGTTTTTTGAAACAATCCTAGTCAAAAAGTAAAGGGTTTATAATTCTGATAAATATATATATAATAGTTAAGGATATAAGCTAAACATATTCCGAGCCCGTTACACGATCCAATAAATTTCACTAGATAGAAAAAAATCCCAAAGTTGACTCTCTCAGAAAAGTTTTTTCAATACTGTGGCTAAACTATTAACATTTTATATATTTTTTTTGCACTCAATTAAAGCTATTGAGTTTTTATACATATTTTCCGAACGTTTTTTTATACACAAGTATTTACATAGTTATCATGTACGAATATCTACCAAACGCAATAGAATTGCGCCGCTGACGGCCGATCAGTCTCACGCTAGCGCTTGTGGAGGCAGGACCTGTGTCAGTTTTTTTCGCAACTATTTTCAAAACTATGCCAAATTACGTTGAAATCGCGCCACAGTATAAAAATATCAGTAATGGGCAAAATGTATTTAGATTAACCGTTACAAATTACAATACTTTGTTATGCTTAATTCAATTACTCTGTAACAGATTACTTGAGTAATTAATTACAATGAGTACTAGCAGTAACTAATAACTGAGTAATGGAATTACACGTTAATCTAATTACATTGTAACTAGTTACTCATTAATTCAATTAACCTACTCTCATAATTAACAACTCTGTCCTGTGAATTCGTCACGGCCCAAGGGGTGGATCGATTTTGATGCGGTTTTTTGATCGTAAGTCGAAGATGGTACTTAGCTATACATTTTGAAGACCATCAGCTTAATTCCTGAGTGATGAAGGGATTACACTAAAATTCCCATACTCATGGTAAATGTGGTGATCTTTTACTTTTTAAGTGTTTACACGACATGGTAACCATCTACCTAATGCATTAAAATGTCTACGGATTACATGATAATTTTGCAATCCAACATGGCGGCCACGCCGTAATCACAAAATTTCATGATGGGTATCGTTAAAGGGGTTTTTTGGTATGCTGAGTACGAATCACGTGATAATTTTGCAATCCAATATGGCCGCCGCACCGTAATCACAAAATTTCATGATGGGTATCGTTTAAGGGGTTTTTTGCTATGCTGAGTACGAATCACGTGATCATTTTGCAATTCAAAATGGCCGCCACGCCGTAATCACAAAATTTAATGATGGGTATCGTTTAAGGGGTTTTTTCGTATGCTGAGTACGAATCACGTGATAATTTTACAATCCAATATGGCCGCCGTGCCGTAATCAAAAAATTTCATGATGGGTATCGTTTAAGGGGTTTTTTGGTATGCTTAGTACGAATCTCGTACTAATTTTGCAATACAAGATGGCCGCCGCTCCGTAATCACAAAATTTCATGATAGGTATAGTTTAAGGGGTTTTTTGGTATGCCGAGTACGAATTACATGATAATTCTGCAATCCAATATGGCCGCCGCGCCGTAATCACAAAATTTCATGATGGGTATCGTTTAAGGGGTTTTTTGCTATGCTAAGTACGAATCACGTACTAATTTTGCAATACAAGATGGCCGCCGCTCCGTAATCACAAAATTTCATGATGGGTGTAGTTTGAGGGGTTTTTTGGTATGCTGAGTACGAATTACGTGATAATTCTGCAATCCAATATGGCCGCTGCGCCGTAATCACAAAATTTCATGATGGGTATCGTTTAAGGGGTTTTTTGCTATGCTGAGTACGAATCACGTGATAATTTTGCAATTCAAAATGGCCGCCACGCCGTTATCACAAAATTTCATGATGGGTATCGTTTAAGGGGTTTTTTAGTATTCTGAGTACGAACCACGTGATAATTTTGCAATCCAATATGGCCGCTGCGCCATAATCACAAAATTTCAAAGGTTTTTTGGTATGCTGAGTACGAATCACGTACTAATTTTGCAATCCAATATGGCCGCCGTGCCGTAATCACAAAATTCTATGATGGATATCGTTTAAGGGGTTTTTTGGAATGCTGAGTACGAATCACGTGATAATTTTGCAATCCAATATGGCCGCCGCGCCGTAATCACAAAATTTCATGATGGGTATCGATTAAGGGATTCTTTCGTATGCTAGGTACCAATTTAATGTAATTGGCCTTAATTTTACAATTAAAACCTTTTGTCATACTATTTTCGCATTGCTAGGCCTAAACTTAATAAGCAAATCTTTTTAGTTTACTACTGTTAATAGCTTAGGCGGCCAAATTGAATTCCAAATTATCATGTTATTCGTACTCAGCATTCGAAAAAAACCCATTAAACGATATCCATCACGAAATTATGTGATTACGGCGCGGTGGCCATTTTGGATTGCAAAATTATCATGTGATTCGTACTCAGCATACCAAAAACCCCTTAAACGATAACCATCATGGCTTTTTGCGATTAAGGTGCGGTGGCCATATTAAATTGCAAAATTAGTACGTGATTCGTACTCAGCATACCAATAAACCCCTTAAACGATACCCATCATGAAATTTTGTGATAACGGCGCGGCGCCCATATTGGATTGCAAAATTTTCACGTGATTCGTACTCAGCATACCAAGAAACCCCTTAAACGATACCCATCATGAAATTTTGTGATTACGGCGCGGCACCCATATTGGATTGCAAAATTAGTACGTGATTCGTACTCAGCATACCAAAAAACCCTTTAAATGATACCCATCATGAAATTTTGTGATTACACCGCGGCGGCCATTTTGGATTGCAAAATGATCACGAGATTCATACTTAGCATACCAACTTTAGAAATTTTTATAACCAGTTATAATGTAATTTACATTTTTTACGCAACTGTAACCATCTAGCAAACTTACGCAACGGAAACTCTCAAAAGAAATGAAATATCCTAGTTTTCGAAAAATGTTTCGTTGCTGCTCAGCTCTTATTCGCCTCAGCGTGATGTTATATATTTTGGTATTTTAAAAAAATGGAGATTCTGTTAAGGAACTTTTGAAATTCAACTAGCAGTCTCTTAGACTCTAGAGTTCAAACAACTAAACAAACAAACAAACTCTTGTCAAGTCTTGACAAGATGTCCGTGAATATCATTTATTTAGGAAACTCGAATAAATCACTACACTCAATTAAGTTAGATGCATTTACTACGTCAAACAAAGTTAGCATGCTGTTTCTTTCTACTCTACTGTATACTGTGGCATGAGAGTTCACTGCCGCTGCCGGCGCGCGGTGTGTCTTGCGCCCGGGGCGAGGGGAGCGCCAAATGCCTACTTGTGCGCAATAACCGCCCCTTAACTCGGATTTACGGCGAATATGTAAGTGTAGCAAGGAATACGGACTTAGTGTGAATCCCTCCAAAACCCAAGTGGCCGTGATCGGCAGTCCTATCATGGTGTCACGATTAGACGGGGCTCAGCTACCTGACATCGTATTTAACGGTGTTGCAATACCCATAAGCGCAACTGTTAAAAATCTCGGAATTTTGGTTGATGCCACGCTATCCTGGCGATCCCAACTTCAAGAAGTCAGCCGGAAACTGTTCGCATCTGCAGGGTCTTTGCGTCGACTACGCAATTTTCTACCAATGACCACTAAAATTGCGCTTGCTCAATCTCTCCTTCTTCCTATTCTAGATTATGCCGATGTCATTTATCTCGATATCACAGAGGAGCAACTTGATAAACTTGAGCGCCTCCAAAACTTCTGCATAAGATTTATATTTGGATTACGCAAATATGATCATATATCCGAATACCGTAAACAGCTCGAGTGGCTTCCAATTCGCTTTCGTCGGAATGCTCATATCCTCTCTATGCTTTACAGTATACTATTCAATCCACGATTCCCAACTTATCTCAAAGAACGATTTATGTTCCTTAATGACACACATACAAGATCCTTGAGGTCATCGGAATCTTTGGTATTGGCAATGCCAACTCACTCTACTGGGTTTTATGATAAATCTTTCACCATACAGGCTGTGCGATTGTGGAATGCGCTGGAAGGGCTCCGTCTTTGGTTGTCTTTAAGCGTTTGGTGAGACAACATTATTTAACCCGGTAGTATGTTCCTTAGCTTGATATTTTATTATTTTTTTCTTTCCACATTGAAATGTATGTTTTTAAGTATGTTTATTGGTATGTACGTATATTTATATGTATGTGTAGTTATATGTTTATCTATTTATATGTATGTGTATTTTGTATGTAGGTATATTTGTATGTGTATTTAGTTCTTTGTTTATTTATATACCTTCTGGTATGTGTGTATTGTTTTGTATAATTTTATTTCTACACCTAAACTACCCATTTGTCTTATAATCTATATCTTTTTCTGTCCATCCCAAGGTTGCCTGGCAGAAATTGCTTTTTAGCGATAAGGCCGCCCTTTGTACAATATCTGCAATTATTTATTTATGTAAAATTTAACATGGTGTGCAAATAAAGTTTTATTCTATTCTATTCTATTCTAAGAGAGTTGCTTCTTCCTCTCATTAAGTCGAAAACGTAGTCCTATTTGTTTTAGATGTTGTTGCATGTTGTTTTCTCGGCTGCTGGGCAGAAGCTTCTGGCGATAAGAGTGAGGAGCCTCTTTTTCTGGTTTCTTTTTCAGGTTTTCCCTCTTTAACTATCAGCTTGTCATATTTTATGACGGCGTAATTGCCCTTTTTTCTTTCCTCGATAAGTTTTACTTGAAGCTCCTTCCTTTTCTCAATTCTTCTTCTCTTTCTTGTAACGTAATACCAATGTAAATTTCATTAGCTGAGCGTTCATGTTCATTGTAATGGCTCTTTTCAGTCCTCACAAATGTAGTCTACGTAGAGGCCATTCCCGTATTTTACAAATACTTAGCGAGTCTGTTTCTTGACAGAATGCAGTCAGCACTATATGTAGAATGATTTTCATGCCTTCCATGACCAGTCGCTTAGGGCTGCTGACAATCTTTGTCGTAAGGATTGAGCGTAGATGGTAACATGCGGTATTATTTTATTGACCAGTAGATAATACCTGAAGCGTGGTCTTTCATTTTTTCTGGCTAGCCAACCTAAAATTTTCTTCTTCTTTTCACAAATGTATTTTTGTCACACAAAATTTGAATCAATTAGCAATAATACTTCCGTAAAGCATATTTGTTTAATATTATACCAAAATAGCGCCTTTTATTTCACTTTATGGCTATGTAGTAAAATCATCTGATTGAAGTTTGAAATAAAACATAAATGACGTCAATTGTATTGAACTTTCACAAATTATGTGTCAAAATAAAAAGTAATTTAAGTAAAAAATAAGAGTATTTAAGGAGTATTGATATCAACTCCGGAGAAAATCAGCCCCAAAATAATTTACATTCCCTTTTTAGCTCGATATAGTATTAATTTCAATAAAATACGAATCACGTCTTCCATCAATTATGTTATAATGCTATATCCCAAATTTTAAGTAGATCGGACCAAGGAATCACGTTGTCCCATACAAACTTTACCCTCCTTTTTTTTACCTTTGGAGGTGGAATTAGCAAAAATGTTAAAATTACTTTTTTCAAATTTTAACAAATAACTCTCATGCTCAGTTTCATCATCGTACCATTAACCGTTTAAGCAATAATTGATAATAACTTTGGATCTAGGGATCGAACCGCAAAATTATGTTTGGTTTGAATTCTATATACTTTTCCGGGTTAAAAAGTACCCAGGCTATTTAAGAATAATTATACCAAGCTTAATCGTAATCGAACCGGTAGTTTTTGCGTGATGCCTGAACAAACAGACAGACAGACAAAAATTTTTTTTTCACATTTTTGGGTTCGGTGTCGGTCTAGTAACACCCCCTGCTATTTATTTTTTTGATAATTTTAATGTACAGAATTTTCACTTCTACAGTTTTATTATAAGTATAGATGTATAGATAGATAAGATAAAGGGTAGGTAAAGTCCTCAAGTTGGCGGCCCTTTCACACAATTCATATATTTGTGTTCTAGATGACAGAAGAAGAAGGCATAAAAAGAGAAGACAACCCGATGACTACTCATTGTACCAAGGTATGTGATTCGCAGACACTTCGTACTTCTTACAGTATTTAAGTAAAGCAAGAGTCGGTCCTTAGACATTTGAGTCTCAGGCCTCAGACTGCATGACAGAGACGAGCGGGGTGACGGCGAATGCGGCGAGAGCGCGATGCCAGTGTATAAGGGAAAAGTAACTTAGTACTAACGAACAAACGATACCAAGCGCTGTAAGCTAGTGAGCGAGCGCCGCAGTGTCACCGCTATCGCCGTCACCCTCTTGCCACTGACATTTCGTTTGAGGCCTCAGCCTTAGGATGTCCTCGTGAGAAAAAGCCCACAAAACAAAAACTTAGTTGAAAATCATTGTCTTCAGAAGAGGGAGGCTATATGTAAGGTACGGGGAGATGGCATACGACAATAGCATGCTAAGGGCACTGAAGGGGAACCCAGGACGTAAGTCAACGGAGTATCTATCTATAACTGTTTTCACAATATATATTTCAGGCCCCTGCCTAAAGAAATGACGATAAAAAGGTGCATAATAAAAATCATCTTTTGCCGTCATAAGTAGGTATATAATAAGCAAAATGATAGCCAAAAATAGATTATTAATCTTATTTATAAACTATCGCGGCTTCTTACACTTATACTTATAGAACTCGGGACTTCACGCGAAATACATTAACGTACATTTCATTCACCGACGTTGTGGGCACGTTGCAGCGCCCGTGGTCGCGGTTGGACTGAGGCGAGGATCGACAAAAACCATGAAGTAGCTTTTTGTCGAACTACCCTCCGTTATTATTACAACGAAGGATAAGGCCGGTGACACACCACACGTCACTCACTACGTCAGTTTTAATTGGCATAGTTCTACGTTCAAGTTTATTCACTGAATTCCACATCCCGGAGAGCTTATAATCCATAATCCCTATTGAAATTTTTGTGCTTTTTTATTTCAATGGTTTCACGCACCATACGTGGATAATAATGGCGGTCAGTGGACAGGACTTTCGGTTGGTGAAGTACGATCCAGTGATTACTACCCGTATCGAGGTGCTTTGCTATTGCCGATTTGTTAAACTGACGGTTTTTCACAGCTGCAATGTGTTCTTTGACCCTTTCCGCGATGGTCCGCTTAGTTTGGCCTATGTAGGAACTACCGCAGCTGTAATCCACTTTGTAGACACCTGGTGTTTGCAGAGAAATGACGTCCTTTGCTGTTCGTATGTACCTAGCTACCTTGGTTAACGGTTTAAAGATCGTACAAATTGAACCTGATCTGAACTTGGACATTCTGGAATACCATTTCTTATAGTGTATGGAAGCATATAGAAGAAATGGTATTCCAGAATGTCCAAGTTTAGATCAGGTTGTGGAAAAGGTATGTAGATGATATATTCTGCATATTTAAAGGCAGCAGGGAACAGGTGATTTGTTTTACTGAGTATCTCAACTCATTACGTGTGAAAACAAAATTTACGTATGAGATTGAGAACAACAGGTCATTGTCTTTCCTTGACGTCAAATTGATGGTGAGAGCAGACGGTTCCTTGTCCCAAACTGTGTATCGGAAACTCACTCACACAAACAGATACCTGCATGCCTCCTCGCATCATCACCCACTTCATCTCAAATCAGTCAGCGCGACGCTCGTCAAGCAAGCTAATGACCTCTGCGACACTGAGCATTTTCAGCAGGAGTTGGACTATGTTAAGGAAATACTCAAGATGAATGGGTATGCAGCGAGTAGTAGAAAGACACGACGACGTGCACCGAGGAGGAAAGTGAAACCGGGGGTGGAACGTCAACCAGCTTATATGCCGTATATAAAGAGAATAACGGACAAGATCGGATCGTGTTTACGGCGGATCTCAATTCGTTCGATCTTTAAACTGTTAACCAAGGTAGCTAGGTACATACGAACACTAAAGGACGTCATTTCTCTGCAAACACCAGGTATCTACAAGTGGATGGCAGCTCCGGTAGCTCCTACATAGGCCAAACTAAGTGGACCATCGCGGAAAGGGTCAAAGAATACATTGCAGCTGTGAAAAACCGTCAGTTTAACAAATCGGCAATAGCAGAACAACTCGATACCGGTAGTAATCACTGGATCGAACTTCATTAACCGAAAGTCCTGTCCACTGACCGCCATTATTATCTACGTATGGTGCGTGAAGCCATTGAAATAATAAAGGACAAAAATTTCAATAGGGATGATGGATATAAGCATTCCGGGATGTGGAATTCAGTGATTAATAAACTTGAACGTAACACAGTGCCAATTAAAACGGTCTTCTCTCGTTTTCCATAAATTCATTTGCACTATTATTGTTTGCCATAATCATCCCCGATCATAATATTTACTTGCACTATTATCATTTATACTAATAATGTTTGCCTTAACAACTCAACAGTCATAACTTTTATTTGCCATAAAATGACTTTCTATAACAACATTTCTCATAATAATTAGTTTCCGTAACACATCTCATAATCGACTCTTGACATAATCAAAATTTGATATAATTATGAAAATAATGCATAATATTGTAAGGTCGAAATTAATTATCGTTAACACCCCGACTCAGTGCAATCCGACTCGGATAGGTTAGGTTAGACGGTGGCTTCGTGGTTTTCTTTAAACCACCCAGAAGTAGCAGCCCCGCCAAGCGGGGCTCCGTCAAGCTTAGTTAGCTAGAGACGCCATATGAGGTTTAGTTTTAGGTTTAATTGTTAATAAAAAATCTGTGTCGTATAATCATCTTTATTTATATTACTAGCTGTTACCCGCGACTTCGTCCGCGTGGAAATTATGTTATAAGCAAAGTTTGAACCGTATTCTATTTGAGCCTCTAGGATAAGTCGTAACCAAAATGTGGGAACAAATTTAGGACATCCTCCAACTTACCCGGGGAGTTATGCGCTAGATGGATTTTTTTAACGTGAGGAAAAT
This sequence comes from Miltochrista miniata, assembly GCA_933228765.1. Classification (NCBI taxonomy): domain Eukaryota; kingdom Metazoa; phylum Arthropoda; class Insecta; order Lepidoptera; family Erebidae; genus Miltochrista; species Miltochrista miniata. Next base: position 11,234,333 of record OW121772.1, read on the forward strand.
CCAACATTAATGTACTATGACTTTCACTGACTAAAAACCACACGTATCCTACCTAACAGCCTACGATTGGGAGCCCCGGGTAAGCCCTCTAAAGGATACCCTAGGACTGCGCTAGATGGATAGGAAGAGACCTCATGGTTTTAGTGGGTCAAAGGCCGTTATGACGTACGTGTTTATTAATTAGCCCCTGTAATAATTATAAGAGTAAGTAGTATGGTGAAGCGCGAATACGAAACGTTTGTTAGATTAGGGCCACAGACTGAAAACTTTACGCATAATCGGAAGAGTTGAGACGATAACACTAACGCTAACGGTAGCCAGTAAATGGCAGTCGTTAAACCAAGTTGAAGACCTTATAGATTTAATAATTTTCAAAAGTAGGCAGTACTAACGCCTGTCCATTTCAACACGGCAATGCGGCTCACCACCTATTACGTTACGTGGGACAAATTAAAAAAAGGTAAACATATAATATGCCTCGATACCCCTTTGGGGATAAAGGCGTGACCGTATGCATGTACCTATTATGTTTAAGGTGATTTAATTTATGTACCCATGTCACTGTAGCCAAAGCTCAACATTTTTCAGTAAAGTTGTTTTAAGAATGTTCATTATAAACAACGTTTGTGTGGCGTATTGGCTTAATCATAAAAGAGCTGCTTAATGGTTAAGGCTATTGTAAAATAATTTAGTCCGCGCCGAAGGCGTGGACTGAATTGCTTTAGAATAGACTTAATCTTTAAGCTCTTTTTTGATTAAGCAAACAGGGCTGTTTCACACGCTGCTTGATGAGTCTGATGAAGAAATACCTCTCCTTTCATAGATCTTATGTGACGTAAACGAAGTTGCGAGGGTCAGCTAGTCTATACTAATAATATTATAAAGAGGAAAGATTAGTTTTTTTGTTTGTTCGTAACAAATAGGCTCCGGAACTACTGGACCGATTTGAAAAATTATTTCACTGTTGGGAAGCTACACTCTTTGCGGTGCACATAGGCTATATTTCAATTCCGTATTCCCACGGGAACGGGAACTACGCGGGTGAAACCGCGTGACGTCCGCTAGTCATGAAAGATATTTTAAAAATTTTAGTTGTAAGGCGTTCTCTAATCGATACTGAAGCCGATAACGTAATTTAAACTTTTCATGTCTGTCTGTCTGTCTGTCTGTCTGTATCCCGAATAAGTAACACGCCGAAACTACTGAACCGATTTGAATGATACTTGGTACATTCTGAGCTTATAGTCTGAGCAAGGCTTTTGAATTCCTGCGGGAGAGGGGATGAAAGACAAAATAGTTTTTCAGTTGTAATTTCTCAACGCGTGGTCCTATTTCAAATATTTTTTTGGGTCGGAAAGGAAATACGGTAAGGATCATAGACCTAATGTTACGTAAACGAAGTTGCGAGGGTCAGCTAGTATCCTACTTATCCTACTAATATTAAAAATCTGAAAGTTTGTGAAGATGTTTGGATGTTTGTTACTTAATCACGCTCTAACAGCTGAATGGATCTGGGTGAAATTTGGTACAGGGATAGAGTATAGTCTGGAATAACACGTAGGCTAATTTTTTATCGGGCTACTGTTCCCACGGGAAGCGGGAACGGGAACCAAAATTTACGCGGGCAAAGCCGCGCGCATCAGCTAGTAATATAATAAATGTAAAAGTTTGTGAAGATGTTTGGATGTTTGTTACTCAATTACGTTCTAACGGCTAAACGGATTGAGCTGAAATTTGGTACAGAGATAACTTATTGTCCGGAATAACACATAGGCTACTTTTTATCCCGGGAAAATGTTCCCACGGAACGCGGGGACTGGAACCAAATTTCACGCGGGCTAAGCCGCCCGCATCAGCTAGAATAATATTATAAACGCGAAAGTCTATAAGTAGGTAATTGAATGTTTGATATAATCCACGCGTGGCGATTAGAATCCGGAACCTTGTCAAAGAATATGACAAATTTCAAGTATAAAATGACAAAACCAATGAAACCAAGTCTATGGTTTCAATGGTTTTGACATTTTGAGGAACCGCAAATGCGGCAGGCCTCAACCTTAGTAAACAGGTCCGAAAATCTGTCATCTTCGATTTTCTTAGAAAAGGTTCGCGATTCTACTGGTTGCACGCGAATCCTGGGGAAAAGACATCTCTACACATCAACACTCACAAACTTTCGTACTTACCTACTCGTATTCATATTATCCTTTCCTGTGTTGAATTCAAAATAAGAGACATTTTCCAAATGTCCGCATCTGTTGAATTCAATATTTGAACACTTTCGGCGCCAAACAGTTCGCGCGCACTGTACCACTTGTAGCATGCACTGTAATAGCTCTATCCTGCTCAAACTTTTATGGAGCGTTCCTAGAAAGAAACGGGATAGATATATAGAACATGTTATGTCTCTAAATCATAACTGCACGTCATGATTCTCGTTTGAAAAGTTCCCTTCATCGCTCGCCATTCTGCGCGCCGAAGTCACCACGGACGGTTGAATATTAGTGTAGGCTTAGAATATACACTCTCTAAATAATCTAAGAGTGTAGGTAAGAAAGAACTTCGCCACTGTTTTGTGGAATAAAACAAAACAGTTTGGTCTGGTTAACATAATTACATAATTTGTTCTAGAAACCATTTTACGTGAAGACAAGGGAGCTGTCCTTGAAGAAAGCTATTACGACTTTAAGGGTAAGTTTTTAGAAAATGTAATTTTCCATGACAACGCAACGTAGGCAAATTAAAATGATGAATAGTGACAAATAGGGATGTACACAAAGAACACTAGTTAAGTAACCCGGGTAAAAGAAACGCACACCGAGACGCCTGCGTACACCAACGTATAAGGCCGCGTGGGTCAGATTTTGAGTTTTTTGAAACAATCCTAGTCAAAAAGTAAAGGGTTTATAATTCTGATAAATATATATATAATAGTTAAGGATATAAGCTTAACATATTCCGAGCCCGTAACACGATCCAATAAATTTCACTAGATAGAAAAAAATCCCAAAGTTGACTCTCTCAGAAAAGTTTTTTCAATACTGTGGCTAAACTATTAACATTTTATATATTTTTTTTGCACTCAATTAAAGCTATTAAGTTTTTGTACACATTTTCCGAATGTTTTTTTATACACAAGTATTTACATAGTTATCATGTACGAATATCTACCAAACGCAATAGAACTGCGCCGCTGACGGCCGATCAGTCTCGCGCTAGCGCTTGTGGCGGCAGGACCTGTGTCAGTTTTTTTCGCAACTATTTCGTAATTATTATGCCAAATTACGTTGAAATCGCACCACAGTATAAAAATATCAGTAATGGGCAAAATGTATTTAGATTAACCGTTACAAATTACAATACTTTGTTATGCTTAATTCAATTACTCTGTAACAGATTACTTGAGTAATTAATTATAATGAGTACTAGCAGTAACTAATTACTGAGTAATGGAATTACACGTTAATCTAATTACATTGTAACTAGTTACTCATTAATTCAATTAACGAACTCTCATAATTAACAACTCTGTCCTGTGAATTCGTCACGGCCCAAGGGGTGGATCGATTTTGATGCTGTTTTTTGATCGTAAGTCAATGTATCCATGATGGTACTTAGCTATACATTTTGAAGACCATCAGCTTAATTTCTGAGTGATGAAGGGATTTCACTAAAATTTCCATACGCGACTCATAGTAAATGTGGTGATCTTTTACTTTTTAAGTGTTTTCACGACATGGTAACCATCTACCTAATGCATTAAAATGTCTACGAATTACATGATAATTTTGCAATCCAACATGGCGGCCACGCCGTAATCACAAAATTTCATGATGGGTATCGTTTAAGGGGTTTTTTGGTATGCTGAGTACGAATCACGTGATAATTTTGCAATCCAATATGGCAACCGCGCCGTAATCACAAAATTTCATGATGGGTATAGTTTAAGGGGTTGTTTGGTATGCTGAGCACGAATTACGTGACAATTCTGCAATCCAGTATGGCCGCCGCACCGTAATCACAAAATTTCATGATGGGTATTGTTTAAGGGGTTTTTTGCTATGCTGAGTACAAATCACGTGATAATTTTGCAATTCAAAATGGCTGCCACGCCGTAATCACAAAATTTCATGATGGGTATCGTTTAAGGGGTTTTTTCAAATGCTGAGTACGAATCACGTGATAATTTTGCAATCCAATATGGCCGCCGCGCCGTAATCACAAAATTTCATGATGGGTATAGTTTAAGGGTTTTTTTTGGTATGCTGAGTACGAATTACGTGACAATTCTGCAATCCAATATGGCCGCCGCACCGTAATCACAAAATTTCATGATGGATTACAAGTTCCTTGGTTCCACGTTCCATGGTTTTTTTTTTTTCTATAACGCCTAGAATAAACTTTGACCGCTGCCTGAGCAGATCACACTACGTGGCAGATAATATTAATTAATGTTAAGTACTTTATACCTATAATGTCGTAATATGTATGTGCGTTGTGGTTCACAATAAATATTTTTTCTTTCTTCTTTCTTCTTTCATGGGTATTGTTTAAGGGGTTTTTTGCTATGCTGAGTACGAATCACGTGATAATTTTGCAATCCAATATGGTCGCCGCGCCGTAATCACAAAATTTCATGATGGGTATCGTTTAAGGGAATTTTTCGAATGCTGAGTACGAATCACGTGATAATTTTACAATCCAATATGGCCGCCGCGCCGTAATCAAAAAAATTCATGATGGGTATCGTTTAAGGGGTTTTGTGGTATGCTGAGTACGAATCACGTACTAATTTTGCAATACAAGATGGCCGCCGCTCCGTAATCACAAAATTTTATGATGGGTATCGTTTAAGGGGTTTTTTGCTATGCTGAGTACGAATCACGTGATAATTTTGCAATTCAAAATGGCCGCCACGCCGTTATCACAAAATTTCATAATGGGTATCGTTTATGGGGTTTTTTAGTATGCTGAGTACGAATCACGTGATAATTTTGCAATCCAATATGGCCGCCGCGCCGTTATCACAAAATTCTATGATGGATATCGTTTAAGGGGTTTTTTGGAATGCTGAGTACGAATCACGTGATAATTTTGCAATCCAATATGGCCGCCGCGCCGTAATCACAAAATTTCATGATGAGTATCGATTAAGGGATTCTTTCGTATGCTAGGTACCAATTTAATGTAATTGGCCTTAATTTTACAATAAAAACCTTTTGTCATAGTATTTTCGCATTGCTAGGCCTAAACTTATTAAGCAAATCTTTTTAGTTTACTACTGTTAATAGCTTAGGCGGCCAAATTTAATTCCAAAATTATCATGTTATTCGTACTCAGCATTCGAAAAAACCCATTAAACGATATCCATCACGAAATTATGTGATTACGGCGCGGTGGCCATTTTGGATTGCATAATTATCATGTGATTCGTACTCAGTATACCAAAAAACTCCTTAAACGATAACCATCATGGATTTTTGCGATTAAGGGGCGGTGGCCATATTGTATTGCAAAATTAGTACGTGATTCGTACTCAGCATACCAAAAAACCCTATAAACGATACCCATCATAAAATTTTATGATTACACCGTGACGGCCATTTTGGATTGCAAAATTATCATGTGATTCGTACTCAGCATACCAAGAAACCCCTTAAACGATACCCATCATGAAATTTTGTGATTACGGCGCGGCGCCCATATTGGATTGCAAAATTATCACGTGATTCGTACTCAGCATACCAAGAAACCCCCTAAACGATACCCATCATGAAATTTTGTGATTACAGCGCGGCGGCTATTTTGGATTGCAAAATAATCACGTGATTCGTACTCAGCATACCAAGGAACCCTTTAAACGATACCCATCATGAAATTTTGTGATTACACCGCGGCGGCCATTTTGGATTGCAAAATGATCACGTGATTCATACTTAGCATACCAACTTTAGAAAACTTTAGAAATTGTTATGACCAGTTATAATGTAATTTACATTTTTTACGCAACTGTAACCATCTAGCAAACTTACGCAACGGAAACTCTCAAAAGAAATGAAATATCCTAGTTTTCGAAAAATGTTTCGTTGCTGCTCAGCTCTTATTCGCCTTAGCGTGATGTTATATATTTTGGTATTTTTCAAAAATGGACATTCTGTTAAGGAACTTTTGAAATTCAACTAGCAGTCTCTTAGACTCTAGAGTTCAAACAACTAAACAAACAAACAAACTCTTTAGCTTAAAAATAATAGTATAATATATATAATTAACTCATTTATTTAGGAAACTCGAATAAATCACTACACTCAATTAAGTTAGATGCATTTACTACGTCAAACAAAGTTAGCATGCTGTTTCTTTCTACTCTACTGTATACTGTGGCATGAGAGTTCACTGCCGCTGCCGGCGCGCGGTGTGTCTTGCGCCCGGGGCGAAGGGAGCGCCAAATGCCTACTTGTGCGCTATAACCGCCCCTTAACATTACACACACACACAAACTTAAAATAATTATGTTTAAAATTTTGTGGCCGAAATCACAAAATTTCATGATGGGTATCGTCTAAGGGTTTTTTTTGTATGCTGAGTACGAATCACATGATAGTTTTGAAATCCAATATGGCCGCCACGCCGAAATCACAAAATTTCATGATGGATATCGTATAAGGGGTTTTTTGGTATGCCTAGTAAGAACTTTGGGTTAATTTAGCAATCCAAGATGGCTGTCGCGCCAGCGTTGCAAAATTTCATGTTGCATATCGTAGAAGGAGTTTTTTGGTATGCTTAATACGAATTTTAGGTCAATTTTGCAATCCAAGATGGCCACCGAACCACCGTTGTAAAATTTCATTTTGGATATCGTGAAAGGGGTTTTTTGGTAGATACCAAACTGTTGCGAGATTTCTGTCAGTATGCTGAGATTCAGCATACTGACAGAAATCTCGCAACAGTGGCGCGGTGGCCATATTGGATTGCAAAATTAACCTGAAATTCTAACTCAGCATACCGAAAAACCCCATAAACAATATCCAACATGAAATTTAACAATGGTGGCGCGGCGGCCATATTGCATTGCAAAATTATCATGAGATTCGTACTCAGCGTACCAAAATCCCCCTTAAACGATACCCATCGTGATATTTTGTGATTACGGCGCAGCGGCCATATTGGATTGCAGAATTATCATGTGATTCGTACTCAGCATACCAAAAAACCCCTTAAACGATACCCATCATGAAATTTTGTGATTTCGGCGCGGCGGCCATATTGGATTACAAAATTATCATGTGATTCGTACTCAGCATACCAAAAAACCCCTTAGACGATACCCATCATGAAATTTTGTGATTTCGGCGCGGCGGCCATATTGGATTGCAAAATTATCATGTGATTCGTACTCAGCATACCAAAAAAACCCTTAAACGATACCCATCATGAAATTTTGTGATTACGGCGCGGTGGCCATATTGGATTGCAAAATTAGCATGAGATTCGTACTCAGCGTACCAAAATCCCCCTTAAACGATACCCATCGTGATATTTTGTGATTACGGCGCAGCGGCCATATTGGATTGCAGAATTATCATGTGATTCGTACTCAGCATACCAAAAAACCCCTTAAACGATACCCATCATGAAATTTTGTGATTTCGGCGCGGCGGCCATATTGGATTACAAAATTATCATGTGATTCGTACTCAGCATACCAAAAAACCCCTTAGACGATACCCATCATGAAATTTTGTGATTTCGGCGCGGCGGCCATATTGGATTGCAAAATTATCATGTGATTCGTACTCAGCATACCAAAAAAACCCTTAAACGATACCCATCATGAAATTTTGTGATTACGGCGCGGTGGCCATATTGGATTGCAAAATTATTATGTGATTCGTACTCAGCGTACCAAAATCCCCCTTAAACAATACCCATCATGACATTTTGTGATTTTTGCGCGGCGGCCATATTTGATTGCAAAATTATCATGTGATTCGTACTCAGCATACAAAAAACCCCTTAGACGATACCCATCATGAAATTTTGTGATTTCGGCGCGGCCGCCATATTGGATTGCAAAATTATCAAGTGATTCGTACTCAGCATACCAAAAAACCCCTTAAATGATACCCATCACGAAAATTTTGTGATTTCGGCGCGGCGGCCATATTGGATTGCAAAATTAGCATGAGATTCGTACTCAGCGTACCAAATTTCCACTTAAACGATACCCATCATGAAATTTTGTGATTTCGGCGCGGCGGCCATATTGGATTGCAAAATTATCATGTGATTCGTACTCAGCATACCAAAAAAACCCTTAAACGATACCCATCATGAAATTTTGTGATTACGGCGCAGCGGCCATATTGGATTGCAAAATTATCATGTGATTCGTACTCAGCGTACCAAAATCCCCCTTAAACAATACCCATCATGAAATTTTGTGATTTCGGCGCGGCGGCCATATTTGATTGCAAAATTATCATGTGATTCGTTTTCAGCATACAAAAAAACCCCTTAAACGATACCCATCATGAAATTTTGTGATTTCGGCGCGGCCGCCATATTGGATTGCAAATATATCATGTGATTCGTACTCAGCATACCAAAAAACCCCTTAAATGATACCCATCACGAAAATTTTGTGATTTCGGCGCGGCGGCCATATTGGATTGCAAAATTATCATGAGATTCGTACTCAGCGTACCAAATTTCCCCTTAAACGATACCCATCATGAAATTTTGTGATTTCGGCGCAGCGGCCATATTGGATTGCAAAATTATCATGTGATTCGTACTCAGCATACCAAGAAAACCCTTAAACGATACCCATCATGAAATTTTGTGATTACGGCGCGGCGGCCATATTGGATTGCAAAATTATCATGTGATTCGTACTCAGCGTACCAAAATCCCCCTTAAACAATACCCATCATGAAATTTTGTGATTTCGGCGCGGCGGCCATATTTGATTGCAAAATTATCATGTGATTCGTACTCAGCATACAAAAAAACCCCTTAGACGATACCCATCATGAAATTTTGTGATTTCGGCGCGGCCGCCATATTGGATTGCAAAATTATCATGTTATTCGTACTCAGCATACCAAAAAACCCCTTAAATGATACCCATCACGAAAATTTTGTGATTTCGGCGCGGCGGCCATATTGGATTGCAAAATTATCATGAGATTCGTACTCAGCGTACCAAATTTCCCCTTAAACGATACCCATCATGAAATTTTGTGATTTCGGCGCGGCAGCCATATTGGATTGCAAAATTATCATGAGATTCGTACTCAGCGTACCAAAATCCCCCTTAAACAATACCCGTCATGAAATTTTGTGATTTCGGCGCAGCGGCCATAATTGATTACAAAATTATCATGTGATTCGTACTCAGCATACCAAAAAACCCCTTAGACGATACCCATCATGAAATTTTGTGATTTCGGCGCGGCGGCCAAATTGGATTCCAAAATTATCATGTGTATCGCACTCAGCATACCAAAAAAACCCTTAAACGATACCCATCTTGACATTTTGCGATTTCGGCGTGGCGGCCATATTGGATTGCAAAATTACCATGTGATTCGATCTCAGCATACAAAAAAACCCCTTAGACGATACCCATCATGAAATTTTGTGATTTCGGCGCGGCCGCCATATTGGATTGCAAAATTATCATGTGATTCGTACTCACCATACCAAAAAACCCCTTAAACGATACCCATCACGAAAATTTTGTGATTTCGGCGCGGCGCCCATATTGGATTGCAAAATTATCACGTGATTCGTACTCAGCATACCATGAAACCCCTTAAGCAATACCCATCTTGAAATTTTGTGATTTCGGCGCGGCGGCCATATTGATTGCAAAATTATCATGAAATTCGTACTCAGCGTACCAAAATCCCCCTTAAACAATACCCATCATGAAATTTTGTGATTTCGGCACGGCGGCCATATTTGATTGCAAAATTATCTCTTAGTCTTTCTGATCCCGGTTTCCATTTCGGAGTTTCCAGTTCTATGATCCGATTCAAAATCGCAATAAAAACCATTTCTGCTAATAGTTTTGCACCAATTTTTTTTAAAACCTTTGTGGCGTAAAACATAGATTTGCTATATTAGTTTATTAGGCGCTATTAAGCGTAGGTATATCTGGGTATACTTAGGTCGGTATAATGGGTGTGTCCTTAATAGTGTCAAAGTAGGGGTAGTTGATGGAAGGAGATATGGTGGGATGTAAGCTATTTATAAGCGTGCGCAATAGTAGAAAAAATCAGGAACTAACTAAAGTTAATTTATTTTACTTCATACTGTCGAAGAAATTTTACATCAAAGTAAATTATTCTATAAAATATATTTCACTGAAATACCAGTGAGGGCGTACGTAGCCCAAGTATTTAAATAAAATTATACATTTGAAAACGGAAGCTCTGGTAAGCATCAATTGCGTAAATTTTATTAAGTAAATTAATTGTGGGTAATTTTCATGTAAAAAAAAGTATATTTTAAGTAAATTTATTTTTATCAGGCAGGCGTTTGTGAAATTTAGAAAAGGGGGTAATGTTCTTTTGTATATTAAATGTTTTAAAATGGGGTTAAAAATAATAGTAAGGGAAAATTTAGGGATATCTATGGTTGAAGAGGGTGTATATAAAAAATATTGTTTGTTCTTTTCAGAATGAGCTTCCAAGTTAAGATTTAAAAAAACCCCTGCTTATACCCGTAAGCAATTTTATTAATATATAGGCGTAGAGCCATATTGCTTACATATCCTGGAGGAAGGAAGTCCCATCCCAGAATCCGGATGAGTACCTAGTTATAAGTTAGATATAAGTTTTACTGGTTTAATTGTGTATTATTAATAAAAGTATTAATACTCAGAGTTATTGCATTATTGACTCCAGGACAAATTACCTTACCTAAACTACTGAACCGCCTGGGAACTCCGGGGAACACTCTGACTTCCCAGAAGCGTGTCATGGCGCCCGAACTTAAGTAATTGTCCTGGTAGTTGATAACTTGTATTAATATCTACAGATTTGTTGGGTTTAGTGACCCATAATTAAAATTTACGTTGTAATTTGTTGCCCGCTAGCAGGTAGCCTCCCCCGAAATTAGTGCTACCTCAAGGATTAGACGCTCTTGGCCTATGCTAGTCTGGATGCCCGAATTTTGAACTATTTATTTGCATTTTACATTTTTTGGCTAAACGGGTATTCCGAAATTGAAAAATTTTCTAACACAATTTTGATTAACGTAGCTTGTCCCCAAATTTAATTAGTTTACTTTTTACTTGAAACTGTAATAGTAGAATATCTTTTATTATATAAATGTTGGCTTATAGTCATATTCATATTTTGTATTGTTCATCGTAAAAAAATTCTACCCTCATTGTTTTTGATAATTACTTGTAGTAACTTTAACGCAAAAAATATACCCACATTAGTAAAATTGTTACGAACCTTCTTGTTAGAAATAAAATTTGTTAATGTTTTAAAGATTTATGAATGCAAACCATTCACGGTAGGTTTTGTTTTATATAAATTGGTATTGTTTCAGGAAAATCTGAATGTTATTGTATTTATTTATTATTTTATTTTATTTATTAATTTATGCACACACTAGGAAATTAAAAATAACAATAATAAAAGGAAAAATAGGTACAATGGTAATGCTTATTTCTATAAGAAATATCTACCAGCAGACCGGCGAGAGGAGAACGTGAAGAAAAGGAAAAGATCAAGAAAAAGTGTGTTTACAAAACAGGATAGAACATAACACACACAATAAAAGATAAATATTATTAACTGGATATAATACATATATAAATAAGTAAATATAATAATAAATATTTAAATAAAAATTACATACATTATATAAATAAATAGGATTATACTGTAGAGAAATAGTGTTCACGGACTTTCTTTTTAAAAGTGGTGATAGTTTTACTGTCTCTGATACCAAGTGGAAGTGAGTTCCATAGTCTGACTGCATGCACGGTGAAAGAGTATGAATAAAGAACAGTTTTGTGAGAAGGAAATTTGAGATTTGAACGTAGGTGAGATCTGCAGAGAGCATCAGGGGAACGAACAAAAGAGAACCGTTCCTTTAGATAGGGAGGTGAAGATGGATTATAAAGGATATTGTAAAGGAGGCAGAGGATTCGAGTGTTACGGCGAAGGCGGATTGGGAGCCACTTGAGTTCTTTGCGAAAGTGAGAAACGTGATCGTACTTTCTAAGATTGAATATAAAGCGTATACACAAATTTTGCAACCTCTCAAGTTTATTCAGAAGCTCCTCAGTGGCGTCTAAATAGCAGGCGTCGGCGTAGTCAATAATGGGTTGGATAATAGTTAGAGCAAGACTAATTTTCGTCCTCAAGGGCAAGAGGCTCTGGAGGCACTTCAACGAATGAAAGGAGAAATGCACTTTCTTGCTGACGTCACTGATATGGGCACCCCAGGATAGTGTGGTGTCCATGATCACTCCCAGGTTCTTTACAGTGTCTGCGTAAGGTATCTGAATACCGGCCAAAAGTACTGGATTCAGTTCAGACACCGGCATATTGTCCGTTTGATACTTACTGCCAATGACGATGGCTTGTGATTTCAGAGGGTTGATGCGCAATCCGACCGAATTAGCCCAGTCGCTTAGTCTATCTAAGTCGCGGTTAATGTACGATATGCCAGAGGGGGCGTCAGTAGCCGAAAAGGAACGCCCGCAGATAGCTCGCACCAGTCAGAGTTCGTCTGATCGATACGAACACACTGGGAACGCCCTCGAAGGTATGAGTCAAACCAGAGTATAGCAGGAGGAGAGACGTTTATAGACTTCAATGTACCAAGTAGCACATCGAAGTCAACGGAGTTAAAAGCACTGCTAAAATCAAGCAAGACCAAGAGAGTTAACTCTTTCCGCTCCATAGCCCAGCGGATGTCATCCGTTACTTTAACCAGTGCTGAGACAGTACTATGCCCAGCGCGAAATCCTGACTGGAAAGAGCTTAGGGAGTTAAAAGACGACAAAAAGATGGAGAGCTGGCGATGAACAATATGCTCCAGAACTTTAGAAAGAAAAGGGAGAATAGAGATAGGTCGGTAATCAGTCAGCGAAGAAGGTTTCGTTTTTTTAGGTAACGGTATAACGTAGGCTATCTTCCAAACCGCAGGAAAGGAACCAGAGTATAACGAGAAATTGAAGATATGAGAGATAACAGGAAGTATAACAGGTAGAATGGGAAGGATCATCCTAGAGCAAATGTTATCATAGCCCGAAGCAGATGAAGAAATGGACAATAGAGATCTCTTAACGTCGGCCTCCGAAACCGAGTGAAACTGAAAGGAAGAGGTCTGAGGCACAGGCCCGTCCCCTAATCTAAGTAGTGTGGCACTTCTCACATTTGCATCCAATATGACAGGTGGCTTTGAAAAATGTGTGTTCAACGCATTGACATCGACGTCCTTAGTGTCAGATTTAGGTGATTTGCCTATGCCAACAGACCTAAGAAACCTCCAGGTTTCAGCAGAATTCCGACCATTAAGAGACTCATAGAAGTGGCGTCTCCTTGCATCTCTACACATCCGACTGCAGCGATTCCGCAGGGACTTGAACACTAACAAATTTTGTTCAGATGGACAATTTCTGAATCGCTTTTTAGCTTTGTCTCTGCGTGCCATCATGTTTTTGATAGTAGCATTCAACCAGGGAGCCGGGTAATGTTTAATATGGACTCGTTTGACAGGGGCATGTCGATCGAACAACGCTACAACCGTTGAATTAAAAATATTAACCATGTCATCAACGTTAGTGGAATTGAATACCAGTGACCAGTCAGCAGAGACGGCATCCAATTGTAATGCCTCCAGATCCATACCCTTGAAATTACGAAAAAAACAGATTTGAGGTTTACGTTTAGGAGGACGAAGACGGAGTGAAAGGTAAAGTAAGTCGTGACAGGAGAAAGGAGCGTACAACTGCCCATGACTGCACACGTCATTCGGCGAGGAGACTAAAATAAGGTCAAGTAAGGAATCGTGATTGGGGAGATGGTGAGTTGTAGAAAGAGGCAGAACGTGTAGGTTATAGTCAGATAACAAAGACAACAATTTACGAGAGCGGGAATCGTTTTTTAGCAGACAAGTATTAAAGTCACCCATTATGACTACGTGACTGTAGGATGGAGTGAGTTCATGTAAGAGGTCGTCGAAAGAGTTGAAGTAGTTGATATGTAAGCTGGGGCTATAGTAAACTCCCAGGAGAAATTTAGTGTGAGGTAAAGAAATTTCCAGGAAAAGTTGTTCAGCGGACTCAGTGTAGGCAGAAGGAGAGGCACTAACAATCTTGTAGGGGATGTCTGCCCGCAGATAAATACCCACACCACCACAACGTATGCCAGTTCTGTTGTTACGTATAAGCACATAACCTGGAAGTGAGCATTGTGTAGAAGGTATGGATGGTTTGAGGAATGTTTCAGAAATAAGTATAGCATCAAGAGAGGAGTTGCTAAAAGACGCCAGAAGATCAGAATAATGGCCGTAAACACTCTGTGCATTAATATGGGCAAGATTGAGATTTTTAGGATACTGGGAAGAGAAAGAGGTGAGATGATCGTGCAGAATCAGACTAGCGGAAGAGTCGTCATCTACGCTGTGAAAACTGTCAGAGGCAGAAGAGCACGATAAAAAGCTACTATCAAAGTCACTAAGGTCGTCCATGTTTTACAAGGTACAAGATTTAAATATATATATCATATAATAATTAATACAAAAAAAAAAAATTAAGAATACAAATATATAGCATCTCACTGACTCGCTAATATAGTGGTAGAAATTTTAAAATCATCAGTCACATTACTGAAGAGATAACACAAAAAAAAAAAAAACCAAAATGTAGCTAAGGAGGGCTTTGATTAAAACAACAAAAAAAAAAAAAAAAAGAACAAGAGACTAAACAAAATACTTCACCACTTTACTATTTGGTCGGACGTGTGGAGCCGCCATTAACATGAAATGTCAAAATGACAGTGTCATGATTGACGCGGACGTTAATCCGTCAAACTCTGAACTTAACAATATTTATGTACTGTTGAATATGTACATATTATTATTTATTACCTCCACAAATGCTTAATTATTTATTACCATATCAGTGGGTACCTGTTTGAAAAACTGAGTAACAAAATTGTTACAGTGTACTTAGTATGTTTTGTTTACCTAAGATAATTCAACAAAGCACAATGATATGGCAACGAGCAAGCAACCAAACAACAAAATAGACCGGTAGTGTGGAGCAAAATGTGACTGACAATAATAAATATTAAAAGCCTTAACTGTGTTAGACGCGACGACGACTAGACTTGCCTGCCTTCACAAGCTTCGGTGCCTCGCTAGTCTTCGAAGATCCTGCAGCCGCAGACTGTGAAGATTTGACGTTTTCATTCACGGGGCTCGGATATTGGTGGATGATAGTGTCGAGCTCAGCCCTAGATTCGATCTTCCTACGGGTTTTGTCAGGAGTCAAGATGACTATCTTGCCCTCGGCAGACCAACAGCCCCTCACTCCAAAGTGGTGTCTAGCGGCTGTGAAGACACGGTGCCGCGCCTTGGTCAGGAACTCCGACACAGCAATGGATGTGCCCTTAAGTGCAGTTTTACTGTCCCATACCATATGACGCTGTTGCAGACCATGAAATCGAACTAGTACGGGACGGATCTTCCCTTTTGCACTGCCCAGTCTGTGGCAGATGTTAAGGTGCTGCAGACCAACCTCGGAAAGCTTCATCTCTGCAGATATGATGTTGTGTACAGACTCGTGCAAGTTTTCATTTGGGCACTCAGGAATACCGTGGAATAACAGAACCTTACGCCTCATGGTGGTCTCGTGTCGGTCCAGCCCCAGTGTTAAAAGTTCAACCTGTGCCTTTATGGTGGAAAGTGTCTGCCAAACTAAACTCTTAAACTGGCTAAAGTCCTTAGCCAGATTTACCACCTCTGGTGAAGCTGCAGTGGTTCCAGACGTAATCTGTTGAAGCTTTTCGTCATAATCTTCCATCCTTGAAGCGAACCTCTTTTCCAGCTCAGCAAGTTTTGTAGTTCTGTGTGAATAGAAAAAGTGATTTGTGCCTTAAAAATTGTGAGTGATTCGGTGCTTACCAGAGCCGTTTAATATGGATATCAATAAAATTAGGTATTTCTTGCTCAATAAAAATGAATTAACTTATGAAGTAGTTATTCGCGGTGGTGAGCCGGCTTCTACGGTTATTGGGTTAAGAAAACAAATAAATTCAGTAATATTGTCGGTACCAGCTTCAGATATTGAGTTTTCGGGGATTGATGCAGAAGAGAATTTAGGAGGGGTTCTGATATCGCTTAAGGAACTTAAATCTAGAGTAAATTTGATGGAAGACAAGTCAGATACTGTTACTTTTGATCGTTCGTGGGCATTATACAGTCATTTGTTTTTACGAGTTCAGCGTTTGGATAAGTCAAATTCAAAACTTAAAGATAAGATTGCTGCTGTATCTAGTAATTTAGCCGAGATTTTTGGCAAATTAAAGTGTATGGTATAGTGGAAAGGAAGGTAATAGTTCTGAGAATGAAAAGACGGATGTATGTGAGCGTAATGTTCCTGCACCGGTACATTGTGATAGATCCCATTTCAGTGACTTGCAACGCATTAAATATAATGGTAGAACTAATGTTCAAGCTTTTCTGCAAAGAATTGAGGAATTTAGGTCGGCTAGGAACATATCGCAGGCTAAGATTTTGCAATATGCCACCAAGATCTTTACGGACGAAGCACTTTATTGGTTTAGGAACATAAGGCAATCTGTGACTTCATGGGAGGAATTATCAGAGTTGTTAGTAGAGGATTTTACTCATTCTGATTATGATTATCGGTTATTGGCTGAAATTAGGGCTAGATTACAGGAGGATAACGAAAGCATTACAATATTTTTTGCAAAGATGTCAGGAATGTTCGCTAGATTGACGGAGAAGGTCTCAGAACAAGAACAGCTTAAAATATTGCTTCGTAATATGAAACCATGTTATGCTAGTACCTTGGCCGCGAACAAAGATGCTTTGAAGTCTATAACAGCATTAAAAGATGCCTGTAAAAGTTATGAAAGGATTCACTCGTTTACAGCCCATTCGCGGGATCCTTCAAAGTTGTCGTCTGAATTGTTAGCACCGGATTTAGCTTACAATAATTGTGAAAATGTTAACAGTAAAACTTCAAAATTCAATAATAAAAATCAATTTAATGGATCTAGTTTTTCAAAAAATTTAAATATTAACTTTCAAAAATTCCACTCCAATGTTCCAAATAATTTTAACAAGAATAGGTCTGAGTCTTACGTTACGGCAGTAGGTTCACCAATGCAAAGAGATAATTTAAAATATTGTCCGCGATGTAAATCCTCGAGTCACTCGCTTAAGGAATGTAGGCGTTCAGATGTACTATGTTTTAGATGTGGTAGAAAAGGAGTTAAGTTTCCACAGTGTTCTAATTGAAAATTACAGGTTATGTCAGGTTCAAAAAACTAACTACAAAGGATTGCTGTGTAGTAGAAAAGTCGAAGGAAATTATTAGTCATTGTAAATTTGATAGGCTGGATTGGGAGGATTGGCTTTCCACAATTCGTACTTTTTTTTTCTTGTTATCATATCACAGCAATCCATGATAAAATACCGTCTAATGATGTGCGACCTTATGCTAGGGTGAAGGTTAGCGATATGTTTTATTGCGGGTTATTGGACTCTGGTAGTACGGCTACTATTTTAGGAAATAACTCGCATATTAAGTTATTAGAATCAGGTCAAATAATGTACACCGATGATTTGATAATTTTTTCTGCAGCTGGGGGTCAGTTGTTGAAAGCCATTGGTTATTTTAATTTGAGTATACATTTTGAGAATCAATGTCATATTCTAAAAGCATTCATTGTACCTTCTATTACTGACACATTAATTTTAGGTATAGATTTTTGGAAAAAGTTTAATTTATTTTCAAAATTTTGTAAGTCCATTACTTGGTCGAGCTGTCAACAACAAGATAATAAGTTATGTACAGTCGCGACCGAAAGTGGCAATTTATTATCGTATAGTAATTTAACATCGGATCAGCGCGTGGCGGCCGATAACATAATACAGCAATTTCGATTGATTTCTACAGAGGTCCGTGGTTTGGGCTGTACCTCGTTAATAGAACACCGAATTGATACGGGTGACGCGTTACCAATAAGACAAAGGTATTATCGTATGTCGCCAGAAAAACAACGTATTTTATCCGAACAGTTAGACGAAATGTTAGAATTAGGGGTGGTTGAAAAATGTGACAGTCCTTGGTCATCTCCGGTTCTACTGATTCCGAAAAAGGATGGATCCCTTAGGTTTTGTTTAGATAGCCGTAAATTAAATTCTGTAACTAAAAAGGATGCGTACAAGCTTCCCTATATGTCAGAAATACTTGATAATTTAAAAAATGCTAGATATTTAAGTAGTATTGATTTGTCGAAGGCATTTTGGCAGATAAAAATTGCTGAATGTGACAAAAATAAAACAGCCTTTTATATCCCTCAACGAGGAACCTATTGCTTCTAAAAACTTCCTATTGGACTCACTTCCGGTTCTGCGTCATGTCAAAGGCTGGTAGACATCTTATTTTATAGTCCTGAGTTTGAAAATTCAGTTTTTGCATATATAGATGACATAGTCATTTGTTCTGAGTCATTTGAAGGCCATATTTCATTATTGTTAAAAGTGCTTAATAAATTGAAGATCGCAAATTTGTCTATTAATTTTGAGAAGTCTGTGTTTTTTAGGGATCAACTTAAATACTTAGGTTATATAGTTAATAAAAAGGGGTTACATGTCGACCCAGATAAAGTTCAAACAATAGTTAAATACCCCACCCCAACAAATAAAAAAGAGCTAAAGCGTTTCTTGGGTATAGTTTCGTGGTATCGCAAATTTGTACCTAGGTTTAGTTCAATAGCAGGTCCACTTAACCGACTCACATCAACAAAGAAAACACATAATAAAAGATTTATGTGGTCAAGTGAGGCGGATACAGCCAATTCTTTAAAATATGGAATTTTAAAGAATTGTTTGGTTACGGCTCCTATTTTAAGGTGTCCTGATTTTGATTTACCTTTTGAAATTCATGCAGATGCTAGTAACTATGGCGTAGGCGGAGTACTGACACAGACTATAAATGGTGTAGAACACCCAATTGCATATTACAGTCGTTCTCTGTCAGGGGCGGAGAAGAATTTCAGTACCACCGAAAGGGAAACCTTGGCAGTATTATCGGCAGTGGAACATTGGCGTTGTTACATAGATAACGGGAAAAGATTCACGGTTTACACCGATCATTCGGCGCTGAAATGGTTCCTTAACCTGAATAATCCAACGGGTAGGTTAGCACGGTGGAGTATTCGATTGTCGTCATTTAATTTTGATATTAAACATAGAAGGGGGGTAGATAATGTGATACCTGATGCATTGTCTCGTCAAGGTAACATAACCGCTATTAACAAAAATTATATAAATTCTTTAAACACACAGGATGAGTGGTACTTAAATATATTTAACGGTTGTCAAAGTACACCTCTATCTTACCCAAATTATATTGTTAAACAAGGATTGTTATATCGTAATATGAAGTCTTCACTTACACTGTATAAAGAGTTTGAATGGAAGCAGGTAATACCTTCAGAACAACGTGAAAAAATTATTTCGGAAAATCATGCGGAACCAACAGCCGGTCATTTTGGTATTTTTAAAACTTACAAAAGGTTAACATTACGGTACTATTGGCCGGGCATGCATTCAGACGTGGTTAGGTTTATTTCTTTATGCGAGGTTTGCTTGGCTCAGAAAGCACAAAATCACTCTACTTTGGGCGAAATGGGAAGACCAAAGAAGTGTACCAGACCATTTCAAGTCCTCAGCATAGACTTAGTCGGTCCGTTAACGACTACACGTCTCCAAAACGCCTATATCTTGGTGGTATCGTGTTGTTTTAGTAAATACTGTTTATTGTTCCCAATTAAACGAGCATCGGCCGAAATAATTACTAGATTATTAGAGGAAAAGGTTTTCCTAGTTCATGGCATTCCATCTACAATTATAATGGACAATGGGAAGCAGTTCGTTAGTGTCACGCTTAAACGTATGCTAGAAAAATACAAAATTCCTAAATTGCATTACACACCCCATTATTCGCCACAGGTTAATATGGTGGAACGGTACAACAAGACAATAGTAACCGCCATTTCTTCCTTTATTAATGACGATCAGAGAGGTTGGGATTTAATTTTGCCAAAGATACAATTTGCGATAAACAGCGCAGTAAACGAAGTTACAGGATTCACTGCAAATTTTTTGACCTTCGGCAGAGAATTGGTTAGCTGTGGTTCTCATTATATTGATTGTGAAGGCAATGACAGTATAGTTTTTCAACCCCGAGACGAATATGCGGAGAACCGTGGTGCATTGTCTTTAATTTTTGACAAAGTTCAATCACGTTTGATACAGGCACATAGTAGAAACAGTGAGCATTATAATTTACGTAAAAGACAGGCAGAATTTAACGTA
The DNA here is from genome assembly GCA_933228765.1 of Miltochrista miniata. Lineage (NCBI taxonomy): Eukaryota > Metazoa > Arthropoda > Insecta > Lepidoptera > Erebidae > Miltochrista > Miltochrista miniata. Next base: position 11,254,943 of record OW121772.1, read on the forward strand.
GGTGATATAATATGGAAACGAACATTTTATTTAAGCGATAAAGATAAACATTTTTCGAAGAAATTAGCTCCTAAATATATAAAGTGTAAAATTATAGGAAAACGATCTCCTTTAGTTTATGAGCTTGCTAATGAATTTGGCAAAAACATTGGAACGTGGCATATAAAAGATTTCAAACTTAATAATTACAAAGAATAATTAATTATATACTGCATAAAATAATTCAATAAATTAACTTTATAACCAAAAACATTTTCTATGTAAATCGTAATAACTTTTTTTTTTTTTCCTAAGTATGGGTAGTTGTGAATATCATGTGAATATCGTTAGGCTGCTTACAGACTGCATTTCATCACGCTATCATAATTCCATAAGCGTAAGGACAGGATACAGTTTTAATGGATAATGTTGAGATTTAGTGTAAAATTTAAGCTAAATTCTCTTGTATATAAGAATTGCGTCATCATGTGATTGTATTGATGACACAAGTGTGCATGAGTGTTTTATGAGCGTGAAATGTATGAGATGTATGAATGTATGAAAGGTATGAATATGAGATTATAAAAGGCACATTATTCAAAGGAATGGGTGAGTCCGTGAATTATGAAAGTTTGAAATAGCCAGTAGGTACTTTGCATATAAAAAATTTTTTTTCTCTCCCCTAGTCTAGAACAAAATTAACTTCATTTTATTTTTAGATTTTATCAAATTAAATTATAGTAGTTATGACAAGAATAGCAATATCAGGTAAATTATTTAAAAATGATTGTTAATTTACTTTTGGATGTTGTCGCGGACAGTCAAACATACACGAGAAAGTTAAGTCAGTGTGTAAGAGACCTTATGAATAATTGTGAAAATTTATGAGGGTACCTCGAAATATTGTTAAGCTTGAGGTCACATTGTGAATTCATTGTCATGATAAGTGAAAGTTGTGTACGTGCCGTGAGTTTTGTAAAATTACGAAGTATTAAGAATTACGAAGTTATGAAAGTTTTATGCACATGCAGTATGTTAATAGTGATGCATACGTTTTGAAAACGTTAATACATATATATTGGATATTCAGTGAGAGGTTAAGGTTGGTACATAATATGATATTTTTTTCTGGGTTGTTTATATATTTTTGGTTAGAATTCTGGTAGGATGATTCTGTAGGTGTATTCAGTGCTATATTTCTGTTTCTTGGTTTTTTTGTAGTGAATACTGCCACTCGGAAGCGGTAAGCTTGCCCTCGCAGATTTACGTAGTACTATAGGAAGCTCTTAAAGGCTTGCTTATCATATGCAAATATATTGCATTCAGTTATATAGACATATACAATGTTATTACATCGTTGTATATGTTGTTATATAATTTTTTTTCTCTGAGACGGTTATAGAAATCTCAGTCTTCAATTCAAGCCATATTCTATATTACATTCAGGCGGTTCGTATTACCTGAATCTCTTAATATTAAGCCTTAAATACGTCTTTTTCTATCTATCTTGTGAACACCATCAGAATTACTCTATGGAGATATTTAAATGGAAACATTATCTACTAGTTCAGTTATTAGAGAATTATATTATATAACTATGATTCAATCTTGTTAAATTGAATTATTAGTCTTACATTTTGTCTATAGGGACAAAATTTTCTCTTGGGGAGGGGATATTGTGGCGTAAAACATAGATTTGCTATATTAGTTTATTAGGCGCTATTAAGCGTAGGTATATCTGGGTATACTTAGGTCGGTATAATGGGTGTGTCCTTAATAGTGTCAAAGTAGGGGTAGTTGATGGAGGGAGATATGGTGGGATGTAAGCTATATATAAGCGTGCGCAATAGTAGAAAAAATCAGGAACTAACTAAAATTAATTTATTTTACTTCATACTGTCGAAGAAATTTTACATCAAAGTAAATTATTCTATAAAATATATTTCACTGAAATACCATATGAAGATATTCATTCGTCTGTGAGCGTCGATTTGAACACCACGTATATACACCGTTCTTAGCAAAAGTCAAAGTCAGAGATACGCAACAGTTTGATTCGATTTCAATAGTTGAAAGAAAGAAAGAAAGAAAAATTATTTATTCGGAAACATAATGGGGCACACAAACAATATAGGAAGAAAACTTAATCCTAGGCTTAACAAATACATGCATTAAATTAATGTGTACCTCACACGTCATCCGAAAAGGACCAGGTTCAGCATGTGCCTGACGTAATGTCAAGCGCTGGTTTTCAACCTGACCTATTAAAAGCAAGTGAGTAACAGATGCCAGTCGGCCTCACTTAAAATCTAAACAATACTAAACCAAATACGAGTAGGTAAGTAATATGCTGTACAGGTAACCACCATAGTTTCGCAGAACCCTGACAAGGAATGTAATAAATAGTTGAAAGAAAGAAAGAAAGAAAAATTATTTATTCGGAAACATAATGGGGCACACAAACAATATAGGAAGAAAACTTAATCCTAGGCTTAACAAATACATGCATTAAATTAATGTGTACCTCACACGTCATCCGAAAAGGACCAGGTTCAGCATGTGCCTGACGTAATGTCAAGCGCTGGTTTTCAACCTGACCTATTAAAAGCAAGTGAGTAACAGATGCCAGTCGGCCTCACTTAAAATCTAAACAATACTAAACCAAATACGAGTAGGTAAGTAATATGCTGTACAGGTAACCACCATAGTTTCGCAGAACCCTGACAAGGAATGTAATAAATATATACATACACATACATACATACATACATACATACATACATACATACATACATAAATAAATACACATTACATATAAACATACACCCATACGCAACACCCACATACACAAGAGCAATATATAAACCCACGACATCTATAGGTAGGTAGATCATATAATAGATAAGTTTGTATTTATCATGTTATGTTCCTTCTGTGCGTCAATTAAGAATCGCCGTAGTCTCGATCTGAAAGTATTCACCGATTTAAGTGACCTTAGCGGTGGAGGGATGTTATTCCAGATTTTACTGCCGGCATAACGGAAGCTACCTTTAAAGGCGGCCGACCTATGGCGCGGGATGGACAGTGGCGGCGCGCACCGCCTACCACCACAGCCACGCCCACCCTTTAACCAGTTCAGTTTCTGATGGAGATATGCTGGTTCCAGATATTTAAGAACTCCAAACATTAGGCATGCCAGATGAAACTTACGCCTTGTTTTCATTTTCATCATGTTATGATTGTTAAGGAATGGAGTGACATGGGTCCGTGGTGGTATCACAAAACAAAACCGCGCACAGGCATTCTGTACTCTTTGGACCATCCTATCTGTCTGTGATAATAAGCGAGGTCCATATACCGTATCAGCGTAGTTTAGTTTGGACAGCACCAGAGACTCCACCAACTGAACTCGTAGTTCCTCTGATAGAAAGGGTCTTATTCTGTATAGGATCCTCAGACGGTAGAAACAATTAACAACACACTCCGCCACATGTCTATCAAACCTCAGATTTGAATCTATTATCAAACCCAAATTGCGGGCCTCGTAAACTCTCTCAATACTCGCGCCCATGAGTGTTATGGTAAGTGGAGGCAGACAACTTATTTGCTTTTTTGTTCCTAAGACCATGTACTTAGTTTTAAGAGGGTTAAGTACCAGAGAGTGATCACGGGACCACTTGGCAATTCTATGAAGGTCATCATTTAATGCTTTAGTTGCCATTTCGTAATCCTCAGGTTTAAATGAAATATACACCTGTAAGTCATCAGCATAGATCTGATAGTAACAATTTTCTATACAATTTGTTAAATCTGCACAATATAGAAGGTATAAAATCGGGCCAAGGATTGATCCCTGCGGCACCCCCCTTTGCAGAGGGGTGAGGTCAGAGTGAGTGGTAGTCTCATCAGGTTGGCGTAGTTCTACGCATTGGCGGCGGTTATCTAAGTAGCTGTGGAACCATCTGACAGTGTTAGGGTCAAATCCATAGTAGTTTAATTTAGAAACCAACAGTGAAAGATTGATACAGTCAAAAGCCCGGGAATAATCCAGCAGTACAAGCAGCGTGCACATGCCCTGGTCCTGAGCAGACAGTATGTTGTCAGTAACGTCAAGTAAGGCAGTACTAGTAGAACGTCGTTTTCTAAAACCAGATTGAAACATGGGCAAAATTGAATTTTCTTCCAAATAGGTGGTTAATTGCTTGCATACCACTTTTTCCAGCACCTTAGAAATGCATGGCAGCAAGCTGATGGGGCGCAGATCTTTTAAGGCTGATGGATTAGAGTTCTTTGGTATGGGTTTTACGATAGCTATCTTCCAATAGTCGGGAAAAGTTGAAGTCTGTATCGATCCATTTATGATGTCCGTTATAGGTTGAAGTGTATAAGGCAGGGTAAGCAGAAGCATGTCACGGCTTATCCCGTCACAACCCTGAGCATTAGAGGTCAAACCCAGTAAGTGTCGTTGAATGTCTTCCCTTCCGACGGGCAGCAAGGTAAAACAAGCATCGCTGTATCTGTTTGATTCATAAACCATTAATATTGGTAAACTTACTAAAGGATTTCCAGGGACATCCTTTAGTAAGTTTACCAATATTAATGTTTTATGAATCAATAAAATATAAATAATGTTTTTAGTTATATTTTAGTTTGAATAATGAAGTGTGCCGCTTGCAAATCAGTTTTCGCCGAAGGTATGGGTGTTCAGTGCAGTGGTTGTGGGAGGTGCTTGGACTTTGGATGCGCAAATATGAGTGAGACTGGTTGGAAGAAACTCGGTGCTGATCGTAGGTCTGCTTGGAAGTGTTCGGGCTGTAAACTGCTATCACCGGGCTCAACTCCGGCCAGGGAACATGTTACATTGGAGAACATCATGAAGGAGATTCAAGAAATTAAGCGTAATCTTACCAGTTTACCGATAGTGGTCGAGGAAATTAAGAGCATCAAAGTGGAGCTTGGTGAATTGAGGTCTTCTTGTCAATTCATGAGTGGTAAGGTTGATGAATTAACTGCGCGAGTGAACTCAACGGAAAAAACGGTAGGGGAGCTTCAACTGAAATACACGGCGCTGGATGCTACTTTGGCCGAGGTGAAGCTTCAACTTTCAACAAGCGAGCTTAGATCACGCCTTAATAATATAGAAGTAAAAGGCGTGCCTCAAAAAAAGGATGAAAATCTATTTAATATATTAGATTCAATTGGTGCTAAGGTTGGCTATCAGGTCCCTAAGACTCAAATTAATTACATTTCTAGGGTTCCCTCGTATAAGTCTAAAGAGAAGTCTATAATAATTAGCTTTATAAACCGTTACGTCAAAGAGGACTTCATTGCATCTGCGCGAGCGTTTAAGTCATTGAGTGCACAGGACCTGGGCTTTCAAGATGCATCGCAGCGAGTGTATGTCAATGATCACCTGGATGCGACCACGAAGGGTCTGTTAAATAATTCAAAAGAACGTGCTACATTGAACAATTATCAGTATGTATGGGTAAAATTTGGTAAAATTCATGTCCGTAAGAATGACTCATCTCGGGCAATTGTAATAAATAAACAAAATGATTTAAACAAGATTGTCTAATCGTGTGCTTAGCATATGTTATAAGTTTTATTAAAAATGCATATTTATTCTTTAAAGGTATAACTAAATTTAAGGTACGTGTACTTCGCAATTCATATTATAATGTCTGTATTAGCAACAGGTTGAGCGCCCCTGTGGCACCGCATCTAGCCGTCTCCCACTTAACCCGTCAAACTTTTCAACGTGCTGAGTTCAATATAACTGTCTCGCTCGCTCGGCAGTGCTGTTTAGTTGCTGTCTCATTAGATATAAGTTTGCCGTTCTTGGCTTACCCACATAATTCCAATTGTACATTTTATTATTGCATTGTGTGCAGCTTACTTTCATTTATTTTTATCAGTATGGAGCATAGAATGCCTTTATCAACTTAACAATAGTGATGGCGTCTTTTAATTTGAATGTTGAGGATAGTAGTGATTTGAAAATATTTTACAATAATGTTCAAGGATTACGTACAAAAACACATACTTTTTATAGGAATTTGTGTCTCAGCTCGTATGACGTGATGATTCTGACGGAAACATGGTTACATAGTGGCATTAGCGATTCTGAATTATTTGACCATCGGTACGTGGTGTGGCGTAGGGATAGGGATTATGATATGACGGAGCAAATATACGGTGGTGGTGTACTCATTGCCGTGCGAAGGGAATTAGTGGCGAGTGTGCAGCCTCAATTCGCGTCTTCGGCGGAGGATCTCTGGCTTTCACTCGCAGTTAATAATAGTGGCAGTGGGGTGCGGTGTAACCTATATTTGTGTGTTTTATATTTATGTAGACAAAACATGGGGTTTACGTTTGATGACCAGTTGTGTAATTATCTTGCGAAACTTGATAATATAGCTGTGAATTATCCAGACGATAATTACTTAGTTATCGGGGATTTTAACTTGAGTGGGATCGTGTGGCACTCTGATAGTCACACAGATGCCGGCGTCATGCTGCCAGTTTACTTTAGTGGAGCAAAAGAAGAGTCTTTTGTCGACGCGTTGCATACACATAATTTCAAGCAATATAATTATGTTACTAACAGTTACGGTAAAATTTTAGATCTTGTATTATCGAATAACCTTGATTTGTCCGTGTCAGAGTGTCATGATCCTTTAGTGCCTAATAATCCGAACCACACTGCCATTGTTGTTACATTGCAATCCCTTCAAACAACTTATTTAAAACCAGCGGCGAGAGTTAGGTACAGATTCGAAAAAGGTAATTATGATGCCATCGGCTTGGAAATTGAGAACATAGACTGGCGTAGTGTTTTTTCTAATATGGGTGTTGAGGAATCAGTTCGCTATTTTTATGATTTTCTTAATCAGCTAATACAAAGGCATGTACCCTCATCTAAAGCTATCCACAATAACAAATTCCCGGTATGGTACACATCGGCGTTGATTAAATGTATAAAAGAAAAACATAAATTTTTTACTAAGCATAGAAAATATGGCAATCATTCTGACCTTGAAACTTTCAGGTTATTAAGGGATAGAGTAAAAAGATTAGAGGCTGATTGTTACAAGGAATACATAGCGTTAGTGGAATCGTCAATAATTAATAACCCTAAATACTTTTGGAGTTATGTAAACGACGTCGCAAATCGTCTACCATCCCTGGGTCTGTTAAGTATGGTGACACAATAGCAAATAATGGTGAGGCCATATGTAGTGTATTCTCGGATTATTTTTACTCAACGTTTTTGCAACCATCGCCGCAGTCGGTTGGTAACCCAACCGATAGATATAGCGACTCATTTTCAGATATCTCAAATATTCACATCGATTCAATAGAATTAACTAAATTGTTAAAATCCCTTGATATAAATAAATCAGCCGGACCGGATGGGATTCCTCCTATCTTCTTGGTTAAGTGTGCCAGTACCATCTCGGTACCAGTGGCGTTATTATTCAATAAATCGCTATCCGATTGTACTGTGCCATCCGTTTGGAAGGCGGCTTTTATTACCCCAATCCATAAGAAGGGTACTAAAACAGATGTTACTAATTACAGGCCGGTGTCTAAGTTGTGCATTCTAGCTAAAGTATTTGAAAAAATAATTTACAATCAATTATACGCAGCGTTAAAAAATAGTTTAAGTAATTTACAGCATGGATTTCTAAGGGGTCGCTCGACAACGTCTAATCTTGTACTCTTGAATGATTATATATCGGATGCCATGAGTAAATCTAAGCAAGTGGATGTCATTTACACGGATTATACGAATTTTTTTGACATAATAGACCATATTACACTGATTTCTAAGCTAGAACACATTGGGATAAGAGGCGACTTACTCAGGTGGTTCTCTTCATATATAAAAAATCGTTCACAAGCAGTTGTAATTGAAAACTATATTTCTGGGTGGGTATTTGTACCCAGCGGGGTTCCCCAGGGATCCCTGTTAGGGCCTTTATTGTTCGTAGTCTATATAAATGACATCGATAAATGCTTCCACCACTCACAATTGTTATGTTTCGCCGATGACATGAAAATTTTCACCTCTGTATCATCTCCAGCTGATATCGTCGCACTTCAGAGTGACTTAGTGCGGTTGGACGACTACTGTGCTAAGAATAAACTTGATTTGAATCCTGCCAAATGCTTTGTAGTTACTTATACCAGGAAGTTTAATATACTCACATCGGAATATTATCTGAAAGGGCACCACCTTCTTAGGTGTAGTAGTATGCGTGACCAGTAGTGAAATATTGGGCACTCTGTCCCACTTTAAGTTCTAATTAAATGGTAATGGAAGTCTTTTGAAATTATGAGATTATAAGCTAAAACAAGGCTGATAGCTTGTCGTATTCAAAATTAGTGTAATTCATTAACAAATAACAAGCAATCGAACATTTTTCCTTGGACGTATTATAACTGTTAAAAAGTATCAACTAAGATATTTAATAAATAGTCAATGGAGGAAATATTTAGGGTTGTCACACTAACAAGGTATACGAGTACAATTATACTAGTATCTGACTCCGGTTTTGATACTTTTGTTTTTTTGTTAATGTTGAAATTCTAAACAGCGATTAAGGTTGTCAACAATACAAATTTCAAACAGTACAATTTTTATTATATATTTAAAATACCTCAATAAAGATACCTCAATGAAGCGCTCGTGGCCCCGCGGACTCAGTGTTCTGTAAACGATCACTGCAGTAAGCAACTTTCACTATGGCCGGTACATGGATGGGTGACCATCCATGTGATCACTTTGTGACATTTATTTTAGCGTTTCCGTCCTTCGGAAGGCACGTTAAGCCGTTGGTCCCGGTTGCCAGTAAAATGGCAGTCGTTAAGCTAAGTTGAAGGCTTTATTTCAACAGCAGGCAGAGTACAATCTGCGCCTGTCCATTTAAACACGGCAATACGGCTCACCACCTATTACGTGGGACAAATTATACAAAGGTGAATTGTGGGCATATAATATGCCTCTGCCTACCCCTTCGGGGATAACGGCGTGACCATATGTATGTATGTATGTAATAAAGATAATTTATCTTTAGTATTAATAGGATCTTATTATCTATAAGTATGATAATTACGAATAATACGAATTAATAGAGCAATCTATGAGTACCTAAGTAATTCTTTTTAACGTAAACAACGTTTTTGTATTTCATGCTACTAGTTTACTTACTAATTATACTAATTACTTTGGTATAAGGGTTCTTATAAATTTTCATCATGTACTGTATTGCAAATTACTATACTACGGTAATTTACGATTTACTGCTAACCCTATTTGAAACTACAATCTTGCAAAAAAATAATATTAGGTAAACAAGGTGTGAAAATATGTGTAACTTAAGACATCATAACATACATACGTCATATGTCTTAAGTTACATACTTCGAAGTAAAATTTCTTAGAAATGTGAAATAGGATATCACTACGTACGTACTTAGTAGTAGTAGTGGACTATTGGACATACTGAAAAAAATCTTCAAAACCTGGAACCTTGGTAGCGACGGTCACAACCTCATAACACCTGATGGTATGCATCATCATTCACGTTACAACACGTTTACAATTATGTGCATTAACATCATTCTTAAGACATGTTTGAACATGTTCGTCATAGTGAACGATGACACTTGCAAACTTGTAGGGAGTATCTCGTTACAACTTATTGCAAAATAAACTAAATCAACAGGTCAGAACTTGAATTAATACGTAGTACAGTGTATGTGTCACTAGCGGGTCATGTTTCAATTTAATTCACCTTTTACTCATAATTACATTCAGTTTCATACTTGTTCTCTTTACATTCACACAAAGCAGTCTTTTAATTAATAATGTTGAAGCAACAGCAGTGCATCTCTGAACCTCAAACCAGTTACTTTGCTACAAGGAATAGGAGGATTCCAAAATACGTAATTAAAATAGATGTATTAGAAGCTGAAGATACATCAGATAACGAAGTAGAAATACATACAAGAGTGAAAACCCAATATATTGTTTACGATCAGTGGGATGAAATATATTATAAAACAGAGAAATTACTGAGCCAAATATTTAAAACGTTAGAAGATCGTGGCAGAGGAGGACGAGGCCAACCAGATATACCTCAACATTAATACATTATAAATAATGGCAGACGCATATGGTGACGGTATTGTTCAATACGCTCAAGACCCCTTTGACTTCTCACATATTTTACCTCTTTCACCTACGGAAGTTGAACCAAAAAGAAGAAAACCAACTATTTATAGAAAATCTAAAAAGACAGCTCATAAATCTTTTGTAATCAGCAACCAACCAAAAGGAGTCAAGTTAATTCAGATAAAGATCTTGGACATCACCAGCGACAAAGACAAACCTTCGTTGCCGTTTTGTGAAGATAGTGACAGTGTGATACTTAGTGCTCAATACGTAGTTCATGATACAGTTGATGAAATCATGGACATGGCTGAAGGTATTATTAAGAAAATATCTAAGAGAATTCATGGTGATAGCTTATCATTTTAACTAATGTGTTTTTAGTTTTAAGTAAGTTATACATCACCTTAATACTTAGAGATGTACTGCTGACGCTTCAACATTTTGTACGCGTCATTTTATATCATTGTGTTAGGTTTAAGATCAATGTAATTTTTTGAGACATTAAATAAATGGTATTATGATAAATTTTTTTTTTTCATTTCAATTTCGACTTGGGTAGGAAATAGTATGAAAAACAAACACAGTATAGTAATAAAACATTTATTCGGTTTATTAAACTTATGAAATACAAAAAACATTTTCTAAACACCATTGTTTAATACACAATACATTCCTTAAAGCACAATAGTTCTTATGAGCAAAACAATTATACAAAAATAGATCTTTACAGTAAAGATCACTAAGAGTCTTTAAGTTAGGAACACTTTTATTTTCACATATGTCAGAAACATTATTATGACCACATAGCTCTTGAACCCAATTAATTTTCTCACTGCCTTTAACAAGAACCTTTTTTTCCTTCAAATAGGGTTTGATTATTCTAGAAAATTCTCTGTAGTCTATATATCCTTCGCTCCAGCGGTAACCTCTATTCCTTTCAATCCACCAAATGTGTCTTCTTTCTTCATCAGTTAGCGAGGAGAATGGGTAAGGAGGTTTTATTAAGAATATATGAGTATGTTCCAACGTAGCTACAGCTAATTCTTTGACTATAAAGTTATTATAACGATCTTTAAAACCCTGAACATCTACTATAATAGTATTTTTGTTCATGATATCTTTCTCACGATGCTACTTAATGGCTTATACTCGATTATACAGTCGTTCAATATAAGACAATATGCTGAAGTTTGATCTGGTATATCAATATCGCTTTCAATTTCCACTCTAACATCCACCACAGGACCTGATTTAAGATTATCTGGTTGTCTAGAACAATCTACTACAAATATCGGAGCAATATTTTTAAATTGTTTCTCATTTAATAACGGCTCGGCGCGACGTCCATAATACGACTGTTGAAATCTAGTATATTGTTCATATATTAAAGCAATTCGATTATTCGAGAAACTTGAATTCAAATTTTCATAAGGGAAGTAGGTTGAATTTAGGTATACTCTAACATCACGAACATCACAGTGATCAAACTTAGACATATCCAATTTAGAATTATTTTTTCTATTTGTTTGCAGACCAATAATAACAAATCTTGGTTTCTCTATTTGCGACGATGTTTTTATGGACCAAGTATGCTTAGTAGTTTTTGGTAAAGCCGGATATTCATATAAATCCCAATTCCTAAATATCATCTGGAGTGGTCGATCTTTTTCTAACAGTTTTAACATATTTATTTTTTCCCTATCGGACACTTTGACATGTGGTACACGCCATATTATTTTATTTATAATAATATCTTCTACAGTTTCACCATCGTTAAGTTTTAGGGCGTTCAGATTAGTATTACTTCGTAACAATATTAATTCATGTTTGCTGTTTATCACTACTTTCTTGAAATCTTCTGCAAAACCAAGAATGTTACAGAGGGGTATAGAAGCAGAAAAGCTTCCCCCATTTGCACTATTTATGCCTTCGATATTCCATCCCCAAGCATTAGATGCTTTAGCCTCGTTTTCGTTCATTGATATTAATGATTTCATTGTGGTAGTTATACCAGCGTTTTTTATTTTATCTATTTCCACTCCGTTTATCTCATACCTTATATCTTGAAACAAGTAAAGTAGACTATTGTTTGTGAAATGAACGCTACTGACTCTTTCCTTCGAATTTCCACCCTTGTTTACAACAACAGTTCCTTCCAAAAACAAAGTGCTTGCTGATGGTAATATATACAAGTCTTGTTGATTAATAGGTATCCTGATTTCATCGCTTCTATTGAAACTTGTTACGTAAGGCTTGTAAGAGTGAAATTCAATTCCTTCCACAGCGTTGTTGTATGCAGGAGTGGACAAAACATCTAGTATATTCATTTTAACAAACCGATCGCTTTAAGAAATGCTTTATTATTGTTATTCAATTTTATAACCCTTTTAGACCGAGCTCTTATGGGTTTGATAGTTTTAGTAGAACTGTTATTTTTAGTTGGATGTACCACATATTTATTATAATCTATCATTGTTTTCTTCTGATATGTAGATACAACTGCACTTCTTCACCTCGCAAATTTATTAAGTTATTATTTATATCCAACAACCTTATCTGTATGCAGCTTATATTGGTTTGATTTATTGGAAAGTAGATTGCGTTTTTCGGAATTTCTATAATCCTGTATCCAGGTGGAACATTAAGTGCAAATTCGTGTAAGATGTGACTGGATTGACCGTTTATATAGGAACCGCTAACTATGTCACATTCAATCCTTATGACAGTCGTTGGCAAAATGTTTACTGGAAACTCTGATACATGATATTTATTTGCTTCTAAGATCTGCTTTTTAAATCCCAATAAACTTCCAAATGTATCTTCTTTAGTAAAATCTATAGTTGATGTACAAAATAACACAGTTTTTAAGGTGTTGTTATTACAATTGAGTTTTATAGATGCATCTTTTATCTCAGTTTTTAAATAGTCACTAATATCTTGTAATTCATAAGTTCCTTCAGGTATCTCAATAACATTTTTAGAACCATAGTATAATTTATTGTTTGTATTATCAAAATTTGGAATAGAATTATATGTAGAGAAATGTAATAATGCACATTCATACTCCACAGCTAATGGCAACGTGTCTGGATAATAGGTAGATAATACCGATGAGTTTCCAGTTATCGATAAGGTGAGTGACATCTTGCAAATGATGGAAATGAAAGAGTGGTATAAGATTTATAGTATTTTTATTTAAAGTGAAATACTTTAGTAATGAATATACTAGATGTTTTGTCCACTCCTGCATACAACAACGCTGTGGAAGGAATTGAATTTCACTCTTACAAGCCTTACGTAACAAGTTTCAATAGAAGCGATGAAATCAGGATACCTATTAATCAACAAGACTTGTATATATTACCATCAGCAAGCACTTTGTTTTTGGAAGGAACTGTTGTTGTAAACAAGGGTGGAAATTCGAAGGAAAGAGTCAGTAGCGTTCATTTCACAAACAATAGTCTACTTTACTTGTTTCAAGATATAAGGTATGAGATAAACGGAGTGGAAATAGATAAAATAAAAAACGCTGGTATAACTACCACAATGAAATCATTAATATCAATGAACGAAAACGAGGCTAAAGCATCTAATGCTTGGGGATGGAATATCGAAGGCATAAATAGTGCAAATGGGGGAAGCTTTTCTGCTTCTATACCCCTCTGTAACATTCTTGGTTTTGCAGAAGATTTCAAGAAAGTAGTGATAAACAGCAAACATGAATTAATATTGTTACGAAGTAATACTAATCTGAACGCCCTAAAACTTAACGATGGTGAAACTGTAGAAGATATTATTATAAATAAAATAATATGGCGTGTACCACATGTCAAAGTGTCCGATAGGGAAAAAATAAATATGTTAAAACTGTTAGAAAAAGATCGACCACTCCAGATGATATTTAGGAATTGGGATTTATATGAATATCCGGCTTTACCAAAAACTACTAAGCATACTTGGTCCATAAAAACATCGTCGCAAATAGAGAAACCAAGATTTGTTATTATTGGTCTGCAAACAAATAGAAAAAATAATTCTAAATTGGATATGTCTAAGTTTGATCACTGTGATGTTCGTGATGTTAGAGTATACCTAAATTCAACCTGCTTCCCTTATGAAAATTTGAATTCAAGTTTCTCGAATAATCGAATTGCTTTAATATATGAACAATATACTAGATTTCAACAGTCGTATTATGGACGTCGCGCCGAGCCGTTATTAAATGAGAAACAATTTAAAAATATTGCTCCGTTATTTGTAGTAGATTGTTCTAGACAACCAGATAATCTTAAATCAGGTCCTGTGGTGGATGTTAGAGTGGAAATTGAAAGCGATATTGATATACCAGATCAAACTTCAGCATATTGTCTTATATTGAACGACTGTATAATCGAGTATAAGCCATTAAGTAGCATCGTGAGAAAGATATCATGAACAAAAATACTATTATAGTAGATGTTCAGGGTTTTAAAGATCGTTATAATAACTTTATAGTCAAAGAATTAGCTGTAGCTACGTTGGAACATACTCATATATTCTTAATAAAACCTCCTTACCCATTCTCCTCGCTAACTGATGAAGAAAGAAGACACATTTGGTGGATTGAAAGGAATAGAGGTTACCGCTGGAGCGAAGGATATATAGACTACAGAGAATTTTCTAGAATAATCAAACCCTATTTGAAGGAAAAAAAGGTTCTTGTTAAAGGCAGTGAGAAAATTAATTGGGTTCAAGAGCTATGTGGTCATAATAATGTTTCTGACATATGTGAAAATAAAAGTGTTCCTAACTTAAAGACTCTTAGTGATCTTTACTGTAAAGATCTATTTTTGTATAATTGTTTTGCTCATAAGAACTATTGTGCTTTAAGGAATGTATTGTGTATTAAACAATGGTGTTTAGAAAATGTTTTTTGTATTTCATAAGTTTAATAAACCGAATAAATGTTTTATTACTATACTGTGTTTGTTTTTCATACTATTTCCTACCCAAGTCGAAATTGAAATGAAAAAAAAAAAATTTATCATAATACCATTTATTTAATGTCTCAAAAAATTACATTGATCTTAAACCTAACACAATGATATAAAATGACGCGTACAAAATGTTGAAGCGTCAGCAGTACATCTCTAAGTATTAAGGTGATGTATAACTTACTTAAAACTAAAAACACATTAGTTAAAATGATAAGCTATCACCATGAATTCTCTTAGATATTTTCTTAATAATACCTTCAGCCATGTCCATGATTTCATCAACTGTATCATGAACTACGTATTGAGCACTAAGTATCACACTGTCACTATCTTCACAAAACGGCAACGAAGGTTCGTCTTTGTCGCTGGTGATGTCCAAGATCTTTATCTGAATTAACTTGACTCCTTTTGGTTGGTTGCTGATTACAAAAGATTTATGAGCTGTCTTTTTAGATTTTCTATAAATAGTTGGTTTTCTTCTTTTTGGTTCAACTTCCGTAGGTGAAAGAGGTAAAATATGTGAGAAGTCAAAGGGGTCTTGAGCGTATTGAACAATACCGTCACCATATGCGTCTGCCATTATTTATAATGTATTAATGTTGAGGTATATCTGGTTGGCCTCGTCCTCCTCTGCCACGATCTTCTAACGTTTTAAATATTTGGCTCAGTAATTTCTCTGTTTTATAATATATTTCATCCCACTGATCGTAAACAATATATTGGGTTTTCACTCTTGTATGTATTTCTACTTCGTTATCTGATGTATCTTCAGCTTCTAATACATCTATTTTAATTACGTATTTTGGAATCCTCCTATTCCTTGTAGCAAAGTAACTGGTTTGAGGTTCAGAGATGCACTGCTGTTGCTTCAACATTATTAATTAAAAGACTGCTTTGTGTGAATGTAAAGAGAACAAGTATGAAACTGAATGTAATTATGAGTAAAAGGTGAATTAAATTGAAACATGACCCGCTAGTGACACATACACTGTACTACGTATTAATTCAAGTTCTGACCTGTTGATTTAGTTTATTTTGCAATAAGTTGTAACGAGATACTCCCTACAAGTTTGCAAGTGTCATCGTTCACTATGACGAACATGTTCAAACATGTCTTAAGAATGATGTTAATGCACATAATTGTAAACGTGTTGTAACGTGAATGATGATGCATACCATCAGGTGTTATGAGGTTGTGACCGTCGCTACCAAGGTTCCAGGTTTTGAAGATTTTTTTCAGTATGTCCAATAGTCCACTACTACTACTAAGTACGTACGTAGTGATATCCTATTTCACATTTCTAAGAAATTTTACTTCGAAGTATGTAACTTAAGACATATGACGTATGTATGTTATGATGTCTTAAGTTACACATATTTTCACACCTTGTTTACCTAATATTATTTTTTTGCAAGATTGTAGTTTCAAATAGGGTTAGCAGTAAATCGTAAATTACCGTAGTATAGTAATTTGCAATACAGTACATGATGAAAATTTATAAGAACCCTTATACCAAAGTAATTAGTATAATTAGTAAGTAAACTAGTAGCATGAAATACAAAAACGTTGTTTACGTTAAAAAGAATTACTTAGGTACTCATAGATTGCTCTATTAATTCGTATTATTCGTAATTATCATACTTATAGATAATAAGATCCTATTAATACTAAAGATAAATTATCTTTATTACATACATACATACATATGGTCACGCCGTTATCCCCGAAGGGGTAGGCAGAGGCATATTATATGCCCACAATTCACCTTTGTATAATTTGTCCCACGTAATAGGTGGTGAGCCGTATTGCCGTGTTTAAATGGACAGGCGCAGATTGTACTCTGCCTGCTGTTGAAATAAAGCCTTCAACTTAGCTTAACGACTGCCATTTTACTGGCAACCGGGACCAACGGCTTAACGTGCCTTCCGAAGGACGGAAACGCTAAAATAAATGTCACAAAGTGATCACATGGATGGTCACCCATCCATGTACCGGCCATAGTGAAAGTTGCTTACTGCAGTGATCGTTTACAGAACACTGAGTCCGCGGGGCCACGAGCGCTTCATTGAGGTATCTTTATTGAGGTATTTTAAATATATAATAAAAATTGTACTGTTTGAAATTTGTATTGTTGACAACCTTAATCGCTGTTTAGAATTTCAACATTAACAAAAAAACAAAAGTATCAAAACCGGAGTCAGATACTAGTATAATTGTACTCGTATACCTTGTTAGTGTGACAACCCTAAATATTTCCTCCATTGACTATTTATTAAATATCTTAGTTGATACTTTTTAACAGTTATAATACGTCCAAGGAAAAATGTTCGATTGCTTGTTATTTGTTAATGAATTACACTAATTTTGAATACGACAAGCTATCAGCCTTGTTTTAGCTTATAATCTCATAATTTCAAAAGACTTCCATTACCATTTGAGTTGTCTCTTGTGTAATTACTAGCGACGGTCTAAGGTTAATTCCATCCGGCTAGATACATAAGAACTCATCTCCGCTATAATAACGTCTCTTAGCCTCTTGGTTGTACGTAGTTGCTAATGCGATGAAGCACTAAACGCGCATGTCTATGACGACGACTGCATTAAACGCAAATGTCGATGTCTGACGACTGTGCTATAAGTGTGAAAGCGCAAATGCATACTGCATACATCGTCTCTTAGCCTCTTGGTTGTACGTAGTTGCTAATGCGATGAAGCACTAAACGCACATGTCTATGACGACGACTGCATTAAACGCAAATGTCGATGTCTGACGACTGTGCTATAAGTGCGGAAGCGCAAATGCATACTGCATACATCGTCTCTTAGCCTCTTCGTTGTACGTAGTTGCTAATGCGATGAAGCACTAAACGCGTATGTCTACGACGACGACTGCATTAAACGCAAATGTCGATGTCTGACGACTGTGCTATAAGTGTGGAAGCGCAAATGCATACTGCATACATCGTGGTTGTACGTAGTTGCTAATGCGATGAAGCACTAAACTCACATGTCTAAGACGACGACTGCATTAAACGCAAATGTCGATGTCTGACGACTGTGCTATAAGTGTGGAACCGCAAATGCATACTGCATGCATCGTGGTTGTACGTAGTTGCTAATGTGATGAAGCACTAAACGCACATGTCTATGACGACGACTGCATTAAACACAAATGCCGATGTCTGAAGACTGTGCTATAAGTGTGGAAGCGCAATTGCATACTGCATACATCGTGATTGTACGTAGTTGCTAATGCGATGAAGCACTAAACGCACATGTCTATGACGACGACTGCATTAAACGCAAATGTCGATGTCTGACGACTGTGCTATAAGTGTGGAAGCGCAAATGCATACTGCATACATCGTGGTTGTACGTAGATGCTAATGCGATGAAGCACTAAACGCACATGTCTATGACGACGACTGCATTAAACGCAAATGTCGATGTCTGACGACTGTGCTATAAGTGTGGAAGCGCAAATGCATACTGCATTCATTGTCTCTTAGCCTCTTGGTTGTACGTAGTTGCTAATGCGATGAAGCACTAAACGCACATGTCTAAGACGACGACTGCATTAAACGTAAATGTCGATGTCTGACGACTGTGCTATAAGTGTGGAACCGCAAATGCATACTGCATGCATCGTGGTTGTACGTAGTTGCTAATGCGATGAAGCACTAAACGCACATGTCTATGACGACGACTGCATTAAACACAAATGCCGATGTCTGACGACTGTGCTATAAGTGTGGAAGCGCTAATGCATACTGCATACATCGTGGTTGTACGTAGTTGCTAATGCGATGAAGCACTAAACGCACATGTTTATGACGACGACTGCATTAAACGCAAATGTCGATGTCTGACGACTGTGCTATAAGTGTGAAAGCGCAAATGCATACTGCATACATCGTGGTTGTACGTAGTTGCTAATGCGATGAAGCACTAAACGCACATGTCTATGACGACGACTGCATTAAACGCAAATGTCGATGTCTGACGACTGTGCTATAAGTGTGGAAGCGCAAATACATACTGCATACATCATGGTTGAACGTAGTTGCTAATGCGATGAAGCACTAAACGCACAAGTTTATGACGACGACTGCATTAAACGCAAATGTCGATGTCTGACGACTGTGCTATAAGTGTGAAAGCGCAAATGCATACTGCATACATCTTGGTTGTACGTAATTGGAATTATTACTATGTTACCTGTCATCATTGATCAATATCAGAAATGCTATAAGTGTGGAACCGCAAATGCATACTGCATGCATCGTGGTTGTACGTAGTTGCTAATGCGATGAAGCACTAAACGCGCATGTCTATGACGACGACTGCATTAAACGCAAATGTCGATGTCTGACGACTGTGCTATAAGTGTGGAAGCGCAAATACATACATCTTGGTTGTACGTAATTGGAATTATTACTATGTTACCTGTCATCATTGATCAATATCAGAAATGCTATAAGTGTGGAACCGCAAATGCATACTGCATGCATCGTGGTTGTACGTAGTTGCTAATGCGATGAAGCACTAAACGCGCATGTCTATGACGACGACTGCATTAAACGCAAATGTCGATGTCTGACGACTGTGCTATAAGTGTGGAAGCGCAAATACATACTGCATACATCATGGTTGAACGTAGTTGCTAATGCGATGAAGCACTAAACGCACATGTCTAAGACGACGACTGCATTAAACGTAAATGTCGATGTCTGACGACTGTTCTATAAGTGTGGAACCGCAAATGCATACTGCATGCATCGTGGTTGTACGTAGGTGCTAATGCGATGAAGCACTAAACGCACATGTCTATGACGACGACTGCATTAAACACAAATGCCGATGTCTGACGACTGTGCTATAAGTGTGGAAGCGCAAATGCATACTGCATACATCGTGGTTGTACGTAGTTGCTAATGCGATGAAGCACTAAACGCACATGTTTATGACGACGACTGCATTAAACGCAAATGTCGATGTCTGACGACTGTGCTATAAGTGTGAAAGCGCAAATGCATACTGCATACATCGTGGTTGTACGTAGTTGCTAATGCGATGAAGCACTAAACGCACATGTCTATGACGACGACTGCATTAAACGCAAATGTCGATGTCTGACGACTGTGCTATAAGTGTGGAAGCGCAAATACATACTGCATACATCATGGTTGAACGTAGTTGCTAATGCGATGAAGCACTAAACGCACAAGTTTATGACGACGACTGCATTAAACGCAAATGTCGATGTCTGACGACTGTGCTATAAGTGTGAAAGCGCAAATGCATACTGCATACATCTTGGTTGTACGTAATTGGAATTATTACTATGTTACCTGTCATCATTGATCAATATCAGAAATGCTATAAGTGTGGAACCGCAAATGCATACTGCATGCATCGTGGTTGTACGAAGTTGCTAATGCGATGAAGCACTAAACGCGCATGTCTATGACGACGACTGCATTAAACGCAAATGTCGATGTCTGACGACTGTGCTATAAGTGTGGAAGCCCAAATACATACATCTTGGTTGTACGTAATTGGAATTATTACTATGTTACCTGTCATCATTGATCAATATCAGAAATGCTATAAGTGTGGAACCGCAAATGCATACTGCATGCATCGTGGTTGTACGTAGTTGCTAATGCGATGAAGCACTAAACGCGCATGTCTATGACGACGACTGCATTAAACGCAAATGTCGATGTCTGACGACTGTGCTATAAGTGTGGAAGCGCAAATACATACATCTTGGTTGTACGTAATTGGAATTATTACTATGTTACCTGTCATCATTGATCAATATCAGAAATGCTATAAGTGTGGAACCGCAAATGCATACTGCATGCATCGTGGTTGTACGTAGTTGCTAATGCGATGAAGCACTAAACGCGCATGTCTATGACGACGACTGCATTAAACGCAAATGTCGATGTCTGACGACTGTGCTATAAGTGTGGAAGCGCAAATACATACTGCATACATCATGGTTGAACGTAGTTGCTAATGCGATGAAGCACTAAACGCACAAGTTTATGACGACGACTGCATTAAACGCAAATGTCGATGTTTGACGACTGTGCTTTAAGTGTGGAAGCGCAAATGCATACTGCATACATCGTGGTTGTACGTAGTTGCTAATGCGATGAAGCACTAAACGCACATGTCTATGACGACGACTGCATTAAACGCAAATGTTGATGTCTGACGACTGTGCTATAAGTGTGGAAGCGCAAATACATACTGCATACATCATGGTTGAACGTAGTTGCTAATGCGATGAAGCACTAAACGCACAAGTTTATGACGACGACTGCATTAAACGCAAATGTCGATGTCTGACGACTGTGCTATAAGTGTGAAAGCGCAAATGCATACTGCATACATCTTGGTTGTACGTAATTGGAATTATTACTATGTTACCTGTCATCATTGATCAATATCAGAAATGTTTTTGGGCATTCTACTCCACCGAGAGTGACTGCGGCGAACGCAGTTCGCCGGAGGAATGGAAGGTGGAGTAGAATGCCCAAAAACATCCTACTGTGACCTAGGCGTGATTCATGATTCGAAACTCATATTTGATGATCACATCGAAAATATCATGAAAAAAGCCTCTCAAGCGCTGGGATTCGTCATGCGCACTTCAACTAATTTTAAGGAAGCTAAAACTTTTAAAATATTATATTGTACATTTGTACGTAGTATACTGGAATACGCCAGTCAGGTATGGAATCCCAGATATGATATATATATTTCACGTATAGAGAATATTCAGAAAAAGTTCATTAAGTATCTATGTTATCGGACTAAAACTAGATATAGTTCATCCGACTACCTTAAACTTTGTGCTAGATTTCATATTCTGCCACTAGAACTGCGTCGCGAGATAGCCGATATCACGTACGTGATGGGTATATGGAATGGGTCGATTGATTGCCCTGAGATGTTATCCAAAATTAATTTTAATATTCCAGGTAAAGTAACAAGACACTATGTGCCTATTCAATTACCCTTAGTATCTACTAAGTATAGACAGAATGCATTTCTGTGGCGGGCGAGCAGTTCGTTGAATAAGCAGTACAGAAAGCTACAATTCGATGTTTTTGATTCAAAAACGGAGACGGTGAGACGACTACTCAGTAATGAATTTTTTTCGGCCCACAGGCCGTGATTGCGCTTTGTTAGCTTTATATTCTGAACAGTACCTACTTTAAATTGTCAATGTATACTTTTCCAAAAGTTTGTATAGAAATTAGCTTAGGGGCTTGTTGTCATTTTTAGTTTTGGTTTTAGATATTGATTAACAATACCTACTATTTTGTCTGTAAGTTTCAATGTTCTCAGACACTATATTATATCATGTGGTTTATACGTGGAGACCTGTAATTGGCTCTCTGATATTTATTATATAAGGCTATTGTGTGCTATTATAAGCTGTTGGTCTCCCAAAAATAAATAAATAAATAACCACAAATTTACACAAAAATACACTACACACAAGAAATATATTTCACGAGGATCGATTACTTCGTCATGCAACGAGGATTACAAAAAAATTATGAAGATTAAACCTACACCTACGTACTGTAAAACGAGAGAACACCAACCGTACAAAACATTACATATATAATTAAACTATGAAGAGACATACAAAACTACAGTTATACCACACGAATACAAAACTATAACCATTATTTATGCATACAAATAAATAAAAATGGCTGGGAGTTCTCTTTAAATGAGAATGGCTTGGTGGACCGTTAGAAAGTAAAAATAAAAATTACCAATGGCTAATCTAACTAATTTAATAGTGTTGCGAAACGCCTACTAAAATTATTATAGCAAGTCGAGTTTAGTAATTAGGATGCTCCATAACTATGTATAGGGGTTTTAGTTCTAAGTAAAAGGCTCACTTAGAAACACATCTTTGTAACAAGTCATTACATAAAGTACTGAATTCTCTTAATCACCGCAGTTTTCATTTACCATTACCTGGACTTTTATGGACATGGTCCTGGATCGAACCGGATAATAATTTTGAAACAGAAGAAGAGGATTTATTAAAATTGTGGAAAATAAAGAATCATCGCAAGTTGCGTGAAGGTCGAAAGGTCGAGTGGTGTTAAAGCTCAATCATTTCGGTCTACTAATCATTATTTCCACCCATCACTCTAGTTCAGGTAAATTTTAGGTAGAAAGCTGTGTAATAATTAAGGTCAGTACTCAAAATATTGTATATTTTAATAGTTTTTTTGTGTGAACACTGAACCTGTGACTATATACTTATGTTCTTTGTATGGGTAGCATATAAGTACTTACTTTTTTGATTTTACGAGATTATTATTCCTCATTTAGTTATTATAATCATTATTATAAGCTGTAAGCTACTTAAATAACTAAATAGACTCGTTAAATCAGTTATTTTTCTGTCAGGGTATAATTGCTAACATACTTACACATAGTTTGCTAGGTAGTTAAATAAAAGAAAAAGTGTAATTAAAGTAAAATTATAATTATATTAACAAAGGCAAAGAACTATTATACAGTAAATAATTTGTAAAATTAATTAATTTCATTTGTGTTGTTACAAAGGGTAGTAAACTTAAAGTTATAGTCTATACAGTTAGGTAGTTAATTACATAAGAGATTCATCCTTACATAGCTATTAATTACTTGCATTATATAACATTACAGGTTCACAAAGCACTTGCTTCCCAGAATGTCTGAAGAAAAAGAATTAATAAAGAAAAGAGGCAGTTACAAAGGTCGTTTAACATCCTTTTCTAGTTATTTAAATTCATTAAATATTTCTTCTTTGAGCCCTACTGACATCAATGAGTTGGAATTACGCATGGGTAAGATACAGTCTTTGTATGATAGCTACGACGAAATTCAAACCAAACTTGAGTGTATAGTCGATAATACAGATGTACAGTTTACTGAAAGGAATGATTTTGAGTCGTCTTATTACAAACTCCTTGCGAGGGGTCAGGACATTCTAAATAATTATTCTGTGGAGAAGAATCACTCAAGTGCAGCAAGTAGTTATAGCAAACACAAACTCGTCAAGTTGCCTACTATCCAATTGCCTAAATTTAGCGGTTCCTGCGAGCACTGGTTGGAATTTCGTGATACGTTTTCTAGTTTAATCCATTCCGACAGTGAAATCGATGATGTAAACAAATTTCATTACCTGAGGAACTCACTAGAAGGTACAGCTTTGGTAGTTATAAATTCAGTTGAATTCTGTGCTAAAAATTATAAAATTGCATGGGATCTTCTTTGTGAGCGTTTTGATAACAAGCGATTGTTGATTCATAACCATGTTTCAGCATTGTTAAATATCGAACCGATCGCAAAGGAATCCTCCAGCAACGTTAAGGGTTTAATTGATTCTTTAAATAAGAATTTGCGAGCACTAGAATCACTTGGCGAGCCTGTCAAGCACTGGGATACTCTGCTTATCCACATAGTCACCAATAAGTTGGACCAGACCTCATTTCGTAAGTGGGAAGAGTATAACAGTCATTTAGACAAAAATGAAGTCATCACATTAGAATCTTTTAACTGTTTTCTACGTGGCCGAGCTGATTTGATTGAGAAATTAGAGTTAAAACGTAGTTCAAATCATGGTCACATCAAATTACCCATTAAGAATCAAATAAAACACAAATCAATGGTTTCTATACAAAATGTTAATAATGATCACAATACAAGTACACTCATTACTACAAAGTCTTGTCCAATGTGTAAAAGTCACGAACATAACCTAAACACTTGTTCACAGTTCTTAGCACTTGATAGCAAATCACGTTTGCAATTATTACCAACTTTTAAGGTTTGTTTCAACTGTTTTAGCAGTGGGCACTTTGCAAATCGTTGCAAGCGACAAGGCTGTGCCATTTGTAAGCGTAAACACCATAAAATAATTCACATTAACGATTTTTCGTCTACACAGAAATCTACAATGAATAATGTACCATTACAAACATCTGATAGTATTGTACCGGCGGCCGATGCACCGACACGTAATACGATGACGTTAGCTGCGAATGTACCTCAGTCGAGACAGTGCGCCCGAGAGGTTTTGTTATCTACTGCATTGATAACGATTATCGACTCGAAT
The DNA here is from genome assembly GCA_933228765.1 of Miltochrista miniata. Classification (NCBI taxonomy): domain Eukaryota; kingdom Metazoa; phylum Arthropoda; class Insecta; order Lepidoptera; family Erebidae; genus Miltochrista; species Miltochrista miniata. The sequence continues at coordinate 11,280,232 of OW121772.1, forward strand.
CAACGTGAACATACCGCGCGCGCTGTACTCGACAGTGGAAGTACATCTTGTTTAATTACTGAGAAGATGTCTACGAAATTGAATGTACCGTTTAAGAATATAAATAGATCTGTGTTAGGTATAAATAATGTAGTTACAAATATTCAAAAAATGTGTGATTTACGTATTAAGTCATTGGACAAAGGTTATTCAACAAATATTTGTTGTTTTGTTCTCCCGTCTATTACTGACAACGTTCCTAGCGGTATTTTAAACCTATCTGAGATGAACATACCGTCGGACATTATTTTGGCTGATCCCAGCTTTTATTCACCTGCTGACGTAGATTTAATTTTAAGCGCAGATATTTTTTGGGACATATTGGGTTCTCAAAAAATCTATTTAGGTAAAGGTAAGCCTATTTTATACGAAAGCAAATTCGGGTGGTTAGTTTCTGGTCCGGTAAATGGTAGTTTTATTACACAATCTCAGAATTTAGTTAAATGTAGGTAACTTTGCGAAAAATTATTTTCATGAACAGACGAATCCTGTCATTTGTGATTTACAAAATCAGTTATCGCGGTTTTGGCAACTAGAAGAAGTTTGCCCTAAATACCCTTACTCAGAGGAGGAACGTTTGTGTGAAGAACATTTTATTAAAAACACTGTTAGGTTTTCTGATGGTCGTTTTTGTGTTAGAATACCTATTAAGAAAGATCCTAAATTGTTAGGAAATTCATATTTAAGAGCCAAGCATTGTTGTCACTCTTTGGAACGCAGAAATAAGGCTCAACCTTCTTTAGGTAAAATGTATTCTGAGTTTATGTCAGAATACATATTATTAGGCCATATGTCAGAATCCTTATGCTATAGTCCTGATTCACATTACGTACCTCACCATAGTGTCTTGAGGGAAACCAGCACCACCACTAAGCTACGGGCTGTTTTTAATGCCAGCAGTCCGACCTCCTCAGGAGTTTCACTGAATGATATTCAGATGGTGGGTCCGCAGGTACAAGATGACCTTTTATCTATTCTGATAAGATTTAGGCAACATAGGTATGTTTTAGTGGCGGATGTTGAGAAAATGTACCGACAGGTCATGGTACACCCAGATGACCGATACTTGCAGCAGATTTTGTGGCGATTTAATTCAACGGAGACATTAAAAAGTTACACTCTAAATAGTGTGACATATGGAATGGCGAGCGCTCCGTTTTTAGCCACTAGATGCCTTAAGCAATTAGGTTTAGATTGTGAGGATCCTAAAATCGCTGAAATTATTTTACATGATTTTTATGTCGATGACCTTGTAACAGGTGGGTCTGACATACAACAAGTTTTAGATATGAGAGAAAAAGTTACTAGCGTTCTGGCATCAGCGTGTATGCCACTTAGAAAATGGAAGTCGAATGATACTCGATTATCTAATGTGAAGGACTCATCATTAGACTTAAACATCGGTACCACCGAGCCAAGTAAAACTTTAGGCCTCGGTTGGTTAACCGAACCTGATTATTTGTGTTTTCCAATGGGTACGATTTCCAACTGTAATTCTAAACGCGGTATACTTTCTGCTATTGCACAGATTTTTGACCCGTTAGGTCTTTTAGCGCCGTGTGTAATACGCATGAAATTAATTTTACAAAAATTATGGCTTGAAAAAATATCATGGGACGATAAATTGTCACCTGAAGTTAGTAAACTATGGTCTGATATCGTCAACAGTTTGCCAGTCTTAAACAATGTTCGCATCCCTAGGCACGTTGTATGCCATAACTTTAAATCTTTAGAAATGCACGTTTTTACAGACGCGTCAGAGCGAGCTTATGGTGCATGTCTTTATTTGCGAAGTGTCAGTTATTCTGGCGATTGTTTAGTTAGGTTACTTTTTGCCAAAAGTCGCGTAGCTCCTGTGAAACCAACTACTGTGCCGAGATTGGAATTATGCGGTGCATTGGTAGGAGTACGTCTTTATGAAAAGGCTATTAGTTCGTTAAGGGTTAAAATTGATAGTGTTACTTTTTGGACAGATTCAACAATTGTTTTGGGTTGGTTGAAAATGCTTCCGAGTAAATTACAACCATTCGTTCGTAATCGAATCGCAGAAATTTTGGAAAAAACAAGTAATCATAATTGGCGACATATTACGACTGATATCAATCCAGCCGATTACATGACGCGCGGGGTTGATTTCGAATCAATTCAATCCCTTGATATTTGGTGGTCAGGGCTCCAGTTTATGAAAACAGATCCGTCTCATTGGCCTACCAGCGGCGTTATTAGTAACCAAAACTTACCCGAAACACGAAAAATTGTTTTAAAGGTTAACGTTTGTGATACACAACAGTCTGTAGGGTTAATAGAATTTGAACGTTTCTCTAACTTTTTTAGATTGAACCGTGCTGTGGCATATGCTTTACGATTCATCAATAAATGTAAACGTTTTCCTATAGCTGAAATTTATTTAACACACAACGAGCTACAAAATGCATTAAATTTAATTATTAAAATTTCTCAATCTGAATCATTTCCTGAGTACAAATTATTATTAAATAAACAAAGTTTACCAAAAAAGAGCCCATTACTTAAATTTAGCGTGTATTTAGATGAACACAATATTATGCGAGTAGGGGGGCGTCTAGAAAATTCAGATTATTCTTATGATAAAAAACATCCCATTATAATACAGTCCGCTCATCGATTTACCAAATTGTTATTTATACAAGAACATAAAACATTAATGCATGCAGGTCCACAACTACTGTTAGCGTCCATTAAGGAAAGGTATTGGCCCATAGGTGGTCGTAATTTGGCTAAAAAATGTTGCCATCAATGTGTACGCTGTAGTCGTTTGAAGGCTCAAGTAGTTGCACCCCTGATGGGAAATTTACCGGAAAAACGTGTTTCCCCAGGAGGTTACCCATTTAATTGTGTGGGTGTTGATTATGCTGGACCTCTAGCAGCTATTAGCAGGCAAGGACGTGGTTCTCGTGTTATCAAGGTTTATGTGGCTAGTTTTATTTGTTTCGCCACCAAAGCTGTGCATTTGGAATTAGTGGGTGATTTGACGAGTCACAATTATATTTTAGCGTTACGACGTTTTATTGCACGTCGAGGTAGGCCGCAGGATATTTATTCTGATAATGGTACATCTTTCGTAGGTGCGTATAATGAGCTATCAAAGTTTTTAAAGGGTAATTCTGACTCATTGGGTGAAAGTTTGGCCAATGAAGGAATACAATTCCACTTTATTCCCGGATATTCACCACATTTTGGAGGGCTCTGGGAAGCAAGTGTCAAATCTTTGAAATATCATTTAGTTAGAGTGTTGGGAAATTGTCACCTTACGTACGAGGAGCTAAATACCACTTTGACTCAAATCGAGGCTCTTCTAAATTCTCGACCTCTCACGCCAATTTCTTCAGATCCTGAGGATTTCACACACCTTACGCCCGGCCATTTCCTTATCGGCCGCTCACTCGTCGCGCTACCTGAACCGGACCACGCAAAATGCTCATACAACTTGCTGTCACGCTTCCAACGAATTGAGCAACTTCGTCAACATTTTTGGCTTCGTTGGAGCAAAGAATATGTGTCTGAACTGCGACAGCTAACGAAATGGAGATTGACCAATGATCCACTAAAATTAAACACTCTTGTTGTTGTGAAAGAGGACAATCTTCCACCATTGAAGTGGCGTTTGGGTCGTGTCGTCGCCGTCCATCCTGGTACTGATGGGATCAGTCGAGTTGCAGACATCAAGACGAGTAACGGATTAATCCGAAGAGCATTCAGCAAGATCTGTCCACTGCCTGAAGTCTCACCCTGATTCACTGTATTTTTTTTATTATTTTTATTCTTGCATGATTTAATTATTGTTTTTTTTTTGAAAGACGAGCTTCCAAAGCCCGGGGGCATGTTGCGAAACGCCTACTAAAATTATTATAGCAAGTCGAGTTTAGTAATTAGGATGCTCCATAACTATGTATAGGGGTTTTAGTTCTAAGTAAAAGGCTCACTTAGAAACCATCATTGTAACAAGTCATTACATAAAGTACTGAAGTCACTTAATCATCGCAGTTTTTATTTCACCATTACCTGGACTTTTCTGGACAAATAGCAACAAACTTAGATCACACCTCAGCAGCAAAATCTTATTTTTTGTGACACCGATACGTGTAATTTAATCATGAAAAAAAAACCTGCTACGTGCGAGTTGGACTCGCCCATGAAGGGTTTCGTTGCAGCAAGTAACATAATATGTATAAAAGTTCTTGTAGTTCGTTATAACTTTGATTGATGTTTTAACACGTACCTACGCAGTGGTAGTGATTTTTCTAACCGAAAATTGCGGTTTACGACGTATTTAAAAAAAACTACCAGCTCTATCTCGTTCAAACCAATTTTCGCTGGTAGTTTTTAGAAAAAAATGATTTTAGAATCCTCAATAGAATTTTTGAAGACCTATCTATAAATACGCCACACGTATGGGTTTATTGAAAAAAAAAATGAGTATCAGTTCTGAGTATGGGGACCCAAAATTTACTGCTTTTTTCTAGTTTTATATAAGAATCTTAATGCTGTTCACAGAGTACATCTACTTTCCAAGTTTCAATAGCATTGGCCTTATAGTTTCGAAGAAAAGTGGCTGTGACTGTTACACACGGACGGACAGACAGACAGACATGCCGAATCTATAAGGGTTCCGTTTTTGCCATTTGGCTACGAAACCCTAAAAAGACAATGTACCATCGCTTAAAATCATAACACAAAATATCCGTAGTGTCTACATAAACCTAAATAACCTTCTAGCGCAACTGGAGAGGTTAACACCAATTAATTATTAGATATTTTGATGATATGCTTATTTGTGACACATTTTTTTTTGTTGACGCGGGGAACGCATTTACGCGGCTTCATCCCAGCTGCGGGGGCAGCTGGGATGGTGTGTGGGACTCCCGGCCCGGTCTGGAATGGACCGTCCTACCCACTAAACCCCGCGGTGTTCCTCCTCACCCTTTAGCCGGGCCGAGGGATATCAAAAGATTATTCTCGACGACCCGGCCAGGGGCGCCCTGTTTATTCGGGGCTCTCCTCGGGGGAGCCAGATGGGCGGCTCCCCAACGCTCCCTAAGGAGCAGAAGACCACGCCTGCACCGCTCTCGAGCGCCCTTCTGTAATAGAGGAGACAGAGAGCAGGCGTGCGCTAATGGGCACCCCCGGAACACGGGAAAGGTGCCAACCGCCATGTGACCGTTGGTGAGCGGGGTCCCCCGACCTTACGCCCACGGTCAAGAAACAATCGGGGGCGCGCAGTGACTCCTCACCGCGGCGCGCCCGAACTGCACGGCAGAGCGGGAGCATTATCTGTTACTCCCGCTCCCCCGCACAGTGCACCTCCCGCTTTGCCGCCGGTCGCGGCCGGCATCCCGAACTGCATGGCAGGGCGGGAGCATTAACCCAAACTCCCGCCCCCCACGCAGTGCCTCTCCCACTTTGCCGCCATCGTCTCGCCAGCAAAGGTGGCGAAGCGACGGCGACCCAGCATTGCTGCTGCCGGCCGTGAATAACGGCACGGCCGGCAGCAACACACACCACCGAGCAACCCACAGGTGGGTTACTCCCGCCTCGGCCGGAATTAGCCAGAGTAGCACAACTCCCCCACAGAGGAAGGGGAGTGGTCGCTACTCCGTTGCCCAGGATGCACCACGAGGAGGATCCGACCCATTGGGGTCCTTAAGATGTTAGTAGGACCCCGCATCCCATTTGTGACACATAGCACAGATATGAGAGAGCAGAGATTCTTTCCATTAAATAAAGAATACTGCGGCCAGATACTATTAAACTTAGTGATGCATTTTGTAAAAATCTACATCTCATTGCTATCTGTTTTTCAGTAGGCACTTTTTTATGAAAGATTTTTACTAGTATGCTATACTAGCTGATGCCCGCAGCTTCGCAGGCGTAAAATTTGTTCCCGTGGGAACTTATTCCCGGGATAAAAAGTAGCCTATGTGTTATTCCGAACTATTATGTCGTATCTCTGTACCAAATTTAAGCCAGATCCGTTCAGCGGTTTGAGCGTGAAAAAGTAACAAACATCCACACTCACAAACAATCGCATCCATACTAATATTATAAAGCTGAAGAGTTTGTTTGTTTGTTTGAACGCTAGGATCTCAGGAACTACTGGTTCGATTTCAAAACTTCTTTTACAGTTTGATAGTCCATTTATTGAGGATGGCTATAGGCTATATAACATTGCGCTAAGATGAATAGGAGCGGAGCAGCAATAAGGAATGTTTCGAAAACGGGGAATTATTTTAACCGTCTGAGAGCTACCGAGGCGTACGCTGCCTAAATGGTTAAAGTTACGTAAAAATTATGTATTACAAAATTGTTTCTCTTAAAAAGTTCGATAAAAAAGTCCGCAACAGCATATATCTATCTTTTAAGGTTCGCTCTCAATAAACTAATTTGTCTTTCTTTTAAGGTTAGCTCACAATATTATCAAACTGAAGAGTTTGTTTGTGCTAGGAGCTCAGACACTACTGGTTGCATTAACAAAATAATTTCACAGTTTTTAGTCCATTTATTGAGGACTAGCTGGTGCCCGCGGCTTCGCTCGCGTCATCGTCGGCTCATCATATCATTTTGTATTCTACCATACATACATACATTATTATGCATAGAAACCAGTATTCATAGATCCCAACTCCAGAGCCAGGGTTAGAAACCAAAGGCCTAAACACGGCGGTCGCTTACGCAGCACCGAGGTAGTCAGATATACAGTAAAGAACCTCTGAAATCCATTACAGCATTATCATGGTAGGGTGATATTAATTTGGCGACTCAAATCAAACAATCAAAGAAACAAACACATCTTTATTCGTGTAGGTTCATAGTATATATCTTTTCAAACTGCCAATAAGTACCTATAAACAAAATATAGCATGGAAAACACCCCGCCCCCCCCCCCCCTACTGTTAAAATATAGTATACATACTTATGGAGTAGGAACAGGTTGTGATCACATAGTATACAATATGAAAATACGATAAAAAAAATGCACGACCGAATCAATAATTATGAGCCAAATAGAATTCTTGCCTCACGGCGCATTAACCTAATGGCGGGTGAGCTATTTTGAGGCTTTTTTGACTCACTACAAATAATTTCCGTCCCCAGCTCGATTCTCCAACAACCTTTCTTATGCTGACAAACAATATAGGGTACTTGGCGTCCTGTTCAACTGGTTTCTTCGAGAGTATCATTAATTTCATACACGCGCCGAATGGTGTGGCAAGTATGTGCAAATACCGGGAATGATTCTCTGCTGCTCATTATGTCCCAATGGAATAAGAGACGGGGAGATTTTAGTTAGATGGTATTCAACCACGTTTTCTTGTCCTTATCGTATAACCGTTTTCGGTTAGTTACTGGGAGACCGCCCAGTTTGGTTGGATTCATCGAAACTGTGGCCTTAAAATAACATTGCGGAGGAAGCTGTATAGATCATGACCTGCTAGCCTCTCATAGGTTCTGCCAAAGGGACACGATCCCAAATCTTATGCGAGCTGCTTCAACTCCCTGTGGGCCAGCTGGATTTCCTCGTCCGCAACTCGTCCATCACGAGAAACCTCCAGATCAACAGGCAACACCCCCGCAAGCACAGGTAATGTTATAGTGTTACGTGATCGGTAAGTCTTCATGAGCAATAATAATGCTGATTGCTGAGTTCTCAAAAATATACGCTTGACCACAAAGTTAGACGACCGCGGTACCATACAGCTGCAGCGTACATCAACGTAGCAACAAAGGTTCCTGAGTACAGAACTCTCAAGTGCTGCGTGTCATATTCCCCACGTACGAGGCAGACACGCTGTAGACATTCTGAAAACAGTTCCGAAGTCTTTTAACCAATAAAATCCACATGCGAGCTGTAGGATGTAGTCCCACTATGTCGAGTCCCGTTACGTCGAGTCTCCGCTACGTCGAGTCGTTCCTTCGGTCGGTGCAATAAAGCGTAGTCGCCTCTACGTCGAGTCGCCGCTACGTCGAATTGTTCCGAAGGCTGGTGCAATAAAACGTAGTCGCCTCTACGTCGAGTCGCCGCTACGTCGAATAACCCTGAGTGTAAGCACTACCAAGTGGATGTGCCGACACGTCGAGTAGCCTCCACGTCTACTATGCAAAGTTTGTTTTGCGTTTATTCCATTTATTCCCGTTATGTCGAATCAATGAAAACCTACTTAAGTAAATTTTATTTGTACAGTCGTGTAAAAAGTGATAGCGGATTATTAGAAATAATGGCGAAATTGACTCCCTTCATAGCCAATAAAGGATGATTAGATTAGGTTAGGTTGCAACAGTGACCACTTAAGTTAGTTTCTTCTATCTTTAGCCTGCTAAACTTAAGTCTAACCGCAGACTCTTGACTAAAAATGTAGAAATGTGTAACCGAATGGAAGGCAAACGACAAAACAAAAAAAAAACCACGAAGGCTAAGTACTCACAGTCGGGGTGTTAACCATTCACTTGATATGGTTAACACCTCGACTCGGATAGGTTAGGTTAGAAGGCTAGACGGGAGCGAAGCGTAGCGGAGCTCCCGTCTTAGCCTTCGTGGTTATTTTTTTTATAACCATTCAACACCATCGAATACATTTTTAGCCGTTTCGGTTCGGTTAATGTGCACATTAACCGGCTAAAGATGGAATATGCCGTAGCTAACTAACATGTTATAGAACTTTAGATGCTTCTCGAAGATACACCTAAGTTTAGCCGGCTAATCTTAAGTTTATGTTCACACCTACCTTTAGCCGTAACATATATATATATATATATATATATTAACCTAACCTAATCTAACTATGACTTTTATACACGACTGTACTATTAGAACTTCGTTCAGTAATAAGTAGACGTAACGGTAATAAATGAGACATTTTTCATTGATTCGACGTAGCGGGAATAAATGGAATAAACGCAAAACAAACTTTGCAAAGTAGACGTGGAGGCTACTCGACGTGTCGGCACATCCACTTGGTGGTGCTTACACTCAGGGTGAATCGACGTAGCGGCGACTCGACGTAGAGGCGACTATGCTTTATTGCACCTGCCCTCGGAACGATTCGACGTAGCGGAGACTCGACGTAGAGGAGACTATGCTTTATTGCACCGACTCAAAGAGCGACTCGACGTAGCGGAGACTCGACGTAACGGGACTCGACATAGTGGGACTACATCGCTGTAGGATGGATGTAGTCCCACTATGTCGAGTCCCGTTAGCTAGACGGGAGCGAAGCGTAGCGGAGCTCCCGTCTTAGCCTTCGTGGTTATTTTTTTTATAACCATTCAACACCATCGAATACATTTTTAGCCGTTTCGGTTCGGTTAATGTGCACATTAACCGGCTAAAGATGGAATATGCCGTAGCTAACTAACATGTTATAGAACTTTAGATGCTTCTCGAAGATACACCTAAGTTTAGCCGGCTAATCTTAAGTTTATGTTCACACCTACCTTTAGCCGTAACATATATATATATATATATATATATATTAACCTAACCTAATCTAACTATGACTTTTATACACGACTGTACTATTAGAACTTCGTTCAGTAATAAGTAGACGTAACGGTAATAAATGAGACATTTTTCATTGATTCGACGTAGCGGGAATAAATGGAATAAACGCAAAACAAACTTTGCAAAGTAGACGTGGAGGCTACTCGACGTGTCGGCACATCCACTTGGTGGTGCTTACACTCAGGGTGAATCGACGTAGCGGCGACTCGACGTAGAGGCGACTATGCTTTATTGCACCTGCCCTCGGAACGATTCGACGTAGCGGAGACTCGACGTAGAGGAGACTATGCATCCATCCTACAGCGATGTAGTCCCACTATGTCGAGTCCCGTTACGTCGAGTCTCCGCTACGTCGAGTCGCTCTTTGAGTCGGTGCAATAAAGCATAGTCTCCTCTACGTCGAGTCTCCGCTACGTCGAATCGTTCCGAGGGCAGGTGCAATAAAGCATAGTCGCCTCTACGTCGAGTCGCCGCTACGTCGATTCACCCTGAGTGTAAGCACCACCAAGTGGATGTGCCGACACGTCGAGTAGCCTCCACGTCTACTTTGCAAAGTTTGTTTTGCGTTTATTCCATTTATTCCCGCTACGTCGAATCAATGAAAAATGTCTCATTTATTACCGTTACGTCTACTTATTACTGAACGAAGTTCTAATAGTACAGTCGTGTATAAAAGTCATAGTTAGATTAGGTTAGGTTAATATATATATATATATATATATATATGTTACGGCTAAAGGTAGGTGTGAACATAAACTTAAGATTAGCCGGCTAAACTTAGGTGTATCTTCGAGAAGCATCTAAAGTTCTATAACATGTTAGTTAGCTACGGCATATTCCATCTTTAGCCGGTTAATGTGCACATTAACCGAACCGAAACGGCTAAAAATGTATTCGATGGTGTTGAATGGTTATAAAAAAAATAACCACGAAGGCTAAGACGGGAGCTCCGCTACGCTTCGCTCCCGTCTAGCCTTCTAACCTAACCTATCCGAGTCGAGGTGTTAACCATATCAAGTGAATGGTTAACACCCCGACTGTGAGTACCCCGACTCGAGTAGGTTAGGTTAGAAGGCTAAGGCGGGAGCGAAGCGGAGCGGAGCTCCCGCCTTAGCCTTCGTGGTTTTTTTTTTGTTTTGTCGTTTGCCTTCCATTCGGTTACACATTTCTACATTTTTAGTCAAGAGTCTGCGGTTAGACTTAAGTTTAGCAGGCTAAAGATAGAAGAAACTAACTTAAGTGGTCACTGTTGCAACCTAACCTAATCTAATCATCCTTTATTGGCTATGAAGGGAGTCAATTTCGCCATTATTTCTAATAATCCGCTATCACTTTTTACACGACTGTACAAATAAAATTTACTTAAGTAGGTTTTCATTGATTCGACATAACGGGAATAAATGGAATAAACGCAAAACAAACTTTGCATAGTAGACGTGGAGGCTACTCGACGTGTCGGCACATCCACTTGGTAGTGCTTACACTCAGGGTTATTCGACGTAGCGGCGACTCGACGTAGAGGCGACTACGTTTTATTGCACCAGCCTTCGGAACAATTCGACGTAGCGGCGACTCGACGTAGAGGCGACTACGCTTTATTGCACCGACCGAAGGAACGACTCGACGTAGCGGAGACTCGACGTAACGGGACTCGACATAGTGGGACTACATCCATCCTACAGCGATGTAGTCCCACTATGTCGAGTCCCGTTACGTCGAGTCTCCGCTACGTCGAGTCGCTCTTTGAGTCGGTGCAATAAAGCATAGTCTCCTCTACGTCGAGTCTCCGCTACGTCGAATCGTTCCGAGGGCAGGTGCAATAAAGCATAGTCGCCTCTACGTCGAGTCGCCGCTACGTCGATTCACCCTGAGTGTAAGCACCACCAAGTGGATGTGCCGACACGTCGAGTAGCCTCCACGTCTACTTTGCAAAGTTTGTTTTGCGTTTATTCCATTTATTCCCGCTACGTCGAATCAATGAAAAATGTCTCATTTATTACCGTTACGTCTACTTATTACTGAACGAAGTTCTAATAGTACAGTCGTGTATAAAAGTCATAGTTAGATTAGGTTAGGTTAATATATATATATATATATATATATATGTTACGGCTAAAGGTAGGTGTGAACATAAACTTAAGATTAGCCGGCTAAACTTAGGTGTGTATGCATCCATCCTACAGCGATGTAGTCCCACTATGTCGAGTCCCGTTACGTCGAGTCTCCGCTACGTCGAGTCGCTCTTTGAGTCGGTGCAATAAAGCATAGTCTCCTCTACGTCGAGTCTCCGCTACGTCGAATCGTTCCGAGGGCAGGTGCAATAAAGCATAGTCGCCTCTACGTCGAGTCGCCGCTACGTCGATTCACCCTGAGTGTAAGCACCACCAAGTGGATGTGCCGACACGTCGAGTAGCCTCCACGTCTACTTTGCAAAGTTTGTTTTGCGTTTATTCCATTTATTCCCGCTACGTCGAATCAATGAAAAATGTCTCATTTATTACCGTTACGTCTACTTATTACTGAACGAAGTTCTAATAGTACAGTCGTGTATAAAAGTCATAGTTAGATTAGGTTAGGTTAATATATATATATATATATATATATATGTTACGGCTAAAGGTAGGTGTGAACATAAACTTAAGATTAGCCGGCTAAACTTAGGTGTATCTTCGAGAAGCATCTAAAGTTCTATAACATGTTAGTTAGCTACGGCATATTCCATCTTTAGCCGGTTAATGTGCACATTAACCGAACCGAAACGGCTAAAAATGTATTCGATGGTGTTGAATGGTTATAAAAAAAATAACCACGAAGGCTAAGACGGGAGCTCCGCTACGCTTCGCTCCCGTCTAGCCTTCTAACCTAACCTATCCGAGTCGAGGTGTTAACCATATCAAGTGAATGGTTAACACCCCGACTGTGAGTACCCCGACTCGAGTAGGTTAGGTTAGAAGGCTAAGGCGGGAGCGAAGCGGAGCGGAGCTCCCGCCTTAGCCTTCGTGGTTTTTTTTTTGTTTTGTCGTTTGCCTTCCATTCGGTTACACATTTCTACATTTTTAGTCAAGAGTCTGCGGTTAGACTTAAGTTTAGCAGGCTAAAGATAGAAGAAACTAACTTAAGTGGTCACTGTTGCAACCTAACCTAATCTAATCATCCTTTATTGGCTATGAAGGGAGTCAATTTCGCCATTATTTCTAATAATCCGCTATCACTTTTTACACGACTGTACAAATAAAATTTACTTAAGTAGGTTTTCATTGATTCGACATAACGGGAATAAATGGAATAAACGCAAAACAAACTTTGCATAGTAGACGTGGAGGCTACTCGACGTGTCGGCACATCCACTTGGTAGTGCTTACACTCAGGGTTATTCGACGTAGCGGCGACTCGACGTAGAGGCGACTACGTTTTATTGCACCAGCCTTCGGAACAATTCGACGTAGCGGCGACTCGACGTAGAGGCGACTACGCTTTATTGCACCGACCGAAGGAACGACTCGACGTAGCGGAGACTCGACGTAACGGGACTCGACATAGTGGGACTACATCCATCCTACAGCGATGTAGTCCCACTATGTCGAGTCCCGTTACGTCGAGTCTCCGCTACGTCGAGTCGCTCTTTGAGTCGGTGCAATAAAGCATAGTCTCCTCTACGTCGAGTCTCCGCTACGTCGAATCGTTCCGAGGGCAGGTGCAATAAAGCATAGTCGCCTCTACGTCGAGTCGCCGCTACGTCGATTCACCCTGAGTGTAAGCACCACCAAGTGGATGTGCCGACACGTCGAGTAGCCTCCACGTCTACTTTGCAAAGTTTGTTTTGCGTTTATTCCATTTATTCCCGCTACGTCGAATCAATGAAAAATGTCTCATTTATTACCGTTACGTCTACTTATTACTGAACGAAGTTCTAATAGTACAGTCGTGTATAAAAGTCATAGTTAGATTAGGTTAGGTTAATATATATATATATATATATATATATGTTACGGCTAAAGGTAGGTGTGAACATAAACTTAAGATTAGCCGGCTAAACTTAGGTGTATCTTCGAGAAGCATCTAAAGTTCTATAACATGTTAGTTAGCTACGGCATATTCCATCTTTAGCCGGTTAATGTGCACATTAACCGAACCGAAACGGCTAAAAATGTATTCGATGGTGTTGAATGGTTATAAAAAAAATAACCACGAAGGCTAAGACGGGAGCTCCGCTACGCTTCGCTCCCGTCTAGCCTTCTAACCTAACCTATCCGAGTCGAGGTGTTAACCATATCAAGTGAATGGTTAACACCCCGACTGTGAGTACTTAGCCTTCGTGGTTTTTTTTTTGTTTTGTCGTTTGCCTTCCATTCGGTTACACATTTCTACATTTTTAGTCAAGAGTCTGCGGTTAGACTTAAGTTTAGCAGGCTAAAGATAGAAGAAACTAACTTAAGTGGTCACTGTTGCAACCTAACCTAATCTAATCATCCTTTATTGGCTATGAAGGGAGTCAATTTCGCCATTATTTCTAATAATCCGCTATCACTTTTTACACGACTGTACAAATAAAATTTACTTAAGTAGGTTTTCATTGATTCGACATAACGGGAATAAATGGAATAAACGCAAAACAAACTTTGCATAGTAGACGTGGAGGCTACTCGACGTGTCGGCACATCCACTTGGTAGTGCTTACACTCAGGGTTATTCGACGTAGCGGCGACTCGACGTAGAGGCGACTACGTTTTATTGCACCAGCCTTCGGAACAATTCGACGTAGCGGCGACTCGACGTAGAGGCGACTACGCTTTATTGCACCGACCGAAGGAACGACTCGACGTAGCGGAGACTCGACGTAACGGGACTCGACATAGTGGGACTACATCCTACAGCTCGCATGTGGATTTTATTGGTTAAAAGACTTCGGAACTGTTTTCAGAATGTCTACAGCGTGTCTGCCTCGTACGTGGGGAATATGACACGCAGCACTTGAGAGTTCTGTACTCAGGAACCTTTGTTGCTACGTTGATGTACGCTGCAGCTGTATGGTACCGCGGTCGTCTAACTTTGTGGTCAAGCGTATATTTTTGAGAACTCAGCAATCAGCATTATTATTGCTCATGAAGACTTACCGATCACGTAACACTATAACATTACCTGTGCTTGCGGGGGTGTTGCCTGTTGATCTGGAGGTTTCTCGTGATGGACGAGTTGCGGACGAGGAAATCCAGCTGGCCCACAGGGAGTTGAAGCAGCTCGCATAAGATTTGGGATCGTGTCCCTTTGGCAGAACCTATGAGAGGCTAGCAGGTCATGATCTATACAGCTTCCTCCGCAATGTTATTTTAAGGCCACAGTTTCGATGAATCCAACCAAACTGGGCGGTCTCCCAGTAACTAACCGAAAACGGTTATACGATAAGGACAAGAAAACGTGGTTGAATACCATCTAACTAAAATCTCCCCGTCTCTTATTCCATTGGGACATAATGAGCAGCAGAGAATCATTCCCGGTATTTGCACATACTTGCCACACCATTCGGCGCGTGTATGAAATTAATGATACTCTCGAAGAAACCAGTTGAACAGGACGCCAAGTACCCTATATTGTTTGTCAGCATAAGAAAGGTTGTTGGAGAATCGAGCTGGGGACGGAAATTATTTGTAGTGAGTCAAAAAAGCCTCAAAATAGCTCACCCGCCATTAGGTTAATGCGCCGTGAGGCAAGAATTCAATTTGGCTCATAATTATTGAAACTCCCACCGAAAATTGGTTTAAACGAGATCTAGTAAGTAGTTTTTTTTAATACGACATAAATCGCAATATTCGGCTAGAAAAATCACTGCCACAGCGAACGTGTTAAAACATCAATCAAAGTTACAACGAACTAGGTACAAGAACTTTCATAGGTAATTATTATGTTACTTGCTCCTACGGAACCCTTCATGGGCGGTTTTTTATTCAATGACGAAGAGTTTGGTTGGTTGGTAGTGCACGCTGCTTAGGAATTAAGGGGTCCCGAGTCCCGACACGATCAATTAGCAATTGTCAAGCACGTTAAATATAATGTGTACATATACGTCGATGCACACACACATGCAAAGAAATCATGCACACTAAAGCAACTTCCATTCATATTTAACGTGATTGACAATTGCAAGGCATGATCATGTCGGGAGCCCATAAGGGTCGTGGGTACAAACATTTACGTGCATGAACATGATACATATTTGTATCGGTCTGGGTGTTTTAAATATTAAGTACTTACCTATCTATTTACAATTAATTGATGTTACAGACATCGCAGAAGGAAGATAAATCAAACGAATCACAATATTTTAACAAAATTTATTAAACCTTACTACTAATTTACTCCTCCACCGAAAATCACAAACAAAGTTTTACTGACCTTAGTGTTGTCACAAATCGCGTCCGCCTCAGACTGGCGTTTCATTCAGAAGCCCGACATTTATTCAGGTCGTTGTACACTATTTTGACGTTTGACGTTGACATTTGTGACTGTCAAATGTGGTACATCAAAATAATGGCAGTATCTTATGAAAATAATAAATATGCCAATAATTCTGTAACAGTCGGCCATCCTATGGGAGCGAGTCTCTTCGTTCTAATAAACTATAATTTATATTTCCATTATACATTGTTTAACTATTGTTACAAATACAACCCACGATAGATGGCGCTTTCTCCAACATGGTCAACTCAACATCACTATTTAGTTGTAAAATTATTTACATGATAACTATGTGTTTTGTGTTGTATCGAGTACCAAAATTATTAATTATAATTATCTATAATTGCTAAGATAGTTTTGTATAATATTGTGTAATTAAATGGTATTGTCTAATTAGCAGCTTCTGGGGGTAAATGTATAAAATGGCGGGTAATCATATTGGGAGCTCTCTTCATTCTGAACGCTTAGATAGGCGGTAACGCTGCTCAAATAAATGTAAATGTAAAGTTGTAATTGAAGCATTGGGAGCAACAAGGGCGTTCGATACCCAAAGTCCGTTTTGATGTTATTACATTAAAATATGCACGGAGCCATCTATTTTCGTATATCAAAAACTCGTTTCGATTACTGTAATCCAGGTGACGTGAGAATCATAAATGTCGGAGGTGGCGCTACGCCCTTGTTGCATAGATAACAAAAGTGCGTTTAAATTGAAACACATAACGACATGTCTGCAGTTTGAAAAACTTTTTAATGTAAAAATGAATGTAACAAGAGATTCTAGTGACTTTAGATCAGATGCTGGCCAGAGTTAACATGAGTCTCCCTAAAAAGAAAGGTAAAATAGAAGGTAAAGAATAAAAAGGTTAAAGAGAGGTTTGGGCGAAGAATTTACAATATCAGCTCGAGGAAAGAAGGTACCTAAAAAGGTTTTTAGACATATTACTACGCATAATTCCAAAAAATGTTGAATGTGTGTTAACCTCCATCAAAATGCACAGCGACATTTTTTTGTGACTTTTGGAATATATGTGAAAAAGTGCAGCAAGATACCCTCTTAATGTCGTGTTTGGAAAAAGGTTTTAAAGTTGAGAGAGAATGAGAGAATGAGAACGTTGGGCCTGACAAGTTGAAACGAGATAATCAAGGTGATTCAGAAGATTAAGGGAATCTGCTGAAGCAGCTTGAAGAAATCGTCTGAATATTTTGATGAATCTGATTAAAAACACGAAAATTAGAAAAAATAATTGAGAAAAATTCAATATTTGAACGGTGATTGTAATAAATACACATGTTTCACTTACATTATAATTTAAAATATTATATAAGTATTAAAATTGTTATTTATTTTCTTTAAAAATTAAAAGTAACATTAATGACCTATCTGTTTTACCAGTTGGGTGCAACAAAGGCGGATAACACAAGTAAAAAAAACTTGATTATACAATATTTCTGATTGCTCTAAAATAGTTTTAATACCTGAATCTTTTTGCTAAATCATGGGGCTAACAAATAATAAAGTAAATTTAAGTGAAATCCAAAGTAATAAAATAATATAAGCCAACATAACTTTCATTATCAATTTTCTCGAAACTCAATTTTACAACATACGCCCTTGTTGCACCCAATGCTTCAATTTCAAGTTTTATTTTATTCCTGAAAGTGTACCTATTTAACACTTCAGAAGTGGGATAAGACCCAGCTTAGATAGATTTGGAGTATTTTAGTTGTAGGCGGCAGTTTCAGATAAGAAGACGAAAAAGAAAGCAATTTTTTTTCTAACAATTAAATCCTGCACGAAAACGACGCTGGGTAAGCGATGCTGTAGAGATGACCAGGTTTTGAGAGGAGCTCACGACATCATCCAGATAGAAAGGTCAGTTGAACATTACTTTCTTCGTTTGAGATCTGTGTTAATAATTGCTAAAGATTCGTGACCGAGAATGATCACCAGTTCGAGGCATATACAGGGTGGAATTTAAAGACGGTAGTTGCGAGGTAAAGTACCCTTAATATTGATAACAGCAAGTTTTGCTGAAAGGAAAAATTCCTTTATTTTCAAAAGTAAGTAAAACTGCATTTAAATATTTTTGAAAAATCACCTGCTTGAACCGGGAATCGAACCTGGGAGATGTGAAAAAAAGAAACCTACTGTATTTTATGATACCAACCGAAAGAGTCTTTAATAAGAAACAATTTCTTTTAAATAAAATATTATCTTAATTAAAGGAAGACCACGTAAAATAGGTTTTTATTCTAAAGCTTACTCACTATCTAAAGAAAAAAAACAGTCTAATTGAGAACCTCCTCCTTTCTTTTATGGAAGTTGGTTGAAAAAAATGTTCTAGTTTCTGTAATTGAGAATATTTGTCCTGGTGACTTAACCAACCGGCATCAAAAAAAAGGAGGAGGTTCTCGATTAGACCGTTTTCTTCTTCTTTAGATAGTGAGTAAGTTTTACAGTAAAACATATTTTACTAGGTCTTCCTTTAATTTAAGATACTTTGTTTTTAAAAGAAATTGTTCCTTATTAAAGATTCTTTCGGTTGGTATTATAAAATACAGGATGTTTTTTCGATTCCCGGCTCATGCAGGTGATTTTTCAAAAATCTTTAAATGCAGTTATACTTACTTTTGAAAATAAAGGAACGTTTCCTTTCAGCGAAACTCGCCATTATCAATATTAAGGGTACTTTACCTCCAACTACCATCTTTAAATTCCACCCTGTATAGACACTGGCAGCAAATTAATAGGTTTAGCTTTTGTCGAAAGTCAAATATAGGCATTATAATCGGACCCGGTATCAAGACCGACGATCGTGAGGTTTTGTAGAAGCAGGTGATGAAGATTTGAACCTACATATTTCTTATCATTGAGAGACTGACGGAAAGGCATAGTTTTAGTTGATTGTATGACATCGGATAGGTTATTAAGTTCAAAGAAATATTGAATAATATAATATCAATTGCGTAGTAAGTGTCATCTTTTGTACTAGTTTAGCTAAGATCGTCTTTTAAGATAATTGTGTTGAGGGACATGTATCAACCCGCATCTAACTGTATTGAGTAGTTTCCAGTTAATTTAAATTGGTTGCAGCGTTCAAATAAAAATCAAGGCGATGTTTATGTGGGTAGACAGTTATAAAAATCGAAAATGACCACACCATTCTATTTATAAGCACTACGAATGCATTTAGGAAACGTGACTACCTTCTGTTATAATTAAACAGTACCTCTCATTTGAAAATTGTCAAATCAGTTTGTAAAGTTTGGAATACGGAAAGTCCATAAGTTGAAAACTATTTCAGAGTCTGTAATATTTTTTACTTTCATATAATATGAAATAACCCCAATAGCAAACCAAAGATACGCAGGGTTTATGCGGAGTACCGTACACTCTGCAGATGACAATTTATTTTAATCCAGCTTAATGAATACATCTGTGTGATGAATACATCTGTGTCATGAATACATCTGTGTGACGAATATCTATTTTATGCATAATATTGGCCAGTCAAATTAACTGTGTGATTCTACATCTAAGTAATTTGCCATTCACTTATTTTACATTTGTTACATAATGTGAAAAACCTACTTACTATGATATTACTCATTCGAACATTATAAAAAAAAAGTACCTACTTATTGGACACACGACAGAACAATATGCTTTGTGTAGCTACAACTACAGAAAGTGAATGTTTTATTTATCCGTACACACACCGAAATATAGTACTAGCTATATCTAATGCGAAGGATAAGGTACGCAGCAGTTCTCTCTCCAAAAACATTTACTGCTCCAACCGATACTACTTTTCTATTGTTTTATTTGGGCATGGTATAAGATATTTCTTGTAGAAAACATTGATAAAAAAAACGATTCTAAGTATATGAAGACTGTGGTTACGTAACCGTGTGTATGGAGAATTGTTGAGGAATGGAAGTGGACTGTATGGATGGGGGGTTGGTTGTTGTTGATAATTAACCACTCACCGGTAATGTTGAAGCCGGCATCTTGATTCTGGTTATGTTCTGTTGTATGCTTGTTTCTTCTGGGGCGCCCCTATATTGCTTCTTTTATTTTAGATTATGCACGGCACTTGTATGGATTGATTTTTACTATCTTTAAGGCGGTTTGAATGGTATTTACCGGTGTTTTGATTATTTCTTTGACAACGACACGGTTCGTGTTTAATGGTGGTGCGGGAACTGGGTTGCTCCCTAAGGAACGCTAGGTGGCGCTAATCGCCTGGAAAAGATGTTGGAAGGGAAACGGAAGTAGTCAATTTATTGCTTTAACATTATTTTCCCCCCCTGCTGGCGAATTAATGAGACTGAAAGTCTGAAAATGAAAATATTTGTTCACAATAATGCTGTTTTGATGATGACAAATTAAATTTATAATGAAAGTTGTTGGTTATGATTGAAGAAGTTTTAGAGTTAATTAATCTAGTATGTTAAAATGGTTATTGATCTGCATCTGGTAATGGACACAGTTTTACTAATGGTCTTTTAAGAATGCCCTGAGCAGTTCTGACTGCAACAGAGCGGCACACATTATCACGGCCTATGTGTAGTTCAATGATACGACCGAGACGCCAACGTCGCCAACGTTTGTTCATTCCTATGTTTGAATAGTCCAGTGTTGGAAGTGTTGTTAGTGGATGTTCATCTACAGTGTTTGATATGTTCAAAACACAGGCACGTTTTTCACAATTGATTTCAGGATCTGATTGATATGTCTTGTTAATGTGTGTAGGCTCTTTAGGCCATTGGTTTTGATCAAATGACAGCCACTGTGGGCCTGTCCACCATAGGTCATGATTGATAAGCTCATCGGGGGACAAACCTCGACTTGCTGCGTCCGCAGGGTTTTGTTTCCCAGGGACATGATTCTAAATAGCTTCTGGAAGCTTACGTTGTATGTTTGAAATACGATTGCCAACAAAGGCCTTATCTACTGGAACCTTCTCCATTTGTCCAGTTGTTAAATACTCCATCACATGTTGATTATATTGTTGATGAAACTCTGGTTTGCTTAAGAGACGTTTCTCTAATTGTAAAAAGCGCCGAAGAGCTATCGGATGTGCACCTTCAAATGATGGTGATGATTGATCACGAAAAGGAAGCTGGACAATGTAACGTCCATCACTATTACGTTTGTGTGTTGTTTGGAATGTATCCTCACATTGGATGTCCTCTGAAGAATGAGGCTGCTGTGTCTGATCACATGGTATGTTATGGTATGTTATCCCACTCCCATTCCCATTCTGAATAGCCACATCTAAGTTGGCATCCATTGATAAATGATTGATTGATAAAGGAGTGGAATTTGATGATGATGATAAGGTTTTTCCCATCAGGATAAAACCGAAAATTGTGTTGATGGCAGTTGCTGCATGTGGACCACCATCAATTTTTCCTGGTAAAAGAATATGTGGGAAAATCTCTCCACCGAATAATATGTCCACCGGACGTGAAGAATGATATTTTTCATCTGCTAATTTTATGTTTGATAGATGTTGAAAATTGACTATGTCCACAGGATGAGTGGGCATATCACCACAAATTTTGTCAAGAGTCACCGCTTCAAGAGTGAATGATGGTTCAATTTTACCAATTGGTCGCATTTCTAAAAATACTTTGCCCAAAGAGCAAGCTGCAGTATCACCTACTCCTGACATTGGAGTTTGAGATTTGTATTGTTTCAACCCTAAACGATATGCGCAAGCCTTAGAGATAACATGACTTTGACTACCTGGATCCACTAAAACGCGGACCTTCTGAAAGTAGCCTCGACCGTCTCTTACCTCCACCTCGGCAGTAGCAAGCATAACAAAATGTGAGCCTGATGATGATAATGATGATGACTCAGCAGTGGTGTTTGATAATGATGTGACGGGTGTAACAACATTCTCTTTTGTTTCAGGAGCAGGTACTGTACGCTTCAATGATGATGATGATTTGTTTTGACTTGAAGTCTGATTTTGTTGTGTGTGGGCTGATGTCCTTTTAGTAAAATGTAACAAAGAATTGTGACGTTGACCGCATGTCTTGCATGTGTGTGTTGAAATACAATTTGAAGTAATATGGTTTGACCGAAGGCAGTTAAAACAAATTTTGAATTGTTTCACAACTTGTGATCTCTCATATGGAGTTTTTGCTAAGAATTTTGAACACACATAGAGGGCATGATCCTCTTTACACAAAGTACATGATTGATGAGGCGCTTGGGCCAATAGTATGGTTGATTTTGATTGATTGTTCACATTTGCACGTTGCTGAATAGCTGATAATGATGAATTTTGATTTGCTGGGCGTTGTGGTGCACCAGGCAATGATGATGATGATGAACGTTCAAGAGCGCTGCATCTATCATTCAAAAATGTTGTTAATTCCTTGAAACTTGGAAATTCAGAACTTGTATTAGCTAACTCGAATGCTTCACGAGAAGCTCTGTCTAATTTTGTTAATAGGGAGTGAAAAAGCACAAAATCCCAATTTGATGTGTTCAACCCTAATGAGCTGAGCATTGATAAATTTTCATTATAAATGTCAAGCATGTTACGGAGACTCTGAGGAGAACCCAAAGTTAATGATTTTAAATTTTGAATTTGTTCCCAACACAAAAAGGCTAGGTAGCGCTTGTTATTGTATCTGTTAACTAAAGCTGTGTATGCACTGACATAGTTTGCTTCACACACTGGATATGCTCTGATTATGTTGATTGGATCCCCACTAAGCGATGTAATTAAATATTGAAATTTCTCTACATTTGATAGGTCAGCACGTGAATGAACAAGTGTGTTGTAAAGGTCAATGAACCCTGGAAAATCTTTAAAATTGCCTGAAAACAGTGGTAATTTGATAGGTGGAAGTTTAGCGGATTTGTTTTTGGCAGACTCTTGTTTCACAGAAGAATTATCTGGTTTAACTGTAGGTAAATACAACCGCTTTGCCTCCAACACTTCAAAGTACATGTCATCAGCCTGTTCTTGAATTTTGTTTTGGTTGAACAACACATCTTTGTCATCCATCCCTGCCTTAATGAACTCACATTGAAGTTGTACGTGGGTGTCGTTAAATGTCTCAAGAATTTGTTCTAGACGTAAACACCAAGTTTCAAGTCGATTCACAATACTATTATCATTTTTGCAATTACGCGCGCACGTAACCGCATCTTTGAGCCGCTTGAGGGCCATGTTACGTTTTGACTCATAATGAGCTATTAATGATTCACTCATCTTGATTTGTTATGAAAAAATAATAAAACACAAAGTTAAAGTTGAATTGTTTTGAATGTTATCGAAAAAGGTAAACACGTTTACGTCAGTATCATATGTTATACAAACGTCACGTTGACTGATTGATTGTCAGTTCCACTGAGTGTTATGTTACTGACTTCACTTTGTTTTAATAATAAAACACAAAGTTAAAGTTGAATTGTTTTGAAAGTTATCGAAAAAGGTAAACACGTTTACGTCAGTATCATATGTTATACAAACGTCACGTTGACTGATTGATTGTCAGTTCCACTGAGTGTTGTGTTACTGACTTCACTTTGTTTTTACGTTGAATGAATGATTGTCAGTTCCATTCCATGTTATGTCACTGACTTCACTGCTTCACAACCGGAAGACTTCAACACAAGAATGAACAAACTTCCGGTAAAAGTTCCGCGCGAATGAAATGATGAATTAGGATTGATTGATTTTTAATTATCACGAAAAAATGGAATTTGACCAAATTTTTAAATATGGTTGCTAAAACACAATGAGTTTCCGCCGTATGATATAATATGTTAAAATGTTCGAAACTTTTTGATAGAAACGTTAGAATATGCTTTCTTGTTATAAAAACAATATTGATATTATGTTTTATTTAACTGATAATAACAAATGAAAATTGTTATATTGCAATTTTACTGTGAACAAATATGGCGAACCCCAAAGTTAACAAATAGGTTTTTGGTACGAATTTGAGAATCCGGTCGCAGGACCAAATATAATGTTGAGGAATGGAAGTGGACTGTATGGATGGGGGGTTGGTTGTTGTTGATAATTAACCACTCACCGGTAATGTTGAAGCCGGCATCTTGATTCTGGTTATGTTCTGTTGTATGCTTGTTTCTTCTGGGGCGCCCCTATATTGCTTCTTTTATTTTAGATTATGCACGGCACTTGTATGGATTGATTTTTACTATCTTTAAGGCGGTTTGAATGGTATTTACCGGTGTTTTGATTATTTCTTTGACAACGACACGGTTCGTGTTTAATGGTGGTGCGGGAACTGGGTTGCTCCCTAAGGAACGCTAGGTGGCGCTAATCGCCTGGAAAAGATGTTGGAAGGGAAACGGAAGTAGTCAATTTATTGCTTTAACAAGAATACTTTACAAGAGTTACAACATTCGCTATCATTATTTCTATATTTTAGATTTAAATCATGTCCTACAACTTTTTTTTTGAGAAGTCGATTTCGATCAAGATAAGGCTTATACGTTCTTCCATAGCTCGCTATGCAGTATCCGATAATCAATATCAGTTAGTAGGTAGTGTAAGTACCACTAGGTACGTTATACAACATGAGTTCAACTTTAAATGGTACACTATCTTCAATAACATATTTGCCAGAAAACTCAAAGTTTTGCACATAATTAGTAAGTGAATATCAGGTATAATGGGTAATGATGCTTAACACCCTCTATTTTTGGACAAGTGCAGCAGTTCTTATAGGCAGCTATTAAGCTTTTTCACATGCTTTTTTACATAGACTGTATTTTTCGGCTGTAAATGGCTATTTCTACTTTTTACGTTTCTCATCGTCACCTTCATGGTAAATTTTAAATACTGATTATTTCAACTATTTTTGTGAACAAACACAAAGCGTTCGGTAAGATAAGTAACATATACAGGGTGAATTTTTGAAAAGGGCTTGGATGGCCAAATCCTAAACTATAAGGAATAGCTAAAAATGCTCAAAGGAGTCACGAGCCCGATTTTGATAAAACTTATAACGTCATCATTAGATTTTTGAAAAACCAATAATCCTAGCTGGGAATCGAACCTATTGATTTAGAAAAAAAAACACACCCTTTATATTACACCATATGATAGTGTCGCTGATAAGGATCAAATTCTGCGAAGTAATGATATACGGCAAATTTAAGGAAAGTTTCGAATTTTGATGGAATTCATATTTCTTGTACCTAAATTTTGTATCATAATTTATTTCGTTCGAATTTCCAGAATAGTTCGTAACTATTCCGTGTTTTAAATCAAGCTCAGAATGATTCTTTGAGGAATATTCTAAACGGAATCAATAATATTGAATGCAGTATGATCGTTGAGGTCTCGAATCCAACTATGTATTAAAAACAATGGTCTACATTTTGAACAATTCATCAGATAACGTAAGTAAAATACGAAAGATGAGCACTTTCCCTTAGTTTGCCGTATGTAATTACTTCCCAGAATATGATCCTTAATAGCAACACTATCGAATGGTGTAATAATATAGGGTGTGTATTTTTTTTCTAAATCAATAGGTTCAATTCCCAGCTAGGATTATTGGTTTTTTTTAAAATCTAATGATGAGGTTTTAAGTTTCATCAAAATCGGGCTCGTGACTCCTTTGAGCATTTTTCGCTATTCCTTATAGTTTCGGATTTGGCCATCCAATCCCTTTTGAAAAATTCATCCTGTATAACTCAACAAGTTAAATTGTGAGTCAGATTTGGAAGAATAACGTTTTGAATTATTAGATCCCACGTAGGTGACGCGACGATCCACGAAGGTGACGTAGTAGCTTTACAGACATTATTAATCATTATTTAAATACTAATTATAAGTTAATATGTTCATTCGGCAGTTATATGGTAACAGCTAGTTAACTAAAAACAATTACCAGGTCCTATACACATGCTTTTGACGTAAAAGTTATTCTGGAACCATATAACACAGTATATCTCTTTGGCACAAAGTAGCAATTTATCAGTTATCTAGATCCCATAGCATAAGCTTATATTGTCTTAATTTGGGCTGGCTAGATAGATAATGTTGTGTGAGATTGTCCGTACCTGGCTACTTATAATGGAAGCACTCTGCGGCTGGACGATCGGCTCACCGAACTCGAGGTAGAACTGGGTCGCATAAACTAGCACAACTAGGGTTGTGCGGAGGCCGAAGAATGGGGGAGGACACGCTAACCCTTGCGTCGGGTGACTTATTCCACTTTCGGGAAGGTGATGGAAGACATTCTTCCGAGGGCGGTGTCGGCTTTATGGTAATAAGGACCTCGTTAGCAGCATTGTGGAGATCAGCAGTGTTTCGTCTCGGGTAGCATACTGTGGGATCTGGTACCTCGGCTGGACTGGTGACGGGAGTTGGAGCAGGTTCAAACTGATTGAGTAGCCTCTTGTTGTACGAATGAATATTTATTTAATTGTGCCGTCACAAATGCAGCGAGTAGATGCTTATATATAATTTGATTAGCGCCATCTAACGGCGCGTGGGAGTACTAGGTAGGTCCTAAGCTATATGGTTTAGTGTGTACTCAATACTTAATGATCAATACCACGTAGTTCGGATAAAGGCCGTTAGATGGCGCTGTCAACGAGTTGACATGCTCCCAGCGAGCAACGAGTATAACAAAATAGTATCTATATTATATAGTATAGTATATAGTATTTTCTAATAATAGCCACTGGGGGGCAGGGTGTCTCGGACACCGCTGCGCCGTCGGCGCCGCTAAGGGCAGAGTGTTCAGTGGACCCTCTATTACACAGGTTGGCCAATAGATGGCGCTATTCTACAACATTTTCTAATACTAGCCACTGGGGGGCAGGGTGTCCCGGACACCGCTGCGCCGCCGGCGCCGCTAAGGGCAGAGTGTTCAGTGAACCCTCTATTACACAGGTTGGCCAATAGATGGCGCTATTCTTCTACAACATGATAACGGGTTATATCGTTATCA
Source organism: Miltochrista miniata (assembly GCA_933228765.1). Lineage (NCBI taxonomy): Eukaryota > Metazoa > Arthropoda > Insecta > Lepidoptera > Erebidae > Miltochrista > Miltochrista miniata. The sequence continues at coordinate 11,307,230 of OW121772.1, forward strand.
GGCTTGGGCCACTGACCCATTTTTATGTAATCACATAGGTCAGTGCTCCAAGGCAAGCATTGATCTATCAATGCAGATACACTCCTGCAATCAAACCCTCTTGTGTGTTTGGATACGTAGGCCTATTTGGGTTAAGTTAAAAGAAATAGTAAAGAAATCGAGACAAGAGCATGGGTTTGACTGGAAGGGTGCATTAGGTGTATTGAGTACTCATCATTATCTGGTGTAATGATCATTACCCAATTGTTAAATGAAACAAGAGAAAATAATTGGTTTATTAGAATTTCACATAGCAAGCGGTTCCTAATGAAATAGAACTATCTTAGCAATCTTATCATACTTAGAGATATAACGCAGATTACACAAAACGATTCTTAATCATAGGTCCTACTTAGCTACTTAAACTATTATCAAATAGTTATTCAGTTTGAAATAGGAAGTGGACATAACATATTGAATGCGCGTTTTATGATAGTCTTCTCAGTTTTTATAGTTGCTACTCGTGCTATTCCATCTTGACCGTCGTGGGTATGCGTGATGCGGCCCAGTCTCCACAGGCATGGCGGTAAACGGTCGTCTTTGACAAGTACCATTGTACCCGCTGCGAGGCCAGGACCTTTACAACTGCGCCATTTCGTTCGTTCTTGCAACGTTCCGATGTAATCCTTCGACCATCGTCTCCAGAAGTCCTGCTGGATCTGCTGCAGTTGCTGGTAGTGACTTAGTCTGTTGACAGGTACATCAGAATAGTTATAATCTGGCAGCGTCGTGATAGATCTACCTATCAAGAAGTGAGCAGGCGTTAATGCTGAGAAGTCGGTATCATTAGTGCTTAGAGGACACAGAGGTCTAGAGTTTAAAATCCCTTCGATTTGAACTAATATAGTGAGGAATTCCTCGTAGGTTAGTAGGGCTTGTCCTAGAACCCTTTTTAAATGTCCCTTACAGCTGGATATGGCCCTTTCGTGGAGCCCCCCCATATGTGGGGTATACACAGGTAAATATTTCCATATAATGCCTTCGTTCGCACAGGATGACGTAAGTTCGCTAGAATATTCGTGTAAAAATGTATACAACTCACGGAGTTCCTTGTTAGCCCCATGGAAGGTGGTAGCATTATCACTAACCAGCTCCCGGGGTTTACCTCGTCGAGAGATGAACCTACGCAGCGCTGCTAAGAACGTCGGTGTGTCTAAGCCTGAAACCAACTCGATATGAACCGCCTTCGTAACGAAACAAACAAACAATGCTATATAGCATTTGGAAGTCCTATAACCGCGTCCCCTCCCGCTCCTGATAGTGAAGGGACCTGCATAGTCGATACCCGTAGTCAGGAAGGGATTCGACGGAGTTACTCGAGAAGTCGGTAGGTTACCCATAATAGGTTTGTATGTGTTAGGTTTCGCTCTAAAACATTGTATACATTTATGTACTATTTTTGTTACGAGTGTCTTGCCATGAGTTGGCCAGAATCGTTCTCTTAAGCTTGACAATAATAATTGTGGTCCAGCGTGTAATAATTTTATGTGTTCGGTTTGGCATATTAAATGAGTTAAAGTGTGTTTATGGTGTAATAGAATGGGATGCTTTTTATCATGGTCGTAGGGTGAGTGTACCAAACGACCACCTACTCGTATTATGTTTTCGTGCATGAATGGGTTTAAACATAAAATATTCGAAGATTGGTGTATCTTTTTATTATTTTTTAAGAGGTTATATTCCACGGGAAATGATTCCATTTGGGCATGTTTTATTAGAGTTAGTAGTGAATTGTTTAATTCATCTACTTGAAGAGGTCCTCTGAGGTGATGTCCCTTCAATATTCGCGTGAACCTAATTACGTAGGCAAATATTCGTATTAGTTTGTTTGTATTTGACCACTTTTCGAATAAATGAGAAAAAAATTTATTATTTTGAAATATTTGGGAATGGTTACATATCGCACCTTTAAAGTAAAACCGTTACTAAACGAAATTATGAAATTTTATAGGAGAGCCAAAATTAGAAAATAGTCACTGTTTTTTCTCGATAAAATCTGAGTTCAGGACTCTTTTAGTCATTTAATGAGTTTCTATGATAAATCTCAATTTACATTATGACATTTGATTTGAAATAGTTATTTTTATTATTTACAGCTTTATTTATTCAGGTTTATATTATTATAGTAACACTTTACCATTCATTTCTTTGTTCATTATGGTAAATTACTATGAAATTACAGTGCAACTAATGATACTAAAATTAGAAAACTATTTAAACTCTATAATTTAAAAATATTACTTTACAATTAAATTGAAAATAATAAAATTTTGCATTGTTGCGATGTTATAAAATTACTAAATAAATGAAAAACATTCGAAATTATTAATGCTCTATTACAAAATAAAGAGAGATTCTTCAAATCACTTGGAATAGTTTGAGATAAATAGATTTGTACCTCTAAATCACAGCTAGTACGTATCTTACTTGTCTTAACTTTTAATTATCTTATCTTTTACCATTTTAAAACAATTTGACTAAAACAAATCAACTGGAAATTAGCAAAAAAAAATGAAATAGAGATAGTAACAATCAGAGTTGCATTTCTCTATCCACGAAAGGTAACAGAAGTAATGTTCACTTCTATTACTTATTTAATTAGAATAATGAGTCAAACCTATTGACATAATAATAAAAGCTTCTACTTTCAGCTAAATGATACACACCTTGGTGGGGTTTCTGGAATGTAATCAGGATCACAATCTGCTTCATCAGGGGAAAAATCATTACCCGTTTCGGACGCACTAGATGAAGATGATGATCTTGATTCTGAGCTAGTTGAATGGGATCTTGTTTTTCTGCTCACAATAACATCTAGAGTTACTTCTGAAAAACCAGTACCGCTTATTCAATCAATCATTCAATTAAATCAGCCCAAATTGCGCTACAGTTCCGGATTTTAACCCTCAGAGACACTCCAAGCATAGCTCGTTCCATTGCTCGCTGCGCAACTTTAAGGGCATGGGCTAGCTTCACTGTGAGCGTCCACGTCTTGGCACCGTAGACCATAACTGGTAGAACGAACTGGTTATAGACTCTTGTCTTCAGGCATTACGGTATAGGCGAATGGAAACCCGCCGTAATTTGCTGAAAGCTGCCCAGCCTAAACGGATCCTTCTCGATATTTTCCTTTCCCAGGTAATTGCCCAGTGTGGTTAGAAGGTGTAAGATGCGTTCACCATTAATATTCACGCCCCATCTAGCCCAGTTCAGTGACTTAAAGACGTCCTCAAGCGCCTTGGTGAAGAGTTTGGGGATATTACATCGCACTGTCTTACACTTCTGTGCAGTGCTATAGGATTGGTTTTCTTATCGTCCAACTGGACGATCATGGAAGCATCATCTCAGCACCTTGATATATCGCCAATCAACTCGGCACCTCTGCATAGCTTCCAGTACTGCCCAGGTTTTGATAGTGTCGAAGGCTTTCTTGTAGTCCACAAAAGTCATACACAGCGGCTGATTGTACTCGTGTACCGTCTGCGGAACAGTATAGATGTGGTCCACGGTACTGAAGCCTTTTCGAAACCCAGTTTACTCCTTTGGCTGAAACTTATCACGTTTTTCGGGAAGGCAAATTTTTGGATTATTCTCTAAAAAAATTAAGGCAAAACTGTGACTATACAAACTATAACATTTTATCAATAAAATTGATTTATAAATTGCGTAATTTCAGAATACGAAAACTGTGTCTAAACAAATGGAAACACTATATCTATTAAAAGAAATCAAAAACTTACCTTTTGTTTTGCTTACGAGCCGTGTTAATACAAATAATGACACTGTTGTTTTAAACTTTCTTCATCACTCTGCCACGATCATGTTCTTACTGGTATAAACACAATATTGCACTTAGCGAGCCGATCATAATTCGGTTTAGTAACGTTTTGATTTACCGCTAAATGGCGGAAAACACAATTTTTTACAAAAAGAACCAGTTTATCTTGTAGTTTACGTGTATTTTAGATAGATGGCATTGATACCTCAATTCATGAAAAATTTCGTTTAGTAACGGTTTTACTTTAAAGGTGCGATATTGTTTCATTTTCTAATATCGGTGACTTAGGTATAATTTGTGATGGCCACTCGGAACGTGGTTTTGAAAGCCAGAATGGCCCCTGCCACCACAACTGCGTAGTTTGCAACTTGTCGGCAGGTACGCCCCTAGATATAAGGTCGGCGGGATTTTGACTGGAAGCGACCCAGCGCCAGTCCTCCTTACGTGTTAATGTTTGAATTTCTTTTACTCGGTTACTTACAAATTTATTTAATTTTTCTGTAGATAACATTTTTATCCATGATAAGACAACATTTGAATCCGACCAAAGATAAATGTTTTTAAATTCGATTTTTAGTGCATTAATTACGTTTTTATAAAGATTAGCTAGTAATGTCGCGGCCCTTAATTCGAGTTTCGGAATAGTTTCTTGTCTAGCTATTCTAGACTTTGCGCACAACAATTGTATGAAAATGTTTCCTTACTATCAGTGGAGCGTAGGTAGATTACCGCGCCGTAGGCATTCATCGAGCTATCGGCGAATCCATGCAACTGTAGATCTGTGTAACCGTGCGCGATTGTACATCTAGGTACTTTTATAGAATTTAAACATAACAAACTGTTATAGTAGGTAGTCCACTGTGTATGTAGTTCGGAATGAACATTTTCATCCCAACTGGAGTTAATTGACCATAGGTTTTTTATGTATAGTTTGGCAATGATTATAGTAGGTGCGAGTAGTCCTAATGGGTCAAAAATTTCAGAGGCCATGGACAGAATTATTCGTTTAGATAATAAATTCGGTATAGGTCGCTTTTGTACTGAATAGGTGATGGAGTCTTCATGACTATTCCATAGAATACCCAGTACTTTAGTTTGTGTTCGTGTAGATACATTTTCATGGCTCGGACAATGCGTGTTAGATTTGTTTACAATGTTTTGTATAGTGTTTTGAATATCGGGGGAGTTAGACTTCCACTTTCGCAAAGTGAAGCACGCGCTTCGTAGTATTTGGTCGATCTGTACTGCGGTTTCGATCACTTTTTGTTTGTTGTCACCCGTATGTAGCAGATCGTCCATATAGAAATCGGTAATAATCGCCGTGTAGGCATTCGGAAATTTTTGTTTGTTTTCTTCAGCTAATTGAAGTAAACAACGTGTGGCTATGTACGGGGCACATTTTAGACCGAAACTTAGAGTGGTTAATAAATAGGTATATAGAGGCTCGGTAGGTGTATCGCGCCATAATATACACTGTAGGTTAGTTTGATTGGGGTTTACGTAAATCTTTCGATACATTTTTTCGATGTCGGCACTAATCACATAGTTATTTTTTCGAAATCGGAGTAGAATATTGACGAGATCGTCCTGAACGGTTGTACCCTTGTGTTGAATATCGTTTAATGAAATTCCTGTACTTGTTTTGAAAGAGGCATCTATCACTACTCGAAGCGGAGTTGTTGTTTTTTGTGTATTTATAACAGCATGATGTGGCAAATAATTACAGTTATCGTGGTGATTGTATTTTCGAATCATGTGACCTGACTGTTCAAACTCTTTCATTACTTGTACGTATTGTTGTTTAAATGTAGGGTGTTTTTGGAATTTAGTTTCTAAAGTTTTGAATCGTTTAAATACTGTAGGCCTAGATTGGCCTAGCATTGAGGTAGGTGATTTAAAGGGTATATCTACTACAAAACTTCCATCAGTATTTCGAGTGTGATTTTCAAAGATTTTTTCGCACTCCGAGATATCATCATGTGGAAGATGATTAGTGATAGGTTCTGTTTGGTTCCAGAATTTTCGTAGTTCGTTAGTGTGTGTGAGGTTGCATCGCGTTTTGTTTGTAGGATTAGGGGTAAAAATGGCCCCGGAGACTACCCAACCTAGGTGGGTATTTTGTAGTATAGGTAGGCCTTTGCCTAGCCTATACTGACCTGAACATAAAAGTTCATAGAATAGTTCGGCACCTAATAACATGTCTATCGGCTTTGTGTTGGATGTGGGCGTGTCGGCTAGCTTATACCCTTTCGGGAACTTTATATTTTTATAATCTAAAATATTTTGGGATAAGTTGCAAATGGTGGGTACAACCAGCCACGTCACGGCAATATTATACTCACTAGTTCGCGAGTATAACTTTAGATTAACAGAATGATCAATATTGGTTGTTTGTTCGTTGAAACCTAATACTGTCATGTTTAGAAGTTGCATCGGAAGCCTCAGCCGGGAGGCTACGCTTGCGGTTATAAAATTCGATTGTGATCCCGAATCTAATAAGATTCGGAGGGTATGTAACCGATTCTCGGAATCGGTCACATTGACCATAGCTGTGGGTAAAATGACAATTTTCGATTGTGTATGTAATGTAGGTGTCGCGATTTGATTTGTATGTAGGCTTAAAGATTGCATTGGTTGCGTACCGGGTTCGTTCCCGTGCAGCGTAGAAATAGGGTTTGTATCGGTTGTATGTTTGTTTCGTGTAGGTAAGTGTAATAGCGTGTGGTGTTTTCCCATACATGTCTTACAGTAACTGCTTCGACAATTAAGAACAGTATGTCCTAGTCTTAGGCAATTTATGCATATTCGTTTTGTTTTTGTAGCTTGAATGCGTGCTTGAATGGAAAGTGCTAGGAAAGTTGGACACTGAGTAATGAAATGGTTTTGTTGACAATACGGGCATCGATTATGAGTGTGTGTAGGTAAACGAGAAGTGCTTACCTTGTCATAGGCAGAGTCGGGTTTGGACGTAGTTACCAGGGTCTTCCTCGTGCTTGAATTCGTCTGCGATTTATCACTGGCTGCATCCAGGCTCAAGGACTCCAGAAAGTCAGCCCGTGATCGCAGGAATGACTTGAAGACCTGTAACGTAGGCAGTTCACTCGAATTAGTTTTTGATTCCCATTTTCTTTGGGTGTGGGTATCTAGTTTAGGGAGTATTAAAAATATTAAAAGTATATCCCAACCCTCAGTTGCGACATTTAAATTATTCAGTACCCGTAAATGTCTAGATATATTGTCCACTAATTCCCGGATAGCGTTAGCATTTGGAGGAACGTTCCCGATGTTCAGAAGTGCCCTCAAATGATTTGTGACGAGTTTCTTCGGGTTATTGTACCGCTCGCACAATAGTTGCCAAGCGATGACGTAGTTTTCTTCGCAATATTCTAGCGAACTTATTACATTTAAAGCACCCTGTTTTAAGCTACTTCTTAGGTATTTAAGCTTCTGAATCGCTTTCAGATTGCTTTGGTTAATAAGCGCATCGAAGGAGTCCCTGAACTCCAACCATTGAGTAATATCTCCCGTAAAAGTGGGTAATGAAATTTCAGGTAATTTAATATTTTCGCGAAATTCTAAACTTTCTTCTTTTGGTTTCTTGGGCTCGTTCGACGCACTAGAAACCTGGTTATAATCAGATTCGAAAGATTTTGCGATAGCTAAACTTTCATAGTAGTTATTTTCGAATAATTCGCGTTCTTTTAATTGTGACTCGTAGTCACTGCACAATGTCTCAACCTTGTCTTGGATCAAATCGAATTCAGTAAAGTTTGATTGTACCCTTTGTATTCGCATTTGAAGGTCAATGCATAACTCTGCTGATAACGGGCGAGCTAAGGTTGACACATGTTTACGGAATAGGGTTAACTTGCCTTTCAACACACCACGCTTGCGAATTAAATCATTTAATTCTTTAGTTTCTAGTTTGTTAAGTTCGATAGACATTTTTATTAACTTTTTACTAAGTAGGTAGGTATGAGAAAATTTACGAAAAAATTAGAATTTACACTTAAATTGTTGAGAATAGGGAAAAACTAGCCACAAAATAGAAAAATTAGAATAGATTGGGATCTTTAAGCACTAACAACACAAAATATCAGCAAAAATGAACCAACTCACGTGATAGGTAGATACTTATCGTATTTTCTGATGCGGTCGGTAGGTAGGAGCCTCGGGAATTTGCCGCCTGAAGAAGCCGCTCGGGACGTCTCGGCTGCGGATATTGACTTCCACCGGACTGCACCGTGAAGAGTTGTTGAAGTCTCGGACTTGCGTATGCCCCTTGAACTCGGTCAAAGAAGGCTCGAAAAAAATTCACGTATTTCCGTCGCGTGAAGCCGCCGAAGATCCCTCTGCACTCCTGATGTTGTTTGCAGTTTACTGGAGGTTTCGGTTCAAACTCGTAGGCGGGGTCACCAAAATGTGGGATCTGGTACCTCGGCTGGACTGGTGACGGGAGTTGGAGCAGGTTCAAACTGATTGAGTAGCCTCTTGTTGTACGAATGAATATTTATTTAATTGTGCCGTCACAAATGCAGCGAGTCGATGCTTATATATAATTTGATTAGCGCCATCTAACGGCGCGTGGGAGTACTAGGTAGGTCCTAAGCTATATGGTTTAGTGTGTACTCAATACTTAATGATCAATACCACGTAGTTCGGATAAAGGCCGTTAGATGGCGCTGTCAACGAGTTGACACATACGTAATACTGAGACTCACCAACAGTTACTCCCTGAAGGTGATTCAGGTGTACCTATGCCCCGACTTCGAGAAGCACTGACGAGGCAGTTGAGACTATGTACGAGGACGTGGTGAAAGCATGACAATGTACTGCCAAGACTCACTACAATGTTGTGATGCGGGACTTCAATGCCAAAATGGGAGTACAAGAATGCCGTGAAACGAAAATCGGACCCTTTGGTGTGGGGCGTAGAAATGACCGGGGGCGTATGCTTATCAACTTTCTTGAGGCTCAGGGGCTCTTCTTGATGAACTCATTCTTTAAGAAGAAGCTCCATAGAAGGTGGACTTGGCGAAGCCTTGACAAGGTCACAAGGAACGAGATAGACTTCATCATGTCTGACAAGAGGTGTATATTTAAAGATGTCTCAGTGATCAACAGGTTTAATACCGGAAGTGATTGTTTTGTGACCTGAATTTAGACTTCCGCGCCGAAAGGGCCCGGATGATGAAGCTTACACTCCGACCTACTGCGCTCCAAATAGCTTTGTGTGCCAAGAAGTTTCAATTGTATTTTCAAAATCGTTTCGATCTGCTGGAAGCCACTGGCATCGATCACGATAAGGCCGATACTGTAGTCAGGACGCTACAACAAGTCTCTCGTAGGTTTCTGTCTGGAAAAAGCAAAAATAGGTGTTCCAAGCTTTCGCCCGAGACTCTCAAGCTCATGAGAATCAGACGGCAAACGCCATCTATGCATACGTCTGCGTCAGACCAGAGAGATTTAAACATCAAAATTCGAAAGCTGATACGATGCGACCTCAGACGTTATAACACCAACATCGTCGAGGCCGCGATCGAACAAAATTGGGGTACTAAAGTCTTTGCGCAACAGCTTGGAAGACCCCGTCTGACCAAATTGAAAACAGCGGGTGGCAAAACCGTTACCTGAGATTCTCGAAGAAGTAAAGAGCTTCTATAGAGACCTATATGCATCACGGAAAAAAAACCGATGGGACCTAGCGACTGTGACCACAGAGCCCCACTTACGCGCCACTATACCGAAGAGGAATACATTCCAGATATTGACCAGGGCGAGGTCAGGGCGGCTCGCAAACAACTAAAAACCAATAAATTCCCCGGAAAGGACGGAGTTACAACTGAGCGTCTTAAAGTTGGCGGGACTCCAGTTCTGTAAGAGATAACGAGTCTCTTTAATTCCGTCCTCCAACAGGTACAAACACCTAAAGCGTGGAGCGAAGTGCGGTGGCTCTGTTTTTAAAAAAAGGTGACAAGACCTTGCTGAAGAATTACAGACCCGTCACACTCCTAAGCCATGTTTACAAGTTGTTCTCTAGAGTAGTCACAAACCGCTTCGCCGGAAAACTCTATATTAGTTGATATAAGTATAAGGTATTAAGTGCCTTAATTAAGCTTTAAGTGCCATGGCTCTTTCCCGGGATCTGTCCTAGAGACTGGGATGCGAAGGCCGTTGTGTCTTCGTTAAAATAGCGCACAAAGGTGCTTGAAGGGTCACAGGTCTACGCCTCGAGAGTCAAAACAACGGCATGACGTGGAAGTTCTGAACTAACCCAAAAGACGCAAGATAACACCCAAACCCGTAGGCGAGGCCACGGTGATAGCCTACATCTACCCTGATACATCTTTCTAAGGTGTTACCCGGGGCGGCGCCTAACACTAGCCGGGTAAGTAGGTACGGTATGAGTTTTAGACGGTATGGACTGTGGTTTGGATCTGGCATAACGTCCGTTGGGATTTCTACTCCTATAAAAGGGCATCACACGAAATGTTATAGGTATTGCTTTGTCATTTGCCATGATTGTAGAAACCTAGTTATTTGTTCTGCTATCATTCCGCTACATACTAAAATACGAAGCTAAACGAGTACCACTCTTACTGAAACTAGTCAAAGATCACTTTCGTGGCATAAACTCATCTTCGTGGGTAAAACGCCACGAAGGATGTGACACGAAGGTAACGAAAATATATATTTTTTTCAAATTCCGACAAAGTTTAACCGTTACGGTTTAAATGAAATAGTACATAAATATCTCAATTTATATGCGGTTTCGATGAATTGACTCTGACTTCAATAGCTATTATACAATGTACAAAAAGTCACCCACGAAAAGTACTCGAATTAAGTGTCAAATGTAGAAATTTGCCGATATTTTTTTTCTCATGTAGCCAGGAGATGCACGTCGTACTCCTGCGATGCCATTCAACCAATAACGTTCAGTCAAGTTGAGATTTGTTATTGGGACGGTCGTTTTGATCAACAGTCAACCGTTTACTACGCAAATCTAAAGTGCCTAAATTCGTGTGACCGACGTATATTGTGTTTTAAGTTCTAAATAAAAGTTACAAGATTTTTTTTGTAATCCCAACGGACGACCGTGTGTAGTGTATGTTATTACGGTGAATTTAGTGTATGTAACTTCAAAATCTATGGAAATTTGGTGAAGCAGTAACCTAATGTTTAACTGAATCGGGAAGTGTGACACGAGTAGAATGCGAAAAATGACCCCGATTTTGACCTTTCGTGTTGATTTTTGGTATGAATATTTACTTCTATTGCAACAAATTTCATGTATTTTATAGCTTAATAGCTGTTTTATCCACCGTTTTAAAACATTTCTTTCTAACTCATACGGTTTAGAAAATATAAGCGTGTGACCATCAAATTTAAGCAACGAGTAGAAATAGCCAAATATTGATAATACAGTCAACTTTTCCTTTTTTTTCTCGGTTGAAAGTCAAATTGATTTTGTAGATATTACTGTTGACTAAAATTCTGGACCCGACGAACGCTAACGCAATCCGTTGGAATATTTTCCTGTTTTGAGACTAGTATTAATGTGGTTAGCAATAGATTGACAAAATTTGAAACTTATATTTATCAGGCGCTATAGGTATAGGTAACAAGCTTATTTAGAATAGTGTTTAATTTGCCTGGGGTTAACTAGCATGCTGAGTTACACATTTTGAAAATAGTCCGTATCGCCAAGAAGAGGAATGTTACTGTGTCATCAACTCGTTAACCGAGCTTTGAAATTTCACTGCAAATTTATTGGCTATTTCATAGGAGGGAAGGTTCGATAGCTAAGATGATTTGTAATAATATCATCTGTTGCTGCGAGAGACCCTTCCGCAAATAGCAATAATTAAATGCCACAGATTTTGTAGCTTTGCCAAAGTTTTTAATATTAAGTATCTAGAAGTCGTTTCTACAATATTCAGTTTTTTTATGAGTTTTGTTGCGCAACTTTTTATACTGTAGCTGATAAGTGCAGTCCTGGATGTCTATCTATTAGTGGGAGCTGACTTCCATGTGGCAAATAATTTGTCTCTTTATTGACATAAGTTAAAATCTTCGATTGTTTGTGGTGAATGACATTGCGAGTAGTTACTAAACTGTGCTGTACTAAATGCACTTCGAAAACTATCATATTCGGACAGGACAGCTTATGCCCTTAATGATATACCAATCGATTGAATTCAGTTCATTGTGCAAAATACGACGATCATAGCAATTCAGTTAATTTTTATTCGGAGCGAGTACTATAATGCGATGATCCGCCAGTCTTGCTGATTCGGTATAATCTGATATGCCATACACAAAACCGTGCCCAGATTTCATTCAAATAAGAGTCTCGATGTGAGGGATGTGTTTGTGTCACAGTGACCTATATTCAGTGAGACTGCATTTCGTTATGAGTTTGTCAAGTTCGGAAACACACATACCTACCTAGTTCACTATTCGATGGCGGTCTATAAATTACACAGTTAACATTTTTGTTATAAATTGTCGTGCTCGCGATTAAAGTGCCTGTTATACTTTCAAAGGTGTATTCGGAGTGTCTTGACAGTGAATTTAAAGCAGTTTCGAACTATTGTTATTGCACCACCTTTACGATTTGGACGCAGATGTGTGTACATCTTATAACTCAGTATTTGGTACATATTACATATATGCATAGATATACCTACTTTGGTCGTTGCAACTACATATAACACAAAGTAGCATTTAGGTGCACTCAGAGTAGATGACAACTGCCAGAGGGAATGTTTTGATAAAATCATTAGTGATATGCACTCGCAAACTTCATGCCTACATACCTACTGGGGGTTATAGGTTGTTAGTTTTCCTATTAATATGCAAACAAAACAGGTAGGAATAAAAATAACTTATGATTCCAACAGGCCTATTATGTATGGCAATTTCCAGTGTGAGTAGTATCCAAAAGTATTAGCATCGGTAAAAAGGTAAAGTAATTCAGGAATCTACGTCCGGTATTGATCAAAAGGTACTTTAATTCTGCGATTTTCAATAAGCTATACAGTGTAAATATATGCCTATTGCCAGTCAAAACAATTATGAAATTGTGGGAGTGAATTTACAAAACCATAATAATGTAAACTACTGGCGGATGTCACGACTGTCACGAGGTTTCACCCGCGTAGTTCCCGTTCCGATGAAAATACGGGAATAAAATATATCCGTTCACCGCAAAGAGTGTAGCTTCCCTTCGGTGGAGTAGTTCCGGAACCTATTCGATGCAAACAAATAAACAAGCAATCAAATCTTTCCTCTTTATTATATTAGTATAATAGTGTATAGTTAGATGTGGTGAGTGCATACTGAAAACTCGTGTTAAGTGTAAATATGCTGTGTGGATTAATTTATAATAAGTCTAGATACATTTATTTCATATGGATTTATACATAACGCTGATAAAATGCAAATGATTCAAAGTAAATTTTACCCCTAGTTCACAACTCAGCACCGTCCTGAGAGGAACCGGCCGGAAACTCTGTAGGCTTATTCCTTTTGGTTCTCTATTCTACAATGTAGAAAATCCAAAAATTATTTTGGGAATCTACCTCGTAGAGAAGGATCTTTTCCAGGCTTCATTGAACAATAGTTAGGCCTTGTAGTTTAGGCCATTTAGTTCTGTAAACTTCTTGAATGGTTACTAGTCTGTTGAAAGAAAACGCATACGTTGCCCTACAAAAAAGTTATAGACCTTTGTCAGAGATCTCTTTTAGCAATGACTATGACTGTGATAATCTGTGTGATAATCTGTGTGATAATCTGTGTGATAATCTGTGTGATAATCTGTGTGATAAACTGTGTGATAATCTGTATGATAATCTGTGTGATAATCTGTGTGATAAACTTTGTGATAAGCTGTGTCTATGTGACAAATCCATATTTACATTGATGTCTGTGTGACAAATCCCTATATGTCAATGGATTGCTGTGTGATCAATCCCATTCATTTAAACCGATTACTGTGTGAATAGATTTGGAGTTTTGCTTTTCGCTGTGTGAAGAAGTCTATTATACGTAAATACAAAAAAAGGAGTCACTGTGTGCTTAAATCCACGTAAATGATTATAGCAGTGTGTAAAGTTATAGAATAACAATAAAAATTGTAACATGTTTTATCTGCGCGTAACTTTGGTTTAAATTGCAACTGTGTAGCAGCTAGAGATGTGGGTTCGAGTCCTGCTCGAGACTGATACACGTATTTTAATAACCAACTTCAAAACTGAGAACTGAACTCTTTCTACCGTATGTTTTTTTTTTCCACATTAGCATGTTAGCCGACTTGAAACCGGATGGATGTGGGTTCGATTCCCACTTGAGACAAAAATTTGTGCGACCCAGAAACATTTGTATCAAGAGTCTGCATGTTTATATTTATGATGCAGTCGGCATAACCTCCAATTATTTTAAAAAATTAATGCATCCCTACCTACCCTGTTATTAAGTATTTTATACTAGCTGTTGCCCGTGACTTCGTAGCAGCAGAAAATTATGTTATAATGCCACTTTGATTGCTCTCTGCTTAGCCCCTAGGATATGTAGCGTGATAATATATAGCCTATTTGAAGACCATACCACTTTTTTTATTTTTTTTTTTACGTGGGGGAAAATCCTCAGAGTATGTTATGCCGGACTCTTACCGACTAAAAAACCTCACGTAACGCCTAACAGCCTGTGGTTGGGAGTCCCGGGTAAGCCCTCGGAAGGATGTCCCGGGACTCACAACAGACCGACGGCCGCCAGTGCGGCCTCGCCCGGGGGGTGGTTCGGGTGCTATCCCGCGTCTATGGGGGGTTTCGGGTGTGATCCCGCTTCTAAGGGGGGCGTGCGTGGGTGGCCCACGTCACGCTGCCGTCATGGGCCTGCTTCTGTAAGGACGGTGAGCCGCCCTCTCACCGTCCTCAGGCCCCCGGTCATGGTGGCCGATAGTCCTCGGCGAAGACACGTCGGCGGCGCCCGGGCCGCCGACTGCAGAACTCGGGTGGGAGAGTTCTCTCCCGTACCCGTCCCGCCGCCTCCTTCACGAGCATGACCTGCTCGCAGAAGGAGGTGGGGCAGTCCCACTTACTCCCGCTGGAGAGCATAGCTTACACCAGAGTCTCGAGCGAGAGAGTGTCCACGCCCAGACCCACTACGAGGACCTGGCGCTGTTGCGCCCACGCCGTGCACTCCACAAGCATGTGGAGCGCCGTGTCATCGTTGCGGTCCTCGCAGTGCTGACACTCGGCCGTAGTTTCCCGGTGTTTTCGCCACAGATACCTACCGAAGCTCCCGTGCCCGGCAAGCATCTGTGTCAACCGGTAGGAGAGAGCACCGTGTCTCCTCTCCTGCCACTCGTCCATGACCGGTCTGACGGCCGCGATTGTGGCGAATCCCCCCTTTGGTTGCTCAAGTCGTAACTTCCATATCTCCACGGTTTTCTGGTGGAGTAGGGACCGCTGGGCCTCGATTTCTCGATAAGCGGGCCTTTGGTCCCGCTCCAGCGCCTCCTTGCGCCATCTGAACAGTGACGCAAGGGCTCTCGCTTCCAGGTCCCATGGAGGGGTCCCGGCTAGGAGACATGCCGCCTCACCGGAGATCGTGCGGTATCCCCTTATCACCCTGATGGCCATCGCTCTCTGCGGGCTCAGCAATCTAGCCACATTGCTGGCCGTCAGGGTTTCCGCCTATACAGGAGCTCTGTATAGAGCCATGCTTCGCACGATCCCCAGGTACAGTCTCCTGTAGGGAGCGTTGGGTCCACTGATGTTGGGCATCAGTCGCGCCAGTGCGGCTGATGCTCCCCTCAGTTTTGGGACCAAACTTCGGAAGTGATGTCCGAAGTTCCACCGGCCATCGAGTACGAGCCCCAGATACTTCATGGAGGGCTCGATGCCGATGCTGACGCCCCCTACCTGTAGGCTGGATCCCGCAGGTGGCCCCATCCGAGGTCCGTGGAAGCACAGAGCCTCGGATTTGTGAAGGGTGACCTCGAGACCCAGCCGCCGAATCCGACCCACGACTTGAGCAACCCCTGCCGTTGACTTTAGTGCTGCGTCACGGTGCGTTGCTCCCCGCGCCGTAACGAGGGTGTCGTCGGCGTAACACGTTACGCCGACCCCTCTGAGCAACGGACCACGCAGCACAGACCATACCCCTAGTTAATATTTGTGCAAAATTTGAATCAAATCTATTAAGTGCTTTTCGAGATCCTTCCGGACTAAGTGAAGCAAACAGACAAACAGACAAACCTACTATTAAACAGACAAAAAAATTCTAACTATATTTTCGGCTTCGGTATTTTATGTTGAACACCCAGCGAGTATTTTTTTTAAATATTTCCAATGTACAGTTTTGATTTTTCTATCATTTTATTATATGTATAATTATTATCAATAAATGAACAAAATGTTTGTTAGGTTGACTACAATCGAACACGTAATGTTGTTGAACACAAGTTACTGCTGTTAAATGTTTGTTTCAGAACTCTCGATTCTATACGCTGACGAATGACGAATGACTAATCAAGCCATGAGCACAATGTACCGTACCATGAGGGCCGTGGGACACGGCCTTTACAGGATGGCCGAGTGTTACAAATACAACCCACGATAGATGGCGCTTACTCCAACATGGTCAACTCAACATCACTATTTAGTTGTATAATTATTTACATGTAACTATGTGTTTTGTGTTGTATCGAGTACTAAAATTATTAATTATAATTATCTATAATTGCTAAGTTAGTTTTGTATAATATTGTGTAATTAAATGGTATGGTCTAATTAGCAGCTTCTGGGGGTAAATGTATAAAAAAGCGGGTAATCAATCATATTGGGAGCTCTCTTCATTCTTCATTGTGTCTTGCTAAATACCTGTGTTATACCAAACTTATTGTGCACTGTTTCCCAAAATACAGGTCTTTGGCCTAGTTTGGGATCCAGTTTTACCAATGTAAATTATTGTAAATCTATTAGTGACAAATAAATATACACTCATTTGCAAAAAAAACGGGCACCTAAGCAATGAACCATTTCAAATGTTAATATTGCTTTGTTTGATAATTATAGGTAGTTTTATCCTCACAATTTGGTAAATTAATAAGAAAATAATCGTTTTCATCAGTATTTCATAAAATTTTGTTACAATTTATGGGAAATAATGCTAAACCTCGCTAGTAGTGTATGTTCGCTAGTAGTGCATATGCTCATGAATTAAAAATAAAAAGGTTTTTTTTGTTTGTTTTTCTTTAATGAAGTAAAAGCAGATAAATGTTAAGTATCGAGTGTGACCCCCTCTAGCTAAAATCACAGCTTGAATTCGTCTGGGCATGCTAGCGAGTATATCCCGGATACTCGCTTGCGGAATACGTTCCCACTCCGCAGTAATCACATTCTTCAGCTCTCTGATGGTCTGCGGAGCCGGGTGTACTGATCTCACACGCCGTTTTAGAACGTCCCAGACATGATCTATGGGATTGAGGTCGGGACTTCGAGCTGGCCAATCCAAACGACGAATGCCGACCTCTTGCACATACGCATTAACATCGCGGGATCGGTGGGCGCGAGCATTGTCGTCCATTAAAATTGAGTCTTAACCAAGAGCGGCCAATGCGGGTTGTGCATGAGGAATTAGAACTTCCGTTATGTATCTAAGCCCAGTCAGTGAGCCGTTTTCAATGAAGACTAACTCTGTACGTTCCATTGAATTTATTCCTGCCCAAAACATAACAGAGCCCCCACCATAAGGTGTGATTTCTTCGAAACATGCCTCTGCAAAGCGTTCTCCTTGTCTTCTTAGCACTCGCCGACGTCGATCTTCACCGAACAGAGATATCCTGGCTTCATCAGACAACAAAACCCTATTCCAATCTTCTTTAGTCCATGATTCACAATTTCTAGCGAACCTAAGCCTGTGAACTCTGTGCTCACGGAGTAATTTGGGGCCGCGGGCCGGGCGGTGACTGCGTATATTGGCAGCGAGAAACCTCCTCTTGACCGTCCATAGACTAATATGCAGATTTCTTACTTCTTGGAGGTTGTTCTTAAGATCCACATACGAAGATTTGCGATTTCTCAATGCGCGACTCACTAGAAAACGATCATCCCGTGGTTGGGTACATGGTTTTCTTCCAGAACCAGGCCTTCTCTCGACGGAACCAGTCTCCTGATATCGCTGCCAGGTCCTTTGGACCGTCGAGCGACTAACATTTAGCCTCCTAGCCACGAAACATTGGCTGCAACCCTCTCAAGCAGCGCCATAATTTTGTTAGCTTTTACCACTTTATCTACCATTTTTGATACAGCCAAACAGCAATAAATAAAGCTTTGACAGTCAAGGATATGAAATTTATCGATAAAAATTGAATAAAAGTTGTGAAAGTCGATCTTAACTCCTGGAACTTCGCGCCGAAAATGTAGGATAAAGTGGGGTTTTCTGTAAAAATGAGCATCAAATGAAAATTTGAATTTAGAACGTAGTTTTTTAAATATCACGGCATTTTTAAAACCGGCCAGTAACGTGTACAAACGATTTAAACCTTTTTGGTATTGTATCTTTTTAAAGATGAATGAAAATCAAAACCGCCCGTTTTTTTTGCAAATGAGTGTATTATTATTATGCTCTTTATTCAATAAAATAACTTATATGATACATTTTTAAATATAGTTATAAAAAAAATACATTTAAAAATATAAAATATAGTATCCCACCGGCATCGGGTACAGGGACCAAGCTACCCGTGGTCAGGGCTCCAGAGAGAGGAACCTCCGCACAATGCGTGCCGTGTCCAGTAACACTACTTTTTGCATCACGCCCTTGATCCAGCTGCCCAACGCGAGCCTCTGAAGGTGTTGGTCGAGGCTCTTAGCTATAAGACCGTTAGCGGAAATGACTATTGGAACAATGATTGCCGTATCGACTTCCCACATGTCGACAATCTCGCGAGCTAAGTCCACATATTTTATTTTTTTGTCGCTCTCAGCCTTCACGAGATTCTCGTCATTGGGCATAGTGATGTCAACAATCATTGCTCGCCGCTCAGATAGATCTATGACCACAATATCAGGCTTGTTGGCTACAACAGTCCTGTCTGTGATAATAGATCGATCCCAGTACAATGTGATATGACCATTTTCAAGAACTGGCTCAGCTACATACCTGTAATATGGAACCTCGATATCCACCAGGTAATACTTCAGAGCAAGTTGCTGATGGATGATCCTGGCTACTAGGTTGTGCCTGTGCAAGTACTCGCCGTTAGCAAGATGAGAACAACCAGAAATATTATGCCTGAGGGACTCGCCAGGAAGATGACACGCTCGACATTCATCAGTCGTACCATCCCTCAGTATATATTTCCGGTAGTTGTTCGTCATGATAACTTCATATGCAATTGCACAGACAAAACCCTCGGTCTCTCCAAAGAGATCACCGAATTGTAGCCAGGCCACAGAGGCTATAAGGTCTACATGAGATCTATGCAGAGCCTTATAAAACCTACCGTGGAGCTCCTTGCCCTTCCATATCTCCTGCCGGTCATCAACACCCAGTATTACAGGTTTGTGCCAGTTCTCTTTTGCCAAGGCAAGCGGGGTGAGTCCAGTATCCACTTTGACAACATCCTGATGCACATCCGCATTCATGTGGAGAAAATATTCTCTAAGGTTGCACACCTCGCGGTTATGTAGGGTTTTATTATTATTTCCTTTATTAACATTTAATACACATATTTGATACATTTTTAAATAAATTTATACAAAATAAAAATCTATTTAAAAATATATAAAACAGCAACCCACCGGCATCGGATACAGGGACCAAGAAACCGGTGGTTAGGACTCCAGAGACAGAAACCTCCTCACAATACGTGCCGTATCGAGGAGTACTGCTTTCTGCATCTGGCCCTTGACCCAGCTACCTAACGAGAGCCTCTTAAGATGTTGGTCGAGGCTCTTGGCTATAAGTCCGTTTACTGAGACAACTATCGGGACAATGATTGCCGAATCCACCTCCCACATGTCGACAATCTCGCGAGCTAAGTCCAAATATTTAATTTCCTTATCTTTTTCAGCTTTCACGAGATTGCCATCATGAGGGATAGTGATATCGACAATCATTACCTTGCGCTCGGACCTGTCTATCACCACAATATCAGGTTTGTTTGCAACAACAGTCCTGTCTGTGATGATAGACCGGTCCCAGTACAATGTGATAGGACCATCTTCAAGAACTGGCTCAGCAACATACTTATAGTACGGAATCTCTGCGTCCACCAGATGGTATTTCAGAGCAAGCTGTTGGTGAATAATCCTGGCTACTTGATTGTGCCTGTGCAAGTACTCGCTGTTGGCAAGACGAGGACAACCGGAAACTATATGTCTGAGGGACTCACATGGTTGGTGACACGCTCGACAAATATCGATCGTGCCGTCCCTCATAATATACATCCTATAGTTGTTCGTCTTGACAACTTCATCTGCAATTGCACAGACAAAACCTTCGGTTTCTCCGAAGAGATCGCCGAAACGTAACCAGGCCACGGAAGCTAAAAAGTCCACAGCAGACCCATGTAAGGCCTGATAGAACCTACCGTGAAGCTCTTTACTCTGCCATACCCTCTGACGGTCACCGAGGCTAAGCACTGTATGCCTGCGCCAGTTCTCTTTAGCCAAACCAAGTGGGGTGAGACCAGCGTCCACCGCAACTACATCACGATGCATATCCACATTCATATCAAGAAAATACTGTCTAAGGCTGTACACCTCGCGGTTATGAAGGGTTTTAGCGTTTAAAAAGCCTCGTCCTCCACATTTTCGTGGGATGTACAGCCTCATCAGAGATGAACGTGGATGATGCATACGGTATGCCGTTAACAATGTACGTACTCTCCGGTCCAAAGCTTCCAATTCGGTTTGAGTCCACTTGAGTATACCAAAGGAGTACATCAGAAGTGGCATGACCCATCCATTATAAGCGCGCACCTTGCTGCCACCTGACAAAAGACTATTTAGTACTTTTTTCAGGCGACCAAAGAAACGCTCTCGTAATGAATGTTTCATGTCAGCTTCATTGATGCACAAAGCCTGCGATATACCCAAGTACTTATAGGTATCAGTTACGAGGAGTGACGTCAGATGAATGGAATCAGAGAGCTGAATACCATCTGATTCCACTATCTTCCCTCGCTTGATATGCATGACTGCACATTTGTCCACACCAAACTCCATTTTGATAGAATTACTAAAGTTTTCAGTAACCTTTAGTAAATCTATCAATTGTGAGTTCGTTGTGGCAAACAGCTTCAAATCATCCATATAAAGTAGGTGAGATATTACCTGACCTCCTCTTCGCAACTTATAACCTAGCCCTGAACCCTCAAGTAGAGTACTTAAAGGGTTCAGTGCTAGACAAAACCAAAGAGGACTCAAACCGTCACCTTGGAATATTCCCCGCTCGATTTTTACAGGTGTCCTTCGATATCCTGGATAGCTAAGAAAAGTTCTCCATTGACTCATGCATGACTTTAAAAAGGTGCATAGAGTTGCATCGACTTTATACAACTCCAAAACCCTCAAAAGCCATGAATGAGGAACGGAATCGAACGCTTTCTTATAATCTATCCAACATACGGAAAGATCTTTACGGTTGCGGCGAACCTGTTGGCTGATGGCCATATCAATGAGGAGGAGTTCTTTAGTACCTCGACCACCACTTCTACATCCATTCTGAGAGGCACTTATTACCGTATTAAAGCTAATATGCTTGGCAATTTTGTCTCTCAAAATGGATGTGAGAAGCTTATAGACTGATGGTAAGCAAGTGATCGGCCTATAATTGCTGGGGTTCGAGGTACTTCCTGTCTTATGAAGCAGGTGAGTAACTCCTGTTGTCATAAAAATTGGCAGCGAGCCAGAGTCAATAGCTGCCTGGAACTGAGATGCCAAAAAAGCATGTGAACTACGGAACCATTTCATCCAAAAGTTTTGCAGTCCGTCCGCTCCTGGAGCTTTCCAATTTGATAACGAACGGACTGCATTACTCACATCTAAATGGTCTATTTTTACAGGTTCCATATCTACAATGCCTTCACATGCCTTCTCGACATCACACATCCAGTCACCTTCGGTATGATTTACCGGTGCCGACCAGATGCTGCGCCAAAACATGTTCGTTACGTCAGCATCCGGTAGGCTACCAGTACTCACACCTTTATCTGGTCGCTCCCAATTCCTATAAACACACCTCTGGTCTCTTTGGAATGAGCAATTGATGTTATATCGGTCCACACGTTTCCTATATCGACGAATACGGTGTGCCCATGCATAAATTTTTTGTTTCCAGAAATCAATGCGCTCCGTGACACGAGCGCTATATTCCTGAGGACTAATGTCAGTCCCAGAAAACGCTCGCTTCACGAAGCGCATCACTTTTGGCCGAGTGTTACCTAATTTAAAACAAGTTAGTTTGCCAATGAGACCCCTTGCCTCAGTGATACGTCGTTCGATTCTGGATTGCCAGACAGGAACAATAGGCTTTGGCCGTGTAACAAAGTCAGGTGATGGTCTTTTAACTCTTGCTACACGGCAAACCGTAATAGCTGCACAATACAGAGTCGAATGGGTATCACCGAGAGACCCACTATTATCTAAATATGTAGATAACAATGAGTCAACAGCACTCACGAGCATAAGGTTTTTTTTATGCATGGGCAACCGTGGTAAACGTGGTCTTAAATTATTAGGCATGAACCTATATTCACGAATCGCACATTCCAAAGTTACCCTAGCCTCTTCATTGTACTGCGTATCTGCAGGAATAAACGTGTCATCCACAACAGTATTATTATTATTCCATTTATTTTTCATTAATAACATATTTTAATACATTTTTAAATAAATAATATAAAAATAAAAATCTATTTAAAAATATAAAAAAACAGTGTCCCACCGGCATCGGGTGCAGAGACCAAGCTACCGGTGGTTAGGGCTTCAGAGACAGGAACCTCCTCACAATGCGTGCCGTGTCGAGAAGTACTGCCTTCTGTATCAGGCCCTTGATCCAGCCGTCTAACGAGAGCCTCTTTAGGTGTTTATCGAGGCTCTTTGCCATCAAGCAGTGCCGGATTAAGCCAGCGCGGGGCCTGTAGCAAATTCTGTCAAGAGGCCCTTGTTTTGATTAAGGTTCTAAAGTTTAGGGTATTAAATAAAACAAACTGTTACAATAAACTTTTCTAGATTTAAAATGGGCAAATTTACAGATAACACTTTCAATATCGACTTCTCTAAGCAAATCATGCTCTATATTCAACAAAGTGAGATGATTAAGACATTTTTAGCCCATCGTGTTCCTTCATTCATTTTTAATACGTTTTAATGTTGAAAAAGAACGTTCGCCACTGCAGTTAGTGAGCATGAGAGACAAGTAAATGCGCAAGGCAATTTCTAAGTTTGGGAAACACGATTCTCAAGAATTATTTAATAAAAGTTTATAAAATTGTTGTTTCACAAGCTTCTGTTTCTTGCTGTCAATAAAAGTTGCCACATCTGTTTTCAGCAGCTCTTCGAACTGCACTAATTCGCCACCTAGGCTGTTCTCTAAATCATCTTCGTAAGCAATGACCATACTTAAGGATTTTTCCAAAATCTCTACTGTTGTAAGAGATTTTAGCTGTCGAAATACTTCATAAACACTAGTAATCTTATGATAACGCTTTCATACGTTCAGTTAAAGCAGACAGTACGTTATCAATAATGACAATAAACACCTGAACTTCGAAACGTTGTCCAGGTGTTTAATTTTCAACAAATTCGTCCAGTGTAGTAGAGCCGCTGAAATGGTCGTACTTTGTATTTCGCTTGATTTGTCTTGATGTCTGTTGCTGGTATTCTTCACAGTTATTCTAACTTATTACTTATTTAACTTCATATAATGATTCATAAAAGGCGTATCCCGTATTAAGGTCTTGATCAGAATGTCTCCTAGCTGGGACCCCTCCATGGGACCTGGAAGCGAGAGCCCTTGCGTCACTGTTTAGATGGCGCAAGGAGGCGCTGGAGCGGGGCCAAAGGCCTGTGTCTCGGGAAATCGAGGTTCAGCGGTCCCTGCTCCACCAGGAAACATGTTTAGACATGGAAGGTGTGACTTGAGCAACGTCAAGTCAACGACGTCAGACCGGTCATGAACGAGTGGCTGGAGAGGAGACACGGTGCTCTCCCCTACCAGTTGACACAGATACTTACCGGGCTTGATAGCTTCGGTAGGTATCTGTGGCGAAAACATCGGGAAACCACGGCCGAGTGTCAGCACTGCGAGGACCGCAGCGATGACACAGCGCTCCACACGCTGGTGGAGTGCACGGCGTGGGCGCAACAGCGCCAGGTTCTCGTGGTGGGTCTGGACGTGGACACTCTCTGGCTCGAGACCATGGTGCGAGCCATGATCTCCAGCGGGAGTAAGTGGGACCGCGCCGCCCCTTGGAAGTGGCTACGTAAACTCGCAAAATGAATGTATACCTATATTTAAAAAAATATCTGGCCGTTTGAAGGGTAGAAACGTGGTATAGATGCTAGTCTAAATGTATCGATTATAATTAACCATGAAAACATTCTGGGACATCCTTCCGAGGGCTTCCCCGGGGTTCCCAACTACAGGCTGTTGGGCGTGACGTGAGGTTTTTTAGTCGGTAGGAGTCCGGCATAACATCCATAAGGATTTTCCCTCACGTTAAACAAAAAGAAAAAAAAACCAGGAGAACATTAACGTTAAAAAGTTCGTAAAATATCTACCTATTTTTACGATTTATCGTGACGAAATCGAGTTTTAGATTTTCAAATGGAAGTGAAGCATAGCCTAAGCTTAGCTAACACGCTTCTCGTTTAAGTCATGCAAGATATTTTACGCTCTTATCTAAATTAATATTTTTTATTACGGTCAGACAGGCGTTGGAGTGCGGGGCCCCCAAATTCGCGGGGCCCGTAGCATTTGCTACTCTTGCTACGTGGCTAATCCGGCACTGCCATCAAGCCGTGGACTGAAACGATAATAGGAACAATAATTGCCGAATCAACATGCCACATGTCAACAACCTCATGAGCCAGATCCAAATATTTAATTTCTTTGTCCTTTTCTGCTTTAAAGAGGTTGTCATCATGAGGAATGCTGATATCGATAATTATTGCGAGGCGTTCCAATCGATCTATCACCACTATATCAGGCTTATTGGCAACAATAGTCCTGTCAGTGATGATAGATCGATCCCAATATAGTGTGACCTGACCATCTTCGAGAACTGGGTCGGGCACATATTTGTAGTATGGTACTTCAAAATCTACAAGATGGTATTTAAGAGCAAGTTGCTGATGTATAATCTTGGCCACTTGGTTATGTCTGTGCAAATATTCTCCGTTGGCAAGACGAGAACAACCAGAAACAATATGTCTGACGGATTCTCCGGGACAATGACATGCCCGACAGATGTCAATTGTACCATCCTTCAGAATATGTCTCCGGTAGTTCTTAGTCATAACAACTTCGTCCATTATGGCAAAGACAAAACCTTCGGTTTCGCCGAAAAGATTACCGAACTGTAACCAAGATACGGACGCTTTTAAATCAATATCAGGCCCATTTAAGGCCCGATAAAAGCGTCCATGTAGCTGCTTGCTTTTCCATACCTCCTTGCGATCGTCAGCACTAAGTACTACAGGTTTGCGCCAGTTCTCTCTGCCCATAGCAAGCGGGGTGAGTCCCGTGTCCACTGCGACCACATTACGGTGCATATTGGTGTCTGTTTTTAGAAAGTATTCCCTAAGGTTGTATACCTCGCGGTTATGGAGGGTCTTAGCATTTAAAAAGCCACGACCCCCA
Source organism: Miltochrista miniata (assembly GCA_933228765.1). Classification (NCBI taxonomy): domain Eukaryota; kingdom Metazoa; phylum Arthropoda; class Insecta; order Lepidoptera; family Erebidae; genus Miltochrista; species Miltochrista miniata. Next base: position 11,332,929 of record OW121772.1, read on the forward strand.
CATTTCCGCGGGATATACAACCTCATTACTGATGATCGGGGATGATGCATCCGGAATGCAGTCAACAGTGTCCTTACTCGTCTATCAATTTTGTCGAGTTCAGTCTGAGTCAGTAGTGGAATATTGGGCATTCTGTCCCACTTTAAGTTCGCATCGTCGCTATCGCTCCTTGCTCACGTGGGACAGATCGCCCAATATTCCACATTTTAAAAATGTAACCTAACCTAACATTTTTATAAAAAATAATTTAAAAAATAAAAATTGCTGAAGCTCCCTCCATGTTCATTACTTACCATTTATAACCCACAACGTTTTCTGTATCCAGTTGGGTTCGACTACTTGTAGTTATAAATATTTATGTTATAAATTCATCTTTTCATTATGAGTCCATCAGTATTGCATAGCAAACATGAAATTCGTTAAACAAAGACAATCGTTACAGGTCAATACAATCTGTGACGATTTGACAAAAAACAAATTACGTCATGGAGAATTATTACCGAATACTGTACGTTGCATCATTTGTGGACCATCAAATTGTGGAAAAACTAATTTATTAATTGGTCTTCTATTGCATGAAAATGGCTTGACATTTAAAAATGTTTATGTATACTCTAAAACTCTACATCAACCAAAGTACATCTTTTTAGAAAAGGTTTTACAACGAGTACCAGGTATCACTCTTCATAAATATCAGACAAATGATGACGTTTTAAAAGTTTCAGATGCAAAACCAAATTCTGTGATTATTTTTGATGATGTAGCATGTGAAAATCAAAGTAATATACGTGATTATTTTGCCATGGGAAGACATAAATTGATTGATAGTTTTTATTTAAATCAAACTTATACCAAAATACCTAAACAACTTGTAAGAGATAATGCTAACCTAATTGTGCTTTTTAAGCAAGATGAAGTTAATTTGAAACATGTTTATGAAGAACATGTTAACACCGATATGACATGGTTGAAATTTCGAGAAATGTGTTCCTTAATATGGAAAGAACCTTTTGATTATGTGGTAATTAATAAAGATTGTTCTAAAAACAATGGTTGCTATAGAAAAACGTTTGACACATTTGTATTATTAGATGAAATTTGAATATTTAAGTAGACTGCAGTCTGTTTATTGTTATTCTTTAATTGATTCTTATTCGATTACCACCTATTTTACATAATGGATAAATCATTGAAAAAACAAATTGTTGATGCGACACAAGCTGTCAAGAATAAAATACGTAAAATGAAGGATTTTGAAGATAATAATAAGCATGCTCTTGATACAGTTTTTAAACCTGTCACAGAATCTCTCAATTTAATAGCCAACACTAATAACCACTTAGCTCTAACAAAAAAGGAGGAAAAAGTAGAACCCAATGAACCGCAAGACCAAGATATGAAAGAAACAGATGATAGCAGTATTGCTAGTAACGAATCGGAACCCTCATCGGACTCTTCATTTCAGTCATTAGTCGGTACTAATCCAGATGCATCATCTTGGTCGTTATCTTCACAAGTACTATCAGATGTTCCATTTGGTATAAGAAATGAACGTGGAAAGCTAATGTTGGGTTCCTCTAACATAACTATTGGGGATAAAGTTATTACTGTAGCCGGACACAAATACGAAAGTACACCTGGGTTGCGAGAGTTACTGTTAAAAAAAGACATTGATCTGAGCTTGGTTAATGACTGTGACAAGCAAAATTATAAGACAATGTTACTTGTAACGAATGCACATCGTCGTGATTTCGATTCAAAAAAACCAATTAAAAGTAATAAAGGACAAAAATATTTGCAAGTTATTAAACCACTTTTCGATCAAGAAAGTAGAAGTCCAAGTTGTAGACAGAAAGTAGGAAAAGGATTACCTTCAACAAAAATGTGGAAAAAAAACACAGATTTTGTATATTGGGATGATCCCAATGAATTGGTTGATAGATTAAAGTTATTAATTGCTTCTCGAGATGCTGGGAACACAGGACTAGACAATGAAATAATATCTATCATTGAAGAACTACGTGAAAGCAAAATCATTAAATAAATAGATCTACTAATGTTATATGTGTGTCATTTTACTATATACCGTTCAACATAATACACCTTTAATATGAATGTAGACAAATTTGGACATTATATTCATAAGCGAATGCGGATATCAGAAATACTTGATTTTAATGATAACGCATTAATAAAATCTGATTATGGAGATTATGACTTGAAGACATCGAGGCTAAAAGGTGTTAAACCTCCTCAAGACGCAGATGATGCAGTAAATAAAGCATATGTAGATGAATTGAAAGGTGTACTAATCCGTGACTTACGAAAATTGCAAAGTTCTATTCCAAATAGTGTTCAAAACCACATAGAGAAAGCTTTAAAAACAATAATGTCTGAGATAGACACTCATTTGGAAAGCAAATTTTACACAAGAAAAGCAGTTGATAAACTAGTTCAAGACGCAATTCAATCTATATTAAAAGATCGAAAAACATAGCCCTTAAAGTTTGTTAAAATGACGAAACAACAAATCGTCAATGAAATACATAAAGCAGCACGAAAAAATTTTCCTCGACGATCTGTAATTTTAAAAGGTATTGATGATTTGTGGCAAGCAGATTTAGCTGATATGCAAAACCTAAAAACCTTTAATAAAGGATATAACTATATTTTAATAGTTATCGACTGCTTCTCCAAGTACGTTTGGGTGGAACCATTAAAAACTAAATCCAAACATGATGTCTCTCTTGCATTTGAAAAAATACTTTCTTCTAATCACAGGATACCAAATCATCTGCAAACTGATATGGGTACTGAGTTCTATAATTCTACATTTCAAAAGCTTTTACAGAACTATAATATTAATCACTACTCTACATTTTCAACCAAAAAGGCTTCAATTGTAGAACGAGTTATTAAAACTATTAAAAATAAATTGTACAAATACTTTAGCTTGAACGGACACTATAAGTGGATAGATGGTGGCTTGAACGGTATTGTGAAGACATATAATAACACAAAACATCGTACTATTAAATTTGCACCTGTTAATGTCAATAAGTTTAATGAAACTAACATTAAAAATAATATTACGAATTCCATGATAAAGGTAGTCCAAAAATGTCGTCCAAAGTTTAAAATTGGTGACAAAGTTCGAATTAGCAAGTACAAACATATATTCGAGAAAGGATACACTCCTAACTGGTCAACAGAATTATTTACTATAAAAAAGATAAATAACACTATACCAATAACATATCGCATCGAAGATAATCAAAAACAAGTCATATTAGGAACTTTTTACGAACAAGAGCTTCAAAAGTCGTCCTGTCCTGGTGTCTATTTGATAGAAAAGGTATTAAAAAAGAAAGGAAACAAACTGTTTGTAAAATGGTTGGGTTTAAATAACAAAGAGAATAGTTGGATTGATAATACTGCAATAGTGGAATGAGTTAATTATATAAGTGATATGTAATTTTAAAGTATATTCATTATTCTTTGGACGATGCAAGGTGGTGGACTAATAAACAATATCATTCATCATTTACCATTCGAACTACACATACCTGGTTATAACTATTGTGGACCAGGAACAAAGCTTTCGAAACGATTACTACGTGGCGATAAAGGTGTAAATAAGTTAGACGAAGCTTGTATGCATCACGATATTGCATACGCAAACTACACAGACTTGCCTAACCGTCAAAAAGCCGACTTACGTCTTTTAGATATGGCTAAGCAAAGACTTAAAGCAAAAGATGCTCGAACAGGGGAAAAGATTAGTTCGTGGATAGTAAACAAAGTTATGAAAGCTAAATTGAAGTCTGGTGCTGGTGTTAAGACCTTTAATAACTTTGTTAAAAAAATAAAAAGAAAAATCAAAAAACTCTCACCTAAAGATGATAAGTCATTAATAAATATGGCTTATATGGTTGCCCGAAAATTAGTTCCATGCATTCCAAAAGTTCGAGTACCTCGAATGATACCTATACCAAAAACTGGAGGCATTCTACCTTTAATCCCAATTTTTGCTGGTTTATCTGCTTTAGGAGCATTAGCTGGTGGTGCAGCTGGTATTGCAAAAACTGTGAATGATTATAAACACGGTCAGAAAAAATTACAAGAAACTGAACGTCATAATAAAACTATGGAGGCTATAGCAATAGGTAAAGGTCTATACATTAAACCACATAAGCAAGGTCAGGGATTGTTTATAAATCCATCAAAAAACTAATTGATCAGCTACCTAATCGCGCTTTAACTAATATCGATATTCAGAAGTATGGTCATTGTATTCCACATTTTCGAGGAGTTTATATGAAGGATCAGTTACCAAAAACACCTAAACGAATTGAATGTGCTATAGTTAACCTAGATAATTCGAGAAATGATGGAACGCATTGGGTAGCTTATGTTAAAATAAACAATTATTGTGAATATTTTGATAGCTATGGTGATTTAAAACCGCCAAGAGAATTAATGCTATATTTTAAGAACTGTGATGTTCATTATAACTATGATAGATATCAACAATTTAACACAATAGTTTGTGGACATATGTGTTTAAGTTATTTGCAAACTTTTTGGATTAAATACTATAAATCTTTATTATAATTATAATACTTTAAATAAAAATACTATAAATCTTATACCACTCTTTCATTTCAATCATTTGCAAGATGTCACTCACCTTATCGATAACTGGAAACTCATCGGTATTATCTACCTATTATCCAGACACGTTGCCATTAGCTGAGGAGTATGAATGTGCATTATTACATTTCTCTACATATAATTCTATTCCAAATTTTGATAATACAAACAATAAATTATACTATGGTTCTAAAAATGTTATTGAGATACCTGAAGGAACCTATGAATTACAAGATATTAGTGACTATTTAAAAACTGAGATAAAAGATGCATCTATAAAACTCAATTGTAATAACAACACCTTAAAAACTGTGTTATTTTGTACATCAACTATAGATTTTACTAAAGAAGATACATTTGGAAGTTTATTGGGATTTAAAAAGCAGATCTTAGAAGCAAATAAATATCATGTATCAGAGTTTCCAGTAAACATTTTGCCAACGACTGTCACAAGGATTGAATGTGACATAGTTAGCGGTTCCTATATAAACGGTCAATCCAGTCACATCTTACACGAATTTGCACTTAATGTTCCACCTGGATACAGGATTATAGAAATTCCGAAAAACGCAATCTACTTTCCAATAAATCAAACCAATATAAGCTGCATACAGATAAGGTTGTTGGATATAAATAATAACTTAATAAATTTGCGAGGTGAAGAAGTGCAGTTGTATCTACATATCAGAAGAAAACAATGATAGATTATAATAAATATGTGGTACATCCAACTAAAAATAACAGTTCTACTAAAACTATCAAACCAATAAGAGCTCGGTCCAAAAGGGTTATAAAATTGAATAACAATAATAAAGCATTTCTTAAAGCGATCGGTTTGTTGAAATGAATATACTAGATGTTTTGTCCACTCCTGCATACAACAACGCTGTGGAAGGAATTGAATTTCACTCTTACAAGCCTTACGTAACAAGTTTCAATAGAAGCGATGAAATCAGGATACCTATTAATCAACAAGACTTGTATATATTACCATCAGCAAGCACTTTGTTTTTGGAAGGAACTGTTGTTGTAAACAAGGGTGGAAATTCGAAGGAAAGAGTCAGTAACGTTCATTTCACAAACAATAGTCTACTTTATTTGTTTCAAGATATAAGGTATGAGATAAATGGAGTGGAAATAGATAAAATAAAAAACGCTGGTATAACTACCACAATGAAATCATTAATATCAATGAACGAAAACGAGGCTAAAGCATCTAATGCTTGGGGATGGAATATCGAAGGCATAAATAGTGCAAATGGGGGAAGCTTTTCTGCTTCTATACCCCTCTGTAACATTCTTGGTTTTGCAGAAGATTTCAAGAAAGTAGTGATAAACAGCAAACTGAATTAATATTGTTACGAAGTAATACTAATCTGAACGCCCTAAAACTTAACGATGGTGAAACTGTAGAAGATATTATTATAAATAAAATAATATGGCGTGTACCACATGTCAAAGTGTCCGATAGGGAAAAAATAAATATGTTAAAACTGTTAGAAAAAGATCGACCACTCCAGATGATATTTAGGAATTGGGATTTATATGAATATCCGGCTTTACCAAAAACTACTAAGCATACTTGGTCCATAAAAACATCGTCGCAAATAGAGAAACCAAGATTTGTTATTATTGGTCTGCAAACAAATAGAAAAAATAATTCTAAATTGGATATGTCTAAGTTTGATCACTGTGATGTTCGTGATGTTAGAGTATACCTAAATTCAACCTACTTCCCTTATGAAAATTTGAATTCAAGTTTCTCGAATAATCGAATTGCTTTAATATATGAACAATATACTAGATTTCAACAGTCGTATTATGGACGTCGCGCCGAGCCATTATTAAATGAGAAACAATTTAAAAATATTGCTCCGTTATTTGTAGTAGATTGTTCTAGACAACCAGATAATCTTAAATCAGGTCCTGTTGTGGATGTTAGAGTGGAAATTGAAAGTGATATTGATATACCAGATCAAACTTCAGCATATTGTCTTATATTGAACGACTGTATAATCGAGTATAAGCCGTTAAGTAGCGTCGTCAGAAAGATATCATGAACAAAAATACTATTATAGTAGATGTTCAGGGTTTTAAAGATCGTTATAATAATTTTATAGTCAAAGAATTAGCTGTAGCTACGTTGGAACATACTCATATATTCTTAATAAAACCTCCTTACCCGTTATCCTCGCTAACTGATGAAGAAAGAAGACACATTTGGTGGATTGAAAGGAATAGAGGTTACCGCTGGAGCGAAGGATATATAGACTACAGAGAATTTTCTAGAATAATCAAACCCTATTTGAAGGAAAAAAAGGTTCTTGTTAAAGGTAGTGAGAAAATTAATTGGGTTCAAGAGCTATGTGGTCATAATAATGTTTCAGACATATGTAAAAATAAAAGTATTCCTAACTTAAAGACTCTTAGTGATCTTTACTGTAAAGACCTATTTTTGTATAATTGTTTTGCTCATAAGAACTATTGTGCTTTAAGGAATGTATTGTGTATTAAACAATGGTGTTTAGAAAATAATTTTTGTATTTCATAAGTTTAATAAACCGAATAAATGTTTTATTACTATACTGTGTTTGTTTTTCATACTATTTCCTACCCAAGTCGAAATTGAAATGAAAAAAAAAATAATCATAATACCATTTATTTAATGTCTCAAAAAATTACATTGATCTTAAACCTAACACAATGATAAAAATGACGCGTACAAAATGTTGAAGCGTCAGCAGTACATCTCTAAGTATTAAGGTGATGTATAACTTACTTAAAACTAAAAACACATTAGTTAAAATGATAAGCTATCACCATGAATTTTCTTAGATATTTTCTTAATAATACCTTCAGCCATGTCCATGATTTCATCAACTGTATCATGAACTACGTATTGAGCACTAAGTATCACACTGTCACTATCTTCACAAAACGGCAACGAAGGTTTGTCTTTGTCGTTGGTGATGTCCAAGATCTTTATCTGAATTAGCTTGACTCCTTTTGGTTGGTTGCTGATTACAAAAGATTTATGAGCTGTCTTTTTAGATTTTCTACAAATAGTTGGTTTTCTTCTTTTTGGTTCAACTTGCGTAGGTGAAAGAGGTAAAATATGTGAGAAGTCAAAGGGGTCTTGAGCGTATTGAACAATACCGTCACCATATGCATCTGCCATTATTTATAATGTATTAATGTTGAGGTATATCTGGTTGGCCTCGTCCTCCTCTGCCACGATCTTCTAACGTTTTAAATATTTGGCTCAGTAATTTCTCTGTTTTATAATATATTTCATCCCACTGATCGTAAACAATATATTGGGTTTTCACTCTTGTATGTATTTCTACTTCGTTATCTGATGTATCTTCAGCTTCTAATACATCTATTTTAATTACGTATTTTGGAATCCTCCTATTCCTTGTAGCAAAGTAACTGGTTTGAGGTTCAGAGATGCACTGCTGTTGCTTCAACATTATTAATTAAAAGACTGCTTTGTCTGAATGTAAAGAGAACAAGTATGAAACAGAATGTAATTATGAGTAATAGGTGAATTAAATAGAAACATGACCCGCTAGTGACACATACACTGTACTACGTATTAATTCAAGTTCTGACCTGTTGATTTAGTTTATTTTGCAATAAGTTGTAACGAGATACTCCCTACAAGTTTGCAAGTGCCATCGTTCACTATGACGAACATGTTCAAACATGTCTTAAGAATGATGTAATGCACATTGTTATGTACTTACTTAAGTTGCGAAATTTTTATGAATTGTAAACGTGTTGTAACGTGAATGATGATGCATATCATCAGGTGTTATGAGGTTGTGACTGTCGCTACCAAGGTCCCAGGTTTTGAAGATTTTTTTCAGAATGTCCAATAGTCCACTACTACTAACCATAGATATCCTATTTCACATTTCTAAGAAATTTTACTTCGAAGTATGTAACTTAAGACATCATAACATACATACATATACATATTTTCACACCTGTTTCCCATCAGGGTAGGCAGAGACTAAGGATTTCCACTTACTACGATCCTGACATACAAGTTTCATGGCGGGCATAGCCAGCGCGACAGCGGTTTCCCGCGACCGCGAAAATCTCTCATGGTACATGATAGTAGGTATTGCAAATGTATTAGGAAATTAAAGAAAAAACAGAATACTATATTTATAATAATGCATTTATTCCAAATTTCTCAGTTTTACTTAGTTTAATTTCTTAAGATTAGGTACTTATAATAATACAAAACAGCATATAAATTTTATAGTTTTAGTTAGTTTAGTTGATTACAATAATTATAATTTGTGAATACTATGTAAAGACAGGATAGCACACCTAATTTTTGTTAAAAATTCAAAAATATCGGTATGACCCCATGCTCTTACTTGGTTTAATTTCTTAAGATTAGGTACTTATAATAATACAAAACTGCATATAAATTTTACAATTTTAGTTAGTTTAGTTGATTACAATAATTATAATTTGCGAATACTATGTGAAGACAGGATAGCACACCTAATTTTTGTTAAAAATTAAAAATATCGGTATGACCCCATGCTCGAGTTGAAATCTTATCTTTTGCAATAACTCGTTTATCATCATCACCAGACAGCGCAATTTTTGTTACAGCACATGTAAATAGCTCATGTTTTATTGACTTAAATAAAACATTTGTTTTATGAACAATTTCATTGTTGTAAAGTGTTTTTTTGTAATCGAAAACGTTAATGTCACGTACAACATTCTTTTTAATACCCTTGGCTTTTTTAATAGTGCTATCAATGGTTTTGATACAATATAACTTTGATCTCAACCCAACGAATTCGCTTATTATTTTACCACCCATTTCATCTTTAAATAAGCCTGGTATTTTTTTGTTCTGTATGGGTAAATTATACACATTATTTTTACAAAAATTGCTGGTGTCGAAGTAAGATAAAAAGTTATTTTTTATGTCTTCATAGAAATCATGGGTTTGTATATGATAAACAAAACTATCTGTGTCCGTGTAACACATCCGTATCCTATCCTTGTAAAAAGGTTGCATGACTGAATAGTGAAAGTCATACATATGACTTTTTGATAATTCTAGAACAGCAAATCCAATATATATTGGTTTGTTCAAAACTATTTGTTCAGGATTTAACTGCACCGCTACTAGATTTTTTGTGAAAACCGTTGCACTATGGAAATTTGGACGAGCAATAAGGTTTTGAGCGCATTTTCTTCGTTTAGTTATGTTTTCGATATCTTGCCACTGAGAAACTAAATGGACATTAACCCTGTTTTCAGTATTTTCTAAAGTTTTTCCAAATACACTATTATTCAAGAGCTTAAAAAAGTCTTGTTCAAAAGTGGAAGAACTTTTTTGTCTCAGTTTGGTGTTTAAATCAATATATTGTTTTAAATATGGGCTTTGTAGAAAACTGATTATTCTATGAATCTTCTTCAATATCAACCCATGTTTCATACAAGTTTGTAAATGCACGTAATGTATGACATAATTAAATTTATCATATAAATTAGGTATTAGCTTAGAACTCTTTCCCCCGGGGGGTATAAATTTTTCGGAACAAAATGGTAAATCGTTGTGCAAGTTATGCAAATGCTTAGGGTATGCTATATCCACTTCCAAAATATAACCATAATCAGCATCAATTGCAATTTTAGTTATATCTAAATTATCAATTTCTTGTTGAGTGAGAAATTTGAAATTAGATAATGGTAAGTATTGACACATACTGTACCCATACAAATTATTACAATCTATATAAGAGATATAGGAATCAGGTTCCGAAGATTTGTAATTAGCTAAGTATGTGTTATTTGCTTTAGCATGCCTGTGAGAGCAGAGGCACACTCCTCCTCTTATACCACTTTGTAACATGCGTATCATAGACAAGTCATTAATTAGTTCCAATTCAACACCTGTTTTTAATAACATAGCGTCGAAAGATAAACTGGGTGCAGTTAAATAAAAAGATGGATCTAAGTGATAATGTTGTTTGCATGTCTTTCTAAAATTTTCAAAAATATCTGCTAATAAAAGCACATCAGTTTTTAGATATAAATCCGTATATTCACCTAAACTAGTAATTCTAAATTTTGACCAAACTAAATTTGCATACCGGTAATCATCTTCAGAAACATTTTCATCATTAAGGGAACTATAAAAGTATTTCTTTGGAGGTAAAAAATTTTCATCATACCGTTTCCACGAATCCATATATTCATATGGATAAATACCTTTGCGAGTAAGTAGTTGGAATTCATCAGGAACAGGGAAGTGATTTTGTAAATGTTTAAACATTTCTGGTGTTAAAGTTTTACTTAATTTGTCTAAACTTGTACCCAAAAATTTAAATGAATCAAGAAAACGCATTTGAAAAAACTTATTATTTGAAACTGATACAAATTTCGTAAATGAGATATAGTTTTCTTTATTTTTAGGTATTATTTTTATTTCACCAGGGACGTCACCCAACGCTTTAATAAATAAATGACAATCATAACCAGCTAAGTTATGAAAAAAAATGGGGACAAATGCGGGCATTTTATATTGCAAATTACAGAACGAATGCGCAGCTCCTCGATAACGACCGGTAAGATGACAATGATCGCGGACTTTGTCACAAAAAATAAAGTTTTGGCAGATATGACAACGTGTTGCATTTTCAAAATTACACCTGTCCTCCGAGGAAAATATCATTGCAGCAGGCGACTTAATTATATCATAAATTTTTCGTACGTCTTTAGTTATATAGTCAACAAAGCGCTTATCACAGTCTCTACCTCGATATGACACGTAACGATTATAACGAGGATCATCAGAGCATACAATATAATAACCAAAAGCAACCGGCACGTGTTGGTGGAATATATTCGTATTTTTACTAGAACAATTATTATTAGGCTCAGTATTTTTTTGTAACATCGATTCAAAATCTGCGTAAATACAAAAAGGCATAGTTTGTTTGCGTTCATAGTTTTTAAATTTAATTACTGAACCTTTATTTGGGAGGAGAGTTATTATACCTCCACATAAATGGTTGTTAAGTTCGTCAGCGGTATTGAAAAATATTAAACATAAATCACAAAGATGTAATCTGTTGTGATGAGATGTGACTTGACTTCTAAAAAGTCTAGAACAGTCTTTGATCAAACAATAATGAGAAGAGCTGTTATTTTCAAGAAACAGTAAATGAATAATTTTTCCTTTGTATTTTTTATCGATTTCAGATTTATACAAAGGACCTACAAAGGTTTTATGATTTTTTAAACCATAAATTATAAACTTAATACATGGATTGTTTCTTTCAAATGTTTTAATATCATTAAAGGTCACGGGAAAAGACATTCCCTTTAAATTAAATAATTCTCGAAAATTAGGATAAGAATGCGTTCTTTCAGGGTGTTTTTTAGTTGGATATAAAGCCGCTGTTACACACCATAAAAAACAATATCGATCTTTATTCATAATATTCAAACACGCTTTTTTAGCCTGAATTGATTTGGGTAAACTGATGAAACTCGACCCACCAAGTGGTTGGTATTTATTGAGATTCATCTCAACATACAAATGGTTTATAAATGTCCAACCACTATCACGACCTTCAAACTCTTCAATATTTGTTTTTAAATAATTAACTGTTTCAATATAAAATTTTTCGAAATCAAAATTAGAATACAATATTTTATTTTTGGTTCCAAAAGATTTCACTTCTTGGGAATTATCTTTGAATTTTAAAAATGTACCAAAATACTCAAAGTTTACCTTAACACAATTATGCTTAGCAAGAAATTCGATTAGAAGAGATTTTAATTGGTTACGAATATTTAAAAAAAAAGATTCTACTGACGCTCCCTGAAGTTCATCGCAAGACAATATTTTATATGTTAATATACGATTGCGAAACGCTGAGTTTACGATTTCTACTCCATCACTATGTTTTATTGTATGAGTACTTTTCCTATGCAAACTACTTCGTAAATGTCCTATCCATGATTTACTGGGTACGGATGTGTTACACGCAGTACAAAAAGGCATTATTATTATTATTATATATAACCCAATTTATAAACCGAATACATACGAAACTTTTTCAGTCTATAGCTCAATTTATAAAAAATAGAGAATAAAACTACTTTATAAAAATCTTATCAGAATAATGCACTGGTTCAGTGTCTTGAAATTCTTTAAATGTGAGTCCTAGAAACTCTTGAAGTGACTCCCAAGATAGTAAGGACTCGTCACACTGTAGTTTTACAGTCACCACAGATATGTAGTCGTTAGTTTTATACAGTTTAAAATCAATCACATACCCTCCTCGGATGTGTTACACGTAGTACAAAAAGGCGTTATTATTATTATTATATATAACCCAATTTATAAACCGAATACATACGAAACTTTTTCAGTCTATAGCTTAATTTATAAAAAATAGAGAATAAAACTACTTTATAAAAATCTTATCAGAATAATGCACTGGTTCAGTGTCTTGAAATTCTTTAAATGCGAGTCCTAGAAACTCTTGAAGTGACTCCCAAGATAGTGAGGACTCGTCACACTGTAGTTTTACAGTCACAAGGGCAGTCCTATAGCGCACATCAGCGGCGTGTGATATGTAGTCATTAGTTTTATACAGTTTAAAATCAATCACATACCCTCCTTCCGTCTTCTTGGAGCGACGGGACGTTCCCGTTGCAACACGGCTCGAGAAACTGGAAGTTAGTGCACGTCGTTCTGGTTCACTGCAACTGGCTTCTTCGGACCGCAAAATATTCAGGAAGTTTGGTTTATTTTTTCTGTAAAAGAAACAAAGTGTTAATTATAAACGTACTGAATCAAAGTGACTAAGAACTTGGGATCAAAGTATACTAAGTATGAATGTTAACAATCAAAACACAAACTTAGTTGAAAAAAGTTGAAGTTTTGTAGCGCTCGTGGCCCCGCGGTCTCAGTGTTCTGTACACGATCACTGTGGTTAGCAAGTTTCGCTGTGGCTGGTCCTCGATGGGTGAGCAATTTGTATCAATTCTTTGTGCGAGCGTTTTCGTACTTCGGAAGGCACGTTAAGCCGTTGGTCCCGGTTGTCAGTAAAATGGCAGTCGTTAAGCCATGTTGAATGCTTTTCTGAGCGCCTTGAAAATTTTCAATAGCAGGTAGTCACAACCTGCGCCTATCCATTTCAACATGGCAATACGGCGTTCAGAGTCGGCAGCGTGGGTGTAGCGCCTCCGGTGTTACAATCATCTATAAGCTGCGGTGAGCACTTACCATCAGGTGGGTCGTAAGCTTGTCTGTCACCTTAGTAGTATAAAAAAAGAACATAGTGAAACATACCTCTGTGTGGTTTTAAGGTCAGATGAATTTCTTTTTCGTCGAACGCTGTCTGACTCCAACGGAGGTGAAGTGAGGATCTTCGATTGTTTTTGCTTTTTCTCCACCGGCTTACGTTTCTTTGGTGCAACAGACTCCACTACAGAACACGTTTCAAACTCCGAATCAGACCTGTTAAGATACAATCAAATCATAAATAAAATATTCTCAGATTTTCAGTACATCAGGAATAGATAGGACATGAAAGTTAACACAGCCGACAGACAAAAACCGGGTTCGTAACTGAACAACATCATGAGGAATAGATAGGATATGAAAATGGGTGCATGAGGTCCAAGCGTCCTCACCTTTAAGCGGTGCACCTGTTGACTAACGGATGAGGGAACGATAAAGGCATTCCTAGGGGGTTGGGATGTTAGACAGCAATCGCTACCATCAATGTTGAAAATCAAAAGTCAAACAATAGCTGCTCTAGCAACCAAATAAAACTGGACCCCAGGCTCCAAATCCCAGTAGGGTTTGGTAGCTACTGAGAATGCACTAAGATGAAGAGAAGATGAAAATGAACACAGCTAGCAGACAAAAACTAGGTCCATAGCTGAGCATTTCTACTATTAAAAGAAGAACTTACTCACATGATAGAAATCTGGTTATTTCTTGTCACTTGTCACTTGTCACTTGTCACTTGTGAGATACTGGTTCGAATGTGATTTTTCATTCAAAAATTCCGAGTTTTATACAAAAAAATCTCGATTCAGCAATAATTTACCTCACTACAAATTGAACCTTAATAAAATATATTTGCAAGTGTATCATTATATTTATGTTGCTTACGCCCGATTGATCATGAATCATATTTTAAACAAACCTAATCAATTTAAGTCTTTTATAACTGGTACTAGTGGGCGTCCGTGGCTGATATTTTACCGGTGAAATATATTCTCAGGATAAAAGTAGTCTAATATTATACATTATTACACCAACTATCTGTCAACCAAAGTTATGGTTTCGAATCCAGAAATTTGTTTGAGATCTTAGCGATGAATTCAGCACCTATTATGTTGGTTGGTATGCCTGTGCCTACCTCTTCGAGGAATTTTAGATGCTTCGTTTCCACTTGTTGAAACGATTACTCCCCTGACCGATAGATGACGTTAGCTGTCTTGTTAATTTGAAAACACATGTAAGCATTTGTAACATATATTTATTCTTACACGTTTAGTCAAAAGCTGTTGTTTAAAATGAAGTACACACACACACACTTTTATTTTATTTATATGTAATATTTTAGACGCTGAAAAACAATTAAAATTATTTTTGAGATTGAGCACAGCGCCATCTAACGAATATTGGACACACTTGTTAAAACGCTTACTCCCCTCACCGATAGATGACGTTAGCTGTCTTGTTAATTTGAAAACACATGTAAGCATTTGTATCATATATTTATTCTTACACGTTTAGTCAAAAGCTGTTGTTTAAAATGAAGTACACACACTTTTATTTTATTTATATGTAATATTTTAGACGCTGAAAAACAATTAAAATTATTTTTGAGATTGAGCACAGCGCCATCTAACGAATATTGGACACACTTGTTAAAACGCTTACTCCCCTGACCGATAGATGACGTTAGCTGTCTTGTTAATTTGAAAACACATGTAAGCATTTGTATCATATATTTATTCTTACACGTTTAGTCAAAAGCTGTTGTTTAAAATGAAGTACACACACACTTTTATTTTATTTATATGTAATATTTTAGACGCTGAAAAACAATTAAAATTATTTTTGAGATTGAGCACAGCGCCATCTAACGAATATTGGACACACTTGTTAAAACGCTTACTCCCCTCACCGATAGATGACGTTAGCTGTCTTGTTAATTTGAAAACACATGTAAGCATTTGTATCATATATTTATTCTTACACGTTTAGTCAAAAGCTGTTGTTTAAAATGAAGTACACACACACTTTTATTTTATTTATATGTAATATTTTAGACGCTGAAAAACAATTAAAATTATTTTTGAGATTGAGCACAGCGCCATCTAACGAATATTGGACACACTTGTTAAAACGCTTACTCCCCTGACCGATAGATGACGTTAGCTGTCTTGTTAATTTGAAAACACATGTAAGCATTTGTATCATATATTTATTCTTACACGTTTAGTCAAAAGCTGTTGTTTAAAATGAAGTACACACACACTTTTATTTTATTTATATGTAATATTTTAGCACACAACACACACACAGACACACACACGCACACATCACTTTTCACATTTGTTAATGTAGCTTAACTTTATTATTTTTAATAAGAAAAATGGTTTGCAAACCGTAACTCACGATTCACCATGTATAATTACTTATAGTATACAAATGATACCGTTTGAGCACTGTCTCCCAAAATACAGGTTTTAGCCTAGTTTGGGAACCAGTAACCTGTACCAATATGTCACATTATTATAGGCATTAATTGTAAGATCATGTAATGTAAACCACAATTTTTGAAACAAATAAACTATTAAACTATTATTATTTAGACGCTGAAAAACAATTAAATTATTTTTGAGATTGAGCACAGCGCCATCTAACGAATATTGGACACACTTGTTAAAACGCTTTCTCCCCTGACCGATAGATGACGTTAGCTGTCTTGTTAATTTGAAAACACATGTAAGCATTTGTATCATATATTTATTCTTACACGTTTAGTCAAAAGCTGTTGTTTAAAATTAAGTACACACACACACACACACACACACACACACACACTTTTATTTTATTTATATGTAATATTTTAGACGCTGAAAAACAATAATGAGAGAGGCATAGCGCCATCTAACAGATATTGGACACACTTGTTGAAACATTTACTCCCCTGACCATTAGATGACGCTAGCTGTCTTGTTAATTTGAAAACACATGTAAGCATTTGTTTCATATAATTATATATTCTTACACGTTTAGTCAAAAGCTGTTATTTGAAATATCAGCAGTTGCATTTTTTATACTAGGTATGTTGAAAATTATTTATTATGAATGTAACATTATATGCAATTCAAACAGGAAAAGAGTCCGATAACATTATATCCAATTTAAACAGGAAAAGAATTCGATCACATAAAATTAATTAGACATAAAATATGATGAATGGATGATTTTACAAAAATGTTGTTGTTGAAATGTTTAAGCGGAAACGGAAAGTAATATAATATTCAACAATTAAATTAACTAAAACTGAGAAATTTGATATGAGTGATGTGTTTACGTTTGACGTATGTTGAAACATAAAAGATACCTATTTGCTTCAGCCTCAGTGTCTTAAAACAAAGGTGTACAACCAATGTGTATTACCCGTGATGACTTATGGTTCTGAGATGTGGTGCATCACAAAAGGTCTTTTCAGACGGCTCAAAGTCGCGCAGCGAACTATAAAGAGGGCTATGCTTAGCATTTCTCTACGTGATCGAATCAGGAATGAGGACATCCGTAGAAGAACTAATGTTGCTAACATAGCTCGCAGGATTAGTAAGCTGCAGTGGCAATGGGCCAGCCACATAGCGCGAAGATCGGACGGTCGATGGGGCAAAAAGATCCTTGTCCACTCAAGCCGCGCACCGGCAGGCGCGGTGTGGGACGGTCACCTACCAGATGGACCAACGACCTGGTGTAAATTGCTGGGTCTCATTGGATGCAGGTGGCAATGAACCGGTCTGGCTGGAAATCATTTAAAGAGGTCTATGTTCAGCAGTGGACAGCGATAGGTTGAGATGGTGATTTGCTTCAGCAAGTTTTATTTTATAAATTATTTTTTATAAAAATGTTTGGTTAGGTTACATTTTTAAAATGTGGAATATTGGGCGATCTGTCCCACGTGAGCAAGGAGCGATAGCGACGATGCGAACTTAAAGTGGGACAGAATGCCCAATATTCCACTACTTGAGTCCATCTGAGTATACCAAAAGAGTATATTAGGACTGGCATGACCCACCCATTGAAGGCGCGAAGCTTGTTACCGCCTGACAAAAGACTTTTTAACACTTTTTTTAGGCGGCCGAAGAAACGCTCCTGCAATGTCTGTTTCATACCTGTATCAGGTATTCCTAATGCTTGTGATATACCCAGATATTTGTAAGTTTCGGTTCCAGAAAGACAGCTAAGCTTAGTGGAGTCCGAAAGTTCTACCCCTTCGGATTCCACTATCACACCTCTTTTAACATGCATGACTGCACACTTGTCCACCCCAAATTCCATCCTGATGGCTCTACTGAAAGTTTCTGTTACTTTCAATAAATCCAACAGTTGCAATTCAGTGTGGGCAAATAATTTGAGATCATCCATGTAAAGGAGGTGCGATATAGCCCCACCATCTTTACGCAACCGATAACCTAGCCCTGAACCCTCTAGCATAGTACTAAGAGGATTCAGAGCTAGACAAAACCACAACGGACTCAGACTGTCCCCTTGAAATATTCCCCGCTTGATACTAATTGGTGCATCATTATCGCAAAAACGACGACACCCTGGATAGCAAACCGTTTTCCACTGCCCCATACATGTCTTCAAGAAAGTACAAAGAGTTGTATTAATTTTATACAGCTCAAGTACCTTCAGAAGCCATGTATGTGGCACCGAGTCAAAGGCCTTCTTATAATCTATCCAACATGTCGCCAGATTTTTACGATTACGACGCACCTGTTGGCTGATGGTCATATCGATCAAAAGGAGCTCCTTAGTGCCACGGGCCCCACTTTAACATCCATTCTGAGAGATAGATAATATCGAATTTTTTTCTATGTGTTTAGTAATTTTGACTCTCAAAATGGACGTTAAAAGTTTACAGACGGTTGGTAAACATGTAATAGGTCTATAATTTTTGGGATCCGCAGCACTACCGGACTTATAGAGTAAGTGAGTTACACCAGTAGTCATAAAATCGGGCAGTGAACCCACATCTAGGGATGATTGAAATTGGGATGCTAAACGGCCATGTGAGCTTCGGAACCATTTTAACCAGAAATTATGCAGTCCGTCCGGTCCCGCTGATTTCCAATTCGGGAGCGAACGAACTGCATAAGCAACATCTTCGGCATCAATATAAACTGGTTCCATAACCGGTATATTCTCACACGACCGTTCAACATCCCTCATCCAATCACCCTCAGCATGTTCGACAGGCTTCGACCAGAGGTTCTGTCAGAACGTATTGGTAACTTTACCATCTGGTAGGGTAACGTCATTACCCTCTGGTAGATGTGGATTTTCCCATTTCCTGTAAACCCACTTCTCATCTCTTTGGAACATACGATTCTGGTTGTATCGATCAACCCGCTCTTTGTAGCGCCGAATTCGATTTGCCCATGCGTAAACTTTTTGTTTAAAAAGGTCGATGCGCTCTGTGACACATGATGCATATCTTTGAGGACTTATATCAGTCCCAAAGAATGCCTGTTTCACAAAGCGCATCACCTTCGGACGGGTATTGCCCGACCTGAAACATATTAGTTTCCCGATGAGTGCCCTGGCCTCTGAAATACGCCTCTCAATCCTACACTGCCAAGCAGGTTTTGCAGACCTAGGTCGAGTAGCAATTTCGTTTGAGTAAAATTTAACCTTAGCTACTCGACAAGCTGCAACCGCCGCACAGTACAGGATTGAGTGCGTATCACCAAGATCTTCACTATTGTCTAAATATTTAGACAATAGTGAATCCAGGGCACACACCAGTGACATTTTTCTTTTATGCATGGGCATACGAGGAAGACGTGGTCTACAATCTGCACGTGCAGACCGATATTCCAGAATCGCATCCTCCAAAGCACTCCTTAATCGATTTTCACATTGGGTACTTACGGATGTAGTCTCATCATCAACAACTTCTTCAGCAACTATAATAGGAGGTGTGTGAGTTTCCGACGAGGTACACACAACTTGCGACGAAGTAGTAATAAGGAGGCTATTCCGTACGTCAGAACGTAGCCTCTCAAGTGTCGGACTATCAAGCATATTACAACGCTGGATAGCACGCACCTGATCCGATAATCGTTGTGATGATACGTTGACAGCTGGTTCAAGTTCCTGAAATACAGAAAGTAAACGGCCACGGTACGCAGTGAGGTTAGCACCTAGCTCTGTAGCCGCATAATATGCCCGCATGACGTTTTCATTAATTTCTTTAGTCCACTTCATGCGGTGCACATTACCACCGGTAGCGGGGGCCCTATTCGAGACCGGTGGGCCTCGGGGTCCTAAGCTAACTGGTGGCCGGCCTCTCCCCTGCCGACGTACAGGTAGCGGCGACGTCGGTGGGGAGAAATACTCGTCACTGCTGCTGTTGGAGCTCGACAATTCGCAGGCAGGTAATTTTATTGGAGCAGAATCCTTATGGTGCGAAGTAGAGCTGCATGACGAGTCCGGGGATGGAATGTGTGCATTTAGTTTGCGTTTGGCTCTTGTCAACATAATTTTTCAATATCCATTTTCATGTAGTGTGATTGACATTGTCATGACATTTCAATATCGGTATATGTTTTTCTAAAATATCCATAGTATTACTTGATTTCATAAATTTATAGGTTCTATTGCTTTATTTCTTGATTTTATGTAATTCTGATTATATATTTTCGTATTTTTACCAATAAAATTCAATAAAATATTTTAGTAGAAAAATAAATCTGTTGACTTTTGTAGTGTTGCCAATTTTGTGACCTTATTATTATTATTATTATTCTGAACGCTTAGATAGGCGGTAACGCTGCTCAAATAAATGTAAATGTAAAGTTGTAATTTCAAGTTTTATTTTATTCCTGAAAGTGTACTTATTTAACACTATATAATAAAATTGAATGTATCACTCGCATCACTTTTATAATTACCTACATTAAGATTTTTACTGTACGTATATAATTACATACACTTAAACTACTACAGAACCTTCTACTATGGTATAGCTGCGTGGCTTAAAGGTTACTTCCTTCACCAGTAAGTCACACAACTGCGATGTCTCTTACCAATCATGAGCGGCGAGGTCATTACGCCAATCTTGCCCGGCTTGAGAACACCCGTCACTACTATGGGGCTTGAGAACACCCGTCACTACTATGGTATAGCTGCATGCCGCAAAGGTTACTTCTTTCACCAGAACGACACACAACTGCGATGTCTCTTACCAATCTTGGGCGGCGAGGTCATTACGCCAATCTTGCTCGGCTCGAGAACACTCGTCACTACTATGGTATAGCTGCATGCCGCAAAGGTTACTTCTTTCACCAGAACGACACACAACTGCGATGTCTCTTACCAATCTTGGGCGGCGAGGTCATTACGCCAATCTTGCCCGGCTCGAGAACACCCGTCACTACTATGGTATAGCTGCATGCCGCAAAGGTTACTTCTTTCACCAGAACGACACACAACTGCGATGTCTCTTACCAATCTTGGGCGGCGAGGTCATTACGCCAATCTTGCCCGGCTCGAGAACACCCTCACTATAACTATATTGAAATCACTAAAATTATACGTTCACTCCGTTTAACAATCATTAATGTTTGTCATCCTAAATCTGTAACTATTCAGTCTCATATCATTAAATTACAATTACTCATTGACACTGTTTATAGTTGAGGAGCAAGTAGCTGTGTCTTCGCCTAAACTAGATGATAAGTACATTACTCAGGCTCAATTCAATTTTATGATTTAAATCCCTCATCAATCACATAGACGCAGACGCATTTGTATGTACTCGATAATTTACAATCATTTTTCTCATCCTGCTTACATACATCACTATACTTAAATGACTAAAATTATGCGTTCACTCCGTTTTACAATCATTAATGTTTGTCGTCCTAAATCTGTAACTATTCAATCTCATAACATTAAATTACAAAATTATTCATTGACACTTTTTTTTTTTTTTTGTTTAACGTGAGGGAAAATCCTCATGGATGCTATGCCGGACTCCTACCGACTAAAAAACCTCACGTCACGCCCAACAGCCTGTGGTTGGGAGCCCCGGGGAAGCCCTCGGAAGGATGTCCCAGAACTCCCAACAGACCCACGGCCGCCACTGCGGCCTCGCCCAGGGGGTGGTTCGGGTGCTATCCCGCGTCTTTGGGGGGTTTCGGGTGTGATCCCGCTTCTAAGGGGGGGCGTGTGTGAATTGCTCACGTCACGCTGCCGTCTTGGGCCTGCTTCTGTAAGGACGGTGAGCCGCCCTCTCACCGTCCTCAGACCCCCGGTCATGGTGGCCGATAGTCTTCGGCGAAGACACGTCGGCGGCGCCCAGGCCGCCGACTGCGGAACTCGGGTGGAAGAGTTCTCTCCCGTACCCGTCCCGCCGCCTCCTTCACGAGCATGACCTGCTCGCAGAAGGAGGCGGCGCAGTCCCACTTACTCCCGCTGGAGAGCATGGCTCGCACCATGGTCTCGAGCGAGAGAGTGTCCACGTCCAGACCCACTACGAGGTCCTGGCGCTGTTGCGCCCACGCCGTGCACTCCACCAGCGTGTGGAACGCTGTGTCATCGCTGCGGTCCTCGCAGTGCTGACACTCGGCCGTGGTTTCCCGGTGTTTTCGCCACAGATACCTACCGAAGCTACCGTGCCCGGCAAGCATCTGTGTCAACCGGTAGGAGAGAGCACCGTGTCTCCTCTCCAGCCACTCGTCCATGACCGGTCTGACGGCCGCGATTGTGGCGAATCCCCCCTTTGGTTGCTCAAGTCGCACCTTCCATGTCTCCAGGGTTTCCTGTTGGAGTAGGGACCGCTGGGCCTCGATTTCTCGATTAGCGGGCCTTTGGCCCCGCTCCAGCGCCTCCTTGCGCCATCTGAACAGTGACGCAAGGGCTCTCGCTTCCAGGTCCCATGGAGGGGTCCCAGCTAGGAGACATGCCGCCTCACCGGAGATCGTGCGGTATCCCCTTATCACCCTGATGGCCATCACTCTCTGCGGGCTCAGCAATCTAGCCACATTGCTGGCCGTCAGGGTTTCCGCCCATACAGGAGCTCCGTATAGAGCCATGCTTCGCACGATCCCCAGGTACAGTCTCCTGTAGGGAGCGTTGGGTCCCCTGATGTTGGGCATCAGCCGCGCCAGTGCGGCTGATGCTCCCCTCAGTTTTGGGACCAAACTTCGGAAGTGATGTCCGAAGTTCCACCGGCCATCGAGTACGAGCCCCAGATACTTCATCGAGGACTCGATGCCGATGCTGACGCCCCCTACCTGTAGGCTGGATCCCGCAGGTGGCCCCATCCGAGGTCCGTGGAAGCACAGAGCCTCGGATTTGTGAAGGGCGACCTCGAGACCCAGCCGCCGAATCCGACCCACGACTTGAGCAACCCCTGCCGTGGCCTTTAGTGCTGCGTCACGGTGCGTTGCTCCCCGCGCTGTAACGAGGGTGTCGTCGGCGTAACACGTTACGCCGACCCCTCTGAGCAACGGACCACGCAGCACCCAGTCGTAACCGATGTTCCACAGGAGCGGCCCTAACACCGATCCCTGTGGAACACCGCACGACACATCTCGCCGACCCGGCCCTAGCCAGCTCGGGTAAGTTATGGCTCTCTCGGAGAGATAAGCCCCGACAATTCGACGGAGGTAGGGAGGCACTCCATGATAGATAAGCGCCTCCCTGACGCAGCTCCAGGGCAAGGTGTTAAATGCGTTGGCGATGTCGAGAGACACCGCCACCACCACCTCACCCCGTGAGACTGCTTCCTCCGTCAGGCCTCTAATGCGCATGATCGCGTCCACAGTGGAGCGTCCCTGACGGAAGCCAAACTGACTATCCGCCAGATCAGGCCCCACTCGTGTGAGGTGCCCGACGAGGCGTTGTGCAATAATGCGCTCAAAGAGCTTGCACACCTCGTCGAGCAACACGATCGGCCGGTACCCTGATGGGGAGTTTGCCGGCCGCCCCGCCTTTCGGATCAAGAGCAGTTTCCCTGTCTTCCAGACCTTGGGAAACTGGCCTTTCTCGAGGCATGCGCTATAAAGACCTATAAGTCGAGGCCCAAGCTCCTCGAGAGCCAGGACCCATGCTCGGCCTGGAATGCCGTCGGGTCCAGGGGCGGTGTTTCTGCGGGATTTAAGCCGCAGGACAGCCGCCCCTAACTCACCCTCGGTGACTACGGGCACGTCGTTCTCGTTGCCTTCCGCGTTGGGCGCCTGAGACGGAGCCATGCGCGGAGGAATGTGTTCCTCCGCTCTCGACGGGAACAAGGAGTCCAGGACCCTCTCCAGCCGCTCCGGCTGGAGACTCTGGGTCAGTGGGGGCGCCTTAGGGCGTAATTTGCCTCTTACCATGAGGTACGGGCGCCCCCACGGGTTCCGCTCCAGAGTCTCCATCAGCTCTTCGCGGCCCAACTTTTTGGACCGCTTGATGGCGGTCTGGAGGGCCCTCTTGGCCTCCCTGTAGCCATCGTAGAGCTCCGTCTCTCGGGCTGCCGCATCGTCTGGGCGGCGACGCCCCCGGCGAAACCTGGTGTACCGGCGGCGCGCGGTAACGCAATCTGCGCGCAACTGCGCGATTTCCGGCGTCCACCAGTACACCTGTTTCCTCGCAGGTCTGGGCCTAGCCCTGGGCATCGCCGCATCGCAGATGTTTATTCATTGACACTGTTTACAGTTGAAGAGCAAGTAGCAGTGTCTTCGCCGAAATTAGATGATAAGTACATTACTTAGGCTCAATTCAATTTTATGATTTAAATCCCTCATCAATCACTTATAAACACGCATTATGTATGTACTCGATAATTTACAATCATTTTTCACATCCTGCCCACATACATCACTATACTTAAATCACTAAAAATAATGCGTTCACTACGTTTTACAATCATAAATGTTTGCCGTCCTAACACCCCAAGAAACTCAGTCCGGTCCCTATGAAAATTCATCTTAAAAAGTAATACAGGTTTATTTTATACATACATACATACATATAATCACGCTTGTCTCCCATCGGGGTAAGCAGAGACTATGGCTT
Organism: Miltochrista miniata; assembly: GCA_933228765.1. NCBI lineage: Eukaryota > Metazoa > Arthropoda > Insecta > Lepidoptera > Erebidae > Miltochrista > Miltochrista miniata. The sequence goes on from OW121772.1 coordinate 11,357,926, forward strand.
TCCACTTGCTACGATCCTGGCATACAACTTTCGCTTCTTCTACTTTCATTATTGTTTTCATACACGCTCGCCGGTTAAAGGTACTCTTGACCTTGCCTTTTTCCAGAAGGTCTCTGATTTGATCGGCATGCGTACGCCGAGGTCGACCCCTACCATTTTGCCCAATCATTCTCGCCTCATAAATCTGCTTTGTCACTCTATTCTCATCCATTCTTTCCACGTGTCCAAACCATCTAAGCATCCCTTTTTCTATCTTAGTCACTACATCTTCTATTAAACCAAAAAAGAAAAAAAAAGTGGGTAGTTTGCGTAAAGGCGTAAAAATTTTTCTCCAAGTAAAAATAATATATTTCAGTGAATTATTAATTATTTTCTTATTTATTTTTATTAAGGTTTATTTTATACATACATACATACATATAATCACGCTTGTCTCCCATCGGGGTAAGCAGAGACTATGGCTTTCCACTTGCTACGATCCTGGCATACAACTTTCGCTTCTTCTACTTTCATTATTGTTTTCATACACGCTCGCCGGTTAAAGGTACTCTTGACCTTGCCTTTTTCCAGAAGGTCTCTGATTTGATCGGCATGCGTACGCCGAGGTCGACCCCTACCATTTTGCCCAATCATTCTCGCCTCATAAATCTGCTTTGTCACTCTATTCTCATCCATTCTTTCCACGTGTCCAAACCATCTAAGCATCCCTTTTTCTATCTTAGTCACTACATCTTCTATTAAACCAAAAAAGAAAAAAAAAAGTGGGTAGTTTGCGTAAAGGCGTAAAAATTTTTCTCCAAGTAAAAATAATATATTTCAGTGAATTATTAATTATTTTCTTATTTATTTTTATTAATAATACAATTAAATGGTTATGGTGAAACTGTTTGAGTAATAGTATATACCTGCCAGAACGTGTTACATCAATTCTCTCACACTTCACAATTTGAGTGAAACAACTATATTCCACCATGGCTGTTGAGATGTTGCAGTTATCAATGGCACAGCTGAGGGAGTCCTTTAATGCCAGGATGGCTCATTTTGAGTCTGAACTACCAAAGACGAGCAATACATCTGCAGCTACATCATCAGCATTGGCCACAGAATTTGGATTGTTTAAGGTATTTGTGAAAGAGACTTTAAGTACATTACAATGCCAAATTGACTTGTTGGCAAGCCAAGTTTACTCTCTAGAGATGCGAACTAGGAGGAAGATGCTTCTCATTCATGGTGTGCCGGAACAACCGAAGGAGCAGCTGGCAGAACAGGTGGTCGATATAGTAAAGGAGCACTTGAAACTGCCTGAATTTACAACTGATGACATCAGACGGTGTCATAGAATGGCCGTACTGCTGGCAGTAATAAATCCAGGGCTATCATAATAAAGTTGCAAACTGTTGCTTGCAGAGATCGCTTATGGTTTTCTAAAACAAAATTTAAGGGTTCAGATATAGTGGTATCAGAGTTCTTGACAAAACAGCGACATGTAGTGTTTTCAGCGGCCAGGGAACGTTTCGGTGTGACTAATTGCTGGACCCGAGAAGGCTCTATTTTTGTTGCTTCGGGAGATGGTTCAAGACACCGGGTGGTTTCACTCTCTGAGCTGAAAAAGATACCAAGTACAGCTGATGAACAGAGGTCGGAGAAGCCAACCACTGCAAGGAAAACTACAGCTAAGTCCAAACGCACCATACACAAAAAGTAGCCTTGTTTTAGTATGATTATTTGATTAGTATATGCTAGCCATCCTTGAAAACATTATTTTATCAATGGTCTGGGTGTACTATTTATGTTGCTTCTGCTATGTAGATATATTTGATATATTAAATGTATGCATAAATTGTGGACATAAGATTGATTGTTTGAAGCTGAAGGTACTTGATCAACTATTATGATATAACTTTCACTAAGTATGTAGTCCTTATCACCTTAATTATGAGCTCATTTGTTTATGTAATTGCTTCAGCGAGCAGTTGGGTGGGTGTTTAATGTGTTGTGCATTAAATTAGCTTCAAGCTTATAATTGTTATAGGTCTATGGGTCTAAACATTCCTAGAACCATTACACTAGTTCTGCTTTTAATTTTAAACATGTGATTATGACTAAAGCGAAGCCAGAGGGAGCACTTATAGTTGATCAACCGAATGATATGTGAATGAGTGAATCTTTGTTATGTAGTCCACAACTATATATGCTTGATAGAACTGTTTCTGTAGATGCTTGAGTAGTTAAGTCCCAGTTATGTTGTACCTATGTTGATTTATGTTCAGGAATAGAAAGTCTATGGCTTCATTGATCATTAATTCATTACAATACTTATACATAGTTCTGAAAATATGTAAATTAGATAAATAAGTATACATAATAATTTTTGGAAAATTTCAATTTCATTGACATTCATGAATGTCATTTATGTCATGCATGTGTCATGTTAACATCAGTAGCTTTTTTTTTTTTTCTTGTTCTTATATCGACATAGGTGGGACGAAGGACTTATGACCATACAGCCATGACCTCATGTATTTGGTATGTTTGCTATTATAATATTTAATTTTATATCTTACAACCAGATTAGAAGTATTTAGTATCTTATTATAGATAACTTTTTGATCATTTATAGTTTATTTAATACAGCGTTTATTACGAAAGTTTCACGATAGCACATTAATATACCTATCTCGCTGACCGTCTAGCTCAGCTTATTGTATTTATGTTCTTACATTTTATGACTATTATACTGTAGAAACCCGGACTCATTGTTATTTGCATGCTAGTTATTTTAGTTAGTGTAGTATTTTGGTAGTTATATCATAAACTTAAGTGGCACATCTGGCGGGTACCTAGATATACCCGTTTACATACTTAGCTTGGTTATTAACCAACTAGGTAGGAATATATCTTGTTATCTATTTTATTATTTAACACATTACTATATACATAAATAAATAATTAATATTTATTTGTATTAGTATTTATATCATTATAGTTATTTATTTGTATTTGTTATGTTGGATAATGATGACAGTGATTATTTCACGACTGGTAGCAGTGATCATGACAGTTTTGTGAGTCTTCCCTCACTCTCGGAAAATCTTAAAGCGTTGTTTTCTGATGTTCCCAAGAATTTTAATGTCGTTCATCTCAATGCCCAGAGCATTCCGGCACATTTTCCTGACATGCTGGCCAGCTTCGACTCTAAGCATTTACATGCCATTCTTGTCTCTGAGACATGGTTAAGATCATTTCTTCCTTCGACTATGTACCAGATTCCTGGGTTTAAGCTCATAAGAAATGATCGAGGTGTTGATATCGCTGGTGGTGGAGTTGCAATCTATCTTAGAAATTATATACCACATAAAGTCCTCAATGTTTCACCGCAGCTGCCACTTTCGGATGCCGGGGAACATATCTTCCTGGAGGTGGAGTTGAATCACACAAAAATGCTTTTAGGAGTATATTATAGTCCTTCAATGAACATCAACTATTTTGCGTCGTTTGAAAATATACTTATTAACTTAATGCCTTCCTATCCACATACCATCATTTTGGGTGACTTCAATACCTACGTGTATTCTAAAACAGAATTCTCGAACTGCATCTCTTACAGCTATTTTGCATTCTACTAATCTCTCTAATCTTCCTCTTAATGCAACTCATCACGCCCCTGATTGTAGACCCTCGCTTCTTGACCTTATCTTAGTGTCCTCAGCAGATCATGTTGCTAAACATGGTCAACTTGCAGCTAACGCTTTCTCATTTCATGATTTGCTCTTCCTCTCCTACAAACTCCGTCCACCAAAGGCAAAGCCTAAATTCATCATGCAACGCAATTTTGGTGGTATGAACTTGGATGCATTGCGCGACAATGCTGAAAGAATAGACTGGTCATCACTCTTGGCTTCGGAGTCGATGGACGGCAAACTACGTTTTTTCGCTGATGCAATCGTGCATCTGTATGACAAACATGCCCCAATAAGGCGAGTGAAGATAAAGCATGCCCCCGCACCTTGGTTGACCGATGAAATCAGGAATCTCATGCAGAGGAAAGTTGCAGCTAAAAGTAGGTTAAATGCAAAGCCTAGCGAAGTGAATCGAGACAAGTATATCATAATCCGAAATCGCTGCAATAAGGTGTGTAGAGATGCACAACGCCAATACATTCACAAGTCAGTTCAAAATGGAGATCCAGCCAAGGTCTGGAAGTTTCTTAAAACTCTGGGAGTTGGGAAAGTACAACAAAGTACCATTCCAAAGGATTTCAACATTGATTTACTTAATCAGCATTTTGCTGCCTCGTCCAACTTTAATGGGACTGTAAAAGCAAGTACTCTAAGATTTCTTTCATCTCTTCCAATGCCCAGCTATTTTCCATTTGTATTAAATCAATTTCCGGCTTGTGATGTTAAGAAAAGCATTCTGGGAATCACATCCAATGCAGTTGGAAGTGACTGTATCAGCAGAAATATGATCCTTCCTATCTTGGATCAAATTCTACCAACTATCTGTCACATTCTTAATCATTCCATACTTAGTAACACCTTTCCAACCAATTGGAAAGATGCTCAAATCACACCACTACCCAAAAAACCTAATCCCGTGTCTTATTCTGATTTTCGTCCAATTGCAATTCTTCCTTTCTTGTCCAAGGTTCTTGAGCGCCTTGTTCATAACCAACTCTGCTCTTTTCTTACAAAAAATAATTTACTCAACCCGTACCAATCGGGTTTCCGTTCTGGCCATAGCACAACCACTGCTTTGGTCAATATCACCGATGATATTAGATCTGGAATGGAAGATGGAAAACTAACTGTATTGGCATTGCTCGACTTTTCAAATGCTTTCAATACAGTGGATTTTGATGTTCTGCTGGGAATGCTTGGCTCACTTAACATATCTCCACCGGTTATCGATTGGTTTCGTAGTTACCTGTGTGGCCGCCGACAGTGTATTTGCATAGATGACGCCCGCTCGTCTTGGTGTAATACATCGGTCGGTGTACCCCAGGGTGGCGTTCTATCTCCTTTACTGTTCGCAATATTTATTAATTCTCTTTTTGATCACCTTCTCTCTCTTCACCACCTTTATGCAGACGATCTTCAGATATATTGTCAGGCATCGCTGGAACGGTTGACAGAGGCCGTAAATAACATCAATACCGATTTAGCTTACATTTCTGATTGGAGTAACCGTTATGGCCTTACGTTAAACCCGCTAAAAACTCAAGCAATAATTATAGGTAGCTCTAGGAAGATCTGTCAAGTACAGTGGTCGCAACTGCCTCAAATTATGCTAGATGGTACATTTATACAAATTAGCAACACAGTAAAAAATCTCGGTATTTTTCTCAATGCTGAATGGTCTTGGGTGTCACAGATGCAAGAGTTGAGCCGTAAGGTATTTGCTTCGGCAGGTTCTTTGAGGCGATTGCGTAATTTTCTGCCTACTGCCACCAAAATTGCGCTTGTAAATTCTATCCTGCTTCCTATCCTAGACTATGCTGATGCCAGCTACTTGGATCTCACAGAAAACCAGTTGAATAAACTTGAGCGTCTCCAGAATTTCTGCATACGGTTCATATTTGGTTTGCGAAAATATGACCATGTTTCCGAATTTCGTAAACAACTCAAGTGGTTACCAATACGACTTCGCCGGAATGCTCATATCCTTTCATTACTATATAATGTGATGTTTAACCCTTCAGCACCTTTCTATCTTAAGGAACGATTCCAGTTCCTACATGACTCGCACACAAGATGCTTGAGATCATCAGAAAATTTAATGCTAAAAATGCCCATGCATTCTACATCGTACTTTGATAATTCTATTTCTGTACAGGCAGTGCGTCTGTGGAATGCATTGCCAGTCGAAATCAATCGCGCCCAAACACTGTCTAATTTTAAGTTAAAAGTAAAGATCATTATTTAAATATCAATTAATAATTTTCATTCAAAACTTACATCTAGTCTAGTAATTCACATTCCAATGTCACTATCACTATCACATAAATTAACCACCATTATGGATAGATTAACTGTTTTTTTTATTTTTATTTTTATTATTGCAATAGTATAAGTTAATTATTGTTCATACATATTAAATTTAGAAACTAATGTATTATAGTATATTTATGTATGTATTTATTTACTTATATGTGTATGTGTGTATGTATGTATATTTATTTAAGTATACCTATGCCTCTTTCTGTATTGATAAATAGAAAGATATAACACTGTGCCTACTTTAGTGGTAGGTACTTTCCTTCCAACTTTGTTTAGTGCGCCATGAACTACCTTACAGTAATAATCCTATCATAAAATCTATTAGGTTGTCTGGAAGAGATCGCTGTAAGCGATAAGACCGCCGATTGTTGATTTGATTCTCGCCGATTTGATTCCGAGTCTGGCAACACTATCGAACTGTCAAAAATTTAACTCTCTGAAAATATTTTTAAAATTAATTAGTTATTTAGTATTTAAACAATTTTAAACCAATTAAAACCAATATCATCGCATTAATAGTGTCCTAAAATAGTCAGATTAATATAATAAAAGTGTTCTGTCCGTGTATTTTGGTGTGAGAAGTGACGAGTCAGGTACCCGTTTTTTCGAATGTTAAATCTTTTCTTTTTCACGTAAATACATAATAAATCGACTGTTTCTCGTGAGTAGAATTATTATACTTGTATAAGCGTTTACTCGACGTTGACGACGGTTGGTGTATTTGCGTAAGTACATAAAAATATTAAGTATAATTTATTGCCGGTACATAACCTTGTTACTTCTTACCATAAACTGTACAAGGAGCTCCATCATTTAATTCGCGTTTAATTGCACTTACTTATTAATAATATGAATACCCGTAGTCGCAGAGCTCTCGGCCGCCAGCAGGAAGAGCCCAAACTTCAGTTGGTGTTGCTGGAGCTTAAATCTAAAACGGAGCTCTGTGTACAGTTGGAAAAGGAAAGAGAGGAAAATGAAAATCTATTGATAAACGCTCTGAATGACACAAAAAAATTAAAATGCGAATTATCAAGACTTCATGTTAGTTATGATGACATTGTTGCGGAGCGGGACCACCTTCAGTCAATTGTAGATAGGTTCCAAGAGTGCAGTGACGAGTATGAGGAAACCTTGAGGAGGACTACCTTTCTGGAACAGGAGCTAAGGGATGCCCAGGGACAGATCTCACACCTGGAAGAAGCTGCTGAGAAAGTTACTGCCCAACAAACCGATAATCTTTTTAGTGAGTTAATGAGTGGTATCCCGCAGTTTATTCCTTCTGCAAATTCTCAAAACCTGGACTTGACTACTATAGATCTTACAGGTGACAGTCCATATCAACAGGACAAGTCGGTTTTGTTTTGCAGCAGAAATAAACTAAAAAAAAAAAAATATCTAAAAATTAAAAAGTTCATACAAAAATCACACAATCTCACTAACTTATTTTTAGAGCCTACTAGATATTGTGATACAACAGCTACTTGTCTGGACAATATATACAGTGATATGTTGCCAGAAAGTAAGAGTATTATAAATAAGATAAAATCAGATCATACTGGGCAAATAGCATCTTTCAAGATCACAAGAGAAAAAGTTAAAAGACGTAAAATATTATGTAGACCAGTAACTAGTGACCGCTTGGAACGTATGCGAGTTGGACTTTGCAATAAACTTCCATTTTTAGACACTGGCTTAGATCCAAATGTAATGTATAAGTTATTTTTTGATTCCTTTTACAATGAGTTCAACTCCGTATTCAAGTCTAAGGAAGTCACAATCGGTGATAGGCCAGCCTTCAGTGAATGGGCCACTGAGGATATACATAAAAGTAGACAAAAACTGTATGAACTATACTCAGAAAGACAGCTTAATAGAACAGATGAATTTCTAAATTATGTTAAAACTTATTCAAAAAAGTTTAAAGCAGACTGCTTAGCAGCCAAAAGAAAGTATATAAGTAATAAAATTCTCAACAGTGTAGACAAAGTTAAATCTACTTGGAAAATAATTAACGCAGAAAGAGGCCAAGCAAAATCGAATGATAATAATTTTAAACTTAAAGTAAATGGTAACATAATTACAACAGATGCCGAAGTCGCTAACGAATTTGAACAATTTTTTTCTCGAATTCCAGTAGATTTGACCAGAGCCCTAGGTTCTTCTACCCCAATAGCAGAATCCTTGTTAAAAGCAAATGTTCCTTGCTGTAATGAAATATTTAAATTCAGTAAAATTAGTATACACACTGTCATAAAAACTTTTAAATCTTTAAATATTAAGAAAACTGCTGACCTCTGGGGAATTTCTGTACATTTAGTTAATTCATTAATTGAAATGGTTGCCCCTGAATTATCAATAATATTTAATAATTGTGTTGATAGTGGTGTGTTTCCTGACTTAATGAAGTTTAGTAAAATAACTCCTCTGTTTAAATCGGGTAGCACCTCAGATCCGTCCAATTTTCGTCCTATTTCTGTACTACCCACGTTTAGTAAAATCTTTGAAAAGGTAATGCTTAATCAAATGCAAAATCATTTTAATACAAATAAACTATTCCATACTAAACAATTCGGTTTCACGCGAGGTCGGTCTACCACGGATGCTGGCATCAAATTGTTAGAGTGTATATATGAGGCCTGGGAGGAGTCGTATGATGCTTATGGTGTATTTTGCGACTTATCTAAGGCCTTCGATTGTGTCCAGCATCAGACTTTAATTAAAAAACTTGATCATTATGGAATCCGGGGGACGGCCTTGGATTTAATTAGTTCTTACCTTAGAGATAGAGTACAGAGAGTAGTTATAAATGGTAAACAGTCAAATGGTTCTGCTGTAACAATGGGGGTGCCTCAGGGTTCAATTCTGGGACCTTTTCTATTTTTAGTGTACATAAATGATCTCCCTCACTTTATAAGAGACGATCACGAGGTAGTTTTGTTTGCTGATGACACATCTTTAATATTTAAAGTTGAACGTGGACAACGCGATCTTGACGAAGTAAACAATGCCCTCTCTAGTGTAGTCCACTGGTTTAACGCTAATAATTTATTGTTAAACGAAACTAAAACAAAATGTATTAGATTCACCTTGCCAAATGTTAGGCTCGTTAACACCAGTATTAGGATTAGGGATGATCAAGTAGAATTGGTCGATGAAACTGTCTTTCTGGGCATAAAGTTAGACTCCAACTTGCAGTGGGGGCCTCATATCGAGAAAGTCTCGGGCAGACTGAGCTCTGCAGCCTATGCCGTTAAAAAGATCCGACAACTGACAGACATTAGAACAGCGCGTCTTGTCTACTTTAGCTACTTCCACAGTGTCATGACCTATGGCATACTATTATGGGGTAACGCTGCCGACATCGAATGTATCTTTGTGTTGCAGAAAAGGGCTGTCCGGGCTATCTATGGTATGGGGTTTCGGGAGTCATTAAGAGAAAAGTTTAAGGATATCAACATCCTTACTGTGTATTCACAGTACATATATGAAAACTTATTATATACTCATAAAAATAACAGTAAATTTATTAAAAATAGTGATATCCATAACCTAAACTTAAGAAATAAGAATAAATTGGCTGTACCTAGATTTAGGCTTAATAAAATAAGCAATTCTTTTGCGGGTAATTGTATTCGAATGTACAATACATTGCCGACAGCCATAACAGGTTTGTCAGTTAATAAATTTAAAAAACTAGTAAAGCTTAAATTGTGCCAGAAAGCTTATTATAGCATTAAAGACTTTCTAGAAGACAAGACTGCCTGGCAGTGACACGAATTGCTCCTTTCTACATTTAAAAAAAAAACTGTATTAGATACTAAGATGAATAAGAGGGACCGGACTGAGTTTCTTGGGGTGTTCTTCTCAGTCTGTAGCATTTCCGAACCCCCGGTAGAGTCACAAAAATTTTGACAAACCTAAATAATTTTTTAAAAATTTCAAAGGGAATAAATTTTATTTTATTTTTTTATATTTTATTTTATTTTATTTTATTTTATATTTTATTTTTATTTTGTACCTACAGTTAATTTAGTATAAGTTCTTGTAAACATTAATATGGTGTACAATAAAGTGTATTCTATTCTGTTCTATTCTATTCTATTCTATTCTAAACCACATTTTTCTCTTATCACACTATTTCTTTCTTTGACCATTAAAGTCACTCCAGCTATACTTCGCAGACTTCTCATTTCCACTGCATTAATTTTGCTTTCATGCGTCTCCTGCCATACCCAACTTTCACTACCATACATAAGTGTAGGGATGAGCACTCCGCTATGTACAGCCAACCTTGCCTTCTCAGACACATTTTGACTGCTCATAAAGGTGTACATAGCCCCATTCACTTGATTTCCTGCCAAAACTCTTCGCTCAATATCCTGGTCACATTTTCCATCCCTCGCAAATTTTGAACCCAAGTATACAAATTCTTTCACCTGTTCCACTCTTTGCCCTTCAATGAAAATCGAGCAATCTGTCACACTTTTATGTCTTTCAAAACCCATTACTTTCGTCTTGATTACATTCACTTTCATTCCTCTACTTTTTAGCGCATCATTCATAATATTAACCATCAGCTGCAACTCCTCCTCTGATGATGCTAATATCACCTGATCATCCGCGTATAGGAGGCATTTGACGGTCAGTTCATTCATTTTCAAACCATACATACTCTCCTGCAGTTCTTTCAGACAACTGTCCATGTATAGGTTAAACAGCCACGGCGACGCTACACAGCCCTGTCTTACACCCTTTTCAATGTGAAAGAAGTCAGTGCAGGCCCCGTTGATCCTGACACAAGCACTAGAGCTCTCATAGAGAGACCTCAGTGCCCGTATCAAGTTGTTGTTCACTCCATACATGGACAATGTTGACCACAGTTCATTCCTCACCACTCTGTCATAGGCCTTTTCCAAGTCCACGAATATGCAGTAGACCTTTTGACCTTTAGCCATAACTTTCTCAGAAACGCATCGTAAGGAAAAGACCTGATCCGTACATCCCCTTCCTTTCACAAATCCTGCTTGAATATCCCACATTTTTCCTTCAGTTTCATTCATCACTCTTTTTATCAACACTTTCGCATACAATTTGCCAACGATGCTGAGCAAGCTTATGCCGCGGTAGTTTTTGCACTCTTGCTGCGACCCTTTTCCTTTGTAAAGCGGCACAATGATAGCTTTACACCAGTCTTCTGGTACTCTGCCACTTTGCCAGCAAAAGTTAAAAAGGCGGTACAGCTGGCAAGCTACCACGCCACGTCCAGCTTTCAACATCTCGACAGAAATCCGATCAATTCCAGCAGCCTTTCCGACTTTCATAGAATTCAGCGCTTTCACTATTTCATCCATACTTAACTCGCTTTCATCGCCAATTTCAGTCAGTTCTGAGACACGCAAATCGCCTTGTATATCTTCTTTTTCAAATAAACTCTCAAAATATTCCTTCCATCTCTTTAGCACACATTCTTCTCCTCTTACAAAACTTCCATTATGGTTTCTGATTTGATTAAGCGGCGACATTGTCTGCTGACTCCTCACTGTTCTTATGGACTTCCAAAAGAATTTTATATTCTGTTGGAACTCTTCAGATAACCTTTTATCAAATTTATCTCTTTCATTCTCTTTCTTTCTCATCATCGTCTCTTTCGCTATACGTTTATACTTTTTATAATCATCCTTTGCCATTTTTACATCCTCATCCGTTGCCTTTTGCATTCTTTGATTGGCCTTTGTAGCCAACCAGTCCAACCATGCTTTCTTTTTGCGAGTCAACACATTAAGAACTTCCGCACTCATTCTCTTTACCTTACATCCTTGTCTTCTTTTGCTAACCCCACACACATCAATCGCAACTTCCACGAGTCCTTCCTTAAACGGTTTCCATAATTCATCAATCTCACATACCGTCGTTGCGCCTGACAAGTTCCATATGTGATTTTTACAAGGTTTTGGGAAACTCAAAAAAACATGTTTTCTCAAAAATTGTGTATTTAATCAAAAATCTGTAAATGCAATATTGTGACCATTTATTTTTTACACATGAGAGCATAACATTTGATATGAAATATTGCTTATATTTGAAGATACAATTTTTTTCTCTGCAAATCTGCACATACCTGTTTTGGCACTGTGCATGCAAATTATTCATGTGCCATTTTCATGCACATAAAGGATAATGTTAACATTGTTTTCTTAAAAATTAGTCTTTTATGTGACATTTTGGTATTGAAAATTCAGTTAACTACTTACAGTTTCATAATTATTGGTCAGTCTTTTTGTAATGTTATTAGTATTAAATGTAACTTTTGTCCTTAATCGTAAAAGTTAAATAAGAAGTATGTTAAAATACCTAAAAGTCACAATATAAACTCCTCTATAAAGTCCTTAACCCACTTACACTAGCCCAATGCAGTGTGCATTACAAAATAGGTGCAGCAAATAATTGGTGAAACCGTGCTCATTGTATGTATATTCTTGATTAGGTAATCCAATCAGCCTATCGTAGTCCAATACTGGATGTAGGCCTCTCCCAAATTACGCCATATCATACGGTCTTGTGACTGGATGCGAAAAACGCATCCAGGCACTCTCTGTAACCTTTTCAGGTGGTCGGGCCATAAAGAGGGGGGCCGTCCTATCATACGTTCATCAAGCTCAGTTTCCTTTTCAAAACTCGTTTGCGCCATGTACCTACGATCAAAACGCATGCTCTGAGAGCTATGTCTAGCACTCTGGCTTTCTGACAGATAATATAGTTTCAAATAAGGATTCAAGGTAAGTCGATTCCTGGACAACCGCAAGCCTCGATCCTTCGACGTGAATAAGTCCCAGCATGACGTTCTCATTGAAACTGATCTTGATTTTATCCAACTTACGTCGTTTTTTACGCTGAGGAGATTTGTGACACTCTTGAGAACAACTTGTAAACGTGGCTCACGCACAGGTGACTGGGGGTCTTATCACCTTTTGTAAATATCGGAGTCACGGAACTCCCTCTCCCCACTTTAGCTGGTCTGTTCCCCTTCGGCACTTTATGTCTTGTCTGTTCCAGTTGGAGCATTGAACTAAATACACTATAAGAACTGGAGCCCCACCAAGTTTAAGGAGTTGTTTATTAATTCCGTCCTCTCCAGGCGATTTATTATTTTTGAGTTGCTCGAGAGCCACGGTGACCTCGCTCTGGCTGATATCTGGTACGTTGGCGCGTTAATGGGGCCCTGTGGCCCTCTTCACTAGGTTACGTAGGCTATATTATCCGTGTTATTTAGAGATCTTAGTAAAAGCACTCGAATTCTTCGAGAATGGTAATAAAATGAACCTTAAGGTTACAATTTTGCTACCTGTGGCTGTTTGCTGCAGTTGAGCTGTTGGGTACAGACCTTAGTGCCCCTGTTCTGCTAAATCTTAGCCTTGGCGATACTGGTGTTATTACGTCTGATTTTTGTCCACTGTCCTGCTAAGACACGACGTCTTAGCAGGACGGTGGACAAAATTTTTCGATCAACCTGTTAAAGCGTTTTGACTACAGTGTCGGTTTTATCGTTGTCAGTGGTTTCTAGCAAATCGAAACGATTTTGAAGTTCCAATTGGAACCTTTTAGATCCCAATTCTATGTGGAGAGTAGTAGGTTGGAGAGCAGGCTTTATAGCCTGGCCTCTATTATGTTTAAGTTTAGAGATGCTGGGACCAGTCAGTGATCACAACCGGTATGAAACCACCATCAATCAAACGTCAATTACAAACTCATCACTTTTTATCCGTTTATTTGATTAAGACTTTGTCGGGGCTTCACCAAATCTACTTCTACGAAACCTCATTTTAAAGAAAGAATTTACCAAGGAGTGACCCTGAGATTCAAGTAAAAATTTACAAGTATGTGCCCCTGGTCCTTCGCCACATCACGGTTTCGCAGCGATCTTGTATCCCCCACTTTGGCGTTGAAATTTCCGGAAATAACATTGTAGTGAGCTTTGGCAGTGCCTTGTAATATCTTCGCTATGTCCCCGATACACTGCTGATTTCCACACTTTGCTAATGAGGAACTTTTTCACCACAAAACCGACATCACCGCCGGAGGTCCTCACATCACTTTCCTAAAAATAGAGCATTTCACCTAGTGCTAAGGTTAGCCTGTCCTTATCTTTTATTCTAACCTGGCACAAGACTACTATGTGCCACTTTATGCGACCCAGTTCTGTCTTGAATTTGGTGAGATGCTCGTCCAGCTGTGAAGTGTAAAGTGCGTCGTTGTACGGAGTCAGGATCAGTCGTGTATGGTAGCCTGTCGTTTTCTGCAGTTACCTCTCGCAATTGTTCCGACCGCTACTGCGACCTGAACTGCAGAAGCACCGGAAACTGAGGACATTTTCTTTTCATAAACTTTGAGGGGTTTTGAGAGTTACTGTACGGCGTTGAATAGACGGTTTAGTATAGTGCTTTGTTTTGTTTGTTTTTCTCTTCGTCATGACCTCATCCGTTTCAGCAGGATCATAAACTGGAGGTGAGACCGGCGCGGTGGCGTGGTAGGACTCTATCCACAACGAAACACCCCGATGTTGTTGGTAGGACTCTATTCACACCAAAACTTATCAAATAATAATAATAAAAAATATATTAATTACGAATTTCGACACATTTTTCTTTTTAATACCGATTAAAATTATATGTAAAGTCACCTTACACCATGTTTGTCACCTTACTGGTACATGTTTATCATGTTGTCGCGTGATTTTGCAGCATCGCATATTCCATATGTGCGTGTTGTTTGCACATCACGATTTTTTCCAACATTCAAAACACATACGGAATATGGAAAAATCGGTTCTAAGCTAAATATTACACAACGGATTTTACTAGCACATGTAGATTTAGACGGAGATTATAATTATGCAAAAATCGAAAAAACAAAAAAATGCACATATGGAACTTGTCAGGGGCAACGACGATACTCCATCTAGGTTTCCAAATTTATCACCCAATTTACTCACAAATTCCTCTTTTATGCCTAACTCTTGTAAATTCTCGACTTTTATTCGTTCTAGTAGACTAACCGGTTCACGCCTGCGATGTCGCCACCGCTGAAACAGGCCTCTTCTCGGCTGATAACCAAGAAGTGGTCTGTGTCAATCCCGGCACCGCGGTATGCCCGAGTGTCTAGTACTTTCTTCCGCAGCCTTGCATCTACAATCACAAAATCAATCATACTTCTCTTGCTTTCTTCTTGTCTCGTAAACAAGTGGATTTCTTTGTGGTTGAACATAGTGTTCGTTACCACAAGATTTCTCTCCAAACATACATCTAACAAACTTTCTCCATTTTCATTCACTCGTTCGTCACCAAACTTTCCCAAAACCCTTTCATATCCATCACGTTTCACTCCAACCCAACCATTAAAATCACCTAGCATTACGATCCTCTCATTTTGTTTGCATTTACTCAAAACATCACTCATGCTCTCCCAAAATGCCTTTCTCTCACTTTGGTCTCATGCAGATCGGCGCCACCGCGCATCTTGCGGAGCATTAACTCCTAAAACGAAAATTCGGGTAAGTCCGACCTTCAGCCTCAACTAAAGGAGTCTTGGGCTCACACATTCATATTCTGTTACACATTCATTCATTCTCGCAGACATTACTACACCGACGCCCTGACACACTGTACTGGTCTCAGATACACCTGACCAGTAAGCCGTATAGGCTCCATGTATGGTGGTGTTGCATCCTTTCCTCTTTGTTTCATTTACGCACAGAATATCAAGTCGTCTTTCTTGCATCATCTTACATACTTCCTCAATTTTGTTTTCCGTTCCTCCTCTCACATTCAATGTAGCAAAGTGGCTGTCCGCAGTCCACTTTTCGCCTCGATGGGAAACGAGACGTGACGGGTCGCGAACCACATCGCCGCCTTTCTGGATTTTATTATTTATTTTTTCCATTGCGTACCCACGAACAGCAAGGGAAAATAAGGTCCACCCAAACAGAGCCCCGCTTGTCTGAGTAAGGCTAGCCATTTTCTGGGGTCGCCCGGCCCCAGGGCTGTTGGCACGCTAGTACTAGGCTCGCCCCTAGTCACGCAGCACATATGCACGGCAACGTTGGCTTGGCGGAGAGAGGATGGGACGAGGACGAGGTAAGAAAAGGATAAGAGGACGGGGAGGTTTATTTTATGTAGGATTTAATAATGACCTGCGCTAATATGACTATATTTATGACTACAAAATGTTTATGACCTGTGCTTGTTTCCGATAAGTCATGCAAGCATACTTGTAGGTATCTATTCTTTTCGTCATTTTTTTATTGTTCTGTGGTCAGAAAGAAGAAGGAAACAACCTGGTCTACTTCCTGGTCCTTCTTGACGTTATTCCAAGTGAATGGTGACTTCTCTACAAGAACCTCACAATTCTCATTCATGACCACACCCGCCTTTTCACAGGGAAGGTTCAGTACTTAGAGGGTAAATAATCTAACAAGGCTTTGACAGTGTGTTCAAAGATTCCTTTCACTGCCAATAATTACGCTACCATTTGGAAGGCACTTCTAGAAAATTAGTAGGATGCTAGGGTTCAAGTTTCGTACTACATCACTAAATGTTAATGACACCAATACAACCATATAACAGCTTTGCGGACGACACAGAATCTCTTAGATCTTTGTTGGATATTGATTAACCGCGCATACATTTATCGTTGGAGCTATTAAACGCCTACTGTCGCAAATGCAGTTTGAAAATTGTTGAGACGGAGGCAATTCTGTTTTCAAGGCAAAGTCACTCCCTAGGTGAAATCTCAAATTTGACTAAAGTGGGATCGAATGGAGCCGTTCTGGTTAATGCTTGGGCACTTTGCTATTTTAAGTGTATATTATTTATATTTTATTTGATTATAAGCTCAATATTGGAGTGACAACACAATAAGATTAAAATTTGAGGGCACTACAGCATTGAACGCTTTAAGTCCCATTCTCAATTGAGGATTCCTGCCTGTTAGTGAAACTAAATTGACTTTATATTGCACGATATGACCTGGTTTTACTTACGTTTGCCCAATAGACGCAAGTCTGGGGTAATAGTGCTGACGTCTATCAAATATTCAGCTGATGAAGCTGATGTTAGGGTTTTGGGGTTCCTTACTCCTCCCCCCCCAAGAGAGAAATTATTCGAAGGCATCTCAGGTGACTTCGAAGAATTTCGGCTAAAAATAAAAAAAAATTTAAGTTTCCACAATATTAAAATTATTACAATCATAACTATACAATACAAACAGATAGTCCAAACATTTATGTCCATAGTAAATAACTCGTTTTCATCACTGTAATTTTCACTGAGTTTTGCACTGTGTATTTCCTAAATGTCACTAAAGTCCACATTTCTTAAGTCTATTTTCTTCGTTCTTGTCTTCATTTCGTGGGGTATTACTGGCATCTGGACCAACTGGAGCTGGAAGCTGGATATTGAGCTATTTGATGAAGCGGCTATCAATAAATCTCCGACTTGTGTTTCACACTGTTGGTTTGGCGTCAACAAATACGTTCCCAAAACGTTATGCTTGTGAATTTCGGTATTACAATTTTCTGTGATGACCACGTCGTCTTTGGAGTAAACCTTTCTGATCCTTGGTTTCTTCGATCTTAATGTGGTTTTGTGTGCAGCAGCTGTAGTTATTTTTCATCAGCATGATTTGTTCGATGCAGGTTTCAGTCGGGTACTGGACCAGGTTGTCTTCATCGCAAAGGTACAAATAATTTTCAACCTTTGTGCATGGGTTTGCTACAGGAACATATTTCAATCTATTCACCATTAGGTATGGGTATTTAGGAATGATAGTAAATGTGTTTGGATGCTGGAAAATGGGGATAGGGATAACCTTGTAATAATTGTATGTTCCCTCGTGTATTAAGGGGACTTCTAGGACAAACACCAACCTATAATAATTTATAAATGATTTGATAATGATATTACGTTCTAGTTTAATTAAGTTATTCTTACTAACGGGAAATATGGTCCTAGCATGTCTACTAATAATTTCTAAAGTATTAAACAATTCTGAACTATTTATAATTGACTGATGAAGAATATTAAGTTTACTAAAAGCAATAGCTGACTCTACTTCCTGAATTTCTTCGTAACAATTTCGAAAGCTACCCAAGATCTGATACATAGAATTCAATATATGAAATAGGTTATTAAATTTGAACTCATTTCTAGCTAGTTTTTCTATTTCATTCGTTTGTAAACCCAAGTTTTGAATATTAGAATTAATGATTTCCGAATCATTCACTAACTTATCAAAAGCTTTCTGCATTGACGAAACCTTCCGCTCTACAACATGTTCTTCCTTTCGTAATGTTTTTATTGCCTTATCATACCTAATAGCATCATTTTCATCTAGATTTCCAGTAATGGCTTTTATGACTGAACCTAGTGGATTAAACAAAGCTCGTTTGCTCCTAGGGTTGAATGGTATAATCTGAGATAATCTTTCCTGTGTTATCTTAATTAAATATTCTATTTGGTTCTCTATTCCTGTCGTTTCGTTAAATAGTCCTATTTCTCTAATTGCTACTTTTAATTTGCTAAAATCCCGAATATTATTATCTATTTGTAACTCTAAAGATTCTAAATCTAATGTCTTAAATATAGTCCAATAACTAATCCTCTTCACTGCTGTGCCCATCTTCAATGACGCTATGCTCGGATTCTGACCGAGGTCTTGAAGGTCCAGAGTGAGCGCTGATGCTACTAGTACCAGAAGTACTAGGGAGGATCTGTGGAGGACGTTTTACATTTTTAATCGCTACTTTGGTGGAACGTTTATTTAGTTCTACCGGGACGATATTACGCTGGGTTTCACCCGTTACTTTGGCTTTTTCGTATCGTGGTTTTTCTTTCGCTTTCCTAATTCTCGTGTTTTTCATGAAAACGTTGTCACCTGTTCTGAGAACCGGGACTTTTTCTCCGCCTCTCTTATACCTAACTTTTGTCTTATCTGTTTCTAACTTTTTCGCTATAAATTCGTACAATGTCTTAAGACGTTTCCTATGATCTAGGAGTAATTTTTGAGTTCAATTTCTTTCCCTATCAATATCGAATACATTTCCAATATCAGTATGGCCAAATACTAATTCAAAAGGCGTGAAACCTGTGGCTGAATGAATACTGTTATTGTAAGCCATAATAGCATAAGTCATGACATATGACGCGTCTAAATCGGTCTTCTCATACCTGGCTAACCTATAGATTTCGATAATAGTTGAGTGGAATCGCTCGACTATCGCCATGGAACTCGGGTTATTCGGAGTTCCTATGTGGAGTTCAATTTTATATAAACTTAACATCTCCTTAATTAATGTATTATTAAATTCAGTTCCTGAATCGCAACTAATCTTTCTAGGTAATCCATAAATACTAAAATATTTTATTAGTGCTCTAACTATCGATGGTGTACTCCTATTAGGTACTTCTATGGCTTGTGCTAACTTACTATATGCATCTACTATGGTTAAATAATATTTACTTTCAATATATAGCAAGTCCATGAAGGCTTCCTGAAATGGACTGTCTTGGGTTTGAGTTAATTGAATCTGCGGCTTAATGGGTTTTCTATCATACTTCATTTTCTTACAAGCTTCGCAGGCATTTATGACAGCTGTTACTGTTTCATTCATATTTGCCCACCAATAATGTCTCCTAAGTTTGGCTAATGTTTCTTTGATACCCCTATGACAGGTTTTACCATCGTGGTACTTCAAGATTACTTCTTTTTGGTCTTCTTCTGACTGAGTAAGGTTAATCACTCTTTCTGTACATTCTGTTAACTTAACGGTATTCTTCTTAAATAATTTAATAACTACGTTGGTAAATATTTTCCTAAAAGATGAGTGTTCAAAGTAAATGAAATATTTGTGCTTAGGGTCTATGTATTCCTTCAGAAAATCTTTAACTAATCTATCATTGTCTGTTGGCAAGTGAACCTCGAGAATTTTTTGTTTATTGATCGAGATGTCTTTAACTGCCATTTTATCCTTAAACCATGAGTGAACTAATATTTGCCTAGCCTTAGAGTCTACTGCCTCATTTAAGATAGGAATCCCTTCGTGTTCCCTATTGGAGACAGAGTTCGCGGTAACTCCATCGTCGGAATCTGATAGCTCTATGGTTTCTAAAGGGGTTTCGTTGAGCGAGAGGTCATTTTCTAGTTCCTCTACAATTTTCTGGACACACTCCTTCCTGTCGCCTACATTTGCAAATATAGAGTCCAAATCTTCGTCTATCGCGTTGAGTTTGACTCTCGATAAGGCGTCTGCATTTGTATTTTGGGGTCCCTTTTTGTAGCGAACCTCAAAGTCATACTCTTCTAATCTTAATCGCCAACGTGTTAGCTTGCTGTTAGGTTCCTTGAGAGAGTACAACCAAGCTAATGGCCTATGGTCGGTGAAAATGGTAAACTTATTACCGTATAAGTATGGTCTAAAATGCTTTACAGCCCAAATTATAGCTAAAAGCTCTTTCTCTATCGTACTATATCTAGTTTCCGTATCACTTAGAGTCCTACTAGCGTATGCTACTGGTTTATCCGAACCTACAGTTCCTTGTGACAATACAGCCCCTATCGCAAAGTTAGATGCATCAGTAGTTAAAATAAAACTCTTACTGAAATCAGGGTATTGTAACAAAGGTGCATTGGTTAAGAGTTGCTTACAAGTTTCGAAGCATTCTCTATATTCATCATCAACAATAACTTTACGACCTTTCTTTAAACAGGCTGTCATGGGTCTCGTTATTTTTGCAAAATCTTTAATAAACTTCCTATAATACCCTATGAGCCCTAGAAAACTTTTAATTTGAGTTACGGTCTCTGGTATAGGATATCTCAACACGGCATCAATTTTATCATTATTAGGTTTCAACCCTTCACTTGTAATAGTATGTCCTAAGTAAAGGACTTCCTTTCGAAGGAAATGGGATTTATCTAACTGTACCTTCAAGTTAGTTTGACGGAAACGGTCAAAGACTTTCCTAAGTTTCTCTACGTGCTCTGGAAGGCTTTTTGAGAAGATAATGACGTCATCGAGGTATACTAGGCAATGTAATCCCTGTAAACCTCGCAGGACGTTGTCAATAGCCCTTTGAAACGTAGCAGGGGCCGTCTTCAAACCAAAGGGAAGGCGATTGAAGCTGTAGTGGCCTGATGGGGAGCTAAAAGCAGTCTTATCCCTATCTTCCTCTGCTACCTCTATCTGGTGGTACCCACTGGCTAAGTCCAGAGTCGTGAAATAAGTACTTTTCCCTAACATATCGAACAGGTCGTTGATGTTGGGTAAAGGATACTTATCATCGATTGTAATCTCATTGAGACGTCTGTAGTCTACCACCATTCTCCATTTTGGTTTTCCAGATGAGTCCATCTTCTTGGGAACCAAATGCACGGGAGCACTCCAAGGAGAATGAGATTCTTGGATAATGTTATCCCTTAGCATTTTCTCTACCTGACTCTTAATCTCTTGTGTTTGCACAGGAGGAAGCCTATATGCTTTAATATTTATAGGGTCCTCATTAACTGTCCTAATCCTATGCTTAACTTGATTAGTAAAACTTAAAGGGATGTCCTCACAATAAAAAATATCCTTATACTCCCTACAGAGATTTTCAATGGTCCTACGTTCCTCTTGGTTCATATGATCTAGCCGTAATTTCTCTAAATTTCGCATAAGTAATTCATCTACTCTTTTCTGATCTCCCGTAAAATTTACTCTGGAAGATTGGTTCTGTATGTAAGGTTCTACTCTAAAAGGTCCTGTAACAACTAAGTCGCTGGAATCACTATTATAATTTTGAATAACAGTGGTGGCATAACCATTCTCACACTTAACTTAAAGCCTCAGGCATTCTTATTCCTTGCTTAAACTGCTTAAAACCTAATATAGCCTCTCCGTTCAACAAATTGACCGGGAGCCTAACCCTGCATTCGCTACGAGAAGGTAAATGGTATACCTCTCTCCTAGACGGTGCATAAATAATCGGAATATTTGTATTCCTAAGGTGTAAAGTAAGACCTTCATAGTTAATTTTAGCCTGCAATTGTTTCAACAAATTACTACCTATTAACCCATCATATCTTTCGTCTACGGTATAAATATAAAACTTATGCAATTCCTTACATTTAAAAGTATTCGGTAAAGGTATAATAATAGTTTCACTATGTGTACTCGTAGCGTGAGTACTAACGACTTGGAACGGCTCATACTGTAAATAATGCCTAAAATACTTAATCGCAATATGCGGACTAATAAACGATCTCTCACTACCGGTATCAATCATAAAAACTGCGTTTAACTCAGGTAAAACTATGTATGGCAAGTTCAAACGATTATCATAATTTAATTTTATTCGTTCCCTATTGAGGAGGCCGTTATGTGAAAATTTTCAGCATTATAGTCCTCGGGAACTGATTCCTGGAAATCATGATTCGAATGATGCATATTCTGATCGTAATAACTATCATTATTTGTGTAATTAACGCGCCTAGAACTCGCAGTACGCATCGTTACATCGGTGTTCGAACCTGAAGAATGTGCAAGTGGTGCAAAAGGCGGTTGACGCGGTGTATGCATGTCCGGTCGGCTCTGTTGCGCAAACGGAAGCGATGACCTATTTGCGGACGGTGACGAGTAATTGTTATTATAGCTGTTTCTACGATTAAAATTATTAAAATAATTACGATTACTATCCTGCTGTCTAAAGTTCCTGAACTGATGCGAATTGTTCGGTGTAAATGACGAACTCGCAGTGTTGTTAGGTGCATGTGCACTTGATAAGTTCTGGGAATTATGACGTTGGTTGGAGCTAGCAAAATGAGAACGATTTGTTTTAAAAGTTAGGGCGGTTATTTATTTTAGAGTCAAACATCGTTTGGAAATTTTGTTCTTCTAAAACTATTTTTAACCCGTCTTCTAAGCAAGCAACGTCTCGTAGTCGAACTACACGTACTAAATGCTGTGGTAAATTGTATAAAAACACATGAAAGGCTCTATTGCTGTAAATAATACGTTTTGCTCGGCGTAAGGCTTCGTCAGAGTTAGATTCTGATAACTTGGCGAACAATACACTTCTCATATGTTGTATTCTAGAGCAAAAATCTGAGTAGCTTTCACCCTTATTTATTCTACATGTCTCTAACTCGTATGCTAAACACTCTTCTGTTCGCGGGTCACCAAAGTGCTGGCTGAGTAAATGATTTAATTGTTGCCAGTTTTCTATGGAGTCCCTTTCACCTATTAAAATAGCTGCTTCGCCTGATAACCTACTCGTGAGAACATGGAATAGGTATTCGTTCTGTTCTGCACTACCGGAAAAGGTTTTTAATATGAATTCACACTTCTTAATATATAAAGGGAGTGTTCGCGCCTCGCCACTGAATAGAGGGATGCTCTTTATCATCTCTTGCGGGACACGGACTAACGTAAACGCACCTATTACCGCCAGTTTAAGCGGCGTTGAGATTGATGTCCAAAAAATAAGCACATTCTTAATATGTGGCGTCAACAAAAATAGTTTTTCAAGTACTGAAACTATCGTACTTTTCAGTCATGTATAGATACAGTATATAAAAAATTACTTAATAAATTAAATATGGATTAAAAGAAAAAAGGGGCCATGTCCCTATTACCGATCCAAAATATAGGGCGTGTGCCTAATACCGTTTATGAGACACCTAATACCGACCACTAAATAAATGGAACCGTTAAAGTTAAATAAAAATGCGCGTGTAGCTATGTTGAGCTATTTATAAAATTTAGATGGTTTGTAATTCTTCAATAAGGCTTTATCGCCCTTTTTGAAGAAGAGAACCACCACACTCCTGTTCCATACCTGTGGCTTTTTACACTCGAGTATGACGGAGTTCAATAACTTCTGTATGTCCTTAAGAACCGGTTTGCCACCTGCCATTAGAAGCTCTGCAGTATATTTCCGTCGTTTCCTGGTACCTTGCTGTTTTAAAGCTGCTTCAGGCCCATACTAATCTCGCACAGGCTGACGTTTGGGATATCTTCGGTAAAGTGCTGAATCGATCTGGATCTCTGGACTTTAACATGATACTAAACGGGTTTCTTTGCAAATGTGTGTACCTTTTTTTTTTTGGCTGACGGCCGCGATTGTGGCGAATCCCCCCTTTGGTTGCTCAAGTCGCACCTTCCATGTCTCCCCGGTTTCCTAGTGGAGCAGGGTCCGCTGGGCCTCGATTTCTCGAGACGCAGGCCTTTGGCCCCGCTCCAGCGCCTCCTTACGCCATCTGAACAGTGACGCAAGGGCTCTCGCTTCCAGGTCCCATGGAGGGGTCCCGGCCAGGAGACATGCCGCCTCACCGGAAATCGTGCGGTATCCTCTTATCACCCTGACGGCCATAACTCTCTGCGGGCTCAGCAGTCTAGCCACATTGCTGGCCGTCAGGGTCTCCGCCCATACGGGAGCCCCGTACAGGGCCATGCTTCGCACGATCCCCAGGTACAGTCTCGTGTAGGGAGCGTTGGGTCCCCTGATGTTGGGCATCAGCCGCGCGAGTGCGGCAGATGCTCCCCTCAGTTTCGGGACCAAACTTCGGAAGTGACGTCCGAAGTTCCACCGGCCATCGAGTACGAGCCCCAAATACTTCATCGAGGGCTCGATGCCGATGCTGACGCCCCCTACCTGTAAGCTGGATCCCGCAGGTGGCCCCATCCGAGGTCCGTGGAAGCACAGAGCCTCGGATTTGTGAAGGGCGACCTCGAGACCCAGCCGCCGAATCCGACCCACGACTTGAGCAACCCCTGCCGTGGCCTTTAGTGCTGCGTCACGGTGCGTTGCTCCCCGCGCTGTAACGAGGGTGTCGTCGGCGTAACACGTTACGCCGACCCCTCTGAGCAACGGACCACGCAGCACCCAGTCGTAACCGATGTTCCACAGGAGCGGCCCTAAAACCTAATAGCCGCCCCTAACTCACCCTCGGTGACCACGGGCACGTCGTTCTCGCTGCCTTCCGCGTTGGGCGCCTGAGACGGAGCCATGCGCGGAGGAATGTGTTCCTCCGCTCTCGACGGGAACAAGGAGTCCAGGACCCCCTCCAGCCGCTCCGGCTGGAGACTCTGGGTCAGTGGGGGCGCCTTAGGGCGTAATTTGCCCCTTACCATAAGGTACGGGCGCCCCCACGGGTCTCGTTTCAGAGTCTCCATCAGCTTTTCGCGGCTCAATTTTTTGACCGGTTGATGGCCGTCTGGAGGGCCTTTTTGGCCTCCCGGTACCCATCATAGAGCTCCGTCTCTCGGGCTGCCGCATCATCTGGGCGACGATGTCTTCGGCGGAACCTGATGTACCGGCGGCGCGCGGTAACGCAATCCGCGCGCAACTGCGCGATTTCCGGCGTCCACCAGTACACCTGTTTCCTCGCCGGTCTGTCATTCACCTCGGTATCAACATCGGCAGGCCTGTCCGCTGTCCGCCTGCACGATGGCCGCCTCCAGGAGAGCCTCCCGATCAAGGCGATGGAGTGCCCAACGCGGTTCCGGGGGATTCGCGATTGCTGGCGGCAGGTTAGGTGGAGGGGAGACGTCGAACCGAATATATCGGTGATCCGACGACGTCTCCTCCTCCTCCACCACACGCCATCCCTGGACACGGCGGGCGAGCTCAGGGGTCGCAAACGAAACGTCTATGACCGAGCTGAGCCCCCGCCGCGTCCAGGTTGCGACATTCCCCCGGTTCAGGATGACTAGGCCACGAGTTGTGACCCAATCCTCCAGTATCCTCCCCCTGTCTCTGATTTCCCGGGAGCCCCATGCCTGTGACCAGGCATTGAAGTCTCCCAGGACCAGGACAGGAAATGTGTGTACCTAACTGTTCATAGAAGCTTTCAACCTCGTTCAGTATCTTAGGCAAAGAAGACTGTCGCCGGTTTTTAATTTTGACAGCTGACTCAGCCCTATAGACCGATTCCTTAAAAATACTTAGACCCTTTATTGTGGTCTGTGTTGTAGTGTCACAGGACGGTTTTCAAAGATATAGAGATCAGTCTATTGAGCCGCTTGTATCTACATATCATCCGGCCTCTGTAGTGCCATTCCATGTCTCTCCTCCATGAGCCCGAACGCAGATTGAGATAACTTCTTAGTTCTTTTTATTATCATTTATTTATAAATATAATTAACAATTTTTGTACAGCATCCCTTGCTGTACTTGGAACTGACTATAAGGAACGACGAACGACTACGGAGTTCATTGTAAATGTAAAAGTAGATCGGTAATAGGTATTATTAAAGGAAATCGTATAACCTATTACCGACCCAATGGAATGTGTATGAATTGGGTAAATACATGTGGTTTTTGTACATTTGTATGATTTTAAATAGTGTGGTTGCTATAAATATTGAATAATAATGAAATTTTAACTATAAAAATACAATATTTATAAATTACACCTCCTTTATTCAACAAAATATTTACTTAAGAGCAAAGTTTCTTTTAAGGCTACTAAGGCTCTTAAATAATATGGCGTTAATAGCTCAAATGCAAGTTAACATATTAAGGAACTGAGTTAGTATAGCCTCCTGCCTATTAATTGACGTATTTTAGCAAAAATCATGACACACGAAAGATACGAAAAGTTCTTATCAGCGACATGGGTCGTTAATAGGAACAAAATTGTGATTTTTGTTCCTATTACCGCCTATTTTTAATATTGAATTTTAAGCAAAATAAAAGAGTATCTCATTAAAATTTATTATTATTTGTGTTCCTGAAAGTATACAAAATGCATAAAAAGAACTAGAAGTTGCATTAAAATGCTTTAGGATATAATATTCTGCTAAGAAAGAAGCAAGAGAACTTAAGTCATCGGAGACGCCACACTATGGAAAATGCACTATCGCCGGCAGTCACGGAAGAAATGGGCAATAATTCTTTAAATCATTGAGTTACGCACCCAAAATAGACATGAATAATTGCAATACAAATATATCTACATTTTTCCAAAAGTAACCACTTGTGTAACTTTAACACATCACATTATAATGATAGTTTTCTGAATAGGGCGGTAATGAGCGCGGATTTTAAGGGGTCGTTATTAGGTGCGTTTACGTTATTCCTTCCATTTTAATAAAGAAATTTTTTAAACTAAAAGAGAGAAAAACAAATACTATGGTACCTAAATAAAATAACGTAAATTAACGTCCTAATACACTAATAACCTATGCGAATATTATTATGGCGTTGTCCAATCCCTAATAATTTACACACACAAAGTTATAACAAGGTGGAAACAATAGGGAGAGCTGAAAGGAATGGTGAAAAGATTTACTCATGGTTCCGCAGCTTTCCACATGTCCTCCGTGAATTACTGCTGGCTGGCTCTGTCACTGGTGGCTCCTCAATAAATTTATTTGTTCGGATCCTTGCCTAACCGTAGAGACGGACGTCAGAGCTTCTTGTAGATCTGGATACGTGAACACTGACTACAAGGATCCTGTCCTCAGCGCCAATTAAGTTGCCGACAGCGAGTAGTTTTAAAAAAAATACTTTATTTCAGAAGAACAGCGTAACAGTAATTGCTTAAATTTAACAAAATGCCAATCTTATATACTATCTTATTGCTAATTCAGCACGTTACCAATAGACGCAAGTCTGGGGTAATAGTGCTGACGTCTATCAAATATTCAGCTGATGAAGCTGATGTTAGGGTTTTGGGGTTCCTTACTCCTCCCCCCCCAAGAGAGAAATTATTCGAAGGCATCTCAGGTGACTTCGAAGAATTTCGGCTAAAAATAAAAAAAAATTTAAGTTTCCACAATATTAAAATTATTACAATCATAACTATACAATACAAACAGATAGTCCAAACATTTATGTCCATAGTAAATAACTCGTTTTCATCACTGTAATTTTCACTGAGTTTTGCACTGTGTATTTCCTAAATGTCACTAAAGTCCACATTTCTTAAGTCTATTTTCTTCGTTCTTGTCTTCATTTCGTGGGGTATTACTGGCATCTGGACCAACTGGAGCTGGAAGCTGGATATTGAGCTATTTGATGAAGCGGCTATCAATAAATCTCCGACTTGTGTTTCACACTGTTGGTTTGGCGTCAACAAATACGTTCCCAAAACGTTATGCTTGTGAATTTCGGTATTACAATTTTCTGTGATGACCACGTCGTCTTTGGAGTAAACCTTTCTGATCCTTGGTTTCTTCGATCTTAATGTGGTTTTGTGTGCAGCAGCTGTAGTTATTTTTCATCAGCATGATTTGTTCGATGCAGGTTTCAGTCGGGTACTGGACCAGGTTGTCTTCATCGCAAAGGTACAAATAATTTTCAACCTTTGTGCATGGGTTTGCTACAGGAACATATTTCAATCTATTCACCATTAGGTATGGGTATTTAGGAATGATAGTAAATGTGTTTGGATGCTGGAAAATGGGGATAGGGATAACCTTGTAATAATTGTATGTTCCCTCGTGTATTAAGGGGACTTCTAGGACAAACACCAACCTATAATAATTTATAAATGATTTGATAATGATATTACGTTCTAGTTTAATTAAGTTATTCTTACTAACGGGAAATATGGTCCTAGCATGTCTACTAATAATTTCTAAAGTATTAAACAATTCTGAACTATTTATAATTGACTGATGAAGAATATTAAGTTTACTAAAAGCAATAGCTGACTCTACTTCCTGAATTTCTTCGTAACAATTTCGAAAGCTACCCAAGATCTGATACATAGAATTCAATATATGAAATAGGTTATTAAATTTGAACTCATTTCTAGCTAGTTTTTCTATTTCATTCGTTTGTAAACCCAAGTTTTGAATATTAGAATTAATGATTTCCGAATCATTCACTAACTTATCAAAAGCTTTCTGCATTGACGAAACCTTCCGCTCTACAACATGTTCTTCCTTTCGTAATGTTTTTATTGCCTTATCATACCTAATAGCATCATTTTCATCTAGATTTCCAGTAATGGCTTTTATGACTGAACCTAGTGGATTAAACAAAGCTCGTTTGCTCCTAGGGTTGAATGGTATAATCTGAGATAATCTTTCCTGTGTTATCTTAATTAAATATTCTATTTGGTTCTCTATTCCTGTCGTTTCGTTAAATAGTCCTATTTCTCTAATTGCTACTTTTAATTTGCTAAAATCCCGAATATTATTATCTATTTGTAACTCTAAAGATTCTAAATCTAATGTCTTAAATATAGTCCAATAACTAATCCTCTTCACTGCTGTGCCCATCTTCAATGACGCTATGCTCGGATTCTGACCGAGGTCTTGAAGGTCCAGAGTGAGCGCTGATGCTACTAGTACCAGAAGTACTAGGGAGGATCTGTGGAGGACGTTTTACATTTTTAATCGCTACTTTGGTGGAACGTTTATTTAGTTCTACCGGGACGATATTACGCTGGGTTTCACCCGTTACTTTGGCTTTTTCGTATCGTGGTTTTTCTTTCGCTTTCCTAATTCTCGTGTTTTTCATGAAAACGTTGTCACCTGTTCTGAGAACCGGGACTTTTTCTCCGCCTCTCTTATACCTAACTTTTGTCTTATCTGTTTCTAACTTTTTCGCTATAAATTCGTACAATGTCTTAAGACGTTTCCTATGATCTAGGAGTAATTTTTGAGTTCAATTTCTTTCCCTATCAATATCGAATACATTTCCAATATCAGTATGGCCAAATACTAATTCAAAAGGCGTGAAACCTGTGGCTGAATGAATACTGTTATTGTAAGCCATAATAGCATAAGTCATGACATATGACGCGTCTAAATCGGTCTTCTCATACCTGGCTAACCTATAGATTTCGATAATAGTTGAGTGGAATCGCTCGACTATCGCCATGGAACTCGGGTTATTCGGAGTTCCTATGTGGAGTTCAATTTTATATAAACTTAACATCTCCTTAATTAATGTATTATTAAATTCAGTTCCTGAATCGCAACTAATCTTTCTAGGTAATCCATAAATACTAAAATATTTTATTAGTGCTCTAACTATCGATGGTGTACTCCTATTAGGTACTTCTATGGCTTGTGCTAACTTACTATATGCATCTACTATGGTTAAATAATATTTACTTTCAATATATAGCAAGTCCATGAAGGCTTCCTGAAATGGACTGTCTTGGGTTTGAGTTAATTGAATCTGCGGCTTAATGGGTTTTCTATCATACTTCATTTTCTTACAAGCTTCGCAGGCATTTATGACAGCTGTTACTGTTTCATTCATATTTGCCCACCAATAATGTCTCCTAAGTTTGGCTAATGTTTCTTTGATACCCCTATGACAGGTTTTACCATCGTGGTACTTCAAGATTACTTCTTTTTGGTCTTCTTCT
Source organism: Miltochrista miniata (assembly GCA_933228765.1). Classification (NCBI taxonomy): domain Eukaryota; kingdom Metazoa; phylum Arthropoda; class Insecta; order Lepidoptera; family Erebidae; genus Miltochrista; species Miltochrista miniata. The sequence continues at coordinate 11,388,288 of OW121772.1, forward strand.
GACTGAGTAAGGTTAATCACTCTTTCTGTACATTCTGTTAACTTAACGGTATTCTTCTTAAATAATTTAATAACTACGTTGGTAAATATTTTCCTAAAAGATGAGTGTTCAAAGTAAATGAAATATTTGTGCTTAGGGTCTATGTATTCCTTCAGAAAATCTTTAACTAATCTATCATTGTCTGTTGGCAAGTGAACCTCGAGAATTTTTTGTTTATTGATCGAGATGTCTTTAACTGCCATTTTATCCTTAAACCATGAGTGAACTAATATTTGCCTAGCCTTAGAGTCTACTGCCTCATTTAAGATAGGAATCCCTTCGTGTTCCCTATTGGAGACAGAGTTCGCGGTAACTCCATCGTCGGAATCTGATAGCTCTATGGTTTCTAAAGGGGTTTCGTTGAGCGAGAGGTCATTTTCTAGTTCCTCTACAATTTTCTGGACACACTCCTTCCTGTCGCCTACATTTGCAAATATAGAGTCCAAATCTTCGTCTATCGCGTTGAGTTTGACTCTCGATAAGGCGTCTGCATTTGTATTTTGGGGTCCCTTTTTGTAGCGAACCTCAAAGTCATACTCTTCTAATCTTAATCGCCAACGTGTTAGCTTGCTGTTAGGTTCCTTGAGAGAGTACAACCAAGCTAATGGCCTATGGTCGGTGAAAATGGTAAACTTATTACCGTATAAGTATGGTCTAAAATGCTTTACAGCCCAAATTATAGCTAAAAGCTCTTTCTCTATCGTACTATATCTAGTTTCCGTATCACTTAGAGTCCTACTAGCGTATGCTACTGGTTTATCCGAACCTACAGTTCCTTGTGACAATACAGCCCCTATCGCAAAGTTAGATGCATCAGTAGTTAAAATAAAACTCTTACTGAAATCAGGGTATTGTAACAAAGGTGCATTGGTTAAGAGTTGCTTACAAGTTTCGAAGCATTCTCTATATTCATCATCAACAATAACTTTACGACCTTTCTTTAAACAGGCTGTCATGGGTCTCGTTATTTTTGCAAAATCTTTAATAAACTTCCTATAATACCCTATGAGCCCTAGAAAACTTTTAATTTGAGTTACGGTCTCTGGTATAGGATATCTCAACACGGCATCAATTTTATCATTATTAGGTTTCAACCCTTCACTTGTAATAGTATGTCCTAAGTAAAGGACTTCCTTTCGAAGGAAATGGGATTTATCTAACTGTACCTTCAAGTTAGTTTGACGGAAACGGTCAAAGACTTTCCTAAGTTTCTCTACGTGCTCTGGAAGGCTTTTTGAGAAGATAATGACGTCATCGAGGTATACTAGGCAATGTAATCCCTGTAAACCTCGCAGGACGTTGTCAATAGCCCTTTGAAACGTAGCAGGGGCCGTCTTCAAACCAAAGGGAAGGCGATTGAAGCTGTAGTGGCCTGATGGGGAGCTAAAAGCAGTCTTATCCCTATCTTCCTCTGCTACCTCTATCTGGTGGTACCCACTGGCTAAGTCCAGAGTCGTGAAATAAGTACTTTTCCCTAACATATCGAACAGGTCGTTGATGTTGGGTAAAGGATACTTATCATCGATTGTAATCTCATTGAGACGTCTGTAGTCTACCACCATTCTCCATTTTGGTTTTCCAGATGAGTCCATCTTCTTGGGAACCAAATGCACGGGAGCACTCCAAGGAGAATGAGATTCTTGGATAATGTTATCCCTTAGCATTTTCTCTACCTGACTCTTAATCTCTTGTGTTTGCACAGGAGGAAGCCTATATGCTTTAATATTTATAGGGTCCTCATTAACTGTCCTAATCCTATGCTTAACTTGATTAGTAAAACTTAAAGGGATGTCCTCACAATAAAAAATATCCTTATACTCCCTACAGAGATTTTCAATGGTCCTACGTTCCTCTTGGTTCATATGATCTAGCCGTAATTTCTCTAAATTTCGCATAAGTAATTCATCTACTCTTTTCTGATCTCCCGTAAAATTTACTCTGGAAGATTGGTTCTGTATGTAAGGTTCTACTCTAAAAGGTCCTGTAACAACTAAGTCGCTGGAATCACTATTATAATTTTGAATAACAGTGGTGGCATAACCATTCTCACACTTAACTTAAAGCCTCAGGCATTCTTATTCCTTGCTTAAACTGCTTAAAACCTAATATAGCCTCTCCGTTCAACAAATTGACCGGGAGCCTAACCCTGCATTCGCTACGAGAAGGTAAATGGTATACCTCTCTCCTAGACGGTGCATAAATAATCGGAATATTTGTATTCCTAAGGTGTAAAGTAAGACCTTCATAGTTAATTTTAGCCTGCAATTGTTTCAACAAATTACTACCTATTAACCCATCATATCTTTCGTCTACGGTATAAATATAAAACTTATGCAATTCCTTACATTTAAAAGTATTCGGTAAAGGTATAATAATAGTTTCACTATGTGTACTCGTAGCGTGAGTACTAACGACTTGGAACGGCTCATACTGTAAATAATGCCTAAAATACTTAATCGCAATATGCGGACTAATAAACGATCTCTCACTACCGGTATCAATCATAAAAACTGCGTTTAACTCAGGTAAAACTATGTATGGCAAGTTCAAACGATTATCATAATTTAATTTTATTCGTTCCCTATTGAGGAGGCCGTTATGTGAAAATTTTCAGCATTATAGTCCTCGGGAACTGATTCCTGGAAATCATGATTCGAATGATGCATATTCTGATCGTAATAACTATCATTATTTGTGTAATTAACGCGCCTAGAACTCGCAGTACGCATCGTTACATCGGTGTTCGAACCTGAAGAATGTGCAAGTGGTGCAAAAGGCGGTTGACGCGGTGTATGCATGTCCGGTCGGCTCTGTTGCGCAAACGGAAGCGATGACCTATTTGCGGACGGTGACGAGTAATTGTTATTATAGCTGTTTCTACGATTAAAATTATTAAAATAATTACGATTACTATCCTGCTGTCTAAAGTTCCTGAACTGATGCGAATTGTTCGGTGTAAATGACGAACTCGCAGTGTTGTTAGGTGCATGTGCACTTGATAAGTTCTGGGAATTATGACGTTGGTTGGAGCTAGCAAAATGAGAACGATTTGTTTTAAAAGTTAGGGCGGTTATTTATTTTAGAGTCAAACATCGTTTGGAAATTTTGTTCTTCTAAAACTATTTTTAACCCGTCTTCTAAGCAAGCAACGTCTCGTAGTCGAACTACACGTACTAAATGCTGTGGTAAATTGTATAAAAACACATGAAAGGCTCTATTGCTGTAAATAATACGTTTTGCTCGGCGTAAGGCTTCGTCAGAGTTAGATTCTGATAACTTGGCGAACAATACACTTCTCATATGTTGTATTCTAGAGCAAAAATCTGAGTAGCTTTCACCCTTATTTATTCTACATGTCTCTAACTCGTATGCTAAACACTCTTCTGTTCGCGGGTCACCAAAGTGCTGGCTGAGTAAATGATTTAATTGTTGCCAGTTTTCTATGGAGTCCCTTTCACCTATTAAAATAGCTGCTTCGCCTGATAACCTACTCGTGAGAACATGGAATAGGTATTCGTTCTGTTCTGCACTACCGGAAAAGGTTTTTAATATGAATTCACACTTCTTAATATATAAAGGGAGTGTTCGCGCCTCGCCACTGAATAGAGGGATGCTCTTTATCATCTCTTGCGGGACACGGACTAACGTAAACGCACCTATTACCGCCAGTTTAAGCGGCGTTGAGATTGATGTCCAAAAAATAAGCACATTCTTAATATGTGGCGTCAACAAAAATAGTTTTTCAAGTACTGAAACTATCGTACTTTTCAGTCATGTATAGATACAGTATATAAAAAATTACTTAATAAATTAAATATGGATTAAAAGAAAAAAGGGGCCATGTCCCTATTACCGATCCAAAATATAGGGCGTGTGCCTAATACCGTTTATGAGACACCTAATACCGACCACTAAATAAATGGAACCGTTAAAGTTAAATAAAAATGCGCGTGTAGCTATGTTGAGCTATTTATAAAATTTAGATGGTTTGTAATTCTTCAATAAGGCTTTATCGCCCTTTTTGAAGAAGAGAACCACCACACTCCTGTTCCATACCTGTGGCTTTTTACACTCGAGTATGACGGAGTTCAATAACTTCTGTATGTCCTTAAGAACCGGTTTGCCACCTGCCATTAGAAGCTCTGCAGTATATTTCCGTCGTTTCCTGGTACCTTGCTGTTTTAAAGCTGCTTCAGGCCCATACTAATCTCGCACAGGCTGACGTTTGGGATATCTTCGGTAAAGTGCTGAATCGATCTGGATCTCTGGACTTTAACATGATACTAAACGGGTTTCTTTGCAAATGTGTGTACCTTTTTTTTTTTGGCTGACGGCCGCGATTGTGGCGAATCCCCCCTTTGGTTGCTCAAGTCGCACCTTCCATGTCTCCCCGGTTTCCTAGTGGAGCAGGGTCCGCTGGGCCTCGATTTCTCGAGACGCAGGCCTTTGGCCCCGCTCCAGCGCCTCCTTACGCCATCTGAACAGTGACGCAAGGGCTCTCGCTTCCAGGTCCCATGGAGGGGTCCCGGCCAGGAGACATGCCGCCTCACCGGAAATCGTGCGGTATCCTCTTATCACCCTGACGGCCATAACTCTCTGCGGGCTCAGCAGTCTAGCCACATTGCTGGCCGTCAGGGTCTCCGCCCATACGGGAGCCCCGTACAGGGCCATGCTTCGCACGATCCCCAGGTACAGTCTCGTGTAGGGAGCGTTGGGTCCCCTGATGTTGGGCATCAGCCGCGCGAGTGCGGCAGATGCTCCCCTCAGTTTCGGGACCAAACTTCGGAAGTGACGTCCGAAGTTCCACCGGCCATCGAGTACGAGCCCCAAATACTTCATCGAGGGCTCGATGCCGATGCTGACGCCCCCTACCTGTAAGCTGGATCCCGCAGGTGGCCCCATCCGAGGTCCGTGGAAGCACAGAGCCTCGGATTTGTGAAGGGCGACCTCGAGACCCAGCCGCCGAATCCGACCCACGACTTGAGCAACCCCTGCCGTGGCCTTTAGTGCTGCGTCACGGTGCGTTGCTCCCCGCGCTGTAACGAGGGTGTCGTCGGCGTAACACGTTACGCCGACCCCTCTGAGCAACGGACCACGCAGCACCCAGTCGTAACCGATGTTCCACAGGAGCGGCCCTAAAACCTAATAGCCGCCCCTAACTCACCCTCGGTGACCACGGGCACGTCGTTCTCGCTGCCTTCCGCGTTGGGCGCCTGAGACGGAGCCATGCGCGGAGGAATGTGTTCCTCCGCTCTCGACGGGAACAAGGAGTCCAGGACCCCCTCCAGCCGCTCCGGCTGGAGACTCTGGGTCAGTGGGGGCGCCTTAGGGCGTAATTTGCCCCTTACCATAAGGTACGGGCGCCCCCACGGGTCTCGTTTCAGAGTCTCCATCAGCTTTTCGCGGCTCAATTTTTTGACCGGTTGATGGCCGTCTGGAGGGCCTTTTTGGCCTCCCGGTACCCATCATAGAGCTCCGTCTCTCGGGCTGCCGCATCATCTGGGCGACGATGTCTTCGGCGGAACCTGATGTACCGGCGGCGCGCGGTAACGCAATCCGCGCGCAACTGCGCGATTTCCGGCGTCCACCAGTACACCTGTTTCCTCGCCGGTCTGTCATTCACCTCGGTATCAACATCGGCAGGCCTGTCCGCTGTCCGCCTGCACGATGGCCGCCTCCAGGAGAGCCTCCCGATCAAGGCGATGGAGTGCCCAACGCGGTTCCGGGGGATTCGCGATTGCTGGCGGCAGGTTAGGTGGAGGGGAGACGTCGAACCGAATATATCGGTGATCCGACGACGTCTCCTCCTCCTCCACCACACGCCATCCCTGGACACGGCGGGCGAGCTCAGGGGTCGCAAACGAAACGTCTATGACCGAGCTGAGCCCCCGCCGCGTCCAGGTTGCGACATTCCCCCGGTTCAGGATGACTAGGCCACGAGTTGTGACCCAATCCTCCAGTATCCTCCCCCTGTCTCTGATTTCCCGGGAGCCCCATGCCTGTGACCAGGCATTGAAGTCTCCCAGGACCAGGACAGGAAATGTGTGTACCTAACTGTTCATAGAAGCTTTCAACCTCGTTCAGTATCTTAGGCAAAGAAGACTGTCGCCGGTTTTTAATTTTGACAGCTGACTCAGCCCTATAGACCGATTCCTTAAAAATACTTAGACCCTTTATTGTGGTCTGTGTTGTAGTGTCACAGGACGGTTTTCAAAGATATAGAGATCAGTCTATTGAGCCGCTTGTATCTACATATCATCCGGCCTCTGTAGTGCCATTCCATGTCTCTCCTCCATGAGCCCGAACGCAGATTGAGATAACTTCTTAGTTCTTTTTATTATCATTTATTTATAAATATAATTAACAATTTTTGTACAGCATCCCTTGCTGTACTTGGAACTGACTATAAGGAACGACGAACGACTACGGAGTTCATTGTAAATGTAAAAGTAGATCGGTAATAGGTATTATTAAAGGAAATCGTATAACCTATTACCGACCCAATGGAATGTGTATGAATTGGGTAAATACATGTGGTTTTTGTACATTTGTATGATTTTAAATAGTGTGGTTGCTATAAATATTGAATAATAATGAAATTTTAACTATAAAAATACAATATTTATAAATTACACCTCCTTTATTCAACAAAATATTTACTTAAGAGCAAAGTTTCTTTTAAGGCTACTAAGGCTCTTAAATAATATGGCGTTAATAGCTCAAATGCAAGTTAACATATTAAGGAACTGAGTTAGTATAGCCTCCTGCCTATTAATTGACGTATTTTAGCAAAAATCATGACACACGAAAGATACGAAAAGTTCTTATCAGCGACATGGGTCGTTAATAGGAACAAAATTGTGATTTTTGTTCCTATTACCGCCTATTTTTAATATTGAATTTTAAGCAAAATAAAAGAGTATCTCATTAAAATTTATTATTATTTGTGTTCCTGAAAGTATACAAAATGCATAAAAAGAACTAGAAGTTGCATTAAAATGCTTTAGGATATAATATTCTGCTAAGAAAGAAGCAAGAGAACTTAAGTCATCGGAGACGCCACACTATGGAAAATGCACTATCGCCGGCAGTCACGGAAGAAATGGGCAATAATTCTTTAAATCATTGAGTTACGCACCCAAAATAGACATGAATAATTGCAATACAAATATATCTACATTTTTCCAAAAGTAACCACTTGTGTAACTTTAACACATCACATTATAATGATAGTTTTCTGAATAGGGCGGTAATGAGCGCGGATTTTAAGGGGTCGTTATTAGGTGCGTTTACGTTATTCCTTCCATTTTAATAAAGAAATTTTTTAAACTAAAAGAGAGAAAAACAAATACTATGGTACCTAAATAAAATAACGTAAATTAACGTCCTAATACACTAATAACCTATGCGAATATTATTATGGCGTTGTCCAATCCCTAATAATTTACACACACAAAGTTATAACAAGGTGGAAACAATAGGGAGAGCTGAAAGGAATGGTGAAAAGATTTACTCATGGTTCCGCAGCTTTCCACATGTCCTCCGTGAATTACTGCTGGCTGGCTCTGTCACTGGTGGCTCCTCAATAAATTTATTTGTTCGGATCCTTGCCTAACCGTAGAGACGGACGTCAGAGCTTCTTGTAGATCTGGATACGTGAACACTGACTACAAGGATCCTGTCCTCAGCGCCAATTAAGTTGCCGACAGCGAGTAGTTTTAAAAAAAATACTTTATTTCAGAAGAACAGCGTAACAGTAATTGCTTAAATTTAACAAAATGCCAATCTTATATACTATCTTATTGCTAATTCAGCACGTTACCAATAGACGCAAGTCTGGGGTAATAGTGCTGACGTCTATCAAATATTCAGCTGATGAAGCTGATGTTAGGGTTTTGGGGTTCCTTAACTCGCGCGTTGAGCAGTTATACGGACTAGGAATATAGCTGCATATTTAAAGGGATATTTTTAATGCACATCTGTATAACCTTTCTGTAGGCTGGGTAACTCCACTAATCAACCAATTGCATTTCAGGAAATTGAATGCTACGTGAAAACCAATTGATTAACTAAACATGTCTAATTCAAAACTTAAGTACTTAGTACACAAAACAAGACTTTTTTTTCATCGAATTCACATTAAAAATGTAGTTTGTTCATCGGATATAATATATGTATATGGGTTTTTTTAACAAAATAGAAATTGTTTATTAAAATGTAATGCTAACTATACCTTGCTAAACTTAGTCATTTTCAACGCAGTACCTACCTACCTCATTACAATTATAATTTTAACGACCTAAAATAAATATATCAATTAATTCTTTAAACAAACGTCAAACCATTGTGTACGGTAACCTTATTTAATTTGTTAACCTCTAGGATCAAATTTACACTAGAGATTTCACATTTTATGTATGCAATAAAGACTTTGATCGTTGAATAAAATCAATAAATTTCTTCCCAGAACAGTTCTGTAATGCAGGATTTGTCTTACCAAGATTAAAATGAACAATTTGCCAATACACAACATACGAACGAAATCACTTGCCTTGATCTCACATCGCTCATAATCAATCCACACACAGCAATGTACCGCGGTTTCATTTTCGTCCTCGCATACATCTCTCACATCTCTCACAATACTCTCACACGCGCAACTATCAAACACTCGCTCGCAACAATCACACACGACGCACACTCAAAAATAAAAACGTTCGCTTCTCGCTGCGCTAAGTACAACAAAACTTAATTTTGCTCAACGCAACTAACTCCTTCGCTTGAAACGCTTACGCAACGCTTTTGATAACTCGAAAGTGTCCCTATTAACAAACATTACAAAGTCTGTGACACATTTTTATTTCAACTCTTACTCGAAATGACATCGATCGCCACTCTGATCACACTGATTCACCTCGGGTCCCACCGCAAAACGCCAGTTCCTTACTTTAGAGAAAAAGTTAGAAGCTAACCCCGACCTACGCTTTAATTATAATAATATAATTCAAAATCATATCGATCAAGGATCACATATTTCGAAAATGGCTCCTAAAGAAGGTCGACGGTGAGTCTTCCTCAAAGCACCCACAATACACCCGTCTGTCGCCATGACATACCTACCTCAAGGAGGCGTATCATATTGATAATGGTTATGGAACTATAAGTCGGAAATCGCTTAACGACACAATTTACAGGTTCAAATTAACGAATCAATATTCTTTATCTCTTGAATCGATCGATTAAACTCACGCATGTACTCATTCACCGTGATCGCTGATATAGAAATGGTGTATTTTCAATTACAGAAAGTTCATTCCCGCTCATCACTCTTTTCAACGCATACTACAAATAAATATAGATCCTCAATCTGATATCACAACAGTCATCTATACTTCTATACTAATATTATAAAGAGGTAAAGTTTGTGTGTTTGTTAAATTGTAAGGGGTAATCTCGGGATCTACTGAACCGATTTTAAAAATTCTTTCACCAATAGAAAGCTACGTTATTGTGGAGTGTCATAGGCTTTATAGCATCACGCTACAACGAATAGGAGCAGAGCAGTAATAGTAAATGTTTCAAAAACGGGGGAAAGTTATTCCTTTTGAGAGCTACGTTGCGTGTGCTGCGTAAATATTCATAGTTATGTAAAAAATATGTAGTACGAAATTGTTTCTCTTAAAAAAGTTCTAAAAAAATTGCGCGATAGCTTGTGTCTATCTTTGGGTTGGTGCACAATAACCATTTTAATGGCAATCATTATTTTCTACATTAATGCCACGGGAATACACGCGACGAGAAACCTTGTTTTTTCTCTCTCTCTCTCTTTCTCTCTCTTTCTCTCTTTCTCTCCCTCTCTTTCTCTCTCTCTCTTTCTCTCTCTCTCTCTCTCTCTTTCTCTCTCTCTCTCTCTCTCTCTCTCACGTGTAAACGCTCTCAAGAGTAAACGCAACGCGACGACGGTAGTAAATGCGAAGGGAACAGGTAATATACTCTCTTATGTGGCGCAAACGAAGTTGCGCGGGTCAGCTAGTAATAAATATACACTCATTTGCAAAAAAAACGGGCGGTTTTGATTTTCAGGCCTGGGAGGAGTCGTATGATGCTTATGGTGTATTCTGCGACTTATCTAAGGCCTTCGATTGCGTCCAGCATCAGACTTTAATTAAAAAACTTGATATTTATGGAATCCGGGGGACGGCCTTGGATTTAATTAGTTCTTACCTTAGAGATAGAGTACAGAGAGTAGTTATAAATGGTAAACAGTCAAATGGTTCTGCTGTAACAATGGGGGTGCCTCAGGGTTCAATTCTGGGACCTTTTCTATTTTTAGTGTACATAAATGATCTCCCTCACCTTATAAGAGACGATCACGAGGTAGTTTTGTTTGCTGATGACACATCTTTAATATTTAAAGTTGAACGTGGACAACGCGATCTTGACGAAGTAAACAATGCCCTCTCTAGGGTAGTCCACTGGTTTAACGCTAATAATTTATTGTTAAACGAAACTAAAACAAAATGTATTAGATTCACCTTGCCAAATGTTAGGCTCGTTAACACCAGTATTAAGATTAGGGATGATCAAGTAGAATTGGTCGATGAAACTGTCTTTCTGGGCATAAAGTTAGACTCCAACTTGCAGTGGGGGCCTCATATCGAGAAAGTTTCGGGCAGACTGAGCTCTGCAGCCTATGCCGTTAAAAAGATCCGACAACTGACAGACATTAAAACAGCGCGTCTTGTCTACTTTAGCTATTTCCACAGTGTCATGACCTATGGCATACTATTATGGGGTAACGCTGCCGACATCGAATGTATCTTTGTGTTGCAGAAAAGGGCTGTCCGGGCTATCTATGGTATGGGGTTTCGGGAGTCAGTAAGAGAAAAGTTTAAGGATATCAACATCCTTACTGTGTATTCACAGTACATATATGAAAACTTATTATATACTCATAAAAATAACAGTAAATTTATTAAAAATAGTGATATCCATAACCTAAACTTAAGAAATCAGAATAAATTGGCTGTACCTAGATTTAGGCTTAATAAAATAAGCAATTCTTTTGCGGGCAATTGTATTCGAATGTACAATACATTGCCGACAGCCATAACAGGTTTGTCAGTTAATAAATTTAAAAAACTAGTAAAACTTAAATTGTGCCAGAAAGCTTATTATAGCATTAAAGACTTTCTAGAAGACAAGACTGCCTGGCAGTGACACGAATTGCTCCTTTCTACATTTAAAAAAAAAACTGTATTAGATACTAAGATGAATAAGAGGGACCGGACTGAGTTTCTTGGGGTGTTCTTCTCAGTCTGTAGCATTTCCGAACCCCCGGTAGAGTCACAAAAATTTTGACAAACCTAAATATTTTTTTAAAAATTTCAAAAGGAATAAATTTTATTTTATTTTATTTCATTCATCTTTAAAAAGATACAATACCAAAAAGGTTTCAATCGTTTGTACACGTTACTGGCCGGTTTTAAAAATGCCGTGGTATTTAAAAAACTACGTTCTAAATTCAAATTTTCATTTGATGCTCATTTTTACAGAAAACCCCTTTTTATCCTACATTTTAGGCGCGAAGTTCCAGAAGTTAACATCGACTTTCACAACTTTTATTCAATTTTTATCGATTAATTTCATATCCTTGACTGTCAAAGCTTTATTTATTGCTGTTTGGCTGTATCAAAAATGGTAGATAAAGTGGTAAAAGCTACCAAAATTATCGCGCTGCTTGAAGAGGGTTGCAGCCAATGTTTCGTGGCTAGGAGGCTAAATGTTAGTCGCTCGACGGTCCAAAGGACCTGGCAGCGATATCAGGAGACTGGTTTCGTCGAGAGAAGGCCTGGTTCTGGAAGAAAACCATGTACCCAACCACGGGATGATCGTTTTCTTGTGAGTCGCGCATTGAGAAATCGCAAATCTTCGTATGTGGATCTTAAGAACAACCTCCAAGAAGTAAGAAATGTGCATATTAGTCTATGGACGGTCAGGAGGAGGCTTCTCGCTGCCAATATACGCAGTCACCGCCCGGATCGAGGCCCCAAATTACTCCGTGAGCACAGAGTTCACAGGCTTAGGTTCGCTAGAAATTGTGAATCATGGACTCAAGAAGATTGGAATAGGGTTTTGTTCTCTGATGAAGCCAGGATATCTCTGTTCGGTGAAGATCGACGTCGGCGAGTGCTAAGAAGACAAGGAGAGCGCTTTGCAGATGCATGTTTCGAAGAAATCACACCTTATGGTGGGGGCTCTGTTATGTTTTGGGCAGGAATAAATTCAATGGAACGTACAGAGTTAGTCTTCATTGAAAACGGCTCACTGACTGGGCGTCGATACATAACGGAAGTTGTAATTCCTCATGCACAACCCGCATTGGCCGCTCTAGGTCAAGACTCGATTTTTATGGACGACAATGGTCGCGCCCACCGATCCCGCGATGTTAATGCGTATGTGCAAGAGGTCGGCATTCGTCGTTTGGATTGGCCGGCTCGAAGTCCCGACCTCAATCCCAAAGAACATATCTGGGACGTTCTAAAACGGCGTGTGAGATCAGTAAACCCGGCTCCGCAGACCATCAGAGAGCTGAAGAATGTGATTACTGCGGAGTGGGAACGTATTCCGCAAGCAAGTATCCGGGATATACTGGCTAGCATGCCCAGACGAATTCAAGCTGTGATTTTAGCTAGAGGGGGTCACACTCGATACTAAACATTTATCTGCTTTTACTTTATTAAAGAAAAACAAACAAAAAAACTTTTTTATTTTACTTAATGAGCATATGCACTACTAGCGAACATACACTACTAGCGAGGTTTAGCATTATTTCCCATAAATTGTAACAAAATTTTATGAAATACTGATGAAAACGATTATTTTCTTATTAATTTACAAAATTGTGAGGATAAAACTACCTATAATTATCAAACAAAGCAATATTAACATTTGAAATGGTTTATTGCTTAGGTGCCCGTTTTTTTTGCAAATGAGTGTATTTCTTTAACCATGTTAATAAAATGGGGGTAAATAATAAAAAAAAAAAATTAATGATAAAAAAAAAAAATTATTACAATTCCTACAATAATTTTTGTTTTTGTTTCTGTTTTGTTTCTGTTTTTGTTTTTGTTTTTGTTTTTGTTTCTGTTTCTGTTTCTGTTTCTGTTTCTGTTTCTGTTCTTGTTCTTGTTCTTGTTCTTGTTCTTGTTCTTGTTCTTGTTCTTGTTCTTGTTCTTGTTCTTGTTCTTGTTCTTGTTCTTGTTCTTGTTCTTGTTCTTGTTCTTGTTCTTGTTCTTGTTCTTGTTCTTGTTCTTGTTCTTGTTCTTGTTCTTGTTCTTGTTCTTGTTCTTGTTCTTGTTCTTGTTCTTGTTCTTGTTCTTGTTCTTGTTCTTGTTCTTGTTCTTGTTCTTGTTCTTGTTCTTGTTCTTGTTCTTGTTCTTGTTCTTGTTCTTGTTCTTGTTCTTGTTCTTGTTCTTGTTCTTGTTCTTGTTCTTGTTCTTGTTCTTGTTCTTGTTCTTGTTCTTGTTCTTGTTCTTGTTCTTGTTCTTGTTCTTGTTCTTGTTCTTGTTCTTGTTCTTGTTCTTGTTCTTGTTCTTGTTCTTGTTCTTGTTCTTGTTCTTGTTCTTGTTCTTGTTCTTGTTCTTGTTCTTGTTCTTGTTCTTGTTCGTCCCTGTCCCTGTCCCTGTCCCTGTCCCTGTCCCTGTCCCTGTCCCTGTCCCTGTCCCTGTCCCTGTCCCTGTCCCAGTCCCTGTCCCTGTCCCTGTCCCTGTCCCTGTCCCTGTCCCTGTCCCTGTCCCTGTATCTGTCCCTGTCCCTGTCCCTGTCCCTGTCCCTGTCCCTGTCCCTGTCCCTGTCCCTGTCCCTGTCCCTGTCCCTGTCCCTGTCCCTGTCCCTGTCCCTGTCCCTGTCCCTGTCCCTGTCCCTGTCCCTGTCCCTGTCCCTGTCCCTGTCCCTTTCCCTGTCCCTGTCCCTGTCCCTGTCCCTGTCCCTGTCCCTGTCCCTGTCCCTGTCCCTGTCCCTGTCTAAAATAAAATTTTATTACAATTCCTGCACTAAATAATTCGGGTGTCCCTTGACACCTCTCAAGTTTTTTTTTGCGAAAGAGCAAAACCTGCTGCTGCCGCAAAGACCGCCTGCTGTTCGCAGTCAGACTTCTTTGAAGACAGCTTTCTCGATCGTAGTCTTGAAGGAGTGTAAACCTGGCGACGGCTGCCACTCCATTTTCGTCGCAACTGTACCCGGTGTTCAGGAGAGTTCGTTGCAGAACCGTGGTCGCTTATTCTCTGAAATCTCGAAAATTAACTTAGTATTAGATTTTATCCCGTATGCGTCACTATAATCTGATAACCGTTTTATCACAAGTTAAGAAAAACCGTACTATGAAATCGAGACGAAAAAATAGGGTAGACTAAAAGTATAAATCCATTTGCATCTTAACTAATTCGGGCAAAAATTATAATTTATTTTTATATTCCTGACTTGTTAAGTATGTAAATATTAAAATCCATATATATAAAAATGTCGTGTGCGTTTAAGTATCCATTAAAAACTCAAAATTTACTGAATCGACTGAGCTCAAAGTTGGACACGATATACAATAGAATTCAGAGATGGTTTTAGGCTACTTTATACACTTTTATTATAACAGCAATAAGAATAAAACAGCTTTAAAAAGTGATTTTACCAATAGATGGCGCTGGTCGTTTTTTTTTAATTATACTCTGCCAGCTTCAGAACAAAATATTATAAACAACCTATTTAGAAAGTACCTACCAGATTGATGATTTTTAAGAGAAGTTTGATTGCGGCCTCCTTGCATTCAGAATAATAAAAGAGAGTACTTACCTAATAAAGAGGTCAGATATGTTTTGCATGTTATTTTTGAACATTTTGGACATTCGGAATTTTGGAGTGTTGGACTTTAGACTTTTGAAATTTTGGAGTTTTGGAGTTATGGAGTTTTGGACTTTTGGACTTTTAGAATTTTAGACTTTTAGACTTTGGAGTTTTGGACTTTTGGACTTTTGGACTTTTGTACTTTTGGACTTTTGGAGTTTTGGGCTTTTGACCTTTTGGACTTTTGAACTTTTGGAGTTGGAGTTTTGGAGTTTTGGAATTGTAGAGTTTTGGTGTTTTGGAGTTTTGGACTCTTGAAGCTTTGAACTTTGGACTTTGGACTTTTGGACTTTTATACTTATGTAATTTTGGACTTTTGGAATTTTGGAGTTTTGGACTTTAGACTTTGGTCTTTTGGAGTCGCAACTGGCAACATTAGTGAATTGTCAAAATTTTTATAGCTCCGAGTAAATTTAATTAAAATTAATATATAAAAACTAATTTAAATGTTAAAACTTATTGAAATTAAAATACTAGTGTTATAGAAGTGTAAAAATATAAAATTCCAAAGTTTTGGTTATAAATATTTGAAAAACAAACTATAAAGAGTCATCCAACCGTTTTAGTGAAGTGATTTTGACGTAAATATTCAAATTTTTATTGCCTACTAGCTGAGCCCGCAACTTCGTTTACGTCACATAAGGTGTATGAAAGGAAAGGTATTTCTTCATCAGAGTCATCAAACAGCGTCTGAAACTGCCCTGTTTGCTTAATCATAAAAGAGCTTAATGATGAAGTCTATTTTAAAACAATTCAGTCCACGCCTTCGGCGCGGACTGAATTGTTTAAAAATAGTCTTAATCATTAAGCTCTTTTATGATTAAGCCAACACGCCAGTTTAGGTTCACTCACATTCAAAGAAACCCCTACAATTAAAATTTTCAAAATATCTGATTCTTAAAAGTGTTATAACTCTTTTATTTCTAAACCGATTTACATAAAACAAACGCTAAATGTTAACTGGAGCAAACCTCAACACAATAAAAAAAACCGCATTGCAATCGGTTGAGCGGTTACTGAGATTAGCGTGCACAACCGTACAGACAAACAGATATACAGACATACAGACATACAGACATACAGACATACAGACAAACAGACAAAAATTCTAAAAATCATTGTTTTGGGTTCTATTGCGTTCATAAAGCCCCCCTATAATATTTTTTCTTATTTATCTTCCATGTACAGACAGCGACCTGTTACGATTTTATTATATGTATTGATTTCCTCGGTGTGGAATTAATATAAGTGCCAAAGTGTTTAATCATCTTTATCTAACGATTTTAGAGTTGTGTTAGTACTTAAAATAAAATTATTGCCGGTAACATAACCTTAGTCTACTTGTACACATAAACCTGCAAAAATTATTAATATTGACGTTTAACACATTGAAAGTTATAAAGCTAGTAAGTATTTAGTTAGTTCAGCTGGTAACAGACAATTTTACTTCGAATAATTAAATAAATAACATTATAGATTCACAAAAGGAGTGTCAGAAGTTGTTCAGTGGATAGCTTAGGCGTGCCGGTGAGTTTGTTTATCTGTTGTTCACTTGTATATATGTCATAATATATTCAATGCTGATATTAAACAGGTAGATAAATCAAATCCCACCTTCGCTTTGAAAGTAATAGGTACAGTAGGTGTGTGCACCTGTTGTTCACTTGTAATATAACTATTATTATATTCTATGTTGAAAACTGACAGGTATCACACTTAATCTCGCATTAATATATTGCTATCCTACTTCTATCCATCCATAGTTTCATAGGCTACTCCTTGTTTTTAATATAAACTAGCTGTCTTGTAAAAAATTACAAAATGATGACTCGAAGAGATCTGGCCCGTCAGGAACAGACTAAACTCCAACTAGTTTTAGAAGAACTGAAATCTGCCAAGGAGAAGGTTGTGCAGCTCAGTAATGAACGTGAGGACAATGAAACAGAGCTTATCTCGGTTGTAAAACACAACGGCAAACTAAAGCAACAGTTGTCCTTGCTAAGTGTACTGTTATATCCGTATTATGCTAGCCTTAGTGCTGTCCTACCATCTTTTATGCTGACTTCTGATTATCAGCCCCTTGCTCTGTCCAGCGGCTCAGCCACAGGCCAGTCTGTCTCCATCCTCCGAATCGCGCGGTTGCCTAAGGATCCCAAGAGAATCCTGTTATATTCTTTCTTTGAATAAAGGTCATAGTGCCTGAAGTTTTAAAAGTTCTTTTTTTTTAAAAACCAGTTTTCGAAACTCCGTATAACATTTTGGTGGCAGCGGTGGGATCCAAAAATTCCCAGTGCCGGCAACCGCTACAGACTCGCGCTGCATTCTATTCGAAATCCAAGTTTACTGAACCCTAAAATCTGTGGTGAAGTGTAACCCAGTGAAATCAAGTGCTATTCAGTGAAATCTGTGACTACAAAATCCGTATCAAAATCCGCACACGTCGTGTCTCGTCGCGAATCTAATTTGTGATTTAAGAAGAATCTGTTCTATATCCTGTAAAGAAGAAAATTCTTCCATCTCGTCCTAATTCAAGAACCTGTCAGAAGATACTTACGAGTATTCATCTACGTGGTAATTACCATACTCCGTGTCCAATCATCGAGATTCTGCATTCAAAATATTCCAAGTCATTCGAGGTCATCAAGTGTTCCAGTCCACGAGAAATTAAAACGTCTCTTCCAACGCGCAAGTACACCGCCTTATCAGTCGGAATGTTCCTGTTCGCCGTATTCGTCACCGTCGCCCACACATTGTCGTGAGTCTTTGGTCATTGTTTAGACTAGGTCTAGATATCAGTGATTCTCAAACCCTTTGTTCAATTCAATTTAAACCTTTTTATATTCTTTGTGTAATTTGTGTATGCTCTAAAAATTGTTTTGTTGTTCGTAACATTTTTAGTCTCTGTATTCTTTGTTCTATTATGCCAAAACAGTATAAAGAAGAAGATAGTAAATTGCAACTAACTATCCCCGAACCCGAGAAAGTAGCAAGTGACAACGACTCTGCGAAGTCACCAATTTTGTCCCCTCGGGTCACAAGGAAAACCGCAGTAGCTCTTACGATGAGCGAAATTGAATTGAATACTCTGTTCAAATTTATAAAACCTTATGACGGAAAAAGGGAAACTCTAAGTTCTTTCCTAGTAAATTGCGACAACGCTTATAACCTTGAAACAGAGGCCCGTAGGCCTATTTTATTCAAATATATCCTAAGCCAACTTAACGGACGGGCGGAAATTGCCTGTTCTATTAAAGAATTCACATCTTGGGAGCAGCTTAAGGAGTTTCTAAAAACTCAATTCAGTGAGCGCAAACACTACTCACATCTCCTTACTGATCTCCAAGAGAGCAGGCAAAGTCCGCAAGAGAATGTAAGTCAATATTCATTACGCGTAGAAACGCACCTCTCTCAACTCTTGACGGAAATCTCATTATCAAACACTAAGGTTAAAGAATTACCTGGCCGTACCGCAGCCATGGAGGACTTGGCCCTCCATCATTTCTTAATGGGGTTACAACCCCGTATCTCGAACATCGTGAGATGTAGGTCTCCTAAAAATCTGAACGAGGCTATCAATCTGGCAGTCTCAGAAGAACGTATACAGCAGACACTGTATAAACGTCCACAAATGGACCCAAAGCAGAGCATCCAGTCAAAACCGAAACCAGGTACGTCCAATTTCGATTCTTATAGATATCCGTCACAAAGAGCTCAACCCACTGTTTCTCAAAGTTCTAACGTCGTTTGTCGTTACTGTAAAAATTCTGGGCACGACATCTCTGTGTGCAAGAAACGCTAATTTAATAATCACCGTTTCAGAACCCTTCAATATCCGGCTAATAGCCAAAACCAATCAAAACCCTTCAAACGCATCAACTTCGTAGATCAACCGGATGAACCCATTGACCCGGATACAACTGAGTTCATACCGGACAATTTAAACGAATAAGAGTCTCGTCACGGTGTCGCACGAGACCAGTCCACAAAGTCGACGCCTACCATTTTACTAATTCTACTAATTCTAGGGACCACATTGGTAACCAGCCCCAAATAAGCGCCCATTACTCTGCATTCATTAGGGACCACACGGGTAACTAGCCCCAAATAAGCGCCCATAACTCCGTATCAAATAGGGACCACACGGGTAACCAGCCCCAAATAAGCGCCCATAACTCCGTATCAAATAGGGACCACACGGGTAACCAGCCCCAAATAAGCGCCCATAACTCCGTATCAAATAGGGACCACACGGGTAACCAGCCCCAAATAAGCGCCCATAACTCCGTATCAAATAGGGACCACACGGGTAACCAGCCCCAAATAAGCGCCCATAACTCTGTATCAAATAGGGACCACACGGGTAACCAGCCCCAAATAAGCGCCCATAACTCCGTATCAAATAGGGACCACACGGGTAACCAGCCCCAAATAAGCGCCCATAACTCCGTATTAAATAGGGACCACACGGGTATCCAGCCCCAAACAAGCGCCCATAACTCTGTATCCAATAGGGACCACACGGGTAACCAGCCCCAAATGAGCGCCCATAACTCCGTATCCAATAGGGACCACATGGGTAACCAGCCCCAAATAAGCGCCCAAACCAATTCCATAATCACGAATCCTAATTCTTCTATTCCTTCTAAAACCCAAACAATATTCGAAATTAACCTCGACACAACCAAGAGGTTGTTACCACATGTATTGTTACAATCCCAAGTATCTGAAATTCCTTTATCCCTACTGGTGGACTCAGGTGCCGCCATTTCTCTTTTAAAAGAATCCAGCATCCATAAAATTCTTATCCTAATAAAGGAACCGATTAAACTAAAGGGTATAGACCCTGGAGATGAACCAACGACAACAGAAGGCCACTTCCAGCTCAAATTAGAGCTAACCCAGAAGAAATTCGTCAAACATAAATTTCATGTCGTGAAGAATATTAGCTTACCTTACGATGGTATAATCGGAACCGACTTCTTGACTCATTTCGGTTGCAAAATAGACTATACCCACGACATCCTGAAAATAGGAACCCTAGAAATCAAATTTAACTTTTCAGAACCTTTTTATGTAATTCTGCCTCGTACAGAAGCCGTCATCGAATGTTCAATCCAAAAGACTAACCTTACAGAAGGAGTCATCTCAGACCAACGTCTTTCAGAAAACCTACTTATATCCAACTGTATTTTCAAGGTTAAAGACAATAATCGCGTTAACCTCACTGTTGCCAACACCTCTGAATCCCCTGTCACTATCAAATCCAACTTAAATCTAAATGTCACACCTCTCTATCCCAATTCTTATTGGTTGAATAACCCTAAAAACACGTGTTCACGAACTGACAAGGTGATACAAACATTAAGACTTGATCACCTGAACCTAGAAGAAACCGATGCGCTAATAGAACTCTGCAGCCAATACTCAGATATCTTTCATTTATCCGACGATCAACTTACCTTTACCCCTGCTGTTAGCCATCAAATCAAAACCACAACCGATACTCCGGTTCACACTAAATCCTACAGGTTTCCCGAATTCCACAAGAAGGAAGTAGAAACCCAAATCAGCAAGATGCTCGATCAGAACATCATAGAACCTTCCCTGTCACCTTGGAGCTCGCCAATATGGGTAGTCCCCAAGAAAGCGGACTCTGAAGGTAAACTTAAATGGCGAATAGTCATAGACTACCGCAAACTCAACGACATAACCATAGGCGAAACCTACCCTATCCCGCAAATATCCGAAATCCTCGACCAATTGGGAAATAGTAAATATTTCTCGACATTGGATCTTACTTCTGGGTTCCATCAAATTCAAATATCATCTGAGGATGCTCCCAAAACAGCTTTCTCCGTTCCTCAAGGCCATTTCCAGTTCAACCGGATGCCATTTGGCCTCAAGAACGCCCCAAGCACGTTCCAAAAGCTGATGAATAGCTGTCTTTCCGGTCTCCAAGGTACACGCTGTTTTGTCTATCTAGACGACATTGTCATATACTCCCATGACCTAAGTTCCAAAATCAGTAATCTAAAAGCTGTCTTCGACAGACTTCGTCAATTCAATCTCAAGCTCCAGCCAGATAAATGTGAATTTCTCCGTAAAGAAGTCGTCTATCTTGGACACATCATCAGCGAAAACGGAGTTTAGCCAAATCCTGATAAAACCAAAGCCGTAACCAAATTGCTCTATATTCAACAAAGTGAGATGATTAAGACATTTTTAGCCCATCGTGTTCCTTCATTCATTTTTAATACGTTTTAATGTTGAAAAAGAACGTTCGCCACTGCAGTTAGTGAGCATGAGAGACAAGTAAATGCGCAAGGCAATTTCTAAGTTTGGGAAACACGATTCTCAAGAATTATTTAATAAAAGTTTATAAAATTGTTGTTTCACAAGCTTCTGTTTCTTGCTGTCAATAAAAGTTGCCACATCTGTTTTCAGCAGCTCTTCGAACTGCACTAATTCGCCACCTAGGCTGTTCTCTAAATCATCTTCGTAAGCAATGACCATACTTAAGGATTTTTCCAAAATCTCTACTGTTGTAAGAGATTTTAGCTGTCGAAATACTTCATAAACACTAGTAATCTTATGATAACGCTTTCATACGTTCAGTTAAAGCAGACAGTACGTTATCAATAATGACAATAAACACCTGAACTTCGAAACGTTGTCCAGGTGTTTAATTTTCAACAAATTCGTCCAGTGTAGTAGAGCCGCTGAAATGGTCGTACTTTGTATTTCGCTTGATTTGTCTTGATGTCTGTTGCTGGTATTCTTCACAGTTGGTCAGATCTTTGGCTCTTGCCTCAATATCTGAAAAGCCATATAATGATTCATAAAAGGCGTATCCCGTATTAAGGTCTTGATCAGAATGTCTCCTAGCTGGGACCCCTCCATGGGACCTGGAAGCGAGAGCCCTTGCGTCACTGTTTAGATGGCGCAAGGAGGCGCTGGAGCGGGGCCAAAGGCCTGTGTCTCGGGAAATCGAGGTTCAGCGGTCCCTGCTCCACCAGGAAACATGTTTAGACATGGAAGGTGTGACTTGAGCAACGTCAAGTCAACGACGTCAGACCGGTCATGAACGAGTGGCTGGAGAGGAGACACGGTGCTCTCTCCTACCGGTTGACACAGATACTTACCGGGCTTGATAGCTTCGGTAGGTATCTGTGGCGAAAACATCGGGAAACCACGGCCGAGTGTCAGCACTGCGAGGACCGCAGCGATGACACAGCGCTCCACACGCTGGTGGAGTGCACGGCGTGGGCGCAACAGCGCCAGGTTCTCGTGGTGGGTCTGGACGTGGACACTCTCTGGCTCGAGACCATGGTGCGAGCCATGATCTCCAGCGGGAGTAAGTGGGACCGCGCCGCCCCTTGGAAGTGGCTACGTAAACTCGCAAAATGAATGTATACCTATATTAAAAAAAATATCTGGCCGTTTGAAGGGTAGAAACGTGGTATAGATGCTAGTCTAAATGTATCGATTATAATTAACCATGAAAACATTCTGGGACATCCTTCCGAGGGCTTCCCCGGGGTTCCCAACTACAGGCTGTTGGGCGTGACGTGAGGTTTTTTAGTCGGTAGGAGTCCGGCATAACATCCATAAGGATTTTCCCTCACGTTAAACAAAAAGAAAAAAAAACCAGGAGAACATTAACGTTAAAAAGTTCGTAAAATATCTACCTATTTTTACGATTTATCGTGACGAAATCGAGTTTTAGATTTTCAAGTGGAAGTGAAGCATAGCCTAAGCTTAGCTAACACGCTTCTCGTTTAAGTCATGCAAGATATTTTACGCTCTTATCTAAATTAATATTTTTTATTACGGTCAGACAGGCGTTGGAGTGCGGGGCCCCCAAATTCGCGGGGCCCGTAGCATTTGCTACTCTTGCTACGTGGCTAATCCGGCACTGACGCTGATATGTACACGACAGCAATTTAAAAAGAAATGCGATCCCATCAAAAACATTACTTTAAAAAAAAACAAGTTTCGCAACTTCTTCAGGGTCTTCTACCGTAAAAAGTAGTGAGATTCATGTAATTACTAAGTCGGTTATTTTCTTCCTTCATTCCCAGTAGTTCCGCGGCAGTAGTTCCGCGACGGAACTAGTGAGACTTTTTGTCCCAATAGTTCCGTGGCGGAACTAGTGAGACTTTTTTTTCCCAGTAGTTCCGCACCACGGAACTACTGGGACATTTTTATTCTCAGTAGTTCCGTGGCGGAACTAGTGAGAATTTTCTATTCCCAGTAGTTCCGTGGCGGAACTACTGAGACTTTTCCATTCCCAATAGTTCCGTAGCAGAACTAGTGAGACTATTTTATTCCCAGTAGTAAAAAAAACAAAGATCGAAGATCGGTAAAACAAATGAAGATCAACGAAACAAATGAAGATCGATCAAACAAATGAAGATCGATCAAACAAATGAATATCAACAAAACAAATGCAGATCGGTAAAACAAATGAAGATCGGTGAAGATCGGCTAGCAAATGAAGATCGGCAAAATAAATGATGGTTAAATAAACAAAAGAAGATCGAAAAACCATATGCAGATCAGCAAAACAAAGGACTATAAGCAAGTTGATAAGGTCAAAAATTACTTGCAGCCATATTTTGTAATCTAGATGAGATTAACATTCAAAAAAATAGGTGCAAGCAATTCTCGACCTTAATGACACTTCTCTAAAAATGTGTTTTTAGGCGTTTATGAACATCACTGATCACGAATATGTAAGATCAGATCAGCAAAACAAAGGACTATAAGCAAGTTGATAAGGTCAAAAATTACTTGCAGCCATATTTTGTAATCTAGATGAGATTAACATTCAAAAAAATAGGTGCAAGCAATTCTCGACCTTAATGACACTTCTCTAAAAATGTGTTTTTAGGCGTTTATGAACATCACTGATCACGAATATGTAAAAAATTAATAAATATTATGCATGTTCATAAGGTCGAGAATTGCTTCCACCTATTTTTTTGAATGGGTATCGTATCTAGATTACAAAAAATAGGTCCAAGTAAATTTCGACCTTATGAGCATGCATAATATCAATTATATTTTTATATATTCGTGATCAGCGATGTCTATAATCGCCTAAAAGCACATTTTTAGATAAGTGTCATTAAGGTCGAGAATTGCTTGCACCTATTTTTTTGAATGTTAATCTCATCTAGATTACAAAATATGGCTGCAAGTAATTTTTGACCTTATCAACTTGCTTATAGTTCTTTGTTTTGCTGATCTGCATATGTTTTTTCGATCTTCATTTGTTTATTCAACCGTAATTTATTTTGCCGATCTTCATTTGCTAGCCGATTTTCACCGATCTTCTTTGTTTCATTGATCCTCATTTGTTTCGTCGATCTTCATTTGTTTTACCGATCTTCATTTGTTTAGTTGATCTTCATTTGTTTTACCGATCTTTATTTGTTTAGTTGATCTTCATTTGTTTCATTGATTTTCATTTGTTTTGTCGATCTTCATTTGTTTTACCGATCTTCATTTGTTTTGTTAATTTTCATTTTTTAGATCGATCTTCATTTGTTTTACCGATCTTTATTTTTTTTGTCGATCTTCATTTGTATTCTTTTTAATTGTATTAGTTAATAGCCGTAAGACACCGTAGGGAACTAATGGGAACATAAATATTCGTATGTAAGTGATGCTTTCTCCCGCGGGACTACTGGGACTTGATTTATTAGTTTTTAATTTATGTTTTGTTCCGCGGAACTAATGGGACTTAATTTATTAGTTTTTATTTTATGCCTTGTTCCGCGGAACTATTGGGAATGAAATTATTAGTATTTCATTTATACTTTGTTCCGCGGAACTAATGGGAACTGAATTATTGATGCTTTGTTCCGCGGAACAACTGGGAAAAAAAGTCTCACTAGTTCCGCCACGGAACTACTTCAACGGAACAACTGGGAATAATCGCCATATAATCAATATTAACAATCTTCAAAGTTTAAAAAAAGTAGATCGACGTGGCAATCGCAATAAACAATATAATTTTATGTATTACTTGTGAGATAGGTACACATTATAATAATAAATAATAATAAAATTTATTTATTTAAGCAACAACGACACATAATGTGTTAGTAACAAATGAACTTAAAACTATGTTAGTGAATAGATTAATTAATTATGTTTATTTCCATACAAAATTGAACTGTACATTATTATTAAGTACTTTAACTCATTCAAAACTGCAGCTGTACCACAGACGTAGTGAGCCTGCAGCAATGACTAACATAAGCACAGTCGAGTCTGCTCGCTAATGCAGGTCATGAGGGATGAAAATGGCAAAAGATACTCATTTGTTATTTTCGCAACTTTGAAACTATCCAGTAAAATATACCTATGTAGCTTTGTAATAATACAAATTTAGGGCTATTTGAAAAATACAAATTTACATGTAAAATACGTGTATTAATCAATGTATTTTTCATAAATTACAGTGAATGAAAGAAAAAAAACAATAATAATGGCAGTTTATTATAATTTTACTTTATTTATTATTAACTATATTTACAAAAAAAAGGTTTCTACAATTCAAAATCACTATTGCAATCCTCAACCTGAACGTCGTCTGGTACATCAATTGGGACGATAACAAAAATTTGCTGTCAAACGGTTGCAGTCTTTGGTGTGAGTCTGCCCAAACAAAGACCAATTTCTCTCACTAGCGGCTGATACTCGTAATGGTGGATGACTCAAAATTCTAATGGCGACAGCAGACAATGGCTTTGAGTGTCACAATCCTAGCCACCAGTCACGTGGGTGAAGTTTGGAACGATACGAAGATGAATTATTTTCCATATTCATAATAGGACTCCACAACACTCGTTACTCCAAAATTGACTTCGTGCCCTTGTAGCATTTGTTTTCTTTAGATGCAGCATTAAAAAAAGAAAAGCAAATAGATAATTTTTATTTAGTTTACGATAGATCTACGTTAATTATAAATAGATGATAAATTAGTATATTAGTAACTAAATTAAAGCAAAAGAGAACTAGTGACAGTTTTAGTTTAGCATATGGATAAATCGAATGTAGGAGAACCAAGCCAAGAAAAGTACATCTACGGACTTGTCTGTGGTATGACACCGGTTCTAAATGAAGGTTACGTAAATGCGTGGCATTTTTTCCTGTCGTGTGAAAGGACGAGTAAGGAGTCTCTTCAAAAGTAACACATCCCGCAACAGGACCCGCAAAGAGGTATTTATAAGTTGTGAGAATGGTTGTTTGCGACTGCAGGTTGTGATATATATGCTGTGTACTAATAAGGCGTAACTTTTGTTGTAGCGGGTCCTGGGAGGGATCCTGCGAATGCCTATCCTTGGAGTGATCCTTGGAGTAGTCCTTGGAATGCCCATTCCTTGGAGTGATCCTCCGAGTGATTATCTTTCTGAACATCTTTGGAGTAACTATTCTTTGGCGGATTCTCAAAAAGTAAGAGAGAACCTCTCACTTAAACCTGTCAGCGTGGGACGTGTGCTCGACAGTCGATTCTGCACACCGTTCGCAAACCCGGCTTGATGCGGTAGCCGGTGCTCGCACCGAGATTTTATATTTTTTTCTTCTACGCCACATATTTCGTTTTACACTACTGGACACCCAGGAGGGCCACCTGGATTCTTTTTATATAACCCTACGCGAGGTTGATTGCTGCACCTCTGGGATTAGAACTACGCGATAATCCATCGCAAGTTAGCGCGACGCGCTTCGTATCCAGAAAGCTGCATAACGATCTGTCTACGCATCCATTAGAATGTAACTAATTTTATTTAGCTTTTAAACTATAGATACATATTAGTAGTACAAACCAGAATGGATCAATTTCTAGGTCGCTAGGTTAGCGTATATTTTTGTTAACCACGTCACGAGGTGATGTTTGGTTTATTGTGTCAAATAGCATATCTTCATCGCATCGGCGCGAGGGCCGACCAGGTCAATAGATCTGATGCATTTAGCAAGTAAGTAAAGTGTTTATAGATGTAAGTATCATTACTTGTGTAATACTGGTGCACCCAGCATAGGGAGGCAACTTATTTAGGCTGAATAGTGCAATCATTCTACCCAGAAGCCTGTGAGTTATTTCTTGTGGAACATTAGATGTGGTGATAATAATACGCATTGACTTTTCTTTCACGAACTCATTGCAACAGGGTTCTACTATCCAAACAACACGGCCCTTAACCTAAAAGGTCTGATGTACCTCCGGCTGCTGTTATCCAGGTAATCTTCCTGCACTACACTAAATTATTGTAACGTGGGACTTGGAAAGTCCACACCGACACCCTTGACTCCCGTTACGTTACACATATTTGCGTCTTTTGAAATTGATAAAGCTTGTAACACTTCCTGGTTTTCTAACAGCGATTCAAACGCTAAATAAGCGCCGGCCCATCTTGTGTTGGATGGAATTTTTAAAGTTGTAGCTTGAACGGCTTACTGCACGTTCTGTTTTTGTTCGAATAAAGCCAAAAGTGTGTTGGTTTTTTAATTTGTAAAATTATCTTCTTACAATTTTTAAATAATGTATTGAAGCAATCTAAAGAAAAAATATCTTTACACAATAAATTAAGAGCATGGGCCGCACAATCAACACAATCTATGTACGGATATTTTGCTTCTATAAGTCTCCTGAAAAAACAGTGAAAAATACAATGTAAAAAACGGAAACTTGCAAAAGATGCATCGTAAGGTCTCATTGAAAGTTTCTGTATTTTATTGAAAAATACAAAGTCCGATTGAAAAATACATGTATTTTACTTGTGATTTTCAACCCTCCGCTGTTGGGGCTCCCTCGCACAGGGCGCACCAGAGACGCGCATCGCGCATCTCTTTCTCTATATCTATCGTATTAAAAAATAGCCCATGTAATTAATATAATATTTTTTAAATAACTGTAATTAATATAATATTTTTTTAAAAAGACTGCCTCTGTGGCGCAGTCGGTAGTGATACCGCCTGCGGCGCTGGAGGTCGTGGGTTCGATTCCCACCGGAGACAAATATTTGTGTGACCCATAAATGTTTGTCTCAAGAGTCTGGGTGTTTTATTTTTTAAAGGTATATAAGTATTAATATCCGTTGTCTGATACCCATAACACAAGCAGGTTATTCCTAGCTTACTTTGGGATCAGATAGCGTTGTGTGAAATGTCCGTGAATATTTAGTGAATTATTTATTTAAATACGTAGGTATGTTCATAATATAATAATTATTAAATAAAAAAGTAAAAAATATCTATTTCAGATGTACACCCGGCAAAGAACAGTCGGTACACGTTCACCCGTAACGAGATCCCTATCATGTTTCAAGTAAATACCACCCGTGAGGCAAATTTTGTGCTTACCACAAAACCTGAAGTTTCAAGCCCTTACGTCGAGGTATGCATAATAGAAAATTTTTGCTCCTGCTTCTCATCGAGAATTATTCCCTCCTATGGGAACAAACGTAGCCTATGATCTATTCTAGATTATATTCTATCCCTGAACTAATTTCAGCCAGGTCCGTTGAGAAGGAACCGTGAAAGCAAGAGAGTTGAAATTTGCACAAATGATGTAGGTATTTATGGTGCTGCTATAACAACACATTCTAAAATCAGTAAAAGGAGGATTAAGGGGTGCTCCCATTCAATAAACATGGTTTCTCGCCGTTTTTTGGTACGGAACTCACCGTGCGCGAATCCGACTCGCACTTGGCCGATTTTTTTCAAATTCTTAGTCTCGACGTCTTACTTGTACTTGTTAATTTTTAGGGTTCCTTATCAAAGGGTAAAAACGGGACCCTATTCATGAGGCTTCACTGTCCGTCTTTCTGTCTGTCCGTCACGAGGCTGCATCTCAAGTACAGTTTGTCTATAAGAATGTCGAATGAAAAGTCGTGAAATGAATGTTTGAGGAACTAAAAATAGTTATGTGTGTGGCAACACTGGCAACACGAAACATAAGTACCTACGTCAGTTGTCAATGCTATCGTCGAATTTCGTTTACTCTCTCACGTAACTTTAATGTTTGGATTAAACTGCAACAAATTGAAACCAAACTACGCATAAAGGTTTGAGAAATGAGTACTTAAAGAAAATCGGAGTGGTGCGCAGGAAGTGATTTTTAAAGTTTTCCAGTGATGTTTCGCGGAGTACCAAGCTGGACAATTGTTGTGCGATTTTGAGGATGTTTATGAGCGAACAGCATCTTTGGTGGGTATTTAATCGTGTTATTGTTTGTTTTGAATCTGTCTAAAGTTACAAATTTACTGAATTTACGATTTGGAGACCTAAAAAGGCATTGTTTACGATGCATATTTTTAGGTTAGAATCATAGACTTACAATCTACCTATAATGTAAGTCAGTGGTTAGAATAACATTGTTAGTAGGTTATTTTATAGTACGACCTACATTTTTGATACTCAGTTCAATCTGGTTTTCTACCAATTTTTTTATTTTGAATTAATTGCTTCATGTCAATAGTTTGTTTCCATTAGGTAATTAATTTTCTTTTTTTACTCTTTTCAGGAAAATCAGAGAGTACAATTAGGCGAATAGTTAACGAAGGTTTTAATAATGAAGGAAAGTTTGAAACTCCTGGGAAACACAGAAAAGGTCGGCAAAGAAAGAAATAGACGATTTTAATATTTGTGCACTGCGCCAAAAAAATCCTTGTCAGATGGGGGAAGTTACAGATAAAACATGTAATTACATGATTGTGGCGAAGCAATTGGGACTGCTAGGCACCTGCTGATATGGGTTGTAAGACGCTATTAGACCGGGGCTTCTGGATCTTGTTCAATAACTATATTCTGGATCTGATTCAATAAAACAGAAACCAAATCAAAAATGTATAATGTGTTTTATTTATTAACTCACTAGCTGATGCCCGCAGCTTCGCCCGTGATCGCCGAATTTGATCTCGTTCCCGCTTCCCGTAGGAACTTATTCCCAGGATGAAAAGTAGCCTATGTGTTATTCCAGACTATAATGTATCCCTGTTCCAAATTTCAGCCAGATCAGTTCAACTGTTCGAGCGTGAAAGAGTCTCACATCCACACTCATAAGCTTTCGCATTTATAATATTTGTATTGTTCCCGTTCCCGCTTCCCGTAAGAACTTATTCCCGGAATAAAAAGTAGCCATGGTTATTCCAGATTATAATGTATCCCTGTACCAAATTTCAGCCAGATCCCTTTAACCGTTCGAGCGTGTAAGAGTAATAAACATCCACACTCACAAACGTGTACGTTACCCCAGCAGGAAAGTAGCTCCTAGACTGATTTGAGTGGAACCTATTATTAGTGCTTAATCTAATATACAACGTGAACTTTTGTATAGCGCAAACCTCAGACACCCCAACTAGAATTTTGCTTCAAAATACCGTATAAAAAAAATTAATTAAACTAACGAAAACTGACCAAGTTATAAGCCTGTGTGTACAATTGCACTATTTTTTCCGCGAACAGCGTAGGTGTAGGTATTATACGCAAGGCAGTTAGTCACTATTCGTGTGGTATTGATAATAACATTAACAAACCATTTTCAAAAGTGGTTATTATGGAACTGTGTTTAAGACAGAAACCGGCCAAGTGCGAGTCGGACTCGCGCATGTAGGGTTCTGTACCAAAATACGGCAAAAATCACGTTTATTGTATGGGAGCCCACTTAAATGTTATTTTGATCTGTTTTTAGGGTTCTGTACCCAAAGGGTAAAAACAGGACCCTGTTCATAAGACTTCGTTGTCCGTCTGTCTGTCCGTAACAAGACTCTATCGGAACCGCAATAGTTAGAGCTAGTTACAGATACTAAAATCAGATAAAAGGGGGCGATTAAACGGGATTCCCATACGACACACGCGATTTTTAATACGGAACCGTCTGTGCGTGAGTCCGTTTCGCATTTGGCCGGTATTTATTATTATAGCGGCAACAGAAATACACTGTCTGTGAAATTTTCAACTGTCTAGCTAAAATAATGGTTAGTGAGATACAGTTAGGTGACAGAGGGACAGTGGAGTCTTAGTAATAAGGTCCCATTTTTACCCTCTCCGATGGTAAGGTTCACTAGCATTAGAGTCTTAGTAAAAGAATCAAGCTGTAAAGCCTATGAAAGTAGGTACCTATGTGTTCAAGGGCTGAATAAAAAAAATCTTCTTTCTAGCTGTTACCAATTGATTACGGAACCCTAGAACTGCAAGTATGTACATACTGGCATTCACGAATAGTAGTCAATACGATTACGTGACTGCACACACATTAATGGACAAGCGGTGTCGAAAGGAGTTCTTCTGACGGGGTAAATGAGGATTAGTATGGCGCCAATAGGCTGCATTATCAGTATCATGTAATCCTCTACGCGTAAAAGTACACAAAACACTTACACTGTTATTTTTTTAGCCACCACTCACTAAAGTTCACCCGTTGCACTTTGTCACCTTCGGTAATTCCTTCTACCTTTCGATATTGGTATCGCAGCCCGTGTGTCGTGCCTCTGGTGTTCCAAACGTCCATAGGCTAAGGTTAGCCACGATCAAGTATGCTGTAAGCTTTTCTGTCTCCTTAGTAGTGTAAAAAAGACATGTTGTTACACGATCGCGTATTTTGCACAGCGACACGGGATGCGGAACGGCGACACGTATGACGTCGCTCTCGTGTTATCGGTCACTGACTGGTGGCCAGCCCGGGTGGCGCGGGCGCAGGGGCGCGGCCGGGTGTGGCTGGTCGAGGGCACGGGATCGGCTGGTGGCGGATCGCTTTTGATCACGCGTAGTGATGTTATTTTATGATACATACTTTACGTTATTAGAGTGTTCAATGCGTTAATTTTTTTCGTGAAGTTTTGAAAAAAATTAACATAGGTTGAAATCGGGTCCATTGGATAATGTTACTGATTCTGATCAAAGTGTTTTCAGGTTTGCGCTATACAAAATTTCATGTTGTATATGTGCGCCGCACAAAAAATTTGTGCGTGTTATTGTTGTGGAATAAAAAGTAAAAAACGATTTCTGCTGGAGTAACGTGGTTGCAGCAGGAAAATTCTAAACGAATGATCTTAGAGAGAAATATTTTGCATGTACCGAGGGCTCATACTTGAACAAATTTGTGCCCATAAAATAAAATTTGTGCGTCTTAAGGTTTTCGTTATATTGAGTTTTCTGCTGGGGTAACGTTTTGTGGAATGCTGGATCTCGAAAACCACTACATGTGCGCCTCTAGAATAAACTTACACGAGTAGCTGTTAATTCGTACCGATTTGTGCCGTAATTAGATTCAGGAAAATGTTTTTAGTTTTCCGGTAATCACGCTTTGTTAAAAACCTGAAAAAAGTTGCACTACCTAAACGAAAACACTTATGAACTCGCTAAAAACTGTATTCGATCCTGCTCGACACTTACAATAACCATAAAACGTTTCATAAGTGTACATACTTGCGATATCGAATAATATTACTAAAACTCAAAACAACCTGTGTCATAACTTTGACATCAAAATACAAGGAAGTGGCTCAACGCAAGATAAGGACGTATAAATAAAAAACTTGTGCGTCTAATTAAATAATATATGGTGAAAATTCAGCGTGAAATATTTCGTATTTCAGAAGAAATAAACAAAAAACAAAACATACTAACAACGGATGGTTATCCGACTAAATTCGAATGACTACAAAAAAGCGACGGTTTTATACATATCGATGACCTTCTTAACTGAACAGATTAAACCTAAAGTGTTGGCCGAACAGTCGTGTTCAAAAGTTTTTAACCTAATTTTATCAAATGAAAGACTTTGTTTATATGTTATTATTATTTTTATTATTGACTCTTAAACTAATTATGGCATCAAATCACAGATCAAATTTCCCAACTATAAATATTAAAACAAAAATAAAATTATTTATATACCATGTAGTCCTTATTAATTTAAATCACAGATCAGGTTTTCATTTTAGCATATACAAATAGCGAAGTCGCATAATCACAGAAAATCACAGTTTGGTAATTAAATCTATCTACAGGGTAATTTTACCCGACTGCGCCAGAAGAATGGTAATGTTTGTCGAGTGTGTACACATGTTTGGCGTTTCCCACAGCCTACATGGCTTGACGGATTTTAAGGTATTGTTAGATTCGTCTCAATTAAGATACTGCAATAGGATACATAATGTTAAAAAAATGAGCCCCGTAGTTGGGTTTTTGTTTTATTATAATTTACTTGTTAAATCGTCAACAATCTCTCGCTAGCAGGTTAATATTGGTTAATAGTGGCTACAGGTTGGTATTTGAATAATATTAATAAAATTAATATTATTTAAATACCACGTGCAGTCCTTATTAATTTAATTAATAGATCAGATTTTCATTTCAGTATTAAAATACAAATAGCAAAGTCGCATAATCACAGAAAATCACAATTTGTTAATTAAATCTATCTAAGTACAGGGCTATTTTACCCGACTGCGACAGAAGAAAGGTAAAGGTACGTTTGACTTTAGGTACATTTACACCAAACACAGCTCTCAAAACTCTACTTAACCATGTATAATTTTGTCTATTCTACAAAGAAGATTAATACATGTGGCATAATATTATATTTACCGCGTCGTTGGATTTTACTATAGAGGTCATCATAACATTCAAATGATTTACTGGTTTTTCTGTAGCAATGAGCTCTGTAATGTCCAATACTCTCTGTAAATAAGCGATTCAAATTTTGCTAACACATCTCCAGACATTCATGGGTGTAGATAAAGTCTTGTATGCAACTGTATAATTAGGTATTAAAACACTCATGTGATACTATTATCCCCACATATACCGGCTGTAGATTTAGTAGTGTGCAATACTTGCACACGTGACTCTACTGCCTACACTCGTTAATATTTCGTGATAAAAAAAATGTTTTTTTTTTTTTCATGTCAAATTTGATTTTATTTGCAAAGAACCTCTGCCTGTACCCACTGGCCAATAATACGTGAACTTAAATTTAAGTAAGTACTTAATAATTATTAATAAATCTAAAAAGCGAAAGATTGTAAATGATACTCGCATAATGCCTATTTATTACCCAGTGCTATGACCTCTAGCGTCCAGCTGATCGTTTGTAGGTATTAGGCATACTGGCTGCGTTCGAGCGTTCACTGCTCACTTTTGCCGTTTTTTGGTACGGAACTCGCCCTTGACCGGTCTTTCTGTTTCATAGGTTCACGTATTATTCGTCAGTGGAGGTTAGGCAGAGTTCCCGTTGGAATTAAAAAACGAATTCAATATGAAAAAAGTCTTAAAAAAATGTTTTTTTTTATCACGAAGTATTAACGAGTGTCGGCAGTAGAGTCACGTGTGCAAGTATTGCACACTACTAAATCTACAGCTTGTATATATAACCCACAATCACATTCATGTTTTAATACCCCTCATTATACCACAGTTGCATAAATAACTATTATTAATTAACTGTATCTGTATGCTCATAACATACATGTATGTCATGTTATTGCTTATATCTACCTACTCTTTTATAAGTAGTAGGTAGTATAAACAAATTTGAATGCAAATATAAAATGTATGTACTTAATCATGTGCAATTTCAGGGAATCCGCTGTTAGAATATAATCCAATAGCAAGTTTATTTTATTTATTAGTACTTTTCTACTTCACTGTACTCACACAGAATACGTTTCAAATTGTTCGCGAGTAAAATTAAGAAGGTCATCGATATGTATTAAACCGTCGCTTTTTTGTAGTCATTCGAATTTAGTCGGATAACCATCCGTTGTTAGTATGTTTTGTTTTTTGTTTATTTCTTCTGAAATACGAAATATTTCACGCTGAATTTTCACCATATATTATTTAATTAGACGCACAAGTTTTTTATTTATACTCCCTTATCTTGCGTTGAGCCACTTCCTTGTATTTTGATGTCAAAGTTATGACACAGTTGTTTTGAGTTTTAGTAATATTATTCGATATCGCAAGTATGTACACTTATGAAACGTTTTACGGTTATTGTAAGTGTCGAGCAGGATCGAATACAGTTTTTAGCGAGTTCATAAGTGTTTTCGTTTAGGTGGTGCAACTTTTTTTCAGGTTTTTAACAAAGCGTGATTACCGGAAAACTATAAACATTTTCTTGAATCTAATTACGGCACAAATCGGTACGAATTAACAGCTACTCGTGTAAGTTTATTCTAGAGGCGCACATGTAGTGGTTTTTGAGATCCAGCATTCCACAAAACGTTACCCCAGCAGAAAACTCAATATAACGAAAACCTTAAGACGCACAAATTTTATTTTATGGGCTCAAATTTGTACAAGTATAAGCCCTCGGTATATGCAAAATATTTCTCTCTAAGATCATTCGTTTAGAATTTTCCTGCTGGAACCACGTTACTCCAGCAGAAATCGTTTTTTACTTTTTTTTCCACAACAACAACACGCACAAATTTTTTGTGTTGTGCACATATATTTTATTATATTAGATTAAGCACTAATAAATAATAGGCTCCACTCAAATCAGTCTAGGAGCTACTTTCCTGCTTGGGTAACGTACACTCACAAACTGTCGCATTTATAATATTAGTAAGATTTTACTCGGAACGAACTCCTCGTATCAAAATCATTTTGGTCGTACTATATAGGGTTGCTACATGCATTCAGCAGCGCCCTCATTTAATTTCACGACTTTATAGACAAACTGTACCGTGATAGCTAGAGAGCTGAAATATTCACAGATGATGTATGCCGTTATAGCAACAAATAAACAAAAATCTAAACAATATTTATATTAAAGGGAGGCTCCCATATAACAAACGTGATACTTTTTGCCATTTTATTTTTTGTCTCGATAACGGCAACAAGTAGACGCTTGAAATGCTCACAGAACATTGCGCTGTATATTTTTATTAAATACTAGCTGACCTGCGCAACTTCGTTTGAGCCACGTAAGAGAGAGTATTACCTGTTCCCGTCGCATTTACTCCCGTCGCGTTGCGTTTACTCCCGCAGCGTCTCGTCATTAATATTCAATACTACGTGTGAGAGAGAGAGAGAGAAAGGTTTCTCGTCGCGTGTATTCCCGTCACATTATTTGTAAGAACAATTTCGTTTAGGAAAAATGCATCCCGTGGCATTATTGTAGATAAAAAATGGTTATTCTGCACCAACCCAAAGATAGACACATGCTATCGCGCATTTTTTAGAACTTTTTAAGAGTAACAATTTTGTAGTACATATTTTTTACATAACTATAAATATTTACGAAGCACACGCAACGAAGGTCTCAAAAGTAATAACTTTTACCCCGTTCAAACATTTACTATTACTGCTCCGCTCCTATTTGTTATAGCGTGATGCTATATAGCCTATGACACTCCACATTAACGTAGCTTTCTATTAGTGAAAGAATTTTTGAAATCAGTTCAGTAGATCCGAGATTACCCCTTACAATTTAACAAACACACAAACTTTACTTCTTTATAATATTAGTATAGACAAGCTGTTGCCCGCGACTTCGTACGCGTGAAAATTATCAATACATATAATAAAATCGTAACAGGTCGCTGTCTGTACATGGAATATAATTAAAAAAAAAATATTATTGGGGTGATTTTTAGGGTTCCGTAGCCGAATGGCAAAAACGGAACCCTTATAGATTCGTCATGTCTGTCTGTCCGTCCGTGTGTCACAGCCACTTTTCTCCGAAACTATAAGGCCTATGCTGGTGAAACTTGGTAAGTAGATGTATTCTGTGAACCGCATCAAGATTTTTATATGAAACTAGAAAAAAAGCAGTTAATTTTGGGGGTCCCCATACCCAGAACTGAAAATCAAAATTTTTTTTATCATACCCATACGTGTGGGGTATCTATAGATAGGTCTTCAAAAATGCTACTATAATGTACATTGCCATAAAATCTACCAACGAAAATTGGTTTGAACGAAATCGAGTCAGTAGTTTTTTTTAATAAGTCATAAACCGCAATTTTTTGCCAAGAAAAATCACTGCCACTGCGAACGTGTTAAATCATCAATGGAAAGTTACAACGAAAAACTTTTAAATTATGTTACTTGCTGCTTCGGAACCGTTCATGGGCGAGCCCAACTCGCACTTGGCAGGTTTTTATGAACGCAATAGAACCCAAAACAATGATTTTTAGAATTTTTGTCTGTTTGTCTGTATGTCTGTATATTTGTTTGTCTGTACGTTTGTGCACGCTAATCTCAGTAACCGCTTAACCGATTGCAATGCGGTTCACTTAACACTTAGCGTTTATTTCATGTCAATCGGTTTATAAATAAAAAAGTTAGAACACTTTTAAGAATCAGATATTTTGAAAACTTTAATTGTAGGAGTTTCTTTGAATGTGAGTGTAAATCTAAACTGGCGTGTTGGCTTAATCATAAAAGAGCTTAATGATTAAGACTATTTAAAACAATTCAGTCCGAAGGTTCTCTGCCGAGCCCCTAAAATATTTAGCGTAATAACATGTACCCTGTGTGTAAAACCTATCTCTTACTAATAGGTACTCCTGCAATGTTTTAGTCCACCAGCTTAGATATTTGATTGAGTCTCTGCTTAGCCCCTAGGATAGGTAGCGTAATAATATATAGCCTATTTGAAGACCGTACCTCTAGTTAATATTTGTGCAAAATTTGAATAAAATGGAGTACTTTTCGAGATCCTTCCGGACAAAGCAAAGCAAACAGACAAACAAAAAAAATTAACTATATTTTCGGCTTCGGTATCTTATGTACAACACCCAGCAAGTGTTTATTTTTAAATACTTCCAATGTACAGTTTTGACTTTTTTATCATTTTATTATATGTACTAGCTGATGCCCGCAGCTTCGCCTGCGTGAAATTTTGCTCCTAGACTATAACATATCTCTGCAGGCACCAAATTTCAGCCAGATCCGTTCAGCCGTTACAGCGTGAAAGAGTAACAAACATCCACACTCACAAACATTCGCATTTATAATAATACCTAGTTGGATAGATTTCTGATTATCAAATTCACAATGCATAATAATATGAGCTAAGTAAATGGCTAAACTACTACTTGACACAACTTCTCTTCTAAGCAATTGACATCGTAACTTAGTTCCTTCTTTAGGTAGTCCCAGCCTACGACGTTTGGACAAACCGAACTACTGTAGGCTTTGTCCTCCTAATACAGATGGTCCAACCAAGACCTGGTAACGTAATATCAATGTAAATTTCATCAGCTGAGCGTTTATGTTCATTGCAATGGCTCTTTTCAGTCCAGTCGAATGTAGTCTACGTAGAGGCCATTCCCGTATTTTAAAAAGACTTAGTGAGTCTGTTTCCCGACAGAATGCAGTCGGCACTATATTATGTAGAATAAAGTTCATGCCTTCCATGACCAGTCGCTTAGAGCTGTTGACAATCTTTGTCGTAAGGATTGAGCGTAGATGGTAACATGCGGTGTTATTTTATTGACCAGTGGATATTACCTGAAGCGTGGTCTTTCATTTTTTCTGGCTAGCCGTCTTAGAATTTTCTTCTTCTTTTCACAAATGTATTTTTGTCACACAAAATTTGAATAAATTAGCAATAATACTTCCATAAAGTATATTAGGTTAATATTATACCAAAATAGCGCTCTTTATTTATTTTTATCATCTGTTTGAAGTTTGAAATAAAACATAAATGAATACGTCAACTGTATCGAACTTTCACAAACTATGTGTCAAAATAAAAAGTAATTTAAGTATAAAATAAGAGTATTTAAGGAGTATTGATATCAACTCCGGAGAAAATTAGCCCCAAAATAATTTACATTCCCTTTTTAGCTCGTTATAGTACCTATGTATAAATTTCAATAAAATACGAAACATGTCTTCCATCAATTATGTTAATAATGCTATAAGCCAAATTTTAAGTATATCGGAACAAGGAATCACGTTGTCCCATACAAACTTTACCCTCCTTTTTTATACCTTTGGAGATGGAATTTGCAAAAATGTTAAAATTACTTTTTTTAAAATTGTAACAAACAACGCTCATGCTTAGTTTCATCATCGTACCATTAACCGTGCAATAATTGACAATAACTTTGGGTCTAGGGATCGAACCGCAAAATTAAGTTTGGTTTGAATTCTATATACTTTTCCGGGATAAAAAGTACCTAGTGTGGTGCCCAGGCTATTGAAGAATAAATATATCAAATTTCATCGTAATCGAACCGGTAGTTTTTGCGTGATGCCTGAACAAACAGACAGACAGACAGACAAAAAAAAAATTAATCACATTTAGGGTTCGGTGTCGGTCTAGTAACACCCCCTGATATTTATTTTTTTGATATTTTAAATGTACAGAATTTTCACTTCTACAGATTTATTATAAGTATAGATATGTCACCGGAAAATAACAAGACTCGTAAGTTGATCAATTTTCTCTCCATTTTCTAGGTAGTTGATCAACTCTCGGAAAATAATAAACGGCAGATGAAATGTATTATTTAATCGACATCAGAGACATTAGGTCTGATTATTAGATCCGACCAAAATGACATTTTATTATAGCGATAATACGTTTTTGTTTCTCTTTCTACCAAACTAACCTTGTTATTCCTATCTCTTTTCATTGACGAGTTATACGCGTGCATAAAGTCGGATATACGGACATTTTGAATTACCTTGGAGGTATAAACTTTTATCTTTACTTACACTTTTATGCACCGAATTATATTTTTGTTAAATAGCTGTATTTTAACTTAAACTATTATGCCTCGAAACTGTTAGACCTCTCACGGTGGGCTTTTCAGCAGAATACGCATTTATGCATCTAAATTTTTTTAATCAAATAAGGATAGGTATCGTCACAAATAGCATTATGCTTGAAAAAAATCTTATCTAACACTGTTAAGGCATAGAGTCGCATGTCAATATGAGACTGTCTTGCTGTAATAACAAC
Organism: Miltochrista miniata; assembly: GCA_933228765.1. NCBI lineage: Eukaryota > Metazoa > Arthropoda > Insecta > Lepidoptera > Erebidae > Miltochrista > Miltochrista miniata. The sequence continues at coordinate 11,428,165 of OW121772.1, forward strand.
AATTTTCATAAGATTTAGGATAAATTTATGGACATCTACCTTATGCCTCCAAAATTAAAGTTAAAAACTTTGTCGTGCTTGGTTGGTAGTTGAGATAGTTCGGATATTCCCGTACCGCTTCGTTGTCGTCATTGACACACGCGGTGCGTCGGCAAATGGCGTGCGACAGCATTATTGCTCCTCACCGCTAGAGTGACAGAGACCGGTAGTGAAGCACGTGCCGGCCGCTTGCACCGACTAGCGACTGGCCGGTCACAATATCAATATTTTCATAACAAATCGACACGGGACGGGGCAACTTCTTAATTCGTTTGATTGGTTATTTGAAAAAGTTGTGGTTGCATATATTACAAATAGTGAGATATTGTTATTATTGTGTTTCGTGTTTAATTAATGCAATGAGCAGCCATGGAGGAAAACAATAAAGTAAGTAAATCAAAACGTATCCAGATTGGTATTTAGTTTATTCTTACCCTAGGATATACGTAAATAAAATATAGCATAACAGTGAGTGATTTAAAATATTGTACCTAAGTTTTTACCGTAATATACTTACACACTTGTATTATTCTTAAGGGCCCCACTCACCAACAGTCCGCCTGCAGTCTCTGATCCTATCGGACGGCCTGCCGTCCTACCTAGACCAATAGCGCCAACACACTAAAGCGATTTTTGCCTGCCGGCAAGGCCCTGATGTCAGTCTTGCGACCACACACTAACAGTCAGGAGTCGGCAGTTACTCACCGTACGATCGCCCGTCGGCCATGGTTTGATATCGGTTTGAGGGTCCATACACTACATACAGATTCACTACTAGATTCATCGACCTGAAAGTAGGTAGATGGATATTTAATGAATCTATATATATATAAAAATCAATGCCACTTTTCGTTGTAATTTTTTAACTCAAGAACGGGCTCACCCATCCAGACCAAATTTTTAGCTTTCGTTCGGACTATTTAGTAGATGGTTTATGTGAAGTTTGCACAAAATCGGTCGACCAGTTCTTCATTTATCACATATACCATCATACCTCTCTCTTTCTTACCCTCATGTGACGCAAACGAAGTTGCGCGGGTCAGCTAGTATAAAATAAAAATAAGGTTCGTATTCACGTACCATAAATATTTTATTCAAATTTTTTGACAAAACTATTATAATCTGGATGATAATAATAAATATACATTATTTTAAATTTTATAATAATTTAAAAGTAGGTACGTAGGTACTTTTAATCTTTGTAAATTATAGATAGGTATAAGATAATATATAGGTTTATCCCTCTAGATAGCTACCTACCAAAAAGCGTATTTAGCATTTTCATATAAGAGTAAAATCAAAATTACCTTAGGTCTTTTCTGAATGTGCTTTTAAGATTTTTTTTTCACATTGTCAATTGTTGCTGAAGGTATTGTGGTTTGATAGTATGCTAATAATTTGTTGTAAGCATCCTTCATTCGTCCTTCAATCGTTTATTGTGATGACAATCATCTTTCACCTTCCATAAACATAGGAAACTTCTATATAACTCAATAAACATAGATACGAATTGAGGTTTGCTGTCCATTTCGACACGGTAAAAATTAAACAAGTCGAAAAACCTAAAACTGTCGGCCTGAAACTGATGCAAGACGTCGGTCGACAGGCCGCCGGCCGGCTACCTGCTAATGTGTGCTCAATCGCGAGTCAGGCTTTAAACTGTCCGGCCGATATCCGTCAGTGCTTATCGGAATCGTCGAGCGGCCACACACTCTCAGTTCGTATTAGTCGTCCGTCCAAAACCTTCAACAGAACTGTTAGTGTGTGGGCTATTGCAATTAACTGACCGATTGATATCGTCCGGTAAACTGTTAGTGAGTGGGGCCCTTTACAGAATACAGTGTCGATGTACGAGCAATTATTGGATAGACGACGACAACTTTCTAAAGTACGCGAAAAAGTTCTTCAGGCTCGTGAACGATTACCATGCGATGTCACAAAGTGTAAGTGTTTTTTGTATGTAATTCTTAATTAGGTAGCTTCGGTGACAATGCAATATTATGTGGTAAGTAGGTATGGTAGGTGTCTTATATTTTAAGGTGCCGACGTCGGGCCACTTGTCATTGTCGGAGGCTAAACCATTTGGTTTCAGGATGGGTGGCGCATCGGTGGAGGCAAATGTCCGACGGTGCATGCGTATTGACCCCCATAATGATCGATATAGCCAATTAGTTGTGGAGGTCAGATGGCAATCGCTCCACGGAATATATCCCCATAGCGTATTTTGCTGCAGCCCCCAGCACACGTCGACGAGGTCGGTGTGCGCTGGGGCTGTTTACACAAATTACAGTGGTCCCTACTACGACATTCTTCCCAAAATTGTTAACGATTAGTATTTTCTTTTCGTGTATAATATTTTTAATAACAGTTAAAAATATTTTCAGATGGCGAAGAAGACATTCTCGACTACGGTAGTGATGACAGCGTTAAAGATAAAGATTATGAACCTGATAAAGATGATGACTCAAGTTGTAGCGAAATAAGTAACTCTCCTAATTTAAGTCCCTTAAAGATTTCCCAAAATCAGGTAAAACGACGCCTATTCTCACCGCAAAAGTATTCTATTGCTTTTATTTAATACAGAACACTGTAAAAGATATGTATTATCAGTATCACCTAACAAAAATACAACTAAATATCCAGTAAATGCTGAGAATACTTCTGATGTAATAACAGTAGAACATTTAGGTCTGCAGAAATTAGGCAACAAAAATCCTGATACCATTCCTGATTTTGATGAATATTTTTTTACACCTCCCAAGAAAAGGCCATGTTTAGAAATACCACTGATTGACATTGTTGAAGCTGGTGAATTAAGTGATGATTCCGTTAAGCCACGCACTCAGAAAAAAATATTTTTATCTCCAAATCCAGACAGTTCAAAAGCTTTAGTTCGCTATAAAAAAATGACAAATATGTTACGATGCCACCGATTTCAGCTTCAGATAATAATTACCCAACGATGGTTGTTGACTTACACGGAGTTGTGTACTTAAACCTAGTACAAGAAACATCAGGAACACAAAAAGTAAAAAAAAAAGATGTCGATTCAACGAAATGGATTCGGAATGCAGCCAAAATTGCGAGATTAGAGGGATCTCCATATCGTTCAGCAGTAGCTAAGAAGAAACCTGACGTTAAAGGCCGTATGTTAAAGCCTCCGTGTTCGTATAAAGCTCAATGTTGTATAAAAATATCTTACGAAAAAAGACTACTAATCTTTGACCAATTTTGGAAAAAATGTCGTAGTTGGGACCAGCGTCGACAATTTATTGTTAGCAACGTAACAAAAGACATAAAGCGAAACACGAAAACCAGTGGTAACATAGAGCTAGATAGAAGGAAGTTCTCCTATACTTACAAATTTACTGTAGACGGTAGCAATGAAAAGGTATGCACGATTATGTTTTTGAATACACTCTCAATTGGAGAAAAGTTTGTCAAATTAAGTATACAAAAACAAATGGAGGGAGGTTTAACGCTTGAAGATCAGAGGGGAAAGCACGTACCAGGAAATAAATCACTAGAACCTATGAATAAAAGTGTAATAAATCCTATCCAACATATGAGAGCCATTATTCGCGGCAAAAAAGCGGAAAAAAGTATTTAGGCCCGGACTTAAATATCGCGACCATGTACCATCACTACAAAGAATTTATGATAGCAGAAGGAACACCTCACAACTTTATGCCACGATATCGTGCAGTGTGCAAGCGCCGCACACTGCACGATATCGTGGCACGATATCGTTCCACGATATCGTGACGATATCGTTCAACCATATAACCGAACGAAATTGACACAATATAACCCACAGTTTGTTATTCGGTTAGTAGCTTTGCGCCAGGAAAGGTAGCGGGAACGGGAGAGAACTCTCCCACCCGAGTACCGCAGTCGGCGACCTGGGCGCCGCCGACGTGTCTTCGCCGAAGACTATCGGCCTTCATGACCGGGGGCCTGAGGACGGCGAGAGGGCTGCTCACCATCCTTACAGAACCAGGCACATGACGGCAGCGTGACGTGAGGAGTTCACGCACGCCCCCATAGCGCCGTAATCACAAAAATTCATGATGGGTATCGTTTAAGGGGTTTTTTGGTATGCTGAGTACGAATCACGTAATAATGTTGCCCATATTGGATTGCAAAATTATCACGTGATTCGTACTCAACATACCAAAAAACCTCTTAAGCGATACCTGGAGCATGATTTGTAGTGAGCTACAAGTCATGCTCCAGGAATGTCACGGGTCAGTACATGCACACGTCTGTGTGAGTGAGCCGTTTTGCACGTTTCTATGAAGTTACTCTACTGTGGTATCTGTATATTGTGACCGCGCTTTGTATCGTCACACGATATCGTCACGACACTAAATATCGTCCACAATATCGTGGACGATATCGTCGCAGTGTGAAAGCGTGTAGTAGGAATTGTATCAAAACACCACTTCTACGATATCGTGACGATATCGTGTCGTTACCGTTATCGTGCAATGTGTAAGCGCCCTATCGCCAAAGAATGGTTATACCGAAACATTTTTAATACAAAATTCAACCTTAGCTTCAAACTACCCTTAGTAGACACATGTGATGATTGCGATGCTTATAAAAGAAAATTAAAAGACGCTGTAGAAGAAACAGAAAAAAATGAAATTGAAATGGAACAGAAATTACACCAAGATGCTGCTGATGAAAGGTATAAGTTGAAAAAAGTTGATAAAGAAGAGGCACTAAACTGTTTGGGAAAGAAAGGAGTGTTGATGTTTGATTTACAAAAGTGTTTGGCAACACCTAATTTAACCAATACCAAATCATTCTACTTGCGAAAACTTTGGACATTGAACTTAACGATATATGATGCAACGTGTAATGTTGCTACAAACGTGATTTGGTCCGAAAACATAGGCGGGAGAGGAGGCAATGAAATAGCATCTTGTTTCATTCGTTGAGCAAAGGAAAACCAAACAAATCTTGAATGTGTTCAAGAATTGATATTTTGGTCAGATAATTGCGCAGGCCAAAATAGAAATTTAATGATAGTGATGGCATATATTTGGCTGCTGCACGAATTTCCTAACCTAAAGGTCGTAAATCACAAAATGCTAAAAGGCCACACTCATAATTATGGAAGTTGACCAAATTCATTCGCAAATAGAAAAGAAGAAAAAACAGTTGAAGACAATGCAGATTGCGATTCCCAGGGATTGGTCCCTATTTATACTACGTACATGTGGAGGAAAAAAAAATTTACGTATTTGATATGGAGCTTTTTATTTATACTACTTAGGTGGCAGACAAGCTTACGGCCCACCGGAAGGTTGGTAACCGTAGCCTATAGACGTTTGCAACACCAGCCGGACCACAACAACAGCCACCGGAGCTGCAGCATTTTAAAGATTTCACCACTTTATATAAAAAAAATGGGCCGTTATAACTGTTTCCATTTCTTTATTTTCTCGATGACAGTTCTATTTTTTTTTTTATATATTTATTTTACGGCCTTTGGCCTCAGCCTTTTAGCCAATCTTAATTTTCTTCATGTTCTAATTTCCATTCTTTCTTAAACTTCTAAATTCATACCATATTAGTATATAAACATGTCGCCAGATTTTTACGATTACGACGCACCTGTTGGCTGATGGCTTAGACCATATATCACGGGACTAGCCTTTGCGAACCACCGCATACAAAAATATTCTGCCAGTTTTCATACATGTGAAGGGGGAAACACAAAGACATATAAAATTTCATTGCATTTAAAAATGTATTAATCGACAAACGCGTAATGGCTGTTGTGTGTTAATTTTTACAATGAAATGTACTATACTGTATTTCAATAGCTTTGCGCAAAAATGTAAACAAACACATTTGATCCTATATATCCATAGTTACTTGCAATTGAGTATACACCCTGATTATATTCCAGTATCCAGGAGTCATACAGTGTTCTTACAATCATTTCGACACCAAATAACTTCTTTATGATAATTTATTTTCATTTAAAATACCTACACAGGGTATTAAAAAATTTAATGATTTGTCATACTTTTACTACTGTCTTAGACAACGATTGTCAAAACATGACATGTTTACATTATTGCCAGATCAGGCAGGATTGGACTATAGTTTAATCATATAAAATGATGTACTGATGTACAGTGCTTTTATAAAGCCAAAAGGCCAAATGGTCATGTGCAATGGCAGAAAACAATGCTTAAGTAAGGCGCATCCTGTGGTTAGATGATCTAAGGCTGATGGTCATATCGATTAAAAGGAGCTCCTTAGTGCCACGGGTCCCACTTTTACATCCATTCTGAGAGATAGATAATATCGATTTTTTTTCTATGTGTTTAGTAATTTTGACTCTCAAAATGGACGTTAAAAGTTTATAGACGGTTGGTAAACATGTAATAGGTCTTTAATTTTTGGGATTCGCAGCACTACCGGACTTATAGAGTAAGTGAGTTATACCAGTAGTCATAAAATCGGGCAGTGAACCCACATCTAGGGATGATTGAAATTGGGATGCTATACGTCACGATAGCCCGTCGCTCGTTTTCCCTGTTCACGAATGTAGTTCACATATGTCTGCCGATATTTCAGACGCAAAATCTCTCTGCACATATACCTACACATAAACAGCTTATTCACAGAATAAGGTCTATAGTTATAATCTAATAGTGATGTACTACTGCAATTATTACTATTTAATTTCAAAGCATTATTAAATTTCATAACATTTAAATTTCGGTTTCTATAAATTTTACCAATTAATATATTTGTATGATTAATTTTATTAATTAGAAAATATAGAGGTGACTGCACCTTTAGCGGATTGTCATCATGCGATCCTCCCAATATTATAACGTAGTCAGAGTAAGTGAAATTTTTACAAACGTATACACAAGAGTTTAAGATCTCCGTCAAAGGTGCATCTCGTTTTACAATGGATGTAATCAAAAAAATCATTTCCTAATAAATTCTGTAATAATCTTCTAACACCATATCCAGTTTCATCTTCAAAAACTATTACCTTATGTTTTACAGGTTGTTTAGCTTTATTTCCCCTTTGTTCTTCTTCGTTCAATGAACGGTCACAAGAGATCCGTGTTTTTCCAACTGCTTTCAAATGAAGTGGACCCTCCACGAGATCCTTGCTTTGATCCAAAATTTTCGCCATATCCGGCGGACAGTCTTCACTTACTGTCTTCTGTCTAAAAGTCAAAGGCGGCAAGGTTGTATAATAGTTGCCATTGAGGCGGAATAGCAAGTTTGCATTGGCTGCTTCGGGGAGCACGCTCGCACGGCTCACGTTAAGCGAGGCGTCCACCAGGCGGACCGGGCCGCAGCGCAGAGCAAAAATTCGCGTGCCGTACGTTTCATATGAAATTGTTTAGCATCTGCCTTTACTAGAGGCGGGCCGCAACGAAACACAGTTTCATTAAAAACGTATGGCATGAGGATTTTTGCGTTGCGGCCCGGCCCGGCCCATCCGCCTATTGGACGCCTAGCTTTAAGTTCTAACATAATCCAATTATGATTAAAGACAACCTTAATGACTGTGTGGGTTGTGTCCGGTGTCATTTTTCAGCCGATTTACAATAGTAACACTACTTAGGCAACATACCTGCGACCACTGTTTAAACTGAATTCGCGAGCCTGATGGTTAGCCTACTTAGGTACTTTAAAGTAGTCATTTATAAAACATCATTGGTACAAAAATAAAATTAACATTGTAGTCGATATCTGGTAAAGTTTTTATCGACACCAAGATAGGTTTTTTTTTTGTTGACGCGGGGAACGCCTTTACGCGCCTTCATCCCAGCTGCGGGGGCAGCTGGGATGGTGTGTGGGACTCCCGGCCCGGTCCGGAATGGACCGTCCTACCCACTAAGCCCCGCGGTGTTTCTCCTCACCCTTTAGCCGGGCCGAGGGATATCAAAAGATTATTCACGTCGACCCGGCTAGGGGCGCCCCGTTTATTCGGGGCTCTCCTCGGGGGAGCCAGATGGGCGGCTCCCCAAAGCTCCCTAAGGAGCTGAAGACCACGCCTGCACCGCTCTCGAGCGCCCCTCTGTAATAGAGGAGACAGAGAGCGGCTGGCGCAGGCGTGCGCTAATGGGCACCCCGGAACACGGGAAAGGTGCCCACCGCCATGTGACCGTTGCTGGGCGGGGTCCCCCGACCTTACGCCCACGGTCAAAAAACAATTGGCGGCGCGCAGTGACTCCTCACCGCGGCGCCCCCGAACTGCACGGCAGAGCGGGAGCATTATCGGTTACTCCCGCTCCACCGCACAGTGCACCTCCCGCTTTGCCGCCATCACCTCGTCAACTGGCGAGGCGACAGTGGCTCAGCACTGTTGCCGCCGGTCGCGCCGTTATTCACGGCCGGCAGCCCGAACTGCATGGCAGGGCGGGAGCATTTACCCAAACTCCCGCCCCCCACACAGTGCCTCTCCCACTTTGCCGCCATCGTCTCGCCAGCAAAGGTGGCGAAGTGACGGCGACCCAGCATTGCTGCTGCCGGCCGTGAATACGGCCGGCAGCAACACACATCACCGAGCAACCCACAGTTGGGTTACTCCCGCCTCGGACAGAATTAGCCAGAGTAGCACAACTCCCCCACAGAGGAAGGGGAGTGGTCGCTACTCCGTTGCCCAGGATGCACCACGGGGAGGATCCGACCCATTGGGGTCCTTAAGATGTTAGTAGAACCCCGCATCCCACACCAAGACAGGTGTTGTACAGCACTAGTATTAGTTCCAAGTACATTCGCTAGCTGCCGTCAGCGCCAAATGGCGATTTTCAATTAGGCACAATTTTATGGAACCGATCACCAGTCCAGATACTATTACAGGTCAGTGCAGGTATAACTTTGTACGTGCGTAAACGTCAATTTTTTATAAAATATTACATACATAATGTAAAAAGGACGCTCGTACAAGTTTTCACAGGAGCTGTCGTCGAGTTGTCATCGATAAAATAAAGAAATGGAAATAGTATAGTGACACGAAAAAAGAACAAAAATGGCGAGGAGTTCAAAATCTCAGAATGTGTTTGGTTTCAACTAAGGCAGGATCAGCCGGGGATGCTGTTTTACAAGACCAGTTTTTCAGCAGACTTTTCTGAAATATCCTTAGTACGCAATTTTTCTAAAGGCATCCAGCTTCCCAAAGACTTACCCAATGTGCGAGAAGAAGTCAAACCGATCTCTTCTGCAAAATATAACGACTTAATTAGCCTTTTGGAATGGGTACCCGCAGAATTCCACGATTTTTACAGAAATCTGAAACATGATTCAAATCAGCCTGAATTTCCTGAGACTATTTGAAGATTATTTGAGTTCCGATTAAAAAACATTACAGTGTGTCTACAAAACTTTTTTTTAAGTTATTGATCTTCTGACCCTTTATCTTTGTAATAATGTAGCGGCAAATTAAATTTTATGTTATCTTAAAACCTATCTACCGTGTGGGTCCCGGCGGAGTAGAATAGGACTACCCCTTCTCTTCCCTTGCGGTGTCGTACAAGGCGACTCAGGGATAGGGCTGTTTAACATCTGACAGATATATACAGCTCTACTGGTCTAACTACTTCTATATACCCAATTGGCTGTGGAGGTCACATGGCAATCGCTACACGGAATATATCGAAGCTCAGCCGCAACGCAGTTGGATTGGAAAATGCGAACCCCGGGCTCCGAAGTGAAAGCTTGGGACGCAACCGGGATTATCGCAAGGATGATGATAATGTTATCTTAAAACTTATGTTTTGTCGCAAAATATTAATTGCACAACGGCTTCCGACCTTTTGCTTGAAACGAAATGAGTAATTATATTCACAGATAAGATTTCGGTTTATTGTTTTAAATTTAAGATCATAAAACTATACTGGTTGAATTTATAGTAGTTCTGGACCCGAGAGGGGGTTACTCGGAATCAATAATGGAACCATTTCGGAGTGTCAAAACAGCTGTGCAGGTTATAATAAAAAAATGACTTCTATGTAATCTTTATCACTCGTTCGAGTTGAAACATTAGTAGCGCTTCGATTATTCATTGAACTTTTCAATGAATGAAACTCCGAAACCCGTAGGTACCTACGCCGCGGCGCGTGTCTCCATGTGATCAGTTCATTGACCGAATGCATCGTTTCGATAATAATAGGTACTTAGATAATAATAAAGGACTCCAATTTCTCCTTCATACTTTACACGGGCTTAGTCGTCGGAAATCTATATCTATATACTTATAATAAAACTGTAGAGGGTCGGGAGTCTGTACATGGAAGATGTTTTGAAAATTTTAAGTGTAGGGCGTTCTCTAATCGATACTGAAGCCGAAAATGTAATTTAAAATTTTCATGTCTGTCTGTCTGTCTGTCTGTCTGTCTGTCTGTATCCCGACTAAGTATCACGCCGAAACTACTGAACCGATTTGAATGATACTTTGTACGATCTAAGCTTATAGTCCGAGGAAGGTTCTTAGATACTTTTGATCCCGATATTTTGCGCGGTTCCTTCAGGAGAGGGGATGAAAGGCAAAATAGGTTTTTAGCTATAACTTCTCACTGCGTGGTTCGATTTCAAATATTTGTTTGGTGTCTGAAAGGGAGTACTTTAAGCATTATTCCATACAATTTTCAATATTGAGGGTTATGTAGTTCAGAAATTAGGGGCATCTCAACTTTCGGTAAATCTAGAATTCAACGTTTCTTTTGAAAGTGAGTCTAAACGGGCGTGTTGGCTTAATCATAAAAGAGCTTAATGATTAAGGCTATTGTAAAATAATTCAGTCCGCGCCGAAGGCGTGGACTGAATTGTTTTAGAATCGACTTAATCTTTAAGCTCTTTTATGATTAAGCAAACAGGGCCGTTTCACACGCTGCTTGATGAGTCTCATGAAGAAGTACTCCTCCATTCGTACACCTTATGTGACGTAAACGAAGTTGCGAGGGTCAGCTAGTACTTTAATATTGTTCTATTTTACGGTGAATTAATAAGGTTTATGTAATAATAATGAAAATAAACACGAACAAATAGGGAGTATTTCCGGCGTATTTAAAAAATTGGAGCTATTTACAAAATAATCAACTTAAATACCTAGACCTACCTATTCAGTTTATTTACACTTCCCTGTACCTTAGCAACTGCTCAAAATGGAATCCAGAACGTTCGATACACAAACGGGCACGTTTTAGGCTATTGTCTTTTAGTTTATTCAATGTGTCTCTGTCACTTTTCACTATTTCAAAGGCGTCCACTATCGCACTGCGTAATTCATCACGAGATTCGTACTCTCGAGTGTAAACTAATCGTTTTATTTCCGACCACAAATAAAAGTCGATCGCGACGACAATACTGCGCGCGAGTTATAGTCGAACTGCGCGCCGCGGTCGCCGGTCGCCGGTCGGCGGCGCGTATACAGTGGCGCGGTCGGCCGAGCGTATTTAACTACCTACAAGACGTAACTAGTCGAGTACCTACCGACGACGTTACTTGGCAACGAGTCCACGTGGACCGATGCGTTCATGCGTTGTGATTGGTCGAATTTTCCCGGCGCGGTGACTTACTGATTGGAACGTTAGACATTGAATGAAAAATTGTAGTAGAAAATCGTAGTAAACGTATTTCGTAAAATTTAAAGGAATAACCAGGTGTTCTCGTTTTGATTTTGGCAAACGATGTAGATTTTGACATTTTCGTAATTTTTTATTGTTGATTTTCAAATTGACAGTGCCGATCGGTTCTGTTATCGAAACTGGGCCTAAACCTTTCCGTTCCAAAACGACTATAAATTCAACCAGTATGTCAATATAAAGCTTACATTTAATACCTGATGTTGCAAGCACAAGTTTGGATCTAGACATATGCCTGCAATTTCCATTATAAATTCATAATATTGCAGGCATAAGGTCGGATGACAACAATTAAACAAAAAAACCTTTTTTATTAATTTATATTAATAGATATAGCGATGCTTGTCATTAAAAATGAAAGTTGCAATTGTCTGCCAAATAAAAATTAATAAAACTTATTTAAATACTTATAGTTTAATAAAATATGAACAGATGAGTTCGTCAATATTATTTTTGCTCCCCTGAAAAGTTGAACTTTTGTAGATCCGACCTTATGCATCTGATGTCGAGTATATTTTAGTAAATTGATTAATTTACGGCGTCTTGCCGTTAATAATCCGACGAAGGCGAGGTCTATGTTGATTGTTTGAACGACTCACGTGACACTTTGATGCAGAGTTACAAAAGTAGTACAGTGGGCTAACGAAAAAACAAAAAAAAATAACCACGAAGGCTAAGGCTCCGCTCCCGCCTAGCCTTCTAACCTAACCTGTCCGAGTCGGGGTACTCTGAGTTGGGATTCCAATTTGTTCTATCAGTTGAACAAAAATAGTAGAACATATTGGAATACACGGTCACAAGCATTGCCACTATGAACATTGACCAATCAGAGAGCAGTGTGTTATTTTACGTATTTCAAAGATGCGTATATTTAAAAGAGTTTCTGTGATTGGTCGAACCATATTAAATCTTACGAATAAACATACGTTAGTTTATAAATTTACCGTGTGACGTCAGAAATTGATAAATTTACGAAAATATGGACGTAAAATATTACAATTTATCTCCCGTTTAGAATCCTACGAAAGTTTATAAACTTCCTAGTAGATTGATAAACTTACGGATCTTGTTATTTTCCGGTGAGATATACATACCTATGTATATACATATAATTACCTACATTAAAATAAAATGAACATTTAAGGGGGGCTCTTATACAACAAACGTCATTTTTGTAGTTTTTGATACGGAACCCTCCGTGCGCGAGTCCGTCTCGCACTTTGCCGGTTTTTTTAAACAATGTATGTGCACTGTGATCTGTGGACCTAGAGTCTCGACACCAACTTGATTATACTTGTGAATTTTAGTTACTATTATTTTTTTATGATTTTTAGGTGATATTACGTAGTAATGAGCCGTGTGTATTAACAAAACAAGACAATGCATCTGAAAACTTTACCCGGCAACCTGAGCGCTACTGTTTGAAACAAGGTCAATTCCAAAGTTACCGAGTATTTGTGGGGCCAGACCCATCATTACTAAGTGATTTTGTTACTTTTCGCCGTTTGGACGGAAATATGGGAGGTATAAAATTGGTTGAAAATTTCAATATATCATACATAGGAATGGAAACCGGTAACGGCTTTGAAGGATCATGGAAAATTGGAAGTAAGACAAGACAGATTTTTTTAAATTCTTAAACAACGTAAAGGATATATAGCATGTTTAATTATTTTATTGTAAACTAGCGGATGTCACACGTAGCTCCTGTTCCCGTAGGAATACGGGAATAAAATATAGCCTATGTTCATCGGGAAAAGTGTACCTACCTTTCCAACAGTGAAAGAATTTTTTGAATCGGTTCAGTAGTTTTGGAGCCTACTCGATGCATTCGAACGCCACAGACTTTATTGCACAAAATGTTTGCCATCTGCGCTGCACTCGTTGTAATGAAATAACTGCATAATAATGAAACTAAATTTCTGTTTTTTTTAGCATACAAAAAAAAAGCTACTAAAACAACTAAAGCTACTACAACGACTGAAGCTCCTAAATTTGAGAATTCCGCTGATTTTTTTCGCCTGTACTCCCAAGAAACTATAGATTTTCGAAAAAGTAAGCAAACCAGGGCCTCAATGTGTGTGTTTTATGCCTTTCTAATATCTTACTTCTTAGTAATATTATAAATCGACACCAGAAGTATCAATTAACGTAAGGGACATTTTTGCGAAAATTATCAACAAGCAAAATAGCCTCGGAACACATATGTTATAGGAATAAGACACTTATAAGATTCTTATATTGATTTTGGCGTTCGCAATTACTCTTATATGCGTCTCAGAAAATGCTATTTGGTATTTGATCACGATTATTCTGATAATTAGCCTTTTAAGGGCTTATAATACTATGTATACAGATCACTATAAGTCGCACCCTCTTGTAAAAGCTTTTAGTAAGAGCAATCAGACTTAAGAATGAAGGTTCTTATAACCAGCACTTGAAAGCGCTTTTAAGATTGCTTATTAGACTACTATAGACCCGAATCTCCTATTAAAGCTGCCCATAAGTGTAAATACACTTGATTCCATTTACACTTGTTACTTAGTTTTATAAGCGCTAATAAGTACAATATTTGAATCCGTTACAAATAAAGTAGTTTTATAAAACTATTTGTAAGTCGTAATTGAATCTAGTTTAATGCGAGCTTATAATGACACTACTTTTACTAATAACATACTTGCCACATGCTATTATAAGTGTAATGATTTTATACGAGCTAAGTGCAATACTGTTATTGTCAAAGAAACCCTTGTTGATTCGTTGGTAAAGTCATTATAAGAATAGTTCTTTTGATTCGCAGTACGACCTTGTGAAGTTCAAGACACAAAACCTGGCAAGATACAGAAGAATTAACACCAAACCACTTAGGTGGTGATTATGCTCATGAATAAATGTGACAAACTTGTACTGTTAGGTAGTATTAGAGCAAAAGCGCATTAACTCAAAAAATATGAATTACTTACACAAATCGTCAATAAATACACGCCTGCTTATATTCATGAACACAAATACCACCTACAGGTGTTATTTCAATATTAGGTTGTATATTTAGCGTTTTTCTTATTTCACCACGGATCTCCAAAAGATAAAAACATGGCGAGTGAATGCAGCGACTATGAGACATTATAGAACCGAGTTTGTCTATAGTAGTATAGTAGAACACTTCCAAATGATAAACTAAAAATGGCTACCGAAAATGACTAATGGGGAACATTTTGTTATTTTAAAATAATGAATACGAATGTATAATTACTTATTTTAAGAGGGGCTTTAAAATTTTCACCAGAAACTTGGTATGTTGCACGAGAAATACGAGTTCCCAGTACGTTTTTGATTAGCATCATGAAATACGAGAACTCTGAAAAATTATCATATAGTAAAATATTATTAGTAAGTATTTTAATCTTAGACCATATAACACGGGACTAGCCTTTGCGAACCACCGCATACAAAAATATTCTGCCAGTTTTCATACAAGTGAAGGGGGAAACACAAAGACAAATAAAATTTCATTGCATTTAAAAATGTATTAATCGTTAAAGTTTTTAGTATTATGTACACTGCGTGTGTAAAACTCCCAATATTGATAACTGAATGATTGACTGAACGAAATGAACGAAATGAGAACTTGTAGAACAGTTGTAAAGTGCATAACAATCTAGTTTAGTTTTTTATGAGACTATTAATAGATTTGGTAGGATTGTATGGTTTTACAAAATGCCGCTACACGGCTGTTACAGTCGTTAGTTAATTTCCATGAGGGTACTATTAGACTGTTAAAAAACTGAATACACTAATAAAGTGGGCCCTTTTCCGGGCTTGTAAGCTCTTATGAGTTCGTTATAAGTCTATTGAAAATTGGTCTTAGGATAATTATAAAACCGCTTTTTGCTCGTTGGGTAGTTATATACAGGGTGAATTTTTCAAAAGGGTTTGGATGGCCAAATCCTAAACTATAAGAAATAGCGAAAAATGCTCAAAGGAGTCACGAGCCCGATTTTGATGAAACTTAAAACCTCATCATTAGATTTTTGAAAAACCAATAATCGTAGCTGGGAATCGAACCCATTGATTTTGAAAAAAAAAACACACCCTATATTATTACACCATACGATAGTGTTGCTATTAAGGATATTATTCTGGGAAGTAACGACATACAGCAAACTCAAGGAAAGTGCTCATCTTTAACAAAATACAATTTATTTTTAACACGCTTTTATTAGCTTCACTTGAAACCATGTATGTAAGAAAATCTTGGAGTGTTAATTTGACCCACTTTCCGTCCTGCGATCAGGCTGAAATTTTGCACACGCTCTGAATTCTGATGACAATACATGACTAGCTAAAAAACGTCATTACAAATCCAATATGGCGGCCTCCCCAAAATGGCGGACTGGCTGTTTGAAATCCACCCTCATGATATGGGTATCGAATGAAAGGGTTTGCTGTCAGGAATACGAAAAAAATAGTCACGTGACTTAAATCCAAGATGGCGGCATGGTTATTTGAAATGCCCCTCCATGCTATGGGTATCAAATGAAAGGGTTTACTGTTAGGAATACGAAAAAACAAAATCACGAGACTTAAATCCAACATGGCGGACATCCAAGATGGCGCACTGGCTGTTTGAAATGCACCCCCATGATATGGGTATAAAATAAAAGGGTTAGAAGCGTGTTTTTTAGTTTTTTAAACTATTTTACAATTATTCTTACGCAAACTGATTAATTGTTCAAAATGTTGGTCGTACTGCATTCAATATTATTGATTCCGTTTAGAATATTCTTCAAATAATCATTTTGAGCATGATTTAAAACACGAAACAGTTACTATCTATTCTGGAATTTCGAACGAAACAAATTATGATACAAAATTTAGGTACATGTAATATGAATTCTATTAAAATTCTACACCTTTCTTAAATTTGCCGTATATCATTACTTCGCAGAATTTAATCCTTATCAGCGACACTATCGTATGGTGTAATAATAATGGGTGTGTTTTTTTTTTTCAAAACCATTGGGTTCGATTCCCAGCTAGAATTATAGGTTTTTCAAAAATCTAATGATGAGGTTTTAAGTTTTATCAAAATCGGGCTCGTGACTCCTTTGAGCATTTTTAGCTATTCCTTATAGTTTCGGATTTGGCCATCCAAGCCCTTTTCAAAAATTCACCCTGTATATATAATTGGATTCAGAATTTCGAGCTCTATCGATTGGTATACTCAAAATGTCTCTATAGTTAAAAAAATTCCTTACAGTACAAATTTTAGGACTGCCTAAAACGATTTAGGACGAAAAAATTGGTTTAAGAGATATTAAAGTTATATGCTTCTCAGACAAGTAAAGTAACTCATCATTCAAAATGATTTTGACCCTTACCTTAGACCTCAAATTGGTAATTTTAAATAATTATGTCCCTTACCTTAACTCATTTTTCCAGCTTTTTGGGGATACATTTATATACATTACAACTTATCTATATCTATATATATATATATAAAAATCAATGCCACTTTTCGTTGTAATTTTATAACTCTAGAACGGGCTCACCTATCCAAACCAAATGTTTAGGCTTTGTTCGGACTATTTAGTAGATGGTTTATGTGAAGTTTGCACAAAATCGGTCGAGCGGTTCTTCATTTATCACGCATACGAAGTTGCGCGGGTCAGCTAGTCTCACATAATTTCTGCAATTTTGTATTTTTCGTGTGAATATTTTTTTTTTAATATTCAATTCGCCAAATAGACGTCGCCACCAACCTAATGGTAAGCCGTGGCGCATCTAGCGATTGGGGGCCAATCTCCCAGTCCTTAGGACTTTCAATAAATAAAATAAAATATCTATAATTCCAATAATTAAAATCAATAAACCATCTAAATGTTTTCTTGATTCCACCTATCGGTGTATGGGCGGCGGCACCGGGTAACTCCTTAGAAGGAAGTTTCAGGGTCCCGTGTAAATGAGCTCATCACCGCGGCTCAGCACTCAGCTAATGGTGCTAATCCGCGTTTTTGGAGGTTCTGTTGTAGCGCTCGTAATCTTCACTACACCCTCGTGGGGGTGCGTGGTGTCGTGTTGTAGGCCTAGGCCTCTTCCACGAGACGTTCTTCTCCTCCCTTGGAGAAGGGAGGGTCATGTGGGCAGGAAGATCTTCCTATATGGGTTCTTTTTGGGGGCCATCATCTTCACGCCGCTCCGGCGGTCGCCCCAGCTAGGTGAGGTGGTCGGTAACCCGGTCAAGGCCCGGCTGGGGGCGTCCAGCGACTAGGAGTGGCGGCTTGGTGATGGTCCTGCGTCTGTCCGGTAAGGAACAGCATCCGTCCATGCTTCCACATAACGCAGATATCGCGTGGAGTATCCACGCATGTCGGTCGCAACGGGCGGATTCTGTGTGGTGGGATCGTTCGCTTCCGCAGACCGGCTTCGGAATCGGTCTGCGGACCGAGTCAATCCCGTAGTGTGGAGTCCGAGGTGGTGGCGGCGGGTCCGACCGCTCCGCAAACCAGCTTATTTGCGGAGCGCGTCGGGCCCGGCGCATGTTGTCGGTAGCGGGGCGCGCGGCACGTGCGCACGCCGCGGTGGCCGCCTGCATAATAAATACTGCGTGCTTGCAGCGCTCAGTGGGTGGGGCCGCATCGCTGGGGTGGAGCTTCTTGTTCTTGTGATTTTGTGATAACGGTCAGCTACTAAAGCGTAAACAAGTATACCGGCCCTCTGTTTGTAGGAACAAGGGGTCGGTACACTTGATGACCGAGTGAGCTGCATAATTAGGTGAGGGCTTCTTCTTCTGCGAACCTGGACACGTCCGCAATGAGGTCGCGAGGTAGTCGGTGGCGGTCTGGTGGGCGAGCGTGCCATGGGGCCAGTCCGCGGATGTGGCTCCACGCGGACACGTCGGCTCGCTCGTGAGGGCGTATCAGGCCGGGGCGGCGTACGTTAATTGCGAGCGGATGTACAGTTTGTACACCGCCAGCTTGACGCGTATGACGCGCGCCCTCGCGACCACGTTGCTGACGTGTTTTCGCATGGACAACCGCCGGTCCAGGGTGACCCCTAGATAGGTCGCAGTCGGTGTCCACGCGATGGGCTGCAGTTGGTAGAGAAGTGGCGGTGGAAGTCTCCTGTTGCTTGAGAAGGCAATCGCCTGTATCTTCCCCACGTTCACCGACAGTCGCCACTGCGCCAACCTGTGTGGGAGGAGGTCTAAGCTGCGTTGTAGTTTCAACGGGTCGTGTTTAGCGTTTAAGCTGGTCGCTGCGTCGTCCGCATACAACGCTAGCTGTGTCCCGGCGTCTGTGGGGATGTCGTCGGTGTACCGTGAGTACAACACAGGCGATAAGCAACTTCCTTGTGGAACACCAGCTCTAATGGGATGGAGTGGTGAGGTGGCATCTTCCACGGCCACTCTGAAGGTCCGGCTTGTCAGGAAAGCCGAGATCACTGTTTTGAGCCTACTTATGTATGGACATCGAGCATCCTATCGCCCCCCCCCCCCCCCGCCCTCCTCCACAGTCTTCAGCTACTCGTTCATGACCGGTCTGGTCGCCCCGATTGCATCAGTTCCCACCCCGGGGTGCAACCAATTGCTCAGTCTGCACCTTCCATGTCTCCATGAATTCCTGACAGTGTCCTGCAGAGCGCGTTGTGTTCCATAATGTTGGTCAACCACCGCGAGAGTGCAGTGGTTGCCCCTCCTCAGTTTTGGATCATATCTCTGAAATGGTATTCGAAGTTCAACCAGCTATCGAGTACGACTCCAAGAAACTTCATAGAAGGCTAGATATCGACGCTAGTTCCCTCTACTTAAATGCTGGTTTCCGTGTGTTTGTGAGAAACTACTTCCAGAACCAGTCGCCATTTTCGACCCAGAACTCGAGCAACACCTTTTAGGGCCGCGTCTCGGTGAGTAGATTCTAGCACCGTAATGTGGGTGTCATCAGAGTAGTACGTTGCGTACTTTCGAGCAAATGACCGAGTAGCACCATCACCGCGGTTCTACAGAAGTGGACCGATCTCTGCACAATACCACACGATACCTCTTAGCCGGTAGCTTATTAATATCTCAAAGAGATAGGCTTCGAAAATCTGTAAGTAGGAAAGCACTCCATGATAATAAAGAGTGCGTCTCTAACGCAGCTTCAGAGAAAGGAGTTGAAAGCTATGGCGATGTCAACGGACACCGCCATCAACACTTTTCCCGCAATATCGCTTCCTCTGTTCAGTTAGACCCCAGACACGCATGATGCCGTTGGTTTCGGAGGTGGTGCTTTTTTAAACCGCAGCACAGGTGCCCCAACACGCCCTTGGTGACTTCAGGCACATCGTTCTAACAGTAATCCCTGTCCAGTACCTGAGACGGAGCCATACGCGGTATATGTCTGTATATGTCCCTTAACTCCTGATGGAAACAAGGAGACCAAGACCCTCTCCAGTTGGGTTAGTCGTAGCACCTTAGTACAAAAACTTTTGTTTTATATTTTCTTTTAATATTGATTCATGCCAATATATTAAAAAAAAATATCAGTAGTAAAAATACCGCAAAGTACCTATTTTTTCGGTTCTCTAACAACAAATATTGAAATCAGAAAAATAATAATATAAAAGGGGGGCACCCATACAAAAAAAAATTTTCAAGGTTTACATTTTAGCGCCAAAAGTCAGCCATTTTGATTTTTTTTTAAATTTTAATATACCCGGTGTCACTCACACAATCACGACGAATCAAATGACATCTCGCATGTCAAAATCCGTCAAGCCGTTCAGGCTGTAGGACGTGACAAAGAAATGGACATACATACATACATACATAGTCTCGAAAAACATTACCCTCCTTTCTTCGGCAGTTCGGGTAAAAACTTACAGACAGATTTATAAAAATAAAATAGTTTTTGGCTCTCCTGAAAAACCGTGGTTTGTCCCTTACATTAATTGATACTTCTGGTGTCGAAATGCGAAAGTTTGTGAGTCAACGGATCTGGCTGTTTGGTACAGGGATAGATTTTAATCTGGAGTAACACTTAGGCATATTTTTTATCCCGGGAATAAGTTTCTACGGGAAGCGGGAACGGGAACAAATTTTACGCGGGCGAAGCTGCGGGCATCAGCTAGTTATACTTTATTTGAAAATCAACAAAAAAAAATTACGAAAATGTCAAAATTTATATCGTTTGCCGAAGTCAAAATGAAAACTTGTGGTTATTTCTTTAAATTTCACGGAATACGCTTACTACTATTTGCACTATAATTTTTCATTCAATGTTTAACGTTCCAATCACTAAGACGAGCTGCCGCGCCGGGAAAATTCGACCAATCAAACGCATGAACGCACCGCAGTCCACGTGGACCCGTTGCCAAGTAACGTAGGTAGGTACTAGTTACGTCTTGTAGGTAGGTAACGCGCTCGCTCGGCGATGCGGGCTCCCGCGCAGACACAACGTTCGTCACGATTTTCAAAAATGAGTCGTCTTAATTCTGTGCGAAATATTCAAACGAACAGTGCGTGAATACCCTTTTGTTAACGTGAGGAAAATCCTTCATGGATGCTATGCCGGACATTTACCAACTAAAAACCACACGTTCCGTACCTAATGCCTACGGTTGGTAGTTCCGCCGGATGACCCCCAGGATTCCCAATAAATCTTGGCTACCACTGCGGCCTCATGTCCCCTACATGGGTATTTGGATGCTAGCCCGCTTCTTTGGGGGGTTGTTCGGCTGTTACACATCACGAGTTTCGTACTCTTGCAATAGGAAACTTGTGATGAATTACGCAGTGTGATAAAGTGGACGCCTTTGAAATAGTGAAAAGTGAAGACAATAGCATAAAACGTGCCCGTTTATGTATCATAAGTTCTGGACTCCATTTTAAGCAGTCGCTGAGGTACACCGTAGCGTAAATAAACTTTTAATAGGTAGGTCTAGATCCGCTGTCCTCAAACTGTGGCCCGCAGGCCACATTTGGCCCGCCGGGCCTTTGATAGTGGCCCACCTGGTCACAAGTCTGGACGTGAACATTCTCTCGTTGGAGACCATGGCGCGTGCCATGTTCCCAGCGAGAGTAAGTGGGACTCCCCGCCGCGTCTTTCTGCGAGCAGGTCATGCTCATGAATGAGGCTGAGGGGAGGGAGTGGGAGACAACTCCGTAACTTGAACTTCACTGTCTGCGGTGAGGGCATCTTAGACTCGTCTTCGCCCAAGTGTATCAGTCTCCATGACCAGGGGCTTAAGTACTGTGACAGGGCTGCTTACCGTCCTTAAAGAAGCAGGCCCAATAAGGTAGTATGACGTAAAAATTTCACGCACGCCACAAGCCCCAAGAAGCGAGTTAACACCCGTACAACCCTCAAAGACGCGGGAAAGTACTCTAACCCCAAGGAGAGGCCTCAGTAACCAAGCCAATGCTATACCGGACTCTTACCACGCGTGGCCTGCCACTGCACGGTCGAGAGCCTTGGGTTAGTTCACGGAAAGATTTTCCAGGCTTTCGATTGAGAAGCTTGGAAAATCCTTCCGTGGGTTAACCTACGTAGGCTAGCCTCCATGAGGGTTATCCACAATAGAAAATATTTTTTTCCAGACCAACTATTACTTTTAGAGAAAAATGCTAGTAGGAACAGAACATCTGTTTGTTGTTGTCAGCGTTGTTTATTATTCTTGCTATCAGATACCTATTACATGTTCGATCGACGCATCTTGAAGAATGGCATGCTTGGTATTTGTGTGCACACATCGATATGTATCACAGTGCTGCACATTACAACGCAGCATTTTTGGAATTCCATGATTCACAGAACTCTGAACAGAATAGAAAGCAATAAATATTTATGTGTGATACTGTTATGATAGGATTATGTTATGTTGATTTGATATGTCAGTGTCAAAACAAAATGGCTGGCGCGTGGCGTGGTGGTTGGCTGGTGTGGCGTATACTTGGGAGCGGAAGTAGTGAGCGAAAGTTGCCAGCCCTAGTTATAATAATTCTTTACGTATTTTATTTTTTCTTTATATTTTTTTTGTGTTGTTTCTTGTGTATATTTGGTTTTTCTTTTGTAAGCTTGCATTTGTAGCACTGATCTGTATTATTTGAAGAGTAAGCAATAAGTTAAAGGCTTGTCATTTGTTTGTGACAGCAGAAATTACTTCGAAAAAATTCTAAATCTATTAATAGAATATTTATTTATTTAAAATTAAGGCTGCCCCTGTCTAATTGCGTCCGGCCACCTCTGAAAACCAGCGCTGTCTGCCTGTAACGCAGGTGGACAGCATTACGCTGAGAGGTGGCCGTTATTCTACTATTTGTGTATTTTTTTTAAATTTTATAATGTATTTTTTTTTACTTAGTGGAATAAAAAAGCTTTTTCTTTCTTTCTAATAAGTTTCTTCTGTTTTACAGGAAATTATACGTTAACAGGTAGGTTGAAAATGACAAAATATATTTGTATGAAACATCATTCATTCTTTTTACTGAACCATATATAATAAAATCGGCCAAGTGCGAGTCGGAATCGCACACAGAGGGTTTCGTACCAAAAACAGCAAAGGAATCACGTTTATTGTACGGAAGCCCTCCATGTTTTTTTTATTTTAGATTTTTTTGTTATGGCAACAGTAACACGTAATCTGGACATAATTTCAGCTCTTCTGGCTATCACCGTTCATGAGATACAGTCTCGTGACATACAGACAGAAGGACGGCAAAGTCTCATGAATAGGGTCCCGTTTTATACATTTTGGGTACGATATCCTTAGAGCATCCTTTTGCTGTCCATCCGTCCGACGGAAGCTTCAATAAGGTGAGGAGCGCTATGTTCTCCCTGCGTTCTTCGCAGTGGTGGCTCGGCCGTGATCTCCCAATGTATTATTGACAGTTGTCTTTTTTTTAATGTGAGTAAAATCCTACTTGAATGCTACCAAATAAAAACCACACGACCCTCCACTAATACCTGCTACGGTTGGGAGCCCGGGTGATCCCTCGGAATTATCCGTTGTCTAAATCCCAATATGGTAATATTGGCTAAATTCGAGGTAGATGGAGCGTAATGAAAAAAATTGTTAGACGTCACGGAACCCCGGCCTGGCAGATGTAAAACAACGAAATTATTTAGTACCAAGTTTCACCCGCGTTGCTCACGTTCCCGCGTGAGTACGGGAATAAAATATTGCCCATGTCACTCGTGGATAGTGTAGTTATCCATCAGTGAAAGATTTTTTCAAATTGGTTCAGTAGTTTTGGAGCCTATCTGATGCAAACAAACAATGAAATCTTACTTCCTTTTTACATAATAGTATAGAAAATCAGCATACTCGTAGGTCGGGAACGTGTTGTTTTTAGACGGTAGGAGTCGTATAGCATACATATAGGACATACTTCACTTTGAAAAAATTCCCCGTGTAATGACGGCAACCCCGTGTGATGACGGGCAAGAGTACAAAATGTCGCCATCCCAATTCATCACGAGGTTGTCGTCAGAGGCGACTATCGCAACATTTTGGCAAAACGATCTATTGATAAAGAGAAAGAATTCTCGAAATGAAACCCAGTTGTCAGTAAAAGGAATATCGTTAAGCCAAGGGGAAGGCCAAAAGGGCGGCTTGATAAATTTTAACGGTGGGTTGTCTCGACCTGCGCCCGTCCATTTCAACACGGCAATAGGCTCACCGCCTGTTCCGTGGGACATAAAACAATAAGGCGAAATGTGGGCGTATACTATACATCTGCCTGCCCCTTCGGGGATAAAGGCGTGAATATGTTTTGTAATAAAAAATAATATGGAAAATCCGAAATCCTAGTTTACAACTTCGAATTCCGTTACTGAGCTTTACTTCGTATCAAATCTCGTCATATCAAAATATCTAACCAACATTTTTTTTGGGTGCTAATTAACGACCTTTTTAGGGTTCCGTAGCCAAATAGCAAAAACGGAACCCTTATAAATTCGTCGTCTGTCTGTCTGTCTGTCCGTCCGTATGTCACAGGCACTGTTTCTCCGAAATTATAAGGCCTATGCTATTGAAGCTTGGTAAGTAGATGTGATGTATTCTGTAAGCCGCATTAAGATTTTCATAGAAAACTAGAAAAAAAGCTGAATTTTGGGGGTTCCCATACTCAGAACTAAAACTCAAAAAATCTTTTTGCATCAAATCCATAAGTTTGGGGTATAGTCCATTGAAATGTTACATGAGCTTTGCATTTATTAGAGGACGCAATTTTATTTTCGGGACATGTGTGGGGGGTCAATAGAAGCTTAACCTCAAGTTTGTGGGGTCGCCACCCTTGTCCCCCGGCCGCCATCTTGAAAAGAGGGGGGAAAAAAACACTTTTTTCGCAATATTTCGAAAACTATGAGTCTTACAAAACAATTGTAGAGGCATAATTTGTAGCATATTGTTTTGCCTACAAATGTGTATATAACTTAACAAAAAATTTTACAAAATTTTTATATTTTTTTTATAAAAATTTTCTTTTTAGCTCTATAACTTTTTTTTATACATTTTACAAAAAAATACCTCAGACTAATCTTGTAGATGATCTTTTAAGAGAAATTAAAAATACCTAGCAAAAAAGAAAATTTTTATAATTTTGTTTTCAATTTTTTGGTTTTTAACTTCTCTAATTTTTTATTTAGGGCAAAAATTAGTTTAACATATTTGTAGGCAAAACAATTTGCTACAAATTATGATTTTACAAATTTTTTGTAAGACTCATAGTTTCCGAGATAGTGGGAAAAGTGTTTTCACCCCTTTTTAAGATTGCGGCCGGGGGACAAGGGTGGCGACCCCACAAACTTGAGGTTAAGCTTTTATTGACCCCCCACACATGTCCCAAAAATAAAATTGCGTCCTCTAAGAAATGCAATATTCGGTCCTTAAATTGTAACATTTCAATGGACTAGTATCGGTTTAAAGATAGGTATTCAAAAATGCTATTGAGGTTCCTAACATTATTTTTGACTAAAAAGTGTATGGTTAGCGCAAGAGACACTTCCAAAGCGGCAAAATGTCTTTTTATAATACGTCATAAACCGCTATTTTCGCCTAGAAAAATCGCTACCACTGCGAACGTGTTAAAACATCAATCAAAGTTACAACGAACTACAACCCTTCATGGGCGAGTCCAACTCGCACTTGGCCGGTTTTTTTAGCATTAATAGCCTCTGAAAAAATACTTTGCCTCCTAAATTAATAAGTCAGCCACAATTAATGAACGTCAGAATTTGTAAATTATACTCAGTCAACTTCTTTATTAGCCACTGCTAATATAATTAAGCATCGTGATTATTTTTTAGCATTAAATTTTGTAACATGCATTCAGACAGTAAAATTCTAAAATACTAAAAAATGGCAGCTTCTAATTTCCTAATTCAGCATTCAAATATAACGCATCACACATTAATGAATCATCAAAGTTAAGTGAAATTGCCAGCAAAAAGCAAATTATGACCACTAATATTACCAAACTAGCTAGAATCACTTTTTTTATACCACTAAGGTAGTAGACTAGCATACGGCCCACCAGATGTACCGGTGGTCACCGTAGACAATAGACGCACTGCAGTAAGCAACTTTCGCTATCGCTGGTGCTCGGATGGGCGACCCTTTGTAACATTTGATTTGCGAGAGTTTCCGTGCTTCGCAAGACATGTTAAGCCATTGGTCCCAATTGTCAGTTACGTGACAGTCGTTCTGCCCAGTAGAAGACTGTGTAGGGTGTCAAATAGTGTGTTAATCTTGTGGAAATGGACAAGTGAGTCCGTTTCAACACGGTAGCGCGGGACAGACCTTCGGGCATAAATGTTATTATTTGTCATAGGTATATACTTATAATACCTATACTTATTTTTACCTGCAATCACTATACATACATTTATACATTATACAATGTCTGTTTTGCAGCAATACATGAAATGTTTTGAATAAGTATATGATGGCTCAGTTCATACTTTGTATAGGTATTGTATAAAATGCCTAAGGATTGCATAGAAACCTGCTGGTCCACCGGCAATGTGTAAAATAAATAGGTCTTGCTTGTGTCACCAAAAATTGTAAATACCGCATATTATACACTATCAGGAAATTTTAAATTATAACATAATGAAAAATATTAAATTTATAATACCTCTGGCGCTCGGCGGCCGCTACAGCGGCATACTCGCTTCGCTCGCTCGCCTTCGCGCGTTAGTGGTCACTGTTCCGACTTGAAACTGGTTGCGAAGGTTAGGTTAAGTTGGAACTTCCAACCTAGCCTAACCTTCGCAAGCTGCGAACGGAATGCAAGCCCCCTCTTTCCAAACTCTCCTATATTTCATACATTGCCTGCAAGATTCAGGTACTCTATAGAATGCCTAGAGATTATACAAATTTCGATCAGTGACACTATGTATGCAAAGTATTCATGTAATAGGTACAGAATATAGAACTAAAGACAGATAGCGCTTACCAAACAAAAAAAGTGAGACCAAGAAAGCAAATACTAAAACCAAAAGTGAGTGCTATTAGGTACGTATTCACATACGAGTAATTTCTCAGTAATCGTGATATTTACTTAATCACTTCTGGAAAGTCTTGTAGTGAACTACAAGACTCACTTTTGAGTTTAGTATCAGCTTTCTTGACCTCACTTTCTTTAAGTCACGTTCGGTGAGCGTAATCTGACTTTAGTTAACAAAGTGATATCAAATAGTTGTCTCTTATTGGTGCAAATGGCCGGTCGCTGTCGACCCGTGCTCCCACATCAAGCCTTGCAGTGGCTATTTTCACGAAAAAAAGAATTATGATATATTTATTCTACACGCTAAGTTATAATAACTGACGTTGTCTGTGGAGGCTTAAATTATAATTTTTTGAGGCTCTTGTTTTGAAACTGTAAAATATAAAATGGTGATCAGATGTTATATCTGTGGCTGAATTGAAGCTTTTTTCGCCTCTGGTGGACTGTTGCAAGCGGACGTGTACAACTATTTTCTAAATTCATAATTTAATTTCTCGAACAGTGCTATTCAAAAGTGATTTCTACTTAAACACGATTGGGATCAAATTACAAAGAAAGTGCGTTGCTACTTAGGGCATTGTGTTTCTACGTGATACGCCACACAGCGTATGCGCGCACCGCTCAGCCCGGCGAGTAAAGAGCAGCAGTGATATTTTTTGTTACTTTCGCACCCGTACCACCCGTACTACGTGATGCAGCGAACTCCACCCAACAGCAACTTGATAAGTGGTAAACCGGGGACCGGCGGATCCACGCCAAACTTATCTGTGTACGACGATGAAGTTTCTCATTCAAAAATATATAATTTGAGAAAACGGAAAGAGCGTACGGAGGAATCCGACTATAGAATGGACTTGGAACATTTTCGCGCTGATATAATGAAGTTCTTGGAGGATTTTGGTAGACAACAAAACGAAAATCTTAGCTATATACGAGAGGAAATTTTGGAAATTAAAAATGAAATCAAATCAATGAAAAATACTACGGAAAGCTTTACTAAACAATTAGAAATGATAACAAATGATATTAATGCAATCAAAACAACCAACAATGCGACAGAAAGTAAAATTAAATACATAGAAGACGAAATATCAGAGATAAAAGATGTACAGAACCGCCAAAGTCTTGTTCATGAGTCACCAACCTTATTACAGGAAAATCTCATTACCGAAATAAACGATCGTAATCAGAGAGAGAAAAACATCATCATAGTGGGGATACCCGAAAAATACGACGCAAATTACACATCCAGACGTAAGTACGACTCTGACCAAATTATGAAAATATTATTACCATTACACGAGGACTGCCCGAAACCCGACAAATCAATAAGACTCGGCAAACACAGCCCGAATAAGGATCGCCCGATCAAAGTCTATTTTAAAAGTGCAGAGACTGTTAAATACCTGTTACGTAATAAGGATAAAGTGCCAGACAACATACGCATATACTCAGACCAAACTCCATCGCAAAGGCAATACTTGCAGACAGTGAAAACGGATCTAAACAAACGTATAGAAGAAGGGGAACAAAATCTGACAATAAAGTACATAAAAGGTACGCCAAAAATCGTACCGAGTGCTACCACTCAAAAAAACTAATAACAGCCTCAACACAAAATACAAATCAAACAAAAAAAATAAATTGTCACCACATTGTAAAATCGTACGAAGAGATCCCACGACAACCGTCATCAATAAGATTTTTCTATGCTAACCTACGTAGTATTCGGAAATCAGGCAAGTTTGATGAAATCAAGTGCCTAATGAAAGCTATTTCGATAACTACCCATATATTAATATTTACTGAAACATGGTTAACTTCTGAATCGGAAGCAAAACAATACCAATTACCCAACTACAAACATATATACAATTTTAGAAAACCAAAAAAGAAGAAGAAAAAGAAAAAGAAAAAAAATGAAGGTGGTGGCGTTTCAATTTACATACACGACAGCTTGAAATACGATATTACGGAAGAGTTGTGCGAAGATGGTAATCATTATTTATGGATACATATAGACAAACTTTCTTTAAATATTGGAGCTATTTATAAACCAGGAGTATCAAATGTTGACAACTTTTTGGAACGTTACTCTTTGCAATTAGAAAAAAGACGAAGAACAGTTATAATCGGTGATTTTAACTTTAACCTTTTGGAGATGAACAGCAATGTCAAAAAATATGTAGACGAAATCAAGGGAACTGGATATGAAATAATAAACAAGATCGATGCAGCCTATAGTACCCGAAAAACAAGTACTACGAATACTATACTTGATCATGTATGCACAGATCTGAAATACCATACATTCAGTCTCACTATTATTGAGTCGTCCTTGTCTGATCACAAGCAGCTTTATCTGCAAATAGGTAGTATTGTACCCCAGATAAAAGAGAGTGTGAAATACAGGGCTTTAGATTACACCAAGTTATACAATAGCGCTTCTACAGCAGACTATAAAAATGAAATCAATGATTATTGTTATTTAGAAAATTTTATTTTGAAACATATTGAGAAGAATAAATTTGAGAAGAAAAAAATCCTGAACCCGATACAAAAAGACTGGATAAACAGAAATATCATAGAGGCTATTAATTTGCGGAACCACCTATGGAAACAAACTAAATTAGAACCAAAAAACGACCACCTACGAAAAAAATTTATTGAGGAGCGAAATAAAGTACAGAAACTAATCAGAACGAGCAAGGAAAACTATTACCTCAGTCTGTTCCATAACACCTACAATCAACCGAAGAAGATGTGGAACGTAATTAATAACCTTATAGCAATTGAACCAAAACAAAGCTGTGCACTTCCAAAACTTATGTCAAACACAGGGCTAATCACAGAAGGTAATTTAATTTGTAACCTATTCAACTCACACTTTTCGTCAATAGGTGCGGATCTAGCCGACAAAATACCCTTTACATATCATGACAGTGATGATACTGTTCTCCTCCAGGACCACACCTACACACAGAAAGCAAACTTTTGTGAATTCACACCATGCACCACAGACGAAATATCGAAAATCATAAACGACCTCGATTGTAACTCGAGCACCGGTCTGGACGGCATAAGTGTCAAAGCAATTAAATGCCTAAAAACTGTTATCATTGAGAGTCTTACATTATGTCTTAATTTATGTTTAAGACATGGTATGTCAGCTCACTCACTTCACAATAAAACCATACACTGCTGTTGATCTCATTTATTCATAAAAAACTATCAAACCTTATATTACAATAGGTAACGAAACCATAGCGGGGTTCAATTTTATGATCAATGCCACCGAAATTTGGGGCGTGGGGCGGGATGAAATGCCAGGTCGTCCCGTCATTGGCTAAGATTTGCGCAATCTCTGTCGGAAGCCTCGATGTAGCGGTTTGGAACATGGCTGTCAGCGCCTTATCGGCACCAACAAAATTGGTTCCATTGTCACAGTAAATATCCACACAGTGACCTCGTCTGGAAACAAATCTACGAAATGCAGCTATAAAAGCCTTAGCAGTAAGATCTGATACTGCCTCAATGTGAACTGCCTTCGTCACCATGCATACAAACAGGCATATGTAGCCCTTATATGATTTTGAGCCTCTTCCAGGTGAAAAACGCATGTTTATAAATCCGGTGAAATCAACACCGGTTGATTTGAAAGCTCGAGACGGGGTTAATCTGCTCTTGGGCAGCTGTCCCATTAGTTGATTATGATTTCGTTGTGAATATCTTAGACATCTGATACATGCTCGATATTGTTTTTTCACTCGTTCTCTGGCTCGAATTATCCAGTACTTGGATCGTAGGTAATTTAACATTACTTGTGGACCTCCATGTAAAGTCTTGATGAGAGCATCGCGTATCAACAACTTACTAAGATGGCAATCTGTTGGTAAGATTACAGGGTGCTTTGTTTCAAACGTTGCTTCTGATTCCTTGATACGGCCACCAACTCTTAATATTCTGTCTTCATCAAAAATAGGGTACAGACTATATAATTGACTCCTTTTACTGACAGATTTCTGGATTTTTAATTGTCTGATTTCATCTTGATAGTAAAATTCCTGTGTTTGCTTGATAATTATTTTCAACACTTCATTCATTTCCTTGGCAGTCACAGGTTTGATGTTCATAATAGTCTGTCTAATTGATAAAGAGGTATTTGCTCTTGGGGTTTTCAGCCATTCAAAGCAACGTCTGCAGTACGCCAACACACGAAGCATACGTGATAAATCTGAAAATCTTGACCATATGAAATCTTCATGCTGTACGACTCCGGTTAAAACCTTACTAGGTCGTTGTTCCTCGGTAGTGGAAAACTCTTCGTGAGCTTCGTCGATGCTACAAGCACGTAGAATGTCCGGTCCATGCCACCACAAGTTGAGTCCACCCATATCTGCACCTTTTACTCCTCGTGATGCGTAGTCAGCAGGGTTATTGTGTGTGTCAATGTGACGCCATTGAACAGAGTCAAGTATGGTTAGAATTTCTGACACTCTGTTACTGACAAACGTATTCCAGCGTGAAGGTTCTCCTCGGAGCCATGCCAAAACAACCGTGGAGTCGGACCAGGCGTAAAGGTTGTCTTTAGATATTTGCATAATTTGTGATACTTCAAAGATTAATTTAGAGGCGAGCAGAGCGGCGCATAATTCTAATCTTGGGATGCTTAGATTCTTCTCCACTGGTGCGACTTTAGTTTTGGCTGTCACTAAATTCACGTGAACATTACCAAACTCGTCTGTGATTTTAATATATACGGCACCCGCGTAAGCGGCTTGAGATGCATCGGCAAATGTATGTAATTCTACCTTATCATATTTATGAGATTGCAACCATCTTGGTATACATACATTTTTCACATTTCTCAGATCTTCACGGAAAAGACACCACTCCTTGAACAAATCAGATGTTAAATTTTCATCCCAATCTAACTTGGCCTTCCACAGTTTTTGGATGAATATTTTTGCTGTGATGATTACAGGAGATATCCAGCCCATTGGATCGTAAATTCTCGCTATTTCTGAAAGAACCTGGCGTTTTGTAATACTGGCAGCTAAATCGGGTAACTGCAGTGTGTACTCAAAATTGTCCGTAGTCTTGTTCCAGCAAATGCCCAAAACTTTAATCATGTTATTGATTTTGAAGATTAAAGCCTGATCGTTACTTCTACTCTCTTCTCTTATATGCTCCATTAGCAATTTACTGTTGCTAGACCACTTTTGTAAGCAAAATCCGCCAGCTCTCATCAGCTGATTCATTTCCTTGAATATCTCCATGGCTTCTTCCACTGTCTCGCATCCGGTCTACAGATCATCGACGTAATAATCTTGAAGTGTGATTTTTGCAGCACGAGGGTATTTTGGCTCTTCATCTCTAGCTAGCTGCTGTAAGGATCTAACAGTCAGGTAAGGTGCAGAGGCTGTCCCAAAGGTAAGTCTTTGAATTTTGTAATGCTCGATAGGCTGGTTAGGATCGGCTCTCCATAGGATTCGTTGGAAATCTGCATCTTGA
Organism: Miltochrista miniata; assembly: GCA_933228765.1. Classification (NCBI taxonomy): domain Eukaryota; kingdom Metazoa; phylum Arthropoda; class Insecta; order Lepidoptera; family Erebidae; genus Miltochrista; species Miltochrista miniata. The sequence goes on from OW121772.1 coordinate 11,460,844, forward strand.
TAACAAACACGAATTTGTCTGTACATTTGGACAATGTCAGCCAGTATACAAATGGGATGACGCCTCCATCTCATTAATATGTGACGCAGATCTTGTTGTAACCTCGGACCGACTAGCAGACATTCATTCAAAGACACATTGTTGATGCCCTTGCATGAGGCATCAAAAACTACTCGTACCTTTGTAGTCTCTTTATCGTCTCGGACAACGGGATGGTGGGGAAGATACACAGCTCTTGTGTTATTTATGTCCTTGGTATCTGTTATCTGAACAATGTGGTTTTGCTTCTTGTAATCATCGATTACGCTTTTATATTGTTCGTATAAGGTTGGGTTCTTTATCAATTTCTTTTCGAGATATTGAAATCTGCGCAATACTATCTGCATCGATTTGCCATTGATACACCTTGGATTCTTGTCCTTGAAGGGTAATTGTACCACGTATCTACCTTCACTGTCTCGCTCAGTGGTAGATTGAAATATTTCTTCGCACTTCATTTCTTCTTTCGTTAACTTCTTGTGGATTGCGTCGGGCTCTCTTTCTACTTCCCAAAATTGACGCAAAAGGTCATCTTCTCGTGTTCGAATGTGACAACAAACGATTTGGGAATTCGATGATGTATCTCTGGGCTTTACTCGTCCCGACAGAATCCACCCAAAATGAGTTTCTTGGGCTATTGGACCCTTACCTGATGGGTGTTTCATGAGGCCTTCTAAAATAATGTCTTCATATATTTCAACTCCCAAAATCAGGTCGATCTTTGCTGGTGTCCCATAGTTAGGGTCTGCCAGTTGAACCGTTTCCATTTCCGGCCAGTCTGACACTCTCGTTAGGCAGGTAGGAAGAAATGACGTTAACTTTCTCAAAACATAAGCATCGAAATTTACCGAATACTTTTGATTATGCATTGACTCGACTCGTAAGGCTACCATAGTTTTTGATCTTGCTAGACTGTCTCCAATTCCTGAAACCAGTCCATTGATATTTGCTCTCTTAAGGCCCAATGATTGTGCAGTCGCTTCGCTTATAAAAGAGCCCTCTGAACACGGGTCTATTAATACTCGCACGAGCTGTGAGCAACCATTGGTTGAAAATGCTCTCACTATGGCAGTTGCTAGTAACATCTCTCTTTGAACCTTCTCTGTGATTAAATGGGCTACAACTGTTTCGTCAGTAGCCGTGGATGATCCCTCATTTTTCTCTGTGATAGATGTTGATGTGGTTGGGCGTTGCTCAGTTTTCTCAATGTGCAGCAATGTATGATGCCTTCTGCCACAGCGGCGGCAGCAGGTTGATGAACGGCATTCCTTGACTGAATGTGTAGGTGCAAAGCAATTGAAACACAGCCTGTTTGATTGTACGAACTCGGATCTCTGCTGGGCAGACTGAGTTCCAAACTGCTTGCATTGATATAGGAGATGCTGACCTTTACAGTTAGTACAACTGATAAAAGTTTTCTTATCCTCGTGCGTGGTTGAATAAAACATCTTTGGTTTGGTGTTACTCTGGTGCGTGTTGATAGGTCTTGTTGTAGGCTTAGTACCAGCAATCATTTCGTATGTTCTGAATCTAGTCTCCAAGAACTTGACAAGTTTACTCCATGTTGGCAATTCATTTGGCTCTAATTCGCTCACTTGAATTTCCCATGCCTTCCGTGACTCCGGATCAAGTCGTGATACCACTATGTAATTGACAATAACGTCCCATGTACTAGTGTCAACGCCTATGTTTTGTAAGGACTTTAGCGATGACGATGTCACATCTAGTAGCAACTTAATGGAGTTGGCAGAATCCGTGGCATGCTTTAGCGAAAACAAACGCTTCATAATCTCGTTACAATTGTAGCGCTTATTATTATAGCGGCGAATTAGTTGTTGAAATGCATCTTCATAATTAGAATCGGTAGTAGTTAAGTTTCTTAACAGAGTCTCTGGCTCACCAGTCAAGCTACTTTTGAGATAATGCATCTTCTGTACAGCACTTAAAGCAGAATTTTGATGTATCAACGAGGTGAACATGTCAAAGAATGTTTGCCATTCCTCATATATTCCGGAAAACTTTGGAAGTTGAATCTGTGGGAGTTTCACTTTCGTACTAGACAAAATTGATTTGTCGGACACAGAGGCAGAGGGTACTACACTGTACATCTGTAGATCCTCCTTCAACTTAGTGGAATAGTCGGTATAAACATCTTCGAACTTTGAATATACATCTTCGGTGAAATAAGGTAATGTACTTTTAGTTTTCTTATCAATTTTTCCAAGAATCTCGCCATGTTTGTCCATAAAACTCTGCAATGACTTCTCTAAAGTTTCCATTTTCGATTGAATATAACACTGTTTCAGCCTTTCTTTTGGCGATTTTTTATAATTAGAGAATGCCTTGATCACATGGTCAAGAGTGTCTTCTTGGATCATAATTAACTTTTCCATCTTGTATAATTATTTCACTTTTGGTTGTAAATTTTCAATGTCCACTAAACTGTTTTTGCACTAAGTGTACCAAACCAAACACGAAATATTCAGTCTTTTTTGCTCGCGATTTTTCTAAGTGTTTGAAGATGAACACTTAGATTTTCTAAGTCTTTTTCACTCCGGATTGCTCTAAGTGTTTGAAGTTTAACACGAATATTTTCTAAGTCTTTTTCACTGTTAGTTTTTCTAAGTCCTTGAAACACAACACGTAACCGTACTAAGTCTTTGGCACTGAGTCTTTAAAGTTCACAATTCACTGATTTTAACACCGCACTTTAGTTCACGCACTTCCCGGGTTTCGGCACCAGATGTCAGCTCACTCACTTCACAATAAAACCATACACTGCTGTTGATCTCATTTATTCATAAAAAACTATCAAACCTTATATTACAATAGGTAACGAAACCATAGCGGGGTTCAATTTTATGATCAATGCCATCTATCGAGGACGTGTGCAAACTTTTTAGACATGGTACTTTCCCCGACAGTCTAAAGGTTGCGAGGGTCACCCCTCTTTACAAATCCGGCAGTAGAACAGATCCTAGTAACTACAGACCGGTGTCGGTTTTACCAGTGATATCTAAAATCTTCGAACGGGTTCTGCACAGTAGATTAAATGAGTATCTTACCGAAAATAATTTTTTGATTAATGAACAATATGGCTTTCGCCCCAAATCAAATACTCTTGCAGCAGCAGTTGACCTAATTACTAAAATAAAAACTCAAATTGATGAAAAAAATATAGCTGTAGGTATATTTATTGATCTAAAAAAAGCCTTTGATACCGTAAGTCACACCAAACTACTAAACAAACTACATAACATAGGTATCACAGGCACGGCTCTGAATATGTTCTCCTCATATTTAAAAAATAGAAAACAAGTCGTTAAAATAGATAACTTCACAAGCTCCATGAAAACGGTGTCTTATGGCTGTCCGCAAGGCTCAATTTTGAGTCCATTATTGTTTCTTATCTATATTAATAACATCAACAAGATTGGGCTGAAGGGTCACCTAACATTATACGCGGACGATACATGCCTCTTTTATTATGATAACTCCATACAAAACATTATAACTACCGCGCAAATTGACCTTAACTTACTAAATGAATGGCTAAAATACAATCTACTTACAATAAATACGTCTAAAACTGCATATATGATCTTCTCTGCCAAAAATAAACAGTTAGGAGACTACACACCACTTATTATCAATAACGAAATTATCAAACAATCGGAAAATGAAAAATACCTAGGACTGTTAATAGAAGACAAACTAACATGGAAGCTACACATTGATCACGTCAAAACTAAGCTAGTATCATTATTAGGAGCATTACGTAAAACAAAAAATTGTATCCCAAAAAAGGTAGGAACAATTATATACAACTCATTAGTTAAGTCTCATTTAGAATACTTAATCGAAATATGGGGTTCAGCCGCAAAAACAAACCTAATTCCTTTACAAAGAACACAGAATAAAGTTATTAAAACAATATTTCACTACAATTATTACACACCAACGAACACTTTATACAAAAAAACTAATATATTAAATCTAACACAACTGTACACATACAACACCTGCCTATTAATAAAAAAAATTACCACAAACTCACTACTATCGAATCTAGAAATAAGTAAAAAAGAAATCAAGCATAATTTAAGAAACAGAAACAAGCTACGGCTCAGAATTCCACGAACCAATTATGGCAAGAAAACGATATTGTATGAGGGTGCACAGCTGTTCAATAGATTGCCAAACGATATCAAAATCTGCGACAACATTAATATATTTAAAAACAAACTTCAAACATATGTTCATACATTGTAATAAAATAACTATAGATCGAACTAGACTAAGCTACTGTCGAGGAAATTATGTTTAAGCAATTCTGGAATATTAATAAGCATTAACTATGTAAGCTTCATAACTCACCAGAGGAAACTATATCTATTTGTAAACCAAATTGTTAATCTCATTTTAAGTGAACTATTGTTCTTATGAGAAATAAAGTTCTTTAAACCTAATTAGTAAATTAGGTGTTAATGTATTAATGAGCAGGATTAGTTAAAATAATTGTTGATCTTTATTTAAGGCTTATAATGGATTGTTTAGGTGACGTTATAAAGAAGACGAATTAGCATATTAGAGACTATTTCATTTTCGCACGGTTTGGTTATTAAATTAGAAGTTAAATACTGTGGCCGATAAAAACTTTTGAGGCACGGCTTATTATATCCCATTTTTTTTATCCACAGATGCCACAGATGAGGAGTGCCCAAAGTCATGTCCAGCTACAGAATATATGGTCTGTACCAGATGCCAGCACGGCATTTACAGAAGTTTCCCATCTACCTGTCATATGAGAATGTACAGCTGTAATAATCCGGACGAAAGTAAGGCTATTATTATTACCCCTAGACGACAGCGTGACCTGAGGGATTCATGCACGCCCCAAACCCTCAGAAGACGACCCACCTGTGGGTTGCTCGGTGGTGTGTGTTGCTGCCAGCTGTGCCGTTATTTACGGCCGGCAGCAGCAATGCTGGGTCGCCGTCACTTCGCCACCTTTGCTGGCGAGACGATGGCGGCAAAGTGGGACAGGCTCTCCGTGGGGGGCGGGGGCGGGAGTTTGGGTAAATGCTCCCGCTCTGCCATGCAGTTCGGGCTGCCGGCCGTGAATAACAACGGCAACAGTGCTGGGCCGCTGTCACCTCGCCAGTTGATGAGGTGATGGCGGCAAAGCGGGAGGTGCGCTGTGCGGGGGAGCGGGAGTAACAGATAATGCTCTCGCTCTGTCGTGTAGTTCGGGGGCGCCGCGGTAAGGAGTCACTGCGCGCCCCCGATTGTTTCTTGACCGAGGACGTAAGGTCGGGGGACCTCGTCCACCAACGGTTAAATGGTGGTGGGCACCTTCCCCGTGTTCCGGGGGTGCCCATTAGCGCACGCCTGCGCCAGCCGCTCTCTGCCTCTATTACAGAAGGGCGCTCGAGAGCGGTGCAGGCGTGGTCTTCAGCTCCATAGGGAGCTTTGGGGAGCCGCCCATCTGGCTCCCCCGAGGAGAGCCCCGAATAAACGGGGCGCCCCTGGCCAGGTCGACGTGAATAATCTTTTGATATCCCTCGGCCCGGCTAAAGGGTGAGGAGGAACACCGTGGGGCTTAGTGGGTAGGACGGTCCATTCCGGACCGGGTCGGGAGTCCCACACACCATTCCAGCTGCCCCTGCAGCTGGGATAAAGGCGCGTAAAAGAGTTCCCCGCGTCAACAAAAACAAAAAAAAAAGATTGTATAATTTAGAGTACAAGTTAGTATTTTTATAAGCAATTCGTATTTTTGTTGAATAAGTCATTTATCTGATGTAGGTACGAACCACATTTTTGGTGTGAAGTCGATAAAAAATAGCATTTCGTTTTTTTGTAATATTTTAGTTATTTTAGTAGGACATGTCTTGTTAACCAATTGGTTTTTTGCACAGCATTCAGTTATCTGGTATGCATTTCGTTAATTAGTGGAGTTACCTAGTGTGCTGTAAAATTAAAAAGATATGCATTTTAAAATATCCTCAAAAAATATAGCCTATAACATAGGCTATATTTTTTTGGGAATAATTTAGGGATTGTAGTAAAAGCTATTTATTATTTTTTTTAGCTATATTTTTAGCTTCCCATAGTAAAAGAATTTTTTCTTTGCTTAATTTAATATTATTTTAATGTGCTTTTGATACTTATAATAATTTGTTTCAGCTCTAGAGCTTTTGTTGCGTGGTCCCTGCATGTCCTCTGCCCCTTATATTGCTAAGGTGGGCGCGATATCTAATAATAAAAACCTAGACCAGTCACACAATGACCCGGTCCTTAACTATATTAAATGTAAAACTCTCGGCATTTTGAATACTGGTGGTAAGTTTTTTATTAATAATTTGGTTTGTATAATTTTAATTTATACGCACAAACCTACATATTATTTTAAGTTTGGCAAAAAAGAGTAAAAAATAAAGGAGGTGCTAAGTCAAGTAATTTTGGTCTCGAAAATATAAATATTTTTCATGTTGAGGTTCTTCCTAAACAACAGCGAATTGAATGTTAGTTTGGACCAAATTGTACTCCAGTGAAGCGGTGGTACCTTAATAGGGCTTGCTGTGGAATTTGTCGACAAACCAAAAAGTCGTGATTCGCTGCGTTATACCATTTTCCAACACTTGTGCATGTTAGCTATCCACGACTTATGATTATTTTTTTTTTACAGATCCGAGGTGTCCGTTTTGAGTGCATACCAGTTAAAGATCAAGAAAATGTAGTTTTTTTATTTCAAGCTCCTTTGCTGAACGTTTTGATATTAAATCTGTGGCTTTCCAAAATATATTATTAATGGAACCCTTTTTATGTAGGTACCTAAGTCTCACCCAGGGCAGGGCCGTCTTAAGGCTATATAGCGCCAGGGTGCCAAGCTCAGACTGCCCCCCCCCCCCCCCGCCCCCGGTCAACCAAAAAAACGCAATAAATTTTTGATGTTTCATTTGTTTTTCTCTTAGATCTGTAACCTATACATATTATAAAACTGCTAAGGTCATATTATAAAACTGCTAAGGGTCGATAGTCTTTACATGGAAGATATTTATAAATTTTTAATTGTAGGGCGTTGTCTAATCGATACCTGATGCTGAAAATTTTTTTTTTTTTTTTATGTCTGTCTGTCTGTCTGTTTGTCCGTATCCCGAATAAGTATCACGCCGAAAGTACTGAAACGATTTGAATGAAACTCAGTACAATCCGAGGAAGGTTCTAGGATACTTTTGATCCCGATATTTTGCGGGGTTCTTTTGGGAGGGGGGATGAAAGACAAAATGGTTTTTTAATTGGAACGTTTCAACGTGTGGCCCGATTCCAAAACATTTTTTCAGTGTCATAAAGGGAGTACATTAAGACTTTTTTCACACAAGTTTTAATGTTGAGGGTATTGTAATTCAGGAATTAGAGACATCTCAACTTTCGCAAAACCTAGAATTCAAGGGTTTCTTTGAATGTGCGAGTAAATCTAAACTGGCGTGTTGGCTTTATCATAAAAGAGCTTGATGATTAAGGCGTGGACTGAATAGTTTTATAACGCATGCATATACGCAGGCTGAATTGTTTTAAAATAGACTGATTAAGCAAACAGGATAGTTTCACACGCTGCTTGATGATTCTGATGAAGAAATACCTCTACTTACATAGACCTTATGTGACGTAAACGAAGTTGAGAGGGTCAGCTAGTCTACAATAAATATACAATGTTTTATTTTAAGTGCGAGTCGGACTTGCGAACTAAGGGTTCCGTTAAGGTATAATATATATAACCTACCGTTACCATATTTTAAGTAAAGTATAACCTCTTTTTATTTTGATAGTTTTGTTGGTGTGTTTTTCTTGGCCGCTAAAATACTGCGGGATCCCGGGTCATCCTGGGAGAGAGCGAACGCGTGGGCGGCACGTTCCACTAGATTGATCTTGAGAGACACTAGCCACTCAGTGTAGTAGCCTCTGAAGCGGTTCTTTCCCACCGTCCACCTGCCCAGACCACCTGCTCAGAAACATCAAGTCAGCGTTCAGTAACCGTACCTACACCTCATCAGCCCCTCGCTGAAGTTCTAAAACGGCCTGGTTGTCTCAGCTTCCCCTATGTGGGATCGGTGGGCTAACATGTAATCTACGTGTAGCCAAAAGACGGAGAAAGAAGGGTCTTCAGGCACCGCAGACGGTGACAGCAAACATCCTCCCTAATAAACGCATTCACCCTGGCCCAGCTTTATTTCGAAATTGCTCCTTGATGATACACACAAGTACAGCGTATCATCAAGACGGTGTATTTGCGTCTCGATGAGGAACATCGAGAATCGCAGCTGACCGTGCCATCTTTGGATGATGGAAGACGGCGTTATTGGCTGATGCCTATATTATGACATAAGTGTACGAAACGGGGGAATGGCGTTAATATTGTACTTATGAGTTAAAGTTTAATTAAGAAAATATCGAAATGTATAGAGCTCGACCTGCGCCCCCTCGGGCCTCGCGCCCGGTTGCGGCCGCACTCTACTCTCGCCATAGATCACACAATATAATATTTAAAGTAATATAAAGTCCGTTCACGGTTACTTTACTTTTAACAGATTGTTGTCTGAGTGTTGGTATTGCAGTAAAGTCGCCATATAAGTGCCAGTTTAACCCTTAAATGCATGATTTTTTTATTTTGTTATGAAATAAATATTTCAGTATAGATTTTGAGTCACAAATAAAGGGAAAAATAATTAAAAAAATCTTGGTTTAATTAAAAAGTATATTTTTGAAAAAATACAGTATGTAGACATTTGGCTACATAATGCGTCTAGGGAAATCCAAATAAATATGCGGTAGGTGAGATCAAAATCTGATAACGTATAATCCTAGGGGTTATTTATGCATGTAACGCAGCAAAACAATTTCTGTCTTTAGTATGACAATAGGCCACCTGACTCTTGATACAATCTGTGCGTGAAAATCCCTTATATCATGGTAATTTGCAATTATTTTTTGTATCACACATTCTCTCACTGTGATCAACCCCGTCAGTTCTCCGATCGTGTTGCTCGACGAGGTATGCAAGCTTTTTGAGCGCATTATTGCACAACGCCTCGTCGGGCACCTCACACGCGTGGGGCCTGATCTGGCGGATAGCCAGTTTGGCTTCCGTCAGGGACGCTCCACCGTGGACGCGATCATGCGCATTAGAGGCCTGACGGAGGAAGAAGTTTCACAGGGTGAGGTGGTGGTGGCGGTGTCTCTCGACATCGCCAACGCATTCAACACCTTGCCCTGGAGCTGCGTCAGGGAGGCGCTTATCTATCATGGAGTGCCTCCCTACCTTCGTCGAATTGTCGGGGCTTATCTCTCCGAGAGAGCCATAACTTACCCGAGCTGGCTAGGGCCGGGTCGGCGAGATGTGTCGTGCGGTGTTCCACAGGGATCGGTTTTAGGGCCGCTCCTGTGGAACATCGGTTACGACTGGGTGCTGCGTGGTCCGTTGCTCAGAGGGATCGGCGTAACGTGTTACGCCGACGACACCCTCGTTACGGCGCGGGGAGCAACGCACCGTGCCGCAGCACTTAAGGCCACGGCAGGGGTTGCTCAGGTCGTGGGTCGGATTCGGCGGCTGGGTCTCGAGGTCGCCCTTCACAAATCCGAGGCTCTGTGCTTCCACGGACCTCGGATGGGGCCACCTGCGGGATCCAGCCTACAGGTAGGGGGCGTCAGCATCGGCATCGAGCCCTCGATGAAGTATCTGGGGCTCGTACTCGATGGCCGGTGGAACTTCGGACACCACTTCCGAAGTTTGGTCCCAAAACTGAGGGGAGCATCGGCCGCACTCGCGCGGTTGATGCCCAACATCAGGGGACCCAACGCTCCCTACAGGAGGCTGTACCTGGGGATCGTGCGAAGCATGGCCCTGTACGGGGCTCCCGTATGGGCGGAGACCCTGACGGCCACCAATGAGGCTAGACTGCTGAGCCCGCAGAGAGTGATGGCCGTCAGGGTGATAAGAGGATACCGTACGATCTCCGGTGAGGCGGCATGTCTCCTAGCCGGGACCCCTCCATGGGACCTGGAAGCGAGAGCCCTTGCGTCACTGTTCAGATGGCGCAAGGAGGCGCTGGAGCGGGGCCAAAGGCCTGCGTCTCGAGAAATCGAGGCCCAGCGGACCCTGCTCCACCAGGAAACCGTGGAGACATGGAAGGTGCGACTTGAGCAACCAAAGGGGGGATTCGCCACAATCGCGGCCGTCAGTCCGGTCATGTACGAGTGGCTGGAGAGAAGACACGGTGCTCTCTCCTACCGGTTGACACAGATGCTTGCCGGGCACGGTAGCTTCGGTAGGTATCTGTGGCGAAAACACCGGAAAACCACGGCCGAGTGTCAGCACTGCGAGGACCGCAGCGACGACACGGCGCTCCACACGCTGGTGGAGTGCACGGCGTGGGCACAACAGCGCCAGGTCCTCGTAGTGGGTCTGGGCGTGGACACTCTCTCGCTTGAGGCCATGGTGCGAGCCATGCTCTCCAGCGGGAGTAAGTGGGACTGCGCCGCCTCTTTCTGCGAGCAGGGCATGCTCGCGAAGGAGGCGGCGGGCCGGGTGCGTGAGAGAACTCTCCCACCCGAGTTCCGCAGTCGGCGCCCTGGGCGCCGCCGACGAGTCTTCGCCGAGGACTATCGGCCTCCATGACCGGGGGTCTGAGGACAGTGAGAGGGCCGCTCACCGTCCTTACAGAAGCAGGCCCATGACGGCAGCGTGACGTGAGCAACTCACGCACGCCCCCCCCTTAGAAGCGGGGTCACACCCGAAACCCCCCATAGACGCGGGATTGCACCCGAACCACCCCCTGGGCGAGGCCGCATTGGCGGCCGTAGGTCTGTTGGGAGTCACGGGACATCCCTCCTGAGGGCTTACCCGGGGCTCTCAACCATAGGCTGTTAGGCGTAGCGTGAGGTTTTTTAGTCGGTAAGAGTCCGGCATAACATCCTATGAGGATTTTCCCTCACGTTAAACAAAAAAAAAAAACCCCGTCAGTTCTAACATCTTTAGGTGGAACAGGCTTTATATAGGTCCTCAGTGCTTTTTAGCATCAAATTCTGCATTCTCACGCTGGAGACCATGGTGAGGGCCATGGTCTCCAGCGAAAGTGGGACGCTGCTGCGTCTTATGATCGAGAAAGAGGCAGCGGGGAGGGAGCGGGAGAGAAACCCCTTCCAAGTTCCGCAGTCAGCGACGAGATCGTCGCCGGTTGCTTTACGCCTAGGACTACCGGCCTCCATGACCGAGGGCCTGAGAACGGCGAGTCGGCTGCTCGTCGTTCTAACAGAAGCAGGTCAAGACGGTGGCATGTCGTTTCGCCACATTGGGATATTGCATTGGGATAGCACCAATATAGCCCCCCCCCCCCCCCCCAACCGCGGGATAGTACCCGAACCATCAAGGCGAGGCCGCGGAGGTTATGTGATTTTAGTCGGTATCTGAGATGAGGTTCCCGTCACAGGTTCCGCCGTGGATGCACCACCTGACAAGTGCTATAATATGGCTCTTCATAGAATATGGAAGGGTCTTCGTTATTGTTCAAGGGTTGATCTTCCAGTTCATGCAATAAGACCCTACATTTGAATAATAATCAATATTATCATCATTGAAATCTACACCATCTTCGGAGACCTCACCATCATATAAAGTAGCAATAGCTGTCTGCAATTTCCTTTTCTGCCAGCAAGCTATACATGCTGAAAAGAAAACCGAAATAACCAAAATACCAAAACTATACTTACCCAAATAGGCAAAATAAAACAAACGCATGATGTAGACATTTGGCAACATACAAAAAAATCAAGCTACAGACACATTCAGGATAAATTGCCAAAAAACCGTAATAATAGTGGTTTCTTACCTTATTTCTAATGTGTTTCTTATTTTTTAAAATCGTTTCAGCAATTACTTCTCAGTAAATCTCAATTCAAAAGTCACTAAATATCACACAATCAACTTTTTCCCCATTCGCTTTCGTTATGTCTTTTTCATGTTTTTTTGTTTTAAATATGTTATTAGCTATGATATAAAAATACATTCAGAAACACTTGTCACATGTGTCACTTTTTAAAAGTACAAAAGTAGTTTGTAGACTTTTGGCAACCATATGCATTTAAGGGTTAAGACATTTTACCGCATTAGTGGAGATTTTATGATGTAACCGTTGGCAGTAATGAAAGTTATTTATTTTATGTAAATATTCATTGGTAAATTTTCTTAAATTTACTAAACACGTAGTTCTGTTATTTAAAAAGACACTCATTACTCATTACCATCATTAAAGAAATAATTTAAAATGTGGTGGAACCAATTTGCCCGGTTGCTGCTTCCACATCTTAAACTATATTTACGCCCGAAAAAACGGCAGCAAAAGAAGAAAATGTGTTTCGATTTAAGGTTGGAGTACATGGAAGAAATAAAAACTTATTATGGTAGCCCAAAAGTCAAAGAAGCCAACCTCAGTCCTCACAGCTAGAGATAAAAAAAAACTGTGAACGAACTAGGTATATTCGATTAGGCTTAACCACAGTGTGGAAACTCTATCCAAGGATTAATTTTCAATTCTGTCACCTACGGTAAAAGCACGCTATGCTCGTACCTCTCGGAGTGTCCGAAGACACAAGGCTACTCAAATCTTTGATACCCAACGATTTTGGTCTCTAAGCGACTACCGCAATACAAATTCAAAGAGTTTCGTACACAGACATGCGTCGCCTGCATTTTGTTCATTCGTCGCCGACGCCAGTCGCGCGCTACCTGCCGGTCGAGATCGTCGCTACTAACGTCGCTGCGATTTCCAAGATGGCAGAGCAATTGTTGAATATTCAATTTGAATTTAGTATCTGTTTGTTGTTATTCTTTTGCAGCTACAGACAGTCTATACTTTACAATTTTTCCTATTACTAAGATTTCTTCGCTTTCGGTAAAGATAGTAAGGCAAAATCATAGTTTCATCGTCACTTGTGTCAGACATTTTGTAAATTAAATTAGTCTGAGACGTGTTGTTGCTATGTCTACAGTGGCAGAATAGACAAAATCGCGTCTTGAGATATCTCGTGTGTACGTACGGTTCGTGCGCTACCAAATATTCGCGACATAAGTTGACAACATTAGTATTGAAGATTTGCGTAGCCTTGTGTACGAAGGGCCTAAGGTTAAGCAAATGATCTGTCACGACACCCGCCAACTATATGACAGCTGTTGCTTGGGACTGGCGGGGGTGGGGAAGCTAGCTCAGTGGGGGGCAGGGAGTTGTCTAACTGTTTGTAATACTATCTTTGCCTTAACCACAGTTCTGAGTTTCTGACTGAAAAAACTGGTTTGTCCACGGAACCACAGATGGATATCTAATGTATGAATTTTGTTTCCCCTCCGAAGCAGAATGTACAAAACGCAAAATGAGCACCACACGCAAAATGTACAAAACGCAAAATTTTCCCAGACCTACCCTCTGCTTCGCACACTCGCGCACTAAACAGTATCAAAAACTGCTATGAAAATCTTTGACCTCGTGTCTGCAAACTCTGTGAGTGGTGTCTATGTGTGCGTAGCCTCAGCGAATTTGTTGTTTATATAGGTTTTCATCTGTATTATATCTAATTTATGACGGAACTCTGAGACAAAATGACCTATTACATGCTCCGCACATTGTGTACCGTACGTAAAGCTGTAAAAAGTAAGTAGATGACTTCATCAGTCTGGTTGCATTGCTCTGGGTTATCAGGTAGATGACACCCAGTTGCAGAAACGATCTTTAAATTTTTTCAGTTCACAAAATCCTACTGAAAGTCGAATTTTTAATTAGACCTAGTAAATTGACAGCAACTAATGTCACTTCGTCATAGAAAATAAGCAACATTGTATGAAGAAGTAACATTAGTTGCTGTCAATTTACTTCGTCTAACTAAAAATTCGACTTTAGATGAAATATTTAAGGGGTTCTTTTTGTTTTACGTGAGGGATGTTATGCCGGACTCCTACCGACTAAAAAACTTCACATGTCCTGTACTTGCTAACAGCCTACGGTTAAGAGCCCCGGGTAATCCCTCGGAAGGATACCCTAGGACTCCCTACAGACCTACGGCTACCACTGTGACCTCACCTAGAAGGGGGGGATTGTGAAATTGATTATTTTCACTCCCTCGTTAGTCGTACATACACGGAAACACTAACAAATTGAGTACCTAATACAAGTTGCGCGAGCTGAAAATCCCAATTATTTATGCTATAATTAATGTTCCAACAACGATAGCAATCTTTAACAGACGCGACATTACTTGTTTTGCGCCTAAAAGTATAGGTCCCTTCAGGTCCAAAATTCATAAAACAAATTTTCAACGATTCGAATTGTTTTTTCATCATTTTTATTCTACTACCCGTGTGGCGACGGGCAGGAGTACAAAATGTCGCCACCCCAATTTATCCCGAGGGTGTCGTAAGAGGCGAATAAGGACACTTTTGCAACACGATCCATTACGTAGAGAAGGAACAATACAAAATACAAAAAAAAAGTACAAAAAAAATACAAAATCTATACTTATAATAAAACTGTTGAGGGTCGAGAGTCTGTACATGGAAGATATTTTGAAAATTTCAATTGTAGGGCGTTCTATAATCGATTCTGAAGCCGAATATGTAATTTAAAATTTTCATGTCTGTCTGTCTGTCTGTCTGTCTGTCTGTCTGTCTGTCTGTCTGTCTGTATCCCGAATAAGTATCACGCCGAAAGTACTGAACCGATTTGAATGATACTTGGTACATTCCGAGCTTATAGTCCGAGGAAGGTTCTTGGATACTTTTGATCCCGATATTTAGCGCAGTTCCTGCGGGAGAGGGGATGAAAGATAAAATGGTTTTTCAGCTGTAAGTTCTCACCGCCTGGTCCGATTTTAAATATTTTTTTAGTGTCAGAAAGGGAATGTTTTTAACATTGTTCCACACAAGTTTCATTATTGAGAGTTTCGTAGTTCAGAAATTAGAGGTATCTCAACTTTTCGAATTCAAGGGTTTCTTTGAATGTGAGGGAAAATCTAAACTGGCGTGTTGGCTTAATCATAAAAGAGCTTAATGATTAAGGCTATTGTAAAACAATTCAGTCCGCGCCGAAGGCGTGGACTGAATTGTTTTAGAATGGACTTAATCTTTAAGCTCTTTTATGATTAAGCAAACAGGGCAGTTTCATACGCTCCCTTGAGTCTGTTGAAAAAATACCTGTCCTTTCATACACCTCATGTGGCGTAAACGAAGTTGCGAGGGTCAGCTAGTACAAAATATTTGGAACACTCGAAATGAAACCCGGTTGTCAATAAAATGACAATCGTGAAGCCAAGTTGAACCTTTTTAAAAGCGGCTTGAAAAATTCAACTGTGGGTCGTCACGAGCTGCACCTGTCCATTTCAACACGGCAATAGGCTCACAATCTAGATTGTGAGATCGTTTGTTCGATCGTTGTATTTTGTATTGTTCCTTCTCTACGTAATGGATCGTTTACGTGGTACTGAAAACTAGATATAAAATAAAATGTGGGC
The DNA here is from genome assembly GCA_933228765.1 of Miltochrista miniata. Taxonomy (NCBI): domain Eukaryota; kingdom Metazoa; phylum Arthropoda; class Insecta; order Lepidoptera; family Erebidae; genus Miltochrista; species Miltochrista miniata. The sequence goes on from OW121772.1 coordinate 11,476,435, forward strand.
GTCTGCTATGCCTACCCCTTAGTCCTGTGGTATACTTCCGAGGGCTTACCCGGCGTCCAACCGTAGGCTGTTAGCAGGACACGTGAGGTTTTTAGTCGGCAGGATTCCAGCATAACATTCATGAGAATTTTGTCTCACATAAAACAATAAAGAAATGCCTACCCCCTTCGGGGATGAAGGCGTGACTAAATGTATATATTCTACGGAGGCAGCAGACTGGCACTGCTCGAAAGTGACCTCAGTAATTTAAGGACATTTACAACACCAGGGTAGCTACACCAGCGCTACCGTCGCTAACCTTCTAAAACCCCCTTGGCAGAACCCCACGTTGTAAACGTTTGGAAAACCCAAGGCAAAGAGACCATTCCACAATATAGGTTAGGGTTTTTTTTTTAAATAGGAAAATCCTCTTGAATGTTATGCCGGACTCTTACCGACTATAAAACCTCACATAACGCCCAACAGCCTATGGTTGTGAGCCCCGGGTAAGCCCTCGGAAGGATGTCCCAGGACTCCCAACAGACCTACGGCCGCCTCCGCGGCCTCGCCCAGGGGGTGGTTCGGGTGCTAACCCGCGTCTTTGGCGGGGTTTCGGATGTGATCCCGCTTCTAAGGGGGGGCGTGCGTGAGTTCCTCACGTCACGTTGCCGTCATGGGCCTGCTTCTGTAAGGACGGTGAGCGACCATCTCACCGCCCTCAGACCCCCGGACATAGAGGCCGATAGTCCTCGGCGAATATATAGGTAAGGCTTCGCGGAAGATCGTCTATAGCTGACATTACCGTATAGCACTCCGAAAGCAAAACGTGAGAGTGAGAATGGTGGCACTGAAGCTCTCCCCCCCCTCCCCTCCCTTAGAAGCGGGATAACACCCGAAACCCCCCAAAGAAGCGGGATAGCACCCGAACCACCCCCTGGGCGAGGCCGCATTAGCGGCTGGATGTCTGTTGTGAGTCCCGGGATATCCTTCCGAGGGCTTACCCGGGGCTCCCAACCATAGGCTGTTGGGCGTTACGTGAGGTTTTTTAGTCGGTAAGAGTCCGGCATAACATCCTCTCAGGATTTTCTCTCACGTAAAAAAAAAAAAGGGCCCTGAAGCTCACATATCAAATCACATACTAAATGTACTTAACGTTCTCCGTCCTATCCTACCAGAATTCAGGATAGGAGGAACCACTTTGACAAATGTAACTTTTTAACTATTAGCACAGGGCGGAAACTCCAGCTTGAATGTGTGCGTGTGATCAATAAATGAAAGCAAATTGTACTTCAACACGACCGTCAACTCTATTGACAGCTGTGGCGCGACAGGGAGTTGCAGTTGCCGATCAGTATGTAATCTTACTTATATAATATTATAAAGGCGAAAGTTTGTGAGTGTGGATGTTTGTTACTCTTTCACGCTCTAACGTCTGAACGGATCTGGCTGAAAATCGGTACAGGGATAGATATAGATCTGGAATAACACATAGACTACTTTTTATCTCGGGAATAAGTTCCCACGGGAACAAATCTTACGCGGGCGAAGCTGCGGGCATCAGCTAGTAATACACTCGAGAGCAATGAATCCGGGTCACTTAAAGAATGTTAAAAATCTCGGAAACTAAAAATGATAGGTTAATGCAATAAATTGTATTTAATAGACAATGTAATACTCCTTAAATGAAAGTAAAAAAAATATGAGTCACCATACATTTTATTAACACAAAATTACATAAAGAAAAAACTGCTGATCTCTCCTTAAAACAAAAATAGGAAACATGAAATTTTTGAACTTTATTACGATTTTCTTGAATTTTAATACTTCGTATTGCCTCCTCGTGCTTCCATTACTGCGTTTACGCGGTTTGGCATGCTGTACACCAAGTTCCTTATACGATTTTGGGGAATATTCTCCCATTCCTCTGTGAGAGCAATTTTGAGCTCACGAAGCGTGATTGGGGGAGGGTTTCGTTGTTTTACGCATCTGCCTAGCTCGTCCCAAGCATGCTCGATCGGGTTGATATCCGGGCTGCGCGCTGGCCACTCCATACGAGTAATGTTCATCTCTTGAAGGTAGTCATTCACAATCCTACCTGTATGAGGTCGGGCATTGTCATGCATAAATATAGCATCCTCACCTAAATTGACCATAAATGGACCAACGTGATCATTGAGGATTTCTTCCACATATCTTACGCTAGTTAAAGAGCCGTTTTCTATGATCACCAGCTCTGTGCGACTTTCAGAAGAAATTCCGGCCCACACAAGTACAGACCCACCACCGTAGGCTACTTTTTCTTCGATGCATGCTTGCTTGAATCTTTCCCCTGGTCTTCGATACACTCTGTGTCTTCCATCGTGCTTGTAGAGCATAAATTTTGATTCGTCGGAGAACATAACTTTTGACCAATCTTCAATACTCCAATTTACGTGGCTCTGGGCATACCTTAGTCTCGAAATACGATGCCCACGCTCCAGTTTAGGGCCGTTTGCAGGTCTAAGGGGTTTTAAGTTAGATTCAGCAAGCCGACGTCTTACTGTCCATGCACTTGGGTTACTTCCTCCGAGGCGTCGAAACTGATTGGTGAGTTCAGTTCCTGTGAGAAAGCGATTTCGAAGCATGGTGTTCACCAAGTATCGGTCTTCTCGTGCTGTGGTACACCTGGTTCTGCCCGTTCCTGGTCTGCGTAGGTTAGAACCAGTTTCTTCGTAACGTCGGAGAACTCTTTGTACTGTTGACAGCGACACACCGACAGTCCTGGCTGTATCGCGCTGACTCCGGCCGGTTTCCAGCATTGTAAGTATTCTGGTGCATTCTTCAGGCGTAAGCGACATAATTTCAGCTTGATTAATGAATATAGAGCACTATCAACATGGTTTATGTACCCACATAAATGACAAATTACAAACAAAAGCAACACCAAATGCTGTAATTTCGTAGTTCCATCTTCGAAAGTGGCCCTTTTTCAAATTTGATTTTTTTATGATATAACTTTACAATAACTAAGAAGTTTTAATACCTTCATTTAAGGAGTATTACATTGTCTATTAAATACAATTTATTGCATTAACCTAGCATTTTTAGTTTCCGAGATTTTTAGGATTCTTTAAGTGACCCGGATTCATTGCTCTCGAGTGTATTATAAAGGCGAAAGTTTGTGAGTGTGAATGTTTGTTACTCTTTCACGCTCTAATGGCTAAATGGATCTGGCTAAAATTTGATACAGGGATAGATTAGGGTCTGGAATAACACATAGGCCACTTTTCATACCGGGAATAAGTTCCCACGGGAAGCGGGAACGGGAACAAATCTTACGCGGGCGAAGCTGCATCAGCTAGTACTATTATAATTATTATCTTTGCTATTAGCCTACAATTTCCAAAAATTGTTTTACAAAATTTTCTGATCGTCTACTAAAAGGATGTGAGCTACATTTAAAAAGGTGAGGTGGCTCCTCTATTCATACGGACACCAGGTGTATTTTTAGACAACTTAGGTAATGTCTGAATATGACAGGTGGTAGGGCAAGGTGCTAGGATTTTGGCTAATCACTGGGAAAGTGCCGAAATGAGCATGAGCATGCGCCATTTCAACAGTGATTAGCCAAAATCTTCGCACCTTGCTTTATCCATTTCAATGCGCTCATTTCTTGTGGACAGTTTTTTTTTTTTTTCTTCTTGTTCTTGGACTTTCTCGGTTTGAGAGTAGGTATGCCAAAGTCAAGTAAATTTCATTGTGGAAATATAAATCATTTTCATCTTATGATTCTTCTTATGAGCAGCGTATTCATGTATGTCCAAGTTTGGACTAAATTCTACTCTAGTAAGGCGGTGGTACCTTACTAGGGCTTGCTGTGGAATTCGTCGACAAACCCAAAAAAACTCGCGTTTCACTACGCTTTATCACCTTCCAACACTTTTGCACGTTGTCGAATCTTTATGTTTAATAATCCACCATAAATTACACATAAACACTCAAAATTACACTAGTTTTGAAAAATTATTAAAACACAATGTAACGCTTGTCTGAAAGTTTCCCGCCGAATGTGTGGACAGTTTTCAGACACTGAATCTTAGGTTTTTTGCATACGGTAGCTAAAATCAGCAAGGGATCCTGGAACATCCTTCCGAGGGTTTATGTTGAAGCAAAGAGGTTTTCTTCACTGTTATAATCTCATTTATATAATACTAGCGGACGACACGCAGTTTCACCCGCGTAGTTCCCGTTCCCGTGGGAATACGGGAATAAAATATAGCCTATGTTCACTGCAAAGAGTGGAGCTTGCCAACAGTGAAAGAATTTTTCAAATCACTCCAGTAGTTCCGGAGCCTATTCGTTACAAACAAAAAAACAAACAAAACGAATCTTTCCTCTTTATAATATTACTAGCGGACGTCACGCGGTTTCAACCGCGTAGTTCCCGTTCCCGTGGGAATACGGGAATAAAATATAGCTTATGTTACCCGCAAAGAGTGTAGCTTTCCAACAGTGAAAGAATTTAACAAATCGGTTCAGTAGTTCCGGAGCCTATTCGTTACAAACAAACAAAAAAACAAATCTTTCCACTTTATAATATTAGTATAGATTAGTATAGATTAGAAAAAGAAATGTTTTTCAATTTTGTATAATTTGACTGCCTCTGTGGCGCAGTCGGTACTGATACCGCATGCCGCGCTGGAGGTCCTGGGTTCGATTCCCGGGTCGGTCCAAATATTTGTGTGATCCACTAATGTTTGTTTCGGAGTTTGGGTATTTTCTATGTATAATTATGTATGTATTTTGAAAATATATAAGTATGTACCTTTATCAGTCGTCTAGATACCATAGCACAAGCTTATTACCCTAATTTGGGCTAGGTGATGTTGTATGTGAATGTCCGCAAATAATTATTTACTTATTACTTATTTTTAAAGAGAATGTCAATGGAGTAGGACAAAAATGTTTTTTCTTATTAATGCTATTGTGTTGTGTAATATTCACATTATTCACGTACCTATTAAATGTTTCGTTACAATGAAATATGTACCTATATCCTTGTTTATGCACCCAGGAGTGTGGTGTAATATTAAATACGTATGCATACTTCCATATCCATACTATAATATTATAAAGCTGAAGAGTTTGTTTGTTTGTTTGTTTGTTTGAACGCTAGGATCTCAGGAACTACTGGTTGGATTTCGGAAATTCTTAAACAGTTTGATAGTCCATCTATTAAGGATGGCTATAGGCTATATAACATCACGCACAGGCGAATAGGAGCGGAGCAGCAATCAAGAATGTTTCGAAAACGGGGAATATTTTTTACTGTCTGAGAGCTTCCGAAGCGTACGCTGCGTAAATGGGTAAAGTTACGTAAAAATTGTGTAGTACAAAATTGTTCCTCTTAAAAAATTCTAAAAATAAGTCTGCGACAGCATATGTCTATCTTTTAAGGTTCGCTCACAATAACCTAATTTGTTTATCTCTTAAGGTCCGCTCACAATATTTTAAAACTGAAGAGTTGGTTGCACTGGTTGCATTTCAAAAATTATTTTATAGTTTAATAGTCCATTTATTGAGGATGGTTAATGACAATATAACATCACGCTAAGACGAATAGGAGCGGAGCAGCCATGAATAATGTTTTGAGAACGGGGAAAATTTCTTTCTTTTCAGAGCTTCCATTGCGTACACTGCGTAAATGGTTAAAGTTACGTAAAAATAGTGTAGTATAAAATTGTTCCTCTTAAAAAGTTATAAAAAAAAATTCTTAACAGAATAGGTATGCCTATCTTTTACGGTTCGCTTACAATAACCCTCATAATAAGTTTTAAAATATGAGCGAGGCGACGACGGCAGTAACCGTAGTCTGCAGTGGTAGCCAGTCAAGGAAACGATAAAAACCGGTCAAGTGCGAGTCGGATCCGTACCAAAAAAGGACGGGCGAAAGTAAATGCGACAGGAAACATTGTATCACTTTACATATTAATACCACGCCTCTCTACTTCTTACTCTAATGTGACGCAAACGAAGTTGCGCGGGTCAGCTAGTATTATAATAATTATTATGATTCTCCACTGCGCAACTTATAACAGGTTCTCCAACAGTTTAGCAGCTAGACTGTGTGGTTTTAGTTTGTAGAATTCCGGCACAGCATTCATGACGTAAAAACGTAATTACTCCTCTAAATATTAATCTTTGCTCATAGCATGCTAATTTCCTCAAGTTTCGATAATTCTTTCGATCAACATTACTTAATCATTGTATTTTTGTTGTGCCTTCCATCGAAAACTGTTCGAAATCACTTCCAAAATGAACTTCGGTAAATATTATTTGCATCTAATGTTACAACCAACCCTATCCAAAATTATTGAAATTCATTCATACACATAATTATAATAATGATCACGCCTTTTCTCCTCGAAGGGGTAGGCAGAGGCATTTTTTTTTTTTTTACGTGAGGGAAAATCCTCATGGATGTTATGCCGGACTCCTACCGACTAAAAAATCTCACGTAACGCCCAACAGCCTATGGTTGTGAGCCCCGGGTAAGCACTCGGAAGGATATCCCAGGACTCCCAACAGACCTACGGCCGCTACCGCGGCCTCGCCTAGGGGGTGGTTCGGTTGCTATCCCGCGTCTTTGGGGGATTTCGGGTGTGATCCCGCTTCTAAGGGGGGGCGTACGTGAGTTCCTCACGTCACGCTGCCGTCATGGGCCTGCTTCTGTAAGGACGGTGAGCGGCCTTCTCATCGTCCTCAGACCCCCGGTCATGGAGGCCGATAGTCCTCGGCGAAGACACGTCGACGGCGCCCAGGCCGCCGACTGCGGAACTCAGGTGGAAGAGTTCTCTCCCGTACCCGCCCCGCCGCCTCCTTCACGAGCATGACCTGCTCGCAGAAAGAGGCGGCGCAATCCCATTTACTCCCGCTGGAGATCATGGCTCGCACCATGGTCTCGAGCGAGAGAGTGTCCACGTCCAGACCCACTACGAGGACCTGTCGCTGTTGCGCCCATGCTGTGCACTCCACCAGCGTGTGGAACGCCGTGTCATCGCTGCGGTCCTCGCAGTGCTGACACTCGGCCGTGGTTTCCCGGTGTCTTCGCCACAGATACCTACCAAAGCTACCATGCCCGGTTAGTATCTGTGACAGCCGGTAGGAGAGAGCACCGTGTCTCCTCTCCAGCCACTCGTCCATGACCGGTCTGACGGCCGCGATTGTGGCGAATCCCCCCTTTGGTTGCTCAAGTCGCACCTTCCATGTCTACACGGTTTCCTGGTGGAGCAGGGACCGCTGGGCCTCGATTTCTCGAGACGCAGGCCTTTGGCCCCGCTCCAGCGCCTCTTTGCGCCATCTAAATAGTGACGCAAGGGCTCTCGCTTCCAGGTCCCATGGAGGGGTCCCGGCTAGGAGACTTGCCGCCTCACCGGAGATCGTGCGGTATCCCCTTATCACCCTGACGGTAGTGCTGCGTCGCGGTGCGTTGCACCCCGCGCCGTAACGAGGGTGTCGTCAGCGTAACAAGTTACGCCGACCCCTCTGAGCAACGGACCACGCAGCACCCAGCTACATTTAAAAAAAAAACTGTATTAGATACTAAGATGAATTAAGAGGGACCGGACTGAGTTTCTTGGGGTGTTCTTCTCAGTCTGTAGCATTTCCGAACCCCCGGTATAGTCACAAAAATTTTGACAAATCTAAATTTTTTTTTTTTATTTCAAAGGGAATAAATTTTATTTTATTTTATTTTATTTTAGTTATGTTCTTAGAGGCCCCGTACACGTACAATAATATTGATCAATAACCAATAAATAAATAATCTATATATATAAAAGAAAGTCGTGTTAGTTACTTCACTTATAACTCAAGAACAGCTGAACCGATTTAGCTGAAAATTGGCAGGGAGGTAGTTTAGAGCCAGGAGAAGGACATAGGATACTTTTTATCCCGTTCGACATCATTCCCGTGTGACTTGACATGTAACGTCAGTCACTATAAAACGTGTACACTAATAAAGACCAAGCAAATGTACCAGGGGCGCATAAGATACTAAAAGGTGCTAATAAGTAACATTTCCCAAAGGAACTTCTTCACGGGAAAGCATTATTCAGTTTCCCACGGGAACTTCATCCCGGGAAAAGCATTTTGTTCAAAAAAAATACATTCAATTTCCAAAAGCTAATTTAAAGAATAAATAGATACATAAAATACTAGGAGTGTATATGACACGAAGAGCTTATCAAATGTCTCTACCTCTTGCGGTAGGAGAAGGAGACTGTTCTTCAACTTAATTCCCCCATCCCCGAACATAAAGCAAAATATCCACGTCCCACAGGGTCTTATCCCGGGATAAGATAGAAATTAAGCTACAAATTAAATGTCGTCACTAATAAAGTACCAGGGGCGCATAAGACACAAAGAGGAGCCACATAATCTGTAGCTTTTAGCGAGCTAATATACCCAAATTCCGTTTCCCATAGGAACTTCTTCCCGGGAAAAGCATTTTGTTCCAAATAAATTCAATTCCCAAAAGCTAATTTAAAGAATGAATAGGTTCATAAAGTACTAGGAGTGCATATGATACTAAGAGCTTATTATTTATCACGTAAACGAAGTTGCGCGGGTCAGCTAGTAATCAATAAAGGAAACTTACATGATTGTTCAAAAAATTTACCGTGTGGGGTAATATTGAGGTTTGACAGACATACCTACATTTACTCGGACGGAAATCACGGAAATAAATAATTGATGCAATGTTATTGAGTCAATATTATTGTAGGGGTATGGGGCCTTTTAGGAACCATGGCTTCGATTTGACATTCAAACTTTGTTGCAAACTCACATGCATAACTAGGAATCGAATCTGGTCAATATTTGTATGTAATTCTGTGTAGTGTTTATTGTATATCTGAAATGCCCAGAATTTAAATAAATAAAATAAATAAATAAATATTCACGGACGTTTCACACAACGCTATCTCATCCCAAAGTAAGCTAGGAATAACCTGCTTGTGTTATGGGTATCAGATCACGGATATTAATACTTATATACTTTTAAATGCATACATATTATACATAAAAACACCCAGACTCTTGAGACAAACATTTATGGATCACACAAATATTTGACTCCGGTGGGAATCGAACCCACTACCGACTGCGCCACAGAGACAGTCAATAATTTGTCATGTGGTCAATAATATGAATCGGTCATCATTATGAATCATATACTTAACTGATTTAAGTTTTAAAAATGCCTATCTTTTAACGGGTCAGCTTGATTATGGTGTAACAAAATTCGCCGGGACAGCTAGTATTTTATGAAAATCCCTGAGCTTATACTGCATTATTTTTATTTACATCATACCTAGGTATTTTAACATGCACAGGCACTTGCGGACTTGACTTGAAATATCTGTTACGCTTTCACGCACGAACAACAGAACCCATTTTGGCCTATAGAATATGTTGTAGGAAAGTCCATTCATCACTTTTTATTACAAGATCAAGTTCCTATGAAAAGGGTAGAGGATAGTTAGGCCACAACAGGATCAAATGATTTTATAAATACTTTCCTACATTTGTTTTAGTAATACTCCTATTCTTACTCTATATAAACTATGGACATGCAAAAAGTGTGCATGCTAGAAGCCAGGAGTATTGTATAGGAGGAGAGGCTGAACAGCCTATTGATGATAATGACAAAGATACAAAGGAACAGGACGAACAAACCTATGAAACCATCTTCGCTAACCTTGAACCAGAAACAGACATTATAGAATTTCTTAAAGATATTAAAGATACACAGCTCGAACAGGATGACAACCAGAATGATGATGATATAAATAAAGATAATATTAGTAATGAAACTGCTAACGAATATCCAATGAAAAGCAAGATACCTGGCAATCGTGATGACGGTAGAAAGAATATAAAAATTTACAACGATATTTCTACAAGAGTTGTCGACATTTCACCTGCGTTTAGTGTTAAAAAACTTGACGAAGCAAAATCAAAACCTGTTACTACTAGTAAAGTTCATATTGATGAAAACGTTGCGAATACAACAGAAACCACTCCAAAAAATGAGCAAAGTTACACAGACATTAGCAATATACGTGAAGTAAGGGCACATCTACTTGACCATCTATTAGAATATTTTCTAAATATAATAAAAGAAGAAGAACAATATACACAAACAAGAAAAACCTATAATAAAGACACAATGAAACTTGAAGACAAACTCAGGAACTATTATAATCCTGATCATCTTGATGACTTTCGTTTTGATAATGGACGGCGAAATGCAGATAGCGATGACAACTTAACAAACAATGAAGACAGTAAAAACATTTATGATACGGTTTCTAATGAAAAGGTACAAGAAACATCGCAGCAAATTAATACTGAGAATGAATCTCGAAATAAATGTATTGGGTGTAGTAAAAAAGAGATAAAATTAAGGGAAAATTACAACAAAGACAAGGTTGATTTTTTTAATGACGATCAATACCCAACAGCACTAGAAAACAATATAAGCAATGTTAAAAACAGTATCGGTTTTAAGGAATCTGCTCCAACGGAAACTAATGATGTTAATAGTAATAAAGCAGAAGTATGTCTTACTTGTGGAATAAAAACAAACCGCAATGGAAAACCGGCATTAGCCACTATTGTTAGTTCTGAACTAATTTTAAATTCTGAAAACAAGAAACCAAAGAGTATTGATCTGAAAATAGTTGACAATAGTAAAATAACTATGTTGAGAAAAATCTCCGTACCAAAGACCAGTCAAGATGATTCAAAAGGACCTTACGATATCAAAAATTATATTTTACAACTCAACATCATTATTTAAATAATAAATACCTAATTGTATTCTTGTTTTTCTTTACACATTCAACAGACAGCTCCTTAAAATAATAAACTCCGATAGGTATGTACTGAAACTTAACAGCTCAAGAAGTTCCATGATAACATGTTAACTGCCTCAGTGGCGCCGTCGGCAGTGTAACCTTCTGACGACTAAGGTCCTGGATTCGTTTCAAGGGTCGGTTGTTTCAGAGTCTGGGTGTTTCTTTATGTGTGTATTTAGAAATATATTAGTACTAGCTGATGCCCGCAGCTTCACGTTTCTCTGTTCTTTACGTTACCGCTTCCCGTGGTATCCAAATGTAGCTAGCATATATGTATTTTCAGACCATAATCTATCCCTGTAATGAATTTCACACAGATCCTTTCAGCAGTTATAGCGTGATAGAGTAACAAACATCTACTTTTTTTTTTGTTTAACGTGAGGGAAAATCCTCATGGATGTTATGCCGGACTCCTACCGACTAAAAAACCTCACATAACGCCCAACAGCCTATGGTTGGTAGCCCCGGGGAAGCCCTCGGAAGGATGTCCCAGGACTCCCAACAGACCTTAGGCCACCACTGCGGCCTCGCCCAGGGGGTGGTTCGGGTGCTATCCCGCGTCTTTGGGGGGTTTTGGGTGTGATCCCGCTTCTCAGGGGGCGCGGGCGTGGGTTGCTCACGTCACGCTGCCGTCATGAGCCTGATTCTGTAAGGACGGTGAGTGAATCTCTCACCGTTCTCAGACCCCCGGTCAACAAACATCTACACTTAGCAAACATTTAAACATCCACACTCACAAACTTTCGCCTTTATAATATTAGTAAGATGTTTAACAGTTGATCATAGAAAATTTAATTTTATCTGCGAGATGGAACGACGACCTAAAGAAGGTTGCAGGGATTGACAGGATGCGCAAAGTGCAGGACCGTATATTGTGGCGAAATTTGGAAGATGCCTATGTTCAGCTGTGGGCTGCTATAGGCTAAATTGACTGATTGATTGATATCTGTCCATTAGCCTGCCCTGCCTGTCTATCCCTCGTCGGTACCTCACCAGGCTGTGATAGCTAGATCTGTTGCCGCTAAAAAACATATACCAGAAACTGAAAGAAAAATATCTAAGGTGGGCTCCCATTCAGCTAACGTGATTTATTTGTCGTTTTTGGTTCAAAACCCACCACCGGCGCTGGTTGATGACCAGAGCCGGTGTATTCGTGATGCACAACCACAATGCAACTAAACTAGGATTATTAATCTCAGTCAGTAAAATGACATGTGCAACTGTCACTGATACAAAAAAGGGTGACCAGTGATGTTCGGCAATCATTAGATTTAGAAATTTAATGATCATATCGCCTAAGATGTCTGCCGCTTTTACTCAGCAACGTTTTTCAAAATTGAACCACATATTATCTCCAGCGCAATCATAATTGGTCTAACGTCAGTTTCAAGGTAGTTCTTAATCTCAGTTAGTAGTGCCATTTGGGCCATCTAGCTCGTTCCATTTTGTCCTAGGTGTTCTATCTACCACCACTTTCACAGATTTGAGTAGACCGTATACGGCGATCAGAATGCGGTGTTGGGATGTCAAGGCCTCTCCAGGGATCACTTTACAGTCTTTGAACCTTTGCTTGCCAGCGATGTCCGAGATGGTATTTGTGACACTTTGCCCGCACTCCTGTAGGTGATCAGGTGCTCCGCTTTCTTTTGGAAGTTTGTATTTATTAAGGTCAGTGTGAGTCTTGCTGCAAAGTCTAAGATCTCCGATTTTGATTGTTTTTTTTTGTTTAAAAAGATATTCTCGAGGTGATCTGTAAACCAGCATACGACGACGTCTTTTTTTTTAAAGTTTAAATTATATCTTATTTCTTTGGTAATCCTCTGCCGAAAAAAAAGAAGCACAATATTTTGATTATAAGTATTTTTTAACGTGTGGAAAATCCTACATGGATGCTATACGTGTGGTTTTAGTTCGGTAGGGGTACCGAACTAAAACCACACGTATCCCACTTAATGGGCTCGCGACACGGTCCATTGTCATGCCTCGTCAATATCATATACAAGTCGATGCACACAACATGCAAAGAAATCACGCACACTGAAGCAACTTCCATTTATAAATATAATACTTGACTCAATACTCTGGACCGTGTCGCGAGCCCATAACAGCCTACGGTTGGGAGCCCCGGGTAAGCCCACGGAAAGATTTATTAATACAAAATCGGGTGTCTGTAAAGTCGGTTTACTGACGATAGTTGAACGTGTCAACTCAGACTTAAATGGAACGCCTCAGAGCGAGGTAACGCCGCATACGTCATGTTTTTTCGTGCATGAGCAGGCTCCATCGAATTACAAGACGTTGTCACGTCAAAAGTTTTTTCTAGAGACATTATTCGGCACAAAATTAGGGGATACGTTTCTTTTTTGATTTCTCTTACTGAAAGAAAGGTGAGCTATTGTCATGTCGTAAATGTTTTAAGATCATTATAAAAAGTTCGTTCAGAGTTATTTTACCTGTAGAACTTAGGTTGCCTACTTCGATTGCTGTGTTACCCCAATAAATTTTTGTTTCTCCCAAGTACCTACTGCAACCTTTAGTCGAAACTTACTTTCTTCTTTTGGTGCAACGGTTGGATGTTATAGTTATAATCTCCACTATATTATATAAAAATAAGTCGAGTTTTCCTTCCTGACGCTATAACTTTAGAACGCACGAACCGATTTCCACAGTTTTGCATTCGTTGGAAAGGTCTCGGGCTCCGTGAGGTTTATAGCAAAGAAAATTCAGCAAAATTTCCCATACAGCGCCATCGCGGGCGAAGCTGCGGGCATCAGCTAGTCTCCACTATATTATTTATTAGAAATCAAAGTTCTACATATTGATGTAGAAGTCGCACTTTGATTTCTTTGATTTCGATTTAAGAGTCTGTATGACGCCAAATAGACTATTACTTTGATCTAGATCTCAGCCCCCTTAGACAAATGGCTTTTACGTTAGTAGAATAGAATTTTCAATGTATGAGTGCTCGTTTAAGGAGACGCTTCGCTTCGAGCGGCGCGGCCCGCCAAGCGGGCCGCCAGAAACACGAATATATGGAAATGTTCAGAGCGTTCAAGGAGAAGCGTTTTTGTAGGCGTTTGAGTTGTAGCTGCCCCAGCGGCGAGTGTCGTCGCGTCGGACGCGGCAAATGAATCGACAGGTGACGCCGCGGAGGACGCGGCGGGTAAACCAGCGAGTCTCGCAATGGAGGAACGCGGCGGATGAAGCTGCGGGTGACGCCGCAAAGGCCGCGCCAAGGAAGGGGTGGGAGAGGTGCGGGGTATGCGTTAGGAATGTCGGGCAATTAAGTTCCTAGAAAATATCGATATTAAAATAAAAATATTTTTCAAAATAAAATATCGATATTTTATTTAAAAAAATGTAATCGATGTTTATAACCCTCTGGAGCAGAACGTCATGAAAGCAAAATGTCATGTACGCAAAATAAACACATATACATACATATGTTAAACTATCATTTATAAATTAATAAAGTTTACATCCTTAGACGAGACGAGACGCAGCAGGTGTTGCAGCGGGTGACGCAGCGGGTGACGCAGCGGGTGACGCAGCGGGTGACGCAGCGGGTGTCGCTGCGTGCCCCACGGCAGATGCAGCCTCGAGGGAAGCTACGCCGCACGCGTCGCTCGACGCCCCGCGTTTCTATATGTTTGATTTTGCGCGTGACGCTACGCGGGCCGCTTCACGCGCCGCCTGACTATAAACGGTCAAATCGCTTTACGCGCCGCTGCAAGCCACGCCGTACGCGACGCTTGACGCCCCGCGTCTCCTTAAACGAGCCCTGAGATTGACACTCGTTGTCGACATGTAGTGAGACACAACGCATAGAATTCAAAATTGGCAGCCAAGAGTACAACTTTTCTAAACGTTGATAGGAAATGACAGAGTAACACGCTAATATGCTAGCCAAGTGGCACGTTTGACATATGAATTCGCCTTCTAGCAAAAAAAACACAACTACCCTCCCTGAACGGAGTATATACGTAGTGTTACATTCTCTTTGACTGACACTGACAGCTCGTCTATCGTTTTCTGTGTGCTGGCATTGGCCAGCACATGCCAGCCGTTCCATAACTATACCATTAAGAGCCTACCAGACGCCAAACTGTTGAAAGAAGATAGAAGATATACATTTTAGCGTGCAAGACGGAGAGAGATGCGATCGGTTTTTGTGCGTTTTTAACGAAACAAATTAATTATAAAAAAACTATAACCAATATTAAAAAAGTGGTCTAGTGAATGAAGATTTTACTATTGTCTTTCTTATAAATATTTTATATTATAAAAACAATGGTTAAAATTTCAAGAAATCGAGGTATTTTCAACACAAAAATCTATCGAGGATTTTATCAGCAATCGTGTTTTTAGCCTACTTAGTGCGTTTTTAGTTTATGAACTGAAGTTGTCTGTTTTCAAATTTTAATTCATTAGACCTCACGAGTCCTGGGCCTTTAGACAAGTGGCAAACGCTTCATGTCAATTTTATCTCTATAAACGCAGACGTCGCGGCGAAAACTTTAACATTGGATAGAAACGATTCGTTCAACGCTCAGTCAATACCGGATGTCGAAAGAAACATCGATCTATATGTACTACGTACTAGATGCGGCCATCAGAACAAATAGTTTTTGATTATAATTTGACAGGTATTGTAATATAATCTTAATGAGAAAGAACGCTATAAATAATAGGTACTAAATGTATGGGCATGCCAGCATATTTTCGTCCTATTTTGATCTTTTACCGCGTAGAGTGTTCATTTTCGTGTCACTTAATGCATGTCTATTGTTTTGGTACAAAAATGTCGCTAAAGAAAAGGCAGTGGGACAGCACGTAAAAATATTCAAAGTCTTCATTCAGATACGTCTGGACCTCCGTTTAAATTGACATCAGACGAATAATTGAATTTTATGATCTTGATTTAAACTTACTATGTACTCGTATTTAGAAAACTAAGAAGACTGATTTATTTTCGAGAATATGCCATTTTTATGCTTTAATTTAAGATTAAAATACCTAGGTTGGTATATTTTGTTATAAGGAAAACAAATTACTCCATAAAAAAATAAAAAACAGAGTGTTTATATTTTGACAACCATACGCAATAAAACGTTTTGTATGTAAATTACAGAGATCCCAGTAGCAACTATACCTATACATAAATTATTACCTTTAAAATTGAATAACTAAAGATAAAGAGAAGAATAATTCAATCAAGAAGACTCAAAAATTACTGTAGGTATAGTTGCCACTGGGATCTCTGTAATTTAAATACAAAACGTTCTATTGCGTATGGATGTCTAAAAAATAAACACTCTGCTTTTGATTTTTTTATTGAGTATTTTTTTTCCTTATCACAAAATATACCTACCTAGGTATTTTAATCTTAAATTAAAGCATGTAAATGGCATAGTCTCCAAAATAAATTAGTCTTCTTACAAATACAAATACAAAAATCAGTCTTCTTAGTTTTCTAAATAGGTACATTGTTAAGTTTAAATCAAGATCATAAAATTCAATTATTCGTCTGATCTCAATGTAAACGGAGGTCCAGACGTTCTGAATGGAGACTTTGAATATTTTTTTCTACTGTCATACGTGCTATCCCACTGCCTTTTATTTAGCGGCATTTGTGTACTAAAACAATAGACATGCATTAATTGACACGAAAATGAACATTCTACGCGATAAAAAAAATCAAAATACGACGATAGTATGCTGGCATGCCCATACATTTAGTACCTATAATTTATAGCGTTCTCATTAAGATTATATTACAATACCTGTCAAATTATATCAAAAACTATTAGGTATAAATAAATAAATATTCACGGACATTACACACAACGCTATCGGATCCCAAAGTAAGCTAGGAATAACCTGCTTGTGTTATGGGTATCAGGCCACGGATATTTATACTTATATACTTTTTAAATATATACATATTATACATAGAAACACCCAGACTCTTGAGACAAACATTTATGGGTTACACAAATATTTGTCTCCGGTGGGAACCAAACCCACGACCTCCAGCGCCGCAGTTGGTATCAGTACCGACTGCGCCACAGAGGCAGTCAAAAAGGTATATTAACACACAAACAATTCATGAGTAAATGTTTTCTTTTTGAGACAACTCTAGCTGTAGGTAAAGATGCCCGGACCCAGTCAGTAGTAACTTTACCGAACCCGATTAACAATACTCAAGGTGATATTTCAATAAAGCGAGGAATAGCTGATGTTGTAACAGTAATGCCAACCATATATTACATGCAATATCAAAATTTCACTAACCTGTAACGTATAGTTTAGCCTCTGCGACCACAATTCACACCTATTCGTAAAATATGTTTTCACTGCACCAGACTTGCAACGGCTATAAAATAATACTTACCAAGTTTCAACAGCATAGGCCTTATAGTTTCGGAGAAAAGTGGCTGTGACATACGGATGGACAGACAGACAGACATGACGAATCTATAAGGGTTCCGTTTTTTGCCATTTGGCTACGGAACCCTAAAAACTATCTTGTGTTGTCAGTTACAAAAATAATAAAATGTTGCCGGAAAATATCGAAACACTACTACCATTACAAGGAAGTATCTATCCAAAGACAACTTAAAGTTATTTGTGTATACGTAAATACCTATGACATGGTAAAGTTACTACAGGTTTGGTCAAGTTGCCATGTTTTACGGTATATCTTTAATTATTAAGTTTTAGACAGCTACCTACTTATACAGAAAATGGTACCCAAAAGTGTAATAAGTATATGCGATTCGAGTTTTTATTCATAGATACAACATATAGTTAAAAAATAAAACAATAATATCTGAAAAAATATGGTCAAGTTGCCATGTTTTACGGTAATATAATTGTACAATGTTTAGACTTTTAGACCGTATTATTCATGCTTAAATAATATATGTGTTTTATAGCACCTTTCAATTAGGACGATACCATTGGTGGACGAGTCCATTAGCATCGCTCTCTGGAACATATTTCATGTATGGACGTTCCTGTCTATCGGTAGAATATATCGACGGTAGAAAACGGAAATGTCGTATCTCAAAATAATCGATTTTACACCAGAGCAAAAAAACTATTTCAAAAAATCACAACTTCTAAATTATTATAGATAGAAAGTTGAAATTTGGAACATTATTTCTATTATTTGAAACATTATTTGATACAGGTGGTTAAAATATCCTAAAGTTACTACTTCATGGATTTTTGACAAGTTACAGCAATTATTGTTTCAATATCGAGTAGTAGAAATGCTGTATCTGTAAGGCGAAATATATGAGCAATTTAAATTGATACAAGTTTAAGTGTTACCAATATGCTGTATCTCAAATAGGAACGACACAATATTTTTCTTATTGCTGTATAAAACTTTAATTTTATTAGTATATCTATTCAAAATAGTTTAAATACAGTCAGGATAATAAATGTTGTAAAAATAAAATGCTGTATCTTTTACTAAACGCTTTTATTGTAATGCAAAAAATGTAATGACAAAAAACACAGTGCTATATTTTTGATTTTCGTTTTTATTACTTTCAACTATCAGCTATTCTTTTTCCTTTTCATGCATTTCAATTTCTTTCTTAATTTTATCAATCAGTCCTTATAGGTATCTCCTCGTCTTCATCAGTTTCACACAGAGTATCTTTAATTTTTTTGTCGTGTTTTAATAATAAATATTCATGAGAGTAAGTTTTGGGAATAATTTGTTCATCTACTAACTTTTTTAGATCATTATAATTATGTATTTAAAAGTATATAAGTATTAATATCCGTAGTCTGATACCCATGACACAAGCAGGTTATTCCTAGCTTACTTTGGGATCAAGTGTTGTGTGAAATGTCCGTGAATATTTATTTATTTTATTTATATATTTAATAATATGAAATACTGTAGACCTAGTCTCGGTAAGTTATAAAAACATCGTACTTATACAATATATATTTTTTTCGTAATGTTTTTTCGTTAAGTACCTAATAATTTTATCTTAGCATTTATACCACCGAAGCGCTCGTGGCCCCGCGGACTTAGTGTTCTGTAAACGATCACTGCAGTAAGCAACTTTCGCTATGGCCACTCCATGGATGGTGATCACTTTGTGACATTTATTTGAGCGTTTCCGTGCTTCGGAAGGCACGTTAAGCCGTTGGTCCCGGTTGCCAGTAAAATGGCAATCGTTAAGCCAAGTTGAAGGCTCTATTTCAACAGCAGGCAGTCACAACCTGCGCCTGTCCATTTAAACACGGCAATACAGCTCACTACCTATTACGTGGGACAAATTATAAAAAGGTGAACTGTGGGCATATAATATGCCTCAGCCTACCCCTTCGGGGATAAAGGCGTGACTATTTATACCTACCATAGTAGCCTAGGTGTAATACTTACCTATTATTCCATTTTTTTATATAGAAAAAATCGACCAGAGCCGGATTCGAACCCACGATACACCACCTCCAGTCTACTAATATCCATTCGTAGATTGGCGGTGGCATGGCATGTCATTGGTTCGAATCCCGTTCGGGTATTTTTTTTCAATTAAAAGTATTTGGAATTGTGTTATAATTATAATGCTGCAATCAAAATTGATTTAGGCATACCTATTACGACTGAATACTTACAGTATCCAATCAAAATACATACATACATATGGTCACGCCTTTATCCCCGAAGGGGTAGGCAGAGGCATATTATATGCCCACATTTCACCTTTGTATAATTTGTCCCACGTAATAGGTGGTGAGCCGTATTGCCGTGTTTAAATGGACAGGCGCAGGTTGTGACTGCCTGCTGTTGAAATAAAGCCTTCAACTTAGCTTAACGACTGCCATTTTACTGGCAACCGGGACCAACGGCTTAACGTGCCTTCCGAAGCACGGAAACGCTCAAATAAATGTCACAAAGTGATCACATGGATGGTCACCCATCCATGGACCGGCCACAGTGAAAGTTGCTTACTGCAGTGATCGTTTACAGAACACTGAGTCCGCGAGGCCAATCAAAATAATTAGTTGGTAAACACACATATTTACCAACTATTTTCTTTGAAATAATTTTATTTAGTTTGTTTACCAACTAATTAATTTACTAAAAATAGCTTAAATATTGTTAGTCTATAACTCACCCAAACTCCTGAGGGTTTATTTCCAATATAAAACACGTAAATAAACTTTTTAAATTACTATTTATAGACACTACAAAAACGCTTTCTCACTATCGGCGCTTACGCGTCACGGTGGCGCGATTGAAATGTCGTACCTAAGGAATATGCGGAGGTGGGAGAAGGGGGTGGGTCCGGCTATTAGACGCTCGAAGTGTAGTATCTGTCTGTTAAGCACAGAACAGTTTGCGGCATATTGCTGTAACTTAGACAACGCAATTTTTTTGCGGCGGCGGAAATGTCGTATCTTTTTGAAACTAATGTTCGTAATACAAAAGTAGTGTTGTAACTGTTTGTGATATTTCATGTATTGTCGTATCTATTTTAACAACAAAAGTTGCATTTTTTTCACTATTTACAGCAATTTGTCGAGTTAACTGTACATAAACCATGAAAAAGTCAGTGGCGTATCACGCATTTTTTTAACCGTAGAAATACATGACATACACCATTCGACGCGGTATTTTTTTCTTATCAACAGTACATTTAAATATAAATAACGCCATTTTCTGAGATACGACATTTCCGCTTTCTACCGTCGATATGTCAATGGATAAAAATCAGTCATACGTCTATGGTTTCGCTGGTAGATGTCTTTCTTGCGTGTCTCATGTCATTTTGAAGTCGCCCGTCAGTACAAATTTGTTATAAGACTATAGGCCGGGCGCTATAGGTAGTTGAGTATGCAAAATGTGAGGACCGAATTCCACCAATGGATTTAAGTTAATAAAAGGTCAAAAAATAATAATCCGGAGGTTGCCGGTCAAATATTTTGTCCATTTTTTTTTCCCTCTACTTTATTGGTAAAGGAAAACTATACATTTATTGTTAAAAATTACAGAGAAACATAATTATTACACATCTATATTTACATTATTACTGTCTAAACTAAACCTAAATAAGGCCTTTTGGGCACAATGCCACGGCATTGTGCCCAAAAGACTAGCAGCATTCCCCCTTTGAATAGCAATACCTATTCGTTGAGCGAGAAAACTGCCAGCCCTTGGGTCACCACTTCACCAGTCGACTCCACTAGGCGCTTTTTCAAATTCTTGAAAATTTTTTGCGCATTGGGACCCCATGGACCTAGGGTCTCGACATGCCCGAACCATCGTAGCATGCCCTTCCTTACTTTAACACCGACACTCTCTTTCAGACCAACTCTCTTTCTTACATCTTCATTCCGAACGCGATCTGCGAGCGTTACTCCGCAGATTTTGCGTAGCGCGCGCATCTCGACCGCGTTTATTCTACTTTCATGCGTTTCCTGCCATACCCAACTCTCGCTTCCATACGTTAGCGTAGGTATCAGCAACGCATTGTGTACTGCGAGCTGGGCCTTTTGACTTAAGGCCTTGGTACCTAAAAGTTTGCCTAACGCTCCATTCACACTATTTTCCGCAGTTACCCTCTTTTCTACATCAGCGGTGTACCGTCCATCCCTGCTAAATGCACATCCAAGATATACAAACTCATCCACCTGTTCCAGCACTACATCATTTACAGTTATCCTGGCATTCGTTCTGTCCTCTTCTCTTTCGAATACCATCACTTTCGTTTTATTCGCGTTCAAATGTAAGCCTCTCATTAGACAATCATCTTTCATCGTTGTGACTAGTGACTGTAGTTCTGATGGCGATTCGGCTATGAGCACGGCATCATCTGCATACAGCAAACAGTTCACAAGTAAGTCACCCATTCGCAATCCAACATTCATCGATCTTACTCTCTTAAGACAATCGTCCAGGTACAGGACAAACAGCAGAGCCGACAGCACGCAACCCTGTCTGACGCCAATGTTGACGTCAAACCAGGGAGACAGGCTGCCGCCCACCCGCACACATGCCGTACATCCCACATATGTAGACTGCACAGCACGAAGCAGCGCACCATCAATCCCGTATCCTGGCAATATATCCCAGAGATCCTTCCGTACAACTCTGTCAAATGCTTTCTCCATGTCCACAAAACCGCAGAAAACCTTCCGGCCTACGGCCAGCTGCTTCTCTACAATGTTGCGGAGCGAGAAAACTTGGTCCATACATCCCCTTCCATTTCGGAAACCACCCTGCGCCTCCCACAGTAATCCGTCAGATTCCACCCTCATTCTCTTTTCAATAATTTCGCCATACACTTTAGCTGCTATACTGATCAAACTGATGGCCCTATAGTTGGCGCACGCCATACGTGAGCCCTTGCCTTTATACAAGGGCACGACGATAGCACGCCTCCAGTCCATTGGGACCCTTCCAGTCTTCCAGCATAGATTGCTCAATGACCAGAAGGCGTCCCGGACGCAAGGACCACCTTATTTGATCATTTCATCAGATATCCTATCAATTCCCGCAGACTTTCCATTTTTCAAGCTTCGTATAGACCATTCAATCTCTTCCAAAGTAATATCTCCGCTTGATGCTTGCACCGCAAGATCAGTCATCGCCTCCCTCGCAGTGCCCGCATCCGGGAGATATTCATACATTTCTCCAAAGTACTCATTCCACCGCTCTAACACCTCTAAGGGGTCCGCAAGAATGTCCCCAGCTTTACTCTTTATCTTATCCATTCTGGAAACTGACGAACAGCTCCGAGACTTCTTGACCTCCCTCCAAAAGAGTTTGGTATTCGTCTTGAAGTTCCTCGTCAGCTTCTCTTCCGCAATCATATTTATTCTTTCACGCTTCTCTTTCACTAAAGCTTTGGCTTCATTCTTGCAGAGGCGGTATATTTCTTTTTTCGTGTCTTTCATACTGTCATTCAGTTGCAAAGATGAGACATAATCCAACCACGCTTTCTTCTTTCTTGCTACGCAGGATTGAACTTCTGCATCCCACCAGGCATCACCTTTCGAATGTTCATGTCTCTTTGCACTCCCACATGCTTCTTTTGCACTATCCACTATACTTTCTTTCATAATATTCCAGCATTCATCCACATCTAAGTCGGAAAGGCTCGCGTTTGCAAGCCTTTTTTTTTTTTTTGTTTAACGTGAGGGAAAATCCTCATAGGATGTTATGCCGGACTCTTACCGACTAAAAAACCTCACGCCACGCCTAACAGCCTATGGTTGAGAGCCCCGGGTAAGCCCTCAGGAAGGATGTCCCGTGACTCCCAACAGACCTACGGCCGCCGCTGCGGCCTCGCCCAGGGGGTGGTTCGGGTGCAATCCCGCGTCTATGGGGGGTTTCGGGTGTGACCCCGCTTCTAAGGGGGGGCGTGCGTGAGTTGCTCACGTCACGCTGCCGTCATGGGCCTGCTTCTGTAAGGACGGTGAGCGGCCCTCTCACCGTCCTCAGACCCCCGGTCATGGAGGCCGATAGTCTTCAGCGAAGACACGTCGGCGGCGCCCAGGGCGCCGACTGCGGAACTCGGGTGGGAGAGTTCTCTCCCGTACCCGGCCCGCCGCCTCCTTCGCGAGCATAACCTGCTCGCAGAAAGAGGCGGCGCAGTCCCACTTACTCCCGCTGGAGAGCATGGCTCGCACCATGGACTCGAGCGAGAGAGTGTCCACGCCCAGACCCACTACGAGGACCTGTCGCTGTTGTGCCCACGCCGTGCACTCCACCAGCGTGTGGAGCGCTGTGTCATCGCTGCGGTCCTCGCAGTGCTGACACTCGGCCGTGGTTTCCCGGTGTTTTCGCCACAGATACCTACCGAAGCTACCGTGCCCGGCAAGCATCTGTGTCAACCGGTAGGAGAGAGCACCGTGTCTTCTCTCCAGCCACTCGTCCATGACCGGTCTGACGGCCGCGATTGTGGCGAATCCCCCCTTTGGTTGCTCAAGTCGCACCTTCCATGTCTCCACGGTTTCCTGGTGGAGCAGGGTCCGCTGGGCCTCGATTTCTCGAGACGCAGGCGTTTGGCCCCGCTCCAGCGCCTCCTTGCGCCATCTGAACAGTGACGCAAGGGCTCTCGCTTCCAGGTCCCATGGAGGGGTCCCGGCTAGGAGACATGCCGCCTCACCGGAGATCGTGCGGTATCCTCTTATCACCCTGACGGCCATCATTCTCTGCGGGCTCAGCAGTCTAGCCTCATTGCTGGCCGTCAGGGTCTCCGCCCATACGGGAGCCCCGTACAGGGCCATGCTTCGCACGATCCCCAGGTACAGCCTCCTGTAGGGAGCGTTGGGTCCCCTGATGTTGGGCATCAGCCGCGCGAGTGCGGCCGATGCTCCCCTCAGTTTTGGGACCAAACTTCGGAAGTGATGTCCGAAGTTCCACCGGCCATCGAGTACGAGCCCCAGATACTTCATCGAGGGCTCGATGCCGATGCTGACGCCCCCTACCTGTAGGCTGGATCCCGCAGGTGGCCCCATCCGAGGTCCGTGGAAGCACAGAGCCTCGGATTTGTGAAGGGCGACCTCGAGACCCAGCCGCCGAATCCGACCCACGACCTGAGCAACCCCTGCCGTGGCCTTAAGTGCTGCGGCACGGTGCGTTGCTCCCCGCGCTGTAACGAGGGTGTCGTCGGCGTAACACGTTACGCCGACCCCTCTGAGCAACGGACCACGCAGCACCCAGTCGTAACCGATGTTCCACAGGAGCGGCCCTAAAACCGATCCCTGTGGAACACCGCACGACACATCTCGCCGACCCGGCCCTAGCCAGCTCGGGTAAGTTATGGCTCTCTCGGAGAGATAAGCCCCGACAATTCGACGGAGGTAGGGAGGCACTCCATGATAGATAAGCGCCTCCCTGACGCAGCTCCAGGGCAAGGTGTTGAATGCGTTGGCGATGTCGAGAGACACCGCCACCACCACCTCACCCTGTGAGACTGCTTCCTCCGTCAGGCCTCTAATGCGCATGATCGCGTCCACGGTGGAGCGTCCCTGACGGAAGCCAAACTGGCTATCCGCCAGATCAGGCCCCACGCGTGTAAGGTGCCCGACGAGGCGTTGTGCAATAATGCGCTCAAAGAGCTTGCACACCTCGTCGAGCAACACGATCGGCCGGTACCCTGATGGGGAATTTGCCGGCCGCCCCGCCTTTCGAATCAAGACCAGTTTCCCTGTCTTCCAGACCTTGGGAAACTGGCCTTTCTCGAGGCATGCGCTAAAGAGCCCAATTAGTCGAGGCCCAAGCTCTTCGAGAGCCAGGACCCACGCTCGGCCTGGAATGCCGTCGGGTCCAGGGGCGGTGTTTCTGCGGGATTTAAGCCGCAGTACAGCCGCCCCTAACTCACCCTCGGTGACTACGGGCACGTCGTTCTCGCTGCCTTCCGCGTTGGGCGCCTGAGACGGAGCCATGCGCGGAGAAATATGTTCCTCCGCTCTCGACGGGAACAAGGAGTCCAGGACCTCCTCCAACCGCTCCGGCTGGAGACTCTGAGTCAGTGGGGGCGCCTTAGGGCGTAATTTGCCCCTTACCATAAGGTACGGGCGCCCCCACGGGTTCCGCTCCAGAGTCTCCATCAGCTCATCGCGGCCCAGCTTTTTGGACCGCTTGATGGCCGTCTGGAGGGCCCTCTTGGCCTCCTTGTACCCATCGTAGAGCTCCGTCTCTCGGGCTGCCGCATCGTCTGGGCGGCGACGCCTCCGGCGGAACCTGGTGTACCGGCGGCGCGCGGTAACGCACTCCGCGCGCAACTGCGCGATTTCCGGCGTCCACCAGTACACCTGTTTCCTCGCCGGCCTGGGCCTAGCCCTGGGCATCGCCGCATCGCAGATGTGCGACATGGCTCTCCCGAACCACTCCACCTCGGTATCAACATCGGCAGGCCTGTCCGCTGACGGAATCCAGGCCTGCACGATGGCCGCCTCCAGGAGAGCCTCCCGATCAAGGCGATGAAGTGCCCAACGCGGTTCCGGGGGATTCGCAATTGCTGGCGGCAGGTTTGGTGGAGGGGAGACGTCGAACCGAATATATCGGTGATCTGACAACGTCTCCTCCTCCTCCACCACGCGCCATCCCTGGACACGGCGGGCGAGCTCAGGGGTCGCAAACGAGACGTCTATGACCGAGCTGAGCCCCCGCCGCGTCCAGGTTGCGACATTCCCCCGGTTCAGGATGACTAGGCCACGTGTTGTGACCCAGTCCTCCAGTTTCCTCCCCCTGTCTCTGGTTTCCCGGGAGCCCCAAGCCTGCGACCAGGCATTGAAGTCTCCCAGGACCAGGACAGGGCGAGGCCGGCATGCAGCGAGAACGACGTCCAGCTCAGGGAGCCATAGCTCAAACTGATGCTGGTCGAGGCTCGGCGAGATGTAGACGGCCACGACAGCCACACCCTCATAATCCGCCGCGACGCAACCCGGGCCCCTAGCAATAAGCGCTAGGCGCGAGTCGTCCGCGCCGGTCCCACCAAAGATGGTCGCCAGGCCGTCCAGATCCACCGGGCTTCCCGGGTGAACCCAGTACGGCTCGGCGACGACAGCGATGTTAATGGACCACTGCCTGATGCTCTGGTACAGAAGGTCCTGAGCACCAGTGCAGTGGTTCAGGTTCACCTGCAGGATGCGGATATGGGTGTCCATCAATGGACATCCATTTCCGCACCCTGCCGCGAAAGTGCACCCTCCGTCTCACCCCCCCGTGCGGACGGACGGGGCTTCGGCCTTGAGGCAGCGCAGGCCTTGCTGCCCGCCCGGTGGTTGGCCTCCTTGCCCTCCGCCACGCATTTATAACAGCGCGGCGGAGCGTCACAGGCAAGGGCCTTGTGACCGGGCTGACTACAGCGGAAGCACCGGTCGCCTACGGTGACTTCCGCCGTACACTGCACTCCTACATGCCCCACGACCAGGCACCTATAGCACCTGTCTTCGCGGGGCTGCAGGAGATGCACCTGCGCCCTCAGGAAGCCCCCAATGAGGAGGCTCCGTCCATCCGCAACTTTTTGAGCCGCCGCGACTGGGCAGCTCACGACCGCCGACCCGTGACCAGTGGGGCCAAAGCGAATTTCGCCTGACCTCACCTGATCACGGGGGCAGCCGCTCGCCTCCACGACGGCGGAGATCAGCTCGTCCGTCGTGGCCGCGTCATCCAGACCCGAAATGCGCAGCCCGGCGCATTTGTTGGGTCTGGTCACGCAGACGTCGCCCGCATTCAGCGACTCCCGCAGCTTCGCCGCTAAGGCATCCGCTTTGGGGCCGCTGGTGGCGCCGGAGACCTCGAGGAGGCGTGCTCCGGTGCGCGTCACCTTGCACCGGAGACCTCCCTCTATTTCGAGGGCCTTGAGGTCGACTGAGGCTTTCGCCTGCCTCAGGACCTCGGCGTACCCCACGCCCTTCGCCTTGCCCTCCGTCGTCACCGTAATGACGACGGCAGTGGAGCGGGGAGCGCGGAGCCTCTTCGGCGCCTTCGCCGCGGCGGCCTTTGCCGCTTTTGCGGCGACCTTTGCCGCCTTCTTGGCGGCCTTAGCCGCCTTTTTCGCGGCCTTAGCCGTCTTCTTTTTCGCTCCCACCACCTCCCAGCCCCCCTCTCTTGAGGTGGACTGGGGTGCAGCAGGAGCGCTGGCTATTTGTGGGGAGGCGGGGTTGCCACTTCCCTTAGGTGCCGTCTTCTTGGGGGCGGAGGCCATCGGCTTGGGACCAGGAGTCCCACTGGGAGCAGCCGTCTTCGCATATGAAGCGCCGACGGGAGCCGCCAGCGGCGGGCGGTATGCCCGGTCCTCAAGGACGCCAAGGCGTCGCTCGATGGCCTCCAGCAGCTGGACCGTCGATGGTGTCGTCTTCGGTGGTGCACGGGGAGCGGGGGTTTTTACACCCCGAGCCTCCCCGGCCCCCTGGACCAGCTGCGTCAGCTTGTCCATCTCCTCCCGCATCAGCTGCTGCTGCTTACGGGAGTCGACAAGCTCCGCCTCCAGGCTCGCAACCCGAGCCCGGAGCTTGCCCTCCTCCTTGGAGACACTCCTCACAAGGAGCTCCTCCAACGCCTTGGTGGCACCAGTGACGGCTTCCGTCACCACCCTACGCCTGCCCGCTACATTCTTGGCGCCCTTTACGGCGCCAGAAATGCGGGCAAGGGCCGCCATGATCTCCTTGGCCGCCGGCACATCCGTGACACTCCCGCTAGGCAGCGGGGGCACAAATGTTGGCGGCTCTGCTACCTTCGCTTTTGCTTTGTAGAGGTCGGCTTTCCGCCCTCTACCCGCAGTGGTAGCTACAACCTTCCGCGGAAGGTCCTCCTCGGATGACGATGATATAGACCCAGGCCGGCGGAACAGGCCCTTGCCTGGTCCGCTTGACCTGGGTCTCTTCCTTCCTCCATCGGCATGGATACCCTCGTGGACACCCTCGGTCTCGGTACCCATGTCGACCGCCGACTCCATTTCCGAGCCAGCGCGGGTGGACGCGTCCTCCGCGTCACTTTCTTGGGTGGTTTTAAGGCACACCCTTGGGCCTGGAGCAAGCCCGCGTTTGCAAGCCTTTCACTGAATAAGCCAACATACATACTCCTTACGCTTTCATCTTCCAGTTTTTCACTCTTTATCCTTTCATAGTCTCCGAAAGGGACACGCACTCGCCATAAAAGTTCATAAATGTAATTTCGTCGGATAACATTGGAAGTCAAGTATCTAGCGTTGCCGATTTTTTTAATACCTCACACAGGAAAGCGATTATTGTCAAAATAGCAACTCATTAATCTTTTAAGTAATGTAAATATGTCATCTAGTACATTTTTTGTGATTCTAAGGTGTCTACGCAAAATTATATTCGAGTAAAGTTGCGCCATCTAGTGGTGTTTTTGTAAATTTGGACTCAAATATGCATGGGATTATAGATCTTAAGGGGCCCATGCAATATTGGAGGTGACTGTACATACCGCAGTTGATTACGCGGGACCCTTTTACGTAACTCATATAAGACGTCGTGGAGTAAAAAGTCATATAGCTTATATTTGCTTGTTCGTCTGTCTCACAACAAAGGCGCTCCATTTGGAGTTAGGCTGAGCGCAGACTATAGTCACAACAGTTTTAAGACAGACTATCTCTCTACGAGATAAATAGAGAGGCGCACACTTAGAACAAAACGTCTCTTAGACAAAGCTGTCTTTAGCTACAAGGCGACAAGTCTGACTAACGTTTGTCGGCTTCCCTTTTATATGCATGCGGGCGCGCACATCAAAGACAAAACTGTCTTGCGCAAAACAGTACCCGATGATGTCCTGACATATAGTATAACTTTCCGAACCGTGCCATATGGCATTCGAACAGTACCCGGACCAGTACCCGGTCTTTCGTACAAGTACATACAGCGTTCTGATTGTTCTGACAGGTTTGTTGACCTTCATAAATTCCCGCTTTGCAAAAAATTAGGGGGGGGGGGGGCGAGGGTCACTTATGTTTGTATGTGTTTGCCCCTTATGGTCGGGGCTTACTTAAAGGGGATGAAAATTTTGTTGTATTTGCAATATCAGGACATCACGCACCGTTTTCGATAAACAAGATTTAGAAAAAAAATCTAACTAACTAACTAACTATCTTTACGCCAAATCCCTTGCGGGGTAGGCAGAAAGAACCGAGCGCCACACGGCACGGTCCATACACACTTCACTTGCTTCTTCAACTTTCATTTTTCTTTTCATGCATGCACGTCGGTTCCTACGGCTCTTGACACCACCTTCTACTAACACACGATTAATTTGGTCGTTGTAGGTGTCGTGGCCTTCCCCGACTCCTACGTCCATCCACTTTCGCGTTGTATATCTGTTTTGTCATTCTTTCATCTCCCATTCGTTCCACATGCCCGAACCATCGTAGCATGCCCTTCCTTACTTTAACACCGACACTCTCTTTCAGATCAACTCTCTTTCTTACATCTTCATTCCGAACGCGATCTGCGAGCGTTACTCCGCAGATTTTGCGTAGCGCGCGCATCTCGACCGCGTTTATTCTACTTTCATGCGTTTCCTGCCATACCCAACTCTCGCTTCCATACGTTAGCAAAGGTATCAGCACCGCATTGTGTACTGCGAGCTGGGCCTTTTGACTTAAGGCCTTGGTACCTAAAAGTTTGCCTAACGCTCCATTCACACTATTGCCCGCAGTTACCCTCTTTTCTACATCAGCGGTGTACCGTCCATCCCTGCTAAATGCACATCCAAGATATACAAACTCATCCACCTGTTCCAGCACTACGTCATTTACAGTTATCCTGGCATTCGTTCTGTCCTCTTCTCTTTCGAATACCATCACTTTCGTTTTAGTCGCGTTCAAATGTAAGCCTCTCATTAGACAATCATCTTTTATCGTTGTGACTAGTGACTGTACTTCTGATGACGATTCGAAAAAAAAAAATTAATATCACTTTTTCTTCATTTATCATAATAATAAATATTATTCGTTTAATATATTATTATCTGGCAGGTACTACACGTGCCTCGACTAATGGGCCCTTATTGGTCAATATGCACTTGACAAGTCGATTAAAATATGAATGAAAGTAGCTTCAGTGTGCATGATTTCTTTGCACGTGTGTATGCATCGACGTGTATGTACACTTGATATTGACTCAAGTCGCTTGACCATCTCCTGAGCCCATTAAGCTGGCAGGCGTGCCTCAAGTATTCATATAACATTCAACAGTATTCGTTACTTACTACTCGTAGGCGTTAAGTTGAGATACACTACGGAACAAAATGTTTCCAAGTGTGCATCAATCCGGTCACCCGGTCGCTCGGACCACAGATAGTATAATATATTCTATCTCGGACTCGAACGCGACCGAACGTCGACTGTACGCGCCCGAGCGGTATATCGCATCCGAAAAAGGTGCTGGGTCCTGCTAAATTTTGTCGCGTACTGGGTACTGAACCAGTACGCGGTTATACCATATAACACGTCCGGCAGTACGAACAGTACCTACCCGACGCAACGCGGACGGTGTTCGTGTGATGCGTATCGTAGACAAAACAGTTTTGTCTTAGGTGTGCGACGTGTCGTAGACAAAACAGTTTCGTTTTAATTTTAAAACAGACTTGTCTATGTGAGGCAAGTCTGTCTTAAAACTGTCGTGACTACCATCTGCGCTCAGCCTTAGTCAGTGATCTTAGTACAGATTTATTTCTCGCTGCCTTAAAACGCGTTATCTCACGCAGGGGTCCTGTTTCAGTGTAAAGCGATGGAGGCACTAATTTCATAAGTGCGAAACGAAAATTGAACGAAATTTACACGCTTATACAGTCCACTAATTATAAAAACGATCTGAATAATTATCTAACTCAACATAAGATTCAGTTTCAGCACAGCCCACCTTTCGGGCCCAATTTTAATTCGTTGCCTGAAATTAATGTCAAATGTGTTAAGTCTCATTTATTTAAAGCTATCGGAAGTTAAATACTCACCTATGAAGAATTCAGTATAAAAAAAGGCATTTTGAATAGCCGTCCGATTTGCATACTTTCTTCGGATCCATCGGATCCAACCCCTCTAACGCCTTATCATTTTCTTAATGTTACGCCGCTTAAATATTTATCCGCTGAACATATTGAACCCCTATCACCAGATAATAGACTCACCCGCTATCAATCTATACTTATAATAAAACTGTAGAGGGTCGAGAGTCTGTACATGGAAGATATTTTGAAAATTTTAATTGTAGGGCGTTCTCTAATCGATACTGAAGCTGAAAATGCAATGTAAATTTTTCATGTCTGTCTGTCTGTCTGTATGTCTGTCTGTATCCCGAATAAGTATCACGCCGAAACTAATGGATTGATTTGGATGAAACTTGGTACAATTTGAGCTTATAATCCGAGGAAGGTTCTAGGATACTTTTGATCGCGATATTTTACGCGGTTCCTTCAGGAGAGGGGATGAAAGGCAAAATAGATTTCAAATATTTTTTTAGTGTCTGAAAGGGAGTACTTTAAGCATTATTCCACACAATTTTTAATATTGAGGGTTATGTAGTTCAGAAATTAGGGGTATCTCAACTTTCGATAAACCAAGAGTTCTTTTGAATGTGAGGGTAAATCTAAACGGGTGTGTTGGCTTAATCATAAAAGCATTAAGCAAACAGGGCCGTATCACAGCTGCTTGATGAGTCTCATGAACAAGTACCCCTCCTTTCGTACACCAAGTGACGTAAACGAAGTTGCGGGGGTAAGCTAGTCTGTCTATACATATAATAAATCTGTTGAGGGTCGAGAGTCTGTACTTGGAAGATATTTTGAAAATTTTAATTGTAATGCGTTCTCTAATCAAAACTGAAGCCGAAAATGTAATTTAAATTTTTCATGTCTGTCTGTCTGTCTGTCTATCTGTCTGTCTGTCTGTATCCCGAATAAGTATCACATCGAAACTACTGCATCGATTTGAATGAAACTTGATACAAGCCGAGCTTATGATCCAAGGAAGGTTTTAGGATACTTTTAATCCCTATAGTTTGCGCATTTCCTTTGGGAGAGGGGATGAAAGACATAATGGTTTTTCAGTTGTAGCTTCTCAATGCGTAGTCCGATTACAAATTTTTTTTCAGTGGTTAGAAGGGAATACTTTAAGGATTGTTTCACACAAGTTTCAATGTTGAGGGTTTTGTAGTTCAGAAATTAGAGACATCTCATCTTGCGCCAGACCTAAATTCAAGAGCTTAAATCTAAACTGGCGTGTTGGCTTAATCTTCTAAAACAATTCAGTCCACGCCTTCGGCGCGGACTGAATTGTTTTAGAATGGACTTAATCATTAAGCTCTTTTATGATTAAGCAAACAGGGCAGTTTCATACGCTTCCATGAGTCTGATGAAACAATACCTCTCCTTTCGTACATCTTATGTAGCGTAAACGAAGTTGCGAGGGTCAGCTAGTACTTATAATAAAACTGTTGAGGGTCGAGAGTCTTTACATGGAAGATATTTTGAAAATTTTAATTGCAGGGTGTTTTCTAATCGATACTGAAGCCGAAAATGTAATTTAAACTTTTCATGTCTGTCTGTCGGTCTGTCTGTATCCTGAATAAATATCACGCCGAAACTACCGAATCGATTTGAATGAAACTTGGTACAATCTGAGCTTATGTTCCGAGGAAGGTTCTAGGAAACTTTTGATCACGATATTTTTGCGGTTCCTTCAGGAGAGAGGATGAAAGATGAAATGGTTTTTCAGCTGTAATTGCTCAACGCGTAGTCCGATTTCAAATATATTTTTAAGAGTAGCCTTAATCTTTAAGCTCTTTTATGATTAAATAAACAGGGCCGTTTCACACGGTGCTTGATGAGTCTGATGAAGAATTACCTCTCCTTTCCTACACCTTATGTGACGTAAACGAAGTTGCGAGGGTCAGCTAGTTGTTAAATAGAATTGTTCAAAGTTACTGGACACGCTGCAATACGGAATATCTTACCTCCCTCCAACTCAGACATAAGTGGAATACATACATACATACATACATACATATGGTCACGCCTTTATCCCCGAAGGGGTAGGCACAGGCATATTGGAACGAAGTTCCTTATCGCGCGTTGTGAAAGGGGGCTAGACGGAAAAAAATCTCACGAAAAGTTGTAACG
The DNA here is from genome assembly GCA_933228765.1 of Miltochrista miniata. NCBI lineage: Eukaryota > Metazoa > Arthropoda > Insecta > Lepidoptera > Erebidae > Miltochrista > Miltochrista miniata. The sequence goes on from OW121772.1 coordinate 11,509,936, forward strand.
ACACTTTTTTGTAACGAAGTTCCTTATTGCTATAGTATGGAGGGTAGAGGTACCGAACCGAGAGGGGGGAGGGGAGGGGAACGGGGGGGGGTAATAAAATGGGGGTTAATAATAAAAAAAATATTATTATTAAATAAAAAAAAAAAAAAATTATTACAATTCCTTCACTAATTAATCGAAAGGAACTTCGTTCCATCCGGGTGTCCCTTGACACCTCTCAAGTTTTTTATATGCCCACATTTCACCTTTTTTGTAAAATTTGTCCCACGTAATAGGTGGTGAGCCGTATTGCCGTGTTTAAATGGACAGGCGCAGGTTGTGACTGCCTGCTGTTGAAATAAAGCCTTCAACTTGGCTTAACGACTGCCATTTTACTGGCAACCGGGACCAACGGCTTAACGTGGCTTCCGAAGCACGAAAACGCTCAAATAAATGTCACAAAGTGATCACATGGATGGTCACCCATCCATGGACCGGCCATAGTGAAAGTTGCTTACAGCAGTGATCGTTTACAGAACACTGAGTCCGCGGGGCCACGAGCGCTTCACAAATATTTATTTTATTCAATTGTTCTCTTAGGCCCCCGGAGGAGCCTGCGGATTGTGACAGCATGTCAGTGGGCAGTGTCGAGAGTGTTGACAGCGGGGATCCCGACGGAAGGCACGACCACAGCGACTCTAACCGCACTGTGTTCTGTAAGCAGATAATGTGAGACCTCACGACTCCCGCAATGGTTAGCGGGGGCCGTCTGGTTTTTGGGGGAAATACGGGGAAAAAGGTCTCCAAGCTAACGCCTACGATGGAACATTCCAGGGTTCGTGCCCCACGTTGGGCGCCACTGAAAAATCCATTTTCTTTAGGTACGAAACCCTAAAATCAACTATTCACTCTACTCAATTTTAAATCAATTAAATATTATCGGACACATATTTGTACAGCGCAATCAATAAATAAATTGTACAGCAATTTGTACAGCGCAGTACAATTTGTACAGCGCAGTACAATTTGTACAGCGCAAAACAATAAATAAATTGAATTTAATTGAATTGAATCTGATCCCAAAGTAAACTAGGATTCATCTGGTGTCATGAGTGCCAGACAACGGATATTGCTACTTGTCATCCCAGGAATATGTCCTTATGGTAATGGGTAAAGGTTCCGAAACTATACGGTATACCTACAAGCTGCAGATTTGCACAGTACTTGGACACATGTCTCTACTGCCTACATTCGCCAATATTTCATGATGAAACGAGAATTATTCTTTTTAGTTTTTTTTTAATGTTGAACTTGATTTTTTATTTGCAACTGGAACTCTGCCTGCAACCACTGACTAATAATCCATGAACATATGAAACAGAAAAACCTGCCAAATGCGAGTCGGACTTGCGTACGAAGGGTTCCGTACAAAAAACAGCACAAAATCACCTTTTTTGTATGGGAGCCCCCCTTAAATATATTTATTTTTCTGATTTATGTATTTATTGTTTAGCGGCAACAGAAACACATCATCTGTGAAACCAATTCCTGTTCTATATTTAAAATTCTCTGTTAAAATTAGGTTGATAAATTTGTCAGCTCTGAATAGTGCACCCCATAGTGTATAATCGTTAATGAATCTATTCAATTATCGTTCCAGTAAAATTTGAAATCGATAGTAACAAAAACGGTTTTATTATCTATATATATAAAAACAAGAACTGACTGACTGACGACGTCCATATTAATTCAGGAGCCACCTTACACCTTTTTAAATTAAATTCACGTAAGGACGTGACGTGAAATGAAAAAAAAAAAGCCCTCTCACGACTACGATCTTGCGCATTTTTTTTCGGTACCTAATGAACTTGTTCAGTAGAATATACGCAAGCCCCAAATCGTTGTTGAGGAAGAGCCTCTTTTTAAGTGTGGAATCTAACATGGATGCTATGGAATCCTAATTACTAAGACCACAGGATGCCTTACAACTGTCTCGGAAGGATGTCCCGGGGCTCCCGGCAGACTTTGGCGACCACTTAGGCCTGGCTAGGGGGTTCAGGTGCTATCCCACGTCTGGGGAGTTATCTAGGTACTTGGGGTAGAGGAGGAGAGTTGGGTACTATCCGCCACTAAGAGGGGCAAAGAAACACGGCACCGTTTTGGCCTGCTTCAGCAAGAACGGCGAGCAGCCAAATCGCCTTTCTCAGGCCGCCGAGTCGCCGACTGCGGAACTACGGAAGGATATTTCTCCCCGCTCCCTACCCGCTGCCGAGGAAGGGCCTTAGGTCAAATGAAACGAAAAATAAATCTAAATTACCATTTTAATTCTTTCAGGGGTGCACAACTTTTTTGGTCTATTTTCTTTAACTAAACAGAGCAGTTCTTGTTTTAACATTGTTTCCTTTGCTTCTACTCCTTTGCTTTGGAGCCAGGATATCAATTCCAGTTTGTTATTGGCTGATGTTGGAGCTTTGTCTTTTTGCACGGAGTGGTATGGTGCGTTATCCATTATTATAATATTTGGTCATGTAAATTTTCTAGTAACACCAAAAACCACTTTTTGAATTTCTCAAAATTCATTTCTTCGTGATACTCACTTGTTTTCGTTGATTTGAAGGCTAACAAACAATTAGGTACAAAATCATTTGCCGATCCTGCGTGTATAATTTTATTATAAGTCGCTGTGCTTTGCCTTCGGGTACTTTTGAAACAGACAGTGCTGTGTCATCGGTCCATGCTTTCGGCACGGTGTAATTGGCATTAAGCCACGTCTCATCGAGAAAAATAACAGTGTCCCAATTTGTAATTTTTTTAGCTTTTCTTTAAAAATCTATGCGTGCCAGCATAATATCTGTACGCTCCATAACAACCTTTTTTTATTACATTTTTTGAACGAAAATCCAATATTATGCATAATATGGCGCCTATAATATTTATATTATTTAATAACGTGCTTAATATTTAGGTTAATATTACAAAACATGCTTAATATTACAAAAAAAAACTAGTAGATTCCCACGTAATAATTTTACTTTCATTTAAAATAATATAGTTTAATTCGATTTATTCGATTCATTTGTCTATGGTCAATTGTGCGGTATTCTTGGAAGACGCTTCACTACGATAAGTGGGCGGTACTCGTCTATGTGCTACGGTAATTTATTGAGGTATTCTTGCACTGATCTGTAAATAATACAGATCAGTGTATTCTTGACATAAACAAATACGGTACTTCATAGGCGTGAGCTATCAAAATTATCATCCTAGTTTTAACAGTAATTGCTTTTCAAAAAAATAACTTAATTTTTAATGGTATGTACAATGGATAACCATAATATTTCTCGCTGAATACTATTTTTAGGAAACCTAAAACAATTATTCATCATTAACATACGATAACAATACTTAACTTATTTTATTTATTCTAGTAATGACATTCGTGTTTCTTCTAATAATACACAGGAAGTCCCAGATAAATCCTCAATATAGTCACACTACTTCAAAACATTTCCTTTTGTATGAAAACAATTAAAGTCGAATTTCTAACTAGACGAAGTAAAGTGACAGCAACTAAAGTCACTTCTTCCTATACTATGATTTTTAATTCGAGTCAGTAAAATGACATTTTCAGTGTTGCGGGGTTTTTGTCACAAATAAATAGTGATGTGGTTGAATCGAGTTTTACAATTAAAGTTAGTCGAGATTATATTTTTTTATTGAATAACAAACAGTAATTAAATATTACATAAAACCACGTATACCGTATTTCAACTCATTCAAATAATGCAGTAAACAAACAATTTGGATCACAATTGCTCCATAATTATTTACATTTAAATATAATCACTTTTCTAGGAACCATAGTTTGTTTTATACAAACATTTCACACCAATTTACCTTGAGAATAATTTCATGAAAAATACTTTAATGAAAAAAATTTAAACCTGTCATTTTTGCTGGTCCTTAAATTATTTTTTTCTACGACCATTTGGTAATTTGCTTAATACATAGCCACAACTCAAATCTCAAAAGTACTCATTCCTGTCAAGTCGTGTTACAATGACCATTTCCACACGAGTAAACCGTTCTACAATAAAACTTTTTTTTTATGGGTATGGCATCAAAAAATCAACATAATGATTATGCCAAAAAGCGCGCGTATTTGCGTCACGACTAAACATCGTATGTAATTAGGCTGTATGGATGAATTGCCTTTGCATTTGACTTGTGGGATTCACAAATGTCACAAAGTTTGTAGGGAACCAATCTTCTTTAAATTTGGCATAGGTACAGCATCTTTGACAGAATTGATAGGTAACGTGTTTTGTATTTTATTGAAATTTATTTTAAAAGATGGTAAAAATAGGGTAGAAAAATATTTTGGGTGGGATTTGCCGCATAGTTTATTGATACTCATTAGCCGGTACTAATTGGATATATTTTTTTGACACATTCATGTTTGAAAGCTCAATTCGATTTAAAAAATAGTTTTTTAAAAGTCATTTTTTTTAAAGTAAGAAAAAATGGGGATTAAGGGGGGCTCCCATCTAACAAAAGTGATGTTCCGGTACGGAGTCTGTGCGCGAGTCCGCCTCGCACTTGGCCGGTTTTATATACTACTAAGATGACAGACTTACGGCCCACCTAATGGATGGTCACTGTAGCGGACTAATTTACATAATGAACGTTTGCAACACCAGTGGTGCTGCTGCATGTCGACCCATATTTCCCTTGGCATTACCGCTTGGCACTACCAGTATAGTCACAGGAAAGTAAAACATCCCGTAACCCTAGTGGTAGTGCTAAGGATAATTGTACTTTTATCTTGACACTACTGTTTGCCAGTAGTAGTAGTATTAGTAGGTACATAGTGTCCGTATTAATTCAGGAGCTACCTTACACCTTTTTAAATTGAGTTCAAGTCCTTATTTTTAGTGAACAATCAAAAAAAATTTGGCCAATTTTAGGAATTTCTAGGCCAATAGATATAAAACGTTATATTTATGCCGAATTGGCTCCGCTAATTTTCATTTTCATTATTCAATTTCATTAAGGAGTTTCTTGAATCTCTTGACGGAGCCGATATACCTATTTTAATGAAGAATAAGATCTTCCCAGAATAAGATCCTTAATAGCAACACTATCGTATGGTGTAATAATATAGGGTGTGTTTTTTTTCATAATCAATGGGTTCGATTCCCAGCTAGGATTATTTGTTTTTCAAAAATCTAATGATGAGGTTTTCAGTTTCATCAAAATCGGTGTAACGTTGTGAAACAACGGGTGCAAATAGGGGTTCAACGTTAGGGGTTTTAAAATGAAAACTTAGATTAATAAATGAAAGCGCCATCTACCGAGTTAGTGTCGCAACGACGGAAGCTATAGGCAGTGATACGGTCTTGACGATTGAGTAGTTTCGAGCGGTGCCACTAGAGGCGCTATTTCATTGATATATAAGGCATTGCGTCAATGCAGGAGGACCGCCAGATTAATATTTAAAATAGATCACGAACGTAACAGTGTAATTGGAAATTGTGAGAATCACATCAGTTTAAAAATAATCGTTTATATCATCGCAAATATCCTCGTAAATATTTGTCAAGGATAAGGAGCAAATAGCTATAAATAGAAGACCCCATCATTGGGTGAGTTAAATTAATTATTATGATTCTAGATTTTAAAATAGTGAAAATTAACGGCTGTTGGTCGACCCTGTTATGGGAGGGTAGATTACAGGGGTGTGAAAAAAAAAGGTCTCTGTAAACTTAGGATAGAACCAACCATTGTAAGGCAGCCGACTCCCAAATGGTTTAACAGTGGTCGGCTGTCTTAGCAATGGGCGGGAAAAAGGGTTCCAGCTAACCCGTCATATGGAACATTCCAGGGTCCACCCTCCGGGTTCCACGAGAACCGTCCACCCTACGGGTTCAAGAAGTCCACCCTTCAGGTTCCACGAAGGAACATTCACCCTACGGGTCCAAGAAACCGTCTACCCTACGGGTTGGTAAAATCCACCCTTCGAGTTCTACGAGCGAACATCCGCCCTGCGGGTTGGGAATACCGTGCCGGCCGAAATTGTGGAAGACACGGCTACCTGGCGGACTGCATCGACATCCTGGAGCCACAAGATAAGTCGAACCCTGCGAAGGCCTTCGGAAACCGTACTTGCTGCCCGAAGTTGCCACACCCACGACCCCCAAGTGCTCAATTCTAATAAACTACTAATTAATTACATTTTAAATTCAATCTTTTCATTTCTCTCTCTCTTCCTGAAAGCCATCAGCTTTTCAGTGGCGCCCATATCGTGGTTTCGGGTAGCGAGAAAGCGATTTCCGACGGGAGTCGGGAGGTCATAATTATAAGATATTCAACTTGTGTAAAATAGTCTTAAGAGTGCCCGTTAGCGGGGTAGTTTCCCTCCAAATTATCATAACTACCCAGGAATTTGGCTCTCCTGACCTCTGCTGCCAACTTGTTCTTTCCGGCTTATTTTGTGTGTTTTTTAGTTATTTTAGACAGATTTCGGCAAACTCAAGAACAAGGCAAAATTTGAATTTTTTCTCAACATAATTGTAATTTTTCCAAATTTTAACGGTCCCCAATTTATTTTTCACACCCTCAAGTATTAATTTTATGGTGGAAAATTTTTAATGAAATTTAAAGTGAAAGTTTTTTTTCTCAATTTTAAATAGTACTTTGTTAAAGTCTGAAGTAAAACGTCTAATTTGAAACGCTTACATTAATTTTCGTAAGTGAATTGTATTGCCTATATTCATCGTAAAAAGTAGTCACAGTAAATCACCACCACAAATTTTATTTTTGTACGGCGTCAAACCGCCTCAATTTGTGTATTATTTTGTTGTATTTCCCATATGTGAATTTACAGCGAGACCAACAGCCGATAATCACACTTCTGGGTAACAATCCCTATTGAAATTTCACGCTAGTAAAACGTTAGAACAAAGATTTTACGAATTTCACTTCACGTAAATTATAAAAGATTCATAATTGATTCACTTTTCGAATTACGTCGAATTCTGATACACTGAAATACAACTGTAAGAAAAAACATTCCAAACGTAGATTACGCAGCGAAAACATTCTTGCCAAAAAAACAATAGTAAACTATTAACTTTGATTCGGGTTCTAAATAAACAACGGCAGATGTTGCTTTCATAACGTTTACGAGTAAGTTGATTTACTAGCTCGATATTAGAAGAAATTTTTTTTTTCCATATAAACTGTGGGTGGAAGTGAATAAAATACACTCCGGACACCAACAGTCTGATACAGAATATTTCCAGAATCGTCCAAGTACGAATCGGTTTTCAACCAATTCGAAATATTCAAGGGTTCCGTAGTGGTAAGGAACAATCTACATAAAAAAGTTAGTTACTACGATACAGATTATTTCCAGAACCATCCAAGTGCGAATCGTTTTAACACAGTTCGAAATATTTAAGGGTTCCGTAGTAGTAAATAACTATTTAAAAAAAAATAGTTGGTACGAGTCAATATACAATTAACTCTTACCACGTTCGTGAAAATAGTTACATTTCAATAAAAATAATAGCAGCGTAGAAAATTGCATTATTCGTGCAAAACTGAAAAACATTTAGTAAATTTCGTCAACCCATCATCACACACCTCACTTTCACTACTTACTGCTTCGGATTAGATTACATTTAAACACAGACAGACAGACAGACAAGTAATATCTAGAAGGGTCCAAATATTTATTTGAGTGAAGGAACACTAAAAGGTAATATTTCCAAACTTAAGTATTTCCTAAAGCAAATACTAAGTTTTATAAAGGTTCAATTTATAATTCGGTTCAACGAACCCTAAAAAGTAGAATTTATTTTTTCGTTATTCCGAGGGTGGGTCGAGAAATATCCACATTCCTCAACATGCAAAGACGAATGCAGATAACGGTAAGGGCCGTAACACACTGCATTAAAATACGTTTGCGAATAGCGTATCTAGTACATCAGTACAGTTACACAATAGTGTTTTTGATAATTATTTTGGAAAATATAAGGGTGTTAGCACACAGTAATAAAATATTAATACTTGGGTGGCACATAATGTACCACATTTCTTCACATTGGACAACGAGGTACATTTTGATACGGAAGTTTCACAATTTCACTTACATACTAATTAGGTAGTATATACTCATCAAACATTCATCATAATCATCTTCACACACCATTCATAACACTTAACAAGCAGGTTTTTTTTTTTTGTTTGTTTACATAGTGACAATTGCATTTCATGTTGTGTGACTCCCAAAGGCGGAAGTAGGAGTCAAACTGGTTACAGGCGAGTCACTGTCGTAGATTAGAGAAAGTGACTCAAAGGTCCTAAGTTTTGGTTCCCGACCAAAGCTGACGGGTTATTATATAGCATGGAATGTAGTGTGACACTGGCCTTAGATGCAACGATGAATAACACGTTTGCATCAACATGATTACGTCAACATTAGACGCGCAAGCAAAACAAAACTTACACAAGGGAGATTTCATACGTACATACATACATATCTTTTATTTAAACACGCAGATACATTTTACACTGACATGGTGGCAAACAAGGGCACCATATTTTTAGATATTTGGCATAATGGCCAAAGATCATTTATCTTAGTTATTTATTAGGGTTGACATAATAGTCATAGTCAACATTCTTCTACTAAAGTTGCGAATAAGCACTTAGCTTTTGTTATTGCTACTAAGATCGCGAATAAGCACTTAGTTTTTTTTATTTTATTTGGTTAAAGGGCTAAATAGCCTAGTAATTAATTAGCGACACTACACACGACTTTCAAATAACTACACATGACAACGTGACAAACACATGCCGTGTTCGTCATGGGGACATAGGGGTTAATTAGCATCACGGAGGATTCTGCGAGTAAATTATTTCTATCACTTTTCTGTTTCTTGGTTTAGTTGGGAGTTTCTGTTAGTTGGAAGCATGAGTCTATCCCTAACAGAGTTCGTCGTTAACTGTTAGTTGGCAGCATGGTCGTGCCCTAACAGAATTAGGTGTAGGTTATTACTGTTACGAGGAAGCATGAGTCTTACCCGAACAGATATATGGTGTACTGTTATTTGGCAGCATTTGTATTGCCCTAACAGTCTTAGGTGTAAATCACCTTTATGTTTATTTTCGTTATATGGCTACTCCTACCACTCGGAAGCTAGAGGCTTGCCCTGGGGGATAGTCCATCCTATGATTCGGAAGTGCTACACTAGCCCTAGTAGGATGTTCTTCTCTGGGACGGTTGTATAAATCCCAGCCTTCAGCAAAAAGCCTTATTATACACACCCCACTTTCAGGCGGTGCGTATTACCTGAACCTTCAACCCAAAGCCTCAAATACGTCTTTTCTCTTTCTGTCCTATAAGATCCTTCAGAATCACCTAAATACATCCTGCGAGTTGGTTTCATTAAAGTTAAGGCCGACTCTTCGCTACACCCAGCATCACCTCATTCACACAACACACTAACATACACACACACATAGACGAGTAGTAGGTATTATGTTAGGGGCGTTCGAGGACGAACGCAGCATTTGACGTGTTAGGGTACGTCAAACGCTCACCGGGGAGGGGGAGTATGTAACGTTGTGAAACAACGGGTGCAAATAGGGGTTCAACGTTAGGGGTTTTAAAATGAAAACTTAGATTAATAAATGAAAGCGCCATCTACCGAGTTAGTGTCGCAACGACGGAAGCTATAGGCAGTGATACGGTCTTGACGATTGAGTAGTTTCGAGCGGTGCCACTAGAGGCGCTATTTCATTGATATATAAGGCATTGCGTCAATGCAGGAGGACCGCCAGATTAATATTTAAAATAGATCACGAACGTAACAGTGTAATTGGAAATTGTGAGAATCACATCAGTTTAAAAATAATCGTTTATATCATCGCAAATATCCTCGTAAATATTTGTCAAGGATAAGGAGCAAATAGCTATAAATAGAAGACCCCATCATTGGGTGAGTTAAATTAATTATTATGATTCTAGATTTTAAAATAGTGAAAATTAACGGCTGTTGGTCGACCCTGTTATGGGAGGGTAGATTACAGGGGTGTGAAAAAAAAAGGTCTCTGTAAACTTAGGATAGAACCAACCATTGTAAGGCAACCGACTCCCAAATGGTTTAACAGTGGTCGGCTGTCTTAGCAATGGGCGGGAAAAAGGGTTCCAGCTAACCCGTCATATGGAACATTCCAGGGTCCACCCTCCGGGTTCCACGAGAACCGTCCACCCTACGGGTTCAAGAAGTCCACCCTTCAGGTTCCACGAAGGAACATTCACCCTACGGGTCCAAGAAACCGTCTACCCTACGTCTACCCTACGGGTTGGTAAAATCCACCCTTCGAGTTCTACGAGCGAACATCCGCCCTGCGGGTTGGGAATACCGTGCCGGCCGAAATTGTGGAAGACACGGCTACCTGGCGGACTGCATCGACATCCTGGAGCCACAAGATAAGTCGAACCCTGCGAAGGCCTTCGGAAACCGTACTTGCTGCCCGAAGTTGCCACACCCACGACCCCCAAGTGCTCAATTCTAATAAACTACTAATTAATTACATTTTAAATTCAATCTTTTCATTTCTCTCTCTCTTCCTGAAAGCCATCAGCTTTTCATCGGGCTCGTGACTCCTTTGAGCATTTTTCGCTATTCCTTATAGTTTCGGATTTGGCCATCCAATCCCTTTTGAAAAATTCAGGGTATAATATAATAGAATAAATGTAATAGATATTACATATTTACAATATCAATTTTTAGAATATCATAAAAAACGCTTTCACACCTAATAAAATAAAGAATGACTAAAATGTGTAAGTCAATTGATTGCCGAACATCACTATTGTAGCGGGTCACCCTTTTTTGTATCAGTGACAGTTGCACTTGTCATTTTACTGACTGAGATTAATAATCCGACTTTAGATTGTTGATTAATTTCTATGAAGAAGTGACATTAGTTGACTTTGACAGTTGACATGTTGTACCAATGTTGCCACATTACAGAATCCTTAGAAAATGGGAATGTAATTCACTGATTCGACAACCCAATCATGCATAATATGGCATAAACTTTTCAATTTACACACTAAATAATCTTAGTCGACTCGATAATAACTGACCAACATCAACCATTCGAGCAAACAGGTTTTAGAAAAGGCTTTTCCACGACTGACCACATACATGCCTTGGATCAAATTATAGAGAAATATAATGAATATAATAGACCCTTATATTTGGCATTCATTGATTACGCGAAAGCGTTTGACTCTATTTCACAGGACCGTATGTGGGCAACTCTCCAAGAGTATGGAGTACCTTTAAGGTCATAGCCCACTTCAACGACCCCGCTCCAACACCGCTCCCACCCAACACTGCCCTAAAAGAAGACTACTGCTCGCAGTCTACGCGGCGACAGCTAGCACGCACCCAGCAGTCCACACGGTGACAGCTAGCAGACGGCCAGCTGTCCACCCGCCGACCGCTCTCGCCTTTCGCAATAGACACAGTTCGCGATCGGTGCCGGTGCGGCGACTGCTAGCAGTAAGCGCGCGGGCACCGTGCCGACCGCTCGTGTACAACGCACGCCCAGCGAGGCGTCCGCTCCCGAGCAGCCTGACGGCGGTAAGCTCGCTGAAAGCGAGCTGTCTGCTAATTGATGATGGCAATGTAAAATATATCTAAAGATCAATGTTTAAAGCCTATATTTGAATTATATTATTTTTGCCGGGTGGGAGCGGAGTCGTTAAAGTGGGCTTTGACCTTTAGAGTTAATACAATTCATTAAGGAAATATTATGCGAAAAGTGTCAGTATAGTCAGACTAGATCGAAGTGGAAAAGAAATAAAAATTAACAGAGGAGCCAGGCAAGGTGACCCCCTCTCACCGAGAATATTTATTCTTGGTCTGCAATATATGATGACAGATCTAGACTGGAATATAAAAGGAATATTTGTTAAAAACACTTACATAAGCAACTTAAGATTTGCGGATGATATCGTAGTATTCTCTAACTCGGCACAACACATTGAAAAAATTGCTAACTGAGCTGTATAACCGTAGCTTAAAAATAGGCCTAGTGCTTAACAAAAAAGAAACTTGAATAAGGACTAACCATCTTAAGAAGGCAATAACAATACAAGGCACTACAATAGAATATGTTGAAAATTATGTATACTTAGGGAAACAAATATCATTCAGTCCCTCAAGACACCGTGATGAAATTGAGAGAAGAATCCAGTTAACATGGAATAAATTCTGGTTCTATAAAGAGATACTCAATTCAAACATGAGTACACACTTAAAAAAAAATGGATTCTTGCCTTCTACCGTGTCTGTCCTATGGATGTCAAACGTGAATTTTTAATGAATATACATGTAGGAAAATAGCAACAATACAAAGAGCAATGGAAAGAAGTCTAATTAATGTAAAGAGAAAACATAGAATAAGAAATACAAAAATAAAGAAAATTACCAAGGTCATTGACGCTCTACATTACTGTAAAAAATTAAAATGGAAATGAGCTGGACACATAGCTAGAATGAAAGGAAAAAAATTACAAAAATTACCACGGTTTGCAAGGGACCAATAGGAAAAAGAAACAGAGGCAGACCGGCAGAAAGATGGGAAGATGAAGTCAAGGACATAGCAGGAAAGACTGGATAATTGAAGCGTCAAATAGAGACAACTGGAAAGCCATGGAGGAGGCCTTTACTCATACTGAGTTCCTCGAGGAAACGGATATTAATATTTCAGTCTGATTTTGTAGATTATAAGTAATGTACTTGAAGGAAAATAAAAGTTATAATAATAATAACCTTAATCGAACTATGTATAGAGCTAGCTGATGCCCGCAGCTTCGCCCGCGATGGCGCTGTATGTGAAATTTTGCTAAATTTTCTTTGCTATAAACCTCACGGAGCCCGAGACCTTTCCAACGAATGCAAAACCGTGGAAATCGGTTCGTGCGTTCTAAAGTTATAGCGTCAGGAAGGAAAACCCGACTTATTTTTATATAATAGACTAGCTGATGCCCGCAGCTTTTTTATTGTATAATTGATAATATTATATTATATTGTATAATAGATTATTATATAAAAATAAGTCGGGTTTTCCTTCCTGACGCTATAACTTTAGAACGCACGAACCGATTTCCACGGTTTTGCATTCGTTGGAAAGGTCTCCGGGATCCGTGAACTATTTATAAATTATTTTACTTACATTTTTGGTTAGTATGGTCTATTTCTATTTAACTAGGAGATACCTAATAATAAGAAGATAGCAGCACTGCACAATTCACTAGAAAAAGAAGTTGGCCCACAGAGAGTGAGATAGAGATACGTAGGTATTTGACTCAAGCTGTTGCTCCAAGTTTGGCCTCCATGTTTATCTATAAAGTCCAATCCTACCCGATCTGGCAATAATGTAAACATGTCATGTTTTGACAATCGTTGTCTAAGACAGGTTAGTAGAAAAATATAGTATGACAAATCATTGAATTTTTTACTATCCTGAGTAGGTATTTTAAATGAAAATAAACTGTCCTAAAGAAGTTTTTTGGTGTCGAAATGATTGTAAGAACACTGTATGACTATGATGATACTGGAATTTAATCAGAGTAAATACTCAATTGCAAGTAACTATGGATATATAGGATCAAAATGTGTTTGTTTACATTTTTGCGCAAAGCTATTGAAATACAGTATTAAATACAGATCAGTGGGGCGACTTTACTGTAAGGTCAGGTGGGGTAAGAGGAACTACGGGGCAAGGGAAACAGCAGTTCGTATAACAAAAACAATACACAATTTCTCTAGATCTACGCGGTTGATAAAGCAGTAATGTCAATTGAATTTCAAAGAAAAAACATAGATGGCTCTTTCTCACACCAAAATACAATTATGACGCAATCAAAAATTTTGTGCGATCTCCGCGGATACGTGAGCTCGACGTGCTTTTTTCGGTTAGTAATTTGTGCATCAATTTTTTTTGCTGGAAGTGTATAAACATTGGTAAGTATTCTGTTATACCTAAATTTTTTTTTTTTTATTATCAAATAATTATGTCATTTATTCAGATACAATAAAATCCACGTAATACGCAAATGTCACAATAGAATTAAATCGAAAACTAACACAAATTGTTAGCTTAATAACCCACCCCGGGTCGCTTCCGGTGCAAAGGTGCTCAAAACGCTCGCCGCATTTCCGCGCTGGATGGCAATAGCTAACCTTTGCACCAGGTACGAACCGGAGCGAGAGTCACCGGTTTTCTCCCCTATTTTTCTTCCTATCTCTGCGACCAATTGCTTGGCCTCCATGCCCCAACTGCCCATTGTTTCAAATGCCACTGGTACTACGATGTAGCGCGATGCCAAGTCTGCATACTTTACGTGCTTCCTGCTAGCCGTGTCTTCTGCCGGCAGCAGGGGCCAGTGCTGTTCTGCCCAGGTGACTCGCTGCCACAGTGCTAACGCAAGTCGCGTCCCACACCACGCATCTACCCCGCTTCCACGGCACGAGAGTCAGCCCATCCGGCCTCCTGCCGTCCGATCTCGATAGGCCAGGGGGTTCAAGAGCACAGGGCACATCCGCCGAAACGAAAGCCCTTCGGATCAAGTCGTTGAGGGCATGGTGACGAGGGAACCTACCTGCACCACGACGACAACTCAACGCGTGATGGCCGTCAGCCCCCACCATGGAACCGCAGGTGCATATGTGGGGTTCACACACCTTGCAGCCCAGGCGAAGCGCCACTGCCACACGCAATGAGTCATCGTCCAATAATGTACCTAGCTGTGGTGATGGCAACGCGTGCAGCCATGCCCCCGCCTCCAATTGTGACACAGCCAGCAATCTCGCCCGATCCGCCCCAGTTTGTAACATTTATTTTCTATGACTATCAATGTCTGGTCTCTGGCTGGACAATACTAATTGACCGTGTCAGTGCGCCATGATCGATTCATTGTTTTTTTGCTGTGGCAACAGCTGTCTCAAGGAAACGGACGTTAGTCTATGGGTTTTTTGTGATGGACGGAGGAATTGCGTAGCAAACTGGTTTAAGGTTTTTTCCAGAGTATTCGATAGTGAGGGTATAAATAGCCCTGCTATGAAGTTCAACGTCTCTTCTAACATCTAGCCAATACGATTCACATCTTAGTTAACGTTGAGCTCTGATGATTTAGCGCACCTCATGTGTTGCGAGGTTATAGTTTGACTCAGGCACTGTACAAACCTGAGGACTTGTTGAGGAATATAGCCTAGGTTCTACTTTCCTCAGAAAGAATAAGTTTCTGTGTCAACCTACACCCGGGATACCGGTAAGTGTCATTTCTTGTTTGCAAAGCGGTTCGAATTTCGTCGGTCGCGATGTCAGTTATTTCATTTGTCGTTTACTTATCATAATAGGGTTTTTTACTACGGGGAAAAGCGGCCCGTCCACGGTTGGCAGAGCCACACCCAAAGACACGTGGACTGCACGAGCGAGGGGCTTTGAAAGGAACCAGCCGCCTCCACGTGGCATTCTCGTGCTGTATCGCTCTCAGCTTGACTCAAGGCCAGTAATTGTCACCCAATTATAAGTGTAGTTAGCTGCTTACCCGTTTTACCTGCTCACGCGGCAGTGGTCTATTGAGTAGTATTAGTATCTAAGCCCTGACTATATTTCTGTGTACCTGTGATATTTGTGACTACCAGTGAATAAGCTCTCTGTGTGTCTCTGTGTATCTCTGTGTACTTAATAAATATATGTGTGTACACCCTATTGTCTGTCTTCGTTAGAGCCCTAGCCTACCCTTGCACACACACTGGAAACTCAGAAATAAGGCGCCCTGGGATAGAGTTCTCTGCATAGCTACCTCGCGCTAGTTGGTGAGTAACACTGAACATCTGTGAGTTACAAATTGGCTCCCAACGTAGTGGCAAATCTCTGGGTCTACTCTGCGTTAGTCTCAGTCTGGTGTGTGTGCATAGGTGGTTATCTCTGGCGAAACCATCCTGTAATATCGTCCGAGACGCTCCAGGACGTTAATTGGTGGTGCTAGCAGCTAAGCACAAAACCTTCCCTTTCGTCTTCTTCCAGCTCCCTACATCTTTGGCTGGAAAAGACACAAAATTCTAAATTTAAAAATTTAAAATTAGCTGTGATTTTGGAAAGATTTTTTGATTTTATTTGGCATACCCACTTCTTTTTTCTTATTGTGTTTTTTTCTTTTATGCGTTTCTTTTTTTTCTTTTTTTATGGTGCACACATGTATTTATTATAATATTAGTGTAGATTAATATATAATATATATTATTCTATAGCTTCACCTTGTAAGGTAAACTTAGTGAATCTCTCTGTGTTAACTTAGTGAATTTCACTCTGTGTAATTATAAACTTTGTTGAAGGTGTGTAGATACCTTGAAATTTAATTATTAACCTGAACTGTGTTATCAGAAAATTTAGAAACTTTTCTCTCTTAGTATACCCTTAATCTTTGTTAAATTCTAAAAGTCAATTTGAAACATAATTACCTAACTTAGTACACTTTGTTGTAACTCAATTTACATTTTTACTTTGTAATTGATCCCTATCTGTGCCATTTTATCTTTATAATTGTTGTAAGTAAATTTTTACATAATGGCACAGATGAAAAAATATTTTAATTATTTAAGAAAGGATGAACTCGCTAACGAGCTGTCCCACATGGGAATTTCAGTGGAACCGGAAACGACAGTGTCTGGCCTTCGGGGTGAGCTGAGAGCGGCACACCGACTCGTCCGTCGGGGTAGCATCAAAGCGAGTGCTCCGGTACCCGCTGATGCATCGGCTGAGCTCTCGATCTGCCTTCCAAAGGTCTCCGAGCTGGAGGAGGCTATTCAGTCAGGTGACATCTTCATTAATAAGGGTAGTCGTCTTAGGGTGTCTATCAGAGCCAACTACTTATTGAGTAGGTTAGCTCGTTGTGGTCTGGATTGCCCCGACCTGGTGGATATTCGTGGTAGGCTAGTGAAGATCATCGCTAGGGCTGAACCCAGTAGTGATTCTGAATCCGAAGGTTCGGATGATGATGGTGATAATCCTTCGGGTCGTGACCAGGTGGAATATACTTCACCAGTAGTGAGAGAGGACCGCTCGGTGCGAGCTAGTTCAAGTAGGAATAGTTCTACATGTAACATAGTGTATAAAGAACGTCCCCTTAACTTATGTTCATTTAACTTAAAATATGATGGTTCTACTTGTGTACGTGTGTTTTTAGAGAGATTAGAGGAACTTAGATGTGCTCGGGAGGTTACTAAGCCTAGACTCCTTATGGCTTTCTCCGACCTGTTGGATGGACCGGCTTTGTCTTGGTTCCGTACAAACAAAGCTAACTTCATCTCATATGAGGATCTTATTAGTGAGCTTAGAGATACCTTCGATATTCCTGATTATGATTACCGCCTCAGGAACGAGATAAGACAGCGTACACAAGCCCGCTCTGAGTCCTTGGTTAACTATATATGTACAATGCAAGCCATGTTCTCAAGGTTGTCATGTAAGATGCCCAGTGAGGAACAGCTGGACATTCTCATGCACAACATTAGACCTGACTACATGAAGGAACTGGCCTTGCATGATGTCAACTCTGTAGATGACTTGAGACGTTTGGGTAAGCGCTTGGAGCTTGCGCGTACTAGGGCAGACGCTTTCCATGAGCCTGCTCTTGACAAGTTTGAGATTTCATCTGACTTACACCAGCTTAAGAACAAAGGTGTACAAAAGCCCGCTAAGCAGGTGTCTGCAGTGGAGACGCCGGTTACCCCCCACGATCGCAAATGCTTTCGTTGCGGCGGGGGCGGTCACTCTGCATACAGCTGCACACAGTCAAGGGAGCTGGTGTGTTTCCGGTGTGGTCTCAAAGGCGTCAAGACCCCAGACTGCTCACACTGTACTAGCAAGTCAAAAAACGCGTAGGCCAGGGCCTTATTAGGAACTCTGTGCATTACTCTGTATCTGAGTCTATTTCTGATAAGGTCCTGTTTCCTAAACGGGATAGTGACATTAGACCGTATCTAGTTGTTAAGGTTTTAAATTTGAATGTCTTAGGCCTTCTAGATTCCGGTGCCTCCTGCTCTATACTAGGTAAGGGAGCGCACCGCATCTTCTTGGAACTGGGTTTTGATCTTGTGAGTATCAATCCTACTTTTCGTATTACAACTGCAGACAGCACTCACTTGCAATGTCTGGGTTGTATCTCTTTGCCAATTGAGTACAATTCGGTTATCCGAGTTGTCAAGTTCTATGTTGTCCCAGGAATAACCACCTCCATGATATTTGGTGTGGATTTCTGGCAACAATTTAAGTTAAGTGATAAATTAATTTTACAAAATATTAGCCTTGATAGTTTTAGTGATAATAATCCTATAGAGTCTGTGTCCCTTAACGGTGGCCTCGAGGATTACGACAACCTGACAACTAAACAAAGGTGTGTAATCAACGAGGTCATTGAAAAATTCGACTCATTGAACACTGATAAGGTGGGTTTAGGTCGGACCTCACTTGTGCACCATGTCATTGACACTGGTGACAGCAAGCCGATCAAGCAGCGTTATTATCCGCTCTCTCCCCTTAAACAGAAGGCCCTGGAAGCCGAGCTGGACCGAATGCTAGAGATGGGAGTAGTGTCCCCGTCTCAGTCCGCCTGGAACTCTCCAGTGGTCATGGTGGAGAAGGCGAACGGTGACCTCAGATTGTGCTTGGACTCTCGCAAGCTGAACTCTGTGTCAAAGAGTGACGCCTACCCCTTACCCTATATCAATCAAATCTTGGACCATCTTAATAATGCTAAGTATTTAACCTCTGTAGATCTGAGTGCGGCCTACTGGCAGATTCCATTCGACTCACTCCAGTCTGCTGAGAAGACTGCTTTTACGGTTCCCCGGAGAGGATTGTTCCATTACAATTCCATGTGCTTCGGTCTTGTCGGGGCCAGTGCCACGATGCAACGCCTCATGGACCGTCTGTTTGGTCCCGAGTTCGACAACAAGGTATTTGCGTTTCAGGATGACATAGTCTGTGTGTCCAGCACCTTTGAGGAGCATGTAGAGCTCTTACATAGAGTCTATCAGCAACTCAAGGATGCTGGCCTAACAATTAACATGAAAAAATCCCACTTTTGTCGGAGTGAACTCAAATACCTGGGGTATTATGTGGACAAACATGGCTTACGGACAGACCCGGGTAAAGTTGAGGTTATCCTCAACTATCCCACCCCTTCTAACCCTAAGGAGGTTAAGAGATTTCTGGGAATGGCCGGCTGGTATCGTCGCTTTGTTAACAACTTCTCGAAGATTAGTAAACCTCTGTGCAAACTCACTTCTACGAACCTTAAGTTCGAATGGACCCCTGAGGCTGAACAGTCCTTTAACCTGCTAAAGTCAGCCTTGGTTTCTGCCCCTATATTAAAAATGCCTAACTTTGAGATGCCCTTCCGTATTCTTAGTGACGCGTCAGCTTACTCAGTTGCTGCTGTACTGACACAAACTCACGATGGTGTTGAGCACCCTATCGCCTACTGTAGCCGTTCTCTCAACAAGAACGAGGTGAACTACAGCACAACTGAGCGAGAACTTCTGGCCGTGATTTTCGCTTTGGAACAATTTCGACAGTACGTCGAAGGCCAAAAATGTACGGTCGTCACGGATCATTCATCTCTTCTGTGGTTCCATAAACTGAAAAATCCCACGGGTCGTCTAGCACGTTGGAGTATGAGGCTCAGTCAATTCGACTTTGACATAGAGCATCAAAAAGGTAAAGACCACGTTGTACCTGATGCTCTGTCTCGTATCAAAATTGATTCCCTCGATGCAGTACCCACTAAAGACCCGTGGTATGACCACACCATGAATAGTGTTCGGAAGAACCCTAGGAAGTCACCAAATTATGACATTCGTGACAACCTTTTATATAGGTTAACTAAAAATAAATATTCTTTGACTTCAGACTTTGACTGGAAGCTGGTGGTACCTCAGGAGGATCGCTTGCCCCTGCTCTCTAAGTACCACGATGACACACTTAGTGCCCATGGTGGCGTTTGGAAGACGCATAAAAGGTTGGCCCTAAATTATTACTGGCCCAAGATGTACGAGGACGTCAAAGAATATGTTGGGAATTGCGAAACATGCAAGCAGTACAAACCCGTAAATACGTCTCGTCCCGGCCTAATGGGTAGCCCGAAGCGGGTTTCGAAGCCATTCGAAGCTATCTCTGTCGATCTGCTTGGTCCCTTTCCCACTTCGAGCAATAGAAACGTACACCTGATCGTGGTCTCCGACTACTTTAGCAAATACGTCATGTTGTGCCCTTTTCGGGTTGCCACAGGCGCTGTAGTCGCGAGGTTCATAGAGAAGAGTGTGTTTCTCGTGCACGGAGTCTGCAAGACTATTTACATGGATAATGGCCCTCAGTTTGTGAGTAAGCCATTTAAGGATCTGTTGGCTAAATACAATGTACCTAATATATATTATAACCCTAGGTATCATGCCCAAACTAATCAGGCGGAACGAGCTATTCGTAATGTGGTTCAAGCGATCTCATGCTATGTGAAGTCACAACACAAGTCTTGGGATCAGTTCTTGGTTGAGATACAGTGTGCTTTAAACACTGCAGTTAACGAAGCAACTCGTTTCACCCCTTACTTTTTGGTACATGGTAGGGAATTTATTGGGGATGGAGTGTTATACAGGCAGACAGATATCGCGTGCCATCCTACTTCAGTCTCTGTAGACGATCCATCAGCCTTCGGTGTCAAGCTGAGAGAAATACAACGCATTTACGACCAGGTGAGGAAACATTTGAACGTTGCCCACCAGCGTAATGAAAAGTATTACAACCTCAGAAAAAGGCATGTAGAGCTGAAAGTGGGACAGATAGTTTACAAACGCACGTTCTACCTGTCCAACAAGGCCAAGAATTTTACTTCTAAGCTAGCCCCTAAGTTCCTTAAATGTGTGGTGACTGCTGAACGATCCCCTTTAGTATATAGGCTGTCAGATCTGGACGGTAAGGATCTTGGGGAGTACCATATCAAGGACATCCTGAAGTATCAGGAGGAGCAGTCTCCAATACCTAACGTAACTACATAGCACTGTTTCTCTAGTTTATTAAACCAGTGCGATGTGATCATTATGTAAGACTATTTTAATATTTTGTTTGTATTTCTATGTGTGTACGTGACTTTAAATTGTCACGTTGTAGTTTCTTCTATGCACCGCACCGAGCGTTTTTCTCTCATTCGCTCTACAATATCCTGAGAGCTTGTGTAGTGTTAGGGTATCAGCAGCCAGTAAAGGGAGCATTCGTCTTCTATGAAGGGCATTAGACTCTAGGTACTTAGCCTGTCCGGTACACGAGTCAGTGTCTAGGTAGGTGTATAGGAGGATCTTTCTTTGTTATTGTAATGGTAGCAGTCAGCTTGGGGTTGAAGTACCTAGCTGGTTGTCTTTGTTTATTAGTTAGTACGTTTCTGTTTTCTTTATTGTGTATTTCCAGCGTGTCATATCCGCAGGAAATACTATTAAAGGGGCGGTGGTTGTAACATTTCTTTTCTATGAGTAGCAATGTCTGGTCTCTGGCTGGACAATACTAATTGACCGTGTCAGTGCGCCATGATCGATTCATTGTTTTTTTGCTGTGGCAACAGCTGTCTCAAGGAAACGGACGTTAGTCTATGGGTTTTTTGTGATGGACGGAGGAATTGCGTAGCAAACTGGTTTAAGGTTTTTTCCAGAGTATTCGATAGTGAGGGTATAAATAGCCCTGCTATGAAGTTCAACGTCTCTTCTAACATCTAGCCAATACGATTCACATCTTAGTTAACGTTGAGCTCTGATGATTTAGCGCACCTCATGTGTTGCGAGGTTATAGTTTGACTCAGGCACTGTACAAACCTGAGGACTTGTTGAGGAATATAGCCTAGGTTCTACTTTCCTCAGAAAGAATAAGTTTCTGTTTCAACCTACACCCGGGATACCGGTAAGTGTCATTTCTTGTTTGCAAAGCGGTTCGAATTTCGTCGGTCGCGATGTCAGTTATTTCATTTGTCGTTTACTTGTCATAACAGGGTTTTTTACTACGGGGAAAAGCGGCCCGTCCACGGTTGGCAGAGCCACACCCAAAGACACGTGGACTGCAGTGGCGTAGGCTCCATAGAAGCCGATTCCCGCTGGCTTCCCCTTCAGAACTGACAGCAAGGTGAAGTTACATCATTACTAAATCTCGGTCAGTAGATAAGATGATAAAATTTTCTTCTCAACGAAAAACCCCTGCTGCAAAATACATAGCAATGTGCAATATTGTGCATCGCTCAGTTCAGTCAAAGTTCAGTGAACTCCAAAAACACAATCGAATATGAGAAATAAGCCGGATTGCTGAATATTTGCGTCCCTTTCGTTAATAATACGCAAATGTTGGTTTCTCTCTCTACGTTCCGAGTGTTTCGAAAGATTATACTTGCGAATCTCCATCGTTCGGCCAGCGATCGGGCCTCGTTCTAAATCCACTCGGAAATAGCTTAATACGAGACGGAGAAAAATCGTCAATAATAAAGTAAAGTCAATAAACGTACTAAAATTTACTGTTGACGAAATAAAATCACTCATAGAGTCTAATTATACGTATTTTCATACAACGTAATTATATAATGATATTTACGACGCAATCATTTGGAATTTTCAATAACTAAATAAAATTAATGAATTAAGTACGCTCGTCAAACATTCTTTATGCACACTAGCGCCGCTTTCGAATATTTTGAACTTTTATTTACTACTTTATATTTTCTCTAAACAATGCAGCAGTGCACTCCCAGAATTATTGAATAATTAGTTTGTTGGTCGTTTTTTTGCTGTTTATTGGTTAATTATAATTAGTTAGTGATAAATAGCATGGTGTATTGGTGAGTGGAATAGTGCGTGCAGTACTGTATAAGTATATAAACTGTAAATAGATAAGTAATTACGTATAGTTTACATTTTGCTTTGTTTTAATACCTACTAAGAATCTAGGTTGTTCGTATGCGTAATGGCGACGTTAATACATATAGATTGTTGTTTAACAGATTTTTTGTTATCTGAGGAAACATCTTTTACTAAATTAAGTTTTGAGAATAAAAAATATGTAATTCGTTTAGGCCCTGCTCGCCCAATTGTGACTATAGATTATAAAAGAAAAGACTGCTCCTATAAACATTTTCATAGTTCGTTTTATGATAAATATACTTGGATGACAGGTTCTTGTAAACTCAATAAACTTTACTGTTTCCAATGTTAATTATTTTCCGATTCTAGTAGCGTTTGGAGTCGTACAGGGTTTACGGACATCAATAATATAGGAAATTCGACGAAAAAACATGTTCTGACTGAAAAACACATTCGTAGTTGTTTAAGCTTTCATGACTTTGGCTGACTTTGGCAATAGCAGAATTGAGACATTTTTGAATAATAATTTTGAAGTACACAATAGGAAGGTTGATCGCAATCGTCATCTATTAAGACGTTTCATAGATACTGTAGTTTTGTTAGGTAAACAGGAATTAGCGTTCCGCGGCCACGATGAGAGCTCCGGGTCGAATAACCGCGGTAATTATATTGAAATATTGCAATATTTAAGTGCGTATGATGCTGTATTGGAGTCACATATGGAACAATGTTCTTCAATGCATAACCCCGTGTTTTCTGGACATCTACATGTACCTAGGTAAGATTTTTTTTACTAGCTTCCGGTTCAGGTATACCCGAAGGGGTAGGCAGAGGCATATTATATGCCCACATTTCACCTTTTTATGATTTGTCCCACGTAATACGTTGTGAGCCGTATTACCGTGTTTAAATGGACAGGCGCAGGTTGTGATGCCTGCTGTTGAAATAAAGCCTTCAACTTGGTTTAACGACTGCCATTTTACTGGCAACCGGGACCAACGGCTTAACGTGCCTTCCGAAGCACGGAAACGCTCAAATAAATGTCACAAAGTGATCACATGTATGGTCACCCATCCATGGACCGGCCATAGTGAAAGTTGCTTACTGCAGTGATCGTTTACAGAACACTGAGTCCGCGGGGCCACGAGCGCTCCTAGCTTCCCTTTTGAAAATAACCAGCCCTCGCCACTGGTGGACTGCACGAGCGAGGGGCTTTGAAAGGAACCAGCCGCCTCCACGTGGCATTCTCGTGCTGTATCGCTCTCAGCTTGACTCAAGGCCAGTAATTGTCACCCAATTATAAGTGTAGTTAGCTGCTTACCCGTTTTACCTGCTCACGCGGCAGTGGTCTATTGAGTAGTATTAGTATCTAAGCCCTGACTATATTTCTGTGTACCTGTGATATTTGTGACTACCAGTGAATAAGCTCTCTGTGTGTCTCTGTGTATCTCTGTGTACTTAATAAATATATGTGTGTACACCCTATTGTCTGTCTTCGTTAGAGCCCTAGCCTACCCTTGCACACACACTCGAAACTCAGAAATAAGGCGCCCTGGGATAGAGTTCTCTGCATAGCTACCTCGCGCTAGTTGGTGAGTAACACTGAACATCTTTGAGTTACAAGTTGCTCTCTCCAAACGTTGTTCATGGGCCAGCTTAGCTCCCACCCCATCCCAAGACTTCTGAATATGAGGAGCTGCTGGAAACCGCGCACCACTGCTGAGAGCCGACCAAGCGTCCAATGCCCCGGACGCAAATGGTATGCCAGCCCCGGTAACCTCGGATTGCAGTATAGTAGTAACAAGGCCCGCAACACCATTCGCCGACGCAAGGAACGCTGGCAACCCGACATCTCGCGCGCGCCGAATTCCAAGACCCCCGTAGCTGATGGGCTGGGACGCTAAGTCCCACTGGGACTCTGTAAAAGAAACGTTTAGCACCGACTCCACAACCGATTTTAGTGCATCATCAAACGACGAGATTTCCATCGGGCACAGCCAGGTAGGGCTTGTTCTCAACAAATATGTCATTTTAGGCAACGCGAAACACATGCGTAACAATGTTAACGCGACATGCGCCGACAGACCATCGAGACGTTCCCGAGCATTCAAAATAATGTTTTTTCGCTTATTTATGACCTCGGGAAGAGCATCCGGAAATATAGGAGACCCTAACAGATGAAAGGTGTTGTGGGAGAGTTCTCTGATGCCGGGTAAGATAGTATTCAAGGAAAGACATTTTGCACCAGCTGCGGCACTGCAAGGGAAAAATTCGCATTTGCACGTATTCACCTTAAGACCTAAATCTCCGAATCGGGAAATAAGAGTTACCAGGTCACAGTGAACGTCTTCCGGTTTACCACCAATCGTGCCGTCATCCAAGTACCAGATGTTCAGTGGTGATTTCAACTCTTGGATAACCCTGTGAATCGCCAAACTGAATAGAAGCGGTCCAAGCGGGTCCCCTTGCTGTGCCCCAGCTTGTGAAAGAATGAGTTCATTATTATAGAAGGCATTTGAAGGCAAGCGGTACACTTGGTGAAGAAAGGGATAGATAGTAGGAGTGAGATCACAAACTTCGCGTAACAGTACGTCTCTTTCGACAGTGTTGAAGGCGTTGCATATGTCCAATTTGACTACTACGCATTCCGCATTTCCAGGGTTCATAACGAATGCGCGGGTGGCATGAATTGCCGACTCACACCCCAAACGTGTGCCGAATCCAAGCTGATGTGGCAGTAGATAGTCAGCCATACTCTCCCTCACAGCTTGACATGCCAGCTTGCCTGCAAGCCGACGGAATACACTGCCAATGGCGATTGGTCTTACCCCTCCGTCCTTCTTTGTCAGTGCACACAGTGATGCCCCATATAAGTAGGGGCACACTTCTGAATCAATGCGACCGCTGAGCATGAAGTTTACGATCCTAGTGATACGACTGAGAAGCCGTGGTCCGTTTTCTCCAGCTGTGCGAGAGGTAAGCTCTTTGAGATGGCTCGGACGTATACCATCTAGGCCAGCAGCTGATCCGTTGTAAAAGGATGCTAGGGCCCGGGCCACCAACTCATCAGTAACCGTTAATGAAACTGTTGACAGGTCTGGTGCAGTTGGAAAACTAAGCGGCCGCGACGGGCCTGGGTGTTTTGTTTTAAGTTTTGAAAGAGTTTCTGGCCCTCGTTGTGCGAAAGTATTGTCCGATACCAGTAATCGCACAGCCCCTCTCACATCCCCCTCATAGACTTTTGACTCTATTTTCTTTCGTACAGAACAGGACCCTGAGTTCGAGAGTCTACCATCGAGCCCAACAGTAGACTGGAAACCCTCCGAAGATTCAATGTTGGCTTTAACCTTAGCCGTCATATTCCTCGGAAGGTCTCTGGATGGGACCCTAAACGCACCGTAGGCAAAGGTCAGAAGGGCGGCCCAATCCTCAAATTTTGCCTGCCGCCTGGTTCCTCGCACCCTTAGGGATATGGCGGAGTATGGGTATGCTATCCCTCAAGCAGGCCAAGCTCTCCATACGCTCGTGACTGGCAGGCGCCGTGTGTGTCAGGTGCGGCAGGACGGCGTCGCCCGGAATTGAGGCGTTCTGCGCTGCGAGAACATGCCCTCCCCTCAAATCCTTGTGCTTCCGGCCAATGTGGACTTTGAGCCCATGTGTACTGAAGGTACGAACGGACCCTGGGCAGTGGGGACAAGTCAATGTTGTTAATGAACTGCTCATTTTGTAGTTTCACGGGCTAAACGAATAAAGGCACGGTCACTACACTATACTATAGAGTAGATTGTGGTAAAATAACAATTGTTTCACCACACTTCAAATAACCAAGTGAGAAAAATAGATCGTTACGCTATAGACCAATCAACAAATAACCAAACAAGCTTATCTAAATAACAATTATCAGACAGAATTAAATACAAAAATTCAGTATACGATTAACATAAAAAAAGGAAAATTAATAACAATGTAAAAAAAAAATTGAATTAATGCTTAATTAAAATATGTAAGCAAATCACTCTATAACCGAAAAAATGTCAGAAATTAAACTGACAATTAAAATAATATGAAAAATGTAAAAAGAATCTTAAATAATTCAAAATAAAATTCAAATTAAAAATCTATTACCTACAATTAAAATAAAATGTCAACATTAAAAATGTCTAATAATTCTGCCGTTGTGTACTGAATGAACACAATCAACAGGTACTTATTAATGCAATGAAAAAAAAATATCATTAATCCAAATTAGGTCCGATGATGATTATAACATAAATGTCAAAATAGAATTTAATATCAATCAATATTATGCTGTTGAGTAATGAATTACCCAGTGAATCAATTATCAAATAAAAAAAAATAAAAATAAAAAAAAAATTACATTAAACGAAATTATTTCCAATGATGACAAAATAGGTACGTATAAAGTAAACTGCCAACATTCTTATTAACAACCACAAGCTATACGCAAAGGAAAAAAAAAACAAAGCCCCCAAGATCGATTCAATATGAAATCACATTTTACGAATATTGTAGAATTACATTGTCTTTTTGCGCTGGCAACTGGGCATCACCAATGCCCCAAACTGACGCGGCGAACGGGACGGTACTTGAGTAAATTCTAGTAATTTATTGTCAAATATACCCACGAGTCTCTTCGTTTGTGCGTGAAGTTTGCTGCTATGGATAGTTGTATAGTTGTTTAGCTATTGTTTTGATAGACATTTTAGTTTCTTACACGTAGGTTAAAATAGCTGCCGGGGTAATAACAAGGCAAACCAGCTATAGTGGGTGTGTGTCAGTTAGAGCCTTCATCCTTGCATAGTGTGAGAAGTTACCACCATAGTGGTAACAGTGGTCATAGTTCCATACAAAGATATTAACGTAGAAAATAAGTGCTGGGCGATGTTCAGTGATTTCTGTGTACTATTTCTTGATAATTTCAGTTTCTAATTCTTGACGAAATGAATTCTTAGTACCTACCTATAAGTAGTTCTATTTCGTTTAGTGACTCGAAAAACATAAACACTGCTGTTCTTCGACGTGTGCGGGAAATTTAAATCCAGGTAGGTAATATTCGGTTATGACTACACGTTTATTTTTCTCACAGCTTACACACTGCCTTTGTTTTTGTGTTATAACTTCTTACTTTAAGTTTAACACGTAATTACTTTATGTTAGACTTAAAATTAGATTATATTATCTAGTATCTTTAGTACTTAAAATTAGATTATATTATCTATGAAACGTAAAAAACTATGCAACAAAAATAAATTAACCACTTGTTTTGAAACCTAACCTAAAAAATTATAAGTGGGGTAAGAGCACTGATCTGTATTATTACCACTGGATTGGCTGTCTCATACAAATGACAGCTAATTATTTGTGCCGATTTGAAGTGTCATACTCCGCAGCAGAACCACTTTGACTACCAAAAGTACAAGTTACAGGATAAAATGTAGATAATGTCTATATTTTTGTAGCTTAATATCAAAAATTGTATATTGTTAGTTTCTTGGGAAATATCAATTCAAAGTGGTCATGCTACAGAGCATACTCTCCAGCAGGACCACTATAAAATAGCGGTTATTTCACGCTGATTGTGCACAGGTCATAATATCAACAAATGTATATTTATTGTATGTCAAGATAACATCTACAATTTTAGATAAATACTTACTGATTTTTAGTAACAAGTAAATATTTTATCGGAAAGCGCCTGCTATGAATTTGTTAGCAAATAAAACGACCTCTACAATTAATTTATAATTATTAATTAAATTTATCTCTATACTGCACACAAATAGTGGTGGGTCTGGACGTGGACACTCTCTCGCTCGAGACTATGGTGCGAGTATGATCTCCAGCGGGAGTAAGTGGGACTGCGCCGCTTCTTTCTGCGAGCAGGTCATGCTCGTGAAAGAGGCGGCGGGGTGGGAACGGGAGAGAACTCTTCCACCCGAGTTCCGCGTGTCTTCACCGAAGACTATCGGCCTCCATGACCGGGGGCCTGAGGACGGTGAGAGTGCTGCTCACCGTCCGTACAGAAGCAGGCCCATGACGGAAGCGTGACGTTAGGATTTCACGCCCCCTCTTAGAAGCGGGATCACACCTGAAACCCCCCAAAAACGCGGGATAGCACCCGAACTATCCCCTAGGCGAGGCCGCAGTGGCAGCCGTGGGTCTGTTGTGAGTCCTGGGACATCCTTCCGAGGGCTTACCCGGGGCTCTCAACCATAGACAACATAGTGACGCACAGCCGAGTCCGCTGGACTAAGAGAACTGAAATTTGGCATGCAGGTAGATGTTATGACGTAGGCAACCGCTAAGAAAGAATTTTTATTAATTCTACCCCCAAATTAATTAATTCTGGCCCCGTGTGGCGACGGGGTCCCGTGTTGCAACGGGTAAGAGTACAAAATGTCGCCACCCCAATACATCCCGAGGGTGTCGTAAGAGGCGACTAAGGGAACACTTTCGCAAAAAGATCCATTGCGTATAGAAGGAAAACTCGAAATGAAACCCGGTTGTTAGTAAAATGACAATCGTTAAGCCAAGTTGAAGGCCTTATGGGCGGCTTGAAAAATTTCAACTGCGGGTCGCGGCGACCTGCGCCTGTCCATTTCAACACGGCAATAGGCTCACCACCTATTACGTGGGACATAAAACTATAAGGTGAAATGTGGGCGTATACTATGCCTCTGCCTACCCCTTCGGGGATAAAGGCGTGATTATATGTATGTATGTATGTATGTATGTACCCCCAAAGAGGATATCTAAATATATATAACTCAAAGGTGACTGACTGAATGACATAGTGGATCTATCAACGCACAGCCCAAACCACTGGACGGATCCGGCTGACATTTGGCATGCGGGTAGATGTTATGAGTTGACGTAGACAATTCCCTAAGAAAGAATTTTGAAAAGTTCTATCCCCAACGGAATTAAATACGGGATCAAATTTTACGCGGGCGAAGCTGCGGGCATCAGCTAGTTCGTTTATATATCGTAAAGAAATATATTAATCTTGCTATTTGCTAACAAATTTATAGCAGGCGCTTTCCGATAAAATATTTACATATTACTAAAAATCAGTAAGTATTTATCTCAAATTGTAAATGTTATCTTGACATACAATAAATATACATTTGTTTATATTATGACCTGTGCACAATCAGCGTGAAATAACCGCTATTTTATAGTGGTCCTGCTGGAGAGTATGATCTGTAGCATGACCACTTTGAATTGATATTTCCCAAGAAACTAACAATATACAATTTTTGATATTAAGCTACAAAAATATAGACATTATCTACATTTTATCCTGTAACTTGTACTTTTGGTAGTCAAAGTGGTTCTGCTGCGGAGCATGACATGATTTGAAACGCCTCTAGAGTTGGTTCAAGGAACTAAATCTGGCGTATCATGCAAATGACTTCCCGTATCGCGCCGGGAATTACGAATTATTTTGTAATTTAAGGACTTTTGTGCAGTTTAGTGAGGATTTGTGTGGTTACAAGAAAGCAATAGACATGGTGAAATGTGTGTTTTGCAAAATTAGCTTCAAAAAAGGGAGCAACATTAGATTTCACAGGTAAGTTGAATTTTTGTAATTTTTATCATTAAATCAGCCTGACCTACATGTAAAATGCTTGATTATTTACAAAATATGTATAAGAATAATATATAGGTGAGATTAAATTATTTTTAAGCAAAAAATAGGATTTTAATTTCGTTTAGTGATGTCCATGTTGTCGTATCGATAAACTTGATCATGGTCTGATGATGTAATCGAAAACTTTTCTTTATAAGAAATATGTCTAATAATGGTATTATTTTACATTACATATGGTCACGCCTTCATCCCCGAAGGGGTAGGCAGAGGCATACTATATGCCCACATTTCACCATTTTAGAATTTGTCCCACGTAACAATTTTGGTGAGCCGTTTTGCCGTGTTGTGATGGACAGGCGCAGGTTGTGACTGCCCGCTGTTGAAATTTTTCAAGCCGCCCAAAAAGGCTTTCAACATGGCTTAACGACTGCCATTTTACTGACAACCGGGACCAACGGATTACGTGCCTTCCGAAGAACGGAATCGCTCAAATAAATGTGACAAAGCGGTCACCAGAATGGTCACCCATCCAAGGACTGGACATAGTGAAAGTTGCTTACTGCAGTGATTATTTACAAAACACTGAGTCCGCGGGGCCACGAGCGCTTCAATATATAATAATGGTATCAACCGAACAAAATCTTATTAGTAATATTTATTTAACTTATTTTCTGACATTAACTTGTGTGCTTACTACATAATGTTTTTTACTCTATTGATGTATGTTTATTTTATTGCAGATTTCCAACTGATCCAAATATCAGAAGTGCATGGCTTGGCAACATGGGAGCCCATAACTGGACTCCAAATTCAAGCGATCGTCTGTGTTCTAATCATTTTGATGTTAAATGTTATTATAAGCATTACACAAGAACTTCCCGGTTAATAAATAGTATACCGTCCGCTAGTGTACAGTCACCTCCAATATTGCATGGGCCCCTTAAGATCTATAATCCCATGCACATTTGAGTCCAAATTCACAAGAACTCCAATAGATGGCGCAACTTTACTCGGATATAATATTGCAACACCTTAAAATCGCAAAAAAATTACTAGATGGCAGATTTACATTACTCAAAAGATTTACGAGTTGCTATTTTGACAATAATCGCGTTCCTGTGTGAGGTATTAAAACAATCGGCAACGCTAGATACTTAACTTCAAATGTTATCCGAGAGATGGCGTCAATTGTCAGTGCAAAGCAATTTCGTTTCAGATTGACCATGCATTCTCAGATTCGTCTGTACCTACCATAGTTTTACAATAAAGTGTAAAATAAATAAATGATTAATAAAATCACGTTTATTTTTATTTTTATCTACACATAACTCCCTTTCTATTTCTATGGCGCATGATATATATATATACGCTCACTTCGTGGTGAAATGGACAATGATAAATGCATCAAATTAACTGAAGTATATGAAAGCCACAGACACTTATGGGATCCACGTTCACCGCACAATGATCTTTGTCTGTCTGCCTTTTATTCTATTTGTAGGGATTCATTATTACTAAAGCTGCAGCGAATTGGCATACGTCACCCATGGAAGCTAGTAAGAAACTATAGAAATTCGTTGCTCAGCTTGAGGCACGCTGCCGAGTTGCTGATTAATTTGGCCCAAGTGGAGATGCATGTAATTTCCCCAGCACGCGGCATGCTCAGATTGAGGCAGCTCTCTCAATTAATACCTCTCTCAATCTCTTCAACAAAAGAAATATTTTCCTGCAATTTTGCGTCACGACGAGTATGCCAAATTGCAGGTAAATATTATTTCATTTAGGTAGGTACCTACACTAGACACCAACTTAAACCACCCTTATTGAGAGCAATATTCATTAAAGCGTCGATAGCTTAGTGGTTAAGAAGACTGACTGTCTTGCGATCGAGAAGACCCGGGTTCGAATCCTGGCCACTCCTAGCACAAGCAATTTAGCTTAGTTGGAGAAGTTAAAGGGAATATTCGTAATTTCGGTTGGTAATATTCTTATATTAAACAAATTATAAACAAAATTAATTTTAAAATATATATACTAAAAATGATTTTATTTCAAATTAAATCTATCGATACGCGTCAGTTCAAGAAAGTTTGGCACATCACTAATTTTAGTTCTCTGAACCAGCGCTGCTGATTTCAGCGCCACAATGGCGAGAATTAAGAAGGCATAACTTTAGTTTGACAGCCACCTATCCAGTGTGGTAATAATACAGATCAGTGGGTAAGAGGAACTGTGCTGACTGGGGTAAGGGAAACACATGTTTCTCTTTGCCGATGTCAGAGGGGGTAAACCTTTTAAAAACTGGTTTGACGTAGGCCCGGTTCCCTATCCTAAAGTGAATATTATGTAGTGTGTTTTATTATTATGAGCACATTTAATAATGTTCGTTCGAACGTGTAATTGTTATTTTATTTGTTACAGAAATGCAGAATGCCTAGAAATTATGTGAGAAAGGCTTTTATTTATTATTGGCCGAAGAGGTCACATAAGCTTCAACATGTCTTTGATTCTTTTAATGTACACTACTTGAATTTACAACTCCTAATTACTTAATAATAAATGAATAAATGTTTAGTTACACGTGTGTGTTTTTATGTTAATGTAGGGTTATTTATACACTCGAGAGCAATGAATCCGGGTCACTTAAAGAATCCTAAAAATCTCGGAAACTAAAAATGCTAGGTTAATGCAATAAATTGTATTTAATAGACAATGTAATACTCCTTAAATGAAGGTATTAAAACTTCTTAGTTATTGTAAAGTTATATCATAAAAAAATCAAATTTGAAAAAGGGCCACTTTCGAAGATGGAACTACGAAATTACAGCATTTGGTGTTGCTTTTGTTTGTAATCTGTCATTTATGTGGGTACATAAACCATGTTGATAGTGCTCTATATTCATTAATCAAGCTGAAATTATGTCGCTTACGCCTGAAGAATGCACCAGAATACTTACAATGCTGGAAACCGGCCGGAGTCAGCGCGATACAGCCAGGACTGTCGGTGTGTCGCTGTCAACAGTACAAAGAGTTCTCCGACGTTACGAAGAAACTGGTTCTAACCTACGCAGACCAGGAACGGGCAGAACCAGGTGTACCACAGCACGAGAAGACCGATACTTGGTGAACACCATGCTTCGAAATCGCTTTCTCACAGGAACTGAACTCACCAATCAGTTTCGACGCCTCGAAGGAAGTAACCCAAGTGCATGGACAGTAAGACGTCGGCTTGCTGAATCTAACTTAAAACCCCTTAGACCTGCAAACGGCCCTAAACTGGAGCGTGGGCATCGTATTTCGAGACTAAGGTATGCCCAGAGCCACGTAAATTGGAGTATTGAAGATTGGTCAAAAGTTATGTTCTCCGACGAATCAAAATTTATGCTCTACAAGCACGATGGAAGACACAGAGTGTATCGAAGACCAGGGGAAAGATTCAAGCAAGCATGCATCGAAGAAAAAGTAGCCTACGGTGTACTTGTGTGGGCCGGAATTTCTTCTGAAAGTCGCACAGAGCTGGTGATCATAGAAAACGGCTCTTTAACTAGCGTAAGATATGTGGAAGAAATCCTCAATGATCACGTTGGTCCATTTATGGTCAATTTAGGTGAGGATGCTATATTTATGCATGACAATGCCCGACCTCATACAGGTAGGATTGTGAATGACTACCTTCAAGAGATGAACATTACTCGTATGGAGTGGCCAGCGCGCAGCCCGGATATCAACCCGATCGAGCATGCTTGGGACGAGCTAGGCAGATGCGTAAAACAACGAAACCCTCCCCCAATCACGCTTCGTGAGCTCAAAATTGCTCTCACAGAAGAATGGGAGAATATTCCCCAAAATCGTATAAGGAACTTGGTGTACAGCATGCCAAACCGCGTAAACGCAGTAATGGAAGCACGAGGAGGCAATACGAAGTATTAAAATTCAAGAAAATCGTAATAAAGTTCAAAAATTTCATGTTTCCTATTTTTGTTTTAAGGAGAGATCAGCAGTTTTTTCTTTATGTAATTTTGTGTTAATAAAATGTATGGTGACTCATATTTTTTTTACTTTCATTTAAGGAGTATTACATTGTCTATTAAATACAATTTATTGCATTAACCTATCATTTTTAGTTTCCGAGATTTTTAACATTCTTTAAGTGACCCGGATTCATTGCTCTCGAGTGTAGTACCACAAATATAACCAAACCATTGCTTGAGCTACATTTCTCCAGGACACCACTGTTGCATGACCAGTCGCTACCACTAACAAAATGTTTGAATTGGCGGCGCTTTTTGTATTTTGTTGGTGGCTTTTTGTATTTTGTATTTTGGTGGTTTTTTGTATTTTGTTGGTGGCGGGTGACTGGTCGCGCTGCCGCTGCCGTGGTGCCGCGATGAAATATATAGCCCATATTGCCTTGGTTGACGGGTATACTACGCCAAATCAAATGCCAAATAATCGAACATCCAAATACTCGAACGTTCAAAATATCGAACGTTTATTATATCGAACATTGATATTGTAATCTTCGATATTTTGAACGTTCGATATATTGAACGTTCGATATTTTGAACGTTCGATTATTTGGCATTCGATTTGGCATAGTACACCCTTGGTTGACAACCCCTGTCTGGGTGTCGTATGTTTCCCTTACCCCGAATTTCGTTTTTTATAATTGTTTCCCATTTTGAACTTTATTTCTGACTAATAGAATTCAAATTTTATTGACAAAAGGATAAACTATGAAACTTGCATACATCGCATAGACAGATAATATTATTGACACAATTATGGAGATAGTTACCCTTACCCCAAAAACCGGGAAAGGGGAACAACAGGACTAGGCTGATGATTTTGCGTTTTTCGTCAAAAGTACCAAACATAATGTAAAAACACAGACGTACAATAAGTAGCAGACGAAACATTAATTATGTTTGTGTGCGTTGGTCTTTCCATTCCGCTCGCTCTAAGGGGTTAGTGAATGCTGCTATCTCGTTTCTACGAGTATAGCAACACTATACATGACATTTTAAAAAAAATGACGTCCGCCTGGTTTTGAAAGGTTTAAGCTGCCGATGCTGCAGTTTGACGTATTATATACCTCTCATTAATGTAGGGGCCAAACTCAGGCACTTCTTTTCAAGATTAAATTTAATGCTAACATAAAAATAAGTGTGGCAAACTGTGATTCAGCATTTAATTAGTTCAGAATTGCATTTTAATATAATGCCTGTAATCTTCGATGATATTGAGTATACAATATATAAAAATGAAGCCCGATTTCCGTGGTCACGGCATCACGCGTGAAATGCTGGACCGATTTCGCTAATTCTTTTTTGTTGTGTTTGTTTCTGTCAGGAGGTTTTAAAAAAATTGGTGCAAAACTATTAGCAGAAATGGTTTTTATTGCGATTTTGAATCGGATCATAGAACTGGAAACTCCGAAATGGAAACCGGGAACAGAAAGACTAAGAAATAATTTTGCAATCCAATATAGCCGCCGCGTCGAAATCACAAAATTTCATGATGGGTATCGTTTAAGGGGGATTTTGGTACGCTGAGTACGAATCTCATGATAATTTTGCAATCCAATATGGCCGCCGCGCCGAAATTACAAAATTTCATGATGGGTATCGTTTAAGGGGAAATTTGGTACGCTGAGTACGAATCTCATGATAATTTTGCAATCCAATATGGCCGCCACGCCGAAATCACAAAATTTTCGTGATGGGTATCGTTTAAGGGGTTTTTTGGTATGCTGAGTACGAATCACATGATAATTTTGCAATCCAATATGGCGGCCGCGCCGAAATCACAAAATTTCATGATGGGTATCGTCTAAGGGGTTTTTTTGTATGCTGAGTACGAATCACATGATAATTTTGCAATCAAATATGGCCGCCGCGCCGAAATCACAAAATTTTCGTGATGGGTATCGTTTAAGGGGTTTTTTGGTATGCTGAGTACGAATCACATGATAATTCTGCAATCCAATATGGCCACTGCGCCGTAATCACAAAATATCATGATGGGTATCGTTTAAGGGGGATTTTGGTACGCTGAGTACGAATCTCATGATAATTTTGCAATCCAATATGGCCGCCGCGCCACCGTTGTTAAATTTCATGTTGGATATTGTTTATGGGGTTTTTCGGTATGCTGAGTAAGAATTTCAGGTTAATTTTGCAATCCAATATGGCCACCGCGCCACTGTTGCGAGATTTCTGTCAGTATGCTGAGATACCAAAAAACCCCTTTCACGATATCCAAAATGAAATTTTACAACGGTGGTTCGGCGGCCATCTTGGATTGCAAAATTGACCTAAAATTCGTATTTAGCATACCAAAAAACCCCTTCTACGATATGCAACATGAAATTTTGCAACGCTAGCGCGACAGCCATCTTGGATTGCTAAATTAACCCAAAGTTCGTACTCGGCATACCAAAAAACCCCTTATACGATATCCATCATGAAATTTTGTGATTTCGGCGTGGCGGCCATATTGGATTTCAAAACTATCATGTGATTCGTACTCAGCATACAAAAAAAACCCTTGGACGATACCCATCATGAAATTTTGTGATTTCTGCTCGGCCGCCATATTGGATTGCAAAATTATCATGTGATTCGTACTCAGCATACCAAAAAACCCCTTAAACGATACCCATCACGAAAATTTTGTGATTTCGGCGCGGCGGCCATATTGGATTGCAAAATTATCATGAGATTCGTACTCAGCATACCAAAAAACCCCTTAGACGATACCCATCATGAAATTTTGTGATTTCGGCGCGGCGGCCATATTGGATTGCAAAATTATCATGTGATTCGTACTCAGCATACCGAAAAACCTCTTAGACGATGCCCATCATGAAATTTTGTGATTTCGGCGCGGCGGCCATATTGGATTGCAAAATTATCATGAGATTCGTACTCAGCGTACCAAAATCCTCCTTAAACGATACCTATCATGATATTTTGTGAATTCGGCGCGGCGGCCATATTAGATTGCAAAATTAACCTGAAATTCGTACTCAGCATACCAAAAAACCCCTTATATGATATGCAACATGAAATTTTACAACGGTGGCGCGGTGGCCATATTGGATTGCAAAAATAACCTGAAATTCGTACTCAGCATACCAAAAAACCCCATAAACGATATCCAATATGAAATTTTACAATGGTGGCGCGGCGGCCATATTGGATTGCAAAATTAACCTGAAATTCGTACTCGTACTACTATTTTTTTCCCAAAAGCGTTTGACATCTTAGATCGTATGTCCACCTATTTATAATCCGGACCTGTGTGCGGCCAGCCAGCCGCAACAAAAAAAGCGCATTGATGTTACGAGTTGGATCAAAACGTTACACATTGTATCATTACAAGGCGCGCATTGCAATGCTCGGATCACCTGCTTCACTGCTGTAACCTCGTCTTGTATCATTACAAGGTGCGCATTGCAATGCTCGGTTCACCTCCCTCACCGGCTGTAATTCTCGACTCGTAACATTACATTACGCGCGAATGCTCCCGGTGAGGGAGCACCTTTAGAAAAAAATGATGTTTTGTAACATCATTTTTTTCTAAAGGTGCTTTAGCCTCAATAGCATTTTTTAATACCTATCTATGGATACCCCACACGTATGGGTTTGATGAAAAAAAATCTTTTCGTTTCAGTTCTGAGTATGGGGACCCCCAAAATTTACTGCTTTTTAGGGTTCCGTACCCAAAGGGTAAAGAACGGGACCCTATTCATGAGACTTCGCTGTTCGTCTGTCTGTCTGTCTGTCCGTCACGAGGCTGTATCTCGAGAACGGTGATAGCTAGAGAGTTGAAATTTTTACAGATTATGTGTTTTTGTTGCCGCTATAACAACAAATACTGAAAACAAAAACATAATAATATTTAAGGGGGGCTTCCATACAACAAACGTGTTTTTAGCGACTTTGTCTTATATATTCGGTAATAAGGTATCCTTCACAATTTTAATACGTTAGTTAATTTGAACATTTCATCAAGATCATTCATTCCTTTTACACCATGCAAATTAAATGAATACTTAAGGAGGTATAGCACAATCGAATGTTGCTCAATGAAATTAATTTCGTGTCGCCATGATTGAACATAATACGGGTCACATACTAACTTATTTTTCGACTTTCATCGTAAATATTTGTTTTTTAAAAAGTGAACAACGCATTCAGTAGATTACTTTAGGTAGGTGTAATATTTCAAAGATAGCTATTTCATAGGAAATAGTAAACAAATAGTTCATATTTTAGATTTTTCTCCAGTATAAACAATTTACGTACAAACACACAATTTATGTCTTCTTCTTCTTCTTTTAATTAATGGCCCTCCGTTTATTAACGATTTTGCCAGTCTCCAGTAAAATAAATAGATACAAATTAAATCATAAAAAAATGGCGATACGCCAGTCTCAAGTCATCTAATTTAATCCCACAATTTATGTCGTGTAGACGTAGATATCGTGTTTATTATGTCATCATTCAAATGTCATCAATATTCTGAAAAAGAAATTAAACATAGAGTTCACAAACTCTTTTTGAAATAAAACTGTACCTACCGTAGAGGATCTATACAAGGATAGTTAACACTATAGAGCAACGCGACCTGTCTAAAGACGCGCGTTGTATAACACTATAGAGCAACGCGAACTGTCTAACGACGCGCGTTGTATAACACTATAGAGCAACGCGAACTGTCTAAAGACGCGCGTTGTATAACACTATAGAGCAACGCGAAATGTCTAAGGCGCGCGTTGCTATGTGTTAATAGGTAATGAGGGCAACCAGTAGACGCTTGAAATACTCACAGAATATCGAGTATTGTATTTTCATAAAAAAATAACAATTGAAACAAAATGGACCTTTACTGGGACATCCTTTTGAGAGCTTGTCTTGTTGAGAGAAAGGAGTCCGGCATATCATCCATTAAGGATTTTCCATCTCGTTAAATAAAAAGAAAAAAGAGGGGCTCCCATGCAACAAATAGGTACGACTTTTTGTTGTTTTTTGGTACGGAACCCTCCGTGCGGGAGTCCGACTCGCACTTGGCCGGTTTATTTCTAGTTATATTTAAAAATCTTAATGCGGTTCACAGAATACATCTACTTACCAAGTTTCAAGTGCATAGGTCTTATAGTTTTGGAGAAAAGTGGTTGTGACATTCGGACGGACAGACAGACAGACATGACGAATCTATAAGGGTTCCGTTTTTTGCCATTTGGCTACGGAACCTTAAAAGAGGTATTTTAAGATACTCTTATTTCATTAAAATAAATCTTATTGAACTAGGCGGCTAACTCCTTCCCTGTAGTTGCGTTAGTGTGTGTGGTTTTTATATGTGTTAGTTTTGGCGTACTTTTCAATCTCTAATGCTTTGTCTGCTACTTATTGTAAGTCTGTGTGTAAAAACCCCTTTCATATCGTCGAGCTACATGTAAATAGAAGTCACATTTTTATAAAATATATTACTATATGTCATTAAATATTCAAATTAAAACACAATATATCACAAGAAAAATAAAGTTTGTTTCCCTTTCCCCACCTAACCTTAATGCCAACACACAGAAAACAATCGACAAGCTGTCAGTCAGAGGTAAAATAAAGGGGTCCCGACCATGAAGCTATAGATACCTACAGCTTCATGGTCCCGACACGATCAATTGGCACACACATAAGCAAAGAAATCACGCACACTGAAGCAACTTCCTTTCATATTTTAACGTGCATGACAATTGACAATTGCCATTTGATCGTGTCGGGACCCCTTAACTGTGAACGGAATAGGCCAAGCACACACTGCTTTGCGATCCGATCCGATTGCAGTAGGGGAACATGGGCATCAGTGGATCACGGGGAACAGTGGATCATTTGTTATAACTTTGTGCCTATGGCACCCACACATTTACACTTCGGGTCAGCGCACATCCTCCCACACCCCGCACTACCCGACTAGTAACCGCCACAGAGTCACAACGGAAGGCCGCGCGACAGCGCATCGGTCCGTAGGCACGTACGAAAAAAAATATTTACGTATTATTGGAAATAGTTTTGCTACCAGGTTTTTTAGATATTTCAATGTCTTTGTATATTTTATTTTAGTGTGTGTGTCTGAGTATCTAAAACTGTATTATACTGTGCTGTAAAAGCTAATTATATTTAAATAAAAATATTATTTCTGTTATTGGTAAATGGGTTACAGTGAATCATACTCCAATGGGGTTCATCGGATCGTGATCCACTGTTACCCGAAGGGATTCGAATTTTATATGATCCTTTTTTACCGGTCAATATGCCCCGTAATAGTCAAAAGAAAACACAGCAAGGCGGTCTCAGCTCCACCAGGAAACCGTGGAGACCTGGAAGGTGCGACTTGAGCAACCAATGGGAGAATTCGCCACGATCGCGGCGGTCAGACCTTTCATGGACGAGTGGCTGGACAGGAGCCACGATGCTCGTGGGATAGCACCCCTGGGGGGGGGGCACCTCTAGGTGAGGCTGCAGTGGTAGCCGTAATAGGTCTGTTGGGTGTCCTGGGGTATCCTTCCGAGGGCTTTCCCGGGAGGGTTCCCAACCGTGTTAGGCCGGCATAGCATCCATGTGGTCCTACATGACTACCACTACGGTTTCTGTATATAAGAACGGTGGGCAGCCCCCTCACCGTCCTCAGGCCCTCGGTCATGGAGGCCGATAGTCTGGGGCGAAGACGCGTCGGCGGCACCCTAGCCGCAGACTGCGGAACTTAGGTGGGAGAGTTCTCTTCTGCTCCCTACCCGCTGCCTCTTTCACAAGCATCACCTGCTCGCAAAAAAGAGGCAGCTCAGTCCCACTTACTCCCGCTGGAGATCATTGCTCGCACCATAGTCTCCAGCGAAAGAGTGTCCACGTCCAGACCTGCCACGAGGACCTGGCGCTGTTACTGAACCACAGTACTTATCGAAGCTCCCGTGCCCGGTAAGTATCTGTGACAACCGGTAGAAGAAAGTACCATATCTTCTCTCAGCCACTTGTCCATGACAGGTCTGACCGCCGCAATCGTGACGAATCCGCCTTTGGTTGCTCAAGTCACACCTTCCACGTCTCCACAGTTTCCTGGTGAAGTTGGGACCGCCGAGATTCGACTGTGGCCCACTCCAGCGCCTCCTTGCGCGGTTGCGCTATTCAAATAGTGACGCAAGGGCTCTCGCTTCCAGGTCCCATGGAAGGGTCTCGGCTAGGTGTCATGCCGCCTCACCTGAGATCGTGCGGTATCCCCTTATCACCCTGAAGGCCATCGCCCTCTGCGGTCTAAGTAATCTAGCCGCATTGCTGGCCGTCAGGGTCTTCACCAATGCGAGGGCCCCGTACAGGGCCATGCTCCGCGTCCAAACCTGCCACGAGGACCTGGCGCTGTTACCGAACCACAGTACTTATCGAAGCTCCCATGCCCGGTAAGTATCTGTGACAACCGGTAGAAGAAAGCACCATGTCTCCTCTCCAGCCACTAGTACATGACAGTCTGACCGCTGCAATTGTGGCGAATCCCCCCATTGGTTGCTCAAGTCACACCTTCCATGTTTCCACGTTTTCCTGGTGGAGCTGGGACCACCGAGCTTTGATTTTGCGAGACGCAGGCCTGTGGCCCCGCTCCAGCGCCTCATTGCGCCATTTAAATAGTG
The DNA here is from genome assembly GCA_933228765.1 of Miltochrista miniata. Lineage (NCBI taxonomy): Eukaryota > Metazoa > Arthropoda > Insecta > Lepidoptera > Erebidae > Miltochrista > Miltochrista miniata. Next base: position 11,552,195 of record OW121772.1, read on the forward strand.
GCGCAGGGGCTCTCGCTTCCAGGTCTCATGGAATGGTCCCGGCTAGGAGACATGCCGCCTCACCTGAGATCGTGCGGTATCTCCTTATCACCCTTAAGGTCATCGCCCTCTGCGGGCTAAGTAATCTAGCCGCATAGCTGGCCGTCAGGGTCTTCACCGATGCGGGGGCCCCGTATAGGGCCATGCTCCGCACGATCAGGAGGTACTGTCTCCTGTAGGGAGCGTTGCGTGGGTCCCCTGATGTCGGGCATCAGTCGCGAGAGTGCGGCTGATGCCCCCCATTAGTTTTGGGATCAAACTTCGGAAGCGGTATCAGAAGTTCCACCGGCAATCCATACTACCCCTTATGATCCACTGTAACTCAAACCCCGATTCAAGGTAACCCATACATGTGCCACAGTGGATCAATTCCCTCTCAAAGAAAAAACCGTCTTCTGACATATATTAATTTATTAATGAAGTATTTAAAAAGAGAAACTTAAAATTTAATTATGCTTATAAGTATTACATGCAAAACCTCTGTTAGGGCGAGCGCCCACTGCTTTGCGATCCGGTGCGTTTGTTGTATTTGACACCTTTTTCTTTTTTAATTTGGCCTGGCTTCAAATTGAGAACATTGGTGAATGAACTAAAAACTGGATTCATAAAGGTCGCCTTACACGCTTATTTAGCCGGATCACGAGGACCACGAGAGGGACAACTGACTGTTTCTCGTGGTCCTATTACGAAAACTAATGTCAATATTTTAATCTTGATGTTTTTTGCTTATATACACTTTTTCGATAGGTACAACATTAAATTTTAAAATAAAACAAATAAGGAAGTCAGTCTTCATTTAATTTATCGATTTTAATTTTTTGTCAATCTTCATTTGTTTTTCCAATTTTCACATGTTTCACTGATCTTCATTTGTTTTGAAAATTAGCGCATACCTAGTTATATACAGAATGTAGATAAAAAGTAGGGACCACGAGGGAGAACTGCTTTCTCGTGGTGCCACTATTTCGTTACACTAATGGTACCACGAGAAAACATGGGTAAATGTGTGTGCAGCTGTACAAGTGTTCGTGGTATGATCGTGAAGTTAGAGTCGGAGGTGGTTTTTGGACGCGAACTCGAAGACATGAATTTGGTGTATAAATTGTGTGCATTAAGTTGCTCTAGCTATCAACTTAATGCATATTTGGCCACCAGATGACATTATTGAAGTGAAACTTCTTTATCGGCGTTGGAAAAAAATTTGCGTCACGTCACGTTACGTCACGATTTTTGGTTACGCGCCATCTTTGTTCTGTTCCCCACCACGGTGGATTCGAATTAACAGTACTTTATCCAGGGATAGCATGTCATTTAAGGGTTTTTGGACTTTTGGACTTTTGGGCTTTTGGACTTTTGGACTTTTGGATGGGACATTGGTACTTTGGGTCTTTGGGACTTTGGAACTTTGAGACTTTGGGACTTTTGAACTTTTGAACTTTTGAACTTTTGGACTTTTGGACTTTTGGACTTTTGGATGGGACCTTGGTACTTTGGGTCTTTGGGCCTTTGGAACTTTGGGACTTTGGGACTTTGGGACTTTGGGACTTTGGGACTTTGGGACTTTGGGACTTTGGGACTTTGGGACTTTGGGACTTTTGGACTTTTGGACTTTTGGACTTTTGGACTTTTGGATGGGACCTTATTGTAAAATAAGGGGTAATAACAAGAGTAGCAGTGTAGTCTGATAGAAATATATTCGTGGTTAAAACTTTACAAGCTAGTGACACATAAAAAACATAAACAAGGCCGTAACTACGCTTATTTAAATTGGTGACAGACATGTATAAAAGATTATTCACACATGCCAGTGCATCTATAATATGCGACCTCCAATACGCCCCCTTAATCTATTACACATGCATAGAAAATTATCTATTACTTAAAACATATAGAAAACATAAAACATCAAAACATAAAACATCAAAACATCTAACTACTCATCTACCCCCTTAATTTTTTTCCAGCTTTGTTCCAGCTCTAACATTGACAATTTAGCTTGTTCTCTAAATTTTAAACAAGGACCTATATTTTTACACTTCTTGATTAACATTTTATGGAATTTTAATTGCTTTTTTGATTTCTGTATGAACTTTTTAATTTTTAGATATTTTTTTAGTTTATTTCTGCTGCAAAACAAAACCGACTTGTCCCGTTGATATGGACTGTCACCTGTAAGATCTATAGTAGTCAAGTCCAGGTTTTGAGAATTTGCAGAAGGAATAAACTGCGGGATACCACTCATTAACTCACTATAAAGATTATCAGTTTTTTGAGCAGTAACTTTCTCAGCAGCTTCTTCCAGGTGTGAGATTTGTCCCTGGGCATCCCTTAGCTCCTGTTCCAGAAAGGTAGTCCTCCTCAAGGTTTTCTCATACTCATCACTGCACTCTTGGAACCTATCTACAATTGACTGAAGGTGGTCCCGCTCCGCAACAATGTCATCGTAACTAACATGAAGTCTTGATAATTCGCATTTCAATTTTTTTGTGTCATTCAGAGCGTTTATCAATAAGTTTTCATTTTCTTCTCTTTCCTTCTCCAACTGTACACAGAGCTCCGTTTTAGATTTAAGCTCCAGCAACACCAACTGAAGTTTGGTTTCCTCCTGCTGGCGGCCGAGAGCTCTGCGACTACGGGTATTCATATTATTAATGAGTAAGTGCAATTATACGCGAATTATATTGATGATGGAGCTCTTTGTACAGTTTAATGGTAAGAAGTAACAAGGTTATGTACCGGCAATAAATTATACTTAACTAGTGGATGCCCGCAGCTTCGCCTGCGTAAAAATTCCCGCTTCCCGTGGGAACCTATTCCCGGGATAAAAAGTAGCCTATGTGTTATTCTAGACTATAATGTGTATCTGTACCAAATTTCAGCCCGATCCGTTTAGCCGTTTGAGCGTGAAAGAGTAACAAACATCCACACTCACAAACTTTCGCATTTATAATATTAGTTAGATATTTTTATGTACTTACGCAAATACACCGACCGTCGTCAACGTCGAGTAAACGCTTATACAAGTATAATAATTCTACTCACGAGAAACAGTCGATTTAGTATGTATTTACGTGAAAAGAAAACATTCAAAATTCGAAAAAAAAAACCGGGTACCTGACTCGTCACTTTTTACACCAAAATACACGGACAGAACACTTTTATTATATTATCTGACTATTTTAGGACACTATTAATGTGATTTTATTGGTTTTAGTTGGTTTAAAATTGTTTAAATACTAAATAACTAATGTGTTTATCGCTATTAAGTAGGTATAATTATTTCGAGACTAGGTACGACACCGTACAGAGTTTAACTAACTTTCAACCGATGCTATTATAAAAATATAAGTATAAAACGAATGTAATTTATAATATTTAGAATGATGATACAATTGAGATATAATAAATAAAAATTAAACCTATCTAACCATAAATAAAAAATAAAAGGAGAAAGCTAAACATAATATACATTCATAATTACATACATGCGTCGTAGAATTCCTCCGCATCATCGCTAACTGGAAACGTTCCCAGAAGACTGGCAGCATTGCCACGTTGAATGGCAATGCTAATCCTTTGTGCAAGGAAAAAGCCAGCCTTCTGGTCCCGCGAAGTGTCGACTAACCGCCAAAAATTTTCAAGTTCCTTTGGCAATGTTACAGATTCCCTTCAAAATTAGTGTATAAAGACCACCTTTTGGAATCAGCTGTTGGATGTCAGCAAGGTGATCCACTGGGGCCTGTCATCTTTTCACTCGCTATTCATCCCATTATTCAAGAACTAAATTCTAAATTTAACATATGGTACTTAGACGACGGGACTCTTGGAGGCGATGTACAAACAGTTTTAAAAGACTTAGATTTTCTAATTAATAAATTTAATTCCATTGGTCTTCAACTAAATCCCAATAAATGTGAACTTTTTGTTACTGAAAAGACAGACAAGACTTTCGACAATAGACAAATTCAATTCTTTGGCACCAAACATTAACATTTTAGATAGTACATCATTTCGCCTCTTGGGTTCCCCGGTTTTAGAAGAAGGTTTTCAATCTTTTTTAGAAGAAAAGCTTCAAAATTTCGATAATATTTCTGATCGTTTCCTCAAAATTAGTGTTCATTCGGCTTTCACAATTCTACGGTTTTGTCTTTTTGCCCCAAAATTTACTCATGCACTTCGGTCATCACCTTTTTGGAAACATTTGCCACTTTTGGAAAACGTAGATAAGACTATTCAGTTCACTTTATGCAAAATTTTAAATGTGGCCTTGAACGACCGGGCCTGGCTCCAAGCGTCTCTTCCAGTTCGCTTGGGGGGGCTCGGTATTCGCAAAATTTCTGACATCAGCCTACCGGCGTTTTTGTCGTCAGTTCACGGCACTGAAGAGTTAATCAGGAAAATATTAAAAAACACACTGGTTAATTCTGATGTGTCGTGTAAAACTGACGCCATAAATGCCTGGAAGATGGCCTGCCCCAATACTGTTTTGCCCGTTATCCTATCCTCTCAGAAACTATGGGATGTGCCGCTCTGTAACTTGGTAAGACATAATCTAATTAATACTTCTTCCAATGTTGCAGAGCGTGCGCGTTTGTTGGCTGTGGGAGAGTGGGAGTCGGGCTTATGGATTCAAGCGCTTCCATCGTCCAACATAGGTACTATGTTGGATGATACTACTTTTCGCCTTGCCACTTGTCTCCGTTTGGGTGCGCCGTGTGTTTCTCCGCATCATTGCCACTGTGGAGAAGTAGTCGACAGCCTTGGACGCCATGGCCTCTCGTGTAGCAGAAGCGCAGGCCGTATATCTCGACACGCCAACCTTAACGACATAATCCGTCGCGCTCTTGTCACCACTGGCATACCAGCCGTACGAGAACCAAACGGGCTGGTGCGTGACGATGGCAAGAGACCTGACGGTATGTCGTTGCTACCTTGGAAGATGGGTCGGCCTTTGGTGTGGGACGCCACATGCGTCGACACCCTTGCGCCGTCACATCTTCCAAGCACAGCGGGTTGTGCGGGGGCTGCTGCCGCTTCTGCAGAAAACCTCAAACGGCGAAAATATAGTAATCTAATTGGTGATTATATGTTTGAGCCGTTTGGGGTTGAGACATTGGGGCCTTGGGGTCCGAGTGCCCGCTTCTTTTTTAAAGAGTTGTCCAAGCGGTTAAATAACTAATTAATTTTAAAAATATTTTCAAAAAGCTAAAATTTTTGACAGTTCGATTGTGTTGCCAGACTCGAAAAAAAACTGTAAGTGTATATCTGTTTGTCTGTACGGTTGTGCACGCTAATCTCAGCAACCGCTCAACCGATTGCAATGCGGTTTTTTTTATTGTGTTGAGGCTTGCTTCAGTTAACATTTAGCGCTTGTTTTATGTAAATCGGTTTAGAAATAAAAAAGTTATAACACTTTTAAGAATTAGATATTTTGAAAGTTTTAATTGTAGGGGTTTCTTTGAATGTGAGTGATCCTAAACTGGCGTGTTGGCTTAATCATAAAAGAGCAGGGCAGAGCAGGATTAAGCAAACAGGGCAGTTTCAGACGCTGCTTGATGATTCTGATGAAGAAATACCTTTTCATTTCTCATACTCGGAAAATAGTGTTTTCTTGATCTGACTATTGGGTGGAAAATGCTGTTTCCCTCACTAGGGAGGGAAAAACTCATACAAATTACTTCCCACCCTAGGGCCGGAATAAACTTTAAAAATAGAACTGCTGACAGGTCAGCGGTGATAGTGAAGATATTTGTGTAAAAAAAAAAAAAAAAATGCTGCGCCCATGCGACTTTCCAAACAGCCAGTGTGAACTTAGCGAAAATTTCTTCCGGCCCCATACACGTACAATAATATTGATCAATATAGCAATAAATTGAACGTGAATTGGTATTAATGAGGTTTGAACAGACTATAATCGGATGGAAATAAATATTGTGGCAATATTATTGAGTCAATAATATTGTACGTGTATGGGGCCGGTAATCTCTGCAACAATTACAGTTTGTCTATAAAGTCGTGAAATGAATGTTTGAGGAACTAAAAATAGTTATGTGTGTGGCAACACTGGCAACAAGAAATATACGTACGTCAGTTGTCAATGCTATCGTCGAATTTCGTTTACTCTCTCACGTAACTTTAATGTTTGGATTAAACTGCAACAAATTGAGACCAAACTACGCATAAAGGTTTGAGAAATGAGTAAAGAAAATCGGAGTGGTGCGCAGGAAGTGATTTTTAAAGTTTTCCAGTGATGTTTTGCGGAGTATCAATCTGGACAATTGTTGTGGGATTTTGAGGATGTTTATGAGCGAACAGCATCTTTGGTGGGTATGTAATCGTGTTATTGTTTGTTTTGAATCTGTCTGAAGTTACAAATTTACTGAATTTACGATTTGGAGACAAAAAAAAGGCATTGTTTGCATATTTTTAGGTTAGAATCTTAAACTTACAATCTACCTATAATGTAAGTCAGTGGTTAGAACAACATGGTTATTTTATAGTACGACCTACATTTTTGATACTCAGTTCAATCTGGTTTTCTACCAATTTTTATTTTGAATTAATTGCTTCATGTCAATAGTTTGTTTCCAATATGTAATTAATTTTCTTTTTTTACTCTTTTCAGGAAAATCAGAGAGTACAGTTAGGCAAATAGTTAACGAAGGTTTTAATAATGAAGGAAAGTTTAAAACTCCTGGTAAACACAGAAAAGGTCGGCAAAGAAAGAAATAGACGATTTTAATATTTGAGCACTGCGCCAAAAAAAAAAATCCTTGTCAGATGGGGGAAAGTTACAGATAAAACATGTAATTACATGATTGTGGCAAAGCAATTGGGACTGCTAGGCACCTGCTGGTGGGTTGTAAGACGCTATTAGACCGGGGCTTCTGGATCTAGTTCAATAACTTTATTCTGGATCTGATTCAATAAAACAGAAACAAAATTAAAAATGTATAATGTGTTTTATTTATTAACTCACTAGCTGATGCCCGCAGCTTCGCCCGTGTCGAATTGGTTCTCGTTCCCGCTTCCCGTAGGAACTTATTCCCGGGATGAAAAGTAGCCTATGTGTTATTCCAGACTATAATGTATCCCTGTACCAAATTTCAGCCAGATCAGTTCAACTGTTCGAGCGTGAAAGGGTCTCACATCCACACTCATAAGCTTTCGCATTTATAATATTTGTATTGTTCCCGTTCCCGCTTCCCGTAAGAACTTATTCCCGGAATAAAAAGTAGCCATGGTTATTCCAGATTATAATGTATCCCTGTACCAAATTTCCGCCAGATCCCTTTAACCGTTCGAGCGTGTAAGAGCAATAAACATCCACACTCACAAACTCGCATTTATAATATTAGTAAGATTTTACTCGGAACGAACTCCTCGTATCAAAATCATTTTGGTCGTACTATATAGGGTTGCATACATGCATTCAGCAGCGCCCTCATTTAATTTCACGACTTTATAGACAAACTGTACACGGTGAGTTCCATAATTAAAATTTAAAAAGTCGGCATAATGTAGTTGTTATTTATCTGTAACAGAATTCAAAACAATTGGTAATAATCTTTTATGGTAGGTAAGGTTTGAATCTTATTATTAGTTTTATTTTCCTCGTATTTGAAATGAAAAGTAGAGTGTTTAACACGGGTAAAAGAATCAAAACATTTTACGTTTCATAATATGAAACATACAATGTTGCCTTTTTAGTCCCTCTGAATAACTTGTGACTAGGCAAGCATTGATTCTCAATTAATTATGTAGTTATGTAAATAAGTTGATTTAAAACTTCTAACTACACCTGAAATAGGTAGGTACAAGTACCTACGTTCTACCTTAATTCAGAAATCTTTTATGTTTAACATAACTTACTAACCTAACAACTGCATAATGAATGACGTATTTTTGCCGGTCCTAAGCTCTTGAAGTAGAAAACAGACTTAAATCAGCGTAAACATAGCATATCAAGTCGTCATCAATAACAGATCAACTTAGTACCTACAGGTTAACGAACTTGACAGCTGATAACCTACAAGACGATATTATACGAGTCCGTCTGTCGTTCTGACCGTCACTAGACCGTTTCTCAGGAACCCTGATAGCTATAGAGCTGAAACTGTTACAGATGATGTGTTTCTGTTGCCGCTGAACAACAAATACATAAATCAGAAAAAATAATATATTTAAGGGGGCTCTCATACCAAAAAGGTGATTTTGTGCTGTTTTTTTGGTACGGAACCCTCCCGTGCGTAAGACCGACTCGCATTTGGCAGGTTTTTCTGTTTATGAAACAGAAAAACGTGTTCACGGATTATTAGTCAGTGGTTGTAGGCAGAGTTCCCGTTGCAAATAAAAAACAAATTCAACATTTAAAAAAAATAAAAAGAATAATTCTCGTTTTATCATGAAATATTTTAGCGAATGTAGGCAGTAGAGACATGTGTTCAAGTACTGTGCAAATCTGCAGCTTGTAGGTATACCTTATAGTTTCGGAACCTTTACCCCTTACCATGAGGACATATTCCTGGGATGACAAGTAGCAATATCCGTTGTCTGGTACTCATGACACCTGATGAATCCTAGTTTACTTTGGAATCAGATTGCGCTGTAAAAATATGTTTCCGATAATATTTAATTGATTTAAAATTGAGTAGAGTGAATAGTTAATTTTAGGGCTTCGTACCTAAAGGGTACGAAGCCCTAAAATCAAATCAACGGCGAAATCTCATGAACAGGGTCCTGTTATATATAACAGGACCCTGTTCATGAGACTTCGCCGTCCGTTTGTCTGTCCGTCAGGAAGCGTCATCCAAGAAATCGTGATAGCTCTATAGCTGAAATTGTCTCAGAAGTATTTCAGTTGCCACTTTAACAACAAATCTGGCCTATTAATTTATCTATGTATTTGTTATGTATGACTGGCTTCGTGGACCAGTGGTTGGAGTATCTGACTACAGATTTATTTTAAGCTCGCCAAATTGACGTTGCCAGCCTGACGTGGCGACATCTAGCGATTGGGAACCACTTTCACAGCCCGTATAACTTCTTCTCTCTTCCTCATGACGCTACGCTTGAAGAACCCGGAGTAGTAAAAAGGAAACATATGCCCCGGAAAGGTTATTCCAAGCTTTCATAGTTCCAAAGAGGAACTATTTTTGAATGGCTCTGTTCTGGCCAATATTCTTTCCACTGTGTAGAAAGACACCTCTGCCCAGCACGTGTTGTTCGGAATCAATAAACGAGAGTATGAGGTTAAAGAGCTCTTCAGAACACTCGCCGTAATAAATTCGCTAAGGACGCTGTGACCCTTCGCTGCGCCAACGGCTCGAGGCTTTTCGTCACCTCAGGACAATCAATGTATTGGACAGAACATCTCATAGCGTCCAGTAAGCAGAGATGTACAAAATGGTTTTAAAAAAGCATTTAAATACAAAATGCAAAATACTTTTCGGATTTACTATTTCAAATGCAAAATACCAAATAGTTTTGCGTTTTGTATTTCAAATGCTAAATGCAAAATAGGTATTTTCAAAATACTTTTTTAAAATAAAATACTTTTTTACCAAATTTCACATACATATTTTTATTTATTTTAGGTATTTATCATGAGAAATAGAGACACAATGCCGAGCCGAATAAAAACGTCTAATATCATAACACCTTATGAGCATGACCATGTGGTCATATTTATCAGTACACGTATCAATAAATTCTGTTATGTTATCAATCAATATCAATACATATAATAAAATCGTAACAGGTCGCTGTCTGTACATGGAAGATAAATAAGAAAAAATATTATAGGGGGGCTTTATGAACGCAATAGAACCCAAAACAATGATTTTCAGAATTTTTGTCTGTTTGTCTGTATGTCTGTATATCTGTTTGTCTGTACGGTTGTGCACGCTAATCTCAGTAACCGCTCAACCGATTGCAATGCGGTTTTTTTTATTGTGTTGAGGTTTGCTCCAGTTAACATTTAACGTTTGTTTTATGTAAATCGGTTTAGAAATAAAAGAGTTATAACACTTTTAAGAATCAGATATTTTGAAAATTTTAATTGTAGGGGTTTCTTTGAATGTGAATGAACCTAAACTGGCGTGTTGGCTTAATCATAAAAGAGCTTAATGATTAAGACTATATTTAAACAATTCAGTCCGCGCCGAAGGCGTGGACTGAATTGTTTTAAAATAGACTTAATCATTAAGCTCTTTTATGATTAAGCAAACAGGGCAGTTTCAGACGCTGCTTGATGACTCTGATGAAGAAATACCTTTCCTTTCATACACCTTATGTGACGTAAACGAAGTTGCGGGCTCAGCTAGTTAATAATAATAATACTCACTTAAAATAATGTAAAAAAACTAGACTAACGAAAAGAGAGCCATGGCTCCATTTTGTGGCTTGTGTGGCCATTTATTTGGGTTGATTGTGTATCTAGTTCTTATTTTATTATTATTATACTTTTCTTTTATTAGGTAATAATAATAATAACAACTGGACTGGTATTGGTGAAAAATGAAAAAGAAATAAACATCAATATTTATTTATTATGCTTTTTAGTAATACCGGTTGTTCGAATACATAATCACTCATTTTTCTTCTGTGAGGTCTCATATAATCATTCAACCGTTTTTTTTAACGAGAGGGAAAAGCCATCATGGATGCTATGCCGGACTCCTACCGACTAAAAAACCTCACGTAACGCCCAACAGTCTATGGCTGGGAGCCCCCGGGTAAGCCCTCCGAAGGATGTCCCAGGACTTGGAGTCTTCAGACCCACGGCCACCATTGCGGCTTCGCCTAGGGTGTAGTTCGGATGCTATCCCGCGTCTTTGGTGGGTTTCGGGTGTGATCCCGCTTTTAGGGGGGCGTACGTGAATTTCTCACGTCACGCTGCCGTCATGGGCCTGCTTCTGTAAGGACGGTGAGCGGCCCTGTCACCGTCCTCAGGCCCCCGGTCATGGAGGTCGACAGTCTTCTGCGAAGACACGTTGGCGGCGCCCAAGCCGCCGCCGACTTGACTGCGGAACCCGGGTGGGAAAGTTCTCTCGCGGTCCCGCCCCGCCCGCGCCGGCGCCGCCTTTTTCACGAGCATGACCTGCTCGCAGAAAGATTCGCAGTCCCACTTACTCCCGCTGGAGATCATGGCTAGCACCATGGTCTCGAGCGAGAGAGTAATCATCCCACCGTACGAACAATTTCGTTCATTTCATTTTGTTTGGCTGGTGATGTTGGCTGAACTTAATCACAAAGTATTTTGCATTTTGAAATGAATGTTAAAAATGCAAAATACATCTCAAAAGGTATTTCAAATAAAATACAAAATGCTTTTTAATAAAAGGCATTTAAATTCAAAATACAAAATAGGTATTTTGCATTTTGTATTTGCATTTTAAATAGAAGTATTTCAAATAAATCACATCTCTGCCAGTAAGTACCTCGCGGTATCATCCCAAAGGTGAGAACAGTATTCGACTTTCACAACATATTACATCAAGCGGTGGTTATCAACACATTAAAGTCAATTAATTGTTGCTCTTTTAAATCAGATAAATTATTTTCGCCACCTACTAGAATTGCGGCGACGAAGTCACTGCTGGTCTGTCGCGGCTGCAAAGTGACAGTGCCGAGCTGCAATGCTGTCGCTTTAGTGCAGTCGCGACGCTGCTGCCGAGTTCGAAATAATGTATTCTATTCTAATATATCTATCTAAACAGAATGTATTCTAATGTAACAGGCGACGGCAGTGCTGCTTGCGGTCGAGTTAGCACTCATACCTTTCAGGACTCCTAATTTACGCGAGGCCAGCCCAATGCAACTCTCAATATAGTTTTTACTATTGAGCTCACGCTCATATTGAGCTCATGCTAATTATGCCCAGGTTGTGCTTTAGCGGAACCGTAATATTCTGAACAAAGAGTAAGAGACAAACTCAAAACTTGGCAACATCGGTCGCTTTTTTTTGTCACAAAAATCTGTAACACATCCACTGATTTGGAACGAGCGAACCACGGATTTGGTTTGCTTCCAGACCATATTATCTAACCGTCTGTAGATAAAATAATGTCGTCCGGTGGCCATTACTATTATTTACTAGATTGCATCTGCGGCGAGCTCCCGTGGAATTCTTTTCCCATCTTACTTTCCATAGATTTTTATTTTTTGATTTCTTTTTTTTATTACCATAATAAAATAACTGTAGCTGATGTGTTATTCTATCTAGGCTATAATCTATCCCTGAACCAACATTTTAACAGATCCGTTCTGCCATTAGAGTGGGAGTAACAAACATCCACACTCAAAAACTTTCGCATCTTTCGCATTTATAAAATTTGTAAGTCGTGATCCACTTGTCAACATCGGGTTGATCTGCTCCGTACCAAATCCGGAAGTCTGGATGGTTAATTGGTTGGACTAAACCAACTATGATTACTTTTACTACTAGAAGCAGACCTTCTCATATTAGGTAAGAACTTTTTTGGGATGACATTTTAATAATGTTCAACTATAGTAGTTTATGACACTGTTGCATAATAAGGGTTCTTATAACACGAGTGTGTTTTAAAAAAACGAGCCGTAGGCGAGTTTTTTTATAGTATCACACGAGTGTTATAAGACCAAGTTATGTACAGTGTCATACACTACTTTATCTACTCTCATAAATAAATAAATAAATAAATAAATATTCACGGACATCTCACACAACAATGTCTGATCCCAAAGTAAGCTAGGAATAACCTGCTTGTGTTATGGGTATCAGACCACGGATATTAATACTTATATATTTTTAAATACATACATATTATACATAGAAACACCCAGACTCTTGAGACAAACATTTATGGGTCACACAAATATTTGTCTCCGGTGGGAATCGAACCCACGACCTCCAGCGCCGCAGGCGGTATCACTACCAACTGCGCCACAGAGGCAGTCAATAGTCCCAAGCAACGCACCGTGACGCAGCACTAAAGGCCACGGCAGGGGTTGCTCATGTCGTGGGTCGGATTCGGCGGCTGGGTCTCGAGGTCGCCCTTCACAAATCCGAGGCTCTGTGCTTCCACGGACCTCGGATGGGGCCACCTGCGGGATCCAGCCTACAGGTAAGGGGCGTCAGCATCGGCATCGAGCCCTCGATGAAGTATCTGGGGCTCGTACTCGATGGCCGGTGGAACTTCGGATATCACTTCCGAAGTTTGGTCCCAAAACTGAGGGGAGCATCAGCCGCACTGGCGCGGCTGATGCCCAACATCAGGGGACCCAACGCTCCCTACAGGAGACTGTACTTGGGGATAGTGCGAAGCATGGCTCTATACGGAGCTCCTGTATGGGCGGAAACCCTGACGGCCAGCAATGTGGCTAGATTGCTGAGCCCACAGAGAGCGATGGCCATCAGGGTGATAAGGGGATACCGCACGATCTCCGGTGAGGCGGCATGTCTCCTAGCCGGGACCCCTCCATGGGACCTGGAAGCGAGAGCCCTTGCGTCACTGTTCAGATGGCGCAAGGAGGCGCTGGAGCGGGACCAAAGGCCCGCTTATCGAGAAATCGAGGCCCAGCGGTCCCAACTCCACCAGGAAACCGTGGAGACATGGAAGGTACGACTTGAGCAACCAAAGGGGGGATTCGTCACAATCGCGGCCGTCAGACCGGTCATGGACGAGTGGCTGGAGAGGAGACACGGTGCTCTCTCCTACCGGTTGACACAGATGCTTGCCGGGCACGGTAGCTTCGGTAGGTATCTGTGGCGAAAACACCGGGAAACCAAGGCCGAGTGTCAGCACTGCGAGGACCGCAGCGATGACACGGCGCTCCACACGCTGGCTGGTGGAGTGCACGGCGTGGGCGCAACAGCGCCAGGTCCTCGTAGTGGGACTGGGCGTGGACACTCTCTCGCTCGAGACTATGGTGCGAGCCATGCTCTCCAGCGGGAGTAAGTGGGACTGCGCCGCCTCCTTCTGCGAGCAGGTCATGCTCGTGAAGGAGGCGGCGGCGGGACGGGTACGGGAGAGAACTGTCCCACCCGAGTTCCGCAGTCGGCGGCCTGGGCGCCGCCGACGTGTCTTCGCCGAGGACTATCGGCCACCATGACCGGGGGCCTGAGGACGGTGAGAGGGCGGCTCACAGTCCTTACAGAAGCAGGCCCATGACGGCAGCGTGACGTGAGCAACTCACGCACGCCCCCCCTTAGAAGCGGGATCACACCCGAAACCTCCCATAGACGCGGGATAGCACCCGAACCACCCCCTGGGCGAGGCCGCAGTGGCGGCCGTAGGTCTATTGTGAGTTCTGGGACATCCTTCCGAGGGCTTACCCGGGACTCCCAACCACAGGCTGTTAGGCGTTTAGTGAGGTTTTTTAGTCGGTAAAAGTCCGGCATAACATTCTCTGAGGATTTTCCCTCACGTAAAAAAGAAAAGTGCTGCCGCCAAAATCATAATTTTGATGTCCAACGACATTATAATAACCGGGTGCACTTGACGGCGAACGTGAAGCAACTGTCAGTCCACCCTGGTCCGGTCCGGTCTTGTGTAGCGAAACCGATATGGTACGGCGGATATTTTATTTCACCGCACCGGACCAGACCTTTCTATTTTATTTTATTATAATAATTGTTAATAATGAGAGTTGTGACATAAACACATGTTTTTGTATCACTGGATTTTAAATATTAAATATAAAATTAAACATACAATTAATATCACTTTAATGCATAAAATAATAAATTAACAGTAGTCACCTACCAGTGCGAGTGTTATCTCCCTTGGAAAACCCGAATTACAGCTGTTTATACATCTGAGTAACATGGAGTCAAGCATACAGGAGTCAATGGCAGACTTCAAGTCAATGTTCCGGGACCAAATGGCCACTTTTGAAGCAAAGTTGTCAAGTAACACTTCACTATCACCTGATACTTCCAGTTTGGTAACCGAGTTTGCTACATTTAAGGCATTTATTCTCTCTGCCTTGAATCTTCTTCAACGGCAAGTGGAGTATGTGGCATGCAGGGTGGACAGTTTGGAGACACGCAGTCGCCGAAAAATGCTTCTTGTGCATGGTGTGAACGAGCAGGCTACGGAGGATACAGCAGAGGTGTTGGTGAGTGTGGTGAAACAGCAGCTTCAAATTGATAACATAGTGGCAGCTGATGTACAACGCTGCCATAGAATGGGGCGACCATCTGCCCCACAGAAACCCAGACCAATATTAGTTAAATTCCAAAAGGTGTCCGATCGTGATAGCATCTGGTTCGCAAAAACTAAACTTAAAGGCTCTGGTGTTACAATTTCTGAGTTTCTGACGAAGCCTAGGCACCAAACTTTCATGGCCGCACGGGAAAGGTTTGGCTTAAATAAGTGCTGGACGAGAGAGGGGCTTATCCACATTGTAGGGTCTGATGGGTCCCGTCATCGCGTCACTACACTTCACGAACTCGATGACATAAAAATGCCTGCGGCTGCTCCAAAGGAAACTGAGAAAGTTCCTACAGTTCCGAAGCCCACAACTGCTAGTGTCAAGTCCAGACGTATTGCAGCGACTAAGAGATAAAGTGCATATTATTCCTTTTGTTATCTAGACACCGTCGTGTTTATACTGTCTCGTATTAGTACTGTAGAAGTCGACTTGTCTATGACTAGATTTCCAATATAAAAAGGCGCGCAATGTAGTGGACGCCCTTTTTTCGACGGTCGACCGCTGCAGAGTAAAGAACTACACACCCTGGTGATCAGTGTGATCCATGTGATATCAGTGTCGCCGTGATTGTAAGAATGTTCTAAGTTACTTACTGATTAGCTACTTGTGTAATGATAACGTTCAGGGTGTAGTAAAATTTGTTAAATAAAGTGATAGAAATCTGCTTTGTTAATCTCAGTGTATATTTTTTTATTAACATTCCTGGTGATTGCTAACATCAGAAGTGTGATTCTTACCTTATCGCCAACTCACCGGGTCGAACGAGAGGTTTGGTGAAACATAAGAAACTTAATCATTACAAAGTACCCTCTTTTAGTGAGTTGTGTATGTTTTACGCAAATTGTGTGTGTTTTATCTCGTGTAATTATGCCTAAAACGCATGATTCAGACCGTAAATTGCATAGTTGGATTGCACTGACACCATCGTGAGTGCCACGTGTCGTGTAATCGGCATAGATTTCGAATTTTTCGCTATCGGTCACGAAAGGTATTACGGGAATACCGTTCGTAGCCGTCGCCATCTTAGACACCGCCATCGCGGTCTCGGATCCGATCTCGTTCGTTGTTACACGCACGGTTTCGTTCTGAGCGAGATGTTTCTACAACTTGCCATAAAGAAAGCGAATTAGTACCGAAAGTGGCAAGCCCGTGAACTTTTTAAACGTCCAGAAACTGTCCTCTGTCACTCTCCTATACAGTAACGGCGATAATCCTACTGCCCGCCCGATCCGGGAGTTCCAAATCAACGTGAGGGGCGTTGGTGAGCTCTACAAGCGCTAAGCTACGCGATGCGCGTTGGTGTGCGCTGCACGCGCTAGTCTACACGACGCGCTGCGCGCTGGTCTGCGCGACGTGCATTGATATGCGCTACACGCGCTAGTCTGCGCGATGCGCGTTGGTGTGCGCTGCACACGCTAGTCTACACGACGCGCTGCGCGCTGGTCTGCGCGACGTGCATTGATATGCGCTACACGCGCTAGTCTGCGCGATGCGCGTTGGTGTGCGCTGCACGCGCTAGTCTACACGACGCGCTGCACGCTGGTCTGCGCGACGTGCATTGATATGCGCTACACGCGCTAGTCTGCGCGATGCGCGTTGGTGTGCGCTGCACGCGCTAGTCTACACGACGCGCTGCACGCTGGTCTGCGCGACGTGCATTGATATGCGCTACACGCGCTAGTCTGCGCGATGCGCGTTGGTGTGCGCTGCACGCGCTAGCCTACACGACGCGCTGCACGCTGGTCTGCGCGACGTGCATTGATATGCGCTACACGCGCTAGTCTGCGCGATGCGCGTTGGTGTGCGCTGCACGCGCTAGTCTACACGACGCGCTGCACGCTGGTCTGCGCGACGTGCATTGATATGCGCTACACGCGCTAGTCTGCGCGATGCGCGTTGGTGTGCGCTGCACGCGCTAGTCTACACGACGCGCTGCACGCTGGTCTGCGCGACGTGCATTGATATGCGCTACACGCGTTAGTCTGCGCGATGCGAGTTGGTGTGCGCTGCACGCGCTAGTCTACACGACGCGCTGCACGCTGGTCTGCGCGACGTGCATTGATATACGCTACACGCGCTAGTCTGCGCGATGCGCGTTGGTGTGCGCTGCACGCGCTAGTCTACACGACGCGCTGCACGCTGGTCTGCGCGACGTGCATTGATATGCGCTACACGCGCTAGTCTACGCGATGCGCACGGGTGTGTGCTACACGCGCGCGCCCTCAGCCGCGCGGTCAGGTGCCAAGCTTACGAAAGGTAAAGGCTTTATAATTTTCATCTATTCCCTTAAAACTCTTACAGATCCAACAAGTTCTAGATCTTGTAGGATATTTTCGTAGGCATATCCAGAACCGTGCTACAATGATTGACTGAAAAGTGTATTTGGAGTTCACATTAATAACAAATTAGACAAGGCTTGATACGATGTCTGACGATGACGAGAGTAACCAGTGAACCCAGAATCAGTACCTCCCACGGAGGTTCACACAGACGCAAGTTAGGTACGCAGGTTAGGAGTAGTATTGACCTATGCTGATGATGGGAAGCGTGTGGTAGCATACTCCAGTCGGTAAAGTAATCGTTAGCTGTCGTAAAGGCTTCATAACACTTTTGCTATAACTTTGTTAAGTTACCCTCAACATTTCTGTTATTACTTTATTAGGTTACTCTCAAATTGACAAAACATAAAAATGGTCTGCTCCTTTTTTCTGAGAGGCGCCCAATCGAGCCGAACACAGGATTTCGTTTTCCAGCAAAGAAAAGGAGTTCTACTGCCACATGCTGATTATATCAACCGAAATCATATTGGTCAGGTCAGTAAAATATCAAGGCCTCTTGACTGGACACAAAAAGAATAGACTGCAGAGGAGCGCATGGTTCTGTCACGTGAAGTAGTGTAAGAAAGCGGGTTTTCGATCAACTTGCGTAAATGTGTTTTACTTAGAACAGGGCGAGCTATACTTAGGGTGTCTCTGAGAGGTAACATCCGAAACTATGTTATTGTAACGGTTCGTTACACTTCCCACTATTATCATAGTTTAGCTACACTAAAACTATGCTTAATCTATTTAATACTACAGTTTATAGATCGAAGTAAACAATACGGAGGCAAACCTCGCGCAAACGAGTAGTATAAATATTCTTTTGTTCGCGCAGATATATCTACATATATCTATACCAAACCAGTCACGACGCGCGCCGCGCGCACGCTGAGATCATTCGAGACTTGACTCGACCGACACAGAACCTTGGATCGTCTTAACGTGTGCACGTACCGCGCGCCGGCAACTAATATTATATTTAAACAGTAAATTTTATCAATTTAAAAAATGAATATCGTTAAACTAAAGTCAGTGTGTGAACCCCGAGTTTATTGGGTGAGTGTTGCATTATCTATATTTATCACTATGTAGGTAACTCGAATCTAGAACTTAGAAATACATCTAAATACATCATTTCATAATTGCTAGATTCTTTCTAATTTTGTTTAGTACAGCCTTGCTAGTGCTTATGGAATATATGTAAGGCTTAATTACATTTTATGTAAGGATTGCACTGCTAAATTTTAATGGCAACTACCTACAGCCAAACTAATCTATCACGCAATTCAGCATTCCCATTGTGTAAAGTCTTCTTACTATTATAAAACTTTGCTTTGTATGACTGCCTCATCATCGAACACCATGGTAGCCTATGATGCCACTTGCTCCCTGCTTAGCCCTCTCCGGGAGTGGTCGTTGTGGTGTTCGTGATGTTGCAGTCAGTAAGAAAACTAGGACAAACTGTGAATCGACTAAATTTCGATTCCAGGGTTCACTTTTACGTCCACTTTCACTCTTCGCCTTCATCTACACATCATCTACGTGACGTCGGTCACACTGCCGCTGCATCTACCTGCACGGCCAGAGACCTGCCTACTGCTGCTGCACGGCCGCAGCTCCGATCCTACCCGGGGACTAACGCAGGACAGTGGCATTCTTATTTCTTGTAATTGCAACCTACGGTTACGAGCATACCGAACCCCCCTGAGAGAACCTTAACTTACCTACCCCTATTTTTTTAATAAATTTTGTATACTTACTACTTAATTGTTTTCTTCCTCTCTCTCCCTCCTAACCCCTAAGGTTACATTGGCGCCCGATATAGGTATTGCTCGCAACCGCAGGGTGTAAAGTAGTTGGGTACCTTGGTGTTGGCATAAAACGCTTAGATTTAAGTTGTTTTTTTTTGTATAACTAACTTGCCTACTGTAGGTAGTTCTGTTTAGCTATAAGAAGTGTTTTACTAGGCGGTAGGGTGAATCTAGGTTCAAGAGACCCTACTGGAAGCTAGACCCTAGTGGGATAGACAGCTAACCGCCCACGGGATAGTGCGAAGTCAGTAGTCTATCTACCTAGATTACTGGCGTTCCCGTGCATCCAGCGTCGCGAAAGAGACGTATGAAAGTGCTGCGTGACTGGGCGGTCACTATTTTTATTTTAATTTTTTTTGTTTTTTATTTATTTTTATACTACTTCCAACTTGATAAATTGCTACATTTTTTTCTAAATTTTGCTGTGTACCGCCACTTATCATTTAACTACCACTTACTGCAATTATACCCAACTTAGGGAAAAGTAGGTAGGTAATTTTTTTCTTAAGTGGTAGATTTCAAAAAAATTTTTTTTGTGTTTTGTCACAAATTTATTAATTACTAGCTATTATATTTTATAAATTTTGTCTGACTACAGACATTATTTACTTACTACTGTTATTCTGCATATTTTAACCGACTTATTAAAAAGTAGGTAGGTAGGATTTTTTTAATTATTATCAAACATTTTAATTACTTGTGTGTAGTTAATAACTACCTTATTAACTACTATTTTTGTATTTATCTGAAATTTTTTTAACTGTTCATTATTGTATTTAGCTGAAATCGTATAGAACTGCAACACACACCCAAACATTTTTATTCTTAATATGACTGTTCGCGTTAACTACTTTTCATTAAAAATACTAAACCTCTCAAATACTTATTTTAAATTCAAAATGATTCGCTTTGCTAACATTACCTTGTTGGGAGATTTTGCTAGTAAAATTCAATTCTATAACACTTCTGTTTCTCGGTTTACGTGGTAAATACTGTTACTCGGAAGCTTGCCCTAACAGATTTACGTAGCTAATTCTACCACTCGGAAGCTGGATGCTTGCCCTAGTAGATTTCCTCTCTGGGACGGTTGTATAAATCCCAGCCTTCAACTACAAGCCTAATTATACCTACCCTACTTTCAGGCGGTTCGTATTACCTGAATCTATAATCCTAAGCCTTAAATACGTCCTTCTTCTAACTGTCCCATTGAGTTTCTTCAGAATGATCCTAGTACAGGTTTTAAGTTAGTAAGCTAGTTTAGCTAGTTTCAAGGGATTTTCGTAAGCGAAAATCCTAACCTAAAAAGGGGGGTATGTAACGGTTCGTTACACTTCCCACTATTATCATAGTTTAGCTACACTAAAACTATGCTTAATCTATTTAATACTACAGTTTATAGATCGAAGTAAACAATACGGAGGCAAACCTCGCGCAAACGAGTAGTATAAATATTCTTTTGTTCGCGCAGATATATCTACATATATCTATACCAAACCAGTCACGACGCGCGCCGCGCGCACGCTGAGATCATTCGAGACTTGACTCGACCGACACAGAACCTTGGATCGTCTTAACGTGTGCACGTACCGCGCGCCGGCAACTAATATTATATTTAAACAGTAAATTTTATCAATTTAAAAAATGAATATCGTTAAACTAAAGTCAGTGTGTGAACCCCGAGTTTATTGGGTGAGTGTTGCATTATCTATATTTATCACTATGTAGGTAACTCGAATCTAGAACTTAGAAATACATCTAAATACATCATTTCATAATTGCTAGATTCTTTCTAATTTTGTTTAGTACAGCCTTGCTAGTGCTTATGGAATATATGTAAGGCTTAATTACATTTTATGTAAGGATTGCACTGCTAAATTTTAATGGCAACTACCTACAGCCAAACTAATCTATCACGCAATTCAGCATTCCCATTGTGTAAAGTCTTCTTACTATTATAAAACTTTGCTTTGTATGACTGCCTCATCATCGAACACCATGGTAGCCTATGATGCCACTTGCTCCCTGCTTAGCCCTCTCCGGGAGTGGTCGTTGTGGTGTTCGTGATGTTGCAGTTAGTAAGAAAACTAGGACAAACTGTGAATCGACTAAATTTCGATTCCAGGGTTCACTTTTACGTCCACTTTCACTCTTCGCCTTCATCTACACATCATCTACGTGACGTCGGTCACACTGCCGCTGCATCTACCTGCACGGCCAGAGACCTGCCTACTGCTGCTGCACGGCCGCAGCTCCGATCCTACCCGGGGACTAACGCAGGACAGTGGCATTCTTATTTCTTGTAATTGCAACCACGTCCGTGAAGTTAGCATCTCAAATGTTGGCATCTCACAAATAAAGTCAATATATAGTGGCATCCAGCATAGTTCTACAGTTCTAGACCGGTTTCAAAAATAGTTCAGTCGATTAAATCATTAAAATCGAGATTTTAAAAAATGAGATGCTAACTTCACAAACTCATCATAGCATCTCATAGTATTAAGCGAGACTGAGTAAAAAAAAGTTTATATTTGGTGAGTTCTATATCACAGGCATGTACCATCAATAGTTCTGGCGTCTACCACCTTACAAAAAATTTTTATTGACATTTTTCTTTCAATCTTTACATAAAAAGACAAATTTCACCATACTATAGTGAGATGCTACCCTTTTTTTTAAAGTTCTGACTCAGAATAAAAATTAAGATGATACAAAATACTTCTACCTACCCATTGCAAAAGAGTTCCGGTGTCTACCACCTTTAGTTTTTTTTTTTTCAGGATTTTTTTCATAAACATTTGCTTAAAAAGTGACATGCTCCCATACTATGGTGAGATGCTAGCCTTTTTTTGAGAGTTCTGATTCAGAAAAAGTGTATAAATGGTAGAAAGCACTTTTAACTACACATTGCAAAAGAGTTCCGGTGTCTACCATTTTCAGTTTTTTTTTAGGATTTTTTTCGTAAACATTTGCTTAAAAAGTGACATGCTCCCATACTATGGTGAGATGCTAGCCTTTTTTTGAGAGTTCTGATTTAGAAAAAGGGTATAAATGGTAGAAAGCACTTTTAACTACACAGTGCAAAAGAGTTCCGGTGTCTACCATTTTCAGTTTTTTTTAAGGATTTTTTTCGTAAACATTTGCTTAAAAAGTGACATATGCTCCCATACTATGGTGAGATGCTAGCCTTTTTTTGAGAGTTCTGACTCAGAAAAAGTAATAAAATGGTAGAAAACACGTTTGCCCACACATTGCGAAAGAGTTCCGGTGTCTACCATTTTGAGTTTTTTTTTCGTAAACATTTGCTTAAAAAGTGACATGCTCCCATACTACGGTGATATGCTAGCCTTTTTTTTAAAGTTTTGACTCAGAAGAAGTGTTTAAATGGTAGAAACACTTCTATCTAGACATTGCAAAGGAGTTCTGGTGTCTACCACCTTCCGTTTTTTTTTTCGGGATTTTTTTCGTAAACATTTGCCTAAAAAATGACATGCTCCCATACTATGGTGAGATGCTGGCCTTTTTTTGAGAGTTCTGACTCAGTTGCAGTGTTTTTATGGTGAAAAACACCTTTACCTACACATTGCAAAAGAGTTCCGGTTTCTACCACCTTCAGTTTTTTTTTTCAGGATTTTTTTCGTTAACATTTGCTTATAAAGTGACATGCTCCCATACTATGGTAAGATGCTAGCCTTATTTTGAGAGTTCTGACTCCTAAAAAGTGTTTAAATTGTAGAAAACACGTTTGCCTACACACTGCAAAAGAGTTCTGGTGTCTACCATTTTGAGTTTTTTTTTGAGGATTTTTTTCGTAAACATTTACTTAAAAAGTGACATGCTCCTATACTATGGTGAGATGCTGGCCTTTTTTTGAGAGTTCTGACTCAGAAGAAATGTTAAAATGGTAGAAAACACGTTTGCCTACACATTGCAAAAGAGTTCCGGTGTCTACCATTTACAGTTTTTCTTTTCAGGATTTTTTTCGTAAACATTTGCTTAAAAAGTGACATGCTCCCATACTATGGTGAGATGCTAGCCTTTTTTTGAGAGTTCTGATTCAGAAAAAGTGTATAAATAGTAGAAAGCACTTTTAACTACACAGTGCAAAAGAGTTCCGGGGTCTACCATTTTCAGTTTTTTTTTTCAGGATTTTTTTCGTAAACATTGGCTTGAAAAGTGACATTTGCTCACATACTATGGTGAGATGCTAGCCTTTTTTTGAGAGTTCTGACTCAGAAAAAGTAATAAAATGGTAGAAAACACGTTTGCCTACACATTGCAAAAGAGTTCCGGTGTCTACCATTTTGAGTTTTTTGTCAGGATTTTTTTGAAAGAAAGAAAGAAAAATATTTTATTCAGGACACGCACAATGAATATAAACAAAAGTAATCTTAAACTAAAAAACAAAGAAAACAAATGTACACTGTGCGAACCCCTAAATATGGCCACCATCTCAGCATAAATATGCATGCAGCAGGCATGCGAAGCGCTGGTTTTCAGATGGCACCGTAAGTGACGTCACCAACGCACGCCCACATAAAGGTAACACAAAATAAAAAACAAATTAAAAACAAAAACAAAAAACAAAAATAATAACAATATCAAAAATTTTAACATAGGCTGAAAACAAATAAAAAGGCACTAAACAAACAATCGCACATATTATCCGATCAAAACTTAGCCCATTCGTACATTTTCATGTAAATAAATGTGTAGCTTACACTCTGTCAGCACACTTCGTCGCGTGCGTTCCATTTAGAGTCTGTGGCAGCAGCTTATGTAGCCAAGCCAAAAACTATTTTAAAACTACCAACTTATTACATTATGGTAATTGGTAAACAAACAAACTGCGCCGCGCAAGGCGCAGCCTCTTGTAATGTAAACACAAAAAAATTTTAAATAAAAAATAGAACCGACTTCATACAAATCCTTAAAAATAAAATTTACTTAGCACAAAGTAATATGTATTTTGATTTACCAGATTTTATTCAATATAATATTGAAGTCGGCGCCAAGTAAACCCATAGGTTTAGGTAGGTATTATTAATGGCACCAACTTCAATATTATATTGAATAAAATCTGGTAAATCAAAATACATATTACTTTGTGCTAAGTAAATTTTATTTTTAAGGATTTGTATGAAGTCGGTTCTATTTTTTATTTAAAAAATTTTATTTTATTATTTTAAGTGACGGGTGGATCGAAAAGTATATCTATCTAGGTGTAAAGTTCTCATCAACACAAATCAATCAAGCCGAAACACAAGGTAACTGCTGTAAATCGTTAAGGAATTCCCTCGACTGTCTTTCGGTTCCATCATCAGATCGACTCCAGACCTTCAATAAATTGTAGTACATTAAAGCACTTAATAAAAGTTAACAAACGCACTAGTTGTCCCTACAATTTTCTGTGGTTGCCCTCGATTTCTCCTGGATTCCAGCATCAGATCCTGATACCCTGGATATGGGACCACCTCAGAAGTAGCCTCTTTCAAACAAAAAAAAAATTTTCAAAATCCATCCATAATTGGCGCCGCTATCGCGTAACATACATACAAAAAAAAAAAAAAAAAAAAAACATAGCGTACGAATTGAGAACCTCCTCCTTTTTTTGAAGTCGGTTAAAAATAAAATGGCTGCCGATTGCCTATGTTTCTGCTACACTTTACTACATTATTCTGAATTAAAAATTGCACTATGTGTGTTTAAGAGTGCTGTAATCATGCATTATTGTGACTATAATAATATCTCGAAAGTGTAAATAAATAGAAGCGCCAGCATGATCATTATATATAAGAGGAAACTTGTCAAGCATTATGGCGCGTAGAAATAAGAATTTTATCTATCAGTCCCAAGACAGAAGCCGCAGGCAACCCAGGCAAAGCGCATCTTACCGATTTCCTACAATAACAACGATCCAGAATCTACCACTACCGTGTCTAGCGTGCATTTCCAGAGTAAGTTATTATGTCTATCCATTCAATTGTTTAGAGAGGAGATGTTGTCGATACTTGTTTCTGAATGATTTTATTGTTTTCAGAGCACGGATTGGCGGTGGCAGGTCATTCCATATATGACTCGCTCTGACCGTAAAGCTTCTTTTATACGATGAAGTTTTATAGATCGGTATTAACATAAGGTAAGCAGATGCCCTTGTGCCATACCTGTTGCAGCTTCTTGACCAGGACAGCCTGTCGTATAAGTACCCGGGCCTGTGTCTCAACACACGTCCGTGAAGTTAGCATCTCAAATGTTGGCATCTCACAAATAAAGTCAATATATAGTAGCATCCAGCATAGTTCTACAGTTCTAGACCGGTTTCAAAAATAGTTCAGTCGATTAAATCATTAAAATCGAGATTTTAAAAAATGAGATGCTAACTTCACAAACTCATCATAGCATCTCATAGTATTAAGCGAGACTGAGTAAAAAAAAGTTTATATTTGGTGAGTTCTATATCACAGGCATGTACCATCAATAGTTCTGGCGTCTACCACCTTACAAAAAAATTTTATTGACATTTTTCTTTCAATCTTTACATAAAATTTTTCTTTCAATCTATACATATAATAAAACTGTTGAGGGTCGAGAGTCTGTACATGGAAGATATTTCGAAACTTTTAATTGCAGTCCATTCTCTAATCAATACTGATGCCGAAAATGTAATTTTAAATTTTCATGTCTGTCTGTCTTTCTGTCTGTCTGTCTGTCTGTATCCCGAATAAGTATCACGTCGAATCTACTGCATCGATTTAAATGAAACTTGGTACAATATGAGCTTATGACCCGAGGAAGGTTCTAGGATACTTTTAATCCCTATATTATGCACGGTTCCTGCGGGAGAGGGGAAGGGGATGAAAGATATAATGGTTTTTCAGCTGTAATTGCTCAACGCTTAATCCAATTTCAAATATTTTTTTAGTGTTAGAAAGGGAGTTCTTTAAGAATTGTTCCACACATGTTTCATTACTAAGGGTTTAGTAGTTCAGAAATTAGAGACGTCTCAACTTTTGCTAAACCTATAATTCAAGGATTCCTTTAAATGTACGGGTCATTCTAAACTGGCGTGTTTAATTAGTCACAAAAGAACTTAAATATTAAGGGTATTGTAAAATAATTCAGTCGCCGTAGGCGGGGACTGAATTGTTTTAGAATAGACTGAATCTTTAAGTTCTTTTCTGATTAAGCAAACAGGGCAGTTTAACAACCTCCTAGGAGTCTGATAAAGACATACCTCTTCTTTCATAGAACTTACGTGACGTAAACGAGGTTGCGAGGGTCAGCTAGTCTTTACATAAAAAGACAAATTTCACCATACTATAGTGAGATGCTACCCTTTTTTTTTAAAGTTCTGACTCAGAATAAAAATTAAGATGATACAAAATACTTCTACCTACCCATTGCAAAAGAGTTCCGGTGTCTACCACCTTTAGTTTTTTTTTTTTCAGGATTTTTTTCATAAACATTTGCTTAAAAAGTGACATGCTCCCATACTATGGTGAGATGCTAGCCTTTTTTTGAGAGTTCTGATTCAGGAAAAGTGTACAAATGGTAGAAAACACTTTTAACTACACATTGCAAAAGAGTTCCGGTGTCTACCATTTTCAGTTTTTTTTTCAGGATTTTTTTCGTAAACATTTGCTTAAAAAGTGACATTATGCTCCCATACTATGGTGAGATGCTAGCCTTATTTTGAGATTTCTGACTCAGAAGAAGTAATTAAATGGTAAAAAACACTTTTATCTACGCATTGCAAAGGAGTTCTGGTGTCTACAACCTTCAGTTTTTTTTCAGGATTTTTTTCGTAAACATTTGCTTAAAAAGTGACATGCTCCCATACTATGGTGAGATGCTAGCCTTTTGTTGGTAGTTCTGTCGCAGAAGAAGTGTTTAAATGGTAGAAAACACTTTTACCTACCCAATGCAAAAGAGTTCCGGTGCCTACCACCTTCAGTTTATTTTTCCAGGATTTTTTTCGTAAACATTTGCTTAAAAAGTGACATGCTCCCATACTATGGTGAGATGCTGGCCTTTTTTTGAGAGTTCTGACCCAGAAGAAGTGTTTAAATGGTAGAAAACACATTTGCCTACACATTGCAAAAAAGTTCCGGTGTATACCATTTTAAGTTTTTTTTCAGGATTTTTTTCGTAAACATTTGCTTAAAAAGTGACAAGTTCCCATACTATGGTGAGATGCTAGCCTGTTTTTTAGAGTTCTGACTCAGAAGAAGTATATAAATAGTAGAAAATATTTCTACCTACCTAATGCAAAAGAGTTCCGGTGTCTACCACCTTCAGTTTTTTTTTTCAGGATTTTTTTCGTGAATATTTGCTTAAAAAGTGACATGCTCCCATACTATGGTGAGATGCTAGCCTTTTTTTGAGAGTTCTGACTCAGAAAAAGTGTTTTAATGGTAAAAATCACTTCTACCTACACAATGCAAAGGAGTTCTGGTGTCTACCATCTTCAGTTTTTTTTTCAGGATTTTTTTCGTAAAAATTTGCTTAAAAAGTGACATGCTCCCATACTATGGCGAGATGCTAGCCTTTTTTTGAGAGTTCTGACTCAGAAGAAGTGTTTAAATGGTAGAAAACACGTTTGCCTACACATTGCAAAAGAGTTCCGGTGTCTACCATTTTAAGATTTTTTCAGGATTTTTTTCGTAAACATTTGCTTAAAAAGTGACAAGTTCCTATACTATGGTGAGATGCTAGCCTGTTTTTTAGAGTTCTGACTCAGAAGAAGTATATAAATAGTAGAAAACATTTCTACCTACCTAATGCAAAAGAGTTCCGGTGTCTACCACCTTCAGTTTTTTTTTCAGGATTTTTTTCGTGAATATTTGCTTAAAAAGTGACATGCTCTCATACTATGGTGAGATGCTAGCCTTTTTTTGAGAGTTCTGACTCAGAAAAAGTGTTTTAATGGTAAAAATCACTTCTACCTACACAATGCAAAGGAGTTCTGGTGTCTACCATCTTCAGTTTTTTTTTCAGGATTTTTTTCGTAAACATTTGCTTAAAAAGTGACATGCTCCCATACTATGGTGAGATGCTAGCCTTTTGTTGGTAGTTCTGGCTCAGAAGAAGTGTTTAAATGGTAGAAAACACGTTTGTTTACACATTGCAAAAGAGTTCCGGTGTCTACCATTTTAATTTTTTTTTTCAGGATTTTTTTCGTAAACATTTGCTTAAAAAGTGACATGCTCCCATACTATGGTGAGATGCTAGCCTTTTTTTGAGAGTTCTGATTCAGATAAAGGGTATAAATGGTAGAAAGCACTTTTAACTACACAGTGCAAAAGAGTTCCGGTGTCTACCATTTTCAGTTTTTTTTAAGGATTTTTTTCGGAAACATTTGCTTAAAAAGTGACATATGCTCCCATACTATGGCGAGATGCTAGCCTTTTTTTGAGAGTTCTGACTCAGAAAAAGTAATAAAATGGTAGAAAACACGTTTGCCTACACATTGCGAAAGAGTTCCGGTGTCTACCATTTTGAGTTTTTTTTTCGTAAACATTTGCTTAAAAAGTGACATGCTCCCGTACTACGGTGAGATGCTTGCCTTTTTTTTAAAGTTTTGACTCAGAAGAAGTGTTTAAATGGTAGAAACACTTCTATCTAGACATTGCAAAGGAGTTCTGGTGTCTACCACCTTCCGTTTTTTTTTTTTCGGGATTTTTTTCGTAAACATTTGCCTAAAAAGTGACATGCTACCATACTATGGTGAGATGCTGGCCTTTTTTTGAGAGTTCTGACTCAGTTGCAGTGTTTTTATGATGAAAAACACCTTTACCTACACATTGCAAAGAGTTCCGGTTTCTACCACCTTCAGTTTTTTTTTCAGGATTTTTTTCGTAAGCATTTGCTTATAAAGTGACATGCTCCCATACTATGGTAAGATGCTAGCCTTATTTTGAGAGTTCTGACTCCGAAAAAGTGTTTAAATAGTAGAAAACACGTTTGCCTACACTCTTCAAAAGAGTTCCGGTGTCTACCATTTTGAGTTTTTTTTTCAGGATTTTTCGTAAACATTTACTTAAAAAGTGACATGCTCCTATACTATGGTGAGATGCTGGCCTTTTTTTGAGAGTTCTGACTCAGAAGAAGTGTTAAAATGGTAGAAAACACGTTTGCCTACACATTGCAAAAGAGTTCCGGTGTCTACCATTTTCAGTTTTTCTTTTCAGGATTTTTTTCGTAAACATTTGCTTAAAAAGTGACATGCTCCCATACTATGGTGAGATGCTAGCCTTTTTTTGAGAGTTCTGATTCCGAAAAAGTGTATAAATGGTAGAAAGCACTTTTAACTACACAGTGCAAAAGAGTTCCGGGGTTCTATCATTTTCAGTTTTTTTTTCAGGATTTTTTTCGTAAACATTTGCTTAAAAAGTGACATATGCTCACATACTATGGTGAGATGCTAGCCTTTTTTTGAGAGTTCTGACTCAGAAAAAGTAATAAAATGGTAGAAAACACGTTTGCCTACACATTGCAAAAGAGTTCCGGTGTCTACCATTTTGAGTTTTTTTTTTCAGGATTTTTTTCGTAAACATTTGCTTAAAAAGTGACATGCTCCCATACTATGGTGAGATGCTAGCCTGTTTTTTAGAGTTCTGACTCAGAAGAAGTGTATAAATAGTAGAAAGCACTTTTAACTACACATTGCAAAAGAGTTCTGGTGTCTAAATTTTTCAGTTTTTTTTTCAGGATTTTTTTCGTAAACATTTGCTTATAAAGTGACATGCTCCCATACTATGGTGAGATGCTAGCCTTTTTTTGAGAGTTCTGACTCATAAAAAGTAATAAAATGGTAGAAAACACGTTTGCTTACACATTGCAAAAGAGTTCCGGTGTCTACCATTTTGAGTTTTTTTTTCAGGATTTTTTTTGTAAACATTTGCTTAAAAAGTGACATGCTCCCATACTATGGTGAGATGCTAGCCTTTTGTTGGTAGTTCTGTCTCAGAAGAAGTATTTTAATGGTAGAAAACACTCTTACCTACACAATGCAAAAGAGTTCCGGTGTCTACCACCTTCAGTTTTTTTTTCAGGATTTTTTTCATAAACATTTGCTTAAAAAGGTACATGCTCCCATACTATGGTGAGATGCTAGCCTTTTTTTGAGAGTTCTGACTCAAAAGAAGTATTTAAATGGTAGAAAACACGTTTGCCTACACATTGCAAAAGAGTTCTGGTGTCTACCATTTTCAGTCTTTTTTTCAGGATTTTTTTCGTAAGCATTTGCTTAAAAAGTGACATGCTCCCATACTATGGTGAGATGCTAGCCTTTTGTTGGTAGTTCTGTTTCAGATGAAGTGTTTAAATGGTAGAAATTACTTTTACCTACACAATGCAAAAGAGTTCCGGTGTCTACCACCTTCAGTTCTTTTTTCAGGATTTTTTTCGTAAACATTTGCTTAAAAAGGTACATGCTCCCATACTATGGTGAGATGCTAGCCTTTTTTTGAGAGTTCTGACTCAGAAGAAGTGTTTAAATGTAAGAAAACACGTTTGCCTACACATTGCAAAAGAGTTCCGGTGTGAACCATTTTGAGTTTTTTTTTCAGGATTTTTTTCGTAAACATTTGCTTAAAAAGTGACATGCTTCCATACTATGGTGAGATGCTATCCTTTTTTTGAGAGTTCTGATTCAGACAAAGTGTTGAAATGGTAGAAAACACTTTTACCTACACAATGCAAAAGAGTTCTGGTGTCTACCACCTTCAGTTTTTTTTTTCAGGATTTTTTTCGTAAACATTTGCTTAAAAAGTGACATATGCTCCCATACTATGGTGAGATGCTAGCCTTTTTTTGAGAGTTCTGACTCAGAAAAATTGTTTTAATGGTAAAAATCACTTCTACCTACACAATGCAAAAGAATTCCGGTGTCTACCATTTTCAGTTTTTTTTCAGGATTTTTTTCGTAAATATTTGCTTAAAAAGTGACATGCTCCCATACTATGGTGAGCTGCTAGCCTTTTTTTGAGAGTTCTGACTCAGAAAAAGTCTTTTAATGGTAAAAATCACTTCTACCTACACAATGCAAAAGAGTTCCGGTGTCTACCATGTTCAGTTTTATTTTTAGGATTTTTTACGTAAACATTTGCTTAAAAAGTGACATGCTCCCATACTATGGTGAGATGCTGGCCTTTTTTTGAGAGTTCTGACTCAGAAGAAGTGTTTAAATGGTAGAAAATACGTTTGCCTACACAATGCAAAAGAGTTCCGGTGTCTACCATTTTGAGTTTTTTTTTCAGGATTTTTTTCGTAAACATTTGCTTAAAAAGTGACATGCTCCCATACTATGGTGAGATGCTAGCCTTTTGTTGGTAGTTCTGTCTCAGAAGAAAGGTTTCTATGGTAGAAACTACTTTTACCTACACAATGCGATGGAGTTCCGGTGTCTACCTCCTTTTTTTTACTTTTTCAGGATTGTTTTCGTAGACATTTGCTAAAAAAGGGACATGCTCCCATACTTTGGTGAGATGCTAGCCTTTTTTTGAGAGTTCTGACTCAGTAAAAGTGTTTAAATGGTAGAAAGCACTTTTAACTACATATTGCAAAAGAGTTCTGGTATCTACCATTTTCAGTTTTTTTTTCAGGATATTTTTCGTAAACATTTGCTTAAAAAGTGACATGCTCCCATACTATGGTGAGATGCTAGCCTGATTTTTTGAGTTCTGACTCAGAAGAAGTGTTTAAATAGTAGAAAACACTTCTACCTACACAATGCAGAGGAGTTCTGGTGACTACCACCTTCAGTTTTTTTTTTCAGGATTTTTTTCGTAAACATTTCGCTTGCTTACTGCAAGACCGACATATCTCAAAATCACAAGATTTTCAGATTACAATAAAAAAGAAATCTTTTATTAGCATATTTTTCAGTACTAGAACGTCAGAAAGATAATTTTACTCGATGCCGCTAGGTGGCGACAAATGTCGTTTTTGCACGCTGTTGGTTGCGGCATCTTGCTTGTTTCAATAAAGTACTATCTCAGTTACGCCAAAGTGGTCGACGAGGACGCACGCGTCTTGTTCTTCAAGGATGTCATATTTGGAGTTAAAATATTCTTGCAACAAATGGTAAGAACTATTTTCCGATTAATCCTTTAGTACAATATATAATTATTTTGGATTATGACGTTATTACAATAAACAAATAGTTTTAAATATTTGTATTATTATACAATATGACGTTATTGCTAGTAAAACTAAGGATGTGTTTGTTTTATTTTACGTTAAGTCATTATTGTAATTATGACATTGCATTTAATACTTTAAAACGGAATGTCACATTTAAAATTAAACCGTCCTAGCAGAAAATATTCAGATTTTATAAGTATTATGTAAAAATATGTTACTATAGCAAGAAACGAAAAGTGTTTTTTTAAGTTTCTTATTGCTCTTTTTTCATTCTAGGCGTCTCAGTCTCGTCTACAGTTCTCAACACTACACTACCAACGACAATTTCTATTAGTCCTGAAAAGAAGGGAAGGAAGCGCGCTAGGAGTGAGGATCAATGGAGGCGAAATATTTTGAAAAAAGCCAGAAATATTTAAAATTCTTTCTTTTGTTTTCATAACTGTTTACGATTGGATGCGAATGTTACGAAGACGTTGAAGTCGTGGCTAGGGCAAGCTCAATCAGCCGACCCGTCGGCACTATACAGAGCCTCTAATAACTTCGGAATGACGTTTAAGAAGCCGTCGGAACTCTATAAACATCTAAGAGTTACTAAAATGCACGTCTGGCAAAATCAAGAGACGAAATCGTTCAAACTCTTCCAAGGGATAAAAATATAGCAGAACTTGAGTCACGCCTTCAATTATACAAAAAAATCATGATGGGTTCGAAGACTGGTAGAGTGGGTTTGACAAACAGATAAAGACGTTACAAAATCATTTCTGGAGCAGGATGCGAATGAAGCCTATAAGGTGCACGCGATTAACCTAGAGATGCAGAACGAGTGGCTTACTCTAGGAGAGTTTTTTTATTCCCATGACCTTGCAGTGGCGTACTTTGTTCTACGACTGGTCGCCGGGTTTGCTTAGATTCTATCTGAACGCGTTTCAGTTGACCCTCTCTGACCAAAGTAATCTGGTCAGGTGGGGGAAAGCCACAGATAAACTTGAGAAGCAATTGGAACTGCTAGGCACCTGCTGGTGGGTTGTAGGACCCTATTAGTCCAGGGTCATAACTCACGCCAACTATAGGGTATTGGAAATCATACGTGAGGCTGTCAGTTTGGCGGTAGCTAGAGCCACAAACATAAGAAATGACATTGCGTTTGTAAAGGAAGGCTGTTCAAAGAAAGTACCTCAAAAGCCATACTCAGTTTTGATGGCTGCCGCCGATTGGACCATACTCGCAGACACGTATGAAAAACACTACAAAATCCCGCAAGATGTATGTACTTCGCCATCCAGATCCGATAAATTCCTGTTTTCAAGGATACATAAGCGAGCATTGCTCGTGGAGCTCACAGTGCCATGGGAGACCAACATACCGAAGCACAACGCCATTAAGATAAATAAATACTTTGACTTGACCAATGAGTTAACCAAAAATGGCTATGCGGTTAAACTCTATTCCATAAAAGTAGGAGCAAATGGAATTCCACCTAAAGCCCTGTATAATTTATTTTAAGACCATGGATTTGCAAGAGCTTCAGTAAGCTCTTTACTAAAACGAATATCCAAAGCGGCATTGATAGGGTCTTACCAAATCTGGTTGGGCAGAGGAGGGAATAGTAAGGTGGCCACCCTAAACCTACTCAAATGGGCCGCAAGCCCCAGACACCTTCGTGGTGTTCCCCCCTGCGCCACGCTATGGACCCGGCGCCCGCACTTAGAATCTATGGAATGCTAAGAATAAGGTCTCTCACTGATTATAGACTGAAATTATGAGACTGTTAATAATGAGTACCTGAGATATGGTTCACATTTGTGATAAGAATTTTGTTTTTAAGTTTAAGTTTAAAGTGTCTATGCTACGTTCCTTTCCGAATATTTTTTTATATTTTAAAGATTTGATTATGCTGATTTTAGAATGTTTTTAAATATTACAAAGAATGTGCCTAAGATATTTGCAATATGATTTAGTTTCGTTATTTTTGTATTTGAAAATAAAAGTTTAAACCTGCAGAGGCTGTCTTATTTCAAGGTAACGAATTCAACCTTTTTTTGCAATACCGTCATTATTTGTTTTAAATCGCGAATTCTTGCGTATTTTGTGGTGTAATAATGACTTATTTTGAGAAAATACTTTTAATATTTAGCTTTTTTCTGCAACAATGGCACAAGTGAGGACTATATTACTATGTTTTAAAACTACTTATAATAGGTAATATTTATATATTTTTTAATATACAATTTTTAAAGTACAGTAAAACACTAACACATGACATATGGTTTCCCAGTATTTTATTTGTAATATAGACGAATAAATCAAATTGATACTTTAAAACCGCTCTCCTGTAAAACTTAATTTTTTTTGTTATGACATTCTTGCAATAAGCAAGCGATTTGCTTAAAAATGACATGCTCGCATACTA
Source organism: Miltochrista miniata (assembly GCA_933228765.1). Taxonomy (NCBI): domain Eukaryota; kingdom Metazoa; phylum Arthropoda; class Insecta; order Lepidoptera; family Erebidae; genus Miltochrista; species Miltochrista miniata. Next base: position 11,587,117 of record OW121772.1, read on the forward strand.
TGGTGAGATGCTGGCCTTTTTTTGAGAGTTCTAAATCACAAGAAGTGTTTTAATGGTAAAAAACACCTTTACCTACACATTGCAAAAGAGTTCCGGTGTCTACCACTTTCAGTTTTTTTTTCAGGATTTTTTTCGTAAACATTTGCTCAAAAAGTGATATGCTCGCATACTATGGTGAGATGCTGGCTTTTTTTTGAGAGTTCTGATTCAGAAGAAGTGTTTTAATGGTGAAAAACACTTTTACCTACACATTGCAAAAGAGTTCCGGTGTCTACCATCTTCAGTTTTTTTTTCAGGATTTTTTTCGTAAACATTTGCTTAAAAAGTGACATGCTCCCATACTATGGTGAGATGCTAGCCTTTACTTGAGAGTTCTGACTTAGAAAAAGGATCTAGATGGTAGAAAACACTTCTACCTACACATTGCAAAGGAGTTCTGGTGTCTACTGCCTTCAGTTTTTTCACGACTTTTTTCGTAAACATTTGCTTAAAAAGTGACATGCTCCCATACTATGGTGAGATGCTAGCCTGTTTTTTAGAGTTCTGACTCAGAAGAAGGGTTTTAATGGTAGAAAACACTTCTACCTACACAATGCAAAGGAGTTCTGGTGTCTACCACCATCAGTTTTTTTTTTCAGGAGTTTTTCGTCAACATTTGCTTAAAAAGTGACATGCTTCCATACTATGGTGAGATTCTAGCCTTTTTAGGGTTTCGTAGCCAAATGGCAAAAACGGAACCCTCATAGATTCGTCATGTCTGTCTGTCTGTCTGTCCGTCCGTGTGTCACCGCCACTTTTCTCCGAAACTATAAGGTCTATGCTATTGCAACTTGGTAACTAGATGTATTCTGTGAACCGCATTAAGATTCTTATATAAAACTAGAAAAAAAGCAGTTAAGTTTGGGAGTCCCCATACTCAGGACTGAAACTCAAATTTTTTTTTACATCAAACCCATACGTGTGGGGTATCTATAGATAGGGTCTTTAAAATTGCTATTGAGGTTTTTAACATCATTTTTTCTAAAGTGAATAGTTTGCGCAAGAGACACTTCCAAAGTGGAAAAATGTGTGTCTCCCCCCCCCTCTAACTTCTAAACTAAAAGAATGATAAATCTAAAAAAGAACATATAATGTACATTGCCATTAAAACTACCAACGAAAATTGGTTCGAACGAGATAGAGCTGGTAGTTTTTTTAATACGTCATAAACCGCAATTTGCGGTTAGAAAAATAACTACCACTGCGAACGTATTAAAACATCAATCAAAGTTACAACGAACTATAATTACTTTTTTATTATGTTACTTGCTGCTACGAAACCCTTAATGGGCGAGTCCAACTCGCACTTGGCCGGTTTTTTATTCTTGAATTCTCTTAAAATACATTATTTTGTATAAAAAGCTAAGGGATCATGAATACTGATGGATTAGGTAACTTTTCAGATATATCAGATAAGAAAATGATAAACCTAAAAAAGATATGATGTACATAGACATGCAAACTTCCAATGAAAATTGGTTACAACAAGATCTAGATTTCTTGAAGGTAGTTTTTTTTTAATGTACAAAAATACTGCCACAACGAACGTGTAACATTAATCAAAGTTACAACGAAATATTAGAACTTGTAAAATATATTATGTTACTTGCTAATCGCTTCTTCTTCGGGTTCCCCTTCCTGGGCGATTTCGACTCGCACTTGGCCGGTTTTTATTTTGAGAGTTTTTACTAAGAAGAAGTTTAAGATATTAGAAAACACTTCAATGTATAGGTAAGAAAGAGAGTTTCAGTTACTACTACTTTCAGTTAATATTTCATGACTTTTTTTAGAATATAATGGATTTTGAATATTTGAATAATATAATAATATATTATTTAGCAACGTTTTGCTTTGAGTTTACTAGACTAAGACTGAGACAAGAGCTGATACTGTAGTTATTCGTAATTAGTAATAAGCATAAAGGTACCTCAGAGTGACAGAAGTAATGCTCAAAATCAAGGACAGATTTTTTTAATACTTATGCTAGAGTGGACTTGTTCTAGCAAAGTGACATACCATCTGGACGGGTATCGTTCGCTACCCTCTTGTAACCCTGATGGTCATTGTCTACTGCAGACTTTATAATCTAGCCGCTTTGTGTGTGGGCCGTCAGGGTCTCTGCCTAAATGAGGAGCCCCGTTCTGCATTTATTAATGTGCGTAAAATGGTTAGAATATAATACTAGCTTGTAACATTTATTTCCTATGTGTAGCAATGTCTGGTCTTAGGCTTATCAATCATCATTGAGCATGTGAGAGCGCCATGATCGATTCATTGTTTTTTGCTGTGGCAACAGCTCTCTCAAGGAAACGGACGTTTAGTCTATGGGTTTTTTGTGCATGGACGCAGGAATTGCGCAGCAAACTGGTTTCTTAAGGATTTTTTCTCGAGGATTCGATAGTGAGGGTATAAATATGTAACATTTATTTTCTATGAGTAGCAATGTCTGGTCTCTGGCTGGACAATATTGATTGAGCGTGTCTCTGCGCCATGATCGATTCATTGTTTTTTTTGCTGTAACAACAGCTGTCTCAAGTAAACGGACGTTAGTCTATGGGTTTTTTGTGATGGACGGAGGAATTGCGTAGCAAAGTGGCACACCTCAGTTTCGCTTTGGAGGTTATAAGTTCTATCCTGAGGACTTAAGGAGAATTTCCTGCGTTTTATCTATCCTCCTCGGAAGGAATTGGACTGTGATAACCGATACCCAGATTCTGGTAAGTTTCAATTAACTGTTTGCAAAGCCCGCTTGAGGTGTGCCACTCAAGAGTCGTTTCAAACTTCGCTGCTGCTTAGAGGATAGTAAAAAAAAACTTGGAACTTCATAGCAGGGCTATTTATACCCTCACTATCGAATACTCTGGAAAAAACCCTTTGTAAACCAGTTTGCTACGCAATTCCTCCGTCCATCACAAAAAACCCATAGACTAACGTCCGTTTCCTTGAGACAGCTGTTGCCACTGCAAAAAAAAACAATGAATCGATCATGGCGCACAGACACGCTCAATCAATATTGTCCAGCCAGAGACCAGACATTGCTCCTCATAGAAAATAAATGTTACATATTTATACCCTCACTATCGAATCCTCGAGAAAAAATCCTTAAGAAACCAGTTTGCTGCGCAATTCCTGCGTCCATGCACAAAAAACCCATAGACTAAACGTCCGTTTCCTTGAGAGAGCTGTTGCCACAGCAAAAAAACAATGAATCGATCATGGCGCACAGACACGCTCAATCAATATTGTCCAGCCAGAGACCAGACATTGCTACTCATAGAAAATAAATGTTACATATTTATACCCTCACTATCGAATCCTCGAGAAAAAATCCTTAAGAAACCAGTTTGCTGCGCAATTCCTGCGTCCATGCACAAAAAACCCATAGACTAAACGTCCGTTTCCTTGAGAGAGCTGTTGCCACAGCAAAAAAACAATGAATTAATCATGGCGCTTTCACACGCTCAATGATGATTGACAAGCCTAAGACCAGACATTGCTACACATAGGAAATAAATGTTACAAGCTAGTATTATATTCTAACCATTTTACGCACATTAATAAATGCAGAACGGGGCTCCTCATTTAGGCAGAGACCCTGACGGCCCACACACAAAGCGGCTAGATTATAAAGTCTGCAGTAGACAATGACCATCAGGGTTACAAGAGGGTAGCGAACGATACCCGTCCAGATGGTATGTCACTTTGCTAGAACAAGTCCACTCTAGCATAAGTATTAAAAAAATCTGTCCTTGATTTTGAGCATTACTTCTGTCACTCTGAGGTACCTTTATGCTTATTACTAATTACGAATAACTACAGTATCAGCTCTTGTCTCAGTCTTAGTCTAGTAAACTCAAAGCAAAACGTTGCTAAATAATATATTATTATATTATTCAAATATTCAAAATCCATTATATTCTAAAAAAAGTCATGAAATATTAACTGAAAGTAGTAGTAACTGAAACTCTCTTTCTTACCTATACATTGAAGTGTTTTCTAATATCTTAAACTTCTTCTTAGTAAAAACTCTCAAAATAAAAACCGGCCAAGTGCGAGTCGAAATCGCCCAGGAAGGGGAACCCGAAGAAGAAGCGATTAGCAAGTAACATAATATATTTTACAAGTTCTAATATTTCGTTGTAACTTTGATTGATGTTACACGTTCGTTGTGGCAGTATTTTTGTACATTAAAAAAAAACTACCTTCAAGAAATCTAGATCTTGTTGAAACCAATTTTCATTGGAAGTTTGCATGTCTATGTACATCATATCTTTTTTAGGTTTATCATTTTCTTATCTGATATATCTGAAAAGTTACCTAATCCATCAGTATTCATGATCCCTTAGCTTTTTATACAAAATAATGTATTTTAAGAGAATTCAAGAATATAAAACCGGCCAAGTGCGAGTTGGACTCGCCCATTAAGGGTTTCGGAGATCATCAGCATAAAGATGGAACCTGCATTTAGTAATTCTATTGGTAACATCAGCACTATAGAGAATGTAGAGTAACGGGCCGAGGATTGAGCCCTGTGGAACGCCCCTGGTGACCCGGCGATGCGCAGAATCCACCATACAGCCCGTTTTATTATCCTTTACCTGTACAAATTGGTACCTATTGCTCAGGTAACTATCAAACCACTTGACTACATCCATACTGCAACCGTAATAAGTTAGCTTGGATAGAAGCAATGAAATATTTATACTGTCAAAAGCACGGGAGAAATCCAGTAGGGTGAGCACTGTACTCATACCCTGGTCTCGTGCCTGCAACACATTATCCACAACGTCTAATAAGGCTGTAGACGTACTGTGATTCCTTCTAAAACCAGACTGCATAAGTGGAAGAATATTTGAGTTTTCCAAGTATGCTACTAGTTGATTGCTAACTACTCTTTCCACAATCTTTGAAAGGCATGGCAGCAAGCTGATCGGTCGGAGGTCCTTGGGGCCAGATGGATTTGGCAGTTTAGGTATTGGTCTTACCTTTGCAGTCCTCCAAGAACTAGGAAAGGTTGATGTACATTTGCTTAAAAAGTGACATGCTCCCATACTATGGTGAGATGCTAGCCTGTTTTTTAGAGTTCTGACTCAGAAGAAGTGTATAAATAGTAGAAAGCACTTTTAACTACACATTGCAAAAGAGTTCTGGTGTCTAAAATTTTCAGTTTTTTTTTCAGGATTTTTTTCGAAAACATTTGCTTATAAAGTGACATGCTCCCATACTATGGTAAGATGCTAGCCTTATTTTGAGAGTTCTGACTCCGAAAAAGTGTTTAAATAGTAGAAAACACGTTTGCCTACACACAGCAAAAGAGTTCCGGTGTCTACCATTTTGAGTTTTTTTTTCAAGATTTTTTTCGTAAACATTTGCTTAAAAAGTGACATGCTCCCATACTATGGTGAGATGCTGGCCTTTTTTTGAGAGTTCTGACTCAGAAGAAGTGTTGAAATGGTAGAAAACACGTTTGCCTACACATTGCAAAAGAGTTCCGGTGTCTACCATTTTCAGTTTTTTTTTCAGGATTTTTTTCGTAAACATTTGGTTAAAAGTGACATGCTCCCATACTATGGTGAGATGCTAGCCTTTTGTTGGTAGTTCTTTCTCAGAAGAAGTGGTTATATGGTAGAAAACACTTTTACCTACTCAATGCAATGGAGTTCTGGTGTCTACCTCCTTTTTTTTACTTTTTCAGGATTTTTTTCGTAGACATTTGCTAAAAAAGTGACATGCTCCCATACTACGGTGAGATGCTAGCCTTTTTTTGAGAGTTTTGACTCAGAAGAAGTGTTTAAATGGTAGAAACACTTCTATCTAGACATTGCAAAGGAGTTCTGGTGTCTACCACCTTCCGTTTTTTTTAGGGATTTTTTTTCGTAAACATTTACCTAAAAAGTGACATGCTCCCATACTATGGTGAGATGCTGGCCTTTTTTTGAGAGTTCTGACTCAGTTGCAGTGTTTTTATGGTGAAAAACACCTTTACCTACACATTGCAAAAGAGTTCCGGTTTCTACCACCTTCAGTTTTTTTTTCAGGATTTTATTCGTAAACATTTGCTTAAAAAGTGACATGCTCCCATACTACGGTGAGATGCTAGCCTTTTTTTGAGAGTTCTGATTCAGAAAAAGGGTATAAATGGTAGAAAGCACTTATAACTACACAGTGCAAAAGAGTTCCGGTGTCTACCATTTTGAGTTTTTTTTTCGTAAACATTTGCTTAAAAAGTGACATGCTCCCATACTACGGTGAGATGCTAGCCTTTTTTTTAAAGTTTTGACTCAGAAGAAGTGTTTAAATGGTAGAAACACTTCTATCTAGACATTGCAAAGGAGTTCTGGTGTCTACCACCTTCCGTTTTTTTTTCGGGATTTTTTTCGTAAACATTTGCATAAAAAGTGACATGCTCCCATACTATGGTGAGATGCTGGCCTTTTTTTGAGAGTTCTGACTCAGTTGCAGTGTTTTTATGGTGAAAAACGCCTTTACCTTGTAACGTTGTGAAACAACGGGTGCAAATAGGGGTTCAACATTAGGGGTTTTAAAATGAAAACGTAGATTAATAAATGAAAGCGCCATCTACCGAGTTATTGTCGCAACGGCGGAAGCCTCATTCGTATTTAAAAAGCGGTCGTGACGTTTAGTAGTTTCGAGTGGTGCCGCTAGAGGCGCTGTACAAAAATATAAAAACAACCGCGCGCAAATTTCAAAGCCCCATTACTCAAATAATCTAAATATAAGACACTGTGCGTAGGTGCATCAGAGTATAATTTCAAAGTGAAGAAATATAGTAAGGAGCCAAGTACTCCCAAAGTGATCAGCGATTTAGCTGCGAGCGTCAATAACCCCATCATTGGGTGAGTCAAATTAATTATAATGAATCTAGATTTTTAAAACAGTGAAAATTAACGGCTGTTGGTCAACCCTGTTATGGGAGGGTAGATTACAGGGGTGTGAAAAAAAGGTCTCTGTAAACTTAGTATATAACCAAACATTGTAAGGCAGCCGACTCCTGACAGGTTTAACAGGGACCGGCTGTCTTAGCAATGGGCGGGAAAAAGGGTTCCAGCTAACCCGTCATCTGGAACATTCCAGGGTCCACCCTACGGGTTGTCAACGTCCACCATACGGGTTGTCAAGATCCACCCTGCGGGTTCCAAGCAGGAACGTCCAGCCTACGGGATCCAGAGATCCACCCTTCGAGTTCGACGAGAACCTTTTACCCTACGGGCTACAGGAGATATCTTACTCTCCGGGTTGAAAACACCGTGCCAGCCGAAGTTGTGGACGGCACGGCTACATCAACAACTGCAGCATTCTCAAGGAAGGCAAAAACTAAGATAAGTCGGAACCCTGTGAAGGCCTTCGGAAACCGCACTTTCTGCCTGAAAATACCCACGACCCCGAGTTATATCTAATTTGCAATAAACTATCATTTTAAAATTTAATCTCAACTTCTTATTTATTCTCTCTTTTTTCTTCCTGAAAGCCTTTAGCTTTTCAGTGGCGCCCAACGTGGGGCTTCGGGTAGCGAGAAAGCGGTTTCCGACGGGAGTCGGAGGTCATAATTATAAGATTATTCAATTTGTGTAAAATAGTCTTAAGAGTGCCCGTTAGCGGGGTAGTTTCCCTCCAAATTATCACAACTACCCAGGAATTTGGCTCTCCTGACCTCTGCTGCCAACTTGTTCTTTCCGGCTTATTTTGTGTGTTTTTTAGTGATTTTAGACAGATTTCGGCATAAACAAGAACAAGGCAAAATTTGAATTTTTTCTCAACATAAATTGTAATTTTTCCAAATTTTAACGGTCCCCAATTTATTTTTCACACCCGCAAGCATTTATTTTATGGTGGAAAATTTTTAATTAAATTTAAAGTAAAAGTTTTTTTTGTTTTGTGTCAATTTTCAATAGTACTTCGTTAAAGTCTGAAGTAAAACTTCTCATTTGAAACGCTTACATTAATTTTAGTAAGTGAATTAATTGCCTATATTCATCGTAAAAAGTAGTCAAAGGATATCACCACCACAATTTTTATTTTTTTACGGCGTCAAACCGCCTCAATTTGTGTATTATTTTGTTGTATTTCCCATATGTGAATTTACAGCGAGACCAACAGCCGATAATCACACGTCTGGGTAACAATCCCTATTGAAATTTCACTCTAGTAAAACGGTAGAACAAAGATTTTACAAATTTCACTTCACGTAAATTTTAAAAGATTCATAATTGTTTCACTTTTCGAATTACGTCGAATTCTGATACACTGAAGTACAACTGTAAGAAAAAACATTCCAAACGTAGATCACGCAGTGAATACATTCTTGCCAAAAAACAATTATAAACTATTAACTTTGATTCGTGTTCCGAATAAACAACGGCAGATGTTGCTTTCATAACGTTTACGAGTAAGTTGAATTACTAGCTCGATAGTAGAAGAATTTTTTTTTCCATATAAACTGTGGGTGGAAGTGAATATAATACACTCCGGGCACCAACAGTCTCATACAAAACATTTCCAGAATCGTCCAAGTACGAATCGGTTTTCAAACAATTCGAAATATTCAAGGGTTCCGTAGTGGTGAGGAACAATTTACATAAAAGGTTGGTTACTACCATATAGTTTATTTCAAGAACCGTCCAAGTGCGAATCGTCTTTGACACAGTTCAGAATAATTAAGGGTTCCGTAGTAGTAAGGAACGATTTAAAGAAAAAATTAGTGGTACGAGTTAAAATACAATTAACTCGTAGTACGTTCGTGTGAATAGTTACATTTCAATAAAAATAATAGCAGCGTCGAAAATTGCATTATTCGAGTAAAGCTGTAAAACACTTAGTTAATTTCATCAACCCATCATCACACACTTCACTTTCACTACTCACTGCTTAGGATTAGATTACATTTAAACACAGACAGACAGACAGACAATTAATTTCTAGAAGGGTCCAATCTATTAATTGAGTGAAGGAACCCTAAAAGGTACTATTTCCAAACTTAAGTATTTCCTAAAGCAAATACTAAGTTTTATAAAGGTTCAATTTATAATTCGGTTCAACGAACCCTAAAAAGTAGAATTTATTTTTCGTTATTCGGCGGGTGGATCGAAAAATATTCACATTCCTTAACATTCAACAAGACGTAAACAGACAACGATAAGGGCCGTCGTTCACTACAACAGAATTCGTTAGCGAATATAGCGAACATTCGTTGTTTACATAAAATTAACTTTTCATGTAAAATAAGTAGCAGAGAAATACACTATACATTGGTAAATAATCATCATCACTAAAGATTCCCGGCTATAGTAATTGAAATAGTCAGTACAATGGCGTTCAAATCAAATTTCACATCGCTTCCAAAAGCGGAACTTGCATATGAAGTTAAGATCCGGGGAGAGGAACCTGGTTCAACGGTGGCACATAATGTACCACACTAAGACTTCATTAAGAGGCATTTACTAATAGGTTATATAGTACATCAGTACAGTTACACAATAGGTTTTGATAATTATTATTTTGAAAAATATAAGGGTGTTAGTACACCGTCATATAATTTTAGTACTTAGGTGGCACATATAGGTACCACATTTCGTGTCATGTCACACGCATACATATTATCATACGGAAGTTCACAATTACACTTACATAATAATTAAGTAGTGTATAGTCATCACATATTCATCACACTTGGCTTCACACACAATTCCAAGCACTTAACAATCAGTTTTTTTTTGTTTGTTTACATAGTGACACTTGCATTTCATGGTGGGTGACCCCCAAAGGCGGAAGTAGGGGGCAAACTAGCTACAGGCGAGTCACTTTCGTAGATTAGAGAGAGTGACTCAAATGTCCTAAGTTTTGTTCCCGACCAAAGCTGACGGGTGGTTATATGGCATGGGATGTAGTGTGACACTGGCCTTAGACGCAACGATGAATAACACGTTTGCATCAACACGATTACGTCAGCAGCTTACGCGCAAACAAAATAAAACTTGCACAGGGGAGATTTCATACGTACATACATACACATTATTTATTTAAATACATTTTACACTGACATGGTGGCAAACAAGGGCACCATATTTTGTTTAGATATTTGGCAGAATGGCCAAAGATCAATGATCTTCGTCATTTATTAAGGTTGACATAATAGTCATAGTCAACATTCTTCTACTAAAGTTGAGAATAAGCATTTGTCTTTTGTTATTGATACTAAGATTGCGAATATGCACTTGGTTTTTTATTTTATTTGGTTAAAGGGCTAAATAGCCTAGTAATTAGTTAGGGACACTACACACTACACACTACACACGACTTTCATCATTCATATCAGAGTATAAGTACACAGAACAACGTGACAAACACATGCCGTGTTCGTCATGGGGACATAAGGGTTAATTAGCAACACGAAGGATTCTGCAAGTAAATTATTTTCTATCACTTTTCTGTTTCTTGGTTTGGTTGGGAGTTTTCTGTTAGTTGGAAGCATGAGTCTATCCCTAACAGAGTTCGTCGTTTACTGTTAGTTGGCAGCATGGTCTTGCCCTAACAGAATTATGGTGTAGGTTTGTTACTGTTACGTGGAAGCATGAGGCTTACCCGAACAGAATTATGGTACTGTTATTTGGCAGCATTTGTCTTGCCCTAACAGTCGTAGGTGTAGATCACCGTTATGTTTATTTTCGTCATATGGCTAATCCTACCACTCGGAAGCTAGAGGCTTGCCCTGGGGGATAGTCCATCCTATGAGTCGGAAGTGTTACACTAGCCCTAGTAGGATGTTCTTCTCTGGGACGGTTGTATAAATCCCAGCCTTCAGCAAAAAGCCTTATTATACACACCCCACTTTCAGGCGGTGCGTATTACCTGAACCTTCAACCCAAAGCCTCAAATACGTCTTTTCTCTTTCTGTCCTATAAGATCCTTCAGAATCACCTTAATACATCCTGCGAGTTGGTTTCATTAAAGTTAAGGCCGACTCTTCGCTACACCCAGCATCATCTCATTCACACAACACACTAACATACACACACACATAGACGAGTATTAGGTATTATGTTAGGGGCGTTCGAGGACGAACGCAGCATTTGACGTGTTAGGGTACGTCAAACGCTCACCGGGGAGGGGGAGTATGTAACGTTGTGAAACAACGGGTGCAAATAGGGGTTCAACATTAGGGGTTTTAAAATGAAAACGTAGATTAATAAATGAAAGCGCCATCTACCGAGTTATTGTCGCAACGGCGGAAGCCTCATTCGTATTTAAAAAGCGGTCATGACGTTTAGTAGTTTCGAGTGGTGCCGCTAGAGGCGCTGTACAAAAATATAAAAACAACCGCGCGCAAATTTCAAAGCCCCATTACTCAAATAATCTAAATATAAGACACTGTGCGTAGGTGCATCAGAGTATAATTTCAAAGTGAAGAAATATAGTAAGGAGCCAAGTACTCCCAAAGTGATCAGCGATTTAGCTGCGAGCGTCAATAACCCCATCATTGGGTGAGTCAAATTAATTATAATGAATCTAGATTTTTAAAACAGTGAAAATTAACGGCTGTTGGTCAACCCTGTTATGGGAGGGTAGATTACAGGGGTGTGAAAAAAAGGTCTCTGTAAACTTAGTATATAACCAAACATTGTAAGGCAGCCGACTCCTGACAGGTTTAACAGGGACCGGCTGTCTTAGCAATGGGCGGGAAAAAGGGTTCCAGCTAACCCGTCATCTGGAACATTCCAGGGTCCACCCTACGGGTTGTCAACGTCCACCATACGGGTTGTCAAGATCCACCCTGCGGGTTCCAAGCAGGAACGTCCAGCCTACGGGATCCAGAGATCCACCCTTCGAGTTCGACGAGAACCTTTTACCCTACGGGCTACAGGAGATATCTTACTCTCCGGGTTGAAAACACCGTGCCAGCCGAAGTTGTGGACGGCACGGCTACATCAACAACTGCAGCATTCTCAAGGAAGGCAAAAACTAAGATAAGTCGGAACCCTGTGAAGGCCTTCGGAAACCGCACTTTCTGCCTGAAAATACCCACGACCCCGAGTTATATCTAATTTGCAATAAACTATCATTTTAAAATTTAATCTCAACTTCTTATTTATTCTCTCTTTTTTCTTCCTGAAAGCCTTTAGCTTTTCAACCTACACATTGCAAAAGAGTTCCGGTTTCTACCACCTTCAGTTTTTTTTTAGGATTTTTTTCGTAAACCTTTGCTTATAAAGTGACATGCTCCCATACTATGGTAAGATGCTAGCCTTATTTTGAGAGTTCTGACTCCGAAAAAGTGTTTAAATAGTAGAAAACACGTTTGCCTACACACTGATAAAGAGTTCCGGTGTCTACCATTTTGAGTTATTTTTTCAGGATTTTTTTCGTAAACATTTGCTTAAAAAGTGACATGCTCCCATACTATGGTGAGATGCTAGCCTTTTTTTGAGAGTTCTGATTCAGAAAAAGTGTATAAATGGTAGAAAGCACTTTTAACTACACAGTGCAAAAGAGTTCCGGGGTCTACCATTTTCAGTTTTTTTTTTCAGGATTTTTTTCGTAAACATTTGCTTAAAAAGTGACATATGCTCACATACTATGGTGAGATGCTAGCCTTTTTTTGAGAGTTCTGACTCAGAAGAAGTGTTTAAATGGTAGAAAACACGTTTGCCTACTTATTGCAAAAGAGTTTTGGTGTCTACCATTTTGAGTTCTTTTTCAGGATTTTTTTCGAAAACATTTGCTTAAAAAGTGACATGCTCCCATACTATGGTGAGATGCTAGCCTTTTGTTGGTAGTTCTGTCTCAGAAGATGTGTTTCTATGGTAGAAAACACTTTTACCTACACAATGCAAGGGAGTTCCGGTGCCTACCTCCTTTTTTTTACTTTTTCAGGATTTTTTTCGTAGATATTTGCTAAAAAAGTGACATGCCCCCATACTATGGTGAGATGCTAGCCTGTTTTTGAGAGTTCTGACTCAAAAGAAGTGTTGAAATGGTAGAAACACTTCTATCTAGACATTGCAAAGGAGTTCTTGTGTCTACCACCTTCCGTTTTTTTTATCGGGATTTTTTTCGTAAACATTTGCCTAAAAAGTGACATGCTCCCATACTATGGTGAGATGCTAGCCTTTTTTTGAGAGATCTGGCTCAGAAGAAGTGTTTAAATGTTGAAAACACGTTTGCCTACACATTGCAAAAGAGTTCCGGTGTCTACCATTTTGAGTTTTTTTTTCAGGATTTTTTTCGTAAACATTTGCTTAAAAAGTGACATGCTCCCATACTATGGTGAGATGCTAGCCTTTTGTTGGTAGTTCTTTCTCAGAAGAAGTGGTTATATGGTAGAAAACACTTTTACCTACCCAATGCAATGGAGTTCCGGTGTCTACCTCCTTTTTTTTACTTTTTCAGGATTTTTTTCGTAGACATTTGCTAAAAAAGTGACATGCTCCCATACTATGGTGAGATGCTAGCCTGTTTTTGAGAGTTCTGACTCAGAAGAAGTGTTTAAATGGTAGAAAACACTTCTACCTACACATTACAAAGGATTTCTGGTGTCTACTGTTTTCAGTTTTTTTTTTTAGGATTTTTTTTTAAACATTTACTTAAAAATTGACATGCTCCCTTACTATGGTGAGATGCTAGCCTGTTTTTTAGAGTTCTGACTCAGAAGAAGTATATAAATAGTAGAAAACACTTTTACCTACCTAATGCAAAAGAGTTCCGGTGTCTACCACCTTCAGTTTTTTTTTTCAGGATTTTTTTCGTGAATATTTGCTTAAAAAGTGACATGCTCCCATACTATGGTGAGATGCTAGCCTTTTTTTGAGAGTTCTGACTCAGAAAAAGTGTTTTAATGGTAAAAATCACTTCTACCTACACAATGCAAAGGAGTTCTGGTGTCTACCATCTTCAGTTTTTTTTTCAGGATTTTTTTCGTAAACATTTGCTTAAAAAGTGATTTGCTCCCATACTATGGTGAGATGCTAGCATTTTTTTGAGAGTTCTGGCTCAGAAGAAGTGTTTAAATGGTAGAAAATACGCTTGCCTACACATTGCAAAAGAGTTCCGGTGTCTACCATTTTGAGTTTTTTTTTCAGGATATTTTTCGTAAACATTTGCTTAAAAAGTGACATGCTCAAATACTAAGGTGAGATGCTGGCCTTTTTTTGAGAGTTCTGACTCAGAAGAAGTATTTAAATGGTAGAAAACACGTTTGCCTACTTATTGCAAAAGAGTTTCGGTGTCTACCATTTTGAGTTTTTTTTTCAGGATTTTTTTCGTAAACATTTGCCTAAAAAGTGACATGCTCCCATACTATGGCGAGATGCTAGCCTGATTTTTTGAGTTCTGACTCAGAAGAAGTGTTTAAATAGTAGAAAACACTTCTACCTACACAATGCAGAGGAGTTCTGGTGACTACCAACTTCAGTTTTTTTTTCAGGATTTTTTTCGTAAACATTTGCTTAAAAAGTGACATGCTCGCATACTATGGTGAGAAGGTGTACCATGGGTTGGGAGGGAGATGCTGGCCTTTTTTTGAGAGTTCTGATTCAGAAGAAGTGTTTTAATGGTGAAAAATACTTCTACCTACACATTGCAAAAGAGTTCCGGTGTCTACCACCTTCAGTTTTTTTTTCAGGATTTTTTTCGTAAACATTTGCTTAAAAAGTGACATGCTCGCATACTATGGTGAGATGCTGGCCTTTTTTTGAGAGTTCTATTGTAAAATAAGGGGTAATAACAAGAGCAGCAGTGTAGTCTGATAGAACTATATTCGTGGTTAATACTTTACAAGCTAGTGACACATAAAAAACATAAACAAGGCCGTTACTACGCTTATTTAAATTGGTGACAGACATGTATAAAAGATTATTCACACATGCCAGTGCATCTATAATATGCGACCTCCAATACGCCCCCTTAATCTATTACACATGCATAGAAAATTATCTATTACTTAAAACATATAGAAAACATAAAACATCAAAACATCTAAGAAAACATAAAACATCAAAACATTAACTACTCATCCACCCCTTAAGGCCGCGTGGGTCAGATTTTGAGTTTTTTGAAACAATCCTATTCAAAAAGTAAAGGGTTTTTAAATCTGAAAAATATATATATAATAGTTAAGGATATAAGCTAAACATATTCCGAGCCCGTTACACGATCCAATAAATTTCACTAGATAGAAAAAAATCCCAAAGTTGACTCTCTCAGGAAAGTTTTTTCAATACTGTGGCTAAACTATTAACATTTTATATATTTTTTTTGCACTCAATTGAAGGTATTAAGTTTTTATACACATTTTCCGAGCGTTTTTCTATAAACAACTATTTACATAGTTATCATGTACGAATATCTACCAAACGCAATAGAATTGCGCCGCTGACGGCCGATCAGTCTCGCCCTGGCGCTTGTGGAGGCAGGACCTGTGTCAGTTTTTTTTGCAACTATTTCGTAATTATTATGCCAAATTACGTTGAAATCGCGCCACAGTATAAAAATATCAGTAATGGGCAAAATGTAATTAGATTAACCGTTACAAATACATACGCGACTCATGGTAAAAATGTGGTGATCTATTACTTTTTAAGTGTTTTCACGACATGGTAACCAGCTACCTAATGCATTAAAATGTCTACGAATTACATGATAATTTCGCAATCCAACATGGCGGCCACGCCGTAATCACAAAATTTCATGATGGGTATCGTTTAAGGGGTTTTTTGGTATGCTGAGAACGAAGTACGTGATAATTTTGCAATCCAATATGGCCGCCGCGCCGTAATCACAAAATTTCATGATGGGTATCGTTTAAGGGGTTTTTTGGTATGCTGAGTACGAATCACGTGATAATTTTGCAATCGAATATAGCCGCCGCGCCGTAATCACAAAATTTCATGATGGGTATCGTTTAAGGGGTTTTTTGGTATGCTGAGTACGAATCGCGTACTAATTTTGCAATACAAGATGGCCGCCGCGTCGTAATCACAAAATTTCATGATGGGTATCGTTTAAGGGGTTTTTTGGTATGCTGAGTACGAATCACGTGATAATTTTGCAATCCAATATGGCCGCCGTGCCATAATCACAAAATTTCATGATGGGTATCGTTTAAGGGGTTTCTTGGTATGCTGAGTACGAAGTACGTGATAATTTTGCAATCCAATATGGCCGCCGCGCCGTAATCACAAAATTTCATGATGGGTATCGTTTAAGGGGTTTTTTGGTATGCTGAGTACGAATCACGTGATAATTTTGCAATCGAATATAGCCGCCGCGCCGTAATCACAAAATTTCATGATGGGTATCGTTTAAGGGGTTTTTTGGTATGCTGAGTACGAATCGCGTACTAATTTTGCAATACAAGATGGCCGCCGCGCCGTAATCATAAAATATCATGATGGGTATCGTTTAAGGGGTTTTTTGGTATGCTGAGTACGAATCACGTGATAATTTTGCAATCCAATATGGCCGCCGCACCGTAATCACAAAATTTTATGATTGTTATCGTAAATGGTAGTATCGTAAGTATGGTAGTATCGTAAATCATACGTAGCAGACTGTAGTGTAAAAGAGATAGAGACACATGTTCCATTCTTCGTTCTAACATTTGTGTGTGGTTGGATTGCATGGAACGACACAGACTAAAAAAACTTGTTCGGTTTACTGTGAGTTAGTTAACCGCGTGCCAATTTGCAACTGTGCAAGACGTGGTCAGAGTTAAGAAGTTATTTATTTAACTCAGAGCTTACTAACTCTATATTTATATATTTAACTCGACTCTCCGCGCAAGTGGGCCTAAATAGCTTAGGCGGCCAAATTGAATTCCAAAATGATCATGTTATTCGTACTCAGCATTCGAAAAAACCCATTAAACGATATTCATTACGAAATTATGTGATTACGGCGCGGTGGCCATTTTGGAATGCAAAATTATCATGTGATTCGTCCTCAGCATACCAAAAACCCCTTAAACGATAACCATCATGAAATTTTGTGATTACGGCGCGGTGGCCATATTGGATTGCAAAATTAGTACGTAATTCGTACTCAGCATACCAAAAAACCCTTTAAACGATACCCATCATGAATTTTTGTGATTACAACGCGGCTGCCATTTTGGATTGCAAAATTATCACGTGATTCGTACTCAGCATACCAAGAAACCCCTTAAACGACACCCATCATGAAATTTTGTGATTACGGCGCGGCGCCCATATTGGATTGCAAAATTATCACGTGATTCGTACTCAGCATACCAAGAAACCCCTTAAACGATACCCATCATGACATTTTGTGATTACGGCGCGGCGTCTATATTGGATTGCAAAATTAGTACGTGATTCGTACTCAGCATACCAAAAAACCCTTTAAACGACACCCATCATGAAATTTTGTGATTACACCGCGGCGGCCATTTTGGATTGCACAATGATCCCGTGATTCATACTTAGCATACTAACTTTAGAAAACTTTAGAAATTTTTATGACCAGCTATTATGTAATTTACATTTTTTACGCAACTGTAACAAACGTACGCAACGGAAACTCTCAAAAGAAATGAAATATCCTAGTTGTCGAAAAATGTTTCGTTGCTGCTAAGCTCTTATTCGCCTTAGCGTGATGTTATATATTTTGATATTTTTCAAAAATGGACATTCTGTTAAGAAACTCTTGAAATTCAACTAGCAGTCTCTTAGACTCTAGAGTTAGAACAACTAAACAAACAAACAAACTCTTTAGCTTAAAAATAATAGTATAATATACATAATTTATTTACGATTAACTCATTTATTTTTATTTACGAAACTAATAAATCACTACACTTAACAAAGTTAGATGCATTTACTACGTCAAACAAAGTTAGCATGCTGTTTCTTTCTACTATACTGTATACTGTGGCATGAGAGTGGACTGCCGCTGCCGGCGCGCGGTGTGGCTTGCGCCCGGGGCGAGGGGAGCGCCAAATGCCTACTTGTGCGGGTTAACCGCCCCTTAATAGAATAATTTGACAGGGATAAATCCTTTAAAAATTCTCTAAGCTTCGGGCTGTGAACACTTTTAGTTAAGATGTCCGCTATCATCTTATCAGTTGACATGTACTTTATTTCAACTTTTTTAGCCAGTACACACTCACGAATAAAATGATACTTGATATCTATATGCTTTGTTCTATTATGCATCATTTTGTTAGCTGCAATTTTATGCGCCGACTGATTGTCATTATAAATTACTACCGCTTTACTATCCACAGCTGTCAAACTGTTCAGTAAACTACGTAAATAAAGAGCTTCCTTCGAAGCTTGACTCAATCCTACGTACTCTGCCTCTGTGGAGGACAAGGATACCGATCGACTTGTCTCCGTTCTCTTACTGGATACCTTCTTTCTGATTCATTCAATACATCATCAGGTACGTGCTCTGATACTACAGATTCAGGAGATTCAGGCCCTATCTCCTCCAATACTTCCACGTTCTCGTCTACAGCATCACGGTACACATCATCGTGAGCCTCCAAGGGTTCAGATCTGCTTGTAGATCCGTTGGATAAACTGGTAGGAACAGTATCTGTATTCAAGTTTATTATCACTTCCGACTTTTCCACGTTCTCTTTTTGAAGAAAAACGTTTTCCAGAAATTTGACATCTCTCGCAGTTGTCACTTCACCTGTCTTAGGATTCATTAGACGATAACCCTTCTAATTATCTGGATATCCAATAAAAATCATCGGTTCCGTCTTCATGTCCAGTTTGCGTCTCTTTTGTTTTGGTATCAATCTATACGACAAACAACCAAAGATTTTTAGATGACTAACATCCACATCTTTTCCAGTCCAAACTTTCTCTGGTACTGCATTGTTCAATGCTTTCGTGGGGCTTCTGTTCTTTAGGTATACAACAGTATTAACAGCCTCGGCCCAATACTTCTTGCTCAGATTTGATTCTGACAGTAATGTTCTGGCCTTTTCTATTATAGTCCGATTCGCTCTTTCTGCGACAGAATTTGGTTCCGGCGTGTACGGTACAGTCGTCTGGTGTTTTATACCTGCAGACTTCAAAAAAAAAAAAATTTACCATTACAGTACTCTGTGCCGTTGTCAGATCTCAGACATTTAATAGATTTACTCGTCTCATTCTCAACTTCCGCCTTGTATTCACGGAACTTATCAAAAGTTTCATTTTTGTTCTTCAAAAAATACACATGAGTCTTCCGAGTATAATCGTCGATGAATAGAAGAACATACCTCGAACCACCTAACGACGGCTCGTCGATAGGTCCACAAACGTCGCTATAGACCAACTGTAAGACTTCGTTCGCTCTCGTACCTTGGTTTTTAAAGGGACTTTTGCATGTCTTTCCTTCGATACATGGAATACACGGCTCGCATAAATCGGTACTCTTAAATTCCATACCGCTTACTAAAACTTTCATTTTATTCATATAATTACGCGATAAATGAGCTAATCTTTTATGCCAAATGTTCGAAATATTTTCATTTTGTTTTGACAATGTCACATTCACGACGTTATTTTTATTTTTTGTCAATTCATAAATTCCGTCGACCTCTTGACATCTTGCAATAATTCGATTCTTATTTTGAATCATGCAACCTCCTTTGTCAAAATTCATGCAATAATTCTTCTTGGTCAAATCGCTCACCGAAATTAAGTTCATGGATAAATCAGGAACATGTAAAACGTTTTCTAAAATAAATTTTTCGTTTTCGCTGACTCGTGGTTCAGCATTTCCTCTTCCTTTCACCAATAACTTCTCGCCGTTTGCTACTGAGATCTTCATCTTGCCCTTTTCAGGTGTATAAGACAACAATTTACTTTTATCGTGGGTCATATGATTTGAGCACCCACTATCTAAATACCACATATCTTTGTTTATCGCCTCCTTCGTATTCAGGCAGATATTCGCGGTTTTGATCCGCTCCTTGCATTCGGACGCCTTGTGTCCTTGCTTGTGGCACTTAAAACACTTGTAGACGAACTTCTGTTTACGATCGTTAGTTTTGATATTAGATCTTGCATCGTTCTGTACTTTACGTGTTACTAAGGCTTGTTCGTACTCTGTGTTCAACTTACTCTGTCTACTTCCTTCTTGTAACAATTTCGTTTTAATTTGCTCTAACGTGATCTCTTGTCCACTATTATCTACAGCCATGATAAGAGGGCTGTACTCAAAAGTCAATCCACCCAGCAAAATCGATATGATCCAATCATCAGGGATTTTTGCATCGATATCGGACAATTGTTGTGTCAGGAATGTAATTTTGGATATGAAGCTTTCCATAGAATCTAAGTTCTCTAACTTACAGTTGAAAAGCTCTCGCTGAATATGTATACGTCTTCCCCAACCTTTGTCTTCATACGCTTTCTGTAAGCTGTTCCAGGCTTCTTTTGCAGTCTTCGCATTGTAGACGTGGGTAAAGCACTCTGGTTCTAACAACAAGCATATTGTCGTTCGTGCCTGCCGGTCTACGTCAGCATTTACTACATTTGTAGAAATTACTCCCCACCAGTTTTTATTCTCCAAGTAATTTCGCACCAAGAACTTCCAGTTTGGGTAGTCGGACGATCCTTTCAGCTTCTTAATACCACTTATGCCAACTTCAGTTGACATAATTGAGATTTCGTAAGTTTCACAATTAATATTTAAACCACTCCACTTATTAATTATGCTCTAGCACTATCAGAGCATGTAGAAGACCATAACCTATTGTAAAATAAGGGGTAATAACAAGAGCAGCAGTGTAGTCTGATAGAACTATATTCGTGGTTAATACTTTACAAGCTAGTGACACATAAAAAACATAAACAAGGCCGTTACTACGCTTATTTAAATTGGTGACAGACATGTATAAAAGATTATTCACACATGCCAGTGCATCTATAATATGCGACCTCCAATAAGTTCTGACTCAGAAAAAGTAATAAAATGGTAGAAAACACGTTTGCCTACCACTGATCTGTAATATTACCACACTGGATAGGTGGCTGTCAAACTAAAGTTATGCCTTCTTAATTCTCGCCATTGTGGCGCTGAAATCAGCAGCGCTGGTTCAGAGAACTAAAATTAGTGATGTGCCAAACTTTCTTGAACTGACGCGTATCGATAGATTTAATTTGAAATGAAAACATTTTAAGTATATATATTTTAAAATTAATTTTGTTTATAATTTGTTTAATATAAGAATATTACCAACCGAAATTACGAATATTCCCTTTAACTTCTCCAACTAAGCTAAATTGCTTGTGCTAGGAGTGGCCAGGATTCGAACCCGGGTCTTCTCGATCGCAAGACAGTCAGTCTTCTTAACCACTAAGCTATCGACGCTTTAATGAATATTGCTCTTAATAAGGGCGGTTTAAGTTGGTATCTACTATACCTACCTAAATGAAATAATATTTACCTGCAATTTGGCATACTCGTGACGCAAAATTGCAAGAAAATATTACTTTCGTTGAAGAGATTGAGAGAGGTATTAAGGCATGATCAAGTTTATCGATACGACAACATGGACATCACTAAACGAAATTAAAATCCTATTTTTTTGCTTAAAAATAATGTAATCTTACCTATTTATTATTCTTATACATATTTTGTAAATAATCAAGCATTTTACATGTAGGTCAGGCTGATTTAATGATAAAAATTACAAAAAATCAACTTACCTGTGAAATCTAATGTTGCTCCCTTTTTGAAGCTAATTTTGCAAAACACACATTTCACCATGTCTATTGCTTTTTTGTAACCACACAAATCCTCACTAAACTACACAAAAGTCCTTAAATTACGAAATAATTCATAATTCCCGGCGCGATACGGGAAGTCATTTGCATGATACGTCAGATTTAGTTCCTTGAACCAACTCTAGAGGCGTTTCAAATCGGCACAAATAATTCGCTGTCATTTGTATGAGACAGCCAATCCAGTGGTAATAATACAGATCAGTGTTGCCTACACATTGCAAAAGAGTTCCGGTGTCTACCATTTTGAGTTTTTTTTTCAGGATTTTTTTCGTAAACATTTGCTTAAAAAGTGACATGCTCCCATACTATGGTGAGATGCTAGCCTTTACTTGAGAGTTCTGACTTAGAAAAAGGATCTAGATGGTAGAAAACACTTCTACCTACACATTGCAAAGGAGTTCTGGTGTCTACTGCCTTCAGTTTTTTCACGACTTTTTTCGTAAACATTTGCTTAAAAAGTGACATGCTCCCATACTATGGTGAGATGCTAGCCTGTTTTTTAGAGTTCTGACTCAGAAGAAGGGTTTTAATGGTAGAAAACACTTCTACCTACACAATGCAAAGGAGTTCTGGTGTCTACCACCTTCAGTTTTTTTTTTCAGGAGTTTTTCGTCAACATTTGCTTAAAAAGTGACATGCTCCCATACTATGGTGAGATTCTAGCCTTTTTAGGGTTTCGTAGCCAAATGGCAAAAACGGAACCCTCATAGATTCGTCATGTCTGTCTGTCTGTCCGTCCGTGTGTCACCGCCACTTTTCTCCGAAACTATAAGGTCTATGCTATTGCAACTTGGTAACTAGATGTATTCTGTGAACCGCATTAAGATTCTTATATAAAACTAGAAAAAAAGCAGTTAAGTTTGGGAGTCCCCATACTCAGAACTGAAACTCAAATTTTTTTTTACATCAAACCCATACGTGTGGGGTATCTATAGATAGGTCTTTAAAACTGCTATTGAGGTTTTTAACATCATTTTTTTCTAAAGTGAATAGTTTGCGCAAGAGACACTTCCAAAGTGGAAAAATGTGTCCCCCCCCCCCCCCCCTCTAACTTCTAAACTAAAAGAATGATAAATCTAAAAAAGAACATATAATGTACATTGCCATTAAAACTACCAACGAAAATTGGTTCGAACGAGATAGAGCTGGTAGTTTTTTTTAATACGTCATAAACCGCAATTTTCGGTTAGAAAAATAACTACCACTGCGAACGTATTAAAACATCATTCAAAGTTACAACAAACTATAAGAACTTTTATATTATGTTACTTGCTGCTACGAAACCCTTAATGGGCGAGTCCAACTCGCACTTGGCCGGTTTTTTATTCTTGAATTCTCTTAAAATACATTATTTTGTATAAAAAGCTAAGGGATCATGAATACTGATGGATTAGGTAACTTTTCAGATATATCAGATAAGAAAATGATAATCCTAAAAAAGATATGATGTACATAGACATGCAAACTTCCAATGAAAATTGGTTTCAACAAGATCTAGATTTCTTGAAGGTAGTTTTTTTTTAATGTACAAAAATACTGCCACAACGAACGTGTAACATCAATCAAAGTTACAACGAAATATTAGAACTTGTAAAATATATTATGTTACTTGCTAATCGCTTCTTCTTCGGGTTCCCCTTCCTGGGCGATTTCGACTCGCACTTGGCCGGTTTTTATTTTGAGAGTTTTTACTAAGAAGAAGTTTAAGATATTAGAAAACACTTCAATGTATAGGTAAGAAAGAGAGTTTCAGTTACTACTACTTTCAGTTAATATTTCATGACTTTTTTTAGAATATAATGGATTTTGAATATTTGAATAATATAATAATATATTATTTAGCAACGTTTTGCTTTGAGTTTACTAGACTAAGACTGAGACAAGAGCTGATACTGTAGTTATTCGTAATTAGTAATAAGCATAAAGGTACCTCAGAGTGACAGAAGTAATGCTCAAAATCAAGGACAGATTTTTTTAATACTTATGCTAGAGTGGACTTGTTCTAGCAAAGTGACATACCATCTGGACGGGTATCGTTCGCTACCCTCTTGTAACCCTGATGGTCATTGTCTACTGCAGACTTTATAATCTAGCCGCTTTGTGTGTGGGCCGTCAGGGTCTCTGCCTAAATGAGGAGCCCCGTTCTGCATTTATTAATGTGCGTAAAATGGTTAGAATATAATACTAGCTTGTAACATTTATTTCCTATGTGTAGCAATGTCTGGTCTTAGGCTTGTCAATCATCATTGAGCGTGTGAAAGCGCCATGATTAATTCATTGTTTTTTTGCTGTAGCAACAGCTCTCTCAAGGAAACGGACGTTTAGTCTATGGGTTTTTTGTGCATGGACGCAGGAATTGCGCAGCAAACTGGTTTCTTAAGGATTTTTTCTCGAGGATTCGATAGTGAGGGTATAAATATGTAACATTTATTTTCTATGAGTAGCAATGTCTGGTCTCTGGCTGGACAATATTGATTGAGCGTGTCTGTGCGCCATGATCGATTCATTGTTTTTTTGCTGTGGCAACAGCTCTCTCAAGGAAACGGACGTTTAGTCTATGGGTTTTTTGTGCATGGACGCAGGAATTGCGTAGCAAAGTGGCACACCTCAGTTTCGCTTTGGAGGTTATAAGTTCTATCCTGAGGACTTAAGGAGAATTTCCTGCGTTTTATCTATCCTCCTCGGAAGGAATTGGACTGTGATAACCGATACCCAGATTCTGGTAAGTTTCAATTAATTCGTTACCTTGAAATAAGACAGCCTCTGCAGGTTTAAACTTTTATTTTCAAATACAAAAATAACGAAACTAAATCATATTGCAAATATCTTAGGCACATTCTTTGTAATATTTAAAAACATTCTAAAATCAGCATAATCAAATCTTTAAAATATAAAAAAATATTCGGAAAGGAACGTAGCATAGACACTTTAAACTTAAACTTAAAAACAAAATTCTTATCACAAATGTGAACCATATCTCAGGTACTCATTATTAACAGTCTCATAATTTCAGTCTATAATCAGTGAGAGACCTTATTCTTAGCATTCCATAGATTCTAAGTGCGGGCGCCGGGTCCATAGCGTGGCGCAGGGGGGAACACCACGAAGGTGTCTGGGGCTTGCGGCCCATTTGAGTAGGTTTAGGGTGGCCACCTTACTATTCCCTCCTCTGCCCAACCAGATTTGGTAAGACCCTATCAATGCCGCTTTGGATATTCGTTTTAGTAAAGAGCTTACTGAAGCTCTTGCAAATCCATGGTCTTAAAATAAATTATACAGGGCTTTAGGTGGAATTCCATTTGCTCCTACTTTTATGGAATAGAGTTTAACCGCATAGCCATTTTTGGTTAACTCATTGGTCAAGTCAAAGTATTTATTTATCTTAATGGCGTTGTGCTTCGGTATGTTGGTCTCCCATGGCACTGTGAGCTCCACGAGCAATGCTCGCTTATGTATCCTTGAAAACAGGAATTTATCGGATCTGGATGGCGAAGTACATACATCTTGCGGGATTTTGTAGTGTTTTTCATACGTGTCTGCGAGTATGGTCCAATCGGCGGCAGCCATCAAAACTGAGTATGGCTTTTGAGGTACTTTCTTTGAACAGCCTTCCTTTACAAACGCAATGTCATTTCTTATGTTTGTGGCTCTAGCTACCGCCAAACTGACAGCCTCACGTATGATTTCCAATACCCTATAGTTGGCGTGAGTTATGACCCTGGACTAATAGGGTCCTACAACCCACCAGCAGGTGCCTAGCAGTTCCAATTGCTTCTCAAGTTTATCTGTGGCTTTCCCCCACCTGACCAGATTACTTTGGTCAGAGAGGGTCAACTGAAACGCGTTCAGATAGAATCTAAGCAAACCCGGCGACCAGTCGTAGAACAAAGTACGCCACTGCAAGGTCATGGGAATAAAAAAACTCTCCTAGAGTAAGCCACTCGTTCTGCATCTCTAGGTTAATCGCGTGCACCTTATAGGCTTCATTCGCATCCTGCTCCAGAAATGATTTTGTAACGTCTTTATCTGTTTGTCAAACCCACTCTACCAGTCTTCGAACCCATCATGATTTTTTTGTATAATTGAAGGCGTGACTCAAGTTCTGCTATATTTTTATCCCTTGGAAGAGTTTGAACGATTTCGTCTCTTGATTTTGCCAGACGTGCATTTTAGTAACTCTTAGATGTTTATAGAGTTCCGACGGCTTCTTAAACGTCATTCCGAAGTTATTAGAGGCTCTGTATAGTGCCGACGGGTCGGCTGATTGAGCTTGCCCTAGCCACGACTTCAACGTCTTCGTAACATTCGCATCCAATCGTAAACAGTTATGAAAACAAAAGAAAGAATTTTAAATATTTCTGGCTTTTTTCAAAATATTTCGCCTCCATTGATCCTCACTCCTAGCGCGCTTCCTTCCCTTCTTTTCAGGACTAATAGAAATTGTCGTTGGTAGTGTAGTGTTGAGAACTGTAGACGAGACTGAGACGCCTAGAATGAAAAAAGAGCAATAAGAAACTTAAAAAAACACTTTTCGTTTCTTGCTATAGTAACATATTTTTACATAATACTTATAAAATCTGAATATTTTCTGCTAGGACGGTTTAATTTTAAATGTGACATTCCGTTTTAAAGTATTAAATGCAATGTCATAATTACAATAATGACTTAACGTAAAATAAAACAAACACATCCTTAGTTTTACTAGCAATAACGTCATATTGTATAATAATACAAATATTTAAAACTATTTGTTTATTGTAATAACGTCATAATCCAAAATAATTATATATTGTACTAAAGGATTAATCGGAAAATAGTTCTTACCATTTGTTGCAAGAATATTTTAACTCCAAATATGACATCCTTGAAGAACAAGACGCGTGCGTCCTCGTCGACCACTTTGGCGTAACTGAGATAGTACTTTATTGAAACAAGCAAGATGCCGCAACCAACAGCGTGCAAAAACGACATTTGTCGCCACCTAGCGGCATCGAGTAAAATTATCTTTCTGACGTTCTAGTACTGAAAAATATGCTAAAAAAAGATTTCTTTTTTATTGTAATCTGAAAATCTTGTGATTTTGAGATATGTCGGTCTTGCAGTAAGCAAGCGAAATGTTTACGAAAAAAATCCTGAAAAAAAAAACTGAAGGTGGTAGTCACCAGAACTCCTCTGCATTGTGTAGGTAGAAGTGTTTTCTACTATTTAAACACTTCTTCTGAGTCAGAACTCAAAAAATCAGGCTAGCATCTCACCATAGTATGGGAGCATGTCACTTTTTAAGCAAATGTTTACGAAAAAAATCCTGAAAAAAAAACTGAAAATGGTAGATACCAGAACTCTTTTGCAATATGTAGTTAAAAGTGCTTTCTACCATTTAAACACTTTTACTGAGTCAGAACTCTCAAAAAAAGGCTAGCATCTCACCAAAGTATGGGAGCATGTCCCTTTTTTAGCAAATGTCTACGAAAACAATCCTGAAAAAGTAAAAAAAAGGAGGTAGACACCGGAACTCCATCGCATTGTGTAGGTAAAAGTAGTTTCTACCATAGAAACCTTTCTTCTGAGACAGAACTACCAACAAAAGGCTAGCATCTCACCATAGTATGGGAGCATGTCACTTTTTAAGCAAATGTTTACGAAAAAAATCCTGAAAAAAAAACTCAAAATGGTAGACACCGGAACTCTTTTGCATTGTGTAGGCAAACGTATTTTCTACCATTTAAACACTTCTTCTGAGTCAGAACTCTCAAAAAAAGGCCAGCATCTCACCATAGTATGGGAGCATGTCACTTTTTAAGCAAATGTTTACGTAAAAAATCCTAAAAATAAAACTGAACATGGTAGACACCGGAACTCTTTTGCATTGTGTAGGTAGAAGTGATTTTTACCATTAAAAGACTTTTTCTGAGTCAGAACTCTCAAAAAAAGGCTAGCAGCTCACCATAGTATGGGAGCATGTCACTTTTTAAGCAAATATTTACGAAAAAAATCCTGAAAAAAAACTGAAAATGGTAGACACCGGAATTCTTTTGCATTGTGTAGGTAGAAGTGATTTTTACCATTAAAACAATTTTTCTGAGTCAGAACTCTCAAAAAAAGGCTAGCATCTCACCATAGTATGGGAGCATATGTCACTTTTTAAGCAAATGTTTACGAAAAAAATCCTGAAAAAAAAAACTGAAGGTGGTAGACACCAGAACTCTTTTGCATTGTGTAGGTAAAAGTGTTTTCTACCATTTCAACACTTTGTCTGAATCAGAACTCTCAAAAAAAGGATAGCATCTCACCATAGTATGGAAGCATGTCACTTTTTAAGCAAATGTTTACGAAAAAAATCCTGAAAAAAAAACTCAAAATGGTTCACACCGGAACTCTTTTGCAATGTGTAGGCAAACGTGTTTTCTTACATTTAAACACTTCTTCTGAGTCAGAACTCTCAAAAAAAGGCTAGCATCTCACCATAGTATGGGAGCATGTACCTTTTTAAGCAAATGTTTACGAAAAAAATCCTGAAAAAAGAACTGAAGGTGGTAGACACCGGAACTCTTTTGCATTGTGTAGGTAAAAGTAATTTCTACCATTTAAACACTTCATCTGAAACAGAACTACCAACAAAAGGCTAGCATCTCACCATAGTATGGGAGCATGTCACTTTTTAAGCAAATGCTTACGAAAAAAATCCTGAAAAAAAGACTGAAAATGGTAGACACCAGAACTCTTTTGCAATGTGTAGGCAAACGTGTTTTCTACCATTTAAATACTTCTTTTGAGTCAGAACTCTCAAAAAAAGGCTAGCATCTCACCATAGTATGGGAGCATGTACCTTTTTAAGCAAATGTTTATGAAAAAAATCCTGAAAAAAAAACTGAAGGTGGTAGACACCGGAACTCTTTTGCATTGTGTAGGTAAGAGTGTTTTCTACCATTAAAATACTTCTTCTGAGACAGAACTACCAACAAAAGGCTAGCATCTCACCATAGTATGGGAGCATGTCACTTTTTAAGCAAATGTTTACAAAAAAAATCCTGAAAAAAAAACTCAAAATGGTAGACACCGGAACTCTTTTGCAATGTGTAAGCAAACGTGTTTTCTACCATTTTATTACTTTTTATGAGTCAGAACTCTCAAAAAAAGGCTAGCATCTCACCATAGTATGGGAGCATGTCACTTTATAAGCAAATGTTTACGAAAAAAATCCTGAAAAAAAAACTGAAAAATTTAGACACCAGAACTCTTTTGCAATGTGTAGTTAAAAGTGCTTTCTACTATTTATACACTTCTTCTGAGTCAGAACTCTAAAAAACAGGCTAGCATCTCACCATAGTATGGGAGCATGTCACTTTTTAAGCAAATGTTTACGAAAAAAATCCTGAAAAAAAAACTCAAAATGGTAGACACCGGAACTCTTTTGCAATGTGTAGGCAAACGTGTTTTCTACCATTTTATTACTTTTTCTGAGTCAGAACTCTCAAAAAAAGGCTAGCATCTCACCATAGTATGTGAGCATATGTCACTTTTTAAGCAAATGTTTACGAAAAAAATCCTGAAAAAAAAACTGAAAATGATAGAACCCCGGAACTCTTTTGCACTGTGTAGTTAAAAGTGCTTTCTACCATTTATACACTTTTTCGGAATCAGAACTCTCAAAAAAAGGCTAGCATCTCACCATAGTATGGGAGCATGTCACTTTTTAAGCAAATGTTTACGAAAAAAATCCTGAAAAGAAAAACTGAAAATGGTAGACACCGGAACTCTTTTGCAATGTGTAGGCAAACGTGTTTTCTACCATTTTAACACTTCTTCTGAGTCAGAACTCTCAAAAAAAGGCCAGCATCTCACCATAGTATAGGAGCATGTCACTTTTTAAGTAAATGTTTACGAAAAATCCTGAAAAAAAAACTCAAAATGGTAGACACCGGAACTCTTTTGAAGAGTGTAGGCAAACGTGTTTTCTACTATTTAAACACTTTTTCGGAGTCAGAACTCTCAAAATAAGGCTAGCATCTTACCATAGTATGGGAGCATGTCACTTTATAAGCAAATGCTTACGAAAAAAATCCTGAAAAAAAAACTGAAGGTGGTAGAAACCGGAACTCTTTGCAATGTGTAGGTAAAGGTGTTTTTCATCATAAAAACACTGCAACTGAGTCAGAACTCTCAAAAAAAGGCCAGCATCTCACCATAGTATGGTAGCATGTCACTTTTTAGGCAAATGTTTACGAAAAAAATCCCGAAAAAAAAAAAACGGAAGGTGGTAGACACCAGAACTCCTTTGCAATGTCTAGATAGAAGTGTTTCTACCATTTAAACACTTCTTCTGAGTCAAAACTTTAAAAAAAAGGCAAGCATCTCACCGTAGTACGGGAGCATGTCACTTTTTAAGCAAATGTTTACGAAAAAAAAACTCAAAATGGTAGACACCGGAACTCTTTCGCAATGTGTAGGCAAACGTGTTTTCTACCATTTTATTACTTTTTCTGAGTCAGAACTCTCAAAAAAAGGCTAGCATCTCGCCATAGTATGGGAGCATATGTCACTTTTTAAGCAAATGTTTCCGAAAAAAATCCTTAAAAAAAACTGAAAATGGTAGACACCGGAACTCTTTTGCACTGTGTAGTTAAAAGTGCTTTCTACCATTTATACCCTTTATCTGAATCAGAACTCTCAAAAAAAGGCTAGCATCTCACCATAGTATGGGAGCATGTCACTTTTTAAGCAAATGTTTACGAAAAAAATCCTGAAAAAAAAAATTAAAATGGTAGACACCGGAACTCTTTTGCAATGTGTAAACAAACGTGTTTTCTACCATTTAAACACTTCTTCTGAGCCAGAACTACCAACAAAAGGCTAGCATCTCACCATAGTATGGGAGCATGTCACTTTTTAAGCAAATGTTTACGAAAAAAATCCTGAAAAAAAAACTGAAGATGGTAGACACCAGAACTCCTTTGCATTGTGTAGGTAGAAGTGATTTTTACCATTAAAACACTTTTTCTGAGTCAGAACTCTCAAAAAAAGGCTAGCATCTCACCATAGTATGAGAGCATGTCACTTTTTAAGCAAATATTCACGAAAAAAATCCTGAAAAAAAAACTGAAGGTGGTAGACACCGGAACTCTTTTGCATTAGGTAGGTAGAAATGTTTTCTACTATTTATATACTTCTTCTGAGTCAGAACTCTAAAAAACAGGCTAGCATCTCACCATAGTATGGGAACTTGTCACTTTTTAAGCAAATGTTTACGAAAAAAATCCTGAAAAAATCTTAAAATGGTAGACACCGGAACTCTTTTGCAATGTGTAGGCAAACGTGTTTTCTACCATTTAAACACTTCTTCTGAGTCAGAACTCTCAAAAAAAGGCTAGCATCTCGCCATAGTATGGGAGCATGTCACTTTTTAAGCAAATTTTTACGAAAAAAATCCTGAAAAAAAAACTGAAGATGGTAGACACCAGAACTCCTTTGCATTGTGTAGGTAGAAGTGATTTTTACCATTAAAACACTTTTTCTGAGTCAGAACTCTCAAAAAAAGGCTAGCATCTCACCATAGTATGGGAGCATGTCACTTTTTAAGCAAATATTCACGAAAAAAATCCTGAAAAAAAAAACTGAAGGTGGTAGACACCGGAACTCTTTTGCATTAGGTAGGTAGAAATATTTTCTACTATTTATATACTTCTTCTGAGTCAGAACTCTAAAAAACAGGCTAGCATCTCACCATAGTATGGGAACTTGTCACTTTTTAAGCAAATGTTTACGAAAAAAATCCTGAAAAAAAACTTAAAATGGTATACACCGGAACTTTTTTGCAATGTGTAGGCAAATGTGTTTTCTACCATTTAAACACTTCTTCTGGGTCAGAACTCTCAAAAAAAGGCCAGCATCTCACCATAGTATGGGAGCATGTCACTTTTTAAGCAAATGTTTACGAAAAAAATCCTGAAAAAATAAACCGAAGGTGGTAGGCACCGGAACTCTTTTGCATTGGGTAGGTAAAAGTGTTTTCTACCATTTAAACACTTCTTCTGCGACAGAACTACCAACAAAAGGCTAGCATCTCACCATAGTATGGGAGCATGTCACTTTTTAAGCAAATGTTTACGAAAAAAATCCTGAAAAAAAACTGAAGGTTGTAGACACCAGAACTCCTTTGCAATGCGTAGATAAAAGTGTTTTTTACCATTTAATTACTTCTTCTGAGTCAGAAATCTCAAAATAAGGCTAGCATCTCACCATAGTATGGGAGCATAATGTCACTTTTTAAGCAAATGTTTACGAAAAAAATCCTGAAAAAAAAACTGAAAATGGTAGACACCGGAACTCTTTTGCAATGTGTAGTTAAAAGTGTTTTCTACCATTTGTACACTTTTCCTGAATCAGAACTCTCAAAAAAAGGCTAGCATCTCACCATAGTATGGGAGCATGTCACTTTTTAAGCAAATGTTTATGAAAATAATCCTGAAAAAAAAAACTAAAGGTGGTAGACACCGGAACTCTTTTGCAATGGGTAGGTAGAAGTATTTTGTATCATCTTAATTTTTATTCTGAGTCAGAACTTTAAAAAAAAAGGGTAGCATCTCACTATAGTATGGTGAAATTTGTCTTTTTATGTAAAGACTAGCTGACCCTCGCAACCTCGTTTACGTCACGTAAGTTCTATGAAAGAAGAGGTATGTCTTTATCAGACTCCTAGGAGGTTGTTAAACTGCCCTGTTTGCTTAATCAGAAAAGAACTTAAAGATTCAGTCTATTCTAAAACAATTCAGTCCCCGCCTACGGCGACTGAATTATTTTACAATACCCTTAATATTTAAGTTCTTTTGTGACTAATTAAACACGCCAGTTTAGAATGACCCGTACATTTAAAGGAATCCTTGAATTATAGGTTTAGCAAAAGTTGAGACGTCTCTAATTTCTGAACTACTAAACCCTTAGTAATGAAACATGTGTGGAACAATTCTTAAAGAACTCCCTTTCTAACACTAAAAAAATATTTGAAATTGGATTAAGCGTTGAGCAATTACAGCTGAAAAACCATTATATCTTTCATCCCCTTCCCCTCTCCCGCAGGAACCGTGCATAATATAGGGATTAAAAGTATCCTAGAACCTTCCTCGGGTCATAAGCTCATATTGTACCAAGTTTCATTTAAATCGATGCAGTAGATTCGACGTGATACTTATTCGGGATACAGACAGACAGACAGACAGAAAGACAGACAGACATGAAAATTTAAAATTACATTTTCGGCATCAGTATTGATTAGAGAATGGACTGCAATTAAAAGTTTCGAAATATCTTCCATGTACAGACTCTCGACCCTCAACAGTTTTATTATATGTATAGATTGAAAGAAAAATTTTATGTAAAGATTGAAAGAAAAATGTCAATAAAATTTTTTTGTAAGGTGGTAGACGCCAGAACTATTGATGGTACATGCCTGTGATATAGAACTCACCAAATATAAACTTTTTTTTACTCAGTCTCGCTTAATACTATGAGATGCTATGATGAGTTTGTGAAGTTAGCATCTCATTTTTTAAAATCTCGATTTTAATGATTTAATCGACTGAACTATTTTTGAAACCGGTCTAGAACTGTAGAACTATGCTGGATGCTACTATATATTGACTTTATTTGTGAGATGCCAACATTTGAGATGCTAACTTCACGGACGTATTGCAACCTACGGTTACGAGCATACCGAACCCCCCTGAGAGAACCTTAACTTACCTACCCCTATTTTTTTAATAAATTTTGTATACTTACTACTTAATTGTTTTCTTCCTCTCTCTCCCTCCTAACCCCTAAGGTTACATTATCTATTAGAGAATCAAAGTGGTCATTGTCGGCCCGAGAGACGGAGCTCTACGATGGGTACAAGGAGGCCAAGAGGGCCCTCCAGACGGCTATCAAGCGGTCCAAAAAGATGGGCCGCGATGAGCTGATGGAGACTCTGTAGCGGAACCCGTGGGGGCGCCCGTACCTTATGGTAAGGGGCAAATTACGCCCTAAGGCGCCCCCACTGACTCAGAGTCTCCAACCGGAGCGGTTGGAGGAGGTCCTGGACTCCTTGTTCCCGTCGAGAGCGGAGGAACATATTTCTCCGCGCATGGCTCCGTCTCAGGCGCCCAACGCGGAAGGCAGCGAGAACGACGTGCCCGTAGTCACCGAGGGTGAGTTAGGGGCGGCTGTACTGCGGCTTAAATCCCGCAGAAACACCGCCCCTGGACCCGACGGCATTCCAGGCCGAGCGTGGGTCCTGGCTCTCGAAGAGCTTGGGCCTCGACTAATTGGGCTCTTTAGCGCATGCCTCGAGAAAGGCCAGTTTCCCAAGGTCTGGAAGAAAGGGAAACTGGTCTTGATTCGAAAGGCGGGGCGGCCGGCAAATTCCCCATCAGGGTACCGGCCGATCGTGTTGCTCGACGAGGTGTGCAAGCTCTTTGAGCGCATTATTGCCCAACGCCTCGTCGGGCACCTCACACGCGTGGGGCCTGATCTGGCGGATAGCCAGTTTGGCTTCCGTCAGGGACGCTCCACCGTGGACGCGATCATGCGCATTAGAGGCCTGACGGAGGAAGCAGTCTCACAGGGTGAGGTGGTGGTGGCGGTGTCTCTCGACATCGCCAACGCATTCAACACCTTGCCCTGGAGCTGCGTCAGGGAGGCGCTTATCTATCATGGAGTGCCTCCCTACCTCCGTCGAATTGTCGGGGCTTATCTCTCCGAGAGAGCCATAACTTACCCGAGCTGGCTAGGGCCGGGTCGGCGAGATGTGTCGTGCGGTGTTCCACAGGGATCGGTTTTAGGGCCGCTCCTGTGGAACGTCGGTTACGACTGGGTGCTGCGTGGTCCGTTGCTCAGAGGGGTCGGCGTAACATGTTACGCCGACGACACCCTCGTTACGGCGCGGGGAGCAACGCACCGTGCCGCAGCACTTAAGGCCACGGCAGGGGTTGCTCAGGTCGTGGGTCGGATTCGGCGGCTGGGTCTTGAGGTCGCCCTTCACAAATCCGAGGCTCTGTGCTTCCACGGACCTCGGATGGGGCCACCTGCGGGATCCAGCCTACAGGTGGGGGGCGTCAGCATCGGCATCGAGCCCTCGATGAAGTATCTGGGGCTCGTACTCGATGGCCGGTGGAACTTCGGACACCATTTCCGAAGTTTGGTCCCAAAACTGAGGGGAGCATCGGCCGCACTCGCGCGGGTGATGCCCAACATCAGGGGACCCAACGCTCCCTACAGGAGGCTGTACCTTGGGATCGTGCGAAGCATGGCCCTGTACGGGGCTCCCGTATGGGCGGAGACCCTGACGGCCAGCAATGAGGCTAGACTGATGAGCCCGCAGAGAGTGATGGCCGTCAGGGTGATAAGAGGATACCGCACGATCTCCGGTGAGGCGGCATGTCTCCTAGCCGGGACCCCTCCATGGGACCTGGAAGCGAGAGCCCTTGCGTCACTGTTCAGATGGCGCAAGGAGGCGCTGGAGCGGGGCCAAAGGCCTGCGTCTCGAGAAATCGAGGCCCAGCGGACCCTGCTCCACCAGGAAACCCTGGAGACATGGAAGATGCGACTTGAGCAACCAAAGGGGGGATTCGCCACAATCGCGGCCGTCAGACCGGTCATGGACGAGTGGCTGGAGAGAAGACACGGTGCTCTCTCCTACCGGTTGACACAGATGCTTGCCGGGCACGGTAGCTTCGGTAGGTATCTGTGGCGAAAACACCGGGAAACCACGGCCGAATGTCAGCACTGCGAGGACCGCAGCGATGACACGGCGCTCCACACGCTGGTGGAGTGCACGGCGTGGGCACAACAGCGACAGGTCCTCGTAGTGGGTCTGGGCGTGGACACTCTCTCGCTTGAGGCCATGGTGCGAGCCATGCTCTCCGGCGGGAGTAAGTGGGACTGCGCCGCCTCGTTCTGCGAGCAGGTCATGCTCGCGAAGGAGGCGGCGGGCCGGGTGCGGGAGAGAACTCTCCCACCCGAGTTCCGCAGTCGGCGCCCCGGGCGCCGCCGACGTGTCTTCGCCGAGGACTATCGGCCTCCATGACCGGGGGTCTGAGGACGGTGGGAGGGCCGCTCACCGTCCTTACAGAAGCAGGCCCATGACGGCAGCGTGACGTGAGCACTCACGCACGCCCCCCCTTAGAAGCGGGGTCACACCCGAAACCCCCCATAGACGCGGGATTGCACCCGAACCACCCCCTGGGCGAGGCCGCATTGGCGGCCGTAGGTCTGTTGGGAGTCACGGGACATCCTTCCTGAGGGCTTACCCGGGGCTCTCAACCATAGGCTGTTGGGCGTTACGTGAGGTTTTTTAGTCGGTAAGAGTCCGGCATAGCATCCTACGAGGATTTTCCCTCACGTTAAAAAAAAAAAAAAAAAAAAAAAAAAAAAAGTGGTCATTGTCAACATAGCTCGCAGAGTAAGTGCATCATAGTGGTCATGGGCTGGCCACATCTGTTGTAGAACCAACGACCTGGACAAGGCCGTAGGAAAGGATGCGAAAGGCGTAGAACCGTGTAAATTGGGAGAGGTCTACATCCAGCAGTGGACTACTGTAGACTGATTTGATTGATGATTGATTGAGAAGTCATAAACTTGTGCTTCTTGAGTCTTTATTTACGAACATAAAACCCCGTTTCCAGTAATACCTATACTTGGATGCATTGGATCCCCAACCGGAACCCGATGATTATAATTTTGTGCACTAGCTAGTTGAAGCCAGAACATACATTTGTTTTCTTTTTCAATTCTAGACAGGATGTTGCCGAACGGTTTGGGACAATGACAAATGTAGTGTTCCTTTTCTGTACAGCAACGTTGATTTTACTGTCAAAGGTTTGAGTCTGCTGGTTGTGTGAAATCAGTGAAAGACATGAGGCCAGAGATTTAGGTACTACGTTACACCAAAGATGCACCACGCAAACAGACAGGTCCACTTACGCTCGAACTGTACTGAACATGATCTGAATCGAGGTCAATTAATAAACCCCCGACGAAAACGCGTGTTGTTGTGGGTGTAACCTGTGTGTTTGTCTGTGGCATCACAGCTGCCTAACGGATGGGCCAATTTGGATGCGGTTTGTTTTTATTTCAGAACCGAGGTGATTAATGTGTTTCTTAGCTATACATTTTAAACATCATCATTTCCTAGGTGATGAAGGGATTTCTCCTAAGCTTCGCAGGACTGATGGATCTGAAATTTGACGTACTGCTGCTATAATGGTATTTCAGCGATATGGAAGCGTGGAACTTACTGCTGTAATGGGTAGTCTGCGGGATGCCCGCATCCTCGGAGGGATACAGCATTTGCACCAAGATGGGGCTCGTTACAGCGGTCTTAGTATCGAGGTATTGCTGATGAACAGTTTAAATATTTGTGTTTAAGTATTTTTGTGGAAGTTGCAGCTGACCTTTACGTTATTAAACGGAGGACGTCTCATTTTTTCCTGGGTCTCATAAAGAGAAACTAAACTACCGACCCACTGATTTGGTCGCTAGTCTGAGATGTGCCATTGGGAGGTTTGCAACTAAACTGTAAATCAAAAAGGTGCAGAAGTCCCTACGATCGGGTTACTGAAGAGTAACTAGGTACCGTAAGGTTCACACGTGGATCGTAATAGAGGTTCACCTCGCGTGTTTAAATGTTAACAATTTGTGTTTTCACAGGTTCAATGTAAAAATGCAAGTTGGACCCTGGTATGGTAGATGGTGGTCCATGCGAGCGCCGCCGAGCGGATGACGGGCTGCGTGCGGCCCAGTTTATGGTGGTATGGCAGGACGAATGGTGGCCTGATACCTGCACTGCATTCTTCGAGTGGCGAGTTGACGGTAATATTGACAACATTTACTATGACAGGTTCTTGTATGGGTAACCACCACGTGACCACTTTGTTATTTTGCGAGCGTTTCCGTGCTTCGGAAGGCACATTAAGCTGTTGGTCCCGGTTGCCAGTAAAATGGCAATCATTAAGCAAAGTTAAAAAATTTTTAACAGTGGGCAGTCACAACCTGCGCCTGTCCATATCAGCACAGCAATATGACTCAGCACAGCACCTATTACGTGGTACAACATCTATAGGTGAAATGTGGGCATATAATGTGCTTCTGCCTACCCCTTAGAGGATAAAAGGCGTGACCATTCTGTATGTATGTATGAGTTGTCGGTGTTGACTTAAGTGGCGTGCGTGTGCCTGACGGGTGCGTGTCATCTGAACGCAGCCAGTGTTGGTGAAGGAACAGAATACGGGATGTTCCATGCTGACATGCTGGGTGCCAGTGTTCTGTATGGGTACAACTTTTGTACATATATGGGTACTAGTTTTATGTATAAGTGTTAGTTTCGTATATAGGACGGACTGCGGGACGTTCTTATTGGCAGACTGCGGGATGCCAACTCCATGTAGAGGACGGACTGCGGGACGTTCCTTTTGGCAAATAGACTGCGGGATATTTGCCCTACGTGGTAGTGTAAAGATGAATGTCGGTGTACAGGACGGACTGTGGGACGTTCCTATTGGTATGCCTGTGGGATGCCAATTCCCATGTAGTTAGAGGACGGACTGCGGGACGTTCCTTTTTCGGCAAACAGACTGTGGGATGTTTGCCCTACAATAAATTGGTAGAGTGATGATGAATGGTAAATACTTGAATCCAAGTGTGAATGAATCATAAACCTCGTATGAATCAGAAATCCTCATATAGTTTGGCTTTTAATGTGCGAACGTAATCACATTAAATGAATGTGGTGATGTGTGATAAGCTGTGTGCTATTTATCTTAGCTAATGTATTTTGAACTGTACGTTGGAAGGCCTTGAAAGGTTGATGGATACAACAATTAGGTCTTTGTGTTACATTGGCACATAGTAATGACATGTTATTTCTAATTGATTTTAGAAGCCGCCTCGATGAAAGCATCGCAGCTCATGCCGATGAGCGTGTTCAATCCCGAAGCTAGTCCATCTGAACCGATGACTGTTGAGGTTCAGACATCTTATATGCAGTCGAGGACGATGCATGGTCAGGAGAGGCCGTGTAGAAGTCGACTTGTCTATGACTAGATTTCCAATATAAAAAGGCGCGCAATGTAGTGGACGCCCTTTTTTCGACGGTCGACCGCTGCAGAGTAAAGAACTACACACCCTGGTGATCAGTGTGATCCATGTGATATCAGTGTCGCCGTGATTGTAAGAATGTTCTAAGTTACTTACTGATTAGCTACTTGTGTAATGATTACGTTCAGGGTGTAGTAAAATTTGTTAAATAAAGTGATAGAAATCTGCTTTGTTAATCTCAGTGTATATTTTTTTATTAACATTCCTGGTGATTGCTAACAGTACATTATCAACTTTCACTTTCAACTAATTACGTCACATTTGAAATTGAAACTCATGCCTTCCTTAATTTATTTTCTATGCACCTTACAAAAATTAATAACCTATCAATGTACAAAAGGTTTACATTTGTTATGATAAATCACTGTCAATGTCAAGCGAATCGTGATAGGTTGTTTTCTTAATTATATTTACTCTTTCCACTAGACACAGGCTAAGGCCAAGAACCATGCTGCCTTATGTAAAGTAACACATTTTTTTCTTTTTTGTTTTTCTTATTTCTTTTAATTTTTGTTTTTATTTTATGTGTTGCGTTTATTTAATACTATTTAATAAAAAATTTAAGATCTCTTACAAGCTAAGACGTTGTACGGAGGAGTTAATTTAAGTACCTAATCTGTTATTGGCACTCAACTGGTGGGTGAACATGACTGTTTGTACGCACCACTTTTTATTGTTATTACTATTATTTATTTATTATTTTAGTTTATTTTTATTATATTTATATTTTATACTTATAGTGTATGTCATCGTCTTTAAGAGATGATGATTCTGTTAATAGATATTTAACTATTGGCCCAAGTAATAGCTCAGTAAGTACTCCTTCAATCGCAGATGTTCTCGAATCGCAGTTCTCTGATGTACCCTTAAATTTCAATGTTGTACATTTTAATGCTCAGAGTATTCCCGCCCATTTCCCAGGTATGCTGGCTAACTTAAACAATAATAACATTCATGCAATTCTTGTTTCGGAGACATGGTTGAGGCCTTCTATATCTTCCCTTCCTGTCACTCTGCCAGGATACCATCTAATTAGAAATGATCGCTCGGTTGACCGTGGTGGCGGTGTTGGTATCTATTTAAGATCACATATTCCTTACAATGTTTTGCGGGTATCAGCACAGCCACCCCCGTCAAATTCGGGCGAGTACATTTTTGTAGAAGTGGAACTGCATCACATCAAATTACTTCTTGGTGTTTACTACAGTCACTGCTCTAAAGTTGACTACTTCTCTTCTTTTGAACTTATGTTGGAAAACCTAGTTCCCTGCTATCGTCATACGATAATACTTGGAGACTTTAATACATGTCTAGTCAGGAACGACTCTCTCTCTCTCGCTCGAGCTGCTAAGCTTCGCAATATTTTGGAATCCTGTAATCTTACTATCCTCCCTTTGAATACTACTCATCACTTTCCTAACTGTGCGCCTTCCCTTCTTGACCTTATTATCATTTCGTCTACTGAGCATGCAGTAAGACATGGCCAATGCACAGCTGATATCTTTTCCTATCACGAACTTATCTTTCTTTCCTATAAAGTTCGTCCTCCCAAGGCAAAGTCTAAGATCTTAATGCAGCGTAACTTCAATCGGATGAACGTCGACAAACTTGGAGAAGACGCAAACCGTATTGATTGGACTTCAGTGTATAAATGTGGTTCAGTAGACGA
Organism: Miltochrista miniata; assembly: GCA_933228765.1. Taxonomy (NCBI): domain Eukaryota; kingdom Metazoa; phylum Arthropoda; class Insecta; order Lepidoptera; family Erebidae; genus Miltochrista; species Miltochrista miniata. The sequence goes on from OW121772.1 coordinate 11,627,710, forward strand.
TAAAGTTCGCATTCTAAATCATGAATTGGTCAGCCTCTACGATGTACATGCACCGATCCGTGCAGTTAAAATTAAACATGCACCATCGCCGTGGCTCACCAAAGAAATCAAAGACTTAATTAATAAAAAAGGGAGGGCTAAAACAAAATATAAATACCAACCGAACGAATATAACCGTGAAAAATATATAAAAATTCGGAATCTCTGCAATAAGGTGTGTAGGAACGCACAACGCCAGCACATCCAAAACTCAATAGAAAATGGAGATCCAGCTAAAATCTGGAAATTTCTAAGAACCTTAGGAGTTGGTAAGTCAAAGCAAGAAGTAATTTCAAATAATATAAATCTTGATGCCTTAAACAAGCATTTCTCAACCTCTTCGAGTTTTGATGCTTCTACCAAAACTAATACCCTTAATCGTCTTTCACAGCTACCAACTCCTGAATATGAATCTTTTGTTTTTAATCAATTCACGGCTTGTGATGTTAAGAAGAGCATATTGTCCATAGCGTCTAATGCTGTTGGCAATGACTGCATTAGCCGCAATATGATCGTTCCAGTTCTTGATTCGATTCTACCAATTATCTGTCATATTTTTAATTATTCTATTTCCAGTGGCATTTTTCCATCGATGTGGAAGGAAGCCCAAATTATACCCTTACCTAAAAAGTCCAACCCTTCTTCTTTTTCTGATTTCCGTCCTATTTCAATCTTACCTTTTCTGTCTAAGGTCCTTGAGCGCCTTATTCACACCCAACTTAATTCCTTTCTAATTAAAAACCATCTCTTAAATTCCTACCAATCGGGCTTTCGCCCGGGTCACAGCACAGTTACAGCCCTTGTGAATATTACAGATGACATCAGAACGGGCATGGAGAGTGGAAAGCTTACGTTGTTGACATTACTTGATTTCAGTAATGCCTTTAATACTGTGGACTTCCGCATACTCGTTGAGATTCTTCGCTCTATTAACATATCTCCACCAGCAATTGATTGGTTTCGCAGTTACCTGACTGGTCGCCGGCAACGTGTTTGCATTGATGACTCGATTTCTTCTTGGAGTAATATTTTGGTTGGTGTACCACAGGGTGGCGTTTTATCACCTCTCTTGTTCACAATTTTTATAAATTCCATTACAAAGCAACTAGTTTCATCCTACCACCTTTATGCAGATGATTTACAAATTTACTCACAGGCTGCACTCAATGACATACATGAGGCTTTTAGCGTAACAAATTGTGACTTAGAACAAATATGTGCATGGAGTAACAGCTATGGTTTGCAGGTAAACCCTACAAAAACACAGGTGATTCTTATAGGTAGTAGTTGGAACATATCTAGAGTTGACTGGGCACAGCTGCCTCAAATCGTTTTTAATGGCATGCCGTTACCTATAAGTGATAGGGTGAAAAACTTGGGTATCTTTATTGATAGAACTTTGTCCTGGGGACCTCAATTGCAGGACGTGAATCGTAAAATGTTTGCCTCGGCAGGCTCTTTGCGAAGATTGCGTGACCTTCTCCCGATTCCGACGAAGATTTCGCTTGCACAATCGCTACTTCTTCCAATACTAGACTATGCCGATGCCAGCTATCTTGATATCACGGAGGAGCAACTAAATAAACTTGAGCGCCTTCAAAATCTCTGTATAAGGTTTATATTTGGCTTACGCAAATATGACCACGTCTCCGAATACCGCAAACAACTCAAGTGGCTCCCAATTCGCCTTCGACGGAATACTCATATCCTTTCTTTGCTATATAATATATTATTTCATTCACTAACACCCTGTTACCTCAAGGAGCGCTTTGAATTCCTATGTGACACGCACTCGAGGTGCTTAAGATCGTCTAAGAACTTGCAACTTTATATACCGGCACATTCAACAAATTTTGTTGGTAACTCCTTCACAGTTAAAGCTGCGCGACTGTGGAATGCACTACCGGTCAGAATCCGACGAGCTCAAACGTTGGGATCCTTTAAAATGAAGGTGAAAGAATATTATCTTACAATTTAAATTGAGCCATGTATTTTATGTATGAATATCAAGGGCATGCATATAATATGTATTATGTGTATGTAGGTATATAGGTATGTTATGTATGTTATGTATGTATGTAGGTATGTATGTATGTATTTGTGTATGTATATTTGAATGTGTATGTATGTATGTATATATGTAGGTATTTGTAGATATGTATATTACGTATACACCGAACGGAATGCTGCTTCTAATATTATTTATTATGTCACCAATTTAACCCGATATTAAATATTTTCACAGTCCTGTCCATCTAAAGGTTGCCTGGCAGAGATTGCTGTTGGCAATAAGGCCGCCCATTGTACTTGCTTAATATTTGTTGTATTTACTTTTAAGATATTTTAATCCCTGGTGTTGTACAATAAAGCATATATTATTATTATTATGTCCTTTATTCATCAAATACACATATTAGATACATTTTTAAATAAATTTAAAATGATAAAAATAAAAATAAAATCTATTTAAAAATATATAAAATAGCATCCCACCGGCATCGGATACAGGGACCAAGATACCGGTGGTTAGGGCTCCAGAGACAGAAACCTCCTCACAATACGTGCCGTATCGAGCAGAACTGCTTTCTGGATCTGGCCCTTGACCCAGCTACCTAACGCGAGCCTCTTTAGATGTTGGTCGAGGCTCTTGGCTATGAGTCCGTTCACAGTTACAACTATCGGGACTATGATTGCCGAGTCCACATCCCACATATCGACAATCTCGCGAGCTAGATCTAAATATTTAATTTGTTTCTCTTTTTCAGCTTTCACGAGATTGCCATCATGAGGGATTGTGACATCGACAATCATAACCTTGCGCTCGGACCTGTCTATCACCACAATATCAGGTTTGTTAGCTATAACAGTCCTGTCTGTGATGATAGAACGGTCCCAGTACAATGTGATAAGACCATTTTCGAGAACTGGTTCGGCAACATACTTATAATACGGAACCTCAACGTCCACCAGGTGGTACTTAAGAGCGAGCTGTTGATGGATAATCCTGGCTACTTGATTGTGCCTGTGCAAGTACTCGCTGTTAGCAAGACGAGGACAACCGGAAACTATATGTCTGAGGGACTCACCAGGTTGGTGACACGCTCGACAAATGTCGATCGTGCCGTCCCTCATAATATGCCTCCTATAGTTGTTCGTCTTGATAACTTCATCTGCAATTGCACAGACAAAACCTTCGGTTTCTCCAAAAAGATCACCGAAACGTAGCCAGGCTACGGAAGCTAAAAAGTCCACATCAGACCCATGTAGGGCCTGATAGAACCTCCCGTGTAGCTCCTTACTCTGCCATACCTCCTGACGGTCACCAAGGCTAAGTACTGTAGGCCTATGCCAGTTCTCTCTAGCCAAACCAAGCGGGGTGAGTCCAGCGTCCACTGCAACCACATCACGATGCATATCCACGCTCATGCTAAGGAAATACTGCCTGAGGTTGTACACCTCGCGATTATGGAGGCTTTTGGCATTTAAAAAGCCACGTCCTCCATATCTTCGTGGGATGTACATCCTCATTAAAGATGAACGTGGATGATGCATACGGTATGCGGTTAGCAATGTGCGCACCCTCCGATCCAAAGCGTCCAATTCGGTTTGAGTCCACTTGAGTATACCAAAGGAGTACATCAGAAGTGGCATGACCCATCCATTATAAGCGCGAACCTTGTTGCCACCTGATAAAAGACTGTTTAGTACCTTTTTCAGGCGACCAAAGAAACGCTCTCGCAATGAATGTTTCAAGTCAGCTTCATTGATGCACAAAGCCTGCGATATACCCAAGTACTTATAGGTATCAGTTACGAGGAGTGACGTCAGATGGACGGAATCAGAAAGCTGAATACCATCTGATTCCATTATCTTCCCTCGCTTAATATGCATGACTGCACATTTATCTACACCAAACTCCATTTTGATAGAATTACTAAAGTTTTCAGTTACCTTTAGTAAATCTATCAATTGTGAGTTTGTTGTAGCAAACAACTTTAAATCATCCATATAAAGTAAGTGAGATATTACCTAACCTCCTCTTCGCAACCTATAACCTAACCCTGAACTTTCAAGTAGAGTACTTAAAGGGTTCAGTGCTAGGCAAAACCAAAGAGGACTCAAACTGTCACCTTGGAATATTCCCCGCTCGATTTTTATAGGTTCACCACTACCGCATGGCCCTCGATATCCTGGGTAGCTAAGAATAGTTCTCCATTGACTCATACATGACTTCAAAAAGGTGCATAGAGTTGTATCTACTTTATACAACTCTAACACCCTCAAAAGCCACGTATGAGGTACAGAATCGAACGCCTTCTTATAATCTATCCAACATACGGAGAGGTCTTTGCGGTTGCGGCGAACCTGTTGGCTGATGGCCATATCAATGAGGAGGAGCTCTTTAGTACCTCGAGCGCCACTTCTACATCCATTCTGAGAGGCACTTATTACCGTATTATAGCTAATATGCTTGGCAATTTTGTCCCTCAAAATGGATGTGAGAAGTTTATAGACCGATGGCAAACAAGTGATCGGCCTATAATTGCTGGGGTTCGAGGTACTTCCTGTCTTATGTAGCAGGTGAGTAACTCCTGTGGTCATAAAATTTGGGAGTGAACCAGAATCAATGGCCGCCTGGAACTGAGATGCCAAAAGAGCATGTGAACTACGGAACCATTTAATCCAAAAGTTATGCAGTCCGTCCGGTCCTGGAGATTTCCAATTTGATACCGAACGAACTGCATTAGCCACATCTGAACAATCTATTCTTATTGGTTCCATATTTACAACACCTTCACATGCTCTCTCGACACCGCACATCCAGTCACCTTCGGTGTGATTTACAGGTGCCGACCAGACGCTTCGCCAAAACATGTTCGTTTCATCAGCATCCGGTAGGCTACCAATACTCACACCTTTATCTGGTTGCTCCCAATTTCTATAAACACACCTCTGGTCTCTTTGGAATGAGCAATTAATTTGAAATCGATCGACGCGCTTTCTAAACCTACGTATACGGTGTGCCCATGCATAGACTTTTTGTTTCCAAAAATCAATGCGCTCCGTGACCCGAGCGGTATATTCCTCAGGACTAATTTCAGTCCCAGAAAACGCTCGTTTCACAAAGCGCATTACCTTTGGCCGAGTGTTACCTGATCTGAAACTGGTTAATTTGCTGATTAGCACTCTCGCTTCGGCGATACGTCTTTCGATCCTGGATTGCCAAACAGAAACGGTTGGCTTTGGTCGTGTAACCAGGTCTTTAGATGGCATTTTTACTTTAGCTACACGGCAAACCGCAACAGCTGCACAATACAGGATCGAATGGGTATCACCGAGAGACCCACTATTATCTAAATAAATAGATAATAGTGAGTCAACCGCACTAACCAGCATCAGGTTTTTTCTATGCATGGGTAACCGGGGCAATCGTGGTCTTAATTCAATAGGTATGAAACGATATTCATGAATTGCACATTCCAAAGTTACCCTAGCCTCGTCATTGTACTGCGTATCTGCACGAATATACGTGTCATCCACAGCAGTGATACTGTCATCCACAACTATGCTGATATTATCTGCTGTACTTACAGTTTGTTGCGGAGGAGGGATAACACGCCTATTCTGCAGACACTCTGAGCGTAAACGGTCAAGTACAGCGTCATCCAACATACGATTGCGTTGAATGACACGCACTTGGTCCGATAGTCGTTGAGCCGATACGTTGATAGATGGTTCAAGCTCCTGAAACAGAGGCAGTATACGATTACGATACGCAGTGAGGTTGGTTTCAACCTCTGTAGCCATAAAATATGCCCGCATGACATTTTCATTGATAGGTGTGGTCCATCTCATGCGGAGCACATTACCACCGGAAGCGGGGGCCCTATGCGATGCCGGTGGGCGTCGGGGTCCCAAGCGAGACGGTGGCCGGCCTCTCCCCGGCCGACGTACAGGTGTTGGCGACGTCGGCGGAGAGAAAAACTCATCACTCGACGATGAGCTCGACGCCTCTGCGATTCCCCTTGGCGCTGTTACACATTCACGGGGAAGAGAGGCGGAGCTGAGTGATGAGTCCGGAGGTGTTACTTGTGCTTCTCGTTTTCTGGATCGGGTCAACATTTATTTTACCATTTTATTGTGTGTTTTATAATTGTAAATATTGTGTCTTGACATCTGTCAAATACAGAACCATTGTGTATACTACGATTTTTAATTCGAGTCAGTAAAATGACATTTTCAGTGTGGCGGGTTTTTTGTCACAAATAAATAGTGATGTGGTTGAATCGAGTTTTACGATTAAAAGTTAGTCGAGATTATATTTTTTTATTCGATATCAAACAGTAATTAAATATTGCATAAAACCACCTATACCGTAATTTAACTCATTCAAATAATGTAGTAAACAAACAATTTGGACCTCGATTGCCCCATAATTATTTACACTAAAATATCAATCCCGATCATCATCACTTTTCAAGGAACCGTAGTTTGTCTTATACAAACATTTCATTAGGGGCCCGTCCGTTAAATGCACGAAAAGACACTTTGTACTTTGGAAATATTTAAGAACTCGCTTCATTAAATGACACGTGACATGTACAAAATAATTTACATTAGAAAAAACAAAATTTACTTAGCACAAAGTTAGTATATTCTGATTTATCAGATATCATGAAATACAATACAGAAATCGGTGCCCAGTAAAACTATGTAGGCTTACGTAGGCATTATTAATCTCTCTCATAGTCATATTGGCACCGACTTCAGTATTATATTTAATGATATCTGATAAATCAGAATAATACTAACGTTGTGCTATGGAAACTTTATTTTTCGGTTTTTACTTTTATTTGAAGTCGGTTTCTTTTTTGTTAAAATTTTTTTTCATTATTTTTAGTGACGTGTAGACTGAAAATCTATCTATCTAGGTGTAAAGTTCTCGAAAGTACAAATTAATCAAGCCCAAACACAAGGTAACTGCTGTATATCGTTAGGGAATTCTATCTTCTGTCTTTCGTCTCCATCATCAGATCGACTTCAGATTTTCATTAAGTTGTACTACTTTAAAGCCCTTAATCGAAAAAATTACAAACGCCCTAGATGTCCCTGCAATTTTAAAAGTTCCCTTCGATTTCTCCAAGATGCCATCATCAGATCCTAACTTCCTTATAATGGGACCACCTTGGGAGTATCTATTTCCGAACGAAAAAATTTTTTTTCAAATCGATTAATAAACGACGGACGGAGTTCTTCGCGAAAAAACATTTAAAAAAAAATTATATACGGTCGAATTGAGTAACCTCCTCCTTTTTTGAAGTCGGTTAAAAAATTATGTACGGTCGAATTGAGTAACCTTCTCCTTTTTTGAAGTCGGTTAAAAACTACTTGAATTGTTTTACTTAATTTCTCTGATTCTTTTATTTTATTTAGCTCGCCATATTGACGTCGCCACCAGCCTGATGGAAAGAAGCCGTGGTGCATCTAGCGATTGGGGGCCACTTCTGATAGTGGTCCTCAAGTTGGCGGCCCTGTGATGTGCCTCTTCACGCTCCTCTTGAAGAACCCGGGATTGTAAGATGAGGGAAGCACGTGTGCGGGCAGGTCGTTCCATGACGTGATCTTTTTAAACATTTTTTCCTAGCTTTTATAATAATGTTATAGTAAACAATTTTAATATGCTGGTAAGGTCCATATTTCTCGAATTATTTAATCTATTACAAATTTACAATAAAAAAAAATGCTTTCATACCTAATAAAATAAAGAATGACTAAAATGTCTAAGTCTATTGATTGTCGAACATCACTATTGTAGCGGGTCACCCTTTTTCGTATCAGTGACAGTTGCAATTGTCATTTTACTGACTCGAATTAAAAATCGTAGTTTAGTATATTTCATTTTGTTGTATATTTCTTGTAAACATATTCATGTTGTGGATTTCTCACACTTTTCCAGTTTTAGAAGATAATTCTGTAGAAAATTTTGTATTATTATGACGTTTTACAATTAAAATCAATAAATTCGGTCTAGCAAAATGTTGACGTTGAGGTGCCAGTTTATTTTTTTTTTTTATTATTATTATTATTATAATGAACCGAAAAGATTTAATAAATTTTATATAGAAACATCACAAAAATACTACTATGAGAAAGTCTGTTTCTATTAGTTATAATAAAATGAGCGGCCGGCCTTACACGACTAATCATAGTTGGTCCGGTCCGACTGTCCATAAATATATAATGTCCTGATTTGGTACGGAGCGGACCAAATTCGATATACAAACAGGCGGAACACGACGAACTGTATTAATAATAATCTACAGACGTTCGGATATGGTCCCGAACCGGACCAAATCCGTGGTCTGGTCACACCAATTTATTGCGTCTGTCTGGCTAAAAAAAGTTTTAAGTACGCGTGTGAATTGACTTATGAATCCAGTTTTTAGTTCACTGTTCTCAATTTCTACCCAAGCCAAATTAATAAAAAAAGCTGTCGCATACTACAATCGGATCGTATCGCAAAGCAGTGTGCGCGCGCCTAAAGCGGCGCGTGTGTAGAGCGCACATTACCTATGTATGCTCTATGGTCGGTACTATACCTTTTCCTCAGCTCCCGACGACCAGCGCCAGCGTGCAACAACTCTCCATCTTGTTCTTGTGTTCCTCACTCGGTCAGATTGGAAAATGGTTATTGGCTAAACAAAGTTTCTCTTTGATTTTGATTGGCTCGTGACTCGTTGTTTTTTTACAACTTGACTTGTCTTGATGTTGATGTTGGTTTTCTTGAGTAATAGTTCAAAAGTTGAAGTTATTACTTATTTTTTTGCTTAATTTGGTTTGTTGTGTGCGGTTCTTATAAGTTTCACTATCAAACTAAAGTTATCGTTCGTACCAAAGAGAAAAGGTAAGTTGAGCCAAACAAAAGTAAAGATTTTATTGAATTTGCAATTAAATTACTTACTAGTTGAACGGTTTTCAAGTTGCGAAGAGGTCACAAGTACCTCAAAATAGTTACATACTTATTATAATCATTAATTAGGTAAGTGCTACCCCTTCGCACTAAGTTTGCCAGTCGTTTCCCATAATACGCCTCTACACAAGCTTCTACGACAGCGGCAAACTTGAGCAAACCGCTTCAGCCCCTAGGAAACCGTAGTTTGGTAACCGGTTTCCATTAAGAGCTTTTTAATATCTAGGTACGTCTACGTAGGTACTTAACTGGTTACCATGATCGGACAATGCAATATATTACACGTCTACAGATACCTATAGATTTCTGTAATCTTGGGTTGAACTAAATCTTGCTACATATAGGTACTTATAACTTAAGTCCCAACTTCTCCGATTTAAGTCGATTTGTCTAAGTTTGATTTTAAAATAAATCTTTGTAAAAGTTCATGAGAATCTGAGAGAAATTTGAAAATTTGCCTGTTTATTCCACAATTTTCATATAAAATCTGTTCCACTCAGTTCAAGTTAGATACTGGATCTTATCTGAGGCAGTACAAGGACAGCCTACAGATCATAGGAGGTTTTTTTCTATATACTGTGGTAAAAGGTTCAAAGGTTAGCGCGTAAGATGTAGTATAGTATTACCCGTTTACTCTAAGTTTGCTGGTCACCTGGTAGGCTAATGTAGTGGAGGTACTACACCTCTACGCCAACAGCAAACTTAGAGAGATCATGCTATAGGTAGTGATTGAATACACAATTATTTAATAATAAATATTCATGGAAATTCTTACACAATGCTATCATATATTGTAATTCTAGCTCATGCCCGCAGCTTCACCCGCATAAAATTAAAAGTAGCCTATGTGTTATTCCAGACTATTATGTATCCCTGTACCAAATATCAGCCAAATCCATTCAGCTGTTCGAGCGTGAAAGAGTAACAAACATCACACATTTATAATATTAGTAAGATTATTATGTAATACTTTATCTTATGTAGCATTTTAAGCGCTCGTGGCCCCGCGAACTCAGTGTTCTGTAAACGATCACTGCAGTAAGCAACTTTCACTGTGGCCGGTCCATGGATGGGTGACCATCCATGTGATCACTTTGTGACATTTATTTGAGCGTTTCCGTGCTTCGGAAGGCACGTTAAGCCGTTGGTCCCGGTTGCCAGTAAAATGGCAGTCGTTAAGCTAAGTTGAAGGCTTTATTTCAACAGCAGGCAGTCACAACCTGCGCCTGTCCATTTAAACACGGCAATACGGCTCACCACCTATTACGTGGGACAAATTATACAAAGGTGAAATGTGGGCATATGATATGCCTCTGCCTACCCCTTCGGGGATAAAGGCGTGACCATATGTATGTATGTATGTATGTAGCATTTTTATTATTATTTTTTTTTTTTTTGATCTAATTTTTGTAGAGGCTTTGGTCACTTTAAATGACCATGCCAGCCTCATAATTTCACTCACCTATTATTACACTACTCATTCACTACCATACACACCACTCACTCACACAGCCTCTGCCATCCTTTCTCTCCTCTCCTTCATACAAGCCTTGAAAAACTCACATAGTGCCTTGCAATCCTCAGACTGTGGTCTACTCAGAACTATGTTTAACCCCCCATTACTAAGCTGCATACTCAATAGCAGCCTTTCTCTCAGAACACGATACCGGTCACATTCCATCACCATATGTATAAAATCTTCAGGTTTATTACAAACATTGCACATAGGTAGAACTTTGAGTTTTTCCTATCATATGGTAATACTTATTTAATGGAAAATGTCCAGCTCACATCCTAAGCATCAAGACCACAGTCTCCCTCAACAGGCCAGCATGTTCAAACCATGACACTGGTTTTATAATATTTTGGATAGTGTAATACCAAATTCCTTTGGTTTTACAGGTCTCTACGTAATGTTGCATCCATCTTTCCCTACACACCCCTTTTAATTTTTATTTATGCAAGACAAATATTTGTGTGACCCATAAATGTTTGTCTCAAGCGTCTGGGTGTAAATGTCCGTGAATATCTATTTATTTTATTTGTAAAGTAGCGGACGTCACGCGGTTTCACCCGCGTAGTTACCGTTCCCGTGGGAATACGGGAATAAAATATAGCCTATGTTCACCGCAAAGAGTGTAGCTTTCCAACAGTGAAAGAATTTTTCAGATCGGTCCAGTAGTACCGGAGCCTTTTTGTAACAAACAAACAAACAAAAAACCAATTGTTTCCTCTTTATAATATTAATATAGATAGGTTCATAGAGGTCCATAATCAAAGTAGTCTCCTAAGGAAAGGGATCCAGAGTCCTCTGGAGCTATTATTTTCATATTGGTTTTGAGTTTTTGAGTGATCCTAAAAATGTGTTTTGAGATTTTGTAAAAACCAATATCCTATGTAGGTATTATGTGCCTATATTTAACACACATTTACATTTATATTGGCATTGGTGGTTTGTAAAAATGTAGGTACTACAATTTTAATTCATTTAATTATTACGGAATACCCCACCCAAAAGGCCCAAGTACCTCAACCTTGATTCCGAAATAATTGAAGTTTTGTTTAAATCATGGCCTGTGATTTACTGAAAGGTTTTAAGTAAATGGTTCTTATTTTATTGGACGTAAAAAATGACAGGCTTAATTTTGAATACTCATACGTCATAATAATTTAAATTAAATAATGTTTTTTTTTTAAATTTAACATTTTCCCTTTTATCTTAGCAAATACATACATATGGTCACGCCTTTATCCCCGAAGGGGTAGGCAGAGGCATATTATATGTCCACATTTCACCTTTTAAGATTTTGTCCCAGGTATTAGGTGGTGAGCCGTATTGCCGTGTTGAAATAAATTAAATAAAATGTATGTATGTATGTTTGTATGTAAATTTAAAAGATTTGCTTATTTTGAAGCCCTTACTGCTCAAGTACTTCAAGGGCCTTTTATGGGCCCCACTCACTAACAGTCCGCCTGCAGTCTCTGATCCTATCGGACGGCCTGCCGTCCTAGACCTGGCGTGGCCGCCATATTGGATTGCAAAATTATCATGTGATTCGTACTCAGCATACCAAAAAACCCCTTAAACGATACCCATCACGAAAATTTTGTGATTTCAGCGCGGCGGCCATATTGGATTGCAAAATTATCATGAGATTCGTACTCAGCATACCAAAAAACCCCTTAGACGATACCCATCATGAAATTTTGTGATTTCGGCGCGGCGGCCATATTGGATTGCAAAATTATCATGTGATTCGTACTCAGCATACCAAAAAACCTCTTAGACGATACCCATCATGAAATTTTGTGTTTTCGGCGCGGCGGCCATATTGGATTGCAAAATTATCATGAGATTCGTACTCAGCGTACCAAAATCCTCCTTAAATGATACCCATCATTAAATTTTGTGAATTCGGCGTGGCGGCCATATTGGATTGCAAAATTAACCCAAAATTCGTACTCAGCATACCAAAAAACCCCATAAATGATATGCAACATGAAATTTTACAACGGTGGCGCGGTGGCCATATTGGATTGCAAAATTAACCTGAAATTCGTACTCAGCATACCAAAAAACCCCATAAACGATATCCAACATGAAATTTTACAATGGTGGCGCGGCGGCCATATTGGATTGCAAAATTAACCTGAAATTCGTACTCGTACAACTATTTTTTTCCCAAAAGCGTTTGACATCTTAGATCGTATGTCCACCTATTTATAAACCGGACCAGTGTGCGGCCGGCCAGCCGCAACAAAAAAAGCGCATTGATGTTACGAGTTGGATCAAAACGTTACACATTGTATCATTACAAGGCGCGCATTGCAATGCTCGGATCACCTGCCTCACTGCTGTAACCTCGTCTTGTATCATTACAAGGTGCGCATTGCAATGCTCGGTTCACCTCCCACACTGGCTGTAATTCTCGACTCGTAACATTACATTACGCGCGAATGCTCCCGGTGAGGGAGCACCTTTAGAAAAAAATGATGTTTTGTAACATCATTTTTTTCTAAAGGTGCTTTAGCCTCAATAGCATTTTTGAAGACCTATTTATGGATACCCCACACGTATGGGTTTGATGAAAAAAAATATTTTCGTTTCAGTTCTGAGTATGGGGACCCCCAAAATTTACTGCTTTGTTCTAGTTATATTTAAAAAACTTAAAGCGGTTCACAGAATACATCTACTTACCAAGTTTCAAGTGCATAGGTCTTATAGTTTCGGAGAAAAGTGGTTGTGACATTCGGACGGACAGACAGACAGACATGACGAATCTATAAGGGTTCCGTTTTTTGCCATTTGGCTACGGAACCTTAAAAGAGGTATTTTAGGATACTCTTATTTCATTAAAATAAATCTTATTGAACTAGGCGGCTAACTCCTTCCCTGTAGTTGCGTTAGTGTGTGTGGTTTTTAAATGTGTTAGTTTTGGCGTACTTTTCAATCTCTAATGCTTTGTCTGGTACTTATTGTAAGTCTGTGATTTTTATATGAATTTAGTAAGAATGCGATTAATTCAATATTCTCAAAGAACCACGCAGTGAATAGCACTTTTTGGTTCGAGACAAATAGTCTAATGGTACGCTTCACAAATGTTCCACCGCTTTTCGGGAGCAACAAATTTAGGATAAAATTTTGAAATACATACATAGTTGTATATCGGTCCAGTCACGGGTTAGTCTGCTACCAAATTTCTTTAAGACAATTTAATATTACGCCCATGGAGCAAATATAAGAGAGGAGAGGGCCTAAGCAAGCGTGCACTGTGACCGTTCAATGCGGGTCCTGACGTCATCAGTGGGCGTGGCTTAAGTCAGTGCGCTGTCCGCGTTCATCTAGGCAACTTCCGGTTCGTTATACGCAAATATATGTCAAAATGCGTATTTTCGCGAAATTAGAAGAATTTAAAAAGAAAAGGATAAAGTGTTGTGTTCTATCGTGTAAAAATTACTCGGATAGACGTTTTGATGCTATGCATGGCATCACATTTTAGTTTTAAGTATTTTTATTCTTAATTTTCACAAATAGTTCTAGAAACATCTCTGATCCCCGGATACAGCAAAATATTTTTTACTCGACGCTAGATGGCGATACTTTGTGTTTTGGTTACCTAAAATATGTAGGTGCGTAGAGCTCAGTAATAATATAATTTTAATATTAATAAGTATTTAAACTTATTTAGCAATAATTCCGAAATAAATTTAGGCAACCAAAGATTATTTTTACAAATTTATTTAAGAACTTCGACAACAGACCGCCATCTATTGCCAAGAAAAAACAGCACTAAAAACAGGAACGAATTTAGAATTTCACCGAGGGGCCCATAATTTCCTACCTACTAGTAGTAGGTACAAAAAGTAATTTTGCAACGACTGGATGCAGTTCGTTCGTACTACAATAGGAGCCATTGTTATCTATCTTTATATAATATATAATTCTACTGTACGTGTGCATGTCGCTGAATTCCTCCTAAATGGCTGGACATATCTGAATTATTTTTTTTTTATGCGTTTGGGCACAGATTACTAAATAGTTACTACGTAACAGATACATCACTCCCATACAAAAGCGACAATACCTACGCTATATTAGCCTACAAAATTTTAATAATAATACCTGCTGCTCAGAACGAGAAGAATTGTACCTTAAACGCGCGCTCATAGCGTCGAGACTGTGTTGCCCGCTGTGCGAGTGACGTCATCGTAAGAATGCGCTAGGGTTGAACCTATAATCTATAATGATTGTTGTAATAAAACAAATGTTACGAATCAACCATGTTTTAATACGCTTTTAGTAGGTCGACGTGTATGTAACTAACAATGTAATGGAATGTAAGGAAAAAAATTATGAATGGTTTAAAAAAACCCTAGAAAAACACGCTTTTATAAATGCACGTAAAAACCAAATATAAATTGTGAATCACAGTAGGTAGGTATACCTATATATTTATATTATTTATCTTATGCCTACCCATAACTAAAATATCAAAGAAATCTAAATTTAACTGACATTACCTTTAGCGTAAGTACCGGCTATTCACCTATCTCACCCGGCCATCCTACCTTACTATGTTACACACACATACATATGGTCACGCGTAGATCTCCGAAGGGGAAGGCAGAGGCATATTAAATGCCCACATTTCATTTTTTTATAGTTTGTACCAAGTACAGGTTGTGACCCTCTGCTGTTTAAATTTTTCAAACCGCCTAAAAAGGCCTTCAACTTGGCTGACTGCTATTTTATTGGCAACCGGGACCAACGGCCGCGACCTAACGTGCCTTATGAAGCAAGGAAACGCTCAAATAAAGGTCACAAAGTGGTCACATGAATGGTCACCCATCCAAGAACCGGCCATAGTGAAAGTTGCTTACTACAGTGATCGATTACAGAACACTGAGTCCCCGGAGCCACGAGCGCTTCGACTACCTATAAAACCTATTTACCTACAAATTCTATAAAACATTGAATTGCCTATAAAAAACAACAATTTTATAATACCTGACTCAAATAACTCCTTAATTTAAGATTTACATATTTATCACCTACCTACTTATGTTCAAACAAATAAATGGTAAAAACATTCAAATTGATAAGATTTAAAATATTGCTCAGCTTTCTTCGTCTCTCGGCAATTTAAAAAACGACAAATTTTCTTTTGTTTTTGTACTATTACACCCATCCACGGCACAATAATTACGTGGTTTCTTTATTTCGAAGCGTAAGCGCGGGAAACGTGCGGTGCGGTGCGATGCGAGCGCTCAGTCGGGCGTCCGGCAGCCCTCTGCCAGTTGTATCCCCAGGGAGATGCCGAGCGGTAGGTACATAGCGCGCGATTTTGAGCGAGTGACGGAGGCCTGGTTTGGGTTCGAAATGTATGTACGCTCATAACTTAAGAACGGCGGAACCAACTTCGCTAATTCGTTCTTTTCTGTGTTAGTTATAGCCAGGGCAAGGTTTGTCACTACATAGTATAAAACAAAGTCGCTTTCTCTGTCCCTATGTCCCTTTGTATGCTTAAATCTTCAAAACTACGCAACGGATTTTGATGCGGTTTTTTTTATTGGATAGAGTGATTAAAGAGGAAGGTTTATATGTATAATAACATCCATTAAATAATGGAGAAATACTGGTTTTAATAAGTGGATAATAAGTGTCTTTAGTGCTTACTGTTTAAGAACACAAGAACAAAGTGTATTAATTTATCAGACTCTAAGATTAATCAATGGATTATTTTCTTAGAATAAGTATTATAGAAGTTTAAGTCAGCATAAAATTACTTATTAGCCTATAAGCTAGATTGTAATGTTCGAAAGTGTACCTACCTACCTACCTAAGATAGCGTACACTTTATACAAAAAAAATATCTTACAAAATATTGTAAATGCTAAAGTTTCTGAGTGTGGATGTATGGATTTTTGTCACTCTTTTACGCTCAAAAGGCGAAATGGGCTTAGCAGAAATTGGGGTACAGGAATAGATTATAGTCTGAAATAACACATATTTTAACGCTTTTTATTCCCGCAGTCGATTCCCATGGAATGCGGGAACGACAACAGAACGTTACGCAGGCAAAAGCGCTGGCGCTTTTGTTTTTGTATAAACCTAAGTATATTCATTGAAAATTTTTCAATGTACTTGCATTTTATCTACGGTTTAACGACAATTGGCGGCAGCTTGATTGGGTTCTTATTAGTAATTTGTTCACCATGTTAGGTTCATTCTTCCATTTATCTTCTTTAATATTTGCCGCTGACAATACAGTAAAGGCTTAATAACGTTAGAGCTTCGTTAACTAATAATTTGAGTTTTGCAAATAAATCATTTTCGCTATAATTTTCCCTATTATTGGTTCCGCATCTTAAACTATATACAACATTCATGGTCTGTCTCTTTATTGCCATTTGGTATTTTTAACTTGGGTGCTTATTATTGCCGATTTGTCATTATTTTGAAGTGACTGCCACGTGAGCGAATGTCAGTCGAAGTCATATTTTGTTATTCTCTCTCTATTAAGACTACTTACAATCTAGAAAAGACTTTATAAAAAATATATTTTCATAGTGAAATAAAAAAAATAATACACTATTCATCTTGCTAAGAGCTAATACTCGGGGCGGAAAAAATATTCCAACTTCGGCCCTGTTTTCAGTGTACAGTAGTAGTACTACGTAGTAACCCGGAATTTGAAGTAAGCAAGTAGTTTTGACACTGACCGCTAGATGGATAATAGTAAAGTGGGCGGATACAAACCCCTCCTCACCACACCCTCCCCCCGCGCCGAGTCACACATTGTTTCATAGGGAAATTATATTACAACACCTCCTCTCTTATATTTGCTCCATGATTACGCCCTTGCATCAACGACGCATTTATATGAATTAAATGTTATTTTAAAAAAATAATGAGTGATTCGCCAAAATTTCAATTTTTTTCCTTAATTTCCATGACTAGATTTTTTTTCTGAATTAATGCCAACTTGACATTTCGTTGGATTGAAAAACTTCAACAATTTTTTGAAGTGAAACTTCTTAAACGCCGTTGGAAAAAAAATACCGTCACATTTTTTTGGGTTACGCGTCACATTTATTCGTTACGCGCCGTCTTTTTCTCGTCCCCACCACGGTCGATTCGAATAAATAGTACATTCTTTAATGGCCTAAGTTCCTAAAGCTAAAATCTTTTGGACTTTGGAGTTTTGGAGTTTTGGACTTTGGACTATGGACTTTTGGACTTTAGGAGTATCGGACTTTTGGACTTTGGAATTTTGTCATTCTTTGTCTCCTCGTCTCCACACGGGGACGGCCCCAGTGTGGCGACGGGCTTTATCTCTAAACGAAATTGCGAGGGTCAGCTAGTATTAATTTTAATTGTTAACATAAAATGTAGTGGTTGCCAGTAAAATGACAGTCGTTAAGCCAAGCAGGCAGTCACAACTTGCGCCTATCCATCTAAACACAACATCGGTTCACCACCACGACAAATTCTAAAAAGGTAAAATGCGTGCATATAATATGCCTCTGCCTACCTCTTCGGGGATAAAGGCGTGACCATATGGATGGATGTATGTTAACATAAAAATATAGTACCTAAGTACTTGCCCATAAGTTCCATATGAAGTTGACTAGTATTGAGTCTGTCTCTAATAAGTTCGTAAATACGTGGCTCGTGGGTTTGTTTCTGTACTTCGTCCGTTGACAGTTAATATAGATAGATAGATAGATAATTCTTTATTGTACCTACACCGATATTGTTACAAAAAAAATCTATATCAAGCACAATTCATAAGAAAATAATCAAATGTACATTGGGCGAACATTATTGCTTAAGCCGATTTCTTCCAGGCAACCTTTGGATGGACATAAATGATACGTGCAACCAAGCAACGCGGTGTAGTCGACTAAAATAAAGTATTTAAACAAAACAATAGATACATACATTCAGAATTGAATAGACATACATAGTAGAATAGAAAATAATTCATAGGTTTCATTGATAAGTAGGAAGAAAATGATTTTTAACTAGGTTTTTAAGTGAATTCAGTGTTTGAGTCTGTTTAATATTCAAGAGGCAATGCATTCCAAAGGCGAATGGCTTTAACTGTAATTGATTTGTCATAGTAATTGGTGGAATGCGTCGGCATATCCAGTCTCAAGTTTTCAAGTACATACACGTCGATGCACACACATACATGCAAAGAAATCACACATACTGAAGGAACTTCCATTTATAAATATCAGACTTGACTCAATATTATTGACCGTGTCGCTATCCCATTAGGAATTCATCCTAACTCTATGGTTTTGACACGTTCTGAGTACGTCCACCTCCGCCATGGCGGCCATTTCGCTCGCCGCTCCGCAATTCGCTAAGACCTCGATGTGTGGCACATCGGTTACACGACTAATCATAGTTGGTCCCGTCCGGTCCGACTGTCCATATATTATGTCCTGATTTGTTACGGAGCGGACCAAATTCGATATGCAAACAAGCGGAACACGACGAACTGTATTAATAATAATCTACAGACGTTCGGACATGGTCCCGGACCGGACCAAATCCGTGGTCTGGTCACACCAATTTATTGCGTCTGTTGCAGGTTTTAAGAACGGAGGGAAAGATCCACCGGAACAAAGCAGACCGTGTGTTAATACTATTACTCTGGCTAAAAAAAGTTTTAAGTACACGTGTGAATTGACTTTTATGAATCCAGTTTTTACGTAGACAGAGAAAACTATAGACGAATGTTAGGGCGAGCGCCCACTGCTTTGCGATCCGGTGCGTTTGCGTTTTTTCTTTTTTAATTTGGCCTGGCTATAAACTGAGATCATTGGTGAATGAACTAAAAACTGGATTCATTAAGGTCGCTTTACACGCTTATTTAGCCGGCATAATGCCGTTTCACACTTTCGTGAGAATCGCGAGGTGGATATCGAATAAATGTCGGTGTTTTGTGTGGTCCCACTATTTTGAACCACTAGTGGGACCACGAGGGAGAACTGTTTCTCGTGTCGTGGTCTCACTACGATATCGGATGTCAACTGTTTGGTCCTGATGTTACCTGCTTATATACTCCTTTTAGATAGGTATAACATTAAATTAAATTTTAAAATTTAATATTAAGTAACTAAAAAAGTCAGTGTTCATTATTTTATTTATATAAATTTTTGTAATTCTAAATTTTTTTTCTCTGATCTTCACATGTTCCACTGATCTTGATTTGTTTTGTCATTCTTTGTTTAAAGATCTTCATTTGTTTTGTCGATCGTCATTTATTTTGAAAACAGGACATACTTAGTAGAACAGAAAACTGCTTTCTCGTGGTCCCACTATTTTGTCACACTAGTGGTACCACGAGAAAACATCGGGTAAATGTGTGTAAAAGTGTTCGTGGGGCTTTTACATCACATCAGGACCATCAATCGTATTGGACAGCACATCTCTGCATAGCACCTAGCGTGACGAGTAAGTACCTCGCGGTGTCATTCCAAAGGTGAAAACATTTTCCGACGCAGGCAAATATCTCTGATGCGGCGCGTAGAACCGCCTCACCTTAATTAAGATTCCTTTTTTTTTATTTAGCTCGCCAAATTGACGTCGCCACCAACCTGATGGTAAGCCGTGGTGCATCTAGCGATTGGGGGCCAATGTCACAGTCCTTAAGACTTTAGACAGTGGCCCTCAAGTTGGCGGCCCTGTGATGTGCATCTTCACGTTCCTCTTCAAGAACCCGGGATTGTAAGATGAGGGAAAAACGTGAGCGGGCAGGTCGTTCCATGTTTTTATAGTTCGACAGAGGAACGTCTTTTAAAACGCTGGGTTCTAGCGAAAATTCTCTCCACTGTGTATGAGTGGCATCTCTGCTGCCGCGCACCCCGCACATCGCATTGCTGGATATGAATATCCGGCATCGTGGTTCCACAGTCTGCGAAAGTGAGAGGTTGCTTGCCACAGTCATCAACCCGGGAGCTAGCCGAAAAGAGATTGGCCAGCATTTCAGCTTTCTCTTGGGCTTTGTGAGCCACTGATCCGTCAGGATAGCGCAGCGGCGGCAGCGAGGGCTTGCAAAAGTTGGCCTGCACGGCTTTGGCCAGTTGCCAGTATCCACGGCTGCCCGTCGGATGTGACGTGAGCTCCTGACCAAGCCGCGTGACGCGCTGGGCGTCCGCTCTCCTGATAGCCCTCTTACTCGACCGAGTGGCTATGTTGTACGCTGCCTTGAGGTGAGCCACATTCGGGTTGCGCACAGCCCGAGCCCTGATCCAGGTGCGGTAAGCCGCCTGTGTTGGCTGAGAGGCTACGGCATACTCACCCGCGAACCAGGGGCGGGCTTTGCGGATGCTGGCGACATCAGTGTATGGAATGTAGTATTCCATACCTAATGTTATCTCACCAGCAACAGCAGAGGCGCTTTCCGATGAAGCCCTCTCTGCAAAGCAGCGCTAAATCCACGGGATGGTTGCAAAGTATTCTCGTACTGGATTACTCGTCAGCAGTAAGTCCAGGAGGGCGGGTCCATGGTCTGACCTGTCCGGTATGCGCGTAATCCCGAGTACCATTTGGGTCAGACCATGGGAGAGAGCGAACGCGTGGGCGGCCTGTCCCGCAGGATCAGTCTTGAGGGACCCCAGCTACTCAGTGTGGTGACCATTGAAGTCCCCCAGAAAAACCAACTCGCGTCCGGGAACCGCACCTGCGCGCCATCAGCCCCCTCGCTGAGGTCCCTGTGTGGGGTCGATAGAAACAGACGTAGATCTGACTCATAGAGCCGTGATCTACGTGCAGCCAAAAGACGGAGAAGGAAGGGTTCTCAAGGCAGCGCAGCCGGTGACAGCAAACATCCGCCCTAACGAACGCGCACACCCCGGCTTTATCTCGAAATAGTTCCTCGATGATATAGCCGGTAACAAAGGTACGACTGATCGGCAGGGCGGCGTGTTTGCGTCTCCGTTAGGAACATCACAGCAGGCCGTGCCGTCTCTTGATGATGAAAGACGGCGTCGAGGTTGGCTTGGAGTCCGCGGATGTTAGCGAATTCCACCTCGAATAGTGCGTTTTGGGGAATGGTCGCAGCGGCCGCTGTGAAACCTCTATTTTTATTTTGCGCTGCCATGATTGGGTTAAAGGGAGACGTGAAGACGGAGCGACATTTGCTGCAGCAGTGAGTGACAAGGCGTAGGGGCTTAGCTTTATCTATGACTGTGTGTTTAGAAGGAAGTCGACCCGCCGGACGGAAGGGTATGGCCGCCGGGTCCCCTTCCGGTCACCATCCCGCACGACGGACCACATCGGGATAATGCGCGGTCTAGTAGGGCAGCCTCCCAGGGTGGTTAGTCCCTGTTAGGCCCCTATAATATGCCACGGGCAGCCAGCGGCAAGACCGTTTCTACGGGTCTCCCTGGCCGGGGGGTCAACATTCGTCAGCCACACTAGGCACCACGTACCGCCTACTGGTCCCCCCCTGCTGCATCAAACATCGCCCCGGGCCAGGCTGTGCAGCTGCTGAACCCCGAACGCAACCCAACCGGGGCTGGGTTACTTGGGGGGCTTTTCACAACTGCACGGTGGTACCCCCCGGACCAATATTGTACCACCTTGTACCACATGGGAGCCTAGGCCACCATGTGGGTACCTAAATACGCGGAGCGTCGTCCGTTGTTCGGAAGGTGCACCGCGTGCCGGTGAGGTCACTAGGGCCCCTGAGTCTTGTTGTTAGTGGGGCCCCTTAAACCCTAATTTCCGCAAGGCGAGCATTAGGCTCGCGTTCCGCAATCTCTCAATATAGTTTTTTACAATTGAGCCTACGCTGAAATTGAGCTCATGCCAAGGGTGTCCTGTCCAGGTTATGCTTTAGTGGAACCGTAAGGTCCTGAACAGAGGGTAGGAATTGGTTGGTACTTACTTAATAGAAGAGACAAATTCAATACTCGTCAACATCGGTAGCTTTATTTGTCACAAAAACCTGTATCTGTAACACAATACACGCACTGATTTGGTTCGAGCGACTCACGGATTTGGTTCGCTTCCAGACCATATCCGACAGTCTGTAGATAAAATAATGTCATCTGGTGGCTAAATATGCATTAAGTTAATAGCTAGAGCAACTTAATGCACACAACTTATACACCAAATTCATGTGTTCGAGTTCGCGTCCAAAAATCACCTCCGGCTCTAACTTCACGATCATACCACGAACACTTGTACAGTTGCACACACATTTACCCATGTTTTCTCGTGGTACCATTAGTGTGACGAAATAGTGGGACCACGAGAAAGCAGTTCTCCCTCGTGGTCCCTACTTTTTATCTACATTCTGTATATAACTAGGTATGCGCTAATTTTCAAAACAAACGAAGATCAGTGAAACATGTGAAAATTGGAAAAACAAATGAAGATTGACAAAAAATTTAAATCGATAAATTAAATGAAGACTGACTTCCTTATTTGTTTTATTTTAAAATTTAATGTTATACCTATTGAAAAAGTGTATATAAGCAAAAAACATCAAAATTAAAATATTGACATCCGTTTTCGTAATAGGACCACGAGAAACAGTCAGTTGTCCCTCGTGGTCCTCGTGATCCGGCTAATTATGAGTGTAAGGCGACCTTTATGAATCCAGTTTTTAGTTCATTCACCAATGATCTCAGTTTATAGCCAGGCCAAATTAAAAAAGAAAAAACGCAAACGCACCGGATCGCAAAGCAGTGGGCGCTCGCCCTTATGCGTGTCCACATGAGATAGAATGATTGAATAGAAAGTGTTGCCACTCATATATTATGTTGTATTTTTACCCTAACTTTTTATAATATTATGTTGTGTTTTAAAATCTAGGGGTATTTACAATTTTATTTCGCATAAATACGACTACATTTTAACCTATTTAGCGAGATTGTAAAATGTCGAAAGATTGTGAACCGTAAGGCTGGATTTAGTGTCGCGCTGACCAACGCACGCAAGCGTGATAGCTATACGTAGCTACGCGTTATTCTAAAAGGCTTCCTAATAGCTCATACACTTTACTTTGGCTGTCAGCGCCGACGGTCAGGGCGCCTCCAAATCCAGCCTAACATACCTACTGCTTTCAATGAAACGTATAAATTTTCGGTAGATTATAATCGACGTGACGATAGTTCTGCCAACAGACCAGGTGGGAATTGCATTATCATTTGTTCTGTCGACAGAACTAATGGGAAAAAATTACCAGTAGTTCTGTTAACAGAACTACTCAACAGAACAGGTGGGAGTGGATGATAATCGATCGAGATATTTCACCCTTCAAATTAAAAGAAACAAAAGACAGACTGGGTAATAAAAACCAGAAACCGGTAACTCGATACCAGGAGCAGCGATCAGGAAACCAGGAACGGGAACTCAGAAGTCGGAATACTGATTTCCATATTCATAGCTATGGCAGGACAACGTCTGTCGAGTCAGCTAGTCTATACTAATATTATACAATAATATTTTATCAAAAAGGTTGCCTACCATAAGCACTAGATCTTCCGTGGTCCGGTCAACCGGATTACGGAACAAAATACTTTTTCCGTAGTGCGGTCAACCGGACCACGGAAAAAACAATTCTTCCATTGTCCGGCTGCCGGACAAAAACGACCGTACTACGGAAAAAGAGGGAAAGATTTGATTGTTTGTTTGCATCGAATAGGCTCCGAAACTACTGGACAGATTTGAAAAATTCTTTCACTGTTGGGAAGCTACACTCTTTGCGGTGAACATAGGCTATATTTTATTCCCGTATTCCCACGGGAACCAGAACAACGCGGGTGAAACCGTGTGACATCCGCTAGTAACTAATATAATTATAATAATTACTGAATAAAACTACTTAAATTGAAAAAAAAAACATTTTCTTTTATTAAAATATATTATAATATGTACACAAAATATATACCTACAAGTTAAAACACAAAATATAAACCTACAGGCAAAGTGCGCTATACTATTTGCATAGTTGACTTTGGTGCAATATAACTCGTGTTTAGGTATGTATACAAATGGCTACTGCCCTTTAAATAAAACCGAGTGTGGCGCCTCTGGTGTTGCAAACGTTCATAGGCTGCGGTGACCACCGGTCCTTCTGGTGGGCCGTATGCTTGTCTGCCACCTTAGTGGTATAAAAAAAAAAAAAAAAAAAAAAAAACCAGTTTAGTATGAATGTTTCTTATTCTTTCCTTTGGTTCAAATACTTTTGTGGCGTGATGTATTCGGAGTTCTATGTATCGGGCTGCAATAGCTTTAATAAGTAGGATACGGTGATTACCAATAAGTGGCTGTCTATCAAAATGTTCTGACGTAAATATGTTTCGACACCCCTTTAGAGTAGCAAGTATTAGTCGTGGCATTATATTCTTTTCTGCAAAAAATGAAATTCCTTTATGTAAATGTCTCCTTAAAATTTTCTCAGCCAAAGTACAAACTTTTATAACATCATGAGACGGATAAATAAGCCCCCCCTTATCTCTACTTAATATAAGTCCTGCATATTTGATACTGACAAGTGCCAGCAGGCAATCTTCGCACATCAAAGACCTTTTAATTTTTTTTACCACAAAGCCAGCAATATACGGAATAATTTCCTCCGTAAACATGGTTAATTTACTTGGATCAGCTATGTAATCATGATCATCGTCAATATGAAGGTTAGAATTTTGTAGATTTTGATCATCATCTTCATCCATAATAAGGTTAGCATACTTATTAATCTTAGCTTCATACCTAACTTCACTATGAGTCAAAATCTTTATTTCCTCTAAGGGAATACAATTTCCAGATTCTATGCTTTTGATCTCGCCATGCACTACTAGTCTTTTATAAGCGCTTTGAAATTGGAAAGCTGTTGGATTATTGTTGAAACCGCCCTTTGACCTAATGGAACTGAAAAAGCACTCTAAATGGTCTTGACTTAATTTATAAAAAGGCCAGAATTTTAATCTTTTTGTTATTATTAAATCAGTATACATCTTTTTCAAACTATTTATGCAGATAATAAGGCCAAAAAATCCCACCCTTCTATTAGTACTCAATATAGGTTTGTCCATCAATTTCAATCCTTTGAGGTAAATCTCAACTTCAGTTAAATAGTCAAGAACCTCTGTACCATTTTTTTCGCAGATTGGCTTTTTATAACCGTAAGCATTAAGGGTGCGGCTATTAAGAATATCAAACAAATTATTGATTTTCATAATAAATTCAACAGTGGCATCTGAATCAAAAAAGTCTTGCAATTTCAAAGTGTGATTACAAAACTGTATAGCATTTGCTACAGAATTACTGAATGTTTGAGCAGCTAATTTAACTTTCATTATCTGTTTCGTAAAATTAATGTGCTGTGTTCTTAGCCGATTTGCTAAGTGTAGGCTTTCCCTGTCTTGCAATTCATTTAATTTTTCAATAAATTGCCATGATATATTGTCCCCATTTGCATGTATAAGTACTTTTTTTTGACCAAGAGTATTTCTCACCAGTTTCAACATATGAGCGGGATCTGGAATAATGCATATCTCATGTCCTTTAATTACAAAAAATGGAGTAATATTTTCAGTTGACTCCAAACTGCAACCCAAACTTTTGGCCATGGAAAAATTTGCCGGGCACCCATCAAATGTTAGAGATGATATAACTATGTCACATTCTAATAACAAATTAATACATTGGGTTGCCAAATTAGCCTTTTGCTCCCCGGTGCACCCGTTAATTAAAAAATAACCTACAGGAATTTTCCACCCATCATTGATACATGTTACCATAAAGACTAAGGCTTCTCTAGCTTCTGCAATGCTATGGCCATCTAACGCTTCTCCGTAATTAACCAAACCTATGCATTTTTCCCCGTCCCAATGTACATGTTTTCTGATCGCCATCTCGTCCATCGAAATGGCACAGTACAATTTTTTATCTTTTCGTTTAGCAAGTAATTTTATGCAATCTAATGATTCAGTAGTAAATCCTGGACTGCCATCAAAACATTTGTACCAGGTAGTAAGAGTGGATGGATGAGGTAAACAAGTTTTAAACTGTTGTCTTACATATTTATATGCACGCGGGCTTATAAAATTAAGGCACAGTGCAAATTTGCGCAAAGCTGGTGAAAACTTTCTTCCACTCCCACTAGATTTCAAAAATTTTGTCAGAAAGTCTTTGTTAAAAGGATCGATGGATTTTAACAATTCTCCATCTTCCTCTGTCACAAAAGACCTTGCTTTTAGTTCTGCAATCACGTTCTCCAAATTTGCAACTTTCTTATTTAGTCGCCGACTTTTTTCTCGAAGAGCCTTTAATTTTTTTAGTCTCTCTGCAGATTGTTCTCGAGTCCGCTTCAATTTCTTTCGCATCGTCCGTGGTGTGTAGTTTGGTGACTTAGCCTAGAAAAGTAACACTAATTACACCACAAAATACGATTTTTACATTTTTGGATTTAATTTTAGATCTACTTACAGATTTAGGTTCCGTAACACTGTGACTGAGTAAACTGTCTTCCATTAATTGAAAAGGAGATTGTTCTTCCGGCTGAAATAAAAATTATTATCTATGAAAAACATTGGTAATGCTGCACTGCCAGCCCTAGCTCTTAATTAAAACAGTGAAGCGATTAATTATGACAAATGGGTGCCTAATGTTTAATACAGCTCGACAAGTTTTTGCCCTGGTGACAACTAGAACTAAAATATTTTCATATGGCGATACTGCTTTTTTGACTGCCTCTGTTGCGTAGTCGGTAGTGATACTGCCTGCGGCGCAGGAGATCCTGGGTGTGATTACTGAGTCAGTTCAAATATTTGTGTGATCCACAAATGTTTGTTTCGGAGTTTGGGGGTTTTCTATGTATAATATGTATGTATTTAGAAATATATAAGTACGTATATCAGTCGTCTTGATCCCATAGCACAAGCTAATATTAGCTTACTTTGGGCTAGATCATGTTGTGTGTGAATGTCCACAAATATTTATTTATTTATTTGTATGAAAATCGTGGGTTTCGGTTACCATAAATCCGAAATAAGCGCCCGCATTTTTTCCCAGACACTTTTTTGCCAAGCAGGAACCTATTATTTTATCAATCACCATTATAGTTGATAAGCCTCCTCTGATGTAGCCGCCATCAATTAAATTATTTATCGAAGTCCGAGACACCTTCTTAGAAATAAGTTAAATAGTTTTTATAAATAACTAGCAGACCCGCGCAACTTCGTTTGCGCCACATAAGAGAGAGTATTACCTGTTCTCGTCACATTTACTCCCATCGCGTTGCGTTTACTCCCGTAGCGTCTCGTCGTTAATATTCAATACTACGTGAGAGAGAGAGAAAGAGAGAGAGAAAGGTTTCTCGTCGCGAGTATTCCCGTTGCATTATTTTTAAGAACAATTTCGTTTATGTAAGTGGTATCCCGTGGCATTATTGTGGAAAAAAATTGATTGCCATTAAAATGGTTATTGTGCACCAACCCAAAGATAGACACATGCTATTGCGCAAAATTTTTAAGAACTTTTTTAAGAGAAACAATTTTATAGTACATATTTTTTACATAACTATAAATATTTACGCAGCACACGCAACGAAGCTAATAACTTTTCCCCCGTTCTTGAAACATTTACTATTACTGCTCCGCTCCTATTCGTTGTAGCGTGATGCTATATAGCCTATGACACTCCACAATTACGTAGCTTTCTATTGGCGAAAGAATTTTTAAAATCGGTTTAGTAGATCCCAAAATTACCCCTTACAATTTAACAAACACACAAACTTACTTCTTTATAATATTAGTATAGATGTATTACACTTACAAGTTCAATTTGGGCTTCAGAATCATCAATATCCATATTTCCGTGTATATGTGGGTTGATGGAGGACAATGTTGTCGGAGTCGGGGTTTTAGTATGTCCTTCTATATGTGAGCTAACAGAGAAAGATGTTGATGGAAAACATGTTTCAATCTCCTGAAAAGGTTGATAAAATTATGTTAATATAGAATTACATATTACGTATTCGGGGCATTAAAATACAGATAAAATAATCAATTACTTACCAACAATGGCACAGCATTCGGAAGAAGAACAGTTATTTTTTTCTTTTTAATTAACACATTTTGTTCAAAATGCCGGCTACAAATTCTTGATGACTTTTTTGCAATCCAATTCGTTCGTCCTGTTGCTTCTATCCACTTTCGACATATTAAGTCATTATCCGGAAAACTGAAACGAAATATACTCTTAATTCCCCACACGTATCAAGTATATCAAAATAAAATGACATTACCACAATTGTGGGAGAATGAAAATGAAAAACTGGCAACACTCAATATTGAGTTTATGAATTATTTATTTTAATATTTTGCATTTAAATCTATCTATAATTTTATACTTAACGTGATGCTAGAACATTTAGACACTTATTAATTATATTTAAAGCTTAATAATTGGCATTTATGTGGCATTCTTACGAATGAAACGACAAGTTCGGTATTTTTCTTTCACTATCACTTTTGCACCCCAAAACACTACAACGCATGGTGTGTTTTCTTATAATAACAATTATTAACAATGCACTAATTGTTCACAATAAGAATTATCTTGGAATTGTGCACTTTTCAATTTAATTATGACCAAATTACAGAAATCAAGTGACTCTCAACTGTCAAAAATGCCAAAACTGTTTAGCACAGTACTGTGTTGACCTTGAAAAAACTGGCACGGGTCGCGAAACAAAAAACAGTATCCTTCTGTCTCGTTTTTTTACATGGTATACGCATATCTCCGTCTTTTTCTTGTGTGAATGCGACAAATGCTATCAATTTGTCTATAGTTTTCTCTGTCTACGAGTTTTTAGTTCACTGTTCTCAATTTCTACCCAAGCCAAATTAATAAAAAAAGCTGTCGCATACTACAATCAGATCGTATCGCAGAGCAATATGCGCGCGCCTAAAGCGGCGCGTGTGTAGAGCGCACATTACCTATGTATGCTCTATGGTCGGTACTATACCTTTTCCTCCGCTCCCGACGACCGGCGCCGGCGTGCAACAACTCTCCATCTTGTTCTTGTGTTCCTCACTCGGTCAGATTGGAAAATGGTTATTGGCTAAACGAAGTTTCTCTTTGATTTTGATTGGCTCGTGACTCGTTGTTTTTTTACAACTTGACTTGTCTTGATGTTGGTTTTCTTGAGTAATAGTTCAAAAGTTGAAGTTATTACTTATTTTTTTGCTTAATTTGGTTTGTTGTGTGCGGTTCTTATAAGTTTCACTATCAAACTAAAGTTATCGTTCGTACCAAAGAGAAAAGGTAAGTTGAGTCAAACAAAAGTAAAGATTTTTATTGAATTTGCAATTAAATTACTTACTAGTTGAACGGTTTTCAAGTTGTGAAGAGGTCACAAGTACCTCAAAATAGTTACATACTTATTATAATCATTAATTAGGTAAGTGCTACCCCTTCGCACTAAGTTTGCCAGTCGTTTCCCATAATACGCCTCTACACAAGCTTCTACGACAGCGGCAAACTTGAGCAAACCGCTTCAGCCCCTAGGAAACCGTAGTTTGGTAACCGGTTTCCATTAAGAGCTTTTTAATATCTAGGTACGTCTACGTACTTAACTGGTTACCATGATCGGACAATGCAATATATTACACGTCTACAGATACCTATAGATTTCTGTAATCTTGGGTTGAACTAAATCTTGCTACATATAGGTACTTATAACTTAAGTCCCAACTTCTCCGATTTAAGTCGATTTGTCTAAGTTTGATTTTAAAATAAATCTTTGTAAAAGTTCATGAGAATCAGAGAGAAATTTGAAAATTTGCCTGTTTATTCCACAATTTTCATATAAAATCTGTTCCACTCAGTTCAAGTTAGATACTGGATCTTATCTGAGCTTAGATCATCTAACCACAGGATGCGCCTTACTTAAGCATTGTTTTCTGCCATTGCACATGACCATTTGGTCTTTTGGCTTTATGAAAAGCCTGTACATCAGTACATCATTTTATATGATTAAACTAGTACATTACATTGTAGTTGACTGTACAATAACAATTAACACACAACAGCCATTACGCGTTTGTCGATTAATACATTTTTAAATGCAATGAAATTTTATATGTCTTTGTGTTTCCCCCTTCACTTGTATGAAAACTGGCAGAATATTTTTGTATGCGGTGGTTCGCAAAGGCTAGTCCCGTGTTATATGGTCTAAGTATCTGAGGCAGTACAAGGACAGCCTACAGATCATAGGAGGTTTTTTTCTATATACTGTGGTAAAAGGTTCAAAGGTTAGCGGGTAAGATGTAGTATAGTACTACCCGTTTACTCTAAGTTTGCTGGTCACCTGGTAGGCTAATGTAGTGGAGATACTACACCTCTACGCCAACAGCAAACTTAGAGAGATCATGCTATAGGTAGTGATTGAATACACAATTATTTAATAATAAATATTCATGGAAATTCTTACACAATGCTATCATATATTGTAATTCTAGCTCATGCCCGCAGCTTTGCCCGCATAAAATTAAAACTAGCCTATGTGTTATTCCAGACTAATAAGTATCCCTGTACCAAATATCAGCCAAATCCATTCAGCTGTTCAAGCGTGAAAGAGTAACATACATCACACATTTATAATATTAGTAAGATTATTATGTAATACTTTATCTTATGTAGCATTTTTATTATTATTATTTTTTTTTAGATCTAATTTTTGTAGAGGCATTGGTCACTTTAAATGACAGCCTCATAATTTCACTCCCTATTATTACACTACTCATTCACTACCATACACACCACTCACTCACACAGCCTCTGCCATCCTTTCTCTCCTCTCCTTCATACAAGCCTTGAAAAACACACATAGTGCCTTGCAATCCTCAGACTGTGGTCTACTCAGAACTATGTTTAACCCCCCATTAGGTACTAAGCTGCATACTCAATAGCAGCCTTTCTCTCAGAACACGATCCGGTATCGTGTTCTGAGAGAAAGTCACATTCCATCACCATATGTATAAAATCTTCAGGTTTATTACAAACATTGCACATAGGTAGGACTTTGAGTTTTTCCTATCATATGGTAATACTTATTTAATGGAAAATGTCCAGCTCACATCCTAAGCATCAAGACCACAGTCTCCCTCAACAGGCCAGCATGTTCAAACCATGGCACTGGTTTTATAATATTTTGGATAGTGCAATACCAAATTCCTTTGGTTTTACAGGTCTCTACGTAATGTTGCATCCATCTTTCCCTACACACCCCTTTTAATTTTTATTTATGTAAGACAAATATTTGTGTGACCCATAAATGTTTGTCTCAAGCGTCTGGGTGTTTCTATGTATAATATGATGTATTTAAAAGTATATAAGTATTAATATCCGTGGTCTGATACCCATAACACAAGCGGGTTATTCCTAGCTTACTTTGGGATCGGATAGTGTTGTGAGAAATGTCCGTGAATATCTATTTATTTTATTTGTAAAGTAGCGGACGTCACGCGGTTTCACCCGCGTAGTTACCGTTCCCGTGGGAATACGGGAATAAAATATAGCCTATGTTCACCGCAAAGAGTGTAGCTTTCCAACAGTAAAAGAATTTTTCAGATCGGTCCAGTAGTACCGGAGCCTATTTGTAAGAAACAAACAAACAAAAAACCAATTTTTTCCTCTTTATAATATTAATATAGATAGGTACATAGAGGTCCATAATCAAAGTAGTCTCCTAAGGAAAGGGATCCAGAGTCCTGTGGAGCTATTATTTTCATATTGGTTTTGAGTTTTTGAGTGATCCTAAAAATGTGTTTTGAGATTTTGTAAAAACCAATATCCTATGTAGGTATTATGTACCTATATTTAACACACATTTACATTTATATTGGCATAGTTTGGCCTAGATGGTGGTTTGTAAAAATGTAGGTACTACAATTTTAATTCATTTAATTATTACGAAATACCCCACCCAAAAGGCCCAAGTACCTCAACCTTGATTCCGAAATAATTGAAGTTTTGTTTAAATCATGGCCTGTGATTTACTGAAAGGTTTTAAGTAAATGGTTCTTATTTTATTGGACGTAAATTTTGAATACTCATACGTCATATTGATTTAAATTAAATTATGTTTTTTTTTTTTTAAATTTAACATTTTCCCTTTTATCTTAGCAAATACATACATATGGTCACGCCTTTATCCCCGAAGGGGTAGGCAGAGGCATATTATATGTCCACATTTCACCTTTTAAGATTTTGTCCCAGGTATTAGGTGGTGAGCCGTATTGCCGTGTTGAAATAAATTAAATAAAATGTATGTATGTATGTTTGTATGTAAATTTAAAAGATTTGCTTATTTTGAAGCCCTTACTGCTCAAGTACTTCAAGGGCCTTATAAGGGCCCCACTCACTAACAGTCCGCCTGCAGTCTCTGATCCTATCGGACGGCCTGCCGTCCTAGACCAATAGCGCCAACACACTAAAGCGATTTTTGCCTGCCGGCAAGGGCCTGATGTCAGTCTTGCGACCACACACTAACAGTTGAGAGTCGGCAGTTTCCCACCGTACGATCGCCCGTCGGCCATGGTCTGATATCGGTTTGAGGGTCCATACACTACATACAGCAAATGATCACAAGTCAACATGTTATTACGTAGATTCATCGACCTGAAAGTAGGTAGATGGATATTCAATGAATAATATACCGTACCATAATATTTTTATTCAAATTTTTGACAAAACTATTATAATCTGGATAACAATAATAATATATATTAAAATTTTATTTATTTATTTATTTATTTCATTGCAAATACAGGTATACAAGATGTTGTGAGTTACAGTTATGTATAGTATCACCATATTTAACCTTGCGGCATGCAACATTCAGCATAATAAAATTAAATACAATTTAACGTTGGGCTCATTTAAAGATTCATAATGTCAATTTTGTATATAAATGTCAAAGAATTACCAAAATGTCAATATTTACTTTACAGTCATGCAAGTTCATAAATCAAAATAATAAAATGTCAGTGTACATAAATCTCAGGCTGTCACAATTAACCTACATTTTCAATATTGGATAGAATTTCATTTTTATTAAGTGCATTAGATTTGATTAGATACTCGAAAGAACACAACATTAATTCATAGATTACATTTTTCTAAAATTGTGACCCATTTTGGAATTTATCCTTCAAATATTCTTCAACAGAGTAATAACATTTCTGCAAAAGCATTTGCTGCAGTGTTCCTTTGACACTTTTGTGGTTAGAGTCTTCTAGGATAGTTTTTGGCAAATGGTTATATATCCTAGGGGCCATACAGAAAATGCTTTTACTAAGATATGCTGTAGAATGTGGAGTTGTTCGAATTTTTAAATTATGCCTGCTGCTTTTCAGTTTTTCAAACATCTCTAGATGCTTTTTCACAAACAATGTAGTTTCTAAAATATAAATACACGGTAAAGTCAAAATATTCAGTCTAATGAAAAATGGTCGACAACTTTCAGTTTGTTTTATTTTACAAATAGCTCGTATACATTTCTTTTGCGCTTTAAATACATATTCTACATCTGTACTATTACCCCAGAAAAGTATACCATATCTCAGAATTGACGATACGTAACCATGGTATGCGGTTAAGACAGTAGATGTGTGTGATGTTTTAGAAAGCATATAAAGAGCATATGAGTGCTGATTAATCCTCGAGCATAAACCTTCAATGTGGCTCTTCCAGTTCAGACTTTCGTCAATAGTTATACCTAAAAATCTTGTCATTTGTACTTGTTTAATATCAGTTTCATTAAATTGCACACTTATTTTGTCTAATTTATCAACTCTATTTTTAAAAGTCATAACATTAGTCTTTTGAATATTAACCATTAAGTTATTTGCGGTTAACCAACCTATAGTACTGCACAAAGTGTTACTTATGTCACGTTCAACATCTTGTTTATTGTTACCTTTAAAGAGTATAGTGCTATCATCAGCAAAAAGCACAGTTTTATGAGGCAGGACAGCTTTAGGAAAGTCATTGATATAGATTATGAATAGCAGCGGCCCCAGTACACTGCCCTGTGGAACACCGGCTACAACAGTTTGTTGCTCTGAATAATAATTCATAACTGTTTTTTTAAGTGGACATAACCTAGAGATATTAGTTAACTGCATTCTGTTAGTCAGATAGGATTTTATCAGTTCATGTGTGTTTCCTCTAATACCATATGCATATAGTTTGTTTAGTAGAATCATGTGATCCACACAGTCAAAGGCCTTAGATAAATCCATATATAAAGCGCAAGCTAGATTTTGCTTATCTATTTCAGTCATTATTGACCTAAGGAATTTAAAAATAGCAATATTTATATCTTTCTTTTTTCTAAATCCAGCTTGTTCATCCACTAATAAATGTTTACTTTCAAAATAATTATACAAGCACTCATGGATAACTTTCTCAAATACTTTCGATATGACAGGAACCAAAGCAATTGGTCTATAGCAACTTATATCATGTTTGTTATCTTTTTTAAAAAGTGGTTTTATCACTGTTAGTTTTAGTTCTGCAGGGAAAACACCATGACATATACATAAGTTTATAATGTGGCTCAGTACATATGAAAGTTTCATTGAAACTCGTTTCAGAATATGAACAGATATCCCATCATAGCCAGTACTGTTTGTTGGTTTAAGATTCATAATAATTTTATTTATATCATTAGGCAGCGATGGGGGCATGAACAAGGAATGTAGGTTAACGCTAGAGTGGCTTTGCAACGAGTTCGAATTTATCTTTGATACCTGATTTATAAAGTGGTCATTAAAAACATTCGCTAATTTTTTAGGTTCCCTGATAATATTATTATTTACAACTAGATATTCAATATTATCTCTGGGAACATTTAACTTATTCTTTTTTATTATTGTCCAAGTTGCTTTACATTTATTTTTAGATTTGTTGATGAAGTCTCTATTATGAGCTTTCTGGGTAAGCTTTATTATTTGGTCTAATCTTGATTTTAATTCTGTGTACCTTTTTTTACTATGATCAGTTCGATTTTTACGATATTGCCACAGTAATGCTCTCTTTCTTCTGCAGCAAAGTTTGATACCCTTTGTTATCCACTTTGGTTTTGTGTTTGTATGAATTTTTATTTTTACTAAAGGAAAGTAGCGGTCATAAATGAGTCTAAAGTTTTCATAGAATAATGTAAATGATTTATTGGGATCTTGGCTTTCAAATATTTCTTGAAAGCTAAGCCCGTTAATACAATCTGTAAATTTAACAATGTTATCTTCATGATAGTTACGCCTCTCAATGTACCAGTACTTAAGTTCATGTAATTGATTAACAGGAATTTGAAAAAATTGGGCAGTATGATCAGAGAGTGCAAACTCAAAGATTTCATGCCCATGACTGCGTGAATTATAGAGAAAATTATCAAGGCAGCGTCCACTTGCTAATCGTGTAGGTTCTCTGAAGGCAATTCTAAGTCCATTACATTTCAACATATCTTCAAACTGCCTAGAGTCACGACTTTTTTCAAGTATGTTGATATTAAAGTCACCACAAACTATTATTTTTCTTTTGGAATTAACAAAGCGTCCTAGTAATGTATTGAATGTTACAAAAAACGTGTTCAGATCCTCTACATTTGTTCTTGGGGGTCTGTACACACATATTATGTTGAGTTTATGGTCTGATAGTTCAATACCAGAACATTCAATAATATTTTCTATACAAAAGCTACTAATGTCTTTTAGGGGACTAAACAACAATGAATTATGCACAAATACACATGAACCACCTCTGCGTGCCTTTCTACAGAAAATAGAGCCCAGCCTATAGTTTGGGATATTCATAAGCTTACTATCAGCATTTTTTAGGTTATGCTCGGTGACGCACAGCACTCCAACGTGTTTTCGATCCTTTCTCAGTGTTTCAAGTGCCGTGGTGAGTAAATCTGACTTACTATTCAAACCGTCAATATTTTGATGCAGTATGTTCAGATACTTAGCTACGAAAAAAATTACTGTGCTGACTACCAACAATGTTTTCACCCGAACTACAATCAGTCTGAACACATGTAACCTGAAAGTCTGTTTGTGTACCTACAGAGCGACTTGAATGTACAGGTTTATAAGATACACTTTTCATGCAAAATAAATAGTCATTATACCGGTGTAAATAGTCAATTCTTAATACCTCTTTTAACAAATATCCTGCCACAATCCGTGGGAGTGCACCACGATGTGGGATCCTCATACTATACCCCATATCAATATAAGACACATTGGAAAACCTGGAGCATAATAGTTTTATCTCATAGTTTAATTTGGATTCATTTAAAAAATTATTGAATAGTACTTCACAAATTATTACATTAGTATTATTAGTTATATTATACAAAAAATTTGTTAAACAAATTTGAAAATTATAGGGTGACTTGTCATACATACCACCTAATACAATAACATAGTCTCTGTTATTTAAAGACTTAATTTTACAATGCTCTGACTTGAGAACTTCCTGTAGAGGTGCT
Source organism: Miltochrista miniata (assembly GCA_933228765.1). Lineage (NCBI taxonomy): Eukaryota > Metazoa > Arthropoda > Insecta > Lepidoptera > Erebidae > Miltochrista > Miltochrista miniata. Next base: position 11,664,757 of record OW121772.1, read on the forward strand.
TCTGATTTCCAAAAACATGATACCTGAAATCTATCACCAATTAGGCGCTGCAGTGTATGCTGTAAATGACGCCCCTGATCATCCGCTATGATAATGATATTTGATCTTGTTTCAGGTTGTTGGAACTTCATAGAATTTTGTGAGACACGGGTATCTATTACAGATGGTAAAACCTTCTTAATCTCAACTTTTGAATAGTTATCATGTTGTGCATTTGTCAGTTCATTTATGGTACAACTTTTTGGTAAATTCAAGTCCCTAGAGCACTTTTCAGCGCTATGTGGAATAGAAGTGACATGAGTGTGATGCTGATCTTGATCAGTAATGGTATCCATTCTTGGAACAGTGTTCCTATGTATATTTTCCATATCCCGTTCAGAATTGGTATGTGTACTTAACCTAAGCGATTTATTAAATTTGGTTGGTGTAGAATAGCGTACCTTCCGCTGCTTACGGGATAATGGTGTCTTATTATGGTCAAGTGTTTTATATGTATCACAAATTTGCCTACTTTTGCTGAGGTCACACTTCAGACGATAGTTCTCAGAGTTTAAGTTTTCTATTTCTTGGTGTGCAATAGCTAACTCTTTCGTTAGGTCATCTATTTTCTCCTTAAGTTCAAACATAGTTCTGGAATCATTTACTGATGTATTCGCCAGACTCATCACACTTGTATCAAAAAGAATGGTATCTTTAATGGATATATCGCTTAGGGAGTGGGATACTACCTGTTGATGTTTACGGGAACGATATGTGACATTGCATTCAGGCTCCATACTTGAAATGCCCACGTAAAAACTTGAACATAAAATCACTTTTCCAAAATGGTAGGTATGTTTGAATATTGAAAATTTTCGAAACTATCTGCAGATCATTTTGAGAATTCACTACTTGTAACAGATGAAACTTGGCCAGTCCAATGATATTGTGCTTTTTAAACTCCAATAAAGCACTAAAATAGTGTTTCGGCAACTTTAAATCCCAATTAGACCGCAATCAGAAACACAATTTGCAAGGTTCATATTTTCACAATTTGGACAGCCATCAGCTGCAAATAATATCACTACTTAGTCACTGGTTCTTATTTAATTACTTTCACATCATGATATTATATTTTAAACTATTTATATTAAATTATTGCATTATATTGAAAATTTTGTCAGAGAGACATGTCAACGGTTTTAGTGTTGCCACTCGAATCTACATTTTATAATAAGTACCTACGTACTTTTAATCTGTGTAAATTATAGATAGGTATAAGATATATAGGGTTATCCCTCTAGGTAGCTACCTACCAATAAGCGTATTTAGCATTTTCATATAAGAGTAAAATCAAAATTAGTAAAATTACCTTCTATAGGTCTCTTCTGAATGTGCTTTTAAGATTTTTTTTCACATTGTCAATTGTTGCTGAAGGTATTGTGGTTTGATAATATGCTAATAATTTGTTTTAAGCATCCTGTATTCGTCCTTCAATCGTTTATTGTGATGACAATCATCTTTCACCTTCCATAAACATGGGAAACTTCTATATAACTCAATAAACGTAGATACAAATTGAGGTTTGCAGTCCATTTTGACGGTAATATTAAACAAGTCGAAAAACTCAAAACTGTCGGCCTGCAACTGATACAAGACGTCGTTCGACAGGCCGCCGGCCGGCTACCTGCTAATGTGTGGTCAATCGCGCGCCAGGCTTTAAACTGTCCGGCCGATATCTGTCGGCGCTGAACGGAATCGTCGAGCGGCCACACACTATCAGTTCGTATTAGTCCGAGTCGTCCGTCCAAAACCTTCAACAGAACTGTTAGTGTGTGGGCTATTGCAATTAACTGACAGATTGATTTCGTCCGGTAAACTGTTAGTGAGTGGGGCCCTTTAGACAAGCAATGCAAAAATACTATGACAAAAGGCCTTTATTATTGAGTAATTAAGGCTTTTTACATAAAAAACATATTTTCATTAATTAATTTATTAGTTTATGTACACACAAATTACAATAAAACGAGAAAACATATTAACTTATCTCTAATTAATTCGATAATACTATTATTAATTATTAAATATACTTAATTTATATTATTATCTCCATATTAGGTATTATTATCAAAATTACAAGTCAATAGGTTGTCAGCGTGCTATAACAGTGTTGACACCTGCAAGATTTTTGAATGTGACGCCTTTTCCATGGAACTAGACTCGCTTGACAGACTCTACTACTAGCTGTTCCCCGCGACTTCGACCGCGTCGAAGTCGTTATCGCGTAAGAGTCGTTATTTCGTAAAATCATAACCCTCCTTTTGCACAGTCGCTTAAAAAGTGGCCTATGTCCTTCCCAGGGCCTTGAACTATACCTACTTATACCTAATTTCATCTCAATCCCTCCAGCCGTTTTGGCGTGAAAGCGTAGCAGACAGACAGACAGAGTTACTTTCGCATTTATAATATTAGTAGGGATATTGCGACTTTCTTACGGATCTCAAATTTTTTTGAAAATAATTTATAGCCTATGTTACTCCCGCTCGTGGCCCCGCGGACTCAGTGTTCTGTAAACGATAACTGCAGTAAGCAACTTTCACTATGGCCGGTCCATGGATGGGTGACCATCCATGTGATCACTTTGTGACATTTATTTGAGCGTTTCCGTGCTTCGGAAGGCACGTTAAGCCGTTGGTCCCGGTTGCCAGTAAAATGGCAGTCGTTAAGCTAAGTTGAAGGCTTTATTTCAACAGCAGGCAGTCACAACCTGCGCCTGTCCTATTAAACACGGCAATACGGCTCACAAGGTGAAATGCGGGCATATAATATGCCTCTGCCTACCCCTTCGGGGATAAAGGCGTGACCATATGTATGTATGTAATACGCCTCACCACCTATTACGTGGGACTATTATTATACAAAGGTGAAATGTGGGCATATAATATGCCTCTGCCTACCCCTTCGGGGATAAAGGCGTGACCATATATATGTATGTATGTATGTTACTCCCAGATATCGTAGCTTTCTATAAATGAAAGAATTATTGAAATCAGTCCAGTGGTTTCGGAGCCTATTCGTTACCAAACCAACAAACAAAAAACAAATCTTCCCTCTTTATAATATTAGTATAGATATAGATTATATCTAAGTGTATTTTCGTTGCTCCCCGCTTCCCTGTGTTGGTAATTACAATGAATACAGACGTATATACCTAGATGAACACTTCAAACAGGATTTTTTGTGCCAATTTTGTTGGGGGCTTGCCCCCAGCTCATGTAGTTCCTTTTATCATTTGGCGGCGCTTTCGTCGCAGTTGAAAGTCAAAAACAGGCAAATTTTTACGTTTTTATTTGACTAAATTCAGGGATTATTCCCAAAAAAATATTTTACGTCATTTAAATCAAAACATAATATATTTACTTAATTATAGATATTTACAATGTTTGATTTAATTCTTTGCTTCGAAAAATTAAAAATGGCTGCCGCGCTGCGACTGCAACGCCGCCAAGCGGCAGTTTGTGTCACAGAAAGTTTGTCTTCTGAGCAGCCTTTTTTTTTTTTTTTTTTTTTTATTCAGCTCGCCAAATTGACTTCGCCACGATGGATAGCCGTGGCGCATCTTGCGATTGGGGGCCACTTCTTACAGCGGTCCTCAAGTTGGCGGCCCTGTGATGTGCCTCTTCACGCTCCTCTTAAAGAACCCGGGGTTGTAAGATGAGGGAAACACGTGTGCGGGCAGGTCGTTCCAAGTTTTTATAGTTCGACAGAGGAACGATCTTTTGAAACGCTCGGTTCTGGCGAAGATTCTCTCCACTGTGTATGAGTGGCATCTCTGCCCGGCACGCGTTGTTCGGGATCGGAAAGGTGATGGTGGGATCAGATTGAAGAGCTCTTCAGAACATTCGCCGTGATACATTCGGTAGAAGGCAGCCAAGGACGCTTCGGTTCTTCGCTGCGCCAACGGTTCGAGGCCTCCCGTCACCTCAGGACAACCAATTATTCGGACAGCACGTCTCTGCATAGCGTCAAGTGCGTCCAACAAGTACCTCGCGGAGTCATCCCAGAGGTGAGAACAGTACTCGACGCAGGGACGAATCTGCGTCTTGTACAGCAAACATTTCTGATGTGGCGTGAAGTACCGTCTCACCTTATTTAGGACTCCGAGTTTCCGCGAGGCCAGCCCAATACAACTCTCTATGTAGTTTTTGTGATTGAGCTCACGCCGGACGTCTATACCGAGAATCTCCAGGTTGTCCTTTAGTGGAACCGTAATGTTCTGAAGAGAGGGTAGGGGTAGGAATGGGGACTTCTTAGCTGTAAACGCACTAAAGCTGTAAAGCCTAAGGAACTGTTCTTCTATATACGACTGTATTCATTGGTAATTATCAACACTTTTTTTATTCTGAAAATCATAGCCAAGGTAACTCCTATCTGCCAGTGAAAGTCCCATTAAAATCAGTCCAGTCAGAAATCTAGGGTATAATATTCTGATTTTGTACTTTTCATTTGTTTCAGATATTTTTGACAACAATGTCCAGTGATACTAATGACAGTGACAGATATTATAATTCTTATTTACTAGAGATGACTATCGGTGAAACTTCTTTGCATTGTAATGTATGTAAAGTAAATGTCCCAAATAACAAATGGAATATTATACAACATTGTGAGGGTCAAACACATGAAGATCTTGTAGCAAAGATTCAGGATGAGGAGACAATTAAGGATGATGACGTCATTACGTACTATTGCGATATGTGTAAAATTTATATTAAAAATTTCTTACTGCACATAAAATCTAATGTGTATCACATAAATTGGTCTCGTCTGTTAGGTGGTATTGACAAATTCGATCTCATACACCATGTGTATGATATTGATACATCAGATTTTTACAAGGAAGTTTATGATCAACTGCGTGAAGTCAACTTTGTAGTATTGGAAGAAACTGATGACGGCGATCGGTATTATTGCAACCTATGCCATTGTTCCATGACCCCTATAAGCGAGATTCATCATATGTTCGGCCAGAGGCACATAAATGCCTTAACAGAATACCTTCGAGAGAGAAACATCTGAATAGATCTTCATTTGTTTTGTTAATCGTCATTTGTTTACCGATCTAAATTTGTTTTGTCGATCTACATTTTTGTTTTGTCGATCTACATTTTGTTTTGTCGATCTTCATTTGTTTTTGGTTTTAATGCTTCTAATTTTAGACCATTTAGTTTCTAGGTACTTCTTTTAATCTTTTTTGTTACATTAGTGGTCCCTTGGTGATCATGCGGCATGAACACGTAATGTATTTTTTAATACAGTTGCTCAAAAAGTGGCGTATTACAGGGACGTTTAGCGTTCGGGATGTGGGCTATTACGCACCCGTGCTTTTTCTTTACCATTCCCGCACTCGTGCGTTTTCTTTCCCAATTGTCAAAATAATATATATATATATATGACCATATATATAAATTAATATAAGTATCGGCCAAATTAAATTTATAAAAATAAAAAAAGTTAGTCTCTGTTTAGGAAGGTATATATTCTTATACGGTTGGCGCCATTTTGGATATTCAGGTTTATTGTGTTTTTATTATTTTATCAAATTGCTTAATTTTTTCGCAACTGTATTAAAAATAGTTGTTCAATACAACGTGTGGGACTGTTATTTAAACTCGTTCCGACTGTCTACCCTCGCCTTCGGCTCGGGTCAACACCTGTCGTAACTCGTTGTAATAACAGAAATCCCACACTTGTATCGAAAACTACTATTACGTGCTATCATGCATTTGTCTATATGCATGACATGACCGTTTCGTTATGTTGATTGTGGTGTTGAATCACGTGTTGTCATGCATGCATGAAAGGTACGATAAAAGTAGTATTGGTTGAAATAGCATAAATAACTAATGGAATCAGGCGTTACATGTCGGAAATCCATCCTACAATGATAATAAAAGAAGGGAAGGGGGGAAGAGGAACCCGCCTCACACCCTCGATTCGTCAATCCTAACTTGCAACCGTAAAGGATAACCACAACTAATTGTATGGGAGAAATGACGAACCGAACTCTTCAGGAAAGGAATTTTGGATGTGGGATAGGAAAATTGCCTGTACCCTCCAGATTGTTAGTAATAAGCACTACTCCGCTTAACAACGTGACTAATCCGTCGTCACGTGTTAGTCACGTTGTTCGTCTACACACGAGGCATCTTCAGGACTGCATAGCAGCAAATTATTTTGCTGCCTTTCCTGAGGAGTTCGGTTCGTCATTCCTCCCATACAATTAGTTGTGGTTATCTTTAACGGTTGAAGTTAGGATTGACAAATCGAGGGTGTGAGGCGGGTTCCTCTCCCCCCCCCCTTCCCTCCCTTTTACGAGTATTATGATGTGCATGTCTGTCTCATGTGTGTCTTCCAACATGAGCATGCCGTTTGATCGTGTAAGGACGCGCCCCGCGGACTCAGTGTAAACGATGAATGCAGTCGTAACATTAACTACGTTCGGTCCTTGGGTGGGTGCCCACCATGTGACCACTTTGTGACATTTATTATCTAGCGTTTCCGTGCCTCGGAAGGCATGTTAAGCCGTTGGCTCGGTTGTCAGTAAAATGACAGTCGTTAAGCCCAGTTGAAGGCCTTATGGGCAGCTTGCAAAATTTCAACTGTGGGTAGTTACAACCTGCACTCAGGTTAACAGCGTGTGTGTAGCGCGTAGCGCCTTTGGTGTTGCAAACTTCCACAGGCTACGGTAACCAACTAAAAGGGTGGCCGTAAGCTTGTCTGCCACCTAAGTAGTATAAAAGAAATTGATAACAAATAAATCGTCTCTCGCGTGCGAGAAACTCTTGTTATAATAAGTGCCATTTTTGTTTTTTTATCTTTTCTTTTTAGTTAATTAGATTTTATGCGATGTTCTTGTTTGTGACAATAGCAACGATCAAATTGTTGCTATTTCTTTTTATTATTTGATAAGTTGTAATTGTTAGTATTAAAATGTTACAAGTAGATGAGAATTTGCTGATGAACATGTATTTGGTGTCATGATTGCAGTCTTTAGGGTTCCTTACCAAAAGATAAAAACGGGCCCCTATTCATGAGACTTCGCTGTCCGTCTGTCTGTCTGTCCGTCACGAGGCTGTATCTCAGGAACCGTGATAGCTAGAGAGCTGAAATTTTCACAGATGTATTTCTAGCATTAGAAAAACAATATTTAAGACTAGCTGTTGCCCGCGACTGCGTACGCGTAAAAATTATGGTATAATGCCAATTTGATTGCTCTCTGTGTAGTCCCTAGGATATGTAGCGTGATAATATATAGCCTTTTTGAAGACCCTACCCCTAGCCAATATTTGTGCAAAATTTGAATCAAATCTATCGAGTACTTTTCGAGATCCTTCCGGACAAAGCAAAGCAAACAGACAAAAAAATTTCTAACTATATTTTCGGCTTTGGTATCTTATGTTGAACACCCAGCGAGTATTTTTTTTTATATTTTCAATGTACAGTTTTGACTTTTCTATCATTTTATTATATGTATAGATTGAGGGGCTCCCATTCAACAAAAGTGATGTTTTGTCTTTTTTTTCGTACGAAACCATCCGTGGTCAAGTCTGACTCGCACTTGGCCGGTTTTTAATACAAATGCTATTTCATCAGTAAATTCCGTCTTATGCTTTTAGATTTAAGAATTACGCTCTTTCTAAGAAAACAATTCCTAATTTTAAGCTATATTGTATTTCACTCTAGATTTTTTTTTTTATTTAAACTAAGACTAAAGCCACACTGCAGGATCCTCTCGCTTAGAGTGCTAAGAGCCAAGAGATTATACAGACCGCTATGATACTACCACAGATAATATTAATATTATTAATGTGAAAGTACAGCTTGGCAAAAAAGAGAAGAAAATAATGGAGGAGCCACTGTGCTGTTCATATGGCAACCCGTTAAAAACAACCACCAATCAGTATCCAGTTGTCAACAACCGTCAATAAAACCCACCAATCAAATTGTAGTATAACGTCATTGACTGACAGACATGTGACGTTATTGACAGCTTTTTGACAATGTAGCCAGCCTGCAAAATATTAGTTCCGTTTCTAGACTTTTTTGCCAAGCTGTAACTCTGTCTGTCTGTCTGTTACGCTTTTACGTCTAAACGGCTGAAGCGATTGAGATTAAATTTGGTATAGGGATAGTTCGAGACCCTGGAAAGGACATGGGCTACCTTTTAACCGACTGTGCAAAAGAAGGGTTATGATTTTATGACATGTAAGATTAAACTAGTACATTTGGTGACTCCCGCTCCAAGTCGTTCCTGGTACAAAGGCTGGCTATAGCCATTCAACGTGGAAATGCCGCTAGCGTTATGGGCACCTTTGCACCAGGAACGGTTAGGAGTGGGTTATTTGACTAATAAGCTATTATTGATTGCTTATTATTGACATTTTTATTTATTTTTTAATGTAATGTGACTTATTTATGTATTATTAGTGACATAACTAGTACATTTCAATGTAGTTGACTGTACATTAGTTCGCCAAAACCAAGTCATTAAAATTTTGATGCGTTCGTGGCCCCGCGGACTCCGTTCCGTAAACGATCACTGCAGTAAGCAACTTCACTAAGACCGGTCCTTGGATGGAGTGACAGCCACGTTACCACTTTGTGGTATTTATTTGTTAGTGTTTCCGTGCTTCACAAGGAACGTAAAGTCAGTGGTCCCGGTCAGTAATATGAAAGTCCTTAAACAAAGTTGAAGGTCTTATGAGGGGCTTGAAAAATTTCAATAGTAGTTCGTCACAAACTAACTACGCTTCGGCAGTGTTGCAAACTTCCATAGGCTACGGTTACGGTAACCAAACTTCATTCACGTGGGCCGTAAGCTTGTCTGCCACTTTAGTAAATAATATAAGAAGCTAAGTTTAGCTCTTAACAACTAGCTATAAGTATAGTGTGGCCTAAGTATGTGTTCTTGTCAAGAATTATCTATACTAATATTATAAAGAGGAAAGATTTGTTTTTTTTGTTTGTTTGTTTGTAACGAATAGGCTCAGCTCTTAACAACTAGCTATAATATGTATAGTGTGGCCTAAGTATGTGTTCTTGTCAAGAATTATCTATACTAATATTATAAAGAGGAAAGATTTGTCTTTTTTGTTTGTTTGTTTGTAACGAATAGGCTCCGGAACTACTGGACCGATTTGAAAAATTTTTTCACTGTTGGAAAGCTACACTCTTTGCGGTGAACATAAGCTATATTTTATTCCCGTATTCCCACAGGAACGGGAACTACGCGGGTGAAACCGCGTGACGTCCGCTAGTATCAAATAAATGTATTATGTTTCTCAACAATTTGAAGATGGTACAGATGGAAACCTACATAGGTACTAAATTCGCTGAGGCGACGCACACATAGACACACACCGAGTTCACAGACACGAGGTCAAAGATTTTCATAGTAGTTTTCGATACTGATTTGTGCGCGAGTGTGCGTAGCAGAGGGTAGGTGTGAAAAAAGTACATACATGAGATTTCCATCTGTACTATCTCTAATTTGTGGTTTCTGTTTGGTAGATCGCCGTCCCTGTTGCATAGTTCGTATGAAATGCGGCGTGCACATTTGTAACATATCAACGAGTCGTCGTCAATCTTGTCGAACATGTAACTCGTAGCGTAATGGAGAAATGTGCCGTAAAATGTTACAAATGTGGACGCAGCAAACGTCGATATTTCGGCCTATTGGCGCTTTGCAAACGACGCACTGAGCGGGCCAGGCCAGGCAATTTCACTGCAAGCGATAGCGCTAAGGGAATCCTATACCTACCTACTTTTTTTTTACGCGAGGGAAAATCCTCAAAGTATGTTATTTATTACCGACTAAAAAACCTCACGTAACGTCCAACTGCCTGTGGTTGGGAGCCCCGGGTAAGCCCTCGGAAGGATGTCCCGGGACGTATTTCGGGTGCTAGCCCGCGTCTTTGGGGGTTTCGGGTGTGATCCCGCTTCTAAGGGGTGAGTGCGTGAGTTTCTCACGTCACGCTGCCGTCATGGGCCTGCTTCTGTAAGGACGGTGAGCGACCCTCTCACCGTCCTCAGACCCCCGGTCATGGAGGCCGATAGTCCTCGGCGAAGACACGTCGGCGGCGCCCAGGCCGCCGACTGCGGAACTCGGGTGGAAGAGCTCTCTCCCGCACCCGCCCCGCCGCCTCCTTCACGAGCATGACCTGCTCCCAGAAAGAGGCGGCGCAGTCCCACTTACTCCCGCTGGAGAGCATGGCTCGCACCATGATACCTACCTACTTACAACGAACTTGAAGGGCAAAAGACCAGGCCGCAGCTGCCCGCCGGACACACATTTTCAGTGAGGGCAGTCGCGGGCATCGACGGCGGCAGACGCGGTTTTCATTATATCGCGACGAGACTAATCGAATGATTTCAATGCAAAGAACATAGCAATGAAGATCTACTTAGAACAAGTATGAAGATCGATAAAAGACTATCGGCAAGTTCATAATGTCGAGAACTGTTTGCACCTAAAGTGGAATCATTTGATTATGTAACATTTGACAATTCAATTTCACTATCATTTTGATAATCAAATTATGTATCTACCTACCTACCTTATGGTCTTATTTTACTATCTACTACGAAAGAAAAAATAATAATGGGACAGAGACTCGCTTTATGATTTTATATTCACATTATATTTTCTCAATATATTTCGACTCAGTATCGAATATCGATTCGACGTCAAATGTAACCTATATTTTTCAGATGGTTATCATAACAATTTTTGACCTTACAAACTTGCCGATAGTCTTTTGTTTTAACGATCTCCATTTATTTTATTGATATTAATTTGTTAAAAAATTATGAAATTAACTTCCACGAGAACATTAATCGGCCTTTATATCCGAAATAATCCGGATTTTCGTCCGACAGAGATGACACTACCAAATCGAAACCTGGAGGCTCTTTCTAAAGCGCAATCAGAATTATTTTATCTTTTGAGTTTTGTACAAGATAATATATTATTGTTAAAATGTTCTACCTGTGCAGCTGTGTAACGGACAGACCAAGTTACAATACCTAAGTACTCGTAGATTAAAAAGTAAATTTGGGTGTACCTACACAACAACCATCACAACAACAACTGCCATAATTGCATTCTGCGCAATGCTATAATATCTACTTCTATATTATAGTATTCTATATTCTATTCTATATTGTATTCTATATTATAGTACTATTATAGTACCTACCTATATACCAATTATTTTTATATCAAAGAGAATGTTTGTATTTTTATAAACGGTAGTTTTATTACCTTATTCCTTTAGGCCGGATTTGACCAAAGTCGGAGTAAGACTATAATCTATAAGTATACCTATAGTCCAAGATTCCAGAGCCCCCAGACGTCACTCATTTTCTGATGGCCAAAATATATACGAGTGATTAGTGGTGGGGTGTACTATGATCATTTGACTAGTTGCTACTTTGGCCCGACGGCAAATTTTCAGGTAGCAATTAATCAAGGTACATAAAAACACTGCTCACCTCACTTAAATTCTGATAGCTGATTTTAACATATATTTTACACAATATCGTTAAAAATCAGTATTCATTACTCCCAGACACATGCGGTCGGCGGTTTTACCTTACAGACGCTTCAAAGTTCTGAAAAAAATATATTAAGGTCACTTATTTTCTGATGCTTGATTTTTATATATGTTATTCAGACAACTATTTTCAAACGTTTTGCAAACGGACAGACCGATCCAAGGGGCAAAACATTCCCCAGACCCAATTTTAATGTCGCTGAGAGTATGGGCGCGGGCATTATCCGTGCGTGCGTATTATGCGTGTATGTAGCATGTCTAATCGAAGTCAGAATTAATATCGAAATGTAAATAAATATGCATAAGTACCTATTAGTAATTAACGCCTGTCATTTTAAAATTTACATTTTTGTATTTGTTTTATTTAATAGAGAATTAAGTTTTAAAGGTAATAATTTGAAAATCACGTAAATAATCAAAGATTAACTTTGAGAAAAATGCTCGTCTGACCGCAATCCATACTAATATTATATAGCTGAAGAGTTTGTTTGTTTGTTTGAACGCTAGGATCTCAGGAACTACTGGTTCGATTTCAAAACTTCTTTTACAGTTTGATAGTCCATCTATTGAGGATGGCTATAGGCTATATAATATCACGCTAAGATGAATAGGAGCGGAGCAGCAATTAAGAATGTTTCGAAAATGGGGAATTATTTTTACCGTGTGAGAGCTTCCGAGGCGTACGCTGCCTAAATGGTTAAAGTTACGTAAAAATTGTATATTACAAAATTGTTTATGTTTCGAAAACGGGGAATTATTTTTACCGTCTGAGAGCTTCCGAGGCGTACGCTGCCTAAATGGTTAAAGTTACGTAAAAATTGTAGGTATATTACAAAATTGTTTCCCTTAAAAAGTTCAATAAAATAGTCCGCGACAGCATTGTCTATCTTTTAAGGTTCGCTCACAATAAAATTATTTGTCTTTCCTTTAAGGTTAGCTTACAATATTATCAAACTGAAGAGTTTGTTTGTGCTAGGATCTCAGAAACTACTGGTTGCATTACAAAAATAATTTCACAGTTTTTTAGTCCATTTATTGAGGATGGCTAATGGCTATATAACATCACGCTAAGACAAATAGGAGCGGAACAGCCATGAATAATGTTTTAAGAACGGGAAAAATGTATTTCTTTTGTGACGTTTCATTGCGTACGTTGCGTAAATGGTTAAAGTTACGTAAAAATTGTGTACTACAAAATGTTTTCTCTTAAAAATTTACAAAAAAAAGTCCTGAACAGCAAATGCCCATCTTTTAAGGTTCACTTACAATAACCTTCACAATAATTTTTAAAATATGAGCGACGCAACTCGACTACGTGTCGGAAGTAAAAGTTTTCTGCAGTAGTAGCCAATCAACTGAAAGATAATAGGTACCGGCCAAGTGCGAGTCGGACTCGCACGCGATGAGTTCCGTACCAAAAACGGGACAAAAATAAATGTGACGGGAAACATTATATCACTTCAACAAAGTTGTGCGGGTCAACGCTAAATGAATAGGTATATCACTTTTTACACACATTATTAAAACCTACCACAACCCTCTATTAAATATACCTAAGACACGCGACGAGAGTAAATGCGACGGGATTATATTACCTACTTAAAATATTAATACTATACCACTCTCTTCGTCACTCTCATTTGACGCAAACGAAGTTGCGCGGATCAGCTAGTACCTAATTATAGAATTGTGCCTTACAAACTGTTTTATGAATTTTTTTTTTAATCGAATTAATTTTATTTTTTTAAAGTAAATATCAAGAGGTTTACAAAATATCTATTAATAATTTAATTAAATAACAGCAACCTTTTCAAATAATTATTTATTGGTAACGAACCTTAGCCCGAGGAAAACACTGATGAACAAGATGACGATTTAGGCGTAAAACAGACGACGGGGCGGGCCGGGCCGGTCAATTTCGCCGCGAACGATAGCGCCAAAGGAATCCTATACTACCAACGCACACGAAGGGCAAAAAGACCGCGCCGCCGCTGTCCGCCGGGCACTGGCGGCGCGGCATGTCCGTGGCTCGCCGCCATGAATCACACAAACCAGTTTGTATGAAGTAACGCAGACGGGGCGGCGCGGGCCGGCCAGGCTCAGTCCTCGCCGCACGTTTTCTAGTGATGGACGCCTTCGACGTCGAAAATTTAATTTCTCAAGTCGAAAAAAGATCGCCGATTTATAATACGGCATTAAAAGAATATCACGATGTAAATGAAAAGAGGAAGCTATGGAACCAAATATGCCAGGCAATATATACGCCTGCAGTATGGGATGAGTTGTCATCGAGTACCCAGTACTCCCTATTAGTCCATTGAAATGTTACAATTTAAGAACCGAATATTGCATTTGTTAGAGGACGCAATTTTATTTTTGGGACATGTGTGGGGGGTCAATAGAAGCTTAACCTCAAGTTTGTGGGGTTGCCACCCTTGTCCCCCGGCCGCAATCTTAAAAAGGGGTGAAAACACTTTTTTCTCAATATCTCGGAAACTATGAGTCTTACAAAAAAATTGTGAAAACTTAATTTGTAGCAAATTGTTTTGCCTACAAATATGTCAAACAAATTTTTGTCCTAAATTAAAAATTATAAACAAAAAAATGAAAATAAAATTATAAAAATTTTCTTTTTTGCTGTGGCATTTTTTTTAAAATTTCTCTTTAAAGATCATCTACAAGATTAGTCTGAGGTATTATTTTTGTAAAATGTATAAAAAAAGTTAAAGAGCAAAAAAGAAAATTTTTATAAAAAAATTCAAAATTTTTTGTTAAGTTATATACACATTTGTAGGCAACACAATACGCTACAAATTATGCTTCTACAATTTTTTTATAAGACTCATAGTTTCCGAAATGTTGCGAAAAAAGTGTTTTTTTCCCCACTCTTTTCAAGATGGCGGCCGGGGGACAAGGGTGGTGACCCCACAAACTTGAGGTTAAGCTTCTATTGACCCCCCACATATGTCCCGAAAATAAAATTGCGTCCTCTAATAAATGCAAAGCTCATGTAACATTTTAATGGACTATATTACGATTGCGTCTCTTTCTTTTTTTGTACATTAAATAAGCAACGACTCGAATTCTCTGGGTATCCATTTTCACTGACGCGCTCTAGACTAGAACGAACGTAGTGAACTAACTGCCCGCCCGTCGCCGTCGTGTGCGTTGCGTTCGCGGGGCGGGCAGTCGCGGGCATCGGCGGACAGACGCGGTCTTTATTACGTCGCGGGCAAAAAGCCCGGCCCGCCCCGTCGTCTGTCTAGCGCCTTAGATATTCGATATCAAGATTGACTCGATGATGAATTACCTGACTTCAACGACGATTACAATGAAGATTAGAAAAAATATTTGTCCGATTTTTTGTAGTTTTTTAAGGTTCGTTACTACCCCTCTTTTTCCGTAGTATTACCAATAAATAATTATTTGAAAAGGTTGCTGTTATTTAATTAAATTATTAATACTTTGTAAACCTCTTGATATTTACTTTATCTACTCTGATACTATAATACAAAGATTATAAAATTGAAATCAATACTATTATGACAAACATTACGCACAGGCCAAAAAAAAAGTTTTATTACGATACAGGTCTTGTATGGACACCTATATCGTAATAAAACTTTTTAATCATTACGATACACCATAAACAATCTCCAGCTGAAAAAGAAGTTTGAACCTCTACTTTAAAAATAATTGTGTCTCCAGAGCTTAGATCATCTAACCACAGGATGCGCCTTACTTAAGCATTGTTTTCTGCCATTGCACATGACCATTTGGTCTTTTGGCTTTATAAAAAGCCTGTACATCATAACATCATTTTATATGATTAAACTAGTACATTTCATTGTAGTTGACTGTACAATAACAATTAACACACAACAGCCATTACGCGTTTGTCGATTAATACATTTTTAAATGCAATGAAATTTTATATGTCTTTGTGTTTCCCCCTTCACTTGTATGAAAACTGGCAGAATATTTTTGTATGCGATGGTTCGCAAAGGCTAGTCCCGTGTTATATGGTCTAAGCTCCAGAGTAGCGAAAAATCCTAAATCTATGGTCTCCGCAGTCTAAAAAAAAAAGAAACACGCATGCGCAATCGATGTTTGCGCCTTGGCGCTAACATTTTACATTTTAAATTAAACAAAGTTTGGTTTTGTTTGTAAAATAAATTAGTTTTTGTGTAAAAACATGTCTTAAAGCGAGGATGGTGGTAATTGTACACCACCAGACATTCTGGAAACTGCGTCAGACATGACCATGAACCTGTTACCGGCGAAATCAAGGAGCAACTATATTTCACAACAAAATGAAATCAGGTATTATAGTATGAGAGTAGATAAAGTAGTGTATGACACTGTACATAACTTGGTCTTATAACACTCGTGTGATACTATAAAAAAACTCGCCTACGGCTCGTTTTTTTAAAACACACTCGTGTTATAAGAACCCTTATTATGCAACAGTGTCATAAACTACTATTAAAAAATTAAAATTAATTCGATTAAAAAACAATTCATGAAACTGTTTGTAAGGCACAATTCTATAATTATTGCGGTCAGACGAGCACTTTTCTCAAAGTTAATCTTTGATTATTTACGTGATTTTCAAATTATTACCTTTAAAACTTAATTCTCTATTAAATAAAACAAATACGAAAAAGTAAATTTTAAAATGACAGGCGTTAATTTCTAATAGGTACTTATGCATTTTTATTTACATTTCAATATTAATTCCGACTTCGATTAGACATGCTACATAGGTACGCATAATACGCACGGATAATGCCCGCGCCCATACTCTCAGCGATATTAAAATTGGGTCTGGGGAATGTTTGGCCCCTTGGATCGGTCTGTCCGTTTGCAAAACGTTTTAAAATAGTTGTCTGAATAACATATATAAAAATCAAGCATCAGAAAATAAGTGACCTTAATAATTTTTTTTCAGAGCTTTGAAGCGTCTGTAAGGTGAAACCGCCGACCGCATGTGTCTGGGAGTAATGAATACTGATTTTTAACGATATTGTGTAAAATATATGTTAAAATCAGCTATCAGAATTTAAGTGAGGTGAGCAGTGTTTTTATGTAGGTACCTTGATTAATTGCTACCTGAAAATTGGCCGTCTGGCCAAGGTAGCAACTAGTCATATGATCATAGTACAGCCTACCACTAATCACTCGTATATAATTATTTTGTCCATCAGAAAATGAGTGACGTCAGCGGGCCTAAAAAGGCAACATTGTACGTTTCACTATATGAAACATACAATTTTTATAATTTGAAATACAGAACATACAAAGCATACCAAACATTTTACGTTTCATAATATGAAACATACAATGTTGCCTTTTTAGGCCCTCTGGAGGCTCTGGGATCTTCCTCTAATATATCCATAGTTACTTGCAATTGAGTATTCATATTCACCCTGATTATATTCCAGTATCCAGGAGTCATACAGTGTTCTTACAATCCTTTCGACATCAAATAACTTCTTTAAGCTAGTTTATTTTCATTTAAAATACCTACTCAGGATAGTAAAAATTTCAATGATTTGTCATACTATATTTTTCTACTCATCTGTCTTAGACAACGATTGTCAAAACATGACATGTTTACATTATAGGCAGATTGGGCAGGATTGGATATAGGTTTGTAACTGAAATCGTAAAATTTTAATTTCGCAAATAAGTTTTTGTTGTTGCAAATAAACCCTAATAAGTACTATTAGGGTTCCGTAGCCAAAGGGTGAAAACGGGACCCTATTCATGAGACTTCGCTGTCCGTCTGTTCGTCAAGAAGCTGTATCTCAGGAAGCGTGTCAGCAAAAGAACTTAAACTTACACAGATGACGTATTTCTGTTGCCTCTATAACAACAAATACTAAAATCAGAAAATATTTAAAGGGGGCTCCCATACAACACACGTCATTTTTGCAGTTTTTGTGTACGGAACCCAGCGCTTACGAGTCCGAGATCGCACTCCCCTCCATTTATTTTTAGGGTTCCGTAGCCAAAGGGTAAAAAACGGGACCCTATAATATTCATGAGACTTCGCTATCCGTCGGTCTGTCTGTCGATCACGAGTCTGTACCTATCTCAGGAACCTTGATAGTTAGAGAGCTGAAATTTTCACAGATACCTAATGTATTTCTGTTTCCGCTATAACATCAAATCACAGACGTACAATAAGTAGCAGACGAAACATTAATTATGTTTGTGTGCGTTGGTCTTTCCATTCCGCTCGCTCTAACGGGTTAGTGAATGCTGCTATCTCGTTTCTACACGTATAGCAACACTATACATGACATGTTAAAAAAAATGACGTCCGCCTGGTTTTTGAAAGGTTTAAGCTGCCGATGCTGCAGTTTGACGTATTAGATACACAGACGTACAATAAGTAGCAGACGAAACATTAATTATGTTTGTGTGCGTTGGTCTTTCCATTCCGCTCGCTCTAAGGGGTTAGTGAATGCTGCTATCTCGTTTCTACACGTGTAGCAACACTATACATGACATTTTAAAAAAAATGACGTCCGCCTGGTTTTTGGTGTGCGTTCGCGCAGCGGAATGTTGTTGAATTTAAAGATTTTAATTATGCAGATATTTAGTGTATGACGTCGTGTAATTGTGTATGGTAAAAGAAAATTTGTGTGTGCAGCCATTGTGGAGAAATTCGCTAAAAACTGATTCCGCTGGGCGAACGTTGTCCTGGCGGCACTTTTTTTAAATCCATGCACTTAGAAGAAAAAAAATGAGTCCAACAATTAGTGTGTATTTGTGTGTAATTGTGTATGTATGAATAAAATTAGTGTATGCATTGACTTCGGAGAAATTCAAGTTTCCGCTACGCGAACGTTTGGCCATTAGCTAGTTTTCATATAAAGCGCTTATATAGAGAGCTGTAGATTTTTACATACGTTGTTTTGAATTTGTTTATATTTGTTTGAAAAACCGATTTAGAAAAAAACCTAGGGCTTAAAAGATAAAAATATAAACGTAAAATACGCTAATTAGATCGTAGTTCGTAAAGTATGCACTTTGGGGTCTAGATTTTCACGTTTATACAAACCCTGTAAGTGCCTGCAACATGTTGCCAAGTATCAATGAAGTTCCGTTAGTAATTAAAGGGTTATAGGACAATTTACCGTGAATAGATCACTGTTTACAAAGCAGTCAAATATCACGACGTTCTAAAGGAATTGCATAGTAAAATGTATTCCAATAATTAGTTTATTAATTCAACTACTCACATGCAAAATTTCATCTCATTAAATTCAGTAATTAAAGAGAAACAATTAAAATACTGACTAAGCATCGAAAGCCTACATAACCCGACCAAGTTCGAATGGCTACAAAAAAGCGGCCGTGCCATATATCTTAGTAACGTTCTTAACCTTCCAGTATAGTATTTATTAGTATGGTACAGTTGCGTACACAAGCGTTAGGAAAAAATAAAACAATTGCATTTCTTGAACGAAAAATATTTTTTTAATAATAACGCCACTATCTACGATAAAAATAAATCTTCTGTTAACAAGTACTTCTCTAATTAAACATCTGTGTACAAAAATATTTATAATTACATATAATAACAAAAATATTTATAATTAAATATAATAATTATGTATTTATTATTTATTTCTCGCCACCTGTAACGTAGAAACCCAAAAATGGCATAATGTGGGTGACACAGAAATGTCACACCTCTGCCTACCCTTTCTAGGCCAACAGCCGTAAGCATATGAATGAATGAATGAAAATACAGCTCTAAGCGACTAACATGACAATCCTTGGGCGCGCGCCCCAGTAACGGCAGAACTTGGCATACAACTCATGTGCGCGCACAGGCGCGTGTATTTCGAGCGTATCAGGAGCGCAGCTGAGGTGCTTCTCATGACTAGTCCCTTGTTCATAAAAACTTAACGTTAACAAACGCTTGCTAAACATACTGTCATTGGTTAGAGACAGCAATAGACTTAAAATGTGTTTTAACTAAAATAGGTTTAATAAACGATGATGAATATGAGGGTAAGGATATTAAGTATTTTGAGCTTCAATAAAAATTTAAATCACTGATCAAATAACTAGACTATTCAGATGTTCAGATTTAAGAGTCTGCCTAATATACCTAAAAATCACCATTTATAATGTGCTTATAAACTAAAACATTGGTATAAAAAGGTATTTTCAAGAAAATATTAAATATTCTTTAATTAGCAGCCTATAAATTATATCGAAACAACAATTGTGTTATCACCTGTACCAATTCAAAACCGGTATTAGACTGTAAATTTTAGAATGTTACCTAAATATATTGCGCGGCCGCTTTTTTGTGGCTATTCGAACTTGGTCGGGTTATGTAGGCTTTCGATGCTTTGTCAGTATTTTAATTGTTTCTCTTTAATTACTGAATTTAATGAGATGAAATTTTGCATATGAGTAGTTGAATTAATAAACTAACTATTGAAATAAATTTTACTATGCAATTCACTTAGGACGTCGTGATATTTGACTGCTTTGTAAACAGTGATATATTCAAGGTAAATTGTCCTATAACCCTTTAATTACTTACAGAACTTAATTGATACTTGGCAACGTGTTGCGAGCACTTACAAGGTTTGAATAAACGTGAAAATCTAGACCCCAAAGTGCGTACTTTACGAACTACGATCTAATAAGCGTATTTTACGTTTATATTTTTATCTTTTAAACCCTACGTTTTTTTCTAAATCGGTTTCTTAAACAAATATAAACAAATTCAAAACAACGTATGTAAAAATCTACAGCTCTCTAAATAAGCGCTTTATATGAAAACTAGCTAATGGCCAAACGTTCGCGTAGCGGAAACTTGAATTTCTCCGAAGTCAATGCATACACTAATTTTATTCATACATACACAATTACACACAAATACACACTAATTGTTGCACCCATTTTTTTCCTTCTAAGTGCATGGATTTAAAAAAAGTGCCGCCAGGTCAACGTTCGCCCAGCGGAATCAGTTTTTAGCGAATTTCTCCACAATGGCTGCATACACAAATTTTCTTTTACCATACACAATTACACGACGTCATACACTAAATATATGCATAATTAAAATCTTTAAATTCAACAACATTCCGCTGCGCGAACGCACACGGTTTTTGAAAGGTTTAAGCTGCCGATGCTGCAGTTTGACGTATTAGATGAATGTAGGGGCCAAACTCAGGCACTTCTTTTCAAGATTAAATTTAATCTATTATATAAAAATAAGTCGGGTTTTCCTTCCTGACGCTATAACTTTAGAACGCACGAACCGATTTCCACGGTTTTGCATTCGTTGGAAAGGTGTCGGGCTCCGTGAGGTTTATAGCAAAGAAAATTCAGCATATTTTCACATACAGCGCCATCGCGGGCGAAGCTGCGGGCATCAGCTAGTGCTAACATAAAAATAAGTGTGGCAAACTGTGATTCAGCATTTAATAAGTTCAGAATTGCATTTTAATATAATGCCTGTAATCTTCGATGATATTGAGTATACAATATATAAAAATGAAGCCCGATTTCCGTGGTTACGGCATCACGCGTGAAATGCTGGACCGATTTCGCTAATTCTTTTTTGTTGTGTTTGTTTCTGTCAGGAGAAGGTTTTAAAAAAATTAGTGCAAAACCATTAGCAGAAATGGTTTTTATTGCGATTTTGAATCGGATCATAGAACTGGAAACTCCGAAATGGAAACCGGGAACAGAAAGACTTAGAGATAATTTTGCAATCCAATATAGCCGCAGCGTCGAAATCACAAAATTTCATGATGGGTATCGTTTAAGGGGGATTTTGGTACGCTGAGTACGAATCACATGATAATTTTGCAATCCAATTTGGCCGCCGCGCCGAAATCACAAAATTTTATGATGGGTATCGTTTAAGGGGGATTTTGGTACGCTGAGTACGAATCTCATGATACTTTTGCAATCCAATATGGCCGCCGCCCTGAAATCACAAAATTTCATGATGGGTATCGTTAAAGGGGGTTTTTGGTATGCTGAGTACGAATCACATGATAATTTTGCAATCAAATATGGCCGCCGTGCCGAAATCACAAAATTTCATGATGGGTATTGTTTAAGGGGGATTTTGGTACGCTGAGTACGAATTTCATGATAATTTTGCAATCCAATATGGCCGCCGCCCTGAAATCACAAAATTTCATGATGGGTATCGTTAAAGGGGGTTTTTGGTATGCTGAGTACGAATCACATGATAATTTTGCAATCAAATATGGCCGCCGTGCCGAAATCACAAAATTTCATGATGGGTAGGTATTGTTTAAGGGGGATTTTGGTACGCTGAGTACGAATTTCATGATAATTTTGCAATCCAATATGGGCGCCGCGCCGAAATCACAAAATTTTCGTGATGGGTATCGTTTAAGGGGGTTTTTGGTATGCTGAGTACGAATCACATGATAATTTTGCAATCCAATATGGCGGCCGCGCCGAAATCACAAAATTTCATGATGGGTATCGTCTAAGGGGTTTTTTTGTATGCTGAGTACGAATCACATGATAATTTTGCAATCAAATATGGCCGCCGCGCCGAAATCACAAAATTTCATGATGGGTATTGTTTAAGGGGGATTTTGGTACGCTGAGTACGAATCACATGATAATTTTGCAATCCAATATGGCCGCCGCGCCGAAATCACAAAGTTTTCGTGATGGGTATCGTTTAAGGGGTTTTTTGGTATGCTGAGTACGAATCACATGATAATTTTGCAATCCAATATGGCGGCCGCGCCGAAATCACAAAATTTCATGATGGGTATCGTCTAAGGGGTTATTTTGTATGCTGAGTACGAATCACATGATAATTTTGCAATCCAATATGGCCGCCGCGCCGAATTCACAAAATTTCATGATGGGTATCGTCTGAGGGGTTTTTTGGTATGCTGAGTACGAATCACATGATAATTTTGCAATCCAATATGGCCGCCGCGCCACCGTTGTTAAATTTCATGTTGGATATTGTTTATGGGGTTTTTCGGTATGCTGAGTAAGAATTTCAGGTTAATTTTGCAATCCAATATGGCCACCGCGCCACTGTTGCGAGATTTCTGTCAGTAGGTATGCTGAGATACCAAAAAACCCCTTTCACGATATCCAAAATGAAATTTTACAACGATGGTTCGGCGGCCATCTTGGATTGCAAAATTGACCTAAAATTCGTATTTAGCATACCAAAAAACCCCTTCTACGATATGCAACATGAAATTTTGCAACGCTGGCGCGACAGCCATCTTGTATTGCTAAATTAACCCAAAGTTCGTACTCAGCATACAAAAAACCCTTAGACGATACCCATCATGAAATTTTGTGATTTCGGCGCGGCCACCATATTGGATTGCAAAATTATCATGTGATTCGTACTCAGCATACCAAAAAACCCCTTAAACGATACCCATCACGAAAATTTTGTGATTTCGGCGCGGCGGCCATATTGGATTGCAAAATTATCATGAGATTCGTACTCAGCATACCAAAAAACCCTTTAGACGATACCCATCATGAAATTTTGTGAATTCGGCGCGGCGGCCATATTGGATTGCAAAATTAACCCAAAATTCGTACTCAGCATACCAAAAAACCCCTTATATTGATATGCAACATGAAATTTTACAACGGTGGCGCGGTGACCATATTGGATTGCAAAATTAACCTGAAATTCGTACTCAGCATACCAGAAAACCCCATAAACGATATCCAACATTAAATTTTACAATGGTGGCGCGGCGGCCATATTGGATTGCAAAATTAACCTGAAATTCGTACTCGTACTACTATTTTTTCCCAAAAGCGTTTGACATCTTAGATCGTATGTCCACTTATTTATAATACGGACCATTGTGCGGCCGGCCAGCCGCAACAAAAAAAGCGCATTGATGTTACGAGTTGGATCAAAACGTTACACATTGTATCATTACAAGGCGCGCATTGCAATGCTCGCATCACCTGCTTCACTGCTGTAACCTCGTCTTGTATCATTACAAGGTGCGCATTGCAATGCTCGGTTCACCTCCCACACTGGCTGTAATTCTCGACTCGTAACATTACATTACGCGCGAATGCTCCCGGTGAGGGAGCACCTTTAGAAAAAAATGATGTTTTGTTACATCATTTTTTTCTAAAGGTGCTTTAGCCTCAATAGCATTTTTGAAGACCTATCTATGGATACCCCACACGTATGGGTTTGATGAAAAAAAATCTTTTCGTTTCAGTTCTGAGTATGGGGACCCCCAAAATTTACTGCTTTTTTTTAGTTATATTTAAAAATCTTAATGCGGTTCACAGAATACATCTACTTACCAAGTTTCAAGTGCATAGGTCTTATAGTTTCGGAGAAAAGTGGTTGTGACATTCGGACGGACAGACAGACAGACATGACGAATCTATAAGGGTTCCGTTTTTTGCCATTTGGCTACGGAACCTTAAAAGAGGTATTTTAAGATACTCTTATTTCATTAAAATAAATCTTATAGAACTAGGCGGCTAACTCCTTCCCTGTAGTTGCGTTAGTGTGTGTGGTTTTTATATGTGTTAGTTTTGGCGTACTTTTCAATCTCTAATGCTTTGTCTGCTACTTATTGTAAGTCTGTGATTAGATACCTCTCATTAATGTAGGGGCCAAACTCAGGCACTTCTTTTCAAGATTAAATTTAATGCTAACATAAAAATAAGTGTAGCAAACTGTGATTCAGCATTTAATTGGTTCAGAATTGCATTTTAATATAATGCCTGTAATCTTCGATGATATTGAGTATACAATATATAAAAATGAAGCCCGATTTCCGTGGTCACGGCATCACGCGTGAAATGCTGGACCGATTTCGCTAATTCTTTTTTGTTGTGTTTGTTTCTGTCAGGAGAAGGTTTTAAAAAGTTGGTGCAAAACTATTAGAAGAAAAGGTTTTTATTGCGATTTTGAATCGGATCATAGAACTAAAAACTCCGAAATGGAAACCGGGAACAGAAAGACTAAGAGATAATTTTGCAATCCAATATGGCCGCCGCGTCGAAATCACAAAATTTCATGATGGGTATCGTTTAAGGGGGATTTTGGTACGCTGAGTACGAACCACATGATAATTTTGCAATCCAATATGGCCGCCGCGCTGAAATCACTAAATTTCATGATGGGTATCGTTAAAGGGGGTTTTTGGTATGCTGAGTACGAATCACATGATAATTTTGCAATCAAATATGGCCGCCGCGCCAAAATCACAAAATTTCATGATGGGTATTGTTTAGAGGGATTTTGGTACGCTGAGTACGAATCTCATGATAATTTTGCAATCCAATATGGCCGCCGCGCCGAAATCACAAAATTTCATGATGGGTATTGCTTAAGGGGTTTCTTGGTATGCTGAATACGAATCACGTGATAATTTTGCAATCCAATATGGGCGCCGCGCCGAAATCACAAAATTTTCGTGATGGGTATCATTTAAGGGGTTTTTTGGTATGGTGAGTACGAATCACATGATAATTTTGCAATCCAATATGGCGGCCGCGCCGAAATCACAAAATTTCATGATGGGTATCGTCTAAGGGGTTTTTTTGTATGCTGAGATCGAATCACATGATAATTTTGCAATCCAATATGGCCGCCGCGCCGAAATCACAAAATTTCATGATGGGTATCGTCTAAGAGGTTTTTTGGTATGCTGAGTACGAATCACATGATAATTTTGCAATCCAATATGGCCGCCGCGCCGACATCACAAAATTTCATGATGGGTATCGTCTAAGGGGTTTTTTGGTATACTGAGTACGAATCTCATGATAATTTTGCAATCCAATATGGCCGCCGCTCCGAAATCACAAAATTTCATGATGGGTATCGTCCAAGGGGTTTTTTGGTATGCTGAGTACGAATCACATGATAAGTTTGCAATCCAATTTGGCCGCCGCGCCGAAATCACTAAATTTCATGATGGGTATCGTCTAAGGGGTTTTTTGGTATGCTGAGTACGAATCTCATGATAATTTTGCAATTCAATATGGCCGCCGCGCCGAAATCACAAAATTTTCGTGATGGGTAACGTTTAAGGGGTTTTTTGGTATGCTGAGTACGAATCACATGATAATTTTGCAATCCGATTTGGCCGCCGCGCCGAAATCACAAAATTTCATGATGGGTATCGTCTAAGGGGTTTTTTGTATGCTGAGATCGAATCACATGATAATTTTGCAATCCAATATGGCCGCCACGCCGTAATCACAAAATTTCATGATGAGTATCGTTTAAGGGGTTTTTTGGTATGCTGAGTACGATACACATGATAATTTTGCAATCCGATTTGGCCGCCGCGTCGAAATCACAAAATTTCATGATGGGTATCGTCTAAGGGGTTTTTTGGTATGCTGAGTACGAATCACATGATCATTTTGTAATCAATTATGGCTGCTGCGCCGAAATCACAAAATTTCATGATGGGTATTGTTTAAGGGGGATTTTGGTACGCTGAGTACGAATCTCATGATAATTTTGCAATCCAATATGGCCACCGCGCCACTGTTGCGAGATTTCTGTCAGTATGCTGAGATACCAAAAAACCCCTTTCACGATATCCAAAATGAAATTTTACAACGGTGGTTCGGCGGCCATCTTGGATTGCAAAATTGACCTAAAATTCGTATTCAGCGTACCAAAAAACCCCTTCTACGATATGCAACATGAAATTTTGCAACGCTGGCGCGACAGCCATCTTCGATTGCTAAATTAACCCAAAGTTCGTACTCGGCATACCAAAAAACCCCTTATACGATATCCATCATGAAATTTTGTGATTTCGGCGTGGCGGCCATATTGGATTTCAAAACTTTCATGTGATTCGTACTCAGCATACAAAAAAACCCCTTAGACGATACCCATCATGAAATTTTGTGATTTTGGCGCGGCCGCCATATTGGATTGCAAAATTATCATGTGATTCGTACTCAGCATACCAAAAAAACCCTTAAACGATACCCATCACGAAAATTTTGTGATTTCGGCGCGGCGGCCATATTGGATTGCAAAATTATCATGAGATTCGTACTCAGTATACCAAAAACCCCTTAGACGATACCCATCATGAAATTTTGTGATTTCGGCGTGGCGGCCATATTGGATTGCAAAATTATCATGTGATTCGTACTCAGCATACCAAAAAACCTCTTAGACGATACCCATCATGAAATTTTGTGATTTCGGCTCGGCGGCCATATTGGATTGCAAAATTATCATGAGATTCGTACTCAGCGTACCAAAATCCTCCTTAAATGATACCCATCATTAAATTTTGTGAATTAGGCGCGGCGGCCATATTGGATTGCAAAATTAACCCAAAATTCGTACTCAGCATACCAAAAAACCCCCTATATGATTATGCAACATGAAATTTTACAACGGTGGCGCGGTGGCCATATTGGATTGCAAAATTAACCTGAAATTCGTACTCAGCATACCAAAAATCCCCATAAACGATATCCAACATGAAATTTTACAATGGTGGCGCGGCGGCCATATTGGATTGCAAAATTAACCTGAAATTCGTACTCGTACTACTATTTTTTTCCCAAAAGCGTTTGACATCTTTATAGATCGTATGTCCACCTATTTATAATCCGGACCAGTGTGCGGCCGGCCAGCCGCAACAAAAAAAGCGCATTGATGTTACGAGTTGGATCAAAACGTTACACATTGTATCATTACAAGGCGCGCATTGCAATGCTCGGAGCACCTGCCTCACACTGCTGTAACCTCGTCTTGTATCATTACAAGGTGCGCATTGCAATGCTCGGTTCACCTCCCACACTGGCTGTAATTCTCGACTCGTAACATTACATTACGCGCGAATGCTCCCGGTGAGGGAGCACCTTTAGAAAACAATGATGTTTTGTAACATCATTTTTTTCTAAAGGTGCTTTAGCCTCAATAGCATTTTTGAAGACCTATCTATGGATACCCCACACGTATGGGTTTGATGAAAAAAACATCTTTTCGTTTCAGTTCTGAGTATGGGGACCCCCAAAATTTACTGCTTTTTTCTAGTTATATTTAAAAAACTTAATGCGGTTCACAGAATACATCTACTTACTAAGTTTCAAGTGCATAGGTCTTATAGTTTCGGAGAAAAGTGGTTGTGACATTCGGACGGACGGACAGACAGACAGACATGACGAATCTATAAGGGTTCCGTTTTTTGCCATTTGGCTACGGAACCTTAAAAGAGGTATTTTAGGATACTCTTATTTCATTAAAATAAATCTTATTGAACTAGGCGGCTAACTCCTTCCCTGTAGTTGCGTTAGTGTGTGTGGTTTTTATATGTGTTAGTTTTGGCGTACTTTTCAATTTCTAATGCTTTGTCTGCTACTTATTGTAAGTCTGTGCATCAAATACTAAAATAATAATAATAACAATATTTAAGGGGGGCTCCCATACAACAAACGTGATTCTTTACACTTTTTTCGGTGCGCGAGTCCGACTCGCACTTGGCCGGTTGGTTATTTTTACAACAATTTGTGAGGAATTATTTTCTTTATGTTTTAGCCAAAAATCATCAAGATCCGTTTGTAAATAACGCGACACCAATCTTCCCCACTTTTCTCCCCCATTTTCCACCTTATCAAAAAACTCTCGACAAAAGTTGTATTTTGAAGCAAAGAACACGTGTGCCAAGTTTGGTGAAAATCGGTTAAGAAATGCGTCCTCTATTGAATTTATAATTTTAGAAAATTCATTCAGCGACTATTTTTTTTACATGTACGACTATTTATGACTATTTCACGACTATTTTTTGCGTTGTCAAAATTAGTTTTCATTGAGATTTCAAATATGAGGATTACAGCTTGAAGCACACAATGGTGTGCTTCTTTTTCATACCTACTCTAGTTTCGAAACTGACTTGTGCGCGAGTGTGCGTAGCAGAACGCACACTCTCGCACAAATCAGTATCGAAAACTTTACTATGAAAATCCTTGACCTCGTGTCTTTGTACTCTGTAAGCGGTGTCTATGTGTGCGTCGCCTCAGCGAATTTAGTACCTATGTAGGTTTCCATCTGTTCTTTCTCTAATTTATGTTCATAGTGAGCTTATACCGGATGTCATCAGCGAGAGGGGCAAACGGCTATCGCTCTTTAAGAGTCTGTATGACGCCAAATAAATTATTACTTTGATCTAGATCTCAGGACTCGTGAGGTCTAATGAATTAAAATTTGAAAACAGACAACTTCAGTTCATAAACTAAAAACGCACTAGGCTAAAAACACGATTGCTGATAAAATCCTCGATAGATTTTTGTGTTGAAAATACCTCGATTTCTTGAAATTTTAACCTAGATCTCATAAGTTTTAAGTTGTTTTTATAATATAAAATATTTATAAGAAAGACAATAGTAAAATCTTCATTTGCACTAGACCACTTTTTTAATATTGGTTATAGTTTTTTATAATTAATTTGTTTCGTTAAAAACGCACAAAAACCGATCGCATCTCTCTCCGTCTTGCACGCTAAAATATATATCTATCTTCTATCTTCTTTCAACAGTTTGGCGTCTGGTGGGCTCTTATGAGTTCCTCCAGAGGGTAAAAACGGGACCCTTTTCATGAGACTTCGCTGTCCGTCACGAGGCTGTATCTCTGGAACCGTGATAGCTAGAGAGCTGAAATTTTCACAGATGTATTTCTGTTGCCGCTATAACAACAAATAAAATTAGAATAATTATAATACCTAGTTTAAAAAACTAAAAAATACGCGTAACTATAAAATAATTTTTTTTGTATCCCATTCAACAAACCCTTTCATTTAATACCCATATCATGGGGGTGGATTTCAAACAGCCGGTCCGCCATTTTGGGGAGGCCGCCATATTGGATTTGTAATGACGTTTTTAGCTAGTCATGTATTGTCATCAGAACTCAGAGCGTGTGCAAAATTTCAGCCTGATCGAAGGACGGGAAGTGGGTCAAATTAACATTCCAAGATTTTCTTACATACATAGTTACAACTTACAAGTGAAGCTAATAAAAGCGTGTTAAAAAGCGGAGCTCCCATACAACAAACGTGATTATTGGCAGTTTTTTGGTACGTAACCTTCGTGCACGAGTCAGACTTGTGCTTGATCGGTTTTTAGGGTTTAAGCTACGTACGGTAATTGATTGGCGGAGTGCTCAGCATGGGCACTGCATTGCCAATACATCGTTGCGGGCATGGACATTCTCCCGCTGGAGACCATGGTGAGAGACATTGTCTCCAGCGGAAAAAATTGGGATGCCGCTGAGTCTTTCTGGCGAGCAAGACATGTTAGTAAATTCGTGAATACCGCTTCATAATACCTACTAAAATGATACAAAAAGAAAATCTGTACCACACAATTGTTGTGTATAGATTTAATTTGGACTTCAGGATTACAGGATTACAGCTTAACATTCAAGCCATAATCCTCACTAACCTATAGCTATAATATAATGCGACAATTTTTATACACGACTATTTTTTTGCGTTGTCAAATTGAGATTTCAAAATGAGGATTACAGCTGAGCACACACATTTTGAGCATATGATCCGAGGAAGGTTCTATAATACTTTTGATTCCAATATTTTGCGCGGTTCCTTCAGGAGCAATTTCTCACCACGTGGTCCGATTTCAAATATTTTTTGGTGTCAGAAATGGAGTACTTTAAGCATTGTTCAACACAAGTTTCAATATTGAGGATTTTGAAGTTTAGAAATTAGAGATATCCCAACTTTCACTAAACCTGGAATTCAAGGGTTCCTTTGAACCTGAGGGTAAATCAAAACTTGCGTGTTGGCTTAATCATAAAAGAACTTAATGATAGGGGTAGGTACTATAAAATAATTCAGTCCGCGCCTAAGGCATGGACTGAATTGTGTTCGAATAGACTTAATCTTTAAGCTCTTTTATGATAATGCAAACGGCAGTTTCACACGCTGCTTGAAGACGTAAACGAAATTGCGAGGGTCAGTTAGTTACAAATAAAACTCAGAGTGTTCTATAATAATATATTTCACTTACATGGTACAATGTCAGCTCATACCTATTATATTATATATATAGTGATACAATATTCACGCCTTATCATTAATGAACCAATCCGAGTGATACGACTAGTCTAAACACGATTACATAAGTACTACCCGTTCGCTCTAAGTTTGCAGGTCGCCAGCAAACTTGTAGCGAACGGGATATATCATACTCGACGCGTTGAGAGCCGCAATGTTTTTTTACCGCCGTTTTTTGGTAAAGTATTTTAGCGGTAATCTTGAAACACTTAATATTTAATCAAAAAAAAAGTTTTAAATCGCCCGTCTTATAAAAAATTGTGGCGATATTTTGAGGGCCACTCATAATTCGCAATACTTGTGTGCCCTCAAATTTTCATAATGCGACGTAAGCGCCATCTATCGGCACATAGATTCCACGGTACTATTCAACCAAGCAAAATTGACGATTCAAATGTTACGAAAAATAATCGATAGGAAAACGGATACATGAGCGTGGTCCTTGCGGACGGCACTAAGGCAATTCCGGTACCTGATGTAGGTGCAGGCGGTAAGGGATCATTCCACGCGTTCGTCAAGATCGTTTGGGTGAGTAGTACTTCGTATATTTCCACATTCATAAATTATGGTACATACTTTCTTTTGAGTACGGCAATCTTTGCAGTTTTCGTCAATTTTTGTGCCTATATGCACGTAATTAGTTGCAAAAGCTATTATTAGCCAGTTTTTCCAAATTCGTCAATTTTTTTCTACTGTCTATGACATATTTCGTACAGTTGTACACAAAAATGTCAAAAACTTGACACTCCCTTTTTAAAATTGTCATTTTTTTAAATATATCCTACATCACAAGTACAGCTATGATGCTTGCTAAATATAAAATAGATAACAATAAAGGCAGTGAATGTTACGATTCGATCAGTTAATGTTACAATACAATCAGTTCAATGTTACAAATCTGTCAATTGATGTTACATTTCGATCAGTGTATGTTACAATTTAGTCAGCGATATAGATGTTTATAATTTTTCAATGTCACTATTTTCGAGTTAACGGGATATTTACAATGTGATATTGAGTATTTTCGCCACTGTAGCAAGCTTCACAGAGGAACCAAAATACTGTTGGGTGTAGTGTTTTCAGCACATAATATAATATTGACCTACCAACTACTACTAGTTTCACATTCATTACAAATTTTAACTGACCTTCGACATGGTAAATATCCCGTAACTCTAACACTTGCCAATGTTACAATTTAGTCAACGAATGTTACAATTTAGTCAACGAATGTTACAATTTTATCACAACATTCATGGTGTAATAACATTTTTGGTGCATTGGAGTGCACTTATGTAACAAATTTACTTTACAGTAGTGAGGGAATTTTAAAGGTATTGTTGTCATAGTTAGCCAAATGTTAGAGTTCCGTACGAAAGAGATAGCGCTCTACAAAAGAGATGTAGACCTCTCTTTCCGAAGTGTGATATTTGTGAAATGAAAAATGCTATCAGGCGGCAAGCAAAATAAAAAGTTGATTTTCATTTAATGGCTTTCTGTGCTCTTAACGAAAAAACTTCGTTAAAATACAATTTGTGTAATAAATTTATTTTACCGTAAAGTAGATAAATTGTTCTTTCTAACAGCACAATGGCGTTTTCATTATATTCTACTCATTTTTTTTGTCAAGCTGTATGCACAAATTAGATAGTACAGATAGAAATCTCCTGTATATACTTTTTTTTTCACACCTACCCTCTGCTACGCACACTCGCGCGCAAATCAGTACCGAAAACTACTATGAAAATCTCCTGTCCTCGTGTCTGTAAACTCTGTGAGCGTTGTCTATGTGTGCGAAACCTCAGTGAATTTAGTATGTAGGTTACCATCTGAACTATCTCTATTTTGTGCTGTATGCGAGTGGCACTTCAAGTTATCATTTTATCTTCATATGGCATAGTTTGGGGAGTGAGAAACGTTATAAGCACAGACAATACAACCTAATAGACAATATTTTACCGACGTTAAAGAGTCCGTATGACGCTAATCGGTTGAAAGAAGATAGAAGATATACATTTTTGATAGCAAGAGACATGCGATCGGCTTTTGTGCGTTTTTAATGAAAGAAATTAATTATAAAAGAAATATAATCATTAGGGAAAAAATGGTTCGAGTAAATGTCAATAAAAAATATTATAGAACTAACTTCAAATTTATGAGATCCAGTTTAGAATTTCAGGAAACCAATGTATTTTCAACAAGACTATCGAAAATTTTTATCAGTAATCGCGATTTTAGTTCATGAACTGAAATTACTCGTGTTTTTAACGTTAATTTATTAGACCCCACGAGTCCTGAGATCAAGATGATAGACTATTTAGCGCCATACGGACCTTTAAGTACTGAGACTATCATACCGACTGGCCCGCCCCCTTTCTTTTAGCGAATCAGGAGTAATATTAACGTCGTACGATTGGTCAGGGCATGGCCTTAAATGAGCCAATAGTAACAAGTTGTTGTTGCTAAGGACAGGCGAAGGTATTTAAAACCATACTGCCAACTCTTGTATTATTCAGCTATTTATGTAATTTCTCTTAGTCCTCGTCTGTCTGCATGCCAGTCACGATGCTGCATCTCAGGAATAGCGTGATAGCAAGAGAGCTGAAATTTTCACACGATGTATTTTCGAAAAATTAAAAGAAAAAAGGGGGATTCAGGGGGCTCTCATACAAGAAACGTGATTTTTTTACCGCTTTTTGATACGGAAACCTCTGTGGGCAAGTCCGACTCGCGTTAACCGATTTTTTAATTTCCAAACTAACACTATTAGATTGTTTTGTCTATGATTTTAAGCCACTTTCAGACCGGACTTTCTTTTTAAAATGTCTTTAATTTTTTTTTATTTATGGGATTGTCTAAGAGCGTTGGCAATATCGCGAACGTCCAGTTGTACTTTAGGCTTATGCTGTGGGGGTTCGAAGTAGAAATCGAAACGTTTGAACGATTCTATCTCTCGTTCGGAAACTTCTAAAGAAGAAAGATTTGTTATGCTCGAGTCGGGCAGGAATACGCTGGATTCTGTAAAGAAATTATCCACATTATTATTATCTAAACTATGATTATAATCTGTTGGGAGTCCTGGGACATCCTTCCGAGGGCTTACCCGGGGCTCCCAACCATTGGCTGTTGAGCGTTACGTGAGGTTTTTTAGTCGGTAGGAGTCCGGCATAACAACTATGATGGATTTTCCCTCACGTTAAAAAAAATTGATTGATGACGATTATTAATTTCAGTCAGGAAAATGACATTTCTTAATTAAAAATTTAATCCTACTAATATTATAAATGTAAAAGTTTGTGAAGATGTTTGTACGTTTGGATGTTTGGAATGTGAAAGTTTGTGAAGATGTTAAGTACGTTTGTTCCTCGATCACGCTCTATTTATTTTTTTATTTATTCATTTATGTACACACTAGGAAAGTAAAATAACAATAATAAAAGGATAAATAGGTACAATGGTACTGCTTATTTCTGTAAGAAATATCTACCAGCAGACCGGCGAGAGGAGAACGTGAAGAAAAAGGAAAGATCAAGAAAAAGTGTGTTTACAAAACAGGATAGAACTAACATAACCCACAAAATAAAAGATAAATATTATTAACTGTATATATTACATATATAAATAAGTAAATATAATAATATATATTTAAATAAAAATTACATATATAAATAAATAGGATTACACTGTAGAGAAATAGTGTCCACGGACTTTCTTTTTAAAAGTGCTGATAGTTTTACTGTCTCTGATACCAGGCGGAAGTGAGTTCCATAGTCTGACTGCATGCACGGTGAAAGAGTTTGAATAAAAACCGGTTTTGTGAGAAGGAAATTTAAGATTTGAGCGTAGGTGAGATCTGCAGAGAGCATCAGGAGAACGAACAAAAGAGAACCTTTCCTTTAGATAGGGAGGTGAAGATGGATTATAAAGGATATTGTAAAGGAGGCAGAGGATTCGAGTGTTACGGCGAAGGCGGATTGGGAGCCACTTGAGTTCTTTGCGAAAGTGAGAAACATGATCGAACTTTCTAAGATTGAATATAAAGCGTATACACAAATTTTGCAACCTCTCAAGTTTATCCAGAAGCTCCTCAGTGGCGTCTAAGTAGCAGGCGTCGGCGTAGTCAATAATGGGTTGAATAATAGTTAGAGCAAGACTAATTTTCGTCCTCAAGGGCAAGAGGCTCTGGAGGCACTTCAACGAATGAAAGGAGAAGTGCACTTTCTTGCTGACGTCACTAATATGGGCACTCCAGGATAGCGTGGTGTCGATGATCACTCCAAGGTTCTTCACAGTGTCTGCGTAAGGTATCTGAATACCGGCCAAAAGAACTGGATCCAGTTCAGACACCGGCAGATTGTCAGTTTGATACTTACTGCCAATGACGATGGCTTGCGACTTCAGAGGGTTGATGCGCAATCCGACCGAATTAGCCCAGTCGCTTAGTCTATCTAAGTCGCGGTTAATGCACGAAATGCCAGATGGGGCGTCAGTGGCCGAAAAATGTCGGTACAGCTGCAGGTCGTCAGCGTAGAGATGGAAGTTACTGGAAATAAGACTCGTAGCCGAGTTGATGAAGATACAGAATAAAAGAGGAGATAGAACGCCACCCTGAGGAACGCCCGCAGATAGCTCGCACCAGTCAGAGTTCGTCTGATCGATACGGACACACTGGGAACGCCCTCGAAGGTATGAGTCAAACCAGAGTATAGCAGGAGGAGAGACGTTTATAGACTTCAATGTACCAAGTAGCACATCGAAGTCAACGGAGTTAAAAGCACTGCTAAAATCAAGCAAGACCAAGAGAGTTAACTCCTACCGCTCCATAGCCCAACGGATGTCATCCGTAACTTTAACCAGCGCTGAGACAGTACTATGCCCAGCGCGAAATCCCGACTGGAAAGAGCTAAGGGAGTTAGAAGTCGACAAAAAGATGGAGAGCTGACGATGAACAATATGCTCCAGAACTTTAGAAAGAAAAGGGAGAATAGAAATAGGTCGGTAGTCAGTCAGCGAGGAAGGTTTCGTTTTTTTAGGTAGCGGTATAACATAGGCTGACTTCCAAACCGCAGGAAAGGAACCAGAGTATAACGAGAAATTAAAGATATGAGAGATAACAGGGAGTATGATAGGTAGAATGGGAAGGATCATTCTAGAGCAAATGTTATCATAGCCCGAAGCAGATGAAGAAATGGACAATAGAGATCTCTTAACGTCGGCCTCCGAAACCGAGTGAAACTGAAAGGAAGAGGTCTGCGGCACAGGCCCGTCCCCCAATCTAAGTAGTGTGGCGCTTTTCACAGTTGCATCCAATAAGACCGGTGGCCGTGAAAAATGTGTGTTCAACGCATTGACATCGATGTCCTTGGTGTCAGATTTAGGTGATTTGCCTATGCCAACAGACCTAAGAAACCTCCAGGTTTCAGCAGAACTCCGACCGTTAAGAGATTCATAGAAGTGGCGTCTCTACGTACTCATCCACACCTTCATCTGTCAATGTCAACACATGGGGTTGATAAAAACAAATTGGCATCTGTTAGGACACTTGACCTCAAGATTAGAGGGGTCCCACATTAATCTGTCAACACATAGGGTCGATCGGCGAGGACACTTGACGCGCCAAACCTCGCAAAATTAGACAGGTACCACGTTAATATATCATCGCGCAATATGGGTTGTAAAGCTGCGGTTCCACTTAGGCGGAGCGGTGCGGAGTTGTGGATTTTAAGCCATGTGATTGGCTTAAAATCCTCAGCTCCGCTCCGCTTCCCTCCCGCCCTAAGGTGCGGTTCCACTTAGGCGGAGCGGAGAGGGGCTGTGCTGCGGTTCACCTATCACGGTGCGAAGCGGAGAGGAGCGGAGACGAGCAGTGGCGATACACCAATCACATGGCTTAAAATCCACAGCTTTTCCCCGCTCCGCCTAAGTGGAACCGCACCTTGAAGGTGCTGTTCCACTTAGGCGGAGCGGAGCAGCGCGGATACGAGCTTTGCCGCAATCCATCAATTATATGCCTTAAAATCCACGTCTCTTCTCCACTCCGCACCGAATTGGTGAATCGCGGCACAGGTCCTCTACGCTCAGCCTCAGCGGAACCGCACCTTAAAGGTACTCCGCACCGTGATTTGTGAATCACGGCACAGCTCCGCTCCTCCTAAGTGGAACCGCACCTATAAGCGCCAGAAAGAAAAGCACATTCCTTCAGGACACGACGGGCTCCAGTTTATAATGAGGTACAGTAGTACCACGTTTATAAGTTACACCGATGTACCTGCGCAGAAGTCTCATATTCGAAACTCTTAACCAATCACAACGTTCCACATAGATGCGTCAAATATGACACTTTGTTATTGGTTGCCGCCTGCGCGCCATGTTTGATGCCCGCAGCATCGCGGCGCAATGAGGAACAATGCGCGAGATAGCACTACTCTCTGGATTTATTGCATTTTCAATCTTAACATAACGCAATAAAGTCGGTGTTTCAACAGCGTTGGCAATCGTTATTAATCGGCGCTAGCTTGCTCTCTTCTGAGCAGGCGAACTTTGTCGATGCGACTTATAAACGTGGTTCACCTGTACACCCGATAGAAAACCGATAGTCGACGTAGGCTAATTTAGTTTTAAATTTAATTGTAATTGTAAATTCTTTGATTAAATAGATCAAAGTCAATTAACAAGTTCTATTCTTTGCATCCTCTGGCTGTAGTCTTCGTTATTGGCTGAAAGGATTGGGCTGAAATTTGGTACCGGGGTAGATTTTAGTCCGGAATAACACATAAGGTACTTAAAAGCTACGCTCTTCACTGTGAACATAGGCTATAATTTACTCCCCTATTCCCACGGGAACGGTAACTACGCGGGTGAAACCGCGTGACGTTCGCTAGTTTATAATATAAGTAGGATTCAAGAAACACTTGCCTGTTTTTGTTGGTGGTTTGGGGTATGCGTTTGGTTCTGGCCAATTTGGAATTGGTTGTCTGGTGAAAAGTGATTCCTCGGGCTGGCACTCCATGTGGCCCGGCTCCTGTAAAATGACAATAATAATAAATATTATATACTTTTTTGAAGTGCAACTTCTTTATCGGCGTTGGAAAAAAATTTGCGTCACGTCACGATTTTTGGTTCCGCGCCATCTTTGTTCTGTTCCCCACCACGGTGGATTCGAATTAAGAGTACTTTATCCAGGGATAGCATGTCATTTAAGGGTTTTTGGACTTTTGGACTTTTGGGCTTTTGTACTTTTGTACTTTTGGATGGGACATTGGTACTTTGGGTCTTTGGGACTTTGGAACTTTGAGACTTTGGGACTTTTGAACTTTTGAACTTATGGACTTTTGGACTTTTGGATGGGACCTTGGTACTTTGGGTCTTTGGGACTTTGGAACTTTGGGACTTTGGGACTTTTGGCCTTTGGGACTTTTGGACTTTTAGATGGGACCTTGGTACTTTGGGTCTTTG
The DNA here is from genome assembly GCA_933228765.1 of Miltochrista miniata. Lineage (NCBI taxonomy): Eukaryota > Metazoa > Arthropoda > Insecta > Lepidoptera > Erebidae > Miltochrista > Miltochrista miniata. The sequence continues at coordinate 11,702,918 of OW121772.1, forward strand.
GGACTTTGGGAGTTTGGGAGTTTGGGACTTTGGGACTTTTGGACTTTTGGCCTTTGGGACTTTGGGACTTTGGGACTTTGGGACCTTGTGACCTTGGGACTTTGGGACTTTGGGACTTTTGGACTTTTGGCCTTTTGGACTTTTGGACTTTGGACTTTTGGACTTTTGGACTTTTGGACTTTTGTACTTTTGGACTTTTGGACTTTTGGACTTTTGTACTTTTTGACTTAATTTAAGGTGAGGTGAAAATTAAGTTTATGAAGAAGTTTCACTTCTTACGTGTGTACACTAAGTACACGCAATTTTTTTATTTTTTTATTACCTACATTTATTAATGGAGAAGTTAAACTCAAAATGAAACCCGGTTGTCAGTAAAATGACAGTCGTTGGGCCCAGTTGAAGGCTTATGGGCGGCGCAAAGAATTGCAACTGTGGGTCTCCTGCGCTTGTCCATTTCAACACCAATAGACTCACCACCTATTACGTGGGACATAAAACTATAAGGTGAAATGTGGGCGTATATATGCCTCTGTCTACACCTTCGGGGATAAAAGCGTGACTATAATATAATGTGTATTCTCTCTCATAAATTTAAGCTAGTGCTATAGCATAATTATGTGAAGAGCTCTTGACCCCGCGGACTCAGTGTTCTGTAAACGATCACTGCAGTAAGCAGCATTTACTGTGGCCGGTCATGGATGGGTGACCACTTCATGACATCTATTTGCGAGCGTTTCCGTGCTTCGGAACGCACGTTAAGCCATTGGTCCCAGTTGCTAGTAAAATAGTCGTCGTTAAGCCAAGTTGAAGGCCTTTATGGTAGGCTTAAAAAATTTCAACAGCGGGTCAGTCACAACCTGCGCCTGTCCATATCAATATGCACCTATTACATGAGTCAAATTCTAAAACACCGGCCAAGTGCGAGTTGAACTCGCACACAGAAGATTATTAGTACCAACAAACAGGAAGAAAAATCCGTTTGTATTATGGGAGCCGCTTCTGGGACATCCTTCCGAGGGCTTACCCGGGGCTCCCAACCATAGGCTGTTGGGCGTTACGTGAGGTTTTTTAGTCGGTAGGAGTCCGGTATAGAATCCATGATGGATGCTATGCCAGACTCCTACCGACTATATGGATGGATAGAGACCCTTATTTTTTTTTTTAATTTTAGTATTTTTTTTTTGTTTATACTACTTAGGCGGCAGACAAGCTTACGGCCCACCGGAAGGTTGGTAACCGTAGCCTATAGACGTTTACAACACCAGAGGCGCTACACACGCGCTGCCGACCCGGGCGCAGGTTGTGACGACCCACAGTTGAAATTTTTCAAGCCGCCCGTAAGGCCTTCAACTTGGCTTAACGACTGTCATTTTACTGACAACCGGGACCAACGGCTTATCGTGCCTTCCGAAGCACGGAAACGCTCGTAAATAAATGTCACAAAGTGGTCCACGTGGTGGTCACCCATCCATATCCGGCCATGGTAAATGTTGCTTACTGCAGTGATCGTTTACAGAACACTGAGTCCGTGGGGCCACGAGCGCGTCAAACTATTTAGTATTTGTTGTTATAGCGGCAACAGAAATCTATCATCTGTGAAAATATCAGCTCTCTGGCTATCACGGTTCCAGAGATACAGCCTCGTGAAGTCGTGAGTGACAGCGCCTGAGTAATTAGGTACTCGTTTTTGCCATTTTTGCACATACTATATGCAGAGGCATAGTATACGCCTACATTTCACCTTACTACCCGTTCGCTCTAACTTTGCCGCTGGTGCAGAGGCGTATACCCGAATTGTTAATTAGACGAAGTAAATTGACAGTAGCTAATGTCACTTCGTCATAGAAAATACGCAACATTGTATGAAGAAGTGACATTAGTAGCTGTCAATTTACTTCGTCTAATTGAAAATGCGACTTTAGTATGGAGCCGAGCGGCAAAGTTAGAGCGAACGAGCAGTATAGTTTTATGTCCCACGTAATAGGTGGTGAGCCTATTGCCGTGTTGAAATGGACAGGCGCAGGTCGCCGCGACTCTCAGTTGAAACTTTCAAGCCGCTAACTTGGCGTATCGTTTGTCATTTTACTGACAACCGAGTTTTCCTTCTCTACGCAAACGATCTTTTTGCAAAAGTGTTCCCTTATTCGCCTCTTACGACACCCTCGGGATGTATTAGGGTGGCGACATTTTGTACTCTTACCCGTCACAACACGGGGTCTACGGAACCCTAAAAAAATTAAAAGGCGTCTCACCTGTGTCTTGTAAAACTTGCTTTCCGTTACGTGATGTATAGTCACTTCACTGTTTAACTTAGATCCGACTCTTAACCGTTGAAAATATGGCAGCATATCACCATTCGGTGCAGAATTTACTCCCATATCATCGCACTTAGCACTTTGTAAATCACTTTTATCACTAAACAACGCGTTCCGGAACACATTTCTATCTTCATAACCAAACGGAGTATATAACCCAGTGTATTCAGCCCGTTCTTCATCTTTTTTCAACGGAGTCCCTATAGGCTCGGGTCGTTGTATAGGATTAGCGAACAACGATGAATCGTTGGAATCAAACGGTCTGGTTTCAACCGGTCTCGTACCGATTGGATTCGGTGACACTACAGACTTCGGACTCTGATTCTCATAATATTCTGGAGCGAGGAAGTTCCTCTGTTGACTATCATCTGACGTCTTAAACAGGGAATATCCTTCATCGTTCTTCTGTGTAAACGATGCTAAATTCATAATTCTAGTTTGAAAATCGTCTTGCTTCGGAGAATGTCTTGAATCCATAACATACTGATTTTGGTTTGGGACGGGAGTATATGTGTTTGGGTTAACATAGTTATACTGTTGGCCATACATCGGGTTCATTTGAGGGCTTTGATTTCGAACTCCACCCATCATACTCTGTTGATGCATCATGGTCATCAACGGATTTCTTATAGTGTACATTCCGTTCGAAGTCGGTGTAATAGTTGCTTGACAAGCGTTCGGTGGCATCGGGATAGGATCCGGTATCCTGATTTGCTCCTGTTTCTTGACAGTCGGTTGTTGTGAACCAGATAATTGGACCGGTGGTAGATTGGGATGGAACATGGGATTCCGTAATGTGACCATTTTGGGTCCTTCCGTTTTGGAGTCAGCGCTTTCGGCTGCTGCTGCAGCGGCTTTTTTGGCTTTTTTCTTAGCTTTTTTGGACTTGCCAACTACAGGTGGTTGTTCGGGGATTGGCATTGGTTTCGGTGGTGGTTCTGTGAAAAATTAATTATACATGGTTATCAATCAATACATATAATAAAATCGAAACTAGCGAATGTCACGCGGTTTCACCCGCATAGCTCCCGTTCCCGTGGGAATACGGGAATAAAATATAGCCTATCTTCACCGGGAAGAGAGTAGCTTCCCAGCAGAGAAATAATTTTTCAAATCGGTCCAGTAGTTTATACTCTGTTAAAATTAGGTTGATAATTTTGACAGCTCCCGCCTATGATTTATCGGATTTGTTTATGTCAAGTATAAGAGATCAGTGCAAGTATACTTCAAAAAATTATCGTATTACATAGACGAGTACCGCCCACTTATCATAGTGAAGCGTCTTCCAACAATACCGCAGAATCGATCATAGACAAATAATTCGAATAAATCGAAATTAAGTGTATTCATTTAATTACTAGTAAAGTTAATAAGTAGGTATCTACAATATTTATTTGTAATATGATTAGCTAAGTATAATACAAACAATAATAATGCAATTATATTTACCTAATTACCTAAAATAATAAATACGGTTTTTTTGTAACTATCGATTTAAAATTTTACGCAATCGATAATCGAATAGATTCATTAACGATTGGACACTATGGGGTGCCCTACTAAGAGCTGTCAAAATTATCATCCTAATTTTAACAGAGTATAGGAGCCTATTAGATTTTAAACAATCAATAAATACAGAAAATAAACGATCAAAGCTAGTAGGCTATATTTCATTCCCGTATTCCCACGGGAACGGGAGCTACGCGGGTGTAAGTAAAGCTATATACTTACCGGGCTGCGAGGTGGTGAACATCATCATGGATGGGTCAGCGTTGATGACCGGCGCTGGTCTAGGCACCGGTGTGGGTGTGGCCGCTAGCTGGTTAGCTTTCCACAATGGCTGACGGAATAAAATATATTCTTTAATACAGTTGCTCAAAAAGTGTCGTATTACAGGGACGTATAGCGTTCGGGATGTGGGCTATTACACACTCGTGCTTTTTCTTTACCATTCCCGCACTCGTGCGTTTTCTTTCCCAATTGTCAAAATAATGTCGGTGATTCATGCGAATATTTCTAAAAAAAAAGATACTAACTCGTTTCAACATCAGATTAAAAGTAATTTTAATTAAAATTTAAGCATAAATTAATATAAGTATCGGCCAAATTAAATTTATTAATATAAAAAAAATTGGCTGTATGAGTTGCACTGCCATAGTCTCTGCTTAAGAAGGTATATATTCTTATACGGTTGGCGCCATTTTCGATATTCAGGTTTATTGTGTTTTTATTATTTTATAAAATTGCTTAATTTTTTCGCAACTGTATTAAAAATAGTGTTCAATACAACGTGTGGGACTGTTATTTAAACTCGTTCCGACTGTTGTTCTGTAACTCGTTGTAATAACAGAAATCCCACACTTGTATCGAAAACTACTATATTGGTTTAGTGTTCCGGGTTCGACTCCCGGGTCGGTACAAATATTTGTGTGATCCGATCCACAAATGTTGGTTTTGGAGTTTGGGTGTTGTCTATGTATAATATGTATGTATTTAAAAATACATAAGTATGTATACCAATCGTCTAGATCCCATAGCACAAGCTTATATTAGCTTAGTTTGGGCTAGATGATATTGTGTGAGAATGTTCACAAATGTTTACATTATTACTATCTAAACTGAACCTAAATAAGGCCCCCGTGGCATTGTGCCCAAAAGGTGGTCTTATTTTACTTTCAAATTTTTAAGTATTAAACACACAATACATTTTTCACCCCACTCGGCTGAAAACGTTCGGCAACTACTGTTTTCTTTGTTTATGTTTTGTCTCACGGTCAAATAAATCTTACTAATACACGAAAGTTTGTGAGTGTGGATGTGTGGATGTTTGTTACTCTTTCACGCTCTAACGGCTGAACGGATCTATCTCAAATTTGGTATGGTCCAATCCTACCCGATCTTGCAATAATGTAAACATGTCATGTTTTGACAATCGTTGTCTAAGACAGATGAGTAGAAAAATATAGTATGACAAATCATTGAATTTTTTACTATCCTGAGTAGGTATTTTAAATGAAAGTAAACTATCATAAAGAAATTATTTGGTGTCGAAATGATTGTAAGAACACTGTATGACTCCTGGATACTGGAATATAATCAGGGTGAATACTCAATTGCAAGTAACTATGGGATATATAGGATCAAATGTGTTTGTTTACATTTTAGCGCAAAGCTATTGAAATACAGTATACAGGGATACAACATTATTAGTCAGAATACCCTCAAAACACCCTTCAACTGTATGACAGGTGTGGCGGGGGTGGGGAAGCTTGCTCAGTGGGGGGCAGGGAGATACCTATCTGTATATCTAAAAGTATTATACATACCACAGATTTGATGGCGGGCGGTTCCTTCTTCTCACTGGGCTGTACTCTAGTGAGAGTGATGCCGGGGGGCAGTCTTAGGTCTGACACCTGAAAACACAACATAACATTTAAAAACCGGTCAAGTGCGAGTCGGACTGTGGCAAAGCATGCCGCACCAAAAAAAGGATGAACAAGCCCTTTGTTGCATGGGACGGAGTAAATATTATATTTTTTTGTGGTTATAGCGGCAAGAAACACAATTTTTTTTTTATACCACTAGAGTGGCAGACAAGCATACGGCCCCACCAGATGTACCGGTGGTCACCGCAGCCTATGGACGTTTGCAACACCAGAGGCGCCACAATCGCGCTGCCGACCCTGTAAAAACCTTCTAAGTTCACTTTTGAAGAGCCCCATACTGTAGGCGTTTGGGAAAACCGAAGCAGGGAGATCATTCTACAACCTAAGCGTACGCGGAAGAAAGCCTCTATTAGATCTCACCGTGCTCGAGCGCTCAGGACGCAACGTGTGAGGATGAACACCCTGTCTATGGCGAGCGGTGCGATGATAAAATGTAATCTGTGAGTTACAGCTAAAAGAGATAGAGTCTTCTGATAGACAGCGAAGTTTGTGGATCACACAAATATTTGACCGACCCGGGTATCGAAGCCAGGACCTCAAACCCGGCAGGCTGTTATTCTACCGATTGCGTCAGAGGTAGGATATGATTGGTCCTGGAATGGGTGGTCACACGTGCCCGCTTTGTAACAATTATTTGACAACAATTCCGGGCTTCGGAAGGCACGTTAACTCTGTTGTCAGTAATGACAGTTGTTAAGCTAAGTTAAAACCTTGAGAGCAGTTCGGAGAATTTCAACAGCGGGCAGTCACAACAAGCGCCTGTCCATATCAACACGGCAATACCGCTCACTACCTATTACGTGGGACAAATCTGATAAAGGTGAAATGTGGGCATATAATATGCCTATGCGTACCCCTTTGGGGATAAAGGCGTGACCATATGTATGTATTACTAATATTATAAAGAGCAAAAAATTGATTGTTTGTTCGCATAGAATAGGCTCCGAAACTACTGAATCAATTTAATAATTCTGACACTGTTAAGAAGCTACACAACCCCCGGATGACATAAGCTATATTTCATTCCCGTATTCCCACGGGAACCATAGCTACGCGGGTTAAACCGCTGGTAGTCCGCTAGTATACAGTGGCGACCGCCACATTGCGAAGACAAATAGAAGTCCTGCATCGCAATATGAAAATTCACATAACGAAGAATAGATAAATCCTGAATCGCGATATCAGAGTTCTCAGGACGATTGATATATACAACAGTCCAACATCAACCGTTGGGCTTCGGCCCGCCAGGCTCGATCACCTAGCTTGGTCGGAGGATCCTCCCTTTGTGTGTTGGAGGAACATTCAAAACCCTTCCGATCAGGAGTTGGACAAACTGCTGGCCAGCAATACGTCATTATGCCTGAAAAAAGTGAACATACCGGGTACTGAACTGTTCTACGACGTAAGCAAAGCAGTACCACCTCCCGACCGTATGTACCCATGGAGTTTCAGCATCGCGTCTTTGAGAGCCTGCATTCTCTGAGCCACCCTGGTGCAAACGCTACCGCATAAAATAGTCCGGAAAGTGAATAGTTACCTGAATACCACAGCTGAGTTGCTCCATAATGCTGCAAGAAGCTGACTTATCCGGCTCCACAGCGCAAGAATTCTGTACAAAATATAAAACAAATTTTATACTCTGCAAAATATACCTCGATCCCTGTGACAGTTCTACAAACGTAAACAAGAATAGACTTCATGTCAACGGCATAAAGCTTTTGTGGTTGAAATGCAGAGAGTGAGAACACAGAGGTGCGAACTGTAAATAACAACTTTATGCCTTTGAAATAAAAGTCAATTTTGTTTACGTTAATATAACTGTCTCAGAGATATATATACCATAGGGCGGAAACTCCATACAAATGATTCGTTTTCAATTCTGTCACCTACACTACTAACACGCTATGTTCGTACAGAGCTTGAATGTGTGTGTGGCTAAGTAAACGTTCCCTCAAAATACCCTCCAACTATATGACAACTGTGTCGGGGGTGGGGAAGCTTGCTCAGTGGGGGAAGCAAGTTGCTTTCTTAGACTCACTTTCTTGTTCGGTAAGCGTCATCTGCCTTTATCTATCTATATATATATAAATGTTGTGTGCGTTTAAGTATCTATTAAAAACTCAAAATGTACTGAATCGACTGAGCTCAATGTTGGACACGATATACAATAGGATTCAGAAATGGTTTTAGGCTATTTTTTACACTTTTATCTTAACAGCAATAAGAATAAAACAGCTTTAAAAAGTGATTTTACCAATAGATGGCGCTGGTCGTCTTTTTTTTTAAATTATATTCTGCCAGCTTCAGAACAAAATAATAATATTATAAACAACCTATTTAGAAGGTACCTACCAGATTGCTATTTTTTAAGAGAAGTTTGATTGCGGCCTCCTTGCATTCGGAACAATAAAAGAGAGTACCTACCTAATAAAGAGGTCAGATATGTTTTGCATGTTATTTTTGAAGCTAGAGTTTTGACGCGTTAGGGAAATATTATCAGAGTGAATTTATTTTTTTGAAGCGTGCGCATGATGTTTAAAAAACTGAACATTGATCACAGAATAGATTTATTTTTTTCAAGTGAAGCTTCTATTGATTTGGATATTAATTGGATTTTCAGAAAGATTTATAGTTTTGGTTACGGCTCAACAATTTTTTTTTTGTAATGTATATACCCATCCTTTCGTTTGTTACTCATTTCTCATAGGTACATAAAACCACCATAAAAAAGTCACAGCGAAGCGTGGCAGGGAACCGCTAGTTAGTTCTATAAATTAAAGATAATACAAGAGTATTACATACAGACAGGCAACTCCCTGCCTCCCACTGAGCAAGCTTCCCTACCCCCGACACATCTGTCATATAGTTGGAGGGTGTGATAAGGGAACATTTGCTCATTGGTCACACACATTCAAGCTCTGTTACAAACAAGGGCTTTTTTGGCGGGAGCTGCAAGGAATCGTGTCGCGTCGTTTTATAAATTTGCAAAATTAGTGTATTTTCGAGTGTTTTGTGTGTATGCTGTATTTTAATAGCTTTGCGCAAAAATGTAAACAAACACATTTGATCCTATATATCCATAGTTACTTGCAATTGAGTATTCACCCTGACTATATTCCAGTATCCAGGAGTCATACAGTGTTCTTACAATCATTTCGACACCAAATAACTTCTTTATGATAGTTTATTTTCATTTAAAATACCTTCTCAGGATATTAAAACATTCAATGATTTGTCATACTATATTTTTCTACTCATCTGTCTTAGACAACGATTGTCAAAACATGACATGTTAACATTATTGCCAGATAGGGCAAGATTGGACTATATCAATGGTGGATTCTTAAACATAAACGTTCGACAACGTGCACTAGTGTTGGGAAGTGATAAGACGCAGTGAATCGCAACTTTGCAGTTTCTGACAAAAAAAATCCAAAGAAACTTTCAGAAATTTATCCACCGCTTTTCTGAAGGAAGACTGACTTTAACCAGGCCTCCGTCACTCGCTCAAAATCGCGCGCTATGTACCTACCGCTCGGCATCTCCCTGGGGATACAACTGGCAGAGGGCTGCCGGCATGGTGTTATCACTTAGAACTGAGCATTGAATTATAATGTAACCAACTTACGTAGGTTCTCAACGTTGCAGTTACATTGAGACTTGCCATGATATTTAATTTCGTTTCATTATAACGTAAGAGTTTCCAGAAACACGTGGTAGTTGGCGCTGTACGCAATATTAAAAAATCTAATATTTTAGTTAAAAATTCACAACTAGATGGCGCTGTGCCTTTTTTTAAATCGCGGTATGGTTTCGTTACATAGGGTCATATAAGTAAGACTACTTTTCTGCCCAAGGTAGTTTATTATTATTTTTTACGATCTTAAAACTAATTTTTCTAAAAGATTCAAGTTTATTTAAATAAATTTGTTACACTCGATTTTTATTTCATGGCCACGCAGTCAGAAAGTTTCTTGTAATAGCTGCTTGGCACCGCTGGTGTCGACACTTAGTCGAGTGACGTCTCTATCTCATAATATACAAATGTACTCTGTGGCTGCCGGACGCCCGACTGACCGCTCGCATCGCACCGCACCGCACGTTTCCCGCGCTTACGCTTCGAAATACCGAAACCACGTAATTATTGTGCAGTGGATGGGAGTAATAGCACAAAAACAAAAGAAAATTTGTCGTTTTTAAAATTGCCGAGAGACGAAGAAAGCTGAGTAATATTTTAAATCTTATCAATTTGAATGTTTTTACCATTTATTTGTTTGAACATAAGTACCTAGGTAGGTGATAAGTATGTAAATCAAAATTAAGGAGTTATTTGAGTCAGGTATTATAAAATTGTTGTTTTTTATAGGCAATTCAATGTTTTATAGAATTTGTAGGTAAATAGGTTTTATAGGTAGTCGAAGCTTTCGTGGCCCCGGGGACTCAGTGTTCTGTAATCGATCACTGTAGTAAGCAACTTTCACTATGGCCAGTTCTTGGATGGGTGACCATTTATGTGACCACTTTGTGACCTTTATTTGATCGTTTCCGTGCTTCGGAAGGCACGTTAGGCCGTTGGTCCCTTTTTTAGGCGGTTTGAAAAATTTAAACAGCAGAGGGTCACAACCTGTACTTGGTACAAACTATAAAAAAATTAAATGTGGGCATCTAATATGCCTCTGCCTTCCCCTTCGGAGATCTACGCGTGACCATATGTATGTGTGTGTAACATAGTAAGGTAGGATGGCCGGGTGAGATAGGTGAATAGCCGGTACTTACGCTAAAGGTAATGTCAGTTAAATTTAGATTTCTTTGATATTTTAGTTATGGGTAGGCAAAAGATAAACAATATAAATATATAGGTATACCTACCTACTGTGAATCATAATTTATTTTTGGTTTTTACGTGCATTTATAAAAACGTGTTTTTCTAGGGTTTTTTTTAAACCATTCATAATTTTTTTCCTTACATTCCATTACATTGTTAGTTACATACACGTCGACCTACTAAAAGCGTATTAAAACATGGTTGATTCGTAACATTTGTTTTATTACAACAATCATTATAGGTTCAACCCTAGCGCATTCTTACGATGACGTCACTCGCACGGCGGGCAACACAGTCTCGACGCTATGAGCGCGTGTTTAAGGTACAATTCTTCTCGTTCTGAGCAGCAGGTATTATTATTAAAATTTTGTAGGCTAATATAGCGTAGGTATTGTCGCTTTTGTATGGGAGTGATGTATCTGTTACGTAGTAACTATTTAGTAATCTGTGCTTTAACTTAGGGCTGTACTTGACTTTGACTGGACTTAGAGGGCGAGGACTGAGACTTATTAAAGCAAAATGAAGATATAATAAATACAAAGACATGGCTTAAAGGTCTTGTAACCCAGTGAAACTATTAAAAAAAAAAATTTTGTTTAAAAAGTTTCGGTGGCTAATTGGTTAAGCATCTTGCACGGTATGCGAGAAGATGCAGGTTCGAATCCTGCTCGAAACCAATTCTTTTTCCATATTTTAAATTTATGATCAGTTAGCATACTAATTGTTTTCCAAAAATAATCTTAATGTTACAAACAAAGCGTGTATTTAGTGTATGTGACAGAATAATTGTCATCTTGCTTTACCTTTTTACTAACAACTTCAATAGTAGTGTCCGGTGTGATGTTGATGACCTGTGGTTTCTGTTGTTGGGGTTGTTGTTGGGGTTGTTGTTGTTGCTGCTGCTTTTTGTTGTCCTTCTTGTTGTTGCTCTGTTGTTGGGGTTGCTTACTTGCTTGTTGTTGGGGTGGTACTGCAATTAGATATATTAATTAGTTAATTGTAGAGATTTTTTTACATAGGGCTATATATGATTCTAAAATAAGATTAAATTGCTTGGGTTATGAGTATTAGACAGCGAATATTAATACATTATCCTTATGTTTCGTACGTTTACATAATTTATACATACATATATACTTAGTCACACCTTTATCCCCAAACGGGTAGACAGAGGCATAGTATACGCCCACATTACATCTTATAGTTTTATGTCCCACGTAATGGGTGGTGAGCCCACTGCCGTGTTGAAATGAACAGGCGCAGGTCGCCGCGACCCGCTGTTGAAATTTTCCAAGCCGCCCATAAGGCCTTCAACTTGGGTTAACGATTGTCATTTTACTGACAACCGGGTTTCATTTCGAGTTTCCCTTCTCTACGCAATGGATCTTTTTGCGAAATTGTTCCCTTAGGGCCGGCGCCCATTATCGGCATCGGCAAGGAAAAGGATTTTTTGTTGGCAAATAGCAATATACTATAATATAATGGCAATAAAGTAGAAATTTCCGTGATATGTGGTCCGAAGCGGTATTTTTGTTATTACGACCACATATTACGGAAATTTCTACTTTATTGCCATTATAGTATAGTATATTGCTATTTGCCACCAAAAAATCCTTTTCCTTGCCGATGCCGATAATGGGCGCCGGCCCTATGTCGCCTCTTACGACACCCTCGGGATATATTGGGGTGGCGACATATTGTACTCTTAACCGTCCCAACATGGGACCCCGTCGCCACACAGGGCACATAATTTATACATAAGATGTATATATTATGTGCCCCGTTCCTGGAAATGGTCTTCATTTTATTTTTGACACTATGTTATTTAGCAAAAAAATAATCCTTATGTTGAGGCCTTTCGATTGGTACGATCAAGCTACAGGGTAATTATTTTTTTTCGTGTAGCGGGTTCGATTCCCGACTCAACCATGTAATTATTTAAAAATCTATGAATGCAGTTTAAATTGTATTTGAAATAAAAATAATGTCTTTTTTCAGTAAAATGTTCCATCTACAATATTCAAGGTACTTTCCCTCATATGACTGAAACAACTCACCAATCTTCTCCTGTTTAATTTCTTTCGTTTTCTTCTCAATCTTCTTCTCCACAATCTTTTCCTTTTTCTCATCTTTCTTCTTCACAGGCTCCACAACTTTCTTTGCGACTTCCTGTTTCTTCTCAACTTTGTTCGATTTAACTTCTACTTTTTGTTCTTGGACTTTTTTAGTTTCGTTCTTTTTGATTTTCGCTTCTAACTGCAGTCTTCTTTTTTCTTCTTCTTCAGCCTGTAAGAAATAATACATACATACATACATATGGTCACGCCTTTATCCCCGAAGGGGTAGGCAGAGGCATATTTATGCCCACATTTCACCTTTGTATAATTTGTCCCACGTAATAGGTGGTGAGCCGTATTGCCGTGTTTAAATGGACAGGCGCAGGTTGTGACTGCCTGCTGTTGATAATAAAGCCTTCAACTTGACTTAACGACTGCCATTTTACTGGCAGCCGCGACCAACGGCTTAACGTGCCTTCCGAAGCACGGAAACGCTCAAATAAATGTCACAAAGTGATCACATGGATGGTCACCCATCCATGGACCGGCCATAGTGAAAGTTGCTTACTGCAGTGATCGTTTGCAGAACACTGAGTCCGCGGGGCCACGAGCGCTTCACTGACACTAACAATCAAAATTGCTTCACATAACATTAATTGTTGAGCTTTGGATCAATGACTGCCTCTGTGGCGCAGTCGGTAGTGATACCGCCTGCGGCGCTGGAGGTCGTGGGTTCGATTCCCACCGGAGACTAATATTTGTGTGACCCATAAATGTTTGTCTCAAGAGTCAGGCTATTTCTATGTATAATATGTATGTATTTAAAAGTATATAAGTACTAATATCCGTGGTGTGATACCCATAACACAAGCAGGTTATTCCTAGCTTACTTTGGGATCAGATAGCGTTGTGTGAAATGTCCGGGAATATTTATTATTATTAATTAATGTTATGTTATGCTAGGCTATGCCATCCAGCTTTACCCCGCATGCGGTCCCTATCGACTAATGAAATTGCGCCATTAAGACGTTCGAGCGTGACAGAGTAACAAACATCCACACATCCACACTCACAAACTTTCGCATTTATAACATTAGTAAGAAGTATAGAATCATTTTCATACCTGTTGCTTAGCAAGCAGTTTCCTCTGTTTCTTAGAAAGAGATTGAGTTTCCGGTAATGAGTTGGATCTCTGAGGCTCTCTCGTGATCTTCGGCTCTGCTTTTGGAGGGATTTCTTTGGTTTTCTTCTGAAATACAAGTTATGTTTTATTAATCTATCTATATATACAGGGTGGAATTTAAAGACGGTAGTTGGAGGGAAAGTGCCTTTAATATTGATAATGGCAAGTTTTGCTGAAAGGGAACATTCCTTTATATTCAAAAGTAAGTAAAACTGCATTTACAGATTTTTGAAAAATCACCTGCTTGAGCCGAGAATCAAACCTGGGAGATGTGAAAAAAAAAAACATCCTGTATTTTATGATACCAACCGCAACAGTCTTTCATGAGGATCAATTTCTTTTAAACAACATCGTATCTTAAATTAAAGGAAGATCAAGTAAAATATGTTTTTATTGTAAAGCTTACTCACTATCTGAAGAAAAAAAAACGGTCTAAACGAGAAACTCCTACTTTATCTTTGAAGTTGGTTGGTTCAGTGACCAGAACGAACATTTCCATTCACAGAAACTAGAACATATTTTTAACCAACTTCAAAAAAATGAGAAGAATCTAAATTAGACTGTTTTTATTTTTCAGATAGTAAGTAAGCTTTACAATAAAAACATATTTTACTTGGTCTTCAGTTAATTTAAGGTACTATGTTGTTTTAAGGAAATTGATCTTTATAAAAGACTCTTTCGGTTGGTATCATAAAATACAGGATATTTTTTTTTTCACATCTCCCAGGTTCGATTCCTGGCTCAAACAGGTGATTTTTTAAAAATCTTTAAATGCAGTTTTACTTTCTTTTGAAAATAAAGGAATGTTTTCTTTCAGCAAAACTTGCCATTATCAATATTAAGGGTACTTTCCCTCCAACTACCGTCTTTAAATTCCATCCTGTATATATATATATATATATATATATATATATATATATATATATATATATATATATATATATATATATATCAATGCCATTATATGCCATATATATATATATACACATGCCAAAAAAATCAATGCCACTTTTCGTTGTAATTTTATAACTCAAGAACGGGCTCACCTATCCAAACCAAATGTTTAGGCGTTGTTCGAACTATTTAGTAGATGGTTTATGTGAAGTTTGCACAAAATCGGTCGAGCGGTTCTTCATTTATCACGCAAACGAAGTTGCGCGGGTCAGCTAGTTAACTTTAATGTATTTGCGCTCGTGGCCCCGCGGACTCAGTGTTCTGTAAACGATCACTGCAGTAAGCAACATTTACTGTGGCCGGTCATGGATGGGACCATCTCGTGACCACTTTATGACACTCGCAATTCAATGTAACAAATTGGTCACGTGATGGTCACCCATCCAAGGACTGGCCATAGTGAAAGTTGCTTACTACTACCCGTTCGCTCTAACTTTGCCGCTGGCGTAGAGGCGTATACCCGAATTGTTAATTAGACGAAGTAAATTGACAGTAGCTAATGTCACTTCGTCATAGAAAATAAGCAACATTGTATGAAGAAGTGACATTAGTTGCTGTCAATTTACTTCGTCTAATTAAAAAATCGACTTTAGTATGGAGCCGAGCGGCAAAGTTAGAGTGAACGAGCAGTACAGTGATCGTTTACAAATAAAACATATAGTCTAGTATAGGGCTAGGGCCTTCTGATACTGGCAATAAGTTCCCGTACGTTGCAGTTCCAGGTTTCATTTCGAGTTTTCCTTTTCTACGCAATGGATGGCTTTTCTTTTATATACCACTAGCGGACGTCACGCGGTTTCACCCGCGTAGTCCCGTTCCCGTGGGAATACGGGAATAAAATATAGCCTATGCTCACCGCAAAGAGTGTAGCGTTCCAGCAGTGTACGAATTTTTCAAATCGGTCCAGTGGTTCCGGAGCCTATTCGTTACAAACAAACAAACAAAAAAACAAATCTTTCCTCTTTATAATATTAGTATACGTAAGTTGGCAAACCATAATTAAAAAAATACGGCCCACCAGATGTACCGGTGGTCACCGCCTATGAACGTTTACAACACCAGAGGCGCCACACTCGCGCTGCCAACCCTGTAAAAACTTTTCCAGACCCCTTTTGAAGAACCCCATACTGTGAAAGTGTTCCTTAAATTGCGTCTTACGACACCTCCGGGGTGGCGACATTTTGTACTCTTACCCGTCGCCACACGGCGCAATATATGAGTTACCTTTTCTTTGTTAGTCCCTTTGGCTAGCTGGTTGATGTGAGCTAGTGCTTGCTCCCAGGTTTGCTTGCGGTTGTCTGCTTGCTGCTTGCTGTTTGGTGACGTATCTTGCTGGTCAGAACGCCCTGGTGGATAAAATTAATACTATCAATACATATAATAAAATCGTAACAGGTCGCTGTCTGTACATTGAAGATATATAAAAAAAAACTTGAGAGGTGTCAAGGGACACCCGAATGGAACGAAGTTCCTTTCAATTAATTATTGTAATAAAATTTTATTTTAATTTTAAAATTTTATTGTACAAAAACGAAAACGAAAACGAAAACGAAAACGGATACGGAAACGGAAACGGAAACGGAAACGGATACGGAAACGAAAACGAAAACGAAAACGAAAACGAAAACAAAAACAACACCCCTTCCCCCCCCTCTTCCCCCCACCCCTCCCTCTCCCCATATTAAATCCCCCCCCCCATATTACCCCCATATTAAAGGAGGGCAGAGGTACCTCTACCCTCCATACTATAGCAAAAACATATAAACGGCCGAATTGAGTAACCTCCTTTTTTGAAGTCGGTTAAAAAAGTGTCGTGACCATTTTTCGTAAGATTTTTTTCCGTCTAGCCCCCTTTCACAACGCGCGATAAGGAACTTCGTTCCAAAAAGTTTATAGGGGGCTTTATGGACGCAATAGAACCCAAAACAATGGTTTTTAGAATTTTTGTCTGTTCGTTTGTGCACGCTAATCTCAGCAACCGCTCAACCGATTGCAATGCGGTTTGCTCAACTTAACATTTAGTGTTTGTTTCATGTCGATCGGTTCATAAATAAAAAAGTTATATCAATCTTAAGATAATGCAGCGTACGAACTTGCGGGCTACAGCTAGTTAATAATATAATTCTCTCACAGTCCGTAACACTTCTGACAGTGGTCCTCAAGTTGGCGGCCCTGTGATGTGCCTCTTCACGCTCCTCTTAAAGGGCGCGTCCGCAAAATGCACAAAAAAACATTTAGGATTTTGGAAATATTCAAGAACTCACTTCATTAAATGACACTATAATGGAACCTTAAATTCTTAATAGATGAGACTACATTAGCACCGTGCGCTTTTTACAAAATAATTACTTACTTGCGAAAAAACCTCTGAAAACCATCGAAATTTACCTTTGTCAATTTGATTATTTCTGCTATTTCGATGATTTTTAAAAACTTTGAGGTGTTTTTTTCTAATGTAAATAATTATTTTGTGAAAAGCGCACGGTGTTAATGTAGTTTCATCTATTAAGAATTTAAGGTTCCATTTTAGTGTCATTTGATGAAGTGAGTTGTTGAATATTTCCAAAATCTTAACTGCATTTTTTGCAGACTAGCCCCTTAAAGAACCCGGGATTGTAAGATGAGGGAAACACGTGTGCGAGCAGGTCGTTCTATGTTTTTATAGTTCGACAGAGAAACGATCTTTTGAAACGCTCTGTTCTGGCGAATATTGTCTCCACTGTGTATGAGTGGCATCTCTGCCCGGCACGCGTTGTTCGGGATCGGAATGGATCTAGCAATAGGCTTTATTTTTAACGTGAGGGAAAATCCACCATGGATGCTATGCTATGGAAAGCCGTGTCGCATCTAGCGATTGGGGGCCACTTCTGACAGTGGTCCTCAAGTTGGCAGCCCTGTGATGTGCCTCTTCACGCTCCTCTTGAACAACCCGGGATTGTAAGACGAGGGAAACACGTGCAATGGTAGGTAGAGATATCAAAAATCTTCGTAAATTGCCTTCATTCCCGAAGGGGTAGGCAGAGACAGAGGCATGGAGTTCTGGTGAATTAGACAGATCCCAGAACACCCCCACAGGGGCAGATGGGTGTCAAGGAGTTTTAGTGAGTATTCCCAGTGCTATCGTGATCAGCTGATGGGGCGACCCTCACACGAGCCCATGCCTCGCCAGCATGGGTAGTCCGTAAGCGGAGCTCTCCTTGTAAAAACTAAAAAATAAAAGGCAGAGGCATAGTATACGCCCACATGTCACCTTATAGTTCTACTAGCTGATGCCCCCGGTACCCGTTCCCGCTTCCCGTGGGAATATATTCCCGGGATGAAAAGTAGCCTATGTATTTTAGATTATAAGCTATCTCTGTACCAAATTTCAGCCCAATCCGTTCAGCCGTTAGTTTTCCTTCTCTACGCCATTGCGTACTGATTGGATCGTTTTCTCTTAATTGCCTTTTACTATACCCTCGGGATGAATTAGGGTGGCGACATTTGTACTCTTTCCCGTCGCCATACGGGCTTACCATGCTTTCTATTAAACGCGCCACCATCTTTTTGTCAATAAAGTATTCGAAAGACCGAGATTCTGATTAATACTGCATACTCTTATAGGATTTGACTGACTCTGTGGCGCAGTCGGTAGTGATACCGCCTGCGGCGCTGGAGGTCGTGGGTTCGATTCCCACCGGAGACAAATATTTGTGTGACCCATAAATGTTTGTCTCAAGAGTCTGGGTGTTTTATGTATAATATGTATGTATTTAAAAGTATATAAGTATTAATATCCGTGGTCTGATACCCATAACACAAGCAGGTTATTCCTAGCTTACTTTGGGATCAGATAGCCTTGTGTGAAATGTCCGTGAATATTTATTTATTTATTTAATAACTTTAAAAAATTTGAAGCACTCGTGGCCCCGCGGACTCAGTGTTCTGTAAACGATCACTGCAGTAAGCAACTTTCACTATGGCAGGTCCATGGATGGGTGACCATCCATGTGATCACTTTGTGACATTTATTTGAGCGTTTCCGTGCTTCGGAAGGCACGTTAAGCCGTTGGTCCCGGTAGCCAGTAAAATGGCAGTCGTTAAGCTAAGTTGAAGGCTTCATTTCAACAGCGGGCAGTCACAACCTGCGCCTGTCCATTTAAACACGGCAATACGGCTCACAACGTATTACGTGGGACAAATTATAAAAAAAGGTGAAATGTGGGTATATAATATGCCTCTGCCTACCCCTTCGGGGATAAAGGCGTGATGATGAACCTGAACCATTTATTTAATAACACAACGTACCTGCAGGTCCCTTGCTAGCGGAGCCCTGGGGCGCCGTCGACATAGACATGGAGACGGCGCCGTCGGCCGCCGATCGACGGACGCACACCATGTTGCCGCTGGTAGGGGCTTCTGGAATATACACGGGTTTGGTTTAGGAATATTTGTGGAAGCGCTCGTGGCCCCGCGGAAACAAGTGTTCTGAAAACTATCTATAACAAACAACTTTCAAAAAAAAAGTACTGCTCGTTCGCTCTAACTTTGCCGCTCGGCTCTATACTAAAGTCGAATTTTTAATTAGACGAAGTAAATTGACAGCAACTAATGTCACTTCTTCATACAATGTTGCTTATTTTCTATGACGAAGTGACATTAGCTACTGTCAATTTACTTCGTCTAATTAACAATTCGGGTATACGCCTCTACGCCAGCGGCAAAGTTAGAGCGAACGGTTAGTACATTTATAATTAAAAAAAAATATCAATAATATCCAACTATAAACACAAACATAGAAAAATGTCACAATAAATGTCAAAAAGTAGGTAGATTCAATTCTGCAAAAGATGCCAGTCCAATTATACTTAATAGTTTATAATGCAAAAGTTTGAGGAAAGATAAAAACAAAAAGAAATCAATATTATTTCCACCACCAATAAAATTACAAAATGTCACTTCACATACAAATTAAAGTGTCTCAAATTTATAAACGCATCCAATGAATAAAAACAATGTACAACCAGAAATTCCCTAAGCATGCTTTCGAACTATTTTGTGTATAAGTCAGTTTTCTGTTTTCTTCATTCCAGACTATAAGCTATCTCTGTACCCAATTTCAGCCCAATCCGTTCAGCCGTTAAAGCCTGATTGAGTAACAAACATCCAAACATCTTCACAAACTTTCACATCTATACAAATAAATAAAATTGGAGTGTCTGATTGTAATATTAAAATAACCGCTTTCTACTACATGCATATGAATGTATATACGGTACACATACAAAAATATATATTTTTAAATTTTTTGTCTGTCTGTCTGACTGTCTGTTTGTTCCGGCTTATTTCTGGAACGGCTAGACCGATTTGAACGGGACTTTCACTGGCAGATAGCGTATGTAATAAGGAGTAACTTAGGCTATTTTTATTTTAGAAAATTCTTTTATTTAAAAAAAATGCCAAGAGCAAAAAAAAACTAAGTAAACGAATTTTTTTTATTAAATTCCACGCGGACGCAGTCACGGGCACAGCTAGTCTATACTAATATTATAAAGAGGAAAGGTTTGTTTTTTTGTTTGTTTGTAACGAATAGGCTCCGGAACTACTGAACCGATTTGAAAAATTCTTTCACTGTTGGGAAGCTACACTCTTTGTGGTGAACATAGGCCATATTTTATTCCCGTATTCCCACGGGAACGGGAACTACGCGGGTGAAACCGCTTGACGTCCGCTAGTTTATAATATTAGTACGGAGTACGATGGTATAAATAATAACTCGGTTTACTAATGTTTGGCAAAAGACGTTCCCCAAAGTGTCACATGCCAGCGTATGTTTCCCAAATTTTCATTTGACAAAAAAACAATTGGCAAAAAAACTTTTCGCAATTCTACCACACTACAAAGAGAAGAGAAGCGCTCGTGGCCCCGCGGACTCAGTGTTCTGTAAACGATCACTGCAGTAAGCAACTTTCACTATGGCCGGTCCATGGATGGCTGACCATCTGTGTGATCACTTTGTGACATTTATTTGAGCGTTTCCGTGCTTCGGAAGGCACGTAAAGCCGTTGGTCCCGGTTGCCAGTAAAATGGCAGTCGTTAAGCTAAGTTGAAGGCTTTATTTCAACAGCAGGCAGTCACAACCTGCGCCTGTCCATTTAAACACGGCAATACGGCTCACCACCTATAACGTGGGACAAATTATTAATTATACAAAGGTGAAATGTGAGCATATAATATGCCTCTGCATACCCCTTCGGGGATAAAGGCGTGAACATATGTTATGTTTTACAAAGAGATTAAAATGCGAAATATAAATTTGCTAAAGATTCTTTTGGGAAATGAAACTATGCGATAAGTTTTATGGAATGAGAAATTTAACGAAACATATTTTGCCAAACGGATCCCTAAAAACTCACTTAGCATACTCTTCTGTTTTTCAATCCTCTCCTTCTCCAATTGCAACAACCTCAACTGCCTCTCATGGTTGATGTGTTGTTTCTCCAACAACTGGTGTTCTAGCAACAACTGGGCGTGTTGTTGGGCTTGTAGTTGTTTGATCTGCTGGTGGCGTTGGTCCATCTGTTGTTGTTGAAGCTGTTGTTGTTGGAGAGCGGTGAGGGGTTGTTCCGGCTGGAATATATAATTTATATGTGAACTTTGAATACCTACCATTTTAGGAACATTGATGGAATTAACATGGAACGCAGCGAAGAACCATAGCGTCCTTGGCTGCCTTCTACCGAATGTATCACGGCGAATGTTCTGAAGAGCACTTCAACCTGATCCCACCCTCTCCTTTCCGATCCCGAACAACACGTGCCGGGCAGAGATGCCACTCACACACAGTGAAGAGAATCTTCGCCAGAACTGAGCGTTTCAAAAGATCGTTCTGAACGACCTGCTCGCACACATGTTTCCCTCATCTTACAATCCCGGGTTGTTCAAGCGGAGCGTGAAGAGGCACATCACAGGACCGCCAATTGGACGACTGTTAGAAGTCTTACTGACTATGAGAGTGGCCACCAGTTAGATGCGCCACGGCTTTCTATCAGTCTGGCGACGTCAATTTTGCGAGCTTAATATAAAAAAAATGGAATTTGGAGCAGTTAAAGTTAACATGGAGAAGTCAAAGACTTCTATATAAACTGAGGTAGACATGCCCTACGCACCGATTTTTGAATCCTATAAACTGCGCCAATTAGCAGCGTTGCTCGCACTGTAGTGAGTCAAATCTTCGAAAGTAGGTGCTCGACTTGCAATCGGAGTCCATACGCCTTCTCTTTTACTCTTTTTCTATTCGTATATTGCTATTGTGTGTGGTGACAATTACGTAAAAAATATTTATAAGTGAGTGTAGTCTTAGTAATGTGTGTATTTGAGGATTGCTTTTGAAATCTCATTTGTTAGAGTACGGCGCGTCTACCTCAGTTTATATAGAAGTCTTTGGGAGAAGTACGTAAAGAATTTCTTTTTAACTTATTTGCTGTAACACACATTTCCTGATACAAATTTCTCTCAGTGGTCGGGGGTAATCCTACGGAAGGATATCCCAGGGATTTCGGCAGACTATTGCTGACTTCCTTGAGGGTTGGTTCAGGTGTCATCCCGCTTCTTGGGACGTAAGGACTGTCAAGACCCCGTCTCTTGCTTCTGTAAGGGCGGTTAGAGGGTCGCTCACCGTCCTTACAGAAGCAGGCCCATGACGGCAGCGTGACGTGAGGAACTCACGCACGCCCCCCCCCCCCCCCTTAGAAGCGGGATCACACCCGAAACCTCCCAAAGACGCGGGATAGCACCCGAACCTCCCCCTGGGCGAGGCCGCAGTCGCGGCCGTAGGTCTGTTGGGAGTCCTGGGACATCCTTCCGAGGGCTTACCCGGGGCTCCCAACCATAGGCTGTTGGGCGTTACGTGAGGTTTTTTTAGTCGGTAGAAGTCAGGCATAACATCCATGAGAATTTTCCCTCACGTAAAAAAAAAGAAAAAGGGCGGAGCCAAGTCTACAGCGACTCTCTCTCTCTCTCTCTCTACTCACCTGTTGCTGTCCCGCTCTATCGGCGGCGGCTTGAACGGCTCTCGCTTCTCCCAACTGTCTCTCACACTGCTGAAGGCGGCGACTCCACTCCATTACCTTCTTTTCTGATGCTTGTAGTTCCTGTAATATTATTAAAATTATAAATATTGATGATATATGCAATATGAAACGCTCGTGTGGCCACAAGCGTTTCATATTTACCGAGCGCGGACTCAGTGTTCTGTAAACGATCACTGCAGTAAGCAACTTTCACTATATGGAAAGTCCTTGGAATGGGTGACCGTCCATGTGACCACTTTGTGACATTTATTTGAGCGTTTCCGTGCTTCAGAAGGCACGTTGAGCTTTTGGTCCCGGTTGCCAGTAAAATGGCAGTCGTCAAGCAAAGCAGAAGGCCTTTTTAGGCGGCTTGAAAAAAAATTCAACGGCAGGTAGTCACAACCTGCGCCTGTCGTCTCAATACGGCTCTAAAAAGACAAATTCGAAAATGGTGAAATGTGGGCATATATGATATGCCTCTGCCTACCCCCTCGGGGATAAAGGCGTGACCATATGTATGTATGTATTAATGTTTAGACACTTTCGAAGTAAACCAGCATGTTCACATTACTGCACCCCTTTCATTAGCGTATCTGCAATTTACGCGCACTTTAGGCTTACAGGTCCCCAGACATGTTACAATACTATATTTTCATCGCAAGGATCCTTCAACCCGTTCGGGAGTCATAACTTTAATAGTAGGATACAGATACGACTAAATAGTGCAGACGGACACACGCACGCACGTCCCTTACATATTTATAGCACTTCACAGAAATGTAATTAAAGACCAGTATTCAGCAAAGTAGAAGGAAAAACCAATCCGATTTCGTTATTTTAAGTTTCACCAAAGACAATAATACACTCATTTGCAAAAAAAACGGGCGGTTTTGATTTTCATTCATCTTTAAAAAGATACAATACCAAAAAGGTTTCAGTCGTTTGTACACGTTACTGGCCGGTTTTGAAAATGCCGTGGTATTTAAAAAAGTACGTTCTAAATTCAAATTTTCATTTGATGCTCATTTTTACAGAAAACCCCTTTTTATCTTACATTTTTGGCGCGAAGTTCCAGAAGTTAACATCGACTTTCACAACTTTTATTCAATTTTTATCGATTAATTTTATATCCTTGACTGTCAAAGCTTTATTTATTGCTGTTTGGCTGTATTCACAATGGTAGATAAAGTGGTAAAAGCTACCAAAATTATCGCGCTGCTTGAAGAGGGTTGCAGCCAATGTTTCGTGGCTAGGAGGCTAAATGTTAGTCGCTTGACGGTCCAAAGGACCTGGCAGCGATATCAGGAGACTGGTTCCGTCGAGAGAAGGCCTGGTTCTGGAAGAAAACCATGTACCCAACCACGGGATGATCGTTTTCTTGTGAGTCGCGCATTGAGAAATCGCAAATCTTCGTATGTGGATCTTAAGAACAACCTCCAAGAAGTAAGAAATGTGCATTTTAGTCTATGGACGGTCAGGAGGAGGCTTCTCGCTGCCAATATACGCAGTCACCACCCGGCCCGCGGTCCCAAATTACTCCGTGAGCACAGAGTTCACAGGCTTAGGTTCGCTAGAAATTGTGAATCATGGACTCAAGAAGATTGGAATAGGGTTTTGTTCTCTGATGAAGCCAGGATATCTCTGTTCGGTGAAGATCGACGTCGGCGAGTGCTAAGAAGACAAGGAGAGCGCTTTGCAAATGCATGTTTCGAAGAAATCACACCTTATGGTGGGGGCTCTGTTATGTTTTGGGCAGGAATAAATTCAATGGAACGTACAGAGTTAGTCTTCATTGATAACGGCTCAAGGACTGGGCATCGATACATAACGGAAGTTCTAATTCCTCATGCACAACCCGCATTGGCCGCTCTAGGTCAAGACTCGATTTTAATGGACGACAATGCTCGCGCTCACCGATCCCGCGATGTTAATGCGTATGTGCAAGAGGTCGGCATTCGTCGTTTGGATTGGCCAGCTCGAAGTCCTGACCTCATTCCCATAGAACATATCTGGGACGTTCTAAAACGGCGTGTGAGATCAGGACACCCGGCTCCGCAGACCATCAGAGAGCTGAAGAATGTGATTACTGCGGAGTGGGAACGTATTCCGCAAGCAAGTATCCGGGATATACTCGCTAGCATGCCCAGACGAATTCAAGCTGTGATCTTAGCTAGAGGGGGTCACACTCGATACTAAACATTTATATGCTTTTACTTTATTAAAGAAAAACAAACAAAAAAACTTTTTCATTTTTACTTCATGAGCATATGCACTACTAGCAAACATACAGTACTAGCGAAGTTTAGCATTATTTCCCATAAATTGTAACAAAATTTTATGAAATACTGATGAAAACGATTATTTTCTTATTAATGTACCAAATTATGAGGATAAAACTACCTATAATTATCAAACAAAGCAATATTAACATTCGAAATGGTTTATTGCTTAGGTGCCCGTTTTTTTTGCAAATGAGTGTATAATAGTATTACATACAGATCGGCAACTCCCTGCCTCCCACTGAGTAAGCTTCCCCATCCCCCCACCAAAGTTGATGTGACTATTGCCGTGTCTGTACTTGAGAGAGTGTCACTGCGTTGCATTACGTATTACTACCTACGTACTTTGTGCTATTGCTTTGGTTTAATTTGTGCTTAGCCGAGGGTAGATTTGAAAAAAAAAGTACCTACGTACATGAGATTGCGTTCTGTTCCTTATTATTTTGTTTCCATAGCTAGTGTCCCTAGTATACTCACACACACATTCAATCTTGATTCAATCATTCACATTACGTGTATATTAGTGTGGGTGAAAACGAACATTTTATGTATGGAGTTTCCGCCCTGTGGTACCACACCGAGATGTGGCAATAATCTTCAACCAAGTAATAATATAGACCGGCCCATCCATACATAAGTTTTGAAGACTTAAAAGCGAGGCCATGCGCTCACTTGTTCGTAGTCGGTGTTATTGTTCAGAAGGTGAAACACTGAATGAGCAGTCAGAACGTGTCTAAAAAGGCAAGGATGGCTGTACATAGAGGAGTGCTTGTCCCTACACTTACGCATGGTAGTGAAAGTTGGGTGTGGCAGGAGACGCATGAAAGTAAAATTAATGCAGTGGAAATGAGAAGTTTGCGAAGTATAGCTGGAGTGACATTGATGGATAAAGTAAAGAATAGTGTGATAAGGGAACATTGCGGCATGACAGAAGATGTAGTGACTAAGATAGAGAAAGGGATGCTCAGATGGTTTGGACATGTGGAGAGAATGGATGGAAATAGGCTGACAAAACAGATTTATGAAGCGGGAGTGAATGAGCAAACTGGTAGGGGTCGACCTCGGCATACTCAAGTCGATAATCTTCTGAGAAAAGGCCAGGTCAAGAGTACCCTTAACCGAAGAGCATGTATGAAGACACTTATGAAAGTTGAAGAAGCGAAAGTTGTTTGCCAGAATCGTAGCAAGTGGAAAGTCATAGTGTCTGCCTACCCCGCTGGGAGACAGGCGTGATGTTATGTATGTATGTATGTATGTATGTATGAAACACGTGTCAAGATAAGACATTTTAGGCAAGAAGCCTTTCTGTGCGTTCCCGATGTGTAAAAACACTTCCCTACATTCGAAAAAAGACTGCGTGTATGTCGTGTCGTTGCTGCAATATATTTGTGTGTGAACTAGTCTCACTTTCTCAGTTCGTAATGTATGACGTGGGCCCGTCTATACTATTAGCAAAGATAATAATAGTATTACATACAGATCGGCAACTCCCTGCCTCCCACTGAGTAAGCTTCCCAATCCCCGCGCCAAAATTAATGTGTCGTTTCCCGTGTCAGTACTTGAGAGAGTGTCACTGCGTTGCATTACGTATTACTACCTACGTACTTTGTGCTATTGCTTTGGTTTAATTTGTGCTTAGCCGAGGGTAGATTTGAAAAAAAAGTACCTACATACATGAGATTGCGTTTTGTTCCTTATTATTTTGTTTCCATAGCTAGTGTCCCTAGTATACTCACACACACATTGAAGCTTGATTTAAGCATTCACATTACGTCTATATTAGTGTGGGTGAAAACGAACATTTTTGTATGGAGTTTCCGCCCTGTGCTATTAGCCTAAACATACAAAAACGTATCAACGCTTACCTTAGCAGTATGGTTCATAAGTATAGTCATCTCGCCGAGTTGCTCAGCGAGTAATTGTACTTTCGCGTGTTGGGCCGGGTTTAATTTCTGTTTTTTACCTGAAAGAATTACCATATTTGAGTATAAGAATTATGTATACTCTCTAAAATGTAGATTGATCTCTGTGACAGTTATATTAACGTAAACAAAATGGACTTTTATTTCAAAGACATAAGGTTGTTATTTACAATTCGCACCTCTGTGTTCTCACTCTCTGCATTTCAACCACAAAAGCTTTATGCCGTTGACATAAAGTCTATTCTTGTTTACGTTTATTCATTACAAACATAAACACAAAAATACCAATTATTCTCGGCGTTTCTTTCATCTTCGAAACAAATGGCATATTATTTCACGACGTCACGCGGTTTCACCCGCGTAGTTCCCGTTCCCGTGGGAATACGGGAATAAAATATAACCTATGTTCACCGCAAAGAGTGTAGCTTCCCAACAGTGAAAGAATTTTTCAAATCGGTCCAGTAGTTCCGGAGCCTATTCGTTACAAACAAACAAAAAAACTAATCTTTCCTCTTTATAATATTAGGATAGACTAGCTGTTCCTCGCGGCTCCGGCCGCGTAGAAGTCGTTATCGCGTAAAAGTTGTTAAATCATAACCCTCCTTTTGCACAGTCAGTTAAAAAGTAGCCTATGTCCTTACAGGGCCTCAAACTATCCCTACACCCAATTTCATCTCAATCGCTCCAGCCGTTTAGACATGACAGCGTAACAGACAGACAGAGTTACTTTCACATTTATAATATTAGTAGGGAAGTAGGAATCCCGTTCGCTCTAAGTTTGCCGCTGGCGTAGATTCTGGTGTAGAGGCGTTGTACGACGTACATTATGATGCTACAGTACTACCAAAGATAATAGTATTACATACAGATCGGCAACTCCCTGCCTCCCACTGAGTAAGCTTCCCCATCCCTCCACCAAAGTTGATGTGTCTATTGCCGTGACAGTACTTGAGAGAGTGTCACTGCGTTGCATTACGTATTACTACCTACGTACTTTGTGCTATTGCTTTGGTTTAATTTGTGCTTAGCCGAGGGTAGACTTGAAAAAAAAGTACCTACATACATGAGATTGCGTTCTGTTCCTTATTATTTTGTTTCCATAGCTAGTGTCCCTAGTATACTCACACACACATTCAAGCTTGATTCAAGCATTAACATTACGTGTATATTAGTTTGGGTGAAAACGAACATTATTGTATGGAGTTTCCGCCGTATGGTAGTACATACAAACATACCTTTCTTCTTCCCTTTATGTTGCGAGTCGATCGCTAGCCTCGCCTGAGTGACTCTAGCGGCGGCGTCAGAGTGAGCCGCGTACAGTACGCCAGCTTCGCGACGCGCCGCCGTCAGTTCGCGGGATACACTCGCGTGCTCTTCTATTAAGCGTTGTTCCATCTGTAAAGAGGTAGGATTTGTATGAAGAATTTAGGCTTTTCATCATCATCATCACGCCTTTTATCCCCGAAGGGGTAGGCAGAGGCATATTATATGCCCACATTTCACCTTTTTTTTATTTGTCCCACGTAATACGTTGTGAGCCATATTGCCGTGTGTGCCATAAATGGACAGGCGCAGGTTGTGACTGCCTACTGTTGAAATAAAGCCTTCAACTTGGCTTAACGACTGCCATTTTACTGGCAACCGGGACCAACGGCTTAACGTGCCTTCCGAAGCACGGAAACGCTCAAATAAATGTCACAAAGTGATCACATGGATGGTCACCCATCCATGGACCGGCCACAGTGAAAGTTGTTTACTGCAGTGGTCGTTTACAGAACACTGAGTCCGCGGCCACGAGCGCTTCAGCTTTTAATATATTTTTACTTAGGCTACCATCTCCTATAAACGCCGGAGGCAGCGTGCAACGTCACGCCGTACGCCGCGTCACTATGCTTACTATAGAAATGTACTGCTGTGGTTTCTGTCATGCGCTGACGGCAGCGTGCGGATGACGTAGCTGCTTAGACCATATATCACGGGACTAGCCTTTGCGAACCACCGCATACAAAAATATTCTGCTAGTTTTCATAGCGGGTGAAGGGGGAAACACGAAGACATATAAAATTTCATTATATTTAAAAATGTATTAATCGACAAACGCGTAATGGCTGTTGTGTGTTAATTTTTATTGTACAGTCAACTACAATGAAATGTACTAGTTTAATCATATAAAATGATGTACTGATGTACAGTGCTATTTATAAAGCCAAAAGACCAAATGGTCTATTGGCTTGGCAGAAAACAATGCTTAAGTAAGGCGCATCCTGTGGTTAGATGATCTAAGCGTAGCTGTCATCGAATGCTTTACGCCGCGTCTCTAGTTATTTCGAACCGTTGCAGCGTCAGCTTCAAAACAAAATGTCGAAATGAATACATATAATAAAATCGTAACAGGTGCTGTCTGTACATGAAAGATAAATAAGAAAAGAATATTTTAGGGGGGGGGGGGTTTATGAACACAATAGAGCCCAAAACAATGAATTTTAGAATTTATGTCTGTTTGTCTGTATGTCTGTTTATCTGTACGTTTGTGCACGCTAATCTCAGTAACCGCTTAACCGATTGCAATGCAGTTTTTTTTATTGTGTTGAGGTTTGCTCCACTTAACATTTAGTGTTTATTTCATGTCAATCGGCTTATATAACTACTTGAGATTTCACCCCAAATTGTGAATAAGCCAATTCCCAGCCCAGCAGCAAAACCCGCGGCAAAGGCAAAGAGAACAGCAACTGGTACTCAGAGAAATAAGTAACATCTACATGTGTCATTTGTCTGGGTAACTAACTTTTAACATATTCTTCCAATTTGTGTTGTCAAGTTTCATCTCTATTCCTTAGTCACTTATTCGCTATTGCTTTGTGTATTGTGTAACACACTTGTGTTGCTAGTTGGTGCATATCTATACAATTTGTATTTATATACTTTAATTGCATACTTTTCACTTGTACTTTCAATAATTATGTTTCGTTTAATTTCACTTGGTAAAACTTTCACTTTCTTCTGTTTGTATTGTGTGTGTGGTGTATACTTGCATGACACTGACACTGACATGACGTATGACATCGATCTGTCAAATTAAGTAATAGGAGTATATTTATCCATTTTCGGAAAGGCAAAGGCAATTTAAGCCATACAGCCTATCTGTCAAATAATATCAAACGTAGATAATCCATACTATAAGGGCGAGTACACACAGCGCACTCACAATGCTCTTTTTGAGTGTGCACAATCTATTTCCCATGAAGCAATTTTGTATTTTAAAATTCATTCTAATTAGTGCTTACGTATAAATAAGTGTATATATTATTTTATTTTGGCATTTTTGTTCAGCTTGTAGACTTTTGGCTGTACGTAAGTGGCTTTTGTGAATATTTGGTAGGTAGCTATGTAGTATTTATTTAATAATATGTGATTGCATTGATATCAGCACAGCTGGCAGGTGGTGAATGTTGGTTTGTGTGTTAGGTAGTATTGTAAAGTAGGTAATTAGTACATAATTATTACTATTTATTTGATAATATCATTATTTATCTATATATAAATATATATAATGTTTATGAGTGATGTAGAAAGTGAAAGCGATTCCGAAAGTTTTCACTCGGCCCTCTCCGGCCCAGACAGCTTCACTAGTGTGCCGTCTCTTGCCCAGTTCGTCGATTCACAGTTTTCCGATGTACCAAAGAATTTCAATGCAGTTCACATCAACGCCCAAAGCATCTCGGCTCACTTCCCGGATATGCTGACAACGTTTGACTGTAAGAACATCCATGCCGTTTTAGTTTCAGAGTCGTGGCTTAAATCAACACACTCTTCCGCTCTAATATCCCTTCCCGGGTTTCAACTTATCAGAAATGACCGCTGGCAATGCGGAGATAGGCGAGGGGGTGGTGTAGCTATATATCTTCGGACATATATTCCTTTTAAAATTATTAGCATGTCAACGCAACCACCCCCCGCCAATGCTGGCGAGCATATTTTTCTGGAAGTTGAACTCAATCACTCTAAAGTCCTTCTCGGCGTTTACTATTGTAACTTATCAAGTGTACATTTCTTTCCCTCTCTCGAAACCTTGCTGGTAAATCTAATGCCCTCTTACAGTCATGTGATCCTTATGGGTGACTTTAACGCTTGTTTAGTTAGAAATGACTCTCGTACCTTTGCCTTTCATGCCCTTGCCAACTCCTGTAACCTATCCATTCTTCCCTCAAATACAACGCATCACGTCCCAAATTGCAAACCAAGCCTAATTGACGTTATATTAGTTTCCTCCCGTCAACACGTCGCTAAGCATGGTCAATATCCAGCTGACGCATTCTCTCTCCACGATTTGATATTCCTTTCCTACAAAATTCATGTCCCTAGAGCTAAGCGAAAAGTCCTATTGCAGCGCAATTTTGGTGGCATGAATCTGGAAAGCCTTCGTCAGGATATCAATAACATTGATTGGAGTCCTCTTACCACCTCGGGGTCAACAGATGAACAAGTCACTATTTTCACCACCAACATTATTCAAGTTTATGATAAGCATGCGCCTGTTCGAGCTGTTAGAATTAAGCACCCTCCTGCCCCATGGCTCACTCCTGACATCAAAAATCTTCTACATAAAAAAGCAGCTGCTAGATTTAAATATAAAATAAAACCAAATGAAGAAAACTACAATAAATATGTCTCCTTACGAAATCACTGTAATAAGGTGTGTAGGAAAGCCCAACGCCAACACATTCACAATAATATACAAAATGGAGACACTGGTAAAGTGTGGAAATTTCTTAAATCTTTGGGGGTTGGAAGTAAACGACAAGACACAATTCCAAAGGATATAAATGTTGATTTGCTAAATCAACACTTCGCGGCCTCTTCCAACTTTGATGGGATAACAAAGGCACAAACAATTGATTTTCTTTCATCTCTTCCAAAACCCAACTATCCACCATTCGTCTTTGATCTGTTCACTGCAAGTGATGTTCGGAGAGCTATTACATCAATTTCATCCGATTCAACAGGCGTTGACTGCATCAGTCGTAAAATGATCCTTCCCATCCTCAATGAACTCCTTCCCATTATATGTTACATTTTAAACTATTCCATCTCCAGCGGTGTCTTCCCAACTTCTTGGAAAAGCAGTCACATAGTTCCTATACCTAAAAAACCTAAGCCCCAGACTTTCACGGACTACCGGCCAATATCTATACTCCCATTCCTATCCAAAGTCCTTGAGCGTCTGGTGCACTCACAAATCAGTAGATTCCTCTGTAAACATAATGTCCTTAATCCCTTTCAATCCGGCTTCCGTCCTGGTCATAGTACAGCCACAGCTCTTATCAATATTACTGATGACATTAGGTCCGGTATGGAATCTGGAAAGTTAACAATTCTCGCTTTGCTGGATTTCAGCAATGCTTTCAATACCGTTGACTTTGATGTATTGCTATATGTTTGCCGCTCTCTGAACATATCTCCAACAGTGATCGATTGGCTTCAAAGTTACCTGTGTGGTCGCCGGCAACGTGTATGTATTGACAACGCTCTATCAAATTGGTGTGATACTACGGTTGGCGTACCCCAGGGTGGCGTTCTTTCTCCTTTACTTTTCTCAATTTTCATTAATTCCATCTCAACTCATATATCTTCTTCTTACCACCTATATGCAGATGATTTGCAAATATACTGCCAGACACCAATTCTACAGTTGAGTGATGCTGTGGAGTCTATAAATAAGGACTTGGGTCATATAAGCGAGTGGAGTAGATCTCATGGTCTCAAGGTAAACCCTAGCAAGACACAAGTCGCAATCATGGGCAGTTCCCAAATGAAAACAAAAATTGTGTGGGCAAATATTCCCCCGGTAATATTTGACAACATTATTATTCCAATTAGCGATAAGGTTAGGAACTTGGGAGTATACCTGGACTCTACGCTATCATGGGAGCCACAGATGCAGGAATTGAGCCGTAAGATGTTTGTATCGGTGGGCTCATTACGGAAGTTACAAAGCCTTCTGCCTATGACCACCAAAATTGCGCTTGCAAACGCGCTACTGTTGCCCATACTCGATTATGCAGATGTCAGCTATCCTGATCTTGCCGAAAACCAGTTAGACAAACTTGAGCGTCTTCAAAATGTTTGCATAAGGTTCATTTTTGGTTTACGCAAATATGACCATGTTTCTCAATTCAGAACGCAGCTTGGGTGGTTATCAATACGACTTCGCCGGGATGCTCACGTTCTTTCACAACTGTATAGTATCTTATTTAACCCTTCAACTCCTTCCTATCTAAAGGAACGCTTCGAGTTCCTCCACAATACGCATTCGAAATGTCTGAGGTCATCGGAAAACTTAATATTAAAGATGCCGTCTCACTCGTCTACGTTCTTTGACAAATCTTTCACGGTAACGGCCATAAGACTATGGAATAAACTTCCAGTAGGGATAAGACGAGCGCAGACGATAGCAAATTTCAAAAAAATGGTGAAGGATCACTATCTATCTGTGTAATATGTAGATTATGTATGTATTTATATTCGTATGTACGTATGTGTGTATGTATGTGTATTCGTATGTATGTATGTTGTGTTTATATATATTCTTATTATGCTGTATATATTTTCAATATTTATGTGTTAAATGTAGAAATTTTTATACCTATAATTAAAAAGCTTTATTCGATCTAAGAGTACGCCTAAGAACTACCACTCGTTACCTTCAATCAACTTTCTCCATCCAAAGGTTGCCTGGTAGAAATTGCTTTTTAGCGATAAGGCCGCCCATTGTACATCTTCTTGCAGTGTATTCGTTTACCTTAATTGTATTTACTTGGCGTACAATAAAGTGTAAAATAAATAAATAAATAAATATAAATAAAAAAGTAATGACACTTTTAAGAATCTATTACATGGAAGATATTTTGAAAATTTTAATTGTAGGGGTTTCTTTGAATGTGGGGGTAAATCCGAACTGGCGTGTTATCTTAATCATAAAAGAGCTTAATGATTAAGGCTATTTTAAAATAATTCAGTTCGCACCGAAGGCGTGTACTGAATTGTTTTAGAATAGACTTATGCTTCAAGTTCTTTTATGATTAAGCAAACAAGGCAGTTTCACACGCCGCTTATACCTCTCCTTTCATACACCTTATGTGACGTAAACGAAGTTGCCGTGGTCAGCTATTTCAATAAATAAAAAGGTGAAATATTATATCATAAGAATAAAGAAAAAAAATTGCGTGTACTTAGTGTACACACGTAAGAAGTGAAACTTCTTCATAAACTTAATTTTCACCTCACCTTAAATTAAGTCAAAAAGTACAAAAGTACAAAAGTCCAAAAGTCCAAAAGGCCAAAAGTCCCAAAGTCCCAAGGTCTCAAGGTCCCAAAGTCCCAAAGTCCCAAAGTCCCAAAGTCCCAAAGGCCAAAAGTCCCAAAGTCCCAAAGTCCCAAAGTCCCAAAGTCCCAAAGTCCCAAAGTCCCAAACTCCCAAACTACCAAACTCCCAAACTCCCAAACTCCCAAACTCCCAAAGTCCCAAAGTTCCAAAGTCCCAAAGACCCAAAGTACCAAGGTCCCATCTAAAAGTCCAAAAGTCCCAAAGGCCAAAAGTCCAAAAGTCCCAAAGTCCCAAAGTCCCAAAGTCCCAAAGTATCAAAGTCCCAAAGTCCCAAAGTCTAAAAGTCTAAAAGTCCAAAACCCCAAAAGTCCAAAAGTCCAAAAGTCCCAAAGACCCAAAGTACCAAGGTCCCATCCAAAAGTCCAAAAGCCCAAAAGTCCCAAAGTCCCAAAGTTCCAAAGTCCCAAAGGCCCAAAGGCCCAAAGTACCAAGATCCCATCCAAAAGTCCAAAAGTCCCAAAGGCCAAAAGTCCCAAAGTCCAAAAGTCCAAAAGTCCCAAAGTCCCAAAGTCCCAAAGTCCCAAAGTCCCAAAGTCCCAAAGTCCCAAAGTCCCAAAGTCCCAAAGTCCCAAAGTCCCAAAGTCCCAAAGTCCCAAAGTCCCAAAGTCCCAAAGTCCCAAAGTCCCAAAGTCCCAAAGTCCCAAAGTCCCAAAGTCCCAAAGTCCCAAAGTCCCAAAGTCCCAAAGTCCCAAAGTCCCAAAGTCTAAAAGTCCAAAAGTCCCAAAGTCCCAAAGTCCCAAAGTCCCAAAGTCTCAAAGTCCCAAAGTCCCAAAGTCCCAAAGTCCCAAAGTCCCAAAGTCCCAAAGTCCCAAAGTCCCAAAGTCCCAAAGTCCCAAAGTCCCAAAGTCCCAAAGTCCCAAAGTCCCAAAGTCTAAAAGTCTAAAAGTCCAAAAAGTCCAAAAGTCCAAAAGTCCAAAAGTCCAAAAGTCCAAAAGTCCAAAAGTCCAAAAGTCCAAAAGTCCAAAAGCCCAAAAGTCCAAAAGTCCAAAAACCCTTAAATGACATGCTATCCCTGGATAAAGTACTCTTAATTCGAATCCACCGTGGTGGGGAACAGAACAAAGATGGCGCGTAACCAAAAATCGTGACGTGACGCGACGTGACGCAATTTTTTTTCCAACGCCGATAAAGAAGTTTCACTTCAAAAAGGCGAAAAATATTACACTATGATAGTAATTACAACGTTTGAATCATATTTATATCAATTTTGCGACTACTGCTGTGAATGAGAACGTCGACGTCGTTGTGTATGTATTGACCGCCAGCGCTGTGCCTGGCGTTCAGACTTCGATCGGAACATTCACTCTGGTCAGACGCCGCGTATAACGTTTATTAGGAGACCTTTTCTTTTTACGTGAGGGATAATCCTTATGGATGTTATGCCGGACTCCTACCGACTAAAAACCCTCACGTTACGCCCAACAGACTATAGTTGAGAGCCCCGGGAAAGCCCTCGGAAGAATGTCCCAGGACTGAACTGAATGACAAAGGACAGGACTGAATGATAGGACGATTTGGTTGGGGTCAGACAAGCTCTTAATAGGAGACCATAGCCTAACGGGATGGACCCTCAATGTAATGTCATTTTACTGACAACCAGGTTACATTACGAGTTTTCCTTCTCTACGTAATGAATCACCTTTTATGACACACTCGGAATAAATTGGGCTGGCGACATTTTGTAATCTTTCCCGTGTACACGGGGATAAACACGTGAATGTTTTTAAGTTTCAAAATACAGTAACTTTTTTGTCTTTTGCCGCTGTTTCTTGCCTCGAAGTACCCTCAATGTATTGGAGTAACACGATTCTTCGGAACGATCGAAATATGGGCATAAAATATGCCTCTGCCTACCTCTTTGGGGATAAACACGTACATATAGTCACGCCTTTATCCCCGGAGGGTTGACGTGTTGAAATAGACAAGCGCAGGTTGCGACAACACACAGCGGAAACTTTTCAAGCCGTCCATAAGGCCTTCAACTTGACTTAACGATTGTCATTTTACTGACAACCGGGTTTCATTTCGAGTTTTCCTTCTCCTCGCACTGCTTTCTTTATCACACTCGGGATGAATTGTGGTGGCGACATTTTGTACTCTTTCACGTCGCCACACGGGGTTAAAGGCGTAAATATAAGTAAAATTCATCATATAGGTTATTCCTAGCTTACTTTGGCATCTGATAGCTTTCTGTGAAAATATCCGTTAATATTTAATAGAGTAGAGTAGGTTTCGGTGGCCGGATGGTTAAGGCGTCCGCACGGTATGTGAGAAGACGCGGGTTCGAATCCTGCTCGAAACTAATTACTAAATACTCGAAAATTTATTTAATACAGTACCTTTTTAGCTTTCTGCCGCTGTTTTTTTGCTCGTTTCTTGCCTCTATCTACGTAACGGGATGGACCCTCAATGTATTGGAGTAACGCATCTAGATCGCGTGTGTCTTCGGGGCGATCGGCGCCCCAACAGGAACCACTGTAAAGAGATAAAAAAAATAGATTTTTAGCGAAAATATAATAAAAAACCGAGCAAGTGCGGGTTGGAATCGTTTACGGAGGGGTTCGTGCCAAAAGCAGCAAAAAATTCACGTTTGTTGTATAGTCCAATCCTGCCCGATCTGGCAATAATGTAAACATGCCATGTTCTGACAATCATTGTCTAAGACAGATGAGTAGGAAAATATAGTATGACAAATCATTGAAATTTTACTATCCTGAGTAGGTATTTTAAATGAAAATAAACTATCATATAGAAGTTATTTGGTGTCGAAATGATTGTTAGAACACTGTTTGACTCCTGGATACTGGAATATAATCAGGGTGAATACTCAATTGCAAGTAACTATGGATATATAGGATCAAATGTGTTTGTTTACATTTTTGCTCAAAGCTATTGAAATACAGTATAAGAGCTTCCCCTAATTATTTTTCCGATTTTAGTATTTGTTGCTCTAGCGGCAACATAGATACATCGCAATTTTAACTGTCGTTGTTGAGATGATACAACCGCGTGACGAATTTATAAAAGAAATTACATTTTTAAGCGGAAATGTAATAAAAATACCGACCAAACGAGTCCATCTCGCAGTTAACTTTGTCGGTTTTTTATAAATAAGTTAATAAATTAAAAAGTTTTCTGGTACGGAACCCTTCATGCGGGAGTTCGACTCACACTTGGCCGGTTTATTTTGGCAATTGCACTAAACATACCAAATTACTATAAACACTGATTAACTGCAAATTAATGATACTTTTAAATTGATCTAATACACCAACTGCATAAATAACTTTGCAATTTCATGTAAATTATATCGGATTACAACGTTATTTATGCAGTTGGTGAATCTACAAAACTGGACTGAAATTCCATAGATTTTTATTTTTCCTTGGTCTATTGGTTTATAAACTAAATACTAATTGCTTTCTAAATTTGAAGGTTCTATGACTGCTAGAAGTGCCTTAACATTTTCATGATCGATCATTCACTGAGTGACTACGAATTCTTAAGCATCTTTAACTATTATAGTTATAATTCTTAAACTACTGGTTCAAATGGAACGAAACTTGAAACATGCCGTATTTATACGGAGTTAGTGAAAATTCAAACTTCTAGTTCTATCCACAACGAAGTTATAAGGTTCATCATCACGCCTTTATCCCCGAAGGGGTAGGCAGAGGCATATTATATGCCCACATTTCACCTTTTTATAATTTGTCCCACGTAATACGTTGTGAGCCGTATTGCCGTGTTTAAATGGACAGGCGCAGGTTGTGACTGCCCGCTGTTGAAATAAAGCCTTCAACTTGGCTTAACGACTGCCATTTTACTGGCAACCGGGACCAACGGCTTAACGTGCCTTCCGAAGCACGGAAACGCTCAAATAAATGTCACAAAGTGATCACATGGATGGTCACCCATCCATGGACCGGCCATAGTGAAAGTTGCTTACTGCTGTGATCGTTTACAGAACACTGAATCCGCGGGGCTACGGGCGCTTCTACGAAGTTATAAGAGGGTCAAAAAATGGCCTGAGTGTGTTCGAGAAAAGATGGCGTGGAAGTTATGGCCGTGCCGCTGTTGCTCGACTTGGCGGGAGCACTACCCAGATTTACCACTTACCCCGAACAACCAGATGACGTAGAGAAAACACTAGACTCCCTACTAGAGAGCGACATGTTGCTTCTCTGTTGCTGCGGCCGGCTCTGTCTCTGTTGCAGTTGCTGCGCTTGCTGTTGCATCTGTTGCCGCACGTGTTCGTGTATTGCTTGCTCCTGTTGCCTCACTTGTTGGTCCACTGTGTCGTTTAGTTGGAGTTTTTGTTGGAGTAGCTGCGTAAGGAGTTTACTTTTTTAATACAAATTTCAATATTCTTTCTTCTATGCAAAAGTTTCTAATATTATTCATCAGAACAAACTGATGATTCTAAGAGAAGATGTAGACCGTGAAACTCTGTTCCCGTTCTGTTTCCCATGGGAACATATTACATACATTCACGCCTTTATCCCCAAAGGGGTAGACAGAGGCGCATATACGCCTACATTTCACCTTATAGTTTTATTTAACACGTATTAGGTGGTGAGCCTATTGCCGTAAAGATATTTTAGGAATAAAAAGTAACCCATGTGTTACTCCAAACTATAAACTATCCCTGTGCCAAATTCCATCCAGAACCGTTCAGTAACTAGAGCGTGAAAAAGTACCAAACATCCATACATTCACACTCATTTTGTATATATTTTAATAGTAGCTGTTCCCCGCGGCGTCGACCGCGTAGAAGTCGTTATCGCGTAAAATCATAACCCTCCCTTTGCGCAGTCAGTTAAAAAGTAGCCTATGTCCTTACCAGGGCTTCAAACTATCTCTACACCAAATTTCATCTCAATCGCTCCAGCCGTCAGGCGTGAAAGCGTAACAGACAGACAGACTTACTTTCCCATTTATAATATTATTAGGGAAGCAGGGATTAGTGCGTAAATAAAAATAAAATACTGAGGGTTCGGAAATGCTACAGACTGAGAAGAACACCCCAAGAAACTCAGTCCGACTTTTTCAAAATATATCTTAAAATGAATACAGTTTTTTTGCAGAAAGGAACAATTCGTGTCACTGCCAGGCAGCCTCGTCCTCAGGAAACTCTTTAATAATATAAGCTTTTTGAAACAACTGACCTGTTGTTGTTGTTGCCTAATCTGTTGTTGTTGTTGCGGCGTGAGCGTTGGTTTGTTGTGTATCGGCAAGTCGTATATCGGTTCGGGTTTCTTTTGTTGTTGTTGTTGCGCTTGCTGCGCTGCCTGTTGTTGCAATTGCTGTTGGTGTTGGGCCTGTTGCTGTTGCTTCAGTTGCTGGATTGAGCAAAATGGGATATTTTAATAATTTGAGTTAGAAAAATTCTTTTATCTACTCTGATACTATAATACAAAGATTATAAAATTGAAATCAATACTATTATGACAAACATTACGCACAGGCCAAAAAAAAAGTTTTATTACGATACAGGTCTTGTATGGACACCTGTATCATAATAAAACTTTTTAATCATTACGATACACCATAAACAATCTCCAGCTGAAAAAGAAGTTTGAACCTCTACTTTAAAAAAAAATTGTGTCTCCAGAGTAGCGAAAAATCCTAAATCTATGGTCTCCGCAGCCTAAAAAAAAAAGAAACACGCATGTGCAATCGATGTTTGCGCCTTGGCGCCAACATTTTACATTTAAATTAAACAAAGTTTGGTTTTGTTTGTAAAATAAATTAGTTTTTGTGTAAAAACATGTCGAGGATGATGGTAATTGTACACCACCAGACATTCTGGAAACTGTGTCAAACATGACCATGAACCTGTTACCGGCGAAATCAAGGAGCAACTATATATCACAACAAAATGAAATCAGGTATTATAGTATGAGAGTAGATAAAGTAGTGTATGACACTGTACATAACTTGGTCTTATAACACTCGTGTGACACTATAAAAAAACTCGCCTACGGCTCGTTTTTTTAAAACACACTCGTGTTATAAGAACCCTTATTATGCAACAGTGTCATAAACTACTATTCTTTAATAAGCTGTTAGCACAAATTAGAGATATTACAGATGGAAATCTTTATGTACTTTCTTTCCACACCTACCCTCTGCTACGCACACTCGCGCACAAATCAGTATCGAAAACTACTATAGTCCAATCCTGCCCAATCTGTCAATAATCTAAACATGTCATGTTTTGACAATCGTTGTCTAAGACAGATGAGTAGAAAAATATAGGATGACAAATCATTGAATTTTTTAATATCCTGAGAAGGTATTTTAAATGAAAATAAACTATCATAAAGAAGTTATTTGGTGTCGAAATGATTGTAAGAACACTGTATGACTCCTGGATACTGGAATATAATCAGGGTGAATACTCAATTGCAAGGAACTATGGATATATAGGATGAAATGTGTTTGTTTACATTTTTGCGCAAAGCTATTGAAATACAGTATATGAAAATCTCCTGACCTCGTGTCTGTGAACTCTGTGAGCGTTGTCTATGTGTGCGTAGCCTCAGCGAATTTAGTATGTAGGTTACCATCTGTACTATCTCTAATTTGTGGTATTAGAGATTACAAATATTTAGAATTTCCCCGGTTCCCGAGCTTTATCATGTAGCTTGACTTTTTATCAATATTATAAGGTAGGTGTAATCTGCTTGTGATATTGGTGACATTTTAATTATTACTTAAGTACTTATAATACATTTTTGATACATATGATTTTTTTTATAATAAATAAATAAATATTCACGGACATTTCACACAACGCTATCTGATCCCAAAGTAAGGAATAACCTGCTTGTGTTATGGGTATCAGGACCACGGATATTATTTTTTATATACTTTTAAATACATACATATTATACATAGAAACACCCAGACTCTTGAGACAAACATTTATGG
The DNA here is from genome assembly GCA_933228765.1 of Miltochrista miniata. Lineage (NCBI taxonomy): Eukaryota > Metazoa > Arthropoda > Insecta > Lepidoptera > Erebidae > Miltochrista > Miltochrista miniata. The sequence goes on from OW121772.1 coordinate 11,744,270, forward strand.
GTCACACAAATATTTGTCTCCGGTGGGAATCGAACCCACGACCTCCAGCGCCGCAGGCGGTGTCTCTACCGACTGCGCACAGAGGCAGTCGAGATTAATTACTTATTTGAGCGTTTCCGTGTTTCGAAAGGCACGTTAAGCCGTTGGTCTCGGTTGCCAGTAAAATGGCAGTCGGTTAGCCAAGTTGAAGGTCTTTTAGGCGGCTTGAAAAATTTCAACAGCAGGCAGTCACAACCTGCGCCTGTCCATCTCAACACGGCAATACGGCTCACCACCTATTACGTGGGACAAATTCTAAAAAGGTGAAATGTGAGCATATAATATGCCTCTGCCTAGGCGCGGTCGGTAGTGATACCGCCAGGGGCGCTGGAGGTGTGGGTTCGATTCCTGGGTCGCGTCGGTTCAAATATTTGTGTGATCCACAAATGTTTGTATCGGCGTTTGGGTGTTTTCTATGTATGATATGTACGTATTTACAAATATATAAGTATGTGTATCAGTCGTCTAGATCCGATAGCACAAGCTTATATAAGCTTAATTTGGGATGGTGATCATGTTGTGTGTGATTGTCCACTAATAAATACATACATAATATAATAAAATCGTAACAGGTCGCTGTCTGTACATTGATATGTAAGAAAAAAGTTTATAGGGGGGCTTTATAGACGCAATAGAACCCAAAACAATGGTTTTTTGAATGTCTGTTTGTCTGTACGTTTGTGCACGCTAATCTTAGCAACCGCTCAACCGATTGCGATGCGGTTTTCTTAATTGCGTTGCGGTTTGCTCAACTTAACATTTAGTGTTTGTTTCATGTCAATCGGTTCATAAATAAAAAAAAACTTGAGAGGTGTCAAGGGACACCCGGATGGAACGAAGTTCCTTTCGATTAAAGTGAAGGAATTGTAATAAAATTTTATTTTAATTTTAAAATTTTATTGTAAGCAAAAACAAAAACAGAAACAAAAACAAAAAGAAAACTAATATAAAAAAAAAAGTGAGTGCGTGTAACCTTTACGCGCGACTGAAACTGAACAGAGCGAAACTCCTATTTGCTTTGGTGTTGCTCGTAGAGTTCATGTTCATCCCCTGGCTAGCACTAGCACTACCACTATCACTATCACTACCACTACCACTATCAATACTATTATTACTACCACTATCACTACCACTATCACTACCACTATCACTACCACTATCACTACCACTAACACTACCACTATCACTATCACTACCACTACCACTATCACTACCACTATTACTACCACTATCACTACCACTATCACTACCACTATCACTACCACTATCACTACCACTATCACTACCACTATCACCACCACTATCACTACCACTATCACTACCACTATCACTACCACTATCACTACCACTATCACTACCACTATCACTACCACTATCACTACCACAATCACTACCACTATCACTACCACTATCACTACCACTATCACTACCAAAAGTGTCGTTACAACTTTTCGTGAGATTTTTTTCCGTCTAGACCCCTTTCACAACGCGCGATAAGGAACTTCGTTCCAAAAGTTATATAAATCTAAAGATAATGCAGCGTACGAACTCGCGGGCTACAGCTAGTATTTATATAAATTTCTTTATTCTTTTTTTTTATACTACTTAGGTGGCAGACAAGCTTACGGCCCACCGGAAGGTTGGTAACCGTAGCCTATAGACGTTTGCAACACCAGAGGCGCTACACACGCGCTGCCGACCCGGGCGCAGGTTGTGACGACCCACAGTTGAAATTTTTCAAGCCGCCCGTAAGGCCTTCCACTTGGCTTAACGACGGTCATTTTACTGACAACCGGGACCAACGGCTTATCGTGCCTTCCGAAGCACGGAAACGCTCGTAAATAAATGTCACAAAGTGGTCCACGTGGTGGTCTGGTCACCCATCCATGACCGGCCATAGTAAATGTTGCTTACTGCAGTGATCGCTTACAGAACACGCGGGGCCACGAGCGCTTCAAAATGTACATTTATTCCTAGTAGCGTGATGATGTGTAAAAGTTGTCTCACCTGTAATCGAATCTGCTCCATAGCGTTGGGGTTGACTTTCCCTTCAGTTTTGAGTACGGGGGGCACGTTCACTTGTACTGGCACCGTTCGTTGTAACACCTACAATGAACATTTTATTAATAACTAGCGGATGTCACGCGGTTTCACCCGCGTAGTTCCCGTTCCCGTGGGAATACAATATTTTTTCTTCCATAAGAACCTTCTCTTGATAATACCTAACGCAACAAAAAAAGAATTAGTGAAATCGGTCCACCCGTTCTAAAGTTATGCGCTTACCAACACATTTTGCGATTCATTTTTATATATAAGAAGACTAGCGGATGTCACGCGGTTTCACCCGTGTAATTCCCGTTCCTGTAGGAATACGGGAATAAAATATAGCCTATGTTCACCGGGAAGAGTGTAGCTTCCCAACAATGATTTTTTCAAAACGATCCAGTAGTTTCGGCGCCTATTCGATGCAAACAAACAAATCTTTTCTCTTTATAATATTAGTATAGATAAAACCGGCCAAGTGCGAGTCGGACTCGGCATGGACGGTTCCTTTTTTTTTTTATACTACTTAGGTGGCAGACAAGCTTACGGCCCACCGGAAGGTTGGTAACCGTAGCCTATAGACGTTTGCAACACCAGAGGCGCTACACACGCGCTGCCGACCCGTGCGCAGGTTGTGACGACCCACAGTTGACATTTTTCAAGCCGCCCATAAGGCCTTCAACTTGGCTTAACGACTGTCATTTTACTGACAACCGGGACCAACGGCTTAACGTGACTTCCGAAGCACGGAAACGCTCGCAAATAAATGTCACAAAGTGGTCCACGTGGTGGTCACCCATCCATATCCGGCCATAGTAAATGTTGCTTACTGCAGTGATCGTTTACAGAACACTGAGTCCGCGGGGCCACGAGCGCTTCAAAACCTTACCAAAAAACAGCAAAAAGAAATCACGTTCGTTTGTATGGATGCCCTCTTTAACCAAAATCTTTTTTTTGTTGTTATAGCGGCAACAGAAATTAACTATCTGTGAAAATTTCTTTGTTTGTTTTGTCTCACAGTCAAATAAATACAGTATACCTACCCCTGTAGAAGGGCTCGTGGCCCCGCGGACTCAGTGTTCTGTAAACGATCACTGCAGTAAGCAACATTGTATGAGTGACCGTCTATGTGACCACTTTGTGACATTTATTTGAGCGTTTCCGTGCTTCGGAAGGCACGTTAAGCCGCTGGTCCCGGTTGCCAGTAAAATGGCAGTCGTTAAGCCATGTTGAAGGCTTGAAATTTTTCAACAGCGGACAGTCACAATCTGCGACTGTCCATCTTAACACGGCAATACGGCTCACCACCTATTACGTGGGACGAATTCGAAAAAGGTTAAATGTGGGCATATAATATGCCTCTGCCTACCCCTTCGGGGATAAAGGCGTGACCATATTGTATGTAGAAGTACTTTCATACCTTAGGTTTCACTTCGGCGGGTTTTTCGGAGACGACCATTTTGGCCATTTTTTCAGCCAAGTTGTTCTGCTGGAAATCGGTGGATTGTCGTTTCTGTTGCACTTGAGCCGCTGTTAGATTCGGCGGCTGAGTTTTTGGTAGGGCCTGTTGGAAAATGGGCATAATTATCATCAATTTAAACTTCCCGCAGTAGCTTATTCCCGGGATAAAAAGTAGCCTACTGCTCGTTCGCTCTAACTTTGCCGCTCGGCTCCATACTAAAGTCGAATTTTTAATATGACGAAGTAAATTGACAGCAACTAATGTCACTTCTTCATACAATGTTGCGTATTTTCTATGACGAAGTGACATTAGCTATTGTCAATTCACTTTGTCTAATTAACTATTCGGGTATACGCCTCTACGCCAGCGGCAAAGTTAGAGCGAACGGGTAGTATGTGTTATTCCAGACTATATTGTATCCCTGTACCAAATTCAAACCAGATCCATTTAGGAGTTAGAGCGTGATTGAGTAGCAAACATCCACACATCCACACTTACAATCTTTCGCATTTATAATATTAGTAAGAAGTCAAGATAGTATCTTATATATAAAATTCTCGTGTCACAGTTTTCGTTTCCGTACTCCTCCGAAACGGCTTGACCGATTCTCATGAAATTTTGTGAGCATATTGAGTAGGTCTGAGAATCGGCCAACATCTATTTTTCATACCCCTAAGTGACCGGGAACCGGGAATAACATTCCACGCGGGCGGAGCCGCGGGCATCAGCTAGTTAAAATATAGAAATATGATACCGGCCAAGTGCGAGTCGGGCTTGCTCGTTGTTCCGTACCACAAAAACAGCAAAAGAAAAATCCTGTTTGTTGTATAGTAGCCCCCCATAGTCGCCCCTTTTTTTCTGAAATTAGTATTTATTTGTTGTTGTAGCGGCAACAGAAAAATATCATCTGTAAAATTTCTGTCTACTCTGGTGACAGACAGACAGACAGACAGACAGACGTTCAGTTAGTCCTTTGGGTAAGGAACAGGAAGTTCTTAATAATTATAAATGCGAAAGTTGGGTTTGACGCATACCGTCCCATTCGCCTTTCGTCACGAATTCAAAAAAAATTAACAATAAAAACCGACTTATATACCGAAAATAAAATTAACTTAGCACAAAGTAATAGGTAGTAAATTTAGATTTATCAGATACTATTGACTGTAATACTGAAATCGGCGCCAAGTAAAACTATAGGTTTAGGTAGGTATTATTAATCTCTCATAGAAATATTGGCACCGACTTCAGTATTACAGTCAATATTATCTGATAAATCTAAATTTACTACCTACTTTGTGCTAAGTTAATTTTATTTTTCAATTTTTAGTTTTTGTTAGAAGTCGTTTTTTTTTGTTAAAATATTTTTTTTCATTGTTTTTAGTGACGGGTAGACTGAAATTATATCAGTCTAGGGGTAATGTCCTCCCAAATACAAATTAATCAAGCCCAAACACAAGGTAAGTGCTGTAAATCGTTAAGGGATGCCCTCGATTCGAGGGATTTCTTCGATTTCTCCAGGATCCCACCATCCGATTCTGACTTCCTGTACATGGGACCACATGGGAAGCGCCAGCTTTCAAATAAAAAAAGAATCATCAAAATCGGTTAACTCTTTCAAGCGATTTGCAGATAACAAACATAAAAAAAAAAATACAGACGAATTGAGAACCTCCTCCGTTTTTGAAAGTCGGTTAAAAATGGTCCCAATCGCATTCGGTTCCTTTCGCATTCAGTCCCATTTGCATTCTGTCCCATTTGCATTAGGTCCCATTCGCATTTTGTCCCATTCGCAAAATGGTCACACTCAGATTTACCATTTCTATTCAATCAATGAAAAAATTATTAAGTTTCGGAGTCACACCATCGAAAATTATGTTGGTGTTAAATGGCTATAAAAAAATCACATAAGCCTTCTAACCTAACCTATACAAGGCCGGTGTGACTCCGGAACTTAATAATTTTGTCATTGACTGCCTCTGTGGCGCAGTCGGTAGTGATACCGCCTGCGGCGCTGGAGGTCGTGGGTTCGATTCCCACCGGAGACAAATATTTGTGTGACCCATAAATGTTTGTCTCAAGAGTCTGGGTGTTTCTATGTATAATATGTATGTATTTAAAAGTATATAAGTATTAATATCCGTGGTCTGATACCCATAACACAAGCAGGTTATTCCTAGCTTACTTTGGGATCAGATAGCGTTGTGTGAAGTGTCCGAGAATATTTATTTATTTATTTATTGACTGAATAAAAATGGTAAATCTGAGTGTGACCATTTTGCGAATGGGACAAAATGCGGGGAGGGAGTTATAGTAGCGCGACCAAATAATGCGGACGCACGAATCACATAAGTTTTAAGTTCAATAATAGTACCTATGTATGGTAACTTACCGGTGGTTTAGGAGTGACGGGAGGCACTTTGACCTGAGGCCTCGGCGCCGTCGGAGGGGGTTCGACCACCTGGGGTTGTGGGGTCGGCTGCTTGCTCGGGAGCTGGGGTTCTGGCTCGCCCTGTAAATACATACGTTATATTGAACACTAGCTACTTTAGGCGTGCATTTGCAAATATAGACTGTTATGATATTAGGTAAACAGTCCAATTCTCAATAGGTCCAGTTCGCAATTGGTCCAGTTCGCAATTGGTCCAGTTCGCAATTGGTCCAATTCGCAATTGGTCCAGTTCGTAATTAACTTGATTACGAGCAGCGTTTTTACCAACCTATATCTATCCGTTTCGGGACAAACTGGACCAATTTATTGCGAATTGGACATTGTGAGAATTGGACAATTTGAGCCCGCTGGACATTTTGGGGAACTGGACATAATGCGACTAAAGCTCGAAATCCTACATGGATGCTATACCGGACTCCTACCGACTTAAACCACACATGGCTTCTACGGTCAGGAGTCCCGGGTAAGCCCTCGAAAGGATGTCCCAGGGTTCCCAGCAGTAAACTAAACGCTAGAATAAATATTATAATGTATTTACTTTCTTATCTCGTTCGTGGCCCCGTGGACTCAGTGTTCTGTAAACGATCACTGCAGTAAGCAACTTTCACTATGGCCAGTGTGCAAGTGATTCATTTGACCACTTTGTAAATAAATAAATAAATTCTTTATTGACACAATTTGATATGTACAGACGAATTTGAGAATGCATGGTCAATCCGAAACGAAATTGCTTTGCACTAAGAATTGACGCCATCTCTCGGATAACATTGGAAGTCAAGTATCTAGCGTTGCCGATTTTTTTAATACCTCACACAGGAACGCGATTATTGTCAAAATAGCAACTCATTAATCTTTTGAGTAATGTAAATATGTCATCTAGTACATTTTTTGTGATTCTAAGGTGTCTGTGCAATATTATATTCGAGTAAAGTTGCGCCATCTAGTGGAGTTTTTGTGAATTTGGACTCAAATGTGCATGGGATTATAGATCTTAAGGGGCCCATGCAATATTGGAGGTGACTGTACATTGTTTGTGAATCCCTGACCCTCGAACTAGTGGCAATTGTATCTCAGGGGCACTAGCCCCTGAGATACAGTACCTAGACGAAGACACTAGTCTTCGTCTATAACTAAATATTATACATATTTTAGACGTAATAGGTAAACAAAAATAGATGGTCCAATTGAGTTACGTCCTCTTTTTTGAAGTCGCATAATACTTGTGACATTTATTTGAGCGTTCCCGTGCTTCGGAAGGCACGTTAAGCCGTTGGTCCCGGTTGTCAGTAAAATGGCAGTCGTTAAGCGCCTGTCCATCTCAACAGGGCAATACGGCTCACCACCTATTACGTTGAACAAATTCTAAAAAGGTGAATGAGGATCCGTAACGTTTTTAGGTAATAATGCAGATTTATAGACCTAAGAAATCCTTATTAAACAGTGCAAACATTTTTGTTCTACGACGAAAATTAAAGAAGTTGTGACCAAATAACTAGAGAAGTTCGCCGAGTGTCGGACGCGGTAGCTTGTGACGTCACATCACCCAAATCGCTGCCAGTTAGCCGGAGCCGCGGTATAGACGCGCAGGGTTTTGTTTGATTTTTGTAACTATGTTTGAGTGTGAGTTCATTGCTAAATATCTCCGTAAGTAATAGTCGGATTTAGATAATTCACAAAGATATATCATTCTGATGTCCTAGAGAATAACGGGGATACATTTTTTTTGGAATTTGCTATACCTTTACTGATCCTCATTGTGGGCATATAATATGCCTCTGTCTACCCCTTGTGTGTATAGTACAAAATTCAAAATCCGAATTCGCGTCGCGAAAGCATCGACATCTTTCACTAGTGGCGCCACAGCATTAATCAATTTACTCTCCGATATAAATGTTTCACATCAAAATATCTGTTTCAAACCATTTAAACCACTTTTCGAGACAAGCCTTGGTTAAATGCTTAATGCCCGCCTTCCACTGCGAGCGAGTCGGACCCATTACGGACTCCGCTATACTCGTAACGATGATTTTCGATACATGTCATGTCCGCTTTGGTGGAAGGACATGTATGAATATCGTCGTTACGAGTATAGCGGAGTCCGTTATGGGTCCGACTCGCTCGCAGTGGAAGGCGGGCATTACATCATTCACGATACGTAACTTTAACCAGTTACTCAGCGTACATAATGAAAGCTCTCAATTTTTTCAGTTTCCAAAACATTATTTATTGCTGCTCAGCTCCTATTCGTTTTAGCGTGATGTTATATGGCCTATAGTCATCCTCAACAAATATGCTATCGAACTGTAAAAGAATTTTATCTTCCAAGCCACAATTTTTGAGATCAACCGGTTCTATTTAGCTTTATATTATTACTAGCAGGTTTCACCAGCATAGTTCTCGTTCCCGTGGGAATATGGGAATAAAATATAGCCTATGTCACTCGGGGATAGTGTAGCTTCCCAACAGTAAAAGAATTTTTCAAATCGGTTCAGTAGTTTCGGAGCATATTCGATACAAACAAACAAACACACAATACTTACATTGGCACTTTTACACTGTTGTTTCTTCTTGTTCAGTATGGAACGTAGACGTTCTCTGGTCTCGTTGAATTTGGGAGGCACCGGCGTCGTTAGCGGAGGCTGTGGGGAGAAAAAATCAATTATTATCTTAGTGTTGAAGCGCTCGTGGCACCGCGGACTCAGTGTTCTGTAAACGATCACTGCAGTAAGCAACTTTCACTATGGCCGGTCCTTGAATGGGTGACCATCCATGTGATCACTTTGTGTCATTTATTTGAGCGTTTCCGTGCTTCGGAAGGCACGTTAAGCCGTTGGTCCCGGTTGCCAGTAAAATGGCAGTCGTTAAGCTAAGTTGAAGGCTTTATTTCAACAGCAGGCAGTCACAACCTGCGCCTGTCCATTTAAACACGGCAATACGGCTCACCACCTATTACGTGGGACTAATTATACAAAGGTGAAATGTGGGCATATAATATGCCTCTGCCTACCCCTTCGGGGATAAAGGCGTGACCATATGTAAGTATGTATGTATGTATGTATGTATGTATGTATGTATGTATGTATGTATGTATGTATGTATGTATGTATGTATGTATGTATGTATGTATGTATGTATGTATGTATGTATGTATGTATGTATGTATGTATGTATGTATGTATGTATGTATGTATGTATGTATGTATGTATGTATGTATGTATGTATGTATGTATGTATGTATGTATGTATGTATGTATGTATGTATGTATGTATGTATGTATGTATGTATGTATGTATGTATGTATGTATGTATGTATGTATGTATGTATGTATGTATGTATGTATGTATGTATGTATGTATGTATGTATGTATGTATGTATGTATGTGTGGCGACGGGGTCCCGTGTTGCGACGGGTAAGAGTACAAAATGTCGCCATCCCAATACCGAGGGTGTCGTAAGAGACGACTAAGGGAACACTTTCGCAAGAAGATTCATTTCGTAGAGAAGGAAAGCTTGAAATGAAACCCGGTTGTCAGTAAAACGACAATCGCTGGGCGGCTTGAAAAATTTCAAATGCGGGTTGTGACCTGCGCCTGTCTATTTCAACACGGCAATAGGCTCACCACGGCAATAGGCTCACCACCTATTACATGGGACATAAAACTATAAGGTGAAATGTGGGCGTATACTATGCCTCTGCCTACCCTATCGAGGCTAAAGGCGTGATATGTATGTATGTGATATTCATGAACTCATGACGAATTGACAGATGATTAAACGCAATCTTTAAACAGCCGGAGTGTAACTTTCACATTTAAAACATTACTAAATTTTTTGGTCCTAAGTTTTAATATGATAGCCTAACCCCCAGTTTCCGAAAGGCTGATCAACGCTAAAATTAACTTATCGGCTGTTAAAGGCGGATCCTCACAGAAGTTCCAAAATGGATCGCCAATTCCTGCGATCCACGAACAAAACTTTTCTTGCGATCCCGCCGCGTTCCACCGACACGCTCCAACCGATCCACACTGATCCGCCTAAGTATAGTACAGTTGAACCTTCGGTCGCTATGGAGTCACATGTGCAGCAACGACGTCGAATCGCTTTGGTAGCAACAACCTACATTCTTCTTAAATATTTACAAATCATTTATGTTCCTTGTAAATGGATCTTCTGTGAGGATCCGCCTTTAACAGCCGATTAGTTAATTATAGTGTTGATCAGCCTTTCGGAAACTGGGGGTCAGTGGCATAGCCGGTAGTGTAACCGCCTGCCGCGCTAGAGGTCCTGGGTTCGATTCCTGGGTCGGTACAAATATTTGTGTGATCCACAAATGTTTGTTTCGGAGTTTGCGTGTTTTCTATGTATGTATTTACAAATATATAAGTATGTATATCAGTCGTCTAGATCCCATAGCACAAGCTTATATTAGCTTAATTTGAGCTAGATGATGTTGTGTGAGATTGTCCACTAATATTTATTATACACTCATTTGCAAAAAAAAACGGGCACCTAAGCAATGAACCATTTCAAATGTTAACATTGCTTTGTTTGATAATTATAGGTAGTTTTATCCTCACAATTTGGTAGATTAATAAGAAAATAATCGTTTTCATCAGTATTTCATAAAATTTTGTTACAATTTATGGGAAATAATGCTAAACCTCGCTAGTAGTGTATGTTCGCTAGTAGTGCATATTGCTCATGAAGTAAAAATAAAAAAGTTTTTTTGTTTGTTTTTCTTTAATAAAGTAAAAGCAGACAAATGTTTAGTATCGAGTGTGACCCCCTCTAGCTAAAATCACAGCTTGAATTCGTCTGGGCATGCTAGCGAGTATATCCCGGATACTTGCTTGCGGAATACGTTCCCACTCCGCAGTAATCACATTCTTCAGCTCTCTGATGGTCTGCGGAGCCGGGTGTACTGATCTCACACGCCGTTTTAGAACGTCCCAGATATGTTCTATGGGATTGAGGTCGGGACTTCGAGCTGGCCAATCCAAACGACGAATGCCGACCTCTTCCACATACGCATTAACATCGCGGGATCGGTGGGCGCGAGCATTTTCGTCCATAAAAATCGAGTCTTGACCTAGAGCGACCAATGCGGGTTGTGCATGAGGAATTAGAACTTCCGTTATGTATCGATGCCCAGTCAGTGAGCCGTTTTCAATGAAGACTAACTCTGTACGTTCCATTGAATTTATTCCTGCCCAAAACATAACAGAGCCCCCACCATAAGGTGTGATTTCTTCGAAACATGCATCTGCAAAGCGCTCTCCTTGTCTTCTTAGCACTCGCCGACGTCGATCTTCACCGAACAGAGATATCCTGGCTTCATCAGAGAACAAAACCCTATTCCAATCTTCTTGAGTCCATGATTCACAATTTCTAGCGAACCTAAGCCTGTGAACTCTGTGCTCACGAAGTAATTTGGGGCCGCGGGCCGGGTGGTGACTGCGTATATTGGCAGCGAGAAGCCTCCTCTTGACCGTCCATAGACTAATATGCACATTTCTTACTTCTTGGAGGTTGTTCTTAAGATCCACATACGAAGACTTGCGATTTTTCAATGCGCGACTCACAAGAAAACGATCATCCCGTGGTTGGGTACATGGTTTTCTTCCAGAACCAGGCCTTCTCTTGACGAAACCAGTCTCCTGATATCGCTGCCAGGTCCTTTGGACCGTCGAGTGACTAACATTTAGCCTCCTAGCCACGAAAAATTGGCTGCAACCCTCTTCAAGCAGCGCGATAATTTTGGTAGCTTTTACCACTTTATGTACCATTTTTGATACAGCCAAACAGCAATAAATAAAGCTTTGACAGTCAAGAATATGAAATTAATCGATAAAAATTGAATAAAAGTTGTGAAAGTCGATGTTAACTTCTGGAGCTTCGCGCAAAAATGTAGGATAAAAGGGGTTTTCTGTAAAAATGAGCATCAAATGAAAATTTGAATTTAGAACGTACTTTTTTAAATACCACGACATTTTTAAAACCGGCCAGTAACGTGTACAAACGATTGAAACCTTTTTGGTATTGTATCTTTTTAAAGATGAATGAAAATCAAAACCGCCCGTTTTTTTGCAAATGAGTGTATATTATTTATCTATACATATAAAAATCAATGTCTCTTTTCGTTGTAATTTTATAACTTAAGAACGGGCTCACCTATCCAAACCAAATGTTTAGACTTTGTTCGGACTATTTAGTAGATGGTTTATGTGAAGTTTGCACAAAATCGGTCGAGCGGCTCTTCATTTATCACGCAAACGAAGTTGCGCGGGTCAGCTAGTTATTTATATTTTATAGTTCAGAAATGATAGTTAAATATACTTACGGCATGTCCAAACACAGTGCAGTAACAACATGTACAAGGTTGATCGACGCCGTCCCCCGCGCATGTATTACCGCCGTGGCCCACTGGGAAATAACACACGTTTTATATTAATAGCGTTAGCTCCCGTTCCCGTGGGAATATGGGAATAAAATATAGCCTATGTCACACAGGGATAGTGTAGCTTTTCAATGGTGAAAGAATTTTTTAAATCGGTTCAGTAGTTTCGGAGCGTATGCGATGCAAACAAACAATCGAATCTTTCCTCTTTAAAATATTAGTATAGACTAGCGGACGTCACGCGGTTTCACCCGCGTAGTTCCCGTTCCCGTGGGAATACGGGAATAAAATATAGCCTTGGTTCACCGCAAAGAGTGTAGCTTTCCAACAGTGAAAGAATTTTTCAAATCGGTCCAGTAGTTCCGGAGCCTATTCGTTACAAACAAACAAACAAAAAAACAAATCTTTCCTCTTTATAATATTAGTATAGATAGTATAGATTAGTAGTAATTGGTCTAGAAGTCGAAATGTGCGACTATGGATCATGGGTCGTGGGTTTGATTCCCACCGGATACAAAAAATTGTGTGACACATATACATTTGTCTCGAGAGTCTGGGGATTTCTATGTATGATATGTATGTATTTAAAAAAGTATATAAGTATTCATATCCGTGTTCTGATACCAATAACACAAGCAGGTTATTCCTAGCTTACTTTGAGATCAGATAGCCGCTGTGTGAAATAAAAAAAAAATAGTAAGGTCCTGAAATGCTTACCCTTACATATATGTTGTTGATGGTTAGTATTCTCGCAAGCTTTCGGCACAGGTTTCGGCTTGGCCACCTGTTTTTTCGCCTCCTTCTTCCGATTCTTCTTGTCAAATTCAATACACTTCTGCACTATATTACACATATTCGTACTTAAACATATGCCAGCATTCTCGTTATCCTTACAAGAATCACAGGAACAATCGTTCGTCCATTTGCAATCCGTTTTCGGCGTATCGCAAACATCACTTTCCGACTTCGATTGACCATTTCGACTTATATTCTTGAAAGCGACCGCGTTTAAAGTTTGCTTAGCATTCCTTAACGCTTGTGCTGAATATTTGGCTAAATCTTCTTGATTCTGACTTATTTGGGGCTTTTCTTTCGTATTTTCCGAAGCACTTTCTTCTTTTTCAGATCTAAAACTATCTTCTAGATCCTCGTCAAGTAATTTCGCGTCGATACTAGAGCATATTGATACAACATGCTTTTTATAAGTCTCCGGGACTGGCAATCCTTGTGTTATATAAGATTTTATAGTATAAAAACTATCTAGCAAAGACTTTTCGCCTTTAGAAGTTAATATAGCTTCGCATTTAGCTAAAAGAGCGTCGTTTTTACATTTCTTACTATCATCCTCCTTAACAGGTTCAACCTTTTTCGGTGGTTCAGGTTTTTTAACGACTCTAATGTTTTTACCGAGGATTTTGCTAAGACCTTTAGCTGCTAGGATTTCTGCTTGGCTAGCAGAAGTTGTTTTGAATGTAGGAGTGAGTTTGCTAAACGTTTCTTTTAGCTTAACCTCATATTGCTCCAATTTGTATAACATTACAAGCCACTCGTCGCCCGATACTGCTTTCTTCGGTATAGATTCCATATATTGTTTATTTATAGTACGCAATCTATCTATGAAATAGTCACGTTTTCTATCCACCGACATTGTAGAAAATTCCGGAATACTATTAGGTTTTTTACTGACATCGAAATTCATAATTTCCTGTATCGTATTGGCTGCCATTTCTGGATCTGTCATAACCCAATTCGCTAGGGACTGTGATTCTGCACAACGGCACAGAACATTCATATATTTGAATTTTAGAGTTTTTACTATGGTTTTTTTATCTTGACTTAGTTTTGGAAACCTCATTAGTAAAATGTCTAGAGTATTGCCAACGGAGGCTGGCAATAACAACTGTCTAACTGCTTCTTTAGCATCGGAGTCCGATGAGGTCGTTTCATGACCGTTAATCAACTCATCAATCTTTTGAATGATCCTATTGCTGTCTTGATGATGATTCTTTGCTGCTAATTCTTCTACATACGCATAGAATCTATCAACCATAGCATCGATTTCAGTTTCTAGCAACTCGGATGGTATACTTTTAAATTTGCTCGCTACATAATTTTTCCATGAGTTGAAACGTGATTTCACTAATTCTCTTAACTCGTACATACTCGATGCATCTTTTACTGAATTGTCAAATAGTGTTGTAGCTTTCGTGAATAGCTCTTTATCATCGTCAAGACACTTAGCTAATTCGGGATTCTTATTTTGTTTAACATATTCGAACACTTTGCTTATAACAAGTTGAGCGCTTATACAAAACAGTATATCTTTAAAGTCTTCTTTATTTTTCATTTTCATAAAAGAAAGATCTTTTTCATCTTTCAGTAGATCTACAAGATCCTTATTATCAAATTCGAATGTCATCGTACCTATAACTTCACTAGTTTCAATGTTATTTTTTATTTTGCGTTGAGTTTTGCGTTTGGTTGTGTTCTTTGTGACTTTGACACCGTCTCTAGTTTTACTAAGTTTAAGATCTCGTATTTGTTTCAAAGTTTCCGGAGTCAATTGTGCTTCGCTATTAACATCTGGCAGACTGTTCATTATAGACGCGAACTCTGGTAATTCAAAACTGGCACTGGCAAACTCGTTAAGTTTGCCAGCTATCTCTGGCATGTTGGCTAAAATCTGCGGCATATTTTCGACTAATTCTGCCAGTTTTGTGTTAGCTATATTCATGTCTATATTGTCATCGGCATCCATTTTTTGTAGTAAATCAACCGAGTTTTTATCTAAAGTCATCATAACCTCGCATATGTGTTCTAAAGATAATTTTCCAGCATCTTTTTTAGTGTCTTTGATACTGTTGTATGAATTAATAATATTCTGACATTCTTCCATAGCTTTTTTAATTTCTAAACCGAAGGATACATACTTATAGATACTCGGATCTTTTTCATTGAGAGCGTCAGGTGATTTCTCATCTTTTACTAATAAAGAAGTCCGTCTAGCATTTAAAGGTATGTTCAAAACTTCAGGCGTATTATTAAATTCTTTGTCATCTTTCAAAAGCTTATTAACCGTTAACAATCGTTGGCTCGGTTTAGCAGTATACACCGAAGAGGACTCCGGATTAGTCGGTGACATTTCTTGTAACGGAGGGCTAACAGATTCTAAAAATTTCGTTTCCGTCTCCGGAGCATCGCTACTGAGACCAAAATTTGAAAATTTCACCAAGCATTCGTTCATTTCCTTACATATGTACGTCTCTTTCTCTCCTACTATCGTTTCTGTATCGCTTATATTGTCTTCTCGTTCTAAGGGAAACGCTTCGGGTGGGTCAGCTTCAGATTTTTGTATTTCTCCATCGTTCTTCAAGTCATCGGTGAGAAGTTGAGTTGTTTGTGCGGGTGCTTTGTGTTTCAGCATTTGTAGTATTTTATGAGGTTTGCTTATAGACGGTGATAAAGATTTTAGTTTCCGTTTAGGTGCAGTGGTTACTCGTGGCAACTTTGGACTGGAAGTCCGCCGTTTGCGGTTAGGTAAGTCTTCTATTAGAGTTACGTTGCTATCTGGTAAGCTGTGAAAACAAATGTAATATTATTAAGTATGGTGACGGCCACGTGTGAAGAATATTTTTTTGTAATCCTGAATCGCGATTTGCAAGTTCTCGGAGTGAAGAATAATAATATAAGGAGTATTCTAGCTTTGTATCGAAGAGGGGCACCTAACCAGTACCTTCGCAAAGAGATTGGAAAATGGGAGGCATCTAACCAGTACCTTCGCTAAGATATTGGAAAATTGTAAGAGCAGTACAACAGGCGCTGACGAGTGCCACGGGTAGGCACACGCGAACTTACGTCGCCGATACTACGCGTGTGAAATAAACAGAGGCGCGATTGAGAAGAGTTTCTTCCCAAGCGTGTCTCAACTTATCGCGCACATACTTTGGGTCTAGCGGCAGAAGCCCGCAAGACCCAAAGTCAACTACGGCTTTACTACTGCTTCACTTACCCCCAGTTTCCGAAAGGCTGATCAACGCAAAAATTAACTAATCGGCTGTTAATGGCGGATTCTCACAGAAGATCCAGAATGGATCGCCAATTCCTGCGATCAGCGAAAACTTTTCTTGCGATCCCGCCGCGTTCCACCGACACGCTCCAACCGATCCACATTGATCCGCCTAAGTATTGTACAGTTGAACTTTCGGTCGCTATGGAGTCACATGTGCAGCAACGACGTCGAATCGCTTTGGTAGCAACAACCTACATTCTTCTTAAATATTTACGAAGCATATATGTTCCTTGTAAATGGATTTTCATTTTGGATCCGCCTTTAACAGCCGATTAGTTAATTTAAGCGTTGATCAGCCTTTCGGAAACTGGGGGTTAGAGAACGTTTTTAGGGTGCATTGTGGTCCCATCGAGGTCAAGTCCAAGACTGGCTCACTTGCGCGTGGTACAACTAAATACTAACTACTACCTACTAACGGATGAGATCGTAGCGAAGAAAAAGACTGAAAAATACCCTGACCCAACTCATCAGGCCAGCTTACTTTAAAATGTGTCTTTAATGATTTTATCCAAGATTCCAAGAGGCCACCAAATTGGGGCGCGCCTGGAGGATTGAAGTTTAATGTAATGTTTCATTTAAGTTTAAGCTTTATGCAGAAAAAAAAAACAATTATCATCCTCCCTAAAATTAATGAGGGCGGGAGGGGCTGCATGCCTGTATTTGGACAATATAGAATAGAAATTTGTACACCAGTTATAGTTATAGTTTACAGAAAAATACAAATAATCGTAAGATATTGTACAAAGGGCGGCCTTATCGCTAAAAAGTAATTTTTTACAGGCAACCTTGGGATGGACAGAAAAAGATATTGAAGACAGACGGGTAGTTAGGTGTAGAAATATGAAGCTACAAAAACAATACATACATACCAGTTGGTATGTAAATGAATATAGACGTACATACTATATATATACATCTAGTCATAAATACAATACATATTGGGTGTAACAAAACTACCTGTTCAAATTTCGTCATGTGACGTGGCATCAGTCATGAAACATTACAAAAATGAAGAAAAAAAAATCACATGAATACTTTAACTGTAAATCCGTTTTAAAGGTCCTATAAATTTTCAATATCACCCTTTCTATCGCTACTGAGCGGCAGTAGAAAGCGACCACGGCGACCATGTTACCTCGAATTGCCGCGGTAAAAAATGGATTCTTACCGCTCAACTGTCACCCACGTGGGGCCCCTTATGACGTAACCGGGTTAACGACCGCACGGATCCGTGCTTAAACAGACGAGGCATTAATGTGCGATATTATTTTTTTTAATAAAAAAATTAACCTCCCTTTTTTATTAAATATTTGTATTTGATTTCCGATGCCAAGTCATCTCATGAAATTTGGCGAGGTAGTTTTGTTACACCCAGTATACAGGTACATACCGATATACATATTACAATAAGCTGATTTTATTGATAAATACTTGGTAAAAGTAATGAATTAGAATCCGTTACCTCTCCCTCTCCTGCCGCAGCTGGTCCTCAAGCCACATTCGAAGCCTATGGTAGTAGAGTTGCTGATCTCGCATATGCATCACTTTACGTCGAACCTAGAATACGAGAAAATAAGTTAGCTTCTTATCACTAAAGGGGTAGGCAGAGATATAGTATATGCCCACATTTCAGCTTTAGTTTATGTCCAAAAGATGGTACAGTACTACCACGTTTATAAGTCGCATCGGCTTTATTCGGCTGCGCAGAATAGCTCATCCCACTGACGAATTAAACCGAATGAAAATTGCAAAGCAATATCGAACTTATTGCTACTAAGTTAAGGTCGAAAATAAGAAGACGTGAACAGGATGTGCTATCTTGCTCTTAATGTTTGCACTCAAGTGTACGACAGAGCAATGAACGCGACTACACCGTTGTCTAGACAGACTGACTGCCGAGCCAGACATGGCGCGTACGCATCAGCCAATAGCAGGCGAGTATTTTCGCGGGAATATGTGGCGCGCTGTGATTGGTAGATATATTTTCGCGCCTTACAAAAAATTGAGTTCTGCGCAGGTACATCGGTGTAACTTATAAAACTGGTAGTACTGTAGTCGTATTGAAATGGACAAACGCAGGTTGTGACTACCCATTTTAAAGTCGACTAAATGTTTTGAATTTGGATTAACGACTCCCATTTTAATGGCAACCGGGACCAACGGCTTAACGGAAATGGTCAAATAAATGTCATAAAGTGGTCACATGGATGGTCACCCATCCATGGACCGGCCACAGTAAATGTTGCTTACTGCAGTGATCGTTTACAGAACACTGAGTCCGCGGAGCCACGAGCGCTTCGGTGTCTGTTCATTGTACGTGTCATTAGAACTGATGTATAATAATAATAATAAATAAATATATATTCACGGACATTTCACACAACGCTATCTGATCCCAAAGTAAGCTAGGAATAACCTGCTTGTGTTATGGGTACCAGAAACGGATATTAATACTTATATACTTAAAATACGTACATATTATACATAGAAACACCCAGAGTCTTGAGACAAACATTTATGGGTCACACAAATATTTGTCTCCGGTGGGAATGGAACCCACGACCTCCAGCGCCGCAGGCGGTATCAGTACCGACTGCGCCACAGAGGCAGTCATAGATGTATGTAGTGTAAAATTTCGTGGTTTTTGCCTGGATTTTTGCAATGGCAATGTAGGTAGATTGAGAATTCAACTGGTGGGGATTGTTAATAAAAAGCGGCAACGCCATTTTGTGGGGCTCAGTCGTAAACTACACGTCGCTAGATAGAAACGTAAAAGTGTAATTGGGCAATGGGGAGCATTGTGGACGGTGGAAGGTGAGCGTTTATGCGCATTGTAAGGTGGCCACCTCAAACCTGCAATTTGGGTCGCAAGTTCCAGACACTGGTTGCAATGTTCTTCTTTGTGCCACGCGGTGTTCAAGGTACTAGCTGTTGCCCGCGACTTCGTACGCGTGAAAATTTGGTATGATGCCAATTTGGTTTGGATTTGAATTCTTTTCTGCCAAGCCTCTAGGCTAAATAGCGTAATAATATGTAGCCTGTGTGTAAAACCTATCGCTTACTAATATTCCTGCTACGTTTTGGTTAAATCAATCCACCGTCTTACATATTGCATTGCTCTCTGCTTAGCCCCTAGGATATGTAGCGTGATAATATATAGCCTATTTCAAGACCCCACCCCTAAGTAATATTTGTGCAAAATTTGAACGAAATCTATTGAGTACTTTTCGAGATCCTTCCGGACAAAGCAAAGCAAACAGACAAACAGACAAAAAAAATCTTCTTCAGTATCTTATATTGAACACCCAGCGAGTATTTTCTTTTAATATTTCCAATGTACAGTTTTGACTCTTCTATCATTTTATTATATGTATAGATTAGTTATAGTAACTTGGCTATGTGAAATAAAGAAGGAGTGCTGATATCTGTGTTTTCTTCTGAGGTTCTACAGTACTACCCGTTCGCTCTAACTTTGCCGCTGGCGTCGAGGCGTATACCCGAATTGTTAATTAGACGAAGTAAATTGACAGTAGCTAATGTCACTTCGTCATAGAAAATACGCAACATTGTATGAAGAAATGACATTACTGCTCGTTCGCTCTAACTTTGCCGCTCGGCTCTATACTAAAGTCGAATTTTTGATTAGACGAAGTAAATAGTCAGCAACTAATGTCACTTCTTCTTGTAGTGTTGCGTATTTTCTATGACGAAGTGACATTAGCTACTGTTAATTTACTTCGTCTAATTAACAATTCGGGTATACGCCTCTACGCCAGCGGCAAAGTTAGAGCGAACGGGTAGTAGTTGCTGTCAATTTACTTCGTCTAATTAAAAATTCGACTTTAGTATGGAGCCGAGCGGCAAAGTTAGAGCGAACGAGCAGTAGTGATGGTGATGGTGTGTGGTTGTTTACCTCTTTAAACCTCTGCAGGTGGTACTCGGGGCACAGCGCGCGGCACGGCTGCGGCGGCGCCACGGGCGGCGGGGAGCCGGGCGGGGGAGGCGCCGGAGCCCTGCCGCCCACTAGCTGCATGCACACCTAACACAAACATTATTTTTATTTTTATTTAAAACTTTCTGCACAAAAACATGTACAAAGGCGGACTTAATGCCAATGGCATTCTCTACCAGTCAACCTTTGGGTGATGCAGAGATAAGATAAAACAGGTGCTAAAAGTATAAAGACGAAAGGTATGTATAAAATGGCACAAATTAAATACAAGGAAGAAATATTAAGAATTTACTTACTAATTACATAAATATAACATACTACAAAGATTATATAATATGTAGATACTTATATAAATAAATATAGATAAATATTTCTATGTAAATACAATATAATAAATAGATATTGTCATACATACTACGAATAAATAAATACGAACATGAAAAACCTTAACAATAAAGTAATATTCTGCTTAAGGGACCCTATAGAGTTGACGTACTCGGTTTCTGAACGAGAGACGGTTCGTCAAAGTTCTGACTTCGAGAGGAAGGGCGTTCCAGAGAAGAATAGATCGCACTAGAAAAGAGGAATGGACAAGATTTGAAGTGTGAGTTGGACAGTGCAGAAGAAGATCATTAGAGGAGCGTAAATTTTTAAACATTACAGTATTACCTTTGACTATTTAGCACAGGACACGCCTTACTGAAGCATTCCCCTCTGCCAAGGCAATAGACCATTCGGACTAAGAGCTTTATAAAAAGCACTTGAGAATCGATTGATTCACTATCATAATCGTTATAGCTGTGTGCGAACGCATGGCGTTCTCAGATTAAGGCCGATGTATGTCGAAATAGTAGATTGTATAACAAGGGGGCAAAATAGTATTTTTACGGCGAGGGCGCTACTTTGAACCACGAGCGAAGCGAAGGATTCTAGAATAGAATCCCGAGCATAGCGAGGGATTCTAACGTAGAATCCTGAGCACAGTGAGGGATTCAAAGTACACCGCCCGAGAGAAAATAATTTGCCCTCGAGTAATATACTCTACTTTTCATTCCCTTTCTATGAGAAAAAATAAGTTTTGTACGACGTAGTTACCTTCTATAGTTATTGTTCCAGGAGTTCATGGATTGTCACTTTCATGACTTGACGTAGAACTTATTATATTTGCAGAATACAATAAAATATGTTTACCTACTGATAACAACAACATTAATAATGATGAACACGAACAGATAAATCGCGCGCTTTAGTTTTTTTTTTAGTTAGCTTAGGACACCGCGCTGTGCAGCCAACACTTACCAGCCAGTAATTCACACAATTTGCGTTCGATTTAATCACGATCACTTTGCCGCCCGCTAAAAAGCTCTTAACAGAAAAGAGCTATTTTGCGCCCCGTTATCGTGGTGCAAAGTGATACTTTTCGAATAGAAGGAATGAAAAATTCTTTAACCGCTGGGTAGCTACACTATCCCCAGTAAACATAGGCTATATTTCATCCCCATATTCCCACGGGAACGGGAGCTACGCGGGTAAAACCACGTGACATCCGCTAGTTCATTATAAATTCAATAAACAATGCCGCACACTCACGGTGGACAGTTCGTAGACGTTTTTACAGACTCGAGCGGGACTCTAAGCCGTGGGTTCTGTCTTGCCGGAGCGCTGCTTAGTCTACTAAGCTACCGGCCATTCCGTAACACGCCTTGTTCCGTCTAGCGTCGTATCAAATTACCTAATCTGTCTAGCCGTTTGGGAGCTACACGTGTAACAAAAACTGAACCACACTCGGAACCGAAACCTACCAGTAACACATCTAGTTTTCATGAGATCAAACCGTTTGGGAGCTACACGTGTAACAAAAACTGAACCACACTCGGCACGGGAACCTACCAGTAACACACCTAGTTTTCATCAGTGGTTCGATCAAACCCTTTGGGAGCTACACGTGTAACACAAAATGGACCACGCTCGGAATGGTGGCTATTCAGTAACACGCCTATATTTCACAGAAAAATTCTTCCACTGTTGGGAAGTTACGGTATCCCCGGTGAACATAGGCTATATTTCATCCCCAAATTCCCACGGGAAAGGGAGTTAAGCGGGTGAAACCACGTCACGTCCGCTAGTTCATTATAAATTCAATAAACAATGACGCACACTCACGGTGGACAGTTCGTAGACGTTTTTACAGACTCGAGCGGGACTCTAAGCCGTGGGTTCTGTCTAGCCGGAGCGCTGCTTAGTCTACTAAGCTACCGGCCATTCCGTAACTGGCCTTGTTCCGTCTAGCGTCGTATCAAATTACCTAATCTGTCTAGCCGTTTGGGAGCTACACGTGTAACAAAAACTGAACCACACTAGAAACGGGAATATATCAGTAACACACCTAGTTTTCATCAGTGGTTCGATCAAACAGTTTGGGAGCAACACGTGTAACAAAAACTGAACCACACTCGGAACGGGAACCTACCAGTAACACACCTAGTTTTCATCAGTGGTTCGATCAAACCGTTTGGGAGCTACACGTGTAACACAAAATGGACCACGCTCGGAATGGTGGCTATTCAGTAACACGCCTATATTTCACAGAAAAATTCTTCCACCGTTGGGAAGTTACGGTATCCCCGGCGAAAATAAGCTATATTTCATCCCTATATTCCCACGGGAAAGGGAGTTACGCAGGTGAAAGCACGTCACGTCCGCTAGTCTATACTAATATTATAAAAAAGTAATGTTTGTGTGTTTGTTAAATTGTAAGGGGTAATCTCGGGATCTACTGAACCGATTTTAAAAATTCTTTCACCAATAGAAAGCTACATTATTGTGGAGTGTCATAGGCTATACAGCATCACGCTACAACGAATAGGAGCGGAGCAGTAATAGTTAATGTTTCAAAAACGGGGGAAAAGTTATTCCTTTTGAGAGCTTCGTTGCGTGTGCTGCGTAAATATTTATAGTTATGTATTGAATATTAACGAGGAGACGCTACAGGAGTAAACGCAACGCGGCGGGAGTAAATGCGACGGGAACAGGTAATACTCTGTCTTATGTGGCGCAAACGAAGTTGCGCGGGTCAGCTAGTTCATTATAAATTCAATAAACAATGGCGCACACTCACGGTGGACAGTTTCTTCTGCTTCCTGTACACCTGCAGCTGCCGGCGGTGTACCTCGGGCAGGCGGCGGTACATCGCCATCAGCTTGCGGTCCACCTCCGATAGACCCATGTCAACGCGTTTCCTGTTGACAAGTAGAACAATATTAGTGACCACATTTGATCAGGCAGACTCAGGATCATGTGGTCTGCTTGGCGGGATACTTGACTGATAGACATACTTATATATTTGTAAATACATACATATTACCTGTACATATAAAACACCTAAACTCCAAAACAAACATTTGTGGATCACAAATATTTGGACCGACCCAGGAATCGAACCCAGGCCCTCCAGCGCCGCAGGCGGTATCATTACCGACTACGCCACAGAGGCAGTCAAAGAAATTATATCAATCATCTAAAGAAAATATTTCAATCACCTAAAGAAAATACATCAATCATCTAAAGATAAAAATAATGAAATAAAAACAAGCAGATAGGTACATTGGTTTTTGTTTGAAGTCGGTTTTTTTTTTTATTACTTTTAGTGACGGGAGGACTGAAAATATATTTGTCTAGGGGTATTGTTCTCCCCAATACAAATAAATCAAGCCCAAACACAAGGTAACTGCTGTAAATCGTTAAGGAATTCCCTCGATTCGAGGGATTTCTTCGATTTCTCCAGGATACCACCATCCGATTCGAACTTCTTGTATATGGGACCACATGGGAAGCACCAGCTTTCAAATAAAAAAAGAATCATCAAAATCGGTTAACTCGTTCAAGCGATTTGCCGGTAACAAACAAAAAAAAATACAGACGAATTAAGAACCTCCTCCTTTTTTGGAAGTCGGTTAAAAATACATCAATCACCTAAAGAAAATACATCAATCACCTAAAGAAAATACATCATCAAAGAAAGTATCTCACCTAGCTTCATGATCACTCCTCGAAGGCGGTGCAGGCCACTCATCGCAGTGCTTCAACACCCTGTCCATAAGCCTCTCTATAGAAGCTATCGACCTCATGAGGTGCCTCACAGTGCGGCACAGTTCTCCCGGAGCAGCCTCCCCCTCAGAACCTCCGGACTCTACGGCAGCTGCTGCGGCCAGGAGCAGTTCTGATGCAGAGTCTAACGAGGAAGATGTGGAGAGGCCTAGGGAACCGGTGCCTGATGCTGCGTCCGAGTCTGATACTGAAATCAAATAGAGGTATTTGAGTATGTAACGGGTAAGTTCTATAGTTCGGGATAATATAATGTCTATACTACCCGTTCGCTCTAACTTTGCCGCTGGCGTATACCCGAATTGTTAATTATACGAAGTAAATTGACAGTAGCTAATGTCACTACGTCATAGAAAATATGCAACATTGTATGAAGAAGTGACATTAGTTGCTGTCAATTTACTTCGTCTAATTAAAAATTCGACTTTAGTATAGAGCCGAGCGGCAAACTTAGAGCGAACGAGCTGCTGCTCCGTATTCACCTACTAAACTAAATATAGACTGTCAAAGTCTTATTTTACTTTCACGTTTTTTGTATTAAATTAAACACACAATACAGTTTTCACCTCACTCAGCTAAAAGATTCTATGCTACGGTTTTCCTTGTCTATGTTGTGTCTCACGTCCAAAAAAATACCTACAGTATAGTTTATCATTGAGCGAATCAAGTTGTTCAAGAATTTTAAAAAACTGTATATTTTCTGTCTCTGTCTGTAATTTTTACAGAAGATGTACAGCTTGGCAAAAAAGTCTTGAAAATAATGGAGGAGCCACTGTGCTGTTCATATGGCAACCCGTTAAAAACAACCACCAATCAGTATCCAGTTGTCAACAACCGTCAATAAACCCCACCAATCAAATTGTATAACGTCATTGACTGACATATTGTGATGTTATTGGCAGAGATAGACTTTTTTGCCAAGCTGTATCTCTGTTGCTGATAAAACAACAAATATCAGGAAAAAGAGGGGATAAAGGAGAGTCCATTATTTGGCATTTTTTGGTACGGTACCCTTTTTTTAAAAGGTTTTTGAGTGTATACTCACGGTTAGTTCCGTTTTTAGACTTTTTTGCCAAGCTGTATCTCTGTTGCTGATAAAACAACAAATATCAGGAAAAAGAGGGGATAAAGGAGGGCTCCCATACAACAAACGTAATTTTTTGGTACAGAACCCTTTTTTGAGCTGGTTTTCTATACTAAAGAGGAAAGATTAGTTTTTTGTTTGTTTGTTTGTAACGAATAGGCTCCGGAACTACTGGACCGATTTGAAAAATTCTTTCACTGCCGGGAAGTTACACTCTTTGCGGTGAACATAGGCGATATTTTATTCTCGTATTCCCACGGGAACGGGAACTACGCGGGTGAAACCGCGTGACGTCCGCTAGTTTATACTCACGGTCATCCAAGTCGATGGTGCGGTTAGAGTCGCTGTGGTCGTGCCTTCCGTCGGGATCCCCGCTGTCCACACTCTCGACACTGCCCACTGACATGCTGTCACAA
Organism: Miltochrista miniata; assembly: GCA_933228765.1. Lineage (NCBI taxonomy): Eukaryota > Metazoa > Arthropoda > Insecta > Lepidoptera > Erebidae > Miltochrista > Miltochrista miniata. Next base: position 11,770,288 of record OW121772.1, read on the forward strand.
TCCGCAGGCTCCTCCGGGGGCCTAAGAGAAGAATTGAATGATATAAATAAATAAATAAAATATTTGTGAAGCGCTCGTGGCCCCGCGGACTCAGTGTTCTGTAAACGATCACTGCAGTAAGCAACTTTCACTATGGCCGGGCCATGGATGGGTGACCATCCATGTGATCACTTTGTGACATTTATTTGAGCGTTTCCGTGCTTCGGAAGGCACGTTAAGCCGTTGGTCCCGGTTGCCAGTAAAATGGCAGTCGTTAAGCTAAGTTGAAGGCTTTATTTCAACAGCAGGCAGTCACAACCTGCGCCTGTCCATTTAAACACGGCAATACGGCTCACAACGTATTACGTGGGACAAATTATAAAAAGGTGAAATGTGGGCATATAATATGCCTCTGCCTACCCCTTCGGGGATAAACGCGTGATGCTGAACCTGAACATGAACCTAATGAATTTTGGTCCAACCTCGAATGAAGAAAAATTATAGATTTGGGCTCAGAAACCCTAAATTAGTCAATTACAGTTTTTTTTTATTTATCTTACCGTCACAACTATTTTTACAATTTTAGCCCCTCTCTATAAAATAGAGTGCAGAGGGGTTTATGTCCAGATTTTGTCTGTAGTCTGTGACTCCGTTGCATTAAACTCATAACTTCAAAACAACGTGTTAGAGAGGGGCAGTCTGGTGAGACCGATCTCACGGCTTCTTGTTATAATAGTATAGAGACCAATGATGTTATAGTAAAAAAGAGGTAGATATCGCATTAGCGCCCAAAAACTGTTGCGGACAAAGTCACACAATTGTTGTAATTCCATTTAGTCGGCTAATAGCTGCGAGCGAAACAAGTCGTGTTGTGGTCGGCTGCTGTGTGCAAAACGACACAGATAGCTATCCCTCTCTGTTTTAAACGTTTTGTATTCTCTATCGCATTCATAGATGAAATCTATTAAGTACCGATAGGTAAGCACGTGAAATTATAACTCAACAAAAACTGAACGCTGTTTTGTATGAAGGTAGCATATCTTTACTTAAATATCATTGATAGAGACTCACTTGGCACCAGTTCCATCTCCTTGCTGTAGTTCTCTACTTGCTTCCGACGGAGCTTCGTTAGTAGGCTGTTGACAACAATATACAATGTATTTCGATCACGGGTTATTTATACTAATACTAGCTGACCCGCGCAGCTTCGAATGCTTCACATAAGGGAGTAAATCACCCGTTCCCGTCGCATTTACTCCCGTCAGAATAATTTCGTTAACGATAGATGTTTCCCGTCGCATTATTGTAGAAATTGCGAATATTCATGCATAGGACGTGGACTACCGGTGTACGTCGCCAGCAGAATAGTGAATCATAAAAAAAGCGAGTTTCGTTCGAGAATAGATACTCCCATGGTGGTCCCATTTTAAGGAAGCCAGGATCTGATTATGGCATCCTGGAGAAGAAACCGAAAAGAACTTTTAAAAATTGTAGGGGCATCTAGGGCGTTTGTAATTTTTTTTATTAAGGGTTTTAAAGTAGTACAACTTAACGACCTTTAGTCTGGAGTTGATCTGATGATGGAGACGAAAGACAGTAGAGAGAATTCCCTAACGATATTCAGCAGTTACTTTGTGTTTGGGTTTGAATAATTTGTACTGTCGAGAACTTTACACCTAGATAGATAGATTTTCAGTCCACACGACACTAAAAATAGTGAAAAAAATTTTTTAACAAAAATGAAACCGACTTCAAACAAAACTAAAAACTGAAAAATAAAATTTACTTAGCACAAAGTTAGTATATTCTGATTTATCAGATACCATTAAATATAATACTGAAGTCAGTGCCAATATGACTATGAGAGAGATTAATAATGTCTACCTAAGCCTACATAGTTTTACTGGGCACTGATTTCAGTATTACATTCAATGATATCTGATAAATCAGAATATACTAACTTTGTGCTAAGTAATTTTTTTAAGAAGTAAAGTTTGTGTGTTTGTACATTTGTTAAATAAATTGCAAGGGTAATCTTAGGATCTATCGAACCGATTTAAAAAATTCTTTTTAATACAGTTGCTCAAAAAGTGACGTATTACAGGGACGTATAGCGTTCGGGATGTGGGCTATAACACACTCGTGCTTTTTTCTTTCCCATTCCCGCATTCGTGTGTTTTCTTTCCCAATTGTCAAAATAATGTCTATTCATGCAAATATTTCTAAGAAAAGATACTAACTTGTTTCAATATCAGATTAAAAGTAATTTTAATTAAAATTTAAGCATAAATTAATATAAGTATCGGCCAAATTAAATTTATAAAAATAAAAAAGTTGGCTGTATGAAGTGCATTGCCATAGTCTCTGCTTAGGAAGGTATATATTCTTTTACGATTGGCGCCATTTTGGATATTCAGGTTTGTTGTGTTTTTATTATTTTATAAAATTGCTTAATTTTTTCGCAACTGTATTAAAAATAGTTGTTCAATACAACGTGTGGGACTGTTATTTAAACTCGTTTCGACTGTCTACCCTCGCCTTCGGCTCGGGTCAACACCTGTCGTAACTCGTTGTAATAACAGAAATCCCACACTTGTATCGAAAACTACTATTCACCAATAGAAAGCTACGTTATTGTGGAGTGTCATAGGCTATATAGCATTACGCTATAACGAATAGGAGCAGAGCAGTAATAGTAAATGTTTCAAAAACGTTGGAAAAGTTATTCCTTTTGAGAGCTTCGTTGCGTGTGCTGCGTAAATATTTATAGTTATGTAAAAAATATATACCTACTACAATATTGTTTCTCTTAAAAAAGTTTTAAAAAAATTGCGCGATAGCATGTGTCTATCTTTGGGTTGGTGCACAATAACCATTGTAATGGCAATCAATTTTTTCTACAATAATGCCACGGGATACCTCTTTCATAAACAAAATTGTTCTTAAAAATAATGCGACGGGAATACACGCGACGAGAAACCTTTCTCTCTCTCTCACGTAGTATTGAATATTAACGACGAGACGCTACGGGAGTAAACGCAACGTGACGGGAGTAAATGCGACGAGAACAGGTAATACTCTCTCTTATGTGGCGCAAACGAAGTTGCGCGGGTCAGCTAGTATTATATATTAAGATTATAAAGAGGAAAGATTTGATTGTTTGTTTGCATCGAATAGGCTCCGAAACTACTGGACCGATTTAAAAAAATTGCGTGTACTTAGTGTACACACGTAAGAAGTGAAACTTCTTCATAAACTTAATTTTCACCTCACCTTAAATTAAGTCAAAAAGTACAAAAGTACAAAGTCCAAAAGTCCAAAAGTCCAAAAGTCCAAAAGTCCAAAAGTCCAAAAGTCCAAAAGTCCAAAGTCCAAAGTCCAAAAGTCCAAAAGTCCAAAAGTCCAAAAGTCCCAAAGTCCCAAGGTCTCAAGGTCCCAAAATCCCAAAGTCCCAAAGTCCCAAAGTCCCAAAGTCCCAAAGTTCAAAAGTCCAAAAGTCCCAAAGACCCAAAGTACCAAGGTCCCATCCAAAAGTCCCAAAGACCCAAAGTACCAAGGTCCCATCCAAAAGTCCAAAAGCCTAAAAGTCCAAAAGTCCCAAAGTCCCAAAGTCCCAAAGTCCCAAAGTCCCAAAGTCCCAAAGTCCCAAAGTCCCAAAGTCCCAAAGTCCCAAAGTCCCAAAGTCCCAAAGTCCCAAAGTCCCAAAGTCCCAAAGTCCCAAATTCCCAAAGTCCCAAAGTCCCAAAGTCCCAAAGTCCCAAAGTCCCAAAGTCCCAAAGTCCCAAAGTCCCAAAGTCCCAAAGTCCCAAAGTCCCAAAGTCTCAAAGTCTCAAAGTCCCAAAGTCCCGAAGTCCCAAAGTTCAAAAGTCCAAAAGTCCCAAAGACCCAAAGTACCAAGGTCCCATCCAAAAGTCCCAAAGACCCAAAGTACCAAGGTCCCATCCAAAAGTCCAAAAGCCTAAAAGTCCAAAAGTCCAAAAGTCCCAAAGTCCCAAAGTCCCAAAGTCCCAAAGTCCCAAAGTCCCAAAGTCCCAAAGTCCCAAAGTCCCAAAGTCCCAAAGTCCCAAAGTCCCAAAGTACCAAAGTCCCAAAGTCCCAAAGTCCCAAAGTCCCAAAGTCCCAAAGTCCCAAAGTTCCAAAGTCCCAAAGACCCAAAGTACCAAGATCCCATCCAAAAGTCCAAAAGTCCCAAAGTCCCAAAGGCCAAAAGTCCAAAAGTCCAAAAGTCCAAAAGTCCAAAAGTCCAAAAGTCCAAAAGTCCAAAAGTCCAACAGTCCAAAAGTCCAAAAGTCCAAAAGTGCAAAAGTCCAAAAGTCCCAAAGTCCCAAAGTCCCAAAGCCCCAAAGACCCAAAGTACCAAGGTCCCATCCAAAAGTCCGAAAGTCCAAAAGTCCAAAAGTCCCAAAGTCCCAAAGTCCCAAAGTACCAAGGTCCCATCCAAAAGTCCAAAAGTCCAAAAGTCCAAAAGTTCAAAAGTTCAAAAGTTCAAAAGTTCAAAAGTCCCAAAGTCTCAAAGTTCCAAAGTCCCAAAGACCCAAAGTACCAATGTCCCATCCAAAAGTCCAAAAGTCCAAAAGCCCAAAAGTCAAAAAGTCCAAAAACCCTTAAATGACATGCTATCCCTGGATAAAGTACTCTTAATTCGAATCCACCGTGGTGAGGAACAGAACAAAGATGGCGCGTAACCAAAAATCGTGACGTGACGTGACGTGACGTGACGTGACGCAAATTTTTTTCCAACGCCGATAAAGAAGTTTCACTTCAAAAATTTTTCACTGTTGGGAAGCTACACTCTTCCCTGCGAACATAGGCTATATTTTATTCCCGTATCCCCACGGGAACGGGAACTACGCGGGTGAAACCGCGTAACGTCTGCTAGTTGTCTAATATTAATTTGTGAATAGAGAAATAAATGAATTTTATTATTATTATTAATTTAAAAAATACATGAAATATTTTCTTATTATCACATCAAAGATCCTAGCAATAAATACTAAGAAAAAAAATGAGTACAATGCTCACCTTGTCGGTGATAGCGGCCGTCCCAGGTTTAGAACCGTTGAATTCGTTCACAGCTTGCATCATTCCGAAGAAAGAGATTCTGAAATTTTTCAAGAATTTGAAAAAGCGCCTTGTGGAGTCAACTTGTGACCCAAGGGCAGGCAGTTTTCTCTCTCAACGAATAGGTATTGCTATTCAAAGGGGGAATGCTGCTAGTCTTTTGGGCACAATGCCACGGGGGCCTTATTTAGGTTTAGTTTAGATAGTAATAATGTAAATATAGATATGTGATAATTATTTTTTTCTGAAATTTAATTATCATTACATCAAATTATGTTTATTTCTGAGGCCATTTAGAAAACTTGAAATGAAACCCGGTTGTCAGTAAAATGACTATCGTTAAGCTAAGTTGAAGGCCTTATGGATGGCTTAAAAAATTTCAGCTACGGGTCGTCACGACCTGCGCCTGTTTATATCAACACGGCAATAGACTCACCACCTATTACATGGGACACAAAACTATAAGGTGATATGTGGGCGTATACTATGCCTCTGTCTACACCTTCGGGTATAAAGGCGTGACTATATGTATGTATGTGTGTATAAATACAAATTAAATACTATAGCATTATTTCAATACATTCCGGAACGGATCGCTGACATAAATATTCAAAATGACTGCCAAATTTCATAGAAAAAGTCTTGTATGTTTTTCACACTATGAAACACACAATTTTGCCTTTTTAGGCCCGCAGTACTTTTGTACTGCGGACGGTGAGAGGGTGGTGAGCCGCCCTCTCACCGTCCTCAGTACCCCCGGATCAGAGATGTTTACTGTACAAGACGCAGATTCGTCCCTGCGTCGAATACTGTTCTCACCTTTGGGATGACTCCACAAGGTATTTACTAGACGCGCTTGACGCTATGCAGAGACGTGCTATCCGAATTATTGGTTGTCCTGAGGTGACGGGAGGCCTCGAACCGTTGGCGCAGCGAAGAACCATAGCGTCATTGGCTGCCTTCTACCGAATGTATCACGGCGAATGTTCTGAAGAGCACTTCAACCTGATCCCTCCCGCTCCTTTCCGGTCCCGAACAACGCGTGCCGGGCAGAGATGCCACTCACACACAGTGGAGAGAATTTTCGTCAGAACCGAGCGTTTCAAAAGATCGTTCCTCTGTCGAACTATAAAAAGATGGAACGCCCTGCCCGCACACGTGTTTCCCTCGTCTTACAATCCCGGGTTCTTCAAGAGGAGCCTGAAGAGGCACATCACAGGGCCGCCAACTTGAGGGCCACTGTCGAAAGTCTTAAGGACTGTGAGACTGGCCCCCAATCGCTAGATGCGCCACGGCTTACCATCAGGTTGGTGGCGACGTCAATTTGGCGAGCTGAATATAAAAAAAAACCCTCAGAGGATGAAAACCCTGTCTGTGGCGAGTGGTGTGATAATAGAATGTACTAACCTAAGTAGTTGCTTCCTTTGCTGAGCGCATAGCGTCCTCGGTGTAAGACAATCGCATTTATGTTTGTAGTCCGACCAAGCGTTCACTGAAAACCATAATTACATATTGTAAGAAATTTGTTATACAATGCTGTCTGGTCGCAAATCAGGATATTTTAAGCTTGTGTTATAGAATTTAGACATAGTTTCGTTTTCTTATTATCTATACTAATATTATAAAGAGGAAAGATTTGTTTTTTGTTTGTTTGTAACGAATAGGCTCCGGAACTACTGGACCGATTTGAAAAATTCTTTCACTGTTGGGAAGCTACACTCTTTGCGGTGAACATAGGCTATATTTTATTTCCGTATTCCCACGGGAACGGGAACTACGCGGGTGAAACCGCGTGACGTCCGCTAGTTGGAAATATAAAGCTAAGTGGAATTTAAAATATAAATACGGAAAAACTTGAAAAATTCTAGCCATATGTATGTATGTACAATGTGGTGTAGAAAGAATGTGGTGTGGTGTAATGTGGTGTCGTGTAGTTAAGTGTGATTTAGTGTTGTGCAATGTAGTGTGGCGCAGTCAAATGTACTGCTCGTTCGCTCTAACTTTGTCGCTCGGCTCCATACTAAAGTCGAATTTTTAATTAGACGAATTAAATTGACAGCAACTAATGTCACTTCTTCATACAATGTTGCGTATTTTCTATGACGAAGTGACATTAGCTATTGTCAATTTACTTCGTCTAATTAACAATTCGAGTATACGCCTCTACGCCAGCGGCAAAGTTAGAGCGAACGGGTAGTAGTGTAATGTGGTATAGTGTGATGTAGTGTAGAGTTGTGTAGTGCGATGTAGTGTATTCTGGTGAAGTGTAGTATGGTGTGTTGTAGTGCGATGTTGAGTAGTATGATGTAGTGTAGTACGATTTATTGTGGTGGTGTTGCGTAAAGTGCGATCAGTGTAGTGTGGTGTATACTGTATTTATTTGGCCATGAGACAAAACATAAACAAAGAAAACAGTAGTTGTCGAACTTTTTTAGCCGAGTTTCGCGAAAAATGTATTGTGTGTTTAACAGATAACAATGTTTGTCTCACGCACTGCTCGTTCGCTCTAACTTTGCCGCTCGGCTCCATACTAAAGTCGAATTTTTAATTAGACGAAGTAAATTGACAGCAACTAATGTCACTTCTTCACACAATGTTGCGTATTTTCTATGACGAAGTGACATTAGCTACTGTCAATTTACTTCGTCTAATTAACAATTCGGGTATACGCCTCTACGCCAGCGGCAAAGTTAGAGCGAACGGGTAGTAAAGGTAAATACGGTATAACGGTATTAGTGTATTGTGGTATAATCCTACTTCCTACTAATATTATAATTGTGAAAGTTTGTGAAGATGTTTGGATGATGTTTGGATGTTTGTTACTCAATCACGCTCTAACGGCTGAATGGATCTGGCTGAAATTAGGTACAGGGATAGAGTATAGTTTGGAATAACACATAGGCTACTTTTTATCCCGGGAAAATGTTCCCACGGGAAGCGGGAACGGGGACCAAATTTCACGCGGGCGAAGCTGCGCACATCGGCTAGTTGTGGTATAAAAGTTCATATCACTATCACTATTCAAGACCATGATAAGTTGTGTGATGTAGTGTAGTGCAACGAAGTGCAGTGCGATATAAAATAATGGGATTTGATGCAACGTAATATAGTGAAGTATAGTATGATGTACAGTCACCTCCAATATTGCATGGGCCCCTTAAGATCTATAATCCCATCACCATTTGAGTCCAAACTACAAAAACTCCACTAGATGGCGCAACTTTACTCGAATATTATATTGCATAGACACCTTAGAATCACAAAAAATGTACTAGATGGCATATTTACATTACTCAAAAGATTAATGAGTTGCTATTTTGACAATAATCGCGTTCCTGTGTAAGTTATTAAAAAAATCGGCAACGCTAGATACTTGACTTCCAATGTTATCCGAGAGATGGCGTCAATTCTCAGTGCAAAGCAATTTCGTTTCGGATTGACCATGCATTCTCAAATTCGTCTGTACTACCCGTTCGCTCTAACTTTGCCGCTGGCGTAGAGGCGTATACTTGAATTGTTAATTAGACGAAGTAAATTGACAGTAGCTAATGTCACTTCGTCATAGAAAATACGCAACATTGTATGAAGAAGTGACATTAGTTGCTGTCAATTTACTTCGTCTAATTAAAAATTCGACTTTAGTATGGAGCCGAGCGGCAAAGTTAGGGCGAACGAGCAGTACTTCAGTGCAAACTTACAGTCATGCGGGGTGGTTCTTTCCGCCATGTCTCTCAGCCGCTCGCTGGTGCCGGCGTGCTGGTGCGGACGCAGCGACCGCGCCAGGCGAGCCCGCGCCGCCGCCACCCAGCGACAGCGGTCTGCTCCCGTAGAGGTGCTGTCTGACCCGCCCCCGCCCCCGCCCCCACTCACACCCAGTGGGATCATCTCCACCTGTATAGATAGGAATATCGTTACTAATATTATAAAGAGGAAAGATTTGATTGTTTGTTTGCATCGAATAGGCTCCGGAACTACTGGACAGATTTGAAAAATTCTTTCACTGTTGGAAAACTACGCTCGCCCTGGTGAACATAGGCTATATTTTATTCCCGTTTTCCACGGGAACGGGAGCTACGAGGGTGAATCCACGTGACGTTCTCTAGTATCTAATATAATAAATCTTACTAATATTATAAATGTGAAAGTTTGTGAAGATATTTAGATGTTTGTTACTCAATCAATACGGAAGCGCTCGTGGCCCCGCGGACTCAGTGTTCTGTAAACGATCACTGCAGTAAGCAACTTTCACTATGGCCGGTCCATGGATGGGTGACCGTCCATGTGATCACTTTGTGACATTTATTTGAGCGTTTCCGTGCTTCGGAAGGCACGTTAAGCCGTTGGTCCCGGTTGCCAGTAAAATGGCAGTCGTTAAGCTTTATTTCAACAGCAGGCAGTCACAACCTGCGCCTGTCCATTTAAACACGGCAATACGGCTCACCACCTATTACGTGGGACAAATTCTAAAAAGGGTTAACGTCGGAATATAACAATATGCCTCTGCTTACCCCTTCGGGGATAAAGGCGTGACCATATGTATGAATGTTACTCAATCACGCTCTAACGGGATGAAATTTCGTAGAGATAGATTATAGACTGAAAAAAAAATATAGGCTACTGTTATCCCGGGAATATGTTCCTATGGGAAGCGGGAACGGGAACCTAATTCCACGCGGGCCCAGCCACGACTATCTAATATTAGAGAAATAGCACTGATTTACATACCTTGAAGGTGACCGTAGATGCTGCCTTAAAATTCTCCAGTATTTTACAAAATCTCTCCACCGCATACCTGTTGAAAAGATTACAATTATATCTATACTAATATTATAAAGAGGAAAGATTTGTTTTTTTGTTTCCATGCTTTTTTGTTTGTTTGATTGTTTGTTTGCATCGAATAGGCTCCGAAACTACTGGACCGATTTGAAAAATTCTTTCACTGTTGGGAAGCTACACTTTTTGCGGTGAACATAAACTATATTTTATTCCCGCATTCCCACGGGAACGGGAACTACGCGGGTGAAACCGCGTGACGTCCGCTAGTAAATAAACAAAAAAGAAGCATAATTTTAAAAATATGAAGAGTACTCACTCTTTCTCCATAGGTTTATCAAACTCTTTACATAGACATATTTTAGAAACTATCTGGCCGGCCTCTTCATTCTGTTGCGCTAGTTTACAGAGCTGTTCGTGTATTATTATTGCTGCACCTGTAATACATAGAAATATATTAATTAATACATAGAAATATATTAATTAAATATCTATTGATCCATTGCGTAGAGAAGGAAAACTCAAAATGAAACCTGGTTATCTGCAAAATGACATTTGTTAAGCCAAATTAACGACTGCCATTTTACTGGCAACTGGGACCAACGGCTTAACGTGCCTTCCGAAGCACGGAAACGCTCAAATAAATGTCACAAAGTGGTCACATGGATGTTCACCCATCCAAGGACCGGCCATAGTGAAAGTTGTTTACTGTAGTGATTGTTTACAGAATACTGAGACCGCGGGGCCACGAACGCTTCTCATGTATCAATTCAGTCATGACGTAATTGTTCAGTTATGGTATTGAAATAGTTGTAGCAAGCACTTAATAGGGAATATGCATAAAATTTATATTGCCTCAAAAATCATTTTTTTTTCCACTTTTTATTATCATTTAATTATAAATAAAAGGTTTTTTTTTTATTTATTTATTATTTAAAACCTGTAAAATACTGCATTAAAAGTGAAAATCCTGAAAGCGAAATTCAAACTTGCAAAACGCTTCACTATTGGTTGACACGAAATGTGACGTCATTTGACTCACACAACATTCAACTTATAGGCGTCAATATGTATAAAGGTCATTGACCCAAACAAACAGTACAAGCATACACGGATTGACACGGATTGTCATCTTTTGTCATCAAAATGGCGCCAATATTGGTGGCGTTTCAAGTGCTCCGATTTAATCAATGTTTTAAATTTGAATTTGAAGAATAATTTGATCATTTTAAGGCTTACTTACATATTATTTTTATTTTATAACTAGCTGATGCCCGCAGCTTCGCCCGCGATGGCGCTGTATGTGAAATTTTGCTGAATTTTCTTTGCTATAAACCTCACGGAGCTCGAGACCTTTCCAACGAATGCAAAACCGTGGAAATCGGTTCGTGCGTTCTGGAGTTATAGCGTCAGGAAGGAAAACTCGACTTATTTTTATATAATAGATGATTTAAGTTATAAAAAAAAATCATGCATATTCCCAATTGTGACACAAGGCCGGTTGTGCGTGGCCAATCTGCTGTAGTATGAAGCCTATTGTGGCATACAGCCAGCTGTGGTATAGAGTCAATAATGGCATAGAGTCAGCTGTAGTATACATTGTCCATGGTGGCATTCAGTCAGCTGTAGTATACATATTTTATTTGAAGCGCTCGTGGCCCCGCGGACTCAGTGTTCTGTAAACGATCACTGCAGTAAGCAACTTTCACTATGGCCGGTCCATGCATGGGTGACCATCCATGTGATCACTTTGTGACATTTATTTGAGCGTTTCCGTGCTTCGGAAGGCACGTTAAGCCGTTGGTCCCGGTTGCCAGTAAAATGGCAGTCGTTAAGCCAAGTTGAAGGCTTTATTTCAACAGCAGGCAGTCACAACCTACGCTGCTGTTAAACACGGCAATACGGCTCACAACGTATTACGTGGGACAAATTATAAAAAGGTGAAATGTGGGCATATAATATGCCTCTGCCTACCCCTTCGGGGATAAAGTCGTGATGATGTACCTGAACCTGTAGTATACATTTCATCGTGGCCTACAACAGTCATAGTACAAAGTCTATTGTGGCATACAGCCAGTCATGGCACACTGTCTATTGTAGCATACCGTCAGTTATGTAAACAGTCTGTTATACAGATATGGCATACTACACAGTCTATTAAAGCATATTACAAGTCTACTTACCCTGTGGTTGTAGAGCCCTCCGTAGCCTCCCCAAGTCCCAGTGTTGTAGATGTTCGTGTTGGAAGGGTCCCGTCGCGCCTCTGGGCCTTAGTGCCCTTACTACGCGAGCGGCTATTCCCACTGTGCTGGTACCTGTAGCAAAGATAATATAACCCGGTTCATTAAAGAAAGGAATCTTAAATGGCGGTGCTTATCATGTTCTCTCGCTCGCACACTAATGCCGTCTATACTCACTCTCGCACGTACCGTAAACAAAAAAAATCTTGATTTGCTTTCACGTTAAGTTAATAAAAGTTTTCGATCTTAATTTTAACCAACATTATGATCGGCCATGACATAATGTGATATACGTTGCCAGGTACTTTTTTCGGGATGAAAGAACTCTATGTCCCTTTCCGTACAAATGGACATAGTGTCCTTTCATCCCGAAAAATGTAGACAGGTACTGTTTCCGATAAAAACGATAATAGATGCCAATCTATTATCGTTCTTGTTTTTATTATTTTTAATTTGAAAAAAAAAACTGACTTGAAATTTTATAAGCTAACTGTACTGTCCGTCAGCGCAAGTACAAGCCGCCACTTAAGATTCCTTTCTTTAATGCATCGGCTTATACAACAGTATTACATACAGATAGGCAACTCCCTGCCCCTCACTGAGCAAGTTTCCCCACCCCCGCCAGTCCCGCCACAGCTGTCATTATAGTTGGCGGGTGTCGTGAGGGAACATTTGCTTAGCCTTATTGGTCACACGCACACATTCAAGCTCTGTACGATGACAGAATTGACAACGAATCATTTTTATGGAGTTACGCCCTGTGCTTATGAAATAAAACCGGCCAAGTGCGAGTCGGAATCGCGAATGAGGGGTTCCGTAGCAGCAAGTACCATAGCATAAAGGTTCTTGTAGTTCGTTGTAACTTTGATTGATGTTTAAACAAGTTCGCTGTAGTAGTGATTTTTCTATGCGAAAATTGCGGTTTATGACGTTTTAAAAAAAAATAGTTTCTAGATCTCGTTCAAACCAATTTTCGTTGGTAGTTTTTATAGCAATGTACATTATATATTTTTTTTAGATTTATCATCCTCTTAGTTTAGAAGTTAGAGGGGGGGGACACATTTTTCCACTTTCGAAGTATCTCTTACGCAAACTATTCAGTTTAAAGAAAAATTATGTTAGAAACCTCAATAGCATTTTTGAAGAACTATCTATAGATATTCCACACGTATGGATTTGATGAAAAAAAAAAATTCGATTTTCAGTTCTATATATGGGGACCCCCAAAATTTAATGCTTTTTTTTCTAGTTTTATGTAAAAATCTTATTGCGGTTCACAGAATACATCTACTTACCAAGTTTCAATGGCATAGGTCTTATAGTTTCGCAGAAAAATGGCTGTGACACACGGACAGACAGACAGACATGACGAATCTATAAGGGTTCCGTTTTTTGCCATTCGGCTACGGAACCCTAAAGTGAGTTCCAGTGTAGAAACGTAACCAATACATGTTGGCGACATTGAATGGTTCATCTTAGAAACAGCCATAGCGCACGTTATTTACTACAGAGATCGTTTACAGAACAAATCAACGAGAGCACGAACGCTTCTAGCGATCTAATTTTGGAGTCTAGCCTAAAATACGCTAAAAAAACAGCATATTCGCGACATTATCAAAATGCTGTCAAAACTGTCACTTGACGCACTATGCCATACTTCATTTTAACGTTACGTTAGAATGAAGTATTGCATGGTGCTTCAAGTGACAGTTTTGACAGGATTTTGGAACACAAACAGCACAGTTGCGCTTCTACTACTCGCGCGCTGTAACACAAGGCGAGTAGGCAGGCATGTATACTGTATTTATTTGGCCGTGAGATTAAACAAAAACAAAGAAAACAGTAGTTGTTAAACTTTTCTAGCAGAGTGGGGCGAAAAATGTATTGTGTGTAACCTCCGCTGTGCCCGGTGTGGCGACGAGGTCCCGTGTTGCGACGGGTAAGAGTACAAAATGTCGCCACCCGAACACATCGCGACGGTGTCTAAGGCGACTAAGGGAACACTTTCACAAAAATATCCATTGCGTAGAGAAGAAAAACTCGAAATGAAACCGGGTTGTCAGTAAAATAACAGTTGTTAAGCCAAGTTGAAGGCCATATGCGCGGCTTAGAAAATTTAAACTGCGGGTCGCGGCGACCTGCGCCTGTCCATTTCAACACGACAATAGGCTCACCACCTATTACGTGGGACATAAATATGGCGTATACTGCCTCTGCCTACCCCTTCGGGGATAAAGGCGTCCCGCAGCTTCGACCGCGTAGAAGTCGTTATCGCGTAAGAATCGTTATATCGTAAAATCATAACCCTATTTTTGCAGAGTCGGTTAAAAAGAAGCCTATTTCCTTCCCAGGGCCTCGAACTATCCCTTTACCAAGTTTCATCTCAATCGCTCGAGCCGTTTACGCGTGAAAGCGTAACAGACAGACAGAGGTACTTTCGCATTTATAATATTAGTAGGGATGTATGTCAAGCTGTAACACAAGGCGGGTAGGCAGGCGTGTGGTTACACTCACAGTGCGCGAGCGCCCAGACGACGTCGCGTATGAAGCCCGCGAGAGCCTCCGCGTTGTTCGCGAGACACAGGCACAGGCGGCAGTGGCAGCCAAAGCGGGCTCGGTACACCCACTCTTCCGTTGCCATTTCCACGCTCCTGGAAAAGAAATTGAAGTAAATTAGTATACTACCCGTTCGCTCTAACTTTGCCGCTGGCGTAGAGGCGTATACCCGAATTGTTAATTAGACGAAGTAAATTGACAGTAGCTAATGTCACTTCGTCATAGAAAATACGCAACATTGTATGAAGAAGTGACATTAGTTGCTGTCAACTTCGTTCGTCAAATTCGACTTTAATTTGGAGCCGAGCGGCAAACTTAGAGCGAACGAGCAGTACATACAACGCGAGTAAACAATAATAGCATTCAATAACAACACAAGATCCAATGATATTATAGAAATTAATGTGAGCCGTCGCGGATCGGCCGGCAGATGTGAAACAATGAAATGATTTTGTACAAATCACAAAATTCTAAATCTAAAATTCTAAATTATGTACATATCTATACTAATATTATAAAGAGGACAGATTTGTTTTTTTTGTTTGTAACGAATAGGCTCCGGAACTACTGGACCGATTTGAAAAATTCTTTCACTGTTGGAAAGGTACACACACTCTTTGCGGTGAACATAGGCTATATTTTATTCCCGTATTCCCACGGGAACGGGAACTACGCGGATGAAACCGCGTGACGTCCGCTAGTCCAAAATAAAACAACTAAAATTTAAAATAAAAAATCGAAATTCCAAAATTTTAAATCCATAAAACATTCAAATTCCAAATTAAAGCTCTCGCATATTGTCGGGAGGGCAAACTAAGTTTGCCCCTCGGCTATAGATATTTCACATCAAAAGTTGAAAAAAGTTATCGCCATCTAGGACTCCTCAACTGTACTATTAGATCTAAGATGTTGTTAAACTGTTGAGGGTCGAGAGTCTGTACATGGAAGATATTTAGAAAATTTTAATTGTGGGGTGTTCTCTTATCGATACAGAAGCCGAAAATGTAATTTAAATTTTTCATGTCTGTCTGTATCCCGAATAAGTATCACGCCGAACCTACTGAACCGATTTGAATGAGACTTGGTACATTCTGAGCTTATTGTCCGAGGAAGGTTCTAAGATACTTTTGATCCCGATATTTTACTTGGTTCCTGCGGGAGAGGGGATAAAAGACAAAATGGTTTTTCAGTTGTAATTGCTCAACACGTAGTCCGATTTGAAATATTATTTTATTGTTGAAAAGGGAGTGCTTAGTGGATCTGTGACACACGCTCCAAGGAGTCTGATTAAGAAATACCTCTCTTTTCATAGACCTTATGTGACGTAAACGAAGTTGCGAGGGTCAGCTAGTTAGATCTAAGATGTTTATATGTAGCTTTGTTAGCACTTGGATTCCCCTAAAGACTCATACGAAGGCCTTCGATGAAGACTATCGGCCTCCATGACCGAGGGCCTGAGAGGCTGCTCACCGAGATAGACAACTCCCTGCCCCCCACTGACTAAGCTTCTCCACCCCCGCGACAGCTTTCGTATAGTTGGCGGTATTTTGAGGGAGCATTGGCTTAGCCTTATTGGTCACACACACATTTAAGCTCTGTACAAACATAGCGTGTTTTTAGGCGCGTCGCTCACTGGTAAGTCGAGGCGCGGTAGCGGCGGCGTCGCGGCGCGGCGGCGCGTGAACGTTAAGTAGAGACGAGGCGCGGGCGGCTATGCTTCCTTAACACATTCCTATTTATTCACCATGTCGTCGTCAGAAGATGAAGACGCGCTTGCACCCAGCGTTTATGTGCTTCGGAAGGCACGTTAAGCCGTTGGTCCCGGTTGCCAGTAAAATGACAGTCGTTAAGCCAAATTTTAGGCGCTTTGGCCTTTTTAGGCGGCTTGAAAAATTTCAACAGCAGGCAGTCACAACCTGCGCCTGTCCATCTCAACACGGCAACACGGCTCACCACCTATTACGTGGGACAAATTCTGAAAACGTGAAATGTGGGCATATAATAATATGCCTCCGCCTTCCCCTTTGGGGATAAAAAATACACGGATTCATTCGTACAATTTCAATAAAGTTTACGTTAGTTTCAAAATCGTCACGCATTTTTGAAGAGTGTAAACACGTCTACGCACGAAACAAAATGACAAAATGGTGACGGAGTCGCGGCGCGGGCGAGCGCATCAGCCCCACCCCGCCTCCGCCTCGACTCCACATCGCCCGTGACGCGACTCTAGTGTGTGAGCGCACTGCCATGTATTGCTAAAGGAAACGTAGAAGCGGCGCGCCGCTTATGCGCCCGTGCTTCGACGCCGCCTCGACTCCAGCTCGTGTGGGCGACCCGCCTTAGTGTAGTGTAGTTCATCAGGTGACTGAATGAGGATCAGTAAAGGTATAGCAAATTCCAAAAAAAATGTATCCCCGTTATTCTCTAGGACATCAGAATGATATATCTTTGTGAATTATCTAAATCGGACTATTACTTACGGAGATATTTAGCAATGAACTCACACTCAAACATAGTTACAAAAATCAAACAAAACCCTGCGCGTCTATACCGCGTCTCCGGCTATCTGGCAGCGATTTGGGTGATGTGACGTCACAAGCTACCGCGTCCGACACTCGGCGAACTTCTCTAGTTATTTGGTCACAACTTCTTTAATTTTCGTCGTAGAACAAAAATTTTTGCACTGTTTAATAAGGATTTCTAAGGTCTATAAATCTGCATTATTACCTAAAAACGTTACGGATCCTCATTGTAAACGATTAATTATTATGGAGTTTCCGTCCTGTGGTACCGGGACTAGAAACTGAATTTGATTTTGGAATTTGGAATTCGAGTCTGAATTTTGAATTTCTAAATTTTTTTTCTTTGAGGCGTACCTCAAACACTATCCTAAAAACACAGTTCACTCACATGTTGGTCCCGATGAGTGTGAACATGAGTGCGCTGATCTCACACCAAGAGTGGAACACTCCCATCAGCCACTCCTGGACCGCCGTGAACTGGGGGGCGGACTCCGATTGGCGCTCCGCTTCTGGACAACACAAATATACATATATCAATACCTACTTGAAGTGAACATCTATATTAATAAAAACCGGCCAAGTGCGAGTTGGACTCGCCCATGAAGGGTTCCGTAGCAGCAAGTAACATAATATAAAAGTTCTTGTAGTTCGTTGTAACTTTCATTGATGTTTTAACACGTTCGCAGTGGTAGTGATTTTTCTAACCGAAAATTGTGGTTTATGACGTATTAAAATAAAACTACCAGCTCTATCTCATTCAAATCAATTTTCGTCGGTAGTTTTTATGGCAATGTACATCTTTTTTTTTTTGAGATTTATAATTCTCTTAGTTTAAAAGTTAGAGGGGGACACACACACATTTTTCCACTTTGGAAGTGTCCCTTGCGCAGACTATTCATTTTAGAAATAAATGATGTTAGAAACCTCAATAGCATTTTTAAAGACCTATCTATAGATACCCCACACGTATGGGTTTGATGAAAAATAAATTTTTGAGTTTCAGTTCTGAGTATGGGGACCCCCAAAATTTACTGCTTTTTTTCTAGTTTTATATAAGAATCTTAATGCGGTTCACAGAATACATCTAGTTACCAAGTTTCAATAGCATAGGCCTTATAGTTTCGGAGAAAAATGGCTGTGACACACGGACGGACAGACAGACAGACAGACATGACGAATCTATAAGGATTCCGTTTTTGCCATTTGGCTACGAAACCCTAAAAATGGATCTGCGAAAGATATGTACGCTCATAACTTCAAATCAGTTGGACCGATTTCGTTTATTCTAAACTTCGTATATTCTAAACCTTTAAGAATAATAGTGAATATATCAAAAACTCACCACAGACATACTGTAGAAGGGCGGCTTCCTCTTCAGGAGACACCGGGGTCTCCTCAAAGTCCAACATCTCACTGCCCGACAACCTGTCAATGTTATACCAAAGATAATATAACAGTATTATACCTGAGTCCTGGGACATCCTTCCGAGGACTTACCCGGGGCTCACAACCGTAGGCTGTTGGGCATTACGTGAGGTTTTTTAGTCGGTAGGAGTCCGGCATAACATCCATGAGGATTTTCCCTCACGTACACAAAAAAAAAATCTGTCAGTCAATGATGTTATACAATTTGATTGGTGGGATTTATTGACGGTTGTTGACAATGAGATACTGATTGGTGGTTGTTTTTAACGGGTTGCCATATGAACAGCACAGTGGCTCCTCCATTATTTTCACGACTTTTTGCCAAGCTGTACATACAGATAGGCAACTCCCTGCCTCCCACTGAGCTAGCTTCCCCACCCCTGACACACCTGTCAAATAGTTGGAGGGTGTTTTGACGGTAAATTTGCTTAAAACTTATTGGTATCTTACACATTCAAGCTCTGTACAAACATAGCGTGGTTTTAGTGTACGTGACAGAATTGAAAACGAATCATTTGTATGGAGTTTCCGCCCTGTGGTTGTAGTACAATTTTATATAAAAAAGCCTGGAAATGACCTGCTCGTCTTGATTCTCAAAAAAAATTAGGGGCCCCTTCTGGCAGTGGTCCTCAAGTTGGCGGCCCTGAGATGTGCCTCGTCACGCTCCTCTTGAACAACCCGGGATTGTAAGATGAGGGAAACACGTGTGCGGGCAGGTCGTTCCATGTTTTTATAGTTCGACAGAGGAACGATCTTTTGAAACGCTCGGTTCTGGCGAAGATTCTCTCCACTGTGTATGAGTGGCATCTCTGCTCAGCACGTGTTGTTCGGGATCGGAAAGGAGAGGGTGGGATCAGGTTGAAGAGCTCTTCAGAACATTCGCCGTGATACATTCGGTAGAAGGCAGCCAAGGACGCTATGGTTCTTCGCAGCGCCAACGGTTCGAGGCCTCCCGTCACCTCAGGACAACCAATTATTCGGATAGCACGTCTCTGCATAGCGTCAAGCGCATCCAGCAAGTACCTCGCGGAGTCATCCCAAAGGTGAGAACAGTATTCGACGCAGGGGCGAATCTGCGTCTTGTACATCATCTCTGATGTGGCGTGAAGTACCGTCTCACCTTATTTAGGACTCTTTAGTTAGGTAACAGATTAAAAACGTCGATGGTTCGACAGAAAAACAGCCACTGTGTAAAATTGGCAACACTGCTCTATCATTGTTCAAGATCTAAGCTGAGAGTATGGTATTAAGTTGAAGATTTTCATACTTACATATCGGCCTGGTCCAGTGATCCGTCATCCTCGAGAGGAATATCGTCCCTTACACTCTCTTCTGCAGATGCCAGCAGCTGGAAAGAGAAAAAATTTTGACTGCCTCTGTGGCGCAGTCGGTAGTGATACCGCCTGCGGCGCTGGAGGTCGTGGGTTTGATTCCCACCGGAGACAAATATTTGTGTGACCCATAAATGTTTGTCTCAAGAGTCTGGGTATTTCTATGTATTATATGTATGTATTTAAAAGTATATAAGTATTAATATCCGTGGTCTGATACCCATAACACAAGCAGGTTAGTCCTAGCTTACTTTGGGATCAGATAGCATTGCGTGAAATGTCCGTGAATATTAAATTATTTATTTTATTATTTATTTAAACACTAGCGGACGTCACGCGGTTTCACCCGCGTAGTTCCCGTTCCCGTGGGAATACAGGAATAATATATAGCCTATGTTCACCGCAAAGAGTGCAGCTTCCCAACAGTGAAAGAATTTTTCAAATCGGTCCAGTAGTTCCGGAGCCTATTCGTTACAAACAAACAAACAAAAAAACAAATCTTTCCTCTTTATAATATTAGTATAGATATTTAATACCAGCCAATGTCACGCGTAGTTCCCGTTCCCGTGGGAATACGGGAATAAAATATACCCTCAGCCCTTCTCAACGGTGAAAGAATATATAATGATTTTCGGGAGCACATATTTTGCAGGAAGTGCTCGTGGCTCCGCGGACTCATTGTTCTGTAAACGATCACTGCAGTAAGCAACATTTACTGTGGCCGGTCATGAATTGTGACTTTTATTTACGAGCGTTTCCGTGCTTCGGAACGCACGTTAAGTCGTTGGTCCCGGTTGTCAGTAAAATGACAGTCGTTAAGCCAAGTTGAAGTCATTTTTGGGCAGGTTGAAAATTTCAACGGCAGTCACAACCTGCGCCAGTCCATCTCAACAATAATAGGCTCACCGCCTATTACATGGGACTTAAACTATAAGGTGAAATGTGGCCGTATACTATGCCTCCAGTGTTCTTTCGGGTTGGAAATATATCTGTTATTAACCCAATCAAATATGTGTTAACCGTAACCAAAATACACAGAATAATTATGAAACAGAATTAAGAGTTTAACCGAAACAACATGTTACCGTTTTGTATACAGTAACCGTAACCGAGTTTTTTTTTTATACTACTTAGGTGGCAGACAAGCTTACGGCCCACCGGAAGGTTGGTAACCGTAGCCTATAGACGTTTGCAACACCAGAGGCGCTACACACGCGCTGTCGACCCGGGCGCAGGTTGTGACGACCCACAGTTGAAATTTTTCAAGCCGTCCGTAAGGCCTTCAACTTGGCTTAACGACTGTCATTTTACTGACAACCGGGACCAACGGCTTATCGTGCCTTCCGAAGCACGGAAACGCTCGTAAATAAATGTCACAAAGTGGTCCACGTGGTGGTCACCGATCCATATTCGGCCACAGTAAATGTTGCTTACTGCAGTGATCGTTTACAGAACACTGAGTCCGCGGGGCCACGAGCGCTTCACTTTACGAGTTGCACTCGACTCGTAGGTAAGTACCTAGATGTCTCTCGTGCGGCCCGACAGCGGCCGGAGCGAGCGTCGGCGCGGCGCGGCTAAGCAATGAGAGTGAACGCTTCATCCACGCGGACACTGGTTTTCAAAGTTGTAAGTAAGTGAAAATTTCCCAATGACTCACCTGCAGAATGTCCTCGTGCCTGATGAGGAAGTGCTCCGGGTCTGGAGTGGGAGCGTCTGCACTCAACAGCGGCAGTAAGAACTGGCCCATCGCCGGTGCCTCGGCCTGTGAATACATACAAGTTTCGTTATATTTATAGGGATCCTTAAGGGCTATATTTCACTGGGACGCCATGGCGGCGCAACAGTGGTGTCCGAAAGCTACCAAACGAGACACCAGAGTAGCGACACCACACTCAGATATAATGGACGAAGAGATCGAAGAGATAGAACTACTGCTGTATGTGTGCGTAGGAAAAAAAGTTCAAGAAAAGAAACACTGGCAGGTTCGTCCTTATTTTATTTAACAGATCGCTGTAAGAAAGGACAATTCGTTAACATATACGGCGATCGAAGAAGATTTCCGGATAAGGTTTTCAGCTATGTGAGGATGTCCGTGAGGTCCTTTGATGAGTTAGGTACTGACTTTGTGTGAGAATGATTTGTTGAAACAAGACACAATATTAAGAAAATCAGTTAGTTTTGAAGAAAACTTGTTTGTAACATTAAGGCTGGCGGCCGGACTGGCGGCTGAGTGAGTGGGACTGCTAAGAGCCTACCAGACGCCAAATTGTTAAAAGAAGATAGAAGATAAACATTTTAGCGGGCAAGAAAGAGAGAGATGCGATCAGTTTTTGTGCGCTTTTAATGAAATAAATTAATTATAAAAAAACTAAAACCAATATGAAAAAAGTGGTCTAGTGAAAATAAGATGGCGCCTACGTCGCCCCTAGACGTATACAGGGTGTAACAAAATTACCTCTCCAAATTTCATGAGATGACTTGGCATCGGAAATCAAATACAAATATTTAATAAAAAATGGGGGTTAATTTTTCCATTTTTTTTAAATATTTTTTTGTCGCACATTAAGAATTCGTTTTTACCGCGGCAATTCGAGGTAACATGGTCGCCGTGGCAAAACAAACACGAAGCACCCGTCTGGCTGTCGTTGTCGCTTTCTACTGCCGCTCAGTAGCGATAGAAAGGGTGAAAATGAAAATTTATAGGACCTTTAAAACGGATTTATGGTTAAAGTATCCATGTGATTTTTTTTTCTTTATTTTTGTAATGTTTCTTGACTGATGCCCTTAGATCATCTAACCACAGGATGCGCCTTACTTAAGCATTGTTTTCTGCCATTGCACATGACCATTTGGTCTTTTGGCTTTATAAAAAGCCTGTACATCAGTACATCATTTTATATGATTAAACTAGTACATTTCATTGTAGTTGACTGTACAATAACAATTAACACACAACAGCCATTACGCGTTTGTCGATTAATACATTTTTAAATGCAATGAAATTTTATATGTCTTTGTGTTTCCCCCTTCACTTGTATGAAAACTGGCAGAATATTTTTGTATGCGGTGGTTCGCAACGGCTAGTCCCGTGTTATATGGTCTAAGCTGATGCCACGTCACGTGACGAAATTTGGAGAGTCAATTTTGTTACACCCAATATAAAGTGGAAAATTTGGTTGGTTCCGAGTAGGTTTCGGTGGCTAAGTGGTTAAGCATCTTGCACGGAATGCGAGAAGATGCAGGTTCGAATCCTGCTCGAAACCAATTCTTTTTCCATATTTAAAATTTATGATCAGTTAGCATACTAATTGCTTTTTAAAAAATAATTTTAACAAAATAGTAAATAATTAATAGTATTCTGTAAACGATCAAAGTAGTAAGCAACATTTAGTATGGCCTGTTATGGATGGGTGACCATTTTGTGACATTTATTTGCGAGCGTTTCCGTGCTTCGGATGCACGATAAGTCGTTGGTCCCGGTTGCCAAAAAAATGGCAGATGTTAACCCAAGTTGAAGGCCTTTATAAGCGGCTTGAAAAATTTCAACAGCGGGTAGTCACAACCTGCGCCTGTCCACGGCAATACGGCTCACCACCTATTATGTGGGACAATTTCTAAAAAAAGGTGAAATGTGGGCATATAATATGCCTCAGCCTACCCCTTCGGGAATAAAGGCGTGATGATGAACCTGAATCTTCTATACTTATAATAAAATTATAGAAAAGTCAAAACTGTAGATTAGAAATATTTAAAAAAAAATACTCCCTGGGTGTTCTACATAAGATACCGAAGCCGAACATATTTTTTTTAACTGTCTGTTGCAGGGTTCAGCTAGTCTAAACTAAACCTAAATAAGGCCCCCGTGTCATTGTGCCCAAAAGACTAGCAGCAATCCCCTTTGAATAGCAATACCTATTCGCTGAGAGAGAATACTGCCAGCCCTTGGGTCACCAGTCGACTCTACAAGGCGCTTTTTCAAATTCTTGAAAAATTTATGCGCATTGGGACACTACGGACCTAGGGTCTCGACAACGACTGGACAAAAACGATACGATGATTAGAGACCCTTATACTTATTCATTTTAATATTTTCAGCTGCTTCCGATGCTGCGCTGGTTTTTAATTTTGTTTTAGCAAGATGGGAGAAGCGCTCGTGGCCCCGCGGACTCAGTATTCTGTAAACGATCACTGCAGTAAGCAACTTTCACTATGGCCGGTCCATGGATGGGTGACCATCCATGTGATCACTTTGTGACATTTATTTGAGCGTTTCCGTGCTTCGGAAGGCACGTTAAGCCGTTGGTCCCGGTTTCCAGTAAAATGGCAGTCGTTAAGCTAAGTTGAAGGCTTTATTTCAACAGCAGGCAGTCACAACCTGCGCCTGTCAATTTAAACACGGCAATACGGCTCACCACCTATTACGTGGGACAAATTATACAAAGGTGAAATGTATAAAGGTAATATGCCTCTGCCTACCCCTTCGGGGATAAAGGCGTGAACATATGATGAATGGGAACCTAAAACTAGATAGGTTACTTACAAGAGCCTTATGTTCATAGCCGTTGCAGTCGATAGCAGGGATTGCAGGACGGGCCTTCGTGGACGAACTGTCTGATGAGCCGGCTGTAAGGAAAACGTAATAAATTTGTATGTATTTTGACATATTTTTATATCAGCCTATAGGCACAGGTCGGAAACTCCATACAAAAATGTTCGTTTTCACACACACTAATATACATACACGTAATGTGAATGCTTGAATGTGTGTGTGAGTATACTAGGGACACTAGCTATGGAAACAAAATAATAAGGAACAGAACGCAATCTCATGTATGTAGGTACGTTTTTTCAAATCTACCCTCGGCTAAGCATTAAGCAAATTAAGCCAAAGCAATAGCACAAAGTACGTAGGTAGTAATACGTAATGCAACGCAGTGACACTCTCTCAAGTACTGACACGGCAATAGACACATCAACTTTGGTGGAGGGATGGGGAAGCTTACTCAGTGGGAGGCAGGGAGTTGCCGATCCGTATGTAATACTATTATATTATCTTTACTATAGGCACAAATTAGAGATAGTACAGTTGGAAACCTAGATACTAAATTCGCTGAGGCTATGCACACATAGATCACTCATTCACAGACACGAGGTCAGGCGGTCTCAACCGAATTTTCGATACTGATTTGTGCGCGAGTGTGTGTAGCAGAGGGTAGGTGTGAAAAAAAAGTACATACATGAGTTTTTCATCTGTACTATCTCTAATTTGTGCTATAGGTGTCATTTTAAAATAATTTGTACATAAATAATAATAAATTTTTGTGGACAATCACACACAACATCATTTAGCCCAAATTAAGCTAATATTAGCTTGTGGCTATGGGATCTAGACGACTGATATACATACTTATATATTTGTAAATTCATACATAATATAGATAAATTACCCAGACACAGAAAAAAATCAATGTGCTCATCGTACAAAGGGTGGGAATCGAACCCACGACCTCCCAATCCGTAGTCAGGTACTCTAACCACTGGATCACGAGACCAGTTTGGAGTATCACCTTTTTTATACCACTACGGTGGCAGACAAGCATACGGCGCATCAGTTGTACAGGTGGTCACCGCAGGCTATGAAAGATTGCAACACCAGAGGCGCCACACTCGCGCTGCCGACCCTGTAAAAATCTTCTAAGATCCCTTTAGAAGAACCCCATACTGTAGGCGTTTGGGAACATCTAGGCAGGGAGATCATTCCACAATCTAAGAGTGCGCGGAATAAGTTCCCATGGGAAGCGGGAACGAGAATACAAATACAATACTCACAGCCATCATCAAGTTCGGTCCACTGGTCGTCGCTGTCGGAATCGGCGCCGACGTCCGACGCGTCCGACACGACTTCGACACGACGCACCCGCATGCACACCGCGCGACGGGCCGCGGCACTGCGGCGGCGCGACATCTGCAATAACACTTATTATAGTTATTGATCATTTTGAAAAGAAATTAGTATGATTTTTTTTTTAACATGAGGAAAAATCCTCTTTGATGCTATGCCGGACTCCTACCGACTAAAAAACCTCATGTAACGCCCAACAGCCTATGGTTGGGAGCCCCGGGTAAGCCCTCGGAAGAATGTCCCAGGACTCCCAAAGAAATTATTATGATATGCTAACTAAATCACAGATTTAATGTGAAAAAAAAAATTTAAACCACTTCGTTAAGTAACGCAATACGGAGTCAGTCTGACAGTCTGCCTGGCTTCCCTTTCTCTTACACATTTTATTTAAGTGACGAAAATCGTAAGTGGATGCTATGCCGGACTCCTACTGACTAAAAACCGCACATTCCCTATGTTATTGCCTACGGTTGGGACAGCCCCCATTAAGGGTAAGCCCCCAGAAGGACATTCCCAGGATTCCCAACAGAGCTTGGCTACCACTGCGGCCTCATCTAGGGGGATTCGGGTGCTATCCCGTCTTTGGGGGGTTATTCGGGTGTTATCCCGCTTCTTAGGAGTCTCTGCAAGGACGGTGAGCAGCTCCAACCGTCCTCAGGTCATGGAGGCCAATAGTTTTGGGCTCGGGTGGGGGAGTTCTCTCCCGCTCCCTCTTTCACGAGCATGACGATGATGAGCATCGAAACGATGTTATCCGTCAGAGAACCTAAGTGGTCGACTAGCTCACAGAGTAAGCTAATTCTGGTAGCAAGGGGTGGAGATCATTATTTTCTTGTGGTGACGCCGGCACCGCCGAGCAGACGATCCGGCCGCCTAAGCTGCGGTTGCACTGAGGCGGAGCGAAGCAGAGCGGAGACGACCTGTGCCGCGATTGACCAATCACTCCGCATCGTGATTGGTCAATCGCGGCACAGCTCCTCTCCGCTCCGCCTCAGTGGAACCGCACCTTTACTGCTGACCATTTCGTCTATTTCCCCAGGTAAGGGGTAGATATAGTGAACCGGTAAACGTAAAGTAGGGCGTCCACCCAACGCAACTGCACTACAAAGGGCGCAGGGACGGTCTGAATCTAGAAAAGAAAATGATGCATGTAGAAAAATCTGTACAATACCTCTTTCCCTTTAGCGATGGGACGACGTCTAGCCGCGCGCTGGGGCCGAGAGTTACGCCTTGGGCGACCCCCTCGGCCTCCGGACCACGACGACGTCGACGACCCGCTGCCCGAGCCGCGGTGTCCCATTTGCTGTAAAATAATAAACAACTTATAAGTTATTAGCTTATTAGATTAACTAAACCAGGAAAACCGGTCCATTGCGATTCGTTTGGTACAACACACTAAAAAGACAATAAATATCTTTGAACAAAACTTAAGCGATAAGAATAAATTGTTTTCGAAAAAAGGCGAAATATGAGCATATAATAGGCCTCTGCCTACCCCTTTGGGGAGAAAGGCGTGGCTATAATTATATGACTATTTTTATTCTCACATACTCGCGAGGACTGAACAGAGTATATTATAGATACACAGCTCTTACAAATATTATTTGTTATGTGAATAGTCAAACCTACCCTCACGCTCACGCAATCTTTGGAGTGCGAGAGCCTGGTGACATACAGAGTCAACATACTTGGAAGCCCCAAAACACTCCGGGAAGAAGGTGAGGACCTGAAGAGGATTCTGCGCTTCTGGTCGGAGCTGGATTGGCTGGAGTGACAGCCAACACTCACGTACAATGGGTCCACTGGCGGACCTAAGTGCGGAAAATGGGAGCCCAAGAAGACTGAAGAAGACTAGTCACACCTAACTCTAGGAACTGGTCCTGTGATGCAATGACGTAGGTGATGTTCAAAAAACCAGATAAGAAACAAAATAAAATGATCTATTTTGGAAACAATTAGTTACAATGACTCAAAAATTTGAATGAGTACATTAAACATTGGAGTTCATTCAAAATAATGTTTTGTTCGATTTGAACTATACTAGACAATGAGATGACCTATTAGTTGTTTATTTTAGGCTGTATGGAACCCAGCCATGTCCTCTAAAGTTTCATGTCTGTCTCCCACAGATTTAATCCACATACCTAAATACTTTTGGGTAACAAAATTGAAAGATGTGGAATATAGTCCCAAACATCCGTAATATCTTCACAACATGTGAACCAATGCTAGAATTCCATGCGGGCCCCATCTAGTATGCCTATGATATTTTACTGTGATTGATAATTAGCAACTTGTGTATATTTCAAACAACTTTGCATTTTTTTATGCCAAAACATTTAATGGAAAAGTTGGCAACTTTTCTTTGATGGTTGGCCAAGTTAAATTGGTTAGTAGATGAAGTTTAATAGCTTGAAAAATTTCATGTAAGTACATTTCAACAGAGCAGAACCTATAATGTCAGACATCAGATAAATATATAACTGGCGTAATGTGCTACTGCCTACCCTTCCAGGGAAAAAAGTGTGGAGGAATGTCCAACATGGATGCTATGCCGGACTCCTACTGATTTAAAACCACACGCTAACCAAACAACCTACGGTTGGGAGCCCTGGGTAAGCCATCGGAAAGATACCCCAGGACATAAAAGCAGTCATATGAACACACAGTAACTTACACCAAAGGCAGGTACCAATCTGTTACAAGAACATATAAGCTGAGACAGAATACATCTTTTACAATGACAAAAAACATTGTTAAACATATCACTCCTATTACTTACTCGGGATTTTTTTATGATTCTCCTCTTGGAAACACATAAAAACGGATACATCCAATGTCTCCTAAACATCTTTCCAGACTATTATATTAAGATTTCAATAGGAAGATCTAAAAATGCAGTTGTATGCAAATAGCAATGTAAAATTGTGACTTTGGACCAATAGACAGGGACGAGATACATGTCTATGAATTTAAATGTGTACAAAATTACAATATTACGTCAAGCATTATGGAAATATTACATTTTGTCCGATCATTGTGATCACTGTAAATATGTTATTTAGATCTGTTCTTTAAAATGTGAGTGTGTTTGTCCTCAAAAGACACGAGAATGGAATTTTCATTAAACAACTGCATTTATTTTCTTGATTCGGAGGTATAATACTGCATCTAAATCGATGAAGGTATGTTGAATTCAATTACAATAAAAACTTAGTCAATTGCTGCTTGATTGAGTATATCAAAGTATTAAGGGTATGGTGAGGATTTTCCAAGTCTCAAACCAACGTCTTTTGATTATATAATGAAGCTAAGGACAACATAACCAAATAGCAGTAGATTTCTAGAATGACGAAATTAAAAAACCAAGTTTGAGAGCACACAAGACAGAAGCAAAACATTTTTGTCTAGTTGTATGTTTATTTTTTGTCTCTATTTCCTCACAGTTATTTGTTTAAAATTCAATTTACATAGAGCCGATAGGAATTTTACTTCAAAATTTCTCAATCTCCAACGCCATAGCCCATTTCACAACATATTTTATCTCCCGCTGCAGGCAGTTCATTAAAGTTCTTCTAAAGAAGGTAGAAGCGTGTGAGCGCAGTGGGAGTCCCATTTCCTATTAGATTATTATTCTTAATGGGCCTCTGGATATTTTACTAGTATGTTATCATGTAAGCATACCAAAGGACTGAATATCTTCATAAGAAAATATAAAAGATGTCTAAGAAAGTAGAGGAAGGAAGCAGGTAAGAGAATCGGTGACCTTCACATTATGTTATGGGCTCCCGACATGGTCAAACTGCATTTGTCATGCCTCGTCAATATCATGTGTACATACACGTCAATGCACACACACATGCAAAAAAATCAAGCACACTAAAGCAGCTTCCATTCATATTTATCAGGTATGACAAGTGCAGTTGGACCATGTCGCGAGCCCATTACTGGCATTTTCTATCTACACCCTGTCTCTCTCTATACTAGCATACAAAATCACTATAGTACCCGTAGATGAAGAAGTAAATTCTGAGAGATAATATGTGTAAAATCTTCAAAGGCATATGTGTCAAAATTTACTAATGCAAGGTACTGGTAAAAATAAAACTGCCTATAACAGGTAAGTACAATGTCTATGTAGTTGTTTTGTTTGAAGTTTTGAGATGCACCAGTACAAGTATAGACAGAAAATAAATGGTGTTCTAGCAGCAACTTCATTTTCTTTTCTGGTAAAAATTGTTCAAAACTGTATTAGACTATCAATTGAGTGTGATCAAAATGTCATTAAGGCTGTGATGTACTAAATTGAACAGAAACCTTGATATGTACATAAATCTAATCTTAATATAACCTAAAGAAGCAACTGAAAGTTTGGCAAAAAAATATTCACCACAAACAAAACAGGTTATTATAAACATTAAGTAGTATCACTAAGGCTATAATTTTATCAATATTCTGTTTTTAATTATCAAAATCGGTCTTCACACAATGTACCTAGGCATCTGTATGTCATACCACCAAGTTGAATGACACCTATTACCAACACATCGACGTACGAGACGAAAAACTTACTATAGAAGCATCTACACAACAGATAGTGACGTCAGCCATATTGGTACTCACAGCTATATCGTAGAGTGATGGAAATTCTGGCTGAGGTTCCCCATCAGCAAGCCCAGCAAGCAGACCGAGCTCCGCACTCAAATCAGCTAGCTCTGCGCCAATTTGGTCCGCTCGATCCGCTTCCTCGAGTTCATCTTCCAGAATGTCACCTATTTCGTCAGAAACTGCTGCTACTGCGGAGGCAACTTCATCTGAAGCCACTGTCTCTTTAACTATCCCTTCGCCACCGCCGGTGAAGAGATCAGCACCCTCCGCGGTACCATTCCCACTACGGTCCAAGCATTTCTCCATCGAAAACATCATTTAACAACCGAATAACACAACTCATATGACAAACGTAACATCTAAAGTCACCGCTGGTTCTGTTAGATCACTCGATGATGATGGGCTCGATAATTAGAAGGCTCCAAGTCATTTTTCCATCGGCACCGAATCGCCTTTAAGTTTTTGACAATACCAATATGGCGACGATATTTTTAGGATTTTTGTGACCAGTGTTGAGCGGATAACGTGACATTATTTGATATGGCAATTATCAAGTGGCTTGCATTGAACAGCTTTTTTATGGGCTCCCGACACGATCATGCCTTGCAATTGTCAATCACGTTAAAAATAAATGGAAGTTGCTTCAGGGTGCGTGATTTCTTTGCATGGTGTGTGCATCGACGTATATGTACACATGATATTTAACGTGCTTGACAATTGCCAATTGATCATGTCCGGACTAGAGATGGGTAACGACCCGGGTTAAAACCCAGTTATCACCCGTTTCAATCGCGTTGTTTTTATTTTCGACTCTGCATTATTATTGTGATCTGATCCAGTTTTTACCTGAATGACCTTGGCTTGAACACCTTGACTACGATTTGCTTATGAAATTTGATTATGTCGACCCGGCTCTTGCCAGCTCGGGTAAGTTGTTCGCTGTGGCTGGCCCTCTCGGAAAGATAGGCCCGACAATTCGACGGAGGTAGGGAGGCACTCCATGATAAATATGTGCCTCCCTAATGCAGCTTCAGGGCAAGATGTTGAATGCGTTGGCGATGTCAAGAGACACTGCCATCACCACTTCGCCCTGTGATATCACTTTCTCCGCCAGTCCTCTAATGCGCATGATCGCTTCCACGGTGGAGCGTCCCTGACGGAAACGTAACTGGTTATCCGCCAGATCTGGCCCCACGCGTGTGAGGTGCCCGACGAGGCGCTGTGCAATAATACGCTCAAAGAGCTAGCACACCTTGTCGAGCAACGCGACCGGCCGGTACTCAGATGGGGAGTAAGCCGCCCCCCCCGCCTTTCGGATCAGAACCAGTTTCCCTGTCTTCCAGACCTTGGAAAACTGGCCTTTTTCAAGGCATGCGCTAAAGAGCCCTATGAGCCGCCCAAGTTCCTCGAAAGCCAGTACCTACACTCAGCCTGGAATGCCATTGGGACCAGGGGCAGTGTTCCTGCGGGATTTAAGCCGCAGTACAGCCGCCCCTAACTGACCCTCCGTGACTTCAGGTACATCGTTCTCGCTGTTATCCGCGCCGGGCGCCTGAGACGAAGCCTGTTCCTCCGCCCTTGATGGGAACAAGGAACCCAGGACCCTCCAGCTGGAGACTCTGGGTCAGTGTGGGTTCCTTAGAGCCTAGTTTGCCTCTTAACATAAGGTACGGTGCGATTTCCGGCATCCACCAATACACTTAGTCTTAGTGAGGTGGCTCTTCTGAACCACCCCACTAAGGCATCATCATCGGCAGGCTTGTGTGCAGTCAAATCCAGGCCTGCCCGATGGCCGCCTCCAAGAGAGCCTCCCGATCCAGGCGATTGAGTGCCCAACGCGCTTCCGGGGGATTCGCGATAACCGGCGGTAGATTAGGTGGAGGGGAGGCGTCGAAAGGGGTATATCGGTGGTCTGATGATGACTCATTCTCCTTCATTACACGCTATCCCTGGACACAGCGGGCGAGATCAGGGGTCGCAAACGATACGTCTACGACCGAACTAAGCTCCCGCCGCTTCCAGGTTGCGATTGCGACATTCCTCCGTTTTAGGATTACTAGGCCACGTGTAGTGACCCAGTCCTCCACTTTATGGACCACTGCGCGATGCTCTGGTACAGAAGATTCTGAGCAGCAGAGAAGTGGTTCAGGTTCAGGTGCAGGATGGGGATATGGGTGTTCATTAATGGACGTCCATCTATGCGAAAGTGGACGCTCTTGAGCTCCACCCTCGCTCCCCCGAACGGACGGACGGGGCTTTAACTTGGAGGCGGCGCAGGCCTTGGTGCCCACCCGGTGGTCGGCCGCCTTGCCCTCCACGACACAAAACAGAGTCGCGGAGCGTCACAAGCAAGGGCCGTGTGACCGGACTAACCACAGCGGAAGCACCGGTCTCCCACGGTGACTTCCGCTGTGCACTGCACCCCCACATGACTCCGCCTGGCTTCGAGGTGCTGTAGAAGATGCACCTGCGCCTTGAGGAAGCCCACAATGAGAAGGCTCCGTCAGTCTGCCACTTTCTGAGCCACCGCGACAGGGCAGCTCGCTACTGCCGACCCGTGACCAGTGGTACCAAAGCGAATTTCGCTAGATCTTATTTTCGCGACGGCACACAGTGAACCAGAATCCCAATCTAGCTGGACAATATTATTTAAGAGTTGTGTTACGTTCCAACCGCTTTATATCCACAGAATGTGGTATATTACGATTTCAAAAATAACAAAAAACCCATATAATTATATAAAAAAAAATACAACTGAAGCTGACGCCCGTTATTAAATATTTCGTATGTGTATGAAGGTCAAGTAAAACTGGATGATTTAGATAAGTTTAATTGTGGTTTTCTTGTAATATAGATCGATTTTTCACCGCTTGGCAGTAGTTTTGTGTTAATATAATAGATTTATGCTAGGATGCTTATTTCAAAATAAAGGAAATTAAATAAAACGGGGGCGTCTGTGTGCGTCGACCCCGCGTCTGTGGGCGCGTCTGTTACCCCGCGTCCCGCGGCGCGAGCGGCGTCGGCTGATGTTCTTAAAATGGCGATTTCTCATAACTTTTCTATGGTAGCCATTTAAAATACTTACCTCACTGGAATCGTTATGAAACAAGCTAATGATAAAATGATAGATAAGACCAGTTCTGCCTTGTAATGTATTACAAATTTCTATTAGAAAAAAGAATTTGTAATTTTTCACCAGTTTTCTCTACAAAAATTGTAAAAAAAAAAAAAATTATGTAAAATTCCAAATTTTTTTTTTTTTAGTTTTTTAAATACATCCTATTTCACAATGTTCAACAGACACAATACAACTCGTCATACATTTTTTTTTATTTACAAGCTTTTCAAAATACGACTCATTTCGGCGACCCGACCGCCGACCGCCAAAAAAAGGTTAAGTTCATGCCATGATTCTGAGAAAACTGTGCTTCAAGTGGCTTTCATTCTTTTTTTATTCGTAAGTATGGTCCTTAAATTTTTTTTACACAGAGTTTTGTTTGACAAACGTGTTTAGTTTATTAGAAATTGAACAAAGAACCAAGCACTTAAAAAGGGGCCCAAAAGGGTGGTCGTAACTTTGTTTTTTTTTTTTGAATTTTTTTTGTGTATTTTTTTTTCAAAAAAAATTGCAATCTACAGCTACATGACTTTTCCTAATCGATAAACATAAAAAAAAGGTGTCCTGGCATACAAATATATTTCAGAAATAATTATTTGAAATTTGAAAGTTTTGCAAAAAATTATCGAGAATTTCGACCCAATTTTACACAAAATTATTGAAATAGATTTTACATTCAATGCTTGAAAACAATAAAAGAATACATAAAAATACATAAAATAACGATAGATTGTCATCATTACAGTATTTATTCTTTGTATTTCATCCAAATGTATGGGCTTGGCGCCGCGCCGCCGTGACGCCGACGGCGCGTAAAAATACAACAAGGAATAGAGAATCATGAGGTGCAGCTGTGACAGACAGACATACAATGTACTACATAATTGTCCCGTTTCTGTCTAAGAACACTCCATAAAAATTTGAACAGGATAGAGATAGTACTTTTTGCGCTACAAGACCGCAAACTGTCTGACGGCAAGGTATCTCTAGGAGATACTTACACAGATGCGAGACATAGCAAGGAATAGAGAATCATGAGGTGCAGCTGTGACAGACAGACATACAATGTACTACATACTTGTCCCGTTTCTGTCTAAGAACACTCCATAAAAATTTGAGCAGGATCGGGATAGTACAGCCTGAGCTAGAAGAGCCCGAACTGTTTGGCGCCAAAAGTGTTCAAATATTGAATTCAACAGATGCGGACATTTGGAAAATGTATCTTATTTTGAATTCAACAGTTGAAGGGAATTAATATAATGAGACCACTTTACTTAGGTATATTGGCTTACAATTTTTTCCAACACTTATTCGGAGCACAGAGCAATGCGACTAGTAGGTACAAGGGGATGGAGGATAGCATGTTTACCCCATACATATCTGTCTGTCACATTTTGTAGGGGGAAATCATATTCATATACACCACTACAAAAGCAATCGACTGTCACTATGGAACTTACACAAAAAATTAAAACATATACTTTATAACTTCAGACATACACATTTATATAGCGTGTGTGTTTAAGCGTACACTTTTAAGAGTCCGCTTTGATAGAAGGAAAACTCTCAGTATGGCGCCTCCCCTCCCAGTGAGCGTCATATGATTTGGAGTCTTACAACTGGGCAAACTTACATTTGCTAAACAGTCCAGGTGTTTTACTTTTCTAACGAAATCCAATAAGAAAAGATGTTATTGGATTTCGTTAGAAAAGTAAAAAATCTTAGAAAAGTCATGTTTCGTTTTTTTTCAGGAACCCGGTGGAGTTCAAAAGCTATTAGTTTAGCTAATTGTTGTTTTCTGGAGTCTAAGGCCAAGTGGTTCAAAGCCAATTAACACCAATCGACCTTGTTTCAAAACCTTTTCGAGTTTTTCCACACAGAACCCATTTTTTTCTAAGTTCGTACAAAGTCGGCAATTATTTTTAAATATTTTGCACAGATGAGACTGAGACTCTACTAAATTAAATCTCATTATATTATCGCATAGAAACTACCCAAAAGACACTAAACGTCCAGGGTTTAGTGTCTTTTGGGTAGTTTAGCAACTGGTAGAAAAACTTCCTTCGCGATACCTTCACTTCCTTTTCTGCAATAAAATCAAAGTTGTGCTATCGTGAGGCGCTTATAAATTACTATTTTTGAAAGTAAAGATATGGGGCAAGTAGTTTCTGGTCTATGAAATGCGGAAAAACGTATAAAATTAAGAATTTTTATTTTATTTGACATGAATAGTAATTAATTAATAGGTATTCAGAATAAAATTGTGAATTATGTAAAACACACCTTCTACTTCTCGATGCATAATAAAAATTATCACAATCATCTCTAGTATTTACCTCGAGACCTGACTCATTACACGCAAGAAAGTGAATAATTTCATCGTAAATAACCCGTTTGTACGGAGACGATTTAAAATTATTAAATTATCAGAGGGTACTTGATAAAAAAAATGGCTGAATCGTTGCCTCTGGTTTATAACCTACTGTTTTTATTAGAAGAATGATAGAAATGAGACGACCCTTTTTGTCCAGCTAGATTGGGATTCTGGTTCACAGTGCGGCAGCCGCTCGCTTCCATGACGGCGGAGATTATCTTCTCTGTCGTGGCCGCGTCATCTAGACCCGTAATGCGCAGACCGGCGCATTTATTGGGTCTGGTGACGCTGACGCGTGTGAAATCCCCCGTGTCGGTGTCTCCCTCAGCTTAGCCGCCAGGGTCTCAGCCTTGGGACCGCTGGTGGCGCCGGAGATCTCGAGGAGGAGTGCTTCAGTGCGCGTCACCTTTCATCGGAGCCTCCTCCTGTGTCGAGGGCCTTTAGAACCACTGAGGCTTTCGCATGCCTCAGGTCCTCAGCGTACCCCACGCCCCTTGCCATGCCCTCTGTCGTCACCGTAAGGATGACGGCGGTGGCGTGGGAGCACGGAGCCTCTATGGCGCCTTCGCTGCGGCGGCCCTTCCCGTCTATATGGCAGCCTTAGCTGCCTTCTTTTTCGCTACCGCTACCTCCCAGACCCTCTCTCTGAAGGGGTTCTGGGGTGCAGTGTAAGCGCTAGCTGTGCTGGGGGAGGCGGTGTTGCCACTCTCCCCATGCGCCATTTTCTTTGGGGCGGGGGAGGGGGCGTTGGCCTTTCGCTGGGGACCGGGAGCCCAACTGGATGCAGACGTCGTCACATCGTATGTGACGACGTCTGCATCCAGTTGGGCTAGTGGTGGGCTAGTGCCGCTAATGGTGGGCGGTTTGCCCGGTCTTCGAGGACGCCGAGGCGTCTCTCGATGGCCTCCAGCAGCTGAATTATGCTCGGTGTCACTTTGGGTGCACGAGCAGGGGCCTTATGTGGAGCGGGGTTTGACACACCCCAAGCGTTAGCTTTGCGATTTCCTCCTGCATCAGCTGTTGCTGTTTGCGGGAATCGGCAAGCTTAGTCTCCAGGCTCGCAACCCGAGCCCAGAGTTTCCCCTTCTCGTTGGAGATGCCCCTATCGAGGTGCTCATCCAACGCTTTAGTGGCGCCTGTGACGGCTTCCGCCACTATCTTCTTCCTGTCCGCTACATTCTTGGCGCCTTATATGGCGCCAGAAATGCGAGCAAGAGACGCCACTATCTGTTTTGCCGCTGATACATCTGATGTGAAGAATGTAGCTGCGTTAGCTGTCCGGCCCTGTCCCGCGGGGGCACATCTACCGGCGGCTCCGATGCCCTCCCCTTGGTTCTGTAGAGGTTGGCTTTCCGACCTCTACCCGCAGTGGTAGCGTCAATTTATTGAATAAACTGCCTACTAATTAGTTCTGTTTTTAAAATATATATCTGTTTTAAGGGTAAGGAGTTTATTTTTGACTTGCTAGACTACTAAACACTACTTCCCACTTCTTACTAGTTTACGAAACCTATTATCACCCTCCCACATCTTACTAGTACACCCTGCAAAATGGGTGATTATGGGTTTTAACTGGGTTAAAACCCAAATCACCCAGTTTTAAGCCAAATGGGTAGATTGGGTTACAACCCGCTACCCATCTCTAGTCCGGACCCCTTTAGGTCAGAGATAATACCAGTTTTTTTATAGGGTCCCGACACGATCAATTGGCAATTGTCATGCCTCATCAATATTATGTGTACATATACGTCGATGCACACTTGCAAGACACATGCAAAGAAATCGCGCACACTGAAACAACTTCCATTCATAAATATCAGACTTGACTCAATATATTGACCCGTGTCGGGAGCCCATTACAGTTCGCCTTAAAAAGCCGTGAATACAAATTGTACATACTCCAATTAATTCAATCTTTGGTCTCATCAATCGGCGGTTGTTGTCCAAGAAATTTCACAGAAATCATCTAACGAAAGAAATCCAACGCTTCGATATTATATTTCAATGTGGCTTGCAAATTAAAGGCTCTCTCAATTTAATTTTGGGAGGTTGATTCACCTAACTTTACTGCGCCTGGCCACAATATATGTGATTTGATTCTTTATCTCGATTTGAGTAGGCATCCCAGTTACCTGGGTATTTACCCTAGACTGGGATTTAAACATAAATTGGACATCAGTGACATTGACATCACTAGCAGAAGTATCCATAGAGAATGTATCTTTTTAAAATGACATAGGTACAGTTTCTCTTGACAGACACTCTGACTGACAGGCAAAGTTTGACAGAAATCGACAGAATCAGATTCTGCGCGACTCGTCACCTGGTGCAAAGTTATTTTAAAATCTATTTATAAAATATATATATATCCAAAACTATGTTGCAGGTAAAATGCCGCATTGCCGATACATTCTGTATCAAAACGTGATAATGAAATTATACTTATAGGTAAATGCTTCTTAGAACTAAACTTAATAGTGGTGCCGTAACTGTGGAAACGTAAATGTTATTCAATAAGTGTGAATAAAAAAATATTATGGCTGTACAAAATAAAGTTTTATATGCCTTCCGCGGCTGGATAGCTTTTGTTGCATTTATGGACTTAGGAACTGCAGGACGATCCTATATAGAAAGAAGGTCCTTTCTCAGCAACAGTGGAGATGAGCATTTAGATGGTACGTATTGGTGTTAATAAAACAATATTAATTAAATTAAATAATCATTTATTTCAGGTCACATGTACCCATAAATTACGAACAAAATTAATAAGTTGTACAAATTCATAAAAATAATCTATCTATATGTACTTAATATTAAAAAGAGGAAAGATTTGTTTTTTGTTTTTTTGTTTGTTTGTTTGTAACGAATAGGCTCCGGAACTACTGGACCGATTTGAAAAATTCTTTCACTGTTGGGAAACTACACTCTTTGCTACATAGGCTATATTTTATTTCCGTATTCCCACGGGAACGGGAACTACGCGGGTGAAACCGCGTGAGGTTAGCTAGTATGTGACGTAAAATAAACATAATAATACACCTAGCTGAAATATTGAGGCTCATATAACGAAGAAGAGGTTATCTTCACATATAGTCCTCAATATTTCTTTGTCAGACAAGTGTACACTGTTCACAAAGGCGGCCACAGACTGTCTCAACACGGCATACAAATCATCCACTCTGTTTTCAGCGAACATACCGGACGCACTACACCTCCATGGTAACCCTAGAATACACAGAAACACATTATTATACTGCACTCGCATTGAATTGTAGGCCCGTCTAGTATATTAGTACCAAAGCTGGCACATGCACGGCGTCCGGCAGTAAGCATTAAACAGGATGATGTTTGCCTGTTTGGAACATCTCACGAAGCGCCTAGCAAGCATATTACTTTTTGCAGCGATCACTCCTCATTGTCTCTCTATATCCTCATCATCCTTTAGTTTCATCAGTCAATATGTGCCCCAGTTTTTTAAAACTCTTAACAACTTTCAACCATTCTATACATAGGAATATGTCAGTAGTAGTCAAAGGTTTGTTTGTTATCATGTCTAAAAACCATAACCTCAGTCTTTTTAACATTGTATACCAGCCCGTGTCTGTTTGCATACTCCTAGCAACATCTGCAGCCACTTCACCCTTTTTTTTATTTTAATATTAATGAAAACCCGAGTTTGTAGTTGAAGGTAGACAAGTTGCCTGAGCATTCTCAGTGTCTATGGTTCTACAGAGAAGCACTCGTAGAATTGCTCGGTTCTTGCGAAGGTTATCTGTGCTGTATAAGAGTTGCACCTCCCCCTGGTACAAGTTCAGGATTGACAAGGACAGAGTTGGGTTAAATTAAAGAAAGAGCACTTTGTCATTGATTTAATGTTTATGTCCATATTAATAAAACTACAGGGTAACCTAGGTAACCTAGAAACTTGATTTTTAAGGGTAAGCTACCCTTATAGAGAAGACTTTTCTTTTATGTGACGTAAAATCCTTCGTGGATGCTATGGCGAACTCCTCCGGACTAAAAAACTCATGTAAGCCCCGGGTAAGCCCTCAGAAGGAAGTTCCAGGACTCCCAAGAGACCAACAGCTATCACTGCGGATGTGCCTAGTGGGTGGTTCAGGTGCTATACCGGGTCTTTGGGGGGTTGTTGGGTGTCATCCCGCTTCTTAGGGGGGCGGGCGTGCGTGAATCCCTCACGTCACGCTGCTGTCTAAGGCCTGCTTCTGTAAGGACGGTGAGCAACCCCCTCACCATCCCCAGGCCCCAGATCATGGAGATAGCTTATTGAGTAGGCTACCGATAAGACTGGATTTTCGAAAATTCCACCATTAAAGTGGCAAAATAGGTATAATCGGTTGTATGTAACTTCCCCATTTTAGTCCCTCTCTATAAAATAGAGTGCAGAGGGGCTTATGTCGAGACTTTGTCTGTAGTCTGTGACTCTGTCGCATTACACCACGTCACTATGTCACATGGATCATCTGTTCAAAATCTTAATATATAAAACAAAGAGGGGTTTGTTACAACATTTATAACTCAAGAACGGCCGTACCGATTTCGCTGAAAATTGGTGGGGAGGTAGCTTAGAACCAGGAGACGGACATAAGATACTTTTTATCACGTTTGACCTCGCTTTTTTTTCGCTTTTTTTGGTCGATTCACTGTTATGCTGGCGACGTACACCGGTAGTCCACGTCCTATGCATGAATATGCGCAATTTCTACTATAATGCGACGGGAAACATCTGTCGTTAACGAAATTATTCTGACGGGAACGGGTGATTTACTCTCTTATGTGACGCATACGAAGTTGCGCGGGTCAGCTAGTTTGAAATAAAACAAAAATGACAACGTCAACCGGATTGAACTTTCACTATAAACGTATTAGAGAGGGGCAGTCCGGTGAGAACGATCTCACAGCGTCTTGTTTACTAATGGTGTCAATTTATTTTAATGTTTTGTTTTGTAATGTTTGTAATGTAATGTAATGTTTAGTTTAATGTTAGCAGCATGAAATTACATCACGTGTTTTCCATTATAAAACAATAGGACAAGTAAACAGGGGATGTAAGTTTCTATGGGAACTTCTTCATTTTCAAAGACAACTAAGTACTTCAAATTTCGTATACCTGCTTGTAAGGGGTCGTCCATTAATCGCGTGAGGTTTTTTTGGCCATTTTTTGGACCCCCCCTCCCCCATGGTGATATTTGGTGAGGTTTCAGATTACCCCTCCCCCCCTAGACCGAATCACGTGTATTTTTAGTAACTACGAAGTTTTTTTTAAATTTTATAGTAGTCTCTATTGTTATAATCTATTCATACTTCTGTACGAATAGCGCAACTTCGTTTGCGTCACATAATAGAGAGAGATATTCATTAATTAATATTTTAATATATTTCCCGTTGCATCCCGTCGCGTCGTGTTGCTAAATAATATTCATTATTTTGGAGCTGATAAAGAAGGTGTCAGTTTGGCCTGCTTAGAATCTTACGTTGGTTTGATCGCAGTTGGCTAAATAGAAGCGAAGTTATGAACAAAATTACAATAACTTGATTATTGTAATTTTGTTCATAACTTCGCTTCTTTTCGTTCGTTGAATTTGGATGCGACTATCGATATCCACGTGGAGTGAGCTGCGTTTTTTTTGTCACGGGGGGAAAGCGGTTTGGCACCATCATCCTAGCTGCGGAAGCAGCCGGGACGGTGTGTGGGGCTCCTGGTCCCGAAAAGGGACCCTTCTACCCACTAAACCCCGCCATGTCCCTCTTCATCCTACAGCCGGCATGGATATCCAAAGATTACTCACGTCGGCCCGGCCCGGCCGGGGGCTCCCAACACTTCCGGGGTTCTCGCCCGCATCGCACCGCTCTCGAGCGCTTCTCTGGAAGCAGAGAGGGTGGAGAGCGGTGAGCGGGTGGGCTCTGAAGGCATCTCCGGAACAAGGAGAGGGGCCTTCCCCCAAATGATCTTCGTCGGTGGAAGGGGGTCATAGCTGCGTGCATCGGCTAGTCTAATATATAATAATAATAAATAAATAATAATAATAAAATATTCTTTATTGTACACCATAAAGGAACATATTCAAAGAAGAAGATCTTAATCTACGTATGTACAATAGGCGGCCTTATCGCTAAAAGCAATCTCTGCCAGGCAACCTTTGGATGGATAGAAAACATGAAGCTGATAGGGGCAGTGTACAAATTTTAGAAGCAAACATATACCAACAACATAACTATAAGTATATACATATAAATAAACATACATAAATACACATACATATTATATAATATATACAATACATAAACATACATACAGACACGATATACTTTATCATATACTCGTATTTAGAGACATATACATACTAAGAAGAAAACACGAAGTAGGTACTAGTCGGAAATAGACAAAAAGTGATTCATTAGCATACTCTTGAAAGATACTAGTGATTGTGCTTGCCTTATAGATACTGGCAAAGCATTCCACAGGCGAATCGCTTGTACAGTGAAGGATTTGTCCACGAAATTTGTTGAGTGCTGTGGCATCCAAAGAGTCAAATTTTCTGATGACCTTAAAAATCTCGAATGTTTGTCATGAAGGAACGTGAAACGTTTTTTGAGATATCGGGGAGTACAAGGATTGAACAGTATATTGTATAGTAAAGCTAATATGTGAGTATTCCGTCGAAAGCGAATTGGGAGCCACTTGAGCTTTTTTCTGAATTCAGATACGTGGTCATATTTGCGTAGTCCAAATATGAATCTAATACAAACATTTTGAAGGCGCTCAAGCCTGTCAAATTGCTCCTCTGTGAGATCAAGATAGCTGACATCTGCATAATCAAGGATTGGGAGCAAAAGAGAGTGGGCAAGCGCAATTTTAGTGGCTGTGGGGAGAAAACTACGTAATCTACGTAGTGATCCTGCAGATGCAAACAGTTTGCGCCCGACCTCCTGTAGCTGATGATCCCAGGACAATGTGCTATCGATATGCACTCCCAAGTTTTTGACCACATCGCTTATACCAATAGGAGTACCATTAAAAATAACTTGTGGCAAAATTGTGTAGTCGATACGTGACGTTATCCAAGAACTCCCGACTATAATGACCTGGGTCTTTGAGGGATTAACTTGAAGCCCATGATTAATGCTCCATTCACATATGCGATCCAAATCCGTGTTCATTGCAGCAATTGCTTCGTGCAACTGGTTTAACGGCGCCTGTGTATATATTTGTAAGTCATCTGCATAAAGGTGGTAGGATGAAATTAATTTTTGAGAAATTGAATTTATAAATATAGCAAAGAGTAAAGGAGACAGAACGCCGCCCTGTGGAACACCGGCTGTAATATTAGTCCAAGAAGAAAGAGAATCTTCTACACATATACGTTGCCGGCGCCCAATCAGGTAACTTTGAAACCAATCAAGCACCATAGGAGATATGTTA
This sequence comes from Miltochrista miniata, assembly GCA_933228765.1. Taxonomy (NCBI): domain Eukaryota; kingdom Metazoa; phylum Arthropoda; class Insecta; order Lepidoptera; family Erebidae; genus Miltochrista; species Miltochrista miniata. The sequence goes on from OW121772.1 coordinate 11,813,618, forward strand.
AGAGAGCGAAGTATGCCGAGTAGGATATCATAGTCCACAGTGTTGAAGGCATTACTGAAATCAAGCAAAGACAGTACCGTGAGGCTGCCCTTCTCCATGCCTATTCTTATGTCGTCCGTAACATTAACTAGTGCAGTTACAGTACTATGTCCAGTACGAAAACCAGATTGGAAAGGATTTAGCAAAGAGTTGGTAGACAGGAACGTGTTAAGCTGGTTATAGACAAGGCGTTCTAGAACTTTAGAAAGAAATGGTAGTATAGAGATAGGACGGAAGTGGGAAAAACATGATGCGTTACCTTTTTTTGGTAGAGGAATAATCTGTGCTTCTTTCCAAACGGATGGAAAAAGGCTCACAGAAATGGAAAAATTTAAAATGTGAGTCAAGACAGGAAGGATTTGATCTAGGATAGGTATGATCATGTTACGACTGACATAGTCACTACCCACTGCACTTGATGCAATCGCCATTATGCTCTTCTTAACATCACTATTAGTGAAAGATTCAAAGAAGAAACTCGGATAATTTGGAGTTGGAAGTGATGAAAGATGACTAAGTGTATTGGTCTTGGTGGTCCCTCCAAAACCGGACGAAGAAGAAAAATGCAAGTTAAGTGCATCGAGGTCAAAATTTTTAGGAATACTATTTTCTTTAGACTTTCCAACCCCTATGCTTTTTAGGAATTTCCACACTTTAGGTGGATCACCGTTTTCAATTGATGCATGAATATGCTGGCGTTGTGCATTTCTACACACCTTATTGCAGTGATTACGTATTTCGACATATTTTTCAAAGTTGCATGTAGTCGGTCGACATTTATATTTAAATTTTGCTGCAACTTTCTTGGCCATTACCTTTTTTATGGCATCAGTGAGCCACGGAGCAGGCATATGTTTTATTTTAATCGCTCGGACAGGAGCATGCTTATCATAAAGCTCTATGATATGTTTATTAAAAATGCTAATTTTTCATCAATAGATTCTGATGTAAATAATGAGTCCCAGTCAACCCTGTCAGCATCCCCACGAAGGCTGTCAAGGTTCATAGCACCAAAATTGCGCTTACGCAGTATTTTGCATTTTGCCTTAGGAGGGCGAAGTTTATAGGAAAGGAAGAGTAGATCGTGGTGAGAGAAAGCATCCGCATTACATTGGCCATATTTAATGACGTGCTCCACTGATGATACCAAGATAAGGTCTATAAGGGATGGTCTACAGTCTGGAAAGTGGTGGGTGACATTCAGGGGAAGAATTGAAAGATTACAGGATTGAATCAAACGGCGAAAAGAAGAAGCGCGAGCGAGAGAGCGAGGATCATTTTTTACGAGACAGGTATTGAAATCCCCTAGTATGACTGTGTGACTGTAAGACGGGGTATGCTTTTCCAAAAGACGTTCAAAGGATGCAAGAAATATATATAACTTATAATAAAGCTATAGAGAGTCGAAAATCTGTACGTCGAATATATTTGGTAATTATATTCCAAATTTTTTTTACTGGATATTCTATCTATTTAACTTCCATTACATTTGATACTGAAGCTAAAATAGTTTTTTTTTTGTATGTCTTTCTGTATCACGCCAAAACTATAGATAAGTAGTACCATTTTAAATAATACGGACATAATTTGAGATTATTATTGATCGGATTGATGCCGATATTCTGCGCGGTTCCTCTGGGAGACACGATAAAAACAAAATGATTTTCGTGTTGTATGATCATCGCATAGGTAGGTATTTCGATTTCAATTAATTTCTGATGTAAGAAAAGAATTAAGTGCTTTATGAATTATTCCATACAAGTTTTAATATTGTAGGTTTTGTTGTACAGAAATTACAGTGATCTCAAATTCAGGGTTGTAAAGTTGCTGTTCGAAATAAATACACGTGATTTCTCACTACACCCCCCACCCCCCCTGGTGATGTTTCGTGATTTTTGTCAGACCCCCTCCCCCCCCTTTCGAGCCTCACGTGATTAATGGACGACCCCTAAGTAAAAATAAATTAACACGTACTACTCCAGCAAGTGCTCATGAAGCGCTCGTGGCCCCGTGGACTCAGTGTTCTGTAAACGATCACTGCAGTAAGCAACTTTCACTTTGGCCGGTCCATGGATGGGTGACCACTTTGTGACATTTATTTGAGTGTTTCTGTGCTTCGGAAGGCACGTTAAGCCGTTGGTCCCGGTTGCCAGTAAAATGGCAGTCGTTAAGCTAAGTTGAAGGCTTTATTTTAACAGCAGGCAGTCACAACCTGCGCCTGTCCATTTAAACACGGCAATACGGCTCACCACCTATTACGTGGGACAAATTATACAAAGGTGAAATGTGGGTATATAATATGCCTCTGCCTACCCCTTCGGGGATAAAGGCGTGACCATATGTATGTATGTACTCCACCAACCGAAGTTGACGAACGCGTGGAATGATACCTTACTGCCTGCACCTACATCAGGTACTACAATCGCCTTTTAGTACCGTCCGCAAGGATGCAGACAGACCACGCTCATGTATCCGTTTTTGTAAACTTAGTTCAGGGCAAAAAAAAATCTCTATCGATTATAGAGATTTTTCGTAAAATTTGAATCGTCAACTTCGCTTGGTGGTAGGTATATCAGATTTTTTCGAAAATCTACCGCAAAGGGGAACACTCGAATCATCAATCTATATTCGATATTGCAGCCCTAATGGCATAAATGCGACGTATAAATTTATCGAAGTATGTCCCGGGTGAAGCCCGAGGGCACAGCTAGTAGTCTAATAAAAATATATAAAAAACTCAACTTATTACGTACTCTAGGTCATTGTTCAGGAAACATAATGTTGCTAGGATCCTTTTCGCACATGAAATTAAAATTGTTGCTAGGATCTGATGCATGCAACAACCCTGATGCTGGAGACGAACAAACAAAAATACAATAGTTGTTCCTGTGGCTATTTGAGTACCATTTGTCATAAATCTCTTGTAGCCGGTGACCGTGAATGCTTCTCCAATTCCCATTCCTTTCGGTACATCGCACTCCAACTGAAAAGTACTGATCTTTCTTCTCTATGATCTTCTGTAATTCCTTTACCTCATTTTCATCATTAATAATGACCAGGTAGGCTCCCTCCTCCATACACGTGGCGTACGCTGCCGGCCAAAGCGTGTTCTTGTCGTGGTACTTATAACAGCTCCCTGTAGAATTGTTGAGTTTATATCCTTCATCAAATGTGCCACATTCTGTAAGAACCAGGTCGCTTGTCTTCTCCTTGTAGCAGATGTAGGGTAGTCGTTCTGTGCACGGCACAACGCGAATTATATCGCGGTTCATGCTTAAACAATTGCCGTCTTGGTAATTCAACTGTGAGGACATGTGCGATACGGGCATGTCATATAGGGCCACGCCTTCGATCGATACAAATAATGTTCTATCGATTTCTGCTTTGGTCCCTATATAATATGTAGAATTATCTTCATTTAGCCCCACCATGGCGCTATATAGTTGCATGTTATTTGGAGACATCAAAACTGCACTCTGATTTTCACAGCGTTCGAATGCCTCTTGCCAACTCACGGCAACTTTATTTATCCTTATCCATCCGTTGATTTCGGGCAAGTACTTGTAACTGCCCATCACTCCTGTTGTCGACAATATGGTGATGCACGCTAGCGCATCCAACTTGTTGAAATGGACCATGGCGTCGATACTGTTTACTGGAAACGCTAAGGAACTGGCAAATTGTTGCCCAGACGTCGTTATTTATAGGAGTATTAGTACACAAGATAAGCTGTAGCATTTGGCGCAATAAAATGGTCACATAATATATAAATGAACTAGCTGAAGCCTGCGGCTCCATCTGCGTAGTGGACTGCGTTCATTTCTCACAGGAACTTCTATTTCAAATGTGGTTCATTATTTTGATGATAACTTTTTTATTTATGAACCTATTAAAATGAAACAAGCACTAAATATATGAGTGGAGCAAACCGCAACGCAATAGTGAAGACCGAAGTGAAATCGGATTAGCCGTTACTGATATTCGCGTCACAATCGTACAGATAAACAAACCCAAATTCAAAAAGTCATTGTTTTGGTTTTATTATTGTTGATCATAAAGCCTCATAAAATAGTTTATATCTTCTGTGTGCTTTTAAACAGACAGCCAACAAGATAGTATTTATATGTATATTCATTCATGATTAGCTGTACTCGCGCTTCGTCCGCGTAGAAGTCGTTATCGCGTAAAATCATTACCCACCTGTTGCGCAGTCAGTTCAAAAGTAGCCTATGTCCTTCCCCTTGGACTCAAACTATCTCTTATACCAAATTTCCTCTAAATGTTTCAGCGGTTTAGGCGTGAAAACGATACAGACAGACAGCGTTACTTTCGCATTAATAATATTAGTAGGGATAGGAATTGATGATTTCATTCGTAAATATGAATACGGGTAGCACTATATCGCTCCCTATTTCTTCAATATCCTTAAATATTTATTTAAAGATTAGATTCATGATAGGATACAGATAATACTATACTATGCCAAACTCAACAGAACCCAAAACAAAGATTTTTTGAATTTTTGTCTGTTTGTCTGTACGTCTGTGCACGCTAATCTTAGCAACCACTCAACCGATTGCAATGCGGTTTTCTTTATTGCGTTACGGTTTGCTCAACTTAACATTTAGTTCTGGGATTTTTTTTGATTTAGTGTTTGTTTCATGTCAATCAATTCATAAATAATAAAGTTATATCAATTTAAATTATGCAATAAAACATTTTCATTATAACACAATTACCACGCGTACGAAGTCGCGGGTAACAGCTAGTTTAGACTATTTATTAATTATCACGCTACAACGAATAATAGCGGAGCAGCAATTAAAATATTAAATGTTATTAGAAAAAAATATTTCCTTTGAGAGCGTTTGATAAATGCCTTGTTGCGTAGTTGCGTAAAATTCGTGCGTAGAGGCATTTAAAAAAAAATTGTCCGTAATAGTTGTTGGTAATGGTTGTCCGTAATACTATATGGTTGGCTCACGGTAACCTATTTAATCTAGTTGAAATATATTTTTTTTACAAAAATAATTCATTATAATTTTTGACCCCCGACGGAAACCCGGTGCGTCTGTCTCTATTTAGGTATAGAGCGGTCCCCCCGACGAGACCAACTGTTAGTTAAAAATATGAATACGTAAATAATATAGCTACCTATAATAATAATAAATGTTCAATACTTAGGGTAGATAGGTCATAATATAATAGTTATTTTTTTACTTTTTACAGGTTTTTTTATTGTTTTTTTTTGTGAGTCGGGGGTTTTTTAAATTTTTAATTTAATTTTTTGGAAAAGGAAATGGCATTGTGGTTTTTACAACATGATACTTATTTGTCTTTAACAACGACATTAATACATCTCTTATGTGACGCAAACTAAGTTGCGCGAACGAGCTAGTCTAACATAAAACCATAAAATGGTTGTATTTAGATACTCGATAAGAATTAAATACATATTTGCCCAGAGTTTTGCATACCACACCCAAAGACTTCTATATAAACCGAGGTAGACGCGCTATATTCTGATAATAATAGATAGGTAGTAGTAGTTTTTTCCTTATCCTTTTAGCCCCTCTTTATAAAATAGATGGCAGAGGGGCTTATGGCGAAACGAGACCTGTGTCTGTAGCCTGTCTCTGACTCTGTTGCATTAAACTATCTACGTCACTAGGTCACGTGGATCATCTGTTCAAAGTTTGAAATAAAACAAAAAGGACAACGTCAATTGGATTGAACTTTCACAATAAACGTTTTAGAGAGGGGCAGTCGGGTGAGACCGTCTCGCGGCTTCTTGTTATGGATAGGCAAAGGCAAAATTGTGGTTGTACACTTTTTAATTATTTCTCTGGTATTTTTATTGATATTTATTATTTTTGTTAACCAGTTCGATATTGTTTTATGTACCTACGTTATGATCCCAAATAAACACATTTTCTTTTATTCTAACGAACGAAATTTCAAAAGCAATCCTCAACACACACATTGCTAAGACTACACTCATTAATAAATAATATTTGAATCATTCCGAGAAAATTTGCACCGTGAATAGGGCTTCCCAAATTACGGATTTATTAATTACGGAACTGGTGACGCATTTTTATGCCCAATTACGTAATTACGGATTACGTAACTGCTTTGACTTTTTTACAACAGTCGGTACTTTTTTAGTTTTTGAAGTACCGAATCTACCAATTCATTTGAAGAAGATAATTAAAAGAAAACCAACGAACAAGATTATCTATCTAAACATGTAATAAAACTGTAGAGGGTCGAGAATCTTTACATTTATACTCTATCTATATTATACTATATTCCGATTTTATAAAGAGGAAAGACATCTTTATAAAATCGGAACTCTACAAGACGCAGATTCGTCCCTGCGTCGAGTACTGTTCTCACCTTTGGTATGACTCCGCGAGGTACTTACTAGACGCGCTTGACGCTATGCAGAGACGTGCTATCCGAATAATTGGTTTGTCCCGAGGTGACGGGAGGCCTCGAACCGTTGGCGCAACGAAGAACCATAGCGTCCTTGGCCGCCTTCTACCGAATGTATCACGGCGAATGTTCTGAAGAGCTCTTCACCCTGATCCCACCTTCTCCTTACGCGTGCAGGGCAGAGATGCCACTCATACACAGTGGAGAGAATCGTCGCCAGAACCGAGCGTTTCAATAGATCGTTCCTCTGTCGAACTATATAAGCTTGGAACGACCTGCCCGCACACGTGTTTCCCTCATCTTACAATCCCGGGTTGTTCAAGAGGAGCGTGAAGAGGCACATCACAGGGCCGCCAACTTGTGACCACTGTCAGAAGTGGCCCCCAATCGCTAGATGCACCACGGCTTTCTATCAGGCTGGTGGTGACGTCAATTTGGCGAGCTGAATATATAAAAAAAAGATTAGACTGTTTGTTTGTTACTCAATCACGCTCTAACGGCTGAACGAATCGGGCTGAAATTTGGAACCGGGGTAGATTATAGTCTGCAATAACACAATTCATCGAGGGAATAGGTTCCTATGGAAAGCGGGAACGGGTACCGAATTTCACGCGGGCAATGCCGCGTGTCTCAAAATACACATTAATTTGTACTAAATTCTATAATCTTTCTTTTGTTTCAGGAGACTTCACAATATCCCGTATGTTGGGCATGTACTCCTTGTTGAAAGCGCTGGCCCTCATACATTGTACTCTGTACATACATTATAGACCGTAAGTATTTCTTCCATAATAGGCATATGACTACACTACCGAATTCGTCACCGAGGCAGTTAACATTCTAACTTAATAACTTTAATAGTTTACAAAACTAAAAAACACGCTTAATCACGTGACTTTTCGTATCACAGCAAACCCTTTCATTTGATACCCATATCATGGAGGTGCATTTCAAATAGCCTGTCCGCCATTTTGGATTAAAGTCACGTGACTATTTTATTCCTATTCCTGACAGCAAACCCTTTCATTCGATACCAATATCATGGGGGTGGATTTCAAACAGCCAGTCCGCTATTTTGGGGAGGCCGCCATATTGGATTTGTAATGACGTTTTTAGCTAGTCATGTATTGTCATCAGAACTCAGGGCGTGTGCAAAATTTCAGCCTGATCGAAGGACGGGAAGTGGGTCAAATTAACATTCCAAGATTTTCTTACATACCTATTTACAAGTGAAGCTAATATAGGCGTGTTAAAAATAAACGACAAGGAAAATAAGACACAAAAAAAAGAAAATAGAACAACAATAAAGGGATATTCTTAAATGCACATCTATATAATTTTTCTGCACGCTGGGTTACTCCACTAATTAACTGAATGCATACCAGAAAACTTAATGTTGTGCAAAAAAAAACCAATTGATTAACTAAAATTGTTGACTATAGTCTGGCCATAACTGCTGTGCACTCTTCATCAACTGTCTAGGTATTTTAATAAAATATCGAGATCTGTTTTTATGAACTTATAAGATAGTACAAATAATATATTTTTATAATTAATCGCATGTGTACTCATGCTCTTTTTTCCCCGGCTCCCACCTCGCCGCGCATACCTCAAAATCTAAATTTTACACAAAACGAAATGACCTTTTTTAATAGAATTTAAACCGAAAATGTGGTTCGTACACCGGATATATGATTTGCTAAACTAAAATACGAATCGCTTATCAAAAATACTAACTTGCACTCTAAATTGTACAATCTTATAGGGATATTTTTAAATGCACATCTATTTAATTTTTCTGCACAATAAGTAACTCCACTAATTAACTGAATGCATACTAGAAATCTGAATGCTGTGCAAAAAAAACCAATTGATTAACCAAACATGTACTTACTACTTTAAAAATCTAAAATTTTACTCAAAACGAGATGACCTTTTTTATAGAATTTAAACTTAAAATATGGTTCGTACACCGGATAAATGATTTGCTAAACAAGAATACAAATCGCTTATCAAATATACTAACTTGCACTCTACATTGTACAATCTTATAACGGAATAGGTTAGGTTAGGTTAGTTTTTAATTGTTTTGATTAATCAAATTTAAATTTGTAAATATGACTGATTAAATTGGGTTTTTAATTAGAATAAAATATGTTCCTGAAAGTAAAAAAAAAACTTTTGATATGTTTCTTAAGTTAAGGAATTTTTAGATATACTATATTGATAAAAGTAATTTCTTCAGTAAAATACTTACTAAAATAGTTCTGCTAATAACATTTAACAGTACTTATATTGAATTTGATTTATTTAGTGTGCAAGTCAGTATTTTTGGTTTAACTTTAAAATATTTTGTTCGAAAAAAGGGAATAAACAGATATCGATTTAAATACATGCCAAAAATAAAGACTGAAAAACATGTTTTATTTTTCAGAGTGGTGTCTATGGGGTACTGGTCATTAACACTGACAATCATATTATACTTTACCGAGGCCTTCTACTTCCGCTCGACTGATCTTAATTTCTACGTAGTTTTCCCCTGTGTACTAAATAGTAAGTACCTATCTATTTCTATTGTTATATTTCCCTAATTTTTCCTTGAATAGTGCCGAGACGGCTTGAATAGTGCAGAAACGCTCGTTGTCCCGAGGACTCGGGTGTTCTGTAAACGTTCACTGTACTACCCGTTCGCTCTAACTTTGCCGCTGGCGTAGAGGCGTATACCTGAATTGTTAACTAGACGAAGTAAATTGACAGTAGCTAATGTCACTTCGTCATAGAAAATACGCAACATTGTATGAAGAAGTGACATTAGTTGCTGTCAATTTACTTCGTCTAATTAAAAATTCAACTTTAGTATGGAGCCGAGCGGCAAAGTTAGAGCGAACGAGCAGTAGTAAACAACACTTACTGTGGCCGGTCATGGTAGGGTGACCATCTCGTGACCACTTTGTGACATTTATTTGCGAGCTTTTCCGTGCTTCGGAAGGCACGTTAAGCCGTTGGTCTCGGTTACCAGTAAAATAGCAGTCGTTAAGCCACGTTGAAGGCCTTTGTAGGCGGTTTGAAAAATTTCAACAGCTTGCAGTCACAACCTGCGCCTGTCCATTTTCAACACGGCAATACTCACCACCTATTATGTGGTATAATTTCTAAAAAGGTGAAATGTGGGCATATAATATGCCTCTGTCCTTTGGGGATAAAGGCGTGATCATATGAGTGTGTACTTTTCTTTAAACATAGCATATCACACCCAAGTTATCGTTATTTAAATATCCTAGCTTACTTTGGGATCTGAATGCCGCCGATTTTTTTGGAGACGGAAGGGGCTGCGGAGTTAGTAGGGTTGTCTACTACTCCTTATAGAAAGAGCGTACGCCGGAACTTGCCGCCTCAACAACCATGTTACAAATGCCTTAGAACCTCAATAAAAAGCATCTGAAATAATCGTGTTGCTCTTGTAATTTAAACCTTATGTCTATGCAATAAGGTTTTGTGTTCAATTCCTAGTTTGGATAAATATATATGGTGTGATTTGCGAATATTTGTTTCGGTGTTTAAGTAAACCAGTAAATGACTAGTTTACAAGCACAAGATATCAAGGCTAGTACAGGTGAACCACGTTTATAAGTCGCATCGACAAAGTTCGCCTGCTCAGAAGAGAGCAAACTAGCGCCGATTAATAACGATTGCCAACGCTGTTTAAACACCGACTTCATTGCGTTACGTTAAGATTGAAAATGCAATAAATCCAGAGAGTAGTGCTATCTCGCTCATTGTTCCTCATTGCACCGCGATGCTGCGGGCATTGAACATGGCGCGCAGGCGGCAACCAATAACAAAGGGCCATGTTTGAGGCGTCTATGCGAAACGTTGTGATTGCTTAAGATGTTTTCGCGCGTTTCGAATATGAGACTTCTGCGCAGGTACATCGGTGTAACTTATAAACGTGGTACTACTGTAGAGAAAATAGGCTAGTAGAGGTTGAAGGACAAGGCCAAGCTGGCGTCCAAGAAGCTCGGTGTGCTTAACAGGGCGCGGCGGTACTTTACTGTGCAAACACTGCTTCTCTATATATGTCGTTGTTTGACATGATGCCCACGGCCACCGCTCGCCATAGACAGGGAGTTCATCCTAACACTCTACGTCCGGAGCGTTCGAGCACGGTTAGATCCGATAGGGGTTTTCTTCTGCGCACACTTAGGTTGTGGAAAGAGCCTACAGTATGGGGTTCTTCAAAAGGGGTCTTAGAAGGTTTTTACAGGGTCGGCAGCGCGAGTATGACGTTTCTGGTGTTGCAAACGTTCGTATGCTAGGTGACCACCAGTCCTTCTGATGGGCCGTATGCTTGTCTGCCACCTTAGTGGTATTAATAAAAAAAGAGCATTGTATTGATTTCATTATCTTTTCCTTTTTTCAGTTCTAACTCTTCTAGGACTAATATACTTACCGTCAAAATTAAAACTATTTGGACAAGTGCCTGGACAATCCGGAATGGATCGAGAAGTCGACGATGAAAATACCCAAATACTTCGACAAATGGGCAACTTCCGGCGTAGAAAACCTGGCAACTATTCCAAAAATAAGCACATCTGATAGTGTTGCCACGAGAGAAAATGATTCGGCTGTGTAGCAGAGTGCCCTTGGTCTGAATTATGTCCTGAAAGCTAAGTATAGGTAAGATTGACAGTAAAAGGAACTCTTTCGCTTGTCTATGGCGGATAAAAAAATATTCATTCCTAAAGGGCAAAATCCACGAGCTGGAGAATCACAGGCGATACTATCGTCGACAGTGCCGCGTATACGTCTACACATGGCGATAATATCGCCGGAATTCTTGCTCGTGGGCACCATCCCTAAAAGCTATAAACTATACTCTGTAAAATATAGCTTGATCTCTGTCACAGTTAAATTAATGTAAACAAAATTGACTTTTATTTCAAAGGCATAAGGTTGTTATTTACAGTTCGCACCTCTGTGTTCTCACTCTCTGCATTTCAACCACAAAAGCTTTATGCCGTTGACATAAAGTCTATTCTTGTTTACGTTTGTAGAACTGTACACAGAGATCAAGCCGTATTTTACATAGTATAGATTAGTTTTAATTTTTTTCTATAAGATCGATTAAGATGATGAAATATTAATTTGAATGTTATTAAATTCGTTGCAAGCGAACAAATCAGATAGTTTGCTCTACTCTTCCAGTGCCACTAATGGCGTTTGCACTTGATTACTTCTACAGATTGTCGGAAAAGCGAGTGTTTCTTCTGTATACATTTCAATACCATAAACAATTTCATATATCTAATTATCTAGAGTAAGCGCGGAATTTGTATATACGCCTTAATAGATAAATAACTAAGCACATAAATGAACATGTGCTTCAAAACGTTGTAATTTATAAAAAAGTGTGTGCGTGTATACCTTTACGCGCGATTGAAGTAAAACTTCTTTGCCATTGACGGCATGAAATGTTATGTTACCGGCCCATACACGTACAATATTATTGAGTCAATAATATTGCTTCAATATTTATTTCCATCCGATATAGTCTGTTCAAACCTCAATATTACCCCTACACGGTCAATTTATTGCTATTTTGATCAATATTATTGTACGTGTATGGGGCCGGTTATATTAATATCATTCATTCGAATTTTGAATAGTGGAAACTACGTTTTCGCTATTCAAAATTCAAATAGCGTTACTTCCGTCAGAAAAAAAATCTCGAGTTTCACCCTAGTCGCGCCTAAAGAAGTTTTACTTCAAATAAGATTTTGTAAGCTGCACAGGTTAATAAATACTCGTGTAACAACCAACGCAGCATGCTTGGTAAGAGGTGGACTGATTACGCCGATGATTCGAGTTCGGTTAGTTTTCAAAGTCCTGGGACATCCTTCCGAGGGCTTACCCGGGGCTCCCAACCATAGGCTGTTGGGCGTTACGTGAGGTTTTTTAGTCATTAGGAGTCGATAGGATCCATGATGGATTTTCCCTCAAGATGTTGAAATCTTAATATAATATCACCACATTTTGTTGTGGAGGATAGGTTGAGAATATTCCTCCAACACACAAAGGGAGGACCGACCATTGCAGGCTAGGTGATGAGCCGAAGCCATACGGTTGATGTTGAACTATTGTATTATCAACCATCGCCGTCGCGAGAACTTTGATATTGCGATGCAGGTCTTCTATTTATCTTCTCTATTGTGGCGGTCGCTACTTAGTAATAGCTAATGCCGGCATATAATCAAATGGTGCATGGGATTTACAACTTTAGTGTAAACTTTTAAAGTTCATTATATAAATCGCCAGCAAATATTCTAGACTACCCGCTATAAAAATCACAATGCAGCATTATCAATTTTATAATTAGGATATCTTAGTTCACAGATTATAGAACTAAAAGCAGATGCCGCATGCCGAACAAGAAAGTCAAGCCCAAAAAGCAAATACTAAATCGAAATGTGAGTTTTTTTCTAGAAGTGAATACCCACATTCAAACTCGTTAAGTGTGAATAGTGTTTAGCACTGCCGCGTTATAATACTCACTGTTGGATTTAGTATTCGCTTTCTTGGCCTCACTTTCTTGTTCGACATGCGTCATGTGCCTTTAGTTCTATAATCTGTGCCTTAGTATAATATTAAAAAAAATCTCCCACAAAACATTCCTACTATTTCACAAGCTCAATATTAATCAAATAACAAAGTTTTTATACCTCTGAATTAGTGCCAATAATATAAAAACATAGAATATAATATTAATTTATGAATACTTTTTGTATTGTATACAACCATAGTCAATAGAGCGATATCATAGAGCAGACAGTGAATGTCATCAATAGACCAGAGAGCTCAATATTTAATTTGTTTTTTTTTTTCATGTTTGATGTTTGTGAATTTAGAATCTAGTCAATAATTTAGTAAGTAAGTTATATTGTATGATGACTAATATGCAGATATTTGCCATTTTAAACATTATTATGGACTTAGGATAACTCTGTTTTAGTTGATATTTAAGTTTTAGATCTGTTTTTTTTTTTTAATTTTTTAACAATTTCACAAAATACACGCACCTGCACACGTTATGCTGCATCCACATTTGTAACATTTTACGGCACATTTCTCCATGACACATTACAGACTCACATGTCGATACCAATAAAAACTGCAGCTTCTAGTTACATCACAGGGCGGAAACTCCATATAAATGATTCGTTGTCAATTCTGTCATCGTACAGAGCTTGAATGTGTGCGTGTGACCAATAAGACTAAGCAAATGTTCCCTCACGACACCCGCCAACTATAATGACAACGACAGCTGTGGCGCGGGTGGGGAAACTTGCTCAGTGAGAGGCAAGGAGTTGCCTATCTGTATGTAATACTATTATATTATCTTTGGTTACATGATGACACGCTGTACGGTTTGTTTGTTAAAAATGTGGACGCAGCATTACAAACACACACTCTCACACTATCTCTTAATGCACACACACATAAGTTGGTGCAGCGCAGTTGTCGACTATCCCTAACACGCACGTGAAAATCTGCAATGAACATTATGCGCGCTACGGTTTTGAGAGTCCTGTGATCCTTCCGAGGGCTTACCCGGGGTTCCCAACCGTAGACTGTTGGGCGTTACGTGAGGTTTTTTAGTCGGTAGGAGTCCGGCATAGTATCCATGAAGGATTTTCACTCACGATAAAAAAAAAATGCGCGCCATGCTTGAGAGTATGCCAAAGTCAAGTATTTCAGTCAATTCTAAGTCGAAAGATTCTTTTAAATAGCAGCGTATTCATCTATGTCCAACTTTGGACTAAGTTCCACTTCAGTACAGCGGTTAAACTTTACTAGGGCTTATCTGTGGAACGAACGAAGAATTTGATGACAAAAAGTCGTGTTTTCTGCATTTTATCACTTTTCAACACTTGTGCACCTTTTTTAAACCCTTCCAGCATTACAAAACATGGTTTAACTATAGTACCTACAGATGAATATCATGACGATGATGGTGATGATAATAATGATCATCATCATCATCATTCTTGTCAACAATCCTTAATAATCCGATTTTAAGACTTTAAAACTTGTGAGAATGATACGAAAGCTCGTTTTTTGACAAACCTACATAATTTTTTTTTGATCAATAATCCTTAATAACCCGATCTTGAGACTAAAACTTTTGAGAATGATACGAAAGCTCGTTTTTTGACAAACCTACATAATTTTTTTTTTGATCAATAATCCTTAATAACCCGATCTTGAGACTAAAACTTGTGAGAATGATACGGAAGCTCGTTTTCTGACAAACCTAATTTTTTTTTTAATTTCAAAGGAATTCATTTAATTTTATTTTATTTTTCTCTATAAATTCTTTTTCTACATATTCAGTCGAGTACTAATAGTTCAACCATGTCTTGTCATTACACATTTAGGTACACTTAAAAATATACGACGCACGCACGGTGTAACGCCCTCTTCTCTCTCAATTTGGCGCCAAACTCCACGTGTTCTTTCTAAGCGCCACAGACTCGATCACACAAAAGTCTGCACTTGTACCGTAGAAATCTATTTGCTATTAAACCTTCGACCAACTAATAGTATAGACGGGCCCACGTCAAACATTACAAACTCAAGCAAGAAGCCGTGAGATCGGTCTCACCAGACTGCCCCTCGATAACACGTCTTCTAAAAAACCACTTGACCTATTGTTTTGAAATTTTGTATACTCTCTCAAAATGACCAGCTATTACTGTATGCAAAATTTCAGTATTGTCAGTTTCAGTCACGTGGTTTTAAAGTTATAAGTTTAATGCAACGGACACAGACTACAAACATAATCTTGACATAAGCCCCTCTGTACTCTATTTTATAGAGAGGGTTAAAAGTTAGACTAAGATACTAGATGCAAAATTAGTACTTACGAGTGGAAACTAATTCCTGATTCGTATTTCGAATTTAGAGTAGTGTTTAGACATCGGGAACGCACAGGAAGGCATTTTGCGTGAAATGTCTTATCTTGACACACATGTTTCACCTTCGGAACAATAACACCGACTACGACCGAGTGAGCTAATGCACTTACTTTAACGTCTAAACTTATATATGGATGGGCCCGTCTAAACTATTACTTGGTTGAAGATTGAAACAAATATCGAATTCAGCTATGCTGTAAAACCTTTTTCTATTGTGAATTATTTTTAAACCATTCAAATACCTCCAGTCAGTTGAACGAAAAATTCTTCCTTGTAGTAGTAATTAGTTTAAAACACACATAGATAAAGCAATACACTTATATAGAAGTTAAATAAGTAAATCGTAAGATTTAAGGGTAGAATAATTATGCAGTCTTCATACTCATTTAGCTCCATTCAGCTAGAACTAAGACAATATAACTCTAAGATAATTTTTTAAAGCAATTAGAATGCTAACTGATCATAAATTTTAAATATGAAAAAAGAATTGGTTTCGAGCAGGATTCGAACCTGCGTCTTCTTGCATGCCGTGCGGATGTAGGTCCACATCGCCCCAAGACGTATACTGGGTGTAACAAAATTACCTCTCCAAATTTCATGAGATGACTTGGCATCGAAAATCAAATACAAATATTTAATAAAAAAGGTGGGTTAATTTTTTTTATTTTTTTATTTTTTTGTCGCACATTAAGAATTCATTTTTTACCGCGGCAATTCGAGGTAACATGGTCGCCGTGGCAAAACAAAACAAACACACCTGTCTGGCTGTCGTTGTCGGTTTCTACTGCCGCTCAGTAGCGATAGAAAGGGTGATAATGAAAATTTATCGGACCCTTAAAACGGATTTACGGTTAAAGTATTCATGTGATTTTTTTTCTTCATTTTTGTAATGTTTCTTGTCTGATGCCACGTCACGTGACGAAATTTGGAGAGTCAATTTTGTTACACCCAAAGGTGGAAAATTTGGTTGGTTCCGAGTAAGATTCGGTGGACGAGTGGTTAAGGCGTCCGCACGGTATGCGAAGTTTTACGGAAGACGCAGGTTTGAATCTTGCTCGAAACCAATTCTTTTTCCATATTTGAAATTTTATATAACCCTAGACACCGCATAGGTGAACTTCGCTATGAAATTTTTTCGTAAATATATTGGTGGGGTGCGGGGAGAGGTTGACCCATCCTATTGGCTACTTTTGGGCCACGCCCTAACTGTTACATTTGGTAGTGTTGGGGTGTTGCTCATCGATAAAAGACTTGCTTACTATGCAATATAAGAAAATAACCATAGAATTTCAAGATCCGTGATCCGACATCCAAGATATACGGTATCCGAGATCCATCCAAAATTCAAAATCTAAAATCTAAAAACACTATTATTTGTACAACTGTGTAATTAATTGTACACGAGCTCAATAGAAAACAAGAGAATGACAGCGAGATAAATAATGATATGTGAATTTAGATATGAAAGAAAGGAGAGGGCCACCCTCATTAGCACGGTTCGTGCTAATTATCGGTGGATGCATAACCCCTTTATAGCGCTGTCTAGGTTATATTGTCTATGAGCAAAAATAACTATAGCTACTGCTCGTTCGCTCTAACTTTGCCGTTCGGCTCCATACTAAAGTCGAATTTTTAATTAGACGACGTAAATTGACAGCAACTAATGTCACTTCTTCATACAATGTTGCTTATTTTCTATGACGAAGTGACATTAGCTACTGTCAATTTACTTCGTCTAATTAAGTATTCGAGTATACGCCTCTACGCCAGCGGCAAAGTTAAAGCGAACGGGTAGTAGGTATGGTTTTAAAAAGATACAGATACGGCATAAGCTGAATGGAGCTGAATAAGTGTGAGTAGTCCCATAAGTGGACGAAATCAGTAATATTTACATTATTCAAAGCAAAAGAAAAAAATATTATTACTGACGGTATCTAAACAGCTGTTTTATTAAGATCAACAATGTGCTTTGTAGAAATTAGAATATTTTATAATAATTTTACTGTGGAAATACTATGGTCTACTTATATTGGTATCTTCCCCGAATCTTTAAAATCGGTAGCCTTGGAATAGGGCTTGTGAGATGGGAGTTTATACTTATAGTACACGTCTCTGACTACCCCTTTGTGGATAAAGACGTGACTATGTTTCTGTGCGCCTTGGGATAGCTGCAAACGGCCACTAACCACAAAACGTTACTACAAGTAGTTCTATACATTTTAAACGGAATCACTGCACACGCTCTTCAACCAGAGGGGCAAGTGCGAGTTTCCGTGAGCGCCTGTCGACATTCACGACCGAGCGCGTTATCACCGATTTGTATGGGATCGAGACAAGTTCCCGCGTTTACTGCTAGGTGGCGGGGTCTCGATTCCAAACGAATTGGTGAGCCGTGAGTGTCGACAAGCTCACGCAAAAACTCGCACTTGCCCCTCTGATCCCACCCTCTCCTTTCCGATCGCGAACAACGCGTGCCGGGCAAAGATGCCACTCATACACAGTGGAGAGAATCTTCGCCAGAACTAAGCGTTTCAAAAGATCGTTCCTCTGTTGAACTAAGGTATACATCCATATTCAAAACATGGTATACATCCTCGAACCGTTAGCGCAGCGAAAAATGTATCACGGCGAGTGTTCCGAGGAGCTTTTCAACCAGATCCCACCCTCTCCTTTCCGATCCCGAACAACGCGTGCCGGGCAGAGATGCCACTCATACACAGTGGAGAGAATCTTCGCCAGAACTGAGCGTTTCTGGCGAAGATTCTCTTCATTAAAGTTTTTTTTTACATATTTAGCTCGCCGAATTGACGTCGCCACCAGACTGATTGGTCACAGTCCGTAAGACTTTCGACAGTAGTCCTCAAGTTGGCGACCCTGTGATGTGCCTCTTCACGCTCCTCTTGAACAACCCGGGATTGTAAGATGAGGGAAACACGTGTGCGAGCAGGTCGTTCCAGGTTGTTATAGTTCGACAGAGGAAAGATCTTTTGAAAGAAAATATGAGTGTTTTGATGTAATTTTAGTATTTCCACAGTAAATATAAGTTTTAACGTTAGGAGGACCATGACACGAGTGCCATATCAATATAGGATTGTTACATTTTGAATAATACACAGTTTTGAAAAAATAATAAATAGTTTTATTTCAAAATACATTTTTAGTTTACCCAGTCCATTATTGTTTATCTAGTTCTCATAACACAAGCTATGCTTAGTTTGAGGCTAGATGGAATTATAATAATTATGTCTACAGAGAGAATATTTTAAATTTTAATTAAGTAAATACCCACAACCCTTCGAAAATATTTGATATAAAAAAAATAATTTTACAAAATACTGGAATGTCGATTACGTACATTTTATATTTTATAAATATAAAAAAGAGTGCTTCATACATAATATAGTCCGTTTAGAGTTAAATTACCTCTTGCACTTTTTTTTAATACCACTAAGGTGGCAGACAAACATACGGCCCACCAGATGTACTGGTGGTCACCCTAGCCTATGTAGGTTGGCAACACCAGAGGCGCCACACTGGCGCTGCCGACCCTGTAAAAATCTTCTAAGACCCCTTTTGAAGAACCTCATACTGTAGGCGTTTGCGAAAACTTAGGTTGCCTATCTTGATTGCTGTGTTTTTGTTACCAAAGACTTCTATATAAACTGAGGTAGACATGTCTTACGCACCGATTTTTGACGTTTAGGTTCATAATGTCCAAATCCCAAAATGTCCAGAGGGTGCAAAACGTCCATATCCCGGAATGTCCATGTCCCAAAATGTTCAAATCCCATAATGTCCATATCCCAGAGTGTCCATGTCCCGAAATGGCAAAATCGTATAATTATAAAATAAAAAAACGACAAAACAAAAAAAATAAGGAAGGCTAGAGAGGAAGGAAGACTAAGGCGGAAGCTCCGCTCCGCTTCGCTCCCGCCTTAGCCTTCTAACCTAACCTATCCGAGTCGAGGTGTTAATCATAATAAGTGAATGGTTAATCGGAGCCACACCGGACATTCTGGGATTTGGACATTTCGGGACATGTCCGTTTAGAGTACACATGTACACTCTGGGATATGGTCATTCTGGGACATGGACATTATGGGATTTGGACATTCCGGGATATGGACGTCTGGGCATTTTGGGATTTGTACATTATGAACCTAAACCATTTTCGAAACCTATAAACGGTGCCAATTGGCCTCGTTGCGCGCACTGTAGCGAGTCAAAACTTCGAGAGTACTCGGCTTGCAATCGGAGTCCATACGCCTTCTCTTTTACTCTTGTTCTATTCGTATATTGCTATTGTGGTGACAATTACGTAAATATTATTTACTAGCTTTTGCCCGCGACTTCGTTCGCGAGGGGGTTTTAACTAACAACCAATATAATTTGACCTGTCCAATGCATAGAGCTTCTAGTAAAACATAGGTCAAGCTGTATTAACATTTTCACTGAACCGATTTTGATGAAACATACAGCAATATTTAAGTTACAACAATACCTACAAAATGCTTATAGTACATTTATGATCAAACTACTGAATTATGCTCCAACCCCGAACAAATAAACAAACAAACAGACACGAATTTTTTTTTTATAGATTTGGACTCAGAAGCCCTAAATTAGTCGATTACAGTTATTTTTTTTAATTTATCTTGAATGTACCGTCACAGCTATTTTTACAATTTTATAATAGTAGAGATTAGTGAGTGTAGACTTAGCAATGTGTGCGTTTGTAATTTCGTTCGTTGGAGTATAGCGCGTCTACCTCAGTTTATTTAGAAGTCTTTGAGAGCGAACGGTTAGTATTTATAGTGAGGAGGTCAACAATCACTGGTCGTTAATAATAGTCCGGAACGGGAGCACAAGCTATCTTGACGAAGTCCTCGTAGCGAACTGACGAATTGTTTCCCACGTTCGCTTCCCGAAATATATTGTCTACCTGTGGAGTACATAAAATATGTTAAATATAATTTCATAAAGAGGAAAGATTAGTTTTGTTGTTTGTTTGTAACGAATAGGCTCCGGAACTACTGGACCGATTTGAAAAATTCTTTCACTGTTGGAAAGCTACACTCTTTGCGGTGAACATAGACTATATTTTATTCCCATATTCCCACGGGAACGGGAACGTCCGCTAGTCTATACTATATATACTATATAATATATAATTATTTATGTGGTTTTATTACTCGACTTAGGTCGGTTTAATGGATATCCCGTCCTGTAACCTACAAGAATAAAGATATCCATGTTTCCCCTGTTGTTTATATAGTATGGTTATGAATAAATATATATATAAATTATATTATTTTGTCAAAGTATTTACGTATTTAGTTGAACGGTTTATAAATAAATAAACATTTATTTTATTATAATTATATATACAAACTTAAATTTATTTATCATTTATTCTTTTCCTACCTCGGTTCTTTCGGTGTGATTCTCGTAAAGTTGGTGTTTGTTGTGAGGTTTGTGTGTTTGAAGATTGTTGTGGCTGTAATGCTTGAGTGTTAGGAGGATTTTGAGAAGTTTGTGTGTTTTGCGAAGAAGAAGCGGTTTGTAGTTGTGGTGATTGTGATGGATCTGTGTTGGATGAATGTTGTGACGCTTGTGTTGAATGCTGCGTGATTTGTGCGTGAGAGGATGGTTGTGTGCCTGGCGATGGTTGTGTGTCAGTTGTTTCTCTATTATGTACAAAGACTGAGTCCCCTAAAACTTTACTTATTATGGTTGATGTGTGTATTGCTGCCTGCTTTTGAAGTATTCCCAAATCAATATTAGCGTCAAGTGTGTCTATGTATCTTAAGATGTTTTTGGCCACTATTCCCCTTGCTCCTACAACAATGGGAATCACAGTTGCACGTGTGTTCCACAGGCGGGTAACTTCAGTCTTTAAGAGGTGGTATTTGCTCAATTTCTCTATTTCCTTAGCGCCTATATTGTAATCTGATGGTACGGTGATGTCTATTAAATATGTTTTATTGTTAGCTTTATCAATGTAGATCAAATCCGGTCTGTTATGAGTTACTGTCACGTCTGTCTGTACTGAGATTTCCCAGAGAATCTTGGCAGTATCGTTTTCTTTTACTTGGGGTTCTACAAGATTTTCTTTCCACCAGAGACGATCCACTTCCATCCCATGTTTCCTAGCCAAGCACCAGTATACATACTGGATCAGGTCGTTATGCCGCCTTATGTAATATGTTCCAGCCAGTTTTTCGCAACCTGATATTATATGCTGTGTGGTTTCATCTTTAGTGCCACAGAGTCGGCACTTTCCGTCTACTGGCTCCTTCAAAATATCCCGTTGGTGTTGTCTCGTCATAACGGCCTGGTCCTGTATAGCGAACACTGCTGATTCTAATGTAGCTGCAATTTTATGTTTTTTCAACCACTTGAATGATAGTTCTTCGTCAATGTTGGTTTGATCCAACACTGATTTGGGAAACTGACCATGAAGTGGCTTTCTCCATCTTTTTTTCTGTATATCCACTATTGCGTTTTTGATTTCTTTATCTATGTGTATATTTCCTATTGGTAGTCTCAGTTCAGTTTCTATTTCATTTGAATCTTTTATTATGGAATATTTCGTTCTGTTTGTGTCATGTATTACTATTGCCTTTATTAAATCGTCGCTTTCTGCTTTCAAGTACTGTTTGTATTTTATGATTTGCGTTTTGTACATATTCTCAACATTAATCAATCCTCTACCACCCTCTACTACCGGTATATATAGTCGTTCTACGTCTGCTTTTTGTTGATGAGCTTTTTTGATGTTAAGTATCTTTCTAGTTTTAGTGTCTATTTTCTTTAAATCGTTGATTTTGTAATTTATTATGCCAAATGAATATAAAAGAACAGGAATAGCAAATGTGTTGATGCCTTTTATCATGTTACGTGAGTTCAAGTGTGTGTTTAGTAGTTTTTTCACTCTTTTGTAATATTCCTTACTGATTTGATCCCTAACCTTACTATGTTCTATTTTTCCTGATTCATGAACGCCCAAATATTTGTACGATTCACCTGCTTTTAAATGATCAAACGTCTCTCCGCTTAACAGAACATGTCCCACTCCCGTTGTGTTACCCCTATGTCCTGACCTAAGATGTAGTATATTGCACTTGTCTAAACCGAATGTCATTCCAATGTCGTTAGTGAATACCTCTACACTGTCTAATAAAACTTTCAAATTGTTGCTGTGGTTGGCGTAAATTTTTAAATCGTCCATATAAAGGAGATGATTGATCCAGAAACTATCTTTAAGTTTGTAACCTTTTAGTTCATATTTATTTAAAATAGATGAGAGTGGGTTTATGGCTAAGCAAAACAACAATGGTGACAGTGAATCTCCTTGAAAAATGCCGCGTCTGATGTAAATCGGTTCAGTAGTAATTGTATCTTGGGATCCACGGGCTGTCATTATAACTCGCCATAAGGGCATAGTTATTTGAAGAAAGTTTTTTACTATGTTTGGGCATTTGTAGATATCGAGCATTTTCATGAGCCATTCGTGGGAAACGCTATCGACAGCTTTTCGGTAGTCGATCCACGCCATGCTTAGGTTTTTCTGCGACTGATGTGCGTCCTCTAATATCGCTTTATTGACCATGAGATGATCTTTACATCCTCTTGCTCCCCGGCGGCATCCACGTTGTTCTATTGCCATAATGTTGTTTTCACGGCAGTGATCATAGAGGCGGTCAGCTAATACGGATGTCAGTAGTTTGTAAGTGCTTGGTAGGCAAGCTATGGGTCTCCAGTTCTTCGGGTCTTCCGATTGTTCAGTTTTAGGGATAAGCACAACCTGACCTGTAGTAAACCATTCCTCTATCAATTCTTGCCCGTTAACGATCCTCGTAAACAGTAAAGCCAAGTATTTGTGGGTACTGTTGAGATATTTAAGGTAGTAATTTTGAATTTTATCCATGCCAGGTGTCTTCCAGTTATGCATTTTCTTAGTGGCATCACTTATTTGCTCTTCTGTGATTTCATCTATATGGTCTGTTTCTATTTCTTCTGCTGATTTCCTAACATCTTCTATCCACTGCGCGTCTTTGTTATATTCAATTGGGTTTGATAAAATGGATTTCCAAAATTGCTCTGTACTATCTCTACTTGGTAATTTAATATTAGTGGTTCTACTTTTGTTTCCTAAGTTTCTATAAAATCTGTGTTCGTTTTCTATGAATGTGCTATTGTGTTGTTTCCTGCTACTAGTTTCTTCGTATCTTTTTATTCTAGCTGCTATGCCTTAATTCGTTGTGTCATTGTTTCTATTTGATTTTTGAGATCATTTAAATTTTGAATGTTGTATTTTGTATATAATTTGTCTTTTATTTTTAGCATTCTACGTGAATTTACTCCTCTGTCTATCTCTATTAACTGTCCTACCTCTTTTCTAAGCTTTTCTATCCTAGCTTGGATTCGTTTCTTCCAAGATGGGTCTGATGTAATTCTTGTGATATTACTTTGTATAAACGGTTTTTGGTTGTTGTTAACAAGTAGTGTTTTGGCAGTGGCATAGATGATGTTATTTATTTCACGAAGAGATGTGTTAATAATTAATAGATGTGGCAGATATTTGTTGAGTGTGTGTAAGTTTTCTAAAAAGTGTTTATTTATTTTAGCTTTCGGTAAAGAGTGGCGGTCCACTATCGGTATTTCTCTGATTTCAGCTAATGTACGCAAAAAGTCTAAAATGATTGGGTTTTGATCTTCATCGACAGTAATATTTCTAGTTAATTGGTCTATTGCCTCGGTCTGTGATGGCGAGTATTGTGGGATATGGTGTGTATGTGTTGCAGTGTTAGGTGTTGCATGTGTGTCCTGTGTTGCTTGAGTTGTAGTGTTTGTTATGGTTTCTGTAATCGGTTCAGTAGTTTCTACAGTCTGTGTGATCGGTTCAGTAGTTTCTGTAGTCTCAAACCCCTGTGCTGTTCTTTTAATTCGGTCAAGTATTTGTTGCGAAATGATGTTTTTCTTTAATATATTACGGGCTTGATTGGATAGCGTGTTGCCATTGAATTTATGGATTTTAGGGTTATTTGGGTTTCTGCTTTGAAATAAATATTCTAATCGTCTAATATAGCCTGGTCCCTCATGTTGTGCTTTGAAGAAGCAAAACATAAGTTCTTCCATCTCGTCATTTGACCACTTGCGTCTTCTATCGTCGTTGATGTGCGTTTCTGTGGTCGTTATAGATGAGCCGGCCGAGCTTTCAGTGGGCGAAGCCCTACTCGGCAAAGCATCATCCACTCCCTCCCCTCCCCGTTGTTCGGCTGTGACATTTTCGGGTTCCCCGACTCTCGCCCGCCTGTTCAGCAAAGAGCCACTGACGGTCCGCATACTGTCACACTCAGCGTCAGCTCTAAGTGTGCCCCGACGATCACCCTCGGGCAGCGGCCCTATACGTAAATTCCTTCTTTGTCTCTCCATTGCTGGGGGTTTGCCATTGCCCTTTTTGGTCACCTGTATAGACATTTTATTCCAGGTGTCCGCCTCTCACGTGGCTTAGATGTTTCGCACGGACGTGGGGTTGGACTTCGAGAAGCTAATATACAGGGTGAATTTTTCAAAAGGGATTGGATGGCCAAATCCGAAACTATAAGGAATAGCGAAAAATACTCAAAGGAGTCACGAGCCCGATTTTGATGAAACTTAAAACCTCATCATTAGATTTTTTAAAAACCCATAATCCTAGCTGGGAATCGAATCCATTGATTTTGAAAAAAAAAACACACCCTTTATTATTACACCATACGATAGTGTTGCTATTAAGGATCATATTCTGGGAAGTAATGATATACGGCAAACTACAGGAAAGAGCTCATCTTTAACAAAATACATTTTATTTTTCTTACGTTAACTGATTAATTGTTCAAAATCTTTGCAATACATAGCTGGATTCGAAACCTCAAGGAATAACTAAGGAATATTATTGATTCCGTTGAGAATATTCTCTAAAAAATCATTCTGAGCATAATTTAAAACACGGAATAGTTACGATCTTTTCTGGGATTTCCAACGAAACAAACTATGATACAAAATTTAGGTACATGAAATATGCATTCTATTAAAATTCCAAATGTTCCTTAAATTTGGCGTATATCATTACTTTGCAAAATTTGATCCTTAACAGCGACTCTATCGTATGGTGTAATAATAAAGGGTGTGTTTTTTTTTTGAGAAATCAACAAGTTCGATTCCCAGCAAGGATTATGGGTTTTTCGAAAATCTAATGATGAGGTTTTAAGTTTCATCAAAATCGGGCTCGTGACTCCTTTCAGCGTTTTTCGCTATTCCTTATAGTTTCGGATTTGGCCATCCAATCCCTTTTCAAAAATTCACCCTGTATAATATAATATATAATATAATATAATATATAATAATATTATAAAGAAGTAAAGTTTGTGTGTTTGTTAAATTGTAAGGGGTAATCTCGGGATCTACTGAACCGATTTTAAAAATTCTTTCACCAATAGAAAGCTACGTTATTGTGGAGTGTCATAGGCTACATAGCATCACGCTACAACGAATAGGAGCGGAACAGTAATAGTAAATGTTTCGAAAACGGGGGAAAAGTTATTCCTTTTGAGAGCTTCGTTGCGTGTGCTGCGTAAATATTTATTACTTAATAATAATAATAATAAAATAAATTTATTTTCTCAAAAATTGTTACATGATAAGGAACTAAAAGGTATGCCACTGTTTGTTACACATAAAATCAGGGTAGGCACTCTGAATTCCAAACTAGGTAAAAACCTGTATTTTGGAATTCAATGTTGATTCAATACATTTTACAAAATTTGGTACACAAAATTTTCATTTCAATTTTCACGTTACAAATTTTTAAGACAAGATAAATTTCTTAAGATATAAACAATAAATCAGTTTCTCATGCAACTAGGGCATTGTGCATGTGCATGGGAGCTTTGTGTAGGTGAATGGTGGGAAGGAATGTATGTATGTATGTATGTGTATGCGTGTGTGTGTGATTGTGTGTGTGTGTGTGAGTGTGTGTGTGTGTGTGTGTGTGTGTGTGTGTGTGTGTGTGTGAGTGTGTGTGTGTGTGTGTGTGTGTGTGTGTGTAAGTATGCGTGTGTGAGCGTGTGTGTGTAATGGTTGTGTGTAGTAGGACGTGTATGTGAGATTAAGTATTTGGAGAAGGATGATTAAGTATTACCTAAGAGCTTTTCTGTTTCATCATAATTTAAATTTTGTAGCCAATTTATCAATTTTGTCTTGACGTCATACTTTTTTAGCAGCTGAAGTGGGAGTAGTTTATTGACCGTATTATAGACTTTGTAACTGGAAATGGGTAGTTGTCGAGTAGAAAATGTAGTTCTGTGTGGTGGTAAAGGATATCCTCTATAGGGTTTTCTTTTGGTGAGGTCTGGTAGAGGTACTCGCGGATGGAGGCGAAGAATCGCTCGGAGTACAAAGAGTTGCCTAACAGTTTGAACTTTCGCAATTGTAAATAGTTCCTGGGTGGGGAATCTGTACTGTTTGAAGTGCATTACTTTCAATACCGCTCTCTGCGCTCTCTCGAGTTTTATCAGGTGCGATTTGTCAGCACTACCCCAGATTGGTATGCAGTAAGAAATGATTGATACGCAGAGAGCAGAGTAGACCATTTTCAGAGTTTCATGATCTGCAGCATGTCGAAGAATTTTAATGGTATGTATAAGGCGTCTGACTCTAGTAGTAAGCATCTCAATTTGTAAGTGCCAGTTTAGATTTCGGTCAATGTAAACACCTAAATATTTTATGGTCTCCGACTTTATTATTGGGCGGCATCCACAGTCGTTGACCTGATTGCAGTGTGAGTGAACGTATATTTCATAATTTGGTGGTGGTTGGGTGCAATTCGTAATGGTGAAAGGAATGAATTTAGTCTTCGTAAGGTTAAGTGATAGACGATTTTGTGAAAGCCAATTATTTATGACGATAAGATTTTGTTCTGCGGTAGTTTTAATATCTGTCCAATTTGAGCCATGAATAACTACTGCTGTATCATCTGCATACGTAAATAATTTACAGTTGGGTAGGTTTATATCACAGAGTTGGTTAATATATAGAAGAAACAATGTAGGGCCGAGGATTGAGCCTTGAGGAATGCCATACTCAATAGGTGTTTCATCACTCCTTACCCTATTTATCGTGACGCTTTGGGAACGGTTATTTAGGTAGTCCTTGAAGATATCGTAAGCAATACCTCTAACACCAATTTTATCGAGCTTTGTGAGAAGTGTAGGTACAAATATTGTGTCGAAAGCTTTTTGTAAGTCAAGGAAAATCCCTAGTGCTTTCTGTCCCTTGTCTAGTTTTTCCGTGATGTGTTGGACAAGATCTGCGACGGCATCTTCTGTTGATAGCGAAGGTCTGAAACCATATTGGTTTTTCGATATGATTTTATATTTGTTGAGGAATTCTAGGAGTCTTTTATTAAGAAGTTTTTCGAGAATTTTAGACATCGTGGGGAGGACAGAAATAGGTCTGTAATTTGTAATGGAGCTTTTGTCTCCATTTTTGTAGATGGGATGTACTAGGGCTTTTTTGAAAACGTTGGGGAATATTCCGGCGTGGAAAGAAATATTACAAATATGTGTGATAATGGGAACGAGGATCTTACGATTCGACTTTATTATGGTAGGTGAGATTCCATCGTAGCCAGTTGCTGAATTGGTTCGTAGTCCCATAATAATAGATTCGACCTCCGTATCGTCTGTATCAAGGATCACCATAGAATTAAGTGTATCAGAATGTTTATTTGTTATGAACGGGGTAATGTCAACTAGAGGGTTTGGTTTTGTGCCGCTAGACAAAGTTTTACCGATCTCGGTAAAGTAACTATTTAAATAGTTAAGAGAAGTTTTAGTATCACTATTATGTTGCAATAGTTCAAGGGGTGGGTTCTGGACTTTACTTGTATTCGTAATAGCCTTTATGGTCGTCCAAGTCGCTTTGGGGTTATTTTTGCACTTAATAAGTTCACTTTTCTCATATGCTCTTTTTAGTCTACGTAGGAGAAGATTACAAAAATTGCGATATCGGGTATAGGTTGTTCTAATGATTTGGTTATTAGGGGAGCTCCTTAATTTTTCGTGGAGCCGATCTCTATTCTGTATACAACGAAGTAAACCTGCAGTCATCCAGGGTTTGAGGATTCTCCGAGCTCTGGGTATCGCGGTTTGTTTAGAGTGCTTGTTGATTATATTAGACATGATTGAGATCAGCGATTCAGCAGCTAGGTTTGCATCCTCTGATCTAAGAATATGACTAAAGTCAGTATCCGCCATGTCCCGTTGGATGCCTTCTATATCAATTTTTAGTCTACAGTTACTGTGTTGGTGACCGAGGGTGTTTTTCAATTGAAGGCAGAGCAATGTTGGAAGATGGTCAGTTATATGTGTGTCGATGACAAGAGTGATTGATGGTGTTTTGGATTTTAGTAGAACATGGTCATAACATTTATCCAATCGGGTTTTGTAAACATGTGTGGGTGACAAAGCATGTTCAGCATTTAGCAATAGGTAAGGGTTTGAAAAACCGTCTGTATTTTGATGTTTGATATCTATGTTTAGGTCTCCCAATAGAGCAATGTGGTTATAGGATTTTAAATCCTCCAGTGTCCTATTTAAAGAATCTAAAAATAAATCAAAGTGTTCTTTTAAGCTGTAAGAGGGAGACCTATAGATTGCTAGTATTGCTACTTTATTAGCAATAATGCAGGTAAGGCAGGCAGCATGGTGGAAGATGAGTTCGTTAATGATGTGAGGTAATGATGATTTTACATAGATAATTATTCCTGAATTTTGATTAAGATGATTCTTAGAAGAGTAGTGGGTGTAGCCCTGCATAGTGGGGACGCTTACACATGATGGTAACCAGCACTCTGTAAGTATTATAACGTCGCAAGTAACATTTATTTGTGTGAGAAATGTATGAAATGCATCGAAATTTCTGTTAGCACTGCGAATGTTAAATTGTATTATTTTTAATGAGTTATACTGAGTCGGTCCCAGTAAACGTTCACACTCATTAGGTACGCATTTATATGAGTTACAGCTGTCTAAAGATTCGAGTTCATTATTTATTTCAATTACAGAGGTCATTTTTATTAAGGAGGAGAGCCAAAATAGAGAAAACAGTGGTTGACTTTAAAGCCTCAAACATCTTCAGTGGGTAATAAAGAAGATTAGGGCAGAAGGGCTGTTTGAAATATATATAAATTAAGCTTAGTCCTAGAGGATTAAAGTTCGCTGTGAAATGTATGTTTGTTGTGTGGGTGTGTGTAGTTGTAGGATTTACAATAATATAAGCATGCAATAGTCCGAAAATAATAGTAATGTAACAACTAATTACAAAGTTAACAAAAATAAAGGCATACAACACTATAATGAAAAAGTATAGTCATTGTTTCTGTTCAAGTTCAAGTAGGAACTGCTCCGATTTTACATGTATATACTTCATACCTGTTGCCTGCCGCAGTAGTACTTTTCCATTGACTGACCAACAGAACTCGTACTTGTTACGTTTTGCAAATTCCCGTGCGAGATGAAAAAGTCTCTTGATAGAACTCGGAAGGAACTCTGCGACGTATACAGGTTGCGGTTTTCCCTGGACACCAATTTGTGTTGTGTTCAAGCGGTCATCTTGGGGCTTAGACTTGTTGTAACTTTTTATTGCTGTAATAACCTTCTCTTTATCTTGTACGGTGGTGAGTTCCACAACTATTGGCCTGGCAGTCCCACTTTTGCCTGGAATGCGGTAGATATCACGTACTTGGTTTATTGGCATTTGTATAAGGTTTCCTAGGTTGGAAACAACTTGGCTTAGGTCTGACGTGGTTTCCCTTTCAGAGGCTGGGACGTTTCGTATTTCAATGGAAGAGCTTCGGGAGGTTTGTTGAACGTCTGTAACCTTTTTTTCTAGCTCACCGATTGTATACAAATATTCTTTACGCTCATTTCTCAGAATAGCAATTTGCTTCTTTAGATCCTCATACTGTTGGTTCATAAACGTCATAGCTTTCTCTATTTCGCAATTTGATTT
The DNA here is from genome assembly GCA_933228765.1 of Miltochrista miniata. Lineage (NCBI taxonomy): Eukaryota > Metazoa > Arthropoda > Insecta > Lepidoptera > Erebidae > Miltochrista > Miltochrista miniata. The sequence continues at coordinate 11,844,127 of OW121772.1, forward strand.
TTGTATTTTGAGGTTTTGTTGCTTTAGCTCGGTGATTTCGGAGGCCAAATTAGAAATAGTTTTGCCTTGTTTTGATAATAGCTCAGTTAAATATTCTTGCTGCTCATTTTTCCAGGTGGTAAGGATTTGATTTATGTCTTCCTTAAAGTCACGCAGATCACTGCCAGGAGAACAGGGCGGGCGAGGTCTTTTTGAGCGTGTTTGCAGATTTACATCGGTGCGGTCCTGTACCATTGAAAGCGTTAAATTCGGATCTGACAGTGCTTGATTTTTATCTTTCTTTTGTGTAGGCGAACGTTTAACAGACATTGCTACAGCTTACCGCGGTCGGCAATGTTTATTCCAATATGCAGTGACGACGAGTAAGTAATAAGTTGACCCGTAGCGTAGTCAATGAATTTGCCTGTAGCAATTTCGTAGCCGTAGCGGCGGTATATCAGTGGGGGTACCCTTGCGTAGCTGGCGCGTAGCAAATTGCGGTGGTCCAAGTGACGTAGCACGGAACGTATATCCGTCTCGCTAGTTGCCGTCTTCTTCTAGCGCCCGGTCAGCCGCGCGCCCGATCTCCGGGTACTTTATGCGCGCCTAGTACTTCACGGCACACGCGATGATTTATTAAAATGTAAATATTTAAATAAAAACACTTTAGATATTATTTTATTTGTCTTAAAAATTTGCGAAGTGCACACGTCTTAACGCTTTCGCGGTCCGAGGGGAAGGGAATTATAGTTATGTAAAAACTATATACTACAAAATAGTTTCTCTTAAAAAAGTTCTAAAAAAATTGCGCGATATGATGTGTGTCTATCTTTGGGTTGGTGCACAATAACCATTTCATGGATTCTGACGAGAAATCACTGCTTTTGTTGCTTCTGCTCAAGCGGAGAGGACGGCGGCGATAGGTTTGGGTTATCCAATTTTGGAATTAAGAGAACAACATGGACAACATTTTTTTATGGAACTTAGAAGTGATGAAAAAATTTTAACCTATTTAGGATGTCAATGTCATCGTTTGATCAATGGCATAATATAATAAAGTCTAAAATTAAACGTGAAAAGACAATTATGAGGAAGCTCAAGAATGATGAGGATCTGTCGACTGCTCTAGCGCAGTCAACGGCTGGAGCAGTCGGTGTATGCCTCACGACCGCTCGCGAGCCGTCGACGGCACGATGGAATTTCATCATGCAGTTGACGGCTTAAAGCGGTCGCGACTGCTCCAGCCCCTTCGGCCAGATTGGAAACCAAAGTTTGGAAACCGGTTTCGAAAAAAGAATTATTTTTCTTTTAACGAAACCTGGTTTCCAATAAAGAAAAATAATTCTGTTTTCGAAACTGGTTTCCAAAACAGAAAGTTAGATCTTCTTTCGAAACTCAAACAGAAAGTTCGATCTTCTTTTAAAACTCTTCTTTCTAGCTGTTTATTTATGCGTACAGTTACAAAATACATTCAACTGAAATTGGTACCTATCTATTCTTTATTATCAATAATATTTCATATCAATAATAATAAACTTCACGTAAAATGGTAAGTTAAACTTAGTGAAATCATATTAAGTATGTACCAACCTATATTAGAAAAAGAAATGGAGAAATAATTTCTATACTTACAGTGTCCTAATGTAATCTTTCCTTCCTTGAGCAGTTTTATGTAAGCCTTGTTTTTGTTATCAATTTCTATGTAATTTTTGCTTCTCATATTATTCGGTTTGGGCTGTCAACCGCCAATGTATGCCTCAAGATGGTTTGTGGATAACGTCTTGTTTTTTTATACATAACAATACTTGTAAGTGGCCAAGAAATTATATCTTGCCGAACAGAGTTCTAAAGTTATATTGGAAGAGTTTCGCAAGAAGATCTAACTTTCTGTTTTGGAAACCAGTTTCGAAAACAGAATTATTTTTCTTTATTGGAAACCAGGTTTCGTTAAAAGAAAAATAATTCTTTTTTCGAAACCGGTTTCCAAACTTTGGTTTCCAATCTGGCCGAAGGGGCTCCAGCAGTCGTGTGTACGGCTGCTAATGAATGGCTGTAGTTCACCGCGCGGTCGCGGTTTCAAGCAGTCGGTCTCAACTGCTTGAAGCAGTCCGTGTATGGCAGAACGATGAGCAGCCAATAGTGAAAATCGTGTGATCCAATACTAACCTCTCTAGCCGACAAGCCTTCGCCCCAGTTCTGCAGCAGATTCCTGAGTTGTCTCGCTGGGATCACTCCACCCTTGGACGCGTCACCGGCTTTGAATGCATTCACTACCTGAAAATACGAGTAGCAAGCATTGTTAAATTACACTTTACGATGCTCGTACGCCGATACTATTAATTTTTTAAAAAAACCGGCCAAGTGCGAGTTGGACTCGCCCATGAAGGATTCCGTAGCAGCAAGTAAGGTTCTTGTAGTTCGTTGTAACTTTGATTGATGTTTTAACGCGTTCGCAATGGTAGTGATTTTTAAAAAAAAGTTTATGACGTATTAAAAAAAAAACTACCAACTCGATCTCAACCCCTCTTCAACTTCGTTGGTAGTTTTTATGGCAATGTACATCATATATTTTTTTTAAATATATCATTCTCTTAGTTTAGAAGTTAGAGGGGGGGGGGGCACTCATTTTTTCCGCTTTGGAAGTGTCTCTTCCGCAAACTATTCACTTTACAAAAAAACGATGTTAGGAACCTCAATAGCGTTTTTAAAGACCTATCTATAGATAGATACGTATGGGTTTTATCGAAGAAAAATTTTTGAGTTTTAGTTCTGATTATGGGGACCTGGGAGTTTTATATAAAAATCTTAGTGCGGTTCACAAAATATATCTACTTACTAAGTTTCAACAGCATAGGCCTTATAGTTTCGGAGAAAAATGGCTGTGACATATGGACGGACAGACAGACAGACATAACGAATCTATAAGGGTTCCGTTTTTTGCCATTCGGCTACGGAACCCTAAAAAGTTGACAGGATAACATTATGTTATTTTTTGTAGGAATGTTTTTCATTTTATAGTAAGTTTCTTATAAGCATAAGTTTGAAAGGAAATATCGACAGAAACGCCAATAAAAATAAAATATAATTTATTATTTCTTCAAAACAGCCCGAAGGTGTCTTAAAAGGCGACTAAGGGAACACTTTTGCAAAAAAAAAGCCATTGGGTAGAGAAGGAAAACTCAAAATGAAACACTGTTGTCAGTAAATTGACAATTGTTAAACTAAGTTGTTAAGCTAAGATGTAAGAAAGAGAGTTGGTCTGAAAGAGAGTGTCGCATGTCGGTGTTAAAGTAAGGAAGGGCATGCTACGATGGTTCGGGCATGTGGAGCGAATGGGAGTTGAAAGAATGACAAAACAGATATACAACGTGAAAGTGAATGGACGTAGGAGTCGGGGAAGGCCACGACACACCTACCACGACCAAATTAATCGTGTGTTAGTTGAAGGAGGTGTCAAGAGCCGTAGGAACCGACGTGCATGCATGAAAAGAAAAATGAAAGTTGAAGAAGCAAGTGGACCGTGCCGTGTGGCGCTCGGTTCTTTCTGCCTACCCCGCAGGGGATTTGGCGTGAAGATAGTATAGTATAGTGTAAGTCGTTAAGCCATAGGTGCGGCTTGAAAATTTACAAATGCAGGTCGCAGTAACCTGCGCGTGTCCATTTCAACACGGCGCGATGGGCTCACCACCACATAAACTGAAATGTGGGTGTATACTATGCCTATGCCTACCCCTTCAGGGGTAAAGGCGTGACTATATGTATGTATGTATGTATAATTTATTTTTTGAAATTGCATTTGGCTATAAACACTGATTCAATCTAAGTAAATACTGCTCGTTCGCTCTAACTTTGCCGCTCGGCTCCATACTAAAGTCGAATTTTTGATTAGACGAAGTAAATTGACAGCAACTAATGTCACTTCTTCATACAATGTTGCGTATTTTCTATGACGAAGTGACATTAGCTACTGTTAATTTACTTCGTCTAATTAACAATTCGGGTATACGCCTCTACGCCAGCGGCAAAGTTAGAGCGAACGGGTAGTAAATGAATACTTTACCTCATTAGGAAGGTTTTCAGCTCGTGAGTGTATATGCATCACCTCCAGGAAATCGGCAAAAGACATCTTACCACCCTTGCCTTTCAGGTAACCTACAAATAACAATCTTTAGTCAACAAAACTGATATATATAAATGGGAAAGTAAATCTGTCTGTCACATTTCCATCAGAATTGTTTCAGTGGTTCAGGTGTGAAAGACACCTGAACCACTGAAGCAATTCTGGGCGCCGATTCTCGACCACACGACGTGAATGCGTGGACGCAAATTTACGGGTGAAACGTCGTCCGTCTCATGTTCGCCGTTCCTAAATATGAGACAGGCGACGCGTCACCCGCCGATTTCCGTGCACGCATTCATGTCGTGTGAAGCGAGAATCGGTGCCCTGATGAAATTTGGAATAGAGACAGATTAAAGATTTGGACGAAATGGGCAGCAGAACAGGCGGTCAGATTGTCCTCTTGGCTCCGGAAGGCTTATGAGGACGTTGGTCCCGACTGACAATAAAGTGTCCTCTAAGTCTTTCTCTACCTCTCTCTTTCTCTCTTATCTTACTTCTTACTAATATTATAAATGCGAAAGTTTGTGAGTGTGGATGTTTGTTACTCTTTCACGCTCAAACCGCTGAACGGATCGGGCTGAAATCTGGTACAGACATACCTACATTATAATCTGGAATAACACATAGGCTACCTTTTATCCCGGGAATAACTTCCCGCGGGAACAAATTTTACGCGGGCGAAGCTGCGGGCATCAGCTAGTGTAACATAAAGGGAGTTGTAAAGGTCATCTAGTCGTCCCGGGACATCCTTCCGAGGGCTTACCCGGGGCTCCCAACCACAGGCTGTTGGACGTTACGTGAGGTATTTGAGTCGGTAAGAGTATGTGTCTACACCTAGCGGGATCCCCTGTCTGGGAGACTTATGAATGATGCAGAGAATTAGTTCTGGATATGTTCTACTGAATTATGCTGAAAACAGAATTTGTTCCGTATAATAAACGGAAATATAAACTATTCTAACCGACCTCCAGCCAGCGGGATATTTACCAAAATTAAGTCTGGGGAACTATAAATTGGTATTAACTTTTAGTTCTGTATTTGTTCTGTTTAACAAAACAAAAAACATACTTCTAGCGTCCTTACTTCAGCCACAATCAAGCTGAAATGAAACCTCCAGTCAGCGGACTTTTTCTCTCAGGGACATTTTTTTGTAACTTTTACACTAAATTGATAACATTTAAACTATTTACGACTATAATTTTACTTAAATTACCTATTCGTACATCTAGTATTTAAATTAAAAGTATAGAATTTGAAAGCTAGTAAGTGGGTAGAATACAAAATAATCTCTCTACATAGGTACAAATTAAAGTTGTTTGGGAGTAGGGTAGTTTATTAGCAATACAAATGTCGGTTGATATGAATCACAATTGCGTAAAGAATATTTGCATTTCCTATATTGATAAGAATATAGAATTGTACGGAAATCGATTCATTAGAGTTTTTGCATGAAAAAGTAACAAACATACATACTTACGTACATACATACATATTATACCAATATCCATCCTTACAAATATTCGCATTTATAATATTAACTCATGAAAGATAATGCAGACCGGTGAGATTATTTTGTATTCTACCCACTTACTAGCTTTCAAATTCTATACTTTTAATTTTCATACTAGATGTACGAATAGGTAATTTAAGTAAAATTATAGTCGTAAATAGTTTAAATGTTATCAATTTAGTGTAAAAGTTACAAAAAAATGTCCCTGAGAGAAAAAGTCCGCTGACTGGAGGTTTCATTTCAGCTTGATTGTGGCTGAAGTAAGGACGCTAGAAGTATGTTTTTTGTTTTGTTAAACAGAACAAATACAGAACTAAAAGTTAATACCAATTTATAGTTCCCCAGACTTAATTTTGGTAAATATCCCGCTGGCTGGAGGTCGGTTAGAAAAGTTTATATTTCCGTTTATTATACGGAACAAATTCTGTTTTCAGCATAATTCAGTAGAACATATCCAGAACTAATTCTCTGCATCATTCATAAGTCTCCCAGACAGAGGATCCCGCTAGGTGTAGACACATGGTAAGAGTCCGGCATAACATCCTTTAAGGATTTTCCCTCACGTTAAAAAAAAAAAAGGTCATCTAGTCTTATCGTATTAATTTTATAAACAGGAAATTTTGGCCTTGGCCGGCGTCCACCACAAGAAATAAAATTTAAAAGCTTTTTATCTCATTTTTGTAGAGCATTCAGTCACTAATGACCATGCTAGTCTCATAATTTCTCTCAAATATTACTAATTCATTTCCACACAGTACTCATTTGTGTGACCCATAAGGCGCTAGACAGACGACGGGGCGGGCCGGGCTTTTTGCCCGCGACGTAATAAAGACCGCGTCTGTCCGCCGATGCCTGCGACTGCCCGCCCCGCGAACGCAACGCACACGACGGCGACGGGCGGGCAGTTAGTTCACTACGTTCGTTCTAGTGAAGAGCGCGTCAGTGAAAATGGATACCCAGAGAATTCGAGTCGTTGCTTATTTAATGTACAAAAAAAGAAAGAGACGCAATCGTAATATAGTCCATTGAAATGTTACATGAGCTTTGCATTTATTAGAGGACGCAATTTTATTTTCGGGACATATGTGGGGGGTCAATAGAAGCTTAACCTCAAGTTTGTGGGGTCGCCACCCTTGTCCCCCGGCAGCCATCTTGAAAAGAGTGGGGAAAAAAACACTTTTTTCGCAACATTTCGGAAACTATGAGTCTTACAAAAAAATTGTAGAAGCATAATTTGTAGCATATTGTGTTGCCTACAAATGTGTATATAACTTAACAAAAAATTTTGAATTTTTTTATAAAAATTTTCTTTTTTGCTCTTTAACTTTTTTTATACATTTTACAAAAATAATACCTCAGACTAATCTTGTAGATGATCTTTAAAGAGAAATTTAAAAAAAAATGCCACAGAGCAAAAAAGAAAATTTTTATAATTTTATTTTCAATTTTTTGTTTATAATTTTTAATTTAGGACAAAAATTTGTTTGACATATTTGTAGGCAAAACAATTTGCTACAAATTAAGTGCTCACAATTTTTTTGTAAGACTCATAGTTTCCGAGATATTGAGGAAAAAGTGTTTTCACCCCTTTTTAAGATTGCGGCCGGGGGACAAGGGTGGCAACCCCACAAACTTGAGGTTAAGCTTCTATTGACCCCCCACACATGTCCCAAAAATAAAATTGCGTCCTCTAACAAATGCAATATTCGGTCCTTAAATTGTAACATTTCAATGGACTAATAGGGAGTACTGGGTACTCGATGACAACTCATCCCATACTGCAGGCGTATATATTGCCTGGCATATTTGGTTCCATAGCTTCCTCTTTTCATTTACATCGTGATATTCTTTTAATGCCGTATTATAAATCGGCGATCTTTTTTCGACTTGAGAAATTAAATTTTCGACGTCGAAGGCGTCCATCACTAGAAAACGTGCGGCGAGGACTGAGCCTGGCCGGCCCGCGCCGCCCCGCGCCGCCCCGTCTGCGTTACTTCATACAAACTGGTTTGTGTGATTCATGGCGGCGAGCCACGGACATTCCGCGCCGCCAGTGCCCGGCGGACAGCGGCGGCGCGGTCTTTTTGCCCTTCGTGTGCGTTGGTAGTATAGGATTCCTTTAGCGCTATCGTTCGCGGCGAAATTGACCGGCCCGGCCCGCCCCGTCGTCTGTTTTACGCCTTAATGTTTGTCTCAAGAGTCTGGGTGTTTCTATGTATAATACTAGCGGACGTCGCGCGGTTGCACCCGCGTAGTTCCCGTTCCCGTGGGAATACGGGAATAAAATATAGCTCGAAACAAGGCTGGGCATTCTGTCCCGATGTGCACAGGTGTTTCATCAGCCTCCAGCCAGACATAGTCTACACTGTCATGTGTCACTATTTCCCAGTTTGTGCTAGATGGCAGGTATTTTGAGGGAACATTTGCTTACCCTTTAAGTCACTCACACAAGCTCTGTACGAAAATTGATATTTGTATTACAGAATTAAAAATGAATCATTTGTATGGAATTTCCGCCCTGTGCTTTCACTTGAGGGCCACTATAAATAGTCTTATGAAAAGAATACTATGCCTTACCGGCTAACTCCTGAATAGTGGGACTCATTCCCAGCGACCGCATTACCACTGTCAGCTCATCCAGTGAAGTGATTTGTCCTGATCGGGCAAAGAGGTAGAAGCATTCACGAAATTCTGCAAAATAATACAAAATAAATATTTGAGAAATTCCATCATGATGGTACATAGTGCTTAATCTGAATGATTTAGATATTAAGGGTCCAAGTTAAACTCAATGTCTCAGTTGAGCACTAAACGGCTTAAATCAAATTGATTTTAAAGATTTAAAAATTTATTACCTACTGGCTATTAGAAAAGAGTGAGTGTTTAATAACAGGTTCTTTTCTCACAGGCTAGTTCTTTCTACCTAGAGCAGGGCTGTCCAAAGCAGTGCCCGCGGGCCGCATGCGGCCCGCGACGTCGGTTGTTGCGGCCCGCGGAATCTTTTTATCTTCTTTATTTAAATACATAAATGAGCAAATTATTTTTCCCGCAACGTAATTGAAATATTTTGGGTATGTATTCGATCAACCCGACGGCATTCCAGGCCGAGCGTGGGTCCTGGCTCTCAAGGAGCTTGGGCCTCGACTTATAGGGCTCTTTAGCGCATGCCTCGTAAATGCTTGTTTTCCAAGGTCTGGAAGACAAAGAAACTGGTCTTGATCTGAAAGGCGGGGCGGCCGGCAAATTCCCCGTCAGGGTACCGGCCGATCGTGTTGCTCGACGAGGTGTGCAAACTCTTAGAGTGCATTATTGCACAACTCCTCGTCAGGCACTCACACGCGTGGACCCTGATCTGGCGGATAGCCAGTTTGGCTTCCGTCAGGGGCGCTCCACCGTGGACGCGATCATGCGCATTAGAGGCCTGATGGAGGAAGTGTCTCTCAGGGTGAGGCGGTGGTGCCAGTGTCTCTTGACATCGCCAACGCCTTCAACACCTTGCCATGGGGCTGCATTAGGGAGGTGCTTATTTACCATGGAGTGCCTCCCTACCTCCGTCGAATTGTCGGGGCCTATCTCTCCGAGAGGGTCATAACTTACCCGAGCTGGCTATTGCCGGGTCGGCGGGATGTGTCGTGCGGTGTTCAACAGGAATCGGTATTAGGGCCGCTCCTGTGGAACATCGGTTACGACTGGGTGCTGCGTAGTACGTTGCTCCGAGGGATTGGCGTAACGTGTAACGCCGACGACACCCTTGTTATGGCGCGGGGAGCAACGCTCTGAGACGTAGCACTAAAGGCCATGGCAAGGATTGCTCAATTCGTGGGTCGGATACGGTGGCTGGGTCGCGAGGTCGCCCTTTTCAAATCTGAGGCTCTGTGCTTTCACGGACCTCGGATGGGGCCACATGCCGGATCCAGCCTACATTTAGGGGGCGTCAGCATCGGAATCGAGCGCTCGATGAAGTATCTGGGGCTCGTACTCGGTGGCCGGTGGAACTTCGGACATCATTTCCGAAGTTTGGTCCCAAGTCAAAAAATTTGAGAGTGATATAGCACTTTTCACTCATCTCTTAATGGTCGCAGTTGAGAGTGTGAAGATTGATTATTAACTGGAACTGTGTGGTATGCAATCAGACCCCTTTTACAAGGGCAGAAGAAATCGATTTTTTTAAGCTTGATGATATTGAACATTTCCCGAAACTGACTAATTTCGGACTAAAAATGGGCTCGATGTGGCAGTACCTAACTTTGTGAAAGTGCATATTTCAACAATAAAGTTTATAAAATCGAAATACAGGTCTTCATTGACAGATATTTAACTTAAACATGCACTGCGTCTAGCTAAGTACAAAGTTTGAGGTTGGTGTTGACAGAATTGTAAAAGACAAACAAATGAGAAAGTAGATAATAAAATAATGATACCTATTATAGGTACATGTATTTTACTTTGTTAAATATTTTGCGGCCCTCCAATGTATTTGGCCATTTTTGTTGGCCCTGGGTCCCATCTAGTTTGGACAGCCCTGACCTAGAGAATCTGGCAGTAAAAGTAACTGTAGAGGCTATAATATATTGATGTTATACTTTGTGACTTATTTAAAAATAAAAAATTGTACATTGCCATTAGTTGCCATCACTAAGGACATGGTATGAGCTCAAAAAAGGGGTTCAGGGGTCTATAAGCATTTAGTTTTCCAACAAAAGCTTAGAAAAAATATAATTACAGCTACTTCGAACAGCTAATCAAAGTAGACCCTTGAAATCAATGTCATGTATGTCTTACAGTTTACTAATATCGTAACAAACAATAAATAAATTGAAATTGAAAATGTGAAAGTTGGTGAAGATGTTTGGATGTTTGTTAGTCATTCACACTCTAAAACTGAATGGATCTTGCTGAAATTTAGTACATAGATAGTTTATGGTCTGGGACATGTTCCCATGGGAACAGGAACACAGCGTATCATAAATAGATACAAAAAAGTCAACTTGTTTTAAAAACTAAACTTGATAAAAAAGAAATGATAGACACTAGTAATTATTATTATGTCTTAACCGGATTGTTTACAAAATCAGATTGATTACAACCATTCCAAAACTGTTGCATGCTGTAAACTTTAAACTCAATAAGAAAGTACAGTTAGATAAATGAGATAGTACTTAACTATACAAAATCTAGTTAGCTGTATTAGCAAGTTTTAATAGCTGTCTACAGTAACGTTTCCAAGTATTATAATGTATAATAGTTCAACAATCCGTCGATTCGCAAGTTATCTCGTCCTAAATCAGAAATATTAATAGATAAGAAATCTTACCATCAATATCTTGTTCTTTGAAATAACGCGCCTGTAAAATAACAAGCAAGTATCAATAAACATAAAAATGGGCGACAATTAACAACTAAAGAGTTTTATATACCATTTCTGCTTGAAGAAGTAAAGTTAATTTATTAAAACATAAATAATTAACAAAACACTGGGAAAATTAAACTTTGGATTGAAAAGTTGATTGACAAGTTTGACAGATTTGACTGTCAGTCTATTTTAGTGCTGTGCTGAACTGCTGACTGGTGCTATAGCTGGAACGTCATCAAAAATCAGATATATTAATTAGGCTGGGCGTTCACTAGCTCAATGATGCTCAATTAATTGACAAAATATTGTTCTTTTAGTGACCTTCGTTCGACCCGCCTCAGTCTTGTTACGCATCATAAAAACCTCCTGACACAAGGATAAGCTAATTAGGTACTAACTTGGTCTAGCCCAGTGATGGGCAAAGTACGGCCCGCAGGCCAGCTCCGGCCCGCGGAAGTATTTAATCCGGCCCGCCGACGGTCCTTCGGCACCTGGTAGGTATATGGCCCGCGATAATTATATTTTGACGGTTTTTGTAGAGCAATAAACACATAGGTGAAGACGGTAAAGTGAACAGACTTTTGCGACCATGAAATAACTGAAAACAGACTTTTGCGACCATGAAATAACTGAACAACTCAATAGCAACTTACTGTTGAATACCTTTTAGCGCTGCTAAAGTTACTTCGTCACAACACGAACTTGCATTCGAAATATATGGCACATTAGAAGCAATTTCTTACGTCCACACGCCTACCATGGCATGGCAGGGCCTTGCAAATACCAGTTAAATTCTAATTTTTAACGTTTGTGCAAGTGTGTAAGTTTACTGGACCTTGCGATCCATCTATCTGTTCGTCTGTCCGTCACGAGACTGTTTCTCAAGAACTGTGATAGCTAAAGAGCTGAAATTTTCACAGTGACATTTACCAAAATCAGAAAAAAAGAGAAAATTAAGGGGGTTTCCATACAAAAATTGTGATTTTTTTCGATTTTTTTAGTACGGAATTCTCTAAGCAGGAGTCCGACTCGCACTTGGCCGGTTTTCTATAATTCTGGCCCTCACCTGATATTTCTTATTTTTTCTGGCCCCCCGTTAAAAAAGTTTGCCCACCACTGGTCTAGCCAATCACGTGAGATGCCATGTTTAAAGTAAAATGAGCATTTATTTTTAGCAAATAAGAGAATTACCCTCATTTTCAACTATGTAACTGCAGTCTAAAACAACGGCAGAGTGGCAGAGTGATTTATTTTGCAAATTGTAAAATTATGTCAAAAAATCGACTAAAATTAAAAAATACCTTGTGGTCAATATATTTTATTATCTGTGAACGAAACAATATGGTTGACCATTTGACATATCAGCTGACATTAATCATCATCGAAGTCATATTTTTCCATGGTGAATTTAGCTAAATTGAGCAAATCATTACATAAAACGTTTTGCGCTAAACAAAGTGATCAATAATATTGTAAAGTGATTGTTTCATCAACCTGGATCAACTATGGACAACTTGAAAACTGTAACGTAAGTTCTAATGAGATTTACAGAAAAAAATCTATAGGCTCATAAATTGTTACCTTGCTATTAACATTGATAAGATATACGTACGACAATAACCGTCCTTTGGCCTTTACAATCATTTTAAATGTTTGTGTACAAATCTAAATTTAAAAAATCTTCCATTAATAGGTATACTTTATGTGAGTCTATTTCTAGAAAAAATAATTTTCAAAAATGCAGGACTTATTTTTAAATTAAAACAATATCAGTACCTAGTCCTTAATTTATTACATAATATTTAAAAATATTTCATTAAAATATCTAATAAACTGGTTTAAAAAATAATAAACTGGTAAATAATATAATAAACTGGTTACAAAAATTAGAAGACAATTGAATTAACTAAATTGACAAATTAAATTAATTTCTGGTCTAAATATCCCAACTTGTGGTAGGACTTCGGATTGTCCTCCCACGATTTAAGGGCTGGGAGGTGGTGGGGGGGAGGGGGGAGGGGGTGTAGAACCCCCCCCTTGAAGGAAAAGTTGCGGACGCCCCCCCTTTTTGAGTTACGATTTTTTTTATATTATAACCTAACTTTCGCATTTTCTTGGTCTGAAATTGTTATAATAATATTATAAAGGACACCTCTGGCGCTCGGCGGCCGCTGCCGCGGCACGCTCGCTTCGCTCGCTCGCCGTCGCGCGTCAATGGTCACAGTTCCAACCTAACCTAACCAACAGTAGTTGAATAATCAACAATAGTTTGGCTAAAAGGCTGAAGTTAAAGGCCATAAAATAAGTATTACAAAAAAAATATAACTGTCAGACAGTGACAGTGACAGCGTGTCGACGGCGTTTTACGTTTAGTTTTACATAGCGGCAATAGTCGGTAAATTATTGTCAGAATACATAATATAAGTAATAGCATTCATTTATGTCAACGAAATATATGTATTATAATAAAATATGCATAAAATTTTACGTAGTCGCTGAATATACCTATTTATTTCATTATTAAATGAAGTTAAACATTTTAGTGCGTAAACCTTATGTAAAACGAAACGTTTAATGACGAGCCGAATGTCAAAAGCATTAAGAGTGTAGGTATTCTGTGGTCAAAAGTGACAATTTTTGGTAATTTTTTATGATTTTCATTATTTTTTTTCTCGTTAACCATTAATCTCCGCAAGTTAAAACTTCGTGTGGAGGCTTCTAATAATATTAGCTTTGTGTAAAAAAAAAATGAACCCCGAACTCGTGGGAGGACAATCTAAAGTTAAGCCCAACTTGTTGTAATAGACAAAGCTATTGTAACTTTTGACTGTTTATTTGATAATGATGTAAGTTAATATCATGTTATAATACATAGATAACATTCAATGTCAAAAATGCTATCCAATCCAACAGATAACATATCTCATTGATGATTCAGAAAGACATTAATTGTACTGATTATCTTAAAAATTTTGGGACACCCTTCGAAGTAGTTTTTTTTAATGCAAGGAATGAATTTAGGCACTGTCCTCCCAACTATGGGGGTAACTGGAACGGTGTGTGCGACTCACCGGTCCTGGAAAAAGGGACCATCCTACCCACTAAATCCCGCGGTGTTCTGACTCAGTTCGACCATCGAAGTAGTTACTCTAGATACACAGTGGTAAATGGGTAGGTTAGGACTCCGTTATTTTAGTTGTTTGAGTCTGGCATGACATGACGCAACTTTCATGAATATTTCAACATGTAAAAAATATTCTGTAATTTCTTCTAGGTACTAAATATAATTTTGACAAGCGACTAGAATCCCAACTAAATCATTTAATGTAATCAAATTATCGAAAAAAAAAAGGTTAAACTTTTTGTATTATTTTAATTTTTCCTGGATTTGGTATAATTTCCCATATTATTTCTCAAGAAACATTTGGATGTTTAGAAATAATTTATGCTATACCTGCTATTGGATTAGCAGGATTTAATATGTGTGGCATGTTTCTAACCAGAATAATTATAATTTGAGGAAACGTACCAGAATAAAAAAATTGTTATTCAACAGTGTAAAAAAATACTGGTGATGTGTTTATAAGGTGTGTCATAGAATGGTGGACAAAACAATGATTCACCTTGTTTTGAACTAGAATATTACTCTAATATAACAAGAAGCCGTGAGACGGTCTTACCCGACTGCCCCTCTGTGAAAGTGAAAGTTCAATCTGATTGACATTGTCATTTTTGTTTTATTTCAAACTTTGAACAGATGATAATATAATGCAATAGAGTCACAGACTACAGACACAAGTCTCGCCATAAGCCCCTGTGCAATCTATTTTATAGAGAGGGGCTAAAATAGTGCAGTTATTTAGTACTTAAATAAAACTTTTATTTTTGTCATAGAAATTAACAGTATTTTAAGGGAAAGAGAGCCAGAAGAAGACGAAAGATGGATGGGTTGTGTAATAATAATAGTATGAATGAGAAAAGAGTGAATGTTAAGACAATGATATATATAGGGATTAATGGAAAAAGACATATTGCGCTGACTCCAAATAAATTAAACAAGGTCAAGAGAATGGTAGAAATTAATGGAAATAAAGTGCTCTTGGAAACATTGTTGATATTATCTTATTAAATTTTGTGTTGACACTTCGGTCACTTTATGTGACCATTTTTGTTGTTTACGTGACTGCTGTTGTAACACAATTTCTCTTTTGTATTTGACATGCAGTCACGCTCACGCCTTTCTGTTGGTATAGGTAGGCAGAGGCATTGTAGTATGGTCTGTATAAAATTGGATGTAAAGATAAAGATATAATCTTTAATAGGAAGTGTATACAACATTGTTTACATGTGTAGATAATCTTCCACAAACAAGCACATTTAACTTTTTACATAATCAGATAAATATAAGATGAGTGGAATTCTTAAGTCCTTATCAATTTTTTTTAAAGTCTAGTCTCCTTATCTATAAGTAGTAATAGATAAAAAAATGTGTGTCTGGCTGAGTGTATACTATTATAGGGTTCTGTAGCTGCAGATTTGTTTTAATTTTTTACTTTTTGACGTGAATACGTCTTTAAAATTACTTCCATAGGGATGCAATCCAAAAAAACGAATAATAACAAAATCGGGGGATACAGTTTAGTGTTGTAGCTACATATCTATCATCTCCATCCAAATTTCAGTTACACCACTGGATAGCTAAAGAATCAAAGAATTTATAACGCTAAGGCGCGCGGGGGAGGGGGCAGCCCCGCCATTTTGAAGGTCATTTTGCTGCGTCTCTCGAGATTTCCATTTAGTATAACTTTCGACTCGGTGAAGCTACGACGTTTATTCAAGTTTCAATCGTCAGCTCTCGTCAAAATCTATCGATTATAAATATAACATTAGTGTAAAATTGTAACTGTGAATATATAAATAAAAAAATAATATCAAAAAATATATAATGTCGGCCTATACGCGTCCAAAAGCCAAATCGAAATACAGAGATCGTATACGGTTGGAAAGGGCATCTCAACAGCAATCGAATGGTACTAGGAAATGCAATACCGGGATACCGGGATCCCGAAATACCGGGATCCCGCAGTATTTTTGCGGGACCAGTCCCGCACGTAAATCGTGCGGGATCCCGCGGGATTAGCGGGATTGTGCAAATGTAAACGCCATGTGTTATTCTGTAAGCGGTAGCGCACAAACTGATTCGGTTTGAGAAAGTTTTTTGTAATTGTGACGTAATACATAACCTAATAACGTACTTATTTGATTTTAGTGATTTAATCAGGGAGATTTGACTTTTCTTGTACTATAAAAGTATCATTCAATTATCTCGTACATTGCTTGCTGGCTATCTGACATGTAAAGTTAGGAGTCGTTTAACAGACAAAAATTTTGACATGCTATGTTTTCTGCGCTTCTAATAATTGGCAGTAGCTATTTTATTACTTATATGTACCTATATCGGTTTATTAATCTCAATACAAAAGTAGTATTAAATAATTTATTTTTCCTTGTGCCCCGCGGACTCAGTGTTCTGTAATAGATCACTGCAGTAAGTTACATTTACTATGGCCGGTCCTTAGATGGGTGACCACTTTATGACATTTATTTGAGCGTTGCCGTGCTTCGGATGGCACGTTAAGCCATTGGTCCCGTTTGCCGGTAAAATGGCAGCTAAGTCAAGGTGAAGGCCCGGCTCGTCTCATCTTATAATGTCCTTTCTCATAATGTCTTTTTCTCAAAATGTCCTTTTGCGAAATGTCTTTCTCAAAATGTCCTTTTCGCGAAATTTCCTTTTCTCAAAATGTCCCTTTCTCCAAATATGTGTTAGGTTATAAAAAAAATAACCACGAAGGCTAATGCGGAAGCTTCGCTGCGCTCCGCTCCGGCCTTAGGGGTCGTCCATTAATCGCGTGAGGTTTTTTTGGGCATTTTTTGGACCCCCCCTCCCCCTTGGTGATATTTGGTGAGGTTTCAGATTACCCCTGCCCTCCCTGGGCCGAATCACGTGTATTTTTAGTAACTACAAATTTTTCATATTGTAGGTTTTGTTGTTCAGAAATTACAGTGATCTCAAATTTAGGGTTGTAAAGTTGCTGTTCGAAATAAATACACGTGATATCTCACTACACCCCCCACCCCCCTTGGTGATGTTTCGTGATTTTTGTCAGACCCCCTCCCCCCCCTTTCGAGCCTCACGTGATTAATGGACGACCCCTTAGCCTTCTAACCTAACATATCCAAGTCGGATTGAGCGGGGTTAATCCTGTAGTGCACATATTTTGAGAAAAGGACATTAGGTATGAGATGAGACCATATGCCTCGTACTGCCTACCCCTTTGGGGATTAAGGGGGTGACTATTTTTCAGTTCTAGATGGATGTATGATACAGAATTCTATTCTTTTCTCAATGACTTTCAGAAATATGCGGGATCCCGCAAATACCGGGATCCCGCGGGACTGAGATTGCTCAGTCCCGCAAATACCGGGATTACAATCTTGTTGCGGGATTGCATTCCCTAAATGGTACCAATAAAACACATGATCGAGTCAAGCAGTGCCGGCAAAAGTAATGAATGCGGCCGAGCGGATCAACGACTGTGCCAGTACATCTGCAGCTGGTACGGCTGGAATGGTTCATTACGAGACGTATTCACGTTAAAACCAACGGCCGTGTGCCTCGACACAGCCCCACCCGTTTTTTTTATAAATATCTCGTCAAATTGACGCCGCCCGCCTGATGGAATGCCATGGCATAAGGGATATAAGGAACCACTAGAGTACTAGACCTATTGACACTGGTTCTCAAGTTGGCGGCCCTATAATGGACCAGTTCACGCCCCACTTGAAGAGCCTACTGTTACTATTCTAATAAATTTCTGTCTTTTTAGGGTAACGTACCCAAAGGGTAGAAATAAAACGGTATCCTATTCATGATACTTTGCTGTCCGTCTGTCTATCTGTCCGTCATGAGACTGTATCTCAGGTATCGTGATAGCTGAAATTTTCACAGATGATGTATTTCTGTTTCCGCTATTACAACAACAAATACTTATAATTACCAGAAAATAGGGGAGGCTCCTATACAACAAACAAGATTTCTTTTTGCAATTTTTTGGTACGGAACCCTCTGTGCGCGAGTACGACTCGCACTTGACCCGTCTTTTTTACAACCATAAACTTATTTATCAATCTGAAGAATCTTACTAATATTATAAATGCGTTGTCACGGGACATCCTTCCTGAGGGCTTACCCGGGGCTCTCAACCATAGGCTGTTGGGCGTTACGTGAGGTTTTTTAGTCGGTAAGAGTCCGGCATGGCATCCTACGAGGATTTTCCCTCACGTTAAAAAAAAAAAAAAAAAAAAAATATTATAAATGCGAAAGTTTGTGAGTGTGGATGTTTGTTACTCTTTCACGCTCAAACGGCTGAACGGATCGAGCTGAAATTTGGTACAGAGAGACATTATAGTCCAGAATAACACATAGGCTACTTTTTATCCCGGGAATAAGTTCCCACGGGAAGCAGGGTTTACGCGGGCGAAGCTGCGGGCATCAGCTAGTTTTTTTATAAAGAAACCCTCCAGCACACCATTTGGTAAAAGTTTAGTAATTTTTTAGTAATAAAAGACTCTGAGCAATGCTGCGAAAATACAGGCAGGGATGGACAGACTTTTTAGGACTATGGAACCTTAAAAAAAGGGATAAAATGTCTGTGAATATTTATTTATTTATTATTTAACTAAAGTATGCCTTTTTTCTTTTTCAGGAAGTGTGCCAGCTCATAATTGTTAATCAAAATCATGGAAGAACCTATATCCTCCACTAAAAACATATGTTTTGACCCATTCAAAATAACTTAGCAATAAATTGTAAAAAATTAAACATAGTAAAAAGAGATCTAGTCTCTATCGTTGTAACTCAAAGTGAAATTAAATAATAAGCTATAATTATATTTAAAATATTTATTATTATAATTTATTTTCTCGTTAATCATTGTACAAAGTTTAGTTGACACAATTCCATTTTTAAATCTGTTAAAAAAACGTTTAAAACGTAGAATATTTTATTTTTAAATGTGTTGATTAAAAAAAAACAAAGTTTATTTTTAAATCTGTTAATGGTTACCAAAGAGTGTTTATAACTTTTAAAAGTAGATGACATTGTACGTATGGGTATCAGAGGGATTGAGTCGGCTTAATTCTGGACAGTCGGCTAAAATGGCTGCTACGATGGTGGAAACGCCTCCACCGCAGTTGATCACCAACATTGAGTGGGAGATGATGGATAAAAGCAAGTTCTTTCCGTTGTATACTTTGAGCAGCTTTACAGGTGAGAATTCTTTCTTAAATTATTTTTTAACCAGTCACTTCACAATTTTTAATTTATTTCCAAACTCTATCTGAATTTGGAACTTTGAAATCTTACATCGGTTACATTGAATTGGCTCCCCTTAATTAACTCTCCTGGTTGTATTGCTCCCCATGATGGGGGTGACAAGGCACACTTAGATTTTCCAGATCCGTGGCCAGTACATTTTTGATAAGTATGAAGAGTAGTACCCAAAAGGGGGCTAAGTACACTATTAAAATTAATAAACATGTAATGGTGCCTCGTCTTGGAGAACCAAGCTCACAAGCAAGTTTCCCTTTTCTCTACCAAGATGGGTCACCAGGGGAGCTAAGTCTGCGTGGCCTGACCCATTTATCGGCTGCTAGAAGCAGCTACTGCTTGACTTTTTATTTTCGTCATCATTGGAAGCGGCTGCTCTTCTGCTTCGTTTTCTCATCCGTTGGTCAGGTTCACTGCTATATATATATAGGTAGCCAAGCTTGGGAGATTTTAGTTGAGCCCTATACACCCAATCTCTGATTACTATTAAGCCCTTTTATACGTTAGAGAGGAAATCCTACATGGATGCTATGCCGAACTCCTACTGACTAAAAAACTTCACGTATCCTGCCTACGGTTAAGAGCCCCGGTTAAGCCCTTCGGAAGGATACCCAAGGACTCCCAACAGACCTACGGCTACCACAGCGGTATCACCTAGGGGGGGTTCGGGTGCTCTCCCGCGTCATTGGTGGGGTTTTCGGGTGTTATCCCGCTTCTTAGGGAGGACGTGCGTGAATCCCTCACGTCACGCTGTCGTCTAGGGTCTGCTTCTGTAGGGACGGTGAGCACGGAGCAGCCTCCTCACCGTCCTCAGGCCCCTCACTATTAAGCCTAAAAATAACCGATTAACTAATTACTACACTAATAATGCCGAAGTGGCGCAGCTTAAACGATGCAAAACTTTTGGAGGTTATGAAACGTACACAACCTGAGGCATTAGCATTGCAATTGAATACACTTACCACTGCGCCATCAAAGCTTTAAAAATTATAAATTTAGTAAAGAGATTTTTATACTTTCATTACAGTAAGATGTGCACTTTATCCGCTAACGTTAATAAAAACACAAATCCAAGTGCAGCGGAGAAAAGACGCTTACAAGGGCGTTACGGACGCCATCACCAAGATATACGCCAATGAAGGAGTGTCTGGGCTCTACAGAGGGTTTTGGTTGTCCAGTGTAAGTATTTGAAGAAATTTCTTTGAAATATTCAGGAGTTACATAGCGAAAATCTAACATTGAAATCACCTCCAGAGCCTACCACAAACCCTTGACGTATAGGCAAAATACCTTTGTCAGTATTTGCAAGCAATACTCTCCTTACCAAATTCTTCTTTGCGCGTTGGGCGTTTTTGAGATAAAACAAAAATGTACTTTTGAATTGAGAAACCTCATCCTTTTTTGAAGTCGGTTAAAAAGCAATTGAGCTCAGGATGCGGCAACCTTTACCGGCACCTCTTTAGTGTCTACATAATATTAGCCTTGTTTTGTTTTTTACATGAAGATTTATAAAAATAAACACGTAGTTTGAATTCCCCCTTTCAAGAACTTGGTTTCTGTCGGCGCTCGGAAGGTACAAGAGGAAGTCATGCCATGAAACTAAGACACAAACCGAAGTGCAGCAGAAGAAAAAACTAGCCACTTTTACCCTATCTCTAGTCAATATTACCCTCTTTAATCTAATACCTCCCTCTCCTTTTCGATCCCGATCAACGCGTGCTGGACAGAGGTGCCACTCTCACACAGTGGAGAGAATCTTTGACTGAACTGGGCGTTTTAAATTATCAGTCCTCTGTCGAACCATAAACAAGAAGCTGTGAGATCGTTCTCACCCGACTGCCTCTCTCTAACACGTTTATTGTGAAAGTTCAATCCGATTGACGTTGTCATTTTTGTTTTATTTCAAACTTTGAACAGAAGATCCACGTGACCTAGTGACGTAGTTTAATGCAACAGAGTCACAGACTACAGACAGTCTCGACATAAGCCTCTCTGCACTCTATTTTATAGAGAGGGGCTAAAATCCAGAATATAATGAACCTGCCAGTGTACGTGTTTCCCTCTCACAATCCCGGGTTCTTCGGGCGGAGCGTGAAGAGGCACATCATGGGCCGCTAACTTGAAGACCACTGTCAGAAGTCTTATGTAGGTCCTGTGATAGTGGCCCCCATTAGCTAAATGTCGCCATCATGCAGGCGGGATTAATATTTTAAAAAACCCTTAGGCTACGTCCGCACAGGCAGGCGGCTGGCTTGGCGCCTAGAGTATAGTGGCTTGCATCCGGGCTACTTGCTAGGTTACACGGTGGCCGCACTGAAAGGTGGTTTGCGTGGTGGGTCGCTAGGTGCCTTGGTCATTTGCTTGTAGCACGTTGACGAGATGTCACTTTAAAAAATAGCTCTAAAACTGCTACTTACAGTAAATTCATCTTCAAAATAGGTACATCACTCCACGGCCTTATCCATCATATTGGGTTCATGACATAAATAAGTCATTGTCAAGTCATGAGGAGTTTAATGTTCTGTATAAACAATTTGCGTAATTTTAGGTTATCTTTGAAAAATGGATGTGATTAATAATTTCCGTCTATTTCTTCTTTAAAATGCCTCGCGTCTCGCGACATAGAACCAACATGTTTATTTACTTGGATACATGCTAAGCTACTAACTAGGCACCAAGCGCGCAGTGCGGCCGTTCGTGAACATTCAAGTATGTTCGTTTTAGTAAGCTACTCGCTAGGTGACTCGCTAAGCTCTAGGCGCTAAGCAAGCCGCCTGCCTGTGCGGACGTAGCCTTAGGGTAATCGAGGCTAACTCTATTACCCTGACTCAAGACAGTATTACCCCATCACTGACCACTTTTACCCCACATGAAATTGAACAATACAGTTGCCGTAAAATGTAATGGTGCCGCTTTTGAGAAATATTTGGGGGTGTGGTAGTGGGACTCCCCGAATATTTCTAAGACAACTATTACGATTTGCCCAAAAGGATTATGATAATCTCCAAATTAAGAGAAACGCACGCGTATTTTATTATTAGTTTTTGTCCCATGTTGTGCAGCAATGAGCGCCAAATAATAACAGATATTTTGTTTTGCCTGCCTCTGTGGC
This sequence comes from Miltochrista miniata, assembly GCA_933228765.1. Taxonomy (NCBI): domain Eukaryota; kingdom Metazoa; phylum Arthropoda; class Insecta; order Lepidoptera; family Erebidae; genus Miltochrista; species Miltochrista miniata. Next base: position 11,866,590 of record OW121772.1, read on the forward strand.
GCGTTCGGTAGTGATACCGCCTGCGGCGCTGGAGGTCGTGGGTTCGATTCCCACCAGAGACAAATATTTGTGTGACCCATAAATGTTTGTCTCAAGAGTCTGGGTGTTTCTATGTAAAATATGTATGTATTTAAAAGTATATAAGTATTAATATCCGTGATCTGATACCCATAACACAAGCAGGTTATTCCTAGCTTACTTTGAGATCAGATAGCGTTGTGTGAAATGTCCGTGAATATTTATTTATTTATTATTTGTTAACACACATTAGTAGATCATAAATATTTAGACCGACCCGAGAATCGAACCCAGAACCTTCAGCGCGGGAGGCGGTTACACTGCCGAATGCGCCACCGAGTTTTGTGAAATTAAATGAGGTAATGAACCATTTTTTCTTTTAGTTTCAGATAATCTCAGGTATATTCTACATCACAACGTACGAGGGCGTGCGACATGAGTTGGGAAAATATGATGTCAGTCCTAAAATGAAGGTACGTATTCCTAACTAGCTGACCCCGCAACTTCGTTTACGTCACATAAGGTGTATGTAAGGAGAGGTATTTCTTCATCAGACTCATCAAGCAGCGTGTGAAACTGCCCTGTTTCTTAAAAGTGTTATAACTTTTTTATTTATGAACCGATTGACATGAAACAAACACTAAATGTTAAGTGGAGCAAACCGCAACGCAATAAAGAAAACCGCATTGCAATCGGTTAAGCGGTTGATGAGATTAGCGTGCACAAACGTACAGACAAACGGACAAAAATTCTAAAAATCATTGTTTTGGGTTGTATTGCGTTCATAAAGCCCCCCTATAATATTTTTTCTTATTTATCTTACATGTACAGACAGCGACCTGTTACGATTTTATTATATGTATTGATAACATTTGTGTTTATATTTTAGGGTACCGTACCTAAAGGGTAAAACCGGGACCCTATTTAGGAGACTCCGCTGTCCATCTGTCCCCAGACTGTATTTCAGTTGAAATTTTTATCAATGATGTATTTCTGTTAACGCTATGACAACAGAAAAAATATTTAAGGGGAGTGTCCCCTTAAATATACAACAATCGTGACATTTTCCCCGTTTTTGGTACAGATTCGCGCTTTACCAGTTTTATACTCGTACATACAGGGAGTATTTTTGAAACGGGGCAGTAAGGGCAAGTACCTTAACCGTTGTAGTTACAGCAAAACGTTCTTAGGAGACCTTCCCTAACTTTTTGTGATATTTTGAACTGCATTCACAGATTTTGCAAAAATCTTACAGTTAGCCAAAAAAAATGCAAAAAGTTCAAAGATATTTTTTCTGTGCCAATCGATTCTATTTCATGTGGAGATAAAAAGACTACTGGACCATTTCCCATACATTACATTACATACAATTTTTTTTTGTACTTTTTACATTTTTTTTTGCGAACTGTAAGATTTTTGCAAAATCTGTGAATGCAGTTCAATATCTCAAAAAGTTGGGGAAGGTCTCCTTATAACTTTTTGCTGTAACTACAACGGTTAAGGTACTTACCCTTACTGCCCCGTTTCAAAAATACATCCTGTATAATAAAATGATAGGAAAGTCAAAACTGTATATTGAAAATATTGAAAAAAAAAATACTCGCTGGGTGTTCAACTTATGATACCGAAGCTGAAAATATAGTTAGATTTTTTTGTCTGTTTGTCTGTTTGCTTTGCTTTGTCCGGAAGGATCTCGAAAAGTACTGAATAGATTTGATTCAAATTTTGCACAAATATTAACTAGGGGTAGGGTCTTCAAATACGCTATATATTATCACGCTACATATCCTAGAGACTCGGCAGAGAGCAATCAAATTGGCATTATAACATAATTTTCACTCGTACGAAGTCGCGGGCAACAGCTAGTCCATACTAATATTATAAAGAGGAAAGATTTGTTTTTTTGTTTGTTTGTTTGTTTGTAACGAATAGGCTCCGGAACTACTGGACCGATTTGAAAAATTCTTTCACTGTTGGGAAGCTACACTCTTTGCGGTGAACATAGGCTATATTTTATTCCCGTATTCCCACGGGAACGGGAACTACGCGGGTAAAACCGCGTGACCTCTGCTAGTGTTACATATTCTGCAAATTATATTGGCCAATTTTACATTTTTTTACCATAAGTGGTAGCTGAGGAGGTATGTAAGCTGTTTGATTAGAAAAAAAACTCGATTTTGTTTGTACCATAAAGGGACCGAACCCTTCGGCCAGATCGCTTTAACAGCAAATACTAAAAACCGAAAAAAGTAATTTAAAGGGGGCTCCCATTCAATAAACGTTTGTTCTTGCTGTTTTTTTTATTACGAAACCCTCTGTGCGCCGGTACGACTCGCAATTAACCGGGCTTACTAATAATAAACTTGTAATTTCCAGTCGTTCATCGGTGGAGGTTGTGCATCGATAGTGGGACAGACCATTATAGTACCTTTCGACGTGCTGAGTCAACATCTGATGGTGTTGGGACTTGTCAAAGGAAAGGGTGGTGTCAGGAATCCTGTAAGTGTAATACTATAATCACGCTTTTTGTCGTGTGAATTGGATTTTATGAATAGATTTTTTTTTATATTTAGCTCGCCAAAATGATGCCGCCGCCGCCTGATGGAAAGTCACAGCGACATCTAGCGATTGGGGGCCACCGTCCCAGTCTGTAAGACTATAGAAAGCGGCCCTCAACTTGGCGGCCCTAAGATGTGCCTCTTCGCGCTCCGCTTGAAGAACCCAGTATTGTAAGAGGAGGGAAACACGTGCGCTGGCAGGTCGTTCCAGATTTTTATGGTTCGACAGAGAAACGATCTTTTGAATCGTTCAGTTCTAGAAAAGATTCTCTCCACTGTGTGACCATTTCAGTTTGTGACTTGGTGTGTAATCGAAATAGTCCATCTACACTAATATTATAAAGAGGAAAAAATGTATTTTTGTGTGTATTTTTAATGAATTAACTCAAAAACTACTGTGCCGATTTCAAAAATTCTTTCACCATTGTAAAGCTACGTTCACACGAGTAACATAGGCTATATTTTATTCCTATATTCCCACGGGAACGGGAGATATAACGAATGTTCGTTTCAATTTATTTATATAAATTTTGTTTCAGCATATGAACCCTCTAGGCCTAGATTTAGACAAACGCATGTCTAAAGCGGCTTTAGCCAAAGAGGTAGCCGTCAGAGTATACAAGTTACACGGACCTCTGGGCTACTACCGAGGCTACACGGCTAGTTTAGCCGCCTATGTGCCTAACTCTGCGCTTTGGTGGGCTCTGTATACCGCTTATCAAGGTAATATACCACTTTCTAAGCTAAAATTGCACTTAGCTATAAGGCCGCTCATTGTATATTTCAAAACATGTAAATAACAATGCGTGTTTAGCTGTGTGATGTCATTCTAAATCCAAGATGGTGTTAAATGAGTATCAAATATGACACAGTATGAGTTAACTAATGGAATCAGGCGTTACATGTCGGAAATCCATCCTACAATGATAATAAAAGGAGGGGAGGGGGGAAGAGGAACCCGCCTCACACCCTCGATTCGTCAATCCTAACTTACAACCGTTAAGGATAACCACAACTAATTGTATGGGAGGAATGACGAACCGAACTCCTCAGGAAAGGAATTTTGGATGTGGGATAGGAAAAATTACCTGTACCCTCCAGATTGTTGGTAATTAGCAATTGCTAATTTGTGATTATTGACGAATCGAGGGTGTGAGGCGGGTTCCTCTTCCCCCCTCCCCTCCTTTTATTATCACAGTATGAGTATCAAATGATAGCACTCTCTGAGAATACGAAGCATAATCACGGTTCATGAGTAATGGCGCAATTTCATTATACTGTATTTCAATAGCTTTGCGCAAAAATGTAAATAAACACATTTGATCCTATATATCCATAGTTGCTTGCAATTGAGTATTCACCCTGATTATATTCCAGTATCCAGGAGTCATACAATGTTCTTACAATCATTTCGACACCAAATAACTTCTCTATGATAGTTTATTTTCATTTAAAATACCTACTCAGGATAGTAAAAAATTCAATGATTTGTCATACTATATTTTTCTACTCAACTGTCTTAGATTGTCAAAACATGACATGTTTACATTATTGCCAGATCGGGCAGGATTGGACTATAGTCGATAGGGACCGCATGCGGGGTGCGGGAGATTTTTGGAACGCATGCCACAGAGCCCGCATTCGGGGAACCGTTTTCATTAGTCGATAGGGCCCGCATGCGGGGTAAAGCTGTGTGGCATAGCCTAGCATAGCATAACATTAATTATTGATCTATAGATCAACAAATAATGTTACTACCCGTTCGCTCTAACTTTGCCGCTGGCGTAGAGGCGTACACCCGAATTGTTAATTAGACGAAGTAAATTGACAGTAGCTAATGTCACTTCGTCATAGAAACTACGCAACATTGTATGAAGAAGTGACATTAGTTGCTGTCAATTTACTTCGTTTAATTAAAAATTCGACTTTAGTATGGAGCCGAGCGGCAAAGTTAGAGCGAACGAGAAGTATGTGAAGCAATTTTAACTGTCTGTGAATAATTTTCTTTATCAACCATTTCACACAGAGTCTATTTAACCCAACAAGCACTCACGAATAAATTGAATAATGAAAAGTATTTGACTCACTACCCGCATGCCGTATATCGACCGATGAATGTCATTGGTCGATAATACGGTCGATATAAATAATAATAATAATAATCTTTATTTTCAAGCAACATTAGAGACAGTTACAGGTGTTATTAACTTACTCTACGGCTCATAGATACATACCTTAATACTAAAAATACATATACATATAACTTAACCTAATTGACACGCACTGACGTCGACGTGTCGCGGGGCGAGGTGTCCCGTGTCGGCAGGCGTCCTCTAAAGCGCCTGTACTTCACCCCTCTCGGCCAGAAGTCAGGATCCATGAAGGTGGTGATGCGGTCTGTAGGAACCCTCACCACAAAAGAGTTGAAGCTCACATTATGATGAGAGTTCAGCTTCTCCACCCTCAAACACAACCCGGTCTTCTTCTGGAGGTAGTCCACGACATCTACGACCTTCACGTTGTAGTGAATCCGGGATACGTAGACCATCGTAGTTGGGACCTCTGCACGGAAGTGCTGCTCTATCGGTCTTGAAGCAGTACCGCACTGGTTCTTGCAGGAGGGTTTCCTCTTCTTCTTCTTTATCACTACCGTGAAACCCTTAGCATCACAAGGCTCCTTCCGCGGCGCCTTAACGGTTGCATAAAGCATGCGGGGAGCCTCGAACGCGCATCGACTTGTTCACTTCCATTGGTTGTTGTCTCGCCTGCGGGGACTCCCCGTATGCTGTATACCGAACGATTTAACGACCAGTGAAATTGCGTCATTAGCAACAGCTGATAGACAGCGAATTCACAGTAATAGGACCCTGTTTTACTCTTTAGTTGCGGAACCCAAACACAGTTACTAAGGCTATTTTAAACTATCGCGGTTTTTAACACTCATACTTATAAAAAAAATCGGGACTTCACACAAAATACTTTTTACTTACATGCACCGACGTTTCGGACACGTTGCAGCGCCGTACGCCGTTATATAAGATTACTAGCTGTTCCCCGCCGCTTCGTCAGCGTAAAGTCGTTATCGCGCAAAATCATTACCCTCCTTTTGCGCAGTCAGTTAAAAAGTAGCCTATGTCCTTCCCTTAGACTCAAACTATATCTATACCAAATTTCATCTAAATCGGTTCAGCGGTTTAGGCGTGAAAACGTAATAGACAGAGCTACTTTCGCATTTATTAGTAGGGAAGTAGGGATGTCCTGGGACATCCTTCCGAGGGCTTACCCGGGGCTCCCAACCATAGGCTGTTGGGCGTTACGTGAGGTTTCTTAGTCTGTAGGAGTCCGGCATAGCATGTATGAGGATTTTCACTCACCCCATGAGGATTTGAAGCGCTCGTGGCCCCGCGGACTCAGTGTTCTGTAAACGATCACTGCAGTAAGCAACTTTCACTATGGCCGGTCCATGGATGGGTGACCATCCATGTGATCACTTTGTGACATTTATTTGAGCGTTTCCGTGCTCCGTAAGGCACGTTAAGCCGTTGGTCCCGGTTGCCAGTAAAATGGCAGTCGTTAAGCCAAGTTGAAGGCTTTATTTCAACAGCAGGCAGTCACAACCTGCGCCTGTCCATTTATAAACACGGCAATATGGCTCACAACGTATTACGTGGGACAAATTTAAAAAAAAGGTGAAATGTGGGCATATAATATGCCTCTGCCTAAACCTTCGGGGATAAAAGGCGTGATGATGATGATGATGATGATGTAAAAAAAAACCGGAAGTAGGGATTTGAATTTTTAAACATAACTTATGTATATTTTTGTTTACAGACGAGCTCCTAAAGATATCTCCCCCATGGATCTCGCACCTTTTAATCCAATGCGTGGCTGGTACTTTCGGTGGGTTCACCACAACATTCCTCACCAATCCACTGGACATTGTACGAGCGAGATTACAGGTAAACACATTTTGATCATTATAATGGAACAGGTACGAGCGAGATTACAGGTAAACACATTTTGATCATTATAATGCAACAGGTACGAGCGAGATTACAGGTAAACACATTTTGATCATTATAATGGAACAGGTACAAGCGAGATTACAGGTAAACACATTTTGATCATTATAATGGAACAGGTACGAGCGAGATTACAGGTAAACACATTTTGATCATTATAATGGAACAGGTACGAGCGAGATTACAGGTAAACACATTTTGTTGATCATTATAATGGAACAGGTACGAGCGAGATTACAGGTAAACACATTTTGATCATCATAATGGAACAGGTACGAGCGAGATTACAGGTAAACACATTTCGATCATTATAATGGAATAGGTACGACCGAGATTACAGGTAAACACATTTTGATCATTATAATGCAACAGGTACGAGCGAGATTACAGGTAAACACATTTTGATCATTATAATGCAACAGGTATGAGCGAGATTACAGGTAAACACATTTTGATCATTATAATGCAACAGGTACGAGCGAGATTACAGGTAAACACATTTCGATCATTATAGTGGAATAGGTACGAGCGAGATTACAGGTAAACACATTTTGATCATTATAATGGAACAGGTACGAGCGAGATTACAGGTAAACACATTTTGATCATAATAATGGAATAGGTACGAGCGAGATTACAGGTAAACACATTTTGATCATTATAATGGAACAGGTACGAGCGAGATTACAGGTAAACACATTTTGATCATTATAATGGAACAGGTACGAGCGAGATTACAGGTAAACACATTTTGATTATTATAATGGAACAGGTACGAGCGAGATTACAGGTAAACACATTTTGATCATTATAATGGAACAGGTACGAGCGAGATTACAGGTAAACACATTTTTATCATAATAATGGAACAGGTACGAGCGAGATTACAGGTAAACACATTTTGATCATTATAATGGAACAGGTACGAGCGAGATTACAGGTAAACACATTTTGATCATTATAATGCAACAGGTACAAGCGAGATTACAGGTAAACACATTTTGATCATCATAATGGAACAGGTACGAGCGAGATTACAGGTAAACACATTTTGATCATTATAATGGAACAGGTACGAGCGAGATTACAGGTAAACACATTTTGATCATTATAATGGAACAGGTACGAGCGAGATTACAGGTAAACACATTTTTATCATAATAATGGAACAGGTACGAGCGAGATTACAGGTAAACACATTTTGATCATTATAATGGAACAGGTACGAGCGAGATTACAGGTAAACACATTTTTATCATAATAATGGAACAGGTACAAGCGAGATTACAGGTAAACACATTTTGATCATTATAATGGAACAGGTACGAGCGAGATTACAGGTAAACACATTTTTATTATAATAATGGAACAGGTACGAGCGAGATTACAGGTAAACACATTTTGATCATTATAATGGAACAGGTACGAGCGAGATTACAGGTAAACACATTTTTATCATAATAATGGAACAGGTACGAGCGAGATTACAGGTAAACACATTTTTATCATAATAATGGAACAGGTACGAGCGAAATTACAGGTAAACACATTTTGATCATTATAATGGAACAGGTACGAGCGAGATTACAGGTAAACACATTTTGATCATTATAATGGAACAGGTTAGTCGCATCGTGATCTAATAACTCTACGTTGAATATAGTCCGTTCACAGTTTATATTACCTCTGACTGACAACTTGTCGATCATTTCCTGTGTGTTGGCATAGCTCTAAAGTCCCCCTATGAGTGCCAGCCTACGACATTTTACCGATTATAGTGGAGATTATAACATCCAACCGGTAGCACGAACAGTTTTGTTTTTCATGTCTTAATATACTTAACTTTACTAAAGTAGTGCTCATAGAACTATGCGATTGGATTTGAGATTTTTTTTTATGAATTTCTGAAAAGAAACATTCACTACCGTCACCAACGGAGGTGAAGTTGCTGCTTCCACAACGTTCCACATCTCAATGGTCACACCCGAAAAAAAAGATAGCAAAAGAAGAAAATAAGTTTCGAATAAAAGTAAGATTACATGGGAGAAACAAAAACTTATTGGGGTAACACAGCAATTAAGATAGGCAACTTAAGTGCTAGAGGTAATATATCTCTGAACAGACTACAAACATCTTCACAAACTTTTCATTTTATGATTTGAAACTTTTTGCTAACGATTTTCTTTGACAATATTCCGCATTCTTCTTGTTGCGTGCGGATTATAATGAACTAGCGACCCGCCCCGGCTTCGCACGGGTGCAATGCTGATACTAAATACATATAAACCTTCCTCTTCAATCACTATCTATTAAAAAAAAACCGCATCAAAATCCGTTGCGAAGTTTCAAAGATTTAAGCAAACATAGGGATATAGGGACAGAGAAAGCGACTTTGTTTTATACTATGTATTGATAAATTATATGAAAAACACGCTGAATCTGAAATCAGCCTACTGCTGCTGTCATGATTGTATTGAACAGTTTTATGTTTTGTGTGGCATTATCTGAATTCAGTCTCGAGCAGCGCTATCTGTTAATATAAAAGTGAACTAAAATCGAAGTCCGCATTTGATTTGTTCTCTACTACTCGTCGGTAGATGGCGCTGTTACTGAATTAATGAAAGCGCCATCTATATTAAACTAGTAGAGTATGAATACGGAATAGTTGCGTCTACTTGTACATAGATGGCGTTACATGTTTGTACAGATATCTCTGATTTTATTTATATCTTTAAATAAATTAAATTTTAAAGAGATTCTTCCACGCTTATCTGCTTGTTGGTGAATTCATCATTTTCACAAAGCAGACATACGTTTTTAGGATCCCAAAAGGCAAAAACGGGACACTATTCATGAGACTTCGGCGTCCGTCACGAGGCTGTATCTCAGGAACCGTGATGACTAGAGAGCTGAAATTTTCACGATGTATTTCCGCTTTAACTACAAATCATAGAACTAATAATATTTAAGGGGAGCTCCCATACCACAAACGTGATTTTTCTGTTTTTTTTTTGTACGAAACCTCCTTGCGCGAGTCTGACTTGCACATGGCCGATTTTTGGAACGAAGTTCCTTATCGCGCGTTGTCAAAAGGGGGCTAGACGGAAAAAATTCTCACGAAAAGTTGTAACGACACTTTTTTGGAACGAAGTTCCTTATTGCTATAGTATGGAGGGTAGAGGTACCGAACCGAGAGGGGGGAGGGGCGGAGGGGGGGGGGGTAATAAAATGGGGGTTGATAATAAAAAAATATTATTATTAATTAAAAAAATAAAATTTTATTACAATTCCTTCACTAATTAATCGAAAGGAACTTCGTTCCATCCGGGTGTCCCTTGACACCTCTCAAGTTCTTTTTTTTCATAATATTCCTTGTCCACAGGTGGAAGGTGTGGGCAGCATGCGTCAAATCTTCAGAACCCTATGGGTGGAAGAAGGCCTAGTGGGTCTCTATCTCAAAGGTCTCTCCGCGAGACTAGTGCAATCCGCCTGCTTCTCCTTCTCCATTATACTAGGGTATGAGACCATCAAACGTGTGGCCGTCAGCGCGGAATATAGAACTAGAGTGCGCTGGTGAACAAATATAGTATTATGCTCACACGATATTGAGTTTTAATTTTATTCACCCTTTTTTGGAAATTATTTTTAATACTACCTGTGGTACGCATGGTGGAATTTTGTGGGAAGCATTCATTAAATCTTCAAAATACCAGATGGATGAAAATTTGTTGTAGGGAATGGTTATGGTAGTATTCAAGGAACTCAGACTAGAGATGGGTAACGACCCGGGTTAAAACCCACCGGTGGGTAAAAACCCAGTTATCACCCGTTTCAATCCACTCACTGGGTGGTTTGGCCGGGTGAAAAAAAAATATTGCCGATAAAACTTGCAACGCGCTGCGATCGGTTTGCGGGGTGGTAGGTAGAGATGGGTAACGACCTGGGTTAAAACTCACTTTTTGAAACGGGTAATAGTGGGTTAAAACCCAGTTATCACCCGTTTTAATACACTCACTGGGTGGTTTGGCCGGGTGAAAACAAAATATTGCCGATAAAACTTGCAGCGCGCTGCGATCGGTTTGCGGGGTGGAAAAACTGTGCCGGAGGAGGGGGGGGGGGGGGTTTGATCCGCGCCCCGCCCGTGCTCAAACTCACTGTCTCTCTCTTTACTCTCTAGTGTACTTCGCTACGCCAGTTAGAGTGGGCGCGTTTTGTGTGAATTTGTTGTTGTTTTTATTTACGACTCTGCATTATTATTGTGATCTGATCCAGTTTTTACCTGAATGACCTTGGCTTGAACACCTTGACTACGATTTGCTTATGAAATTTGATTCTGTCGACCCGGCTCTTGCCAGCTCGGGTAAGTTATTCGCTGTGGCTGGCCCTCTCGGAAAGATAGGCCCCGACTATTCGACGGAGATAGGGAGGCACTCCATGATAAATATGTGCCTCCCTAATGCAGCTTCAGGGCAAGATGTTGAATGCGTTGGCGATGTCAAGAGACACTGCCATCACCACTTCGCCCTGTGATATCGCTACCTCCGCCAGTCCTCTAATGCGCATGATCGCGTCCACGGTGGAGCGCCCCTGACGGAAACGTAACTGGTTATTCGCCAGGTCTGGCCCCACACGTGTGAGGTCCCGCCGAGGCGCTGTGCAATAATACGCTCAAAGAGCTAGCACACCTCGTCGAGCAACACGACCGGCCAGTACTCAGATGGGGAGTAAGCCCCCCCCCCCGCCTTTCGGATCAGAACCAGTTTCCCTGACTTCCAGACCTTGGTAAACTGGCCTTTTTCAAGGCATGCGCTAAAGAGCCCTATAAGCCGCCCAAGTACCTCGAAAGCCAGTACCTACGCTCGGCCTGGAATGCCGTCGGGACCAGGGGCAGTGTTCCTGCGGGATTTAAGCCGCAGTACAGCCGCCCCTAACTGACCCTCCGTGACTTCAGGTACATCGTTCTCGCTGTTATCCGCGCCGGGCGCCTGAGACGAACCTGTTCCTCCGCCCTTGATGGGAACAAGGAACCCAGGACCCTCCAGCTGGAGACTCTGGGTCAGTGAGGGTGCCTTAGGGCCTAGTTTGCCTCTTAACATAAGGTACGGGCGCCCCTATGGGTTCCACTCCTGGATCTCAGGCAATCTTTTGGACCGCTTAATGGCTGCTTGAGGGGCCCACTTGGCCACCCTGTGCCCCTCATAGAGCTCCATCTCTCGAGCTGCTGCATTGTCTGGGCGGCGACGCCTCCGGCAGAATCTGGGGTGGTGTACTGATGCACGCAGCTGTGCGATTTCCGGCATCCACCAATACACTTAGTCTTAGTGTGGTGGCTCTTCTGAACTACCCCACTAAGGCATCATCATCGGCAGGCTTGTTTGCAGTCGAATCCAGGCCTGCCCGATGGCCGCCTCCAAGTGAGCCTCCCGATCCAGGCGATTGAGTGCCCAACGCGCTTCCGGGGGATTTGCGATAACCGGCGGTAGGTTAGGTGGAAGGGAGGCGTCGAAAGGGATACATCGGTGGTCTGATGACGACTCATTCTCCTTCACTACACGCTATCCCTGGACACAGCGGGCGAGATCAGGGGTCGCAAACGATACGTTTACGACCGATACGTCTACGACCAAACTAAGCACCCGCCGCGTCTTCCGTTTTAGGATTACTAGGCCACGTGTAGTGACCCAGTCCTCCAGTTTATGGACCACTGCGCGATGCTCTGGTACAGAAGATTCTGAGCAGCAGAGAAGTGGTTCAGGTTCACCTGCAAGATGCGGATATGGGTGTTCATTAATGGACGTCCATCTATGTACCCTACCGCGAAAGTGGACGCTCTTAAGCGGTACCCTCGCTCCCCCGAACGGACGGATGGGGCTTTAACTTGGAGGCGGCGCAGGCCTTGGTGCCCACCCAGTGGTCAGCCGCCTTGCCCTCCACGACACAAAACAGAGTCGCGGAGCGTCACAAGCAAGGGCCGTGTGACCGGACTAACCACAGCGGAAGCACCGGTCTCCAACGGTGACTTCCGCTGTGCACTGCACCCCCACATGACTCCACCTGGATTCGAGGTGATGTAGAAGATGCACCTGCGCCTTGAGGAAGCCCACATTGAGAAGGCGCCGTCAGTCTGCCACTTTCTGAGCCACCGCGACAGGGCAGCTCGCTACTGCCGACCCGTGACCAGTGGTACCAAAGTGAATTTCGCTAGATCTTATTTTCGCGACGGCAGCCGCTCGCTTCCATGACGGCGGAGATTATCTTCTCTGTCGTGGCCGCGTCATCTAGACCCGTAATGCGCAGACCGGCGCATTTATTGGGTCTAGTGACGCTGACGCGTGTGAAATCCCCGTGTCGGTGTCTCCCTCAGCTTAGCCGCTATAGGGCCTCAGCCTTTGGGACCGCTGGTGGCGCCGGAGATCTCGAGGAGGAGTGCTACAGTGCGCGTCACCTTGCATCGGAGCCTCCTCCTGTGTCGAGGGCCTTTAGGTCTACTGAGGCTTTCGCCTGCCTCAGGACCTCAGCGTACCCCACGCCCCTTGCCATGCCCTCTGTCGTCACCGTAAGGACGACGGCGGTGGCGTGGGAGCACGGAGCCTCTTTGGCGCCTTCGCCGCGGCGACCCTTGCCGTCTTTTTGGCAGCCTTAGCTGCGTTCTTTTTCGCTCCCGCTACCGTCCGGACCCTCTCTCTGGAGGGGTTCTGGGGTGCAGCGGAAGCGCTAGCTGTGCTGGGGAAGCGGGGTTGCCACTCTCCCCATGCGCCATCTTCTTGGGGGCGGGGGAGGTCGCGTTGGCCTTTCGCTGGGGACCGGGAGCCCAACTGCATGCAGCCGTCGTCACATACGATGTGACGACGAGTGCCGCTAGGTTCTAGGTTCTAGGTTTACACGGGCTGGTTTCCGCAACTCGACGTCAATTTTGCGCCTATTTTGCGTGAGGGGTTGTGGTATGGCTACTGCCATCCCAGTTCCTCCAGGAAGTATAGCAGACTCTTCACGTTGCCGACGACTTCCTGGAGCGACCTCGGTGTACCGAAGTGTTTAGCCCTGTATCTGGCCAGTTCCGGGCATTCCATAAGAATGTGACTGGCAGTTTCGTCCGTCTCCATACAAGCTCTGCAAAGGGGACTGTCTGTGACACCTAGATTAAAGAGATGTTTGTTTAGTGGACTGTGACCCGTAACTATACCTGTTATCATACTTATCTTGGTCCTGTTTAGTTGCAGAATTTTGCGAGAGAATCTGGTGTTGATTGTCGGCAGTGCCTCTCTCGCTTGTCTGCATGTATCTAAACCGCTCCAGTGATCCTGGTGATGGCTCCTTGTTTGTTGTTTTAGCAGGTTACGTACCCATCCCGATGGTAAAGGCAGAATAGGTTCAGGGCCCATTGCTGTCAGCGAAGAGCCACTTCTAGCCAGCTCGTCCGCTGCGTCGTTACCTCGTGAGCCACTGTGTCCTTTTATCCATTGTAGGGTAACATTATTCCTTGTGCATATATCCATGAGACCCATGTGGCATTCCATGATAAGGCCCGATGTTATTGTGTGACTCTGTAGCGACTGTAGGACCGATCTGCTATCAGTCAGTATCCGGATACACTGATTCTGTACGGTCCTGGCCTTGATGGCCTCAGTCGCCTTGATTATACCCATGCACTCCGCCTGGTATACCGTGCCGTGGGTGCCTAGAGGTGTTGCGATATTAATGTTCAGGTCCTCCGAGAAGGTTCCCGCTCCGGTACCCAGCCTCGTCTTGGATCCATCCGTAAATATCCTCAACTCCCTGATATTGAGTCCCTCTTGGGGGCAGACGACGAGTGCCGCTAGTGGTGGGCGGTTTGCCCGGTCTTCGAGGACGCCGAGGCGTCTCTCGATGGCCTCCAGTAGCTGAATCATGCTCGGTGTCACTTTGGGTGCACGAGCAGGGGCCTTTTGTAGAGCGGGGGTTGTCACACCCCAAGCCAGCTGCGTTAGCTTGGCGATTTCCTCCTGCATCAGCTGTTGCTGTTTGCCAGAATCGGCAAGCTTAGTCTCCAGGCTCGCAACCCGAGCCCAGAGTTTTCCCTCCTCGTTGGAGATGCTCCTATCGAGGTGCTCATCCAACGCCTTAGTGGCGCCTGTGACGGCTTCCGCCACTATCTTCTTCCTGCCCGCTACATTCTTGGCGCCTTTTACGGCGCCAAAATGCGAGCAAGAGACGCCATTATCTGTTTTGCCGCTGATACATCTGATGTGAAGAATGTAGCTGCGTTAGCTATCCGGCACTGTCCAGCGGGGGCACATCTACCGGCGGCCCCGATGCCCTCCCCTTGGTTCTGTAGAGGTTAGCTTTCCGACCTCTACCCGCAGTGGTAGCGTCGATTTATTGAATAAACTGCCTACTAATTAGTTCTGTTTTTAATATATATATCTGTTTTAAGGGTAAGGAGTTTATTTTTGATTTGCTAGACTACTAAACACTACTTCCCACTTCTTACTAGCTTACGAAACCTATTATCACCCTCCCACTTCTTACTAGTTTACGAAACTTATTATCACGGATGTTATGCCGGACTCCTACCGATTAAAAAAACTCACTTGTCCTGCTAACAGCCTACGGTTGGGAGCCCCGGGTAAGCCCTCTGAAGAATACCTCTTTTAAACAAAGGTCTTGACTATTGCTGTGGTGGTCTGTATAGTGAAGTACTATGGAAGACATTCACCAAATCTTTGAAATATTCGCTGGAAAAAAAATGTTGCAAAGTATGTATGTTGCAATCTTTAACGGATTTCAGAGAGAATATAAGTTTTAATTTTATTCACCCCTTTTTGGAATTGTTCCATAACACAGTTCGTGGTACATTAATTAGAAGGCTGGAGGAAAGTTTGTTTTAGAGTATAACGGACTCCCGACACTGTCAATAATATTGAATCAAGTCTGATTAATATGAATTAAAGTTGCTTCAGTGCGCGTGATTTCTTTGTTCGTCCTTCGAATCGAAGTCGAATTCGAATCGACTTGTATCTATACTAATATTATAAAGCTGAAGAGTTTGTTGTTTGTTTGTATGGTTGAACGCTAGGATCTCAGGAACTGGTTGGATTTCAAAAATTCTTTTACAGTTTGATAGTACATTTATTAAGGATGGCTATAGGCTATATAACATCACGCTAAGACGAATAGGGGTGAAGCAGCAATCAATAATGTTTAGAAAACGGTGAATATTTTTTACCGTCTGAGAGCTTTCGAGGCGTACGCTGCGTATAATAGTTAAAGATACGTAAAAATTATGTATTACAATATTGTTTCTCTTAAAAAGTTCTAAAAAAAAGTCCGCAGCAGCATATGTCTATCTTTTAAGGTTCGCTCACAATAACCTAATTTGTCTGTTTCTTAAGGTTCGCTCACAATATTATAAAACTGAAGAGTTTGTTTGTCCTAGGATCTCAGAAACTACTGGCTGCATTTCGAAAATTATTTTACGGTTTAATAGTCTTTATTGAAGATGGCTAATGGCGATATAAAATCACGCTAATACAAATAGGAGCGGAGCAGCCATAAATAATGTTTCGAGAACGGGGAAAATTTCTTTCTCTTGAGAGCTTTCACTGCGTACGTTGCGTAAATGGTTAAAGTCACGTGAAAATTTTGTATTATAAAAATGTTCCCCTTTAAAAGTTACAAAAAAAATGTCGTCAACAGCATATGCCTATCTTTTAAGGTTCACTTACAATAACCCCTATTAACGCGACGGGAGTAAACGTGGTCTGCAGTGGTAGCCAATCAACTGAACGATAAAAACCGGCCAAGTGCGAGTCGGATACACATGAGTTCCGTACCAAAAAAAGGACAGGTGGAAGTAAATGCAACGGTAAACATTATTTCACTTAACATATTAATTCTACACCTCTCTCTTTCTCGCTCATGTGACGCAAACGAAGTTGTGCGGTTCAGCTCTAATGTACCTAAGCGACGCGACGGGACTAGGCGCGACTACTCAAAATATTAATAGATACCATACCTCTCTCTTTCTAACTCTCATGTGCCGCAAACAAAGTTGCGCGGGTCAGCTAGTGTAAACATAATTTTGACGAGGCTTGTCAAGTGCCTATTGACCGTGTCGGGAGCCCATTAAGCTTTTCAAACATCTGGGAGACTAGTGAAATTAGCCCGTTTTTTCCTTCTTCATAGTACTCGCCTGAGCACACGACTGTCGTAAGACATAGGTTCTATTTTCGGCGATAACGTCGGCTGCCGAAAAACTGACGTGGACGTGTACCATAAAGTCTACCTAGTTTTATTTGTAAGAAGTCTCCTGCGCTGTTTTATAGATTTAGTAAAGCTGTAGTCTGTCCTCAAGGAGGAGCCGCTTCTTTAGGCGCTTAGCAGAATACGGGGCGGGCCGGTCTTTTTGTCTGCGACGTAATTAAGACCGCGTCTGCCCTCACCGCGAAAATGTGTGTCCGACGGGCACCAGCTCAGCCTTTTTGCCTTTCATGTGCATTGGTAGTATAGGATTAATTTAGCGCTATCGTTCGCGGTGAAATTGACCGGCCCGGCCTGCCCCGACTTTTGCAAAGCGCCTAAAGAAACGGCTCCTCCTTGAGGAAGTACTATTGATGTTGGTAGGGTCCTAGTATACCTCCTTGAGGAAGTACCTACTACTGATGCTGGTAAGGCATGTTTGGCAGGGTCGATAACCCTCCCAAACATACGATATGCGTTCTGCTGTTAGTTTGATGTCAGATTTGATTGACTGACTAGTGACTATACATAGTAAGTAGTTAGGTAGGTACGTATTATCTAAATAGCTCCGCTTGATGGATGTCGGTTATCGCAACAAAAAGAATTATGATCGGAAACCTTGAAACTTGGTTTGGTTATCTATATCTATATCTATCTATATATATATAAATCAATGCCACTTTTCGTTGTAATTTTATAACTCAAGAACGGGCTCACCTATCCAAACCAAATGTTTAGGCTTTGTTCGGACTATTTAGTAGATGGTTTATGTGAAGTTTGCACAAAATCGGTCGAGCGGTTCTTCATATATCACGCAAACGAAGTTGCGCGGGTCAGCTAGTATTTTATAAAGAAATTGTGTGATAAGGGAACATTGCGGCTTGACAGAACAGGTATGTAGTGACTGAGATAGAGAAAGGGATGCTCAAATGGTTCGGACATGTGGAGAAAATGACCAAATTGAAAACCTTTTGAAAAAAGGTCAAGTCAAGAGTAATCGGAGAGCATGTATATGTAAACACTTATGAAAGAAGAAGAAGCGAAAGTAATATGTCAGCATCGTAGCAGGTGGTAAGCCATAGCCGTTGGGAAACAGGCGTGACTGTTTATAGTATCTAAGTTTCTACTAAACCGATTGCGATCAAACAAACGTAAGATTTTAGTCTGACCAAGACCTTTGTAATAGAAAAACTGCGTCAAAATTCGTTCAGTAGTTTATGTGTCTATCGCAAAAAAACAGACTAGAATTTAACAAAAGAAATTTTATTGTGTTCTATACATACTTATTATTTTTTTAAGGCCTGTATTTAAATCGATATCTGTATATTCCCTTTTTAACCCCCGACGGAAACCCGGACGGGGTGTTATAATTTGACGTGTGTGTGTGTATAAGTCTGTCTGTGGCATCGTAGCTCCCAAACGGATGAACCGATTTTGATTCTGTTTCTTTTGTTTGAAAGATGGGTTAGGGGAGAGTGTTCTTAGCTATGTTTTATAAAAATCGGTGAAGCCATTTCAAAGATATGAGGGGTGAAAGTGGGGATGAAAAATTAAATTTGTACAAATATACCCGTGTTGGGTATCAAATGAAAGGTCATAACTTATACATCACGATACCCAGGTTTTATGAAAATCGGTTTAGCCATTCGAAAGATATGAAGAGTGGAATGTATTTCTAATTCTGTAACCACACTCCGCGCAATTCGCATTAGCTCTAAATAATTGTTGATAGACTATACGTATGTTGACATTAAAAAACTCCTATAAAAAGCATGAAATAAAAAATTAAATTAAAAATTTTAAAAACCCCCGACTCACAAAAAAAAACAATAAAAAAACCTGTAATTAAAAATTTAAAAAACCCCCGACTCACAAAAAAAGCACTATAAAAAAACCTGTAAAAAGTAAAAAAATAACTATTATATTATGACCTATCTACCCTAAGTATTGAACCGTTATTATTATTATAGGTAGCTATATTATTTACGTATTCATATTGTTAACTAACAGTTGGTCTCGTCGGGGGGACCGCTCTATACCTAAATAGAGACAGACGTTACGATTAGGTGAGCGGTCCCCGACGAGACAAACTGTTAGTTAACAATATGAATACGTAAATAATATAGCTACCTATAATAATAATAAAGGTTCAATACTTAGGGTAGATAGGTCATAATATAATAGTTATTTTTTTACTTTTTACAGGTTTTTTTATAGTGCTTTTTTTGTGAGTCGGGGGTTTTTTAAATTTTTAATTTAATTTTTTATTTCATGCTTTTTATAGGGATTTTATAGGGGTTTTTATATCAACATACGTATAGTCTATCAACAATTATTCAGAGCTAATGCGAATTGAGCGGAGTGTGGTTACAGAATTAGAAATACATTCCACTCCTCATATCTTTCAAATGGCTAAACCGATTTTCATAAAACTTGCGGTATCGTGATGTATAAGTTATGACCTTTCATTTGATACCCAACACGGGTATATTTGAACAAATTTAATTTTTCATCCCCACTTTCACCCCTCATATCTTTGAAATGGCTTAACCGATTTTTATAAAACATAGCTAAGAACACTCTCCCCTAACCCATCTTTCAAACAAAAGAAACAGAATCAAAATCGGTTCATCCGTTTGGGAGCTACGATGCCACAGACAGACTTACACACACACACACACACACACACCCACACACACGTCAAACTTATAACACCCCGTCCGGGTTTCCGTCGGGGGTTAAAAAGTAAAAAAATAACTATTATATTATGACCTATCTACCCTAAGTATTGAACCTTTATTATTATTGTAGGTAGCTATATTATTTACGTATTCATATTGTTAACTAACAGTTTGTCTCGTCGGGGACCGCTCACCTAATCATAGCCTAATCGTGCGTCTGTCTCTATTTAGGTATAGAGCGGTCCCCCAACGAGACCAACTGTTAGTTAAAAAAAAATGAATACGTAAATAATATAGCTACCTACAATAATAATAAAGGTTCAATACTTAGGGTAGATAGGTCATAATATAATAGTTATTTTTTTACTTTTTACAGGTTTTTTTATTGTTCTTTTTTGTGAGTCGGGGGTTTTTAATACGCTTTTATTAGGTCGTCGTGTATGTAACTAACAATGTAATGGAATCTAAGGAAACTAATTTAAACATCTTCCAAGGATCGTAGCATCATGAAAATTGGCAGATGTATGTAGTTCTGATGACAATACAATAATATAGTACTGTCAAACTGATATGATGATGGAGCCGGAAGATAGGTACTGAAAACAAGTGAAATCTAAGGTACCTAGCTAATTTAAACAACTTCCAAGGATCGTAGGGTCATGAAAATTGGCAGCTGTATGTAGTTCTAATGACAATACAATAATATGGTACTGTCGAACTGATATGATGATGGAGCCGGAAGATAGTTTCTGAAAACAAGTGGAATCTAAGGTAGCTAATTTAACCAGCTTCCAAGGATCGTAGGGTCATGAAAATTGGCAGCTGTATGTAGTTCTGATGATAGAGCCGGAAGATATGCACTGGAACTTCATGATGGAATATCGTCGTCTGCTTACTGGTAAAACATAATAAATGCATTTTTTATCTAAAATGACTTATGTATGCATATACATGTAATTTTCGATGCTCTATCTACTGGCAAAACAAAATAACTGCTAGGACCGTTTAATACAAAGATACCTTAGTTAACAATATGATAAACAACAATGAAATAGTAATAATCATTCAGATAAACAGAGGTAAATCACCTTAACATTGAATTAAAACTAAACAGCACAAGTAAATGACAATATATCACTGTATGATTTTTTCGATGTAGAAAGATGTAGTATTTACGTTCCCATGAACTTTAAGCTAAAATAAGATAAATTCATTTATTTACGATCATATTTACATAATGTATTTAAATTCCTACAAGTAAAATGAGATAAATGCAGAGTTTTACCCAAATTACTGAGCATTTATGGCAAATAAAGGTATCTATTATATCTGTTTTTTTAAATTACAGGTAAAACCAGTTAAGTGCATGACCTAGGACAATAATAACTGATTTATTGCCTGATTTTCTGAAGAATGAGTTGCTGTAATTTAAATGAGATACAGTTGAATATTTTATTTATCATTTGGCATTAAAGAATTTAAAAAAAAAAAAAATTTAATGAAACGAATCGATGAAACTTTCAAAGCTTATTATCTCAGTTCAAGGAAATGTGCACTTAACATATTTTACCAATAAGCAGACGGTATTATATCTGTTTTTGGATTCGTCAGAAAAGTCTTGTAATGAACTTTGACCAGGTTTAGGTTTCAGGGTTTTAACAAACCTTTTTTTAATTGACTTGTAAAACTATGCAATGCAATCTCAGGTAACTAATTTAACCATCTTCCAAGGATCGTAGCGTCATGAAAATTGGCAGATGGTTGTAGTTCTGATAACAATACATTAATATGGTGCTGTCAAACTGATCTGATGATGGAGTCGTAAGATATGAACTGTAACTTCATGATTGAACATCGTATCATAGCTGTGTTTGGATTTGTTAGAAAAGTCTTGTAATGAACTTTGACCTCGATTAGGGTTTAAGGTTATAACAAACCTGTTATATATTGAAGTTAATATTGAGTGTAAATATTGACATAGGTACCTGCATAAAATGTATATGTATTAGAGTAATAATGAAATATTTTCACATTAGTCGAACTCAAACAAAACACCATGTAATACAGAAATCCCTACTAATATTATAAATGCGAAAGTAACTCTGTCTGTCTGTCTGTTACGTTACCACGCCTAAACCACTGAACCAATTTTGATGAAATTTGTTATAATGATAGTTTAAGTTTAAGGGAAGGACATAGGCTAGTTTTTAACTGACTGCGCAAAAGGAGGGTAATGATTTTGTGCGATAACGACTTCTACGCGGATGAAGCCGCAGGGAGCAGCTAGTAAAGGTATAAATGTTGCGACTAAAAAGTATAAAATAAATAAATGGTTTAAAAACCCTAGAAAAACCCGCTTTTATATTGCACGTAAAACCAAACATAAATTATGGATCGTTCAAGTTGCCTCTATTTCTATGCTGAAGTGTAAACTATGTGCTTTTAGTTATAATATTTAGTTGTAAAAGCGTGGGGCGCTGGAACAAGAAAGACTTTCTTGTAAGCGAATTCCTATTAATACTAATCCTTTTACTTACAATAAAAATCCTGGCGAAAGCTGCATGAGGTCGCACAAGAGCATAACGTTTATGCTGCCAAAGGGAACGCCTCTTCTTTCAGGCAATTAAGTAGATACATGAGGGGAATACCTACGTTAACAGTGGCAAAATGTAGAGTTCTTGTTCGAGAACGAGATATCTTTGGTTACTTTTGATAACCCGCTTGGGGATATATGCGTTTGTATTCTCATTACATGATTACTACATATTGTACTAAATATCTCGGAATGCCGAAACTTTAAGGATCTACCTATGAATTATCTAATAGAGATCCGTAACGGTAATAGGTTTGCTCCTATTACGCGGGCGTCACGAAAAACTGGCAAAATGAGTGTTGAAAATGCGTAGGCGTGATTAACTACTTTACTTTTCAAGTAAGTGTGTTATGCATTTCAATTAAAGCCTATCATCGTTAATACATTTCCGAAATATAAAATGATATTAATAATAGTAAAAGTCACAATAGATATATAAAAGCGTGACAGTGTAAATTATTAGTTTAAGAACACGAGAAAAACACGCTTTTATAAAATGTGACCTTATCCTTAATCTGACAAGACATCATGCAGCTTCCGCCAGGAGTCTTTTCTGTTCCAGCGCCCCACGCTTTTACAATTAAATATTATAACTAAAAGCACATTGTTTACACTTCAGCATAGAAATAGAGGCAACTTGAACGATCCATAATTTATTTTTGGTTTTTACGTGCAATATAAAAGCGTGTTTTTCTAGGGTTTTTTAAACCATTTATTTATTTAAATTTTTAATTTAATTTTTTATTCTGAACTAAATATTTCAAAGTTAAACCAGAAATAGTTACTGACTTGCACACTAATTGCGCACACTAAATAAATCAAATTCTTACGTAGACATGTTTAGTTTATCAATTGGTTTTTTTGCACAGCATTTAATTTTCTGGTTTGCGTTCAGTAAATTAGTGGAGTTACCTAGTGTGCAAAAAAATTAAACAGATGTGCATTTAAAAATATCCCTTTCTTTATACCTTAATTTTTTTTTAACTTGAGGGAGAATCCTTCATGGATGCTATGCCGTACTACTCCCGACTAAAAAAACCTCACGTAACGCCCAACAACCGACGGTCGGGAGCCCCGGGTAAGCCCTCGGAAGGATGTCCCAGGACTCCCAACAGACATACGGCTACCACTGCGGCCTCGCCTAGGGGGTGGTTCGGGTGCTATCCCGCGTCTTTAGGGGATTGTTCGGGTAGAGTTATTGACTCTGCCAAACATGCTATTACGGTCGTTTCTTTGATGGTCTCATATTATTGGCGACAAGACTGTCTCCTAACAGACTATGGCTTTACTAAATATATGAAACAGCGCAGGACACTTACTTGGGGGGGCGAGCGTGAATCCCTCACATCACGCTCTGGCGTCATGGGCCTGCTTCTGTAAGGACGGTGAGCAGCCTCCCCCCGTCCTCAGGCCCCCGGTCATAGAGGCCGATAGTCTTCGGCGAAGACTATCGCCGACTGCGGAACTCGGGTGGGCGTTAATACCTCCATTGGACAGACACGACCACTATACAATTTTTTGTACCCATCTCCCAAAATCATGCGCCAATGTTTTCTTTATTTGTTCTTGACCTCATAATCACGGGCAGAGCAATGAACTTGATCATACGATTACGTAGGTAAAGGTACCTACCTACCTAGTGCCTAATAATACGATTACGTGATAAGTACGACAGTGTAGGTAATAATAAATTGTAATTATTAACATGAATCATAATCTCCTACTGTTTAATATCATACGTGTGAAAGTCTGCTAAGATGTTTGTTACTAAATCAATCAATCACGCTCTAAATCCTTTTTTGTCGTGTGGAAATCTGGACTGCTGTCATGCCATGCATATCTACCGTGTTACCGACCGAAACCACACAATGCCTTTCCGTCTGCCAACTGACTCTCGAAACCCAAGAAACGAGAAACGATTTACTGAACCCAGAAAAAGTTCCTGTGTAAAACGAGTAGCGGGAAAACTTCACCATCCTGTAATAGACGTCGTCGTCTACATTAGCATCGGCAGAAAAATATTGCAAAACGTCTTATTGCAAATGGTGTTACTTTTAAAATTCCATGGTTGTAAAGGTAGGTAATTATTAATCGTGTTTAATGGAAGAGAAACCACGACCTTCTACGATTAACTACGACCTTCTACGTAGAAAATCATGGCTCAGGAACATCAAAGAATGGACTGGAATAAATGGTGCAGGGGAGCTTTTCTGTTTAGCTCAAAACCGTGTGAAATTTCAAAGTTAACAGCCAACTTCCGACAGCTGAGTGGCACTGAAATAAGATGGAAGAGCAGGCGAATGTGTGGAGCACAGCTGCTTAGTTTATTTATATGAATAATTCAGTAATTAAAAACATAATGAAGTCATCTCATGAAACACGCGTCCACGCTATCAAACAAACTTGAACCATTTATATTATCTGGTGACTTAACGGGTATAATACCGACTCTTTATGTTCTTGCAGGAAGAGTACCTACTACTATTGTGACGTAGGCACTTCATTACACACTGTTTATCTCTTTTATAGGTACCTACTAGCTGTGCTGCCCGGTTTTACCTGTGACGTATTTAAATAAATAGTTGTGAACATTCACACACAACGTCAACTAAAGTCGTGACGGCCCAAAATACACAGCGAAAAAATCTCCTCAAGCAAGTCATTCTGGCTTTTACTTTTTCACACTTTATTTTAAAACTAGCGAACGTCACGCGGTTTCACCCGCGTAGTTCCCGTTCCCGTGAGAATACGGGAATAAAATATAGCCTATGTTCACTGCAAAGAGTGTAGCTTCCCAACAGTAAATAGTAGTTTTCGATACAAGTGTGGGATTTCTGTTATTACAACGAGTTACGACAGGTGTTGACCCGAGCCGAAGGCGAGGGTAGACAGTCGGAACGAGTTTAAATAACAGTCCCACACGTTGTATTGAACAACTATTTTTAATACAGTTGCGAAAAAATTAAGCAATTTGACAAAATAATAAAAACACAATAAACCTGAATATCCAAAATGGCGCCAACCGTAAAAGAATATATACCTTCCTAAACAGAGACTATGGCAATGCACTTCATACAGCCAACTTTTTTTATATTTATAAATTTAATTTGGCCGATACTAATATTAATTTATACTCAAATTTTAATTAAAATTACTTTTAATTTGATATTGAAACAAGTTAGTATCTTTTTTTTAGAAATATTTGCATGAATCACAGACATTGTTTTGACAAATGGGGAAAGAAAACGCACGAGTGCGGGAATGGTAAAGAAAAAGCACGGGTGCGTAATAGCCCACATCCCGAACGCTAAACGTCCCTGTAATACGCCACTTTTTGAGCAA
The DNA here is from genome assembly GCA_933228765.1 of Miltochrista miniata. Lineage (NCBI taxonomy): Eukaryota > Metazoa > Arthropoda > Insecta > Lepidoptera > Erebidae > Miltochrista > Miltochrista miniata. The sequence continues at coordinate 11,892,022 of OW121772.1, forward strand.
CTGTATTAAAAAGAATTTTTCAAATCGGTCCAGTAGTTCCGGAGCCTATTCGTTACAAACAAACAAACAAACAAACAAACAAACAATGAAACAAAAAAAACAAAAAAACAAATCTTTACTCTTTATAATAGGTATTATAGTATAGATTATAGATAGATAATACCGAGGTATAGGTAGGTACCTACTAGTATTTTTTTTAAGAAGTGGTTTGAGCGTAGTTATCCCCAAATATCCAATTTTACTCCTAAAGTCCTAACATCCAAACTTACATGCCATACGACTCTATTAGTTGGTAGGTATAGATAATTGTACGTACCGAATTCGCGGAATTGACATTATCAGCACTTATTTCGCACATGTTCTATCTTCCTTATTTACATCAACATAATATAGTCACACTGCAATCACTGAATGGGTAGGCAGAGGCAGGTAGGTAGCAAACGCCCACATTTCACACGTCGTACCTATTTGTCCTTTAATGCTCTTATATTCGAAAGAGACTCATCTTGGGGTGAACTTTATACTAAGAAATATTCTTCGATTTGATCTGATAACTATATTATTGTAATTTATTAGATACTCTTGCTTTAACGTACCAAAACACGATTAGAAATTCTTTGGTCGATAGAAATCGCTCTCGAATGAAGTCGTTAAAAATGAGAAATATTGCAAAATCTTAACAAGTAATGTACTTTTTCTATCTAAAAAAATTAGTTTAATCCTCATAAAAACTTGTCATAAAATAGATATAGGTCTTTAGAACAATATTTTACGGCTAGATTTTTTCTTAAAACCCCTCAGATTTTATAACAGTAATATTGTATTAGAGAATCGATAATGAAATCCGGCAAAAGCGAACGCTGCCATCCTTCGAATTGCCTTAGGATTTGTCAAGGTCGAATATTGCAGCCAGAGATATATTGCAGCCTTAAGTCATAAACCCATTCCTATAGCCGTCTTAAAATGATCAGGAGAAGATTGTATTAAGTATCTATGGCAAGTCGGATTCGTGGAAGGAGCGCGGCGTTTCGTACCAAAAAACGGCAAAAAAAAACTAAGGTAAGGTAGGTACGTTTTTTTATACTACTTAGGTGGCAGACAAGCTTACGGCCCACCGGAAGGTTGGTTATACGGCCGTGGCCTATGGACGTTTGCAACACCAGAGGCGCTACACACGCGCTGCCAAGCCGGGCGCAGGTTGTGACGACCCACAGTTGACATTTTTCAAGCCGCCCATAAGGCCTTCAACTTGGCTTAGCGACTGTTATTTTACTGACAACCGGGACCAACTGCTTTACTGCCTTCCGAAGCACGGAAACGCTCATAAACAAATGTCACAAAGTGGTCATGTCTGTGCGGTGGTATGGGAGCCCATATCAACTTTTTTTCTGTTTTAATAATGTGGTATGAACGCCTAACGCGCTCCTTAGGTATGTTTAGGCAGCGGTAAAAGAAATACCTACAGAATTTGTGAAAAATTAAAGTAGGTATTTCAAGAGATTATGCGGATGGGTGTCCTCCAGCTCTTGGGTCGGTAGAAGCATCAGGGCTGTCGTCGATGGCAGCTGTTCTGACTGCATGGCCATAAACGCTGGAGTACCGCAAGGCTCAGTGTTGTCCCCTACTCTGTTTCTGCTGCATATCAATGACATGTTGTCTATTGACGGCATTCATTGTTATGCGGACGACTGTACGGGGGACACTTGGTACACGGGCCGCCCCGGTATCTCTCGGGACGCAGTTGAAGAGAGTCGTGCACAACTTGTGTCTGAAATCGAGGCTACTCTTACTAGAGTGTCCGATTGGGGTGGACAAAACCTTGTCCAGTTCAACCCCTCCAAGACACAAGCGTGTTTCTTTACCGCTAAGAAAACCCCAATTACTGTAGCGACGCAATTTCAGGGCACATCTCGTTCCATCTCTAGAAGTATCATAGGGATCCTTGGTGTTGACATCTCCAGTGACGTTCAGTTCCGCAGTCATTTGGAGGACAAGGCCAAGCTGGTGTCCAAGAAGCTCGGTGTCATCAACAGGGTGCGGCGGTACTCTACTGCGGCGCAAAACACTGCTTCTTTATAAGTCGAAAATGCGGCTGCATATGGAGTACTGCTGTCATCTCTGGGCGGGGGCACCTGAATATCAGCTTCGTCCATTTGACGGCAAAGGCGAGCCGTGAGAGTTGTTAACGATCCTATACTGACAGATAGTGTTGACCCTCTTCGCGACAGGAGAGACTTTGCCTCTTTATGCGTGTTCTACCGCCTTTACAATGGTTGTGCCCACGGCTACGTAGGTACTATCATCGCACCGCTCGCCATAGTCAGGGAGTTCATCCTCACACTCTAAGTCCTGAGCGTTCGAGCACGGTTGGATCCGATAGGGGTTTTCTTCCGCGCACGCTTAGGTTGTGAGAATGAGAGCATCCCGTGAATGTTGAGTACCCTCCACATTCACGGACTTGTGCCGTGAATTCACGGCGCGAATTCACACGTGAATTCACTGCACTAATCTGGAGCCGGCATAATACTACTATACCTACCTTACGTACCTAATATTATAAATGCAAAGTTTGCTGAGTGTGCTGTTTGTTAGGTAATGGTAATACTCTTTCACGGTCTAACGGCTGAACGGATCTGGCTGAAATTTGGTACAGGGATAGATAGTAGCATAAGTTTAGTTTTTACACGTATGATAGTAGTCTGCAATAACACATAGGCTACTTTTCATCCCGAGAATTAGTTCCCATAAGACGCGGGAACTGATATAAGTAGGTAGGTACCAATATACCTATACTTACTGCCTAAGTGCCTACTGCTAATGTCTCTAAAAAAATTGTAAACAATAATCACGGGTTGCACCATTTCAAAACGTGTTACTTTGATAACAAGGTCGTAATGTCAACAGGATGTCACGATTTAAAGTAAAAAATTCAATAAATTATGCCTAAATTGATAACAGTAGTTTATGCAGTAGGTATAGTGGTTTATGCAATATGCGTAATATGCAGAACCTACCTAAGATGAATTTTGCGAGGTTATAAAGATGGGACAATGATTTTTAGTTCTGCGCTTTTATTGACAATTTTAAAAAATAATTTAATTTCATTAATTACCTACAGAACTGGCTAAGAAGGCTCGTTTCTTAGCCAGTTCTGTAATTAGTGAAATTAAATTATTTTGTAAATATTTTGAGTAGGGTCAAGTGTTCAACAATGAAACAGTGGTACACAATAAAACATAGTAATATTTCCAAAACGCGACGTTGGCAGTTAGTGCAATATATCGCGTAAGGACACTCAATAGATACCACCGGCGTATCCCAGTTTGCGGCGGCACCGCGTGAGAAAAGACGCGTCTGCGGCTCATTTTTACTATTTTCGTCAAAAATTGAAGTATTTCTGGCTATCTTTAAAGATTTTTCATTATTTAATGGTTAGGAATATTATATTTTTTATGATTATCCTGCATTCTACATGTTTTGTAGATTATTTTGGCATATTTCATTTGTTTCAAAGTTACAATTTTGTAAACATAAATTAAAAGTTAGTTAGATAAACCCTAGGTAGTCAACAATGAAACAGTTTAACAATGGACACAATGAAACACTGTTTTATAGATTTTTATTGGTTGATATTGTGAAACCTTATCTATTAAAATTTGTTTTAATTTTAAGATGGCGCGTAACAAAGCTGTAAAAAGGACGAGGGGTGTATTGCTTACCAAATGGCAAAAATTAACAATATTCGATATTCTGTTAGCTGGGAAAATGGCTGGAATCGAATGTTTACGGTCTTATAAATCAGGGCATGCATAACTGTCATTAAAAAAGCCTGAAGCATGCAGCATGGCACGTCGTGCCACTGCATTTAACGTAGAAACGGACTGCTCTTTCTTTAATAACTACCTACATTAAACAAAATTTGAATTAGGCACAGTTTATTTATGGTGTTTCATTGTTGAATAAATGGTGTTTCATTGTGTACGCCTATATGGACACAATGACACAAATCCCATTTCTTAGTTTTTATTTCTTTGTCGATTCAAATCACTTTATTTAAAAAAATCTATAAATGACATTCGATACCCAATCATATTGACTACATGCCTGTAAAATTATAGACTTCTATCAGCAAAAACATGAGATGTACGAGGTTATGAACTTTTAGTGTTTCATTGTTGAACACTTGACCCTACCTAGGTACCTACCCATAATTTTGAGACCAAAATATCTAGTAAGTAGGTACCTGCCTACCTATTGAATTAATATTTAAAGCGCAGAACTAAAGATCATTGTCTCATCTTTATAACTTCGCAAAATTCATCTTAGGTAGGTTCTCACTTCCACATTGCTCGTTGGAGACCCTTCTACGGTTTGTATTTTGAAACTGGAAGTAGCAGAGGTCAATCTTTTGACATCCAAAAAAGCCTGCTATTCATTCTTGGACACCTTTGTACGTACAGAACTACACACCTATGTTTCTATGTTTATACCTACGCGAGAGCAATTTCGATCGAACAAAGTATTCCTTATCGTGTTTTGATACGTTAAAAAAGCAAGAATATCTAATATTACGTATAGTTTTATCAGATCATTTCGAAGAATATTTCCTAGTATAAAGTTCACCCCAAGATGAGTCTCTTTCGAACATACAAGCCGTAAACACCAGTTGCGCAACGAGCGATGGAACGAGCTATGCTTGGGGTGTCTCTGAGGGATAAGATCCGAAACGATGCCGATGTTATCCGTCAGACAACAAGAGTGGTCGACATAGCTCGCAGAGTATGCGTTTTGAAGTGGCAGTGGGCTGGCACCATCTGTAGAAGAACTGATGGCCGATGGAGCAAGCGAGTTCTGGAGTGAAGACCGCGACTTGGTAAACGTGGGGTAGGACAACCCCCTGCCAGATGGAGCGACGACCTAAAGAAGGTTGCAGGGATTGAATGGATGCGCAAAGAGCAGGATCTTGTGTTGTGGCGAAATTTGGGACAGATCTATGTCTGAATTGATGATTATAATCAAACATTTACAACACTGACTACAACACGACAACAATTCGTTACATGTTGCCATGGCTTTTTAGCCCCTCTCTATAAAATAGATTGCAGAAGGGCTTATGGCGAGACTTGTGTCTGTAGTTTGTGACTCTGTTGCATTATATTACGTCACTAGGTTACGTAGATCATTTGTTCAAAACAAAAATGACAACGTCAAACTTTCACTTTCACAATTAACGTTACAGGGGCGGTCGGGTGACGGTGAGACCGTCTCATGGCTTCTTGTAAGCTGACGTTACTTTGCCGAGCTCAATAAAAAAATAACGAATACAAAACTACCTAATAAATGAACAGGTAGGATTTTTATGCGTTCGTTGCCCCTTTTCAGACATTTTATCAGATCTATTTTCGTGCTATCTACGAAATCGCCCATCTATCACTATAGTGGGGCGATGACCTTGTACTAACATAGCGATGAATTTATATACCTAGGTAGGTACCTACCTGTTTAAAATAGGTGCTCTTGAAAATTTCTTTGTAAAATTATTCTTTTCTAGCTGATGCCCGCAGCTTCGCCTGCGTAAAATTTGTTGCCGTGGGAACTTATTCCCGGTATAAAAAGTAGCCTATGTGTTATTCCAGACTATAATGTATCTCTGTACCAAATTTCAGCTCGATCTGTTCAGCGGTTCGAGCGTGAAAGAGTAACAAACATCCACACTAACAAACTTTCACATTTATAATATTAGTAAGATTAGGTTAATTTTTTTAACGTGAGGAAAATTCTACAGGGGATGCTATGCCGGACTTCTACCGACTAAAAACCACACGTATCCTACCTAACAACCTAAGGTTGGGAGCCCCGAATAAGTCCTCGGAAGGATGATGACCCTAGGATATTCTTTTCTCAGATTGTACTTGTTAGCTTAGTACCAGCGGATATTACGCGGTTTCAACCGAGTAATTCTTGTTCCCGTGGGAATATGGGAATAAAATAGAGCCTACCTATGTCATCCTTAGGTAGCTTCCCAACAGTGAAAGTTATTTTTCAAATCGGTTCAGTGGTTTCGGAGCCTATGCATACAAACAAACAATAAAATTAAATATTTCTAATTAATAATTACATTCCCGAGGTATTTATACTCTAAATATATAGTATAGCTATAGAATAGAGTATCTATAAATACCTCGGGAAATGGGAATTGATTCTTTCAACCCTCGGTTAACAATCTACTTTTATTTCTAATTTACACTATTCTTCATACCTACTTTTATATATTACTAGCTGACCCGCGCAACTTCGTTTTCATTTCTCATACTCGGAAAATAGTGTTTTCTTGATCTGACTATTGGGTGGAAAATGCTGTTTCCCTCCCTAGGGAGGGAAAAACTCATACAAATTACTTCCCACCCAAGGGCCGGAATGAACTTTAAAAATAGAACTGCTGACAAGTGACAGGTCAGCTGTGATAGTGAAGAGATTGGGTACACTACATTAATACGAAAAACTTAATTCCGAAAGTCACAATCACGAATTTCATAATTCCGAATTTCATAAGTCCGAATGATTCGAAATCCCGAAAGTCAAAAATACGATGTTTCATAAATCCTTTTTATTAATAGTCATAATTTTAAAATTCCGAATGTTTACAATTCCGACTGTCAGAATGCCGAATTTCAAGAAACCGAACCGTTCAATTCCGAATCATTAAAAATCCGCCATATTATAAATACGAACTCCGATGATCAAAAATCCGAAATATCATAAATACGAAGGCTCACCCTTCGTTTCCACCCGTTCCCGTTTCAACCCGAAAACTTATCATTAAAGACGATTATTTATGTTCCCGATTCCACCCGATTTTTTTAAAAAAGTATAGTCAAGTCTAACTACCGAAAATATTATTTCCAAGTGAGTGGAAGGCAAACGACAAAACAAAAAAAAAATCGGGGTACTCTGAGTCGGGGTGTTAACCGCGGAGCGGAGCTCCCATTTAATTACAAAATCATTCAATAAAGGTACTTATTTATTTGTAGAACTCTGGATAATATCAATTTTAACTATATCCTATTTTTTGTTGAAAGTTATTACTTTAACAGTAAATTTTCGGATATTTGAAATTCGGAATCATGTTTTTCGGGAAAATTACAGTCTGGTATTTTGATTATTCGTACTAATGAAATTAGGAAAAATAAAAATTCGTACTTATGACTTTCGGATAAATGAATATCGTCCTTTTGAATATTCGGAGCCTTGTTTCTTAGGAATTATAATTTTCGGAATTTTGAACATCGGAATATTGAAATTCGGAAAATTATATTTCGGAATTTTTGGGTGTTCCCGAAGAGATGTGAGTAAAAAAAAAATTAAAAAAAATGCTGCGGCCATGCGACTTTCCAAACAGCCAGTGTGAACTTAGCGAAAATTTCTTCTGGCCCCATACACGTACAATAATATTGATCAATATAGCAATAAATTGACCGTGTATGGGTAATATTGAGGTTTGAACAGACTGTATTCGGATGGAAATAAATATTGTGGCAATATTATTGAGTCAATAATATTGTACGTGTATGGGGCCGGTAATCTATGCAACAATTACGCGGTGAGTTCCATATTTAAAATTTAAAAAGTCGACATAATGTAGTTGATAATTATCTGTAACAGACATTTTCATATAATTCAAAACAATTTGGTAGGCTTTTTTGGCGGGATTTGGAAGGAATCGTATCGCATCGTTTTATTAATTAGCAAAATTAGTGTTTTTTCGAGTGCTTTGTGTGTATTAATGGTGGATTCTTAAACATAAACGTTCGACAACGTGCACTAGTGTTGGGAAGTGATAAAACGCAGTGAATCGTAACTTTGCATTTTCTGACAAAAAAATCCAAAGAAACTTTCAGAAATTTATCCACCGCTTTTCTGAAGGAAGACTGACTTTGACTTAGGGCTGTACTTGACTTTGACTGGACTTAGAGGACGAGGACTGTGACTTATTTAAGTAAAATGAAGATATGACTTGTTTGTGGCCAACTGCAATGCAAGAAGCCAAAAAGAAAGAAAAAAAAAAAAAAAAAAACAATTTGGTAATAATCTTTTATGGTAAGATTTGAATCTTATTATTAGTTTTATTTTCCTCGTATTTGAAATGAAAAGTAGAGTGTTTAACTCGGGTAAAAGAATCAATTCCGACTCGGACTATAGCCGCCCTCGCTGCGCTCGGGCGTCTAAATACCTAGGGAATTGATTCTTTCCACCCTCGGTTAACAATCTACTATTGCGTCACATGGGAGTGAGAAAGAGAGAAGTGTGGTATAAATATATTGTGATATAATGTTTCCCGTCGCATTTACTCCGTCGCTTATGTTCATTAGAGCTGACCCGCACAACTTCCTTTGTGTCACATGAAAGTGAGAAGGAGAGAGGCGTGGTATTAGTATGTAAAGTGATATAATGTTTTCCGTCGCATTTACTTCCGCTCGCCCTTTTTGGTACGGATCCGACTCGCACTTGACCGGTTTTTATCGTGCACTTGACTGGCTACCACTGCAGACCACGATTACTGCCGTCTTCGAATCGCTCATATTTTAAAACTTATTAAGAGGGTATTGTAAGCGAACCGTAAAAGATAGGTATATGCTGTTCAGGACTTTTTTTTATAACTTTTTAAGAGGAACAATTTTATCATAAACTATTTTTACGTAACTTTAACCATTTACGCATTGTACGCAATGGAAGCTCTAAAAAGAAAGAAATTTTCCCCGTTCTCAAAACATTATTCATGGCTGCTCCGCCCCTATTCGTCTTAGCGTGATGTTATATTGTCATTAACCATTCTCAATAAATTGACTATTAAACTGTAAAATAATTTTTGAAATGCAACCAGTAGTTTCTGAGATCCTAGCACAAACAAACTCTTCAGTTTTAAAATATAGTGAGCGGACCTTAAGAGATAGACAAATTAGGTTATTGTGAGCGAACCTTAAAAGATAGACATATGCTGTCGCTGACTTTTTTTTAGAACTTTTTAAGAGAAACAATTTTGTAATACACAATTTTTACGTAACTTTAACCATTTACGCAGCGTACGCTTCGGAAGCTCTCAGACGGTAAAAAATATTACCCGTTTTCGAAACATTCTTGATTGCTGCTCCGCTCCTATTCGCCTAAGCGTGATGTTATATAACCTATAGCCATCCTCAATAGATGGACTTTCAAACTGTAAAAGAATTTCCAAAATCCAACCAGTAGTTCCTGAGATCCTAGCGTTCAAACAAACAAACTCTTCAGCTTTATAATATTAGTATGGACTAACTGACCCGCGCAACTTCGTTTGCGCCACATATGAGAGAGTATTACCTGTTCCCGTCGCGTCTCGTCGTTAATATTCAATATTACGTGAGAGAGAGAGACAGGCAGAGAGAGAGAGAGAGAGAAAGGTTTCTCGTCGGGTGTATTCCCGTCGCATTATTTTTAAGAACATTTTCGTTTATGAAAGAGGTATCACGTGGCATTATTGTAGAAAAAAATTGATTGCCATTAAAATGGTTACTGTGCACCAACCCAAAGATAGACACATGCTATTTTTAAGAGAAACAATTTTGTAGTAAGTACATATTTTTTACATAACTATAAATATTTACGCAGCACACGCACGCAACGAAGCTCTCAAATTAGTGTCCGACCGAAACTGGTTTTCCAGCCGAAACCGAAACCGAAACCGAACTTTCGGCCCCAGGGTCAGTTTCGGCCAAGACCGAAACCGAAACCGAAACTCACGTGATCATATTGAAAAAAAAAAACAAAAAAAACACCAGACAAGTGTGAGTCAGATTCACGCACAGAGGGTTCCGTTACAAAAATTGGGCACAAAAATTACGTTTGTTGTGTGTGGATTCTTTCAGGTGATGGAGATGACACCTTTTTTTCTTTTAGCATTTCTTAGAAGTGACACCCTTTGCCAGGTAGGAGGAGTGGAAGTGGCACATTCTGTGGTGGTTTTTTTTCTGATTTAAGAAAGTATTGTTATAGCGGCAACAGAACAAGGTGAGGTGATGATGGCAGTGTCTCTTGACATCGCCAACGTCTTAAACACCCCTGGAGGTGCGTTAGGGATGCGCTTATTTATCATGTAATGCCTTCCTATCTCCGTCGAATTGTACGGGCCTATCTTTCCGAAAGAGCCATAACTTACCCGAGCCGGCTAGGGCCGGGTCGGCGAGATGTGTCGTTCGGTGTTCCACAGGGATCGATCTTAGGACCAGTTCTGTGGAACATCGGTTACGATTGGGTGCTACGTGGTCCGTTGCATAGGGGTGTTACGGCACCCTCGTTACAGCGCAACGAGCAACGCACCTAGACGTAGCCCGAAAGGCCACGGCAGGGGTTGCTCAAGACGTGGGTCAAATACGGGAGCTGGGTCTTTAGGTCAGCCACAAATCCGAGGCTCTGTGCTTTCACGGACCTTGGAAGTATCTGGGGCTCGTACTCGATAGTCGGTGGAACTTCGGATACCACTTCCGAAGTTTGATCCCACAACTGAGGGGGGCATCAGCCGCACTCTCGCGATTGTTGCCCAACATCATGAGACCCAACGCTTCCTGCAGGAGACTGTACCTTGGGATCGTGCTGATGCTCCCTATACAGGGTCCCTGTATGGGCGGAGACCCCGAAGTCCAGCAATGTGGCTAGATTCCTTAGCCTGCAGAAGGTGATGGCCGTCAGGGTGATAAGAGGATACCACATTGACTCAGTTGAGGCGGCATGTCTTCTAGCCGGGACCCCTCCATTGGACCTGAAAGCTAGGGGCCCATGCGTCATTGTTTAAATGACGCAAGGAGGCGCTGGAGCGGGGCCATAGGCCTGCGTCTCGAGAAATCGAGTCTCAGCGGTTCCAGCTCCACCAGAAAACCAAGGGGACCTGAGGTGCGACTTGAACAACCAAGAGGGGGAATCGCCACAATCGAAGCGGTCAAACCGGTCATGGTCGAGTGGTAGGAGAGGAGTCACGTCGATGCTCTCACCTACCGGTGGTCACAGATGCTTAACGGGCACGAAAGCTTGGGTAAGTGTCCGTGGCGAAGCCGAACAACCCCTCCAAGACGCGAGTTAGCACACGAACCATCGGTCTATTGGGAGTCCTGGGGACGTCCTTCCGAAGGCATACCCGGGGCTCTCAACCATACGATGTTAGGCAGGATACGTGTGGTTTTTAGTCGGTAGAAGTCCGGCATAGCATCCCTGTAGGATTTTCCTCACGTTAAAAAAAAGCGGCACCAGAAATATTATCTGTGGAAATTTTAGGTCTACCTATTACGCTTCCAGCGATACAACCTCGTGACTAATAGACAGACGGATGACTAAGTCCCATGTCTCGTTCATAGGGTCCCGCTTTAACCCCACCGTGCGTGAGTCCGTCTGGCACTTGGCCGGTTTCTTTCTTTTACGTGTGGAATTACTCAAAGATGCTATTGCGAACTCCTACCAACTAAAACCACACGGTGCCTTGCTACTGCTACTAACTCTTGACCGGTTTTGGTTACATTAAGTATAAAACCAAAATTGGACAAGAGCGAGCCGGACTCCCGCATGTAGGGTTCCGTACAAGAAAAGCGGCAAAAAATCACGTTTGTTGTATAGGAGGCCCCCCTTTAAAAAGTATTATTCTGTCTGTTTTTATTATTTGTTGCTATAGCGGCAACAGAAATACATCATCTGTGAAAATTTTTACTGTCTAATTATCACGGTGCACGAGTTACAACCGGCTTTATACAAAGAGGTAGGTTCATGTAATGTCCTAGACCTTTTTAGGATTAGGTAGCTAAAAACTAAAAAGTAAAAACGGAACCCAAAAAGGTGGTCTAAGATATAACACAGGGGTAACTTACTCTAATACTTCTCAATGATTGTAATGCTAGTGATTTGAATACAATTTTATTGTTGTAACTATTGATTGGAGGGCCTGAGGACCACAGAAGCAGGCCCATGACGGCAGCGTGACGTGAGTGAGACAATTCACGCACGCCCCCCCTTAGAAGCGGGATCACACCCGAAACCCCCCCAAAGACGCGGGATAGCACCCGAACCACCCCCTGGGCGAGGCCGCAGTAGCGGCCGTGGGTCTGTTGGGAGTCCTGGGACATCCTTCCGAGGGTTTACCCGGAGCTCCAAACCATAGACTGTTGGGCGTGACGTGAGGGTTTTTTAGTCGGTAGGAGTCCGGCATAACATCCATGAGGATTTTCCCTCACGTTAAACAAAAAAAAAACTATTGATTGGAAGTCTTTTGTAAATCTGTAAATCTTAGGTTAGTAACATATTAACTGGTTGGGCTTACCCCAACCGCGCAAAAAGCAGAGTAGGCACTCAAAATTCACGAACACGTGAGTTTCGGCCTGGCCGAAGGTTTCGGCCCATTTTGGCCGAAACCGAAACTGCGGCCGAAACTCGATTTTTTGGCCGAAACTGGCCGAAACCGAAACCGAAACCGAAACTTCGGTCGGTCACTATGGAATAACTTTTCCCCCGTTTTTGCAACATTTACTATTACTGCTCCGCTCCTATTCGCTGTAGCGTGATGCTATATAGCCTATGACACTCTACAATAACGTAGCTTTCTATTGGTGAAAGAATTTATAAAATCGGTTCAGTAGATCCCGAGATTACCCCTTACAATTTAATAAACACACAAACTTTACTTCTTTATAATATTAATTAATTAATAATATAATAATAATTAATAATTAATTAATTAATATATATAATATTAATATATAATATTATATATATATATATACCTATTAGTATAGATTGCATTGTGCAAAGTTTGAATTAAATCTGATCGTTCTAAGTAGGGCAAAATGGAGACAAACAGGTAAAACCACAGATTATAATTATATTCTATGTGAAACTACATAAAAGCGTTTTAAAATGAGAAATTAATTACCGGCAGACTTTTACGTGCCTAAGTTATCATTTTTATTACCCTACGGCGCGTGGTTTAATTTAATAATAATAAACAAAAAGATAAAAACAGTAGGCTCAATAGATAATGTATGGTGTGATTGACGGCCAGTCTTCCGATGCGGGTCAAGATGATAAATATCGCGAAAGTCAACTATTAATTGATAAGAATTTATCTCTATGCTGCAAAAATAAAATTTACTACTTACTACAATTTATTTAACTACGTCTACACATACATACCTATCCATACTAATATTATAAAGCTGAAGAGTTTGTTTGTTTGTTTGAACGCTAGGATCTCAGGAACTACTGGTTGGATTTCGGAAATTCTTTTACAGTTTGATAGTCCATCTATTGAGGATGGCTATAGGCTTTATAACATCACGCTAAGGCAAATTGGAGCGGAGCAGCAATCAAGAATGTTTCGAAAACGGGGAATATTTTTTACCGTCTGAGAGCTTACGAAGCGTACGCTGCGTAAATGGTTAAAGTTACGTGAAAATTTTGTAGTACAAAAATGATCCCCTTTAAAAGTTACAAAAAAATGTCGTCAACACAATATGCCTATCTTTTAAGGTTCACTTACAATAACCCCTTTTAATATGTTATTTTTATGTGTATCTATTTGTATATTTTTATGTGAAACTAGCTGACCCGCGCAACTTCGTTTGCGTCACATGAGAGTGAGAAAGAGAGAGGTATGGTAGATATTAATATTTCGAGTATTATATTGTTTCCCGTTGCATTTACCCCCGTCGTGCTTATTCCCGTCGCGTCGCGTCGTTTGTATTCATTAGAGCTGAACCGCATATCTTCGTTTACGTCACATGAGAGTGAGAAGGAAAGAGGTGTTAAAGTGATATAATGTTTCCCGTCGCTTTTACTTCCACCCATCCGTTTTTCGGTATGGAACTCATCGTGTGCAAGTCCGGCCCGCACTTGGCCGGTTTTTATCGTTCAGTTGAAAGGCTGCCACTGCAGACCAAGTTTACTCCCGTCGCGTCGCTCATACTTAATAAGAGGGTTATTTTAAGTGAATCTTAAAAGATAAGCATATGCTGTTGAGGACTTTTTTTATAACTTTTTAAGAGGAACAATTTTGTTTTACACAATTTTTACGTAACTTTAACAATTTATGCAGCATCTGCAATGGAAGCTCTCAGAAGAAAGAAATAATCCCCGTTCTCAAAACATTATTCATGGCTGCTCCGCTCCTATTCGTCTTAGCGTGATGCTATATCGCTATTAGGCAGCCTCAATAAATGGACTATTAAACTGTATAATAATTTTTGAAATGCAACCAGTAGTTTCTGAGATCCTAGCACAAACAAACTCTTCAGTTTCATTATATCGTGTGAGAACCTTAAGAGATGGACAAATTAGGTTATTGTGAGCGAACTTTAAAAGATAGACATATGCTCACGCGGACTTTTCTTTAGAACTTTTTAAGAGAAACAATTTTGTAATACACAATTTTTACCGAACTGAAACCATTTACGCAGCGTACGCCTCGGAAGCTCTCAGACGGTTAAAAATATTCCCCGTTTTCAAAACATTCTTGATTGCTGCTCCGCTCCTATTCGTCTTAGCGTGATGTTATATAGCCTATAGCCATCCTCGATAAATTGACTATCGAACTGTAAAAGAATTTTTGAAATCCAACCAGTAGTTCCTGAGATCCTAGCGTTCAAACAAACAAACAAACAAACTCTTCAGCTTTATAATATTAGTATGGATATGTATTTTTTTAAACAATAAATGAAAAAAAAAAGTTTTGAAGAATGAGCGACGCGACGGGAGCAGGTAAACGTGGTCTGCAGTGGTAGCTAATCAACTGAACGATAATAAACCGGCCAAGTACGAGTCGGACACTCGGGTACACAGGAGTTTCGTACCAAAAAAAGGACGGGTGGAAGTAAATGCAACGGGAAACATTATATCACTTTACATATTAATACCACACCTCTCTCCTTCTCAATCTCATGTGATGCAAACGAAGTTGTGCGGGTCAGCTCTAATGTATATAAGCGATGCGACGGGACTAGGCGCGACGAGAGTAAATGCGACGGGAAACATTATATTACTCAAAATATTAATACCATACCTCTCTTTTTATAACTCTCATGTGCCGCAAACGAAGTTGCGCGGGTCAGCTAGTCATATTACAAAAAGGAAAATTTTGTATTTTTGATTGTTTGTAATGAATAAATTAAAAAACTAATGCGCCGATTTCAAAAATTCTTTCACCATTGGAAAGCTACATTCACCCTGAGTAACATAGGCTATATTTTATTCCCGTATTCCCACGGGAACGGGAGCTACGCGGCTGAAACTGTGTGAGGTCCGCTAGTTATCAATAATGTTGTGATTGAAGTACACGCAATTCCGCATCCATCCTAGGGCTTACCTACCAGAGACTCTCAGCCGTAGACAGTTGGAGCACCAGTGTAGTTTTAGTCGGTAGGAGTCCGGCATAGTAACTAGGTAGGTACAACCCGTTCACGCTAAGTTTGCCAGCCGCCTCCGCTACTACGCCGAACGGGTAGTATGTAGGATTTCCAACACGTTAAAAAGCCCCGCAGACTAAATGTTCTGTAAATGATCACGGAGTTAAGCCACTTTCGCTAAGGCTGATCCACAGTGGGGTGACCACTTTAACATTCCAATTGCGAGCATTTCCGTGATCTGAAAGGCAGTTTAATCCTTTCTCTGTCTCTCATGTCAAATACATGACAGTCGTTAATTCAAGTCAAAGGCCTTACGGGTAGCTATAAGATATCAACCTGAATCTGTCCATTTCACCACGGCTATTGACTCACCGCCTAATAATTGGGACAAAACCAATTTGTACCAATAATGTGGGCGTATGAGGTCTCTGCCTACCCTTGAGGGGCTAAAGATGATGAAAGAGAGCGCGGAGCAAACATAATTCCGAAGTTCTTTAAATTAAACGCAATATCACATTGAAATCTTTTATTTTCACATTTATTTATCAAATTTTACACAACACCTTACGCAAACCTTAAGCTATTAAGCCTCAGTGGCTGGATATTTACATTTTTTGCAGAATATTACAACTCTGAAACGTCTTTGCCAGTCTTCATGACACGAAGCGAATTTACAAGCTTCAAGCCAGCACGAATAATATTACTAGCTGTTCCCCGCGGCTACGTCAACGTGGAAGTCTTTATCGTATAAATTGATAACCCTCCTTTTGCGCAGTTGCCTATGTCCTTCTCCAGGGTTCCATCTATATCTCAATACAAAAATTCATCAAAATCGGTTCAACGGCTTAGGCGTGAAAACGTAACAGACAGAGTAACTTTCGCATGTATAATATTAGTAGGGAGTATACTCGCTTCGTGTAATAAAAAAAAATAAAAGGCTACGGAGACGGTCAAGCAAGTTGACTCAAGTCTGTGTGTGTGTGTGTGTAGTTACCTACACGTCGACGGATGCACACACACACATGCAAAGAAAGCACGCACACCTGCAGCTACTTTCATACGATCTGATATTTGATGACGTTAAGTTATTGACCGTCTCCGGAGCCTATATGAGTTTTTTTAAGTGCTATGAATGATAACAGCCAATTTTTTGTACTCTAAGTAACTCATAAAATGTTATAAAGTAGGTATCTCCCTTCCGGTTCGTTTAGACTAAATCCCATTACGTCATTTTCCTACATAAGTCTGAATTTCAGTTTGACTTAGTCCCAAAATGCCTGAAAACCAAAATGACTGAAATCCAAAATCTCATAGCTTTTGCGAGGGATACCTTACTAAATGTTAAAAAAAACTTGAGAGGTGTCAAGGGACACCCGGATGGAACGAAGTTCCTTTCGATTAATTAGTGAAGGAATGGTAATAATTTTTTTTTTTAAATTAATAATATTTTTTTTATTATTAACCCCCATTTTATTACCCCCCCCCCCTTTCCCCATATTAAATCCCCCCCCCCATATTACCCCCATATTAAAGGAGGGTAGAGGTACCTCTACCCTCCATACTATAGCAAAAACATATAAACGGCCGAATTGAGTAACCTCCTCCTTTTTTGAAGTCGGTTAAAAAAGTGTCGTGACAACTTTTCGTGAGAATTTTTTCCGTCTAGCCCCCTTTCACAACGCGCGATAAGGAACTTCGTTCCAAAAATTGCTGTAGACATTCTAAAACCTTTGAGTTCTACCCGTTCTACCGACGATGCAACGCTAGTCACAGACGCACAGGCAGGGTAAAAACCGGCCATGTGCGAGTTGGACTCGCGAATGGAGGGTTCCGTACCGAAACACACCTAAAAAAATCACGTTTGTTGTAAAGAACCCCGCTCCCCCCTTTTATCTGATTTTAGTATTTGTTGTTATAGCGGCAACAGAAATACATCTGTGAAAATTTCAGCTCTCTAGCTATCTCGGTTTCTGAGATATAGCCTCGTGATGGTCAGACAGACGGACGGCGAAGTCTCATGAATAGGGTCCCGTTTTTATTTACTTTGGGTAAGGAACACAGCTTTCCGTCTGTTTGTCACCAGTACCCCAAGAACCGCGATAGCTAAGCGTATTTCCGTTTACGCACATCAAAATAATACTACCTAAAGACATAGCAAAATTATTGTTTAAGGGGGATCCCATACAACAAACGTAAATATTTGCAGTATTTTGGTAAGGATCCCTCCCTCCGTGCGCGGTCCAACTCACAATTAGCCGGTTTTTTAGTAGGACAAGGTTCATAAAGCGATCTTGTTTGACATTGAAAGAATATCTATACTCGTAAACCACTTAAACTATACAGAAATTATACCCTTCCAATCAATAGGTGATACACATAATAACGACTTTGGAAACAACTTGCTGCAGTATGCAGCGCACTTCCCATGCATAGCATCAATTCTGTTGGGAGTCCTGGGATATCCTTCCGAGAGCTTACCCGGGGCTCCCAACCGTAGACTGTTGGGCGTTACGTGAGGTTTTTTAGCCGGTAGGCCGGCATAGCACCCATGAAGAATTTTCCTCACATTAAAAAAAAAGGCAAAACATCAATTAATTCCATAATTACTCTTTGTAAATTGGAAATATCCTACTAACATTAGTTGCAAGTTTGTAAATATTTGTTTTCTCAATCTCTCTCAAACCCCTGAACTATTTTCTATCAATTTTACTAATTTTATTTGTCTATAAATACGACAGTAAAACATTTAAAAACCGGACAAGTATAAGTCGAGCTCGCTCACGGAGGATCCCGTACCAAAAAACTGCTAAATAAACACGTTTGTTGTATGGGAGCCCCCTTTAATATTTTCTGTTTCGTCATAGCCTCTGTGGCGCAGTCGGTAGTGATACCGCTTGCGGCGCTGGAGGTCGTGGGTTCGATTCCCACCGGAGACAAATATTTGTATGACCCATAAATGTTTGTCTCAAGAGTCTGGATGTTTCTGTGTATAATATGTATGTATTTAAAAAGTATATAAGTATTAATATCCGTAGTCTGATACCCATAACACAAGCAGGTTATTCCTAGCTTACTTTGGGATCAGATAGCGTTGTGTGAAATGTCCGTGAATATTTTTTATTATTATTAGGTATTATAGCAGCAACAGAAATACATGATCTCCGCATATTTTTGATTGTCGAGCTATCTAGGTTTATGAGATACAATCTAGTGACATACAAAAGGACAGCCGGACAGCAAAGTCTAAGAAACAGGGTCCCCTTTCACCCTTTGAATACAGATCCCTAAAAGAACCGCCAGACATTTTTTTACATAATCAAAAACAGCAGCAACACACTTGCCCTGGTTTCCTCAACTCATGAATATTTAGCTATTAGTAATTTGTTAGATATACATAATAATAAGTAATATATTTTAATCGTATTCGTGTACGATACCAATTTGAGTGGAACAAAGAAAGTAGCTATAAAAAAAAGCTACGCATTGAACGAACTTTTTTTAGGCTAAGGGTACCTACTTATTATGCCTGATCTTATCGAAGTTTCATGAGAATTTCTACGTCCTAATAATGTTCTGGTCGAAATTTCTTCGATATAATAGCCCAATAAATTATACGCAGGGTTTGCAAGAAAGGTAATAATGTTAGTATTATAAGGATTCCTTACCCAAAGGGTAAAAAACCGGCCAAGTGCGAGTTGGACTCGCCCATGAAGGGTTTCGTAGCAGCAAGTAACATAATATAAAAGTTCTTATAGTTCCTGCTAACTTTGATTTTTCTAACCGAAAATTGCGGTTTATGACGTATTAAAAAAAAACTAACTGCTCTATCTCATTCAATCTAATTTTCGCTGGTAGTTTTAATGGCAATGTACATCATATATTTTTTTTAGATATATCAATCTCTTAGTTTAGAAGTTAGAGAAGGGGGGGGGGGGGACACATTTTTCCACTTTGGAAGTGTCTCTTGCGCAAACTATTCACTTTAGAAAAAAATGATTTTAGGAACCTCAATAGTATTTTTGAAGACCTATCTATAGATACCGCACACGTATGAGTTTGATGAAAAAAAAAATTTTGAGTTTCAGTTCTGAGTATGGGGACCCCCAAAATTTACTGCTTTTTTTCTAATTTTATATAAGAATCTTAATGCGGTTCACAGGATACATCTAGTTACTAAGTTTCAATAGCATAGGCCTTATAGTTTCGGAGAAAAGTGACCGTGACACACGGACGGACAGACAGACGGACAGACAGACATGACGAATCTATAAGGGTTTCGTTTTTGCCATTTGGCTACGAAACCCTAAAAACGGGACCCTATTTTCGTATCTAGCTATAGCTAGAAAGAGCTGAATTTTCAACAGATGATGTAGATATTTCTGTTGCAACTACATACATACATATGGTCACGCCTTTATCCCCGAAGGGGTAGGCAGATTTTTCAAGCCGCCTAAAAAGGCCTTCAACTTGGCTTAACGACTGTCATTTTACCACAGTATAAAGAGTACTACTAACCAGTATTGTAGCTCCCTACAAACGGACGAAGCGCAAGCTATACCTACGATTCTCGTTTTCGGCACGCCTTTCAGCACGTTAGCAGGC
Source organism: Miltochrista miniata (assembly GCA_933228765.1). Lineage (NCBI taxonomy): Eukaryota > Metazoa > Arthropoda > Insecta > Lepidoptera > Erebidae > Miltochrista > Miltochrista miniata. Next base: position 11,912,031 of record OW121772.1, read on the forward strand.
GATTGTGCCGAGTAGACGAATGGACGGTGTGTCGTTTTTTAGATAGTAACCGCGCGTGTTTTATTTACTAAAAATATTTAATATGACAACTAGAGTCTATTGTGCTTGTTTTGGTTGCATGAATTCGGCAATACCCAGAGATAACGTTTTTTAGATTACCTGGAAACTCCGAAAGGTAAGACTATAAATTGATTTTACTTAAGTACTAATTGGTACCTACTATACTACTAGTTGACTAAAGTTAAACAAAGTGATTGACACGAGTGACCTGGGTAGTTACATGAAGTAGGTATGTTTGTGTTTAAAACTAGACTTGTGCTTGCTCAGTCAGTGAACGGTGCGATGCAATATAGTACAATATCCAAAAAAAAACTAGTTCAGAACTCTAGTACGTGTAGGTAGTACATTTAGTTCCGTTGTCAGTTCGTAGTTATTTAATTGAGAGCAATGATTTAGGTATGTTTCAAGAGTATTCATTCACACTTAGCGTGTACTGTAACATCGGTAATCCACAAAGAAACAAACCGTATGACTTTGATTGACAGCATTTTTGTTACCTTTGATTTTTATTACACGCATAGAGACAAATATGAACTTCCACAATTTAACACAACTTGACAATGTACGAAAAGTACTAGTATACAAGAGACTGACTAGTACTTTCAAATCGAAAAATAGTTTTAATTTTGTAAATCAAAAATTTAACGCAATGATTATAAAGACTAGAATTCCGTGATTCTATCACTGACGAAACATGTGATGAGCCGATTATTATTGTCTACGCCGCTTACTCGTTTTTAAATTTCTATACCCGTCTCACTCCATCGTTAGTAGATAACGGTAGTACGGTTAGTGGGTAACGCCACGCCGCCGCCCCGCGCCGCCAGCCGTTGCGGGGATATTATATTATTATTATAGTATTTTTTTGTTTAAATAAAAAAGGTACATATTTACTCGAAATTGAAGCCGGTTGTCAGTAAAACGGCAATCCTTAATACAGATGAAGGCCTTGTGGGCGGATTGAAAAAATTGAACTGCATTATGCTCACTATATACTGGGTGTTTCTTTTAGGGTGTCAAGCCGCCACTAGCTAGTAGCAGGGTTCCATACCTATCGATTTAACCCCCATGTATGTTCTACGATTTTTTGTAGTTTTCGAGATATAGTTTTTTTTCGTTATTTTTTATAATTACGTGTCCACGTGGCTTTCTTGTTTTTGGTTCGACTTTTCTTGGATATTTTTTTATTATTATAATGCCTATTGATTGCAGTATTATGGACAAAATAATCTCCTTCCTAACTTTGATACAAGATGTAAAAATTTTAATCGATAATAAAAAAATAGGGAATTATGCAGAACATTATATCTCGAAAACTCAAAAAATCGTAGAACATACATGGGGGTTAAATCGATAGGTATGGAACCCTGCCACCAGCTAGTGGCGGCTTGACACCCTAAAAGAAACACCGTGTATACGCGTACGTTAAACTAAAAAGTAAAATGTGGGCGTATACTATGCCTCTGCCTACACCTTCTGGGATAAAGGCGTGACTATATGTATGTATGTATGCACATATTTACAATCGCAATACTAAATAGAAAATCAAAGTAGGCACATATTATTAAAATGCTGTAGGTGGGCAGCCCTATCGCATGCCTACGTACCGCGCGGCTGTAGGCATTTATTTCTAAAATCCGGCCGAGTTAGACTACAGTATACAGTGATTTTACTGACAACCGGGACCAACGGCTTAACGTGCCTTCCGAAGCACGGAAGCGCTCAAAATAGATGTCACAAAGTGGTCACATGGATGGTCACGCATCCAAGGACCGGCCACAGTGAAAGTTGCTTGCCGCAGTGATCGTTTACAGAACACTGAGTCCGCGGGGCCACGAGCGCTTCAACGTCTGTTTGCAACTATAACAACAAATACTAAAATCAGAGAAATAATTATATTTAAGGGGGGCTACGATCCAATAAACCTGATATAGATTTTTATCATAATTATGTAATTACTGACCCCCTTTTTTTTAACGTGAGGGAAAATCCATCATACATGCTATGCCGGACTCCTACAGACTAAGAAACCTCACGTAACGCCCAACAGCCTATGGTTGGGAGCCCCGGGTAAGCCCTCGGAAGGATACCCAATCAACCACGTACGGAACACAAGAAGGCAGGGAATGGGGGTTATTTAATTATGAATGATTCGTGTTGGAGGAAGTCGAAATGCTTTTTGTACAACGCATACTTTTGATAAAAGCAGTTAAAGAATATCCACAGCAATAAAACCTAAAATATCTATCTAAATTCTAAAATAACACAAAACGGTAAAAATTAAAAATATATTATTAGCTTTGTCATATAATGACCTACAATAATAGTTTGTTTTGTCTAACAAAAATCTTAGCTGTCATACAAATTTTGTTAAAATCTACAAAATGGGTACAACTTTACAATATTCGGATATTCACAAAAAAAACTACTTTCAAATAAATCGCCGATCACTTACAATATTCGGTTATTCTTAAAAAAAATCTAAACTTCTCACATTTTATGTATTCTACCCACAAAATGGACCAAAATTTGCAATAATTCGGGTATTAGAAAAACACTTTTATAAATATGCAGTCACATGAGTGACACATTTATAAAGATATAAGTAGCTTGTTCATAATATATCTCTTTACATATAAATTCTATCTTTTTATAAATATAGCACACATAGTTTTTAAAGCATTCTCATCTGAACATGAATGCATGGCATATGGCATGCATATCACGAATTGCGTACATCTACACATTTAACTTATTACACATTAAATTCACTCATTTTATATACAAGCTGATATAAACTTTAAAACTAACTTCTAACATTAAAATAAGGAAAAATTTGTTCGTCAAAACAATCACTGGAATTTCTAGACCGATTTGTAACACGATTTCGTCATGGGAAGTTACTGGTTACTGTGTGACGAAGAAACGTCGGCAATTGTTTATTATACAAAGTAAAAATAAACATTACCGACAAATAAATTCATGTAAGATGCCGTAAAGTACTCTATTATGATTCATCTACTATTTAATACACAGTCGGGTTTGTTACAACACTTATAACGAGAACAAGTGGGCGTTTTAAATTATTATGTAGCAGAATATGTAAAAAAAACACGGAGAGAAAATGCAAATATGGAACCACTACATATAGATAAAAAGAAAACACAAAATTTGTTCGACACGTTCGTCCTACGAGTATGAAAATCTACAACAATGCAAGCTAGCAATAAACCTATTGCACAATATTCATTACACCAACAATCAATCAAAAATGAAATGAGGAGAGGCCTACGTATACCATTGGACCTATAGGCTCATTCGATTGATTGAATCAAAGTAGCGAAAGCAGAATTGGTAGCATGGATGCCGATAATTAAGGTGGCGCCCAACCAGGTCAAGTTATATAAACATGTAATCTTATCTTATCAGTAGATAGTAATGTATCTAAACACACCTATCGCGGTATCTATAACTAATTGCACTAAGCAGACCCAATACGTGACGCTGCCGGTCCCGTAAGAATTTACGCACGCCTCACGTTCCTTCAACACCAACCAACCCTCAAAGAACGGGGTTAGCAGCCGGCAGCCGAACCCCTAGGCAAGGCCGCAGTGGTAGCCAAAATTTGTCGCGCATTCTAAGACATCCTTTCGAAGAGTTACCCGGGACCCTCGAAGACGAAAACGGCATTCGTGGAAATTTCCACACGAAAAAGTGCACCAAGTTCGTTTGGTATGGTAATCAACGAGTTCTTACTGGTCGAATATCGATGTTCGCACTTGCACCATTTATTGCTCTAGTTTAAGCACAACGCTCAAAGGAGTCTTTTGCCAGGAATGGGACAACTAATATTGCGAAACTGTCAAATCTTTACTCGCAAGCGACCATCTGGACAATTCGATGGACCAACGACCTGATGAACGACGCAGGTAGGGGATGCTGTCCGGCGCCTGGCACCTCAATTAGTGTCATACGCCGGAAGACTGGCGAGGCTGCTCCCCAATATAGGGGGGCCGGGAAGTGCATGTCGCCGTCTCTACGATGGTGTAGTTCGCTCTAAGGCGCTCTATGGAGCGCCTGTTTGGTCGGACGCCCTCTGCGCTAAAAACATCATCCTGCTGCGAAGACCGCAGCGGGCGATTGCGCAGAGGGCGGCGCGGGCGTACTGCACCGTCTCTTATGAGGCGGCGTGCCTAATTGGCGGGAGCCCCCCTTGGGATCTCGAGGCTGGAGTCCTCAAACGTGTTTATGAGGAAAGCGCCCTGGTGCGGAGAAATGGAGGTCGCCCGCTCCCGGAGGACATCGATCGCTGGAGACAGCTAGCTCGCGACGATCTCTTCCGGGAGTGGGCCTGTAGGCTGGATGAGCCCAGCGCGAGCGTGCGGCTCGTGGGGGCTGTCCGGCCTGTTCTTCGACCTTGGGTGGAAAGGGCACACGGTGCGCCGACGTACCACCTCACCCAGCTCCTCACAGGACATGGTTGTTTTGCCAAGTACCTGTGGGAGGTGGTGGGTGTGGAGTCGGACCCCGTGTGCCGTCACTGCTCAAGTGGCGTCGTCGACTCGGCAGAACATACACTTGCCGAGTGCGCGGCGTGGGACGGGCCGCGTATCGCCCTCACGGGCCGTATTGGTATAGACTTGTCGCTGCCGGCCGTGGTACGAGCCATGGTCGGCAGCCTAGAATGCTGGGTCGCTGTCACCACTTTTGCTAAAGAGGTGATGGCGACCAAACGTGAGGAGTTGCGGGTGCGGGAGCGAGCAGGTCAGACGCTCCCGCCCCGTCGTCCAGCTCGGGGGCGCCGCATGGCAGGTTTCATGCGCGCCCCCGACTAATGTCGTACCGGTGGACGAAGGTCGGGGGACCCCGTCCACTGATGATCGTTTGGCGGAAGGCACCTCCCCGTGTTCCGGAGATGCCTCCAGTGCCCGCCCGCTCGGCCGTTTTCCACCCTCTCTGCTTACAGAGGGGCGCTCGAGAGCGGTGCGATGCGGGCTCGTTTTTCGTTAGCTCCTTAGGGAGCTCCAGGGGAGCAGACCATCTGGTTCCCCCGAGGAGAGCCTCGACTCTACGGGGCACCCCCTGCCGGGTCGACGTTGTAATGAATTCTTCATATCCCTCGGCCCGGCTACTGGGTGAGTAGGAACACCGCGGGGTTTAGTGGGTATTACGGTCCCGTTTCTTCGGGACCGGTGAGCCCCACACACCGTCCCAGCTGCCCCCGTAGCTGGGATGACGGTGCCCAAACGCATTCCCCGCGTCAAAAAAAAAAAAAAAAAAAAAAAAAAAAAAAAAAAAAAAAAAAAAAAAAAAAAAAAGGTAGGGGATGCTGGTTGCGGTATGCGCTAGACTGTTTACTGTTGAGTAATTTGGGAGATGCCCACATTCAGCAGTGGACTGCCATAGGCAGTGGACTGCCATAGGCTGATTTGATTGAAACGACCTTCTAGGCTAAATTAGGGCAAAAATCAACTACTTCAGTCATACACACTGCGCAAAAAATATCAACAACTGGATGTGAAACGGTGAAATTTTCGGCCGGAGCCGCTGGCTAGTGGTAAAATATTAGAAAACTAATTTCTTTATTATTCGTTCTGTTATTTCGCGTGCTTATTTCCAAAACACACAGGTGGACCAACATGGAAGCAGTTACTGTTGACAGTGGGACACAAAGCTCCTCTAAAATCTTGTGATTTGAGCCAAGCATCATTCATCATTTTCCTGCCCTCTTTTTGTTTGGGTACATGTGGAAATCCTTCGTAAATGCTATGCCGGACTCTTACCGACGAAAGCCACACGTGCTTTGCTAGTGCCTACGGTCAAGCCCTCAGAACGATGTCTCAGGAGTTCTTGCCCTTGTTTCAATTTATTTGGGGTCGGCGCAATATGTCATCTTCCATTCCTCCCTGTTACCTACTCGTTGTCTCATCATTCACTCCCTTGAGATTGAGCCAACCAAAGAAATAAATATTACAAATTGACGTTGGCCTTGACTTCGTTATGTTACGTGCATATTAAGTAATTGTTATTACAGAAACGAATGCGTAAGATTACGCGATAATCGTCATAATTTGAGGTGAGGTTGGTAAAATATCTGCTGTTTCTAGCTGCAACTTTGAAAAAGATAAGAAGAATACGGTAGGAAGTTGTAAAAGGTCACAAACCCAGAAAAATTTACTTTTCAAAGTAAAACATCCAAATTTACAACACTTGTCCCAACTCGCACTTAATCCGATTAAAGTTGTCATATGACTCAGCCCTCGCTCAACCCAACATCCAGCAAATGGGAATGACTTCACAGTCAACAAGGCCATTGTCAATTCGGCGACAACATTAACATTATTTTGCGTTTTTAAGATCAATCTCTTAATACTTTTACACATAATCATCTGGTCTTCTCTTAAACTGGTCAACAGTTCAAAACTAGTATCAAATTCATAAAAACAGGGACAGTGCATACAAAGTAAATATTCGGGCAATTTGAACTAAACCGTTTAAATCCAGTCATCTTGTCTGCATCTTAGCTGTCACAGACAGAGACTGACCCATCAACACTTTGTCTCCGGACTTCATTTCAAATTTGAAATCTTTCGGAGCCTCAAATAATAAAATAATTGTACTACCCATATTAAATTGCCCGAATAACTCGCCCTTTTTCAATGGAACTTCTTGAAGTTCTGTTTCATTAATTCTATTTCGTTTACCTTTCGTGTTTGTTCGTAAATCAGGATCGTGATATATTTCTATTGATCCAACATTTGTTGCTCCAACCGCAGTCATACTGAAGAAACCGTGTTTCCATTCACCGACATATACAGCTCGCTCGTTTATTGTGAACAGTCCCGGTATCAATCTTGCCAGCCAAGGATTAACGGACAGCAGTTTTCCTGAGAAGTGTCTTCGGAATGTGGCCGTCCAATCACAGGGTGAATGAAACCGATGATAATCGCCTGGTGCTAAGTAGATAATGCATTGATGCAGGACATTATCTTTATCCATCAATAGAGAATCATAGTAATTATCGCCTTTTCTTTTGGCCCATTTATTTTCACCTAGGAACTCTTCTAAACTGTATGTTATACCTTTCACTTGCTCTATTTTATCTGTGTCTGCTATTCCACAATTTAAAACTACACCATCACACGGCGAAACACATGGAGCCGCCGAAATATACCTTACACCATCCTTTAATCTTCTTGTGAAGAAATCCGATAGACTTCTGTATGATTTTAAATCTGGAACAGCAGCCTCATCCAAATTAACGTTGAACATACGAACGTATGTTCCATATACGAAGGTTCTGAGAGACGTAGGAACCTCACAGGCAGCCAATCGACCCCACAGCCGACTTGTCACACGAAACGGAAACATTTCGTAAAACAATATCTCCACTTTAGACACATCGTAGTTAATACTGGCACGAATGTAACACCATCCTACATAAATAGCACTTCCTAAAGGTACCCATCTCGTAATTATAGATCTAAAATTCATCCATTTATTTCTCTGCAACTGAGCACTCTTTGTTTGATTATTACTGTGAAGAGACGACGTTTGGCGAAATGGTCTATGGGGGCGAAGTCTTTGTTTGAACATTGGGTTTATAACTGGAAGACAGCTCCGTATACGAGTCGGTGGGAACATGTCTAAGTAGCAACGCGCACGGCGCCCGTATAAAAATAATTCGTTTACGTAAATACGTACGAAACGTTTATTTTGCGTTCAAAACACCACAAGCACACTGCACAATAGATAAGGTATACATACATAAGTATAAATAAACCGGATAAGAAAATCAAATCAAATTAGACAAACAGTCACGGTTACAATATTACATTCCATGATCATCAGTTGTATACCATTTAAACATTTAAGAACCAGTAACAAAGGCTATAATTGCATGCAGTTTCTCATTGGATTAGAATAATTCATTGGACATACTGTCCTTTTACCATTCAGATGACACTGATGACAGTTGTTTTTTTTTTTCATGGCCTGAATACACAGACCATATTTGGTTAGAGGTAGGTTCTGAACATAGCATATAAGTAAGTTCAACTCATCTGTGCGCGCGGCACTATGTGTGGGTAAGCTTCGTCTAACAGTGACTTCGTGTGCGTGACATGAGGTACAGTGAAGTACAGAATACAAAAACACTTGTTTATCTAAAATAATAACTCAATGGGTGAAATGTATGTTATACATATTAATATATATCGCTGTTTGAAGAATAAAATTGAGGAATTTTAGAATTCGCTGCTCTCTCCAAAGTTAATTATAAATTCAATCATCGATAGTATTCTTCTTCTTTGGCGTGTCGACCAGTATAACGCCACATCTCTTCATCAATTTACTTAAACGTTCGTTTATTAATTTCATTATTTCCATCACATTTTGTTCGATTTTATGCGAAGCATTATAATTTGTTTAAATTCCCCATACATTTTCTATTGGGTTTAGTTCAGGATGATACGGTGGTATCTGAAGAACTTTTAAGCCAATTATGGCTGAAGTATGTCATTAATCTTATAACAAACTAGCTGACACATAAGGTGTGCGAAAAGCGTGTGAAACTGCCCTGCCCTCTCCCAAAGGAACCGCGCAATATATCGGGAACTAGAGCATCCTAGAACCTTCCTCGGATTATAAGCTCAGATTGTACCAAGTTTCATTTAAATCAATTCATAATCAGGATACAGACAGACAGACATGAAAATTTCTAATTACATTTTCAGCTTCAGTATCGATTAGAGAACGCCCTACAATTAAAACTTTCAAATTATCTTCCATGTACAGACTCTCGACCCTCCATAGTTTTTTTAGATGTATAGATATGGTTTTTTTTATTTTTTAAATCAAGTCATACAGTTCAATTGTTGTCATATTTGCAGTATATGCAATGTTTTTTTCCATCGACCATGTCTGCATTTCTATTTTTTTTGCATTAGATTTTGGAGCTCTATCATTTATGACTTTTCTGTAGTTTTTTTTATAAGTTAGGTACACAATTCTGCCATACATTCAATTCAATTCAATTCAATTCTTTCAATGGCCTTCTGTGCTCTTAGCATCAACTCGCCAATGTCCCGTATCTAGAGCTAACAGCGAAGGAGGTTTTAGTGTCTCGGGATTTGATCAGTAGACTTAAGTGCGACGTCAATTCCGGCAGAATCTAAACACAAGGGCAACACAATTATTGGTTAGTATAGACTACAAATATACTTATATGGTATAGACTACATAATACCTATATTCTATTTTAAACAATAAAGTATTTAGGATATAGAATTCTACAGTTTTAGATTATTTATTAGTATGTAATTGGTAAGGATTTTTATAAAGGGAGTATAAACTAAGGATAGGAGACATTTGAAAGAGGTAGGGCGGGGGATATTTGTGGGAAGGACATCATATAGTGAGAATCTTTGGTGAGGGCAACAGAAGAAAATATGTTCTGCATCACCCTCCTCCAAACCGCACTCGCAGAGCGAGTGATCCCTTATCCTAATCTTTGCCAGATGAACAGGTGTACAGGCATGGCCTAAACGGAGACGACAAACAATCGATACCGCTCGCTTGTCAACACATCGATGTTTAAAAAACCAGGGCTTAGTAGGGACTACTGGTTGAATATCACAGTAATGCTTACCCTTGATTTTTGTTAGTGTCCGACCGAAACTGGTTTTCCGGCCGAAACCGAAACCGAAACCGAACTTTCGGCCCCAGGGTCAGTTTCGGCCGAAACCGAAACCGAAACCGAAACTCACGTGTTCATATTGAAAAAAAAAAAACCAGCCAAGTGTGAGTAGGATTCCGCACAGAGGAACCCTCTCCCGTTACAAAAATTGGGCACAAAAATTACGTTTGTTGTGTTGATTTTTTTTTCTGATTTTAGTAGGTATTTTTTGTTATCGGCATCAGAACAGGGTGAGGTGGTGGTGGCAATGTCTCTTGCCCTGGAGCTGCGTTTGGGAGGCGCTTATTTACCATGGAATGCCTCCATACCTCCGTCGAATCGCCGGGGCCTATCTTTCCGAGAGGGGCCATAACTGATCCGAGCTGGCTAGGGCTGGGTCCGCGAGATGTGTTGTTCAGTGTTCCATAGGGCTTCTGTAGAACATCGGTTATGATTGGAGCTGCGTGGTCCGTTGCTCAGAGGTGTCGGCGTAACGTGTTCCGTGCGTACCGTGTTACGACGACACCCTCATTACAGCGCGAGGAGCAACGCACCGAGACGCAGCACTGAGGCCACCTGCGGGATCCAGCTTACATATAGGGGGCGTCAGCATCGAGCTCTCGATGACGTATCAGGGGCTCGTACTTGATATACGGTGGAACTTCGGATACTACTTCCGAAGTTTGGTCCCATAGCTGAGGGAAGGGGCATCAGCCGCACTCTCGCGGTTGTTGCCCAATATCAGGAGACCCAACGCTCTCTGCAGGAGACTGTATCTTGGGATCGTGCGGAGCATGGCCCTATATGGGGCCCTCGAAAAGGCGGAGATCCTGATGGCCAGCGATGCGGCTAGATTGCTTAGCCGGCAGAAGGCGACGGCTGTCAGGGTAATAAGGAGATACCGCACGATCTCAGTTGAGGCGGCATGTCTCCTAGCCGGGACCCCTCTATGGGACCTGGAAGCAAGGGCCCTTGCATCATTGTTTAAAATGGCGCAAGAAGCCGCTGGAGCGGGGCCATAGGCCTCTTCCTGTGAGCAGGTCATGCTCGTAAGAGTTTTTTCAATAGGTGCAGCAAGTTCCACCAAGTGCCATCAATAAACGGTATAAATCTTCTCAAGTGTTCATTTTAGAAATATCTTCATCTAAACACGAGTTTCTTTCTTTTGCGTGTGGAATTACTCATAGATGCTATTGCGAACTCGTACCGACTAAAACCACACGGTGCCCTGCTACTAGCTCTTGGCTGGTTTTGGTTACACTTTAGAAGTATATAACTAAAACTGGACAACAGTGAGCCGGACTAGCGCGCGTAGGGTTTCGTACAAAAAAAGCGGCAAAAAATCACGTATGTTGTTTGGGCAGCCCCCTTTAATATTATTAATTTGTCTTTTTTTATTATTTGTAGCTATAGCGGCAACAGAAATAAATCATCTGTAAAAATTTAAACTGTCTAACTATCACGGTGAATGAGTCTGCTGACAGACAGACAGACGACCAACAAAGTCAACGGAACCGACAACAAAGGGGTAGGGCTATGTAATCTGTAAATCTTCGGTTAGTAACATATTAACTGGTTGGGCTGACCCAAACCACGTCACAAGCAGAGCTAGGCGCTCAAAATTCATGAACACGTGAGTTTCGGCCCGGCCGAAAGTTTCGGCCCATTTTGGCCGAAACCGAAACTGCGGCCGAAACTCGATTTTTTGGCCGAAACTGGCCGAAACCGAAACCGAAACCGAAACTTCGGTCGGTCACTAATTTTTGTTGATCTTTGCCAATCCACTTGCCAAGCCCGTGTCAGACTGTCCCTAATTACCTGAGTCAAGTCGTGTGTAAATACTTGGTAGTGTTCGAGTGAGCCGGTTCCAGTGGCATTTTTGGCCCAAGAGTCGGCCGTCTCATTTCCCGCTATATTGGAGTGGCCCGGGATCCACGCCAACATAAGTTCCAAGTTAAGTCGCTGGCACTGGAATAGCGCCTCTCGGATCCTATAAATGATGGGGAATCTGGACTTGGAACGGAAGGGGTGAGAGAGTATGGCTTGAAGACAGCTTTTGGAATCAGACAGGATGATGGACCTATTTAAGTTGTGGGATATAATATACCGGATAGCTTCCAGGATGGCCACAGACTCCCCCGTGAACACAGAAGTCACAGGCGGGCATTTATAACTTAGGGCCACATTGTACTTAGGGATCCATACGGCCGCGCCCACCGGCTCACCTATGAACTTGGAAGCATCGGTGTAGATTTTAAGCCAACCCTCATAATCAGAGGCCATAACTCCATGAAACTCCAGATTAGCGTCCACTGCACCCTTCCGGATTCCCAGATCTATCTCGATAGGAGGGCGGTATATAAGAGCCTCAAAGGGGAGAGAGTACAATGGACTCAACCTACTCTGCATGACTGGGCACGGTAGGCGTGTGAATTTGATGAAGCTGTTTATTAGACAGGGAAGGTTGGTTGGGGCGGGGTTTGAGTTTATGTTATATAAATCACCCAAATGTCGAAGCCTACCCAAAAGGATGTGTTGCGAATTTTGCACAAGTTTAAAGAAGAATCTGTCACATAGATACTGCCTTCTGAGGAAGAGGGGAGGATCCACAGCCTCCACTTGTAGTGCATTAGTTGGAGAAGATTTCATAGCCCCAAGAATGATACGTAGACATTTGAATTGAATTTTGTCTAGTTTTGCAAGGGGATCTTTATTACAAGGTTCTAGCAAGAAAGAGCCATAGTCCATGTGACTGCGGACTGTGGCATTATAGAGGAGCTTTTGATTATATGGATGACATCCCCACCATGCACCAGATAGCGAACGAAGAATGTTAACATTCCTCTCACATTTGTCGCTGACATAACCAAAGTGAGAAGAACCAGTCATTTTAGAGTCCAGTAGGACCCCCAGAAACTTGGCACTGTTGTATTGAGGTATAGACTGTCCCTCAACTTGGAGATCCAGATTAGGAATTTGTCTTCTCTTCGTGAATACTACCACCTTGCTCTTAGAAGGAGACAGTGATAGCCCATGTTCTGACAACCAATCATTCAAATACCCCAAGGCCCTGTTCAGATTATCGGATACGTCGTGGATCGAATTAGATGATACATAAAGGGCCAAATCATCAGCATACTGCAGAATCTGGCAAAACGGGTTCACCACCAACTCCAGGTCATGGGTGTAAAGGCTGTAGAGGAGAGGGCTTAGAACTGAGCCCTGAGGAAGACCCTTCCAGATAGTCCTAGGTGGAAGTAGGAGATTGTGGTTCTTAATTACTATAGATCGCTCCATTAAAAGGTTTGTACAGAAATTTACTAGCCTCTCAGGGATATTCAGCTTGAGTAGTTTACTCCTGAGTACCGGAAGCAAGACATTGTCGTACGCTGACTGTATATCTAGGAATACAGCTCCAAGGTATTCTTTTTTGTGGAAGGATATACGAATGTCAGTGGTGAGGATGCTGAGACCATCCAGTGTGCTCATGCCTCTCCTAAAACCAAATTGGGAATTAGCCAAAATTCCATGACCTTCCACATACCATTCAAGGCGATGTTTCACCAGATGTTCCGTTACTTTGCACAACACTGAAGACAGTGCTATTGGTCTTCTGCTACTGGGGGATGAAGGATCGTAGCCAGGCTTTAGGACAGGGACAATTATTTGTGTCTTCCAATCAGTGGGGATCACTCCACTACCAACAATCAAGTTCACAATGTTCAAAAACTGTGTCCTGGTGTTATCAGATGACTTGGTTATGAACGAGTAGGGGATCTGGTCCATGCCTGGCGCCGAATCCCTCAGTCCATCAACCGCCAGATCAAGTTCCTCATATGTGAACTCGCTGCCAAGGCCCACCTGAGGATGGGCAAGACAAAGATTTGGAGAATAGCTAGGGATGGAATCCTCTGTGGGTACCCACGGTGGAGCCAACTTGTCAGCAAAGGCCTCAACCTATGACGACAAATCATTTTCATTTGGGTTTTCTGAATTACAAGCTCCTCTGTACCTGTTAATTTGTTTCCAAACAGTGGAAGCAGGGGATCTAGGTGACAGGTCCGCACAGAAGCTCGACCAGCCATTCTTCTTTTTGGTGGACAGCATTCTTCGTGTCTGTGCTGCTTTTTGCTGATAGGCTATCAAATTCTCTACCGTCATTTCCCTTTTGTAGTTTCTCTCGCTTTCCCGCCTAATCCTAACTGCCTCGGTGCATTCAGCATCCCACCAGGGGGTCGAGAGGATTTGTTTAGAGGGTTTTTTGACAGGGAAGTGGTCATCGGCCGATGCAATGATAGCATCACGGAAGCTGGAGTACGATTGAGCGACTGTATGAATTGTTGGGGCAGGCAGCGAGCGTATTCTAATGCCCAGAGAAGCTGCATATGTCGTCCAGTCAGCGTCGCGCAACCTATACCCGAAAGAAGTGGTGGGGTTACTAGGAAGGGATACAGTCATAGACAAATTGATAAAAATGGGATAATGGTCACTGCCCCTTGAATCGGCAGAGATGTACCAGGTTATTCTGGATGCCATTGAAGGAGAGCAGATGGTGAGATCCACAGCGCTAGGTTTTTTGCTAGGGGCGGTTCTACGGGTAGGGGAGCCATTATTAAGTAGGCAAAGGTTAAGGTCATCAAGCATCTCCATTATGGAGCGCCCAAACAGGTCACAAACACCTGACCCCCACGATGTGTGATGTGCATTAAAGTCGCCCATGATAAGCACAGGAGGGGGGACAGAGCTAAAAATCATCTGTAGGTCTGGGATTAAAGTGGAGCATGGATTTGCAATATAGAGGGATATGAGTGATATGTTGCATGTTCTTACCGCTACAATATTTATTTCAGGGGAATGAGGGGGTAGGTTGATCTGGGAAAAGGAAACTTTTTTGCTAACTATAAGAGCACAGCCAGCATAACCATCAGCTCTGTCAACCCGAAGACATGAGAAGCCCGGGATGCGCAAAGCATCTTCAGGCTTTAACCATGTCTCCGAGATTGCCATGGCCAGTGGCTCGTGTCTGTTAATTAAATAATATAAATCAGATTTTTTATTGTTAATGCTTCGGCTGTTCCACTGGATCAGTTTGAGATCCATTGTTGAAGTTTGGTAGTGATTGGGTAAGTATTTGGGCAACGTTGGGCGGTAGGGTGATATTGTTTTGGGATATGAGGGATAGTAATATATTCAATAATGTGAACAGGAAGTTATGGGAGCTTTGTTGGGATTGGGAGATTTCGAAAGTTGAAGGGGGCTGTGTATTAAGAAGGGCGCACCCATTGGGCATAGAAGACCCGTCTTGTGAAGTGATAGCCTGATGGGCAGCTCTATCGTATGACTTACCAAGAGGAGCCTTAGGTCGAGGGGTTATGAAAGTTGTTTTTCTGTAGGATGTGCGGAGTGGGGTTGCATTCAAGTGGGCTGAAGACTGGGAACCCTGCAAGTTGACTGGTTTGGCAGCCATAGAATAGGTTTTGGATATTTTAGGGATACACTCTGAGGCTTCCATGTACGAAACCCCTTCCTGACCCATGTACGCTTTGATAGATTTTTGTCGATCCTGCTCAGGGCACGCCTTACTAATAGAGTAATGTGTCCCCGAGCAGTACAGACACAATGCCTTGCCCTCTTCTATTGTGCATTCCATCCCTGTATGTGGTTGTCCACATTTATAGCACCTTGGCTTAGACCTGCATTGGTTTGATACATGACCAAACCTACAGCAGTTCATGCATTGAATGGTTGGGAATTGATACGGTTCAACTGGTAGGCAGGTGTAGTAGGAGTAGATATGGGAGGGGAGAACCTGTCCCTTAAAGGTTACCACCACAGTTTGAGTAGGGATCCATTCTGTGGAGTTGTTGCTATTTACCGTTTTTCTATTGAGTCGGCGAGCCCTGAGAACAGTGGTACACGCTGTAGGAAAGACCATGGACTCCACAAATTCATCCATAGACCAATCCACTGGAACCGATCTAACTACCCCCATCCTTGAAATGTTATGAGTAGGGATAAAAGCCTCATATTTATGGTTGCTGAGTATTGGGTTGTCTAAGAAATTGTTAGCATCTACAGCAGTTCTGAACTCGACTGACATCTTGTTCCTGCCAATACGCCTAATGCCACCTGGACAAATATTTTTAATTTTGTTCTGATGTAAAAATTGGCCAAATTTCATTGGTTTAATGAAATCGCCATTAACGTCCTCATCTCTTTTGGTCACAACGATAACGAAAGGGCCTACATCGTTCATATCGTAAGCTTTAATTCCCAAAATTATTGTAGGGTGGTTGTAAATAGTTTGGATGGAGGCTGATGCAGATTCGTTTGATAAAATATTTTTTTTGGGGGTAGAAGCCTCAAGATCCTCATTATGAGGTCTTTTTTGACGAGTTCTCTTACCTGAGCTGATGTCAGGGGGAGGATCAGGAGGATCGGGGGCCTCCGAAGAGTCCCCCATACTTACCCGTTGATCGGCGAAGGAGAAATTCCCTTACCACTGGTTTAGTATTTGTTAGTTTTATCTACCACCAAAGTAATTCTGTCGGAAAAGTTAGCGGAAAAACTTATGATTCACTATTTCACCACATAAACCTCTAACGCGAAATTAAAACTCTCTCACGACGGACCCTGCCATACATTATTTTGTTACAAGCTGACTGCTTAGTGACAGCTGACAATTAGTTTGGCGACGAATAGTAAACGAAAAAAAAAAAAAAAAAGAATCTGTATTTTTAGATTGTCGAAGCATGCAGCAGTCGTGTCGATGTCGTCTCGGTCTCTCTCTGGTTCAGTCGGCATGGCTATAAGGCTAAACTGTGAGAATGTAATTACATATATTACATATATACATTCTAAATATTTTAATATAAATAAATATGTGTTTAAATGAGTACAATTTCATTAATTGAAGTTCAATTTATGCTTTATTTTTATTGATGCGAATTGTAGGTAATTTTTAATGTTTTTTTTTCTTCTTATGATTTGTAATTTATTATTATGATGTGCATGATTATTGGTAATTATTATTTATATTTTAATTAATGAATTATTAATTTATTGTTATTGTTTATTATATTGTAAGAGATAATTATTATTATGATGTTCATGATTAATTGGTAATAATTATTTATATTTTAATTAATGAATTATTAATTTATTGTTATTGTTTATTATATTGTAAGAGATAATATACTTTGGTATTTACGCTAAGTTTGTTTTGCATATTTTTAGTTGGTTAATGTGTATGTTAATAATTAGCTGTTTTTTATTTTTATTTTATTTAATTTATGTTTTCAAATTGTTCGTGTTGTCACCTTACTTACGAGTAGGGGCCATCTGAAAATCAGCGCTGCATACCTTTCAATTTTTGGAATGGTATGTAGCTATTGGCTGAGATGGCTTCCGTTTCGGGTGCATGCTTGTTATTATTATTATTTATTAATTTTCTCATGATCATTGTTTGTGCCAGAATAAATTTATTTCTTTCTTCTTTCTTTCTTTCTATACCTCGAAGGGTTCAGGCAGCGTTTTCTTTAAAAGCTCCCAGACATCTTTTTTTTTCCGACATCTCCAACTAAAATCATTATATTTTAGTCAATGTATACAAAAACTCAACAAATTATATACGTTAACCTTTCTCAAGAATCATTGGTGATCTCAGCAAGAAAATCCATGCAGTATTTTTTAAGTTTATCGTGAACAGATAGACGCGGCGGGGACTTTGTTTTATTAGATGTAGTGAAAACAAATTTTAATTCAATCGAATTGACACGTCATGAAAAATATTTACCTGACTTCTTAAACATTTTCTCCGTGAAGAATTAGACATTTTCTTTAACGACTGTACCCATGGTATTATCACTAAGAACACTATGTAATGAATTATAATGTGATCAAATTACACAGGATCTCAACGTTGCAGTTACATTGAGACTTGTCATAATATTTAATTTCGTTTCATTATAACGTAAGAGTTGCCTGCAAACGTGGTAGATGGCGCTGTATGCTTTTTGTATATATATGATGTTTATTTCGCGGCCACGCAGAGCGTTTCCTGCAAAGACTGCTTGGCACCGCTGGTGTCGTCAATAAGTCGAGTTACGTCTTTACCTCATAATCTTTGATTATATAAGGTCAAGATGGACGGTCGCTCTACAATCGACATGAACAAAACGGCTTACGATTTCGCAAATGTGTGCGTGCGCCGTCGAGCGGCCAGTGTATTTAGACTGTGCGTCGGCTTTTCTGTGTGCGTAAATAATGAGACCAATTCATGTAACAGTTGCATGATTTTTTTTGCTCCGTTTCTGCGCCTTGACCTTCCATCTAGACTTTATATCTATGCTCATAATATAAAAATGTACTCTGTGAAGACGGCAGCGTCACTGCCACACAAATTAAAGCTGTATAATTACTAGCGCACGCACACATAGCGCCGCGCGCACTGATGAGTTGAATTATCTATAGCACATTTTAGAATAACATTGTTAGTAGGTTATTTTATAGTACGACCTACATTTTTGATACTCAGTTCAATCTGGTTTTCTACTAATTTTTTATTTTGAATTAATTGCTTCGTGTCAATAGTTTGTTTCCATTAGGTAATTAATTTTCTTTTTTTACTCTTTTCAGGAAAATCAGAGAGTATAGTTAGGCGAATAGTTAGCGAAGGTTTTAATAATGATGGAAAGTTTGAAACTCCTGGGAAACACAGAAAAGGTCGGCAAAGAAAGAAATAGACGATTTTAATATTTGTGCACTGCGCCAAAAAAAACCCTTGTCAGATGGGGGAAAGTTACAGTTATAACATGTAATTACATGATTGTGGCGAAGCAATTGGGACTGCTAGGCACCTGCTGGTGGGTTGTAAGACGCTATTATACCGGGGCTTCTGGATCTGGTTCAATAACTTTATTCTGGATCTGATTCAATAAAATAAACAAAATTAAAAATGTATGATGTGTTTTATTTATTAACTCACTGGCTGATGCCCGCAGCTTCGCCCGTGTCGAATTTGTTCTCGTACCCGCTTCCCGTAGGAACTTATTCCCGGAATGAAAAGTAGCCCATGTGTTATTCCAGACTATAATGTATCCCTGTACCAAATTTCAGCCAGATCAATTCAACTGTTCGGGCGTGAAAGAGTCTCACATCCACACTCATAAGCTTTCGCATTTATAATATTTGTATTGTTCTCGTTCCCGCTTCCCGTAAGAACTTATTCCCGGAATAAAAAGTAGCCATGGTTATTCCAGATTATAATGTATCCCTGTACCAAATTTCAGCCAGATCCCTTTAACCGTTTGAGCGTGTAAGAGTAATAAACATCCACACTCACAACCTGTCGCATTTATAATATTAGTAAGATTTTACTCGGAACGAAATCCTCGTATCAAAATCATTTTGGTCGTACTATATAGGGTTGCAACATGCATTCAGCAGCGCCCTCATTTAATTTCACGACTTTATAGACAAACTGAAAACACTTAATAATACATACAAATGTGGATCGAATAAAAAGGTTGTAAACTACATATTTTTAAAGCTGGAGGAGGCCTCTTTCAGCTTTGCCGCCCCGGGCCCGTGACGGACTTAGTCCGCAACTGTGTGTACTATACACATAGTTCACACATCTTCTTAACTATCTTCTTCTTCTATATTTATAAAAATCAATGCCACTTTTCGTTGTAATTTTATAACTCAAGAACGGGCTCACCTATCCAAACCAAATGTTTAGGCTTTGTTCGGACTGTTTAGTAGATGGTTTATGTGAAGTTTGCACAAAATCGGTCGAGCGGTTCTTCATATATCACGCAAACGAAGTTGCGCGGGTCAGCTAGTATCTATATATATAAAAATATATTTATAAAAAAACTTGAGAGGTGTCAAGGGACACCCGGATGGAACGAAGTTCCTTTCGATTAAAGTGAAGGAATTGTAATAAAATTTTATTTTAATTTTAAAATTTTATTGTAAGCAAAAACAGAAACCAAAACAAAAAGAAAACAAATATAAAAAAATAATTAGTGAAGGAATTGTAATAATTTTTTTTTTTTTAATTAATAATAATATTTTTTTATTATTAACCCCCATTTTATTACCCCCCCCCCCTTTTCCCCCTTCCCCCTCCTCCCATTCTCTCTCTCCCCCTTTCCCTCCTCCCCCTTCCCAAACCCCTTCCTCCCCTCCCCCCTCCACCTCCCCCTCATCCCCCCCTTCCCCCCTCTCAGTTCGGTACCTCTACCCTCCATACTATAGCAATAAGGAACTTTGTTCCAAAAAAGTGTCGTTACAACTTTTCGTGACATTTTTTTCCGTCTAGCCCGCTTTCACAACGCGCGATAAGGAACTTCGTTCCAAAAAGTGAGTGCGTGTAACCTTTACGCGCGACTGAAACTGAACAGAGCGAAACTCCTATTTGCTTTGGTGTTGCTCGTAGAGTTCATGTTCATCCCCTGGCTAGCACTAGCACTACCACTATCACTACCACTATCACTATCACTACTACTACCACTATCATTACTACTATTACTACCACTATCACTACCACTATCACTACCACTATCACTACCACTATCACTACCACTATCACTACCAAAAGTGTCGTTACAACTTTTCGTAAGAATTTTTTCCGTCTAGCCCCCTTTCACAACGCGCAATAAGGAACTTCGTTCCAAAATCAATGCCACTTTTCGTTGTAATTTTATAACTCAAGAACGGGCTCACCTACCCAATCAAAATTTTTGAGCTTTGTTCGGACTATTTAGAAGATGGTTTATGTGAAGTTTGCACAAAATCGGTCGAGTTCTTCATTTATCATGCAAACGAAGTTGCGCGGGTCAGCTAGTAGTTTATATAATCGAAGACGGAATGCCACCCCGTCTCTTTGTTTTTCACATTGTTGTATTCTGGTATGACGAGCCAGGAAGATATATTTAATAAATCAATGCAACGAGCAAACAAACCGCTATCGTTTTCTGAAGAGAATTGGTTTTACAATGGAGATTAAAGTGTTATTGTGTGCCATCTGTCCTGGGTGTTGGAAGTTAGAAGTTTGGTTTGGGTGAAACCATTCAATTAAAATAGTGTTTATAACATTTTATTATTTCAAATTTAAACTTTCCGCCAATTTATGTAGCGTCATTAGATAACTGCCATTAAATTTTGAGTTCTGGAGTGGAGACCACGACTTGGTACACGTGGGGTAGGACGACGCCCAGCCAGATGGACGCTCCTGAAAACGGTCGCAGTGACTGACTGGATGCGAAAGGCGCAGGACCGTGTATAGTGGCGAAATTTGGGAGAGGCCTACGTCCATTAGTGGACTGCTCTTTGATTTTGATTGATTAAATTTTTAGCTAATTTGACAGGGGCGGAGTAAAAGCAAAACCTTTAGCTAAAAACCGGTTGTAATCGAAAAACAGTTATGTTTTTCAATTACAACCGGTTTTTAGCTAGAATTGACAGATTTGACAGTTATAAAATGATGGCGGGCTACTGGATTGTTTTGTTCGGTTTTGTTGTACGACGTTGGGAATTTCTAGTATGACATGTAGTGTTGTTGACGTTTTAAGTATTAATTTAAGGTTTTTCTTTTTGTTACTTTATTTTTCCGTATTATTTGTTTATACTGATGTTTACGAGCAATGGAGTTATTAAAAAAGAAAGTGAAACGAGTGTTATTAGCTCAAAAGAGGTACGAAAACGACGGCTTTTGGAAAGTGGTCAAGATTTCCCGCTGGAAGGATTCCGTGGATTCAAGAAAGTGCCGATCGTTAATTTACTGCGTTATGATATAACGCCGTATGTGCATTCACCAAAAAACAATAGTAGTGCTAAATCGGCTGGACAGAAGACCTCCATACATTCAAAGCGATTGGCTCAAAAATGTACAGTGAAGCTTGATAACCAGGACTTGTTAAAACTAAAGAAAACCTGGGCTAACCAGCCGGGAACGTCCACAGAGTTGACATCTGACTCTGATAACGGCATTATGGCGAACATAAAGTGTAATATTTGTGATAAAAAATATTCCAGTGAAAAAAAGCTTTTAAAACACCAGGAGAATAAACATATGCTAGTATATAAATCGCATGATAAACCACAGAAAAGGGTGTCCTTTTCTGATCATGTTATAGTACATGAGGTGAAGGAGTATCATAAATGTAGAAAGTGTCCTAAAATCTTTGAAGGGTACAAACTTTTAAAGACTCACATGAAGGAACTCCACAGGAAACGTAAGTGCTACATCTGCAATTATTGTAAAAGAAACTTTGTTGACCGCACGTTTTTTAAAGTCCATATAAAACTTCATTGCGATGTATGTGGACTGTTATTACCGAGTAAGATTAAACATGTAGAACATAAACGTGATGTTTGTCGCAACGTAAAACTTCATAAGTGTAAATCTTGTGATGACACATACTTTAGCCTTATGAACCTAAAAGATCATAGCTACGAACATATAGTAAACTGTTATGTATGCGACGTTTGTAAAGATCAGTTCCAAACTAAATGCGGCATTGCCCATCATTATTCATTCTTACATTCAAACAACAGACCAACATTATTATACACAATGCGAAATCTAGGAAACGAAAGATTGTATTTATGCAATTATTGTGAAGAGAGCTCTGTTGAGCGTGGCATATTAGAAAATCATACTCAATTACTGCCAGATTTAACAAACAAAGCTATGACAGGATATAAAGACTACTATTTTTGTGATCAGTGTTTGAAAAAGTTTGACACGGAAACAAAAATGCTGCAACATAAGTGGACTCACTTCTTGAAAACGTGCGACAATTCACAGATTAGGAACAAAATTACTGAAAAAAAGATGAAGACCACGTATAGCATCACGGATGTTATACCAGAATACATGAAACCGAGAGTAATTTTAGAAAAACTTAAGACTACTGATGACTATATTTCAGAAGCTGTTGAGTTTGTCGACGTGACAGCTGTTGATGCCAAGTCAGCCCTTGATGACACGGTTACCGTCGAGGCCAAGACTGCCCTTGCCGTTGAAGCCAAGACTGCTCACGATGACAAGATTACCATTGAAATCTGTAATTCTGAGCTCAAAAAGCCAATAGTTCATCCTAAGAGCAAAAAAACCATTATTTCTAGGCATCAATGCCAAGTGAGTATGTGCAGTGTTTATGCTTTTTGTGCATTGCCAAGCTCTTGGATAGAGTGGAGTAAAATAACATTCAGATAAGTTTCCATATATCTATTGACCAATGTTATAAAATAAAGACGCACAAATATTGCGAAATCTATGTCTGTTTTAGACAAATTAATTTCAAAAATGTATGGGACAAGAAACCCATTGACTGTGGAAATTTGACAATAATTTATTAATTAAGTAAAAAATTGAAAAAAAAAAAATGTATGCCTTTCTTCTTCTAAACATTGTCAAACGGTTAAATTTCAAAGTGCATCCTTCACACAACTTATAAAGGGGTACTTATAATGTTTTCTCATCATGCTGTAGTTGCAACCTGAAATTTTGGAGAGTCACAAATAATTTATTTATAGAAATACCCGAGGAGTGCGTCATTGTCAGAGGAGCGCATCTCAACCGTTACCTGTTTTTTACTCTTTGGGTACAGAACCCTAAATTTATAATAACACAATGATTAGCATTGATATTTTCTTGCTTGTGTATAGCTTAGAGCCCGTTAGGTTATAGTTTAGGCTGTAGCAATTTAATATTTTTTCTGTTGCTTTGCTATGAAAAGAACACCAAACACTGAAATTTTTGTTTTCTTTTTAGACATGCAGTAAATATTTCTCCAGCAATTACTGTTTAAAGCGACACATGGAAAGTCAACACTTGAATTTTGATAGTCTTCAGTGCAAAGTGTGCGAGGAAACATTTGTATGGCCATCATTGTTGAAATCTCATAAATGTATACGTCTTAACCATCCAGAAATGCCATTTGAAGATGCCAGACCTGAAATACACTTTGATAACCTCCATGAAATGGTTCAAAATGGCTTCGATGACTTAAATATTACGGATAATGATGATTATCTCAATACATTGGACTTTGAAATACCAGCTCCTATCGTGGAATTAAAGGAGTATGAGAGTTTAGCTGCGGCTCCGGATAAATTTGCCCCGTTCGCTAATTTAGGTTATAAAGTTGTAGTACAAGAAGTACCTATTGAATTTTAAGGTAATGTGGTTTTAATTGTATTAATTTAGATTAAGCTGGTTCTATTATAAGAGGACAATTATTTATACATTGATAAGTATATAAGACTATTTTATCAGAGTGAATTTTTGACAAAATGTCCCTGACTTGTACGAAGTGAGACTTCCCTTTAATGGACCAGACAGCAATTTTTCTGCAGAATATGTTGGAGCCGAATTTAAAAATAAACATAAACTAAAACCAAAATGTCCGAAGACTCGGGTCGAATATCTGCTACCACACTAAAATAAATTTAGACCCCCAGAACGAATTCTGAAGGAAATGCTGATATTATGCATGATGTTAGTGACATAAAATTCAATCTGTCATATTTGAATAGGGAATATGCATGATTTTTTTTTATAACTTAAATGAATTCCTTACATCATTTTAAAATAAAAATAATAAATAAATAAGCCTTAAAATGATCAAATTATTCTTCAAATTCAAACTTAAAACGTTGATTAAATTTGAGCACTTGAAACGCTACCAATATTGGCGCCATTTTGATGACAATCGATGACACTGTCAATCCCTGTATGCTTGTACTGTTTGTTTGGGTCAATGACCTTTATACATATTGACGCCTATAAGTTGAATGTTGTGTGAGACAAATGACGTCACATTTCGTGTCAACCAATGGTGAAGCGTTTGTGCAAGTTTGAATTTCGCTCTCAGGATTTTCACTTTTAATGCAGTATTTTACAGGTTTTAAATAATAAATAAATAAAAAAAACCTTTTATTTATAATTAAATGATAATAAAAAGTGGAAAAAAATGATTTTTGAGGCAATATAAATTTTATGCATATTCCCTATTGTCACAGATACAGCTTGCGCCACATTATTTTGCGACTATGAAGTTCGTTCGTTCGCGCCGCAATTATGAACTAACTTAAAGTTATGTGGCACGAGTTGTAAACAATAAGTTGTGTTCTTTAGAAATTCAACTCCAGCGAAACTCACATCTTACAAAAACTTGACTAAAACTGGTACACCATTATACATATATATACTGTGCCATTATCTTGGCCTATTGTACTAGCTGATACGCGCAATTTCATTTACGTCAAAACTAAACTATGCTGTAGCTTGGCAAATTCGTGCGCGCCCCTCACATGATGCGCGCGGGGGTTCGGGAGACGTGGTTGCTCACAGACAACACGAGTTACGATACGAATTTATCTGTAGATTCTGGTAACACAATAGTAGATGGCGCCGTTCACAGTTATACAATCAAATTATTTGATTTAACACATTCGTTGCGGTTGACGCCCATCGACGTAAATAAAATGTCAATCTGATGCGGATGACGCTTATAGGCGTCACCGATTTTATCATTAGAACTTGACTAATCCATTATAATATAATAAAGAGGGCATATTTGTATTTTTGAATCCGAAGAATCTAGCAAAACACAAAGTACACAGAAAAAAACGTGAATTTAGAATGTTTTGATTCATTTTAACTGCCTCGGTGGCGCATTCAGTAGTCTGTAGTGTAACCGCCTGCCGCGCTGAGGTCCCGTGTCTAAATAGTTTTGTGTTATTTCGGAGTTTGAGACACAAGAACACACCAGTAGGTATATTGGGTGTAACAAAATTGACTCTCCAAATTTCGTCACGTGACGTGGCATCAGTCAAGAAACATTACAAAAATGAAGAAAAAAAAATCACATGAATACTTTAACCGTAAATCCGTTTTAAAGGTCCTATAAATTTTCATTATCACCCTTTCTGTCGCTACTGAGCGGCAGTAGAAAGCGACAATGACAGCCAGACGGGTGCTCCGTGTTTGTTTTGCCACGGCGACCATGTTACCTCGAATTGCCGCGGTAAAAAACGAATTCTTAATGTGCGACAATTTTTTTTTTTAAAAAATAAGAAAATTAACCCCCCTTTTTTATTAAATATTAGTATTTGATATCCGATGCCAAGTCATCTCATGAAGTTTGGAGAGGTAATTTTGTTACACCCAGTATTTATAAACAGTACTTGAAGATTCTGATGTGATACAGCTCGCGCCAAATAACTTTGCGTCTATGAAGTTCGTTCGTTCGCGCCGCAATTATTCATTATTAGGTATTATGCAATTAACTACTGCTGAGGCGGGAAGGGCGCCCCTCCTACCTCAGCTGCGCAGTAGTTTCCCCTGTGATACTTATTATTACATAATAGGGAATATGCATAAAATTTATATTGCCTCAAAAATCATTTTTTTCCACTTTTTATTGTCATTTAATTATAAATAAAAGGTTCTTTTTTATTTATTTATTATTTAAAACCTGTAAAATACTGCATTAAAAGTGAAAATCCTGAGAGCGAAATTCAAACTTGCACAAACGCTTCACCATTGGTCGACACGAAATGTGACGTCATTTGTCTTACACAACATTCAACTTATAGGCGTCAATATGTATAAAGGTCATTGACCCAAACAAAGAGTACAAGCATACACGGATTGACAGTGTCATCTTTTGATTCTTTTGTCATCAAAATGGCGCCAATATTGGTGGCGTTTCAAGTGCTCAAATTTAATCAATGTTTTAAATTTGAATTTGAAGAATAATTTGACCATTGTAAGGCTTATATATTATTTTTATTTTAAAATGATGTAAGGACTTCATTTAAGTTATAAAATAAAAATCATGCATATTCCCTATTGCGGAGCTAATGAACGAACTTCATTGGTTATAATTCAGTGCACCGACCGGGCGTTATATTATTATCGAAAGTTGGATACCTACCACACCACAAGGTATAAATAGCTTAATTTGTGCTAGATAATGCTGTGTGAGAGTGCCCACAAATATTTATTTATTCATCGTAAGCAAAAATGTGACACAAGAATCTTAAATTAAAGACTATTTTGTAAGTATGTACATTTATTACATTATATTATAACACATCATCTATGTGAGTAGCGAAGGTTTTTAAAAGTCTTCTGTGTGGTAGTCTTGCCATTTTAATATTAGGACAAAATGTCTTACTAGCCCCGCAAGTTGATATTAAGACTGAACCTTGTCACAGCTACGTGACGTCATCGTGACGTAGTACCAAAGATAATATAATAGTATTACATACAGATCGGCAACTCCCTGCCTCCCACTGAGCAAGCTTCCCCATCCCCCCACCAAAGTTTATGTGTCTATTGCCGTGTCAGTACTTGAGAGAGTGTCACTGCGTTGCATTACGTATACGTAGCTATATTGCTTTGGTTTAATTTGTGCTTAGCCGAGGGTAGGTTTGAAAAAAAAGTACCTATATACTATAGAGATTGCGTTCTGTTCCTTACTATTTTGTTTCCTTAGCTAGTGTCCCTAGTATACTCACACATTCAAGCTTGATTCTAGCATTCACATTACGTGTATATTAGTGTGGGTGAAAACGAACATTTTTGTATGGAGTTTCCGCCCCGTGGTAGTACGAGCGTGGACTGACCTTGCGAAACTGCGAGCGGTGCTGACGGCCCGACTTCGCATACGTCACCAAGATGGCTGCCAATCACAATACCAACGTGCGAGGCTAGTATAAAATATCTGTACATAAGCGCCATAAAGCTAAGTGTTTGGTGAATAGGCACTTAATGCATTGACATAAAGTTGATATTACAACACGTTTATTTCCGATGTTTCCCGCTTTGTCTGGTAGTACCTTCGACCAAGTAATAGTATAGATGGGCCCACGTCATACATTACGTACTCAAAAAGTGATATAATTCGCACACAAAGATATTGCAGCAACGACACGACATGCACACATACATTCTTTTTTCGAATTTAGGCATCTTGCGTAAAATCTTATCTTGCCACACGTGTTTCACCTTCGGAACAATACCACCGTCGACTACGAACCGTGAGCGTATGCGCTTACTTTAACGTCTTCGAAACTAATGTATGAATGGGCCCGTCTAAACTATTACTTGGTCGAAGGGTAGTACTGTACGTCATGTCTGCAGAGCAAAAGTAGCGATAATTTGTAGTTATATTAACCCATCTTGTAAATAATATTATTGAGTGTAAATATTGCGTCATCATCGTCTTCTTATCTGTCTAGAATATTTGGAATAAAATGCCATTTGTTCTACTTGTAGAACAGGTAGTAAAATCAGTTCTGAGTTCTATTAATTGAACAACTAGTCAAAATATTACCTTTTATATATCTCAAAATTGTTATTTAATAAACTACATGTTTATATTTTAATGCTAGAACGATACTGGAAAATTAACCAGTAACAAAGTTGACTAAAGAATATATATTAACAGGGGCTGCATCAAAATGGCTAGGTTAGGTTAGGTAAGAACTGCGTGCACAACGCACGAGCTGAGCGAGCGAAGCGAGCGTGCCGCGGCAGCGGCCTTCGAGTACCAGTACTGAATTCTACTTATTTCGCTTTTTTTTGTTAAAATATTCTTAAGTCAACTGTTTTTCGACCAAACGTTCATTCGATCAGTAGTAAAAATACCAAATGTTTGTTCGATAAAAGCTCTTTTGGTCAATTGTTCATTCGATCAGTAGTAGAATGGCCTAATGTTTTTTTCGGTTACACGTCAAATGATCAAATGAATTTCAGTCACCAGTGTTAAACCCCTTTTATTGTACTATGAGTAGAACAAACAGTAGCTAGTACAAACAGTAACAGTACATCACCATTACATAGTAACAACGGAATTCCTGTTTCTTGTTTGTTTCATTTAAATAAACTGTCTAATATAAGAAACACGGTTTATCATAAAATGTCCTTTTAGTAGGACATACAGTAAGAACCTTATCATTGGTGTTACAAAACTGCTATTGTATTGTGGGTAGTTCTATAAATAATGCATCATTAAGTAGTAAACATCGCACTTAAGTCGCGCAGAAGACTATTTTGTAAATACTCACAAGAACTGTTGTTATTCAAAATTAGTTAAATGTTGAAATTGTAAAACAATGCACCTAAGGTTAGGGATATTATTTTATTTTATACATGTCTCGTATAGAATATTTTTAAAAGTTTATGGCCTATTTTCTCTTTGGATTAATGACTGTACATTTTTTTATATTTCATTCATTCATTCGGCTACACATATTTAACTATTAAGTATACCATGTAGTGACAGATTATTCAATATGATGGAGAAAATATTTATTTGTTCTTGACCAAGACATCAACTCGAATCAAGGGAAGGCCCCCTAGCGCCATCTGGAGCCGACGGATGTGACACACAGAATCAATACAAATATTTAAATGCTCTAAAGTCACTTCTAGTTATAAGTGACTTATAGTCAATGATTATAAGTGACTTATAGTCACTTATTATAAGTGACTATAGTCACTTATTATAAGTGACTATAGAGCAGAAACAATAGTTGTCAATAAGGTGTTATTTAAGCTTCCTGTTATTATTAAAAGACATGTTATTATAAGTTCGTTATTTTGCATTATGTAAAAAGATTAGTCACACTCAGAATTTTGATGACAGCGTTTTTAAATTAAATACAATTTTTTTTCTAATTAACGACTATTCATAGAATAGAATTTTTTATGGTGACCAATTAATATTGACATGAGTATGGAATAGAAGTTTTGAAATGTACAATGGGCAGTCTTATCGCTATTTTCTGGACAACCTTAAGGATGACTCACGCTAGACCGTGCCGGGTCCTTTGCCGTTGTCCGTTGCTCGGCTGTCACTCGGTTGCCGCTCGGTATAACGTGAGTGTGTTAATAAAAATATATGTAACATTTAGTTGACCGTGCTACGGCCGACACTCGGCTCGGACCCGGCACGGTGTAGCGTGAGTCATCCTTTATATGTTAGATACCAAGCTTATTAATATTATTACTGATGTTGCAGGCGTAAACAAGTAATTATTAGACATACACATAATTATTCTATACTAGCTGTTGTCTGCGACTTCGTACGCTGCTTTTTATATGTGATTCTTTAGATTGATATATCTAACTTTTTTATTTATGAACCGATTGACATGAAACAAACACCAAATGTTAAGTGGGGCAAACCGCAACGCGATAAAGAAAACTGCATCGCAATCGGTTGAGCGGTTGCTGAGATTAGCGTGCACAAACGTACAGACCAACAGACAAAAATTCTAAAAACCATTGTTTTGGGTTCTATTGCGTTCATAAACCTACCCTATAAACATTTTTCTTATATATCTTCAATGTACAGACAACGACCTGTTACGATTTTATTATATGTATTGATATTGATGTTGATGTTGCAGGCGTAAGCAAGTAATTATTAGGCATACACATAATTATTCTATATTTTATAGGTAAATGTACCCCACGAGATTACCTTGTCTCAAATCCTTGCAGAGGAAAAAATACAAAAATGTCAAAACTCAGACATATATTTAACCAATAGAGGACTCCCATGAAGGAGGTGGTTAGCAAGGCACGCCTAGGGTCCCTGACATAAGGACTCGTGGAGCGCTGTGCGTATTTGATCAGTACATCGTCAATTGTCTTGATAGGGTGAAATCAATGAATGAGCATTGTTGCACGGTTATAAAAGAATGGCTCTAAAACATACCTCCGACAGACGTTTCTCTGCCGGATGAGCCGCCGACAGAACGTTTCATTAATGAGTTGTTCACCGACAGAACCTTTCAACTACGAACGTTTCGCCGACAGAACGATTAATTCAACCATAATAAGTGAATGGTTAACGCCACGACTCTGATAGCTTAGGTTAGAAGGCTTAGCCTTTGTGGTTTTTTTGTTTTGTCGTCGAGTTCTTATTTGGTGAACGATTCTGTCGTCGATTTACTCATGAATTAATCATTCTGTCGGCGAAACGTTCGTAGTTGAAAGGTTCTGTCGGTGAACAACTCATAATAAAAACGTTGGCGGTTGGTTGGAAAGGCGGTAGTTGAAATGGATAGGCATGGAAGACGGGTTTAGTCATTCTGTGCCATTGGATTTGTTTTTTTTTTATGTATAGCTACTTTGTAAGAACTCGATATTTTTGACCCTGAAGGAAAGCTCCTTTGCCTGTGTGTACTGCCATTTGTACTACCTGTAGTACTAGCAATTTTGTACTACCTTTAGTACCACGGATATTTTGATTACCCGCGGTATTATTGCAGTTTCAAGTTTTACGATCCCCTGTCCTGCCACAATATATTTTTAAAATTACCCACTGCCTGTGAAAAGTAGGTATAGAGATAAACGAAAAACGTATTTTTTATCATTATAGACTCTCTTTGGTCCCATGTTTTTTTTTTCTTGGACTCTTCTGGGTTTGCGGAAGGGTCTCATGATTAGAACCTAAGTATATTTTTTCATAATTGTATTTACATACACTGCTTTATTATTATTATGCTAAGCGGGTAAGTTGTATTTATAAAATACCTAGGTACTACCTATTAAAATGTCTATTAGGTACTACCTAGGGTAAACCACCCAATTATTGGCACTTTTAGAATGAATTATTGGCACTTTAGTTACGAGTATATTTCGAAAAATAAGGGAAACCTAGTTTATTTCAGTTCGGTGTTGCCCATTATGTAGTTGTAGGTATGCATTAAAAAGTAAAATAGCATTCTTTTTCTGTTAGAAATGGGCAAAATTACCTTAAGTGCCAACAATTGGAGGAGTGCCAACGATTGGGTGGTTTACCCTACCTATTATTTAATTCGTGGACTTATACAGGCGTTAATGTTGTTAGTAGTGTAATTGTGTATTTATTGGAAGTTAATGATAGTTATCATCGTGTTTGTCATTCGGGGAAGGAAATTTTTAAAATGTTTCGCTATTAGTTATGAGATTGTTTTTGAAGTGATGACGCCTAACGGTATTATTAATCAGTGAACGTCGGCTGCACGTACGAAAAGGCATGACTCCTTGTCACGTTCCGTATCAAAGACAATGCATCCTTGTCCTTGTTCAGCATTAACCGAGTGTGCGAGCACAAATTAGATTGTAAGTATAGATGAAAATATCATGTATGTACTTTTTTTTCACACCTACCCTCTGCTACGCACACTCGCGCGCAAATAAGTATCAAAAACTACTATGAAAATCTTTGACCTCGTGTCTGTGAATTCTATGAGCGGTGGGGTGTCTATGTGTGCGTATCCTCAGCGAATTTAGTACATATATAGTTTTCCATCTGTACTATATAATTTGTGGTGCAAGAGCTGCGAGAACTGCGAGAGCGTGGAACAAGCGATAGAGAGGCACAATCGGTGTAAGCGTTCGACTTGGGTGTGTCGATATATATCTCTCTCTCACAACTCTTTACTTTAACTTTATGTTGATAAAATATTTAAAACAATTAGTACATATACTGACTTTTTCATATTATTTAATAAAAAGTGCAAAAGAACCTGGCCCATACGGGATTTGAACCCGCAACCTTTGCCTAAACCAGAGTTGCTAAGTAACTCGATAGATGACTCTGTGCCATACTCTTCAATGGCGGTTACAATATGGTGAAGAATTTCAACTTAATTCAATATAGTCCCGTTAGCTCAAATGGTTAGAGCATTGCCCTGGTTTAGGCAAAGGTTCAAATCCTGTAGGTATAGGCCAGGTTGTCTTTTTTCACTTTATATTAAATATTACGTTCATGTTATCTTTTGACGTTATCACGTAAAATTATCATCCGTAAACCGAGGTTTTCATTAGTCATGCGACTTGTCGCAATATTTATTATTTATGTACCTAACGGTTTTATTAGGAATTTGATTCATGTTTATGTTGTAATATTAGATCAGAAGTACACAAATAAACCATTGTACATAAATAAATTTGTTTCTTTTTATCCCATGCATGCAATGAACCTAAAGAATTCGATATTCCAACAATTTTTTTTTATTTTTTATATATTTAGCTCGCTAAATTGGCGTCGCCACCAGCCTGATGGAAAGCCGTGGCGCATCTAGCGATTGGGGGCCACTTCTGACAGTGGTCCTCAAGTCGGAGGCCCTGTGATGTGCCTCTTCACGCTCCTCTTGAAGAACCCGGGATTGTAAGACGAGGGAAACACGTGTGCCGGCAGGTCGTTCCATGTTATTATAGTTCGACAGAGGAACGATCTTTTGAAACTCTCAGTTCTAGCGAAGATTCTCTCCATTGTGTGTGAGTGGCATCTTTGCCCGGCACGTGTTGTTCGGGATCGGAAAGGAGAGGGTGGGATCAGGTTAAAGAGCTCTTCAGAACATTCGCCGTGATACATTCGATAGAAGGCAACCAGGGACGCTATGGTTCTTCGCTGCGCCAACGGTTCGAGGCCTCCCGTCACCTCAGGACAACCAATTATTCGGATAGCACGTCTCTGCATAGCGTCAAGCGCGTCTAGTAAATACCTTGCGGAGTCATCCCAAAGGTGAGAACAGTATTCGACGCAGGGACGAAATTGCTTCTGGTACAGTAAACATCTCTGATGTGGCGTGATAAAGTACCGTTTCACCTTATATAAGACTCCCAGTTTCCGCGAGGCCAGCCCAATACAACTCTCTATGTACTTCTTGTGATTGAGTTCACGCCGGATGTCTATACCGAGGATCTCCAGGATGTCCTTTAGTGATACCGTAATGCTCTGAAGAGAGGGTAGGGGTAGGCATGGGGACTTCTTAGCTGTAAACGCACACGCCTGTGTTTTTCTGGCATTGAACTCGACCAGGTTGTCTGAACCCCATTGGGCAATTTGACCCAGGTTCCGGTCGAGATCCGCCACGTTACCTTCTCTTCCCGTCCACGTCGCCTCACCCCTCCGCTGGACGTTCAAAATAGCTCCCATGCAGAGTAGGTACTATCATCTGCATAACAATGAATGCACCCAAGGGACAGCATGTCATTGATATGCAGAAGAAAGAGAGACAATACCGATCCCTGTGGTACTCCGGCATTTACCTGCAAAAAGCAGGAAGCCAGAAACCATCACAGAGAACCCGTATACGTCGCCCGTGCCGGAAGCTGGCCAACCAGCGGCACAAATGAGGCGGTAGACCGTATGCCGGCAGCTTGGAAAGATGCGACGCATGCCATACCCCATCAAAGGCTTTAGCGATATCTAGGCCAATAGCCATGCAGAGATTATTATATACCTACCTATATTAAATTTATTTATTTACTGTGCTGACACGAGGATTACAGGTACCTACAGCTTTTTTAAATACACACACATTATCTTCCTGGGCATGTTACCAAAGTCGAGTGCGGGAAATCGGGGGCCTGTAGATAATACTGACTGCTGGCGGTTGTTCTACAAATCATGGTGATGGTTCAATGAATATGATAAAGAAGAGGTTAATACGGTACGTATGTACCTTGAAAGTTTGCAATGCCATACACGGTAACACTAAGGATAACAAAACTGTTTCGGGTTGAGATTAGTTCTGCGTTACCCATGCCGTTTTCTTTTGGTAAGTTGATGGTGGGATTTAGTAGCACGGAAAGGTTCCTCAGAATAATCAAAGATCCAATGCGGCGGCAGAGTTTAAGGACGCGCAAGTGACATGCAAGCCCTCAAAAACAATTGGTAAGTAGGTAGGTATAGTAGTAGTACCTAACTAACGGGTAATTCAATTTTACCCATGGTACTACTGGATCGCTTACTAGAGCATAGAATTGCTTACGAGTACCACGGTTATTTTTTACCAGTAGTAGGATCACTGGCAAGAAAGGGTTTAAATGTGGTGAATAATTTTCTTTACAAAAATGAACCTTTTTACTTTCAGATAGGTAGCTACTTACTTAAAGTGCTGTGTGAACAAAAAAAATACAGCATGGTTTTTTGTGACTTCATACCTTTTTACATTTATTCTTACTGTAGGTACGTCTGTGGACTGTAGGCACATTTTAACCTTTCTTAACATAGATAGGTTTAGATTAGCCTTAGACCATTTAGTTACGCAGTAAAAAAATCATATTGTTTCAACATATTCTTGAAGCAGGCATCTAGCCATCTAGTGGCTTTCTCTCGTAAAATTCGTAATTATAGGTAGTCATGAACCTGTATTTTCACTGTTTGCCTATAAGATAAGTGAATTTGCTCCGATCTCCTCACAGTAGCTATAAAGCAGCACGCATGTGGACAGTTACTTTTTAGGGTTTCGTAGCCAAATGGCAAAAACGGAACCCTTATAGATTCGTCATGTCTGTCTGTCTGTCCGTCTGTCTGTCCGTCCGTGTGTCACAGCCACTTTTCTCCGAAACTATAAGGCCTATGCTATTGAAACTTGGTAGCTAGATGTATTCTGTGAACCGCATTAAGATTCTTATATAAAACTAGAAAAAAAGCAGTCAATTTTGGGGGTCCCCATAATCAGAACTAAAACTCAATATTTTTTTTTTCATCAAACCCATACCTGTGGGGTATCTATAGATAGGTTATTAAAATTGCTATTGAGGTTTCTGACATATTTTTTTTCTAAAGTGAATAGTTTGCGCAGGAGAGACTTCCAAAGTGGAAAACTGTGTCCCCCCCCCCCCTTCTAACTTCTAAACTAAGATAATGATAAATCTAAAAAAAACATATTATGTACATTGCCATAAAAACTACCAACGAAAATTGGTTCGAACGAGATAGAGCTGGTAGTTTTTTTTAATACGTCATAAACCGCAATTTTCGGTTAGAAAAATCACTACCACTGCGAACGTGTTAAAACATCGATGAAAGTTACAACGAACTATAAGAACTTTTATATTATGTTACTTGCTGCTACGAAACCCTTCATGGGCGAGTCCAACTCGCACTTGGCCGGTTTTTTAAATTAATCCTAGGCTGTATCGACGGCGAGCCATGGCTATCCCATACGAGAATATTTTTAAAAAAGCAAACGCCATTTTCTACATCTTGCTGTCTATCTACCTGTCTGTGTGTGTTGATTATAGAACTTTAATAATAATGACTTTTGTGAGCAAATAAATGTTTAATTATTGATCTATTTTAATTTATCGTGTAACCTTTGGAATATTTATCAACTTGCTAACAAGATATTACGGTTCAACTATCAAAGTTTTGTAAATAAACCCGACTTCCTGTGGCGACTATTGGATTCGTATTTCTTAGCGTTTCAACAGTAGTAAATAATGTCTGTGAGTGAAAAAGTGTCGTTATCGGACGCTTTAAGCAATGTGGATGTCTTGGACGAGCTCACTTTACCAGGTAAATGCACTAATAGGCTAGATATTGATGTTAGAATTTGTCACAGTAGTAAGGTGGGGCCGACATACATTAGGACAAATACCTACTCAGTGTTTACACTGTTTACAACTGTACCTACCGTTTGTTACAGAACATATATCTGGGTACTATATTTGATGAGCGATCAAATCAATTTATAAATTTCTCCTAAACAACTGGTGACTTATGAAAATATATTTTTTTTTTTTTTAAATATTCACATCTCACACAACGCTATCTGATCCCAAAGTAAGCTAGGAATAACCTGCTTGTGTTATGGGTATCAGACCACGGATATTATTACTTAGATTAATAGAAACACCCAGACTCTTGAGACAAACATTTATGGGTCACACAAATATTTGTCTCCAGTGGGAATCGAACCCACAACCTCCAGCGGCGTCTGTATCACTACCGTCTGTGCCACAGAGGCAGTCAGTTAAAGTAAGTGATGAGTTCCTGATAGTGTGTAAATAATAACATAATATGCCTACCTACTATCATTTAGTTTATAATTTTCCTTGTATCCAATGAATTGTTTATTAAATAATTTCTGAAAGAGTGAATAATTTATTTGAGCGTTTCTGTGCTTCGGAAGGCATGTTAAGCTGTTGGTCCCGGTTGCCAGTAAGATGGCAGTTGTTAAGCCTTTTTATGCGGCTTGAAAAATTTCAACAGCAGGGCAGTCACAACCTGCGCCTGTCCATCTTAACATGGCAATACGGCTCACCACCTATTTCGCGGGACTAATTCTTAAAAAAGGTGAAATGTGGGCATATATATGTGACACTATGTCACCGGGGATAGTGTAGTTTCCCAGAAATTTTTAAAACTTTTTGGAGCCTATACAATTTAAATAAACATTATGCCTTCACACTGATTCCAATTCTGTTATCATTTTGCTACAGAGAAGGAAAAGAACTTGGGAAAGGACATAGATTACCTTTTATCAATAAAAAAGTCTTCAAGGGGAGAATATAGAGAATGAGATATTAAAAACTAGTTTATGCTCGCGATATCAGCTGTGTGAAATTCGGTACCCGTTTCCACTTCCCTTGGGAACATATTCCCGGGATAAAAAGTAAATATGTGTTATTCCAGACTATAAGCTATCTTTGTACCAAATTTCAGCACAATCCGTTCAGCCATTAGAGCGTGATTGAAAACAAACATCCAAACATTTTTACATCAATCAATACATATAATAAAATCGTAACAGGTCGCTGTCTGTACATGGAAGATAAATAAGAAAAAATATTATAGGGGGGCTTTATGAACGCAATAGAACCCAAAACAATGATTTTTAGAATTTTTGTCTGTTTGTCTGTATGTCTGTATGTCTGTATATCTGTTTGTCTGTACGGTTGTGCACGCTAATCTCAGCAACCGCTCAACCGATTGCAATGCGGTTTTTTTTATTGTGTTGAGGTTTGCTCCAGTTAACATTTAGTGTTTGTTTTATGTAAATCGGTTTAGAAATAAAAGAGTTATAACACTTTTAAGAATCTGATATTTTAAAAAATTTAATTGTAGGGGTTTCTTTGAATGTGAGTGAACCTAAACTGGCGTGTTGGCTTAATCATAAAAGAGCTTAATGATTAACACTATTTTTAAACAATTCAGTCCGCGCCGAAGGCGTGGACTGAATTGTTTTAAAATAGAATTAATCATTAAGCTCTTTTATGATTAAGCAAACAGGGCAGTTTCAGACGCTGCTTGATGACTCTGATGAAGAAATACCTTTCCTTTCATACACCTTATGTGACGTAAACGAAGTTGCGGGCTCAGCTAGTTCATAATATTAGTAGGATTAGAAAGTTTGTGAGTCTGGATTTGTGAATGACTAGATGTGTGAATTTTAGTTACTAGTCTGGCTGAAATTTGGTACAGAAATCTATACTAATATTATAAAGAGGAAAGATTTGTTTTTTTTTTATGTTAGTTTGTAACAAATAGGCTCCGGAACTACTGGACCGATTTGAAAAATTCTTTCACTGTTGGAAAGCTATACTCTTTGCGGTGAATATACGCTATATTTTATTCCCGTATTCCCACGGGAACGAGAACTACGCTGGTGAAACCGCGCAACGTCCGCTAGTAGATTATAATTTGGCTTTCTACTTTTGATCACGGGAACAAATTCCCATGGAAGGCAGTAGCTCTCCATATGTTTCTATATTCCAGGATTCCTCGCCCTTTCCTCTTTTTATATTCCTTCAGCTATACTCTGCCCCTCACACTGCTTCTCGCAATGCCTCGAATAGTGCTCTACCAGCCTCACATTCCCCTACTTGCTGGTATTGCCCCTTTGACTCCTGCTAAAATGGATTGCCGTGCAGTACTTGCATCATGACAAGCACACAGCCACACTATGTCTGTGTTTCAACTGTTCTGCGAAGGATTTTCGCCATATAACGCCTAATTCTATTACCTAATTAAATATATTAAATAGGTACTTACAAAGACGTATCATATAGGTAGGTACTTAATATTTTGTGGACTATCTAGCACAAGATCCACAAGCCCAAATTAAGCTAGGTAATATAAACTTGTGCTATGCGATCTAGATGACTGATAGACATACGAGTACATAAATATTTGTAAATACATACATATTAGACCTACATAGAAAACCTAAACTCCGAAACAAACATTTGTGGATCACAAAAATATTTGGACCGACCTGGGAATCGAACCCAGGACCTCCAATGCGGCAGACGGTTACACTACCGACTGCGCAACAGAGGCAGTCATGTAATGTACCTGTGTCTGTAGTAACTGTAATGTCCTTTT
Organism: Miltochrista miniata; assembly: GCA_933228765.1. NCBI lineage: Eukaryota > Metazoa > Arthropoda > Insecta > Lepidoptera > Erebidae > Miltochrista > Miltochrista miniata. Next base: position 11,950,911 of record OW121772.1, read on the forward strand.
CAGATGAGCAACCATGCATCGAAGCAGCACCATGCTCCATCCTCTACCAAGCCAATTTTGACACAAACTTTGAGGACCGCAATGGATTTGTCACAGGGATCGCTAAGTATATTGAGGAGGCGACTGTTCATGCCAACTTGGTGAGGAAAATATCTTTAATGAAATATTTTTAACGTATAAGCCCCGCGCGTTGATATTGCGCTTGGCGGCCATCTTGGTGACGTATGTCCGTCGAGCTTCGCGAGGCCAGCCCGCGCTCGCGCTACGCAACGATGACGTCACTTAGCTGTCATTATGACAGGGTTCCAGCGCAATACCAACTTGCGGGACTACTGATGATTAGTTATCAAATCAAGTGGAAAGCTACAGTCTCTGCCTATCCCATTAAGACACAGTCGTGATGTATTTATGTATGGTTGCTTGGGATAGGTCTGGATAGGATGCAGCAAGTTTATCAATGGCAAACTGTCTGCAAAGAACACCTCTGGTGTTGCAAAGTCCACACACAATCAAGGGGTCGAATGCTTCTCTGCCACTGTGGTGGTATGAAAAACAATTTTAATCTCCTCTAGAAAAGATATCACCCAGATCTGTAGAACCTCCGGAAGTGTCGACAGAAGTCATATCAAGAAACTATTATATGTGTGTTCGTCACCTCGAATAGTTCGTGCCAGTGAGGGCGCTTTTAAATTAGAAGCTGCGAGAAGCGCTGCAGCCGCGCTACCAAAAAGAAGCGCTGCAGTGGTGCGTGTATGGCGCCGTAGACTAGTTCAGTAAATTGTAGTGATTATGCGTTTCGATAGCGCTTCTAGAAATTGTATGAAACTAGTGGCGCAGCTTGCGCACCACAGTAGCGCCACTGCAACGCTTCCTTATGCCTCTAATTTGAAGGTGCTCTAACAGTTTCAAGGTGACGGTTTCGAGGGGTCAGTAAACCACAGGGTGGAAACTCCATTCAAAAATGTTCGTTTTCACCCATACTAATTTAGACGTAATGTGAATGCTTAAATCAAGCTTCAAGGTGTGTGTGAGTATTCTAGGGTCACTAGCTATGGAAACAAAATAATAAGGAACAGAACGCAATCTCATGTATGTAGGTACTTTTTTTTCAAATCTACCCTCGGCTAAGCCCAAATTAAACCAAAGCAATAGCCCAAAGTACTTAGGTAGTAATACGTAATGCAACGCAGTGACACTCTCTCAAGTACTGACACGGGAATCGACACATTAATTTTGGTGGGGGGATGGGGAAGCTTACTCAGGTGGGAGGCAGGGAGTTGCCGATCTGTATGTAATACTATTATATTATCTTTGAGTAAACATAAGACGTACAAAACCTTTTTACTTCAAAAAGTAGTGGAAAAGTTTTATTTACAGGTGACAATGACTCACTCTTTCTAGGTTTTTTTTATCGGTTTTACGCTTTCTCTCCCCAGAACGAGCTCCTAGAAGAAGGCAATGCCCACGCAGTGATGTTATACACCTGGCGTTGCTGCAGCCGCGCTATACCTCAGCCCCGGTCCAACGAACAGCCGGACCGGGTCCACATATACGAGAGGACTGTGCAAGTGTTGGCTCCTGAGGTGGACAAGCTACTGCAGTTCATGTATTTTCAGGTATGTAGTTGTAAGGGTAAAAAACTGTATTGTAGTTGATGGGGTAAGAAAAGGTATTCGCTGTAGTTGCCAGGGTAAAATAAGGATGTAGTTGTAGTTGCTGGAGTAAAAAAGAGGATGAAGAAGGTATGTATTGACCAAAGTGGAGAAAGAGCCATTCAAATCGACTTATTACAGTCTACTGCTGGGTCTAGGTCACTCCCAATCCATTTTAAAAGGGTAATTGGCTTGATCACACTGGCCAGACAGGTTGGTATTGATAGGATTAAGTATTGAGTTGTCCTGGTGACTTGGTGTTCTAAGTTCACATCTTTCGTCATGACTGGTCCTAGATGCGTGACCAAACCATTAGCAAGTGCCTTCGGAAGGTTCTTTTTGCTTGTAAAATAGCAATCATTGAGCCAAGTTGACGGCCATCACGTAAACAGCTTGACTAAGCCAGTGATTTTATACACTTGGTGCTGCTGCAGCAGAAGCGACTAAAGGAACACTTTCGCAAAACGATCCATTGCACAGAGAAGGAAAACTCTAAATGAAACCTGGTTGTCAGTAAAATGACAATCGTTAAGCCAAGTTGAAGGCCTTATGGGTAGTTTAAAAAGTTTCAACCGCGAGTCGTCACGAGCTTTTTTTTTTACCCGAGTGAAAATCCTCAGAGGATGTTATGCCGGACTCTTACCGACTAAAAAACCTCACGTAACGCCTAACAGCCTGTGGTTGGGAGTCCCGGGTAAGCCCTCGGAAGGATGTCCCAGGACTCACAACAGACCTACGGCCGCTACTGCGGCCTTGCCCAGAGCGTGGTTCGGGTGCTATCCCGCGTCTATGGGGGGTTTCGGGTGTGGTCCCGCTTCTAAGGGGGGGCGTGCGTGATCAATTTTAACGCGGCAATAGATTCACCACCTATTACGTGGGACATAAAACTATAAGGAGAAATGTGGGTGTATACTATGCCTCTGCCTACCCCATCAGGAATAAAATCGTAACTATAATGTATATTAAATAAAGCCTTCTTCAACAGCGCAAAGCGATCGAGCGTTTCTGCGGCGAGGTACGTCGGTTATGCCACGCGGAAAAACGACGCGATTTTGTGTCCGAGGCGTATCTACTGACGCTGGGCAAGTTTGTCAACATGTTCGCGGTGTTGGACGAGCTTAAGAACATGAAGAGCTCGGTCAAAAACGATTATTCTACTTATAGAAGGTAATTATTTTTCCTTACTTTTTGACGTGACAACGTCTTATAATTCGATGGAGCCGGCTGCACGAACAAAAAAAGATGACGCAATATGTCTTTACCTCCCTCGCGTTACCTCGCTCTGCCTCGCTCTGAGGCGTTCCATTTATTTTAGTAATGTTTTCAACTAATGGTTGTGAACAGCAACAGATGTTTTGACGTCACAACGTCTTATAATTCGACGGGGCGGGTTGCACGAACGAAAAATGATGACGCAATACGTCGTTACCTCGCTCTGAGGCGTTCCATTTATTTTAGTAATGTTTTCTACAGGTGACACTATAATCAATTGATGTGTTTTTATATTTCTTTTTGTTTTGTAATGTTAATTTTATTTGTATTCGTATTTTTATTTTATTTTATTTTTATTTTATTTTATTTTTATTTTCATAAGAAGTCACGTTCAACCATCGTTAGTAAACCGACATTACAGACAACCGATTTTTATATTTCTTTTTGTTTTGTAATGTTAATTTTATTTTTATTTTAACTTTTTATTTTTAATTTTATTTTTATTTTTGAAGTGAAACTTCTTTATCGGCGTTGGAAAAAAATTTGCGTCACGTCACGTCACGTCACGTCACGATTTTTGGTTACGCGCCATCTTTGTTCTGTTCCTCACCACGGTGGATTCGAATTAAGAGTACTTTATCCAGGGATAGCATGTCATTTAAGGGTTTTTGGACTTTTTGACTTTTGGGCTTTTGGACTTTTGGACTTTTGGATGGGACATTGGTACTTTGGGACTTTGGGACTTTTGGACTTTTGGACTTTTGGATGGGACCTTGGTACTTTGGGTCTTTGGGGCTTTGGGACTTTGGGACTTTTGAACTTTTGGACTTTTGGACTTTTGGACTTTTGGACTTTTGGACTTTTGGACTTTTGGACTTTTGGACTTTTGGACTTTTGGACTTTTGGACTTTTGGACTTTTGGACTTTTGGCCTTTGGGACTTTGGGACTTTTGGACTTTTGGATGGGATCTTGGTACTTTGGGTCTTTGGGACTTTGGAACTTTGGGACTTTGGGACTTTGGGACTTTGGGACTTTGGGACTTTGGGACTTTGGGACTTTGGGACTTTGGGACTTTGGGACTTTGGGACTTTGGGACTTTGGGACTTTGGGACTTTGGGACTTTGGGACTTTGGGACTTTGGGACTTTGGGACTTTGGGACTTTGGGACTTTGGGACTTTGGGACTTTTGGGCTTTTAGGCTTTTGGACTTTTGGATGGGACCTTGGTACTTTGGGTCTTTGGGACTTTTGGATGGGACCTTGGTACTTTGGGTCTTTGGGACTTTTGGACTTTTGAACTTTGGGACTTCGGGACTTTGGGACTTTGGGACTTTGGGACTTTGGGACTTTGGGACTTTGAGACTTTGAGACTTTGGGACTTTGGGACTTTGGGACTTTGGGACTTTGGGACTTTGCGACTTTGGAACTTTGGGACTTTGGGACTTTGGGACTTTGGGACTTTGGGAATTTGGGACTTTGGGACTTTGGGACTTTGGGACTTTGGGACTTTGGGACTTTGGGACTTTGGGACTTTGGGACTTTGGGACTTTGGGACTTTGGGACTTTGGGACTTTGGGACTTTGGGACTTTGGGACTTTGGGACTTTGGGACTTTGGGACTTTGGGACTTTGGGACTTTGGGACTTTGGGACTTTGGGACTTTGGGACTTTGGGACTTTGGGACTTTGGGACTTTGGGACCTTGGGACTTTGGGACTTTGGGACTTTGGGACTTTGGGACTTTGGGACTTTGGGACTTTGGGACTTTGGGACTTTGGGACTTTGGGACTTTGGGACTTTGGGACTTTGAGACTTTGGGACTTTGGGACTTTGGGACTTTGGGACTTTGGGACTTTGGGACTTTGGGACTTTGGGACCTTGAGACCTTGGGACTTTGGGACTTTGGGACTTTGGAACTTTGGGACTTTGGGACTTTGGGACTTTGGGACTTTGTGACTTTGTGACTTTTGGACTTTTGGACTTTTAGATGGGACCTTGGTACTTTGGGTCTTTGGGACTTTGGAACTTTGGGACTTTGGGACTTTGGGACTTTGGGACTTTTGGACTTTTGGCCTTTGGGACTTTGGGACTTTGGGACTTTGGGACTTTGGGAATTTGGGACTTTGGGACTTTGGGACTTTGGGACTTTGGGACTTTGGGATTTTGGGACCTTGAGACCTTGGGACTTTGGGACTTTTGGACTTTTGGCCTTTTGGACTTTTGGACTTTGGACTTTGGACTTTTGGACTTTTGGACTTTTGGACTTTGGACTTTGGACTTTTGGACTTTTGGACTTTTGGACTTTTGGACTTTTGGACTTTTGGACTTTTGGACTTTTGTACTTTTGTACTTTTTGACTTAATTTAAGGTGAGGTGAAAATTAAGTTTATGAAGAAGTTTCACTTCTTACGTGTGTACACTAAGTACACGCAATTTTTTTATTTTCTTATGACGTCACGTTCAACCATCGTCAGTAAACCGACTTTACAGACAACCGATTTTTTTATTAGCTTTACTCTTTTAGGGTTCCGTACTTAAAGAGTAAAAACGGGAACCTATTCATGAGACTCGCCTCGCGGAAACTCGGAGTCCTAAATAAGGTGAGACGGTACTTCACGCTACATCAGAGATCTGCCCTGATAATTGCACTTGCAGTAATCGACATTTTTGAGATTTTCACTTTTTTGCAGAAATGGCATCCTAAGGACATAATCTATACGTAAAAAATATATCTATAACTTTTTTCTATTACAAACGTGTTTTTTAGGTACTATGAAACGCAGTACTTGCACCTAAATGTAACTTGTGCTACAAAAATTTGAAGCATTAAGCATATGCTATAAGTTTATGCAGTACTTGCTACGATTACTGCGTAAGCTTGTAGCATAAATTTTTCTGAAACGAATGTTTACTTAGCCAATCGTAGTATTCTACAATCCTGCGTTTACGAGAAGCGAGAGTGAGAGGGAGCTATGTGTGTACGAATACCGCACGGTATAGTGCCGTGTTTCATTTTAGCAAATCAGTGCGTCGACGTCACTCGCTGACGTGACAGTGTGCTCCGCGTGGTTGGTGGTCAAACATTCCAGTATTACGGTAAGTATACCGTAACTCAAACCAACCATGTCATAGTCAAAACCGGAGTAGTTTTGACTATGACAACGATGCATGCTAACATGTGCTAATACGTTTGAACTCGTCAAACGTATTAGCACAAATTAGTTAAATAAATAGTGAAGATGCCACAAATAATTCACTTTAAAAAAGCGCCGAAGAACTAATACAGCACCTTAGTAGCAAAATGTGTTACACATAATCCTTACTGAAGATCTACAGACTCATTTCACTCCTGAGCTGAGCCATGTCTACAAGTTGTTCTGGAGAGTAGTCATAAACCGCCTCGCTGGGAAACTCGACAAGTTCCAGACAAAGAAGTAAGCCGGGTTTCGAAAAGGCTTTAGTACAGTGGACTACATCCATTCTGTTCGGCAAATTGTATGAAGTCCAACTAGCACAATCAGCCGTTGTGTATGGATTTCGTAGACTACGAGAAAGCCTTCGACTCTGTCGAAACCTGGGCAGTCCTAGAAGCTCTGCAGCGGTGTCGTCTTGATTGGCGGTATATTGAGGTGTTGAGGGGCTTATATGATACGGTTACCATGACCGTCCAGTTGGAGGATAAGAAGACCAATCCGATAGCGCTGCGCAGAGGTGTGAGACAGGGAGATGTCGTGTCACCTAAGCTCCTCACTAATGCGCTTGGGACGTCTTAAAATCGTTGGCCTGGGATGGAAGGGGCGTGAATATAAGCCAATGACATCGTCATAGTAGCAGAAAAGCTGAAACCTTTTAGCGGGGTGCTGCAAAGTTTAAGTGAAGAGTCTCGACGTGTTGGCCTCGGTATAAACTTGAACAAAACCAAGGTCATGTTCAATGAGCATGTCATGCCGGGACCAATAGCTGTCCTAGACTACACTTACCTTGGGCAGGACATTTGAAACGAGTAACCTGGATAAGGAAATAGCGAAAAGGATTTGCTTGGGCTGGGCAGCATTCAGCGAACTGCATCGGGTTTTCTATTCGCCGATACCGCAATGCCTGAAGATGATAGTCTTCAGCCAGAGCATTCTACCAGTTTTGACCTACGCCGCCGAGACGTGGACACTCACAATAGGGCTAGTCCACAGTAGGGGTGTCTCTGAGGGATAAGATCCGAAACGATGTTATCCGTCAGAAAACAAGAGTGGTCGACATAGCTTGCAGAGTATACGTTTCGAAGTGGCTGGCCACATTTGTAGAATAACTGATGCTCGATGGAGCAAGCGTGTTCTGGAGTGGAGACCGCGACTTGGTAAATGTCGGGTAGGACGACCCCTGCCAGAAGGAGCGACGATCTGCACGATTGACGTTGCAGGGATTGACTGGATGCGAAAAGCGCAGGACCGTGTGTTGTGGCGAAATTTGGGAGACGCCTATGTTCAGCAGTGGACTGCTATAGGCTAGATTGATTGATTGACTTTTGAAGTGCCTTTGATTTCGGAAGATTAACTTTTTTTAGTAATTATGAACATGAAAACGAAAGATGAAAACTTTAACATTATATTTAACCTTTTGTTTTACGGTACACCTGTAGTCAGACCAATTTCAGGTAACTTATAAATAACCGAGTTTTGTGTAACTCCCCCAAAAGGACTTATCACAGCTAACTCTTATATCTTAACATACGAGGCGTCGCGTATTAGGTAATGTATGGTAGGCTTGTCATGCCTATCTCTGTTATTGAGTTTATTATAGTAAATATAGCTACAATAAAAAAAAATGCTACTTCCCGATATCCGTCACATTAAAATATGTTACATTATTAAAAAATCTCATAATTGTTTGCATTAAATTTCTTTAAAAACGCAAATATCTGAAAAATCTTTAGGATGCAATTTCTCAAAACTATGATTTTAAGATAACGTAGATAGGTCTGACACGGCAGTACAGTCTGTTTAACTAATACCAGAGGTATGTAATATATTCAATGATTAATAATTACAAACGCAGTACTAAGCACGTGCTAGGTGAGTTTGCAGTAATAAGCACTATTACTGCATGTGATCTTAGTGATACTGTAATGCTCGCAAGCCCAGAAAGTTAATGAAAACGCAGTACTAAGCATTTTATCTAAATAAGATAATAAAATAAGGAAAAAAATATATCAATAGAAAGATCGATTTTTTTACTATTTTTAAGTTACATTTTAAAAGTTATAGCACCGATATTTCTTCCTTAGATATGACGAAATATGTTTTTCGCGTTTATCTCGAAACCGCTATTTTGCAAGTACTGCGTTTGCAATAACGAGGGCAGAGATGTTTACTGTACGAGACGCAGATTCGTCCCTGCGTCGAGTACTGTTCTCACCTCTGGGATGACTCCGCGAGGTACTTGTTGGACGCACTTGACGCTATGCAGAGACGTGCTGTCCGAATAATTGGTTGTCCTGAGGTGACGGGAGGCCTCGAAACGTTGGCGCAGCGAAGAACCATAGCGTCCTTGGCTGCCTTCTACCGAATGTATCACGGCGAATGTTCTGGAGAGCTCTTCAACCTGATCCCACCCTCTCCTTTCCGATCCCGAACAACACGTGCCGGGCAGAGATGCCACTCATATACAGCGGAGAGAATCTTCGCCAGAACTGAGCGTTTCAAAAGATCGTTCCTCTGTCGAACTATAAAAACATGGAACGACCTGCCCGCACACGTGTTTCCCTCATCTTACAATCCCGGGTTCTTTAAGAGGAGCGTGAAGAGGCACATCACAGGGCCGCCAACTTGAGGACAATCGCTAGATGCGCCACGGCTTTCCATCAGGCTGGTGGCGACGACAATTTGGCGAGCTGAATATAAAAAACAAAAAAAAGACTTCGCCGTCCGTATGTCCCTCACGAGACTGTATCGCAACCAACGTGATAGCTAGAGAGCTGAAATTTTCATAGATGATGTATTTCTGTTGCCGCTATAACAACAAATACTAAAATCATAAAATATACCTAACAGGGTTCCCATACAATAAACGTGACTTTTTGCCGTTTTTTGGTACGGAACCTTCCATGCGCGAATCCGATTCACACTTGGCCAGTGTTTTAGTATTTTAGTTAATCATTAAATGACGAAAACATCACAAATATTATTATACCCTACTGAAGAAACACCCTCAATACAGCACTTCGACGTGACTGGCCTCGTGGTTCTAGTGGTAGTACCTGACTACGTGGGTTCGATTCCCGCTCAGGACAAATCTCTTTGTGTGATGACGCATTGATTTGTTCTGTGTTTGGGTGTACTAGCCCCGCAAGTTGATATTGCGATTGGCGGCCATCTTGGTGACGTATGCGAAGTCAAGCCGAGTACTAAAAAAAACCGTTCGCAGCTTCGCGAGGTCAGCCCGCGCTAGCGCTACGTCACGATGACGTCACTTAGCTGTTATTATGACAAGGTTCCATCGCAATATCAGCTTGCGGGGCTTATAATTTTATTCATATTATGTATTTATTTAGAAATATTAAGTATGTTTATCAGTTGTCCAGATCCCATAGCACAAGCTTATATTTGCTTAATTTGGACTAGATATGTTGTGTAATGCTGTCCAAAATCATTAAAATTAAAATGTTTTTTTAATATAGCTTTTACAACACCATCTCTTACCTTCCAGAGCGGCCCAATTCCTAAAAGTGATGTCAGACAGCCAGAGTCTCCAGGAATCCCAGAATCTCTCCATGTTCCTCGCCACCCAGAACAAGATCCGGGATACCGTCAAAGATGCCCTTGAAAAGATCAACGGTAAGTCGCTTAATCTCTTTAGGTGCGATGGAGACGTATCGAGACTAACGGGGCCATAATCAGCGTCACTTGCTTACTCGATGAGCTCTTATTGGAGAGGACATTTGCCAACTGTACCCTGGACACCCAGTGTAATACAGTAAGGTCAATCGTCCTGAAGTTATCCTTCCAAGGACTTACCTGCGACTTGAGACAGTCAGTAGATGGTAATTAGGTGAAAGCATCCTTTCATAGGTGCGATGGAGCCCTATCGAGACCTTCGGAGCTATAAATCAGCCTCACCTGCTGACTACAAGCTCATGGAAGAAGGACCCTTTGAAATTGAGCCCTTGAACCTTCGGAGCTATAAATCAGCCTCTCCTCCTAACTTGACGAGCTTGTGATAGAGAGGACAACTTGGAACTGAGCCCGGTACCAAAGCTGGTCTGGTCTTCGTGGTACAGTAAGGACAGTCACCTTGACTTTCTCCTTCCAAGGACTACCGCCTCCCGGCCGTCGGTAGATGGTAACTAAGTAGCTGAATCCCTTCATAGGTGCTATGGAGCCCTGTCCAGACCTTTGGAGCCCTAATCAGCCTCACTTGCTTACTCGATGAGCTCTTATTGGAGAAGACATATAAGAACTGTACCCTGGACCCCCAGCGTAATACAGTAAGGTCAATCATCCTGAAGTTATCCTTCTGAGGACCTACTTGAGACTTGAGGTCGTCCGTAGATAGTAAGTAGCTGAAAACATCCCTTCATAGGTACGATGGAGCCTTATTGAGACCTTCGGAGCTATAAATCAGCCTCACCTGCTGACTACAAGCTCATGGAAGAAGGACCCTTTGAAATTGAGTCCGGTACCAAAGCTGGTCTGGTCTTCGTGGTACAGTAAGGATAGTCACGGCAAGTAGCTGAAAGCATCCCTTCATAGGTACGGCGGAATCCTGTCAAAACCTTCCGAGCCCTAATCAGCCTCACTTGCTTACTTGACGAGCTCTTATTGGAGAGGACATTTGGGAACTGTACCCTGGACACCCAGCGTAATACAGTAAGGTCAATCATCCTGAAATTATCCTTCCAAGGACTTACCTGGGACTTGAGACAGTCGGTAGATGGCAAGTAGCTGAAAACATCCCTTCATACGTGCGATGAAGCCCTATCAAGACCTTCGGAGCTATAAATCAGCCTCTCCTCCTAACTTGACGAGCTTGTGATAGAGAGGACAACTTGGAACTGAGCCCGGTACCAAAGCTGGTCTGGTCTTCGTGGTACAGTAAGGACAGTCACCTTGGGTTTCTCCTTCCAAGGACTTACCGCCTCCCGGCCGTCGGTAGATGGTACCTAAGTAGCTGAATCCCTTCATAGGTGCGATGGAGCCCTGTCCAAACCTTTGGAGCCCTAATCAGCCTCACTTGCTTACTCGACGTGCTCTTATTGGAGAGGACATATGGGAACTGAACCATGGACCCCCAGCGTAATACAGTAAGGTCAATCATCCTGAAATTATCCTTCCAAGGACTTACCTGGGACTTGAGACAGTCGGTAGATGACAAGTAGCTGAAACATCCCTTCATAGATGCGATGGAGCCCTATCAAGTAATTAGCCGCTCCTGGTGACTGTGAGCTGGTGGCGAAGAGGACATATCGGAATTGAACCCTGGACACCCAGCATAGTACAGTAAGGTCAGTCATACTGGTGTTATCCTTCCGAGGACTTACCAGGGACTTCCAGCATCGTGTGGTTTTAGTCGGTAGGAGTCCGGTATTTTCCTTAAAGTGATGTCAGACAGCCAGAGTCTCCAGGAATCCCAGAATCTCTCCATGTTCCTCGCCACCCAGAACAAGATCCGGGATACCGTCAAAGATGCCCTTGAAAAGATCAACGGTAAGCCTCTTAAAGCTTCACCCGCCTTACATACTGTTTATATTTATAGGAGGTCTTAAGTATTACTTACGGAGTTTAAAGTATTTCTTGGGCAAAACCAAGAGGAATAACTAGCAAGTTTAATTCCCTTGTCCGTCTGCTTTCAGGATACGAAGAGCTACTAGCTGATGTAGTGAATATCTGCGTTCATATGTTTGAGACGAAAATGTACCTAACACCTTCTGAAAAACATATGCTTGTTAAGGTAAATATAAAATTTTCTGCTGTTTTTTTTTAATATTTAGCTCTCCAATGCTGTTGCCTGATGGAAAGCCATAACGACATCTAGCGATTGGGGGCTACCGTCCCACTCTGTAAGACTATAGAAAGCGGCCCTCAAGTTGGTGGTCCTATGATGTGCCTCTTCACGCTCCGGTTGAAGAACCTAGGATTGTAAGAGGTGGGAAACAGAAACACTGTATAAAAAAGACGTGTGGCACTCGGGGACTGCCGCGGTAAAGCTATTGCATAGCATTTTTAGGGTTCCGTAGCCGAATGGCAAAAAAGGGAAACCCTTGTAGATTCGTGTCGTTATTTTACATATAAACATTACCGTGTCCGTTGTGAAAAATTGTGAATTAAAAGTTAGTGAGTGATTTGCAAAGTGCTGTCAATATTCTTATCTATGACGCATTTCAATCGGAGCATCGAAATTGTTTTCACATTAAGAACTCTAAATTCGACCAGTACTCTTAATTCAACTTTGGTCGAGTGGTTAAGACGCGGATCGGTACGCAGAAGGTGCAAGATCGATTCTGGGTACAAGCGTCACTTTTTGAATTATGAAGTGCGAGATGTACGAGCGTGACCGAGAATAGCCGAGTGTTACGCATTTTTCGTGGCGGAATTTCTGGATTCGGTCTCCACGCTCAAGGCCCGCGATAGAAGCTATGCAATAGCTTAAAAATATAAAAAATCAAGGTGTTTGTTGCCGATATTTTCGAAACGGTTCTATCAATTTCAATGAATTTTCATCTACAGGTGAGGCGTAAACTAAACTTTTGAACTGAATTTGAGAATTGGGATTGTAGATTTTGGATTGATTTGATTTTTGGATAATTTCGATTCTATATACATATATTTTTAGGTTTGACAAAACAATTTGATAAAACAATTTTAAAATGTTATTGTCTACAATTTATGTAGACATTTTCAAATCGAATTTCTTTCAGCTCGGTGTGATTAGAATTTTATGAAACGAAAATGTGGCAAAGGAGACCATATCACATTTTTGACGTGACAACGTCTTATAATTCGACGGAGCCGGCTGCACGAACGAAAAATGAGGACGCAATACGTCGTTGCCTCGCTCTGAGGCGTTCCATTTATTTTAGCAATGTTTTCAACAGATGGCACTATAATCAATTGATGTGTTTTTATATTTATTTTTGTTTTGTAATGTTAATTTTATGTTTATTTTTATTTTTATTTTTATTTTCTTACGACGTTGTCACGTTCAACCATCGTCAGTAAACCGACTTTACAGACAACCGATTTTTTGTCTCCCTCATACTTTTTTCCTTCTTCAAATAAAAAAAAACCAAATTTAAAAAAATGTGACTTGTTCCAACTTGCACTATATTTTTCAAATTAATTAAGGCATATAGTATACCACTGCTTATCCCCTTTCATGTGTACGTTTTAGGTTATGGGCTTCGGGCTGTTCCTAATGGACTCTGAAGTATGCAACATCAATCGTTTGGACCAGAAGAAAAAAATACGTCTCGACCGAATCGATAGAATTTTTAAGGTAAGTTTTCTTTACTATTATTATAACTAACCTCTTTGATATATTCGTTATGCCCGCCTTCCACTGCGAGCGAGTCGGACCCATTACGGACTCCGCTATACTCGTAAAGACGATTTTCATACATGTCCTTCCACCAAAGCGGACATGACATGTATCGAAAATCATCGTTACGAGTATAGCGGAGTCCGTAATGGGTACGACTCGCTCGCAGTGGAAAGCGGGCATAAGAGTTAATAAAATCACAAAAATTCAACCCCTATTTCACCCCTTAATTAATGTATAATACAGCGATAGCTTACGACTGCACTTAAATTGTCTTCTATAAAAAGAAAATTTAGTGCATTCAGAAGATAGATTTGTATTTTTATATAAGTACTTAACAAATAATCTTAAAAACTGCTGGACCGATTAAAGATTTTTGACGCACGCATGAAAAAACATGACTCTTGCGGCGTTACCTCCTTCGCGTTACCTCGCTCTGAGGCGTTCCATTACGTAAGTAATGTTTTCAACAGATGGCGCTATAATCAATTGATGTGTTATTCCATAGTAAATGTACTACGTTCTTATGCGGCGTTACCTCCTTCGCGTTACCTCGCTCTGCCTCGCTCTGAGGCGTTCCATTACTTAAGTAATATTTTCAACAAATGGTGCTATAATCAATTGATGTGTTATTCCATAGTAAAATGTGCTACGTTCTAAGTCACGATATAAAAAAAATCAAACCATTCCATCAGTATTTTCTTATGACGTTGTCACGTTCAACTATCGTCAGTAAACCGACTTTACAGACAACCGTTTTTAGGGTTCCATAGCCGAATGGCAAAAACGGAACTCTTATAGATTCGTCATGTCTGTCTGTCTGTCCGTCCGTATGTCACAGCAATTTTTCTCTAGAACTATAAGACCTATGCCATTGAAACTTGGTAAGTAGATGTATTCTGTGAACCGCATTAAGATTTTTATATAAAACTGGGGGTCCCCATACATAGAACTGAAACTCAAATTTTTTTTTTCATCAAACCCACACGTGTGGGGTGTCTAAAAACTATCAACGAAAATTGGTTTGAACGAGATCTAGATAGTAGTTTTTTTTAAAACGTCATAAACCGCAATTTTCGCTCCTACCTATTCGCATAGAAAAATCACTACTACAGCGACGGTGTTACAACATCAATCAAAGTTACAACGAACTACAAGAACCTTTATGCTATGTTACTTGCTGCTACGAAACCCTTCATGGGCGAGTCCGACTCGCACTTGGCCGGTTTTTTTTCTCGTATTCCGACGGGAACGGGAATTACGCGAGTAAGTGAAAACGTGTGACATCCGCTCGTCTTCCAATATAAAAAAAAATGAAAATGTTAGTTCATATTTTTCTGCAAGGCTTAAAATAATACCAATATTAATTTTCTGTAACGCTTTCAGAATTTGGAAGTGGTCCCGCTATTCGGAGATATGCAGATAGCACCATTTAACTACATAAAGAGATCTAAACACTACGATCCTAGCAAGTAAGTAACATAATAATATGTCAAATTCCTCGCAGCCCTTGTTCCCTCTTAAGGGGCGCGTCCGCAAAAAATGCACTTAGGATTTTGGAAATATCTAAGAACTCACTTCGTTAAATGACACTAAAATGGGGCCTTAAATTCTTAAGAGCCTACCAGACGCCAAATTGTTGAAAGAAGATAGAAGATATACATTTTAGCGTGCAAGACAGGGAGAGATGCGATCGGTTTTTGTGCATTTTTGACGAAATAAATTAATTATAAAAAAACTATAACCAATATTAAAAAAGTGGTCTAGTGCAAATGAAGATTTTACTATTGTCTTTTTTTATAAATATTTCATATTATAAAAACAACTTAAAACTTATGAGATCTAGGTTAAAATTTCAAGAAATCGAGGTATTTACAACACAAAAATCTATCGAGGATTTTATCAGCAATCGTGTTTTTAGCCTAGTGCGTTTTTAGTTTATGAACTGAAGTTGTCTGTGTTAAAATTTTAATTCATTAGACCTCACGAGTCCTGAGATCTAGATCAAGGTAATAGTCTATTTGGCGTCATACAGACTCTTAATAGATGAGACTACATTAACACCGTGCACTTTTTAAAAAATAATTATTTACATTAGAAAAAACACCTCTCAAAGTTATTAAAAATCATCGAAATAGCAGGGATAATGAAATTGACAAAGGTAAATTTCAACGATTTAAAGAGGGTTTTTCGCAAGTAAATAATTATTTTATAAAAAGCACACGGTGTTAATGTAGTCTCATCTATTATGAATCTAGGGTTCCATTTTAGTGACATTTAATGAAGTGAGTTCTTGAATATTTCCAAAACCCCAAAAGTCTTTTTGCGCATTTTGCGGACGCGCCCCTTAAAAGGGAACAAGGGCTGCGAGGAATTTGCAAAATATTTATTTAAATTCAGGTATTGCCATCGAACTCCACCTGGTCAACTCCGTACAGTGCTGTAGCTGTAGTTCATACCGATTTTATTTAAAGAAAGTCGATGATTCGTATTCGCCTTGTTTTCATTTGAAAACTGAACCAATTCGAATAAGTTCGTCAAAAAAAAAATATGATCAAGATTTTCTGTTTTTTTTTTCACATTTTTCTGGTAGTCATTTGACCATGGCGGTAAAGACGGGTCATTTTTTGCCATTTTTAAAGTGACATAATTTTTATTTATTTAATACTAGCTGACGTCACGCAGCGTCACGCGCGTAGCTCCCGTTCCCGTGGGAATATGGGAATAAAATATTGCCTATGTATAGGATAGTGTAGCTTCCCAACAGTGAAAGAATTTTTCAAATCGGTCCAGTAGTTTCGGAGCCTATTCGATGCAAACAAACAATCAAATCTTTCCTCTTTATAATATTAGTACGGATTTTTCGAAAGAAAAACAAGTGTTAGGGACATGTATACAACATATATTTTGATTTAAAAAATAATAAAAATATTATGCTACAGCCATTATTCTATACTATTCTATACTAATATTATAAAGAGGAAAGATTTGTTTTTTTGTTTGTTTGTTTGTTTGTAACGAATAGGCTCCTGAGGGGCAAGTGCGAGTTTTTGCGTGAGCTTGTCGACATTCACGGTGCGCCAATTCGTATGGAATCGAGACCCCGCCACCTAGCTGTAAACGCGGGAACTTCTCTCGATTCCATACAAATCGGTGATAACGCGCTCACCCGTGAATGTCGACAGGCGCTCGCTGAAACTCGCACTTGCCCCTCTGAACTACTGAACCGATTTGAAAAATTCTTTCACTGTTGGGAAGCTACACTCTTTGCGGTGAACAAAGGCTATATTTTATTCCCGTATTCCCACGGGAACAAGAACTACGCGGGTGAAACCGCGTGACGTCCGCTAGTCAGGAATAAAATAGGTGAATATTCTGTATGGGAGATGCACTGGTCATGTTCCCTCTTAAGTATTCCCTTTCACCCCCTGAGGAGTGAAATTGCTAAAATACAATACGATACTCAACTACATAAACAGTAACATACACTAGTGGACTTGAGTATTCCATTTCACCCCTTAAGGGATGAACTTTAAAAAGCCTTTAGATGGAAATGAATTACATCCGAAAAAAAACGACAACTATAATATTATTCGTATCTTTTTTTAAGGTTGATCCACAATAACCTTCTTAAGGGAAACCAAATTTGTTCTAAAACAATCTTAATCAATTTAAAATGGGTGCTAATTAAACGAACTTCTTTTTAATAGCATTATTGGCCTCCGAAAAAATACTTTGCCCCCCAAATTAATAAGTCAGCCACAATTAATGAGCGTCAGTATTTATAGATTCTAGCCACTATTTAACTTATTTTTTATCCACTGTTAATATAATTTAGCATCGTGATTATTTTTTAGCATCTAATTTTGTAACATGCATTCAAACAGTGAACTTCTAAATTACTAAAAAATGGCATCAGAATAGACATTATTTATTAATATCTTAGCTTCTATTTTCCTAATTCAGCATGTTTAAAATGTAACTCATCCCACATTAATGGATCATCAAAGTTAAGTAAAATTGCCATCAAAAAACAAATTGTGGCCACTAATATTACGTAAATAGCTAGAACCACTTGTAGCCACTGACTCAGTCTTTTGTAAACGATCACTGCAGTAAGCAACTACCGCTATTGCTGGTGCTCGGATGGGTGACCACTTTGTAACATTTGATTTGCGAGAGTTTCCTTGCTTTGAAAGGCACGTTAAGATGACTGTATGCGGTGTCACAATCTGGTGGTGGAAACGGACAAGTGAGTTCGTTTCAACACGGGAGCGTGGGACAGACTTTCGGGCATAAATGCTTTTATTTATTATAATGTTACCTGCAGCCTGTATAATTCAGGTATTATATACAATACCTGCATTCTAAGGAATACCTGCCCCAGACAATGTATGAAATGTTTTAATAAGTATATGATTGTTCATACTTTGTCTAGGTATTGTACAAAATTCCTAGGGATTGCATAGAATACCTGCTGGTACACCAGCAGTGTGTAAAATAAAAAGGTCTGGGGTCACCATAAAATTGTAAACATCGCAAAATTATAAACTATCAAGAAATCATAAATTGTAACGAAATGCTAAATATTTAATTTCTGACATCTGGTGCGCGGCGGCCGCTGCCGCGACATGCTCGCTTCACTCGCTCGCCTTCGCGCGTTAGTAGTAACTGTTCTAACCTAAACTAACCTTCGCAGGCAGCCAATAAACCTTCCATACTCTTGTATATAATTATTTCATACATTGCCTTGCCTGCAAGTTTCAGGTATTCTATAGAATGCCCAGACATTATACAGATTTCGGTCGGTGACGTTGTGTATGCATGTAATACAGATTATAGAACTAAATACAGATAACGCTCACCAAACAAAAAAGTAAGACCAAGAAAGCAAATACTAAACTCAAAAGTGAGTACTATAACGAGGCAGTGCTCAACACTGTTTACACGTAACGAGTAATTTCTCATTAATCGTGAAATTTATGACGATGATGGCCGGAGGGGACATTCCCTCATCCACATGTTCACTTAATGTATATACCTATACTAAAGTCAAACGTATATAATGTATTATACACTTTTAAGTTTATTATTTGCTTTCTTGACCTCACTTTCTTGTTCTGTAAGCGTAATCTGTTTTTAGTTACAAAATGACATCAAATAGCGGTCTCTGATTGATGCAAATGGCCGGTCGCTGTTGTCCTTTGCACTTAGATTAAACCTTGCAGTGGCTATTTTCACGAAAAAAGAATGTGATATATTTATTTTACACGCTAAATTATAAAAACTGATGTTGTCTGTGGAGGCTTAAATTATAATTTTCTGAGGCTCTCGATTTGAAGCTGTAAAATAGAAAATGGTGATTACATATAAAATCAGTGTCTGAATTAGTAAATTAGGTATTAATATATTAATACGCAGGACAAGTTAAAATAATTGTTGATCTTTATTTGATGCTTATTAAGGATTTTTTAGGTGACGTTGTAGAGAGGACGAATTAGCATATTAGAGGCTATTTCATTTTCGCGTGGCTTAGTTATTAAATCAGAAGCTAAATGCCGTGGCCGATAAAAACTTTTGAGGCTCGGTTTATTATATCCCATTTAAAATTATGAAGCGCTCGTGGCCCCGCGGACTCAGTGTTCTGTAAACGATCACTGCAGTAAGCAACATTTAATATGGCCGGATATAGATGGGTGACCACAACGTGGACCACTTTGTGACATTTATTTGCGAGCGTTTCCGTGCTTCGGAAGGCACGATAAGCCGTTGGTCCCGGTTGTCAGTAAAATGACAGTCGTTAAGCCAAGTTGAAGGCCTTACGGGCGGCTTGAAAAATTTCAACTGTGGGTCGTCACAACCTGCGCCCGGGTCGGCAGCGCGTGTGTAGCGCCTCTGGTGTTGCAAACGTCTATAGGCTACGGTTACCAACCTTCCGGTGGGCCGTAAGCTTGTCTGCCACCTAAGTAGTATAAAAAAAAAAAACAATCCAGTGACGGGATTACACGTGACAGGAAACATGATATAAATACCCTTCTCTTTTTATCTCTTACTATCTGACCCGCGCAACTTCGTTTGCGCCACATAAGAGAGAGTATTACCTGTTCCCGTCGCATTTACTCCCGTCGTGTTGCGTTTACTCCCGTAGCGTCTCGTCGTTAATATTCAATACTATGTGAAAGAGAGAGAGTGAGAAAGGTTTCTCGTCGCGTGTATTCCCGTCGCAATATTTTTAAGAACAATTTCGTTTATGAAAGAGGTATCCCGTAGCATTATTGTAGAAAAAAATTGATTGCCATTAAAATGGTTATTGTGCACCAACCACCAACCCAAAGATAGACACATGCTATCAATTTTTTTAGCACTTTTTTAAGAGAAACAATTTTGTAGTACATATTTTTTACGTAACTATAAATATTTACGCAGCACACGCAACGAAGCTCTCAAAAGGAATAACTTTTCCCCCGTTCTTTTTTGGAATAATTCACTATTACTGCTATGCTCCTATTCGTTGTAGCGTAATGCTATATAGCCTATGACACTCCAAAATAACGTAGCTTTCTATTGATGAAAGAATTTTTAAAATCGGTTCAGTAGATCCTGAGATTACCCCTTACAATTTAACAAATATACAAACACAAACTTTACTTCTTTACAATATTAGTATAGATATGTCGCAAACGAAATTTCACATCAGCTAATGTTATATTTTCACTTCTAGATGGCCGCTATCATCAAGCCCAAACCCCCCCTCCCCGCAAGCAGACCTGATGGTTCACCTGCCACAGATCCGAGAGGAGCATCAGAACTATATATCTGAACTGGCGAGATACAGCAACGAGGTAAACAGAGAGCACTTGACACTGGTACAGCTTGGAAAATAAACCGGCCAAGTGCGAGTAGGACACGAGCACCGAGGGTTCCGTACCAAAAAAGGGCAAAATATCACGTTTGTTGTATGGGAGCCCCCTTGAATATTATAATTTTTCTGATTTTAGTATTTGTTGTTATAGCGGCAACGGAAATACATCATCTGTGAAAATTTCAGCTCTCTAACTATCACGGTTCTTGAGATACAGCCTCTTGACGGACAGACAGACAGACGAACCGTGAAGTCTCATAAATAGGGTCCTGTTTTAACCCTTGGGGTGCGGAACGCCGCTGTGCTGTTCATTATAGTAATAAGTTAGAAAGGAAAGAACTATAATATGCCCCGCACGTTGATATTGCGCTTGGCGGCCATCTTGGTGACGTATGTCCGTCGAGCCGTCTGTACTAAAAAAAATACCGTACGCAGCTTCGCGTGGACAGCCCGCGCTAGCGCTACTTCACGATGACGTCACTTAGCTGTCATTATGACAAGGTTCCAGCGCAATACCAACTTGCGGGACTTATAGTTATTTTACGGTAAAATCTTACTTTAATCTTTGTGAATGTCTATGTGTAGATGTGTGGATGTTTGTTACTCTTTCACGCTCTAACAACTGAACGGATCTGGCTGAAATTTGATACAGGGATACATTATAGTTCGGCTATACATAGACTTTTTATCCCGGGAATAAATTCCACGGGAAGCGGGAACGGGAACAAATTTTACGTGGGAGAAACGGCAGGCTTCAGGTAGTGTGTTAAACAAATTGTGGTAAATAGGTGCCATCTTTGACAGCATTTGAACGATGTAATCAACATGCAAAATATTGACTCCGTTCTTAAGGGGTCCCGACACGATCAATTGGCAATTGTCATGCACGTTAAAATATGAGTGGAAGTTTATTTATTTATTTATTATCATTATCATGAACAATTTTTACATTGTGTTTGATAAACTTAGAATTAATAAAATGCATAATCAAAAATATAACAGTAATCATAAGTATACATAATCCAAAATATAACATTAATCAAAAATACCTACATGATCAAATATAACAATAATCAAAAATATACATAAAAAAAAAAAAAAAATGTACTTAGCACTAATCGGGTAATCATCAATAAATCGTCCAACAACTACCTAATATAGACTTACCAATAATGTCATTAAATAATCAATTTAGGGGTAGCAATAATAACATCCATTTATACACATAAAGTCAGGCCATGAGATAGGTACATTATAAAATTATATAATTCCAATAAAATGTCACTTAAATCTAAAATTTAAATAAAATCATCCAAAGTATAGAAAGACTTATCCAATAAAAATTTCTTCAATTTACTCTTAAACCCCCTGTGGTACAATAATAACTTTAGCTCACTAGGTAACTTATTAAATAACTTAACTGACATGTGACATGTGCCATGCCTTACTACGTTGAGGTGAGGTATGCATTTAGTTTTCAAATCTTTCCTCCTCGTGCTTTCCCTATACTGTCTTTCTTCATCTGTTTCATAATCGTGAACATATTTCGCCAGGTTTAACAATACCACTAAAATGTACAAACTAGGCACTGTAAGAATTTGCAAACTCCTAAAATATTCTCTGCAGGATTCCTGCTGACGAATACGCATCATTGTACGGATAGCCCTTTTCTGTAGTATAAAGGCTTTATTTATATTATAGTCGTAACTCCCTCCCCAGAACAAAATACTATACCTTAATTTCGACTCCACAAGAGCATAATATACCTTTTTCAATAAATTGATATCGACATCATTACGTAGACTTCTCAATACATAGCATGCTGAGCTAATGGAACTTTCTAGTTGAGCAAGTTCGTTTTTCCAATCCAGCAGACTATCTAAGTGTATTCCCAGAAATTTCACGACCCGTACAGTTTCTATTGGTGACCCTTTTAGACTACATGTTAACTGATCCCCTGTTCGAGTCGTAGACTGGAATAACATTATGTTCGTCTTATTGGTATTCACAATAAGTCCGTTTACAGTGAACCACTTATCCAGTAGGTTTATCGTTGTATTAACGTGCTCAGTGAGTGAAGGCAGGTCACCGGCCGACACAATCGCATTTGTGTCGTCAGCAAAGACTACCATATGTGTATGAGCACTAACCGTATTCTCTGCATAATGCAACAAATCGTTTGCAAAAATTACGAAGAAAACTGGGCCCAGTATGGATCCCTGCGGAACACCTGAACTAATGTCTAGCATCTTTGATTTAAAAGTCTGCTCGATTCTCCTCACCCCTCCGGAAGCACTACCTTGTCCATTAGGATTATTGTCCACCACACCTTTAACTTCCACAAACATCTTTCTATTTTTTAAATAGGAAGTCAAAAGCTGTAGTGTTTTGCCTCTTACCCCATAATGTTCTAACTTACTGAGAAGTAGTCCGTGATTGACAGTATCGAAAGCTGTGCTTAGGTCCAGGAAAACGCCGGCAACCTTATGTTTCTCATTGAGTCTGTTCCTAATATCGCCGACCAACATATCTATGGCATCTTGAGTCCCAACATGAGCCTGATATCCAAATTGTCTATAGTTTAAAACGCGGTTTAAGTTTAGATGAGTACTGAGCCTACTTTTTATTATTTTCTCGAAGATCTTGGAAAGAGTTGGAAGAAGAGAGATAGGTCTGTACATTTTAGGGTTTAGTCTAGATCCCTTTTTATGTATGGGTACGACTTTCGCGATTTTTAGTTGATCTGGAAAAACGCAGTCGTTGATACATGTATTAAAAAACATGCTTAAGGGCTCCGCTAATATGTCTATATTGTCCTTTAAGACTGTGATGGGCAGTGCATCATAACCGCAAGATACTTTATATTCCATGCGACCTAGTAACCTACGTATTTCTGAACTTGTGGTAGGAGGGAAATCAATCACACTCGACACCCTTTTTGTGTTTTTCTGTAATATGTCAAGTGCAATCTCCAGATCATTAGTAGCCACACTGGATGAAGTAGCAAATTGTTTTGCAAATATATTAGCAATCTCAGCACAATCCGTTACAACCGTATTATCTATTTCCAACCTAATTTGTTTCTCGGCTAGCTTTGTTTTATTCCTATACCTATTAACTATTTTCCAGATATCTTTCATATTATTATTTTTCAATGCCCCTATTTCTGCTTGTACGGCCATCCTCTTAGCTTGTCTAATAATTTTCCTATATAAACCAATATATTTCCCGGTGTAACTTACTATACTTGCATGACTATTTTTGCCTTTATGAGACACTAAGAAGCGCTTCATTTTGCTGGCCACTTTTATGCCCTTAGTGACCCAGCGCAGCTTCTTGGTACCTCTCAAGTTTATCTGCCTCTCTTTCTCCTTAAAAACAGATTTAAACAGGTAGTTTAGTTTTTTTAAGAAGCTATTAGGGCCTTCATTTTTTAAGTTGTATTGTAGGATACGATCTCTAAACGTATTCTTATTTTTTGCATTAAATGATCTCTTTTTAACATAAATAATTGCGTCATTGCCCTTACTCTGTGTATGGTTTGGTATTTTTATATTACACAAAAGACCAGCATGTCCATCCCCCAGTCCATTGTGATCAACGTCACATTTTATTATGAAGCCATCCGGCAAGTTTGTAAGGATATTGTCAATGCACGACTGCGAGTCATTTCTTATAAAGGTAATAGAATTGATTAAATGATTAAAATTATAGGATGTCAACAAATTAATAAAATCACTACGCTCAGAGCTATCTTCATTCAAGTGTATGTTAAAATCACCACAAACACAGCATGGCCTGTTGCAAAAATGTCCTAACAACTCATCCAATTTTTGCATGAAAGTTTCTAAATTACTCTTATAGGGAGTACGATACAAACAGCATATACAAACACCAGTAGCCTTATCTTTTATGGCGCATATTTCAAAGGAGTCTACCATATAAAAGCGTTCAGCAACCGGTAATATGCAGAAATCACGGTCACTTCGCGCTAGGATGAGTGTACCCCCCCTTTTTTTACTGACCCGAGTGTTATATGTGGCCACTTTATAATTGGTGAGTTTCAACAGGGCAACCATTTTTTCAGTAAGAAAATGTTCGCTAATACATAAGTAGTGCATGTCAGTACATTGATCTTCTATATACAACTCAAATTCGTCTTTTTTGTTATTTATTCCACACAAATTTTGATGGAATATATTCAGGGATTCCTGCATTGAATTGTCAACCCGTAACACACTAGAGATTTGCGGCGCAGGAGGACAGGGGGCGAAAACAAAGCGCACCCGATGGTGTCATGTAACTATTTATCTCGTCCACCGCCACCGCCTCGAGGGAGCGCTCATTGCAGTGCAAGTCATTAATATTATTTTTTAATTCTGTGTCTGTTTGAGTACCAACACTTAAAAATGTTCTATTATTTTGAATACTGCTCTTAGCCTTATTCAACAACATAGTATTATACTTATTGTAATTCTGCTTATAGGTAATGTTCAAAATTTCCCTTAGTAATATTCTACATGCGTATAATTTATTAAAATACAGTCTATTTCTATACAATGAATCGAAAGCTACATACTTAGTCTGTTTCCCAAGGCATGAACAGATATACTGCACCGTACGATTCAATTTGTATTCATTAAAATGCCTATTTCTAAAGATTTCACCCACTAGAACATTTGTTTTGTTCATACGGTACACCGTGTTATAAAGAAAAGATTGTAATTTTAACAAGTTGTCGTCATTCGTCCCCGCTAATATAAGTACGAAGTCCGATGTGGTGAAACCCTTACAAAGCGACTCACATGAGTTTATGACCTGATCAATCTGCGCATTGGGTTTAATAAAACATGTAACTATATAATTGGGTCCCAATAAATGCTGTAAAATTTTTCTTATCCCGTACCCCGTTTGATCGGCAAATATAGCCACCTTGTGAGTAGTAGTTTTAATGTTTATACCACTATTTTGAACGCCAGTTTTAGTGCTAATCTTGTCTTTAAAATGGATGTTGCTTCAGTGTGCGTGATTTCTTTGCATGTGTGTGTGCATCGACGTATATTGTCATGCACGTTAAATAACATGTGTACATGTTATTTAACGTGCATGACAATTGCCAATTGATCGTGTCGGGATCCCTTTAGACTTTTTTTGCCAATAATGCTACTTTCGTCCACCAAGCTTCCCCTACTAGTAGGCCAAAGTGGAATTATAAGAAAAATACATATTGTCATACTCACGTTAAAAAAAAATCTAATCACAGGTCACAACCACATTCAAAGAAGCCGGTTCAGACTCTGAAAACAAAGCGGTCACAGAATTATCTCTCCGAGGCCTCCAGTTGCTATCATCCTGGTGCTCAGTGCTGACCGAGCTATGTTCGTGGAAGCTCCTGCACCCTACAGACCACGCCAGCAACCCCAGGTGCCCTCCGGACGCTGAGGAGTATGAGAGGGTGAGTAGCTCTATATCTGGCAAGTGTATCTGATGGAAAGCGCTCACCTAGCTGTCTCCAGTAGCTATCGTCCTGTGCTCAGTGCTGACCGAGCTCTGTTCGTGGAAGCTCCTGCACCCTACAGACCACGCCAGCAACCCCAGGTGCCCTCCGGACGCTGAGGAGTATGAGAGGGTGAGTAGCTCTATATCTGGCAAGTGTATCTGATGGAAAGCGCTCACCTAGCTGTCTCCAGTAGCTATCGTCCTGTGCTCAGTGCTGACCGAGCTCTGTTCGTGGAAGCTCCTGCACCCTACAGACCACGCCAGCAACCCCAGGTGCCCTCCGGACGCTGAGGAGTATGAGAGGGTGAGTAGCTCTATATCTGGCAAGTGTATCTGATGGAAAGCGCTCACCTAGCTGTCTCCAGTAGCTATCGTCCTGTGCTCAGTGCTGACCGAGCTCTGTTCGTGGAAGCTCCTGCACCCTACAGACCACGCCAGCAACCCCAGGTGCCCTCCGGACGCTGAGGAGTATGAGAGGGTGAGTAGCTCTATATCTGGCAAGTGTATCTGATGGAAAGCGCTCACCTAGCTGTCTCCAGTAGCTATCGTCCTGTGCTCAGTGCTGACCGAGCTCTGTTCGTGGAAGCTCCTGCACCCTACAGACCACGCCAGCAACCCCAGGTGCCCTCCGGACGCTGAGGAGTATGAGAGGGTGAGTAGCTCTATATCTGGCAAGTGTATCTGATGGAAAGCGCTCACCTAGCTGTCTCCAGTAGCTATCGTCCTGTGCTCAGTGCTGACCGAGCTCTGTTCGTGGAAGCTCCTGCACCCTACAGACCACGCCAGCAACCCCAGGTGCCCTCCGGACGCTGAGGAGTATGAGAGGGTGAGTAGCTCTATATCTGGCAAGTGTATCTGATGGAAAGCGCTCACCTAGCTGTCTCCAGTAGCTATCGTCCTGTGCTCAGTGCTGACCGAGCTCTGTTCGTGGAAGCTCCTGCACCCTACAGACCACGCCAGCAACCCCAGGTGCCCTCCGGACGCTGAGGAGTATGAGAGGGTGAGTAGCTCTATGTCTGGCAAGTGTATCTGATGGAAAGCGCTCACCGAGCTGTCTTCAGTAGCTATCGTTCTGTGCTCAGTGCTAACCGAGCTCTGTTTTTGGGCTAGAATAAAAAAGAATACATTTTATTGTACCATATCAATTATTACAAGAACTTAAACTAAAATTAATTCTAGGTACAATCGGTCTTATCGTTTAACAGCTAGGCTATCATACAAAAAACGTTATTTTATGATCTATCATACAAAAAACGTTATTTTTGGCAGGAGTTTAGTACTGAACCCTCTAACCGCGACCCCGACTCACTCTTGTCCGGTTTTTTTTAACAATTGATGTCCTCAACAGGCAACCCGCTACAACTACACATCCGAAGAAAAGTTCGCCATGATCGAAGTGATAGCCATGATCAAGGGCCTCCAAGTATTAATGGCCCGTATGGAGACAGTATTCGCGGACGCAGCCCGCAGGTCTATTTACGCGGAACTGCAAGACTTCGTGCAATTGATACTGAGGGAACCTCTGCGGAAAGCTATCAAGAATAAGAAGGACCTTATTAGGAGGTAAGGAATTGACTTAAGAACCTATTTTTTCTCTTCTCCTTACTCTTTTTTTCCTGTCACCTTTTCTCCTTACGCTTTTTTTCCTTTCTCTTTCTCCCAACAGAAATCATGCTGGAATAAAAACATGGTCCATACCTATCTTTCTCTTCTTGAATATCTAGCTTGTTAAATGATGAAGGTCTCTGTGTGGCATTTTTAGCTCTGTACGCTTACATTTAGTAATTTGGCGCCGACGCCAGTTTGAGGGCTACTTCTCTGTGTGTCAATTCTAGCCCTGAACGCCCAGGGTCTCCTGGATAGAATGGTGGACACTCTTGATAAACAAATCCGCCTATGGACCTAGGAAACTCTTTGGAAGAATGTCTTAGGATTCCGGTCAGATTTCGACCTAGTCTAGCCTTAGGGTTTAAGCGGGAGCCCGTTTCATTCGTAGTAGGTTCAAGTGTGATTCCGCCTCTTTCGTGGTAGGTTTGGGCGATATCCCGCCGAATTTATAGCAATGATCATGGGTCTCCAAGTGTCAGGGCTGGGAACTGTCCCAGCTCACTTTGGCTGCATCGCCTAAGGGTTGGTCCTGGTGCTATACCGCTGAATTTATAGCAATGATCATGGGTCTCCAAGTGTTAGGGCTGGGAACCGTCCCAGCTCACTTTGGCTGCATCGCCTAAGGGTTGGTCCTGGTGCTATCCCGCTGAATTTATAGCAATGATCATGGGTCTCCAAGTGTTAGGGCTGGGAACCGTCCCAGCTCACTTTGGCTGCATCGCCTAAGGGTTGGTCCTGGTGCTATCCCGCTGAATTTATAGCAATGATCATGGGTCTCCAAGTATCAGGGCTGGGAACCGTCCCAGCTCACTTTGGCTGCATCGCCTAAGGGTTGGTCCGGGTGATATCTTGCCGAATTTATAGCAATGATCATGGGTCTCCAAGTGTCAGGGCTGGGAACCGCTCCAGCTCACTTTGGCTGCATCGCCTAAGGGTTGATCCTGGTGCTATCCCGCTGAAGGTACACCAAAGATCAAGGGCTTTCAAGTATGGGCCCGCATGGAGACAGTATTCGCAGACGCAGCGCGTAGGTCCACATACGCGGAACTGCAAGACTTCGTACAGCTGATACTGAGGGAACCTCTGCGGAAAGCTATCAAAAATAAGAAGGACCTTATTAGGAGGTAAGGAATGACCTTGGAACCTGTTTTTCCTTTTTCCCTACGCCTATTTTTGAACCCTCCCTTTCTTCCAACAGAGGTCATGATGGATTGGAAACATAGTCCATACCTTTCTTTCTATTCTTGAATATCTAGCTTGTCAAATGATGCTGATGGCTTGATGGAAAGTCATGGGGATATCTAGCGATTTGAAGACCACTATTACTGTCTTCAATGCTATTGTAATTGATACTTAACTTGAAATTCGTGTTGACGCCAGATTGAGGGCTACTTCTCAGTGTGACAACTTTAGAGATGGGTGACTGACAAAACCATAGCTCACGCAATCTTGGAGTGCGAGAGCCTGGTTACATACAGATTCAACATACTTGGCAGCCCCACAACACTCCGGGAAGCGTGTGAGGACCCGAAGAGGATCCTGCGCTTCTGGTCGGAGCTGGATTGGCTGGAGTGACAGCCAACACTCACGTAAAATGGGTCCACTGGCGGACCTAAGTGCGGAAAATGGGAGCCCAAGAAGACTGAAGAGCTGGGTGACTTAAGTAACTTGTCGGAATGAAGTCCAAGGGTTGCCGGCAGACTTTAGCCACCATCGCTGCGTCGCTTGGTTCGAATGTGATCCCGCTTCTAAGGGTGTTGGTTCGAGTGTGATCTTTGAGGGTTGATTCGGGTGTAAACTCTCTTCTTGGGACGTGAGGCGTGCGTAAAACTTGCACGTCACGCCTCGGTCTTATGCCTGTTTCTGTTAGGATAGGACGGCCCTTCCAGCCCCCTGGTCATGGAGGCCGATAATCTTGGAAGAAGACAATCTACGAAATTTGAATGTCCGAGGGTGTGAGAACTGCGAGCTACTTACTTCCCATCCATTTATAACACTGAGCATTCTCACGAATGTTACACGAGACTGAGCATTCTATCGAGCAGGCGAGCATGCTAACGGATTTTCTTAGAGCTTTCCCCGAGTTTGGTTCCGTCTGTGAGAGTTTCATACACACGCGCAGGAAATATAATGTAATGACCCATAGAGCAACGCAAACTGTCTAAGGGGAGACGACATAGAACGATTGCTCGGTACATATTTGTCTATCATATTTTGCGGGTGGCGGGGGGAAATCTTCCTCACCCACACTTTCTTAGACTCGCACTACAATAGCAATCGACTGTCAATACGGAGCCCATTATACACTTTCAACAATACACTCATAAATTTCACACACATGATAGATACATTTTGTGTCATATCACCCCAAGTCGCTCAACCGATCCATGTATCGATGTGACGTCCGGCAAAGTTGGTAAACAAATCTGAATAAACACGACTATTATCTATACGTTTAAATAGGTGTAAAAAATAATAAATGGTTATAAATTTACTTACTTAAAAAAGATAATGCCATTTTTCTTCAGATTTCTTTCATCACATTTCTTTTTGTATTAATATCTAATTATTTCATCATTTTTGTAAAATGACAATTCAACCGCGCACGCTGTCAACCAGACTTAGTCTAGCGAAAGAAACTTCAAAAAACAGTTTTTATATAACTAGGCTCTTTTGGTCGTCAAAATGTCACATTATTGCCAGAGGGGGTGCTCTAAGCATATCCTCTCCCTCTGTAAAGGCGCGCGATGCTCTGTGTAATGAGCAGAAAAGTAATATACCCGGATTGACAGACTACTGATACTAATATTTATTTCCAGTATCGTAGTATCAGTGCGCGAGACTTGCGGTGACTGGGCAAGAGGCTGCGAGCCCCAACAGGACCCCGTGCTACGAGGGAAGAAGGACGGCGAAGCTAGTTTTACCATCAAAGTGCCGAGGAGGAACGTTGGTAAGGATTTAACTTTAAATATAAAGATAGCCGTATGTACGAAATACTCAATGTAAATCAACTTTAGAAGGCTTCTACTAATTTGTAAAGTAAAATATCACAAATATATACATATACAGGGTGAATTTTTGAAAAGGGCTTGGATGGCCAAATCCTAAACTGTTAGGAATAGCTAAAAATGCTCAAAGGAGTCACGAGCCCGATTTTGATAAAACTTATAACCTCATCATTAGATTTTTGAAAAACCAATAATCCTAGCTGGGAATCAAACCCATTGATTTTGGAAAAAAAAACACACCCTTTATTATTACACTATACGACAGTCTCGCTGATAAGGATCAAATTCTGCAAAATAATGATATACTTCAAATTTAAGGAAAGTTCGGAATTTTTATAAAATTCATATTTTATGTACCTAAATTTTGTATCATAATTTGTTTCGTTCGAAAGCCCAGAATAGATCGTAACTATTCCGTGTTTTAAAATCATGCTCAGAATGATTCTTTGGAGAAAATTCTAAACGGAATCAATAATATTGAATGCAATACGGTCTCGAATTCAGCTATGTATTGAAATCAATGGTCTACATTTTGAACAATTAATCAGTTTTCTTAAGAAAAATAAATTGTATTTTGTTAAAGATGAGCACTTTCCTTTAGTTTGCCGTATGTCATTACTTCCCAGAATAAGATCCTTAATAGCAACACCATTGTATGGTGTAATAATATAGGGTGTGATTTTTTTCAAAATCAATGGGTTCGATTCCCAGCTAGGATTATTGGTTTTTAAAAATCTAATGATGAGGTTTTAAGTTTCATCAAAATCGGGCTCGTGACTCCTTTGAGCATTTTTCTCTATTCCTTATAGTTTCGGATTTGGCCATCCAATCCCTTTTGAAAAATTCACCCTGTATAGTCATGCCTTTATCTGCGAACAAGTAGGCAGAGACATAGTATACGCCCACATTTCATCTTATATCTTTTTTAATAAATAAATAATAAATATGTGTGAAAGACACAACGCTATCTGATTCCAAAGTAAGCTAGGAATAACCTGCTTGTGTTATGGGTATCAGACCACGGATATTAATACTTATATACTTTTAAATACATACACTCTTGAGACAAACATTTATGTCCCACGTAATACGTGGTGAGCCTATTGCCGTATTGAAATGGAAAGGTCGCGGCGACCCGCAGTTGAATTTTTTATTCTGCCCAAAAGGCCTTGAATTAACGATTGTCATTTTACAAGTGCCTAAGAAGAACTTTGGTAAGGGCTTAGCTTAAAATAAAGATATAACAATGTACGAGATAACCACTGTGAATCAAAAAATAATATACATATTACAAACTAGCTGACATCACGCGTTTTAACCCGCGTAGCTCCCGTTCCCGTGGGAATACGGGAATAAAATATAGCCTATGTCACCTGGGGATAATGTAGCTTTCCAACAGTGAAAGAATTTTTCAAGTCGGTTCAGTAGTTTCGCAGCCTATTCGATTCAAACAAACAATCAAATCTTTCCTCTTTATAATATTAGCACAGGGCGGAAACTCCAAACAAAAATGTTCGTTTTCACCCATACTAATATACACGTAATGTGAATGCTTAAATCAAGCTTCAATGTGTGTGTGAGTATTCTAGGGTCACTAGCTATGGACACAAAATAATAAGGAACAGAACGCAATATCATGTATGTAGGTACGTTTTTTTCAAATCTACCCTCGGCTAAGCACAAATTAAACCAAAGCAATAGCTCAAAGCACTTAGGTAGTAATACGTAATGCAACGCAGTGACACTCTCTCAAGTACTGACACGGGAATAGACACATTAATTTTGGTGGGGGGATGGGGAAGCTTACTCAGTGGGAGGCAGGAAGTTGCCGATCTGTATATAATACTATTATAATTATTATCTTTGATATTAGTATAGACAAACCATCCGGTTCGAAGGACCATTGAAGTATGATCCATTTTCACTTATCGCTAAAAAAAATTTGGTTGCATACTGACCGCGTGAAATGTACGGCGTTACCGTACAATATGTCTATTTTAGCAGCTTTGTTGACGCGTAAATGTCCGTTTCGGAGATGTTTATCTATACTAATATTATAAAGAGGAAAGATTTGTTTTTTTGTTTGTTTGTTTGTTTGTTTGTAACGAATAGGCTCCGAAACTACTGTCCCGAGTTGAAAAATTATTTCACTGTTGAGAAGCTACACTCTTTGCGGTGAACATAGGCTATTATTTTATTCCCGGCATCCCACGGGAACGGGAATACGCAGGTGAAACCGCGTGACGTCCACTAGTATTTTGTATGCAAAATATCTAGACATGCAACAGCGCGTTCAGCCAAGTACCTAGAAAAAGTAGCTAGCAACTCAACAGTCGTGTATAGTATTACGCGAACCATTTTGAGCTATTTCTGACTCTTTACAGCTCGGAAACGACTTAATCAATGTTTTGCTCATGGTGGAAAATATCCAAAAAATCAAAGATCATAAAAATTTGCCCAGTCATACTCGATTTTTGAGTGTTGGAACGAACTCGAATTAGTTTTAAGTCGTCAATCAGATAGCACAGTTGTCTAGAATCCAAAATTTCATAAATTTTGCCCTTTGCATCAAATTGTTAGCTTCTAAAACTAAAAACCCGTTTTTAAAACCCCTTCTCCCCACAGGTCCATCATCCACCCAACTCTACATGGTCCGAACCCAACTAGAAGCGTTAATATCGGACAAGTCAGGAGGCCGAAGGACCTTACGCAAGGACCTGGACGCGGGCACCCTGACGCAGATCGAGACCTTCCACAGGATGAGCTTCTACTGGGGGTACCTGCTCAACTTGTCAGGTGAGAGGGAGTGGACTTTTGGTGTGATTTAGAATGTTGAGAACAGCGCCATCTAGTGAGGAGCTATTGAACTAAGTTGATCTTAATGATCCTGCATTGCGCTATGAAAGTTTTCATTGATAATTCTGAAGTGAAGAATATTAAAAGTTTATCTATACATATAATAAACCTGCTGAGGGTCGAGAGTCTGAACATGGAAGATATTTAGAAAATTTTAATTGTAGGGCGTTCTCTAATCGATACTGAAGCCGAAAATGCAATTTAAATTTTTCATGTCTGTCTGTCTGTATCCCGAATAAGTATCCAGCTAAATCTAAGCTTATGATCCGAGGAAGGTTCTAGGATACCATTGATTCCGTTATTTGACGCGGTTCCTGTGGGAGAGGGGATGAAAGACAAAATGGTTTTCTAGTTGAAACTTTTCAACACGTAGTCCGATTTCAATTTTTTTTTAGTTTTAAAAACGGAGTACTCTTAGGATTACTCAACACAAGTTTCAGTATTGAGGGTTATGTAATTCAGATATTAGAGACATCTGAACTTTCGCTTTTCAAGGGTGCCTTTGAATGTAAGGATCATTCTAAACTGGCGTGTTTGCTTAGTCATAATAGAGCTTAAAGATTAAGGGTATTGTAAAAGAATTCAGTCTGAATTGACTGGGGGATTTAGATAGCAAACAGGGCAGTTTCAGACGCTCTTAGGAGTCTGATTACGAAATACCTCTCCTTTCATAGACCTTATAAGTGACGTAAACGAAGTTGCGAGGGTCAGCTAGTTTAATATTATGAAAGGGAAAATTCCTACTTAATAAATAATGAGTGACATAGTTCAATTTAAACAAATTCTTTCATTTTAATAATTTTAGTATAGACTAGCTGACGTCACGCTGTTTCACCCGCGTAGTTCCCGTTCCCGTGCGAATACGGGAATAAAATATAGCCTATGTTCACCGCAAAGAGTGTAGCTTCCCAACAGTGAAAGAATTTTTCAAATTGGTCCAGTAGTTCCAGAGCCTATTCGATGCAAACAAACAATCAAATCTTTCCTCTTTATAATATTAGTATAGATAAATACATGTTTGTTTGTCTTCAACAGATTCTCTACAAAAGTGCTGCGACCTATCTCAACTGTGGTACCGCGAGTTCTACCTAGAAATGACTATGGGCAGGAAAGTTAACGTAAGTATAGATTATCAACATAATTTATAATTATACAGCACTTTAATAGACTATTATGACACTGTTGCATAATAAGGGTTCTTATAACACGAGTGTTATAAGACCAAGTTATGTACAGTGTCATACACTACTTTATCTACTCTGATACTATAATACAAAGATTATAAAATTGAAATCAATACTATTATGACAAACATTATGCACAGGCCAAAAAAAAAGTTTCATTACGATACAGGTCTTGTATGGACACCTATATCATAATAAAACTTTTTAATCATTACGATACACCATAAACAATCTCCAGCTGAAAAAGAAGTTTGAACCTCTACTTTTAAAAAAAATTGTGTCTCCAGAGTAGCAAAAAATCCTAAATCTATGGTCTCCGCAGCCTAAAAAAAAAAAGAAACACTCATGCGCAATCGATGTTTGCGCCTTGGCGCCAACATTTTACATTTAAATTAAACAAAGTTTGGTTTTGTTTGTAAAATAAATTAGTTTTTGTGTAAAAACATGTCTTAAAGCGAGGATGGTGGTAATTGTACACCACCAGACATTCTGGAAACTGCGTCAAACATGACCATGAACCTGTTACCGGCGAAATCAAGGAGCAACTATATATCACAACAAAATGAAATCAGGTATTATATTATGAGAGTAGATAAAGTAGTGTATGACACTGTACATAACTTGGTCTTATAACACTCGTGTGATACTATAAAAAAACTCGCCTACGGCTCGTTTTTTTAAAACACACTCGTGTTATAAGAACCCTTATTATGCAACAGTGTCATAAACTACTATTATCTACTCTCATACTATAATACCTGATTTCATTTTCTGATATTTAGTTGCTCCTTGATTTCGCCGGTAACAGGTTCATGGTCATGTTTGACGCAGTTTCCAGAATGTCTGGTGGTGTACAATTACCACCATCCTCGCTTTAAAACATGTTTTTACACAAAAAATAATTTATTTTACAAACAAAAACAAACTTTGTTTAATTTAAATGTAAAATGTTGGCGCCAAGGCGCAAACATCGATTGCGCATGCGTGTTTCTTTTTTTTTCAGGCTGCGGAGGCACTACCTTTTTTAAAGTAGAGGTTCAAACTTCTTTTTCCAGCTGGAGGTTGTTTATGGTGTATCGTTATGATTAAAAAGTTATATTATGATATAGGTGTCCATACAAGACCTGTATCGTAATAAAACTTTTTTGTTGGCCTGTGCGTAATGTTTATCATAAGAGTATTGATTTCAATTATAAAATCTTTGTATTATAGTATCAGAGTAGATAAACTACTATAAATTAATGAGAAACTTTAAATTAAGATTTGTCTGTTTTTCTATACATTATCTATACCTTTTCAGAAATGCATGGTCCGCCACCAACACAACGAAGAGTGCAGCGATTTAATCACTATGGAGAAGCGGATCCAGTTCCCGATAGAGATGTCCATGCCGTGGATCCTCACCGACCACATCCTGCGCACCAAGGAGCCCGCCATGATGGAGTTAGTACTGACATACATACATACATACATAGATGCTTGTCACGTTGTACCGGCTCTTTGTGATTTCATAATTACAACTTTGAACTAAACGCGTATTGCATTGAAATTCTATTTTTAGGATTTTTTGTTTGTGTGTTTTTCTGTTTGACCGGACTTATGTCAAAAATGGTTGTACGGATTTTAGTGGGACTTGTACTGGTAAGTAGCAGATGTTTTAAGGATTAACTTAGGCTATGTATCTTCACGTTACTACTGAAGGGAGCGAAGCAGTAACCATTAAACTCGTCCAATATCCGTATCAGTTCATAGAGATGTCCATGCCGTGGATCCTCACCGACCACACCCTTCGTATAGATAGTTCAACTCATCAGTGCGCGCGGCGCTATGTGTGCGTGCGCTAGTAATTACACAACAGTTTTAATTTGTGTGGCAGTGATGCGGCCGTCTTCACAGAGTACATTTGTGTATTATGAGATAGAGACGTAACTCGACTTATTGACGACACCAGCGGTGCCAGGCAGTCTTTGCAGGAAACGCTCTGCGTGGCCGCGAAATAAAAATCATAATGAACAAAAAGCATACAGCGTCATCTACCACGTTTCGAAGGCAACTCTTACGTTATAATGAAACGAAATTAAATATCATGACAAGTCTCAATGTAACTGCAACGTTGACATCCTGTGTAAGTTGGTTACATTATAATTCATTACACAGTGTTGTAAGTGATAATACCATGGGTACAGTCGGTAAAGAAAATGTCTAGTTCTTCACGGAGAAATTGTTTAAGAAGTCAGATAAATATTTTTGATGATTAAATCCGATGTAATTAATATTTTTTATCACTACATAAATATTATTATAAAAAAAAGTCCCCGCCGCGTCTGTCTGTTCACGATAAACTTTAAAACTACTGCATTGATTTTCATGCTGAGATCACCAATTATTGTTGAGAACGGTTTGCGTACCTATATAATTTGTTGAGCTTGTTTGACATTGACTAAAATATAACGATATTAGTTGGAGATGTCGGAAAAAAATAAGGTGTCTGGGAGCTTTTAACGAAAACGCTGCCTAAACCCTTCGAGGCATAACAAAATAATGTATGGTAGAATTGTGTAACTTATAAAGGCCTACAGAATAGTCAGAAAACGGTAGAGCCCAAATTCTAATGCAAAAAAAAAATAGAAATGCAGAGATGGTTGACAGAAGAAAACATAGCTTATACAGCAATTATGCCAAAATTTTACTGTATGACTTGACCTAAAAAGTAAAAAGATCATACACATCTAAAAAAAGTATGTGTGTGTAACCTTTACGCGTGATGGAAGTAAAACTTCTTTGTGGTATAATAGTGGAAACTATGTTTCCGCTATTCAAAATTCAAATAGCGTTACTTTCGTCAGAAAAAATATCTGAGTTACTCCCTAGGTCGCGCCTAAAGAAGTTTTACTTTAAAAAACTGTTGAGGGTCGATGGATGACAATTTGAAAATTTTAATTGTAGGGCGTTCTCTAATCGATACTGAAGCCGAAAATGTAATTAAAAATTTTCATATCTGTCTGCCTGTATTCTGAATAAGTATCACGCTGAAACTACTGAATTGATTTAAATGCAACGGCACGATCTGAGCTTATGATCCGAAGAAAGTTCTGGGATACTTTTGATCCCGATATTTTGCGCGGTTCCTTTGTCAGTCAGGCAGGGCAGTTTTACACGCTGCTTGATGAGTGATGAAAAAATACCTCTCCTTTCGTACACCTTATGTGACGTAAACGAAGTTGCAAGGGTCAGCTAGTTTGTTATAAGATTTATGACATACTTTAGCCTCAGCTTAAAAGTTCTTTGGTTACCACCGTATCATTCTGAACTAAACCCAATCGAAAATGTAGGGGGAATTGAAAAAAAAAATGCTTCGCATAACATCGAACAAAATGTGGTGGGAATAATGAAATTAATAAACGAACGTTTACGTCAAATTGATGAAGAGATGTGGCGTAATACAAAGTAAGTAGAAGAATACTATGGACATTTTGATATGGAATCTGAATTTATAATTAACCTTGTAGAGAGCAGCAAATCCTAAAATTCCTCAATTTTATTCTTTTAGCAGCGATACATACATTTTTTATTTATAGATTTTTCTTAATATGTTTAACATACATTTCACCCCTTAGTTTTTGTATTTTGTACTTCACTGTACCTCTTGTCACGCACACGAAGTCACTGTGTTTATACGAGGTTTACCCATACATAGGGCCGCGCGCACAGATGAGTTGAAAATACTTTACCAAGGAGCCGGCCATGATGGAGTTAGTGCTCACACACATACATACATACATATCTTTCACATTGAACTGACTCTTTGTCATTGAGCTTTGAACTAAACGGGAATAAGCTACTTGCATGACGACAACAATTTTTAAGATTTTTTGTTTGTGTGTTTTTGTGTTTGACCGGGCTTATCTTGGAAATGGTTGGACGGATTTTAGTGGGAGTTGGACTGGTAGGTAGCTGATGTTTCAAGGAGGAAGTTAGGCTATGTATCATCACGCTACTACATATTCAAGCCGAGCAGTAATCATAAATCTCCATAAATCGGGACGAATTTCATACATTATTTGATTTTATGTTATAATAAGTAACAGTATGTATTTATAGAACTCAAAATAATAGTATTAATATCGATAATTTTTTTCAGGTACGTCTTATACCCACTGGACTTATACAACGACTCGGCTCAATACGCGCTAACTGTATTCAAGAAACAGTTTCTATACGACGAAGTCGAGGCGGAGGTCAACTTGTGTTTCGATCAGTTCGTCTACAAGTTGTCTGAACAAGTCTACTCTCATTACAAGCAGCTCGCCTCTAGGTAAGACCATAGATTTAGAATGTACAAGATAAACAGTGTCAGACAGAAAACGAGACCAAAAAAGAAATATCTATGTGTGAAAATGAATATATGAATATCTATTTATGTTATTTAATATCAAATTCACACACTGAACTCGACACCATCGTAGAAAATATTAAATTTTCCATTTTATTCGTAAGATCACTTCAGAATATTGTAAAATATGAATGACATATTATCACCACGGGTGATAGGGTGATAAATTAAGAGTACACAAGTTGCTATCTCTTTTCCTCTCGAGCTATGTGTACTGGTAAATGAGGTCTCACTCGCACGCTATGTGTATCTATTGAGAGTAGCGAAAAATTCTAAATCTATGGGTAAGACACATTTCAGTACTTGGTACATGCTTAAATACAGTCACCACTGCTGGCTGTGCCACTTACTAATCTAGAAAAATGTAACTTTATCACACAGTATGCTTCTAGACATTCCGACTGCGCCACTCAGATAGACAATCTATATATATAAAAATGTTGTGTGCGTTTGTGTATCTATTAAAAACTCAAAATTTCCTGAATCGATTGAGCTCAAAATTGGACACAATGTACAATAGGATTCAGAGATGGTTTTAGGCTACTTTATACACTTTTATCATAACAGCAATAAGAATAAAATAGCTTTAAAAAGTGATTTTACCAATAGATGGCGTTGGTCGTTTTTTTTTAAATTATATTCTGCCAGCTTCAGAACAAAATATTATAAACAACCTATTTAGAAGGTACCTACCAGATTGATGTTTTTTAAGAGAAGTTTGATTGCGGCCTCCTTGCATTCAGAAAAATAAAAGAGAGATACTTACCTAATAAAGAGGCCAGATTTGTTTTGCATGTTATTTTTGAACTTTTTGGACATTCGGAATTTTGGAGTTTTGGACTTTAGACTTTTGGAATTTTGGAGTTTTAGAGTTTTAGAGTTTTAGAGTTTTAGAGTTTTAGAGTTTTAGAGTTTTAGAGTTTGAGAGTTTGGGAGTTTGGGAGTTTGGGAGTTTGCGAGTTTGAGAGTTTGGGAGTTTGGAGTTTTGGAGTTTTGGAGTTTTGGAGTTTTGGAGTTTTAGAGTATTAGAGTTTTAGAGATTGAGAGTTTGGGAGTTTGGGAGTTTGCGAGTTTGGGAGTTTGGGAGTTTGTAGTTTTGGAGTTATGGAGTTTTGGAGTTTTTGACTTTGGTTTTTTGAACTTTTGAACTTTTGGACTACTACTAACTCCTATGTATATATTATGATATTTCTTTCAAAAAATAAGGTCATGAAGAAGTTTCACTTCTTACGTGTGTACAATAGTACACGCACACATTTTTTTTTAAATGTACCCATCATTTAGTTTGTTACTCATTTCTCATAGGTACATAAAACCACCATAAAAAAGTCACAGCGAAGCGTGGCAGGGTACCGCTAGTAATGTATAAAACTGTCTGTTTTTTCTCCTTTTCATATCGGGTTCTCGAGGGATATATTCTGCATGGTATCGCTTGTATGCGGAATGTAACCCTCAAGAACTCGAAATCTCAGCAACTACAGGCGCAGTCGGTAGTACACACTACCGACTGCGCCACTAACCAATAAAAACAATTAAAATCTGTCTGTTTGTCGTACAGCATGCTGCTAGACAAGCGATACCGCGCGGAATGTGCCGCCCGAGGCGCTTCTACCGGCGCCGGTGCGGGCCGCTACGCTTCGCTCTTACGTCAGAGACACGTGGCATTGCTGGGGAGACACGTGGACCTTTGCGCTCTGGTATGTACCGCTCCAACCTATCATTTCAGCCGTAGGCCTCTCATGGACTCGCTAGCATTCCAGGCCGAGCGTGGGTCCTGGCTATTGAAGAAATTGAACCCCGACTTATAGGGCTTTTTAGTATAATGGTCAGTTTCCCAAGGTCTGGAAGATTGGAAAACTGGTTTTGATTTGAAACGTGGACTCGCCATCCGAGTACCGGCAGATCTGTGTACTCAACGAGGTGTGCAAGCTCTTAGAGCGCTGCTCAGCGCCTCTCGCGAAAGGATGTATCTGGTGGATATCCATTTTGGTTTCCGTCAGAGTAGCTTCACCTTGGACGCATCATACGCGTTAGGGGCCTGTCGCAGGTGGTGATGGATCTTTTGACATCGCCAACGCCTTCAACACCTTGACCTGGAGGTGCGTTAGGGAAGCGGTTACTTATCGTGAAGTGCCTTTCTATCTCCGTCGGATTGTCATGGCTTATCTCTATGAGAAGGCCATAACTTACCTGAGCTAACTAATGCGGCGGTCGCGTTGGCTAGAAGTACCGTGCGGTGTTTCACAGGGATCAATCCTAGGACCGCTTCTGTGGAACATCGGTTTCAATTGAGTGTATTGTGCGCCGCGGTAGGAAGGTTTTTAGCTTAAACATGAAGGATATGATGGATTCATTACAGGTTATTTCTTTTCCCTTGGTGTTCGCAAGGTCTACTCTTCACAGAAATACTAATAACTTAATAAAATATAATTTGTTTGTAGGTGGCCCAACGCATCAACGCAGACATGCATAGAGCCCTGGACGCGGCTGTCGCCAAGTTTGAGGCCGGAGATATCACTGGAGTCGTTGTAAGTATACACATATACACACACACTCTCTCTCTCTCTCTCTCTCTCTCTCTCTCTCTCTCTCTCTCTCTCTCTCACACACACACACACACACAGACACACACACACTCACACACACACACACACACACACACACACACACACACACACACTCACACACACACACACACACTCACACACACACACACACACACACACACATATACTCACACACACAGACACATGCCCAAACTATTCTGGACTGGCTATCTTATTGCACGTCTTTAGGAGTGGAATTTAGAAAACACCCTTTCCTTAGTGGTTGCTTACATAAAGGTAGCTTACTCTAAAATATCAATAACAAGATGGCGCCCGCGACTCCGCTCGTGTGGAAAATTGTTACCGTTTCCATATTAACTTATTCCCAGGATAAAAAATAACCTATTTGTTATTCCAGACTGTCCATGTACCCAATTTAAGTGAGATCCGTTTAGGAGTTAGAGCGTGAAAGAGTAACAAACATTTACACTTCTACACTCACAAACTTTCACATTTCGCAAACTTTTGTATTATTAAGAAGTATAATTTTGTGATATTTCACATAATTTAAGGCCTTTTACAAATTAAATCAAAAATTATAGTTACTTATGTATTATTTATTAAATTATACATATAATTTATTGCATTATACATATAATTTATTGAATTATATACATTATTAATTTCCCACAGGAACTGGAAGGCCTAATCTCCGTGAACCGTCTCTGCCACAAGCTTTTAAGCCGCTACCTAACCTTGGACGATTTTGAAGCCATCCTCCGAGAGAGCGACCACGGCGTCTTAGCCCCTTACGGCAGAATCACGCTGCACGTGTTTTGGGAGCTGAATTTTGATTTTCTGCCGAATTACTGCTATAATGCTGCCACTGACAGGTTGGTTATAATTTATTTTTTAATTAATTAGAGTTTTCATAACTGGTTTTTTCACATAGGGATTTTCTTGCTTTGATAAACCAGCTACGACTAAATTTTTTTTGTTTTTTAACAAAGCTATAAAAGACGATTTTTATTTCTGTTTTTGAAATTGTTCATGAATGATCATTTACGCATAGTAACTAAAGTAACAGTCAGTGATAATTATTACCTGACCCACCTAAATTTTAGGACATTTTGAAACTTCTGGTAGTACTAGGTACCCGATTCCGGCTTGACATCGACTTCTGGGACACCCTGTATAAGTACGCAATGACGTATTATAATAAGACACGCCGTGCACGAAAATCACGACTTTCAAATACATACATACATATAGTCACGCCTTTATCCCCGAAGGGGTAGGGAGAGGCATAGTATACGCCCACATTTCACCTTATAGTTTTATGTCCCACGTAATAGGTGGTGAGCCTATTGCCGTATTGAAACGGACAGGCGCAGGTCGCCGCGACCCGCAGTTGAAATTTTCCAAGCCGCCCATAAGGCCTTCAACTTGGTTTAACGATTGTCACTTGATTTTAAATACAGCACAACTTTTATTGAACGTGAACATAGTTACGTTAACTTCACGTGAGTATTTCTCACTAGTCTTATGTAGCGATTAGGTACTCTGTGGTCTCATTTTCATTACCTTAACGGTGGGAAAATAAAAATCAGTTGCGCTTGTTTTTTATGACATTTCTTTACGAACAGAATATAAAACACTGCTATTAGTACTTTCACAAAACAAGTTCTCGCGGCACTGGTTGGTTCGTAAGCAGTGGCGGCCGGTGGGTCCTTCAACTGGTGGTGCACTTTACTTGCTCTCTAGTTTTAAATTTAATAATAGTCTTGGTGGTCCCGCCAATTTTATATCAACTTTCTCAGCTCACCACCTATTGCGTGGGACATAAAACTATAAAGTGAAACGT
Source organism: Miltochrista miniata (assembly GCA_933228765.1). Classification (NCBI taxonomy): domain Eukaryota; kingdom Metazoa; phylum Arthropoda; class Insecta; order Lepidoptera; family Erebidae; genus Miltochrista; species Miltochrista miniata. The sequence goes on from OW121772.1 coordinate 11,994,120, forward strand.
GGGCGTATACTATGCCTCTGCCTACCCCTTCGGGGATAAAGTCATGACTATACGTAATGTACCATGTATTTTGAAAAATTTTGTATACCTAGGTACCTACTTAGATATTGATTATGCTCATTTTACACACACCAAACACTTTTGTTTATTAAGCAAAACAATATTAATATAGAATAGAACTAAGATCAAAATAAAAAAAGAAACTATTATTTTAAAATTCAAACAATCAATAAAAAAAAATTAACGCGTCACAGACAAATGTACAGCGAAAGAATATAATATAAATATACCTATATGTACCGGGAGAATTTGAATTTCGTCAAACAAAACGTCGAGTGCTCTCGGCACAGTCTCGGTAATCTTCGGTTTTCCCGATTGCGTGCGGCGCACGAAATCAGACTCATTGCTCGGTACATTTTCTATGAACGATGTTTTGTCTCACGCGCCAGGCGTATTAGCTCGGAACAGTACAAGTTGTATGGGCGGTCCTCGTGCACTCGGGAAAGCGCACGCCGATTTTTTTTACATGGAATTTAGGCTTTAGTAGTGTAGTGTAGTAAAGAGCTTAGGTAATTGTTTCGTCACAATTAGATAATGTTATTTGTTTTAAGTTATTGTAAGAATAGGTGTTACTTACATAACTAATGGTAGGTGATTAAATAATAAGAATGTCATAAAATTTTGTAATTTTAAATCTTTTGAACTGGTGGTTCACCGCACGAGCGCACTTAAGGTACAGCCGCCACTGTTCGTAAGTAAACAGTCGGTGGGCAATTACCTTTCATTCGTCTTGCCATTGCGCAGTGTGGGTAAACGTATCTATAGTTTTTATATATCATTGTACTTACTAGATTTATTTTGGTTCAAGACTAGAAATATATTGAAATTTCGTTATTTTATTAAAAAAGGTAATATTTTTCCTCTACAGATTCGTGAAATGCCGCGGCATACAGTTTGCAGCGAACGTGACTCGTGAAAAGCCCCAACAATACGGCCATGCGTTACTGTGGGGCTCCAAACAACTGTCTTTGGCTTATTCAGCTCAATACGCGCAGTACAATGGTAAGATTATTTTATTCTCTTAATATTATAAACTAACGGACGTCACGCAGCTTCAACCGCGTAGCTCCAGTTCCCGTGGGAATACGGGAATAAAATATAGTCTATGATCACCGCAAAGAGTGTAGGTTTCCAACAGTGAAAGAATTTTTCAAATCGATCCAGTAGTTCCGGAGCCTATTCGTTACAAACAAACAAACAAAACAACAAAAACACAAAAAAACAAATCTTTCCTCTTTATAATATTTTATCGAAAAATACCATATTGCTCCCATACAACTTACGTGATATTTTTTGCCGTTTTTTTGGTGCGGGTACCTCTGTGAGTCCAACTTGCCCTTGACTGTTTTGTTTTAAAGTTTTATTTTTCATTATAATAATATTCCAGGTTTCGTCGGAGCACAACACTTGCACGCCCTAGTTCGCCTGCTAGGCTACCAGGGCGTGGCGGTAGTAGTGTCGGAGCTACTGGACGTGGCGCGGGGACTGTTGCACGGCACCATAGCGCAGTTCACGCGTGCACTCGCCGCCGCCATGCCGAGGCACTGTAAGCTGCCGAGGTACGACTATGGATCTAACGGTCAGTATTTATAAGTATAATGTTACTGTTGTTTACCGCATTGTAGTAAAACGAACGAGTTTGTAGCTGAGAAGGAGCAGTTGGTACTGAACTATGTACCAACTCGACACACAGTGTAGTATAAGGACTATCGATTTAGGTTTGAAGATATTCGGCACAACATCTACACGCCCTGGTTCGCCTGCTAGGCTACCAGGGCGTGGCGGTAGTAGTGTCGGAGCTACTGGACGTGGCGCGGGGACTGTTGCACGGCACCATAGCGCAGTTCACGCGTGCACTCGCCGCCGCCATGCCGAGGCACTGTAAGCTGCCGAGGTACGACTATGGATCTAACGGTCAGTATTTATAAGTATAATGTTACTGTTGTTTACCGCATTGTAGTAAAACGAACGAGTTTGTAGCTGAGAAGGACCAGTTGGTACTGAACTATGTACCAACTCGACACACAGTGTAGTATAAGGACTATCGATTTAGGTTTGAAGATATTCGGCACAACATCTACACGCCCTGGTTCGCCTGCTAGGCTACCAGGGCGTGGCGGTAGTAGTGTCGGAGCTACTGGACGTGGCGCGGGGACTGTTGCACGGCACCATAGCGCAGTTCACGCGTGCACTCGCCGCCGCCATGCCGAGGCACTGTAAGCTGCCGAGGTACGACTATGGATCTAACGGTCAGTATTTATAAGTATAATGTTACTGTTGTTTACCGCATTGTAGCAAAACGAACGAGTTTGTAGCTGAGAAGGACCAGTTGGTACTGAACTATGTACCAACTCGACACACAGTGTAGTATAAGGACTATCGATTTAGGTTTGAAGATATTCGGCACAACATCTACACGCCCTGGTTCGCCTGCTAGGCTACCAGGGCGTGGCGGTAGTAGTGTCGGAGCTACTGGACGTGGCGCGGGGACTGTTGCACGGCACCATAGCGCAGTTCACGCGCGCACTCGCCGCCGCCATGCCGAGGCATTGTAAGCTGCCGAGGTACGACTACGGATCTAACGGTCAGTATTTATAAGTATAATGTTACTGTTGGTTATAGCTTTGTAGCGAAACGGACGAGTTTGTAGCTGAGTTGGACCAGTTGGTTGGTTGGTACTGAACCTTGTATCAACTCGCCCCCAGTGTACTGTAAGGACCCCAGATTTAGATTTGAATATCGGCACAACACTGATCCGCCCTGGTTCGTCTGAAAGGCTACCAGGGGGTGGCGGTAGTGGTGTCGGAACTACTGAACGTGGCGCGGGGACTGTTGCACGGCACCATAGCGCAGTTCACGCGCGCACTCGCCGCCGCCATGCCGAGGCACTGCAAGCTACCGCGGTACGACTATGGATCTAACGGTCAGTATTTATAAGTATAATGTTACTGTTGGTTGTAGCTTTATAGCGAAACGGACGATATTGTAGCTGAGATGGACCAGTTGGTACTGAACTATGTACCAACTCGACACACAGTGTAGTATAAGGACTATCGATTTAGGTTTGAAGATATTCGGCACAACACTTACCCGCCCTGGTTCGCCTGAAAGGCTACCAGGGGGTGGCAGTTGTAGTGTCGGAGCTACTGGACGTGGCGCGGGGACTGTTGCACGGCACCATAGCGCAGTTCACGCGCGCACTCGCCGCCGCCATGCCGAGGCTGTGTAAGCTGCCGAGGTACGACTATGGTTCTAACGGTCAGTATTTATAAGTATAATGTTACTGTTGGTTATAGCTTTGTAGCGAAACGGACGAGATTGTAGCTGAGAAGGACCAGTTGGTACTGAACCTTGTATCAACTCGACCCCCAGTGTTTTGTAAGGACCCCAGATTTAGATTTGAATATCGGCACAACACTGATCCGCCCTGGTTCGTCTGAAAGGCTACCAGGGCGTGGCCGTAGTGGTGTCGGAGCTACTGGACGTGGCGCGGGGACTGTTGCACGGCACCATAGCGCAGTTCACGCGCGCACTCGCCGCCGCCATGCCGAGGCACTGTAAGCTGCCGCGGTACGACTATGGATCTAACGGTCAGTATTTATAAGTATAATTTTACTGTTAGTTATAGCTTTGTAGCTAAACGGACGAGCTTGTGATATTCCTATGTAGCTAAACAGATGACTTCGTGGCGGAAGAAGGACAGCTTGAAACTTAACCCTGTGCCAACTCGACCCCCTAGTGAACAGTAAGCACTTTTTAGAATGTATTGCATTGTAGTGAAACGGACGAGCTCGTGGCGGAGCAGAACGTGAAGCTGCCGAGGTACGACTATGGGTAAAACGGTCAGTATATACAGGGTGAATTTTTCAAAAGGGATTGGATGGCCAAATCCGAAACTATAAGGAATAACGAAAAATGCTCAAAGGAGTCACGAGCCCGATTTTGATGAAACTTAAAACCTCATCATTAGAATTTTGAAAAACCAATAATCCTAGCTGGGAATCAAATCCATTGATTTTGAAAAAAAACACACCCTTTATTATTACACCATACGATAGTATTGCTATTAAGGATCATATTGTGGGAAGTAATGGTATACGGCAAACTACAGGAAAGAGCTCATCTTTAACAAAATACATTTTATTTTTCTTACGTTGACTGATTAATTGTTCAAAATCTTTGCAATACATAGCTGGATTCGAAACCTCAAGGAATAATTAAGGAATATTATTGATTCCGTTGAGAATATTCTCTAAAAAAATCATTCTGAGCATAATTTAAAACACGGAATAGTTACGATGATTTCTGGGATTTCGAACGAAACAAATTATGATACAAAATTTAGGTACATGAAATATGTATTCTATTAAAATTCCAAATGTTCCTTAAATTTGGCGTATATCATTACTTTGCAAAAATTGATCCTTAACAGCGACTCTATCGTATGGGGTAATAATAAAGGGTGTGTTTTTTTTTTCAAAATCAACAAGTTCGATTCCCAGCTAGGATTATGAGTTTTTCAAAAATCTAATGATGAGGTTTTAAGTTTCATCAAAATCGGGCTCGTGACTCCTTTCAGCATTTTTCTCTATTCCTTATAGTTTCGGATTTGGCCATCCAATCCCTTTTCAAAAATTCACCCTGTATAAGTACTAGCTTTCCAACAGTGAAAGATTTTTTCAAATCGTATCGTAATCGTCCAGTAGTTCCGGAGCCTATTCGTTACAAACAAACAAACAAAAAAACAAATCTTTCCTCTTTATAATATTAGTATAGATATCTACTGTCATTCACTGCTTTATAGCGAAACGGACGAGTCTGTAGCTGAGACGGACCAGTTGGTACTGAACCTTGTACCAACTCGACCCACCGTGTGTAAGGACCACTTTAGAATGTACTGAATTGTAGCGATACGGATGAGTTCGTGGTGGAGAAGGACCGCTTGAAACCGAACCTTGTACCAACTCGACCACTAGTGTTCTGTCAAGACGATAGATTTCCATTGAAATATGTTCAGTACAACACTTACACGCCCTAGTTCGCCTGCTAGGCTACCAGGGCGTGGCAGTAGTAGTGTCGGAACTCCTGGACGTGGCGCACGGCACCCTTAGCACATAATTTTACTTAGTTTTCGTTTAATGTAAGACACTATGTTGTTTTAAAAGAAATTGTTCCTTATTAAAGACTCTTTCAGTTGGTATCATAAAATTCAGGATGTTTTTTTTTTTCACATCTCCCAGGTTCGATTCCCGGCTCAAGAATGATTTTTCGAAAATCCTTAAATGCAGTTTTACTTACTTTTGATAATAAAGGAATGTTTCCTTTCGATCAAACTTGCCATTATCAATATTAAGGGTACTTTACCTCCAACTACCGTCTTTAAATTTCATTATACAGGATAATTATTTTGGATTGATCTTTCAAATGAACAGGAGCACTGGTAACGACTTTTGAAATTCTTCAAGAGGCCATAATGGCTTCAACTTGGCTTAACGATTGTCATTTTCCTGACAACCGGGACCTAACGTGCCTTCCGAAGCACGGAAATGCTCAATATATTATTTATTTTCCAGGAGTGCTGGGCTACTACCACGCTCAGCTGACGGACATCATCCAGTACCCGGATGCCAGGACCGAGTTGTTCCACGCGTTCAGGGAGCTGGGGAACATCATACTGTTTTGTATGCTTATTGAACAGGTAAGAACTATCATTGTTATCATTATTTATTGACTGCCTCTGTAGCGTAGTCGGTAGTAATACCGCCTGCGGCGCTGGAGGTCCTGGGTTCGATTCCTGGGTCAGTCCAAATATTTGTGTGATCCAATGTTTGTTTCGGAGTTTGGGTGTTTTCTATGTATCATATGTATGTATTTACAAATATATAAGTATGTCTATCAGTCGTCTAGATCCCATAGCACAAGCTTATATTAGCTAACTTTGGGCGAGATGATGTTGTGTGAGATTGTCTAGATATATTTATTTATTTATCATAATATTAATGTGCTGAAACTTTGCATGAATGGATGGATGTTTGAGATAATTTTGAAAAGCAATTAGTATGCTAACTAAATCACAAATATAATGTGAAAAAATTTTGGTCTCTAGCTGGTCTCGAACCTGCGTCTTCTGGTTTGCCGGACCAGACGCCCTAACCGTTGGACCACCGCATCGCAAATCGAATGATTATTGTATAGGTGCGATTCTATACATTCCTGCCGTGCAACTAAATAAATAATAAATAAATAAATATTCACGGACATTTCCCACAACGCTATCTGATCCCAAAGTAAGCTAGGAATGACCTGCTTGTGTTATGGGTATCAGACCACGGATATTAATAATATTTTTTAAATTATACATATTATAGATAGAAACACCCAGACTCTTGAAACAAACATATATGGGTCACACAAATATTTGTCTCCGGTGGGAATCGAACCCCCGACCTCCAGCGCCGCAGGCGGTTTCACTACCGACTGCGTCACAGAGGCAGTCAAACTTTACTAAGTTGCCGGTAGATGGTGCCTACGTCGCCCCAAGACGTGTGATGAAAGAATTTGACGGTCGAGAGTAGCGTCTCGGCGGTTCAACTTTAGGGCGTCTGGTCCGGCAAACCAGAGTTTGTTACTTTTTGAGAAAAAAATCTACTGAATAGATTTTAAAGAAAGTTTTTTTAAGTGAGGAAAATCCTACATGGACGCTATGCCGGACTCCTACCGACTAAAAACCACACGTATCCTACCTAACAACCTACGGTTGGGAGCCCCGGGTAAGCCCTCGGAAGGATGTCCCAGGACTCCTAACAAACCTACGGCTACCACTGCGGCCTCACCAAGGGGGGTTCGGGTGCTGTCCCGAGTCTTTTGGGGGGGAGAAATAGGGGTGGGGTATACTACGCCAAATCGAATGCCAAATAATCGAACGTTCAAAATATCGAACGTTCAATATATCGAACGTTCAAAATATCGAAGATTACAATATCAATGTTCGATATATTAAACGTTCGATATTTTGAACGTTCGAGTATTTGGATGTTCGATTATTTGGCATTCGATTTGGCGTAGTGTATAGTACGCCGAATCGAATGCCAAAATGCGACTACGGATAACGATGGTCGCGGGTTTGATTCCCACCGGAGACAAAAAAAAATTGATCCACAAATTAATGTTTGTCTCGATTCTGGGTGTTTCTATGTATGATAATTATGTATTCAAAAATTATATAAGTATTTATATCCGTGGTCTGATACCCATAACACAAGCATGTTATTTTTAACTTCCTTGTGAAAACGTCCGTTATTTCGATACTAATATAATTATTTGATTTCTGCAGGCTCTCAGTCAAGAGGAAGTGACTGACTTACTGCATGCGGCGCCATTCCAGAATATTCTGCCGAGACCGTTCGCTGCCGGTACGTATTATTATAAAGTAGCTGACCCGGCGAACTTTGTTCCGCCATATCAAGTTAACCCGGCGAACTTTGTTCCGCCATATCAAGGTGACCCGGCGAACTTTGTTCCGCCATATCAAGGTGACCCGGCGAACTTTGTTCCGCCATATCAAGGTGACCCGGCGAACTTTGTTCCGCCATATCAAGGTGACCCGGCGAACATTCTGGCTATAAATAACACAAGTAAAAAAGAATTTGCGAAGTAGGTCCAGCCGTTCTGAAGTTATGCGCGTACATACATTTCGCAGATTAATTTTTATCATAGACTAGTTGACCCGGCGAAATTTGTTCCGCCATATCAAGGTGACCCGGCGAACATTTTCTTTTTTTTTTGGACACAAACATTGTCCTGGCTATAATTAACACAAGAAAAAAAATGTGAAGTCGATCCAGCCGTTCTGAAGTTATGCGCGTAAATACATTTCGCAGATTAATTTTTATCATAGACTAGTTGACCCGGCGAAATTTGTTCCGCCATATCAAGGTGACCCGGCGAACATTTTCTTTTTTTTTGGACACAAACATTGTCCTGGCTATAATTAACACAAGAAAAAAAATGTGAAGTCGATCCAGCCGTTCTGAAGTTATGCGCGTAAATACATTTCGCAGATTCATTTTTTATTAAAAACTAACTGACCCGGCGAACTTTATTTCACCGTATCAATAATTTTATTTTTTTTTGCTTAATTTTTTTTTGGATACAAACCTTTCCCTGGCTACAACTAATACAAAAAAAAAGAATTAGCGAAATCGGTCCAGCCGTTCTAAAGTTATGAGCGTACCTACATTTCACAGATCCATTTTTGTTATATAGTGTAGAAGTGCAAAATCTTATTACCCACGACGGAACGGAGAACGGAGGATGTTTGTTTGTTTGTGCAAACACATATTGCCATTTTTTTTACTGTACCAACAGGCCGGTACGTTTTTCTGTACCGATAGGCCGAAGATAGATTAACTGTAGTTAATATGTTTCGTATGTGAAAATTCTCATGAAAATAAGTAAAACATAATAAAACGTATCCACTGTGATCCACAAATGTTTGTTTCGGAGTTTGTGTGTTTTCTATGTATAATAGTCGTCTAGATCCCACAGCACAAGCTTACATTAGCTTAATTTGGGCTAGATGAATTTGTGTGAAAATGTCCACAATATTAATTTATTTAAAACTAGATATATAAATAACGTATTTCAGAGGGCGAAAAACCGGAGACGAAACAAAAACGTCTAGAAGCTAAGTACGCAGCGCTGCAGATCGTTCAGAACGTTGATAAATACGGTACTGCTAAGGTGAGTAGTATCTACTGGCGGACATCACGCTGTTTCACCCGCGTCACTCTCGTTCCCGTGGGAATACGGGAATAAAGTATGGCTCATGTTTACCGGGGATAGTGTAGCTACCCATCAGTGAAAGAATTTTTCAAATCTGCTCAGTAGTTTTGGAGCCTATTTGAGGCAAACAAACAACCAAATCTTTCCTCTGTAATATTAACACTGGGCGGAAACTCCATACAAAAATGTTCGTTTTCACCCACACTAATATACACGTACTGCTCGTTCGGTCTAAGTTTGCCGCTCGGCTCCATACTAAAGTCGAATTTTTAATTAGACGAAGTAAATTGACAGCAACTAATGTCACTTCTTCATACAATTTTGCTTATTTTCTATGACGAAGTGACATTAGCTACTGTCAATTTACTTCGTCTAATTAAAAATTCGGGTATACGCCACTACGCCAGCGGCAAACTTAGAGCGAACGGGTAGTAATTGCTTGAATCTGTGTGAGAGTATACTAGGGACACTAGCTATGGAAACTAAAAAAAATTGCGTGTACTTAGTGTACACACGTAAGAAGTGAAACTTCTTCATAAACTTAATTTTCACCTCACCTTAAATTAAGTCAAAAAGTACAAAAGTCCCAAAGTCCCAAAGTCCCAAAGTCCCAAAGTCCCACAGTCCCAAAGTCCCAAAGTTCCAAAGTCCCAAAGTCCCAAAGTCCCAAAGTCCCAAAGTCCCAAAGTCTAAAAGTCCAAAAATCCAAAAGTCCAAAAGTCCTAAAGTCCTAAAGTCCAAAAGTCCAAAAGTCCAAAAGTCCAAAAGTCCAAAAGTCCAAAAGTCCAAAAGTCCAAAAGTCCAAAAGTCCAAAAGTCCAAAAGTCCAATAGTCCAAAAGTCCAAAAGTCCAAAAGTCCCAAAGACCCAAAGTACCAAGGTCTCATCCAAAAGTCCAAAAGTCCAAAAGTTCAATAGTTCAAACGTTCAAAAGTCCCAAAGTCTCAAAGTTTCAAAGTCCCAAAGACCCAAAGTACCAATGTCCCATCCAAAAGTCCAAAAGCCCAAAAGTCCAAAAACCCTTAAATGACATGCTATCCCTGGATAAAGTACTCTTAATTCGAATCCACCGTGGTGGGGAACAGAACAAAGATGGCGCGTAACCAAAAATCGTGACGTGACGTGACGCAAATTTTTTTCGAACGCCGATAAAGAAGTTTCACTTCAAAAAATAATAAGGAACAGACCGCAATCGCATGTACGCTTTTTTTTTCAAATCTACCCTCGGCTAAGCCCAAATTAAACCAAAGCAATAGTACAAAGTAGGGAGGTAGTAATACGTAATGCAACGCAGTGACACTCTCTCAAGTACTGACACGGCAGTAGCCACATCAACTTTGGTGGGTTGATGGGGAAGCTTACTCAGTGGGAGGCAGGGAGTTGCCGATCTGTATGTAGGGTAAACCACCCAATTATTGGCACTTTTAGAATGAATTATTGGCACTTTAGTTAAGAGTATATTTCGAAAAATAAGGGAAACCTAGTTTATTTCAGTTCGGTGTTGCCCATTATGTAGTTGTAGGTATGCATTAAAAAGTAAAATAGCATTCTTTTTCTGTTAGAAATGGGCAAAATTACCTAAAGTGCCAATAATTGGAGTAGTGCCAACGATTGGGTGGTTTACCCTAATACTATTATATTATCTTTAATATTAGTATAGATATTTATTTAGTAGGCAGGCAGCTGTAACAACTGATGAAGAAGAATCGGCCATTTCTATTTTCAGTTTTCTATACTTGTCCAATCTATTTTTAATCCATGCGATTAGTATTTTCTGCAAATACGAGATATAAATTTATTCGATGCTCGGACCACTGTATTTTAAAAAAAAATCTCGTAAAAACCCGTAAAGTAGCTGATCACTCGCCACAGACAGGCTGCGTTCACACAGCGCACGTTTTTCTCGTACACGATTTTCTCGTGTACGATGAAATCGTAGTGGCAGTAGACAATATATGAAACTGTTCACATGTGGGAAAATCGTGTGTACGGGACACGTTTTTCCCGTATACCGCGCGAAGTTGCCACTAGGATCGCCGTGCGTCGGCACGATTTTCTCGAATACGCATCGTAGTGGCGCTTATGTACACATTGATCGTTCACACGGCTAACCCATTCAGCCAAAGGCTACGTTCACACGGCGCACGTTTTTCTCGTACACGATTTTCCCGTGCACGATGCAATTGTTCACACGGCGACCATTCAACGCGTTTTTAACGTTACGATAATATCGCATGAATGGGTTAGTCGTGTGAAATAAAAAAAACAACCAAAAGTCCATAGAAGTTTTAGTGATTCATGCAAATATTTCTAAAAAAGGATACTAAATTGTTTCAATATCTGATTAAAAGTAAGTTTGATTAAAATTTAAACATAAATTAAATTTATAAATATAAAAAAAATTGGCTGTATGAACTGCACTGCCATAGTCTCTACTTAGGGAGGTATATACCTATGTATACTTTTACGGTTGGCACCATTTTGGACAATTCAGGCTTATTGTGTTTTTATTATTTTATAAATTGCTTAATTTTTTCGCAACTATATTACAAATAGTTGTTCAATACAACGTGTGGGACTGTTATTTCAACTCGTTCCGACTCGGGTCAATATCTGTCGGAACTCGATGTAATAATAGAAATCCCACACTTGTATCGAAAACTACTATATTTTTATTTATTGATTTCGTCAGTCTGTCTGGCTACCCTTTGGCTATGTTCACACGGCGCACGTTTTTCTCGTGCACGATTTACGCGTACACGATAAAATCGTAGTGGCAGTAGACAATACCAGTAACTGTTCACATGGAGTCCATACGGGAAAATCGTGTGTACGAGATACGTTTTTCCCGTATACCGTGCGGATTTGCCACTAGGATCGCCGTGCGTCGGCACGATTTTCTCGAATACGCATCGTAGTGGCGCTTATGTACACATTAATCGTTCACACGGCTAACCCATTCATGCGATTTTATCGTAACGTTAAAAACGCGTTGAATGGTCGCCGTGTAAACGATTGCATCGTGTACGGGAAAATCGGACACTAGAAAAACGTGCGCCATGTGAATGTAGCCTTTCTCTCACGCATAAGTTGAAAAATAGTAGTTTATGACACTGTTGCATAATAAGGGTTCTTATAACACGAGTGTGTTTTAAAAAAACGAGCCGTAGGCGAGTTTTTTTATAGTATCACACGAGTGTTATAAGACCAAGTTATGTACAGTGTCATACACTACTTTATCTACTCTCATACTATAATACCTGATTTCATTTTGTTGTGATATATAGTTGCTCCTTGATTTCGCCGGTAACAGGTTCATGGTCATGTTTGACGCAGTTTCCAGAATGTCTGGTGGTGTACAATTAACACCATCCTCGCTTTAAGACATGTTTTTACACAAAAACTAATTTATTTTACAAACAAAACCAAACTTTGTTTAATTTAAATGTAAAATGTTGGCGCCAAGGCGCAAACATCGATTGCGCATGCGTGTTTTTTTTTTTTTTTAGGCTGCGGAGACTATAGATTTAGGATTTTTCGCTACTCTGGAGACACATTTTTTTTTTAAAGTAGAGGTTCAAACTTCTTTTTCAGCTGGAGATTGTTTATGGTGTATCGTAATGATTAAAAAGTTTTATTATGATATAGGTGTCCATACAAGACCTGTATCGTAATAAAACTTTTTTTTTGGCCTGTGCGTAATGTTTGTCATAATAGTATTGATTTCAATTTTATAATCTTTGTATTATAGTATCAGAGTAGATAAACATACATTTTAACTTAGGTATATTATTTTAAATTACTGCTTGTTCTATAGTTTTTGTTATGTATCTATTCCAGCAAGGCCAGTTATCCCGGGAAGGCGACTTGCTAACCCGGGAGCGCCTCTGCTGCGGCCTGTCGCTCTTCTCCGTGGTACTGCGGCGCCTGCGTACGTGTGTGAGCGCCGCGCCCTGGCCCGCGCCGCCCGCAGCACACCACCACGCGCCGCTACACACCGACGACACGCACGAGTTCCATAGGTACATGGTGCTTCCCGCGGGAAGATTGCTTGTCTATACATTCTAGCAAGGTCAACTATCCCGGGAAGACGACTTGTCAACCCGGGGGACGAGTTTCATAGGTACGTGCTGCTTCCCGTGGGAAGGTTGCATGTCTATACATTCTAGCAAGGTCAACTAGCCCGGGAAGACGACTTGTAAACCCGGGAGACGAGTTTCATAGGTACGTGCTGCTTCCCGCGGGAAGATTGCATGTCTATCCAACCCCAGCAGGACGAACTCTCCCGGGAAGGCGACTTGCTAACCCGGGAGCACGAGTTTCATAGGTACGTGGTACTTCCCGCGGGAAGAAAGCATGTCTACACATTCCAGCAAGTCCAGGTCTTCCGGGAAGGTGACCTCCTAATTTGGGAGCATGAGTACTACTACTACATGGTACTTCCCGCGGGAAGATTGCATGTCTATACATTCTAGCAAGGCCAACTATCCCAGGAAGGCGACTTGATAACCCGGGAGCACGAGTTCCATAGGTAAGTGGTACTTCCCGCGGGAAGATTGCATGTCTAGACATTCTAGCAAGGCCAACTATCCCGGCAAGGTGACTTGATAACCCGGAAGCACGAGTTTCATAGGTATGTGGTGCTTCCCGCGGGAAGATTGCATGTCTATCCATCCCCAGCAAGGCCAACTATCCTGTTAGGGCGACTTGTTAACCTGGGAGCACGAGTTTCATAAATACGTGGTACTTCCCGCGGGAAGATTCCATGTCAATCTATCCCCAACAAGGCCAACTATCCCGGGAAGGTGACTTGTTAACCCGGGAGCACGAGTTTCATAGGTACGTGCTGCTTCCCAAGAGAAGTTGTGCTGAAAATATCGGGATTAATGTGTGATTTAACTGATAACTGATTTATAACTGATTTAACTGAAAACGAAATTCTCATTTAGAAGTCGATGCTCGGTAGCGAACAACGCTTTCGCTAGATAGCGTTTGTTTGCTACCGAGCGTCGACAATATTTGAACTATAAAATTTCACGAATCAGTCTCTTTAAAATTGCCATCTAGTGAAAATATTTGTGAACTATGTACTAATTATGATAGTACTGAACTATGTAACTAGATGGCGCTATCTTATATTAAACTCCTTATCTATTTAACCGCCATCTAGCGACGAGTAGTGGAACTAATAGAAATATTTACCTTTTACATTTTATTTTGATTAAAATATAATACCTACAACTTTATTGTTAAAATTTACATAATTATATCCCTATTTACATTATTACTATCTAAACTAAACCTAAATAAGTCCCTCGTGGCATTGTGCCCAAAATACTAGCAGCATTCCCCCTTTGAATAGCAATACCTATTCGCTGAGTGAGAAAACCAGCCCTTGGCTTAATAATTTTGTTTAAAATAATGGTAGTACCATTATTTTAAACAAAATTATTAAGCCAAGGGCAATTGCACTTTCTAAACTACAAATTATCCTTTTCCAGACTCTGGTCAGCTCTCCAGTTCCTGTACTGCATTCCAGTAGGAGAGACCCAGTTCACTGTCGAAGAATTATTTGGTGAAGGTCTCCACTGGGCCGGCTGTACTATCATAGCGCTGTTGGGACAACAGCGTCGGTTCGAAGCGCTGGACTTCTGCTATCACATCCTCAGGGTGCAGAGAGTTGATGGGAAGGATGAGCTGGTTAAGGGAATCGTGAGTACTATTATTGTTGATTCTGTAGATTAGTAGGAACGGATAGACAGACAGACAGACGCGGCTGAGGATTGTCTGTAGGTAACTAGCTTAAGTTTCGCTTGCTACATATAAGCCGTTGATATTGCGCTTGGCGGCCATCTTGGTGACCACTTGGTGACGTATGTCCGTCGAGCAGTCAGTACTAAAAAAAATACGGTATGCAGCTTCGCGAGGCCAGCGCGCGCTCGCGCTACGTCACGATGACATCACTTAGCTGTCATTATGACAAGGTTCCAGCGCATTACCAACTTGCGGGACTTATACTAGAAAAGGAAACCTATACCATCGAATTACAATATGGAAATCTACCATATTAGTTGTTATTTCATTGTGTCATTAGACAGCGACAGAAGCTTAGTGGTCAATCTCTCTCTCTCTCTCCCTTCCTCCCTTGCTCCCTCCCTCCCTCCCTCCCTCCCTCCCTGCAAGGGTACTCGTGTCAGACCAATATCTATTGGTACTGCTCGTTCGCTCTAACTTTGCCTCTTGGCTCCATACTAAAGTCGAATTTTTAATTAGACGAAGTAAATTGACAGCAACTAATGTCACTTCTTCATACAATGTTGCTTATTTTCTATGACGAAGTGACATTAGCTACTGTCAATTTACTTCGTCTAATTAACAATTCGAGTATACGCCTCTACGCCAGCGGCAAAGTTAGAGCGAACGGGTAGTAGCACAATGGTAAGTCTCTCAGAGATCTGTGTTCTCCCCCCCCCCCCCCCACTCTCTCTAAGAAGTCTTGTCTAGGTCCGTCCCTACCTGTCCTAGTAGGGCCCCAGTCTCCAGTAGGCAGTAGTTAGTCTCCACTGGGCTGGCTGTACTATCATAGCGCTGTTGGGACAACAGCGTCGGTTCGAAGCGCTGCACTTCTGCTATCACATCCTCAGGGTGCAGAGAGTTGATGGGAAGGATGAGCTGGTTAAGGGGATCGTGAGTAGTCTTACTTTTGATGTGCTTAGTAGTTTTAAACGGACAGATAGACGGGTTTGACGCATACCATCCCATTCGCATTTCGTCACGAATTCAAAAATGGTCCAATTCGCATTCTGTCCCAATCGCATTCGGTCCCATTCGCATTATGTCCCATTCGCATTAGGTCCCATTCGCATTAGGTCCTATTCGCATTTGGTCCCATTCGGCCCCATTCGCATTAGGTCCCAATCGCATTAGGTCCCATTCGCATTTTGTCATATTCGCAAAATGGTCACACTCAGATTTACCAAATTTTCACAAAAATAACAAAAACAATAATATTTAAGGGGGCTCCCATACAACAAACGTAATTTTTTTGCCGTATTTTGATGCCCGCGTTCGACTCGCACTTGGACGGTTCTTTATTTCACTATATTAATTGCTTTCCCATATCTTTTTATACCACTAAGATGGCAGACAAGCATACCACCCACCAGATGGACACCGTAGCCTATGGACTTATTTCTAACACATTTTTTTATAATAATAATATTTATCACTAATAGATTTACAATAATTTACATTGTGTAACGTAACGGGCGTCAAGGGTGTCGGTGTGGACTTCCCAAGTCCCGTGTTACAATAGTTTGATTTGTAAAAGAAGATTACCTGGATAACAGCAGCCGGAGATACAGTGGACCTTTTAGGTTAAGGGCCGTGTTGTCTGGCTAGTAAACCCCTGTTGCAGTGAGTTCGTGAAAGAAAAACCAGTGTATATTATTATCACCACGTTTAATGGTCTACAATACAAAAACCATAGGCCTTGTGGTATATCAAACGCACTACTTAGCCTATATATATATGGCAGGATGTACCAGTATTACTCCAGTTAGAATACTTATATCTACACACACTTTACTTACTTGCTATAAACTTATATCAGATCTATTGACCTGGCCGGCTCTTGCGCCGATGCGATGAAATTATTTCATTTGACACAATTAACTAAACATCACCTTGTGACGTGGCTAACAAAATATACTTTAATCTAGCGACCTAGAGATGGATCCATTCTGGTTAACATTATTATAATCTATGATTTAAAGGCTAAATAAATCTAGTTACATTCTCGGATCGTTATGCAGCCTCCTGAAGGTGAACTACGTTGTTAAACTGTCGGTGGACTATCGCGTAGGCACCGCTAACCAACGAGATGCAGTAATCAACCTCGCGTATGGATGTATAAGAAGAATCCTGGTGGCCCTCCTTGGTGCCAAGTAGTGAAAAAGAAATGCACGTGGCGCAAAAAAGAGAATAAAAAATGCCGGTGCGAGAACCGGTTACCGCTACAAAGCCGGGCTCGTCAGCGGCGCGCAGTCCCGTCTGTGGATCACGCGTCCCACGCTGATGGGTTCACGGGGAAGAATTCCTCCGTGTTGGGAGTCCGCCAAGGGACGGGCAGGTATTCCCAGCAATAATAGGTAGGTACTCCAAAGACCCGCTACAACAAAAGTTACGCGTCATTAGCAATCAGCACGCACTTCACAGACCGCGATTATTACAAGGTCTATCTAGCTTATAAATACCTTTTTGCGGGTCCTGTGATGGTACGAATTGCTCTTGAAGAGACACCTTACGGGTCTTCTCGCTCGAGAGAAAAAAATGCCGACTGCCTCCATCTTTGCTTTTCGTCTCTTCCCCTTCCCACCAAGCCAAACCCGCTTGGTCAGTTACATCTACGGTCCGTTTCATTTCACTCATCCCTCACGTTCCGTTCGTGACTTTTATTCCTCCACTTCTCATACGCCATACACGATTAGGGCTTTATCGCATTAACGCCATGTCATTAACTGAAGCTAAAACTATCCTGTACATTAACCATCCTATCCTCTTAAGCGAATATTTTATCCACTATTTGACATAATGTTCTACGTTACGCGGAACGTGAATTCTGGTGTGACCACTCCGAAATTGATCCGCTCGTAAACTATATATAAATTATCATTAGTTCCAAATCTGTTTACTAATTTAATATACCTATTATTTATTCTAATCTAGATTTATTGTACACTAAATAAAACTATTTTTTTTATGTTCTTTTTTTTTATTCCTAAACTATTTCGTTGACCAGGATCAGTCATTGTTACTGTCAAAATGACAATGTCAGATTCACGACGTCTAACCTATGTGTATGTGTAGTATTGTGACTGGATGTAAACACGGAATAAAACGACAGAAAGATATCGAGTTTAATATCTTTGTGTTAATGTGCTTAATGTATGAAATCCTCGTTATCACGAGACAAAAAGAGAGTATTATATTAGAACGTATGGATAATGTGTTGGTGAGTATTGCAGAGTGTTACAATTGGAATACTGGAGTTCTAAAGCTATGCCCAAAACCAGTATTCAGGGAAAAATATTAAAAAAAAGAAGAAACGTTATTTTTAACACGTAACTATTGTTCCAGCCCCTCAAACGCATGGTGGACCGCATCCGTCGCTTCCAGGTCCTCAACTGTCAGATATTCTACGTGCTAGCGCGCCACCTCGCGGCCGAAGACGAAAGAGCCGGAGTTGAACATGTGCGATGTTTCCCACCGCCTTCCGCGCCACAACATATACATTAGACACCTGATAAATCGTTTGGGGCCCCACGTACACACATGGGGCCCTGGCGTACACATATGGGGCCCCACTCACGCGATTTAGTGCGTCAACCAGAATTTTGGGGCCCCCACTAAGCCGGATGGTGGCCTGTTCACTATTTTGGGGCCCCCACATATCCTATTGTTGACGACCTGACGTTTGGGGCTCCTATTTGTACCTTCAGCGACATCTATAACAGTTTTAGGGAACCTCCTCGAATGTTCGAGAGCTGAAAGTCCTCAACTGTCAAATATTCTACGTGCTAGCGCGCCACCTAGCGGCCGAAGACGAAAGAGCCGGAGTTGAACATGTGCGATGCTTCCCACCGCCTTCCGCGCCACAACATATACATTAAACACCTGATAAATCGTTTGGGGCCCCCACGCACACACATGGGGCCCCACTCACGCGATATCTTACTTCACCCAGAATTTTGGGGACCCCAATTAGTTGTATGGTCACTATTTTGGGGCCCCCACACATACTATTGTTGACGTTTTGGCGTTTGGGGCTACCACTCGTACCTTCTCTAACAGTTAGGGAACGTCCTCGAACCTTCGAGAGCTGAAAGTCCTTAACTGTCAGATATTCTACGTGCTAGCGCGCCATCTAAGGGTGGAAAATGAAAGAGCTAGAGAAGAACAAGTGCGATGTTTCCCACCGCCTTCTGCACAACAACATATACATTAGACTACCTAAAAAGACACGTGGGGCCCCACTCATGTTCTAGAATATATACTTGGGGGCCCCCACTCAACTTATGGGGCTATCACTTATACCTTTGGGAATACACTAGACATTTGGGGATTCCATTCACTGTTTTGAGGCCCCCGCTTAGTTTTGAAGGACCCCTCACACGTTTGGCTCCCACTTACATGTTTTGGGCCCTACTAACTCATTTAGGGCTCGAATAAAGCTTTTGGGGCGCCTCTGCAACCTTTGGGGCCCCAACAGATCTGAGCTACATGGGGCCCCCACATATCCTATTGTTGACGACCTGACGTTTGGGGCTCCTATTTGTACCTTCAGCGACATCTATAACAGTTTTAGGGAACCTCCTCGAATGTTCGAGAGCTGAAAGTCCTCAACTGTCAAATATTCTACGTGCTAGCGCGCCACCTAGCGGCCGAAGACGAAAGAGCCGGAGTTGAACATGTGCGATGCTTCCCACCGCCTTCCGCGCCACAACATATACATTAAACACCTGATAAATCGTTTGGGGCCCCCACGCACACACATGGGGCCCCACTCACGCGATATCTTACTTCACCCAGAATTTTGGGGACCCCAATTAGTTGTATGGTCACTATTTTGGGGCCCCCACACATACTATTGTTGACGTTTTGGCGTTTGGGGCTACCACTCGTACCTTCTCTAACAGTTAGGGAACGTCCTCGAACCTTCGAGAGCTGAAAGTCCTCAACTGTCAGATAATCTACGTGCTTGCGCGCAATCTAAGGGTGGAAAATGAAAGAGCTGGAGAAGAACAAGTGCGATGCTTCCCACCGCCTTCTGCACCACAACGTATACATTAGACTACCTAAAAAGACGTGGGGCCCCACTGACGTTCTAGAATATATACTTGGGGCCCCCACTCAACTTATGGGACTATCACTTATACCTTTGGAAATACACTTAGACATTTGGGGATTCCATTCACTGTTCTGAGGCCCCCAATTACAGTTTTGAAGGACCCCTTACACGTTTTGGCCCCCACTTATATGTTTTGTGCCTTACTAACACATTTAGGGCTCAAATAAAGCTTATGGGGCCCCACTCCTACCTTCGGGGCCCCAACAGATCTGAGCTACATCAACATCTAGCGATATTAATAAGTTATTCAAAATATTGTATAATCAGAAGGATATGTTATTCATGTAGAATGCTCTTCAGGGCCCTAAGAAATATATAGTTATAATAGGGAGGCTTATATAATTATTATGATAATTAAATTTATGATAAATATTTGTAGGCTATTAGTTTATTTTAAAGTTCTTTTAAATTTTAAAGAAGCGCTCGTGGCCCCGCGGACTCAGTGTTCTGTAAACGATCACTGCAGTAAGCAACATTTACTATGGCCAGATATGGATGGGTGACCACCACGTGGACCACTTTGTGACATTTATTTACGAGCGTTTCCGTGCTTCGGAAGGCACGATAAGCCGTTGGTCCCGGTTGTCAGTAAAATGACAGTCGTTAAGCCAAGTTGAAGGCCTTATGGGCGGCTTGAAAAATTTCAACTGAGGGTCGTCACAACCTGCGCCCGGGTCGGCAACGCGTGTGTAGCGCCTCTGGTGTTGCAAACGTCTATAGGCTACGGTTACCAACCTTCCGGTGGGCCGTAAGCTTGTCTGCCACCTAAGTAGTATAAAAAAAAAAGTTCTACTGATTCAGTGCCCACAAAGATGTTCGGGCACAAGAACATAGAAATTCCGAAATATGTAATTCCGAATTTCTGTTATTCCCACAACTTCGAAAACATACGGTATGTATAAGTACAAAAACTTTGACTATTCAAAAATACGAAACCCATTTACCCGAAAGTCATAAATACCATATTTTATCTTTCCTAGTTTCATTTAATGTATAAACATTTTGAAATTGTGGTTTTTAACAATTTGAATTCAGTGATTATGACTTTCGAATTTGCTTTTATGTATTGTACTCGTACGGAACCCACTTCGAACGGAATTCGGGGCTCCCCAGGTGATGGGTCAGAATTTCTATTGGTCAGCAGTTGTCAGGTTAGATCGTTAGGGGCCCATAAACTTTGATGGGGCCCCCGTACCATCCTCAAATATTATAAAACATTTCCATAAATTTAACAAACTTTAAATATTACATTAGAATAAGTTAACGATTAAGTTTATTTATATCTAAGTATATTAATTAATGGTTAAGCGAATAATCAAACCGTAATTATCGAATACCGTATTTTATGTAACATTTTTATAATTTTGCAGTTCCCGTTGCCGTGGGAATACGGGAATAAAATATGGCCTGTGTCACCCGGGAAAAGTGTAGCTTCCCAACAGTGAAAGTTTATTTTCTTATTGGTTCAATACTTTCGGAACCTATTTAATGCAAACAAACAAACTATTAAATCATTCTTTTTCATAATAAACTAGCTGACCCGCGCAACTTTGTTTGCGTGATAAATGAAGAACCGCTCGACCGATTTTGTGCAAACTTCACATAAACCATCTACTAAATATCCCGAACACAGCCTAAACATTTGGTTTGGATAGGTGAGCCCGTTCTTGAGTTATAAAATTACAACGAAAAGTGGCATCGATTTTTATATACAGGGTGAATTTTTGAAAAGGGCTTGGATGGCCAAATCCGAAACTATAAGGAATAGCTAAAAATGCTCAAAGGAGTCACGAGCCCGGTTTTGATAAAACTTAAAACCTCATCATTAGATTTTTGAAAAACCTATAATTCTAGCTGGGAATCGAACCCAATGGTTTTGAAAAAAAAAACACACCCATTATTATTACACCATAAGATAGTGTCGCTGATAAGGATTAAATTCTGCGAAGTAATGATATACGGCAAATTTAAGAAAGGTGTAGAATTTTAATAGAATTCATATTACATGTACCTAAATTTTGTATCATAATTTGTTTCGTTCGAAATTCCAGAATAGATAGTAACTGTTTCGTGTTTTAAATCATGCTCAAAATGATTATTTGAAGAATATTCTAAACGGAATCAATAATATTGAATGCAGTACGACCAACATTTTGAACAATTAATCAGTTTGCGTAAGAATAATTGTAAAATAGTTTAAAAAACTAAAAAACACGCTTCTAACCCTTTTATTTTATACCCATATCATGGGGGTGCATTTCAAACAGCCAGTGCGCCATCTTGGATGTCCGCCATGTTGGATTTAAGTCACGTGATTTTGTTTTTTCGTATTCCTAACAGTAAACCCTTTCATTTGATACCCATAGCATGGAGGGGCATTTCAAATAACCATGCCGCCATCTTGGATTTAAGTCACGTGACTATTTTTTTCGTATTCCTGACAGCAAACCCTTTCATTCGATACCCATATCATGAGGGTGGATTTCAAACAGCCAGTCCGCCATTTTGGGGAGGCCGCCATATTGGATTTGTAATGACGTTTTTTAGCTAGTCATGTATTGTCATCAGAATTCAGAGCGTGTGCAAAATTTCAGCCTGATCGCAGGACGGAAAGTGGGTCAAATTAACACTCCAAGATTTTCTTACATACATGGTTTCAAGTGAAGCTAATAAAAGCGTGTTAAAAATAAATTGTATTTTGTTAAAGATGAGCACTTTCCTTGAGTTTGCTGTATGTCGTTACTTCCCAGAATAATATCCTTAATAGCAACACTATCGTATGGTGTAATAATATAGGGTGTGTTTTTTTTTTCAAAATCAATGGGTTCGATTCCCAGCTACGATTATTGGTTTTTCAAAAATCTAATGATGAGGTTTTAAGTTTCATCAAAATCGGGCTCGTGACTCCTTTGAGCATTTTTCGCTATTTCTTATAGTTTAGGATTTGGCCATCCAAACCCTTTTGAAAAATTCACCCTGTATATAGATCTAAAATCCAAATTCAGAGTTCCTTGTTCCAATGCAAATTATCTAGCTCAAGGATAGCGTCGCCACGCTGCCACCGCAAAAACTAGTTTACGCCTCGGCTATAGAATTTTCACATCAAATAAAATAAATATTATGTTTATTAGTGGTCTACATTTAGCGTTTCGATTCTAGGTCTAGCGTTTAGTAGGTTAATTTGGGCTAGGTGGCGCTTTATCTATTACTAGCTGATGCCCGCAGCTTCGTCCGCGTGAAATTTGTTCCCGTTCCCGCTTCCAGTATTTTATCCCCTTGGGGGTAGAATTTATCAAAATCCTTTCTTAGCGGATGCCTACGTCATAACATCTACCTGCATGCCAAATTTCAGCCCGATCCGTCCAGTGGTTTGGACTGTGCGTTGATAGATCACTATGTCAGTCAGTCACCTTTGAGTTATATGTATTTAGAAGAAGAAGAAGAAGAAGAAGAAGAAAGAAGAAGATTGGGTTTCGTTCCTTAAGGATAAAAACAGGACCCTATTATTGAGATTTCGCTGTCCGTCTGTCCGCCACGAGTCTGTATCTCAAGAACCGTGATAACTAGAGAGTTGAAATTTTTACAGATGATCTGTTGCCGCTATAACAACAAATATTCAAATCAGAAAAGTTATATTTAAGGGGGTTTCCCGTACATTCTTACTTTCTTGCAAATGACAGTTTTAATTGTCAGAAAACGATATTTATGATTCCATTAAAGTTAGTATAAGTATTGTATTAATCCTTAGTTAATTTAGATTAAGTTTATAACAAATGTAATCTTAGCATTTTATATTGTATTGTAAGAAGACATTATTATTAATTAATAAAGTATTATATACATTAACTTGTTGTTTTAAGATATCCTGGATAATTTTTTGAAGTGAAACTTCTTTATCGGCGTTGGAAAAAAATTTGCGTCACGTCACGATTTTTGGTTACGCGCCATCTTTGTTCTGTTCCCCACCACGGTGGATTCGAATTAAGAGTACTTTATCCAGGGATAGCATGTCATTTAAGGGTTTTTGGACTTTTGAACTTTTGGGCTTTTGGACTTTTGGATGGGACATTGGTACTTTGGGTCTTTGGGACTTTGGGACTTCGGGACTTCGGGACTTTGGGACTTTGGGACTTTGGGACTTTGGGACTTTGGGACCTTGAGACCTTGGGACTTTGGGACTTTGGGACTTTGGCCTTTTGGACTTTTGGACTTTGGACTTTTGGACTTTTGGACTTTTGGACTTTTGGACTTTTGTACTTTTTGACTTAATTTAAGGTGAGGTGAAAATTAAGTTTATGAAGAAGTTTCACTTCTTACGTGTGTACACTAAGTACACGCAATTTTTTTATACCCACTAGGGCACCTGACTGAAAATGGTTACCACTGCCAATGGACGCAGAATGGCGTTAGAGTGCCTTCAAATTAGAGGCGTGAAGAAACTCTACAGTGGTGCGATAGAACCGCCTCCGCTAGTTTTCATACAATTTTTAGAAGCGCGGTTGCAACGCCCCTAACTTGCCACACGCACGACATTTCTGTATAGGGAAGGGACATTGGTTAATATTGAAACTATACTCTGATTTTAAATTTATGAATCCACTAGCTGATGCGCGCGGCTTCGCCCGCGTGAAATTTGGTTCCCGTTCCTGCTTCCCGTGGCATAATTTTTCCGGGACCAAAAGTAGCCTATGTGTTATTCCGGGCAACACTCTATCCCTGTACCAAATTTCAGCCCATTCCGTTAGAGCGTGATTGAGTAACAAACATCCAAACATCTAAACATCTTCACAAACTTTCACATTTATAATATTAGTAGGATTTCGCACGAACGAACATCACTAGAATTTACTGACGCATCTAATGCGTCACTACTGCGTTTTTTTCTGGTGGTGCGACTGAAGCGCTTCTTCAAGCTTCTAATTTGAAGGCGCCCTTACACTCGCGCTGCCGGCCCTGTAAAACTTCATAAAAACCTCTCTTGAAGAACCCATAATGTAGGCGTTTGGGAAAACTGAAGCAAGGACGGGTTGGTTTAGAGTTTTTGTTTCGAGTTGTCCCTCTCTGTGCGCCATGACCTCGCCTATCAATCAGCAGGTGCACTACTTATAGGTGTGGCTGACTTGGGCCCCGGGGGTTGTTGATAGGGCCCCATTCGCAAGAACTGTAGAAGAACAGACGGCCGATGGAGCAAACGAGTTCTAGAGTGAAAACCGCGACTCTGTAAGCGTAGGGTAGGACGTCCACCCGCCAGATGTATTGACGACCTGGTAAAGGTCGCAGGCTGGGACTGGATGCGGAAGCACAGAACTGCGTACTGTGGCGTGAACTGGGAGAGGCCTGCGTCCAGCAGGGGACTGCTATAGGCCGATTTGATTGATTGAGATACGGTCGGATAAACAAATGAAGATTGACAAAACAAATGAAGATCGACAAAACAAATGACGTTCGGATAAACAAATGAAGATTGACAAGACCAATGACGGTCGGATAAACAAATGAAGATCGAAAAAATAAATAACTGTCAGATAAACAAATGACGATGGAAAGAACAAATGAAGATCATCAAAGGCGCTTTGTTCATTATCGCGGACTCTCCCTATGGGTTTGGATTTAAATAAAAGAAGATCGAAAAACAAATGAAAACCGATAGAACATAATATATGCAGATCAATAAAACAAAAGACCTAAGCATGATCTTTGAGTTTTGGGTTTTGAGTTCGGAGTTCTGACTTTTGAGCTTTCCGCCTTGTTGATTTTTTATGGTCAAAAATTACTTTTAATTATATTTTGTAATCTCATCTAGAATTGCTTGCACTTATTTTTTTCAATGGCAATTGCAGCTAGATTATTTTCTTCTATTTAATTAGCTATCTCGTCAGATTTTTTAACTTTATTTGATTTTCTTATATGTTATTAAAATTATTTGGTGAAAATTATTCTATGCAACAAGTCCCATATAACCGGGACTTGTTTCATAGAATTATACAGGGAATAAAATAAAACGAAATTAAAATTTCAGTTTTTATATTATCTCTTAAGATCTATGTTAACTTACATAGGTTACCCTAAGTTAAAAATAAAAAAATACACTAAATCTAATTATATTACAACATATAGCGAAAACATATATATAAGTTGCTATGTACAGTTTCTTGCAATTAACGCAAGAATATGCAAAATCGCAATGCAAAATGATTTCGTAGTCTTGCAGGCGAATGCAATTTTTTTGTTACAAATTATAAGTATGCAATCTGCATGCGTGGAACTATTATAAGATTTAGGAATAAAATTGAGGATTTTCAAAGTAATTTTAATTTTTCACAAAATACCGACTCCATTACTTTTCAGTCAAATAGGATATTGGTAACGAAAAAAAAAGTGTGTGCGTGTAACCTTAACGCGCGATTGAAGTAAAACTTCTTTGCCATTGATGGCATCAAATGGTATATTAATATCATTCATTCGAATTCAGAAAAAAAATCTGAGTTACCTCCCTAGTCGCGCCTAAAGAAGTTTTACTTCAAAAATTTAACCCCGTTAAATACAACGAGTAAATTTATGTACAGTCGAGTACAAAACCAATCTTTTAAAGTCGGTCTAATTTAATTAAAGGACCTGCTCTCTTTTGAACTCAGATAAACAAAGCGTTATTGCATTATTATTATTTTACTGTAAAAAAAGCTATAATAATTCTTAAGATTTACCGGTAAATGTTTCAAGCTCATACAATGAATCTTTATGAGAAAAAAATTTAAATTGGTAAATATATCTAGGAGCTTTAACCTCAACAATGTAATCAGTTATTTTTAAGGTTAATTTCTCTGAACTAAATGGTCGAGAAATGTCAAATAGCGCTGTTTCTTTACTCATTACATTAATTTACGAAAGATCATCAATTCGTACTTACTACACAGTGAAAAAAAAAGTCCTAGAAATATTGCTACAAATTCATTTACCGACTTTTGATGATAAACTTTTGAAATTATCCGGTAAATCTTATAATTTGCAGTAGTTAAGGATTTTACAGTAACAAAAAGTCCACAGCTCCCTTATGGCCCTTAGGCCCCTTACCTATACTGATCATAATATTAAACTAAATTTTGTTCCTGTTTTACCAATCGCATAGGCCAATCAAAATATGTTATACATTATAGGGTAACATACACAATTGCTAGCCTGTTCGTATTTTTATATTTTTTTCAACGAAAATAAATCCATTTTATAGAACAAACAAAGACTTTTAAAAAATACGGGTAAAGTGAGTACCTATTTAATACGAATTTATGAAGTGTATCAGCAACTGTCCCAATTTCTTTTGTCGAACTTTACTCACACACTGTTAACAAAAACGTGTCGATTGCAGCTTGGCAAAAAAGTCTAGAAACAGAATAGAATTCTGCCTGTTAGCATTAACAAAATGATGTCAAAAGGTCACTTATTGCATGAAGTACTATCATTTATTTTACTTTTTCCCGTAAAAGTGAATGATGGTTCTTTGTAAAGGGTTGCCATATAAACAGCAGTGACGCCTCCATTGTTTTCCACACTTTTTTTGCCCAGTTATAAGGTAAGCCGGGGTTGAATTATTACTTACACGGATTCAACCAGGAGTGACGCTCGGAAATGATGATGATCGACTAACAACTGTGTATACAATATCTAGAATTAAAATTTAACCCACAGCCACTGTTCGTATAGCTCTGTTAACTTACTTAAGTTAAATGCAACCCATTGACCTAAAATAACATTTTTTACATTAAATTTTAAACCATTTTTATGCCAATGACTTCAATAAAATTTTAAATCATAGTGAAATATGTCAAAATAGTTCGACAAGGAACTCGGAACTGGTGGTGGCTTTGCATAGGGTATCTGTTTGACGAGCTGAATTATTTGAAAGGAAATCATTTCATTATAAATGTAGGCGACTGCATTATTTTTTAGAAAAATTATAATAATGCGTACACCAGTTTAAAGTTACTGTATATCTGGACTGATTTTGATATGTTTGATGTATGTAATGCATTTCAGAGGAAATAGAACAGGAGCAGAAGCTTTCCTAAAAAACTAAAATAAAACCGAGATCAATACTGTACTCAACACTTTATTTATGTAAAGAAAAAGACATTGGCATAAAAATGTTACAAAACTCTTTTTTATCGTAATACTTAAAGGCTTGGAGGCATTTATATTAAATACAAAATAAATAGGACGCCAACTAGCCGATTCACCCTAATCGAATAAATATATATATTTATTAAAAAAAAGCAGATAGTCTATGAGCTAGAATTTTATAAAAAAAATACGCACCAGTTTTATTTTTTTCTCTTTTCAAAGACAACAGGTCTTTTTTTTAGTTTATATTTATAGGATTTATGGTTATTTTTTTTATGAAAGTTGACCACAGCCTAAAGATCTTACGAGGATGAAACATTTTTACTATACGTAATATTTGTCCTGGTTGCAGTTGGAACCCACGTTTCTGAGCCTAAATTTAAACTTTTCTACTAAAGTCACAAACAAGCTTACGGCTTATAGACTTTGGTAACGCCATTTAGCTACACTCGCGATGTAAAAACATTTAAGACGTCTTTTTGTAGAACTTATACTGAGACAATTTATATACACGTTGAGATCTTGTAAGAGTGGTCTTTAGGATCCCAAAAGGGGTTTCTATCAAGTGAAAAATAACGGTCGTTAATTATTTTTAAATAACCTGTTGTCTTTGAAAAAAATATACATTCAATACAACGTACAGATCAATAGTTTATAGTTGTTTTAAAAAAATTTATAACATTTCGCCAATATTGCCAAATGATTCCCTATATTTACAATGATTTTGTATTTTTAGGTAATTTTTTTGACTCACGTCAAACACGACATCTGTCAAAGGAGAGGTGAGGTGTCAATAAAGGGACTTTAATAATTTTGTATAATATTTTGTATTGTCTATCAAATGTGTGAATTTTGAAAACTTAATTTAAACAACTATAAGTCATAATATTCGTTGTAATTACACACCGGTTAAAAAAAATATTGGTACCTATGTGCGATCACAACGAACTAAATGTTTTATTTTATATTTTTACAATATATTTGAAGTTGGTTTAATTTTTTTGTACTTTTACTCGAAATATTTATGTACTTTGAAACGAAAGGTATAATATTTATCAAAATACGTTTTTTTAAAAGATTTGTGAATAGATTCTTCTCGGGCGAGTTCAACGCTAAAGATTCAGATGGTAGAGAAATTTTGACAAATATTATATCGTTTTTGATATTTCCAAACTGTTTTAAGTCATACACAGAGATAATATGTATGTAAAGCTAAAAATACAGCTATTTAGCGGAATTAATTCAACAGTAATGTATATTTAACATACTATTCGGAACTTTTCGCGATGTATAGAAAACAGTTACTCGTACCGACATTTCGGACGCGTTACTTAGCGTTTTATATGCATCACGAATTTTTAATTAAAGAAGTTTTAAAAAGGCAATATTTATGCAAAATTGTGCTAAAAAAACTTTACTCAGTTTTCAAAAAAATTGTCTTTAAATGAATTGAAATAGGTGTCCTGAACTCTGTTAATATAAGCGCTATAAAATGGTTACGCGTATTATTTGCGGCTAGATCCTGCGGCATTCAAAAAATTTATTTTAAAATTGATAGAAAATTATGTGACTGCTATGCATAGCGATTCAAATACTAGTAAATTAATTTCGCTAAATATTACAACTACCGTTATCTTATTTATTATCTATTAAATATTAAAAGATAAATAAAAAACATAATGAAAAATAAGACATTTTTACAAAAAAAAAACCTCTAAAATTACTTATTGCAACAACACGATGTCATAGACATCAAATGATTTTTTTTATATTTCATTTATAATCTATGGTATTAATGATATCAGTCATTTGTGGTAAATATTCGTTTTTTTTTTCGATTTGGGAATATATAAATTCACTGAAAAAAAAACAAGAAAAAAATATTTGTTAATTATTTTTCGAAAAATATAAACGCACGCTTTGTAAAGAATAAAGTTGCAAAAATTGCTACATTTTTTTTTGATAACGTGCGCCAAAACAATTTTAGTCACTAATCGCAAAACTAAGAAAAAATGGAATTACATTTTCATATCACAAATAATTTTTATATATATTTTTTTATATAACATCAAGTCCTAACAGCAAAATAGGGAAATACCCAACTTTAAAAAAAGAGCATAATTAGTCAAAATCACCTTTGTAAAATATTGTCAAAATCTATGGTGGCAATATTAGGGATGTCAGTATTTACGGTAATAATATTATCAAAGTAGGTGTCAAAATTAGGGCTGCCAAAATCTGAGGTGACAAAATTAAGACTAAGGTGACAAAATTGGGTAAAAACAAGGTATTTTTTTTAAAATTTGTATTTATATAATTATAACGCAAGTCTTGTATTGTTCATATGTTAGTTTATCACTGCCATCTCGGAATCGTATAGTAACTGGTTGTTTGTCACGGATCGTAGTGTTTCGCTTTTCTGTCCATATCCTCATCATTTGTCCGGTTCATTGGGTGGTCTAGAAAGAGGCAGAACATATTATTAGTAAGGTGAACGGGTGGACCGATTTCACTAATTCTTTTTTTGTTGTGTAAGGTATTGTCAGGAGAAGGTTCTTATGGAACAAAAAATATTGTATTCCCACGGGAACGGGAACTACGCGGGTGAAACCGCGTGACGTCCTCTAGTAGAAGATAAAAATGTTACTCTGTACTATCCCTGCATCAAATTTCAGCCCGATTCGGTAACCCGTAACAGCGTGTAAGAATTATAAAAACATTTTCAATCTCTACTATTGCAAAATTGTAAAAAAATAGCTGTGACGGTATATTCAAGATAAATTTTTAAAAAATCACTACAGTGATTTTTTAAACGTGTAAAAATTATTACAGTGATTTTGGACTCAGAAGCCTTAAATTAGTTGATTACAATCGACTAATTTAGGGCTTCTGTGTCCAAATCTATAATTTCTTTTCTTCGTGTCTGTTTGTTTGTTTATTTGTTCGGGGTTGGAGCAAAATTCAGTAGCTTGATCATAATTGTACTATTAAGATTTTGTAGGTATTTTTACAACTTAAATATTACTGTATGTTTCATTAAAATTGGTTCAGCGAAAATGATAATACAGCTTGACTTGAATGTTTTACTAGAAGCCATTGGACAGGTCAACGTCGTTTGGTTCTTAGTCAAAATCACCTTGCCAACGAAGTCGCGGGCAAACGCTAGTTTATAATATTAGCATGATTTGCGGGCAGGCTCGGTGATTACAGAATAATATATAAATCAATATTCTTAGTCAATATTATGTTAAAATAACTTTATGCTATTGAGTCGACCACCGATTATCATTATACATTATAAGTACTGGGTGTAACAAAATTACCTATCCAAATTTCGTCACGTGACGTGGCATCAGTCAAGAAACATTACAAAAATGAAAAAAAAAATCACATGAATACTTTAACCGTGAAGCCGTTTTAAAGGTCCTATAAATTTCCTTTTTAACCCTTTCTATCGCTACTGAGCGGCAGTAGAAAGCGACAACGACAGCCAGACGCGTGCTCTGTGTTTGTTTTGCCACGGCGACCATGTTACCTCGAATTGCCGCGGTAAAAAATGAATTCTTAATGTGCGACAAAAAATTTAAAAAAAAAGAAAAAATTTACCCCCCTTTTTTTATTAAATATTTGTATTTGATTTCCGATGCCAAGTCATTTCATGAAATTTGGAGAGGTAATTTTGTTACACCCAGTATACAGGCTGAGGGAGAATTTTGTTCGACCTAGACTTGACACTCAGTTTTAACAAATGGTGATTGAAATTACCTGGTGGAGGTTGGGGCATCTTCGGTACTAGCACCACATTGCCATCAGCGGCTTGTTGCAGGGAGTAGTGCTGGGATGAATACGGTCTGCCTTCTTGGTCGCGGAGGTTCTGTTAACAAATAGTATTGTCATTACTCATACAATATTATAATATTAACTTCGCGGAGCGCACGTCACGCTGTTTCATCAGCGTAGCTCCCGTTCGCGTAGGAATAGGGAATAAATATAGCCTATGTTACTCAGGGTGAATGAAAAAAAAAATTCCCTCCTTTTTACACTTTTTTTTTTAAATTTTTACATGTTTTTTTCAAAAATTTAAAATTTGTCCCCCTTTATAAAGAGGAAAAATTTTACTTTTTTTTTCATTCACCCTGAGTAACATAGGCTATATTTATTCCCACGGGAACGGGAGTTATGCTGATGAAACCGCGTGACGTCCGCTCCGCGAAGAAAGCGGATAAAGAAATAATTTAATACATTTTACAAAGAAACGGAATGGTTAATATTATGTTTTTTTAGAATTTTTTGACTTGTGCAGCAATGAACTGTAATTTTATCTAAAAGAAAAACTTATGAGCGATAGAACATTGTAGAAAAAGTAGAGTGGTACTAAATTGTTAAAGTATAGTATGGTGGCAATATTAGGGCTGTCCAAGGTGACAATATTAGGGTTGTCTAACTATAGGGTGACAATATTAGGGCATTCAAACTATAATCGACAGAATTTGGACAGTCAATGTAAACGACCCAATCATTGGCACACCTCCAATTATTGGCACTTTAGAGACAGAAAAATAATACTATACTAAATGCATAGGTACTAAACTAGAATAAACTAGGTTTCCCTTATTTTTTAAAATATACTCTAAAGTGCCAATAATTGGAGGTGTGCCAATGATTGGGTGGTTTACCCTATATTATTGCAAAATTAGAACTGTCAAAATTTGCATGAGCGAGATTGTTCCTATGGTTTCTATGACCATTGGATCATATGCTGTATAATTATAGTCAACAAAATTTTCACTTATTCGAAGAATGAGTCAAGTGGATCATGTCACATATGGTCATTTCAGCTTTCTTTCAGCAGTTTTGAAAGCTAGACAAGGACAGCAACATACCTGGAAGACATGTCGGTAGAGTGCCGCGAATCGTTCCTTAACACGTTGTCGTTCAGCTAGCAGGGATGAATGGTCCCTCTGTGTGCGCTGTTTGCGATCTCTTACTGTGCGAACTTCGTCGGCTAGCGAAGTGATTTGGTCCAGTTTACGTTTGCGACAGTTTTGGGCGGCCACCTTAGGGGGAAAAAATAGTTTTTAATTCGACATTTTTTTTTGCAGAGAAATATGTATTAAAACTCGGAATTCGAATTTCGGATTTTTACAAAATATTTTCGATGTTTTACATCTGCCAAGCCAAGCGTCTCGTGACGGCTCACAATTATAATAAAGGGGGTTTCCCTTTAATAAAATTGTGAGCCGTCACGAGCTTAGAGGGGTAAAAAGGGAGCAAAAAAATGGTAAAACAGCTGTAAAAGGGAGTAAAACAGGTGTGAATGTGAATAAAACAGCTTTAAAGAGGGGTAAAACAGCTGGAAAGGGGGTAAAACTGCTGTAAAAAAGGGGTAAAGGGAGCTAAAACAGCTTTAAAGAGGCGGTAAATCAGCTTAAAAAACAAGTAAAACAGGGGCAAAAGGGAATAAAACAGCTGTAAAGGGGGGGTAAAACAGCTGTAAAAAATGGGTAAATGGCGCTAAAATAAGGGTAAAACATACATTTATGACTATTAGCGATATATACCTTATTCTTGCCCCTCCACCGAATGTCCCTTATAAGAGACAGTTGTGTCTCACTCGAGTCGTGTTTAGACAATCGCTTTAAAGTGACACTACTGCAGTCAGAAATATGTATTGTAACACTGAAATTATGTTTTGAATATTTGATTTTGCTGTTTGGTATTAGGATTATTAAAAAAAGGTATACCAAGGGCAAAATGGGGTAAAAAGGTTGAATAATATGCATATTTGTAAGTATGTGTATTGTATATGTATGTATATGTGTGTATGTATGTAAGTGTATTGAGTATATATTTATAATAATTATAACTTATATGTACCTATTTATTTATATATGCTGTAGGTTTATGACTAGGTACCTATTATAAGTAGTTAGAATTGTTTATTTATTAGAAATAAGTACGTACGCCAAACAACTACCACTCATTACCTTAAACCAAATTTCTCCATCCAAAGGTTGCCCGGTAGAAATCGCTTTTAGTGATAAGGCCGCCCATTGTACCTGCTTCTTGTAAGGAATCTATGTGCTCTGTTTATATTTACATGGAGTGCAATAAAGTGTATAATAAATAAATAAATAAAGCATGGGTGAAAAGGGAGTAAAAAAGGGGGAAAATCAAGTGTTCATGTACAGATTTGATATAATATAGTTACTTTACCTTATTCTTCCCCCTCCGCCGAATGTCCCTTATAAGAGACAATTGTGTCTCGCTCAAGTCGTGTTTAGACAGTCTCTCATTGAACTCGTCCATTGGCAGATTTATAATGTCTTGTACTTCCAATGGAATACCTGTGAAGGAAAATATTATTTAATATTCACAGTTTTTTGGTCTTAAATATAATTGATTAGATTTTTGCTTTGCTGTATGTATTTTACGATAAATAAAGTAAAATAAAAATGTTTTATGACGCAAATATTTTACATTCGACAAAATATTTTACTACTAAAATGAGTTATGGAAATTTGCGAATAGTCTGGAAACGCCCCGTTCTCAAAACGACCCGCGTGCTCAAAATGGCCCGTTCTCGAAACGGCCCATTCTCAAAATGTCCTGTTCTCAAAACGTCCCGTTCTCAAAACGTCCCGTTCTCAAGAGGGCCCGTTTTGATTGTTTTAGTAGCTTTATAATCAGCAGGTCTTAGGTATAGACCCTTTGTCCACTAAAATCAATTAAAATATCCATCATGGATCTTTATTTTTTATGGCTCTACTTTAATTCAACAATACTATTAAATTTTGTGTCGACGCA
This sequence comes from Miltochrista miniata, assembly GCA_933228765.1. Lineage (NCBI taxonomy): Eukaryota > Metazoa > Arthropoda > Insecta > Lepidoptera > Erebidae > Miltochrista > Miltochrista miniata. The sequence goes on from OW121772.1 coordinate 12,028,794, forward strand.
AAAAAAGACTCGGCATAAGTTGGGCGTTTTTAAATCTTATTTTATTCCTTAGTGTAGTTCGGTCGAAACACTACTAATATAAAGATGCTATGCGCATATAAAAAGTGTAAAAAAAACAGCCAAGTATTCTATTAACTGATTTTCGCCATCTGTCTGTTTGTCACGAGGTTGATACTCAAGAACCGTGATAGAGTTGAAATTTTAATTTTAATCGCGCGTGGCGGACGTTTTAGCTCTGCCATCTTTTGTAAAACACAGGACAAGTAATATTAAAACTAAGTACTATATTTTTGAAGTAAATCTTCTTTAGGTGCGACTAGGGAGTAACTCAGAATTTTTTTCTGACGGAAGTAACGCTTACTATTTGAATTTTGAATAGCGGAAACGTAGTTCCGCTATTCAAAATTCGAATAAATAATATTAATATAACATTTGATGCCGTCAATGACAAAGAAGTTTTACTTCAATCGCGCGTAAAGGTTACACGCACACACTTTTTTTTTATTATACCACAAAGAAGGCAGAAAAGCATACGGCTCTCCTGATGAAAAGTGTTCACTGTAACTTATAGACCTTTGCAACACCAGAGGCGCTACACTCGCACCACCATGTTCGTATCAATCAATAAACAAATAAATAATAAATTTTCAAAAGGGGTCTTAGAAGGTTTTACAGGGTCGGCAGCGCGAGTGTAGCGCCTCTGGTGTTGCAAACGTTCATAGGCAGCGGTGACTACCGGTCCTTCTCGTGGACCGTATGCTTGTCTGCCCCCTTAGTGGTATAAAAAAAAAATTGTGGACAATCTCACACAACATCACCTAGCCCAAATTAAGCTAATGTAAGCTTGTGCTATGGGATCTAGACGACTGATAGACATACTTATATATTTCTATACACATACATTGTTATACATAGAAAACACCTAAACTACGAAACAAAAATTTGTGGATCACACAAATATTTGGACCGACCCAGGAATTGAACCCAGGACCTCCAGCGCCGCAGGCGGTATCACTACCGACTGCGCCATAGAGGCAGTCAATATCTTTATTATAAGACAAACTATTACATATTGCACGCCTTTTATCCTCGAAGGGGTAGATAGAAGGAAATTATATGCCCACATTTAATTTTTACATTTTGTCCCACGTAATAGGTGGTGAGCCGTATTGCCGTGTTGATATGGACAGGCGCAGGTTGTGACTGCCTGCTGTTGAAATTTTTCAAGCCGCCTATTAAGGCCTGGCTTAACGACTGCCATAATTACTGGCAACCGGGACCAGCGACTTAACGTGCCTTTCGAAGCACGACAAAAGAAATTATAAGCATGACTGCCTCTGTGGCGCATTCGGTAGTGTAACCGCCTATCGCGCTGAGATCCCGTTTCGATTCCCGGGTCGGTCCAAATATTTGTTTGATCTACAAATGTTTGTTTCCGAGTTTGGGTGTTTTCTATAGTATAATAATGTATGTATATAGAAACTAGCTGACCCGCGCAACTTCGTTTGCGCCACATAAGAGAGAGTATTACCTGTTCCCGTGGCATTCACGACGAAGCTCTGAAAAGGAATAACTTTTACCCCGTTTTTAAAACATTTACTATTACTGCTCCGCTCCTATTCGTTGTAGCGTTATGCTATATAGCTTATGACACTCCACGATAACGTAGCTTTCAATTGGTGAAAGAATTTTTAAAATCGGTTCAGTCGATCCCGAGATTACCCCTTACAATTTAACAAACACACAAACTTTACTTCTTTATAATATTAGTATAGATATATAAGTATGTCTATCAGTCGTTTAGATCCCATAGTACAAGCTTTTATTAGCTTAATTTGGGCGAGATGATGTTGTATGAGATAGTTCACAAATATTTATTTATTCAGAAGTAACACGAGTAAGGCATTTTCGTATTACGTCTTACCCCGCGCAAAGTAATCAAATCTTACATATGTATACAGGGTGTCCCTGAAGTCGACGTCAAGCCGCAATCGGGTAACAGTCTAGGTCATAATAGTTGTCAGAAAAATATAAAAAAAAATCATAGGTCTTGATTTTAAAAATTATGGACGTTCAAAAAAAAGTAGAGAAAATCTACGCCTTGTGACGGGTTTTTCATTCCTGTTGCTACGTATATGTACTTTTCTGTTTTGTTTTTCTCTAATGTAACCCTGAATACTTTTTGTTAAACATTTTCTTTTTTTTTTAGATTTTTTAAAATATTTTTCTGACAACTATTATGACCTAGCCCGTTACCCGATTCCGACTTGACGTCAACTTCTGGGACACCCTGTATAAAAATTAAGAAACTATAATTAACAATAATAAAGGCAAGTTCACTAACACACACCTAGCGCCTTCGCGCGCTTCTCGTCGCGCGTTAAGTGCTGTCCGCTGCTGGTGGCCGAGGAACCCCCATCGGACATGCTGCCGTCTGTTAAGCGTCTCACTGGAAACAAAATATTTATATAGTCACTAGAGGACCAGGCCACGCGTTGCTGTGGCTAATTTTTGTAACCCGGGACTCCGACTATATTGGGTGTAACAAAATTACCTATCCAAATTTCGTCACGTGACGTAACATCAGTCATGAAACATTACAAAAATGAAGAAAAAAAAATCACATGAATACCGTAAAGCCGTTTTAAAGGTCCTATTTTATCCTATATTCACCCTTTCTATCGCTACTGAGCGGCAGTAGAAAGCGACAACGACAGCCAGACGGGTGCTCCGTGTTTGTTTTGCCACGGCGACCATGTTACCTCGAATTGCCGCGGTAAAAAAATGAATTCTTAATGTGCGACAAAAATTTTTAAAAAAAATGAAAAAATTTACCCCCCTTTTTTATTAAATATTTGTATTTGATTTCCGATGCCAAGTCATCTCATGAAATTTGGAGAGGTAATTTTGTTACACCCAGTATAGGCTTCCCACAAAAAAAAAACTATCCTACATATCTCTCAAGTTGGGTCAAAGTGCATACGGTGTGCAAATTTGGTTAAAATCGGTTCAGTAGTTTAGGAGTCCATCGCGGACAGACATCGTGACAGGAGATATTAAGATTACTTAAAAAACCTAAAAAAATTACAAACCTCACCTATTATATCAATGTCGCCTCGTTTATCAAAGTCATGCTTTGATGCTGCATGCCATATAAAGATTTACTATTTCAAATATCTACTACTACTACTACTATCTTCACGCCAAATCCCTTGCGGGATAGGCAGAAAGAACCGAGCGCCACACGGCACGGTCCATACACACCTCACTTGCTTCTTCAACTTTCAAATATGTATTACGAGTATATTGGTATGTCGGAAACGGAATGTGATTTAAGTGAACTGGGTGAAGGTGAAGAGTGAGAGTGAGAGTGAGAGTGAGAGTGAGAGTGAGAGTGGGAGTGGGAGTGGGAGTGAGAGTGAGAGTGAGAGTGAGAGTGAGAGTGAGAGTGAGAGTGAGAGTGAGAGTGAGAGTGTGAGAGTGAGAGAGAGAGAGAGTGAGAGAGAGAGAGAGAGAGAGAGAGAGAGAGAGAGAGAGAGAGAGAGAGTAATAACACATTATCAATGTCGCCCTGTAAATCAAAGTCAACCCATGCAACAATGTCCTGGGTTGCCATTTATGAATTTTTAATTCAGAAAATATCTAAAACTCTATACAGGATGAATTTTTCAAAAGGGATTGGATGGCCAAATCCGAAACTATAAGGAATAGCGAAAAATGCTCAAAGGAGTCACGAGCCCGATTTTGATGAAACTTAAAACCTCATCATTAGATTTTTGAAAAACCAATAATCCTAGCTGGAAATCGAACCCATTGATTTTGAAAAAAAATACACACCCTATATTATTACACCATTCGATAGTGTTGCTATTAAGGATCATATTCTGGGAAGTAATTACATACGGCAAACTAAGGGAAAGTGCTCATCTTTAGTATTTTTCTTACGTTAACTGATGAATTGTTCAAAATGTAGACCATTGTTTTTAATACATAGCTGGATTCGAGACCTCAACGATCGTACTGCATTCAATATTATTGATTCCGTTTAGAACATTCTCCAAAGAATAATTCTCAGCATGATTTAAAACACGGAATAGTTACGAACTATTCTGGAAATTCGAACGAAATAAATTATGATACAAAATTTAGGTACAAGATTATGAAATTTCATCAAAATTCTAAACTTTCCTTAAATTTGCCGTATATCATTACTTCGCAGAATTTGATCCTTATCAGCGACACTATCATATGGTGTAATATAAAGGATGTGTTTTTTTTTTTCAAAATCAATAGGTTCGATTCCCAGCTAGGATTATTGGTCTTTCAAAAATCTAATGATGACGTTTTAAGTTTTACCAAAATCGGGCTCGTGACTCCTTTCAGCATTTTTAGCTATTCCTTATAGTTTCGGATTTGGCCATCCAAGCCCTTTTCAAAAATTCACCCTGTATAGGTATGTAAGAAACGGAATATGAGAGTGACTAAAATGAATGAATAAAGAGTGAATAAAATTAATTAATAAGATATGGTAAACAAGTAGCTAAAGAAGAAGAGGGGAGAAATTTCTATGACGACGACGGCATATCCTTTCGCCTCTTATACTGGTGTGATAGTAACCAACTACCCCCTTTCCACCCGAAGCCCCCCCCCTCCTCCCATCTCCAATAATGGGATGAAATCTTTCGGGAGCAACCGCGAAGCCGGATAAAGTCTGTTTCGGGGGTCCTGGGGTTAACAAGCAAAATACACTACTCGTCATAAGCCTTCTCTTAGCTCTTTTGATGCATAACGCATTCTTATGGATTACAAAATCAGACATCTGCAGAAAAAGATGAGAGTTTAACCACAGGGCGGAAACTCCAACTTGAATGTGTGCGTCTGATCAATAAAATGTAAGCAAATTGTCCATCAACGCGCACGTCAACTCTACTGACAGCTGTGGCGCGACAGGGAGTTGCCGATCTGTATGTAATACTATTATATTATATTTGGTTTAACTTTACAAAGAGGGACTTTAGAGCGGGCGAACTGTTAATCTATGGGACTCTTAAGAATCTACCCATTAGTATTAGTAGTAGTAGTAGTTGCTGCAGTTGTAGTAATAACTGTAGTAAAAGTAGCTGTAGTAGTAGTAGCTCTAATAGTAGTAACTGTAGTAATAGCAGCTGTAGTCGTTGTAGTAACTGTAGTAGTAGTAGTAATAGTTGTAATAGCTGTAGTAGTAGCAGCAGCAGACGTAGTAACTGTAGTAGCAGTAGTAACAGCAGCAGCTGTAGTAGTAGTAGTATTTGCTGTAGTAGTAGAAGTAGTAGTTGCTGTAGTAGTAAAAGTAGTAGTTGCTGTAGTAGTAGTAGCCGCAGCTGTAGTAGTAGTAGTAGCAGCTGCAACTGTAGTAGTAGCTGCTGTAGGAGTAGCAGTAGATACTAACCGCGCTTATCCCTGGAAGTGACAGGGCGCAGGTCAGGCGCGGCAGGAGGCGCGCTGTACGTGTGGTTGTGTCGCACTCGCTCCGGGGTGGCGTACGGGAAACGGCCTGCCACCGGTACTGAGCTCTGAGGAATAGACAGACATACATGATTAACGATTAAATCGTTTAGTCGCATAATGCCTAATTCGCAAAATGGCACCCGAGTCTGAAAAGGACTTATTCGCAAAAGGAACTAATTCTTAAAAAGACTAATTCGCGAAATGGCTAATTCTGAAAAGGACTAATTCGTCTAAGCCTCTAAGGGCTAATTCTTAAAAAGACTTATTCGCGAAATGGCCAACTCTTAACAGCGTATAATGTTGGTGTTGGATGGTTATAAAAAAAACCAGAGCCTTCTAACCTAACTTATCGAAGTCGGAGCGCGCAGCATGCGGAGCTCCCGCATTAATCTTCGTGGTTTTTTTGTGGTTGACGTTGTCACGTCAAAAAAATCAAAAAAATCAAAATAGCTGGACTGAGGTTCTTGAGAAGTTATTTTTTGTCTCGTTCACTGCATTTTGAAACCCTCGTCAGTCACAACAGTAAAATGAATACAAATCTAAACCAGCTGTATATATAATTCTCAACAGTAAGTGCCGTTACTATCAGTACCTATCTTAGACCATATATCACGGGACTAGCCTTTGTGAACCACCGCATACAAAAATATTTTACTAGTCATAGCGGGTGAAGGGGAAAACACAAAGACATATAAAATTTCATTATATTTAAAAATGTATTAATCGACAAACACGTAATGGCTGCTGTGTGTTAATTTTTATTGTACAGTCAACTACAATGAAATGTACTAGTTTAATCATATAAAATGATGTACTGATGTAGTGCTTTTTATAAAGTCAATAGACCAAAAAATGGTCTATTGGCTTGGCAGAAAGGAATGCTTAAGTAAGGCGCATCCTGTGGTTAGATGATCTAAGGTACCTATAGCTACTGGAAGCATGGGGTGACTTTGTTTAACACGGTACCAAATATTCAGTTCTAACGTTATAGCCAACTTTTATGACGGTCATCTAAAACCCACGTTCCGTGAAAAGAGATCACTTTTTCGCGAAAAGCCAAGTTAACAGGAATTTATTATTGTATCAAATAAAATTAAAAGGGCGCATTAAAAGCATAATAAAAGAGAAAGTCAAAACGGCACTTGCAAACTAGCACTTTGACTAAAAATCAAAGTTACCCCATAATATGGTACAGTATATGTTAGGAAGATTAAGCGAGATTGTAAACTCTCAAGATATTGTGAATAATATTAAGATGATTAGGTTGGAACAGTGACCATTAAAGCGCAAAGGTGATCGAGCAAAGCGAGCGTTCCGCGGCAGCGGCCGCCGAGCGCCAGATACCCTGCTATTTTTGTAAACTTTGTATATTTTAGTATCTTATAATATTACCTGTAGCAGGGCATGGCTAGAATGTGCAGTATTGAGGTCCAAAGGCGGCTGAAGACTGGGCACGTGGGGGTGAGCCAATTGGTGGCGAGCGCCGAAATCCACTGGAGAAAAAAAAAATGTAATATCAAAGTTATCCTAGTTTATGTCTTACAAGCCGTTAAAAAAAATCACAAGCAATAATAAAATGAAAGTTTTTTTTAGTTTTTGAATTACTTATAATTCCTTTTTTTTTAGGATCACATTAAAAAGTTGTCATAATGCCTTTTACTAATTTCTATTTTTTAAATTTTCGCAATTTTAGCCCATCTATAAAATAGAGTGCAGAGGGGCTTATCAGATTTTGTCTGTGGTATGTGACTCTGTTGCAATTCATAACTTCAAAACCACGTGAATTACAATACTGAAATTTTGCAGACAGTAATAGCTGGTCATTTTGAGAGAGTATACAAAATTTCAAAAAAAACTGCAAGAGGCGTTTTAGAGAGGGGCAGTCTGTGGAGACCGATCTCACGGCTTCTTATTATATCTTGTCCTTTTTTTTTTCACGGACATTTCACACAACCCTATCTGATCCCAAAGTAAGCTAGGAATATCAGACCACGGATATTAATACTTATATACTTTTTAAATACATACAATATTATACATAGAAACACCCAGACTCTTGAGACAAACATTTATCACAAATATTTTAAAATGAAATTTAAATTTAAATTTTTCATTTTTTTTTGTTTGTTACCCTTTCATGCCTAATAAACGAATTCTTATCAAATTGAGTATCTACCGGGGTTTCTGGGACACCCTGGGACCCCCTTTATACTGTTTATCTATACATATATTATAAAGAGGAAAGATTTGATTGTTTGTATGTTTGTTTATTTGTTTGGTTGCATCGAATAGGCTCCGAAACTACTGGACCGATTTGAAAAATTCTTTCACTGTTGGGAAGTTACACTCTTCCCGGTGAACGTAGAGAATATTTTATTCCCATATACCCACGAGAAGGGGAGCTACGCGGTCGATTTAAACCGTTTGGTGAACTCTGCTTACCGTTATGCATATGCATGTTGTCGTGATGATACGTCTGTTCCGGACACTCGTATTTCACCACGCCCGGTCGAGCCACCGGCTCCATGGGGGGTGGTGGGGGTTGCTCCTGAAATAAATACATTATTATGAGTATTTTAACACAAATTTTTAAATATAGAAAAGCATTGGTTTCAAGCAGGATTCGAACCTGCGTCTTGGGCGAACCGTGCCGACGCGTTAACCACTCCGCCACCGAAACCTACTCGTAACCAACCAAATTTTCCACCTTATTATACGTCTTGGGGCGACGTAGGTTCGAATCCTGCTCGAAACCAATGCTTTTCCATATTTTAAAATGTATGATCAGTTAGCACGCTAATTGTTTTTCAAAAATAATCTTAATTTTAACACACTTCAAAAAAGGAGGAGGTTATTCAATTTGAGCGTATGAGACTTCGCTGTTTATATGTGATAGCTAGAGAGCTGAAGTTTTTACAGATGATGGATTTCTGGTGACGCTATTACATACATATATGGCCACGCCTTTATCTCCGAAGGGGTAGACAGAGGCATATTATATGCCCACATTTCACCTTTGTATAATTTGTCCCACGTAATAGGTGGTGAGCCGTCTTGCCGTGTTTAAATGGTCAGGCGCAGGTTGTGACTAGGGCTTCCAATACGTAATTACGGAATAACGCAATTACGTAACTACGGACAGTTTAAAGAGCTTTTATAAATACGTAATTTAAGATGAAAACTCCGTAACTACGTAATTAGTTATATCATTAAATTCTGACGGCAAAGACTCTGAAAAAAAGCGATGATGCACTTACTATACCCGTATCTTGAGTGTCAGTTACAGAGTTTTGTATAAAGATACCATAGAAAAAGTTAAGAAGTTGGTTAAATCTTTTAAAAAGCCCTTAAAGAGCAAAGACTTCTATATAAACTGAGGTAGACATGCCCTACTCACCGATTTTTGAAACCTATAAACTGCGCCAATTAGCAGCGTTGCTCGCACTGTTGTGAGTCAAAACTTCGAGAGTAGGTACTCGGCTTGCAATCGGAGTCCATACGCCTTCTCTTTTACTCTTGTTCTATTCGTATATAGCGATTGTGTGTGGTGACAATTACGTAAATATTATTTATAAGTGAGTGTAGTCTTAGCAATGTGTGTATTTGAGGATTGCTTTTGAAATCTCGTTTGTTAGAGTACGGCGCGTCTACATCAGTTTATATAGAAGTCTTTGTTAAAGAGCGATATATTGTGCACAACGCGATCCACCTGAGAAGAACTGGCAAGAAACTTTTAAAGAATCTAAAAACTATGCATTTTAACATTTTTTTTGAGAATCCAGTAGAGCAGGTCATTTCCAGGCTTAATAATCATTACTTTCTTTAGTAGCCCTTGCAGTAGGTATAGTATGACGTATGGAAAACGCCCTAGGTACAATTAAAATTTTCAAAATATCTTCCATGGACTATTTCTTCAAATAAGTTGGTAGATTATAGATATTTCCTTAGTTTTTGAAGAAAATATCGGCAGTTTTTATAAACAGTCAAAGCAGTTACGTAATTCCGTAATTACGTAATTAGGGCATAAAACTGCGTAACCAGTTCCGTAATTAAATAATCCGTAATTTTGGAAGCCCTAGTTGGACTGCCTGCTGTTGAAATAAAGCCTTCAACTTAGCTTTACGACTGCCATTTTACTGGCAACCGGGACCAACGGCTTAACGTGCCTTCCGAAGCACGGAAACGCTCAAATAAATGTCACAAAGTGATCACATGGATGGTCACCCATCCATGGACCGGCCATGGTGAAAGTGGCTTACTGCAGTGATCGTTTACAGAACACTGAGTCAGCGGGGCCACGAGCGCTTCTATAACAACAAACACTAAAAAGATTTGATTGTTTGTTTGTATGAAAAGGTTCCGAAACTACTAAGCCGATTTGGGAACGGGATATACGCGGGTGAAACTGCGTGACGTCTGCTAGTCGATGTATCACACTTTAACGACTAAGCTGATTTCACTGAAATTTATATATACGGATATATTATAGTCTTAAATAACACAGGCTACTTTTATCCTTGCAATAGCTTCCCATGGGATGTGGGAAAGACAACAGATTCCCGGGAAATATAGAGAAACTTACCTGGAAGCATCGTTTGCCGAACATGTGGTGCTTTTTCTGCGGCTGGTGGGGGGCGGCGCGCTCGCGAGCATACGCTGCGTCGTACGGACGGAACTTTGAACTGGAAATAATATACATAATTGTATAATATACTATACTTTTGAATAACTTTAATATCTTTGAACTGGAATTAATATACATAATTGTATAATATATTATACTTTTGATTTACTTTTGACTAATTCGAATAATTGATATTAATATAACATTTGATGCCGTCAATTGCAAAGAAATTTTACTTCAATCGCGCGTAAAGGTTACACGCACACACTTATTTTTAAACATGCGTTCTTTAGCGAAACGAAATTCGCCGGAATCACTAGTATTTAAATAAAAAAAAATGTTAGAACTCACCTATGGAACTCCTGCGCAGAATCGCTCCCATCGCACCACTCGCCATCAGAAAGCGAAGGGACCCTCTCAGACCCCATGGAAGATACTGCGCTGTCCGAGGCTGAATCACGTTCTGGAATAAATAGTATACATTTAACTAAATACTAGCAAAGATAATATAATAGTATTACATACACATCGGCAACTCCCTGCCTCCCAACTGAGTAAGCTTCCCCATCCTCCCACCAAAATTAATGTGTCGATTCCCGTGTCAGTACTTGAGAGAGTGTCACTGCGTTGCATTACGTACCTACGTACTTTGAGCTATTGCTTTGGTTTAATTTGTGCTTAGCCGAGGGTAGATTTGAAAAAAAACGTACCTACATACATGAGATTGCGTTCTGTTCCTTATTATTTTGTTTCCATAGCTAGTGACCCTAGAATACTCACACACACATTGAAGCTTGATTCAAGCATTCACAATACGTCTATATTAGTGTGGGTGAAAACGAACATTTTTGTATGGAGTTTCCACCCTGTGATACTAGTAACTTTCTACCAGTCTTAAAAGGGTAAAAAGTAGTATTAAATTTAATATTATTGATAACTAGCTGATGCCTGCAGCTTCGCCCGCGTATAATTTGTTCCCGTTCCAGCTTCCCGTAGGAACTTATTCCCGGGATAAAAAGTAGCCTACATGTTATTCCAGACTATAATGTATCTCTGTACCAAATTTCAGCCAGATCCGTTCAGAGGTTTGAGCGTGAAAGAGTAACAAACATCCACACTCACAAACTTTCGCATTTATAATATTAGTAAGAAGTAAGATGGAGTAGAATTAAAGTAGTAAAGTAGAGTAATTTCCTTTAACCCTGGGACATCCTCCCAAGGGCTTACCCGGGACTCCGAACCATAGGCTGTTGGGCGTTACGTGAGGTTTTTTAGTCGGTAGGAGTCCGGCATAGCATCCATGAGGATTTTCCCTCATGTTAAAAAAAGAGAAATTTCCTGTATAAGTATTTGTTTTTTTTTCTATTTAAATAAACCACACGTTTGTATGAATCACAAATAACTGGCTGGTTGGAAGAATATTGCATCTAAAAAGCGGCATTTTGAAAAATTCTACGGTCTAGCTGTCACTGTTCATAAGCCATAGCCTGGAGATAGACAGACAGACAGATGGACAGCGGATTGTTTTACCCTTTAGGTACAGATCTCTAAGAAGGTCAAATTCCAGCTGGAAGTCAACAAGAAGATGAGCTACTAAGCAGCCTAACATATCATACTAAACTTATTTGTTTAAAGGTTCAAGTAAACTCTGAAAGCGCGATGCAGACTTCGCAGTACCATAGTAGTTCAACGGTTCACTGTCTTTTTCCATAAAAATAATAAACATAAAATATTTTGGCATATGGTAATTTAGACTAATGATATTTATGCATAATTTTGTTATCCATAACCAATTTAGCATAATTGCATTAATCATAAATAAAATTGGCATAATCATATTTAGGCATACAATTTATAAGCATAGCTTTATAGAGGCATAAAAGTATCAAACTATAATGAAAAACTTATGTAAAATAATTAAATTGGCGGCTTAGGGGTGGCCCCGCACCTAAACCTACCTTGACACTATATAATATAGCAAATACTGGTATATACTATTAGGCGACTGTGCACTATGCCTAAGAACATTGTGCAAATTATAACTATGCATAAATTTATTAGTCCTAAATATCATTATCCCACAGTACAATGCTGCTAAAAATCAATTATAACCAAGTATAATTATGCCAAATTCATAGTGCTAAATCATTTTAGGAACAAATATATTATGTTTACGAAATGTATCCCTAGTTCAACCGTTTATCAACAGATGGCGCTAAGACAAAATATACAATTACCTGTGACCATCATGTGAGAGTGGTTGTGGTGTGGAGCGTGGTGAGCACTTGCTCCATCCAGCATTCTCATCGTATACATGCCTGAAACAATTTACAATAACATTAATCTGAATCACATGTCTGTTTATTTAAAGTGAGGAAAATCCTATATGCTATGCCGAACTCCTACCGACTAAAAACCACACGTATCCTACCTAACAGTCTACGGTTGGGAGCCCCGGGTAAGCCCACGGAGGATACCCCAGGACTCCCAACAGACCTACGGCTACCACTGCGGCCTCAGCTAGGGGGGTTCGGGTGCTATCCCGCTTCTAGGGTGGGGCGTGTGCGATCTCGCTCACATCACGCTGTCGCCAGGTTGAATCACATGTCTGACCGCCGACTGCACGCACGAAAATGTGTCACGTTCCGCTTGAGTAGAGTGTGCAAGCGAGGGTGCAGAACAAGCTATAGAGAGGCTCGATCGGTCTAAGTGTGTCGGCCGATTTCGTTTATGTTTTCTTATGAAGCCTCGTAGCCATCGTTAAGCCAAGTTAAAAGTCTTCTTAGGCGGCTTCAAAAATTTCAACAGCAGGCAGTCCATCTCAACACGGCAATACGGTTCACCACTTATTAAGTGGGACAAATATTTAAAAAAAAGGTTAAATGTGGGCATAAGATATGCCTCTGCCTACCACTTCGGGGATAAACGCGTGACCATATATATGTATGTTATCATGTAAAATTATAGTCTATTTTATGTTAAAACTAGATGGCGCTCATGTCTCTACCAGCGTGAATTTTTGCTCCCATTCCTAATAGAAAGTATAAAAAGTAGCCTAATATGTTATTCCAGACATTATCTATGTATTTATCAATTGAAAACGACTTACTGTTTATAAACAAACAATGAGGAACACATTTGAAGATTTTTTTCACCAAATACTTCTATAATACAAATATCATTATAATATAATACGTATAATATAAATATCACTATAGATTTATATGTATATTGTAAATTTCACATGAGATTTCTGTGTATACTATATTAGACTCGATATTCAGAACTGTTAGGTTATGAGAGAGCGTGCGAATTTGCATCATCAATATTACAAAGATTAGGTCTTTATCGAATGAAAATGCGTTGTAAAAATAAAGTAAACCAGTTATATTACTAATTTTAAGTATAATTTATAAGTATACTGTCGAATTTTGCGACTATTTTTCTTCTGTAGAGCAAGTCTAGCAGTATACATAATATTATACAGAGAATTTAATAATATACATATAAAACTCTTTACTAAACACCTAAATATGTAAATGTGCAAAACTTGATAACGGAATTTTGCAATGATTAGTATAGGACAAGACAATGATACCAAAATTATCTAATCATAGCCTTATCGATCCAGATTTGACTAGTAATCATATGTTTTTGACGTCTTTATGAGGTTGATATATATTTCTCTTTGCACATATACTAGCGGACGTCACACGGCTTTAACAGTATAGCTCCCGTTCCCGTGGGAATACAGGGATAAAATATAGCCTATGTTCACCGAGGAAAGTGTAGCTTCCCAACAGTATAAGAATTTTTCAAATCGGTTTAGTAGTTTCTGAGCCTATTCGATGCAAACAAAGAAACTCTTCAGCTTTATAATATTAATATCTCTTCTAAAGATAGAATGATCTAAGGTCGTAGCATACATTCTACTTGATAGAAAATGGCTATGGACGTATGATCCTATTGCCGTGTTGCAATGGACAGGTAGAGGCTGTGTTAATCTGCTGTTGCACCACATATTAAACGGGACAAAAAGCTTAAGGTGAAATGTGGGCGTATACTATGCCTCTGCCTACACCTTCGGCGATAAACGTGTGACGATATGTATGTTATTATGCTTTATGTTTTTCATGAGCTCGTCAGTCAGCAAGTCCGATTGACTTTGGCCCTAAAGTATCAATTCTACAACGCTATGTGTGGCGTGTATGGCGACCCATTAGAAACAACCATATTTATTTTATAAATATGTAAAGTAAAATGTATTTTTGACTAATGTAGTAGGTACTTCGTATAGAACCTGATATAAGTAACGTATTTAACAGAACTTTTTCATATAGCCAACATGTAAAATATTAGTACGGGATTCTTGAATTTTTTGCTAAGCTGTACCTAACTAAAGATAAATCTCCTCAGCAACGAATATGAAAATTTGTTTTATATTACGTAATTTTTTTATCTTAATGACTGTATTAGAATTCGATAACCACTTTAATTCTGACAGATAGCGATAATTCTGTCTTAATATTCATTCACAATACAATCTTTAGTGCCCATTCGATCTCACTTGCAAGTGGTGCCATCTAGAAACTAACGGACTTGAGTCCAGAGAACTTCTTTTTACTTGTTCTTTTTGCCTAAAAACCACACGTATCCTACCTAGCAGCCTACGGTTGGGAGCCCTGGGAAGGTTCGGAGTGTGCGGCTTCACTTAGGAGGAGGGGTCGCGGTTCGGGTGCTGTTCCGCGTCTTTGGGGGGTTGTTTAGGTGTTATTCTGCTTCTTGGGGGAGCGTGCGTGAATCCCTCACGTCACGCGAGGGCCTGCTTCTGATTACGGCGAGCAGCCCCCTCATAGTCCTCAGGCCCCCGGTCATGGAGGCCGATACTGGACTCCTACCGACTAAAACTACGCGGCCCTTATCTATCTGTCTATGGCTAGGGCCTCGGGCAAGCCCACGGAAGGACTTTGGCCACTACTGCGGCCTCACCTAAAAGTTTGGATGCTATCCCGTGTCTTTGGATGTCAGTTCGGATGTTATTCTGCTGTTGGGTACGCGAGCCCTGATTTATATAAACTAGTCACAAGCATTTTCTTTCAAGGAGCAAAGAGCATACTATGTGTTCATATTTCGTCCTACGTAATAGGTGTGGAGTTGAGCTGATCCTATTGCCGTGTTTAAATGGTCGGGGTTAGGTGGTGGCTATTTGCTGCTGAAATTTATCAATCAGCCTGTAGAATATTGAATTTCGTTCAATGACTAACATGTTTTACTGGTAGCAGGGACCAACGGCTTAACCTGCCTTCCGAAGAACAGGCTAACCTCGCATACACCGAAGCGTATTTAACCTAATAGTCTTTTGATTTTCACCATTTTGGCGCTGATATCTATTGAAATCTCTGAGTGAGCGTCTAAGGAACTAATTATGGAAGGTTGTTCCAGTGTCACAAATGTCAAATTAGATTTAGTCCTGCGTACCCTTGTATTGTGAAGATCTGTGAGGCTTACGTAATTATATCTATTTAATATATGGTTACGACCTTTTTAGAATCCTTACCATCATAAAATGTGTAATAGTTGAGATAATCAACCGGATCCGCATACAGGATCGGGCTCAAATACGGCGCCATTGGATAAAATGGCGCCGAGTAACTAGTCGCTACTGTCAGATTCATTTTTTAATCGTCGTATATCTTCGCAATCGTGAGTATATTTCTTTATATCGATATAAAATATATTTCGCCAATATCTTCTCTAAATATCAATTCGAATATTTCTCATAGATTTCTTTTTTTCAATCATTGAGACGCCATTTTTAAAACTCCATTCGGAATTTCCGTGACGTATACAACGTACAAATAAGAAATCCTTCAGATCTCTGAACAAAGAATGCCGTAATTCTCTTATCTAAGGCAAATATTTTCACACCTTCAGCGATCAAATAATAGTCTATATTTAAATGAGCACAAACAAAAGTTATATCTTTTGAGCACTGTAGTTGATACGTTTATCATAGATTCGCATTTTCTTTGTCTTCTGAAGGCCATACAGAGCCGGCACATACATAGGGAACCCTCATTGTGCACCTTTCGAATCGATACAGTCTTTTGGAAGAATGGCATCGGTATTCCTTCGCGGGCGATATAAAAAAATATTTAAAAAAAACACTTGTCAAAATGATCGAATACGAAAAGTCAAAAAAAGTACTTTTTACGAATGAAGAATGTTTATAGTTTTGTTTTAATCAATCACTTTACAATATTACACAACATCACAAATAATCGATATACATAGGAATAGATTCCCATGTTTAATTCAAATTATTTAATTAACAAATTAAATAAAAACACATTTTAAAAGAACATCAGAACTTTTTTCCCGCCAATTTACACTTTCGATTTTTAAACAGTTTATAAAATTGACTGAAACTTTTTTATATTTCTTTTTTTTTATTCTAAGGTAAGGAACAAGCAACTGTCACTCGCCGTAGTTACCAACTGAATACACTTATTATCAGATAAAGTCACATTGTTTATCACTTACGTACAGCTCTTATTAAATCTTTACACAAATAAAATGTAATTATAATGTTTGTTCAGAGATAAAAGGCTTGTGCAATGATGACGCGTCGAAATTTCTATATCTACATTTCCTGTCAACAGACAAGGACAATGCTATGTATATAGAAGGTGCACCTTGGTAGAAAATAGTAGAAAATTATGGGAGATTTTCTGAAAAGTTGCTCCGTTAACTTAATGCCGGACTCCTTTTCTTTTTTTTTTTTTGTTTAACGTTAGGGAATATCCTCATAGGATGTTATGCCGGACTCTTACCGACTAAAAAACCTCACGCCACGCCTAACAGCCTATGGTTGAGAGCCCCGGGTAAGCCCTCAGGAAGGATGTCCCGTGACAATGCCGGACTCCTACGCCTACCGACTAAGAAAACACACGATTCCCGCCTAACAGCCTACGGTAGGGAGCCCCAGGTAAGCCCTCGGAAGGATACCCCATAGGACTTAACTTATTGCTGGAAACGATCACTGCAGTAAGCAACTTTCGCTACGGATGGTCCTTGGATGGTTGACATTAACATTAACTTCGGAAGGCACGTTGAGCCGTTAGTCCTGAATTACAGTAATATGACTGTCGAAGGCCTGAGGTAGGCTATATAACATCACGCTACGACGATTAGGAGCGGAGCAGCAATTAAAAATGATACAATAAAATATCAATTCTTCTCTCTTATGTGACGCAAAAGAAGTTGTGCGAGTTAGCTAATTATGGCTTGCATAGTTTTTTTAATACCACTAAGGTGGTAGACAAGCATAAGGCCCACCAGATGTACCGCTGGTCACCTTAGCCTATGAACGTTTGCAACACCAGAGGCGCCACACTCGCGCTGCCGACCCTGTAAAAACCTTCTAAGACCCCTTTTGAAGAACCCCATACTGTAGGCGTTTGGGAAAACCGAGACAGGGAGATCATTCCACAACCTAAGCGGAAGAAAGCCCCTATCGGATTTAACCTATATGTTAAAGGCATGATGTATGTGTGTATGTTAGAAAGCTGCTCTTACCTTCATTCATGGCCATATCCATGAGTTGTAGATCCTCATCGTTTAATATGGACTGCAGGAATCCATCTTGGTTTGTAGGGCCGGGTGCCATTTCTGCTGTAGCGTTCTGTGAATAAAAAAAAGCTTTAAATCATAATTGAAGATAAATTGAGGCAGAAAATGTTCTAAGGCATTGTTTCTACTAGCCAATATCATACATTTGATACCCATATTAAGGAACTTGGAAAAAGTATGGAATCCGCCATTTTATAGCGGCGACCATTTTGAATTTACGATGATACAGGGTACGATATTAAAATATTGTCGTCAAAATTAATACGAGTGTACAAAAAATATAAAATCATTTTTTCTAACGAAAAAGATCTTTATAATGTTTACAAAAGCAGCTATTTTTATTTATTACTGTTGCCTACAACTTCGTAAGCTGCATTTTACATTTAATTCTTTAGATTGATATAACTTTTTTATTGATGAACCGATTGACATGAAACAAACACTAAATGTTAAGTTGAGCAAACCGCAACGCAATAAAGAAAACCACATTGCAATCGGTTGAGCGGTTGCCGAGATTAGCGTGCACAAACGTAAAGACAAACAGACAAAAATTCTAAAAATCATTGTTTTGGGTTCTATTGCGTTCATAAAGCCCCCCTATAATTTTTTTCTTATATATCTTCAATGTACAGACAGCGACCTGTTAAGATTTCATTATATGTATTGATATATTTATGTTTACCTGATAATACAACGCATCGTGAGGCTGCGGATGGTGTGAAGATTCCACCTTGTAAGCGCCATCTAGCGGGGCCGCCGCACCGGCTGTCAAAATACAATAGGTATTTGTCAAGCAATTCAGGAGAAAGGACGACCAAAACTGACAGAAGAGGTAAGTTAGAGAGTTTAAATTGAAGTCTTTAACACTACTAAGGTGACATATAGTCACGCCTTTATCCCCGAAGGCGTAGGCAGCGGCATAGTATACGCCCACATTTCACCTTATAGTTTTATATCCCACGTAATAGGTGGTGAGCCTATTGCCGTGTTGAAATAACAGATGCAGCGACCCGCGGTTGAAATTTTTCAAGCCGCCCATAAGGCCTTCAACTTGGCTTAACGATTGTCATTTTACTGACAACCAGGTTTCATTTCGAGTTTTCTTTCTCTACGCAATGGATCTTTTTGCGAAAGTTTTCCCTTAGTCGCCTCTTAGGACACCCTCGGGATGTATTCGGGTGGCGACATTTTGTACTCCTACCCGTCACCACACGGGGCTCTACCTGATGTAACGTAATCATCGTAGTCTATTAAAGTTTTGCAAAACCCGTACTGTAGACATTTGGGAAAACCAATAATATTTTAATACAAACATACTACATATCACTGTCTCTCAAATTGGGGTACGCAGCTTAGATCATCTAACCACAGGATGCGCCTTACTTAAGCATTGTTTTCTGCCATTGCACATGACCATTTGGTCTTTTGGCTTTATGAAAAGCCTGTACATCAGTACATCATTTTATATGATTAAACTAGTACATTACATTGTAGTTGACTGTACAATAACAATTAACACACAACAGCCATTACGCGTTTGTCGATTAATACATTTTTAAATGCAATGAAATTTTATATGTCTTTGTGTTTCCCCCTTCATTTGTATGAAAACTGGCAGAATATTTTTGTATGCGGTGGTTCGCAAAGGCTAGTCCCGTGTTATATGGTCTAAGGTACGCAGAGACTATGTAGTCCATTGAAATGTTACAATTTAAGGACCGAATATTGCATTTCTTAGAGGACGCAATTTTATTTTTGGGACATGTGTGGGGGTTCAATAGAAGCTTAACCTCAAGTTTGTGGGGTCGCCGCCCTTGTCCCCCGGCCGCAATCTTAAAAAGGGGTGAAAACACTTTTTTCCCAATATCTCGGAAACTGTGAGTCTTACAAAAAAATTGAGAAATCATAATTTGTAGCAAATTGTTTTGCCTACAAATATGTTAAACAAATTTTTGCCCCAAATTAAAAATTAGAGAAGTTATAAACAAAAAATTGAAAATAAAATTATAAAAATTTTCGTTTTTGCTATGTGGCGTTTTTTTTAATTTCTCTTAAAAGATCATCTACAAGATTAGTCTGAGGTACTTTTTTTTGTAAAATGTATAAAAAAAAGTTATAGAGCAAAAAATACAATTTTTATAAAAATTTCCTAAAAATTTTGTAAAATTTTTTGTTAAGTTATATACACATTTGTAGGCAAAACAATATGCTACAAATTATGCCTCGACAAATTTTTTGTAAGACTCATAGTTTCCGAAATATTGCGAAAAAAGTGTTTTTTCCCCCCTCTTTTCAAGATGGCGGCCGGGGGACAAGGGTGGCGACCCCACAATCTTGAGGTTAAGCTTCTATTGACCCCCCACACATGTCCCGAAAATAAAATTGCGTCCTCTAATAAATGCAAAGCTCATGTAACATTTCAATGGACTAATGATTTTCCACTTAAAACGATTCTGACATACAACTTTTATAAGCGTTTTCAAACACGTTTTTTTTATCAAAAATATGCCAGTTTAGAACAAAATTAAGAAAAAAATATATTTACCGTAAGCCTCGGGGTGTTTTTCAGGAATCGGGGGAGGGAGAGCGGCGTGGTAGTTAGGGGGGTATCCCCCGGCAGCGCCATGAGCCCTGTGAAAAAAGAAATCAGTGTAAGTACATCTAAAATTAGACAAAAAAAGACCGCACTTAATTTGATTATGCTGGTCGATATTTGACTGTCTCTTAGGTCTAGAGGTCGAAATGTGCGACGGCGGACCACGAGGTCGTGGGTTCGATTCCCACCGGAGACAAAAATTTGTGTAATCCATAAAATAAATGTTTGTCTCTCCCAATTTACGCCACGGTACAGGTCCAGCGCCATCCGCATCCAGTCCCCGCCTTCACCAGGTGGACGGTCCATCTAGCGGGTGGACCTCCTACCCCACGTTTGCCGAGTCGCGGTCTCCACTCTAGAACTCGTTTGCTCCATCGGCCGTCGGTTCTTCTGCAGATATGGCCGGCCCACTGCTACTTCAATGTGCTTATTCTGCGAGCGACCAGTTTAGTTCTTAGTCGGCTTGTCTCATTTCGGAGTCTATCCCTCAGAGATATCCCCAAGCTCTTTCTTTAGCCCGCTGTAATACTAATATACGGGCAATGAATACAGACGTATATAGAAGAATAGTTTCTTAGGCTGCTCTGAAGACAAACTTTCGGTGACCAAAACTGCCGCCTGGCGGCGTTGCAGTCGCAGCGCGGCAGCCATTTTTAATTTTTCGAAGCAAAAGAATAAAATCAATCATTGTACCTATAAAATATATTATGTTTTGATTTAAAAGACGTGAAATATTTTTTTTTATAAATAATCCCTGAATTTAGTCGATTAAAAACGTAAAAATGTGCCTACTAGTTTTTGACTATTAACTGCGACAGTGAAATGCGACGACAGCGCCGCCAAATGGGAACTACATGAGTTGGGGGCATGCCCCCAATAAAATTGGCATAAAAAATCCTTAAGAACTGTTCTTCTATATACGTCTGTATTCATTGACACGGGTACGTCATACTTACGTAATATTATGAGGATGCTGGTGGTGAGCGTGATGATAGTGCTGGTACTGGTCCGGCGGCGGGGGCGGCGGTATGTGCAACAAGGAAGCCAGGTCTTGCCACCTTTGCTCCGCTGACATTGAGCGCATCAGACTCTGTTGGCAAAGGAGAAAAAAAAATATAAAAAAATTGATTTGACAGTTAATTTTTTTTTAAACATTATCTGTTATGGCACACTTTGAATCACTATTGTCCTTGTCAGGAGCTAATGGAATTCTGACATTTTGACCGTACTTTATTGGCAGTCTTGCGTCTAGAATTCGTTAAAGTACGCAATAGTGTCCTGGGGTATACTCGAGGCTCCCAATCGTAGGCTTTCAGGCAGGTTTTAGTCGGCAGGAGTCCGGCATAGCATCTATGAGGATTTTACCTCACATAAAAAATAAAAGGTAAGCAGTAGTAAATAACGGGGGGGGGGGGGGGGGCTTTTCAGCTGTTTGTATAATAATTCGTTAGACATACATAACAGTTTCTGTATACTTTGTTGTATAACGTTTTCATTTTTTTTAAATAACATATAAATGTGGCATTTGACCTTAAATTCAGGCCAGTCCGCGTAAAAAAATTGTCTTTTCAAAACTATTTTGCCAAGCTAGTACTTTTGGAAGTTGGTTTTAGAGATGAAGTAATGATCAACAAATATAAGAAATTAGAGCTATGAAGAAGTTGAATAACTCATATAAGACCACCAAATAAGCTCTTTACCAGAAACGGTATAATTCTGTTAAAAAAAAGAACGTAATGACGTAAAATAATATTGACATGGAAAGTCCGCCATGTTTGTTCAGAGATTTCGCGCCATACGTTTACATAGTCTATGCTTTTCTTTCGTGTTCGAAGTTTGAATAAATGTTTATTGTGACATTAATTGAAGTGGTTTCTAAAGAGGTTAGATGCGTTAACTGTTTTCTTTTTAATGTTGACTGCTAAAGCTATCGAATAGACGACAATATTACTGTTTTTTTTTCTGAAGCTTGATATTCGGTGTAGAATGCCTACATACTTACATAATAATAATGATCTTTACTTCAGTGTATGGCGTTCTAAGTAAAATTGGAGGCTTTATGACCACTTTCGAGAATAAATATTCCTAGAGAAGGTGACCATAATCTGCCTGCCAATCCGCATTTAGTATTAAAACGCTCTCATCAGGCTAACCCAAATAGTAAGTACTCAAAATAAAACAAACACTGAATTTTTAGGTCGTTATACTTTAAAAAGTAATATTTCACTAAAAAGAAAAAATAACTAGGCAGAGAACAAAGAAAAAAAAAACAGTTCTCCATATTCTATCTCGGTGAAAACTGTCCGTCAATATTGACATAACTCTTGACCATCACAAACAGAGAAGTCAGTTTTGCATGTCATGTTTACTTGACGGCACGCGCGCCGGTAGCTTAATTAAACAGTTCTTTATTTGAATTCAAATTAGAATCCGCGGAACGTTATAGTTTTCTAACTTTTTTTTATTGGTTTATGGTTTCTACTTCACGGTGTGAAGTTGTTTTTTTAATCATAGAGTAGATGTGAGGTTTTGGCGTTGTTATTAGAGTCACTAGTACGTTTTGATAATGATTGATATTTTAGTAGGTCGTTAGCAGAACAGTTAATTTCTAAAATATAGTAGGCCAACTGTGAAAAAAAACTTTGAGGTTGGATCATAAAAATCACACACCAGGCTGATGTTTTCAGGGCTCTGTACCCAAAGGTAAAAACGGGACCCTATTATTAAGACTCCGCTGTCCGTTTGACTGCCATCAGGCACTCTCAAACCGTGATAGCTAGGCAGTTGAAAATTTCACAGTAGGTACCTACTTACCAAAAAAATCGCAAAAAAAAAAATTAGAGGCGAGGCATACATACAAAAAATATTTTTGAAAAGCAATTAGTATGCTAACTGATCTTTCCACACTTAATGACTGACTGAAATGACCGATCTTTTCATATTTAAAAATACACACAAAAAACCTAATTTTTTTGTTATTTTTTGATAGGTAACCCTACGTGCGCGAGTTCCAAATCGCACTTGAACGGTTTTACGCCTATAGGTGGCTAGCGCACCAGGATATAAAACGTAGAGCCTAATAGAGGACTTCTAAATACATATTAAGGCAGTGCCATACGGTCCACGTGTCTACAATTAGCAAATGTACGAGCTCGCGTGCTGTAAATTACACTACTGGTATGATACTAGGTAATTTTGTGATACCTTGAGAACTGGGCAAGGTCGAGTGATGTATGGTCCGGACACTTAGTGTCACAACTTTGTGGTTGAAAAAAAAAAGTTTTTGTACATTTTTTCTTGGCAAAAAGAGTAGAAAATAATGGTGGCACCACTGTGTCTGTTTATGTGGCAATCTGTTAGAAAAAACTACCAATCAGTGTCCAGTTACCGATAAATGTCAAAAAAAAAAACACCAATCAAATTGTAGTCCTTCTGACATTTATGAAGTTATTGACAACATTTTAACAATGCAGCCAGCATGCATAATTTTAATTCCGTTTCTAGACATTTTTGCTAAGCTGAACTAAAATTTTGATTCGAATTTTCTTTAATATTTATTAAACGGTCACGTTAGCTTAAGTGGTTAGAGCAGTGCCATGGTTTAGGGTTAGGCAAAGGTTGCGGGTTCAAGTCCAGTCTGGGCCAAGTTGTTTTAATTCACTTCATAAAAAAAATATTATGAACAAGTTAGCATACTAATAGCTTTAAATATTATATAAAATTTTCCTTCTTTTGAACATTCTCTTAACATGGCCGCGTTGCACTCATGTCTTACAAAAATAAATCTGTAACTACGCAAAACATCTGAAGATTACAGTATTTGAAAATCAATTTTGGCGACACACAAAAAAGATGTCTCGCAGTTAACTAACAACATGCTATAATAATATAGAACGTAATTGTGCCGACATAACAGCTAGTTTATATGAACCAAGTACATACGCTGTGTACGTACTTGAGGAAAAAAAAACTATGTAAGTTTAAAAAAGAGATTATTTTTTGTAGTCTCTAAAAAAAGCTCGTTTTAAAAGCCCCTGAAGTGAAATCTTTTTAGTTTTAAACATTTACATAATCGTTTGTAGATATTACGAAAAAAAGTTTTAAAGAATGTCTAAATTTTTTTTTATCTGATTTAGGTTGTGTTTTAAAAAAAACCGACCAAGTGCGAGTCGGACTTGCGTATCGAGGGTTCCGTACCAAAAACACGGCAAAAAATTACGATTGTTGTTTGGGACCCCTTTTTTTTTCGATTTAAGTATTTGTTGTTATAGCAACAACAAAAATAGATCATTTGTGAAAATTTCAACAGTCTAGCTATCATGGAACATGAGATACAGCGTAAAGATAGACAGACGGACAGCGTAGTCTTATAATAAGGTTCCGTTTTAACCATTTCGCTGCGAAACCCTTAAAAATTGACATACTGGAGCAAGTCTATTGACCTCGCAGACTGTCCTAAGTTATGCTCTTGTTAATTTACACAGGATAAAAAATGTAATATATAATCAACTTTCAAATTACGTTTAGCCCAATTTTTTATCTAAAACACCTAGTTTGATTATGAAACATAACCCAATAATTTCATATCAATTAAATCTTAGAAAGTTACAACTTTTTTTTTTTTCAATTTTTTTGCGCCAAAGAGTATTTTATACGCATTAGTTTTTTTTTTCAGCTAAACGCGTTACGCAAAGCATGTGATTTTTTGTATCAAACATACATCGTTGATTTGATTTATTAAATGGAGGTCACCTTTTTTTGATAATTAAATTTTTGAACCACATACAGGTCCGTTACGCGACCGATTTTTAAAAAAATCCTTAATTGCTTAGCCAATATTTATGAAAAAAAAAACAGCACATAATTTATAGGTTCAAGTTTCTTGAGAGCAAAGTAATTTCATATTTCCTACTAGATTTGACCGCCAAAGCTGTCCAAAATAGCGACAAAAAAGTAAGTAAGACCTTATTTATTTTTAACCGACAAGCTTATGCCCGCGGTTTCATCGGCATAGTAAAGTGATCAAATATACCCGTTTGCCAAAATATCTTGGTCCAATAATTAAAACGTAGTCTAAAAAGGCTTACTTTTCCCGAGCTATATGATGGAAATCTCTGTAGCAGATTTCACCAAAGATATTATACAATACTAGCTGACCCTCGCAACTTCGTTTACGTCACATAATGTGCACAAAAGGAGAGGTACCTAATTCTTCATCAGACTTGTCAAGCACCGTGTGAAACGGCCCTGTTTGCTTAATCGTAAAAGAGCTTAAAGATTAAGGCTATTCTAAAACCAACACGCCCGTTTAGATTTACCCTCTCATTCAACGGAACCCTTGAATTCTAGGTTTGGCGAAAGTTGAGATGCCCCTAATTTCTGAACTACAAACCCCTCAATCTTGAAACATGGGTCGAAAAATTCTTAAAGTACTCCCTGTCCAATACTAAAAGAATATTTGAAATCGCATCACGCGTTGAGAAATTACAACTGAAAAACCATTTTATCTTTCATCCCCTCTCCCGTAGGAACCGCGCAAAACTTCGGGATCAAAAGTATTCTAGAACCTTCCTCGGACTATAAGCTCGGAATGTACCAAGTATCATTCAAATCGGTTCAGTAGTTTCGGCGTGATACTTATTCGGGATACAGACAGACAGACAGACAGACAGACAGACAGACATGAAAAGTTTAAATTACATTTTCGGCTTCAGTATCGATTAGAGAACGCCCTCCAATTAAAATTTTCAAAATATCTTCCATGTACAGACTCTCGACCCTCTACAGTTTTATTATATGTATAGACTACGGATTTCACTAGAATGAGTTCAGACGTTCCAGCGTCAAAACTGACAGATATTTATTTATTTAAACATATATATTACTTATAATAAAGCTGTAGAGGGTCGAGAGTCTGTACATGGAAGATATTTTGAAAATTTTAATTGGAGGGCGTTCTCTAATCGATACTGAAGCCGAAAATGTAATTGAATATTTTCATGTCTGTCTGTCTGTCTGTATCCCGAATAAGTATCACGCCGAAACTACTGAATCGATTTGAATAACACTTGGCACAATCTGAGCTGATGATCCGAGGAAGGTTCTAGGATACTTTTGATCCCGATATATTGCGCGGTTCCTTCAGGAGAGGGGATGAAAGATGAAATAGTTTTTCAGCGTGATCCGATTTCAAATATTTTTTTGGTGTTAGAAAGGAAGTACTTCAAGCATTGTTCCACACAAGTTTCAATATTGAGGGTTTTGTAGTTTAGAAATTAGAGACATCTCAACTTTCGCCAAGCCTAAATTCAAGGGTTCCTTAGAATCTTAGGGTAAATCTGAACTGGCGTGTTGGCTCAATCATAAAAGAGCTTAATGATTAAGGCTATTGTAAAATAATTCAGTCCTTTAAGATATTTTTTAAACTATTGACACTAAGCACCCCACGCTTTTTTACAATAATTTTCATTTTTTTTTTTCATTTATTTACATTTATTACTTTTTTACATTTATTTCTTACTATTTATTTTTTACTTTTTAGTTGTACTTATCTATACTTATAATAAAACTGTTGAGGGTCGAGAGTCTTTACATGGAAGATATTTTAAAAATTTCAATTGTAGGGCGTTCTATAATCGATTCTGAAGCCGAATATGTAATTTAAAATTTTAATGTCTGTCTGTCTGTCTGCCTGTCTGTATCCCGAATAAGTATCACGCCGAAACTACTGAACCGATTATGATGATACTTGGTACATTCCGAGCTTATAGTCCGAGGAAGGTTCTTGGATACTTTTGATCCCGATATTTTGCGCGGTTCCTGCGGGAGGGGGGATGAAAGATAAAATGGTTTTTCAGCTGTAAGTTCTCACCGCGTGGTCCGATTTCAAATATTTTTTTAGTGTCAGAAAGGGAATGTTTTTAACATTGTTCCACACAAGTTTCATTATTGAGAGTTTCGTAGTTCAGAAATTAGAGGCATCTCAACTTTTCGAATTCAAGGGTTTCTTTGAATGTGAGGGTAAATCTAAACTGGCGTGTTGGCTTAATCATAAAAGAGCTTAATGATTAGGGCTATTCTAAAACAATTCAGTCCGCGCCGAAGGCGTGTTGCGAGGGTCAGCTAGTTTTCTATAAAAGCGTTATTTTTAGTTTAACTTTCATTTATTTTTAATTTTTATTTCATTTTTTTTATCAAATTATTGCATTGTCATCGGTCTTTGACAAGTGTGCAAAGTTTGAATTAAATCTGATCGTTCAAAGTAGGGCAAAATCGAGCCCAAGGAGTCGGTAACAAGTTACAACTTACAAGCAAACAAACAAGCACACATACAGGTGAAACTAATAAAAGCGTTATAAAAAAGGTTAAAACATAAACCCCCCAAAGACGCGGGAAAGCACCCAAACCACCCCCTGGGCGAGGCCGCTGTGGCGGCCGTGGGTCTGTTGAGAGTCCTGGGACATCCTTCCGAGGGATTACCCGGGGCTCCCAACCATAGGCTGTTGGGCGCTACGTGAGGTTTTTTAGTCGGTAGGAGTCCGGCATAACATCCATGAGGATTTTCCCTCAAGTTAAACAAAAAGAAAAGGTGGCTCCCATGCAACAAACGGGTTTTTTGGCGTTTTATCATAGTTGAGTTTTATATATTTCTTATAGATTTATATATTTCTACTATGGTTATATGGCACGGAACCCTCCGTTCGCAAATTCGAGTCGCGCTTGGCCGTTTTTTTTTTAATAATTTACTGTCGGCGAAGTGACTATAACTCTGCATTGACGGTCAACTAGTCTCTAGGTGTTATTAGTTGAAATAAGCTGTTTTCAAAGTTCCGCGGGTAAAAACTGCAACATTGCTGTACATCATTCTGTCTCTCACAGAGTTGTATCATAAACCGTGACAGCTAGAAAGTTGAAATTTTCACAGATTATAGGTATAGGTGATCAACCCAAATGGGTCAGTAGTAGCAATGAATACAGACGTAAGTATATAAAAGAACAGTTCTTAAGGATTTTTTGTGCCAATTTTGCTGGGGGCAGGTCCCCAGGCCCCAGCTCATGTAGTTCCCATTTGGCGGCGCTGTCGTCGCATTTCACTGTCGCAGTTAATAGACAAAAACTAGTAGGCACATTTTTACGTTTTTAATCGACTAAATTCTGGAATTATTTAAAAAAAAATTCACGTCTTTTAAATCAAAACAATATATTTGTAGATATTTAAAATGATTGATTTTATTCTTTTGCTACGAAAAATGAAAAATGGCTGCCGCGCTGCGACTGCAACGCCGCCAAGCGGCAGTTTTTGTCACAGAAAGTTTGTCTTCAAAGCAGCCTAAGAAACTATTGTTCTATATACGTCTGTATTCATTGGTAGTAGGGAGATGTCAGAAACTATGACAGATAGCGACATCTGTTCTTAGAAACCATGGCTTCGATTTTAGATTTAATAATTTGGACAGGGTTAGATTATAGTCTGGCAACATCACATAGGCTTTTCATCCCGGGAATATCTTCCCACGGGAAGCGGGAGCGGGCAGGGCATTATAAACAGGAAATATTTGATTGTTTGTTGTGCAATGAATAGGCTTCGAAATTACTGAACATATTTTGAAAACCTCTTTCACTGTTGGGAAGCTATTCTATCCCAGGGTGACATAGGCTATATTATATTCCCATATTGCCACCGGAACGGAAATTACGCCGATGAAACCGCAATTCGTTCGCTAGTTTACTATATAAAGTGTAACAAAACTACCTGTTCAAATTTCGTCACGTGACGTGGCATCAGTCAAGAAACATTACAAAAATGAAGAAAAAAAATCACATGAATACTTTAACCGTAAATCCGTTTTAAAAGTCCTATAAATTTTCATTATCACCCTTTCTATCGCTACTGAACGCCAGTATAAAGCGACAACGACAGCCAGACGGGTGCTATGTGTTTGTTTTGCCACGGCAACCATGTTACCTCGAATTGCCGCGGTAAAAAATGAATTCTTAATGTGCGACAAAAAAATTTAAAAAAAAAAAAAGAAAAAAATTACCCCCCTTTTTTATTAAATACTAGCTGACCCGCGCAACTTCGTTTGCGTGATAAATCAAGAACCGCTTGACCGATTTTGTGCAAACTTCACATAAACCATCTACTAAATAGTCCGAACAAAGCCTAAACATTTGGTTTGAATAGGTGAGCCCGATCTCGAGTTATAAAATTACAACGAAAAGTGGCATTGATTTTTATATATATAGATAGATTTGTATTTGATTTCCGATGCCAAGTCATGTCAAGAAATTTGGAGAGTCAATTTTGTTACACGCAGTATATGGTCAAAACCGAGTGCAAAACGTGTCAACATAAAAAAATATCAAATTTTCCCACGGAACTCTACCGGAGTACGCATCGATAATCACATGGCACCCGTGTCAAGGTTTTCAGTTCAGTTCCCGGGTCGGCACCGTGTAATTTTTACAAGTACCATGTATGATGTCCGTAATTAATATAAGTACGCAAAAAATGTGTGTGTGTATGTAATTGGTTGTCAAATTTTTTGGGGACAATCTACAATCTACACTAATATTATAAAGAGGATTTGTTTTTATTTTTGTGTGTGTAAGTTTGTGATGAATAAACTCAAAAACTAATGTATCTACCGATTTAAGAAATTCTTTCACCATTGGAAACCTACATTCACCCTGAATAACATAGGCTATATTTTATTCATATATTCCCACGGGAACAGGAGCTACGCAAATGAAACTATGTGAAGTCCAATAGTCTTCTATACTAATATTATAAAGAGGGTGGATTTGATTGTATGTGCAAAATTTGAATCAAATCTATTAAGTACTTTTCAAGATCCTTCCGGACAAAGCAAAGCAAACAGACAAAAATTTTTCTAACTATACTTTCGGCTTCGGTATCTTATGTTGAACACCCAACGAGTATTTTTTTTAAAATTTCCAATTTAGTGTTTTGACTTTTCTATCATTTTATTATATGTATAGATATAGATGTGGAAGTATGTGAAGATGTTTGTTATTCAATCACGCTCTAACGGCTGAATGGATCTGGCTGAAATTAGTCACAGGGTAGACTAGATACATTTTATACCTGAAATTCGCATGGGATTAAGGAATGGGAAAGAATTCCAAGCGGGCGAAGTCGTGGGCATCTACTAGATAGTCTTAAATTATGAGATGTTTAAAAAAATCGTCTTGTCTATGCCCATACTTTTAATTATCTTGTCCGAATATTACGAAGGCGTCTACATACGTTTTTGCAAATTATAGTATACGCAAAAAAACGCGAGAAATACACCAAAGAGCTATTAATATAAAGAGCCTTATTAAAATCCACAAGCAATAATATTTATTCAAATCGCGTTAAAAAAGTTACCTGAGATCATTAATCATTTTACTTATACTTTAAAGTTAATTTTTTTTGCCGTTCATTTAGTTTTTCTTGACCATAATCACTATTTGATGCCACCGGTTTCGGTCGCAGATTAAACTGCTATACTAATATTATAAAGAGGGAAGATTAGCTCTGGAACCGCTGAACCGATTTTAATAATTTATTTATCACTAGCTGTTCCCTGTGGCTTCGACCGCGTAGAAGTCGTTATCGCGTAAAATCATAACACTCCTTGGGGGTCCTGGGTTTGGGAGTCCTGGGACATCCTTCCGGGGCTTCCAACCATAGGCAGTTGGGCGTTACGTGAGGTTTTTTAGTCGGTAGGAGTCCGGCATAGCATCCATGAAGGATTTTCCCTCACGTTAATAGTAGGGATTAGAGAGATAAGATATTAGGATCATAGGCTACATTATCATCATCCAAGTCACTATTCGATTTTATCCCGGTGGAGAGCCTATTGCCATTTTAAAAATTTTCAAGCCGCACACAAGGCCTTCAACTTGGCTTAGCAACGGCCATGTTATTGACAATCAAGACGAACGAGCTTAACGTATCTTCCGAAGCACGGTGTCGTTCGCCAAAAAAAAAACGTCAATAAGTGGTCACTTATCCGAGGACCAGCAGTGGACGATACTTACTGCGGTGGTCGTTTACAGCATACTGAGTCAGTGGGTCTACCACCGCTATGGGTTGTAAGCAAGTATAATATAAGTAATGCAATTAAAAACGCGTTAAAAATGATCCATTGAAGATTATAGAAGAGGTCTTAGCCCTGGTTGTTCGATGTTCTGTAAATGATTTCTATGTAAAAACGTTTTTGTGCGGAAGACACGTTAAGTTGTTAGCACCAAAACAAACCAAAATCTGTATCTTCTCTATCTCAAAAATTGTAAGATTTTTTTTTATATTTTTCAAAGATGACGCTGTATATGGCTGCCGTTATTAATCTACATTCTGGCATAGTTACCATTTACTATTGCAGAACTAGCGTCTCTCGACTACGATATCAAATACGAAGTGCTTTGCCTCGTATGAATTTCGGAAATTTCAGAGCGTTCCATGTTGCAATGCTGTTCATTTTTGTGCGGAAGACATATCAAGTTGTTAGCCCCGGGTAACATAGTAGCTAAGCCACGTTGAAGGTCCTAAGCGTGACGTCAAAATTTTCAAAAAGTTGTCATAAGGTACGGTAGTACGTCCACCAGCCAGATGGACCGACGGACAAGGCCGCAGGCTGGGACTGGATGCGTAAGGCGCAGGACTGTGTATTAGACTGCGTATATTGGGAGAGGCCTATGTTCAGAAGTGGACTACCATCTGCTGATTTGATTGATTGCCACAACTTGCCCGTGTTCTATTCAGAACGGTAATAGATTGCAAAAATAGAAGCTACCCGCCTGATGGATATCATGGCGACTTCCAGTGAATTGGGGACTACTCTCAGGATCCATAAGCTTGTTTATTGATAGTGGTTCGAAAGTAGGTACGCAGGATAGCATCCGAACCTCCCCTAGGTGAGACCGTAATGGCAGTCAAGGTCTGTTGGGAATCCTGGGGTCATCCTTCCGAGGGCTTACTCGGGGCTCCCATTCGTAGGCATTAGGTAGAGAACGCGTGGCATTTTGGTCTAGCATGAAGGATATTTCTCACGTTAAAAAAAAGTGGCTCGTAAGTTGGCGTCCAAATAATGCTTTCTTCCCGATCTGCTTATAGTTACGTAGTAAGGACCCGAGGTAGTGATTAGGATACATATATACATATAGTCACGCCTTTATCCCCGAAGGGGTAGGCAGAGGCATAGTATACGCCCGCATTTCATCATCTTATAGTTTATGTCCCACGTAATACGTGGTGAGCCTATTGCCGTGAAATGGACAGGCGCAGGTCGCTGCGGCCCGCAGTAGAAAATTTTCAAGCCGCCGCGCCCATATGGCCTTCAACTTGGCTTAACGATTATCAATTTACTGACAACCGGGTTTCCTTTCGAGTTTTACTTCTCTACGCAATGGATCTTTTTCTGTTACGACACCCTCGGGATGTATTGGGGTGGCGACATTTTGTACTCTTACCCGACGCAACACGGGACCCCGTCGCCACACAGGGCGACAGTAGTTAGAGTGAACGCACGTATACCCCTACAACCCAGGGTTACAGGGATACATGAATGTTGGCAAGGCGTTTAAAGTTTCTATGGTTCGGTTTAATATTAACGCGTGCTTTTTGTACTAATAAATTACGAATTGATTACATCATTGGGTAGGTACAGAAACAGACAAAATTTGATTTCATGAACGCGGTTTATTTCGAAAGGATTTATTTTTCATTTTACCGCTCAAATGATCACGCAATTCAAAATGGCGAATACTGAATTTTAAACAATCTAATGACGGAAGTCCTATACTGTCAATTCAATAAAGAACCATGTCAAATTATTGTCTATGCGCAGTTTCCCACGGTAAAAAAACCTAGGTATTTAATAGCACAGTATTTATGGATTTTTTTTAGTTTTAGAAATGACTCCAAATCTCTCTGATAAAATGTCAGATATACAAAGATTGAGGGCTGCTTTCACATCGAAAGGAGATATTTTTGACTTCTTGGAATCTCTAAAGATTTGCTCTTCACACTTAGCTCAAAGAACCCGGATTTATCAGAGAAGCAAAAACGATTTGAAAGATTTTAACTAACTTTATGATTTTTCAGGACTTAAAAAAAATTGAAATATACTTTTTTTAACAAATATCTCGTAAGGTAGGACTTCTGCTTGTCGTGGGCAGGGACTGGACGCGGAAGGCGCCAGCCCATGTCTTCTGGCATGAATTGGGAGATGTCCAGGGCAGACTTGATTGAAAGCTTTTCTTTTATATTAATTTTACAATACTCTAAGACTTCGACTAATATCCATAAGAAGACCAGGTTCTTCAGGAGGAAGTTTCATAGCCGTTGTGTGCTTATTTGATATTATGGTCACAAAAAACATCAACAAAACATTATGCTTATTTAAGTACGTGCACATAAAAAAGTAGCGCGCAATAATCAATTCAGTACAGAGTTAAAATATTACCAACATGCGATTCAAGCACTAAAAGCTCCAATTAATTCGCAAAAAACTCTAAATATACAAAAATAACTAGCACTGAACTTTTTACCCGGAACCGCAAAACGAGACAAAAATATCGATAAAAACCTCACCTGATACTCAAATACATCCATTATAACAACATTAGTCAACCGTAAAAAAAACAAACACTAAAATTTAAAAAAATAAAAACTAAATTAAAACTATTTTTATATATTGCACAGAATTCAGACTGGCCACTTTTGTGGTAATATTGCACAGATTAAAAATTCAGGTACGTTTAGGCATCACATGTTTGGTTCCTTAGTCGCGAGGAGCGGTAGTGTCAGTTTGACATTAGATTCAACATGGCGGCAGCGCAGGCGCGCGGTGCGCGTCAGTGCGCGGGAGTTACTGGTCGTACTATACTGTAATGCCGTTGGGAGAGGCAAGCGTTTGCGGTTAGTATGCTGAGGTTCCGTATATATTTAGGTAATTAAATATCATGTGAGATAATTTTACGACATAAGCGGTAGATTTTGAGAAAATGTGTATGTATGAAACATAAAAGTTTTGATATCGTGCTAAGTAATTAGGTTTTTTTATAACCATGTTTATTATTTTGTGGGAGAAAGTGAAAATTAAAACCTATCAACAGACTGTATTATATTATGATTTGAAATCAGTGATCCCACAGTTTAATGAGTTTCAGGAATGATTTAAATTTACGTGCTACATAAAAATGCTGAACGAACATTAATGTTTGGCTTAAATTATCATCAGTAGAAACTTGTAGCTAGTTTGCCTTTGTATTTGTATTAGCTTCACCTTTCTATTATAGCCGTAAGCTCCCCAAATAATGGAAAAGAAATAAATTACGATACATGCTTTATGCAAAAAATATTGCGAATAAATTAAAATTAAAACGTACTTTCTCTAAACCTAACATATACTACTTTTTACAGTACCTAAGATAATAGTAACCAAGATGTATATTAATCTCGGCTATAATCTATTAACAGTCGATCCGTTTAAAGTTTGACTGAATAAAAAAATTCCAAACATCTTCACAAACTTTTAAGAGTTAATAGAATAAAAACGAGTTCAGTACTGAGTATTTCCCGTAACCGATTCCCAGAAAAAGTACTTACTTGTTACCAGAAAAAGTATAAATAAGACTTCAAACGGTTTTCCAACAATCCCACAGTACCCTAAAAAGCTAACCATCTAATAGGCGAGTGTGAAATCGTTCGTCTGGTCATTTTCTAACGGTGACCGTCGAGCTTTTAGACATACTTTCATATGCCCGACATTTCGTACTTGCTGTACTTAGGCCTCAGACAGGGTGTAAGCGGCGAGCGACAGCGATAGCGGACAAAGCGCGGCCCACGAGTATTTGTGCACGGCATCAAACTTAGCAAGGTTTTGGAGTGACTGGAGCACTTTTTTGCGCCACTAAGTGTACCTTGCGCGAACTTACCCCCACTGCTCCAAAACCTTGTCAAGTTACATGTTGTGCACTGTACAAGAGAGGAAGGCTACAAAATAATAAGTACAGAAGGAAATCTACATTATATAAAATGTGCTCGGGCTACGCACACATAGATACCGCTCATGGAGTTCACAAACAACAGGTCAAAGGATTAAGTAATTTCGATACTGTTTTGTGCGCCACGAGTACAAGAGAGTAGACAACTTGATACTGTGAAGGAAGCGGTTGATATGTTTCTAAAACACAGAAAGGGAGCGTTACATAGTGGACTTATTCGACTTCCCATCTTTAACATTTGTTTTTGTGAGAATGGGAAACAGAACTAGAACTATACCCATGCTTACAAACATATCGACAGATCGCGCCTGGCAGGCATACCCAGCGGTAGATGTGACTGTTGTATTTATCAATCATCGCCGCCAGAACGTCCATATTGCGATGCAGGATACATTCTTCGTTGCGAGAGCTTTCATAACGCGATGAAGGACATCAACTATTCTTCGTCATGTGGCGGTCGCCAGAGTACAAATGATAACATAAGCATCTAGAGCGGCTTCCTTGTTTGCGAGCACCGCAATCACAGTCGCCCCGCTCGCTTCTGACATACAGTTTAAGGCCTTACACTTGTAGCAAAACGGTAAAGCTCTTGAAAAGTTTCGGCCCCAAAATAGTGCCTTGGAGTACTCTTTAGTTTAACACGTGGATTTCTTGGAATTCGATGTTTTGAGAGCTGTTTACACAGAATAGTATAAGGACTAATTAACATTATGATTTGATTTTGATGTAGTACTTACCTACATTTTCAGTTTAAAAAAAAAGTAAATTTTCGGAATCATATTTTAGAGAAAGTCATAACTTTTCAGCTGTAAAATGGATTATAGCTATAAACTTCGAAAATATTTTTTTTAAAACAGTTGCTCAAAAAGTGGCGTATTACAGGTACGTATAGCGTTCGGGATGTGGGCTATTACACACTCGTGCTTTTTCTTTACCATTCCCGCACTCGTGCGTTTTCTTTCCCAATTGTCAAAATAATGTCTGTGATTCATGCAAATATTTATAAAAAAAAGATACTAACTTGTTTCAATATTAGATTAAAAGTAATTTTAATTAATAAGTAATTTGAAGCGCTCGTGGCCCCGCGGACTCAGTGTTCTGTAAACGATCACTGCAGTAAGCAACTTTCACTATGGCCGGTCCATGGATGGGTGACCATCCATGTGATCACTTTGTGACATTTATTTGAGCGTTTCCGTGCTTCGGAAGGCACGTTAAGCCGTTGGTCCCGGTTGCCAGTAAAATGGCAGTCGTTAAGCTAAGTTGAAGGCTTTATTTCAACAGCAGGCAGTCACAACCTGCGCCTGTCCATTTAAACACGGCAATACGGCTCACCACCTATTACGTGGGACAAATTATACAAAGGTGAAATGTGGGCATATAATATGCCTCTGCCTACCCCTTCGGGGATAAAGGCGTGACCATATGTATGTATGTATGTATGTAATTTTAATTAAAATTTAAGCATAAATTAATATAAGTATCGGCCAAATTAAATTTATAAAAATAAAAAAAGTTGGCTGTATGAAGTGCACTGCCGTAGTCTCTGCTTAGGAAGGTATATTATATTCTTTTACGGTTGGCGCCATTTGGGATATTCAGGTTTATTGTGTTTTTATTATTTTATAAAATTGCTTAATTTTTTCGCAACTGTATTAAAAATAGTTGTTCAATACAACGTGTGGGACTGTTATTTAAACTCGTTCCGACTGTCTACCCTCGCCTTCGGCTCGGGTCAACACCTGTCGTGACTCGTTGTAATAACAGAAATCCCACACTTGTATCGAAAACTACTATTTTAATACAGTTGCTCAAAAAGTGGCGTATTACAGGGACGTTTAGCGTTCGGGATGTGGGCTATTACACACTCGTGCTTTTTCTTTACCTTTCCCGCACTAGTGCGCGTTTCCTTTCCCAGCTGTCAAAATAATGTCTGTGATTCATGCAAATATTTCTAAAAAAAAATACTAACTTGTTTCAATGTCAGATTAAAAGTAATTTTAGTTAAAATTTAAACATAAATTAATATAAGTATCGGCCAAATTAAATTTATAAATATAAAAAAATTTGGCTGTATGAAGTGCACTGCCATAGTCTCTACTTAGGTAGGTTTATATTCTTTTACGGTTGGCGCCATTTTGGATATTCAGGTTTATTGAGTTTTTAGTATTTTATTAAATTGCTTAATTTTTTCGCAACTGTATTAAAAATAGTCGTTCAATACAACGTGTGGGACTGTTATTTGAACTCGTTCCGACTGTCTACCCTCGCCTTCGGCTCGGGTCAACACCTATCGTAACTCGTAATAACAGAAATCCCACACTTGTATCGAAAACTACTATTTTTAAATGACAATCTTTTCAACATCCTACAGTTTAAATGTAACCAGTTTTGTATTACCGCTTCGGCAAAGCCCGGCAGGAGATGTAAAGTCAAAGACATTGTTACACAGCATAGTTTACGTGACAGTAGGGGAAGAGAGGATCGACAATCTTCGTAAATTGCGATACGTAATATTTGAATCATACCAGTAGACCAATGCTGTCCGTCGATCTAAGCCTCGATAGCAAAGAAAAAGTTATCAAACTTCCTCAAGAGATAAAGTGAAAGAAACTTATGGTCAAACCAGCAAATAGTTTCGAACACATCATTTTATCAAAGTCACATAATAATTGACACTCCACCAACTACTGACACACCTTCACAGAGAAAACAACAATATTTTTCACAAAAGCAGCCAATGAAAAATAAAAAATTAAAAACTGATTAAAATTCTTAATT
This sequence comes from Miltochrista miniata, assembly GCA_933228765.1. Taxonomy (NCBI): domain Eukaryota; kingdom Metazoa; phylum Arthropoda; class Insecta; order Lepidoptera; family Erebidae; genus Miltochrista; species Miltochrista miniata. The sequence continues at coordinate 12,066,932 of OW121772.1, forward strand.
ACGGAATAACTGTCGAGATGCGCGGGAGTACAATCAATCATATTTAAAAGTGAGTACTCGTGTCAGTTCGTTTTAATTCGGGTGCATTCGACTTTTAACGCTTTCAATTTTTTTATATATGACCGTTAGAAAAGATGAATTTGATTTGATGCCCATTATGCCTACTAATGATATTTGAATTTGGAACACCAGGATTTTGACAGATATTTTTATACAGCTCTATGTAGCTCAAACTAAGCTACTGCTCGTTCGCTCTAACTTTGCCGCTCGGCTCCTTACTAAAGTTGAATTTTTAATTAGACGAAGTAAATTGACAGCAACTAATGTCACTTCTTCAAATGTTGCGTATTTTCTATGACGAAGTGACATTAGCTACTGTCAATTTACTTCGTCTAATTAACAATTCGGGTATACGCCTCTACGCGAGCGGCAAAGTTAGAGCGAACGGGTAGTAGAATATTAGCTTGTAATCCTGGCAGCAGGTATCTCTGTGCTCCGGAGTGCCTTCTAATATCTTTTTCTAATGAGATTTTAGTATTTCAACAACAGAAATACTTTTATCTCAGAAATTTTCAGCTCTAGCCATCACGGTTCCTGAGATACAGTCTCGTGAAGGACAGACAGACACTTCCGATTTCACTCTTTGGGTACGGATCCCTAAAAAGAACCACAATATATATTTTTTTTATTTACGAATGAAAAAAAATAAGAATGATAAACCAGTAGACAGGTAATAGTAAATTTCGTTACACTTTCAACCGGTTCCGTGGTGTAGTGGTTATCACATCTGCTTTACACGCAGAAGGCCGCCAGTTCGATCCTGGCCGGAATCATATCTTTTTGAACTTTTTACTTTTGTAGTTTTGGAGAACAAGAAACACTCATAAGCCGTATCTAAATGTCCTAACCACACTATTTACAAAATTCTAGTTTATTTTTTTTTATCTTACTTTTAGTCGTTTTTAAGTTTATTGCGTGCAGATAGACAAACAAGTGGCTGAAAATATTGTTTCATAAAATGTTAGTGATAATTTCGCTATTAATAAATTAATTAGGCATTTATGGTTATTCAGGTCCTCTGCAACTTTATTTCAGGTCGTTCGCGTTTCTGGTCGATTGCGACTTTATTTCAGGTCGTTTGCGTATCTGGTCGATTGCGATTACTTTTTTTTTATATTAGCATTATATAAAAAACTAAAGCTTGCTTATTTGAAATGTGGTAATTTGCGTTTCTGGTCATATGCTTTAAAAGGTTCCAATAAACACAAAAATTCAAGTCATTTGAAATGCAAAACAAAGATCTCTACAATTTGCGAAGAAATATATTCAAAGGAAAGTTCAAATAGCAGTTTAGAGCCTAAAAACAGCTATTGAATAGGTCCATTCAAAACATTGAAGATATGACTTTGGATGACAAGAATAAGTGAATGGCACATCGCCATTGTGGCTCTTGGCTTGTCATAAGTTCGATTCCCATAGAATAAAATATGTTATTTATATATTTTATACATATTTTATCCTGGGGCATCATTCCGAGGGTTCACCCCGGTCAGTAACCTGTGACAAAACTGTTGGATGGGGCCCTCTCAGTGAAAAATTCTCAAGTTATAGGAAATAATAGTTTGGTCAATTTATTCTAAAAATAAGGGCAAGACTACCATAATTATAGTCGCAATATATTGTGCCTAAAGTGTACACCTACAGTAGCATTAATATCTCCTTTGTCTTCAAAGTCGGTTAAAAACAAAGAAATATGTATTTTATGATGTCAATAAATTTTGACAGAAACTTCTCAGGTAAAACCATAGAGTTGCAAATGTGAAAAAAAAAAAAGCAAGGGTTCCACGCGTTCCAGGTATTTTCTAAGCTTCAACGACCATTTAATAGCATTAACAGTGAATGTACGTTTACAGTGCACAAGGAAAGTTGCGCAGGAGATCTAACTGTAACTACTATTAATATATAATATTGTAGAATTGTTGTGTCTGTACATCTATACTAATATTAAAATGAGGTAACGTTTGTAAGTTTGTGAGTTTGTGACGTTGTAAGGAGTAATCTCTGGATTCACTAAACCGATTTTCAAAATTCTTTCACCAATAGAAAGCTTCGTTATTGTAGAGTGTCATAGGCTTTAAATCATCACGCTACAATGAATAAGAGCTGAGCAGCAATAAAAAATGTAACACAAACGAAGTTGTGAGGGTCAGCTAGTATGTGATGAGAGATATGATCGTTTGACTCTTTTTACGCATTGATTAGGCTCCGAAAGTACTTTTTGTTAGTTTGCATCCTGAACTTCTCCCAAACTGAAGAACCGATTTAAATATTTTCTTCGCAGTTGGGAAGCTGTACTATCTCGGGTGAAATAACAACAGCAAAATATCACGTTCCTTGTATGAAAGCCCCCCATAATCCCCCATTTTTCTGATATAGAGTCAGCTCTCTCTCTCTCTCTCTCTCTCTCTCTCTCTCTCTCTCTAGCTATCATGGTTTCATAGATACAGTCTTGTGACAGATAGATGACAGACAGACAGACAGGCGATAGACAATCAGACAGACAGACGGCGAAGTCTCATGAATAGAGACATAAAGCTATTTTAGCCCTCTCTATAAAATAGATTGCAGAGGAGCTTATGGCGAGACTTGTGTCTGTAGTCAGTGACTCTGTTGCATTATATTACGTCACTAGGTCACGTGGATCATCTGTTAAAAGTTTAAAATAAAACAAAAATGACAACGTCAATCGGATTGAACTTTCACTTTCACAGAGGGGCAGTCGGGTGAGACCGGCTCACGGCTTCTTGTTTCATCTTAGGAACAAGTCTGCTCAAAACAGGTACCAGAAAATCTCTAAACACGGGCAGAGCCGCAGGAATTAGCTAGTAAAATAATAAAGTTAACTACATAATGTGTTTATTAGCCCGCTAGGCAGTAACTCCGAAGTATCTAATCTAGACTAGGTTACTAGAATAATATCGCGCTTAGAAAACATAATCCTAACTGCTGTTTCATAATAAAACTCTATAAGCACATGTACGAGGGATTTAAAAACAACAGTATTGTAGAGATTAAATTATAGTGGACCTAAAATTTTCCTTGAGGAAGACCTCTAAATTTTTTGGATTATGGTCATTGAATTTCATCTTAGAGGACTCCCAAATTAAAAATATTAGATGTCTTTTGGAAATTTGTCAGTAATTCATAAATAAAAGTTTTCTCCACAACTAACAGTATTTTAGAGATCAAATTATAGTGGACCTAAAATTTTCCTTGAGGAAGACCTCTAATTTTTATTGGATAATGGCTATTGAATTTTGCATTGGAGGATTACCAAATTGAAAATATTAGATGTCTGTTGGAAATTTGACAGTAATTAATGAAAAAATAGCTTTCTGCTTTTCTTCTTCACATACGCTTTAATTGTTCATCTATTCTTTATGGTTATGTGAAATTGTACTGAGTACAATTTCACATAACCAAGTTTCTTCACATAATGATGTCACTAGTTGTAAAATGTAACAACTATCACCACTTCTTCTTCAGATACACTTTAATTTCACCCACATATTCAGTGCAGTTTTCTTTAACTTTTTTAAAAAGGGGTACAAGTTACTTCACATAATGTTGTCACCAGTTGTAAAATGAGACAACTTTCACCACTGGTACTACAATCATGTTATTTGATCACCGGTAGTCAGTATTTTGAAATTAAGTTCGCCAAACAGTCTAACTGATGGAAAGCCATTGCGACATCTAAAAACTTGGAACGACCTGCCCGCACATGTGTTTTCCTCCTCTTACAACCCCGGGTCTATCCCCTTTCTATAAAATAGATTGCGGAGGAGCTTATGGCGAGACTTGTGTCTGTAGTCTGTGTCTCTGTCGCATTTAACTACGTCATGTCACGTGGATCATCTGTTCAAGTTTGAAAAAAATTACAACGTCAATCGGATTGAACTTTCACAATAAACGTTTTAGAGAGGGGAAGTCGGGTGTGATCGTCTCACGGCTTCTTGTTTCAAGCGGAGCGGGTACCTAACTTAAGGTAGGACCACTGTCAGAAGTCGTATGGACTGTGAGTGTGGCCGACAACCACTAGATGGTGGACGATGTCAATTTGAAAATAAATAAATTGAAAACATAGTTAAAATTAACCTAAGACACTTTAAATAAATAGTTAATCAATTACAAAATCAATTAAAAGAGCTACATCGAATTCGAAGAATACCTAATTAATCTAAAGTTTTTATTCGATTCCTAAAACAATAGGTAAGTATCCTGAATCGATGTGTTCAATCGATACTTTTTGTGCGAGAGGAATCGCGGTATTAATCGACCTTGGAATGTCATGAACTTCATACCGGCAATGTCAAGGGTATATAATTCGACAGGCCTGTTGGTTGAGTAGGCAGAGGGCCTGAATATGAAACTGTAGGTCGTGAGTTCAATAAATTGTCATCTACACTCGAGAGCAATGAATCCGGGTCACTTAAAGAATCCTAAAAATCGCGGAAACTAAAAATGCTAGGTTAATGCAATAAATTGTATTTAATAGACAATGTAATACTCCTTAAATGAAGGTATTAAAACTTCTTAGTTATTGTAAAGTTATATCATAAAAAAAACAAATTTGAAAAAGGGCCACTTTCGAAGATGGAACTACGAAATTACAGCATTTGGTGTTGCTTTTGTTTGTAATCTGTCATTTATGTGGGTACATAAACCATGTTGATAGTGCTCTATATTCATTAATCAAGCTGAAATTATGTCGCTTACGCCTGAAGAATGCACCAGAATACTTACAATGCTGGAAACCGGCCGGAGTCAGCGCGATACAGCCAGGACTGTCGGTGTGTCGCTGTCAACAGTACAAAGAGTTCTCCGACGTTACGAAGAAACTGGTTCTAACCTACGCAGACCAGGAACGGGCAGAACCAGGTGTACCACAGCACGAGAAGACCGATACTTGGTGAACACCATGCTTCGAAATCGCTTTCTCACAGGAACTGAACTCACCAATCAGTTTCGACGCCTCGGAGGAAGTAACCCAAGTGCATGGACAGTAAGACGTCGCACGTTGGATCCTGTAGTATGAGCTGGTTGGTCATTAATCAAAATTAAAAAAATGCCGGTAGATAATATTTTTTCATAGATTTAGCAAATAGAGGGTATACCACATTTATTATATGTAATTAAAGTAGTATTGGTTGTATAGTATACTTTTTATGATACGACAAAGTTGACCATATTTGTATTTTCCTTGTAGTCAATTACGTTTTTTAAGTTTGGTGCAGTATTGAAACATTGTATTACTTTAAAAGTAACAGGGTATAATTAATTAAAAAAATCATGAGTGATGCTGAAGGTATGTAGTATTTAAAATGTATAAATTTAGTTCTTCACGATAAAATAACTTCTTCATAATAATTTTTTATTTAAAAACCACTTTTTCTTCAGAAGTGCAGTTTTGATACTGTTTTATTTCGAAAAAGTGCATTTTGTCAGGGTACTAATTAGTTCTCCGTAACTCGTTAGTTAGTGTATTTTATATAGTTGATATCAAAAGTTCAGACAAAATGCTCCTTTTCAAATGGCAGTGGTTTATAGTTTCACGGTAGTAGATTAAAAATATGAGCCAGTCGTATTACGGTTAGTTATTACACTTAACTGTGAAAATTTTCGTCTTTAACATGAATGAATAGTTTTGAATTGTATTGTAGCCAATTATATAGGTTATTTTTTCGTTTTTTTTTCTTAGGAATAGTGGATTATCCAGTAAAAAGGAGAGATTTGTGTGACAAATTATTTTTAATTCAATACAAGAAATTAGGTAGCAAGTTTTTAAAATTAGAGGAGATAATTATTGCAGAAACCAACTGCCCTGCTTCAGATATAACTTCCCTTAAAGAAACACTGCATATTTTTTAAAAATCTTTTAAAATAAAATAGCAATGTTCGAACAGAATCAAAGAAAGTTTTGTAAAAAATAACTCAACGTAGATACCGAACCGAACTCGGACTAGATAAGACTTGCATTTTTTAAAAATATATTATTAAGCAAAGGGTGAGCCCAGGTAGGCCCCCGAAGGATTTTGAGCAGTGTAGTGACCGCAGTAAGCGTAGGAAGACCGAAGTTTTACGTGCGTCCGGTTCTGGCAGTGAACTTCTTTATTCTGCTCAAATGTATTTTCGAACTGAAGGCCACCATTCCCAATTAAATAAATTAAAAGATATTCTATCACCGAAAACCACAGTAAATGAACAAGAGGCAGTATCACCTCAAACCGCTTTGTCTATGTTTAGATACTGAAGCGAAATAAAGTAAGAAGCAGTATAACGTGGTACAAAGCACGCGCCTCATATCTTTCCTTCTTAACTTAACGCTCGTAAAACTTCGAGAAAGGACACTATAACGGATGTATTTAATTTGTTTTTAATTTTTTCGGATCCAGTAGTATCGTGCTCAAGGGTGGTGAAAAAATATAAAACTACTCTTCCTAGTGAGGTGCTAGAAATGATTTTACCAGATTAAAAGAATCTAGCCTTCATAAATCCATTTATTGTGATATATATTTAAATTGTTTAGAGTAATAAAGACATTAATAAAGTTATTTTGCCTCAAAACACCTTTAATAAAGACAATTATGAAAGTTAAGGTAGCGAAAGATGTTTGCCGGGAGCGTTGCAAGTGGCAATCAGTGGTCTCTGCCTACCCCAGTGAGTAATAAGCGTGATTTTATGTAAAATAAAATAAATAAAATAAAATAAAATTTATTCCCTTTGAAATTTTTAAAAAAATTATTTAGGTTTGTCAAAATTTTTGTGACTCTACCGGGGGTTCGGAAATACTACAGACTGAGAAGAACACCCCAAGAAACTCAGTCTGGTCTGTATTTATGTACGTATGAATGTATTATACACCTTTAAGACTTAGCTTAAGTCTCGGAACGTCGTTAAATAATATTGACCAACCATCCCATACAACAGGATCCACCGTGCGTCGGCTTGCTGAATCTAACTTAAAACCCCTTAGACCTGCAAACGGCCCTAAACTGGAGCGTGGGCATCGTATTTCGAGACTAAGGTATGCCCAGAGCCACGTAAATTGGAGTATTGAAGATTGGTCAAAAGTTATGTTCTCCGACGAATCAAAATTTATGCTCTACAAGCACGATGGAAGACACAGAGTGTATCGAAGACCAGGGGAAAGATTCAAGCAAGCATGCATCGAAGAAAAAGTAGCCTACGGTGGTGGGTCTGTACTTGTGTGGGCCGGAATTTCTTCTGAAAGTCGCACAGAGCTGGTGATCATAGAAAACGGCTCTTTAACTAGCGTAAGATATGTGGAAGAAATCCTCAATGATCACGTTGGTCCATTTATGGTCAATTTAGGTGAGGATGCTATATTTATGCATGACAATGCCCGACCTCATACAGGTAGGATTGCGAATGACTACCTTCAAGAGATGAACATTACTCGTATGGAGTGGCCAGCGCGCAGCCCGGATATCAACCCGATCGAGCATGCTTGGGACGAGCTAGGCAGATGCGTAAAACAACGAAACCCTCCCCCAATCACGCTTCGTGAGCTCAAAATTGCTCTCACAGAGGAATGGGAGAATATTCCCCAAAATCGTATAAGGAACTTGGTGTACAGCATGCCAAACCGCGTAAACGCAGTAATGGAAGCACGAGGAGGCAATACGAAGTATTAAAGTTCAAGAAAATCGTAATAAAGTTCAAAAATTTCATGTTTCCTATTTTTGTTTTAAGGAGAGATCGGCAGTTTTTTCTTTATGTAATTTTGTGTTAATAAAATGTATGGTGACTCATATTTTTTTTACTTTCATTTAAGGAGTATTACATTGTCTATTAAATACAATTTATTGCATTAACCTATCATTTTTAGTTTCCGAGATTTTTAACATTCTTTAAGTGACCCGGATTCATTGCTCTCGAGTGTAGAACAAATCTGTTTCTATGATAAAAAAAATTATCTATAACATGTATGTGTGGCGACCGCCACTTGTCAAGAATAAAAAAAAAATTATGTTCGATATTCAAACAATTCTGAATCGCGATTATATACAATGCGCTCACTGATGACTATATATACAACAGTTGGGCTTCGGCCCTCCAGGCTGATCACAGTGATCACCTTGTTGGAGAAATAAATATCTCTCTAACCCGTTTCTCTACATATGTTTACAAGTCGTCTAGGTTCTATAGCACAAGATGATATCAGCTTCATTTGGGCTATATAGGTATTTAAACTTTCATGGTCACTAACACTATTATTAGAGTAAACGGATATTTACCATGTATTATTGAGTTTTTCCGATATTTCGACGCTGTTGCAAGCGCCATGATCACGGTGGAACTCAATGAAACACGGCGGAAATGTCGGAAATCCTCAATAATACATGGTAAATATCCCGTTACCTCTAATAATAGTCATTTGGGCTATATTTAGGTCATGCAAGCCTCATTGGATGTCTTAGCTGTAACCACAGAGAGGCGAGTCTCTAAAATGAAAATCTTCGTTAGATTTGTAGCAAAATATTACAAACCCCTCATCTGATACATCAATATTTTGAAAAAATACAGAAAAGGTGCTTAGTTAAAGCGAAAGGAGATACTCCAATCCACTGATCAGATCATTAATAGATTTGTACTTATTGTATAACACAAAGAATTTGTCGAAAGCATATGATAGGAAAGCCTGAGGCGTTATAAATAGTTTTTATGATACAAGTGAGGTATGTTGGTCATTACACTCGAGGTGATATTGCACAGCCCGAGCTGAAGGCGAGGGCTGCAAGGAAACCGAGAGTGTAATCACCAAACCTCACGTGTGTCATACGACGTTTTTCAACACACTTACGAGTAGAACAACAAATTTTATAATTATTCATACTCAAATAAACAATGCTCACGCCTCACAGCACAGAGTCACAGACAGAAGAAAGTTTGTCAAAAAGGCGAGCTCCGCGCTGATATTTTTTTTTCTGCGCGTGGGATGTTAGCTGTTGGAGCTAAACAGCCAAAGCGCTAAATGTTCAAAATTTATTTTTTATGTACCTATTTATAAATTAGTTTCACGTTGAATTATTAATTAAAGTAAATAAGTTGTTGAAAATTTATCATGTTCAAAGTGGTACACTTCTTATATTTTTTTACAAAAATTGTGTTATTTTTAGTCATAATGTTGAAACGAAACGTATCTAAGTCAAAACTTTTTCCGAGATTTAAAAATAAAACTATAACCCAGATAAGTTAAGAGCAACTAGAATGCATAAATAATATCTTTCAGCGAGGTACAAACTTAATTTGATGGAATATAAAATAAAACACTAGTGCGATAAAGAGAAATAAAGCACAAGTGTTTAATACCATGGTTTATGAGTGTAAAAGCCATGTGATAAAAACCAATTTATGAGCAAGGGTGTTGAAAATATAATTACGAATATGCGTAGGAGGGTAAGTATAAACGAATCGAATGCTTTATTCCGATCCATAACCGTAGCATCATCGACTAAATTTAATAGTTCAATAGAGAAATCATGCACTATCATATGCTTAATTACTTTGTTATATCTACTTACAGAAAACTACGAGTAGAAATGTCATATCAAAATTTTCAGTAACTAAATCAAATTTTCACTGATATTTTCGTAAGTAATAATGATCTTCTTACAAATTTTAAATAAATTTTTAACACGCTTCAAGAAATCTTTGAATGTTAATTTGACCTACTTCCCGTCCTTCGATCAGGCTGAAATTTTGCACACGCTCTGAGTTCTGATGACAATACATGACTAGCTAAAAAACGTCATTACAAATCCAATATGGCGGCCTCCCTAAAATGGCGGACTGGCTGTTTGAAATCCACCGATATGATATGGGTATCGAATGAAAGGGTTTGCTGTCAGGAATACGAAAAAAATAGTCACGTGACTTAAATCCAATATGGCGGACAGGCTATTTGAAATGCACCTCCATGATATGGGTATCAAATGAAAGGGTTTATTTAATTTTTAGTGCGTGCTAAAAGCGTGTTATTTAGTTTTATAAACTACTATATTATTAGTTATATGAATTAAATTTGCTTTCGTCTAGTTAAAAAAAATAATCCGTCAAATTAGATTATCATCTTGCTCCAGACATCCAATCCAATTTGGAAGAAACGATTTATCATAGATTAAAGAGCCGTAAATATGGAATGCAACCACTATTTACGGCTCCTATATTCTATTTACTGCTGTATAATGAAAAAGTGTGAAATGCAAACGATATGAAAGCCTCAGGCGTCATAAATGTGATTAAGAATATGCGTAGGAGGGTAACCAAGTACAGACGTATCGAATGCATTATCGAAATCCATAAACGTAGTATCATCAACAAAATGTAATAGATCAATAGAAAATTCGTGCACTATCATAACTTGTTAATATTTTATAGCATAATAATCAATTTTAATATACATTTTTTAATCATCTCATCATTTGAACCAAATATCTGCTCACAGTTAGTTTAAATCATTCAAAATTTAATTAGCACCCACACTTTGAAAGTTAAATATAAGTGATGACAGTTGTTGCTGTACATACGGTACTTTCTAGATGACAATTAAATTCAAATTTCGAATCAGATCTTCAGTAATGATCTATAGATCATCGATCGCGGTTTTTGCAACAAGAAATGTGTTTATTGTCTAGTTTGAAATATGAAGTTGATCTTAATGCCCGCTTGATATGTTCACGCTTGTTGTGTGTATAAGCGATGGGTGCTTCGTTTAAGATTTTTTGCGAACTCACGGCAATTTTCTCTTTTTCAAATGCTTTTTGAACGAATAAGTAGTCAACTTAGAAATGTTTAAGCGATGAATTATTGACTAAATCTACTTTTATAATAGACCTGAGTTCGGCGCGGACTGAATTGTTTTAGAATAGATTAAGCCGACACGCCAGTTTAGATTTACCTATTTTTAGATTCATAAGTCTATGTATGATTCTTTAAAGTGATATAACTTTTTTATTTATTAACCGATTGATATGAAATAAACACTAAATGTTAAGCGGAGCATACCTTAACACAATAAAGAAAACCGCATTGCAATCGGTTAAGTGGTTGCTGAGATTAGCGTGCACAAACGTACAGACAAACAGACAAAAATTCTAAAAATCATTGTTTTGGGTTCTATTGCGTTCATAAAGCCTTATAATATTTTTTCTCATTTATCTTCCATGTACAGACAGCGACCTGTTACGATTTTATTATATATATTGATGTATGTAATTGATGTCTCAAAAGAATTTTTATCAATGTGAAATCATGTTATTAAAAAGTAAATAGTTCTGTAATCGCATCATCTACTGACATATCTGACATATTAACTATACCTACTTACATTAAAATGTAAGTAATAATGTAATTGACATGTAATTAATTGGAAGTTTTTATAAATATGTGAAGTATCACTTGACATTGTAAATTTGGTGAAATTAAAAGTAATGTTTTAAAGTTGAGTGCTTATATATAACAAAGCCAAAAAACTAGTACAAGGGGAGTAGACATAGCAGGTTTACTCGACATATCTGTCTGTCATAATATATGTTGCGGGGGGAAATCGTATTCGCATATGAATACGATTTCCCACTACAAAATAGATTGGCCGTCACTATGGAATTTACACAAAACAAATAAATTAAATATTTAAATAAATATTTAATTTATTTAATTGTTTTGTGTGTGCTATGCCAAAAATACTCCTACCGACTAAAGAACCTCACGTAACGCCCAACAGCCTATGGTTGGCAGCCCCGGGTAAGCCCTCGGAAGGATGTCCCAGGACTCCCAACAGACCCATGGCCGCCACTGCAGCCTCGCCCAGGAGGTGGTTCGGGTGCTATCCCGCGTCTTTGGGAGGGTTTCGGGTGTAATCCCGCTTCTAAGTGGCGGACGTGCGTGAATGTCTCACGTCACTCTGTTGTCTAGGGCCTGCTTCTGTAAGGACGATGAGCAGCCCTCTCACCGTCCTCAGGCCCCCGGTCATGTAGGCCGATAGTCTTCAGATTCTCCGTATCTCAACGAGTAAGTGTGACCCGGTTGAGGGTGACTTGTTGAGAGTAATCCATTATGCTCTAAGAGCTATGAGATGAGCAAGAGGGTATTCACAGAGTATCGCTATCTCGATTTGCTCTTGCCCACTCAACAAAGGTAATTTTTTTGTCGTTTTTTGATACAGAACTCTCCGTGCCCGAATCCGACTCGCACTTGGCTGGTTTTTTTTTAGAATAATCAATAAAGTACCGTAAAATAAAAACAGCGCCATACTTGGACATTTACAAATTCAATTTTACCGAAGTGTCCTCATTATCTAACAAAATATATTATACTAGCGGACGTCACGCGGTTTCACCCGCGTAGTTCCCGTTCCCGTGGGAATACGGGAATAAAATATAGCCTATGTTACCCGCAAAGAGTGTAGCTTTCCAACAGTGAAAGAATTTTTCAAATCGGCCCAGTAGTTCCGGAGCCTATTCGTTACAAACAAACAAACAAACAAACAAACAAACAAAAAAACAAAATCTTTCCTCTTTATAATATTAGTATAGATTATTTTAAAGTATATTACTTACTTCCAAATATAGTATAAGTACCTTGTTACCATCATCATATTATGAAATTCTTACTTAAGGTAATAATTTCAAGTAAAAATTCGAGTAATTTTGGCCCGTAGTGATTTTTTATATAATGATTCTGGCATGGTAACTAAGCCCTTTGCGCCGCTCGCCCGTCACAAGAAGTTTATCAGAATATGGGAAAAATCAAGCTAAAGTATTACGTAGTTAGTTAAATTAAAGAACATGAAATACAATGCATTCTGTTTATTTCAGATAATATATCTTGTTTCACATTAACATTTACTCCTCATGACTTACATACTTATCAGAACGAAAGTTATTAATACTTTATATGCTCTAATTTTATCTTACAAGCACTTGCTACAAAGCACTGATTTAGTTATATTGCCGAAAAACTAAAAAAATGAATCTTTGTCACACTCGCCGGGCACGCCTAATAGATGATGGGACTATTAGTATGTTCTCTTCTTAAACAACCTGATTAAATTTCTTAATAAACAGCTTAGGTTCTCGTTCACTCTACATTGCTTTGTGCTTTCTTGATTAGACTATTACCTTAACTTTAAGATTTTAGATTTAGTCTCGGAAGATGAATATTTGTGGCTCTTTAAAAAAATCTTTACTTTTAGGTATATAAAAGTGAATCCGTATAAGCGGTATCGTTTTTAAATTTACACATCATTAACAGTTCATGTTGGAATAAAAGAGAGCAAGTTATCCTGGTTAACTCAATCCGGCCGGATCCGGTCGGACCCGGCCGGATTTGAGAAATCCGGTACGTGTCCGGCCGGATTCAAAATGACACCGGATTGCAATCCCTAATAGTAAATATATTTTTTAACAATAAATTTATATTTTTTTAAACATAGAAACAATTTATTAAATTCTACAAAAAAGGAAATATTCGTATCTAAACTCTACGAAAAAGACTGGTTTCGCAATAACAAAGAGGTGCGGACATCCCTTCGAGGGCTTACCCGGGGCTCTAAAGTTTCTAAACCATAGGCTGTCAGATAGGATCTGTGAGGTTTTTAGTCGGTAGGAGTTCGGCATAACATCCAAGTAGGATCTTCCTCACGTTAAAAAAGAGTAGGGGCTTAATGCAATGATTGTTTCCAGAATACTGAGTTCGTCACTACGAATAATTTTTTTCGGAGTATTTTTTTCGGTTTGTTCATCATCACGCCTTATGTCCCCGAATGGGTAGGCAGAGGCATATTATATGCCCACATTTCACCTTTTTTTTTAAATTTGTCCCACGTAATACGTTGTGAGCCATATTGCCGTGTTTAAATGGACAGGCGCAGGTTGTGACTGCCTGCTGTTAAAATAAAGCCTTCAACTTGGCTTAACGGCTGCCATTTTACTGGCAACCGGGACCAACGGCTTAACGTGCCTTCCGAAGCACGGAAACGCTCAAATAAATGTCACAAAGTGATCACATGGATGGTCACCCATCCATGGACCGGCCATAGTGAAAGTTGCTTACTGCAGTGATCGGTTACACTGAGTCCGCGGGGCCACAGCGTTTCGGAATTTGGGTGTTTTCTATGGTATAATATGTATGTAATTAGAAATATGTAAGTATGTCTATCAGTCGTCTAGATCCCATAGCACAAGCTTATATGAGCTGAATTTGGGCTAGATAATGTTGTGTGTGAATGTCTACAAATAAAAAAAAAGTGTGTGCGTGTAACCGTTACGCGCGATTGAAGTAGATCTTCTTTGCCCATTGACGGCATCAAATGGTATATTAATATCATTCATTCGAATTTTGAATAATCAAAACCGACTTCAAACAAAAACTAAAAATTGAAAAATAAAATCAACTTAGCACAAAGTAATGGGTAGTAAATTTAGATTTATCAGATATTATTGACTGTAATGTCCTCCCCATCCCCAATACAAATTAATCAAGCCCAAACACAAGGTAACTGCTGTAAGTCGTTAAGGAATTCCCTCGATTCGAGGGTTTTCTTCGATTTCTCCAGGATCCCAGCATCAGATTATGACTTCCTGTATATGGGACCACATGGGAAGCACCAGCTTTCAAATAAAAAAAGAATCATCAAAATCGGTTAACTCTTTCATGCGATTTGTCGGTAACAAACACAAAAAAAAAACATACAGACGAATTGAGAACCTCCTCCTTTTTTGGAAGTCGGTTAATAAGCGTTACTTTCGTCAGAAAAAAAAAACTGAGTTACTGCCTAGTCGCGCCTAAAGAAGTTTTACTTCACAAATTCTTCATTAAAGGTCCGAATTTGAATATTATACAAAGGGAAAGTAAAAAGAATGTCTAATAACAAAAATATTTAATGTATTCTAATTTTATTCAGAACATACATATTATAATTATACTCATTGTAGTACAACGGCAATTATATAGTTACCTCGTATGGAAATTAAGGCTTAATCTATCTCTACTAATATTAAGAGGAAAGATTAGTTTTTTTGTTTGTTTGCTAATAATAAACTCTAAAACTTCTTAGCCGATTGTAATTTTTTTTTCACCAATGTAAAGCTAAGTAACGTGGACTTAATATTACCGGTATAAACAAGAAAGCCGTGAGATCGTTCTCACCAGACTGCCCCTCTCTAACACGTTTATTGTGAAAGTTTAATCCGATTGACGTTGTCATGTTGTTTTATTTCAAACTTTGAACAGATGATCCACGTGACCTAGTGACGTAGTTTAATGCGACAGAGTCACAGACTACAGACAAAGTCTCTACATAAGTCAAAAGCCGGCTAAAAGTTGCGTACTACCCGTTCGCTCTAACTTTGCCGCTGGCGTATAGAGGCGTATACCCGAATTGTTAATTAGACGAAGTAAATTGACAGTAGCTAATGTCACTTCGTCATAGAAAATACGCAACATTGTATGAAGAAGTGACATTAGTTGCTGTCTATTTACTTCGTCTAATCAAAAATTCGACTTTAGTATGGAGCCGAGCGGCAAAGTTAGAGCGAACGAGCAGTAGGTATATGTTTTTCTAGCTAGACTAAAAATCTTGCCCTGTTAATAACTTATTTAAAAACCAAGGAGTCTATGAATTCTCTCTAGGTTCTATAACACAAGCTTTTATCTTGATAAGGTCTGAGAATGTAAAAAAAAATTACATATTGTCAATTTTTTTATTGGTCACTCCGATCCCCACCCATGCAGCCTATGTCACAGAAAGAGACCACAGATTATATCGAATACAATGTCCGCTATATTAGCATAATAACAAAAAATATTCGTTCAAATAATAATAATTTCAATCAAATATAATTATTTAACAAATAAAATAGGCACAGAGACGAAGAAAGTTCTTTAAATTGTGCTGCAGTGTACCGTTTTTATGTTGTGTGTAGAGTGTAGAGTAGGACGATTGGAGAAATGTCCGGGTTTGTAACGATTTGACCTGTGAAAATACTTTTGTGGTCGACAACGAAGAATTTTTTGACGAAAATAGCAAAATTCATCGCTTTATCTGTGAAATAATTATAACAAGTATTGTATGAGCAAAAATAGAATTTGCGAATCAGTCCAATAATAACGGGATATTTTTGCCATGAGGTTGCAAACAGCTGCACTTGTCAATAATTAAAAAATCGGCCAAGTACAAGTCGGGTACGCGCACGGAGGATTCCGTAACACAAACGATTAAAAATGGGAAAAAGGTTATAATATGGGAGTTTTTCGTATTTGTTGTTAAAGTGGCAATAGAAATAGATCATCTGTGAAAATTTAAACCGTCTAGCTATCACAGTGCATGAGATACAGCCCGGTGATATATCGACAGACAAACAGACAGGCGAACCGCGAAGACTGAGTAATAGAGTTCTGTATTTACCCTTTTGGTCCGGACCCCTAAAATGACCGAGAATAAAAATATTTTATTCCTATAAAACACGTACGGTAATAATACACTTCTATAGCTTAATTAAAATATGCTATGCACAAATGCACATACATAATATGACCTCATCAAGATATTGGAAACCCATTAAATAAGCCACTGGCCGACAAGCTGGTGCTGCACTTGTTGATAATGTATTTATGATGCAAATTTCTGTATGAAGTTCGCACAATCGAATGCTGCCGAAAATGGAATAACGTCAAATCATATTTGCGACGACAACTGACATTTAATATGGTGCTGAGTTGAAGTATTACTCTTTAAAACGTAAACCGATGAATCGCTATTGAAGATTGTATAAACAAAACAGATTCCATTGCACATATATATTGACTTAAGACAGTATAAAAAAATTGAATAAGGTAAAAGGAGAGAAATAGTTAAGTCTATTTTAATTCGAAAATAAAAACTAGACGTAACATAAACCGGGAGACAGAACTGTACGGTATTAGCAACCTTTTCTAGATTCTAGAATTATCAACCACTAGAGGAGGTCACGCGGTCTTACCCGCGTAGCTCCCGTTCCCGTGGGATTAGGATTAGGGGAATAAAATATAGCCTATGTTCACCGGAAAGAGTCTAGCTTCCCAACCGTGAAAGAATTTTTCAAATCGGTCTAGATTTTACGGAGCCTATTCGATGCAAACAAACAAACAATCAACAATTAGTATAGAAAAAATCGTTAAAACAATAATTTTTATAAGACCTCAATAAAAAAATCCATCTTTCAGAAATTTTCTAACTGTCCGATTTCCAAACAAAACTACAACATAATGATGTATAATGCTCTCGAGTCCACGTCTGAATAGGACCGTAATTGCCGCACATGACCCCACCGATCTATAGATCCGATCCATAGATCATTGATCGATAATAAGGATAGTATGCGCGCGCTACGAAAGTAGAAAGGTGGGCAAATAGAGTTGGAAGATTGTTATAATGTGCACGTATTAGTGTAGATAAATACGTGTTTATGTAGATATTTTTGTATTATGTACTTTAAAACACAGTACATTATAATAGACTAGCAACGCCCTTCGGTTTGGCCTGTGACATAGCTAACACAGGGCAACTCCATACAAATGATTCATGCCTGTGTTTATGGGTATCCGAATATTAATCTTACTAATATTATAAATGCAAAAGGTAGTGAGTGTGGATGTTTGTTACTCTTTCACGCTCAAACGGCTGAACGGATCGGGCTGAAATTTAATACAGAGATACATTATAGTTTGGAATAACATATAGGCTACTTTTTATCCCGGGAATTAGTTCCTACGGGAACAGATTTTACGCGGGCGAAGCTGCGGTCATCAGCTAGTACTTATATACTTACTTTATATACTTAGAAACATGCAGACTCTGCGAGACAAACATTTATGGATCACACAAATTTTAGTCTCCGCTGGAAATCGAACCCACGACCTCGTGATCCGCAGTCGCACAATTCGACCTCTAGACCGAAGTCAAAATTATTGAAATTTTGCCGGATCGCATTTAGACCGTAAAGTCGACGCCAACTGAGTGGGATAAGGCTGTGGATGTTGATAACATAACCTAACTTCTGCAGTCGGGTAACACTCCAACATAACAACACGGATTGACGTCAAAACAAATTACAGCTCATTATGTTACATAGTGTCTGTTTCTTGGTCCTATTAGACAATAATGGTTGACAATTATAGGGGAGAGGCGGCATAAAGTGATCAGTATTGGAATTGTCAATGTAAATTACTTTAAAAATAAATTAAATAAAATATTTTTGGACATTCTCACACAACATCATCTAGCCCACATTAAACTAATATAAGGTTGTGTTATGGGATATAGATAACTGATAAAACATATTGAAATATTTCAAAATACACCTAGACACAGAACAAATTTTAATATCATATTCTCCTCTCGCTGGCCTGCAGGAAGAGATTTCCTAAAGGAAAAAGCAGTGTAATTGTACACGTTTTTTTTCAACCAAGTTTCTTTGTAATATATTGTGTGTACATAAATTGCTAAATAAACAAATCAATGCTATTAAATACGCTATCACGGTTCATGAGATACAGCCTGGTGATGTACTGACGAATGGCGGAGTCTCGTGGTCCCGTTTTTACCGTTTTGGTACTGAACCCTAAAAATTAGTAATTTACAATGCAGCATATATGGAATGGATAACAGCACATGTATGAATAATCAAAATACATAATGGAGCTGCTCCTTTACAATAATAATTAGAAAAAATAACAAATCTATCTATCTATCTATCTTTTCAGAGCGTAACTCCTATTTGCTTTGGTGTTGCTCGTCGAGTTCATGTTCGTCCCCTGGCTAGTAATACCACTACCACTGCCAGAAGTGTCGTTACAACTTTCGTTCCTATTTTTTTCCGTCTAGCCCCCCTTGCGCAACGTACGATAAGGAACTTCGTTCCAAAAATATTCTGTACAAACCTAAAACCTATTCAGATGCGTCCGGAACGTTTAAAAGTCTACTAAGTGTACTAAGTGTACCCTTCATGCCGCCTCTCCCCTAAACAGGAGGACATACAATTATTTTGTATTTTACACGACATGTACAACGTCGTCTAGCCCAATTTAAGTTAATATAAGCTTGTGATATAGAATCTAGACAACTCAATAAATGTACATAATATAGGTACAAATAGAAACACCTTAACTCTGGAATCCTGGGACAGTTCCTACATACATATTACAGTCACGCCTTTATCCCCCCCGAAGGGGTAGGCAGAGGCATAGTATACGACCACATTTCACCTTACAGTTTTATGTCCCACGTAATAGGCGGTGGGCCTATTGACGTGTTGAAATGCACAGGCGCAGGCCGTAACGATTCACAGTTGAAAATTTTCGAGCCGCCCATAAGGCCTTCAACTTGGCTTAAAGTCATTTTACTGACAACTGGGTTTCATTTCGAGTTTTCCTTCTCTACGCAATGGATCGTTTTGCGGAAGTGTTCCCTTAAACGCCTCTTACTACACCCTTGGGGTTGTATTGGGGTGGCGACATTTTGTACTCTTTGCCGTCGCCACACAGGGGAAAACGCGTTCGGAGCCTCAGGCATAGCTACTAGTATAAAAACGTCGAAAATACTACCAAACATACAACTAACTATGTAGGTAACTATTTTTTTTAACTAGCGCTAAATCAATTTCAAAACCATAGTCGCTAGTTTTATAAACTTGCACGTCCGCACACTTAACCCTACAAATAATAGTCAAAAACTATTAGCGGTTTAATAAAACGCCCCATAATCAAAGGACCTGTACAATGAACATCATAGCTTAGTAGGGGTTGATAGAAAAAAAAATACGGCTACCTACCTGCCAAAACTGTCAACGCATCATTTGTCAATATCCCTTGTCAATGGAGCGTTATTTTTTTTTATGTAATGGGTAACTAGTTTTTAATCTGTTTAGAGTGTATGTGGTTGATTTCTGGATTGTCGTGATAATTAAAACTATTGATTTTGCGAGTACATTAATGGCAGTACTCTGAATTATTTTAATTTTTGTAGTAGAATTTTGATTAAAATTTTAAACAATATTGAATACAGAGCATTCATGGTTTGTTATGTGATTTACCTCTGTTTATCTGAATGATTATTACTATTTCATTGTTGTTTATCATATTGTTAACCAAGGTATCTTTGTATTAAACGGTCCTAGCAGTTATTTTGTTTTGCCAGTAGATAGAGCATCGAAAATTACATGTATATGCATACATAAGTCATTTTAGATAAAAAATGCATTTATTATGTTTTACCAGTAAGCAGACGTTATGATATTTAGAAAGATTCTATAGATAAATTTGAAAAATCCCTTTCCTATTTCAATTGACTTATAGATCGATAAATTTACTAAACCGTATACAGGACTACTCAAATTTGCATTTTTTTTTAAAAATAAGTTAAAAGTAAATGCCTCTTTAATATTAAAATAATCTGCCTGTGTTATGGTTACCGGACGACAGATATTAATAGTTATATAACTTCTTTTAAATATATACTTTACAAGCTGAACTTCGTTTGCGTGATAATAAGGAACTGCTCGACCGATTTTGTGCAAACTTCACATAAACCATCTACTAAATAGTCCGAACAAAGCCTAAACATTTGGTTTGGATAGGTAAGCCCGTTATTGAGTTATAAAATTAAAATAAAAAGTCGGATTGATTTTGATATATATAATACACAGAAACTCCCAGAATCTCCAGACAAATATTTACGAATAACACAAATTTTTGTTCCGAACCTACGACCTCGCGACCAGTTGTCGTTCTACACAACCACTAGACCAACGAGGCAGTCAAATTAAACAATTAGTCATGTCATGGGACACACTATGCAGGTGGCCCGGCGTCACCTGTCCTTGTATGTCCAAACATCATTTATCAACCACTTTTTAACATGCCGACTGTGGCTGGAAAGAAGGCGGCGCGTTCTTGAGACCGAAAGGCATTACTAATGATTTGAATCGACTTGACAAAGCGCTTGTAGCAGATCTAACTTAGTGTTCTGTAAGCTATCACTGTGGTAAGTATTTTAAGGTATGCCTAGTTCTTAGATGGGTGATCACTATGTGGTATTTACATCTACGAATAAGGCACGTTGTTTCTACAACAAGGTAGTCGCTAGAGTCCTGGGGTAGGTATCCTTCCAGTATAACCGTAGATAGTTAGGTAGGATACGTGTGGTTTTTAGTCGGTAGGAGTCCGCCATAACATCCATGTAGGATTTTCCTCACGTTAAAAAAAGGGGTCTACTTCAACACGGCACGGCTGTCTATTTCAACACGGCATTAGGGTCGGTAGCGCGAGTGTTACACTGTGTTGCAAACATAAATATAATAGTTTACTGTGAGCACTTCCGATAGCCAATGTGTTAATCCGGAGTATCAGCTATCTATACACTAAATTCCAGTATAATTGGCTGAGCGGTTTAAGCGTTATAGAGACACAAACCTATAAAAACATGTTCACAAACATTCACACACATAACATTAGTAAGATTAAGTCAACTAAGTTCAAATCTGTCAATATCAAGCCCATACACAAAAACCATCACATAAGACGCTTTTCAAGCAATAATTATGTTCAAAATATTAAATATATATCCTTTTCAAATAATTCCCGCTTTAAAGTTGCCGAGTAACTGACGGACAGACGGGCAGATCGCGAGATAGGCCCTTTAATAACATCGAGAATTGCTGTGTCATTCGCGATTGTGTTTCAGAGGATCGATATTGCATTTTAATCGTTCCCCGTCGCGAAATTAAATGGATTTTCTCGTCAATACTAATATTATAATGTTGAAAATTTTGTTTGTTATGTTGAATGGTATTATGCATTACTGGTTCAAATTAAATAAATATTTTAGTACTTATTTGACAGCTTAGCTCATAAATCCCTTATTTACTACCATCGCCCCCAAATTACTTTGAGAAACAAATGCCTAAATGGAAAATTTTATGCTCTTATTTTCGACAATTACGTTCATAAGCTTTACTTTGACACTTTTTTTTTAAGACTTTTCAGTTTCATTTGTCGAAATTCTCATAAGTACTATATTTTCATCTCTCCTTACAGAAGCAGGTCCTAGCCAGACGATAGCGTGCTGTGAGGCATTTACGCCCGCCCCCCCTAAGAAGCGGGAAGACACCCGGAAAACCCCCAAAGACGCGGGATAGCACCCGAACCGCCCCCTAGGCGAGGCCGCAGTGGTAGCCGTTGGTCGGTTGGGAGTCCTGGGACATCCTTTCGATGGCTTACCCGGAGCTTCCAACCGTAGGCAGTTGGGCGTTACGTGAGGTTTTTTTTAGTCGGTAGGAGTCCGGCATAACATTCACGAGGATTTTCCGTCACGTTAAAAAATTCCCCTATTTCAACCCTTTTATTTCTTTTTAATGGTAAACGGTAGTCTATGACTTTTAAAAGCTCTGTACGAAATTTCAGCATAAGTTAAGCGATTCAGGTGTGAAAGCATAACAGAGTGTGAGCAATAGTGTGAGAGTGTCCATAAGTCCGACATTTTTTTATTTTTTTTTTAGTATAATTGGCTCGCCAAAATAATGCCGCCGTTCGGTGGAAAGTCACAGCGACATCTAGCGTTTGGGCCATCGTGCCAGTCTGCTATAAAGCGGCCCTCAAGTTGGCGGCCCTATGATGTACCTCTACACGCTCCGCTTGAAGAACCCAGGATTGTAAGAGGAGGGAACACATAACGAATACATCACGTTCTGTATCAGGATGAAGAAATTATCGATTTGAAAATATGGAGATCTGTGGAGTTTGGAGATTGATAAACTTGACTTTTGTACCTTTTTTATTAGAGATCCAACGTTTTTACACATAAACATTCGATTATACACGAATTTTACAAAATGGCGTGTGAATTGTTTCCGTTCCCGCCAATTCTCTCGTTTATTTTAGATAGAAATGTAGAGAAATTATTTATGAAAGAAACTTAAAATAACCACAGATTATTTAAACCCTTATATAAACAGCACATGTTTACAGGTAGTAACTCCTACGCACCTTGTGACGTCACCTAGGCTGCATACCTCATTATGCTTGCCAACTGATTTAAAAAAAAATCTGAACACTTGCAGTGCGTTTCAAGTGCTCGACCTAAATAAACAGGGATGGGAAACCGAAATCTGGTTTTTATAAAACATATTTTCGTTTTTAGTGAGGGGAAGTAGTTTTCGATAAATTTGTTTCAAGGTTTTTAAAGAGCAGAGACTTTTATTATTGGTGGAATGACGTGGAGTACTACACCTGCTATTTATTTCATGTGTCTTCTTTTAATTCCCATTCCTTCTATTTATCATGATAACTGACTGCGTTTCCACAGCAGCATAAGTTTTAATTGGTTATAATCACATATGGTGAACCTATGTGATCACCAATTAAAACTTATCATTCTAAAGAGATATTAGGAGGCCGACATCCAGCAGCAGATTTTCATACTCTGATTTGATTATTTGAATTAAATGGACTTGGCTCGGAATTTACCTTCTAGAATACAAAATTCGGCAGTAAGTCATTAAAATATCTATGTAAGCTTTATCTGCGCTAAATTTGACGGTGACCAATTCGCGCATATTTCTTAAAAGCGGTACAAGGTTTTCGCTTCACGTGTTAATATATCGATACCCTAACATTTATCGATATCACTATACGACACTATTCAAAATCACTCAAAACGCCCCATAAATCCGGCTACTGTATTCGTGATCTCACATAATTTTAATATTGACCTATCGTTAAAATTCCACGCTTAAACAAACATATTTGACAGGCAGCTTAACAATACACTTGGGCACGCATTTTTGAAAAATGTCACTTTGGAGTTTTACTCATCCTTGTAATATTCGTTCCTCCGTTAAACCTCTACGGTGGCAAACAAGTATCCACATGATCGAGCGTGGTTATCGTAGTCTGGATTTTTGCAAGACAACCAGGTGCTACCTCGCGCTGCTAACTTTATAAGATTTCGCTGATTTCGCTCAAGGGTAAGCGAATGCTCTACCTTTATTTTTTCACTAGCTGACTCCGCAAATTCGTTAACGTTACATAAGGTGTATGAACGGAGAGGTATTTCTTCATCAGACACATCAAGCATCGTGTGAAACTGTGATGCCGTATTGCTTCAGCAGTATTTGACCCAGCCTGCTGAGGGGGTCCATCTGGGCTCCGACCAGAGGACTTAGGGCAAGGAGGGCGTGAGGGCGCTATCCCTCAAGTTGGTCCCTGTTTGCTTAATCATAAAAGAGCTTAATGATTAAGGCTATTTTAAAACAATTCAGTACGCGCCGAAGACGTGGACTGAATTGTTTTACAATTGACTAAAAAGCCAACACGCCAGTTTAGATTTACCCATTTTTAGATTCATGTCTACGTATGATTCTTTAAAGTGATATAACTTTTTTATTTATTAACCGATTGACATGAAATAAACACTAAATGCTAATTGGAGCAAACCTCAACACAATATAGAAAACCGCTTAACCGAAAGCGGTTACTGAGATTAGCGTGCACAAACGTACAGACAAACAGACAAAAATTCTAAAAATCATTATTTTGGGTTCTATTGTGTTCATAAAGCCCCCATATAATATTTTTCTTGTTTATCTTCTTGTTTATCTTCCATGTACAGACAGCGACCTGTTACGATTTTATTATATGTATTGATTTTCATGAGGGCCAAAATGGCAACTTTGTGTTTTTCAAATTATGAAACATAAGTGATTTATATGTTTTGTTTTTTAAAATATACGAATTGTATGTACCATATAAAAGTGGGGCCCTACCAACACCATCGGGCCCAAGTCAACCTCACGTGCAAGCTCGTGCACCTGCTGAACAACGGACGAGGCTCTGACGGCGGCGGTCCATTTCAACACGGCGATGGGCTCACCACCTGTCACGTGGGACCGAATTGTACACGGTGAAATGTGGGCCGGTATAGGCCTCTGCCTACCCCTTCGGGGATAAAGGCGTGAGTATATGTATGTATGTATGTACCATATTATGAAAATGAAACATACAAGATTCCCCTTTTAAGCACGCTGGTTGTCGGATAACAGATTTTTTTTACTAATAGGTGGCAGAGAAGCTTACGGCCCACCGGAAGATTGGTTACCGCAGCCTATGGACGTTTTGGCAACACCAGAGGCGCTACACACAGTACACAACAGTTGACATTTTTTCAAGCCACCCATAAGGCCTTCAACTTGGCTTAACAACAGGTTTTTCCTGTATACAGTGCCAGGTACTTCCTAATAAAGCTACTGACAAAGGGTGTAAGTATAACGTACCTCTGCCAACCCCCTCGGGAATATAGGCGTGATTGTTTAAATTGACGTCAGTTAACCTCCACAATTCGTAGAAGAAACATAATCTAAAAGAAAGCATTCCAAATACAAATATTTAAAAAAAGAACTTTTCAAATTCTTTAGTGATGTCCCGTCTGTCGGCATTTTAGTATCGATGGTCGAATCGTTTGAGATAACAATCGATTATATTGTATTAAATATCATCGCTAAAGATGGTCGCGGGTCGTGACTTTCATTCTGTTGTTGTATTTTTGTAGGTTTATTTTAGAAATATTGAGTGTAATATAACGTTTTATTTTTCACATAGACTTTAATGTTTCCTTGTTACTCTAGGTAAGCTGTGCCTCGCGGCTTCGTCTGCAACATAATACGAACCCCGTAGCACCTATTTAACACGTACATACCCGTATTTACAATAATGTATGGAAATCTCGATGAAAAGAAAAATGAAAGTTGAAGAAGCAAGTGAGGCGTGTGTGGACCGTGCCGTGCGCTCGGTTCTTTCTGCCTACCCCGCAAGGGATTTGGCGTGAAGATGGTAAAAAAGAAAGTATGGAAATCTCGAGAAATAAAGCATAGGTACAAATGGTGGATTCTTATACATCAAGGGTTACGAAAGTTGCACAATAAATTTTTGATATTTTCAAATCGGTCAAGTAGTTCTGGAGCCTATTCGTTACAAACAAAAAAACAAATCTTTCCTCTTTATAATATTAGTATAGATAGTATAGAGATAATACCATCTCTTTTATCCAAACTACTAATGACATGTATAAGAATCTCTTTTAAGAACATGAAAAGGGATTCATATTTTCGACTTCAAAATTTTACTTAACTTTTTCTTTTTTTTTGTTTAACGTGAGGGAAAATCCTCATGGATGTTATGCCGGACTCCTACCGACTAAAAAACCTCACGTTACGCCCAACAGCCTATGGTTGGGAGCCCCGGGTAAGCCCTCGGAAGGATGTCCCAGGACGAATTTTACTTAACTTTGGCAAACTCTCAAGCCGAGAAAGTTCAAGTAGTAAAAAAAAAGCAGTCTTAGAAAGAACTGTCATAATTATTACTCTTTCAACAGACAAAGAAATATAAGCAATCCAAAGAAATAGCGGTCATTTTAAAATGCCAAGTTTTTGCCAACCATAATGTTAAGTACTCTAAACAGCGCACAGAAGCCAAAAACAATTAAATACAGATTGTTCTACAATTTGTCTGTAGTTTATGGTTTTTTTGTCGCTCAATGATTGATGGCAGTTTGAACTGGCTGTGTCTAGGTTGTCTTTGCGCGGTGTGTGGTCCAAGTTATGAGAGTTGAGGGTAGTGCTTGTACGTATAAATTACACACTAATGGCCGCCATTGACGTTCAAGTAATTTGATCAAACAGGCTGGTTCCAACAGTTTAATCAAATTGGCATGATCTATCAAGCGACCACACACCTTTATAGCGGCCTGAAGCGGTATCAGTTCAGTATCGAAGCGGGCGAAGAGTAGTTGAGCTTCTTTAAAAATGTCTACAGAGGACGCGTTAGCAATAGTTGGCTTAGCTTTTGCTTTGAAGGCCCAGAAAAGGAAACAAAATTGTACAGTGTGGTGTACAAAGTGGCTAAAGAAAATAGATGAATATTCGCATATAAACTTGTTGAATGAATTAAAATTTACTTGTAGGTACCTACTAATTATTATTTGTAAGAATTCTTCTAATACATCGTGGTTCGATTGTTATGACATTGTGCAATGCAATACGTCCGCATAGGAACACTTCTGCAGTAACAACTGAGGGCTCACAACACACATTCAAATTTTTAATCAAATAAGCTTGATCTAACTGTTTGATCAAATAGAAATACGAAAATTCATATTTCTTCAAGCCAATTGATTGCTCATTAAATTTGATCAAATTTTGCCACAGACATTCATGCCGATTTGATTAAACTGTTGGAACCAGCCTGTTTGATCAAATTACTTGAACGTCTATGGCGGCCATAACACAGTTACATTCAGTTTCAGTTATAGGGCGTCTTTTGTCATAGGGCAGAGCTAGAAATTAATATTACATATTGATGCTAATATTATAAAGCTGGAGACTTCTTTCGTACTTGAACGTCTATGGCGGCCATAACACAGTTACATTCAGTTTCAGTTATAGGGCGTCTTTTGTCATAGGGCAGAGCTAGAAATTAATATTACATATTGATGCTAATATTATAAAGCTGGAGACTTCTTTCGTACTTGAACGTCTATGGCGGCCATAACACAGTTACATTCAGTTTCAGTTATAGGGCGTCTTTTGTCATAGGGCAGAGCTAGAAATTAATGTTACATATTGACGCTAATATTATAAAGCTGGAGACTTCTTTCGTTTGTTTTAACGTCAGAAGTATCTCAAGAGTTAATATTTAAAAAAAAACTTTTTTTGAGTTTGATAGTCCATTTATTGAGGAAGGCAGTAGGCTATATTTATAAGTTACTAGCTTCTGCCCGCGACTTCGTTCGCTAGGTGATTTTAACTAAAAACAGTAATAACCAATCGACTTTGACCTGTCCAATGCATAGATCGTCTATTAAAACATAGGTCAAGCTGTATTATCATTTCCGCTGAACCGATTTTAATGAAACATACGACGTTATTTATGTTGAAAAAATACCTAAAAAATCCTAATAGTACAATTATGATCAAGCTTCTGAATTTTGCTCCAACCCCGAACAAATAAACAGACACGAAGAAGAAAAAAATTATGGATTTGGACTCAGAAGCCCTAAATTAGTCGATTACAGTTATTTTTTAAATTTATCTTGAATGTACCGTCACAGCTATTTTTACAACTTTATAATAGTAAAGATACGCCACAATGTTTAGGAGCTGAGCAGTTATGAAGAATCAGAAGTCCCAGACATCCGTGCAGTATTCCTCTGTTTTATGCAGTGTTCAAAATCTCGTAACTTGTACCACACGTTAACCCTGTACTACGTGTGTGGTACAATGTTACGGTGACACGCGTTCATTTATCATCAGCGGGTTAGAACGCCGCTGTGATCCCAACACGCCGACTCTTCATTATTTTTGGGTTAAAAAGTAAAAGTTACCTTTTTCTCATAGTCAATACTAGCTGTGATACTAGCCTATGCACCTTGATTCTCTCGCGCGAAGTTAAGATTCCATTTAACCCTATAACATTTGGAAACTTTCTGAGGTGTTAGAAACTGGTGGACATGGGGTTGAAAATAAGTAGAAAAACTGTCCTGAGCTGAGGGGAGACTTAAGTCGACAGCGTAAGGCTGCCTTCTACCAAATCTATGTACAATCGAGTGATCTGAAGAGCTCTATAACTTAATCGGTTATTGGAGTACGAACAACGCATGCCGCTCAAAACCGAGCGATTCAAAACATCGTTTTTCTGTCAAACCTTAGGAAATTGATGGATAGGCAGGATGACCCAGGATTAACGGCAGACCTTGGCTACCACCGCATCCTCGTCAATGGTTCGGTTTTTATCCCGGTTCTGATAGGCGTGCGTCAGGATTGACGGATCAAGGGTCGAAGTTTTCGGAAGGATCAGGTACATTAAGCTTCTCTTTTATAATGGTTCTACGATGGATTTCTACTTTATAAGGCCTGATTCCATTTATAAGCTATTTATCCTAGATTTCTTAACTAAATTCTTGTTAAACACAGTCGTTCAGGTCCTGCCAAAAATTACAACAACCTATTCACATTTCTTGAAGGCTCCGGAGACGGTCAATGCAAGTTGGCAAGTCTGTTGAAATGTGAATGAAATTAGCTTCAAGTGTACGTGCATCCAGGTGTGTGCATCGACGTGTGACCACATGACCCTTTAAAATTATTTTTGAAAAACAATTAGTATGCTAACTGATCATAAATTTTAAATATGGAAAAAGAATTGGTTTCGACCAGGACCTGCGTCTTCTGCAAACCGTGCAGACGCCTTATCCATTTGGCCACCGAAACCTACTCGGAACCAACCAAATTTTCCACATTATACGTCTTGGGTCGATGTAGGCTCCATCTACCGGCACTTTTTTAGAAAGTTACACGGCACGAATGTAGAAATTAAAAACACATGACACTTGTCAGTTCGCTTGATAGTCTCCGCAGTGCATTACAGTCTAAGACTTACCTGGTTGTGATAATGCGCCAACGGGTGATGCGGCACGTGCCGCATCGCCGGGTGGAGCATCGCGTCGCTGCTGCTGCCCTCTACCGCCTGCGTGGAGATATTATAGTTTTAAGAACTGATTTACATACATACATACATATGGTCACGAATTTATCCCGAAGGGGTCGGCAGAGGCATATTATGTGCCCACATTTTACATTTTTTTTAGATGTTTTCCCACGTAATAGGTGGTGAGCCGTATTGAGATGGACAAGCGCAGGTCGTGACTGCCTGCTGTTGAAATTTTTCAAGCCGCCTCAAAAGGCCTTCAACGTAGCTTAACGACTGCCATTTTACTGGCAACCGGGACCAACGGCTTAACGTGCCTGCCGAAGCACGGAAACGCTGAAACAAATGTCATAAAATGGTCCCATGGAAGGTCACTCATCCAAGGGCGGCGATAGTGAAAGTTGCTTACTATAGTGATCGTTTACAGAACACTGAGTCCGCGCGGCCACGAGCGCTTCACAACAGATTTACTTTAAAAAATCCCTACACCTAGGACCTAGGACCTAGGTGGACCACAGGTCGGAAAGATAACACTTTTCTGACCTGTGGTCCACCTAAGTGTTGCACTGTTAACTACTATCACTATGGACCATCTGGGTGTAACGCGGTTAACTTTGTAACCCTGGACCACCGAGGTAATGCAGGGTTAACTTGTGTCACGTTGGTCTACCTAGGTTAAATACCTATTTCAATGAATTATAATTCTGGAATAGCTTACTTTGGGATCAGAAAGCGTTGTGTGAAAATGTCCGTAAATATTTACATTTTAGCCCCTCTTTATAAAATAGAGTGCAGAGGGGCTTATTTTCAGACTTTGTCTGTGGCTCTGTTGCATTAAACTACGTCACTAGGTCACGTGGTTCGTCTGTTCAAAGTTTGAAATAAAACAAAAATGACAACGTCAATCGGATTGAACTTTGACAATAAACGTGTTAGAGAGAGGCAGTCGGGTGAGAACGATCTCACGGCTTCATGTTATTAACTACGAACGGATTGCCATATGAACTGCATAGGTGCGCCTTCACTATAATCCACTCATTTTTGCCAAGCTATAGGTACTATAACTATATCTCACCTCAGCCGGCTCATCCTTGGTGTCAGCCTCGTCACCTAACACGACAAGCTGAAGCGCCTCCTCCAACAGATCGAACCTGGACTCCTCGCCGCCGACCAGCTCCGTTGGAAGCTCGCCCTGGATAAGGTATTCACCTGGAAGTAGAAGATTGAGTAAGATATGTAGACTGGTTTAGAAGTATTGGGAGACTGGTTTTGTGACGAGATTTGATATCATCTGTAAGCTCGTGCAACAGGGCGGAAACTCTATACAAATGATTAGTTTTCAATTCTGTCATCTACCTACACTAAAAAACACGCTATGTGCGTACAGAGCTTGAATGTGTGTGACACCAATAAGGCTTAACAAAGGATTCGGCGGGAAACTTTCAGACAAGCGTTATAATGTGTTTTAATAATTTTTCAAAACTAGTGTTATTTTGAGTGGATTATTAAACATAAAGGTTTTTTTATGGTGGATTATTAAACATAAAGGTTCGACAACGTGCAGAAGTGTTGGAAAGTGATAAAGCGCAGTGAAACGCGAGTTTTTAGGTTTGTCGACGAATTCCACAGCAAGCTCTAGTAAGGTACCACCGCCTTACTAGAGTAGAACTTAGTCCAAAATTGGACATACATGAATACGCTGCTCATAGGAAGAATCATAACATGAAAATGATTTATTTTTTCACAATGAAATTTACTTGACATTGGCATACTCTCAAACCGAGAAAGTCCAAGAACAAGAAGAAAAAAAAAAAGGTTTAACAAATGTTCACTCAAAATACCCGCCAACTATAATGACAGCTGTGGCGGGGGTGGGGAAGCTTGGTTAGTGGAAGACAGGGAGTTGCCGATCTGTATGTAATACTATTATATTAAGTATCTTTGATAGTGCGGGTCGGATTCACACACGTTTCCGTATCAAAAACGTCGGGTCGGGTTGAAACAGAGTTCAAGTTCAGTGTCCGGGGGTTTCCTTCAGAGGGCTTACCCGGGGCTCCCAACCGTAGGTTGTTAGGCAGGATTGGTAAGGTTTTTAGTCGGTAGGAGTCCTGCATAGCCATCCATGTAGGATTGTCCCTCACGTAAAAAAAAATACTTCAGTTCAGAGTGTTCCTTCTTACCGTCACGAACTGTCCGCGGACGCATGTTTTGGGTCATAAATCTTAAATCAGATTGCAGGACTTTGGTACTCAAAAGTAATTTAAAATTCTTGTAACGTTTATCATATTTGCTGAGCTCCCTCCTATTATATGTATAGTTCGTAGCGTGATGTTATTTAGCCTATGTTACTCGCTAGTAGCTCAATATTGGTGGAGGAATTTTTTAAATCGATTCTATAGTTTTAGAGATTACAAATAAAAGAAAAACAAATTTTTCGTCTATTTCATATTCAGGTAAATATAAATTGATATTAATACAGCATATTTCTAGTAATACTTAGTTTAAATATTGAGTGAAACATAATATTATTTATCTACTCTGATACTATAATACAAAGATTATAAAATTGAAATCAATACTCTTATGATAATATATATAAAAATAAGTTTTATTACGATACAGGTCTTGTATGGACACCTATATCATAATAAAACTTTTTAATCATTACGATACACCATAAACAACCTTCAGCTGGAAAAAGAAGTTTGAACCTCTACTTTAAAAAAAAATTGGGCCTCCGCAGCCTGAAAAAAAAAAGAAACACGCATGCGCATCGATGTTTGCGCCTTGGCGCCAACATTTTACATTTAAATTAAACAAAGTTTGGTTTTGTTTGTAAAATAAATTAGTTTTTGTGTAAAAACATGTCTTAAAGCGAGGACGGTGGTAATTGTACACCACCAGACATTCTGGAAACTGCGTCAAACATGACCATGAACCTGTTACCGGCGAAATCAAGGAGCAACTTTATATCACAAAATGAAAAAATGAAATCAGGTATTATAGTATGAGAGTAGATAAAGTAGTGTATGACACTGTACATAACTTGGTCTTATAACACTCGTGTGATACTATAAAAAAACTCGCCTACGGCTCGTTTTTTTAAAACACACTCGTGTTATAAGAACCCTTATTATGCAACAGTGTCTTAAACTACTATTAAGTGCTCACTTAACACTTGATTAAATTATCATACCACTTAATATTTAAATTACAATCCCACAGTAGCATAAAATAAATTAATCCAATCCAATATTAACTATTAACGAACGAAAATAATCCGCTTAACCATGTCAAAAGCTTGGCAGCCAAAACAACGCGTGCCTGACAACGACGCCATGAAAAAAAAACTGTCGCCATAGACTTCTTAAAACCATTTCAATAGAAGGATTACTATTAAAACCTTAATGTATAAAGTGACTACTGGGATGAGACCCCGTTATTTTCTTTTGAGGTTGTCAAAAATTTCGTGAAATGTTATTGTTTCGTTTCAAAAGGAGAGTGTCGTTGTGAAAAAAAGTACGTGCAATCAATGAAAATAGTTTTGCATGCATCTTGGTGTAAATGAGACATATAAAGAACAATTAAAAGAAAGTTTGGCCATCTGGAAGAAACAAGCTCTCTCTATCTCAAAAGAAATTAATGAAAAGGCTTGTTTTGAAAAAAATAAAAAACAATGCAATAATTGCATTTATACTTTTATAGGTGGAAATCCTACATGGATGCTATGCCGGACTCCTACCGACTAAAACCACACGATGCCCTACAACTGTCTACGGCCGGGAGTCCCGGGTAATACTTTTATAGGTAAGTATGGGATTTGGCGGGAAAACGGAAAGCGGCACGGGCACCACTTCTTGTACCTCTAATTTTCCGAACTTGGGTTTTTTTAAATTTGTAAATATGGAGGAGTATTCGTGAAAAATACCGCGAAACGTGGCTTTTCTTGTCACTCGACAAACTCCACAGAGTTCCAGTAAATTGTCCAAATTTATTAAAACGGTGCAAGCACGTAATAGGTATTGTGTCTATTGCTGTGTTGAAATGGACTGACGCAGGTTTTAGCTACCTACTGTAGACAAATAATAAAGATCGTTTCTCATTAGAAAAACAGAAACTTTGAACGCTCTGTCAGCGCGCATGTTTCTCTTACAATCCCTCGTTTTTAGACAGAGCATGAAGAGGCATCATTGGGTAAACTTGAAGGCCACTTTCAACAGTCTTGGAGACTGTAAAAGTGGCCCTAATTCGCCAGAAGTCGCCATGACTTCCACCAGGCGGGCGGCGTCATTTGAGGAGTGAAATATAAAAAAAAATACAAGTTCCTGTGGGACGTACGGGAGATGGCAAACCATGCGGTCAGAGCCGTCGACCAGCTAGCAATGAATAAAAAAAAAAGAAATTGTCGCTGACAAAAACGCATTGTCAAAGTAAAAAAATATTTACAGACGTCAAATGCGCTACCTTTGGGCTACCGTGCATAATTGCGGGGGCTTTTAAACAATTTCTAAGTGAAATTTGCTAAACAGATTATCATCACAGGAGCCGAAAGGGTTGTATTGTTACTCAAATAATGATTTATAGTTCATTTCGCAGTAACCATTTGCAAAAGGCATAACCACAAGGGAATACACCTTTTAAAGACAGTTTTGAATATGCAAAACCGTTATAATTTGTAAGGAGAAAAGTTTGAAATAGACAAAAGAATTACGTTTAGAATGACAGTTGTGTCAATTTTCAGTTCTATTTTTTTTTAATTGACAATAAGGTTTTTGTACGGGTTAAGGTAATTGCACTAAAGAATACTCAGCACAAATCCTATTTTGTAGTAATTTATGATTTTTTGAAAGTAATGAATAAAGGAATACTCTACAATAAACCTACTTAATGAAACAGATTATTTTTGTTTTTTGCTCTGTGGAAATTGCACTAAAGAATACTCAACACAAATCCTATTTTGTAGTAATTTATGATTTTTTGAAAGTAATGAATAAAGGAATACCCTATAATAAACCTTCCTAATGAAACAGATTATTTTTGTTTTTTTTCTCGGTGGAATTCGCTTCAAAATTTCGCAACAAAGACCATTTTTTGCAATGATTCTTTTCAAGACAAATAAAATAAATTTTAACCCTTATTTTATCGTGTTTCAATCACACGGATGTTATGCCAGTCTCGATCTAACTTTGCCTACCTGATGTAAATCAACCGCGTCAAGTAAATTATCCCATAAAACTCGAGTTTAAAAGTTTTCGACGCCATTTTGGGATTGCTTTTTTTTTAATAAAGAGGCACCTACATAACCTAACCAATCAGAGGGTTTCATGCATGTTAAGTTTTATTAAACTGGTGGCTTGACGATTGGAAATATTATATAGGTACATAAGTACATAAGCCGTAGTGGAAGCCAAGGTCCGTTAGGAGTCCTGGGGTCTTCCTTCAGAGGGCTAACCCGGGGTCCCAACCGTAGGGTGTTAGGTAGGATACGTGTGGTTTTTAGCCGGTAGAAGTCCGGCATAGCATCCATGTAGGATTTTCCCGACGTTAAAAAAAGAGGTACATCGCACGCTGTACGGAATTTTATCAGAATTGGTTCAGCGGTTAGGAGTAGTAATAAGTACTAAGATAAGACATTTTGTGAACTTGACTTTCGTTAGATTATTTATACTGTGATGGCACTTGGTGGAACCTGCTGCACATATTGAATAACGGCACTTGTACTGTTCCACAACATTTATTTATTTTACACCTGACCGGTTTCGCTTTTCGGCCTTTTCAAAGGCAAATTAACATTATATAATGACCACTACATCACTTAATTACTCGAAAACAATAAATTAATGACTTTTGTTAGTATAAAATAGCAGAATTAATGCCAATACATATCGTCTTTTGTGAAAATTAGATGCGAATTTTTTTTTTTTCTATTATTGTTGGGCTGTCTCGGCTTGAGAGTATACTAAAGTCAAATGAATTCCTCGATATTTTTAAAGCTTTATTCAGCAATAGACAAAACTTTATTTTTAAACCATAAAACCTACCACGTTACAACAGCAATTGTCCACGTTATCTACCAAAAATAAACCACCGTAGACAACTTCCTATTTTTTTTTTCATTATTATTCAATCACAGTTCGCGGGCTGTCGATCGTAATTGTCAATACGCGCGACCGACACGCCAATGATCCATAGATCTGTATAGATCTATAGATCGATTCACTTTCAGCGCGACAGTCACTGCCAAGGTTACTAGAACCTAAACGTTATGTAATGGATATTTTTAATCGTGTCGATAATAGAGTTTTGTCATCTGAGCGGTGATCCCAGTTGTACTTAGTTTTCTGAAACACTCAGATTGTAGAATTTTCCACTGTTACCGTTTTGGAGAGCTGTAAAACTCAATTCCATCCTCTCCGTTGATCTCGAACAGCGTGTTTCGGGCAGGAGTGCCACTTATATACAGTGGAGAGAATCTTCAGCAGAACCGAGGGGTTTTAAAGATCGTTTCTCTTTCGAACCATAGAAACTGGGACCACTTACAGCGCATATGTCTGCATATAACCCTCAGTTTTGAGAATTTACCACAGTTAGTGTTCTGAAAAGCTCTTTAATATAATCCCACCCTATCCTTTTCGATCCCGAACAACGCATTCTAGCATTCCGCAGAGGTGCCACTCAATTCCACCCTCTCCTTTTTGATCACAAACAGCGCGTTTCGGACAGGAGTGCCACTTATAAACAGTGGAGAGAATCTTCAGCAGAACCGAGGGGTTTTAAAGATCGTTTCTCTTTCGAACCATAGAAACTGGGACCACTTACAGCGCACATGTCTGTTTATTATGAAACCCTCAGCTTTTTGAATTAACACAGTTAGTGTTCTGAAAAGCTCTTCAATATAATCCCACCCTATCCTTTTCGATCCCGAACAACGCATTCCAGCATTCCGCAGAGGTGCCACTCATACGGTAGAGAATCTTCGCCAGAACCGAGCGGTTTTAAATATCTTTTTCTCTGACGAACCGTATAAACATGTAACATTTTCCGTGTCTCCATCTCCATCCGAGTACAACACCAGGGTCTTCAACTGGAGCGTGAAGAGGCACCATATAGGGTCACAAATTTGAAGACCACTGTCAGAAGTGTTATGGACTGTGTGAGTTGCCCCTAATCGCATGATATCGCCATGGCATTCCGTCAGGTGGGCGCCGTCAATTTGACTACAGTCCCCGAAGTTGTAGCCAAGCCAGAGGATACTGTTGCACCCACATTTTCCCATTCATTTAGTCCCACGTAACAGCTGGTGAGCCAATTTCCGGGTTGAAAAGGGACTGGCGCAGATTGTGGCTGTCCGCTGAAATTTTTCAATCTTACAGGCCTTCAACTTGGCTTAGCAGCAGAACCAATGTTAGTTAGTTACGTGCTTTACCAAACACGGCAACGCTCAAATATTAAGTGGTCACCCATCTAGGAACCAGCCGTAAGGAAAGTTGCCTTTTATGGTGTAGGTTTATAGAACACAGAATCAGCAGGCCTTTTGTCACTTCTTGATCATAAATTATCGATTACATAAACTACAGACTGCTTAAGCCCGCCGCCATTTGTATTCAATAA
This sequence comes from Miltochrista miniata, assembly GCA_933228765.1. Lineage (NCBI taxonomy): Eukaryota > Metazoa > Arthropoda > Insecta > Lepidoptera > Erebidae > Miltochrista > Miltochrista miniata. The sequence continues at coordinate 12,104,138 of OW121772.1, forward strand.
AAAAAATATTCTCACACAGATAAGTTATGAAAATCTCGTCACTCACCAAAGACAATGTAATTTTTTTATCATTTCCGAAATCAAGTGAAAGTCTTTTTGTCATGATAAATATCATTCTGTTATTTGATGATAACTTTTTAATTTAAAAGCTTAGGTACAAATTTGCGACGTCTACAGAGTTGTTACCTACAGGTTTTTTTATGTAGTTCGTCAAAATAACGCTGAATAAAAGTTTATGTGTTATTCCTATACTCTATTCCTGTATCAGATTTCAATCAGATTCGTTAATCCGTTAAAGCATTAAAGAGTAACAAAAACATTCACACATCCATTTTGCATGTAAATAATATTTAGTAAGGATATGTAGATAAAAGAAAATTGATAAACAATTATTATAGATTTCACCAATTGAACGAATGAATAAACGACAAATTTAAAACGTCCAATAGTCAAAGAGAATTTGAATTAAGAACAATTTATTTCAATCAGGATTCGTTAACGGCGCGGCAGCCATCTTGTGTTATAGTTGCTTTGCATTAAAAAGTTTAGTTATGGATGTTGATTTAAATTATAATACTTATTTACTTAGGTTCACCTACTGAAATTGTCGGAAGTACTATAAATAATGTTACTAATATTAAGTATAAAAATGTGAAAGCTTGTTAAGATGTTTGTTACTCAATCACGCTCTAATGGCCGAACGGATCTGGCTGAAATTTTGTACAGGGATAGATTATAGTCTGGAATAAAACATAGGATTTTTTATCCCGGAAATATGTTCCCACGGGAAGAGGGAACAGTAACCGAATTCTACCCTGGTGAAGCCACTAGCATCATCTAGCTAGTCTATACTAATATTATAAAGAGGAAAGATTTGATTGTTTGTTTGCATCAAATAGGTTCCGAAACTACTGAACCGATTTGAAAAATTCTTTCACTGTCAGAAAGCTACACAATTTCCGGGTAACATAGGCTATATTTTATTCCCGTATCCCCACGGGAACGGGAGCTACGCGGGTGAAACCGCGACACGTCCGCTAGTAAAATATAAAATTGATGGCCAAAGCCAGTACATGTTACACGCGGAGAAATTCAGGAACTAAATTTAGTTAATGTAAGCCAAAGTTTGTGAACGATCTAACCTCAAAATACCTACCTAAGCTTAGGTAATGGAGCGAGAAGGATTCATAGATACCTATTACCTATATTATGTATCATAACTTTTTAGGGTTTCGTAGCCAAATGGCAAAAACGGAACCCTTATAGATTCGTCATGTCTGTCTGTCTGTCCGTCCGTGTGTCACAGCCACTTTTCTCCGAAACTATAAGGTCTATGCTATTGAAACTTGGTAGCTAGATGTATTCTGTGAACCGCATTAAGATTCCAATATAAAACTAGAAAAAAAGCAGTAAATTTTGGGGGTCCCCATACTCAGAACTGAAACTCAAAATTTTTTTTTCATCAAACCCATACGTGGCTATACAAGCTGTTGATTTGGTCGTGCACAAGCTTCCTTCAGTGCGTAGTGTACTATAGGTATTATCGATTGCAAGCAACACAGCAACACAGTAGATAACAAAACCCCAAAAATCCTGTTTTTAGTGATATATGATTTACGATGAAAAAATCTTCACCCGTGTATTTAATGTTTACGTCGCCGAGCCAACGCTAAAGCGCAAGTCACACTGCCAGCGGGCGGGTGAGCGAGCTAGGCACACTGCGAGCTGCCGAATAACCTACGTGGCTGATGCGAGCGAAGCTACTCGTTTTCGTCGTTAGGCGCGCCCGCTTCGCTAGCTTAACTACCGTCCTCCCCGTTTCGGGTACTCAGACTAGTCGTCGCTTGTCATTCGAATAGCAGTGTCCACGTGTCTAGTCTCATCCGCACTACCCGGTTCGCCCTTCCGTATGTAGTTTTTGGTGTAAACCCCATAGTTTAGCTCGGCAATGTCGCGTAGTTTGCATAACTTCAATATCTCACTTCACCCGCCCGCCTAGCTCGCTCACCCGCCCGCTGGCGGTGTGGCCTGGGCTTAAAGCTAGACAATAGTAGGTACCTAGATAATGCGGCTACGTATCGCATCTCATGGCTCCTCTACACTGCCCGCGAAGTTGAACGAAGTTAAATGAATACGATAGTGTAAAGAGGCACTTCGGCTTACCTCGTCAAAAACTATACCTCCCCTCAGGCGACTTTATTTGCTGTCGATTTTTGCGCCTCAGTCAATGGGCCCAAAGATGCGGGAAGTGCGTTCACGAAGTACCTCTCTACACTACTTGGCCGACATCGTGTGTGCCGGTGCTTTGCCGGCGCGTGATTTAAGCTATAATTAGTGCTTTGGTGTATGTGATCCAATTATCAGCGTCAAACAGTGGTCAGGAGCAAATTATGTTGTTCCTGGAAACTCTGCCACACAAAATTCTTTGTTCATTACAAACGGCGGCAATGTGCGTGCGCAGGCTACTGACACCACGGAGTGTGTAGTGACGCACTTTTTTCGAACTTAGACAAAGTTTCTAGAGTACTTCGCCTATGAACTTTGCGGGCAGTGTAGAGGAGCCATTAGTTATTAGGTTTCATGAGTTTTTAGTTCCAGCTGACAAGTTCGGTGACCTTTATGTACTTTTTTGATTTGATATTAATGATTTGATGATGAGTTTATGTTGATTTAAAAGATTCCTTCCTACTTCAAGGGCTTAGGACCGGCAGAAACACGCTATTTATCATGCAATTGCAAACAAAAACATGAAGTACTGTTAGTAAACATTAGGTATGAGAAAAGTATTCTGAAATGAAGCATTTCTGGCGTAGTTAAAAATTTTAAATCAACTTATTTACAGAATTAATTGAGAATCAAAGCTTAAATACCTATTTACAAAATCATGTAACACGCAATAATTGTTCAAAATGCTCACCCCCAGTGTCCACCACGGCCTATCCACTGCGTACCAAACACTTCACTTAAATATTCGCGCACTTGGCGTCCATAGTGAGGTGGCGCACCGTCCTGTTGGAAGTACAAGTCCCTATGAAATGCGAGTGGAATGTCATCGAGCATCTCATTAACCACATGTCGGAGTAGCACCAAGTATGTAGCACTGTTCAAACGACCGTCAATAAAATATGGGCCAAGTAGATGATCACCGATGATACCAGCCCACACATTCAGACTAAACCGGACCTGGAACGAGTCCCGCGTAGTAACATGTGGGTTGTGTTGTCGGTGAGCCCACCAATGTTCATTGTGGACGTTATAAACGCCCACGCGCGTAAACAATGATTCGTCGGACCACAAAATGTTCACGTCCTGATGTTCAAGGAGCCAGTGACAAAAAACTGTCCGAGCGTTATTGTCCTGCGGATGCAACTCTTGAACACGTCGGAAATGGAACGGATGCATTAGTTCGCGATTCAGCAGCTTCCACACTGTGGTATGATGAACACCAAAACGGCGACCGGCTTCACGCGTACTGGCTCGAGGTTCTTCCTCAAAATAATTGAGAATCTGCTCTTGCCGATCAGCTGATAGGCCTTGTGTACCACGACGGACGTTACGTAGATATCGGCGCGTGCGGTTATACTCACGCTGAACGCGGGCGAGCGACTAATTAATTCAAAATTTCAAATTCACCGATCAAAGGTGCCGCCTGAGCCGCTCGCTCCTGCGTGGGGGTTGGAGGGGTAACTTACACGCGCCGCGCCGCCACCGCCTCCTTTGCCTATGCCTACACATTTGTATGTGCCTACTAAACTGTAGGCAAAGAAGAAACGGTTTTGAATGAACGGTGAAAATGTACCTATGTAGGTAATAGTATTATTAGAATATTTAGAACCGATTCATACGAGTTGCTTTTTAAATTTATTTTATTTAATAATTATTAAGAACTTAATTTTACTGCCCCATTTTTTCACTTAATATTGGTTTAGTATAAGCAGTAGAGTTCCCGTAGCAAATAGAAAAGAATTTAAGCAGAAAAAAAAAAAGTGTAAAAAAAGGTGTCTCGTTTTATCCCGAAATATCAACGAGTGTAGGCAGTACAGTCATGTGTGCAAGTAATGCACAAATGCAGATCAACATCCTGTAGATAGGTCTTTAAAAATGCTATGGAGGTTTCTAACATTTTTTTTTTCTAAAGTGAATAGTTTGCGCAAGAGACACTTCCAAAGTGGAAAAATGTGTGTCCCCCCCCCCCTCTAACTTCTAAACAAAGAGAATGATAAATCTAAAAAAAATATATGATGTACATTGCCATAAAAACTACCAACGAAAATTAGTTTGAACGAGATAGAGCTGGTAGTTTTTTTTAATACGTCATAAACCGCAATTTCCAAACATTAGTCAAAGTTACAACGAACTATAAGAACTTTTATATTATGTTACTTGCTGCTACGAAACCCTTCATGGGCGAGTCCAACTCGCACTTGGCCGGTTTATTTTAATTTCAAACATAAGAACTAGGTACAAAAATATACCTAACATCTAAAACACAACGTAACATTATAACAATTTTTCAACTTCGGAGTCGATCTAGCCGAATCCTTAAACCGGTCTCACATTCCTATACCGACGAAACAACAGAAATACATCCATCCCGTTCCCCCGCACAAGTTTTTGTTTCAATTTCGTATTAATTTGAAATTGATTCGAACGCGAAAGAAAGAGACGGCAGAGTATCAACCAAATGGTTTCCCGTTGCGGCAAACTGATTCGACCTCTTTAGGTATTTAATATGTTTCATACTTAAGTTTTTCCTTATATATTCTTTAGTTATGAATTATTTCTTTGCAAGATGATGTCAGTGTGGCCACTAAGTGTATTATTACCGCCATAATTAAATATTGGGACAAAAAATTTGTTGAAATAAAATCGTCTATTGGTATTGTTAGACGATGAAAAAATGTATCTAATTGTACGATTTTGGATGGGACTTGGATGGTTCGACATAGTTTCTAATAAAATAGCGACTAGATGGGGCGATTGAAATGTTAGGAGGTTGCTTTTAGGCTGGTCCCATGTTTTAAAGGAACTTCTAGGGCATGATATTTTTATATTTACTTAAATCGTCAAATGACGCCGCCTGCATGACGAAGCCATAGCGAAAATAGCGAGTTGCGTATCAATCTCACAGTTCACAAGACTATTGGCAGTAGGCGACCCAATTATGTGCCTCTTCATGCTCCGCTTGAACCCGGGCGAGCGAAGCACGTGTACGGGCAGCGCGTTTCAAGTGCCTATGGTCCGATCTTTTGAACCGCTTGTTACAAGGCCTTTGGCAACAAAACAACCTCACATGAAAGCTGGTACATCCCAAAATCGATAGACGAGTCTCAAACCCATGAGTTACATACCGTTTGAAAATGATTTTGTTTTTAGACAAAATAATATATACAATGCTGCAAAACTAAGAAGAAGCAGCAACTCTATCACAGTTACACAATCCAAATAAGTTCAATAACCAAAAATATTTGGGCGAAATCGAATTCAATAGGTACCTTATCATTCAAATTTCACAACGTAACGAAAATGGCTTTAATTATTAATTCAAAATTAATTACTTAGTTTCATTTCCACTCAAAAATTTAAATTCATTATCAGCCTATTTAAAGAAGTAATAAACAGAATACATCAATTAATAACAAAATTAATAGAAAAAGGAAGTATCTCCATAAGTATCTATAGCTACAATACATAGCCGCTTGAACCATAAGGGTGTGAACATAACCCCACAGCGGGGGTTGCGGTTCAACGATACATTGAAGCTCCGAACTCCAACTGCGAGGAGGTATAACATTGGAACGAATTGTGGCTTGTCAGTTGAGAGCAAGTCTTATATTGATTCTGAATATAAACGCAGTCTGTTTCGTTTGTGAATGTTAATTTTAATTTAATAATTTTAATATCTCTAGAGAACCGTTAGCCGTCGAAATTCGATAACGTTTCATTTAAAAATTGCTTTGTGCACTTTTCCAATGTATACTTTATGTGTCAAACAAGATGGCGCCGCGGTTCCATCCGCATGGAAATCTGTGTTCCCTGAATTGGCGTTATTTCAGACTATAATCTATATTCCTGTAACAAATTTCACATACATAGACGTTTGAACCGTAAGGGTGTGAACATAACCCCAAAGCGGGGGCGCGGTTCAACGATACATTGAAGCTCTGAGCTCCAACTGCGAGGCAGTATAAGTATATCTCTGGAACGAATTGTGGCTTGTCAGTTGCAAGCAAGCCTCATATTGATTCAGAATATAAACGCGGTTTCCACTGTGAATTTTAATTTTAATTTTATAATTTTAATATCTAGAGAACCGTTAGCCGTCGAAATTCGATAACGTTTCATTAAAAAATTGTTTTGTGCATTTCTCCAATATAAACTGTATTGTGTGTAGAAGTCGTTCGCGGTTCCATTCCACTCCATCCTAATGTATTCCCCGAATAAAATAGCCTATGCGATGTTTCAGACTATAATTTATTCTTGTAACAAATTTCAGTAAGAACCATTCAGCCTTCGAGTGTGATTGAGTAACAAACATCTTTATAAACTTTCACATTTATAACATTAAGTGGGATTTTTTTTAAAACATTTTTACATAACGCCTAGACAGACGCATAATTTCGAGGGACATTCTTCCAGGCACGCTTGGATTGTGGAATGAACTCCTTGCCTCGAATTTTCCGAAGAACTGTACAGTTCTTTAACCTTTTGAAGGCTTACAAGGTTTTAGCAGGGTTGGCAGCGTGAGTGTAGCACACACGTTTAGGCTACGGTAGTCAATTTTTGTAAAATCGGCGATATGCTTGTCTGCGACCTCAGTCGTCTAAAAAATGAAGTATATTGAAACGTTCATCGCTGTAAGTTATTCGCGAATTCAGAGTTATATTTTTTACGTTTTAGTAAAAGTAAATTACATAGTTACGAGCGCCGAAGTTACCACAACTAAGTATAATATTCTCCTTTCAATTATTTTGTAACGGGTGCAATTTTTTCTCTTTTATTTCTTTGAAAATATGATGATGATTGATCACGGTGACCTCTTATTCTTATTTAATCTGTAATTTGATAAAATGAGAGTGGCTCTATACTTTATGCTAACCCGTAGCACCTATTGATCAATACATGCCCGTATTAACAATAATAAAATTTATTTGCGAGCGTTTCCGGAGTTTGGAAGGCACGGTTGTTAGTGGCATGACAACCATTAAGTCAAGTTGAAGGCCATATGGTCGGGCGGCGGGCGGCCTGAAAATTTTAACAGTAGCGCGTAAGTACCGCTTCTGGTATTGCAAACGTCCATATTAAGCTACAGTTACCAACCATCAGGTGGGCCGTAAGATTGCCTGCTACCTTAGTAGTATAAAAATAGCATGAAAATGAGCCATATTTAATAACATTTATTATTACTGCACCTGAGCTAGTAAAATGATGATACATACCTACATAGCCAAAGCATGAAAATGAGCCATATTTAATAACATTTATTATTACTGCATCTGAGCTGGTAAAATTATGATTTTCAAATAGTTCGCAATTACACATGAAATACAAGCTACAGTAGTTGTCCCGGGACATCCTTCCGAGGGCTTACCCGGGGCTCCCAACCACAGGCTGTTGGACGTTACGTGAGGTTTTTTAGTCGGTAAGAGTCCGGCATAACATCCTTTGAGGATTTTCCCTCACGTTAAAAAAAAAAAGTACAGTAGGTAGCAAAAAAAAAAACATTTATGTACACAAGCGATCGTGCTTAGTTAATTTAAGTAAGGAGCAAGCAAGTAAATGCCACTTCCCTGTATCATTCAAATAATCATCAATAGCATAATATGCCCTTTTCAAAAGATATGCCTTAATTTCCCTTTTGAATTTATGTAAAGCAAGGTCCATAATATCTAAAGGGATTTTATTGAATAATCTTTAGATGTACACCAAGTCTTGCAATGAGTCGCGTGAAACTCATATAATCGACGAATCTGTCCAATCAATTTATGCTTATTTATTGTATAATATGCACGTCACTGTTCTTAAGGCATACATGTAAGTTCTTTTTAATAAACATAATGTTTTCAAATATGCGTTGAAAAAGTCAACAATCAAGTCTTTAAAAAAGTCAATAATAAAGTTCGCGATAGTAATCTATATCTTCTAAGCCAAAGTTTATCTATCACAGACCGTTTTTCTGCTTTAAAATTTCAAATTATCAATATACTTTTTACATTATCCTGAAAACGTGAGTAAAACGAACCGCAACGCCCTCAAAGTAACACCACCACCACTCAAAGACCCGAACGTTTTCAATTCAAAAACCAGTTCTTTTTTCTTACAATTTTGTTTTTGTCGAAGGTCCTCAGACCTTTTAAATTTCGAACGAGTGTGGGCTGTTCTCATTTCAAAAGTCGTGTCCGTGTTTCTTTTTATTTTTTTATTTTGTCGATTGTGTCGAATGCGGTTGACTTTATCGAAATAAGTTTTTAAATTAGGACTTGTACTTACAAGATGGCTGAAATGTCACAAAAAGGGTCAAATGCTTGCTTTATTTTTCTTGCGCATACTTTTCTGCATTCATCATGTGTAAGGGCGATTTATTTTGGGAATAACTTTGAGTGGAGCAATATTATTATCTACTCTTGTCTTTTTATTTTTTATTTTTTAAATATCTCCTGTCTTTACTACTGGCACTGTAATCTCATTGAAATAATTAAGTATAAGGTTAATAAGGTAACTATTTAGCATCCCCTTTGAATGAATGAAATGCCTAAAGAAATATTTCTAATCAGTATTAAAGTTAGTGAAGATAAAAGGATGGATGTTTGTTTTCACGCTCTAATGGCTGAATGGATTAAGCTGAAATGCGGTACAGAGATAGATTATAGTCTGAAATAACACATAGCTGGCACTACTTTTTAGTCCCTTTATCCCTATCCTATATTATAATCCCCTAATCTATACTACTAATATTATAAAGAGTAATGATTTGATTGTTTGTTTGTTTGCATATAGGCTCCGAAACTACTGGACCGATTACAATTTTTTTTTCACTGTTGGGAAGCTACACTCTTTGCGGTGAACATACGCTATTTTTATTTCCGTATTCTCACGGGAACGGGAACACTCGGGTAAAACCGCGTGACGCCCGCTAGTAATATTATAAAGAGGTAATAGTTGATTGTATGTTTGTATGCATTGAATAAGCCCCATAACCACTAAATCAAGTTGAAAAATTCTTTCAGTGTTGGCAAGCTACTTTATCCCCGGGTGACATAGTCTTCATTTTATTACCGGGAATACGAATACGAAACGAATAGGACACGAGCCCCCGTACGGGAACGAGAACTACGCGAGTGAAACCGCGTGGCATACCCGTAAAGAACTCTCTCCGCATGGAATTCTTTTTTCTTTTCCGCCATTTTCCCCATGGAACATATTTCGGCAATAAAAAATCGAAGAAACATTGAAAAACGAACAAAGATTCATTTCTATGAAGCATTCTCATTGCTCTTTGCGCTATGACATAAAAAAAAACAATAAAATGTAAATTATTAATTCGTTACAGATTGCGATACGCCATTTTGTTTTTTTTTCTTTTCATAGTGTCTATTACACTGTACGTACACGGTAGCATTCTTCTACGCGAATCGATCAAATTTGACATTTGATATGTCAAAATATTTTTATTTATTGCTACTGGTAACACTGATCGGACGAATCGATCGCTCTCGCGGGAGTTTTATTTGTAAAGGTAATTTTAATATATAATAGAAATGATACGCTTAATGTTGCTTAGCACAAAAATTGAGAATGGATTCGGATAATTTTTTGCTTTGAAAATATTTGTAGCAGTTCGGGTAAAAATAAAATTGATTTGAACAAAGAGCAAGAAAGCCGTGAGATCGTTCTCACCAGACTTCCCCTCTCTAACACGTTGACGTTGTCATTTTTGTTTTATTTCAAACTTATATATAATAGAGCAAACATGCTATGTCTACTCCCCTTGTACAGGTCGCGTTGCTCTATGTGACACACAGATATGTATAGAGCAAACGTGCTATGTCTACTCCCCTTGTACAGGTCGCGTTGCTCTATGTGACACACAGATATGTATAGAGCAAACTTGCTATGCCTACTCCCCTTGTATAGGTCGCGTTGCTCTATGTGACACACAGATATGTATAGAGCAAACTTGCTATGTCTACTCCCCTTGTACTAGTCGTAGTGCTCTATGTGACACACAGATATGTATAGAGCAAAATAAGCTATGTCTACTCCCCTAGTACAGGTCGCGTTGCTCTATGTGACACACAGATATGTATAGAGCAAACATGCTATGTCTACTCCCCTAGTACTGGTCGCGTTGCTCTATGTGACACACAGATATGTATAGAGCAAACTTGCTATGTCTACTCCCCTTGTACAGGTCGCGTTGCTCTATGTGACACACAGATATGTATAGACAAAACATGCTATGTCTACTCCCCTTGTACAGGTCGCGTTGCTCTATGTGACACACAGATATGTATAGAGTAAACTTGCTATGTCTACTCCCCTTGTACAGGTCGCGTTGCTCTATGTGACACACAGAAATGTACAGAGCAAACTTGCTATGTCTACTCCCCTTGTACTGGTCGCGTTGCTCTATGTGACACACAGATATGTATAGAGCAAACATGCTATGTCTACTCCCCTTGAGTTCAAGGGGTATAGTATTTCTGCTCTGTACGTACTAAATCTGTGTGACATAGGGCACTACGACCAATACAAAGGGAGTAGACATAGCATGGTCGCCCTACTATACATATCTGTGTGTCACACAGAGCACTACGACTAACTAGTCGTAGTGCTCTGTGTCTATGTCTATTGTCTACTCCCCTTGTACTGGTATCGTTGCTCTATGTGACACACAGATATGTACAGTAGAGCGACCATGCTATGTCTACTCCTTTTGTATTGGTCGTAGTGCCCTATGTGACACACAGATTTAGTACGTACAGTGCAGAAATGCTATGTCTTTTGTCTACTCCCCTTGTACTGGTATCGTTGCTCTATGTGACACACAGATATGTATAGTAGAGCAAACATGCTATGTCTACTCCCCTTGTACAGGTCGCGTTGCTCTATGTGACACACAGATATGTATAGAGCAAACATGCTATGTCTACTCCCCTTGTACAGGTCGCGTTGCTCTATGTGACACACAGATATGTATAGAGCAAACATGCTATGTCTACTCCCCTTGTACAGGTCGCGTTGCTCTATGTGACACACAGATATATATAGAGTTGTCTACTCCCCTTGTACAGGTCGCGTTGCTCTATGTGACACACAGATATGTATAGAGCAAACATGCTATGTCTACTCCCCTTGTACAGGTCGCGTTGCTCTATGTGACACACAGATATGTATAGAGTAGTCTACTCCCCTTGTACAGGTCGCGTCGCCGTCGCTCTATGTGACACACAGATATGTACAGTAGAGCGACCATGCAATGTCTACTCCCCTTGTACTGGTCGTAGTGCTCTATGTGACACACAGATTTAGAACGTACAGAGCAAAAATGCTATGTCTACTCCCTTTGTACTGGTCGCGTTGCTGTATTCTTAGGTCTGATAGAGATTTACATTGAAAAGCTCTAAGCTTAGGTTTCACAGAGATTTAAATTGAAATCTTTTCACAACCAAAACCGTGTGCAACAGCTAGTTAATAATAAAGTTACGGAAGTTAAAATATCGAACACATTTTCGATGATGCCATTCACTTTATAACGCAATTTTAATGAATGATGTTTTACTTTTCAAAATCACCGTTTCTCTTATGTGTTTAATATAATATTTTCTAATCATTATGAAGTTAAAAATCATTATTGTTTAAGGAAATATATAAGTTACCAGCTAGATTCTATAGATGTTGTTTAGTACAGGAGCAGACTAACTTAGTCTGGATCTGGAATAACACATTTTATTCCCGAAACCAGTTCCCATGGGATGTGGGAAAACCTACCTAGCCGCGGGCAACATCTAAAGTCGAATTTTTAATTAGACGAAGTAAAGTGACAGCAACTAATGTCACTCCTTCATACAATGTTGATTAATTTCTATCAAGAAGTGACATTAGGTGCTGTCACTTTACTTCCGTCTAATTAAAAATTCGACTATAGTTAAATATTAGATCTATACCTACTTATAATATTATAACGCAAACCATTAGATTTTTTGTACACATTGAATAGGCTCCGCTCCGACCGAAATCAATAAACCGATTTGAAAAATTCTTACAATGTTGGAAAATTACACTATCCATAGTGACATAGGATTAATTTTATTCCCGTATTCCAACGGGAACAGGAACTACGCGAGTGAAACCGCGTGACATCGGTTAGTAGGTACTAGTTTAATCTGGCGGTTCGGTTTGATTTCCACTGCCTACCCGTTTTCTACAGGATCTTGTGTCAAAGATTGAAAAGCCCATGCCGCGCGCCGCCGCGCTAAGGCTCGACTTGGTGAGGGCACTACCGTGTCCTCAGATTTAAAAAGATCTATTCTATCTTCTAAATTTCATGCGCTTCGGTTCAGTTTTTCAGGCGCAAAAGCGACAGATGGTTACTTTCGCAGGTATAGGTACATTAGATAGGGTTTATACATGTTAGCCCTGGGGTTTATCCTTCCGAGGGCTTACCCGGGGCTCCAAACCGTAGACAGTGGAAGGACTTGTGTGGTTTCAGTCGGTAAGAGTCGGGCATAGTACCTATCCATAACGGATTTCAACACGTATAAAAAGAAATAAAAGGGGTTTAAGGATGTGAGCCCAAAGGTTATAATGCAAAAGGCTTACCCGGGGCTACAAACCGTAGACAGCGGTAGAACTTGTGTGGTTTTAGTCGATAAGAGTCCGGCATAGTATCCATGACGGATTTCAACACATATAAAAAGAAAAATAAAGGGTTAACAACAAACATCCCTAATGTTAGCCGTTAGGTTATCCTTCCGAGGGCTTACCCGGGGCTCCAAACCGTACACAGTGGTACCTATGACTTGTGTTGTTTTAGTCGGTAAGAGTTCGGCATAGTACCTATCCATGACGGATTTCAACACGTATAAAAAGAAATAAAAGGGGTTTAAGGATGTGAGCCCTAGGGATATTCTGCCGAGGGCATACCCGGGGCTTCAAACCGTAGACAGTGTTAGGACTTGTGTGGTTTTAGTCGGTAAGAGTCCGGCATAGTATTTATGACGGATTTCAACACATATAAAAAGAAAAATAAAGGGTTTAGGGATGTTAGCCGTTAGGTTATCCTTCCGAGGGCTTACCCGGGGCTCCAAACCGTAGACAGAGGTATGACTTGTGTGGTTTTAGTCGGTAAGAGTCCGGCATAGCATCCATGACGGATTTCAACACGTATAAAAAGAAAAACTACCGGTCAATTGCGATTCGGACTTGCACACGGAGGGTTTCGTGCCAAAAAAAGGGGAATATATCCCATTTGTTGTATGGGAGACCCTTAATAATTATTATTTATATGATTTTAATATTTGTAGTTATAGCGGCATCAGAAATACATCATCTGTGAAAATTTCAGCTCTCTAGCTATCACGGTTCCTGAGATACAGACTCGTGACAAAAAGCAAATTCTCATGAATAGGGACCCGTTTTCAACCTAAAAAGAGTTTAAAGAATGTGTGCCCAAAGGTTATCCCGTCCGAGGGTTTACCCGGGGCTCCCAGTCAGTCGGTAAGAAACCGGCAAGGTCCCCACACGTGCCTACCTACCTACGTAAAAAAAATGTATTGTTAAGCTGAATACAAGCCATCGGAAAGTCCTGGGACATCCTTGCGAGGGCTTACCCGGGGCTCCCAACCATAGGCTGTTGGGCGATACGTGAGGTTTTTTAGTCTGTAGGAGTCCGGCATAGCATCCATGATGGTTTTTTTTCTCACGTTAAAAAAAAGCCATCGGAAAAATGTACCGTGAAACATTATTGTCGGTATTATTTTCTTTAGGTCCTGAAAATAGGTACTGGAATCCCGGTTATCCTTTAGAGGGCATACCCGAGTCTCCAGGCCATAGGCGAATGGGGTTGTTTTAGTCGGTAGGAGTCCGGCATAGCATCCGTGTAGGATTATCACACTTAAAAAGAGGGTTAAATAAGCTAAAGGGCTTATTTTTAAAAGAAAGGCTGAGTTTTAAGACACCACAGTGGCAGAAAAGCTTAGGCCCATCTTTTAACGAAATTGTTCACCCAAGACTTACAGACGTTTGAAAAAGGCGCTACGCTACACACGCTAAGTATTAAAAACCTTCTAAAACCCCTTTTGAAGAACCCCATACTGTAGGCGTTGGGAAAACCGAGGCAGGGAGATCACAACCTAAGCGTGCGCGGAAGAAAGCCCCTATCGGATCTAACCGTGCTGGAACGGAACGCTCTGGACGTAGAGTGTGAGGATGAACACCCTGTCCATGGCGAGCAGTGGGATGACAGAACATAGCCGTGGGCATAAAAGAGATCCTAATATGGTGAAAACCTTTTTTATCTAAGAAAATATTTACATAATTTGTAGACACATATTATTGTTGACCGGGAATACTGGGACATCAGTCCTAGGGGAGGGCTTACCCGGGACTACCGTCCTTAGGCACCGTGTGGTTTTAGTCGGTAGGAATCCGGTATTGCATACATGAGGAGAACCATGCGTAAAAGAACATGTAGACACGTATCGGCGCCATCTTTGATAATTATAATATAAACTCTTTATTTATTTCTTGGTTTAAATTTAGAACACAATTCAAATTCCTTGTTAGATAATATTAGGTAATGGAATAAAAACTTACCTCAATACAAAACAATCCTGAATTTTTGAAAAGGTATTCGAACACACACACACTAAAATCCCTTTGCACTACACACTAGATAAAAAAAAATGCAATTATCCATGACCTAGCAGTTTATGCACTATGATTTTCACTTTTTAATTCTAAGGCGCAGGACACCGTTCCTTGCAGCCTCTGACGAATAATGGGGCAGAGTAACCTTTTTGTCCCTTGCTTCAAACTAACTTTTTTCACATTGTCTCGACCAACCGGTCTGCCTATTGCGCCCGTAGGCGGAGCCAATCGGCGTTCGAATAAAGATATGTCTATCTCGTTTTAACTTACAACGCCTACATACGAGTGAAAGAGATAGATGTATATTAGTTACTATCGACTTTAGTTGCTTCTTTTCTTGGCAGGATATTTATTAAATGTATATGTAGGCTTTTAGGTACATTCCATAATTTGAATCACAGACTGGTTTTTGACCGCGATCTTACTTGTGACGTTAGATTTTCAGAAAATTGATGAATAGACTACTTCTAGTTGCACTTCTGTAACGAATTGTTATAGTTCTGAAATTGTGATGCCATTTATTGAACTTTCACATTATTTTTTTAAAAATTCTTTTTTAGGAGCAGCATACGGCTCTATCTAATCAAAAGTGGTCACAGAGCCTATGATTATTTGCTATCCAGATGTTGCTACACTCGCGCTGCAAAAGCCTTCTAAAACCCCTTTTGAAGAACCCTATACCTACCTACTTTAGATGTTCGAGAAGACCAGGACAGAGCCTTTATTTGACAATGTAAGCGAAAACTCACGCACGACCCCCCTTAGAAGCGGGATCACACCCGAAACCCACCCCCAAAGACGCGGATTAGCACCCGAACCACCCCCTGGGCGAGGCTGCAGAGGCGGCTGTAGGTCTGTTGGGAGTCCTGGGACTTCCTTCCGAGGGCTTACTCGGGGCTCACAACCATAGGCTGTTGGGCGTTGCGTGAGGTTTTTTAGTCGGTAGGAGTCCGGCATAACATCCATGAGGATTTTCCCTCACGTGAAAAAAAAAAAAGCGAAGGTGAAAAATGTTCTTATAGGAGTAGGTACAAGCTCTCTCAAAATAATGGTTCAATTATTGATGATTAGAATTCGAGAGCCCATTGACGAATTATCCTACCGAGGAGATACTTCAGACACTTCAGCCACTTCAGGACATACTTCTACCGAGTAACTCTGGAATATTATGTAGGTGCATCCTACAACCAATAAATATTTTTGCAAGTTTTTACAAAATCTGTTGTTCAAATATCATAAAAATTGAGGCTACTAAAATGTGCCCCTCTTTATTTTCACATTTTGGATCTGTGGCTTTTTGTCTTTTACTTTACAAATAGGGAAAGACAAAAAAGGCGAAAAAACTCTCCCTAGTGACATGAAAATATCTTATTTGACAACAAACATTTATTTGGAAATGGAGAATCCTGCTCATTCCCCTCGCTCAATAAAACATGGCGGCCACACAATCTATCGACACGCACTCCCGTGGCACAAACAAACGGTATAATCCAATCAATAGGCTGTAACCGACGCAGCCAGTGCCGGCAACTGGTCGAACAAAAAAAAGTTAATTAAAACCCAACCGCGGAAAGACGGGGGATTATTAGATATGGCGTCGACTGTATATATATAGTTACTTACAATACTAGTATGAAATGGCTGGGAAAATTAAAGTTTGGGAAGTCGAGTTTTTTACATGTGGATTGTAAGTACCTACGTAAAATCCCTAATAAAAGCTCCTATACCGGACTCTACCGATTAAAACCACACGTGTTCTACTACTGCCTAGGGTTGGGTGACCCGGGTAAGCCCTCGGAAGGATGTCCCAGAATTTTCGTCAGACCTGATCAGGTATCAGTTAATAGGGTTACGTTGTCTATCAGATGTTACCTAGTTGTTTTAGCTATAGCTAAAGTGGATTTAGCTACTTTTGTTCCAACTCCTTCAATTTATCAGAAAATATTTCGTAATGGGTTGCAAGACACAAAATCGAAACCGATGTAACTTTTCTGGTTGGCCATTGCTCCTAGCCTAAAATAGATTACCTATAGAAAGCTGGTTTATAGGAGTAACAGTTATAATGATGGAAGAATGCATAATGAATATGCATTCTTCCATCATTATACATAATGAATATGCATTCTTCCATCATTATAACTGTTACTCCTATAAACCAGCTTTCTATAGGTAATCTATTTCAGGCTAGGAGCAATGGCCAACCAGAAAAGTTACATCGGTTTCGATTTTGTGTCTGAGTCAAGAGAGATCATTTTTTCATTTGTACAAGCAGTCATCATTATAAAGACGCCCTTCTGGATGGACCGACGACCTGGAAAAGGTCGCAGGAAGGGACTGGATGCGGAAGACGCAGGACCGTGAGTTGTGGCATGAATTGGGAGATGCTTACGTCCAATAGTGGACTGTTATAGGTTAATAGTGGTATCTTTTCTACAGGGTGTACCTACATGCCTTCCTGTTTTCTAGTTTTGCAAAAGAGGGAAATTGAGTGATCGTTACTTTATGTTTTCTAATTATCTTGCCAAAATGAGGTCCTCCATCTGATGAAAAGCTATGGGGACATCTAGCAAATTGTAGGATATTCTTACAGTTCCGCGACTGACATCTAGCAAACTGAAAGCCGTTCTCGCAGTTTTCAAAACAATTGAACACTCAAGTTTGCGGCCTAATTCCTTTGTGCTCCGCTTGCAAAACTCGGGGTTGTAAGAGGAGACAGACACGAGCACTAGCAGAGCGCTACAAGTTTTTATCTATAGACAAATGAGCTTTTGAATTGCTCTGTTCTGGCAAAGATTGTTTTTCTACACTGTGATGGGATCGAAAAGGAGAGGGTGGGATTAGGCTGAAAAGCTCTTCAGAACACTCGCCGTAATAGATTAGATAGCATGCAGCTAAAACCCTTATCGCTCTTCTCTACACCAACTGCTCGAGGAAAGGAAAACTTAAAATGGATCGCTGGGACAGTGTAAAAAGAAGTGTAAATATCGATCAGAAATCAATAGATTACATTAAAATTACGAGTAGGTATACAATGGGGATTGAAAGTAAATCATAGGCGACGCTGCCAGGTACAGTTGTTCAGTATTACGAAAATAACGCGAATTGAACTATCGAATCAAACAGTAACTGTAAACTCATAATTTGACAAGTCATTCATGCTAAGAGTAAAGAAATATTTAAAAAATTAAATCACACACTAATTAAATTACATTAATCACAAATTAAAATTAACCATCTCATCAAATTCATTGATTAAACAAAAATAAGAATCATAATCCGCCAAGTTTTCAAACACGACTAAGTCCGTGGCAAAGGAAGCACTTTCACTCGGTCTAGTCAGCGTCACCGTGACTGAACAAGACGGTGGGCTAGTCATCATCGTTCAGCACTTTACATCTACAATGTTTAATAGTAAAAGTGCACTGTCGTTAACTGTTTGACTGACAACAATTTGGACTTTTTTTTGTATATTTAGTTACTAATAAAGGCGTTTTGTACAGGTGTCGAGGATGGATAAGGTTTAGTTACTAATAGAGTTATTTTGCTAAGATCTTTGCGTACAAGAACAGCAGTAGAGTTTTTTATATTTTGTGTGAAAATCGTCATGGATTCCTACAGTCTTAAACCACATGGTGCCTTTTTTTACAAGTAGAGCTCCGCTTACAGACTACCCATGCTGGCTAGGCAAGGGCTCGTGTGATGGTCGCCTAGCACTTATCACGATAGCACAGCTGGGAATACTCACTGAAACTCTTTGACAGCGATCTGCCCCTGTGCTGCAGCTGAGCTACTGCGCCAATGGAGGATTACCCCAGTAGGTGCCATGTAATCCTCAGCTCCGCTTACGGACTACCCATGCTGGCTAGGCAAGGGCTCGTGTGAGGGTCGCCTAGCACTTATCACGATAGCACAGCTGGGAATACTCACTAAAACTCCTTGGCAGCGATCTGCCTCTGTGCTGTAGCTGAGCTACTGCGCCAATGGAGGATTACCCCGGTAGGTGCCATGTAATCCTCAGACGTGGTGACCTGTGCAATATCTACTATCAGGATAAAGGATAACCCCAGTCTACAATGGCAGTCTCGTGGGATAGGATACCTAAATATAGTTTTAAAATCCTCCATTAGTTTTATTATTTTTACATAACTCAAAAAGTCATAGGTCATGACTGAGTCTTGTAGAGGATGACATTACTGCCTTAGGCTATGAGAAAGTAAGAAGAAAATCGAACAAGAATCTACAATTGAAAATAATGCTCAAATGATTATGACCTGTGTTTCGAATCAAACCTAAGTCTCGAAATGACGTTGATTGGGTACTTAGTGGCATTGCAATTTTTGAGAGTTCTAAGACAGATCCGGGTTTCCAGTACTTCTACAGATAAACATTTCTACAGCAGGTAGTCACTGTCTGTTCCTGCCCATTTCAACACTTAAATACGGTCAGCAGCGTGAATGTTAGACCTGTGGAGTAACAACAAATTAGGCTGCGGTAGACACTTTTGATCAGACGAGACGCACCTAACTATTTTTGTCTGCCACCTTACTAGTATAAAACAAGAATGACCTTGACAAACAAGAATGTGCCTTAGAATAAGTATAAATATGTAAAAAAATCAGGTCGATACTCATAACTATCGCTACGGTCATTATTATGATTAAATTGGGATTCAAATCGAAGATATCGCATTTGCAACAAAAAAGCCATGTCTTATTAGTCTAAAGAGGTATTATTACCATCTCATAACTAGGATCTAGATACTCTTCAACGGTGCCAGTCGAAATTTAAAAATCAAACCACTTCCGGAAGCCGCGCGCTAGTCACGATGACGTACCAACATGGCCGCCGAGTCATTACATATCAGCTATTTTACAGTTTTCTCTGTAACACTCTTGGTTATAGTTAGTTATGTTAACAATGACATGTAAAATTTTGGAGTAACTGGATTTTTGGACTTACATTTCATAATATTTTGACAAAAAATATTGTACTTTTGCATTGTGCAGATTTGGAATGTAAGAGATTTCACATTGGCTAAAAAGCCTATCTTATTACTATAGGCAATTAAAAAAGTGTATTTGTGCCGTTATAAAATTTCAAGAGAAGGCCTTGCCTGGTCGAACGATCCATATTTATATTTGGCTAGACTGACATCCATAAGCTACAGTCACCACTTTAGATTAAGTATATGGGCGGGATGCTTGTCTAAAACTCTGAAAACAAAAGAACTAAAATAAAATGACTTCACTTCTCCAACATTGAAATATTTCAAAACTAATATCTTAATTTAATAGAAAAAAAACCTAAAATTACGCAAAAAAGCTGATTTGCCAGACCCGCGCTTTATGATAACACGAGATACAATCGACACTTAAGCATAATTTGACACAAAATCGACGAAAAAAAGAAGAAAGGACTTAGCCGTTTTTGTATTGGAGTCCGTCACTAATTGCTTCTGGCATTCGAAGGGTTAGAAAAAAAATGTTGTCAACGCTTTTAAGATAAGTAGCATTATGGGTTGTCAAATTGTATCGAAGAAAAAAAATGATTTGAAGTATGAAAAGAAAGATATTAGATTATTAGGAGTGACCACAGAACACACAGAAAACCGTTAATATTTTATGATTGCTTAATACAAACTTAAAACCAGCAATTTAACAGTTTTGTTAGAGAAACATTTTTCTAACATTTAACTCGTCGCATAAATGCAAATTGTTTTATGAAAATTATACCGAAATCTAGCGAGTTGAAGGTCACTATCACACTCCGT
Source organism: Miltochrista miniata (assembly GCA_933228765.1). NCBI lineage: Eukaryota > Metazoa > Arthropoda > Insecta > Lepidoptera > Erebidae > Miltochrista > Miltochrista miniata. Next base: position 12,124,779 of record OW121772.1, read on the forward strand.
CCTGGGGTATCCTCACGAGGACTTACCCGGGGCTCCCATTCGTAGGCTGATAGGTAGGAATAGGATACATGTGCTTTTTAGTCGGCAGGAGTCATATAGACATATCCCTCACGTTAAAAAAATGATCACAGTCCGCAAGATTATTGAGTTGCCCTGAAGTTGGCGGCTCATAATGTGCCTCTTCGGGCTCCGCTTAAAGAGCTTGGGGTGGTAAGAAGACAGAAGCACGTGTTCTGGTAGAGATTTTCAAGTTTCTATGGTTAAACAGAGAAACGATCTTTTGAATTGCTCGAAGATTATTTCCACTGTATAAGCGTGGTACCTCAGACCGGCAAGCGAGGTTCAGGATCGAAAAGAAGAGAGTGAGATTAATAGAGATCTCTTCATAACACGCCAAAACGCTGTGGTTTTACGCTCCCGTGACCTCAGTACTATAATGCAAATGGCACGCCTTATAGTGCCGAGCGTGTCCAGTAAGTACTTCGCAGAGTTATCCCAAAGATGAGAGCAATATTCGACGCTGGGTCGAAACTGCGTCATGTACTCCTTTGGTTTAGCGTCCAGAATTCCATGAGTGTTTTCAGTATTTTTTTTTTGTGAGGCTCTCTCATCTCATGCTGCTCTTCCAGTCTCTGTCTGCGACCTTTATCAGGTATTCGATCTATCTGGTGGGTCGTCCTACTCAAATATTACCTAATCGCGGTACCTACTCCAGAACTCATTTCCTCCATCGGTTCTTCTACAGATATATCATTCTCTAAATAACATCATTCATTTTCATTGCGTATTTTCGTAGGTAAACGATCCGGTACCCTCAAAGCCTCTTTTATTCTGTCAACTTTACTATAGTCTCTATTCCAATGTCGTAAAGTTCAAACTTTAACAACAAACCAACGGTGACATACGACCTTCTGATATCAGAAAAAAGGATATTGATTACCAAAGAGCGGACCAATCAGAGGGCTCCGTTTTACAAAATGGCTGCTAGGGTAGCTCGCCCTTACAGAATATTACACATCTAATTTATTAGGCTTTGTTGGGGTCGGACATTAATCTTTTTCTTGCTTTTATTAATGTTTTATTTTAATGAAAGTCCGCCATCTTGGTATTGTGGTAATGTTATTGATTTTCTGGGGTTTTTGGAGAAAGGTTTTATCTAAGAAGGGAGGTGTAGGTAGTTTCATATCATCTACGCGTTAATCCCGATGTAGGCATTTCTACTCTTGATCTATGGACAACTTGACTTTACATTCGGTGTAATTCACTGGCGCGCTGAGGTCCTGGGTTCGATTCCAAGGTCCACCTAATATTTGTATGATCCACAAATGTTTGTTTCGGAGTTTGGGTGTTTTCAATGTATAATATGTATGTATTCAGAAATATATAAGTATGTCAGTATCAGTCGTCTAGATCCCATAGCACAAGCTTATATTAGCTTAATTTGGGCGAGATGATGTTGTGTGTGAATGTCCATAAATATTTATTATTTATTATTATTATTTAGGCTAGACAGCGCAGTGTAACTAAATTAGTCCAACAATATTATCGGTAGTATTATTTTATGCAAGTTACTTAATAATACAAGAGTTCAGTGTCCTGTATCCGACTATTTAAATGACGTGGCAAATTATGACGCCCTGTGGAATAGTCCCATCATCATGCATACGCGTTTTTGGCCCGAAACGGGAACCGTATTGAACACATCACGGCAATCGTTGCAATTGCCAAAATAGAGCAATCGTTTCACAAGACTGTTAATTTTAGTTTATTACTAGATGATTTTCGTTTACGTTCCCGCTTTCCATGGGTGCTCCCATGGAAAGCAGGAAAGGTAACCGAATTCTTTTCTCAAATTATTCCTGGGACGAAAGTTTCCTTATGTGTTAATTCCAGACTATAAGCTATCTTTGTACCAAATTTCAGCCCATTCCATTCAGCCGTTAGAGCGTGAATAAGTAATAAACATCCAAACATCTTCACAAACTTTCACATTAAAAATATTTGTGAGATTTTTTTAAATTTATTTTACACCCGTTTTTTTTTTAAACTGCACGCTACGCCGATATAGAAAACATAAATGATATTTTCATTGCTAGGCAAAACATACTATTAATAATTAAAAAAAAAAAATAATGCACGAATAAGACTACCTTTACCGAGTCGCAGCATAGGCCACAGGTTAAGTCACTACAGTGTCACATTTTCACTTAGACGTTTTTGATAATTACATTCCGGGTGTAATTATCAAAAACGCCTAAGTTCTTTTAATCTACTACATACATACATATAGTCACGCCTTTATCCCCGAAGGGGTAGGCAGAGGCATATTATATGCCCACATTTCACCTTTGTATAATTTGTCCCACGTCATAGGTGGTGAGCCGTATTGCCGTGTTTAAATGGACAGGCGCAAGTTGTGACTGCCTGCTGATGAAATAAAGCCTTCAACTTAGCTTAACGACTGCCATTTTACTGGCAACCGGGACCAACGGCTTAACGTGCCTTCCGAAGCACGGAAACGCTCAAATAAATGTCACAAAGTGATCACATGGATGGTCACCCATCCAAGGACCGGCCATAGTGAAAGTTGCTTACTGCAGTGATCGTTTAGCTACACTGAGTCCGCGGGGCCACGAGCGCTTTAATCTACTAATACTAGTAATTGTTAGGTGAGGCCGCGGAGGTGGGCAAAATCTGTCGGGATTGCATGGATGTCCTTCAGAGGGCTCCCGACCTAAGGCAGTAGTAGGCACGTGCGGTTTAGTCAGTAAGAGTCCGGCATAGCATCCATACGAGATTTCCACACATAAAAATTAAATTGCTTGCATTATTTGACGAATCAGAACCAAAATGGGCGGTGAAAATCATTTTTTATGGTGTTTTACGAATTGTGTAAGCTCATTTATATCTCCTAAATCTGTGTACATTGCTCGAATTGAATTTTTAATTTAATTATATTTATATATTCAACATACAGCTATTATTACAGGTAAACCTAATGCAAAACCAGCTAACAGTGGGTAAGTACACAACCATTATTAATTGTCCTCTAGACTCAATATACAAAATAAACCATGGTACATAATATATAACATCTTACTAACATTATAAATGTGAAACTTTGTGTGTGTAGATGTGATCTGGATGTTCGTTTCTATTTCACGCTCTAAAACGCCTGAATGGATCTGGCTGAAATTTGGTACAGAGATAGATTATAGTCGTGAATAACTCATAGGCTGGTATGAAATCTGTATATTGCTTAAATTGATTTTTTTATATATTTAGCTCGCCAAATTGACGTCACCAGCAGCCTGATGGTAAGCCGTGGCGCATCTTGCAATTGGGGGCCAGTCTCACAGTCCGTAAGACTTCTGACAGTGGTCCTCAAGTTGGCGGCTCTGTAATGTGCCTCGTCACGCTCCTCTTGAACAACCCTGGATTGTAAGATGAGGGAAACACGTGTGCGGGCAGGTCATTCCAGGTTTTATAGTTCTTAATTCTCCTCTTGATTAAACTAAATATACTTACGAAAAAACCATGGTGCATATTATAATCATCTTACTAATATTATTAATACAAAAGTTTATGATTGTGGAGGTGTAGATATCTGGATGTTTGTGACTATTTCACGCTCTAAAACCGCTGAATTGATCTGGCTGAAATCTGATACAGGGATAGAATATAGTCTGGAATAACACACAGGCTACTTTTTATCCCGGAAACAAGTTCGCATAGGGACGCGGGAACAAACTAGTTTACTAATAACCGTGAAATACATCTTCACTAATATTCATTCTTCATAAAAAATTGTATTTTTGTATGTGTGTATGTATTAAAAACTACTTTCTCGATTTCAAAAATTCTTTCCCCATTGGAATGCTACATTCACTCTGAGTAACATGGGCTATATTTTATCCCAGTATTCCCACGGGAACGGGAGCTACGGCGGTGAAACCGCGTGACGTCCTCTAGTATTGGATAATCTACAACTTGTAGAATACCTATGTAATCTTAACGTTTTGTATTAAAAACTGCTTTCCCGATTTCAAAAATTCTTTCACCATTTGAAAGCTACATTCACTCTGAGTAACATGGGCTATATTTTATCCCAGTATTCCCACGGGAACGGGAGTTACGAGGGTGAAAACGCATGACGTCTGCTAGTATTAGATAATCTACTACTTCTAACGCGAAGCGGGAAAACACCCGAAAATCCCCCAAAGACGCGGGACAGCACCCGAACCCCCCCTAGGCCAGGCCGCAGTGGTAGCCGTAGGTCTGTTGGGAGTCCTGGGACATCCTTCCGAGGGCTTACCCAGGGCTCCCAACCGTAGGCTGTTAGGTAGGATACGCGAAGTTTTTTAGTCGGTAGGAGTCCGGTATAACATCCATAAGGATTTTCCCTCATGTAAAACCAAAAAAAAGCTATGTATTTTTGAAGTTTTACTCAACTCAGATTTGTAATTTTTTTATGTAAAATTAATATTATTCGACTTAGCTTTATAAATAGTATAAAACTCCAGGTGCGTACAATAATCGGCTTAAAAATAAAGTGATCAGATTGACAACAATTGGATATGTACCCCATACAATAAATATATATGTGCGTTACAATGAGTGATACGCTCTCTCTGCCTACCCATTATATTTTGATATGATTAATGTTTCGTGGACAACTCAATTCCTGTGGGGGTAGAATCATTAATTATTGTCGAGCATTATAGGAGTTAGGGACGGTGGTGTTCAAAGTTTGGTATAAGATTGTCAATGTTTTGTTTAACGTCTATCTATAGGTACTGATATTGCAAAGCTGAAGAGTTTGTTTGTAGAATTGGAAGGATCTCAGGAACTACTGTTAAAGAATGTTATCTACCTCTACTAATATTATGGTAGTCCCGGGACATCCTTCCGAGGGCTTACCCGGGGCTCCCAGCCTTAAGCTGTAGGGCGTTACGTGAGGTTTTTTAGTCGGTAGGAGTCCGGCATAGCATCCATGATGGATTTTCCCTCACTAATATTATAAAGAGGAAAAATATGATTGCTTGTTTGTATCGAATGGCTCCGAAAATACTCAACCGATTTGAAAAATTCTTTCCCTGTTGGAAAGCTACGTTATTCCCGGTGAATACAGGTTTTATTTTATTCCCGTATTCAAACGTTTGAGGTCCACTAGTAGTCTATAATTGACCAATGCTTGGAAAGTACAATTCTTTTAACTATTCGTACTTTCGATCTATTACGATTTTACTACGTTTAGAATCGATCGGTTCTGGGGAAGATACTTTCCACTGCATGAGAGTAGATTCTATCCACTGTACGAGAATGGCACCTATGCTGTCTTATTGTTGGGGATCGTTAAGGAGAGAGTTGGATAGAGTTGAAGAACTATTCAGCCAGCTCAACGCTACTTATAACCTTATTTCACGAGCGTAGTTCCCGTTCCCGTGGGAATACGGGAATAAAAAACAGCAAATGTTACCCTGGGATAGTGTAGTTTTTCAACAGTGAAAAACTTTTTCAAATCGGTTCGGTTACAAACAAACATTCAAATCTTTCATTTCCACCACACGTGAACTAACCACCTACGTTTGGGAGCCCCGGGTAAGCCCTCGGAAGGATGTCCTAGGATTCTCGACAACTACGTCGACACGAACGCCTATAGGTACAAGCGTCGAGCGCGTCCAGTGAATCTACACTAATATTTTAGAGCAAAAAATGTATTGTTTGTTTGCATCAAATAGGCTCCGAAATTACCGGACAGATTTGAAAAATTCTTTCACTGTTGGGAAGCTACACTCTTTGCGGTGAACATATGCTATATTTTATTCCCGTATTCCCACGGGAACGGGAATTACGCGGGTGAAACCGCGGGACGTAAGCTAGTATTTTATAGAGAAAAAATTTGATTGTTTGCATCAAATAGGCTCCGAAACTACTGGACCGATTTGAAAAATTCTTTCACAATTGGAAAGCTACACTCTTTGCGGTGAACATATGCTATATTTTATTCCCGTATTCCCACGGGAACAGGAATTACGCGGGTGAAACCGCGTGACGTCCGCTAGTATTTTATAGAGGAATAATTTGATTGTTCGTTTGCATCGAATAGGCTCCGAAACTAGTAAACCGATTTCAAAAATTCTTTTACCATTGGATAGCTACATTCACCCTGAGTAACATAGGCTATATTTTATTCCCGTATTCCCACGGGAACGGGAGCTATGCGACTGAAACCGCGTGACGTCCCCTAGTATCTTCTTTCGGAATTATCCCAAAGTTGAGTAGTAGGAATGAAACCTTCACCATTTTACATCGAACACATGGCAATTCCTAACTATTTGATTAAAATATCCTTCATCCCTTGAAAAGGCAACAATATGAAATCTTTCGACTTTTAAATAATACAATTCAAAAAATATAAAAGCAATCGACGGCGGCGATAAAAAAAAAAGAAAGAAAAAAGTTTTTAATCAGAGAATAACGCCGACAAGATGACTTGTAGAAATTTGAAGTTGGAACGACTTTGGAATGAAGGTTGTCGCGTTATTTATGCGAGAGGTTCCGTAGTCAAAATTATGCAGAACTAGCTGTGCGTGTGTTTACTTTTAACCCCCTTTTTTACGGAAATTGGAAATCCTCATGGATGACTCTTAGCGACTGAAAACCCACACGTTTCCTACAGCTGCCTACCGTTGGTAGCCTCGGGAAAACCCTCGAAAGGATGTCCCCCCCCCCTTCCAGGGTTCCCAACAGACCTTGGCTACAACTGCGGCCTCACCTAGGAATGCCGGCCTCCTACCGGCTAAAAACACACGGTGTTGTACCACCCATTCTTTAATGCTATGCTCGTAATTTATTAAGCCCTCATATGATATAAAATGACGGCGCAATGGTGCTATTGTTGTTTGTTAGCTTAATCTATTCGGCAAATTTTAATAAAATTTTCAGCAATAGATAGAGTGATTAAGAGGAAAATTTATATCATAACGAAAACATAGCTGCGCGAGTCAACTAATTTACAATAATGTGTTGATTTCTAGTCCACTCATTGCTGTTTATTACAGTTGACAACGTCTCCGCAATTCATGAAAAATTTTCTCTTCAAAAAAATTTCGATTTACAGCGAGTATTTCACAGGAAATCGTATTATATCTCAAATTTTGGGCCTAAGAACATTATCGATTAATTTTTCCACACACCACGGGGAATACAAATATTATGAACATTTTTACACAGCCTCGTGGCCCCGCGGACTCAGTGTTCTGTAGACGATCACTGCAGTAAGCAACATTTACTGTGGCCGGATATGGATGGGTGACCACCACGTGGACCACTTTGTGACATTTATTTACGAGCGTTTCCGTGCTTCGGAAGGCACGATAAGCCGTTGGTCCCGGTTGTCAGTAAAATGACAGTCGTTAAGCCAAGTTGAAGGCCTTATTTAGGCTTGAAAAATTTCAACTGCGGGTCGTCACAACCTGCGCCCGGCTCGGCAGCGCGTGTGTAGCGCCTCTGGTGTTGCAAACGTCTATAGGCTACGGTTACCAACCTTCTGGTGGGCCGTAAGCTTGTCTGCCACCTAAGTAGTATAAAAAAAAAGCCTAAAATGACAGATTTTTTTCAGCACGTCATAATATCACAGTCCGCCTTATGTAAATTCACAGTAACAACAAAAGATTAAGAAACACTGTCACAGTCGAAAATATTTAAATTATCGGCGAAGGTGAAGAGGTCCTAAATTATTAAAACTTTATACATTTTAGCCCTTCTCTATTAAATAGAGTGCAGAGAGGCTTATGGCGAGACTTTGTCTGTAGCTGTAACTCTGTCGCATTAAACTAAGTCACTAGGTCACGTGGATCATTTGTTCAAAGTTTGAAATAAAACGAAAATAACAACGTCAATCGGATTGAACTTTCACTTTCACAATAAACGTGTAGTGAGGGGCAGTCTGGTGAAACGATCTCACGGCTTTCTTGTTTAGGTTCGGAACGCAATTCTATCCACAACAGCCTAAGGTACGAAACCCAAAAGAAAATAATTTCAACACTGAACCCTAAAAGTCATCAATACATTTGAACATTGAACCTATCGCTGCGTACAAAACTATTTTAAGTAGACCTATCAATAGACCACAATTTGATCCTTAGTACTGATATTTTGCTTCACAGAGCTGAGCGCGGGAGTTCAACGTATTATGGTGTGGTCATACGGCTCATTATTATATAAATTCATAGGGTTGTCGCGTTTATGTATTTAAACAGGAATTATGGTTGGAGTAGAAATATTTGATACTTCTGCTCTCTCTACTACTGTTCCCCGCGGCTACGTCCACGTAAAAGTCGTTATCGCGTAAAATCATTACCCTCCTTTTGCGTAGTCGGTTAAAAAGAAGCCTATGTCCTTCCCAGGAACTTTAATTATCTCTATACGAAATATCATCTAAATCGATGCAGCGGTTTAGGCGCGAAAGCGTAACAGACAGATGGGAGACATTTACTTTCGCATTTATAATATTAGTAGAGATTAGGAAGCGTGTTTTAATAACACAAATTAAGCTCGCCAAAATGACTCATTCCGCCTGAAGAAAAGCTATTTCGGTATTTTTAGCGCGTTGAAGATCCCTATCATAGTCAACGAGGCCATTGATAGTGGCCCTCAAGTTAGCAAACCAATGATGTGCTTTCGGTTAAAGAACCTGGGGTTATGTGCATTTGGAAATCTTTTCAAGTTTTCAAGGATCGACAGAGAAAAGATCTTTTCAATCGCTTGGTTTCAGCGAAGATTCTCTTCAGAGTGACACATCTGATCGACAAAAGTTGTACGAGATCGAATCGGTGAAGATATGATCAAGTTGAAGAGCTCTTAGACTTCAGAACCCTCGGCGTGATAGATTCAGTAGAATGCAGCCATCCATAACTCTCTCTATTATTTTCTTTTCGCTGTCCCACTATTTGGAATCGATTTAAAGGGGATAGTAAATAAATTATTCATGGACATTTTTCACTCAACGATATCTGATCCCAAAGTATAAGCTAGGAAAAACCTGCTTGTGTTATGGGTATCAGACCACGGGTATTATTACTTATATACTTTTAAATTACTAATCTTACATAGAAACACCCAGACTCTCGAGACAAACATTATGGATCAGACAATTTAGAATGAGAATATTATTAGGATGGGTTAGAACCTAAGAAGTGTGAGGTGTAACGGAAGTTCGAAGCCGGAGAGCACAACTAGTATATTAAATTAAAAACCATATAATGAAATAAATATTTTGCTACATTTTTTTACACACATACTCTACTGCTTTTTACGCGTGACAACCCTACGTTAAAACTTGAAAACGTGTCCTCTTGGAAATTTCAAAGATAATAGACTTTTTAAAGTTCTTTTTTTTTCAAAAACTTTTCTCATTTCTGTACTTATCACATTTTTGGAAATCCAATGAATATATTAAAAAGAAGTTATACAAAGATTAAATTATTAAGCTATTGCATAGCTTCTATCGCGGGCCTTGCGTGGAGACCGAATCCAGAAATTGTGTCACGAAAACGAGTCACACTCTCAGTACCTTCGGCCACGTTCGTGTATCTAGTCTAGCAATTCATAATTTTTTTGTTTACGTCAATTATGAACTCTGCAGTCGTTATATATTATTATTATTATTATGTCAAATAATCCAAAAATTGATGCTTGAACCCAGAATCGATCTTGCGCCTTCTGCGTACCGATCCGCGTCTTAACCACTCGACCAAAGTTGAATTAAGAGTGTTGGTCGAATTTAGAGTTCTTAATGTGAAATGACAATTTCGATGCTGTCAATTACATTAGTTGCTGTCAATTTACTTCGTCTAAATAAAAATTCGACTATACGTGTATAGGTATTCATCATCTATGTACAACAGTGAACTGTACTCGTATAATTTGTGTAAAAAGTGTTTTAAATATAAATAAACAAAGTGCATTTATTAATGTAGAAAGTCACGAAAAATAGTGAAAGAAAATGAGTGAGTACTCTATATACATACATTTTATTATTATTATCACCAATGCAGTATCATTTTTTGTTTTGTTAATTTATATATAATACTGCTATAAAGATAACCAAACCCGGGAGTACGTTCCCATGGGAAGCGGGAAGAAAATTTCACGCTGACGTAGCCGCGAGCGCCATCTATCCCATACCTATGTACTTTAAACGTGTCATAAAAGTCACAACAATACCATACATGCATATTTCAAAGAATGTCTATTATTACCATAAAATTTGTAAAAATAGTTTTTAAGTAGAAAGAAGAAACCTATTGTTTTATCTTTTAACTAGCTGACCCTCGCAACTTTGTTTACGTCACACAAGGTCTATGAAATTAGAGGTATTTATTAATCATACTCATCAAGTAGCGTGTAAATCTGCCCTGTATGCTATATCAAAATAGAGCTTAATGGTTAAAACTATTCCTCAGTATAGAATTTTCCTCAGTATAAACAATTTACATACAAACACCGGCGTGTTAGAATTTTATTACATGTATCAATGTAGTAGACGTAACGTGTATAAAATGACATCAATCAAATGTCATCAATATTCTGAAAAAGAAATTAAAAATAGAGTTCACAAACTCTTTTGAAAATACATACTGTACCTACCTTAGAGGATCGTTATGAAGATAACAGGATAGTTAACAACCATCCATAGAAAATAGATGGTATAATGCTGAATACCGCAAAGAACAATCGGCGCGGCATAGAATGGGGCCTATACTGATATCCTGGAGGATATTAATGATGCCGATGTCCTGTGCCTGCTGAGGCACACACACGCCGTCATGCATGTCTGCAGGACAACGTGCAGGACAACGAGCAGTATGAGGCAGCGAATGGCTGGACTGAAATTAAAATCGACAGACGCAAGAGATGTGGTGGAGGCACTAATTCACGTACCTCGGGAGTGTCGTGTCAGAAACTGATGGAATAGAAGAGTACCCTACATCATTTCGAGTCTCGCCAATGCCAGAATAACCTTTACACAGCTGCGCCCCGTAGGCAGTTGCGAAAATAGACACGAAGAGTGAAACTCATAACAAAGTAAACGTTAAAACTGTACTGCTAACTGCTATACGGATGCGAGACATGGAAGGTCACTAAAGTAAAGACATTTCGCACCAGCTACCAGCTATAAGTCTTCGTCAAACGCTGCCTCCAATGGATCCTCGGTACATATGGGCCCGAGAACATCACGAACGTAAGACTATTGGAACGCTGCAGTGAGACCCCAACAGATCAAACGTCGGAAGTGTAGCTGCTGCGCTGGATTGGACACACGCTGCAAAGGGACCATGAATCACATCATACCAAGGCAAGCCTTACTGAAACTACTGGTAGGCTTTCAAAAACTGTTCGATAGTAAGTAGGTACATTTATTGATAGTGGCTATAGGCTACATAACATAATGCGAAGATTAATAGGAGTGGTGCAGCAATGAGGAATGTTTCGAAAACGGAAAACATTTAATCGTAATAAGAGTATCCGTTGCGCCTCTGCGTAAATGGTTGAAGTTACATAAAAATAATTTATTACAAAATAATTGTTCTTCTTAAAAAGTTCTAAAACAAAATTCCAAAAGCCCAAATGTCCACAGTCAAGTAGGCACTTGCCCTTTTGATCGAGTTACCTTAAACGCGAGATGCCAATGAAGGTGTTCTGCCTAAAAATAAGATTTGCCTAAAAAGCTGTTTGCCTTAAATGAGAAATGCCGATGAAGCTGCATGTCTGAAATGTGAAGTCGACTAAGAAGCACATTGCCTAAATTTAATTTAACTATAAGGCAGTTTGCCAGAAATACAAGATGACCGAGATGTCTGTTTGCTCTAAACGAGAAATGACAATGAAGCAGCATGCCTGAAAAGTAAAATGACTAGGAAGCCGATTACCTGAAATAATATAATAAATTTAATGTCTGCATAGCCTTAGCAAAATTGGCAGCGAAGAAAAGAATTACCTTCTTATGTCGATCAAAAGGGGGTAATTCTTCTTTAAAAGTAAGATGCCAATGAACGGCTACTGGGACCATATTTGCTAATCTCTATGGAAAACTAGGCAGGTGTCGGGGTCGAACCCTCTGTGCTTTGTTGGACGGATCGGACAACGCGGATATTTTCCTACCATTTTTCCTGTTGGTTGGATTGATGATGAAAAAATAGTCACAATTTGTTACTTACAAGTGGCCAGTACTTACCTACACTATTGTTGACGGAAAAGTTTTCAAGTGACCAATGCTACAATTATGATATTTACAGACATAGACATTACATTACATAAGGCATTTAACCGCTTAGGTATTTTAGTTTGAAAACATTTTACTACTTAGGCACTTTGCTGCGTAGGTATTTAACCACTTAAATATTTTGCTTCATAGGCAACGACTTTAGGCAATGTGCTTCTTAGTCGACTTCACATTTCAGACATGCAGCTTCATCGGCATTTCTCATTTAAGGCAAACAGCTTTTTAGGCAAATCTTATTTTTAGGCAGAACACCTTCATTGGCATCTCGCGTTTAAGGTAACTCGATCAAAAGGGGGCACTTGGTACTTTACTTTGTTGAACATAGGCCTAAATCTTACTTCTTACTAATATTATAAATGCGAAAGTTTGTGAGTGTGGATGTTTGTTACTCTTTCACGCTCAAACCGCTGAACGGATCGGGCTGAAATTTGGTACGGAGATACATTATAGTCTGGAATAACACATAGGCTACCTTTTATCCCGGGAATAACTTCCCGCGGTAACAAATTTTACGCAGGCGAAGCTGCGGGCATCAGCTAGTATTCTTATATAGAAATAATTATACTAGCATAGTTGGTAAAAAATGCTATGTAATAGCTTTACCGCGGCAGTCCCCGAGTGCCACACGTCTTTTATTCTACTGTGATTAATGGTTAAAGCACAGTATATATATGTTGTTTAACCAGTATTGTAGCTCCCTACAAACGGACGAAGCGCAAGCTATACCTACGATTCTCGTTTTCGGCAGGCCTTTCAGCACGCAAGCAGCGTCCGCAGTCGTGATTGTGCCGAGTAGACGAATGGACGGTGTGTCGTTTTTTAAATAGTAACCGCGCGTGTTATTTACTAAAAATATTTAATATGACAACTAGAGTCTATTGTGCTTGTTTTGGTTGCATGAATTCGTCAATAACGAACCCAGAGATAACGTTTTTTAGATTACTTGGAAACTCCGAAAGGTAAGACTATAAATTGATTTTACTTAAGTACTAATTGGTACTATACTACTAGTTGACTAAAGTTAAACAAAGTGATTGACACGAGTGAACTAGGTAGTTACATGAAGTAGGTATGTTTGTGTTTAAAACTAGACTTGCTTGCTCAGTCAGTGAACGGTGCGATCCAATATAGTTCAATATCCAAAAAAAAAATCTAGTTCAGAAGTCTAGTACGTGTAGGTAGTAGATATATTTAGTTCCGTATTTTGTAAATTAAAAATTTAACGCAATGATTATAAAGACTAGAATTCCGTGATTCTATCACTGACGAAACATGTGATGAGCCGATTATTATTGTCTACGCCGCTTACTCGTTTTCAAATTTCTATACCCGTCTCACTCAATCGTTAATAGATAACGGGCGCTGCGCCGCCACGCCGCCGCCAGCCGTTGCGGGGATATTATATTATTACTCACAAAGTATTTTTTTGTTTAAATAAAAAAGGTACATATTTACTCGAAATGAAAGGCGGTTGTCAGTAAAACGACAATCCTTAATACAAATTGAAGGCCTTGTGGATCGAATTTAAAAAACTCATCTGCATTAGGTTCACTGTCTATTACGCGTACGTAAAGCTATAAGGTAAAATGTGGGCGTATACTATGCCTCTGCCTACGCCTTCAGGGATAAAGGCGTGACTATATGAATGTATGTATGTACATATTTACAATCGCAATACTAAATAGAAAGTCAAAGTAGGCACATATTATTAAAATGCTGTTGGTGGGTAGCCCTATCGCATGCTTACGTACCGCGCGGCTGTAGGCATTTATTTCTAAAATCCGGCCGAGTCAAACTACAGTATACAGTGGTTAAAGCTTACAGAAAATCTCTCCATTTTTTTTTAACGTGAGTGAAAAACCATTATGGATGCTATGCCGGACTCCTACCGACTAAAAAACCTCACGTAACGCCCAACAGCCTATGGTTGAGAGCCCCAGGTAAGCCCTCGGAAGGATGTCCCAGGACTCCCAACAGACTTTGGCTACCACTGCGACCTCACCTAAATACCCATAGGGGGGTTACTGAAAGATAGGTGTTGAGGGCTTATTTTAACGCTTTGGCTTAATAGAGTAAATAGGGAAGTATAGTTTTTAGAATTAGTTTACTTTGAATATTAGGGACTACTAGACCAGGCCTAGCTACGAGTAACTAACAATTTCTACTAATTTATATTTCTTGAGACATTTCTGCAACGAACTTCCTAGATTTTAGATAATATAACCTCGCGCTATGGGATCTAGACAGTTTATAAACATGTAAACCAAATGCATACATTTTATAGACAGAAAAACCAAAAACACTCGAAATCCGACACATATCTTTAAAATTTACACAAAAATTAATCCCAACCAACCCAGGCATCAAACCTAAGACTCCAAACACCGAGACAGTCCAATATCTAAATCATCTGTTACTACATTAAATCCAAAAATATCGATACAAAATTACAAAACTACAAAATTTTGGTACAAAAATTTCGAATTTTCGAAAAAAACCAGACCGTTTTCGGTACGCGCAAAGACGAAACAGCTTAGTCATATGAATAATGACAATGTAGACTTTGAAAAGGGCGACCGAGGGTTGCTATCCCTTGGGGGGTTGAAACAATTCAAATAAGGGTAGGAAACAAAAAAAAATACGAAAAAAAAAGTTATAAAAGAATGCTTTGCGGTATAGTATTGTTTCGAGCGATTAGAGATACATTTTGTTTCACGATAAAACCAAAGATAATATAATACACTCATTTGCAAAAAAAAACGGGCGGTTTTGATTTTCATTCATCTTTAAAAAGATACAATACCAAAAAGGTTTCAATCGTTTGTACACGTTACTGGCCGGTTTTAAAAATGCCATGGTATTTAAAAAAGTATGTTCTAAATTCAAATTTTCATTTGATGCTCATTTTTACAGAAAACCCCTTTTTATCCTACATTTTTGGCGCGAAGTTCCAGAAATTAACATCGACTTTCACAACTTTTATTCAATTTTTATCGATTAATTTCTTATCCTTGACTGTCAAAGCTTTATTTATTGCTGTTTGGCTGTATCAAAAATGGTAGATAAAGTGGTAAAAGCTACCAAATTATCGCGCTGCTTGAAGAGGGTTGCAGCCAATGTTTCGTGGCTAGGAGGCTAAATGTTAGTCGCTCGACGGTCCAAAGGACCTGGCAGCGATATCAGGAGACTGGTTCCGTCGAGAGAAGACCTGGTTCTGGAAGAACACCATGTACCCAACCACGGGATGATCGTTTTCTTGTGAGTCGCGCATTGAGAAATCGCAAATCTTCGTATGTGGATCTTAAGAACAACCTCCAAGAAGTAAGAGATGTGAATATTAGTCTATGGACGGTCAGGAAGAAGCTTCTCGCTGCCAATATACGCAGTTACCGCCCGGCCCGCGGCCCCAAATTACTCCGTGAGCACAGAGTTCACAGGCTTAGGTTCGCTAGAAATTGTGAATCATGGACTCAAGAAGATTGGAATAGGGTTTTGTTCTCTGATAAAGCTAGGATATCTCAGTTCAGTGAAAATCGACGTCGGCGAGTGCTAAGAAGACAAGGAGAACGCTTTGCAGAGGCATGATTCGAAGATATTACACCTTATGGTGGGGGCTCTGTTATGTTTTGGGCAGGAATAAATTCAATGGAACGTACAGAGTTAGTCTTCATTGAAAACGGCTCACTAACTGGGCATCGATACATAACGGAAGTTCTAATTCCTCATGCACAACCCGCATTGGCCGCTCTAGGTTAAGACTCGATTTTTATGGACGACAATGCTCGCGCCCACCGATCCCGCGATGTTAATGCGTATGTGCAAGAGGTCGACATTCGTCGTTTGGATTGGCCAGCTCGAAGTCCCGACCTCAATCCCATAGAGCATGTCTGGGACGTTCTAAAACGGCGTGTGAGATCAGTACACCCGGCTCCGCAGACCATCAGAGAGCTGAAGAATGTGATTACTGCGGAGTGGGAACGTATTCCGCAAGCAAGTATCCGGGATATACTCGCTAGCATGCCCAGACGAATTCAAGCTGTGATTTTAGCTAGAGGGGGTCACACTCAATACTAAACATTTATCTGCTTTTACTTTATTAAAGAAAAACAAACAAAAAATCTTTTTTATTTTTACTTCATGAGCATATGCACTACTAGCGAACATACACTACTAGCGAGGTTTAGCATTATTTCCCATAAATTGTAACAAAATTTTATGAAAACGATTATTTTCTTATTAATTTACCAAATTGTGAGGATAAAACTACCTATAATTATCAAACAAAGCAATATTAACTTTTGAAGTGGTTCATTGCTTAGGTGCCCGTTTTTTTTGCAAATGAGTGTAGTATTACATACAGATCGGCAACTCCCTGCCTCCCACCTGAGTTCCCCATCGCCCCACCAAAATTAATGTGTCGTTTCCCGTGTCAGTACTTGAGAGAGTGTCACTCTGCGTTGCATTACGTATTACTAGCTAAGTGCTTTGGGCTATTGCTTTGGTTTAATTTGTGCTTAGCCGAGGGTAGATTTGAAAAAAAAAGTACCTACATACATGCAATTGCGGTCTGTTCCTTATTATTTTGTTTCCATAGCTAGTGACCCTAGTATACTCACACACGGTTATATATTAAAATACCAGAAATCAAAATGCCTTTACTTGAAATGCATTAGACCAAAATACCCGAATTCGAAATACCTTAACGTTCAAAATACCTTATTTCAGTACACCTTACCGTAAAATGTCTAAATTTAAAATACAAATAATTATTATATCAGAATTCAAAATACAAATTTTCAAATATCCTTAATTTAAAATACCGAAAATAGAATACAATGTGTCACTGTCACTGTCATAACTGCGTGGAATGTAACCCATATTTATATATTGTCATTTCTATAATAATTTCAGTCACCAAAATTTAAGGAACAATTATACAATCTTGTGCCCAGTTTATTGCCACTCACACGTTTTGTTATTTGGCTTTAACTTATTTACACACCCACCCCCCACCTAAGAGAAGGCGCAGTTGTAGCCGTAGGTCTGTTGGTCCTTGGGTATCCTTCTGAGGGCTTACCCGGGGCTCCCAACTGTAGACTGTTATGTAGGATACGTGTGGTTTTTAGTCGGTAGGAGTCCGGCATAGTATCCATGTAGGATTTACCTCATGTTAAAACACTTTGATTCAGAGTTACAAAAGTACTACAGTGGGCTAACGACAAATAAAAAATAAAAACCACGAAGGCTAAGGCGGGAGCTCCGCTTCGCTTCGCTCCCGCCTTAGTCTTCTAACCTAACCTATCCGAGTCGGGATACTCTGAGTCGGGGTGTTAACCATTCACAGATATATAGCATCCATGTAGGATTTAAATCATGTTAAAAAAAAGGTATTTTGTGTTTGAACATTTTAGGATAAGGTATTTGATAAATTTATTTTTTGGGTTTCGGTTATTCGACCGTAAGGCATTTTAAATTATTTATATTATAAATATTTGCCTTTTGAATATTGATATTTCGATTTCGGGTATTTTGGGCTCGGGCATTTTAAGTAAAGGCATTATGATTTCTGGTATTGTGACGGTATACCGTATATTAGTGTAGGTGAAAACGATCATTTTTGTATGGAGTTTCCACCCTGTGATAAAACGTAACTTTGCTTACGTTAATATCCTGTTTTTTTTCTCGTGTGGGAAAATCCTCATGGATGTTATGCCGGACTCCTACCGACTAAAAACCTCACGTAACGCCCAACAGCCTATGATTGGGAGCCCTGGGTAAGTCCTCGGAAGGATGTCCCAGGACTCCCAACAGACCCACGGCCGCCCCCGGTCATGGAGGCCGATAGTCTTCGGGTTTGTCTGTTTGCTTTGCTTTGTCCGGAATGATCTCGAAAAGTACCCAATAGATTTGATTTAAATTTTGCACAAATATTAACTAGAGGTAGATTCTTCAAATAGGTTATATATTATCACGCTATATATCCTAGGGGCTAAGCAGGGAGCAATCAAATTAAGAAATAAGATAATATATGCATGTACTTATAGATTTACCCCATAGAGGTATAAAGTATTGTGAAACCTATACTACTACTGAACACCCTTATTTTAAACTTATCAAACAATCCCACCCTTATATACCTAACATTACCTAAGGGGTTGAAATCCGCACCCCTGATAGAGGGGTTCTTTGAGTAGGGGGTTCGAATTACAATGGAACTACGATTTAAAGAGTAACATGTATATGAATAAATAAGTTTCAAGTGGTTGTAATTTTGAGGATCTTACTAATATTATAAATGCGAAAGTTTGCGTGTGTGGATGTTTGTTACTCTTTCACGCTCGAACGGATCTGGCTGAAATTTGGTACAGGGATACATAATAGCCTGGATTATCATCAATGTTCATCCCGGGAATAAGTTCCCACGGGAAGCGGGAACAGGAACAAATTTTACGCGGGCGAAGCTGCGGACATCAGCTAGTACTAAATAATATTTCTACTAATATTATAAAGATAAATGTTTGTTTGTCACCAATAAACTCTGTAACTAGTTACTGAAAAGAATTTTGAAATACTCTCTGTCAAATTAATTTGAAGTAACTCAATATCCTTGCTGACGCCCGCAGCTTCGCCCGCGTAAAATTTGTTCCCGTTCCCGCTTCCCGTAGGAACTTATTCCCGGGATAAAAAGTAGCCTATGTGTTATTCCAGACTATAATGTATCCCTGTACCAAATTACAGCCAGATCCGTTTAGGCGTTCGAGCGTGACAGAGTAACAAACATCCACACATCCACACTATATATCCACATATATACAGGGTGAATTTTTCAAAAGGGATTGGATGGCCAAATCCGAAACTATAAGGAATAGCGAAAAATGCTCAAAGGAGTCACGAGCCCGATTTTGATGAAACTTAAAATCTCATCATTAGATTTTTGAAAAACCAATAATCCTAGCTGGGAATCAAACCCAATGATTCTGAAAAAAAAACACACCCTATATTATTACACCATACGAAAGTGTTGCTATTAAGAATCATATTCTGGGAAGTAATATCATACGGCAAACTAAAGGAAAGTGCTCATATTTAACAAAATACAATTTATTTTTCTTACGTTAACTGATTAATTGTTCAAAATGTATCAGACCATTGTTTCCAATACATAGCTAGATTCGAGACCTCAAGGATCGTATTGCATTCAATTTTATTGATTCCGTTTAGAATATTCTCCAAAGAATCATTCTGAGCATGATTTAAAACTCGGAATAGTTACGATCTATTCTGGGATTTAGAACGAAACAAATTATGATACAAAATTTAGGTACATGAAATATGAATTCTATTAAAATTCCAAACTTTCCTTAAATTAACCGTATATCATTACTTCGCAGAATTTGATCCTTATCGGCGAAACTATCGTCTGGTGTAATAATAAAGGATGTGTTTTTTTTTGCAAAATCAATGGGCTAATGTTAATCGAACCCAAATCAGTTTATGTAAGAAAAATAAATTGTATTTTGTTAAAGATAAGCACTTTCCTTTAGTTTACCGTATGACATTACTTCCCAGAATATGATTCTTAATAGCAACACTATCGTATGGTGTAATAATATAGGGTGTGTTTTTTTTTCAGAATCATTGGGTTCGATTCCCAGCTAGGATTATTGGTTTTTCGAAAATCTAATGATGAGGTTTTCAGTTTTATCAAAATCGGGCTCGTGAGTCCTTTGAGCATTTTTAGCTATTCCTTATAGTTTAGGATTTGGCCATCCAAGCCCTTTTCAAAAATTCACCCTGTATATATATATATATAATATTATTAGTAAGGCTAGCTGATGCCCGCAGCTTCACCCGCGTAAACTTTGTACCCGCGGGAACTTATTCCCCGGGATAAAAAGTAGTCTATGTGTTATTCCAGACTATAATGCATCTCTGTACCAAATTTCAGCCCGATCGGTTCAGTGGTTTGAGCGTGAAAGAGTAACAAACATCCACACATCTACACTTTCAAACTTCGCATTTATAATATTAGTAAGATTGTTCGATTGCACGATTCCTCTTATTACCGCTGAAAAGTTTACTATTTACAACCAATTTTAAGGAAAGGAGGTTAGCATATTTTAGAATGGCATGTATTTAAATCGATATCTGTATATTCCCTTTTTGTGAACTAAATATTTCAAAGTTAAACCAAAAATACTGACTTGCACACTAATTATGCACACTAAATAAAGCAAATTCATTACACTGTTTTATGGTATTTGCAGAACTATTTTACTGAACAGATAACTATTATCAAAATTGTTTATCTAACAATTCCTTAGTTCAACAAAAATATATTAAAACTTTTTTAAGGAAAACCATCACCTAATTTACTTTTAGGAACATCATTTATTCTAAATAAAATCCCAAATTTATCAGTCACCTCTACAAAATTAAATTTTATTGATCAAAAATATAAAAACATAACCTAACCTAACCTATTCCGTTATACAATTGTAGAATTTAGAGTGCAAGTTAGTATTTTTGATATGCAATTCGTATTTCTGTTTTACAAATCATATATTCGGTGTACGAACCACATTTTTGGTGTGAATTCGATTAAAAAGGTCATCTCGTTCTGAGTAATATTTAAGTTTTTTGAGTAGGACATGTTTAGTTAAACAATTGGATTTTTTGCACAGCATTTAATTTTCTGGTTTGCATTCAGTAAATTAGTGGAGTTACCTAGTGTGCAGAAAAAATAAAAAGATGTGCATTTAAAAATATCCCATTTAGAATTACATAGCTTAGGTAACTAAATGTTCACTTACCTTAGCGTAACTTCCAGATAACTGCGAATAAAACTCTGCATACCTATATACCTTCTTAATCTATACTAATATTATAAAGAGGAAAGATTTGTTTTTTTGTTTGTTTGTTTGTAACGAATAGGCTCCGGAACTACTGGACCGATTTGAAAAATTCTTTCACTGTTGGAAAGCTACACTCTTTGCAGTGAACATAGGCTATTTTATTCCCGTATTCCCACGGGAACGGGAACTATGCGGGTAAAACGGAAGTCTATACTAATATTATAAAGAGGAAAGATATGATGGTTTGTTTATTTGTTTGCATCGAATAGGCTCCGAAACTACGGAATCGATTTGAAAAATTCTTTCACTGTTGGTAAGTTACACTATTACCGGGTAACATAGGCTATATTTTATTCCCACATTCCCACGGGAAAGGGAACTACGCGGGTGAAATCGTGTGTAATCCCCTAATAAAAATAAAATTGGGAAAGGAATTGATAGAATTAATTCATTGATTGATAAGACTTACCTGTCTCAGTATCCACTGTATAAGACAGACCGGCCCAAGGATCATCCTGTAAACAAAAGATAAATAAAATAACTTAAAAACCGGCCAAGTGCGAGTCGGCCTCGCACGAAAATACGGTAAAATACGGTAAAAAATCACTGTTGTTGCACAGGGCGGAAACGTATTACTACCTACGTACTTTGTGCTATTGCTTTGGTTTAATTTGTGCTTACCCGAGGGTAGGTTTGAAAAAAGTACCGACATACATGAGATTGCGTTCTGTTCCTTATTATATTGCTTCCATAGCTAGTGTCCCTAGTATACTCACATACACATTCAAGCTTGATTCAAGCATTCACATTACGTGTATATTCGTGAGGGTGAAAACGAACATTTTTGTATGGAGTTTCCGCCCTGTGCTGTCAGGTAGGATACGTGTGGTTTTTAGTCGGTAGGAGACCGGCATAGCAGCCATTTAGGATTTAATTATTAATAAACGGTAAAAAAAATGTTGTGTGCGAGTTATTTTACAAAAGATAACTTACCTCTTTGATATCGCCATCAAGAAGAGAAGCCTTCACCTTCTCAATTTCTTCATCAACGTTCTTCTTCACGAAATCTTCTTCATTCAGCTTAATTTCTTTGTCCGCTTCTCCAAGCACCTTGGTTGCTTTTGGTCCCTTCTGTGAAAGAAAATAACTTTAAATTTTAGTGGTAGACTTTCGCGTGAAATGTAAGTTTTTTCTACCCTTTGGAATTTTCAAGACAGCTGGGCGTCGATATCTTTTATAATTATGATCAGAACATTATTAGAGGGTATCGTAAGAGGCGACTTAGGGAACACTTTCGCAAAAAGATCCATTGCGTAGAAAAGGAAAACTCGAAGTGAAACCCGGTTGTCAGTTAAATGACAATCGTTAAGCCAAGTTGAAGGCCTTATGGGCGGCTTGAAAAATATCAATTGCGAGTCGTGGCGACCTGCGCCTGTCCAGGCAGTGGGCTCACCCACCTATTACGTGGGACATAAAACTATAAGGTGAAATGTGGGCGTATACTATGCCTCTGAATGCCCTTTCGGGGATAAAGCGTGATTATATTTATGTATGTATGTAGAACATTTAGCCAAAGCTGTCGCCCTAGCAGAGGCAGGCTCAACGTACTACCCGTTCGCTCTAACTTTGCCGCTGGCGTAGAGGCGTATACCCGAATTGTTAATTATACGAAGTAAATTGACAGTAGCTAATGTCACTTCGTCATAGAAAATACGCAACACTACAAAAAGAAGTGACATTAGTTGCTGTCAATTTACTTCGTCTAATCAAAAATTCGACTTTAGTATAGAGCCGAGCGGCCGCCAGGGCTGGTTCGGGTAACTTGGGATCCTTTCGAGAATACACCAGGTTCCCTGACTACATACAGACCAAGATAATAATAATAATAGTATTCATACAGAGAGGCAACTCCCTGCCGCTCACTGAGCAAGCTTCCCCACCCCCGCCAGTCCCGCCACAGCTGTCATTATTTAGTTGGCGGGTGTCGTGAGGGAACATTTGCTTAGCCTTATTGGTTACAGGCACACATTCAAGCTCTGTACGATGACAGAATTGACAACGAATCATTTGCATGAAGTTTGCGCCCTGTGATACAGGCGAGAAGGAGCATAAAATAGGACTGATGGGAAGCAATGGCGGCTTCTAGCCAATTAGGGACCACTATCGTCAATTTAAAGACCTATCTGTAAAAGGCCAGGTCAAGACTACCCTTAACCGACGAGCGTGTATGAAAACACTTATGAAAGTAGAAGAAGCGAAAGTGGTATGCCAGGATCGTCGCAAGCGGAAAGCCAGTCTCTGCCTACCCCGATGGGAGACAGGCGTAATGATGTATGCATAGCAATTTACAAGGCTATTGAGAGTGGCTTCCAAATTGGCGGATGAGCTTGAGTCGTCAATGTCCCGTTGTCGAATGGTTTGTGCTCTGAGGAATTGTTTGATATGATGCCCACGGCTACGTTTTATCACCGCACCGCTCGCCACAGACAGGGTGTTCATCCTCACACTCCACGTCCGAAACGTTCGAGCATGGTAAGGTCTTATAGAGTCTTTGTTCCGCACATGCTTAGATTGTGGAACGATTTCTCTGCATCAGATTTCCTGAATATCTCGACACTGTAGTTATGGTATGGTTCTTAAAAGTACGGGTAGCGCTCTGGTCGTCTACGGAAAATTCGACTAAAACAATTCGTCCAAATCAATTTGACTAAAACAATTCGTCTAAAAAACTATTCGACTAAAAACAATTCGACTAGTAACAATCCGTCTAAAACGATTCGACTAAAAACCCCGACTCAAGAATACCCCGACTCAGACAGGTTAGGTTAGAAGGCGAGAGCGAAGCGGAGCGGAACTCCCGCCTTAGCCATCATGATTTTTTTTTGTTTTATCGACCAATTCTTATTTGGTGAACAATTCTTTCGTCGATTAACTCGTTTCTGACCATTTGCGAGTAAGTGCCAGCATTTGGCATTTTGCGAATCTGTACTAGTCGACTTGTTTTAGTCGAATTGTTTTAGTCGAATTGTTTTTAGACGAATTGCTTTAGTTGAATTGTTTTAGATGAATTCTCCGCAAATCGCTCTGGTATTGCAAACGTCTTTGTGGTGACCAATCACGATCAGCACACTTAATGTTAGTATTTTACGGAATTTTCACTTACCGGCTGCATAGGGTCCTCGAGCGTGAAGCCCATGTCCACATCCTGCTTCCACAGCACTTCGATAAGATCCATGTCCTGAAAACAAGAGAAAGTTCTTTGTAATCATACTCGGCACTCCGTATTTTAATGAGAAAGGTTAATTTGGTAAAAACCATTGACATATATTCTACCGATAGACAGGAACGTCCACACATTGAATATGTTCAAGAGCGAGACTAATGGAATCGCCCAACGGGTGCTATAAAACACATATTTTAATTTGAATAATACGGTCTAAACGCTGGATATTTATATTACTTAGCATTAACTTTAATGTGTTTACCTCAAATTAAAATATCTCCGTCACGTGCGTGTCATTCGCTTTATGGCACAAACCGCACTAACTAAGAGATCAGTACATGTACCGCGGTTGAGTTGTACACAACGCTTGTTCTGATCGCCGCATCTAGTACGTAGTACATATAGATCGATGGTAAAAACAGGGTAGGTATAGCCTACAGAACGCAATCTCGTACTTTTTTTTCAGACCTACCCTCGGCTACTGGCGCACAAAACGAGTATTGAATTTAGTATGAAAATACTTTGACTTAGTGTCCGTGCAAAATCTGGTTCCTTCGGGATCGAATTTGGAAACCTACATACTGAATTCGCTGAGGCTTACATAGACATATACACAGTTCACCGAGTTCACAGACATAAAGCACAAATTAGAGATAGTACAGATGGAAAAACTCATGGAAGTACTTTTTTTTTCACTCCTACCCTCTGCTAAACACACTTGCGCACAAATCAGTATCGAATATTCGGTTAAGACCGCCTGACCACGTGTCTGTGAATGAGTTGTCTATGTGTACGTAGCCTCAGCGGATTTAGGATGTAGATTTCCATCTGTACTATCTCTAATTTGTGCATGAAGTTAGAAGATTTTCATAGTATTTTTTTCTGATTTAATTTGTGCGCGAGTGTGTATAGCAGAGGGTAGGTGTGAAAAAAAAGTACGTACATGAGATTTCCATCTGTACTATCTCTAATTTGTGATTCAACTGTGGAATAATGAGAATTAGACGTACCTATTTATAAATCAAAAATACTTCTGTCCCTCATTTCACAGAAATAAATAAAACCAAAAACCAATCTAAAGACCATTAATAATATCAAATACAACACGATGTTAATCGATTTGGAAACAAGAGATAGATTCGGTAACAACTGTTTTTATCGACGCCATTTTGTTCCGCGCAGATGACATGCGCAGATAATAATGAACCATTGTTTTTTTTTTTCACAAATTAAAGCTTAAGATGGAAGTTATCGGGTATTTTGCGGTTTGATTTCGCTTGTATCCTTATATGGCATAGATTTTTGTATTTCTTTTAATAATATTTTTCGATCTAGATCTGCTTTTTTTTGGATTTCGTATCCGAAAGGGAAAAAACGGGATTGTATTCATGACGACACTTCGTGGTCCGTCTGTCTGTCCGTCACGAGGCTGTATCTCAAAAACTATAATAGCTAGGGAGTTGAAATTTTCACAGATAATGAGTTTCTGTAGCCGCTATAACGACAAATACAAAAATTTAAAAAAAAAAAATTCGGGGGCTCCCATACAACAAAAATAATTTTTTTACAGTTTTTTTTGGCACGGAAACTTCCGTGCGTGAGTCCGATACACACTTGGCCGGTTTTTAACTTCTGAAGATTATGATCGTATGACTATCGTTTTATTATTTCAGAGTCTATCGACTACTCCCTCATTCGTCTTAGGACAGATTCTGGTTACGACGGATTCTTGTTACAGCAGATTCTGGTTACGACGGATTCTTGTTACAGCAGATTCTGGTTACGACAGATTCTTGTTACAGCAGAAGTAAGGGTGCCATCACACGGACTGCATCGCAGCGACTGCGCGCAGTCGATACATTCAACTGCATGCAGTTATATGTTCGACTGCATACCGTTAAGATATCAACTGCACGCAGTCGGCTGCAGTCGTGCGTCGATACATTCAACTGCATGCAGTTATATGTTCGACTGCATACCGTTAAGATATCAACTGCATACAGTCGTACCGTCAACTTCGCGCAGTTCGACACGACTGTAGTCGCTGCGATGCAGTCCGTGTGATTGCAGCCTAACATAGCCAACAAAAGTGAAAACCACACAATTTATGTATGGCTTTATTTTAAAAAATTAGAACTTAACCTCTAGCGGCCCAAGGTCCCTTCTAATACCCTTATTAACTTATGTCATTACAGCCCAAACAAATATTATGAATTTCTTATTTACCGCCCAGGTCCTTTTTAAGGGACCAAAAACATTTCTATGATTTTTTTTTAAAACAACCGGCCTAGCAACTTTCTGATTGATTTATCAAACTTTTTAATCTATAACGAACTGAATCAACGAGGTTCCCGGCTTTAAGAATGAAGACAAAACTGTGATAAGCTAATTTCCATTAAGGCGTCATCACGTCTTAAAGGTAAGCAACAATTCAATCTTATTTTATTGTGGTTAAATTACATTTCTAATAATAAAATATACATGATTTTAAAGATATTGAAATACATTAACAAAGGAATTCATTATTTTCGTGGAATTTATAGCATTTATGATAATTTATTGGTAGAAAAGGAATAGTCCCTCTGAATTCCCCTCAGGACGTAGTTTGCGTGAAGTTTTATATTTTTAGTGCCTTGTAAGGGACCGCGGGCTTTAACAGAGTTTATTAACATTTATTTATATTGCTTTCAGCACCTAATATATGGATGTAGAATAGTTGCTGCATGACTTAGAAGGTCAGTGATGATAACGACCTGGAGTTTAAACCTTCATTAATTATGGGCATGTCTCCATTCACTAAGAATTCCAAATTTTCCCACGATACCCCCAGACTCATCAATAATGCGGCTTAGATGAGGTAGCGGTAGAGAAAGGGGCTAATGCTTGGGAAGTCGTCGTCGAAACGTCTCCAATAGTCATCGGCCTCCTCTTCATCGCCTATCGCAGTGGGGTCTCTAGTGATTAACATGATCTTAGAATAGTTATGGTTCAAAAGAAAATAATATAAAAAAATCAAATACATACATTTTGGTTTTATTAGACACGTTTCGAAGTCTTATATAATTTGAAACCTTTGATAACGAATGTATGAGTTAAATTAAGTGGATGCTGTAGGGGTTCGTAGCAGACAAGCTACAGTGTACCAAAATACAGTTTGAAATCAGGCTTCAGTACCTAGGTACCTAAGATAAAAGACTGCCCACATCTCAAAAATGAAAAGCGTGAAAATCCAGACATTCAGGTTATTAGCTTCTTCAGCAGTCATCCCTACCAATGTAGGGATCCAGGCATTCAGGTTGTTAGCTTCTTCAGCAGTCATCCCTACCAATATAGGGATCCAGGCATTCAGGTTGTTAGCTTCTTCAGCAGTCATCCCTACCAATATAGGGATCCAGGCATTCAGGTTGTTAGCTTCTTCAGCAGTCATCCCTACCAATGTAGGGATGCAGGCATTCAGGTTGTTAGCTTCTTCAGCAGTCATCTAATGTAGGGATCCAGGCATTCAGGTTGTTAGCTTTTTCAGCAGTCATCCCTACTAATATTATAAAGGCGAAAGTAACTTAGTCTGTCTGTTTGTTACATTTTCACGCCTAAACCATTGGACCGATTTTGATGAAATTTTGGTACAGAGATAGTTTGAGTCCAAGATAAGGACATGGGCTACTTTTTAACTGACTGCGCAAAAGTGATGTGGTTTAGCTATAATTGTGAACTTCATTTATTAACTGTCATATGTGACGTTTTTGACAATGTCGCCAAAATTCTAAAGATTAGTTCCTTTTCCAGACTTTTAAGCCAAGCTGTAAAGAAGTCTACTATGTGAGAGTCAAGAATAAATTATAAACAGGTGCAATTCAGGTAAATTTGAGGCTCAACTCAAAAGGCCTCATTACAATAATTAAAACGAAATACAATATGTATCCGCCATCTTTAATTGGCTGAGTTCAAATTAATAACCAATTAACCATAGACTAAGAGCAGCGTGCAAGACAAAAAGAAAGTACATATTGCTTTACATTTAATAATAGACCCTATTCGTACGACAATAAAGATCAAATTCAAATAATTTCAACAGTACTTACGACTTTATTCTTCGACACGAATTGAAATATTAAAATTTTTAACTAATATACTTTCAATTGGTAAAACGTCGTATGTAGCTTACATTTTTCATATAAATTTCTACTGTATCAAAATAGACATAAGTATCAAATTAGTTTTTAGTATGACGAGAGAAAATTCCCACCCAATTTAATTCAACGGCAGGGGTCGCTTAGAACACAGCAGGCGCATTTTTTGGTCTTCAGAATGTTGATTTTAGAATAATGTTCCTATGGGAAGGAATATCAAGCCTAGTAGATTAGTATATGACTATTTTTCTTCTCTTCTTGTCTCTCTTTCTCTCTCTCCCATAAGAAAACGGAGTGACGTCAAAACTTTCTATTGATTTATACCTATTTCGTTTTGATAAAAATAATCAAGTTTAGGATGATAATTTTGCCCAACGACAGTTTTAATAAGATATGATAAGATCTTATGATAAAAAATATGTAATAAATATATCTCTTGTCATGAATCATGAGTTCTGAATACATATTTAAATAATCTAATACTTAACTAGGCAGGCAGAAGGTTCCTATTTTCATGAACCTAGATTCCTACTTTGACTTTCTTCTATAGGTACTTAGCAAGAAATAAGTCCGTTTCATTCACCACGGCTTTCAGGTTCCATCGTGTAAGGACGAAAATAACACTGAAGAAATGTCGGCGGATTGTATGGTTTTGCTAACCCCTTCGCAGAACAAGGAATGAATAAAATTTCATACATTACATGTATGTTAATTATGAAATGTTCATAAAATAACTAGAAATTTAACGTAGTTGTTCTCATTCTTTAATACTCATTCTCATTTTAATATTAGTTTTTTAACCTAAGAATTGAACCGAAACCTTGTTCGCTACCAGAGAGTGTTTTGGCACATGCCTCAAAGAACATATCAATGGCGACATCTAGTTACAAGCTAAATACTATTTAACACGCTTCTGTAGCTCAACCTAGCGATACTTTATGGTACTAATCATCAGAGCAGCGCCATCTATTAAAACTTTCGTCAAATACATAAGGTTCTGCTATTCGGCAACAGATGGCGCTATTACACTTGATCTCAAAGTAGGCTATGAGAAGCCACAGAGATGGCACTGGTGTAGTTTTGTTATGCTTTAAGAGGGTTAACATATTTCGCGCCACATATTGCTCAGAAACCATACTTTTCATTGCATTTAAAGTCATTAAATATTTATCGTACAAACATGGTATTCACTTACATACTTAGTAAATTTAGCTCTCTAAACGTTTCATAAAACATATTTTACCTAACAACTGATTACATATGGTTAATATCAACGAAAGTGAAACAGGTTTTTCAAATCGTACGATTTGCATAGATTTCGATGCTTAAATTCATGTCAAATTACTGATAAATTTAAAAAACAAGGGATACGAAGGAATTGCAAAGGGCGTTAGCTATCTGTTTGTAGAATAACCTGATATCAGGTAGGTACCTTTTTTTAGAGAAAAATGACTGTAAAGTTTACTCAAATACTGAGAAATTTCACCAAAATAAAGTAGTCTTTTCACCAGCTTCTGTAGTTTAAATCATTATGATAATTATGTAATATTATGTCAGAACTTCTCCTTTGACAATAAAAATATTTCTTTTTAAGTAACTAGATACAGATTTTTTTTTACAAAGTATTTTGTGAACCCCTATAAATGCAGATACGCGAACAAATACGATTTAGTACCGCCGAGAGGCTCTCAGAGAGTGGTCATGTCGCTCGATGTTCCATTTTTGAATACGAAAAAATGAACAAAAATAGTCTAATTCTAGCGTGACCAAACAATCTTAGTACTTTGTGACGTATAATATAATATATATAAATATTTATGGTCGATATACAACGTGAACTTTTGTATAGTGCAAAGCTCAGACACCCCGACTAGAGTTTCGCTTCAAAATACTGTATAAAAAAAATTAAATGAAACTAACGAAAACTGACCAAGTTATAAGCTTTTACAGTTGCACTATTTTCTTCACGAACAGCGTAGGTGTAGGTATTATACGCAAGGCACGTAGTTAGTCACTATTCGTGTGGTATTGATAATAACATATTAACACACCATTTTCATATGTGGTAATTATGGAACACCTGTGAGGAACCAGACCAGGATTGGGACGGCTATAAAGCCGCTTAAGCAAAATACAAGTAGCGACTGAGAT
The DNA here is from genome assembly GCA_933228765.1 of Miltochrista miniata. Taxonomy (NCBI): domain Eukaryota; kingdom Metazoa; phylum Arthropoda; class Insecta; order Lepidoptera; family Erebidae; genus Miltochrista; species Miltochrista miniata. The sequence goes on from OW121772.1 coordinate 12,155,427, forward strand.
ACAAAAGTACCAAGTAGAAACCTCTGATAGAGTCAGACTAATACTAGCCAAACAAGGGACAGAACTGTCCGTATCTATAAAGAAACCTGACGGCGCGGCGGCCTGACCCACACATGAAAAGAATTATTTATACTGTTGATTGATGGCACTTGGTGGTACCTTTCGGCATTTTCAAAGGCAAATTAACATTATATAATGACCACTAAATCACTTAATTACTCGAAAACAATAAATTAATAACATATAAATTACCACTACAACATTCTACTAACGTTAACTATCATAAAAAGAAGCCGAGAGTATTTTGATACAAACGCACTTCCCAGAATGCCAATTGCTGCAGACACTCATGTGGCTGGTGGAAAACGTATCCACAGAAGAAGTCCAGTGGGAGCTCGCAAGACCTGTTCTAATCTATTCTGTCAACTTACAAAAAACTGAATGGGTAATTAACAGCTTTAAGTCCTTCAAATCTCCAGGACAGAATGAAGTCTTCCCTGCAGTCATTCCCTGCAGACTCATTTTAAAGCTACAGACAAGCAGAAACCAGTGCGCAGCCATGGCCAAAGGTTGTCCACAAGGGGGCGTGGTCTCACCACTGCTAAAGAACCTTGTTTTAGACGACCTAATAACCAATCAATCAATTTAACCTAGAACAGTCCCTATATAGGGTAAACCACCCAATTATTGGCACTTTTAGAATGAATTATTGGCACTTTAGTTAAGAGTATATTTCGAAAAATAAGGGAAACCTAGTTTATTTCAGTTCGGTGTTGCCCATTATGTAGTTGTAGGTATGCATTAAAAAGTAAAATAGCATTCTTTTTCTGTTAGAAATGGGCAAAATTACCTAAAGTGCCAATAATTGGAGGAGTGCCAACGATTGGGTGGTTTACCCTACATGGATGTGGAACAAGCCATAGCAGATGGTAAAATTAAATTATGTAGAAAAACGGATCTGTTTACAAAGCATGACTAGTATTTTAAAATCCAAGGCCAACTTCAAATCAAGTGAGAAGCTGCTTTTATTTTATCTTCTAGTGATCTTGTGTATATAATAAATATTTTTAATGAATTGTATTTAAATTACTTTCAGTCAAGCCAACATTTATCGATTTACGGTGTAGACTAAACACTAATTTGCCCATAAGCACAGTAAATATTTCGAAAGACGACGAGTTCTGGACTACGAGGATAGAACCTAAATTGTTAAATTTTTACGACTAACGTCTGTTGCCCAAAATGATTGCGCCTAGAAAGAACCAATAAAATAAAATAAAATATAATTTATTCCCTTTGAACTTAAAAAAAATAGGTTTGTCAACATTTTTGGGACTCTACTGGGGGTTCAGAAATGCTACAAACTGAGAAGAACACCCCAAGAAACTCAGTTCGGTCCCTCCCAAAATTCATCTTGGTAGGTATCTAATAATCGATCAATGCCGATACGGAATGGCTTTTTCTTGGCGGTGTGCATTGTTATGCACATACCTCTTAATAAATATTTGGTTGTTGTAAATGAAAAACACATACTATCAATTAAGATTAGATTTAGATCCAATAGCTCAAGCTTATAGCTTAGTTTGGGCTAGATGATGTTGTGTGAGAATATCCAACAATATTTATTGATTATTTATTAAAAATATTTTAATGTTCCTGCCAGCACTGAATCTGCAGTAGGCAGCAAAACATCGGACCATGCCAAGCGCCTGCGCATTGCTACGTTAATATTATTGTTTTTAACTATGTATGTGTATTGTCAAATTTAAATGTTTATAGTGTTAAATAGAATATTGTCCATTACTTTCTACAATTTTCGTATATTTAGATACTTTAAAAATAAACTTATGGATCGTTTTCATGTATGTGTGTATTATATACTATACTATCTTCAGGCCAAATCCCTTGCGGGGTAGGCAGAAAGAACCGAGCGCCACACGGCACGGTCCATACACACCTCACTTGCTTCTTCAATTTTCATTTTTCTTTTCATGCATGCACGTCGGTACCTTCGGTTCGGTATTTCTAATTGCAATCTTGGTGGTAAATAAATGTCAACTTTATTAATTTTATGATGTCAGTGTATATCACTACTTAATATCAATCAATTTGCAATAAAATAATCAATAATTAATAACTAATATTACTAACATAAAAATTAAATTAAAAGATTGAACGCTTAGACTAAGAATATGACACTGGTAATACATCAAGGAAAACCAAAGTATCAAACTTGTTGGTAGCAACAATTGGCACTATACGGCTATGTGCGCCGCGCCGCGCTGATTTCTTACGATCGTAAAGAAATTTGAAAACCGAATTTACGCTCTTAAATTATGAACTTAAAATCTTGTGATAAATAAAACAATTCGATACATACTCATCCCTTTCTTTTAGCTTTAATATTCGTCATTGGCTGAACTTCTAGCTTTAGTTTCAGAGAAATTGGTGTCTACACAGACTACTTTCTCATCTCAGACATAATTTGACTTTAGTTTGGAACAGAGCTTAATAAATTACTGCTCGTTCGCTCTAACTTTGCCGCTCGGCTCCATACTAAAGTCGAATTTTCAATTAGACGAAGTAAATTGACAGTAGCTACTGTCACTTTTTCATGCAATGTTGCGTATTTTCTATGACGAAGTGACATTAGCTACTGTCAATTTACTTCGTCTAATTAACAATTCGGGTATACAGTTCTGCGCCAGCGGCAAAGTTATAGCGAACGGGTAGTATAGAAGTTACTTCATACAATGCCTTCTCAATCAATAGATAATTTCTTTCTATTCTTCTAATATTATTAAGCCGAAGAGTTTCTTTGTCTGCCAAAAACTTAAAATTGGATTTCAAAATATTCTTTTACAGGTCGATAGTCCAGTTATTGAAGTAGGTTAAAAAGTCTCTCAAACATCATGCTACGACGAATAGGAGCGGGGCAGCAATGAAAAATGTTCAAAAACGGCGAAATTTTATTCCTATTGAGAGTTGTACGCGAAGGGAAAAATTCTGACGCAAACGAAATTTCACAGGTCAGCTAGTTGTTTTAAAACTTTAAAGAAATTGGAGAACCTCCTCAATTCGTCACAATGTTTACAAACATTTTCACTTTATTGCTTGATGATGATGACGCATTGGTAAGTGTATCATCAGAGAAGATCATGTTCTTGATGACTTGAGGTCGCGGGGTCAAAAACCGGGTTGGACAAAATATTTGCGTAACTCGCAATTTTTTGTTATTATTAGTAATATTAATAAAAATAAGTAAAATAAAAGATTGGATGTTTTCAATGCATAAAGTAACCTATTATTATTTAAGTTACCTAATCATTTACTGTTATTTTTGTAGTTATTTCTTATTTTCTGAATTTCGACGGGCAACGGGTCTCTCTGATAATCAGAAAACACCTTTTTTTTTTTTTGTCATGTTTAAAATTAGTTTACCCAATCAAATAACAGATGGCGTTACTTGTACCATCAAAGCTTCTAGAACATGTGATTTCAAGGAAAAACATATTTTTCTCAATAAGGTCAGCCGCGGTCAAGGCAATGCAAGGTCAGGACCGATCTCACCGAAATAGTTCACTCCCCCGCAGTGCGTACACTTCAATAAGTACGATAATGACGCACTAAATTCGTTTGTAATTGGAGGGTTGGTTGGAGAACGTTTTTGTGGCGCGGACTCTCCGCGTAAGGGCGAGTCCACACGTTGGTTTCTTTTGTTCGATTTAATGCTGACCTAGTATAAAAAATCGGACAAGAGCGAGTCGAATTCGCGGAAAGAGGGTTTGTTTGATTAAAAATAACCTCAAACAAACCTATGTTGTATGAGAGCTCCCCAATATTCTTTTTTCCGTTTTAAGTACTTACTAAGTATTTGTTGTTGTTAGCGGTTAGTTGTAACAGAAATACATCATTTGAAAATGTCTAAAAAAACCTTAAACAATATTGCATTTTCTATGTTGTATGAGAGCTCCCCTTAATTTCTTTTTCTGGTTTTAGTAGGTACCTAACTATTTGTTGTTGTTAGCGGCAACAGAAATACATCATCTGTAAAAATGTCAACTGTCTGGCTATCACGGTTCATTAGACACAGCTTGGTGACATACAGACAAACAGACGAACAGCGAAGTCTTAATAATAATGTCCCATATTGACCCTTTGGGCACGGTACCCTAAGAAAAGCAGGGTGCACTTTCGAGAACCCCCCCACCTCAGATCGATTTGAAACTTTGCACAGACCTTCCTATGGATGTTCTAAGAGACAACCCCTAAGCCTCAGTTCAGACACGGCGGGAATCGCGCGGTAATCGCGCGGTAACCGCGCGGTTGTGTCTGAACGATTACTAACTCATATAAATAAGACCCGCGCGATTTCAGAATCGCATGGAAACCGCGCGGTTCCCGCCGTGTCTGAACTGAGGCTAAAGGGATTTTTGGCGTATAGCAATAGTTTCCGAGAAATCAAATTTTGAAAATCGGCTTTTAGCACGCGCTTTATATCTATCCCCGCCTGCCGATGCATCTGCAAAAGGCCTGTGCCTGTGCAAAATTACAGCTCAATCGAAGGTGGGGGGTTTTCGGAAGTTTATCCGAAAAGAACAAAGTGAGGGTACAAGCGCATTAATATTGGTCCAGCTGTTTAGGAGCCATGATGCAGCACTCTGGTCGAGTTTTATAAAACCTTCTTTTTAACACGGAAGTTAAAAACTTCGTTGTTTTATTATGATTCATTTAACTACTAATAAGTTTATAACATCGTTTGGTTCTGATATTATGTTACAAAATATTGTGTAATACATAGTTATCTATTACTAATCTATTCAGACATATAGTCACGCCTTTATCGCGGAAAGGGTAGGTAGGGGCGTAGTATAAGATTATTTACCTACATCTCATAGTCTTTGACCCAAATTTTTCGAAAATAGTCTTAGAAGGTTCTTGCGGTAAAGTGAGTGCAGCGCTAATGTTACTTACAATCGTAAATAGGGATCATTTTCGAATCACGTCTGACACCTTAGTAGTTAAAAAAAATAAAAATACACAGGGAATCCCCTCTACTAAATCACACCATACCAAAAAATTTCTATACTAATATTATAAAGAGGAAAGATTTGATTGTTTGTTTGCATCGAATAGGCTCCGAAACTACTGAACCGATTTGAAAAGTTCTTTCACTGTTGAGTAGCTAGACTATCCCCGGGTGACATAGGCTATATTTAATTCCCGTATTCCCATGGGAACGGGAGCTACGCGGGTAAAACCGCGTGACGACCTAAACAGGTCATTTACAGTGCAATTTGGGTATATGCCAATGACGTATTATAACATAGTAGTGATTGTGTTGAAATGTAAATCAAAATAAATTATATTAGACACGTGTAGCAGTTTCCTAGGTGTAAATAAACAACATGATATACACGTGTCAGATAAAGAGTTCGCCGATATATATCAGAGAATTTATATCATGATATATATCACGATATATATCAATTGATTTTTGAAGTGAAACTTCTTTATCGGCGTTGGAAAAAAATTTGCGTCACGTCACGTCACGTCACGATTTTTGGTTACGCGCCATCTTTGTTCTGTTCCCCACCACGGTGGATTCGAATTAAGAGTACTTTATCCAGGGATAGCATGTCATTTAAGGGTTTTTGGACTTTTGGGCTTTTGCACTTTTAGATGGGACATTGGTACTTTGGGTCTTTGGGACTTTGGAACTTTGAGACTTTGGGACTTTTGAACTTTTGAACTTTTGAACTTTTGAACTTTTGGACTTTTGGACTTTTGGATGGGACCTTGGTACTTTGGGTCTTTGGGACTTTGGAACTTTGGAACTTTGGGACTTTGGGACTTTTGGACTTTTGGACTTTTGGACTTTTGGACTTTTGGATGGGACCTTGGTACTTTGGGTCTTTGGGACTTTGGGACTTTTGGACTTTGGGACTAGGGCTTGAACTCCGGAATTCCGGAATTGACATAATTCCGGAATTCCGATAAAATCTAATATCGTTTTCAATTCCGGAATTGGCGAGATCAATACCGGTATTTCGATATTGGAAAAAAAAAAAGAATCTCTTCTTTTATTTCATTACAAACAAAAATGTAGATTATAAGCTTCTTATGCAATTTAATTACCTTTAATTACTACAATGTTGATAATTAAGGATTTCTATATTAACAAATTAATGCGATTATGTACTTAGGTATTAATCATTTTATTTGATGATATTTCTAAAACCTACTAAGAATGTAAATCCATAAAATTAATGGTATTTGATAGAAAACATATTATTTAAATAATAATAATATTATTGGTGACGTTTTTGTATTTTTATTACATTTAGACTTCAATTTATAGTGCGAACTTAGACTTAGCTCTGACTTATGCTACGAGTTAAATTTAACTTTGATAGAAACGCTGTAAGAATTTGACAGAGGTCTCGCTCAGCATAGTTCTAGGTAGCTCTGACGGAACTCATGGGGCCCGTACCTTATTATTAGGGGCAAACTTTGCCCCAAGGCGCTCCACTGACCCAGAGTGAGGAGGGTCCTGGGTTCCCATAGGGCCTAAAAAGGCAACATTGTATGTTTCATATTATGAAACGTAAAATGTTTGGTATGCTTTGTATGTTCTGTATTTCAAATTATATGAATTGTATGTTTCATATAATGAAACATACAATGTTGCCTTTTTAGGCCCGCTGTTCTCATCAAGGTGGAGGAACACATTCCGTCGCACATGGCTCCGTCTCAGGCGCCCGACGCTGATTACAGCGAAAACGACGTGCCTAAAGTCACTGAAGGTGAGTTAGGGGCGACTGTACTGCGGCTTAGATTCCGCACGGACCGTGTCCCTGGACCTTACAGCATTCCAGGCCGAGCGTTGGTCCTGGCTCTTTAGTGCATGCCTCGAAAAAGGCCAGATTCCCAAGTTCTGGAAGACAGGGAAACTGGTTCTGATCCGAAAGGCAAGGTGATCGGCAGTCTACCCATCCGGGGATCGGCCGATCGTGTTGCTCCGTTGAGCAACTCCGGCCGATCTCCGATCAGTCGATCCCCAACAATGATACGCTCAAGGAGCTTGCATACCTCGTTTGGTATGCAAGCTCCTGGAGCGTATCATTGCACAGCGCACAGTCGGGCACCTCACACGCGTGGGGGCCAGATCTGGCGGATAACCAGTTTGGTTTCCGTCAAGGGCGCTCCACCGTGGATGCGATCATGCGCATTAGAAGACTGACCGAGGAAGTAACATCGCAGGGTGAGGTGGTGTTGAAAGCGATGGCGATGTCAAGAAATACCGGCATCGCCTTCAACACATTGCCCTGGAGCTGCGTTAGGTAGGCGCTTATTTATCATGGAGTCCCTCCCTACTTCCGTCGAATTGTCGGGGCCTATCTTTCCGAGAGGGCCATAACTTACCCAAGCTGGCTAGGGCCCAGCCGGGTCAGCGAGATACGTCGTGCGGTGTTCCGCAGAGATCAGTCTTAAGACCGTTTCTGTGGAACATCGGTTACGATTGGGTGCTGCGTGGTCCGTTGCTCAGAGGCGGCATGTCTCGAGTCCTTGTTTAAATAAATTAATTATATTTCTAATTTATTCCTTTCTGGTGCAAGGAGGCGCTGGAGCGGGGTCATAGGCCTACGTCTCCAGAAATCTAGGTTCGGCAGTTCCAGCTCCACAAGGAAACCGTGGAGACCTGGACTTAAGCAACAAACCGAATCGCCACATCACATCACACAAGGGGGGAATCGCCGAATCGCCACAATCACGGTGGTCAGACCAGTCATGGTCGAGTGACTTGAGAGGAGCCACGGTGCGTGTGCTCTGTCCTACCGATTGTCACAGATGCTTACCGGGCACGGGAGCTTCAGTAAGTATCTGTGACGAATACACCGGGAAACCACACCTGAGTGCCAGCACTGCGAAGAACGCCGTGAGGACACACTACTTCACACATTAGTGGAGTGCACAGCGTGGGCTTAACAGCGCCCGGTCCTCGTGGTAGGTCTGGACGTGGACATTTTCTCGCTGGAGACCATTGCGCGAGCTATGTTCTCCAGTGCTTACTCCAAGTGGGACGCCACAGCGTCTTTCTGTGATCAGTTAATGCGGCGAAAAGTGATCGAGAGAGGACGCTCCCACCCGAATTCAGCATGGCTTTGCTCAAGACTATCTGCCTCCATAATTGGGGGCCTGAGGACGGTGGGTGGGCAAATCGCCGTCCTTACAAAAGCAAGCCCAAGACGAAAACGTGACGTGAAAGTTTCACGCACGTCAACGCCCTGAGATGCGGGATAACACCTGAAAAAGCCCCAAATACGCGGGATAGCACCCGAACCTCCTAGGTGAGGCCGCAGTGATAGTCAAGGTCTGTGGGGAATCCTGGGGTCATCCTTCTGAGGGCTTCCCGGGCCAACCGTAGGCAATAGTTAGGAAGGTTTAGTTGGTTACGTTAAAATAAGTAATTTTACTGGGAATCAAAGTAGTTTATCACTAATCACGTAGGACTGTCAGCTCCCGTTTCTTTTTTTACATACATACATACATACATACATACATACATATGGTCACGCCTTTATCCCCGAAGGGGTAGGCAGAGGCATATTATATGCCCACATTTCACCTTTGTATAATTTGTCCCACGTAATACACACGTGTTTAAATGGACAGGCGCAGGTTGTGACTGCCTGCTGTTGAAATAAAGCCTTCAACTTAGCTTAACGACTGCCATTTTACTGGCAACCGGGACCAAAGGGATCTTTTTTTACATATCACTATTTTGTACAAAACAAAACTTGATTGAGTTCCGGAATTCCGGAATTCCGGAATTCAAATACTGAATATCGAAACCCAATTCCGGAACTGAAAAAGCGTCCGATATTCAAGCCCTATTTGGGACTTTGGGACTCCGGGACTCTGGGACTTTGGGACTTTGGGACTTTGGGCTTTGGGACTTTGGGATTTTGGGACTTTGGGACTTTGGGACTTTGGGACTTTGGGACTTTGGGACTTTGGGACTTTGGGACTTTTGGACTTTTGGACTTTTGGACTTTTGGACTTTTGGACTTTGGGACTTTGGGACTTTGGGACTTTTGGACTTTTGGCCTTTGGAACTTTGGGACTTTTGGACTTTTGGATGGGATCTTGGTACTTTGGGTCTTTGGGACTTTGGAACTTTGGGACTTTTGGACTTTTGGGCTTTTGGACTTTTGGATGGGACCTTGGTACTTTGGGTCTTTGGGACTTTTGGACTTTTGGACTTTTGGACTTTTGTAGTTTTGGACTTTTAGACTTTTAGACTTTGGGACTTTGGGACTTTGGGACTTTGGGACTTTGGGACTTTGGGACTTTTGGACTTTGGACTTTGGACTTTGGACTTTGGACTTTGGACTTTTGGACTTTTGGACTTTTGGACTTTTGGACTTTTGGACTTTTGTACTTTTTGACTTAATTTAAGGTGAGGTGAAAATTAAGTTTATGAAGAAGTTTCACTTACGTGTGTACACTAAGTACATGCAATTTTTTATTTTGATATATATCAATGGATTTGTTCCAGTGTTCTGAACTAAAAAAATAGAAATTCATACTTACTCGGGCAACACGTTGCGAAAAAGTACAATTCAGAATTATTTTAAATAGTTTCCCAAAATGGCAACCTCATTTTAAGTTGGGGAAATCCCTTTTGACATACCAGTATGGTCAACTTTTAACTGAAATTGAAACCTTAATGTTACTAACGTAAGGTTCATTTTACAAGGTTACAAGGAAATAAATCCGATATAATTATATCAAAAAAATCGGATATATATCAAAAACATCGGATTTTTGATATTTATCATAAAAATCGGATTTTTTCGAACCCTGGTCAGAGAGCATGGGGCCCCCCATTAAGATCTGAAGGGCCCACATCCATACTAATATTAAAAATCCGAAAGTAACTTTGTCTGTATGTCTGTTCCACTTTCACGCCGCTGCTGAACCGATTTTGATGAAATGTATTCCCATACAACAAACGTGATTTTTTGTCATTTTTTTGTACGGAACCCTCCGTGCGCGATTCCGACTCGCACTTGGCCGGTTTTTATTTTTACGTCTATGAAACTGTCATTGGAATCAAGCTATATTTAACACCATTTCTAGGACAACATCATAGTTCAATTCATAAAGGAACCTAACAGATGTTCGGTGACCTAGATGTCGTGTATGGCGTGACCTTAAGACTATACTTGGATGTATAGATTACCTACTATATAGAACATAGAGTTCTAATAATTACTCATTTATTTGACTAACAAGCCCTTCCAGCTTTATACGTATTTTATGTTTATGTAACCACTAGCAGACGGTTTCACCCGCGTAGTTCCCGTTCCCGTGGGAATCCTACTAATATCATAAATGTGAAAGTTTGTGATGATGTTTGTTACTCAATCACGCTCTAACGCCTGAATGGATCTGGCTGATATTTGGTACAGGGATAGACAGAGTATAGTCCGGAATAACACATAGGATACTTTTGATCCCGGAAAAATATTCCCACGGTAAGCGGGAACGGGAACCAAATTTCACGCGGGCGAAGCCGCGCGCATCAAATAGTACGGGAATAAAATATAGCCTATGTTCACCGCAAAGAGTTTAGCTTCCCAACAGTGAATTTTTTTTTAAATCGTACTAGTATTTCCGGAGCCAATTCGTTACAAACAAACAAACAAACAAACAAACAAACAAACAAACAAACAAACAAAAAACAAATCTTTCCTCTATATAATATTAGTATAGAAGTACAAAATGGAAAAAAAAATGGTCTCGAGCAGGAGTAGTGCAGTGCAGGACTTGAGACTGCATCTTCTGGTTTGCCTTCGTAAGTCGCCCAAAGACGTAATGAGGTGAAGGAGTTTGACAGCCGAGAGTAGTGTCTCGCTGGTCCAACGGTTAGGGCGTCTGGTCCGGCAAACCAGAAGACGCAGAGTCAAGTCCTGCCAGACCAGGAAATATTTTCACATACATTTTATGTGAAAAAATTTCTTGTTGTATGAATTTTACCCATAGATTTGCGAAAAATTCTAAATCTATGATTTTACCGTAAAATCAATTATATGGTTCTTTTTAACGGGTGCCTTCACGCCTTCATTATTTTCTAACCTTTTTGTCAAGCTGTACAAATATTTTTTATTATTTTGACTACCTCTGTGGCGCAGTCGGTAGTAATACCGCCTGCGGCGCTGGAGGTCGTGGGTTCGATTCCCACCGGAGACAAGTATTTGTGTACCCATAAATGTTTGCCTCAAGAGTCTGGGTGTTTCTATGTATAATATGTATGTATTTAAAAAGTATGTAAGTATTAATATCCGTGGTCTGATACCCATAACACAAGCAGGTTATTCCTAGCTTACTTTGGGATCAGATAGCGTTGTGTGTGATGTCCGTGAATATCTATACTAATATTAAAAAGAGGAAAAAATTGTTTTTTTTTGTTTTTTTGTTTGTTTGTAACGAATAGGCTCCGGAACTACTGGACTGATTTGAAAAATTCTTTCACTGTTGGGAAGCTACACTCTTTGCGGAGAACATAGGCTATATTTTATTCCCGTATTCTTACAGGAACGGGAACTACGCGGGTGAAACCGCGTGACGTCCGCTAGTGTATAATATGTAGGTGTTTTTAAAAGTATATAAGTATTAATATCCGTGGTCTAATACCCATAACACAAGCAGGTTATTCGTAGCTTACTTTGGGATCAGATAGCGTTGTGTGAGATGTCCGTGAATATTTATTTTATATTTTAAATATCTAGTTTGAAATATCAATAGATTATTGACCCCAGTCCCCTAACCTTGTCGGCAGAAGGTCCCAGACGATCGGGAACAAAGGGAGGGCATTGACTGCAGGTATTGGGCTAGACGTCTGAGAGTTCAGACCTTCTATAATGACATTTTGGAAATATTTGTAGGTAATAAATATTTTGGTACAATCTATACACATTTAATAAATAATAATAATAATGCAGACGGCGCCGTTTTCATCCATTGCATAAGTAACATAGTCCATATAACCCCCATCACAATAGCCCATTTTGTAGTTAGCATATTTTACAATAGTTTAGCCACGTTTAGCTCCCATTGTGGGCGGTTCATTACCGTTCTTCTACGTAAGGCGGGCGTGAATCGTCTGCAGTGGGGGTCCCATATCCCCTTACATTAAAAGTCTCAAAGGGCCTCTGCGTGTTGCACCAATATGTCCCCATGTAAGCCTACCAAAAGACCGGGTACCTTCGTAAGAAAAAATGAAGGTACCCGAGAAAGACAAAAATGATAATAAATAATTTCTTTATTGATTCTTTATTCATGAAGAATACATACATACACATACATATAAATGCGAAAGTAACTCACTTTGTCTGTCTGTATGTTACGTTTTCATGTCTAAAGCGCTGAACCGATTGTGATGAAATTTGGTATAGAGATATATGTGAGTCCAAGGACCTTAAACTCAAACTATCGCTATACAAAATTTCATCAAAAGAGCAGTCAGTTAAAAAGTAGATACCCTTATTATTGTTAACGTGAGGAAAATTCTACATGGATGCTATGCCGGACTCCTACCGACTAAATATCACACGTTTCCTACCTTTGTTTGGAGCCCCAGGTAAGTTCTCGGAAGGATGTCCCCAGGAACGAATTTAGGCTAGCTGGGTTTATGTAATATCCTGGTAATCTATACTAATATTATAAAGAAGTAAAGTTTGAGAGTTTGTATATTTGTTAAATTGGAAGGGGTAATCTCGGGATTTACTGAACCAATTTTAAAAATTCTTTCACCAATAGAAAGCTACGTTATTGTGGAGTGTCATAGGCTATATAGCATCACGCCACAACAAATAGGAGCGGAGCAGTAACAGTAAATGTTTCAAAAACGGGGGAAAAGTTATTCCTTTTAAGAGCTTCGTTGCGTGTGCTGCGTAAATATTTATAGTTATGCAAAAAATATGTACTACAAAATGTTTCTCTTAAAAAAGTTCTAAAAAAATTGCGCAATAGCATGTGTCTATCTTTGGGTTGGTGCACAATAACCATTTTAATGGCAATCATTTTTTTTCTACAATAATGCCAGAGGATATCTCTTTCATAAACGAAATTGTTCTTAAAAATAATGCGACGGGAATGAAACCTTTCTCTCTCTCTCTCTCTCTTTCTCACGTAGTATTGAATATTAACGACGAGACGCTACGGGAGTAAACGCAACGCGATGGTAGTAAATGCGACGGGAACAGGGAACTCTCTCTTATGTGGCGCAAACGAAGTTGCGCGGGTCAGCTAGTCCTACTAATATTATAAATGTGAAAGTTTGTGAAGATGTTTGTTACTCAATCACGCTCTAACGCCTCAACGGATAGGGCTGAAATTTGGTACAGAGATAGCTTATAGTCTGGAATAACACATAGGCTACTTTTCATCCCGGGAATATGTTCCCACGGGAAGCGGGGACGGGTACCGAATTTCACATCGCTAGTCCCAAAATAAATTTCGAGCGCTACAAAAAAAAAAGCAAGTTAAAAATAAACTCTTATAAAACCTTCCACATAATAAACGTTTTTACTCAAAAACTGCGCAGTTTTGCGTAAAATTTTTCATCGCAGTTACACGTTAAACGGTCATCGAACTCGACGCTGGTCACCGCTTGACTTCCCATGTTAACTTTACAATGTAAAAAACTAACCGTCACGAAACTCACGAATGTATTGCATAAATTTTGACTAAAGTTATTTTGCGTATATTTCTTTTAATGTGAAATATCTATACTTAGATTTTAGCCATAAAATAGAGTGCAGAGGGGCTTATGGCGAGACTTGTGTCTGTAGACTGTGACTCTGTCGCATTAAACTACGTCACTAGGTCTAGGGCTTGAATATCGGACGCTTTTTCAGTTCCGGAATTGGGTTTCGATATTCAGTATTTCAATTCCGGAATTCCGGAATTCCGGAACTCAATCAAGTTTCGTTTTGTACAAAATAGTGATATGTAAAAAAAGATACGGGAGCTGGCAGTCCTACGTGATTAGATTGATAAACTACTTTAACTACTTGACTATCACTGCGGCCTCACCTAGGAAGTTCGGGTGCTATCCCGCGTATTTGGTTCACTGGTTCACGTTACACTTTCGTCTTGGGCGTGCTTTTGTAAGGACGGCGATTAGCCCTCCCCCCGTCCTCAGGCCCCCGATTATGGAGGCCAATAGTCTTGGGCAAAGACATGCGGAATTCGGGTGGGAGCTTTCTCTCTTGATCACTTTTCGCCGCATTAACTGATCACAGAATGACGCAGTGACGTCCCACTTACTCCCACTAGAGATTATAGCTCGCGCAATAGTCTCCAGCGAGAGAATGTCCACGCGATTAGCCCTCCCACTGTCCTCAGGCCCCCAATTATGGAGGCCGATAGTCTTGGGCAAAGACATGCGGAATTCGGGTGGGAGCTTCCTCTCTTGATCACTTTTCGCCGCATTAACTGATCACAGAAAGACGCAGTGGCGTCCCACTTACTCCCACTGGAGATCATAGCTCGCGCAATGGTCTCCAGCGAGAGAATGTCCACGCGATTAGCCCTCCCACTGTCCTCAGGCCCCCAATTATGGAGGCCGATAGTCTTGGGCAAAGACATGCGGAATTCGGGTGGGAGCTTCCTCTCTTGATCACTTTTCGCCGCATTAACTGATCACAGAAAGACGCAGTGGCGTCCCACTTACTCCCACTGGAGATCATAGCTCGCGCAATGGTCTCCAGCGAGAGAATGTCCACGTCCAGACCTACCACAAGGACCAGGCGCTGTTAAGCCCAAGCTGTGCACTCCACTAATGTGTGAAGTACTGTGTCCTCACTGCGTTCCTCGCAGTGCTGTCACTCAGGGGTGGTTTCCCGGTGTATTCGTCACAGATCATCTGTGACAACCGGTAGGACAGAGCACCCGCACCGTGGCTCCTCTCTAGTCACTCTCCCATGACCGGTCTGAACGCCTTGATTGTTGGGGTGGCGATTCGGCGATTCCCCCCTTGTGTGATGTGATGTGGCGATTCGATTTGTTGCTCAAGTCTAGGTCTCCACAATTTCCTTGTGGAGCTGGAACTGCCGAACCTAGATTTCTGGAGACGTATGCCTATGACCCCGCTCCAGCGCCTCCTTGCACCAGAAAATAATAAATGAGAAATATAATTAAATAATTTAAACAAGGACGCAAGTTGCCTCGCTGTCAGATCCTCGAGACATGCCGCCTCTGAGCAACGTTCCACCCAGCACCCAATCGTAACCGATGTTCCACAGAAGCGGTCTTTAAGACTGATCTCTGCAGAACACCGCACGACGTATCTCGCTGACCCGGCTGGGCCCTAGCCAGTTTTGGTAAGTTAGGCCCTCTCGGAAAGCTAGGCCCCGACAATTCGACGAAAGTAGGGAGGCACTCCATGATAAATAAGCGCCTCTCTAACGCAGCTACACGGCAAGGTGTTGAAGGCGATGCCGGTGTCTCTTGACATCGCCATCGCTTTCAACACCACATCACCCTGCTATGTTACTTCCTCCGTCAGTCTTCTAATGCGTATGATCGCATCCACGGTGGAGCGCCCTTGACGGAAACCAAACTGGTTATCCGCCAGATCTGGCCCCACGCGTATAAGGTGCCAGACTGTGCGCTGTGCAATGATACGCTCAAGGAGCTTGCATACCTAACGAGGTATGCAAGCTCCTTGAGCGTATCATTATTGGGGATCGACCGATCGGGGATCGGCCGGAGTTGCTCAACGGAGCAACACGATCGGCCAATCCCCGGATGGGCAGACTGCCGACCCCCTAGCCTTTCGGATCAGAACCAGTTTCCCTGTCTTCCAGACCTTGGGAATCTGGCCTAAAGAGCCCCATCACTCGAGGCCTGAAATCCTCAAATGCCAGGACCCACGCTCGGCCTGGAATGCTGTAGGGTCCAGGGGCACGGTCCCTGCGGAATCTAAGCCGCAGTATAAGGTACGGGCCCCATGAGTTCCGTCAGAACTACTAGAACTATGATGAGTGAGACCTCTGTCAAATTCCTACAGCGCCGTTTCTATCAAAGTTAAATTTAACTCGTAGCATAAGTCAGAGCTAAGACTAAGTTCGCACTAATAAAAATTCCAAAACGTCATCAATAATATTATTATTATTTAAATAGTATGTTTTCTATCAAATACCATTAATTTATGGATTAACTTTCTTTAGGTTTTAGAAATATCATCAAATAAAATGATTAATACCTAAGTACATAATCGAATTAATTTGTTAGATAATAGAGAAATCTTAAATTATCAACATTGTGGTATTTAAAGGTAATTAAATTGCATAAGAAGCTTATAATCTACATTTTTGTTTGTAATGAAATTAAAGAAGATGCGAAAATATGTTTTTTTTTTCAATATCGAAATACCGGTATTGATCTGGCCAATTCCGGAATTGAGAACGATATTAGATTTTATCGGAATTCCGGAATTATGTCAATTCCGGAATTCCGGAGTTCAAGCCCTAACTAGGTCACGTGAATCATCTGTTCAAAGTTTGAAATAAAACAAAAATGACAACGTCAATCGGATTGAATTTTCACTTTCACAATAAACGTGTGATAGAGGGGCAGTCTGGTGAGAACGATCTCACGGCTTTCTTGTTTCTTTCTCGTGAGGAAATCCTCATGGATGTTATGTTGGACTTCTACCGACTAAAACCACATGGTATCCTACCATCTGCCTATGGAGTGGGCGTCCCGGGTGTGCCCTCGGAAGGAAATATCTATAGGTGCCTTGGGAGAGGCTGCGATGTAAAGCCGCAAAGTATAGAAGATGGAAAACGTGGACATTCTCTCGCTGAAGACCATGGTGCGAGCCATGATGGAGTAAGTGGGACACCACTGCGCCTTTCTGCGAGCAGATCCTGCTCGTGAAAGAGGCGGCGGGAGAGAACTTTCCATCCCGAGTTCCGTAGTCTGCTCAAGACTATCGGCTTCCAAGACCTGAGGGCCTGAAGACTATGAGGGAACCCCCAAAAAGCGGAACACCTGAACAACTTCCGAAATTGTGTGCCTTCCATTTGATCCCATAACTGTAGCTCCCAAACGAATTGGACGATTCTTGCAATGAAGATATATTATTGTTGGCATTTCTGCCATTAGCAAGACTCAGCTGCAAAATATCTCAGACATTTATATATACAATACAAATACTTATTTACACCAGTTGTTTTACTCTGTATTCTGATATACGTTATTTTGTTAATCTCCATAAAGATTTTCCTTTACTATTTGGGCATTCACCTTATAATAAAAATATTATCTATTTATTGATACGTAATACATAATTCTGATAAGACGCGACATTGTACTTTTTATCTTGCAAAGTCAATAACCTATAGTAATGCTAATATTGTGGAGATAATTATACGTAACTATGAGATCCGGAATTGTAAAATATTCCAATTTTCCTCTTCTAAAATGCATTCCTCTAAAAATACATACGACGAACGATTCACATTTTGTAGATTTAAAATCTATTTTTGGCTATCATTCTTCGTCTACAGAAGCCGAAAAAAAAAGCGAAATTTTTTAAAACACCCATTGAATGGGGTTCCAACCATGTTAAACAAGAAGCCGTGAGACGGTCTCACCCAACTGCCCCTCTGTGAAAGTGGAAGTTCAATTCGATTGACGTAGTCCTTTTTGTTTTATTTTAAACATTGAACAGATGATCCACGTGACCTAGTGACGTAATATAATGCAACAGAGTCACAGACTACAGACAAAGTCTCGCCATAAGCCCCTTTGCAATCTATTTTATAGAGAGGGGCTAAAAATGCATTCATCTAAAAATACATACGACGAACGATTCACATTTTGTAGATTAAAAATCTATTTTTGGCTATCATTCTTCGTCTAATTAAGCCGAATTTTTTTTTTCACTTAATTGCTTGCGAATTTTTTTAAGGACCAAGGACAACCATGTTAAAAACTGATAACCGGGTCCAACAGCTTATCCTGCATTTATTTTATATTGAGAGCACAAAAACGCTACATAGCCTATGTTTATGTAAATAATGTTTTAAAGCGGTTCATTACTAGTATTAGGTACTACTCGTATCTGAGTTTATCAACAAATAAACATACAAATCCTTCTTTCTTATAAATATTAGAATAGATATAGATTTACATACAAAGCCCTCACCTTTACTATTATATTATTATTCAATTATAATTAAACAGAACGGAATACTACTGACAGTGAGTAAAAACCATTGTTATTGACAAACATAACATTTAAAACGTCATAGCTTAAAAGTCTCGCAACCTGGCCAAATAGGTATGTAAAAAAAAAGTAATAGGCAACAAAGATTGAGCAGACGCAAGTATACCAACCTAACCGATCGAACGAACGATAATAACGTCTACCATAGACAAAAACAACACTTCGAGGAATAAAACATGTTCCTTTTAAATAACACACAAATAAGAAAAAAGTACAATCGCAGAATGCACATAATCTGCTATAGGTACCTATTTATAAATCGATTATACTAATTTGATTGCAGACTAAACTTTGTACTGTATGTTTATGAGAGTTGCGAATGGCACTACGCCTCGTGCAGTCAATACTTCTCATTCCGTATTTACAACGCTGTGAAGTTAGCATTGAGTAGCATCGTTGGCGCACTTTTATGTAATTAATTGCATCATTCATTGCGCTGCTATCTTCAAACGGAACTATTACATCGGAAAGATTCGACTACTTGTTATTGTTTATTAAATCAGTACCATCATACCGTGTGATATAGTTCTACGATTAGTCGATTAAAAATACATGATGTGGAATTTTTAGTTCGAATAATGCATAATAAATCAAGATCGCTAGCAACAACACATCAACATGGACGTCAATGCAGGGCCAGACTATGAATAATTCAATTTAAAACCAAACATTATACAGGAATAACATATTACAATATGGGGCCAGGTAAGGAGATTATGTGAATACAAAAGTATGTATATTCTAACACTCACCTCTTGGGTCAGCTCGTCTCCCGTGTGATGGCCTTCATCAGGCTCCAGCGGCTCCAGCTTAACATCAGGACCATCGCTGGACAAATCCATATCACTGACACCACTAGAGCTGGCTGTAAAACTAGTGCTAGCTCTTTCACGCTTCACGTTCAACACCAATTCCTCTTCAAACATCGGAGCCAATTCGTACACTTCAGTATCTAACGGCGTGTTCTCCATTAGATACTGTTCCAAGTTCTCCTGCTGTTGTTTGACGTCCAAATACTCAAGGTCATTCTTCAATTCCTTAGCCTCATCTCCATATTCTTGCAAATCAGCTAAGTTTTGCTGAAACACCGAGTTACTCTCACCGAAATCCATTTCATTCTTGCTGTTGAAATAAGGCATAAAATCGATTGCATTGTCACTGTATAAATCATCATTTTCATGTTCTTTTTTGACACGAACCTCAAAATCTGGGTCGTCATCTTCGGTTTTAATTTGCATTTCGGATGGCTGTACCAGAAACTCGTTCACATCAAACGATCTGCTAGCTATTTCAGCGAATATGTCAGACTCCGTGTGGTTGTTAAGAAAATCGGGCGACAGAGTAACGACAGCATCGGGATGAACTTCTTCGTCATGGCTTTCCTCTTCCTCTTCAACTTTGATCTCCTGAGCTACATTATCATCTGCCGATACCGAGTCTTCGGCATTTTCTGCGACCGTTGCCGTGGCCAGCACGGGCGCGACTGTATCAGTCGCTACGTTATTTAGTAAATATGTATGAAGCACAGGTCTGTTACGCCATATCCGGTCATTATATTCAAAATGAGAATTTCCATAACGACCGAGTGAATTCAGTTCTTCGAACAATTCGCGTTCGTAGTTGATAAGGATGTTGTCTAGAGATTTTGGATGAACAAATCGAGGTCTGATTAGTGTTCGAGCTTCTTGCTCTAAAGACCAATCTGATCCGTTTGATATGTGAAGTCCTGCGATCATTTGTTGAGCCTCCGTCTCCAAATAATCGTTCGGATTCGCCTTTAATAGGCTTAAGACTAAAGCGATGCGCAAAAGCTCATCTCCGTACAGCTTTTTTAAAGAAATCATGTTTGTTAACTAAAATTGAGCACTGTTGAGATCAAATTTTGAAGAATTTTTTTATTAGCTATATAGTCCTTGAGATTTTGATGAAATTTGTTGTCTTCTTCCGTCGTTTGTCCGACATTTTGACAGAATGTCACTTTCGCGCGCAGTTACTTGGAGACATGTTCGTATTTAGATACATTTTCACTTTGCTTTTTATAACTGTTTTAAGTTTACACCTGGCTTTTTGCCAGACTAATTCACTGTACGTGGCAATTTTTACACTGTGAAGGGACAAATAATTGGTACAGCAGTCCTTACAATATTTTAAAAATTTAGGTTAATTTGTTTGGAGGGAATGATTTGAGCTTAGGTATTTCCTTAAACAGTCCTTTGGTAATGTCTTTGATTTTCATAAATTACCTACCTATTTTATTGGCTGTCGTAAGTATAAGACATGACCAATGCTTTTGTTTTTCTATTGATATTAGAAAACAAAGTCGACTTACGAACGATAATTTTTCGTGATAATGTCATGAACATAATAAGTAATCGGTCGACGGAGTGGAAGAGAGATAGATACGTCACAAGCTGAACGCTTGTTCCGCGCTCTCGCTTACACATTCGGCTCAGGCGGAACGTGACATCTTTTCGTGCGTACATTCGTCGTTTATCGATTTATAAGACGTTATCAAGTCAAAGAGACACGCACAAAGAATTTTTTGACATTACGGTACTTTCTGATATTCGCTACATAATAATCAAATATTTAACTCACAATACGGGCAAGCTTGGTGTTCTACCTATGTTTGACATTGTGAAAAGTTTTACAATTCAAGTGGGCAATTTAAAATTCAAATATCGAATAGAATCATGAAATTCGATTGTGTTTACGTACAGCGTGATCCAAAATGGCGTCTGCAGATCTTTTTTTTTTCGTTTGACAGCATTAGACCCAAATTTAAAAGTACAATCATGTTATTGAGATAATTTTAAGAATATAAAACTAAAAGAAACGTGGTCAACTCAATAACTACTTGGCCGTAGTTTTATACGGCTCTGTACCCAAAGGGTAAAAACGGGACCTTTTTCATGAGGCTTTCGCTGTCTGTCTGTCTGTCAGTCCGTCACGAGGCTGTATCTCAGGATCCGTGATAGCTAGAGAGCTGAAATGTATTTCTGTTGCCACCCGCCTGATGGAATGCCATAGCAAGGATCTACCGACATCTAGAGAATAAAAATCGAAATCTCATAAAAAGAAGGTAAGTAATAATTCTTTGACGATAAGACCCTTTAAATGAAACTTGAGAAAGGGCGATTCAATAAAATATATCAAAGCAAAAGATGTTACTAATCCCTACTAATACATAAATGCGGAAGTAAATCTGTCTCTCTGTTACAATTTCCGACCTGAACCACTGATGATCCGATTCTGATGAAATTAAATTTTGTAATGGTTCGTGAAATTAGGCTTGAAACTCGAAATGATATGACCGTGACTAAAAATTCTAATACGGGCGAAGCCGTGGGCAATAGCTAGTAAACTATCAAACTATAAAAGCAAATTGAAGACTTATTTTATGAGATCTGTGATTGAGGAAATGCAAGTGCATCCTGATTCTAACATCTTGCTACGCAAAAAGAGAAATAAATTATTTAATGACTACGCTTGCTGCAACTTAATGTCTAATAACGGGGCAAAAAGTATAAATTATTAACTTTTTGCTAAGCTATATTATAATAGAAAATAAGGGACCCAACTGCGCTAGAACTATTATTTTTAACGATCTAGTGTTGTACTTCATGTATCATTTAATATGTAATCGTCAGTATGCAAAAATATTAGTTCTGTTTCAGGACTATCAAGCTTGTGCTAATAGCCAGCGTTGTTGGCACTATGTTGTCTGATCCTTAGTCATATTTAAACTAAAGTTCTGATAATTATCTATGGTTGCAAAAATATTACTGTTATGTTGGTAGTGAAATAGATGCCCTTTTATTGACAGTTTTGGAATTTTGGATGATACATCTAGTAAGGCACAATTCAGCCAAAATAATAATATCCTTAATTTAAGTGTTTTTTTTAAAAGACGACTTGGATCAGACGCGGCTCAAATCTTTGTCATCGAAATTGATTTATAATTTATTTTATTATCTGGTTATTTGTCCCGCTTTAAAAGGGTTCTTGGTCCTTGGCAAGCAGGTTTTCGTGAATTCCGGATGCGTTTCCGGAGCTGAGATGTCTTGTATTCTCAATCTTACTTCGTTCATTATAGTTTAGTTTTTATTGTAAGAATCTGTCAACTACAAATTATTACGAAAGCGTGATTCTTTGACTGATTTTACATTCTAAATTTGATACGAATAAAAAACACATTCTAACGTACAATAAGGCGCACACTATATGCTTCACATGAATTTGATTAACCCCAAGTTAACAAATGTGCAAGCATCAAGAACTAACCTTAATCCGATAGCAATAAGTTCGAAATTTGTTTGTACACATATTTGTTATTACAAAACTCACTGAAAGCATTAGACCTCATTAGAAAATATTCAAGTAACTGTGTGTTGTAGGTATTTCATATAGAAAGCAGACTTATTAGAATTTTTGGTTAGAAAATTGAAATTTTTGTCTATAAAACGTTGAAACAAATTTTAAAATCTATTTTATAGCACTAGCACGCGACGTTTGCTTGTTGGCAAGCAAACATTTTGCCTGACGGTCCGCTCCCACATTCGACGATTATCACCGATTTTTTTTTGTAGGAGAAAAATAGAACACAAGTTCTAAGTAATTACAGTAGCGCAATGCCCACAACTTGCAAAAACACGGTCAAAATTAAAACTGAAATAAAGTCGTCTTAAGTGAGGAAAATCCTACATGGATGCTATGCCGGACTCGTACAGACTAAAAACCACACGTATCCTACCTAATGCCTACGGTTGGGAGTCCCGACCCCAGAACGATTGTAGGTCCTACGAAAGGTTCGCCGTAGGCGCGCGCTTTAAATAAGAGTTATCACCGTATTCTATAGACATTTGCAACACAGCGCTACCGACCGTGTAAAACCATTTACAGCTTGGCAAAAACGAGTAGAAAAAAATGCAGGCTTTTTTTTTTTTTTTTTTTTTTTATACCACTAGAGTGGCAGACAAGCATACGGCCCCCCCAGATGTACCGGTGGTCACCGCAGCCTATGGACGTTTGCAACACCAGAGGCGCCACAAGCGCGCTGCCGACTCTTTAAAAACCTTCTAAGTCCCCTTTTGAAGAACCCCATACTGTAGGCGTCCGGGAAAACCGAAGCAGGGAGATCATTCCACAACCTAAGCGTACGCGGAAGAAAGCCTCTATTAGATCTCACCGTGCTCGAGCGCTCAGGACGCAACGTGTGAGGATGAACACCCTGTCTATGGCGAGCGGTGCGATGATAGAATGTAAAAGGCTGTTCATAATTATGGCAACATGTTAGAAAGAACCATGTTTGAGGCGTTTAGTTGGAAAACCTAGGCGGTTTTTTCTAGACGGAACATTTATTTCATGGTAAAATGTATTAAGTATACAAATTATAGTAGGTTATAGTATAGTTATAATTTATCAACTGACATAAGCGATGTCAAACATGCAAAATATTAGTTCCATTTCTAGACCTTTTCGCTAAGCCTTGTGTATGGCCTGCCCTTACTCCATTTATAATTTAACAATTTTAAGTACTTATTGGCGTTTAGAAAAGAGTGGCCTTAATACTTCTTGTCAGATTCTAAAAGAATATAACAATTTAGCTAACTTATCAAAATTCTAGTAAAAAAATAGCAATGTATCGTACAGCAGTTTAATCAGACTAAAAGATCGCTAAAAAACTAATTAAATTGTGATCAGTTGGTTTCGCGGCTATAAAAACAAATAAGTAATAAAATACGTGCAGAATCATACATAATTGTAATTTTAATATCATCAATGTGAAGCTTATTGTATTTTTTTAATAGTTAATGTAGACTTCGGTATTCCTAACAGTCTTCCATAATGTCCTATTTTGATGAAAATATAATGAATTGATTGTCAAGATTAGAAGTGCATTTGATAGTAACTGCAGTAATTTCTTTTTAACTGTAATAAATAAGAAAAAGACTTAAGAAATTTAATAGGTTGCTAAATATTAACAAAAGAAAGTAGGTTATCTAACGTATTTAAAAAAATCTTTTAATCAATTATTTAGAGTAAAATACTAAGTATTATTAAAAATAAGTAAATATTACTTATCACAAGTATAGTTTATGACGAAATATTTTCTTCCTAATGAAACCAACGAAAATGCGTGTAACACGTCACTTTAACACCTTACGCGTTATGTATGATTCATACAAAAATATTTACGGCTCGATGGTCAAAACACGAAGGTCTGGCTTTTAAAAAAGCAGGTTATTTCGTAAATAATATACAAGAATAAAAACCAAAAACACTACCAAATGAATACTGTAAATTGTTTATTGTTGGTGCTTAAAATAATAATTAAAATTTTCACTGCATTGTTCATTCCAATATGAAACTTTCTTGATGAAACTAAACGCACCACACAGTTCGAAATTCAAATAATTTATACATCACGCCCTATTAGATACCTTTGAGTTTACGAAAAAAAAATTAAGTCACAATTTCCCGCTCGTTTTCACGAAACATAGACAACGATGTTCTTTGTTTACGACAATTTCTGTATGAAAACGCGCGCGCGTTCTCCGTTGAAGTCGCGAGTGTACTGGCGTTTCGGTTGCACACGTATTATGGAGTGAATCACGTTCATCTTATATATTTTTCCCTGAAATTTCGTTGGGAAAATAACATTTTAGTACGCGTTTTTAGTTTTGCAATGTACGCAGTTCTGTTGTCGAGGTTCTTACAAAAATAGTAAGACCTCTTCTAGGTCAGACTACGACACTAATTAGTTCAAGAAAAATATTTGTGTAGGTAAATGCTATCTAGCAAAAACATGGCGAACAATTTTATTATCAACGTAAGACTCATGTCAAGTACAAATTTATTAATAAAGTCACATGCACACATCCTAACATTCTGTGACGGTTACTTTTTATGGGGACCACACAGTCTACTAGAGTCGAGACTTAGAGAAAATGTGTCGGAAAATTATTAGGCAATCAGGGCACCCCTGGTAGGAATGGTAGAAATACTTAACGGGAAACCAGACCCCAGGCTGATAGGCAATATTAACACCCAGATGATATATTGAAAGTTGTAATAAAGCTAACATTTTTATCAATAAATGAATAAACCCTTTTTGAATATCAGTGCCATATGAAAGACTTTATTAGGACGCGTGCTCTACGTAGAAGGCAGGTCAATACCATGGATTGTTTATGATTAAATTATAGACTGTTCGACAACAACGCCCTCTGTGTGCTATCAACTAAACAATTATGGCTTGTTTCCTTTCTCACAGTACATTGTGGTGCAAATACGCAATATAAAAGTTACGTAAATAAACTACGTATCAGACCGCAAACAATGTATTTATAATTTCTTGAATGTTGGCACCAATTGTCAAATAAATTGATATCAAAGGAGGTTTACCTTTCGGTTATTTTTCATCTGAACGTAAAATCGCGAACGCATAATTCTAGCTTGTAGCTGAACTCTAACAAGAGATTGCTTTACTTGACTGTTCGAACTAGTTCGAAGCAGTTCTGATTTGGCTATTTTCTTTCAGTGTTGTTAGGGGCGACTGGCGTCTGAATCTTCTACCACCTTTAAGCAGGTTAATTTAGCTCTCCGAAGATCTTAGTGATCCCTTAGAGCCACGTCATCTGTCAATAACTTATTCCAAACGGAACATACGAAATATTTAGGTACCTATCATGTTTTTTTTTTAAATTCGATGCCGCATAATATAGAAAGAGCATAATTTTAAAAAAAATATACAAACAGCATATTTAAATCGGAATGTTGGCATCACTGATTTTAGTACAACTCTGTCAGCGTTAAGTTCTATGTCAAATTTACTGACATACCTAATATCTCCGAAAAATGATTCACCAAACAATGCTAAATTAAGAACTAGGTCGCATCGCATCAAGTTTACAATTCGTATGATTGCAGTCATTTCAAGTTACTTAGCAGCTTCTTTTCAAATTCCACTATCAACAATAGACTAAAGACATTTTTTTTAAGACTAAGTATGCCAAGCCTGCAATGCCCAAATCTGTTATTTAACTGAATTGTCGTACTGGCTGAATGTAAATATGTCCAATGCAAATCTCGTGGGGCTTACACTACTAGAACCTCATCCATTTATTCTGCGAAATTCTAAATGCGTCTGACGACGGACTACATTCAACAAGTAGGTAATTACCTACGTACGTTTTCTTACAAAATGTTGTGTAAGTAAACCTTAAATATGGATTAATATAGACAGCAAAATAGGAATCACAATAAATAAAATCAAGTAACAGCACAAAGGACCAATGATTACAGAGATATAACTGGATTATGACCTAATACAGCGACGTAGCCGTGAGTCAAACACTTCAAACAGCTGGTCTAAGGTCCGTGGCCATTTTGGGAACGGTTCAATCGCAATCGACGCATTACCTTTATGTCAGGTCAGTCCCATCAATAAAATGAAAATGGAAACACGACTTGACGATGCGTTTTATTTGGACTTTGTTTACACTTTATTTGTTAGGGGTTTAAGTGAATTAAACAGTCAAAAAGGGTCAACAAGATAAACAAGAAGCCGTGAGACGGTCTCACCAACTTCCCCTCTAACGTTTATTGTAAAAGTGAAAGTTCAATCCGATTGACGTTTTCATTTTTGTTTAATTTCAAACCTTGAACAGATGATCCACGTGACCTAGTGATGTAGTTTAATGCAACAGAGTCACAGACTACAGACACAAGTCTCGCAATAAGCCCCTCTGCAATCTATTTTATAGAGGGGCTAAAATGGTAAAAAGCACCTAAGAGCAACGATTTAGTAGGCTCCAATAGGAATGAAGAATATAAATGAACTTTTAACCAAGCCCTAACGTAGTTTTTTAGTCGGTAAGAGTCCGGTATAACATCCTCTGAGGATTTTCCCTCACGTAAAAAAAAAGCCCTAACGTAGTAAGAAAGGCTTTTTAGAGTTCTTAGTCACCATAAGGATCACAGCAAATGTCTAAAACACTCCATGATGACTGTCAAATGTACACCAATAGTCCAACATATCATTACTATATGAACAGAGATTCTGTGAACCTTCTGGTTGTTTAGAAACAGGCAAATCCGAGGCGCATTTATCATCCTTGTCTCCATTATCCCGTTGTACCCACCAAGCCTTTTCCAAGAGCTTCGCGTTGTGAAACCTCTCTCCATTCTATCACCAAGTTGATACACCGCTGTTCCCTGCCTTTGTAGTCTCAATATATTCAGAGTACATTGAAAGCTCAATAAGTATTGGATGACCATTATAATTGTCACATGGATTCTACGTCTTCCTTCCATGCCTCAAAGACTTTAGACTCGTTAGATGGGGAATACCCCTCCCGTCAGACGTTACCCAGCCAGCAGCGATACGTATAACAAATAGGCTTGCTAGATCATTACAGATTTAAAATGAGAACAATAACCTGTACTACCAACATTACCAATGAACTTGACCTGACATAGATAATAAAATATTACAAACAGTTCAACGACAGATAATAAATATTATGCGCACTGATCTCAGCTCTGTACAGCCAAATCTTTTTATTTATAGATACTAACTATTCACTTTATATTTGAGTGCAATCTCTCCCATTACTGGTCCTAATGCCACAAACTGGAGTCTTTCGTCCATGTTTTGGAAGACTGGCAAAAATTGAGCGCCTGGAAAGCCCTATCCCTCCTCCTATAGAGATTTGGGCGTATCTATTATTTACAGATCAATAGATAAACTAAAATTACGATCTTATCTTACTATATCGTCTGATAAGTATTGATATTATTGTATATCATAGAAGCTTCGTTCAACAAATACATAACTGCTTATCAAGGGTGTAATTTTGTATGACCGATAACAATCGAGGCTTAGAGAAGGAATACACGATACAAAACCAGAGTAGATAATACTATGACCAAAACCTGTACCAAACCAGTCCTGCCATTGTGGTACAGTAAGGACAATCACACGCGCTATGGGCTGGCGGCACTATTCATTCAATGTAGGACAACTCGCTACATACTATTATAATTATCGTATAGTCTAACAGCAATAGAAAATTTCATGTGACTAGATCCTATATTTAAAATTTATCATTGCTACAAGTGATAATAATTATTTTATCATACGAACACGATTCACGAATACCCTTGACTGCGATGAAAGGAGAAGTGTTTTAAGTCAGATTCATTCAACTATTACTGATTTAAAATTAGAACATCTTTCATTACCAACATAATAAAATGAACTTGACCTGTAGACAATAAAAACATCGTAAAAACTTTATTGCATGAAAACGAAGAAGCGCGCACAGGATCGGTACCAGTACAGCCAAAAATAGGAAAAGTATGCACATTGAAGTCTTTTAGGTAACCTGCTTTTGTTCTGAACGTTCTTGAGATGACATAAAGGCCATTTCCCCGCCATGGCGTCAATCCAAAAGCACACAGCCATTATTGCGTGGCCTCTTCACACGTGTTCTTACAAAGAGTTTCAACGTCAATGTATTATGGTCGTTAAATGTGGTAAACATGTTAGAGTATTCTGGAAAGGGTCTTATGGAGAACAAAGAAAGCGTTATAAATTGGAAGTTATTATAGGAAGGTGTCATAACGATTAACTAATCAACGCGATGTAAAAATACTTCAAGAGCTTGTTTCTAACAAACGGTTGTTGAGAAATAGAAAGAGAGCTGCTCTCTTCAGAATACGCAATGTGTAAAGTCAAAAAAGCTTAGCCTCTAAAGAGCGTATCTGATGCTTAACCATCCTTCGAATGTCATACGTGGGTAGTTTACAGCAAACTGTGACGGGTTTTCCATTCGCCTATGCACACAATACCAGAAGACGAATGTCTACAACCAGTGTAGTCTACAGGAAAGACCCTATTAGGTACTTGGATACAGGTATCCTATAAGGATCATTTTTTCTTCTTAGGACACTGGTTACACACACGGGCGAAGGGTAGCGTAAGGCTAAGCCCTCAAACAGGCTGTATGAGTGTCTTTGAGGGAACTTGAAAGACACACATTCAAACTTCTTGACTTTGGCAAGAAATTCTCAAGCCGAGAAAGTCAAAGAAAAACAGAAATCGGAATATGACACATTATAATTCTATTGATTAAATTGATATTGATTAAATTGTATTGATGTCAGCTTCCGATTTATACATTTTTCATGGATGGCTACACGCTCTATAAAAATATATTAAAACTCATTTTAATTTTACAATCAACCAGCTGAATTAAACTTTGTATCAAATTAGGACCACAGTTGAAGCATTGCGGCCTTTGCCATAGAGACATTGTATGTATGGCGCTTCTCCATACAAGGCTATACATCGACGCTAGTGGTTGCCCTCTAGACTCAAAGAGCATGCGGGCCAAGGTAGCGCAAAACTTGTGATAATACGTACCTAGTTATAATTGTACATCACTATCTTTGTAGGCTGTTGGTAGTAAGGCTGGAGGCCAAAGGCCGTAAAACAAATTTTAAAAAAAATAGACAAATGTCAACAAGTGTTTTAAAAATCTTTTTTACGTATCTTGATAATCTAAATGTATAGTTCGTCATATTAGTTGCCGTAACCTCAATCAGTAACGAATTTCCTCCCTAAATTTAGCTCCCCCATGGTTCTTTTATCAAGCATACGGCCACTTGTCGTACAAATTCACTTCCGGGCTTTGATGCACTTGAACCTGTCAAAAATAGACAAAAGTGATCCATTTCTCGTCTTTCACGTACCCTAAGTTGTCAAATTTTGTAAGGTAGGTAACCAGAGGGCATCAAAGACTAACATTTTAATTACCATAAAATGTCGCCTTGTCACCTACGTTTAAAAAATAAATAAATCATCGTTCGCGCCAAATTTCACGTCATTTTATCTTTTTTGTGAACGACCGAACAGAGTTCAAGGTTAGCCACTGCGTATTCTAAAAACGAATAATTAGCGTTTTGTTTTTAAAAGTAGTTTTTTTTTCTTGTGAACATAGTATCCAAAGAGTTTTCATTCGTAAATTGGAAGTCAGCTCAATTAAAGAGTTTTATTTTAACAATTTAATATAACTGTACGTTTCTGCTGCTGTGGTTGTTAATGGTAGATAATGTAATCTTTTCGCGGTTATTTAATCAGTGTCATTATAAAAAATAACGGTATATTTCAGTATGTATGGTATCATATATTTAAATACTTACGAAGATTTAAATTTTACGAAAATTTAATAATTCTTTAGTTAGGTCAACGACTGCGCTATAATGATTTGATTGATAAGACGCTCATGCAAACCAAAGCCGTGTTATAACATAAAAAAAAAGAAAAATGTAACAAGCAACTTACACGTATAAAAACCACAATGGCGAATTGTATAACTTGTGCAATGAAATTCTGTTATTATAACACACTCAACGAGTCATTGTTCAGGTGTTACGGCATTTCATTCAAGAAATATTTGTTAGATGCTGCTGCAGCATTAAAGAAACACGAGTGGTTAGTCAGCATGCCACACTTGCAGCTGCTTGGGTCCCGAAGATTAGAGTAGGACTTCAGATAACGAGCTTGTGCCGCTTCGGCTAATTATAGAATCTCTTTCAGAAAAAAGGCTGTTTGGAATCAGGTATTTTTTAAATTTGGAATGACGTCAGACCAGACGTCTCCGTATTCGATTTTTTTATTAATTTGATAAGAGCTTTAAGAAAGTGTTTATGCTGCCCAATCGATTAATATGTACTTGAAAAGGCAGTAAATTAAATTTTAAAAGTATAAAGCTGAATATTAATAAAAGCGCATTAAAATATTCAACAGAACTTAATATAAATTTGTGTCACTACCCGCTTTCGCGAAAATAAATAATAATGCGTTTGCCAAAATGAAATGCAGCTGTTTTAAACAATTGCACCACTTTGTTAAAATATAAATAATTTCTGCCAGCGAAATGGGACCATAACCTTGCAATGCCCTCAGTTTTATAAATAAAATGGCGAAATTCAACTTTTGATTCACGAGTTCAGGACGCGTGCGAGGGTAGACAAAGAGAAAAGGAATATAATTAGTTTGTTAAGAAGCATTAAACAAAGTTTTCTTAAAAAAACATTTTGCCAATAGACTTTAGCTAGGATGGAGCGATCTAAAGATCGTTTTTCTGTCGAATCTTATAACATTGGAATGCTCGGCCAGGGAATGTGATTCTCTCCGAAATCGATTATTATATGTACTACTAGCGAACGTCACGCGGTTTTACCCGCGTAGTTCCAGTTCCCGTGGGAATACGGAAATAAAATATAGCCTATGTTCACCGCAAAGAGTGTAGCTTTCCAACAGTGAAAGATTTTCTAAAATCGGTCCAGTAGTTCCGGAGCCTATTCGTAACAAACAAACAAACAAAAAAACAAATCTTTCCTCTATATAATATTAGTATAGACAACTGCTAAGTATACCAGACTACTACCGACTAAAACCACTCGGTGCTCATACATCTACAGACGGCCTGGAGTCCCAGCGGGTTGCGCCATCGGAAGTGCCTATAACAGGGCGGAAACCCATACTAATTGATTCGTTTTCCATTCTGTCACCTATACCAAAGATAATAGAATAGTATTACATACAGATCGGCAACTCCCTGTCGCGCCACAGCGCTGTCAGTAGAGTTGACGTGCGCGTTGACGGACAATTTGCTTACATTTTATTGATCACACGCACACATTCAAGCTGGAGTTTTTGCCCTGTGCCTATACGAAAAACACGTTGTGTTTGTACAGAGTTTGAATGTGCGTGTGACCACAAGGCTAAGCAAAAGTTCCCTCAAAATACCCTTTAACTATTATAACAGCTGTGGCGGGGATGGCGAAGCTTGTTCAGTGGGTGGCAGGGTGTTGCCAATCTGTATGTAATACTATTACATTATCTTTGGTATAACTCCAGGATTTGCCACACAGACTTCGTCACACGTCACACACGGACTTGGCCTGCTTCTGTAAGAATGACCGACAGCCAATCAGTCGTTCTCAGATCCTCGGTCATGTAGGCCAGCAATCATGGGTGAATAGAAGCCAGCGGGGCGCGCCGTCTGTGGAGCTCAGGAGAGAGAATTCTCTCCCGTTCCTTGCCGGCCGCTTCTTTTACGAGCATAACTTGCTTGCAGAAAGACGTGGCGACGCGGCGTCCCACTTTCTTCCCCTGGAGACCATGGTCTCCAGCGTCAGAGCTACAATTCATGGGACCACCAACTTAAGGACCAGGGCCGTAGGAGTCCGGCACAGCATTCATTTAGGATTTCTAATCTTAAAAAAGTTGTGTCTTTAATAGTGACGCTCAAGTCGTTATATAAAATGGGACCGTTACCTTGTAAATGCCCTCAGTTTATTTATAAATATAAAATGGCGAAATTTAACTGTACACGAGTCCAGGCCGCGTGCAAGGGGAGACAAAGAAATGCCTTGATGGGTTTCTTAGCAAACAGGAAACATAATTAGTTGGTTAAGAACGTTTTTACAAAGCAGGAAAGTTTTGAAGGAAATAATTTCGCAAATACCTACCTATTACATGAAACCCGAACCGACGACAATGGTTTGACAGAGAAACAATCTTTACTATCGCTCGCTCGCACCTCTGCCCGAATGCAACCAATAATGCTATTGTTTAATACTGCCAAAGCTTACACATAAGGTATTTTTCACCGGATAGCACACGAGCCCCCAAGATGTGAAACAAAATCCAAACCTTAGTTGAAATTCAGCGATTTTAAACAAAGTCTGTAGGGAGCCCTTGAGTTATCCCTCCGAGTGCGTACCCAAGAGCTACGGCCATGGGCAGATGATTCGCAGAAGACTATCGGCCTCCATGAACGAGGGCCTGAGGACGGTGAGAGAGCTGCTTACAGTCCTTACAGAAGCAGGCCCATGACGGCAGCGTGACGTGAGAGATTCACGCACGCCCCTGTTTAACGGGATCACACCCGAAACCCCCCAAAGACGCGGGATAGCACCCGAACCACCCCCTAGGCGAGGCCACAGTGGTAGCCGTGGGTCTGTTGGGAGTCTTGGGGACATCCTTTCGAGGGCTTACGCGGGGCTCCGAACCATAGGCTGTTGGGCGTTACGTGAGGTTTTTTTAGTCGGTAGGAGTTCGGCATAGCATCCATGATGTATTTTCGCTCACGTTAAAAAAAAATGGGCAGATGATAGGGCAGTTCATTTAATCCAGTATCCAAGAGGATTTCCACACGCAAAAGAAGGGCTACTTTTTACCTCAGTACTGTATGTAGACCTTAATATGTGATAACACAAAAAGCGAGGCCAGCAGATGGCATATGAGGTCGGTACGTATTTAGATGAGTTCCAGGATAAAGTGTTCTAAAAATAACGAGATCGACCTCAGTTGATGTTTACGGATAATGTTTTAAATGCATCGTAAATGTCAGTTAATTATGATGGCTGATGACAGAATCGTCTTCTGCCACATTCCATTGGCAGTCTTCTTACATTCACACTAATACCTATTTTAAACGCCTAAGTTTGTATTTTGGATGTTTGTTACTTTTAAAAGGATCTAGTAGAGGAAATTTGGAAAGAATAGAATTTAGTCTGGAATAACACATTTCCTGGAATATGTTTCCAAGGAATGCGGGTACCGTCTGTTTATTTATAAACGCCCACAATTTATTTATTTATTTTTGGAAAATTCATACTTAGTTTAAAATAAACCACACATACTCTCGAGACAAATATTTATGGACTAGCTGTTGCCCGCGACTTCATACGCGTGAAAATTATGTTTTCATGCCCAATTTGGTTTGGATTTGAATTCTTTTCTGCCAAGCCTCTAGGCTAAGTAGCCTGTGTGTAAAACCTGTCTCTTACCTATTCCTGCTACGTTTTAGTTAAATCAATCCACCAGTTTACATATTTCATTGCTCTCTGCTTAGCCCCTAGGATATATAGCGTGATAATATATAGCCTATTTAAAGCAATCTTTGATTTAAAGATCCCACCCCTAAGTAATATTTGTGCAAAATTTAAACCAAATCTTCAGTACTTTTCGAGATCCTTCCGGACAAAGCAAAGCAAACAGACAAACAGATAAACAGATAAAATCTAACTATATTTTCGGGTTCGGTATCTTGCGTAGAACACCTAGCGAGTTTTTTTTTAATATTTCCAATGTACAGTTTTGACTTTTAAACCTCGGAATCGAACCTCGTGATTCAGCAGTCGCTTTACGCGATCGCAAAACTAACAGGCAGTCAAAATGATACAAAAGGTGACTAAGATGCCTTGTCTCAGGTCATTCGTACCTCTCCCTCCCACGCTTAAACCATTGAATGATACGACATTGACTTTCCTAATTAGCGTGTGGGCATCAACAAACAAACAGACAAATATATCAAAACGAAAATTTATGAAGGTTAAACGAGGGTAGTTGGTTAAATGGCGCGTAATTACATGTCAGTTTGAACTACAGATGATTAATACCCGGACAGATTTGACGTTTATTCTTTTTTTTTCTTTGCTCGCAAAATTGACACTGCCTGTCTGATGGAAAGCCATGATTCTCTCCACTGTGTAGGAGTAGCACCTCAGCACGCGTTTGAAAAATCCTTTATCTATTCATCGTAAGCCCCTTTTCACACGTACCGGTTGCCGGGTACCCGGTGGCGAGTGTATGGCATTACCGGGCAAATCACGCCGGTACGTGTGAAAGCTATAGTACAGTCGAGGAAAATGAATGTTTAGCAGTTTAATCGTCCACATAATTTGTTTGTATAATAATTGAGAAACTACGTCACGAACTTATGTATGAAGGTCTCAAACTAAGGATGAGAAGGATATACTTTGAAAATAGTAACACGACCAATTTCAGAATAATGTCAACCTGCTAAACATTCATTTTTCTCGACTGTACATGGCCATACACTTCGCCGCCTGCCGGACACCGGCAACCGGTACGTGTGAAAAGGGGCTAAAGGTATTACAAAAATAGATCTGTCAAACTTAGACGTTTACGTTAACTATCAAAATTACCAGCTGTAACTTGTAAGTGACAGCTGGTGTACGTTTGGAAAATTACACGTAGGCTTCGATGGCTGCCGATGTCGATGCGATAGCGCTTCTTCTACTTAACCTACATAGGCAATACGTTGGTTTGTTGGATACTCTTGACCTAATCTATTCCAGAAAGTCTTCAATTCGATCGACATACGCACGCCGAGGTTGCCCCTACCAGTTTACCCATTCACTCTCAGAAATCTGCTTTGAACGTCTAGAATTGTGACATACCATTAATCATCGTAAATGCTTATAAATACTGGTCTTGGATATAACTTACAAGTTTATTTCCTTGTACAATTTATAGGACAAACCTTCAGAAGGCAAATTACAATACCTAAGTCGTTTAGTATTAGAGAAGGAACTATTCACTCTCGGTTAGATTTTGTAAAATTCGTGTGCGTTATCAAACAGTTGTCATAATTTATCAATCAATTTGATAAATGGATTTTAAAATTAAGATTATTCTTAGACGAAATTACTCAAATTACAATTTTAATTTAATTTCTAAAAATGTTTAACAGCTGTAACGTGCGCTGTCTGAGGTTATCCCCCTGATGGGCATACTCGGGGCTCCGGGCCATAGACGTAGTAACTACCTATTTATTAATCTGTTGCCATAGGCAGTTGCATGGTTAAAAAAAACCGCCACATTTGCTTGTCAATTTCTAAACGGTATCTAATAGGTTTCACCACATGGGAAATTCTGCAAAATGGTGATTTGTGGGCGTATATTTTCGGGAATAAAGGCAATAACAAAATTTCTAAAGTTATGTACATAAACATACACATTATTACACAATTAGTACCTATGTATTTGTTTAACGTGATGTAACCGCTAACAAAGGTTGTTGAACCGGACGCCATTTTGTGAATCATCTTTTTTTAATTTTCTTATTTTGCACAAGCTTAGTAAATGATGTACTGCGCCTACACATCACATTATACAGTTTTATACTACTTAGGTGACAGACAAGCTTACGGCCCACCGGAAGGTTGGTAACCGTAGCCTATAGACGTTTGCAACACCAGAGGCGCTACACACGCGCTGCCGACCCGGGCGCAGGTTGTGACGACCCACAGTTGAAATTTTTCAAGCCGCCCATAAGGCCTTCAACTTGGCTTAACGACTGTCATTTTACTGACAACCGGGACCAACGGCTTATCGTGCCTTCCGAAGCACGGAAACGCTCGTAAATAAATGTCACAAAGTGGTCCACGTGGTGATCACCCATCCATATCCGGCCATAGTAAATGTTGCTTACTGCAGTAATCGTTTACAGAACACTGAGTCCGCGGGGCCACGAGCGCTTCAAAACTTCGTACCGCTACAAAGCTTAGTATTTGTGAATACGGTTACATAGTTTCATAGCATCACTGCAGAACTCGAAGCAGAGCTGCAGAGAGTATATCTGTATACTAATTCAAAGGGGGTTCTTGAAAAAGGGGTCTTAGAAGATTTTTACAGGGTCGGCAGCGCGAGTGTAAGCGCCTCTGGTGTTGCAAACGTTCATAGGCTACGGTGATCACCGGTACACCTGGTGGGTCGTATGCTTGTCTGACACCTTAGGGTAAAATAAAAAACTAATAAGGTGATAGACAAGCTTACGGCCTAGCTGATGGTTAACAACCGTAGTCTATGAACGATTGCAACTCCGAGGCGCTACGCATAGGCTGCAGACCCAGGCGCAGGTTGTGACGATCCTCTGTTGAAAATTTTCAAGCCGTCCGTGAAGACTTCAAATTAGCTTAACGAATGTCATGTTCACTTTGTGACATTTATTTGAGCGTTACCGTGCTTCGGAAGGCACGTTAAGCCGTTGGTCCCGGTTGCCAGTAAAATGGCAGTCGTTAAGCCAAGTTGAAGGCTTTATTTCAACAGCAGGCAGTCACAACCTGCGCCTGTCCATTTAAACACGGCAATACGGCTCACAACGTATTACGTGGGACAAATTATAAAAAGGTGAAATGTGGGTATATAATATACCTCTGCCTACCCCTTCGGGGATAAAGGCGTGATAATGAAGAAGAAGAATGTCATGTTACTGACAACTAGGACCAACGGCTTGACGTGCCTTCCGAAGCACGGAGACACTCGCAAATATCACGAACTTACGCCCATCAAAGGACCGACCATAGTGACAGTCGCTTACTGCAGTGATCGCTTACAAAACGCTGAGTCAACGGAACCACGAGTCAGATCGCTTCTACAAGCTTAAAACAACTTCATATTCAGACCTACGAATAAGTCTATAACGAAGGTGTCTACTTATGGGGAGGTCAGACAGCAGTCGTTTTCAACTATGTCCGTAAAAGGCAACATTATTGCCGCCATTTTAGGAAGACACGGTTGCCAATAGTGTCCGAGTTGCTGAATATGATGTTTTATTTAGATGGATCGATAGATCCTTTAAGAGCGATCATGTGCGGTAACAGATACGATTGAAGCTTTCTTACTTTAGGTTGTGAAATGAACTCTTATACTGTCAAACAGTTGATGGGAATAGTTTACGAAAGTCAGGTGTAAAGCAGTCTCATAAGTCACAGAACTAATGGGAAAATAGCTTAAAAATTACCAGTAGTTCTGCCAACAGAACAGGTGGGAGTAGACGACGTATTTAGGGGCTTATGGCGAGACTTTGTCTGTAGTCTGTGACTCTGTTGCATTAAACTACGTCACTAGGCCACGTGGATCATCTGTTCAAAGTTTGAAATAAAACAAAAATGACAACGTCAATCGGATTGAACTTTTACTTTCACAATAAACGTGTTAGAGATGGGCAGCCCGGTGAGAACGATCTCACGGCTTTCTTGTTCATTAAATAGGAACTAGAAGTATAAGGTTACACTCTAGGGTTTACTCGACTCGGTTATGCATGTGCATGAACAAACCCCAGCGTGTATGCAACAAAACTGATATTTGCATGCACTTATAACCAAAAATAAAGAAATAAAAATTCTTGTTTGCCGCTCGGTTTGCTGTGATTATGCATGTGCATGCATAACTGAGCCACAACTGAGTCTATCTGGTATCCGGCGAGCATCAATAGCATGCACAGTTGACAGTTTCTATGTCTTTCTTCTGTTTCGTGTACAAACTCTAGCGCTTTAGGCGCGATTGGTCCAATTCGCGATTGCTCCATTTCACCTTTTCGCTTTAGGCGCGAAAGGTTGGTCCCTTTAGGCGCGATTGGTCCAATGTTCAAAATAATGTCCAATTCGCGATTGGTCCAATTCGCAATTGGTCCAATTCGCGATTGGTCCATTTCGCAATTGGTCTAATTCGCGATTGGTCCAATTCGCGATTGGTCCAATTCGCGATTGGTCTAATTCGCGATTGGTCCAATTCGCGGTTAGTCTATTTTAATATGTATGTGTAGAATATAGATTTATTTTAATAAATACGGTCTCGACACGCGGAAAGCCAGTGGTCCTGATGGCATTCCGGCGGTAGTGCTGAAGAATATATCCATAGTTTTTACTTGAAATTGAGTATTCACCCTGATTATATTCCAGTATCCAGGAGTCATACAGTGTTCTTACAATCATTTCGACACCAAATGACTTCTTTATGATACCTACTCCTTTATAGTTTATTTTCATTTAAAATACCTACCTACTCAGGATAGTAAAAATTCAATGATTTGTCATATACTATATTTTTCTACTCATCTGTCATTGTGCGAGGCCGCATTAGCGTTTTTCCGCGGCGGTTTCTAACCTCAAAATGTCATCAAACTGTCAAAATCAATCAAATCAAGTCAATGTTTTGACATTTTGAGGTTGTAAACCGCCGCGATAACCACAAGTGCGGCCTCGCCCTTAGACAACGATTGTCAAAACATGACCTGTTTACATTATCGCCAGATCGGGCAGGATTGGACTAATAGTACATTCACTGTTTCTACTATTTAACAAATTATCTTCTTAAATCTTTTGAATCGATATCATAAGTAAGTACTTTACATACTTAATGGTCACGTTTGCCATCTAATTATCTATGTTATTACGCGCCAAACATATTTAGATGTTACATCAAACAGCCAAAAACCGGGGGTAAACGACCGGCTGTGACCGTATGCCTTTGCAAGGACGTTCTATT
This sequence comes from Miltochrista miniata, assembly GCA_933228765.1. Lineage (NCBI taxonomy): Eukaryota > Metazoa > Arthropoda > Insecta > Lepidoptera > Erebidae > Miltochrista > Miltochrista miniata. The sequence continues at coordinate 12,194,894 of OW121772.1, forward strand.
TAAAAAAATATCGAAATCTCTATTTACTCTATGGACGGTGCATCGTGTGTTCTATTTAACCTGTGGCGATATTTGTAATTGCATTTGTGTGGGTTATGGAGAATGAAATACATATGTACTTTAGTACTAGACTAAATTTGTCCCCCGGATTCGCCTGCAATACACTGTTACAAGCTTAAGCCAGTTTGTTTTTCTAGTCTAATATTATTAGGGACATCCTTCCGAGGGCTTACCTGGGGGCTCCCGACCGTAGGCTGTTGGGCGTTACGTGAGGTTTTTTAGTCGATAGGAGTCCGGCATAGCATCCATGAAGGATTTTCCCTCACGTTAAAAAAAAGACTAATTATTATATATAGAGGAAAGATTTGATTGTTTGTTTGCATCGAATAGGCTCCGAAAGTACTGGACCGATTTGAAAAATTCTTTCACTGATGGGAAGCTGCAGTATACCCGAGCAACATAGGCTATATTTTATTCCCGTATTCCCACGGGAACGGGAGCTCCGCGGGTGAAAACGCGTGACGTCGAACGAAAAAAACTCGTCGAATTGACGCCATTTGCCTGATGGAAAGACATGGCAAACATATAGCGATAAGGGTCACTCTCACAGTCCGTAAGACTTCTGACAGTGGTCCTCAAGTTGGCGGCCCTGTGATGTGCCTCTTCACGCTCCGCTTGAAGAACCCGGGATTGTAAGAGGAGTTAACACGTCTACTACTGGAATTTCCAAACCTTATCTTTTTTTATACCTACGTGTGACTACACGGTGGCTATGGCCAGGTGCCACAGGTGGAAAAAAGCCTCATATACCCAAATAAAAACCGGCCAAGAGCGAGTCGGACTCACGCACAGAGGGTTCCGCACCAAAAAACTGCAAAAACTCTTGTTTGTTGTATTGAAGTCCCCTTCTTTTATGATTTTAGTATATTTGTTGTTATAACGGCAACAGAAATAGATCATCTGTGAAAATTTGAGCTCTCTAGCTATCACCGTTTCCGAGATACAGCCTCGTGACGAACAGACAGACAAAAAAGAGTTAATCTGTCAATATATACTAATATTAGGTGCTTACACATCAAATTGGCGTTTTTCGTACTGGCCACTTTAATTACGATTTTCTCCTCTTTGGTAAGGAATTCCAAATTCAAATTTTCCCAGCTATTTACTCATGTATTTATCCTTCGATGACCGTCATTTATTTGTTTTTTTCTTCTGTTTTTTTCTGTTTGCGTCACTCATTTTACAAAATGGAAAACTTAAAATATCGCATTATTTACGAGTACGAGTTCCGCCGTGGCACTAGTGCTGCGGAAACGACTAGAAGGGTGAATGATGTGTATGGCGGTCATGTTGCAAAAGAAAACACAGTTCGTTTTTGGTTCCAACGTTTTCGTTCAGGAAATGTCGACCTGCAGAACAAGCCCCGTGGACGGCCTGAGACTCAAGTTGATAATGAAGTATTGAAGGCTATTGTGGAAGCGGATCCATCGCAAACCACGTCCGAGTTAGCTGCAGGCTGCGGTGTTAGTGATAAAACTGTTTTAATTCACTTGAAGCAAATTGGGAAGATTAAAAAGCTTGAAAGGTGGGTACCTCACGAATTGACTGAAGCAAACCGGCAAAAGCGCGTCGACTGCTGCGTTACATTACTGAACCGGCACAATAATGAAGGTATTTTAAACCGAATCATTACCTGTGACGAAAAATGGATTCTTTACGATAATCGAAAGCGCTCAGCGCAATGGTTGGATCCTGGCCAGCCAGCCAAATCCTGCCCCAAGCGAAAATTAACCCCAAAAAAGTTACTTGTAAGCGTTTGGTGGACTAGTGCCGGTATTGTTCATTACAGTTTTCTCAAATCTGGCCAGACTATTACGGCTGATGTCTATTGTCAGCAATTGCAAACCATGATGGAAAAGCTAGCGGCTAAACAACCTAGGCTGGTCAATCGCTCCACGCCACTGCTGCTTCACGACAACGCTAGACCACACACTGCACAACAGACGGCTACCAAATTAGAAGAGCTTCAATTGGAATGTCTAAAACATCCTCCGTACTCCCCGGATCTTGCTCCAACAGATTACCATTTTTTTCGAAATTTGGACAACTTCTTGCAAGGGAAAAAATTCAACTCTGATGGGGCAGTCCAAATCGCCTTCACAGATTTTATTGATTCCCGTCCGACTGGTTTTTTTAGTAAAGGGATCAATGAACTACCTATGAGATGGCAAAAATGCATAGAAAACAATGGTTCATACTTTGATTAATTGAATATATTATATTTAAAAATATTCGACTTTTTGTTCCTCCTATACAAAACGCCAATTTCATATGTAAGCACCTAATATTATAAAGAAGTAAAGTTTGTGTGTTTGTTAAATTGTAAGGGGTAATCTCGGGATCGACTGAACCGATTTTAAAAATTCTTTCACCAATAGAAAGCTACGTTATTGTGGAGTGTCATAGGCTATATAGCATCACGCTACAACGAATAGGAGCGGAGCAGTAATAGTAAATGTTTCAAAAACGGGGGAAAAGTTATTCCTTCTGAGAGCTTCGTTGCGTGTTCTGCGTAAATATTTATAGTTATGTAAAATATATCTACCTACTAAAAAATTGTTTCTCTTAAGGCCGCGTGGGTCAGATTTTGAGTTTTTTGAAACAATCCTAGTCAAAAAGTAAAGGGCTTTTAAATCTGAAAAATATATATATAATAGTTAAGGATATAAGCTAAACATATTCCGAGCCCGTTACACGATCCAATAAATTTCACTAGATAGAAAAAAATCCCAAAGTTGACTCTCTCAGAAAAGTTTTTTCAATACTGTGGCTAAACTATTAACATTTTATATATTTTTTTTGCACTCAATTAAAGGTATTAAGTTTTTATACACTATTTCCGAGCGTTTTTCTATAAACAACTATTTACATAGTTATCATGTACGAATATCTACCAAACGCAATAGAATTGCGCCGCTGACGGCCGATCAGTCTCGCCCTGGCGCTTATGGAGGCAGGACCTGTGTCAGTTTTTTTCGCAACTATTTCGTAATTATTATGCCAAATTACGTTGAAATCGCGCCACAGTATAAAAATATCAGTAATGGGCAAAATGTAATTAGATTAACCGTTACAAATACATACGCGACTCATGGTAAAAATGTGGTGATCTTTTACTTTTAAGTGTTTTCACGACATGGTAACCAGCTACCTAATGCATTAAAATGTCTACGAATTACATGATAATTTCGCAATCCAACATGGCGGCCACGCCGTAATAACAAAATTTCATGATGGGTATCGTTTAAGGGGTTTTTTGGTATGCTGAGTACGAAGTACGTGATAATTTTGCAATCCAATATGGCCGCCGCGCCGTAATCACAAAATTTCATGATGGGTATCGTTTAAGGGGTTTTTTGGTATGCTGAGTACGAATCACGTGATAATTTTGCAATCGAATATAGCCGCCGCGCCGTAATCACAAAATTTCATGATGGGTATCGTTTAAGGGTTTTTTGGTATGCTGAGTACGAATCGCGTACTAATTTTGCAATACAAGATGGCCGCCGTGCCGTAATCACAAAATTTCATGATGGGTATCGTTTAAGGGGTTTTTTGGTATGCTGAGTACGAATCACGTGATAATTTTGCAATCCAATATTGCCGCCGTGCCATAATCACAAAATTTCGTGATGGGTATCGTTTAAGGGGTTTTTTGGTATGCTGAGTACGAATCACGTGATAATTTTGCAATCCAATATGCCCGCCGCGCCGTAATCACAAAATTTTATGATTGATATCGTAAATGGTAGTATCGTAAGTATGGTAGTATCGTAAATCATACGTAGCAGACTGTAGTGTAAAAGAGATAGAGACACATGTTCCATTCTTCGTTCTAACATTTGTGTGTGGTTGGCAGTGATGGGCAAAATGTAATTAGATTTACCGTTACAAATTACAATTACTTTGTAATGCTTAATTCAATTACTCTGTAACAGATTACTTGAGTAATTAATTACAATGAGTACTAGCAGTAACTAATTACTGAGTAATGAAATTACACGTTAATTAATTACATTGTAACTAGTTACTCATTAATTCAATTAACCAACTCTCATAATTAACATCTCTGTCCTAAGGATTCGTCACGGTCCAAGGGGTGGATCGATTTTGATGCGGTTTTTTGATCGTTAGTCAATGTATCCTTGATGGTACTTAGCTATACATTTTGAAGACCATCAGCTTAATTCCTGAGTGATGAAGGGATTTCACTAAAATTCCCATACGCGAATCATGGCAAATGTGGTGATCTTTTACTTTTTAAGTGTTTTCACGACATGGATACCAGCTACATACTTAATGCATTAAAATGTCTACAAATTACATGATAATTTGGCAATCCAACATGGCGGCCGCGCCGTAATCACAAAATTTCATGATGGGTATCGTTTAAGGGGTTTTTTGGTATGCTGAGTACGAATCACGTGATAATTTTGCAATCCAACATGGCCGCCGCGCCGTAATCACAAAATTTCATGATGGGTATCGTTTAAGGGGTTTTTTGATATGCTGAGTACGAATCACGTGATAATTTTGCAATCCAACATGGCCGCCGCGCCGTAATCACAAAATTTCATGATGGGTATCGTTTAAAGGGTTTTTTGGTATGCTGAGTACGAATCACGTGATAATTTTGCAATCCAATATGGCCGCCGCGCCGTAATCACAAAATTTCGTGACGGGTATCGTTTCAGGGGTTTTTAGTATGCTGAGTACGAATCACGTACTAATTTTGCAATCTAACATGGCCGCCGCGCGTTAATCACAAAATTTCATGATGGGTATCATTTAAGAGTTTTTTTGGTATGCTGAGTACGAATCACGTACTAATTTTGCAATCCAATATGGTCGTCGCGCCTTAATCACAAAATTTCATGATGGGTATCGTTTAAGGGGTTTTTTGGTATGCTGAGTACGAATCACGTGATAATTTTGCAATCCAATATGGCCGCCGCGCCGTTTTCACAAAATTTCATGACGGGTATCGTTTAAGGGTTTTTTGGTATGCTGAGTACGAATCACGTGATAATTTTGCAATCCAACATGGCCGCCGCGCCGTAATCACAAAATTTCATGACGGGTATCGTTTAAGGGGTTTTTTGGTATGCTGAGTATCACGTACTAATTTTGCAATCCAAAATGATATTGGATATTGTATTGCATATTGGCCATATTGGATTGCAAAATTAGTACGTGATTCGTAAAAACCCCTTAAACGATACCCGTCATAAAATTTTGTGATTACGGCGCGACGACCATATTGGATTGCAAAATTAGTACCCTTATACGATGCCCAACTTGAAATTTTACAACGGTGGTGCGGCGGCCATATTGGATTGCAAAATTAACCCGAAATTCGTACTCAGAATAACAAAATACCCCTTATACGATACCCAACATGATCTTTTACAACGGTGGCGCGGCGGCCATATTGGATTGCTAAATAACCCGAAATTCGTACTCAGAATAACAAAATACCCCTTATACGATACCCAACATGATCTTTTACAACGGTGGCGCGGCGGCCATATTGGATTGCTAAATTAACCCGAAATTCGTACTCAGCATACCAAAATACCCCTTATACGATACCCAACATGAACTTTTACAACGGTGGCGCGGCGGCCATATTGGAGTGCAAGAGTATTAAATTAGTGTGCACCATTTTAATTCATATTAATAAATTATAGGAAGCTGTCGCAAACGCGGCAGCCCTAAAATGTATCCCGAACATGTTCGGGACATTCCTTTCCGCGTCTTGTCCCTTGTCCCCCTCACGATTGACCTGACTAGACGGCTTCGTCGGCCGACTGTATGATCTGCCGGCTGTGGTATTGATTTGCTTGAATGTATGATAATTACAAAGTAATGAATTACAAAGTAACTAGGTAGTTATAAAGTAATCTAATTACTTTTTAACTAGTTACTTAGTAACTAATTAACCGGAACATCCAAAGTATTTAAATTACAAAGTAATTAATTACTGAGTAATTAGATTACATTGTAACTTAATTACAATATATACAATGAAGCGCTCGTGGCCCCGCGGACTCAGTGTTCTGTAAACGATCACTGCAGTAAGCAACTTTCACTATGGCCGGTCCATGGATGGGTGACCATTCATGTGATCACTTTGTAGCATTTATTTGAGCGTTTCCGTGCTTCGGAAGGCACGTTAAGCCGTTGGTCCCGGTTGCCAGTAAAATGGCAGTCGTTAAGTCAAGTTGAAGACTTTATTTCAACAGCAGGCAGTCACAACCTGCGCCTGTCCATTTAAACACGGCAATACAGCTCACCACCTATTACGTGGGACAAATTATAAAAAGGTGAAATGTGGGCATATGATGTGCCTCTGCCTACCCCCTCGGGGATAAAGGCGTGACCATATGTATGTATGTATGTAACTTAATTACATTGTAATTCAATTATTAATTGAATTACTTTTGTAATTAGTTACGCCCATCACTGGTGGTTGGATTGCATGGAACGACACAGACTAAAAAAACTTGTTCGGTTTACTGTGAGTTAGTTAACCGCGTGCCAATTTGCAACTGTGCAAGACGTGGTCAGAGTTAAGAAGTTATTTATTTAACTCAGAGCTTACTAACTCTATATTTATATATTTAACTCGACTCTCCGCGCAAGTGGGCCTAAATAGCTTTGGCAGCCAAATTGAATTCCAAAATGATCATGTTATTCGTACTCAGCATTCGAAAAAACCCATTAAACGATATTCATTACGAAATTATGTGATTATGGCGCGTTGGCCATTTTGGATTGCAAAATTATCATGTGATTCGTCCTCAGCATACCAAAAAACCCCTTAAACGATAACCATCATGGATTTTTGCGATTACGGCGCGGCGGCCATATTGCATTTCAAAATTATCACAGGATTCGTACTCAGCATACCAATACACCCCTTAAACGATACCCATCATGATATTTTGTGATTACGGCGCGGCGGCCATATTGTATTGCAAAATTATCACGTAATTCGTACCTACTCAGCATACCAAAAACCCTTTAAACGATACCCATCATGAAATTTTGTGATTACGGCGCTGCGCCCATATTGGATTGCAAAATTATTATGTGATTCGTACTCAGCATACCAAAAAACCCCTTAAACGATACTCATCATGAAATTTTGTGATTACACCGCGGCCGCCATTTTGGATTGCAAAATTATCACGTGATTCGTACTCAGCATACCAAGAAACCCCTTAAACGATACCCATCATGAAATTTTGTGATTACGGCGCGGCGCCCATATTGGATTGCAAAATTATTATGTGATTCGTACTCAGCATACCAAAAAACCCCTTAAACGATACTCATCATGAAATTTTGTGATTACGGCGCGGTGGCCATATTGGATTGCAAAATTAGTACGTAATTCGTACTCAGCATACCAAAAAACCCTTTAAACGATACCCATCATGAATTTTTGTGATTACACCGCGGCCGCCATTTTGGATTGCAAAATTATCACGTGATTCGTACTCAGCATACCAAGAAACCCCTTAAACGATACCCATCATGAAATTTTGTGATTACGGTGCGGCGCCCATATTGGATTGCAAAATTATCACATGATTCGTACTCAGCATACCGAGAAACCCCTTAAACGATACCCATCATGACATTTTGTGATTACGGCGCGGCGTCCATATTGGATTGCAAAATTAGTACGTGATTCGTACTCAGCATACCAAAAAACCCTTTGAACGACACCCATCATGAAATTTTGTGATTACACCGCGGCGGCCATTTTGGATTGCACACTTTAGAAAACTTTATAAATTTTTATGACCAGCTATTATGTAATTTACATTTTTTACGCAACTGTAGCAAACGTACGCAACGGAAACTCTCAAAAGAAATGAAATATCCTAGTTGTCGAAAAATGTTTCGTTGCTGCTAAGCTCTTATTCGCCTTAGCGTGATGTTATATATTTTGGTATTTTTCAAAAATGGACATTCTGTTAAGAAAATCTTGAAATTCAACTAGCAGTCTCTTAGACTCTAGAGTTAGAACAACTAAACAAACAAACAAACTCTTTAGCTTAAAAATAATAGTATAATATACATAATTTATTTACGATTAACTCATTTATTTTTATTTACGAAACTAATAACTCACTACACTTAATAAAGTTAGATGCATTTACTACGTCAAACAAAGTTAGCATGCTGTTTCTTTCTACTATACTGTATACTGTGGCATGAGAGTTGACTGCCGCTGCCGGCGCGCGGTGTGTCTTGCGCCCGGGGCGAGGGGAGCGCCAAATGCCTACTTGTGCGGGTTAACCGCCCCTTAAAAAGGATCTAGAAAAATTGCGCGATAGCATGTAAATAATCTTTGGGTTGGTGCACAATAACCATTTTAATGGCAATCAATTTATTCTACAAGAATGCCACGGGATACCTCCTTCATAAACGAAATTATTTCTAAAAATAATGCGACGGGAATACACGCGACGAGAAACCTCTCTCTCTCTCTCTCACAAGTACCTAGTATTGAATATTAACGACGAGACGCTACGGGAGAAAACGCAACGCGACTGGAGTAAATGCGACGGGAACAGGTAATACTTTCTCTTATGTGGCGCAAACGAAGTTGCGCGGGTCAGCTAGTCGATTATAAATTTATTATCTAAAGTACCTAGGTAACTAAAAATAGTCTTAAAAGTCCAATTAAAGTTCACAATCAGTATATAAAATGTATAAATAAAATATGGCAATTAATTTACGAAGAAGATGTAAACAGATTACCTACACAAAACCACAGACACAGTATAAATATATGTTTAACCAGTATTGTAGCTCCCTACAAACGGACGAAGCGCAAGCTATACCTACGATTCTAGTTTTCGGCATGCCTTTCAGCAAGCAAGCAGCGTCCGCAGTCGCGATTGTGCCGAGTAGACGAATGGAAGGTGTGTCGTTTTTTAAATAGTAACCGCGCGTGTTTTATTTACTAAAAATATTTAAAATGACAACAAGTGTCTATTGTGCTTGTTTTGGTTGCATGAATTCGTCAATAACGCACCCAGATATAACGTTTTTTAGATTACCTGGAAACTCCGAAAGGTAAGACTATAAATTGATTTTACTTAAGTACTAATTGGTACTATATCACTAGTTGACTAAAGTTAAACTAAAGTGTTTAAAACTAGACTTGTGCTTGCTCAGTCAGTGAGCGGTGCGATCCAATATAGTACCTACAATATCCAAAAAAAAAACTAGTTCAGAACTCTAGTACGTGTAGGTAGTACATTTAGTTCCGTTGTCAGTTCGTAGTTATTTAATTGAGAGCAATGATTTAGGTATGTTTCAAGAGTATTCATTTCTTTGTGGATGACCGATGTTACAGTACACTTAGCACCGTATGACTGCCTCTGTGGCGCGGTCGGTATTGATACCGCCTGCGGCGTTGGAGGTCGTGGGTTCGATTCCCACCCGAGACAAATATTTGTGTGACCCATAAATGTTTGTCTCAAGAGTCAGGTTGTTTCTGTTTACTACTGAACGCCTGCGGCGTTGGAGGTCGTGGGTTCGATTCCCACCCGAGACAAATATTTGTGTGACCCATAAATGTTTGTCTCAAGAGTCAGGTTGTTTCTGTTTACTACTGAGCGCTTACGGCCCACCGGAAGGTTGGTAACCGTAGCCTATAGACGTTTGCAACACCAGAGGCGCTACACACGCGCTGCCGACCCGGGCGCAGGTTGTGACGACCCACAGTTGAAATTAAATGTATAATATGTATGTATTTAAAAAGTATTTTAGTATTAATATCCGTGGTCTGATACCCATAACACAAGCAGGTTATTCCTAGCTTACTTTGGGATCAGATAGCGTTGTGTGAAAATGCCCGTGATTATTTATTTATTTATAAAAAAAAATTACAGCATTTTTGTTACCTTTGATTTTTATTACACGCATAGAGACAAATATGAACTTCCAAAGTTTAACACAACTTGACAATGTACGAAAAGTACTAGTGTACTAAAGACTGACTAGTACTTTCAAATCGAAAAATAGTTTTAATTTTGTAAATCAAAAATTTAACGCAATGATTATAAAGACTAGAATTCCGTGATTCTATCACTTACGAAACATGTGGTGAGCCGATTATTATTGCCGCCGTTTTCAAATTTCTACACCCGTCTCACTCAATCGTTAGTAGATAACGGGCGCTGCGCCACCACGCCGCCGCCCCGCGCCGCCAGCCGTTGCGGGGATATTATATTATTATTTTTTTTGTTTAAATAAAAAAGGTACATATTTATTTACTCGTAATGAAAGCCGGTTGTCAGTAAAACAACAATCCTTAATACAAATTGAAGGCCTTGTGGGCGGATTGAAAAAATCAACTGCATTAGGCTCACTATCTATTACGCGTACGTAAAACTATAAGGTAAAATGTGGGCGTATACTATGCCTCTGCCTACACCTTCAGGGATAAAGGCGTGACTATATGAATGTACTAGCTGAGCCCGCAACTTCGTTTACGTCACATAAGGTGTATGAAAGGAAAGGTATTTCTTCATCAGAGTCATCAAGCAGCGTCTGAAACTGCCCTGTTTGCTTAATCATAAAAGAGCTTAATGATTAAGTCTATTTTAAAACAATTCAGTCCACGCCTTCGGCGCGGACTGAATTGTTTAAAAATAGTCTTAATCATTAAGCTCTTTTATGATTAAGCCAACACGCCAGTTTAGGTTCACTCACATTCAAAGAAACCCCTACAATTAAAATTTTCAAAATATCTGATTCTTAAAAGTGTTATAACTCTTTTATTTCTAAACCGATTTACATAAAACAAACGCTAAATGTTAACTGGAGCAAACCTCAACACAATAAAAAAAACCGCATTGCAATCGGTTGAGCGGTTACTGAGATTAGCGTGCACAACCGTACAGACAAACAGATATACAGACATACAGACATACAGACAAACAGACAAAAATTCTAAAAATCATTGTTTTGGGTTCTTTTGCGTTTATAAAGCCCCCCTATCATATTTTTTCTTATTTATCTTCCATGTACAGACAGCGACCTGTTACGATTTTATTATACAGGGTGAATTTTTGAAAAGGGCTTGGATGGCCAAATCCGAAACTATAAGGAATAGCTAAAAATGCTCAAAGGAGTCACGAGCCCGATTTTGATAAAACTTAAAATGTCATCATAAAATTTTTGAAAAACCAATAATCCTAGGTGGGAATCGAACCTATTGATTTTGAAAAAAAAAAACACATCCTTTATATTACACCATATGATAGTGTCGCTGATAAGGATCAAATTCTGAGAAGTAATGATATACGGCAAATTTAAGGAAAGTTTAGAATTTTGATGGAATTCATATTTCTTGTACCTAAATTTTGTATCATAATTTATTTCGTTCGAAATTCCAGAATAGTTTGTAACTATTCCGTGTTTTAAATCATGCTCAGAATGATTCTTTGGAGAATATTCTAAACGGAATCAATAATATTGAATGCAGTACGATCTTCGAGGTCTCGAATCCAGCTATGTATTGAAAACAATGGTCTACATTTTGAACAATTCATCAGTTAACGTAAGAAAAATACGAAAGATGAGCACTTTCCCTTAGTTTGCCGTATGTAATTACTTCCCAGAATATGATCCTTAATAGCAACACTATCGAATGGTGTAATAATATAGGATGTGTTTTTTTTTTCAAAATCAATGGGTTCGATTCCCAGCTAGGATTATTGGTTTTTCAAAAATCTAATGATGAGGTTTTAAGTTTCATCAAAATCGGGCTCGTGACTCCTTTGAGCATTTTTAGCTATTCCTTATAGTTTCGGATTTGGCCATCCAATCCCTTTTGAAAAATTTGTATGTATTGATATTGATGTATGTACATATTTACAATCGCGATACTAAATAGAAAGTCAAAGTAGGCACATATTATTAAAATGCTGTAGGTGGGCAGCCCTATCGCATGCTTACGTACCGCGCGGCTGTAGGCATTTATTTCTAAAATCCGGCCGAGTCAAACTACAGTATACAGTGCCACAGACGTATATACGTCTGTGCACAAAACACATTACAGCTGTTTAAAAATAAAGAAATTGTCTATACTCGTATGCATAGATAACAACATTTTTTTTTAATAGGCAAGAGCTACGCTTTCGATGCGCTCAGTGAGAGTGACCATACGAATTTAAAAGAAAGTAAATTATGTATTGCATGTCTTATTAATTAACCTACATGTTAATTGTTGCAGATAATAATTTAATAGCGCACTTGGCTCGACGTTTTTTGCGCCTTAGTGTCAGGGGTAGAACAACGCAAGTACCTAAAATGTCTACGAGATGGCGTTGTTATCAAGATGTTTAATTAGGGTTCCGTACCCAAAGGGTAAAAAACAGGATCCTATTCATGAGCCTTTGCCATCCGTCTGTCTGTCTGTCCGTCAGGAGGCTGTATCTCATGAACGGTGATAGCTAGAGAGTTGAAATTCTCGCAGCTGATGCATTTCTGTTGCCGCTATAACAACAAACAGGTACTAAAAACAAAAGGGTCCCATACAACAAACTTGTTGTTTGTTGTTGTTTTTTTGGTACGGAACCCTCTCCGTAAAGCGCCTTATTGTCACCAAAAAAAGAACATTTTTTGCAACTTACGGGCAACTGCATATTAGATTTTTTTTAGTTACCCAGGTTTTTAAGAGTTGAATCCCAAATAACGTAAATTATTTAATGAACTAGTTTTTATCATTCTTAGTACTAACTAATAATGTAGCACAATTCACCATTATCAAGGTAGGAAAATCTAGGTCAAGTGGAAAAGTAGGTTGAACATTAGCTATTACCTTGCAGTTTACGCTATCTGTGGTATTTGTTTTCTAAAAAAGTCATTCATCTCCACATTTTTTTTGCTTAAGTATATTGTTGGCAAAGGAGGTAGGTATATAAGTAAATGTGGTCCCTTTAAGGATTGAATTCCTTTTTTGAAAATCTTTAATTTTAATGATATTGCCTTATAAGTTGCTTTAAAATCCTAGGTACTTGAATTTAGATCTTGGGTTTCACTATAATTGACTGCACTAAAATCAAATCATATACATCTATGATATGATTTTAGTGGAACTTCTACTGTTTCACCTCCTACCCTTTTTTTTAACGCGGGGGGAAATCCATCTTGGATGCTATTTGACTCCTACTAACTAAAAACCCTCACGTAACGCCCAACAGCCGATGGTTGGGAGCACCGGGTAAGCCCTCGGAAGGATGTCCCAGGACTCCCAACAGACCTACGGCCACCACAGCAGCCTTGCCCTGGGGCGTATATCACCCATGATGGATTTTCTCTCACATTAAAAAAAATTGTAGTAGTAAAAAACTGAATTAGGTATTTTTACTATGGAATTTGGTTCTGAAATATGTAAACTTCTCACCCGGGCAGCTATAGAGACAGAGTTTATAAGTTTTTCACCTTGAACAGAAACAGTGCCCAGCGCTGCGGATATTGCTGTTATCCCTGTTCAGAGCATCTACAATCTACACCAGTGCTTACAATAAATATGTTTGACCTTTTGACATTTTCATATTGACATGGACTTTTTATATTTATGATTTTGTTTGATATTGAAATTGATTATTATGATTATTCCATAGCAATAATAAAATTATAATGCGAATTTATCTTGTAAGTAAGTAGGTATGTATGAAATCGTTTATCCAATTGAAAATTCCATGTTGTAATTTGCTTATTCAATGTAAAATATTTATTCAATGAATGTGATTTAATATGCAATGTTGTATGATCTGTAACTTCACTATTGTATTGGGGTTTGCTGTGAGAATAGTGAAAAGCATGTAATAATAAATAAATAAAAAATAAATAAATAAATGTTTTCTAATTGGAGGCAATTTTTATCTTACTTCCAAGTCCTTTATGGACCTTGTTCTCCTGTCAATGAATATAACAGGTATCCTATCTGGCATAAAATCTTTGTTTTGACACGGAGACAACAGTAAACTACTTATACACCCAATTAATGGAGATACAAGGCCATAAAAAAATTACATCAACCATAGACTATTAGTAAATTGTTTTTGATAGGTCTAGGTCAAGGGTGAACATTTTAGTCCACCCAATTTTTTTGTTTTGTTTTAGGACATGGTTACTGAGAACTTACAGCCAAATCTTTCATTCAAAACAGGTGCTTATCTATTTAATAATACTTTATTTTTATGTTGTTATGTGTACTCAACATCCTAGTTATGATGTGATTAATAATATCGTTCTCTTTTGGGTTGATTTCGATATTAGTTGCACATACAACCTACTAAACTATTTTTTTCTCTATATTAGTCATAGGAGAAATGTGAAAACTAATGTAATAATAAAATTTATTGAAGGAAATGTTTAAAAAAATAAAATTAAACTGGGTTAGGTTCCTACTTTGCTCACAAGACCGCTGCATTATGCTAAGCTATTTATATTTTTAAAAAAACATGATAGGTACCTATTTGATTATTGACTTATTGTTTTGTTAATCTTCTGTCAAACTATTTTTATTTATGATAACCGAGTAGGTATGATGTATGTACCTTTAAATTTTATTTATAGACTGAATAATAAAGATACAATTACCGCTATTATAGAACAAAAAGAATAGCAGCTGTTCATTATTACCGTCAGTTTCTTTTTAATTTTTGATTTGACAATGCGAATCTGATAAGAAGTGATAAAATAAGCGATTGTTTATGTGTAATCATTGTAATCTGTAGTACAAAATTTGAATCATTTACGTGCATATTATTGTAAATACCAAAGGACTGTTTGATTTAAATGCCCATTATTTTAACCTCAAAAACAAAGTTTTGATTTTGTTATAGTGATAAAAACAGTAGTTTCTCTAAAAAGACTGCTGTAGCAAAGGTTTGATGCGCTTCGTTACCTTCAATACGGAAGAATAATCCACGAAAACAGGTAAAAGCACTTGGAAAACAATACAGATTCTATCGTTCCACTTATTACAAATATATCACTTGAAATACACTATTATTCGATAAAAGTACACACTAAACTTGCAGTTAAACTTGCGATAATCACATCAAGCACAAAATGAAGGTAATAGAATACGATATTATTAAAGAATTAACATCAAATAATATCAGACGACAACGAAATCGGTATGTGACTGACTTCGCCGCGATCGAACACAACGTGAAAACAAACGTCATGCAGACAATTAGAGCGAGACCGAGCTATTGATAAGACAGAGAAGTGACATAAATATGAAGTCAATTACTTGAATTGCATGTAATTATGTATTTTTATCTATTTTAAATAATAAATTATCATTCATAACAATTTTTTTTTCTTATATAATACGACCCCGCTGACTAATTTAAGAAAATGCAAAACAACACATTCTACATCATAGTATGCTAGCGCCATCTATATTTCAGTAGCAACTGTATTATTTTTGCTGAGAAATAATTCACTGACAGATGGCAGTAGTTTATGATATCATATTTTTTCTATGGCAACGAGATAATTAAAAATGGGTTTAAATAAATTAGCTTATAGTTTATACCTATTTCATTTCCAAAATTCAGTCTATTGTTGGCAGAATAATGCGATTTTCGTACCTACTTACATAATGATAAAGCCATCGACCACATTATCATAAAATACCTTTGTAATATTACAAAATACAAAATTAGATGCGTTGTTTCGTGCGACAGCTAAATATTTCAATAGGTCAATCCTCTTTGATCTTACACCTTTTAATTGTTGTGGCGAATTCATTTAAATTTTAAGCGTTAGGTATTCAAATGTCTCGTGTGTTTGTTACATAATTAATTAAATTCTATTTCTATTGGTATTGCTTGTATAATAAATCTTTTATTTTATTGTAGATTTGGTAAATTTGTTTTAAACACTGATGGGGAAAGAAAGGAACAGCGTGTTATATATATAGGATCTTTGTGAATTTTGTTTATACAGCGCCATCTAGTTCAAACTAGCAAGTTAATATTAACATAGTAAATGAACGTTTTTAGGGTTCAAGGTAGGTATATACAGGATAGAATTTAAAGACGGTAGTTGGAGTTAAAGTACTTACCCTTAATATTGATGATGGCAAGTTTTGCTGAAAGGAAACATTCCTTAATTTTCAAAAGTAAGTATATCTGCATTTAAAAATTTTTGAAAAATCACCTGCTTGACCCGGGAATCGAATCTGGGAGATGTGAAAAAAAAAACATGCTGTATTTTATGATACCAACCGAAAGAGCCTTTAATAGGGAGCAATTTGTTTTAAACAACATAGTATATTAAATTAAAGGAAGATCTAGTAAAATATGTTTTTATTGTAAAGCTTACTCACTATCTGAAGAAAAAAAAAAGTCTAATTGAGATTCTTCCCTTTTTTTTAAGTTGGTTAAAAATATTTAGTTTCTGTGAATGGAAATATTCTTTCGGGCCACAACCAACCAACTTCAAAAAAAAGTAGTTTCTCAAATTAGACTGTTGTTTTTTCTTCAGATAGTGAGTAAGCTTTACAATAAAAACATATTTTACTTGATCTTCCTTAATTTAAGATACTATGTTGTAGAAATTGATCCTTATTAAAGACTATTTCGGTTGGTATCAAAAAATACAGGTTGTTTTTTTTTTCAGATCTCCCAGGTTCGATTCCCGGCTCAAGCAGGTGATTTTTCAAAAATCTTTAAATGCAGTTTGACTTACTTTTGAAAATAAAAGAATGTTTCCTTTTAGCAGAACTTGCCATTATCAATATTAAGAGTATTTCCCTCCAACTATCGTCTTTAAATTCCATCCTGTATAGGTAAAAAGAGGAAAAATTTGATTGTTTGTTTGTTTGCATTGAATAGGCTCCGAAACTACTGAACCGATTTGGAAAATTATTTCAACGTCTCGGGGAGCTAGGTACATTATCCGCGGCTGACATACTATATTTTATTGAAGTAAGTGGTACTGCGCCGCCTCTTTCTGCGAGCAGGTCATGCTTGTGAAAGAGGCGGCGGGGCTGGAACGGGAGAGAACTCTCCCACCCGAGTTCCGCAGTCGGTAGCTTGGGCGCCGTCGACGTGTCTTCGCCGAGGACTATCGGCCTCCATGACCGGGGGCCTGAGGACGTGACGTCCTTACAGAAGCAGGCCCATGACGGCAGCGTGACGTGAGGAACTCACGCAAAAACGCGGAATAGCACCCGAACGGCCGAACCACCCCCTGAGCGAGGCCGCAGTGGCGGTCGTGTATCTGTTGGAAGTCCTGGGACATCCTTCCAAGGGCTTACCCGGCTCCCAACCATAGGTTGTTGGGCGTTACGTGAGGTTTTTTAGTCGGTAGGAGTCCGGCATAACATCCATGAGGATTTTCCCTCACGTTAAACAAAAAAAAAGTTACACGCACACACTTTTTTTCCCGTATTCCCACGGGAACGGGAACTACGAGGGTAAAAGTAAAGTACCTATGTTTACAAAGCAAATAAATTGAAAAATTGAAAATTGAAAATTGAAATAAAACCACGTCAGGTTCGCTAGTACCTATGTAATATTTTTACTATAGATGTGATAGTGATGTGGTGATTGCACAAGATAAAAAATAAGATTATGATGTCAAGATAAAATCTTATTATGTATTGACTTTTGAAATGTCTAATTTATTTAATTATCCTTATCTCGACTATTTTCGCTTAAAGAGTGTCTTATCAATAAATTACTATGACTAATAATTAAGCTAGAGAAGATTTCGTGAATGTTTTTCTGGTAAAAAATATTGTTCTACATAACAAACTTAGTACTACCCGTTCGCTCTAACTTTGCCGTTGGCGTAGAGGCGTATACCCGAATTGTTAATTAGACGAAGTAAATCGACAGTAGCTAATGTCACTTCGTCATAGAAAATACGCAACATTGTATGAAGAAGTGACATTAGTTGCTGACAATTTATGTGCTTCTTCTAATTAAAAATTCGACTTTAGTATGGAGCCGAGCGGCAAAGTTTAAGGTAAGACCGCACTGAGCGGAACTGCACTGCAGCGCAACTGCGCAACACGTCGCGTCATTTTTTGGTATACCGCACTACAAATGCGCTACAACTGCAGGGGAACTACAAAAATGTATTCAGTAGGTAGGAAACCTCTGAGCAAGATGGACGTCGAAATGGATGACGGACGCTATGAAGCTTTGAATAGGGATGCAATATCGTTTATAAAAAATATCGATATTGAAAACATCGATGTTTATATACGATATATGGATAATCACGAACGATATATTGATATATCGATTTGTTTGCGCTCTTATTGTTTTTTTTAACAATAATGATCACACGGAAACACAACCTTGATAATTCTACTTTTGTTCATAACTCCCCTTTTTTCAACCGATTGCCATGAAACTAAGCTCAGATTTTAAGCTTAACAAGATCTCTCTAATAAAAAAAACATATAAACATCAACATTATATCGTTTATAAACACAATGTTTTCAATATTGACATTTTATTTTGATAAATATCGATTCCAAAATCGATATTTTTAATAAACGATATTGCATCCCTACTGACTATGAAAATGAAGTTGGCCTAAACCGCACTGAACTGCACTGCAACTACACGGCGCGACAGGTCGCGACACTTTTGGTGAGTTGATCAACTTTGTCGCGCAGTTACGCTGCAGTGCAGTTCCGCCCAGTGCGGTCTTACCTTTAGAGCGAACGAGCAGTAAACTGCCATCTATCTTTGAGTAGAGACAACTATAGCTCCAAAGTTTATTACACTGCCATCTATGATTGACTAGAGACAATTTTCATATACTACGCACATGATGGCCATTGCACAATGTTTGGGTTTTTACATCATGAATATTCGTCATAATTATAATTTGCGGATGATCTTAACTTCTTGTGGGCAGTTCAATCAACTTTTTATTAACCCCCGACGGGAACCCGAACGGGGTGTTATAAGTTTGACGTGTGTGTGGGTGTGTGTGTGTGTGTGTGTGTGTGTGTAAGTCTGTCTGTGGCATCGTAGCTCCCGAACGGATGAACCGATTTTGATTCTGTTTCTTTTGTTTGAAAGATGGGGTAGGGGAGAGTGTTCTTAGCTATGTTTTATAAAAATCGGTTAAGCCATTTCAAAGATATGAGGGGTGAAAGTGGTGATGAAAAATTGAATGTGTTCAAATAAACCCGTGTTGGGTATCAAATGAAAGGTCATAACTTATACACGATACGACTTCTATCACGATACCGCAAGTTTTATGAAAATCGGTTTAGCTATTCGAAAGATATGAGGAGTGGAATGTATTATTCTATAACCACACTCCGCGCAATTCGCATTAGCTCTGAATAATTGTTCATAGACTATACGTATGTTGATATTAAAAAACCCCTATAAAAAACATGAAATAAAAAATTAAATTAAAAATTTAAAAAACCCCCGACTCCCAAAAAAAGAACAATAAAAAACCTGTAAAAAGGAAAAAATTACTATTATATTATGACCTATCTACCCTAAGTATTGAACCTTTATTATTATTATAGGTAGCTATATTATTTACGTATTCAAATTTTTAACTAACAGTTTGTCTCGTCGGGGACCGCTCTCCCAATCATAACCTAATCGTACGTCAGTCTCTGTTTAGGTATAGAGCGGTCCCCCCGACGAGACAAACTGTTAGTTAAAAATATGAATACGTAAATAATATAGCTACCTATAATAATAATAAAGGTTCAATACTTAGGGTAGATAGGTCATAAAATAATAGTCATTTTTTCCTTTTTACAGGTTTTTTATTGTTCTTTTTTTGGGAGTCGGGGGTTTTTTAAATTTTTGTCTATATATTTATCTTATCATTACTTGGTAGCAAACTGTACATTATAGGCAGTAGGGGAACATGGGCATCAGTGGATCACTTTTTTTTTGAAGCTGTTTTTGACGTAAATTTTTGCTTCAATAACAGAAGTTTTGCATGTAATACGTAAAAGCATAATTAAATTTTAAGTTTCTCTTTTTAAATACCTCATTAATAAATTAATATATGTCAGAAAACGGTTTTTTCTTCGAGAGGGAATTGATCCACTGTGGCCCATGTTTGGGTTACCTTGAATCGGGGTTTGAGTTACAGTGGATCATAAGGGGTAGTATGGATAGCCGGTGGAACTTCGGATACCTCTTCCGAAGTTTGATCCCAAAACTGAGGGGGGCATCAGCCGCACTCTCGCGACTGATGCCCGACATCAGGGGACCCACCCAACGCTCCCTACAGAAGACAGTACCTCGGGATCGTGCGGAGCATGGCCCTATACGGGGCCCCCGCATTGGTAAAGACCCTGACGGCCAGCAATGCGGCTAGATTACTTAGCCCGCAGAGGGCGATGGCCTTAAGGGTGATGAGGAGATACCGCACGATCTCAGGTGAGGCGGCATGTCTCCTACCCGGGACCATTCCATGGGACCTGGAAGCGAGAGCCCTTGCGCCACTATTTGAATGGCGCAACCGCGCAATGAGGCGCTGGAGCGGGGCCACGGGCCTGCGTCTCGCGAAATCAAAGCTCGGTGGTCCCAGCTCCACCAGGAAAACGAGGAAACGTGGAAGGTGTGACTTGAGCAACCAATGGGGGGATTCGCCACAATTGCGGCGATCAGACCTGTCATGTACTAGTGGCTGGAGAGGAGACATGGTGCTTTCTTCTACCGGTTGTCACAGATACTTACCGGGCATGGGAACTTCGATAAGTACTGTGGTTCGGTAACAGCGCCAGGTCCTCGTGGCAGGTTTGGACGCGGAGCATGGCCCTGTACGGGGCCCTCGCATTGGTGAAGACCCTGACGGCCAGCAATGCGGCTAGATTACTTAGACCGTAGGGGGCGATGGCCTTAAGGGTGATAAGGAGATACCGCACGATCTCAGGTGAGGCGGCATGTCTCCTACCCGGGACCATTCCATGGGACCTGGAAGCGAGAGCCCTTGCGCCACTATTTGAATGGCGCAACCGCGCAATGAGGCGCTGGAGCGGGGCCACGGGCCTGCGTCTCGCGAAATCAAAGCTAGGTGGTCCCAGCTCCACCAGGAAAACGAGGAAACGTCGCCACAATTGCGGCGGTCAGACCTGTCATGGACTATTGGCTGAGAGGAGCTATGGTGCTTTCTTCTACCGGTTGTCACAGATACTTACCGGGCACGGGAGCTTCGATAAGTACTGTGGTTCAGTAACAGCGCCAGGTCTGGACGTGGACACTCTTTTGCTGGAGACTATGGTGCGAGCAATGATCTCCAGCGGGAGTAGTTAAGTGGGACTGAGCTGCCTCTTTTTTGCGAGCCGGTGATGCTTGTGAAAGAGGCAGCGGGTAGGGAGCAGAAGAGAACTCTCCCACCTAAGTTCCGCAGTCGGCGGCTAGGGCGCCGCCGACGTGTCTTCGCCCCAGACTGTCGGCCTCCATGACCGAGGGCCTGAGGACGTTGAGGGGGCTGCCCACCGTTCTTATATACAGAGGCCGTAGTGGTGGTCATGTAGGACCACATGGATGCTATGCCGGCCTCCTACGGACTAATGAACACACGTATCCCACGTAACACGGTTGGGAGCCCCCCCCCGGGTAAGCCCTCGGAAGGATACCCCAGGACACCCAACAGACCTATTACGACTACCACTGCAGCCTCAGCTAGAGGTGGGGGGGGGGGGGGGGAATTCTCCCGTTGGTTGCTCAAGTCGCACCTTCCAGGTCTCCACGGTATCCTGGTGGAGCTGGGACCGCCTTGCTGTGTTTTCTTATGACTATTACGGGGCATATTGACCCGTAAAAAAGGATCATATAAAATTCGAATCCCTTCGGGTAACAGTGGATCACGATCCGATGAACCCCATTGGAGTATGATTCACTGTAACCCATTTACCAATAACAGAAATAATATTTTTATTTAAATATAATGAGCTTTTACAGCACAGTATAATACAGTTTTAGATACTCAGACACACACACTAAAATAAAATATACAAAGACATTGAAATATCTAAAAAACCTGGTAGCAAAACTATTTCCAATAATACGTAAATATTTTTTTTCGTACGTGCCTACGGACCGATGCGCTGTCGCGCGGCCTTCCGTTGTGACTCTGTGGCGGTGACTAGTCGGGTAGTGCGGGGTGTAGGAGGCTGACCCGAAGTGTATATGTGTGGGTGCCATAGGCACAAAGTTATAACAAATGATCCACTGTTCCCCGTGATCCACTGATGCCCATGTTCCCCTACATATTTTGTCTGTGGCATTCTGATCAATTTCTCAACGAGTTTACTTAGTAGGACTTCAAATAATATAAGCTTAATAGGTTAGGTTTTAAGGTAAGACCGCACTGGGCGGAACTGCACTGCAGCGGAACTGCGCGACACGACGCGCACGACGCAACACGCACTAAGCGGCAACTGAACTACACTTCAGCCGACTGCAGCGGAACTGCGCGACAAAGTTGATCAACTCACCAAAAGTGTAGCGACCTGTCGCGCCGTGTAGTTGCAGTGCAGTTCAGTTGCCGCTCAGTGCGGTTTAGGCCAACTTCATTTTCATAGTCAGTAGGGATGCAATATCGTTTATTAAAAATATCGATTTTGGAATATCGATATTTATCAAAATAAAATAGCAATATTGAAAACATTGATGTTTATAAACGATATAATGTTGATGTTAATATGTTTTTTTTTATTAGAGAGATCTTGTTAAGCTTAAAATCTGAGCTTAGTTTCATGGCAATCGGTTGAAAAAAGCGGATTTATGAACAAAAGTAGAATAAACAAGGTTGTGTTTCCGTGTGATCATTATTGTTAAAAAAACAATAAGAGCGGCAAACAAATCGATATATCAATATATCGTTCGTGATTATCCATATATCGTATATAAATATCGATGTTTTCAATATCGATATTTTTTATAAACGATATTGCATCCCTATTCAAAGATTCATAGCGTCCGTCATCCATTTCGACGTCCATCTTGCTCAGAGGTTCCCTACCTACTGAATACATTTTTGTAGATCCCCTGCAGTTGTAGCGCAGTTGTAGTGCGGTATACCAAAAAATGACGCGACGTGTCGCGCAGTTGCGCTGTAGTGCAGTTCCGCTCAGTGCGGTCTTACCTTTAGGTTAGACGTTTTTTAGGGTTCCGTAGGTACCCAAAGGGTATTAAAACGGGACCCTACTGAGACTCAGCGTCCCGTTTGTCACCGACCTGGTGCTTATGAACCACACATTGAAGTTTCCAACTTTCCACAGATGACGTAGGAACCTACCTATTTCTGTTGCTGCTACAACATTTTTTTTAAAAAAGGGCGCTTCCATTTAAGATACTTTACTTTAATTTTCGGTACAAATCCCACGTTCGCGAATCCGACTCACACTTGGCCCGCGTTTTTACAAACATACGTTCTACAATCGAAAGTGAAAAACTCATGCTGCTGTGACCAAGCAATACCAAATTCGGTCATAATACGCTTATTTGCCACATTAGTGGTTTTTTTATACCACTGAAGTGGCAGACAAGCATACGGCCGCACCAGATGTACCGGTGGTCACCGCAGCCTATGTACGTTTGCAACACCGGAGGTATAAGTAGTGGTACATATATAGGTACATCTACATACATACATATAGTCACGCCTTTATCCCCAAAGGGGTAGGCGGAGGCATAGAATACGCCCACATTTCACCTTATAGTTTTATGTCCCACGTGATATGTGGTGAGCCTGTCGCTGCCGCGCCGTGTTGAAATGGACAGGCGCAGGTCGCCGCGACCCGCATTTGTAATTTTTCAAGCCGCCCCCCAAGGACTTCAACTAACAACTTGGCTTAACGATTGTCACCCCACTGACAACCGGGTTTAATTTCAAGTTTTCCTTCTCTACGCAACGGATCTTTTTGCGAAAGTGGTCCCTGACCCTTAGTTAGTCGCCTCTCACGCACGACACCCTCGGGAAGAATAATTGTACTCATTACATTATGTAGGTACTCTTACCCGTCGAAACACGGATGGCCGCCACACGGGGCGTAAGTAGTTCATCATCACGCCTTTATCCCTGAAAGGGTAGGCAGAGGCATATTATATACCCACATTTCACCTTTTTATATTTTGTCCCACGTAATACGTTGTGAGCCGTATTGCCGTGTTTAAATGGACAAGCGCAGGTTGTGACTGCCTGCTGTTGAAATAAAGCCTTCAACTTGGCTTAACGACTGCCATTTTACTGGCAACCGGGACCAACGGCTTAACGTGCCTTCCGAAGCACGGAAACGCTCAAATAAATGTCACAAAGTGATCACATGGATGGTCACCCATCCATGGACTGGCCACAGTGAAAGTTGCTTACTGCAGTGATCGTTTACAGAACACTGAGTCCGCGGGACCACGAGCGCTTCAAGTAAAGTAAAAGGGGCGTAAGTAGTGGTACCTATAGTTATTCGCTTCATAAAATGTTTAATTATGTGCAAAAGCGGAAAATCTGTCATTTATTTAGCGAACAAACAGACGAGTTGAAGGATTTTGTTTACCTAGTTTGTTTTATCTAAAGAGGAAGATTTGTTAGTGTAAAGTCGATGAACTCTGAAACTACTGAGGGGCAAGTGCGAGTTTCAGCGAGCGCCTGTCGACATTCACTGGTGAGCGCGTTATCACCGATTTGTATGAAATCGAGACAAGTTCCCGCGTTTACAGGTAGGTGGCGGGGTCTCGATTCATAAGTAATAAATAACAAATGAAAAAAAAAAACTTGGCTTTATTTCCATACGACTGTATTACACAGCGTTGTTCTTTTTTTTTTAAATTAACTTATACCTACTGGGTTTGGTTCCTTAGTAGACCATAATATGCCAAATCTTGATTTCATCTTACTTAATATTATAAATGCGAAAGTTTGTGAGTGTGGATGTTTGTTACTCTTTCACGCTCAAACGGCTGAATATAGGTCTGGAATAACACATAGGCTACTTTTTATCCCAGGAATAAGTTCCCACGGGAACAAATCTTATGCGGGCGAAGCTGCGGGCATCAGCTAGTAATATACATATAATATCAGCTTATATCAAACCTTTGTTTTATATTACTCATCAATTAAATAGGTAGGTACCTACCAACTTTAGTACGCCTGGCTGTACGAGTAGTGATTTCTGCCAATAGTGCTTTCTATTGAAGGATTCTTCGCAAACCGTGCTATCTACGAGTAGTGATTTCTGCCAATAGTGCTTTCTATTGAAGGATTCTTCGGCAAACCGTGCTATCTACGAGTAGTGATTTCTGCCAATAGTGCTTTCTATTAAAGGATTCTTCGGCAAACCGTGCTATCTACGAGTAGTGATTTCTGCCAATAGTGCTTTCTTTTGAAGGATTCTTCGGCAAACCGTGCTATCTACGAGTAGTGATTTCTGCCAATAGTGCTTTCTATTGAAGGATTATTCGGCAAACCGTGCTATCTACGAGTAGTGATTTCTGCCAACCGTGCTTTCTATGGAAGGATTCTTCGGCGAACCGTGCTTTCTACGAGTAGTGATTTCTGCCAAACGTGCTTTCTATGGAAGGATTCTTCGGCGAACCGTGCTATCTGCGAGTAGTGATTTCTGCCAACCGTGCTTTCTATGGAAGGATTCTTCGGCGAACCGTGCTTTCTACGAGTAGTGGTTTCTGCCAACCGTGCTTTCTATGGAAGGATTCTTTGGCAAAGCGTGCTATCTACGAGTAGTGGTTTCTGCCAACCGTGCTTTCTATGGAAGGATTCTTTGGCAAAGCGTGCTATCTACGAGTAGTGATTTCTGCCAATAGTGCTTTCTATAGAAGGATTCTTCGGCAAACCGTGCTATCTACGAGTAGTGATTTCTGCCAATAGTGCTTTATTTTGAAGGATTTTTCGGCGAACCGTGCTTTCTACGAGTAGTGGTTTCTGCCAACCGTGCTTTCTATGGAACGAGACGTCTACCAATGATGATTCTGTCAACAGTGTTTTCGAACAAACGAGTTTCGGATTAACGTTCCAGTTGCCTTCAAAAATTTAAATGCTGTAATAGTTACCTATAATGCGAGTATTCACTTGGTAACTTGACGGAGGAGTACTTCAAAATCATGTCCCTGTTTTTTACCTAACACTGGAGGTTGAGCAGTGATCTCATGCCACACATGTCAAAAAAAACTGATACAAAAACGTATTTTAGAAGCTATTATATAAACATTATTAGTATACAAAACCAATCAAGGTTAAACCTAGTCAAGGATATGCAAAACTCGAGTAGGTTTTGAAAAAACCCCCGACTCTCAAAAAAAGAACAATAAAAAAAACCTGTAAAAAGTAAAAAAATAACTATTATATTATGACCTATCTACCCTAAGTATTGAACCTTTATTATTATTATAGGTAGCTATATTATTTACGTTTTCATTATTTTTAACTAACAGTTGGTCTTGTCGGGGGGACCGCTCTATACCTAAATAGAGACAGACGCACGATTAGGTTATGATTAGGTGAGCGGTCCCCGACGAGACAAACTGTTAGTTAACAATATGAATACGTAAATAATATAGCTACCAATAATAATAATAAAGGTTCAATACGTTCAATACTTAGGGTAGATAGGTCATAATATAATAGTTATTTTTTTACTTTTTACAGGTTTTTTTTATTGTTCTTTTTTTGTGAGTCTGGGGTTTTTAAATTTTTAATTTAATTTTTTATTTCATGCTTTTTATAGGGGTTTTTTTAATATCAACATACGTATAGTCTATCAACAATTATTCAGAACTAATGCGAATTGCGCGGAGTGTGGTTACAGAATTAGAAATACATTCCACTCTTCATATCTTTCGAATGGCTGAACCGATTTTCATAAAACTTGCGGTATCGTGATGTATAAGTTATGACCATTCATTTGATACCCAACACGGGTATATTTGAATAAATTTAATTTTTCATCCCCACTTTCACCCCTCATATCTTTGAAATGGCTTAACCGATTTTTATAAAACATAGCTAAGAACACTCTCCCCTAACTCATCTTTCAAACAAAAGAAACAGAATCAAAATCGGTGCATCCGTTTAGGAGCTACGATGCCACAGACAGACTTACACACACACATACACACACACACACACACACACCCACACACACGTCAAACTTATAACACCCCGTCCGGGTTTCCGTCGGGGGTTAAAAACGATGTTAAAAAAAAAAATTAATAAAAAATAGAACCGACTTCATACAAATCTTTAACTATAAAATTTACCTAGCACATAGTAATATGTATTTTGATTTATCAGATTTTATTCAATATCATATTGTAGTCGGCGCCAAGTAAACCCATAGGTTTAGGTAAGTATTATTAATGGCACCAACTTCAATATGATATTGAATAAAATCTGATAAATCAAAATACATATTACTATGTGCTAGGTAAATTTTATAGTTAAAGATTTGTATGAAGTCGGTTCTATTTTTTATTTAAAATGTTTATTTTTTTTATTTTAAGTGACGGGTGGACCGAAAAGTATATCTATCTAGGTGTAAAGTTCTCATAAACACAAACCAATCAAGCCGAAACACAAGATAGCTGCTGTAAATCGTTAAGGAATTCCCTCGACTGTCTTTCGGTTCCATCATCAGATCGACTCCAGACCTTTATTAAATTTTAGTACATTAAAGTACTTAATCACAAAGTTAACAAACGCACTAGTTGTCCCTACAATTTTCGGTGGTTGCCCTCGATTTCTCCTGGATCCCAGCATCAGATCCTGATATCCTGGATATGGGACCACCTCAGAAGTATCCTCTTTCAAACAAAAAATTTTTTTTCAAAATCCATCCATAATTAATCCAAACTATCGCGTAACATACATACAAAAAAAAAACATAGTGTACGAATTGAGAACCTCCTCCTTTTTTGAAGTCGGTTAAAAAGCATACTTAATTATGTTTTTTCAATATGGCTTCTCATTAAATCATATTTTCGACATTTTTTTTGGTGTGACAAGCCCTATGTGGCGACGAGGCCTCGGCCTCTTGTGGCAACGGGAAAAAGGTACAAAATGTCACCACCTCAATTCATTCCGGGGGTCTCTTACAAGGCGACTAAGGGGCCCCTTTCGCAAAACGATCTATTGCTTAGAGAAGGAAAACTCGAAATGAAACCCGGTTGTCAGTAAAATGATAATCGTTAAGCCAAGTTGAAGGCTTATGGGTGGCTTGATTCGTGCTGATTTCCCCCTGGACGAGGCCGCAGTGGCGGCCGTGGGTCTGTTGGGAGTCCTGGGACATCCTTCCGAGGGCTTACCCGGGGCTCCCAACCATAGGCTGTTGGGCGTTACGTGAGGTTTTTTAGTCGGTAGGAGTCCGGCATAACATTCATGAGGATTTTCCCTCACGTTAAACAAAAAAATAAAAAAGTGTGACAAGCCCTATGTGGCGACGAGGCCTCGCCGGCCTCGTGTGGCACCGGGAAAGAGTACAAAATGTCACCACCTTCATTTATTTCGAGGGTGTCGTAAGTGACCCTTTCGCATAATGATCCATTGCGCAGAGCAGGAAAACTTGAAATGAAACCCGGTTGTCAGTAAAATGATAATCGATAAGCCAAGTTGAAGGCTTATGGGCGGCTTGAAAAGTTTCAACTGTGAGTCGTTCGGTAGGTATCTGTGGCGAAAACACCGGGAAACCACGGCTGAGTGTCAGCACTGCAAGACCAGAGCGATGACACGGCGCTCCACACACTGGTAGAGTGCACGACGTGGGCGCAACAGCGCCAGGTCCTCGTAGTGGGACTGGGCGTGGACACTCTCTCGCTCGAGACCATGGTCCGAGGCATGCTCTCCAGCGGGAGTAAGTGGGACTGCGCCACCTCTTTCTGCGAGCAGGTCATGCTCGTGAAGGAGGCGGCGGGTCGGGTGCGGGAGAGAGCTCTCCCACCCGAGTTCCGCAGTCGGCGGCCTGAGCGCCGCCGACGTGTCTTCGCCGAGGACTATCGGCCTCCATGACCGGGGGTCTGAGGACGGTGAGAGGGTCGCTCACCGTCCTTACAGAAGCAGGCCTATGACGGCAGCGTGATGTGAGCAACCAACGCACGCCCCCCCCCATAGAAGCGGGATCACACCCTAACCCCCCAAAGACGCGGGATAGCACCCAAACCACCCCCTGGGCGAGGCGCGAGTAGGGTTACCATATGCCAGGCTTTCGCCTGATTCGCCAGGCATTTTAGCACTTGATCAGGCGCCCGGCCGGCGCTCTTCTAAGTCAGGCGAAATGATTAGTTGTAAAGAGTTTTGTGCATATATTTTAACTCAAAAAGACTTGTTAAAAATGGCGATCATTAGAAGTATGTAAGAAAACGTACAGTGTAATTCCTTATAATTTATTAAAAAGCAAATCATATGTTTGGCTGAATTTCTTATTACCTACTCTAGTGTGTCTGAAAATTGATGTTTTCAAATTAAAAAATTCATTCAAGCAATGTGTTTTACTTGTTATTATATATTTCTTTTATTATGCGGCATTTTTCAACAAAATCAGGCATTTTTCGTGAAAATCAGGCGTTTTTGGCTATTTCTACTCGTTGCTTAAATTTGATGGTCACACGCTTATATTTTCTAAACCGTATGAGTTAGAAAGAAATGTTTTAAAATGGTGGATAAAACAGCTATTAAGCTATAAAATACATGAAATTTGTTGCAATAGAAGTAAATATTCATACCAAAAATCAACACGAAAGGTCAAAATCGGGGTTATTTTTCGCATTCTACTCGTGTCACACTTCCCGATTCAGTTAAACATTAGGTTACTGCTTCACCAAATTTCCATAGATTTTGAAGTTACATACACTAAATTCACCGTGATAACATACACTACACACACAGTATTACAAAAAAAATCTTGTAACTATTATTTAGAACTTAAAACACAATATACGTCGGTCACACGAATGTAGGTACTTTCGATTTGCGTAGTAAACGGTTGACTGTTGACCAAAACGACCGCCCCAATAACAAAACTCAACTTAACTGAACGTTATTGGTCGACCGGCATCGCAAGAGTGCAACGTGTTTCTTCTGGCTCCATGAGAAAAAAAAATATCGGTAAGTTTCTACATTTGACACTTAATTCGAGTTATTTTCGTGGGTGACTTTTTGTACATTGTATAATAGCTATTGAAGCCAGAGTCAATTCATCGAAACCGCAAATAAATAGAGATATTTATGTAGTATTTGATTTAAACCGTAACGGCTAAACATAGTCGGAATTTGAAAAAAAGATATATTTTCGTTACCTTCGTGTCACATCCTTCGTGGCGTTTTACCCACGAAGGTGAGTTTATGCCACGAAAGTGATCTTTGACTAGTTTCAGTAAGAGTGGTACTCGTTTAGATTCGTATTGTAGTATGTAGCGAAATGATAACAGAACAAATAACTAGGTTTCTACAATCATGGCAAATGACAGAGCAATACCTATAACATTCCGTGTGATGCCCTTTTATAGGAGTAGAAATCCCACCGGACGTTATGCCAGATCCCACAGTCCATACCGTCTAAACTCACACCGTACCTACTTAACCATCTAGTGCTAGGCGCCGCCCCGGGTAACTCCTTAGAAAGATGTATCAGGGTACCTGACAGGCTAAGGCTATCACCGTGGCCTCGCCTACGGGCTTGGGTGTTATCTTGCATGTTTTGGGTTAGTTCAGGTGCAATTCCGCTTCTTGAGGCGTGCAGCATGCTAAGCAATTTCACGTCATGCCAATGTTTTGGCTCTCGAGGCGTAGACCTGTGACCCTTCGCATCCAAGTCTCAAGGACAGATCCCGGGAAAGAGTCATGCCACTTAAAGCTTAATTAAGGCACTTAATACCTTATACTTATATCAACTAATATACATTTAGGTAGTACTCGTCGAGTAAAACTCGTCGAGTTTTCCGGCGAAGCGGTTTGTTACTACTCTCGAGAACAACTCGTAAACATGTCTAAGGAGTGAGATGGGTCTGTAATTCTTCAGCAAGGTCTTGTCACCTTTTTTGAAAAACAGAGCCACCGCACTTCGCTCCACGCTTTAGGTGTTTGTACCTGTTGGAGGACGGAATTAAAGAGACTCGTCAGCTCTTTCAGAACTGGAGTCCCGCCAGCTTTAAGAAGCTCACTTGTAATTCCGTCCTCTCCATGGAATTTATTGGTTTTTAGTTGTTTGCGAGCCGCCCTGACCTCGCCCTGGTCAATATCCGGAATGTCTTCCTCTTCGGTATAGTGGCGCGTGAGTGGGGCTCTGTGGTCACAGTCGCTAGGTCCCATCGGTTTTTTTTCCGTGATGCATATAGGTCTCTATAGAAGCTCTTAACTTCTTCCAGAATCTCGAACCTCGAGGTCACGGTTTTGCCACCCGCTGTTTTCAATTTGGTCAGACGGGGTCTTCGAAGCTGTTGCGCAAAGACTTTTGTTCGATCACTGCCTCGACGATGTTGGTGTTATAACGTCTGAGGTCGCATCGTATCAGCTTTCGGATTTTGATGTTTAAAGCTATCTGGTCTGACGAAGACGTATGCATAGATGGCGTTTGCCATCTGATTCTCATGAGCTCGAGAGTCTCGGGCGAAAGCTTGGAACACCTATTTTTGCTTTTTCCAGACAGAAACCTTCGGGAGACTTGTTGTAGCGTCCTGACTACAGTGTCGGCCTTATCGTGATCCTTGCCAGTGGTTTCCAGCAGATCGAAACGATTTTGAAACTTCAATTGAAACTTCTCAGCACACAAAGCTATTTGGAGCGCAGTAGGTCGGAGAGTAGGCTTCATCATCCGGGCCCTTTCGGCGCGGAAGTCT
Source organism: Miltochrista miniata (assembly GCA_933228765.1). Taxonomy (NCBI): domain Eukaryota; kingdom Metazoa; phylum Arthropoda; class Insecta; order Lepidoptera; family Erebidae; genus Miltochrista; species Miltochrista miniata. Next base: position 12,226,801 of record OW121772.1, read on the forward strand.
AAATTCAGAGATGCTCGGACGAGTTGGTGATCACTTCCGGTATTAAACCTGTTGATCACTGAGACATCTTTAAATATACACCTCTTGTCCGACATGACGAAGTCTATCTCGTTCCTTGTGACCTTGTAGAGGTTTCGCCAAGTCCACCTTCTAGGGAGCTTCTTCTTAAAGAATAAGTTCATCAAGAAGAGCCCCTGAGCCTCAAGAAAGTTGATAAGCATACGCCCCCGGTCATTTCTACGCCCCACACCAAAGGGTCCGATTTTCGTTTCACGGCGTTCTTATACTCCCACTTTGGCATTGAAGTCTCCCATCACAACATTGTAGTGAGTCTTGGCAGTACATTGTAATGCTTTCACCACGTCCTCGTACACAGTCTCAACTGCCTCGTCAGTGCTTCTCGAAGTCGGGGCATAGGTACGCCTGAATCACCTTCAGGGAGTACCTGTTGGTGAGTCTCAGTATTACGTATGCTACCCGAGATGAAACATTGCTGATCTCCACAATGCTGCTAACGAGGTCCTTTTGCACCATAAAGCCGTCACCGCCCTCGGAAGAATGTCTTCCATCACCTTCCCGAAAGTACAATAGGTCGCCCGACGCAAGGGTTAGCGTGTCCTCCCTCTTTCTTCGAACTCCGCACAACCCCAGTATGTGCTAGTTTATGCGACCCAGTTCTACCTCGAGTTCGGTGAGCCGATCGTCTAGGCGCAGAGTGCTTTCATTATAAGTAGCCAGGTACGGACAATCTCACACAAGATCATCTAGCTAGCCCAAATTAAGACAATATAAGCTTATGCTATGGGATCTAGATAACTGATAATTTGCTACTTTGTGCCAAAGAGATGTACTGTGTTATATGGTTCCAGAATAACTTTTACGTCCAAAGCATGTGTATAGGACCTGGTAATTGTTTTAGTTAACTAGCTGTTACCATATAACTGCCGAATGAACATATATTAACTTATAATTAGTATTTAAATAATGATTAATAATGTCTGTAAAGCTACTGCGTCACCTTCGTGGATCGTCGCGTCACCTACGTGGGATCTAATAATTCAAAACGTTATTCTTCCAAATCTGACTCACAATTTAACTTTTTGACTTATATATGTTACTTATCTTACCGAAAGCTTTGTGTTTGTTTACAAAAATAGTTGAAATAATCAGTATTTAAAATTTACCATGAAGGTGACGATGAGAATCGTAAAAAGTAGAAATAGCCTTTTACTATGTAAATCAGGCATACATTTCTTCAGATATGGTAACCCTAGGCGCGAGGCCGCAGTAGCAGCCGTAGGTCTGTTGGGAGTCCCGGGACATCCTTCCGAGGGCTTACCCGGGGCTCACAAACATAGGCTGTTGGGCGTTACGTGAGGTTTTTTAGTCGGTAGGAGTCCGGCATAACATCATGAGGATTTTCCCTCACGTAAAAAAAAAGGTGGCTTAAATAGTTTTAACAGCGGGTCGTCGCGACCTGCCGCCTTTTCATATCAACACGGCAATAGGGTCACCACCTATTACGTGGGACCAAAATCTAAAAGTGGAAATGTGGGCACATGATATGTCTCTGCCTACCCCTTCAGGGATAAAGGCGTGCCAATATGTATGTAATTTTTGGCAGGATAAGGCGATAGGCGAACGGTTGGTGGAGAGGTAGGTACTTGTATTTTGAACTGTGGGAGTAGGTACTAACCTTTCAGGATTGGAATCCGGCCCATTGTTTCGAAGGAAACTCAGCTTTTCACACGCCTTTCGCTGCTACACCTAGCGTACACCACGGGAATATAATATGTATATAGTGTAATGTGCTTCCACCAAGCAATAGCTTTACATTTCCGAAAGCATTATGGCTTAATTAAAGTCATTAGAGATCTCTATTTATTTTACGCAAGTAGCAGTTTTTAAATGCCGTAATTCTAAAAAATATATAAACATATTAGTTCATCTTGCCGCTAGATGGCAGTGATACCATCCTCTGGGTCTGGGTCTCTTAACACATAAAGTCCGTTCATAGTTAATTTACCTCTAGCGCTGATGTTGGCTTGCTTGATTTTCGTGTTACCATACTAAGATTTCGTTTATCCCATGTACTCTAAAAGTCGAAACTTATTTTCTTTTTTGCTGCCGTTTTTCCGGCGCGGAAATTATTTGAGATGTGGAAGGAGTAACTTCGCCCTCCTTGGTGATGGTAATGAGTGTCTTTTTAGGGTTTCGTAGCCAAATGGCAAAAACGAAACCCTTATAGATTCGTCATGTCTGTCTGTCTGTCTGTCTGTCTGTCTGTCTGTCTGTCTGTCCGTCCGTGTGTCACAGCCACTTTTCTCCGAAATTATAAGGCCTATGCTGTTGAAACTTGGTAACTAGATGTATTCTGTGAACCGCATTAAGATTATTATATAACACTAGAAAAAACGCAGTAAATTTTGGGGGTCCCCATACTCAGAACTGAAACTCAAATTTTTTTTTTCATCAAACCCATTCTTGTGGGATATCTATAGATAGGTCTTCCAAAATGCTGTTGAGGTTTCTAACATCATTTTTTTCTAAAGTGAATAGTTTGCGCAAGAGGGACTTCCAAAGACGTAAAATGAGTGTCCCCCCCCCTCTAACTTCTAAACTAAGAGAGTGATAAATCTAAAAAAAAATATATGATGTACATTGCCATAAAAACTACCAACGAAAATTGGTTTGAACGAGATAGAGCTGGTAGTTTTTTTTTAGTACGTCATAAACCGCAATTTTCGGTTAGAAAAATCACTACCACTGCGAACGTGATATACATCAATAAAAGTTACAACGAACTATAAGAACTTTTATATTATGTTACTTGCTGCTACGAAACCCTTCATGGGCGAGTCCTGCTCGCACTTGGCCGGTTTATTTAAATATCCATATCAATAAAAATAAAACTTAGGTACAATCTTATAGTATCAGAATCACGTGTTTAGTAAAGTTATGTATATTGACAATTAGATATTTACATAAAAAAATAATTGTTGGTGCTAACGTTTACATCTTATAATCTCCCCTATTACGAGACAAAATGTCTTAAGCTGGCACTCATAGGGGGAATTTACTGCAATACCAACATACAGAAAACGAATTGTCAGAGGTAAATAAACTGTGAACGGACTAACGAGTACAGTGGCAAGACAGTAAACCGATACTAGGCCGAGAGAGAGGGCACTCTGCCTAGCAAACAAATCGTACTACCCGTTCGCTCTAACTTTGCCGCTGGCGTAGAGGCGTATACCCGAATTGTTAATTAGACGAAGTAAATTGACAGTAGCTAATGTCACTTCGTCATAGAAAATACGCAACATTATAAGAAGAAGTGATATTAGTTGCTGTCAATTTACTTCGTCTAATCAAAAATTCGACTTTAGTATGGAGCCGAACGGCAAAGTTAGAGCGAACGAGCAGTAGTTCTAGTGAATCGCTCGCCACTCTGCTCGGCCGAGTCACTCGTCAAAATGTTCATACGTACCGAGCACTCGGCCGAGGGCACTGTCTCGCCACTGTACTCTTTACGTGTAAGAGACCCATTACCCCGAGAAATCACCTGATTTAAAATGTAGGTACGCGAAAAAGTCTAAATCTATGGAAGTGACATACATATACAAAAAAGAAAAGAAACTCACCTGCATGCTAAGTTTTTTCGAGATGTAGTCTATGCCGTCAGGGTCGGGGTTCAAATCTTCACTCAGTATCTTCTCTTCATACGGCATCTTGAAGTTCTGAAATTGAAAGTTTATGGATTAACAGTCGACATCATTCCCAGTCGACATTATATCTATAGGTAGGTACTAACCACAGAAATCTATACTTCTATACTAATATTATAAAGAGGAAAGATTTGTTTTTTTGTTTGTTTGTTTGTAACGAATAGGCTCCGGAACTACTGGACCGATTTGAAAAATTCTTTCACTGTTGGAAAGCTACACTCTTTGCGGTGAACATAGGCTATATTTTATTCCCGTATTCCCACGGGAACGGGAACTACGCGGGTGAAACCGCGTATAGTATAATATATTTCTGTGGTATATACTAACTAATACTCGTATTTTATGAAGATAGCTTTGATTGTTTGTTTGCATCGACTTGGCTCTGAAACTATTGAACCGATTTGAAAAATTCTTTCACTGTTGCGAAGCTACACTATCCTCTGTGAACATAGGCTATATTTTATTCCCGTATTCCCACGGGAACGGGAGCAACGCGGGTGAAACCGCGTGACGTTTTCTAGTCGACAACTAAAGACCGTTTTAAAAGTATATAACTTTTTGGTGTATACCTGGTTACTTCTCGGTTTCTTCGGCTTGGAGGTCATATCTTCAGCATCAGGGCTGAGACTCCTCATCCTCGGCATCACTTCGTCAAGCAGCATCTTGATATAACAGTAAAACGGCGTTTAATACCTGAAAAGATAGAGATATTGTGATTCTTTCAAACAACAAATAAATAATCAATAAAAATAAGTTATTTTACCTAGGCATAATAGGTAACTATATAAAGATGCACTTGTAAAACGTTCCGAATATAAACCAAAGAAGTAGAGATTTGTAAATAAATACCTATTCTTTTGTGAGTAAATTCGACACGCGCATGAGCCGGGAATCGAACCCAGAACCTCAGCGCGGAAGTCGGTTACACTACCAATGACAGGATGTTCATTTGTTTTTATTTATTAACTAGCTGCTCCCCGCGGCTTCGACCGCGTAGAAGTCGTTATCGCGTAAGAGTCTTTATATCGTAAAATCATAACCCCCCTGTTGCAGAGTCGGTTAAAAAGTAGCCTATGTCCTTCCCAGGGCCTCGAACTATCCCTATACCAAATTTCATCTCAATCGCTCCAGCCGTTGAAGCGTGAAAGTGTAACAGACAGACAGACAGACAAAGTTACTTTCGCATTTATAATATTAGTAGGGATTCATTTATGTACACACTAGGAAAGTAAAAATAACGATAATAAAAGGAAAAATAGGTACAATGGTTTGTTCATCCTTATGCACGGTTAGATCCGACAGGGGCTTTCTACCGCGCACGCTTAGGTTGTGGAATGATCTCGCCGCCTCGGTTTTCCCAAACGCCTACAGTACGGAGTTCTTCAAAACGGGCCTTAGAATGATCTGACAGTGGCAGGTCAGTTAGTTAAATCAGACTAGCTTAGCTGAAGTCACGCGGTGTCACCCGCGTGGCTCTTGTTACCGTGGGAATACGGGAATAAATCATAGCCTAATTATTGATAGTGCAGCTTCCCAACAGTGAAAGAATTTTTTCAAATCGTTTCCGTAGTTTCGGAGCCTATTCGTGCAAACAAACTAATATCACAGGGCGGAAACTCCCTCAGACTGACAGAATGAAACTCCATACAAAAATGTTCGTTTTCACCCACACTAATATACACGTAATGTGAATGCTTGAATCAAGCTTGAATGTGTGTGTGAGTATACTAGGGTCACTAGCTATGGAAACAAAATAATATGGAACAGAACGCAATCTCATGTATGTAGGTACTTTTTTTTCAAATCTACCTTCGGCTAAGCACAAATTTAACCAAAGCAATAGCACAAAGTACGTACGTAGTATACCTACGTAATGCAACGCAGTGACACTCTCTCAAGTACTGACACGGCAATAGACACATCAACTTTGGTGGGGGGATGGGGAAGCTTACTCGGTGGGAGGCAGGGAGTTGCCGATCTGTATGTAATACTATTATTATTATCTTTGCTAATATTAAAATCTAATCTTTCCTCTCCATAATACCTATTAGTTTAGTGTAGGTAGACATTTTCAGCTCTAGGTGCTATTTTATAATCTTGCTTAATTATATACCACAGCTTAATCAGCTTTTTGTTTAGATTTACCTGGAAGTTTGGTTTTTTGTTTGTTTTTGATTAATTTGATTTCTTATAATGCATAATGGTTGGAAGAAACATGTTTTGAAAATACTTTTTGAATTAAAATATTATTAACTAGCTGACCCTCGCAACTTCGTTTACGCCAAATAAGGCGTATGAAAGGACAGGTATATTTTCATCAGACTCATGGGAGCGTGCCTTCGGCGCGGACTGAATTATTTTGCAATAACCTTAATCATTAAGCTCTTTTATGATTAAGCCAACACGCCAGTTTAGATTTACCCTCACATTCAAAGGATTATTAATTGATTTCTGGGTTTTGCGAAAGTTGAGATGTCTCTAATTCCTGAACCACAGAACCTTCAACATTAAAACTTATATGAAGCAATCCTTAAAGTATTCTCTATATAACACTGAAAGAAATCGGCGAGATGTGTCGTGCGGTGTTCCACAGGGATCGGTTTTAAGGCCGCTCCTGTGGAACATCGGTTACCACTGGGTGCTGCGTGGTCCGTTGCTCAGAGGGGTCGGCGTAACGTGTTACGCCGACGACACCCTCGTTACGGCGCGGGGAGCAACGCACCGTGCCGCAGCACTTAAGGCCACGGCAGGGGTTGCTCAGGTCGTGGGTCGGATTCGGCGGCTGGGTCTCGAGGTCGCCCTTCACAAATCCGAGGCTCTGTGCTTCCACGGACCTCGGATGGGGCCACCTGCGGGATCCAGCCTACAGGTAGGGGGCGTCAGCATCGGCATCGAGCCCTCGATGAAGTATCTGGGGCTCGTACTCGATGGCCGGTGGAACTTCGGACATCACTTCCGAAGTTTGGTCCCAAAACTGAGGGGAGCATCGGCCGCACTCGCGCGGCTGATGCCCAACATCAGGGGACCCAACGCTCCCTACAGGAGACTGTACCTGGAGATCGTGCGAAGCATGGCCTTGTACGAGGCTCCCGTATGGGCGGAGACCCTGACGGCCAGCAATGAGGCTAGACTGCTGAGCCCGCAGAGAGTGATGGCCGTCAGGGTGATAAGAGGATACCGCACGATCTCCGGTGAGGCGGCATGTCTCCTAGCCGGGACCCCTCCATGGGACCTGGAAGCGAGAGCCCTTGCGTCACTGTTCAGATGGCGCAAGGAGGCGCTGGAGCGGGGCCAAAGGCCTGCGTCTCGAGAAATCGAGGCCCAGCGGACCCTGCTCCACCAGGAAACCATGGAGACATGGAAGGTGCGACTTAAGCAACCAAAGGGGGGATTCGCCACAATCGCGGCCGTCAGACCGGTCATGGACGAGTGGCTGGAGAGAAGACACGGTGCTCTCTCCTACCGGTTGACACAGATACTTGCCGGGCACGGTAGCTTCGGTAGGTATCTGTGGCGAAAACACCGGGAAACCACGGCCGAGTGTCAGCACTGCGAGGACCGCAGCGATGACACGGCGCTCCACACTCTGGTGGAGTGCACGGCGTGGGCACAACAGCGCCAGGTCCTCGTAGTGGGTCTGGGCGTGGACACTCTCTCGCTCGAGGCCATGGTGCAAGCCATGCTCTCCAGCGGGAGTAAGTGGGACAGCGCCGCCTCTTTCTGCGAGCAGGTCATGCTCGCGAAGGAGGCGGCGGGACGGGTGCGGGAGAGAACTCTCCCACCCTAGTTCCGCAGTCGGCGCCATGGGCGCCGCCGACGTGTCTTCGCCGAGGACTATCGGCCTCCATGACCGGGGGTCTGAGGACGGTGAGAGGGCCGCTCACCGTCCTTCCAGAAGCAGGCCCATGACGGCAGCGTGACGTGAGCAACTCACGCACGCCCCCCCCCCCTTAGAAGCGGGGTCACACCCGAAACCCCCCATAGACGCGGGATTGGCGGCCGTAGGTTTGTTGGGAGTCACGGGACATCCTTCCTGAGGGCTTACCCGGGGCTCTCAACCATAGGCTGTTAGGCGTGGCGTGAGGTTTTTTAGTCGGTAAGAGTCCGGCATAACATCCTATGAGGATTTTCCCTCACGTTAAACAAAAATTTTGGAATCGGACCATGCATTGAGAAGTTACAACTAACAAACCGTTTTGTCTTTCATCCCCTCTCCCAAAGGAACCGCGCAAAATATCGGCATCAAACGTATCCTAGATCCTTCTTCGGATTATAAGCTCTAATTGTACCAAGTTTCATTCAAATCGATTCAGTAGTTTCGGCGTGATACTTATTCGGGATACAGACAGACAGACAGACAGACATGAAAATTTTAAATTACATTTTCGGCTTCAGTATCGATTAGGGAATGCAAACAATTAAAATTTTCAAAATATCTTTCATGTACAGACTTTCGACCCTCAACAGTTTTATTATAAGTATAGATAAGTAATGTTTATTGAGAAAATGGTTACATTAGCTTTGTACACGAATTTTATACTAAACGATGACTAATTATTTTAGTCAGTAAAATTACATTTCCAGTGCTGCAGGTTTTGACAGCGGGAACGAAATCCCCTTTATTGTTTCAGCAACAGTTGCACTTGCCATTTTACTGACCAAGATCAACAATCTTATCGTAGTTAGTTTCCAAGCGAATCTATGTAAGTACAATGGTAGGCTTTCATCCGGTACCGCCTTCCTAGCTAGACTACTGAATAGTCTGTGTAATGGGGCTTGTACACGTAACGAGTACAGTGGCGAGACAGTGCCCTCGGCCGAGTGCTCGGTACGATGAACATTTTGACGAGTGACTCGGCCGAGCAGAGTGGCGAGAGATTCACTAGAACTACGATTTGTCTGCTAGGCCGAGTGCACACTCTCTCGGCCTAGTATCGTTTTACTGTCTCGCCAATATTGTACTCGTTACGTGTAAGAGACCAGGAGAGCAGATTTGTGTGTGATCGTGATCCCTGAAAGCAGCATCTCAAGTGCTCAAACTCAAACTCAAACTCAAAAAAACATTTATTTCGCATAATCCTAATACATAGGCACTTGCGACACGTCAATGAATACAATGCAAATAGTAGGTACCACCAGTTCGGAACGCGGCCCGCTTGAGAAGAACTGGCAAGAAACTCGACGGGCTTTCTTTTTGTGCTCTATTTACAAAATTTAAATTAAAAATCACAAACTATTGCTTGAGAATGCAGTAGAGCAGCACAATTTTTATAAATTCAATCTCAAAGTATTTATTTTCTTCATACCATCTTTATGCGGATGATCTTCAAATTTACAATCAGGCTCCCTTATCTGAATTTTCGACAGCAATTACAATTTTTAACACAGATCTAATGCAAATCTGTCAATGGAGCAAACAGTATGGCTTGGAGGTGAACCCCACAAAAACGCAAGTTATTGTGGTTGGCAGCTCACGAATGATAGAAAAAGTACAATGGTCAAGTCTTCCGAAAATTGTATTTGATGGTGTTACCCTGCAGGTTAGCAGCGAAGTCAAGGATTTGGGGATTATAATCGACAGCACACTATCTTGGCGTCCTCAAATGAAGGAAACCAGCCGTAAGCTTTTTGCATCTGCAGGCTCATTGCGTAGATTACGCAATTTTCTTCCAACTGCCACTAAAAAAGCGCTTGCAGAATCCCTTCTCCTTCCTGTACTCGACTATGCAGATGTCAGCTATCTTGATGTCACTGAGGAGCAGCTAGATAAACTTGGCGACTTCAAAATTTTTGTATTAGATTTATATTTGGGCTACGCAAATATGATCACGTAACACAATTTCGTCAAGAGCTCAACTGGCTCCCTATTCGTCTTCGTCGAAACACTCATATTCTGTCTTTGCTTTACAGCACTCTTTTCAATCCCCATACTCCAAATTATTTAAAAGAACGTTTTACGTTCCTGAATGACACACATTTAAGATCTCTAAGGTCATCAGAGTCACTGCAACTAGAAATTCCTAGACATTCCACAAATTTTTACGACAAATCCTTCGCTGTACAAGCAGTTCGGTTGTGGAATGCACTACCTTTAAACATTAGGCGTGCGCAGTTTTTAAATACCTTCAAAAGACTGGTAAGGAGCACTACTTAGCTTCATAGTATTTGTAAATGTAAATAATGATATATCTGTGTGTTTAAGTAATTAGTATGTATGTATATAACATCTAACTATGTATATATTTATGTATATACTTATGTATGTATTTATTGGTACTTATCGTCGCTGTGCCTGCAAAAGTCGCTATGTGATTTTTTTCGAATTTTGGATTTTGATGCCATTTAGATCCTTATTTTAAGGCGTACAAGGTGCAAAAACCGAAATTTTATAAAACCTTATATTAACGGAGTTTCAAAAAATAGCTATGTGAAATCAATACTTTTTTGCGCCCTCAAAATAATTATGTGCTTCAAATCACATAGCTAAAAAGTTCACCTTAACTAAAATATAGTCAATTGCGCGGAATTGCGCCCGCTATGTGTTTACGGGCACATAGCGATATTGGTGTACAATTTTTGACCTGAAACATCGCGCATTGCACAAATCAAGTGTCACATAGCTATCTTTTTCTATGACATTTGGCAATCGTTTTGGATATTTATGTTAACGATCTGTTTAGGAATGTATTGAAATAATAAGGCAGATTTGGAGCTAGAATATTTCAGTAAAGTGTAAAAAGTTTATTAGTTTTTTATATTTAGCTCGCCAAATTGACGTCGCCACCAGCCTGATGGAAAGCTGTGGCGCATCTAGCGATTTGGGGCCCCTTCTGACAGTGGTCCTGCAGTTGGCGGCCCTGTGATGTGCCTCTTCACGGTACTCTTGAAGAACCCGGGATTGTAAGATGAGGGAAACACGTGTGCGTGCAGGTCGACAGAGGAACGATCTATTGAAACGCTCCGTTCTAGCGAAAATTCTTTCCACTGTGTATGAGCGGCACCTCTACCCGGCACGCGTTGTTCGGGATCGGAAAGGAGAGGGTGGGATCAGGTTGAAGAGTAAAATACCGTCTCACCTTATTCAGGATTCCTAGTTTTCGCGAGGCCAGCCCAATACAGCTCTCTATGTAGTTTTTGTGATTAAACTCACGCCGGACGCTTATACCGAGGATCTCCAGGTTGTCCTTTAGTGGAACCGTAATGATCTGAAGAGAGGATAGGGGTAGGAATGGGGACTACTTAGCTGTGAATGCACACGCCTGTGTTTTTCTGGCATTAAACTTGACCAGGCTGTCCGAACCCCATTGGGCAATGCAGCCCAGGTCCCGGTCATGATCCGCCACGAGTTGTCGTCTCTTCCCCTCCACGTCGCCTCGCCCCTCCGCTGGACGGCCAGAATAGCTCCCATGCAGAGAACTACTATCATCCGCATAAAAATGAATGCACCCAAGGGACAGCATGTCATTGATATGCAGAAGAAAGAGAGTTGGGGACAATAACGATCCCTGTGGTACTCCGGCATTTACCTGCAAAAAACAGGAATCCTGAGCATCACTGAGGACCCGTACACGTCGCCCGTGCAGGAATTTGACCAACCAGCGGCACAACTGCGAGGATAGACCGTATGTAAGCAAATTGGAAAGAAGCAACGCATGACTGCAGCCTTTAGCGATGTCTAGGCCAATAGCCAGAGATTCACCGTGCCTCTCCATAGCCTGCTGCCTCCCCGCCGCCTCTTTCACAAGCATGACCTGCTCACAGAAAGATGCGGTGGCACGGAGTCTTAATTCATCCCGCTGGAGATGATTGCTCACACCATAGTCGAGAGAATATCCACGCCCAGACCTGCAACGAGAACCTGACACTGCTGCGCCCACGCTATGTACTCCCTAATTGTGGGAAGTGCTGTGGCCTCGCTGAATTTTATATATTCGTCTAAAACTCAAGTGGCTTCCTTCCGTATTCGCTGAATCACTTGAATGTCTATTTTATTCATTACCACATAAAATCCCAATCTCCTTTACGTAAGCCTGTTATTCTCATAAGGGACCCTTTTACGTTTCATTCTAAAATTTTTGCTCAAAAATCCGAGCTCTGCACTCATTCCTTTTCAGCCATAATTTTTTTGGATCACACAAATATTTGAGTCTAATCGGGAATCAACCTCCTTACGGGATCTTAGCACAACAGTCGCATACATTTACAGATAAGTATCTAAAACTACTAGTATTATAGGTGGTACGTACATTTGCATACCTACCAGGGTTCCTTAAAAAATAGTAAGGTTTTTTGGTTGCTATAAAGGAGTTAGTAGAGGTAAATAATTGGGACAGCACGCCTTTTCGTAGTCTCCTTCCCAGCTGTATGTAGCCAGGGAAATCCCAGGCACCCTCACCAGCCGTTTTCGCCAAGCTGCGGCGACATTTCGCCACGATTGTCGTGGAAACCACGTCTTACTTGACTGGAAGTATCTCGTGGCAGGTCTGGATGTGTATCTCTCGCTGGAGACCATAGTACGAGCCATGAACCCCAGCGGGAGTAAGTGGGACTGCGCTGCCTGTTCCTGCAAGCAGGTCAAGCTCGCGAAAGAGTTTGGAGAGGTTTGGGAACGGGAGAGAACTCTCCCACCCGAGTTCTACAGTCGGCGGGGTTGCTGCCGACCAGCCCCGGATCAAGAGATTTTTTTAGGCGGGGCAAAATGTGAAAATGCCGCCCCTACTTAATAACCACCCCCCCCCCTAGTTTTCTGGTGCCTTAGTTCAAAGTTGAGAGTAGATTTAGAGAAGGTACAAACCTGCGTCTTGCACAGTTGCACACTAGACATCTATTTTGGAGGGATTTTTAGATACTGGGAATCCGTCATGGATGCTAAGCCGGAATCTTACCGACTGAAAGCACACAAATCCTACCACTGCCTACGGTCTGGAACCCCGGGTAAGCCTTCGGAAGGATGTCCCAGGATTCCCAACAGACTTTGGTTACCATTGCGACCCTATCTAGGGGGTTTGGGCCCTCTCCCGCATCTTTGGAGGTTGTTCAGGTGTTCACGTCACACTGTCTTCTTGGGCCTGCTTCTGTTAAAAAGGTGAGCAGGCCCCCGGTCATCGAGACCGAGTCTTGGGCGAAGACAAGTCTGCAGCGGGGGCGCCGCAGTTATCTCCAGTTTTCCGCTTCTTTCCCGATACTCCACGCCACGCCACTCACGAGCATGAACTGTCCGCAGAAAGTCGATGCGACATCCCACTTAGGTATTCCCACTGGAGATCATGGCCACCATGATCTCCAGCAAGAGAATGTCCACGATCAGACCTGCTAATAGGACCTGGCGCAGATACCTACGCTCACGCTGTGCACTCCTCCACTGTGTGCACCGCTGTGTCCTGACTGCGTTCCTCGCAGTGCTGTCACTCAGCTGTGGTTTCCCGCTATATTCGTTACACACAGGAGCTCCCGTGCCCAGTAATCATCTGCGACAACCGGTAGAAGAGGTTGCCGTTGCTCGTCTCTTTCTGAAAGAAAGAAAGAAAAAAATGTTTATTCACAAAAAAATTTTTAGCAAAATACATAAATTTTAACTACTGCCAAACTGCAGGGCAGTTTGTTGGCAGTCGTAGCTCCTTGTTTAACCTAGTTTTATATACATACTCTTTCTTTTTTCATAACATTACCTACATCTCAGATCATAGTTTCTCTATAGGTCTAACTTCTGATACACAACATTTATTACATCTTAGGGTTTCTCTGTAAACAAACATATTAGGTACTACCTCTTAGGGCTTCTCTGTCTCCATACTTATTACATCTTAGGGTTTCCTTATAAACATACACATTTTATTTTATCTATTATTGTAAAGTATTAGTACAGTACAAAATACAGTAGCAAAGCCAAATCCATGTTGGTAAGTAGTTACATCAATTATAATTTGAGCAAATATCCTCCAATACATTTTCAAGAAGATACTTCCCCAACCTCGCTTTGAAGCTTTTTCTCGACTGACACCCATCGCAAACAGCATCTGGTATGCTATTAAAAATTATTGGCACCATATACCTATTAGATCTTCGACCATAGTAGTTGTTACACATAGGCACTTCAAACTTACGCTTACCAGCTCTTTGAGACCTCCCCCGTACTATTTTATTTTTATGTTGGTCCTCTTCAAAGTGCCCCAGCGCCACCAACAGCACTGACCTCTCATGCACCGGCAATACTTTACACTCACAAAACAACATTTCGTAGTTGCTATTTTTGGAGCTCACCTTTGTAGGTTTGTCTACTAATAATTTTAAAAACCTTGTTTGTAACAGCTTTACTTGCTCCAAGTAAGTTTTAAATGTACGGCCATAGCATGCCAGCCCATAGGAAATCAGCGAATCCACTAGGGCATAGTACACAGTATACATAGAAGCCCTGTTTAAAGCAAAACTGAGGTGATGGAATGTCACAAGCACAGATCTCAGTTTCTCGCATAATTTTGTTATGTGTAATTTCCAGGAAAACTTGCTATCGACTGTCATTCCTAAATATTTGTATGATTCCACCACCTCAATAACTGCACAGTCACAATATATAGGGCCGGTGTTGGCGTCGCTGTGGCACTCATGCAGACACTCAAAAGTATGACCTACTATGCGGGGTGAACACTCTCTATTCTTTAAATAAGGTGATCGAATATGCATACACTTAGTTTTTCCTATGTTTATTACAAGACCATTATCATGTGACCATTTAATGATATTAGTTAAATCAGACTGCACCCTAGACTCAATATCAACCAAGTTGTGATCTGCATACACCAGACATGTGTCGTCCGCATACATGTACACACGGCCGTTCTGTACCACATTACACATACTGTTAACGTGAACGTACGTGAACGTAACTGAAGAGAGGGTACAGAAGAAAAGGGGATCTTTCAGCTGTAAACGCATATTCCTGTGTTTCCTAGCATTTTACTCTATAAGGTTTTCTAAATTAAATTGGGAAATGCGGTCAGACCCGGTCTAGATCCGCCACCCGTCGGACCGCCCCCCTCTGAACGGTCAGAGGATGTCTAGATAGTCTTTCAGTATCTAGTATTATCGCATTATGAAGAGGGGGTAGAGGACAGAAAGGAGATCTTTTAGCCGTAAACGCACACGTCTTTATCTCCTGGCATTTAAATCTACCAGTTTTTCTAAACCCCATTGGTAAATGCGGTCAGACCCGGTCGTGATACGCTACGAGCTGCCGCCTCTTTTCCTCCAGGTCGGGCCGCCCCGCCATTGGACGGCCAGATTACCTTTCCTGTAGAGTACTGTCGTCTGCATAACAACCAGTGCACCCAAAGGATAATATTCTGAAGAAATAGTGTTGGACTACACAGATTTCTGTGGTACTCTTGAATTAAACTGAAAAAAAGCAGGGAACCTGACCAGCACAGAGGACTAGTAGATATACGTCACCCGTGCAGGAAACTGGCCATCCAGCGGCATAATTGAGTTTTCTCATAATATTAGTGAATTGATTTTATAATGCTGTCCGTTGACATAAGGCGCAACAAGAGATATTTTAAGAACAACACAACAAATTTTCAAAAATTGTGGTCGCCGCCGCCCCTGCGTTGGCCGCCTCCACAACATGCTGCAAGTTTGTAAAGAAGTGATGCTTGCATGGGAACGTTTGCTTCCTTTCAGGCATCTGGGAGATATCTATAGTTAACTTCTGATATAATTTCAGTATAATTGTTTCTTGTGAAAAGAGAGTTGAATAAGTTGGAGTGTTAATTATATAGGTAGGTAATCTACTATCGTCAAGGTACGAGTACTGATGATTAGTGCATTTGTTTGCAAAGTTTGAATTTGTCGCCCTCTGATTTGCCGCCCCCCTGATTCTGCCGCCCGGGGCACGGGCCCCGGCTTGCCCCCCCCTAGATCCGGGGCTGCTGCCGACATATCTTTGCCCAAGACTATCAGCCTCCATGACCTGGGTCCTGAGGACAGTAAGGGGGCTACCGACTGTCCTTACTAAAGCAGGCCACCGTCCTTATAGATGTCAGCGTGACGAAGAAATTCACGCACGCCCCCCCTAAGAAGCGGGATAGCACCCAAAAGCTCCCAAAGACGCGTGATAGCACCTGATCCCCCCCTGAGTGAGACTGCAGGGTAACTAAGGGTATCTTTCCGTGGGCTGACCCGGGGTTCCCAACCGTAGGCTGTTCTACAGGATACGTGAGGTTCTTTAGTTGGTAAAAGTCTGGCATAGCATTTATGAGGATTTTCCCTCACGTAAAAAAAACGAAAGGGTAGTAGCCAGCCCAGAGTGATGGAGATCGTTCTGGGATCTCCGGCGACCAGTGCTTCTGCTGCGGTACGGGAAAGAACTGTTGCTCTCCCGATCCTTCCTCGGCGCCTTTATTGCGTACAACACATCCTCACACATCAAGGCAGCAGAGTTTTATGGTAGAGAACACCATGTTTGCCATAGTTTCTTAATAAAAATTGATATTATTTCCAATTGACACCTTTTATTAAATAGCTATGTGTAATTAAACAACGTAAATTATGTTTTATTTGTTCCCGCTATGTGCTTTAACAACACATGGCGATATTTGTGACCCAAACAATTTTAGCTATGTGTCAGATCCACAATATTATTTTTTTGGTATTTTCGTTTTAAACGTTATCTTTCTAAAAGTCATTTTCCACAACGTAAATATAATATTTACATTATAAAAAAAATATGTACTTTCTCTATCACAATTATATTTCGAGTAAATCGGTTTTTACTTCCTCCTGAAAAGTAGGTTAAAAATACATAGCGACTTTTGCAAGCGCAGCGACGTTATGTACCTTCTTATATTTCTGCTGACTAGAGACGTATAGCAGACTTAGTATATTTCTATATTACACCAATGACTACCCCTTTTACAACGTGATTCTTGACGGTATATTTCCATCCAAAGGTTGCCTGTAAAAGATTGCTTTTTAGCGATAAGGCCGCCCTCTGTACATTTCAGTAATGTAATATCTGCATAAGAAATTTTAACATTGGTGTGCAATAAAGTTTATTCTTATTCTTATTCTTATTCTTAGAGCAAGCAGATCATTTCCAGGCTTCCTTGTCAAGCAAATAATCGTCAATTGAATAGTAGCCCCTGCGGTACAATTTACTTTTTATACACTTTTTAAACTTATTTAAGGGCATACTTTTTATTTCATTTGGAAGCCTGTTGTAAAAACGTATACAGTTACCCATGAAGGAATTACTGACTTTTTTTAGTCTACACTGATGACAAGCAAGGTTATCTTTATGTCGGGTATTTACACTGTGTATATCGCTTAACTTAACGAAACTAGATAGATTCTTTTGCACATACATAAGATTTTGAAAAATATATTGTGATGCTACAGTCAGAATATTTACCTCTTTGAATTTTTCGCGCAGAGACCCTTGGACCTAATCTATATATGGCTCTTATGGCTCGTTTTTTGTAAAACAAAAATTGAATTTATATCTGCGGCATTACCCCACAGTAGAATACCGTAAGACATAACACTGTGGAAGTAACTAACATAAACTATTCTAGCTGTATCTACATCAGTCAAATGCCTAATCTTTTGTACCGCAAATGCTGCTGAACTTAACCTGCCAGCTAGCTTTTCAATATGTGGACCCCACTGCAATCCAGCATCGACCGTCAACCCTAGGAACGCCGTAGATTTCACAAGTTCCAACTCTCGGCCATTAAGTTGCACATTGGTTTCTGCCTGTGTTACATTGGGCAAGGTAAATTTAAAACATTTGGTTTTGTTATCATTCAGGCTAAGATTATTAGTGTTAAACCAATGTACTACTTTTAGGATTGCATTGTTAACATCGTCATAGTCATCTAGTTGTCTTTTAATTTTGAAAATTAAGGAAGTGTCATCTGCAAACAAAACAATCCCGTTGGTGTCCCCTACGTAATAGGGTAGGTCATTTATATAAATTAAAAATAAAAATGGTCCGAGTATCGAACCCTGCGGAACGCCCATAGTAACCACCGATCCCTCTGAACGTGTGCCACCAACATCGACCCTCTGAGTTCTATTGCTCAAGTATGAAGTCAGAAGATCGAGAGCCTTGTTCCTTATCCCATAGTGATGCAGTTTCCTGATCAATGTTTCATGTTGAACACAATCAAAAGCCTTTGACAAATCGCAGAACACACCAAGCGCATTATGTTTATCTTCCCAGGCCTCATAAATACTCTTCATCAAATCTACACCAGCATCGTTAGTCGACCGTCCTTTAGTGAAGCCAAACTGTTTAACATGAAATAATTTGTGATTGTTAAAATAGGTCAGCATCTGCTCAAGTATTAATTTTTCAAATATCTTGCTCAAAGTCGGCAATACCGAGACAGGTCTGAAATTACCTGGATCAGAAGCACTGCCAGCCTTGAACCTTCAACTTACATAGACCACGTAATGAAATTATTAATTGACACCAGACTTGAGACGACGTACACAATACAACCTTTCTACACTTTAGCAAGGCAAAAAAGACTTACCTAGTGAAACATTTAGTCTGTGATACATAGAGAGAGACAGTTGGGTAATCGTAGTGTGTGTGTGTGTGTGTGTGTGTGCGCGCGTGCGTGCGTGCGCGCGTGTGTGCGTGCGTGCGTGCGTGCGTGCGTGCGTGCGTGCGTGTGTGTGTGTGTGTGTGTGTGTGTATACTGAACGTAGAAAAGATTACAATTGAGATTAGCAATGTCATGTCGAATATAGTAAATAAATAATCAACATCGTCTAATTAATTTTTCAGCATACAATAAATTGAAAACGATGTCAATTGTCAATAGATGTGCGTACTGCTATAAGTTATAAAATATAATAATAATGTCAATTCCCATATCTCTCACTTTATGCTGTCTGTCAAAAAATCTGTTACAGAATAGTATGCTTTTTGAAGTAGGAAACATTTAATTTTAGACTTGAAAGTACTGGTATTTAGCTCCAGGTTGGAACAGGGTTTAGTTTCAAACCTTTTTAGTATCTACCGCCATGACCTCATCCGCCTAGTAGGGGTCCTTACAGCAATCCTGGGGATATCCTTCAGCTTACACGGGACTAATAACCATAGACATTAGGCAGGGAATGTGTGGTTTTTAGTTGGTAAGAGTTCGGCATAGCATTCATCTAGCTAGGATTTTGCTCACGTAATAAAAGGGCTCCTTAGCACCCTATTCGTAATTCAAGATAGGTAGTTATCATCTACAAGATTGGTCTGAAGTAATTTTTCTGTACAATGTATATAAAAAAGTTATAGAGCAAAGAAGACATTTTTTTTTTTAATTTTCTTAAGTTTTTTTCCCATAACTTCTTTAATTTTTAATTTAGGGCAAAAGTTATGTATACATATTTGTAGGCAAAACAATTCGCTACAATTTATGACTGTTTAATTTTTTTGTAAGACGCATAGTTTCCGAGATATTGCGAAAAAAGTGTTTTCACTTCACCCCTTTTTTCAAGATGGCGGCCGGGGGACAAGGGTGGCGACCCCACAAACTTAGCTTTTTTTTTTTTTTTTTTTTTATATTCAGCTCGCCAAATTGACGTCGCCACCAGCCTGATGGTAAGGAAGCAGTGGCGCATCTAGCGATTGGGGGCCACTTCTTACAGTGGTCCTCAAGTTAGCGGCCCTGTGATGTGCCTCTTCACGCTCCTCTTGAAGAACCCGGGATTGTAAGATGAGGGAAAGACGTGTGCGGGCAGGTCGTTCCATGTTTTTATAGTTCGACAGAGGAACGATCTTTTGAAACGCTCGGTTCTGGCGAAGATTCTCTCCACTGTGTATGAGTGGCATCTCTGCCCGGCACGCGTTGTTCGGGATCGGAAAGGAGATGGTGGGATCAGGTTGAAGAGCTCTTCAGAACATTCGCCGTGATACATTCGATAGCAGGCAGCCAAGGACGCTATGGTTCTTCGCTGCGACAAAGGTTCGAGGCCTCCCGTCACCTCAGGACAACCAATTATTCGGATAGCACGTCTCTGCATAGCGTCAAGCGCGTCTAACAAGTACCTCGCGGAGTCATCCCAAAGGTGAGAACAGTACTCGACGCAGGGACGAATCTGCGTCTTGTACAGTAAACATCTCTGATGTGGCGTGAAATACCGTCTCACCATATTCAGGATTCCCAGTTTCCGCGAGGCCAGACCAATACAGCTCTCTATGTAGTTTTTGTGATTGAGCTCACGCCGGACGTCTATACCGAGGATCTCCAGGTTGTCCTTTAGTGGAATTGTAATGCTCTGAAGAGAGGGCAGGGGTAGGAATGGGGACTTCTTAGCTGTAAACGCACACGCCTGTGTTTTTCTGGCATTGAACTCGACCAGGTTGTCTGAACCCCATTGGGCAATGCGGCCCAGGTCCAGATCGAGATCCGCCACGAGTTGTCGTCTCTTCTCATCCACGTCGCCTCGCCCCGCCGCTGGACGGCCAGAATAGCTCCCATGAAATGAAATGAAATGAAATGAAATATCTTTATTGCCAGAATGTAGTTACAGCAAGGTGTTATTATACATAAATTAGTCTCATACATTCTACCATAAGTATGGTGTGCAAAGTAAATTTATAAAGGCATTTACATACTTACATCAACAAATTAATAATTTCATAATACATGGTCAATAGATTATTAATGGCAGTTATAAAAAAAAAAAAAATTCAGTGTCGTTTTCACTAGGCATGTCCACAGATGTCAAAGTCTTAAGATAAGAGAAA
The DNA here is from genome assembly GCA_933228765.1 of Miltochrista miniata. Lineage (NCBI taxonomy): Eukaryota > Metazoa > Arthropoda > Insecta > Lepidoptera > Erebidae > Miltochrista > Miltochrista miniata. The sequence goes on from OW121772.1 coordinate 12,247,279, forward strand.
TTTCAATTTTAATCAGTATCCTGAATCACCAAGTCAACCTTATATAAAATGTCACCGATGAATCTCACTAATACATAATTTCGTTTAAAACATTAGATCAATTGTTCACTATATGTCATATATTCATTTAAAGTATAAAAACAATGCTGTAAAAGCCATTTAGACAACCTACTCTTAAATATTTTGATGGGCAAATCTTTGAAAGTATTGGGTAATTTGTTGTATACCTTAATCGAATTCATAAAGGAATTCCTTTTGAACAATACAAGTTTACATGGAGGTTGATACAGCTTATATCTATTTCTCGGTATTACATTTCTTTGTGTTACTTCTGATTGAAGATCAAAGTATTCTCCATGCTCCCTAACAAAGACACAAACCTCCCTTATGTACATACAGGCTAGTGGCAGTATACGGTAACGTTTAAAAATGGGTTTGCAGCTATCCATAGACCACGCACCACATATCGCTCTCACACACCTTTTCTGAGCCTTAAACACACTCTCTATTTCAACGGAATTTCCCCAAAGCAAAAGACCATAAGCCAATACAGAGGATACATAGCCATGATAAGCACTAAGAGCTGCTGCAGTGGATACCGTAGCCCGTACCCTTTTTATAGCATATACAAATTTGTGAAGCTTATCGCAAACATATTCCACATGACCCTTCCAATCACAATGTTTGTCCAGAATTATTCCCAGGAATTTGATAGAACTTACCTCTTCGAGTTTTACATTATCATTGCATACAGTTATATCCAGTTTTCGACGTTTGTGAGTTTGAAATTGAATAAGTTTAGTTTTATGTATGTTGATCTTAAGGTTATTAATATTTAGCCATTTTATAACTTCACATAACGCGGCATTTATATCTTGTTCGTAAGAATTAATATTTTTACATTTCACGACAAGTGTCGTATCATCCGCAAATAGTACAGTTTTATGGTCAGTAACATTTGGGAGATCATTTATATACAATAAAAACAAAAACGGGCCCAACACGCTGCCTTGCGGGACACCAAACATATTTTTTTGGTAACGGGATCTATAGTTATGTTTACTTTTATCAGAATAATTGATTTTTGATATTTCTACGCATTGACTTCTATCAGAAAGGTAACTTTTAATCCAGTCATTAGCCTTTCCTCTAATTCCGTATCTGTTCAATTTATATAACAGAATTTCATGGTGAACAAAGTCGAAGGCCTTGCTCATATCAAGGAAAATGGCGGTCACTGGCACACCAGCATCAATAGCTTCGGTAATTCCCTTGACCAGATCAAAGCAAGCCAATGATGTGGTACTGTTTTTCCTAAAACCGAATTGTTCCCTTTTGAGAATACCCATGTCAGCGACATATTCATATAGTCTTTTTAACATGACCTTTTCAAAAATTTTTGATAATACTGGAATTAGGGTTATAGGACGATAATTGCCCAATTCTTTTTCATCCCCCTTTTTGAACAACGGCTTTACAATAGACTGTTTTAAAATATTTGGGAAAGTACCTTCTTCAAGAGAGGTGTTTATGATGGCACTCAACGGCGCGCTGATATCCCTTGCACAGGCCTTGAGTATTCTTGTACTAATACCATCAATGCCTACCGATGCCGTGTTATTAAGGTCGTTAATAATTTTAAATATTTCTTGAGAATCAGTTGGTTTCAGAAAAATTGTATTGGGATTATCAAATTTAATGTAGTTACCTATGTCGCGAGTTGCAAAACTAAAATCACTTAAGTGTGTCAAATTTATAAAATAATTGTTGAATAGTTCACTTATTTTCATTGGATCATTATATATGTCTTTTCCGTTTACGATTGTATTAATGTCAGTTGCACCAAAATCCCGTCCTATATTCTCATTTATAATGTCCCATACGGCTTTACATTTGCTTTTCTTGTTATCTATGTATTTTTTACTCTGTATTTGTTGTGACTTATGAATGCATGCTTTTAATATTGTACTGTAGAAGAGTACTGTCATCCGCATAACAATGAATGCACCCAAGGGACAGCATGTCATTGGTATGCAGGAGAAAGAGAGTTGGGGACAATACCGATCCCTGTGGTACTCCGGCATTTACCTGAAAAAAAACAGGAAGCCTGACCATCACAGAGGACCCGAATCCGTCGCCCGTTCAGGAAGCTGGCCAACCAGCGGCACAACTGATGCGATAAACCATATGACGGCAGCTTGGAAAGAAGCGACGCATGCCATACCCTATCAAAGGCTTTTGCGATGTCTAGGCCAATAGCCAGAGATTCGCCGTGCCTCTCCATAGCCTCCCCCCAGGTGTGCGTTATGTACGCTAGGAGGTCACCCGTTGATCGTTTCGGCCTAAAGCCATATTGGCGATCGTTAATTAACGCTTCTTTTTCTTCTTCTTCTTCTATTGACCCCTCACACATGTCCCAAAAATAAAATTGCGTCCTCTAAAAAATGCAAAGCTCATGTAACATTTCAATGGACTAAGTTTAATAACCTTTTTAATTAAGAAACGAAACTAAGACAAAAAAAACATAGCGAACGAAATCTTATCGATTTCTTTGTGGGTGGTATTTTTAGGGTTCTGTAACCAAAAGGTACAAAACGGAACGCTATTGCTATTACCAAAGATAATATTTTAGTATTACATACAGATCGGCCACTCCCTGCCTCCCAAGTAAGCTTCCCCATACCCCCCTCAAAGTTGATGTGTCTATTGCCGTGTTAGTACTTGAGAGAGTGTCACTGCGTTGCATTACGTATTACTATCTACCTACGTACTTTGTGCTATTGCTTTGGTTTAATTTGTGCTTAGCCGAGGGTAGGTTTGAAACAAAAGTACCTACTACCTACATGAGATTGCGTTCTGTTCCTTATTATTTTGTTTCCATAGCTAGTAAGTGTCCCTAGTATACTCGCACACACATTCAAGCTTGATTCAAGCATTCACATTACGTGTATATTAGTGTGGGTGAAAACGAACATTTTTGTATGGAGTTTCCGCCCTGTGCTATTACAAAGGCTACGATGTCTGTCTGTCTCCAGGTTGCATTTTTAAGAACCGTGGCAGCGTGTGAGTAAAAATTGTCTGTTGTCCCTAAAACCACAACACTAATAAAACCTTCCAAGTGCGAGTCAGATTCTCGCACTGCGGGCTTCGTACCAAAAAAAAGCAAAGCAAAAAAACATTTTTTTAATTAATCCCATCATTCTTTTTCTGATTTTAGTAGGTACCTATTTTTTATTACGGCAGCAACAGAAATACATCATCTATGAAAGTTTCGACTCTCTAGCTATAACGGTTCCTGAGATAAATACAGCGACAGACAGACATAGGTACAGACAGTCAGTCTGATAGACGGACGGCGAAGTCTCATGAAGAGAGTCCCGTTTTTACTCTTTAAGTAAGGGACGCTAAAACAAATAAGTATTTAAAGGGGGCTTCCAAATGAGTCCTGGGACATCCTTCCGAGGGTTTACCCGGGGCTCCCAACCTTAGGCTGTTGGGCGTTACGTGAGGTTTTTGACGTGATAACGTCATATAATTCGATAGAGCCGACTGCACGAACGAAAAAAGATGACGCAATACGTCGTTACCTCCCTCGCGTTACCTCGCTTTGCCTTGCTCTGAAGCGTTCCATTTATTTTAGTAATATTTTCAACAGATGGCACTATAACCAATTGATGTGTTTTTATATTTCTTTTTGTTTTGTAATGTTAATTTTATTTTTATTTTCTTATGCCGTTGTTACGTTCAACCATCGTCAGTAAACCGACGTTACAGACAGCCGATTTTTTTAGTCAGTAGGAGTCCGGCATAACATCCATGAGGATTTTCCCTCACGTTAAACAAAAAAAGGGGCTTCCAAACAAACGTGATTTTCTTTCAGTTTTTTTTTGGTACGGAATCCTTCGTGCAAGATTCCGACTCGCACTTGGCCGGTTATTATCAACGCAAGGTTACAATCTAAGAGTCAACACACACAATTATCAATATTTTGGTCGCAAATAGCACACAGATATTAACGTTTTTGCTGATAGCGGTATCTGCGCAAAGGTTGTTATCTCATACAGCCAAATATGTCTGCAAAAAAATCTTGGTTTCGTTTTAATTAGTTCCTTTATGTATTATTTTGCAATCATAATTTATGTAATGCATTATGTATTTATAGATTGATAGTAGTTATCTTTTGTATAACCAGTCCATAACCACACAGTATCATGAGAAAAAACCTACCTATGATAATCTGTTGTATATACAGGGTTAGTTGTAATTAACTAGCATCCTCGCAGGGGCAGATATCTGGTATCATAAGTAACAAAGCTTGTTTTACGACTTTTCATAATTCGTTAAATTTTACTTTCATACAAAAAATAATAATAATTTAGTTTTGCGTCTAATAGTTACCAACTCTATGTCGTAGTGTACGAGCATCGTAAAAATTAAGTAAACAAACTCGTATCATCAATTCATGCAATGTAGTCAATGCACGGATAGGAATTTAATAGTGTCGCGTTAACACTAGCGAACGTCACGCGGTTTCACCCGTGTAGTTCCCGTTCCCGTGAGAATACGGGAATAAAATATAGCCTATGTTCACCGCAAAGAGTGTAGCTTCCCAACAGTAAAATAATTTTTCAAATCGGTCCAGTAGTTCCGGAGCCTATTCGTTACAAACAAACAAACAAAGAAACAAACAAACAAACAAATCTTTCTTCTTTATAATATTATTATAGAAGTATAGATAAACTGGCAACCTTTTAAAGGTCGTTTGTAAATAATATTCACTTTATAATATACGTCATAGGCAGAGTAGGTATTGTTTATGCCTATTTGACGTAAATGTGGTTTTCCTATACATACCTAATACAGTTTCAAGAAACTCCGAAGGATAATATGCTAATATTACTTGGTTGCTGTTTTTAGAGTTCCATAGTTCACGGTTCGAAATACTACCCGTTCGCTCTAACTTTGCCGCTGGCGTAGAGGCGTATACCCGAATTGTTAATTATACGAAGTAAATTGACAGTAGCTAATGTCACTTCGTCATAGAAAATACGCAACACTACAAGAAAAAGTGACATTAGTTGCAGTCAATTTACTTCGTCTAATCAAAAATTCGACTTTAGTATAGAGCCGAGCGGCAAAGTTAGAGCGAACGAGCAGTACTTATAGTTTCGTCATGTTCGTCACATTTTGATGTATCTACCACCCCTCAACGTAAAGTGTGAATAATCCTTTTTTCGCATCTTTTTAAAAATTTTGAGGACTTTCTTAGACATTTTTTTGTTTAGTTAGGCCAAAGTGCTTTAGTTTTGTTAAAACCCTTCATACAGACGAATTGAGAACCTCCTCCTTTTTTTTAAGTCGGTTAAAAACAGGGTGTCCTCTCCTCTCTAAATGCGTAGTGTAATAATTATAAATAGTCTTTCCACACTTAATATGCTAAAAGCCAATCGGTTGGCTCAAAAAATCGGACGAAATTCATAACGACTTAAAAAGATGCCTTTAATAGTTCAGCAGGTATTGAGGTATAACTTGTAAAATGCGCTTACATGAAAAACTTCGCATGGTACAGGATCCCTTTAAAAACGACCTTCACCGAGCTGGTTAATGGATGAAAAGTGTTTTTAAATATTCAACTAAATATGTCAATGATTAAATTGCAATAGGCAACCCTATTGCAATATTTAATCATTGACATATTAAGTAAAAAATTACAGTCCTGAATATGATAAATTAATGTCCGATTTTTCGCAGACAAATTCGCGACAACGATTAAGTACTACCGTGTTCGTTATGAAATAATCTTTATATTTTAATTAGGAACTTAAATTCATTAACCAGGCCTCTGCAAGTTACTAGCCTGCGTACCCAAGAGCTGTGACGAGGAAAAATCGACAACCTAACATTTGCATATTCTATGGGCGACTGGGCGTTATATTAAGCAAACCAATAAATAGTAAAAAAAAAAAAATTCTTAATTTATCTATAATATTTTCTGGACTGAATTTTTTTAGGCAACCCTATTGCAGTTTTAATATTGACATATTTAGTTGAATATAAAACACTTATCTTCCATTAACCAGCTCGGTGAAGCTTAAAAGGACCTTAGACCAGTAATGACGAAATAATTGCAAAATCACCTTCTAAATCCACGTGCAAAAATGGGTGACTACGGAACCTTATTATAAGCGTCGTCTGATACGCTCTTCACCGGTTTTAATTTTATTATTACTTTATTGAAACAATAGATGCTATATCCTACGTACCTATCTATTATAATCACGTTTCTTCCCGGAAAAGGTAGGCAGATGCATGAATTAGTTACAACTTTATTATTCTCTTTTAACGAGTGGAAAATTCCACAGATGTCATGCCGGACTCAAACCGACTAACTAACTAAAAACTAACTTAACTAACTAAAAACCACAGAGTTCCGTAAGACTCTCTGTGTACTCGGAAGGATGTCAAAGACAACAGCGCTAGGTCCTCGTGGCGAGTCTGGACGTGGATATTCTCTCGCTGGAGACCTTGGTACGAGGAAAGATCTCCGGCGGAAGTAAGTGGGATGCCAACGCCTCTTTCTACCAGCAGGTCATGCTGGTGAAAGAATCGGCGAGGAGAGAGCGGGAGCGGAACATGTCCAAGGGAAAATGTCGGTCAGAAATCCTGGGACACCTTTTGAAGGCTTCACCGAGGCTCTCGGCCGTAGGTAGTACATCGTGCGGTGATAGTGGGTCCCTTACCCACTATCCGGCATAGCATCCATGAAGGACTGCTAAGAGCTAAGGAGGGTGAGCAGCACTTCATGGATTAAAGGGCTGCTCACCCTCCTTACAGAAGCAGGCCTTAAACTACAGCGTGACGTGAGGGATTCAGGCAGGCCTCCCGACGAAGCGGGATAATACCCGAACAACCCCCAAAGACGCGGAATAGCACCCGAAGTCCGAACCCGCCCTAGGTGAGGCCGCAGTGGTAGCCATAGGTCTGTTGGGAGTCCTGGGGTATCTTCCCGAGGGCTTACCCGGGGCTCCCAACCGTAGGCTGTTAGGTAGAATACGTGTGGTTTTTAGTCGATAGGAGTCCGGCATAGCATCCATGAAAGATTAAAAGATGATCCTGAATTCCCGATGCATCATCGCTCACCTTCTACCGTCAACAATGTCCCTCCCCCCTCCCGCTGCCTATTTTTGTAAGATTTGGTAAGATCATTTTAGGGTCGGCAGCGCGAGTGTGGCGCCTCTGGTGTTGCAAACGTTTATAGGCTGCGGTGACCACCAGTCCTTCTGGTGGGCCGTATGCTTGTCTGCCACCTTTGTGGTATAAAAAAAATAAAAATCATATTAATACCGCTTTAAACTTTCGTACGCTTAAATTGTGGAATGATCTCCCTGCCTCGGTTTTCCCAAACGTCTACCAGTGTGGGGTTCTTCAAAAGGGGTCTTAGAAGGTATACGCAGTTTCGGCAGCGCAAGTTTAGCGCGTCTGGTGATGAAAACGGGAACGGGTGACTTTTCATCCGGTGGGCAGTAAACTTGTCTGCCACCGTGGTATAAAAAATACTTCTAGGAAAGAGCTCTTGGTAATCTTAAGGTACTTGAACTTATCCTGGGATCATCTTTCCGAGGGCTTACTCTCCCAACCGTAGGGAGTAGGTAACCTGTGGTTTTTCGTAGGTAGGAGTCCGGCATAGTATCCATGTAGGATTTTCCTCACGTTAAAAAAGAAAGGGTTCTTGAACTAACAAACTTTCAATCTTAGTACCTACGTAAAATAGCTAGAATATTACGAGGTATTCTGAGCAAACGACCTTGCAAATATTCCATCTCTGTCTAACTACCTGTGACAGAAAGAGACGAAAGAGCAACACTATTGTTAATACTAACAAACGCGGAATTGACACTATGGCTTAGATGAAAATTAATAAGGCAAATATAAATAAATCTTGTGTGGAAAAAGCCAGCCAAGTTCAAGTTGGACTGACGCACGGAGGGTTCCATATTAAAATAATAGCATGAAACTTGGAAACGCTTGGCTCTTTGTTTCGGAGTTTGGGTGTTTTCTATGTATTTAGAAATATATAAGTATGTCTATCAGTCGCCTATAATAATTTGGACTTGGACAGCACAAGCTTATATTAGCTTAATTTGGACTAGATGATGTGTGAGATTGCCTACAAATATTTATTTGTCTCATAAGCCAATAATAGAAGAAATTCATGGACAGGCATTGAACTAATACTACTACGTAGTAATAATTACTCAAAGTGGACTGGCAATATCCTACCCGACCCTACTAAGGTGGCTTTTTTTTACGTGAGAGTAAATCCTCATGGATGTTATCCCGGACTCCTACCGACTAAAAAACCTCACGTAACGCCCAACAGCCTGTGGTTGGGAGACCCGGGTAAGCCCAACAGGCCTACGGCCGCCACCGCAGCCTCGCCCAGGGGGTGGTTCGGGTGCTATCCCGCGTCTTTGGGGGGTTTCGGGTGTGATCTCGCTTCTAAGGGGGGGCGTGCGTGAGTTCCTCACGTCACGCTGCCGTCATGGGCCTGCTTCTGTAAGTCATGGAGGCCGATAGTCCTCGGCGAAGACACGTCGGGGCACAGGCCGCCGACTGCGGAACTCGGGTGGGAGAGTTCTCTCCCGTACCCGCCCCGCCACCTCCTTCACGAGCCGAGCATGACCTGCTCGCAGAAAGAGGCGGCGCAGTCCCACTTACTCCCGCTTAGGGAATGCAATTCCGCAACAAGATTGTAATCCCGGTATTTGCGGGACTGAGCAATCTCAGTCCCGCGGGATCCCGGTATTTGCGGGATCCCGCATATTTCTGAAAGTCATTGAGAAAAGAATAGAATTCTGTATCATACATCCATCTAGAACTGAGAAATAGTCACCCCTTAATCCCCGAAGGGGTAGGCAGGACGATGCATATGGTCTCATCTCATACCTAATGTCCTTTTTCAAAATGTTCCATTCTCAAAATATGTGCACTACAGGATTAACCCCGCTCAATCCGACTTGGATAGGTTTTTTTTTTGGATAGGTTAGGTTAGAAGGCTAAGGCCGGAGCGGAGCGCAGCGAAGCTTCCGCATTAGCCTTCGTGATTATTTTTTTTATAACCTAAAAGTCAAAGTCAAAGTCAAAGTTCTTTATTTGTGGAATACGGTACAATAGGTGGTATTATAATAAAAACATAGGTATCATCATATTCTGCCTAATTTGGCGTACAAATTTTTACATAAATTATAATATAACAAATTTAAATCACAATATAAAATTCAAATTAAGTTAAATGGAATAAAACAATTTTAATAATAATAACAAATAACAATTACAATCAGAATAATAGATTAATTAAATATGTCAATGTCAACAATAAAAATGTCAAAAATTCTTAAAACATTGTCAATTGTTACTATGCTATTAGTAATTGAAACATACCTACATCGGACTTATAATCTATCAGTGAAATATTCATTTATGTCATAATATACTTTATTAACCAAAAAAGTTATTAATCGTTTTTTATATATATTTAATTCATTTATCTCCAGAATATTAACTGGTAGTTTATTATATATTTTTGATGCCATTCCCAACAAACTTTTATTATATATTATCTTTTATTATATATTATATTATCTTTTTACCTAACCTAACCTATCAAATCGGATTGAGCGGGGTTAATCCTGTAGTGCACATATTTGGAGAAAGGGACACTTTGAGAAAAGGACATTTCGCGAAAAGGACATTTTGAGAAAAGGATATTTCGCGAAAAAGACATTTCGAGAAAAGGACATTTCGAGAAAAGGACATTTTGGGAAAAGGACATTTTGGGAAAAGGACATTTTGAGAAAGGACATTTCGAGAAAAGGACATAATGAGAAAGGACATTTCGAGAAAAGGACATTATAAGATGAGACAAGCCGGGCCTTCAACTTGACTTAGCTGCCATTTTACCGGCAAACGGGACTTACGGCTTAACGTGCCATCCGAAGCACGGCAACGCTCAAATAAATGTCACAAAGTGGTCACCCATCTAAGGACCGGCCATAGTAAATGTAACTTACTGCAGTGATCTCGAACAGAACACTGAGTCCGCGGGGCACAAGGAAAAATAAATTATTTAATATTACTTTTGTATTAAGATTATTAAACGGATATACATATAAGTAATAAAATAGCTACTGCAAATTATTAGAAGCGCAGAAAACATAGCATGTCAAAATTCTTGTCTGCCAAACGACTCCTAACTTTACATGCCTGATAGCCAGCAAGCAATGTACGAGATAATTGAATACTTTTATAGTACAAGAAAGGTCAAATTTCCCTGATTAAATCACTAAAATCATATAAGTACGTTATTAGGTTTTTTTTTATATATTTAGCTCGCCAAATTGACGTCGCCATCAACCTGATGGTAAGCCGTGGCGCATCTAGCGATTGGGGGCCAGTCTCACAGTCCTTACTGGGACTTTCGACAGGGGCCCTCAAGTTGGCGACCCTGTGATGTGCATCTTCACGCTCCTCTTGAAGAACCCGGGATTGTAAGATGAGGGAAAAACGTGTGCGGGCAGGTCGTTCCATGTTTTTATAGTTCGACAGAGGAACGATCTTTTAAAACTGGTTCAGGCGAAAATACTCTCCACTGTGTATGAGTGGCATCTCTGCCCTGCACGCGTTGTTCGGGATCGGAAAGGAGATGGTGGGATCAGGTTGAATAGCTCTTCAGAACATTCACCGTGATAAATTCGGTAGAAGGCACCAAAGGACGCTATGGTTCTTCGCAGCGCCAACGGTTCGAGGCCTCCCGTCACCTCAGAACAACCAATTATTCGGATAGCTCGTCTCTGCACAGCGTCAAGCGCGTCCAGCAAGTACCTCGCGGAGTCATCCCAAAGGTGAGAGCAGTAATCGACGTAGGGACGAATCTGCGTCTTATACAGTAAACATCTCTGACGTGGCGTGAAATACCGTCTCACCTTATTCAAGATTCCTAGTTTCCGCGAGGCCAGCCCAATACAGCTCTCTATGTAGTTTTTGTGATTGAGCTCTATTAAGTCACAATTACAAAAAACTTTCTCAAACCGAATCAGTTTGTGCGCTTCCACTTACATAATAACACATGGCGTTTACCTGGCACGATTTACGTGCGGGACTGGTCCCGCAAAAATACTGCGGGATCCCGGTACTTCGGGATCCCGGTATCCCGGTATTGCATTCCCTACTCCCGCTGGAGATCATGACTCGCACCATGGTCTCGAGCGAGAGGGTGTCCATGTCCAGAGCCACCACGAGGACCTGGCGCTGTTGCGCCCACGCCGCCGTGCACTCCACCAGCGTGTGGAGCGCTGTGTCATCGCTGCGGTCCTCGCAGTGCTGACACTCGGCTCAGGTTTCTCGGTGTCTTCGCCACAGATACCTACCGAAGCTAGGCCGTCCGAAGCTAGCCGTCCCCGGTAAGTATCTGCGACAACCGGTAGGAGAGAGCACCGTGTCTCAGGGCCATACTTCGCACGATCCCCAGGTACAGTCTCCTGTAGACCCTACTAAGGTGGTTCATTGTGACATGTCATATGGTGTTCCACAGGGATCGTCTCTCGGCCCGTTCTTGTGATTGAATTCTGCGCGGCGCCATTCTTCAGGATTCTGAGTAATCTGAACTTTCACACCAACATATTATAGTTGAGATAATGTTTAAGCATCCGCAAATAGCCGAAATTCAGGAATATAAAAAAGTGTATGCCGTTTTCTGTCAGAGTTTAGTTTAATATAGTTAAGTATAAGGTACCTATGAACTTGTGACGTAATCTGTCGCGACGTAATTAAAAAGTTATTCCTACTAATATTATAAATATACAAAAGTAACTCTGTCTGCCTGTCTGTTACGTTTTTTTGCCTAAACCGCAGAACCGATTTCTTTAAAATTTGGTAAGTATAGAGATAGTTTTAGTCCAAGGGAAGGACATAGGCTACTTTTTAAATGACTGCGCAAAGGAGGGTTATGTATGATTTTACGCGATAACGACTTCTACGCAGACGAAGCCGCGGGGAACAGCTAGTGTTTATTTATAACTGGTAAAAAACGTAAATCTATCGACAGTTCTTCCCAAACGTCATATTTCACTTTCTCAATGGGAAATACCATAATAAGTTTTGATTTCCTCGAGATTTTTTTATCGCATAGCGTACGATCCGTTTTCCCTTTTCTGCTACGAAACCCGAAAAGGCACGCACTGATAATAAGCAACTAGGTGGCTGGGCATTGACTGCTATATGTAAAACTTCGTGATAAGTTCACAATAACAAATTATAAAGCGTTTCATTCGCAAATAATAATATGTAGCGCAAATTAATTGACCTAAGTACGTCACGTTGTCACCACGTGACTCTGACAAGTGGAATTACAAACAAAAATGGCTACTTGTAGTCAAAACAACAGCTTCAACTTCAAGTCAACTCGCAATCAAAACGAAAAGGACAAAAGATTTAATCAGTGCATAATCAGTGCTAATCTGATTCTCATGAAATGGAGGCCGTATAATTGCATTTTGTATAATAAGTAGCTATTTTGTTTTATAAAGTAAATGTATTCTAGAGGATGTACTTACAGATTAAAAAGTAAAAATCCAAAACACAATCACTGGCAAGGTCACAGAACAGAACAAAATAAAAGTATATTATCAATGGAACTTTTTAAATTTCGAACTATATTGGTAATACCGCCAAATAGGAAATGCGTGAGAAACCGGTCACGATTGTATGAACAAACTGATATTGAAATTGGGTGGTTAATATGTAAAGGTGACGATCGTGCGTGAAGACTGTTGTCAATAAACTGTTTGGTGTTGTGTAATATTATTGTCAGATAGTAATGTCGTCATTGCAAAATTTAAAATATGCTACCATGATAGCGTTTAAACGATAAGAGGTTTATCACAATACATTATATAAGAATTACGGTAACATAAACTGTTTTAATTTAACTCATTTCATATTTAAAGTGTTGAGTTTTCAGATAAAAAAAATAGATGGCGTTAGCAGTTTATAGGGAAAAACAATAATTTATTTATTCAAAGTAAACGATGAATCATTCAAGGAAGTATTAAATTGCTAATAGTTGATTATGGTATATTATACCTATAATATAAAGTATTGGAACAAGTTATTTCCATTTTCGTTCGTTTATTTCAGCTAGATAGTTTTTTTAACGTGAAGGAAATCTAAAATGGTTTCAACGCCGGACTCCTACCGACTAAAAACCACACGTATCCTACCTAACGGCTTACGATTGGAAGCCCCGGGTAAGCCCTCGGAAGGATTCTCCAGTCAGCTAGATGGTTAATTATGCTGCACAATCAAGGTCACACTGCCACACCGGGGCTATCCTTCTGAGGAATCTGAGGATTTAGTGACTCCCGCCCATAGGTACCTAGAAAACCGTGTGGTTTTAGAATATCCTTAAGATTAATTCAGACACGAAAAAAATAATCTTCAGCTTCATCAATTGGAACGTTAAACCTAAGTTTAAAAAGGTTTGCTTGGATTAATAACCTGCTTTGTACTTAGTCGTGAAACATGATTTGACTCTTAACTCCTGCCATGTTTCTGGCAACCGGGACCAAACTGTCCCCTTCTATATTACCTCTGACTGACAGCTCGTCGATCGTTTTCTGTGTGTTGGCATTGCAGTAAAGTCGCCCTATGAGTGCCAGCCTAAGACATTTTACCGAATATAGTGGAGATTATAACATCCAACCTTTAGCACGAATAGTTTAGTTTTTCATGTCACAATAAACTTAACTTCACTAAGACAGTGCTCCTGTTACCATGCGATTGTATTACAGATTTATTTACTTTTTATGAATTCCTAAAAAAAAAAATCACTACCACCACTAACGAAGCCGAAGTTGCTGCTTCCACAACGTTCCGCATCTCAAATAATGGTCACACCCGAAAAAAACGCCAGCAAAAGAAGAAAATAAGTTTCGACTAAAATTAAGATTACATGGGAGAAACAAAAACTTATTGGGGTAACACAGCAATCAAGATAGGCAACCTAAGTGCTAGAAGTAATATATCTCTGAACGGACTATACCTAAAGGGGAACTCTCAGAGAGAGACCTGTGTCACTGTCAGCACTTCATGGCTTCACCGTGAAGGCGCCGAGTTCATAGCGTGGTACATAGAAAGAAAGAAAGAAAATTATTTATTTGGTAACATGGCAACGGGAATAAATTATTTTCTTTCTTTCTTTCTTTCAAAGAGGAACACTGAAAAATTGAAATGAACGAGGTAACTGCTGTTTATTGCTAGGGAAATCTCTCTACTGTCTTGCGTCTCCATCATCAGATCGAATACAGACCTTCATTAAATTTTACTAGGTACCTACTTTAAAATAAAACACTTACTTAATAAAAAATGATAGTAAAAACGCCCTAGATGCCCCTAAAATTTTTAAAAGTTTCCTTCAATTTCTCTAGGATGCCATCATCAGATCCTGACTTCCTTAAAATGGGACCACCTTGGGAGTATCAATTTTGCAACGAAAAAAAAAACTGCGCGAACAAACATTAAAAAAAAGATTTAGAATTTTTCGCTAGGTTTAGGGTTTCATATACGGTCGAATTGAGTAACCTCCTCCTCTTTTGTAGTCGGTTTAAAGAAATACCATAGATTGAAAAATCCTAAATCTATGAGAAATACCTACCACATTTAATGGAAAATAAAACTTATGTCATAAATAGTTAACACTGGTACTTACGTTTCACGTAATTAATTAAATTAATAATTGCATAATGCCCTGTTCGTACTAACGTTTTTTTTAACGCACGTCAAATAATCCACCGTATTTTACAGGATGTGAGGCGTATTAGTGGTGGGACAGTACCCAACTCCCCCCTCCCTTCCCCAAGTAGCGGGCTAACACCCGAACCAACTCCCCAGACGCGTGATAGCACCCGAACCCCATAGGGCGAGGTTGAAGTGTTCGCCAAAGTCTGCCGAGAGCCAGGGCTCTCGGCAGACTTTAAGCCCTCGCCGGGAGTCCCAGGTAAGCCCTCGGAAGGATGTCCCAGGGGACATCCTTCCGAGGGCTTACCCGGGACTCCCGGCCGTAGACAGTTGTAAAGCATCGTGTGGTTTTAGTCGGTAGGAGTCCGGCATAGCATCCATGAAGGATTACCACACGTAATCCTGCCTCGGTTTTCTTCTTTTTCTTCTTCAAAAGGGGTCTAAGAAGGTTTCTACAGGGTCGGCAGCGCGAGTGTGGCGCCTCTGGTGTTGCAAACGTTCATAGGCTGCGGTGACCACCAGTCCTTCTGGTGGGCCGTATGCTTGTCTGCCACCTTAGTGGTATAAAAAAAATCGTAAGAAAAGAAAGGGTGTGAGGCGTGACATGAAAGTTTTAAAGATCCCTTACGTTGCGGCCCAAGGAGCTGGATGGAGTACACCCGATCCCTTAGGCGATACCCGGAATTCCGGAACATCATTCCGAGGCGTTTCTTGTCACGCTAGAGGGATAGGGATAATATCGTGTGGTTTTTGTCAGTTCACGTACCTACGGCAAGACATCTGTGGGAATTGCCATACGTTATTAAGGCTGTATAGAGCTCTTGTTTACTTTTTATCTACCCTATAACACTTGGAGGAATACATTTAGAACCACAGAAATCAGAATCTGATATCTGTGTTTAGAACCAACTCATCACAGATTATATGCTAACTAGCTGACCCTTGCAACTTCGTTTACGTCACATAAGGTTTATGAAAGGAGAGGTATTTCTTCTTTAAGCAGCGTGTGAAACTGTCCTGTTTGCTTAATCATAAAAGAACTTGTCTTCCCCTTCAGCGCGGACTGATTTATTTTACAATAGCCTTAATAATTAAGCTCTTTTATGATTAAGCCAACACGACAGTTTAGATTTACCCTCACCTTCAAAGGAACCCTTGAATTCTAAGTTTAGCGAAATTTCAGATGTCTCTAATTTCTAAACTACACAACCCTCAAGGTTGAAATATCTTTCTAATACACCGGATGTTCCGTGGTGTGGAACTTTCATGCCGGAAGTTAAATTCACGCAGCGGGACGTCCGACGGGAGCTTCGTTCTCTGGACGTTCATAAGTCGAGTGGGCCGGACGGCAGTGGCGGCTGGTGGGTCCTCGATCTGGTGGTGCACTTTACCTGCTTTCTTGTTTTAAATTTAGTAAGCGTTAATTTTATACCTATCAACTTTATTTTGAAAAGTTTTCTATAGTTTTAAGTACTTAGGTACTTAGTTAATGTTTATGCTCATTTTCACACACTCTACACACTTTGCACGCCAAATAGAATAGAACTAAGAACAAAATAAAACAACTAACAATTAAAAAATCAAAACAATCAAAACATATTTAACGCGTCACAGAAACAGCGAAACAATACCGGGAGAATTCGAATCGAATTTCGTCATCAACAAAACATCGAGGTCTCTCGGTAATCTTCGGATTGCCCGGCCGCGTGCGGCGCACGAAAGGCGACTCATTGCCCGGTACATTTTCTATGAACGATGTTTTGTCTCACGCGTCAGGCGTATTAGCTCGTATCTAGTACAAGTTGTATGAGCAGCCCTCGTGCACTCGGGAAAGCGCACGCCGATTTTTGTTACAGGGAATCTAGGCTTTAGTAGTGTAGCAAAGAGCTTAAATTGTTTTGTCATAATTAGACATGTTATTAGTTTTAAGTTTTTGTATGTTTAAAAAAAAGTGTTATTAATTGTTACCTACTTAATTGTAAGTAATTTATTAATAAATTTTGTTATTTTTAAATCATTTGAGCTGGTGGTTCACTGCACGAGCGCACTTAAGGTACAGCCGCCACTGCCGGACGGTATACCCGCGGTGGTACTTAAGCAGTGTGGTCCAGAGTTGTGTCCGGTACTTACACGTCTTTTCACGCTTTCATATTCCATGCGACAAGTCCCGGCGTCGTGGAAGATCGCGTATGTGCATCCTGTGCCCAAGAAGGGTGATAGGACCGACCCGGCCAATTACAGGCCTATAGCCGTCACTTCCCTATTGTCTAAGGTGATGGAGCGTGTAATTAATACACAGCTCCTGAGGTACCTTGAGGAAAACGACCTGCTCAGTGACCGGCAGTACGGTTTCCGTCACGGTCGCTCGACGGGCGATCTTCTCGTGTGCCTCACACACCGATGGGCGACGGCTATCGAGAGTAAGGGTGAGGCTCTAGCAGTGAGCCTCGACATTTCTAAAGCCTTTGACCGGGTCTGGCACCGTGGCAGATTATGCGGATGGGTGTCCAGCTTTTTGGCCGGTAGAAGCATCAGGGCTGTTGTCGACGGCAGCTGTTCTGACTGCATGGCCATTAACGCTGGAGTACCGCAAGGCTCAGTGTTGTCCCCTACTCTGTTTCTGCTGCATATCAATGACATGTTGTCTATTGACGGCATTCATTGTTATGCAGACGACAGTACGGGGGACACTTGTTACACAGGCCGCCCCGGTATCTCTCGGGACGCAGTGGAAGAAAGTCGTGAACAGCTTGTGTCTGAAATCAAGGCTACTCTTACTAGAGTGTCCGATTGGGGTAGACAAAATCTTGTCCAGTTCAACCCCTCCAAGACACAGGCGTGTTTCTTCACCGCTAAGAAAGCCCCAATTACTGTAGCGCCACAATTTCAGGGCACATCTCTTTCCATCTCTAAAAGTATAGGGATCCTTGGTGTTGACATCTCCAGTGACGTTCAGTTCCGCAGTCATTTGGAGGACAAGGCCAAGCTAGCGTCCAAGAGGCTCGGTGTACCCAACAGGGCGCGGCGGTACTTTACTGCGGCGCAAAGACTGCTTCTCTATAAGTCGCAAGTGCGGCCGCACATGGAGTACTGCTGTCACCTCTGGGCGGGGGCACCTGAATATCAGGTTCGTCCATTTGACTCGGTGCAGAGGCGAGCTGTGAGAGTTGTCAACGATCCTTTACTGACAGGTGGTGTTGAACCTCTTTGCGACAGGAGAGACTTTGCCTCCTTATGCGTGTTCTACCGCCTGTACAATGGTATGTGCTCTGAGGAATTGTTTGACATGATGCCCACGGCTACGTTCTATCATCGCACCGCTCGCCATAGACTGGGATTTCATCATCACACCCTACGTCCGGAGCGTTCGAGCACGGTTAGATCCGATAGGGGATTTCTTCTGCGCATGTTGGGTTGTGGAATGATCTTCCTGCCTCGGTTTTCCCAAACGCCTACTGTATGGGGTTCTTTAAAAGGGGTCTAAGAAGGTTTTTACAGGGTCGGCAGCGCGAGTGTGGCGCCTCTGGTGTTGCAAACGTTCATAGGCTGCGGTGACCACCAGTCCTTCTGGTGGGCCATATGCTTGTCTGCCACCTTAGTGGTATAAAAAAAAACAAAAAAAAAATTGAAATCGGACCACTTGTTAAGAAATTACAACCGAATAATCATTTTGCCTTTCATCCCCTCTCCCGCAGGAACCACAGAAAAAAATTCGGGATCAAAGGTATCCTAGAACCTTCCTCGGATAATAAGCTCAGATTGTATCAAGTATTATTCAAATCCATTCAGTAGTTTCGGCGTGATACTTATTCGGGATACAGACAGACAGACAGACATGAAAAGTTTAATTTACATTTTCGGCTTCAGTATCGATTAGAGAACGCCTACAATTAAAATTTCCAAAATATGTCCCATGTACAGACTCACGACCCTCAACAGTTTTATTATATGTATAGAAGAATAGAAGATATTATGGTTGAACTTCAACGATTGTGTGAGTGACATCCAGTGCCGTATGTAATCATTTAGAATTTTATAGTATGTGGTATAAGGCTAGGCTGGCCTCCGAACAGCTCGGAGTGCTCTACAGACCACTACAGAAGAGTTACTTCGCTGCAAGCACTGCACTGCTCCGTCAAAGTCGCAAGGAAGGCATTGGGTTCAGCTGCCACCTTCAGACTGCTGTAACTGACTTCGGTGTTATTAGACCAATCGATCGATCGTCGATCGACAGCATCGATCAACGTCGATTGATGTCGATCGACTGGTGTAATAGCATTAATTGATCGACGGATCAGTCGACGTTGACGACGTGACGGCGTCGACTAAATCATTCTGCCATCGATCGATTCCGTCGATCGACTGCTTGATGTGATAGAAACAAGCAATCGACGTCGACTAAACCATTCTGCCATCGATCGATCGATTGGTATGTAGAAATTATCGATCGACGTCGACTAAATCATTCTGCCATCGATCGATGCCGTCGATCGAAGATCGATTGATTGGTGTGATAGAAATTATCGATCGATGTCGACTAAACCATTCTGCCATCGATCGATGCCGTCGGAATTGGTCTAATAACACCCTAGCAATTTTATTTCTGGTCGTAGAACACGAGCTTTCGCGAATGGTCGCATATTACAAGCGAAACGCGTTTTATTTAACTCTCGTCTGAACGAGACCTATGTTTCCGGTAGATATTGGTAGTTAAAATGTGTTTAATTTAAATATTTCTTAAAAAAACGTAATCGCGCGTATTCCGAAATGATACTTAGATTTCGTTCAAAATTAAAAAATAAACTAGGTATGTGCGCGCATTTCGCTGTGATTAGAATAATATGTTTTACGTGTAAGTTTGTTTTTGGTGTTGTTACCAGTCTTTTTACACTTCTATACTAATATTGTAAAGAGGAGTGATTTGTTTTTTGTTAGTTTGTTTGTTTGTAACGAATAGGCTCCGGAACTACTGGACCGATTTAAAAAATCCTTTCACTGTTGGGAAGCTACACTCTTTGCAGTGAACATAAGCTATATTTTATTCCTGTATTCCCACGGGAACGGGAACTACGCGGGTGAAACCGCGTGACGTCCGCTAGTCTATACTAATATTATAAAGAGGAAAGATTTGTTTTTTTTGTTTGTTTGTTTGTAACGAATAGGCTCCGAAACTACCGGACCGATCTGAAAAATTCTTTCAATGTTGGGAAGCTATACTCTTTGCAGTGAACATAGGCTATATTTTATTCCCGTATTCCCACGGGAACAGGAACTACGCGGGTGAAACCGCGTGACGTCCGCTAGTAGTTTATAAACGAATCAATTACTTTCGGCCTGGAATTCTGTTCCTATTTCCGCGTCTAATGAATAGATAACCTAATATTCTAGGTAAGTAATCATTAGACATTCTAGGTAATTTGTCAGACGGCAGTCGTTTAGCCAAGTTGAAGGTCTTTATTGCGGCTTGAAAAATTTCAACAGCAGGCAATCACAACCTGCGCCAGCCAACACGGCAATACGGCTCACCACCTATTACGTGGGACAAATTCTAATAAAACGGTGATATGTGGGCATATAATAATATGCCTCTGCCCACCCCTCCGGGGATAAAGGTGTAACCATATGTAAACTTGGAACGACCTGCCCGCACACGTGTTTCCCTCATCTTACAATCCCGGGTTCTTTAAGAGGAGCGTGAAGGGGCACATCACAAGGCCGCCAACTTGAGGACCACTGTTAAAAGTGGCCCCCAATCGCTAGATGCGCCACGGCTTTCCATCAGGCCGGTGGCGACGTCAATTTGGCGTGCTGAATATAAAAAAAAATGTATGTAGTTTTTCCACAGATATCCTTCAACTAATAACAGCTGCTGAAGACTACGACTATTTAGTTCACCGGTTAGTGCGCAAGGAAAATTCTACAGAGAAATATGCCCGGCTTGACATCTTTGATCGGATGCTGTTACTCTCCAGACAGATCTATGAAGACGCTAACAAGAGGGTCATGGAGATGAACGCATATAGGTACATGTACGAAGAATCACCGCAATACGAGAGTGGGTATATTATGGGAGAAATTATTGAAAGGTAAGGTTATAGTCCAGTCATTCAGTATTTTTACTTGGAAAGTTTTCCGGGAGTTTTGAAAATTGGTAATTTTATACATTTTGATATGCTCTTTTCAAATTTCAACTTTGCCACCTCGTATGTTTGCCGCTCGCGCCGCCATATTGAAAAAATGGCGCCCAAAATCAGTTTTTTGATAATAACTCCTTTCCGACGCATTTTACAGGAAAAACATATCACACAACTTAAAAGTAGAGGAAATTTCGTACAATTTTTCATAATCTTTTTTTTCCCTAAAATTAATAGTTTCAGCGTAGGAGCGCCGTAAAGTTAATTCAATACAAGTTTCCAATCCTTTTTCCTTCACTTCATTAACGTCACTTTCTTGCAGTTTATCACCACAAATAAAGCAGTTTACTTCATTAGAAGCCATGGCTCTGTAAATGCAAACGACACTGTGAAATGATAAACGTATACTGATGGCTCAGACTAAATATTTCTATTGAGCTCAGCTGGGGCCAGATGTTTCTTAGAAGGGAAAGAAGGGGCCTGACACATAAGGGACGCATCCCTTTATACCTGCGGAGACATGACAGACTATAGTTAGCTAGGTTTTCATTCTATGGAACAATATTTAACCTTCGTATAATTTTTATAACTTACGAATCATGATATGAGCAGTTTAAAGTAAATATTACACGTTGGTGTGGATGTATAATGGTTTACAGCGCTCGTACGCCGAAACTATTGATTTTAGGAAAGAAAAGCTTATGACATAAATTGTAGGAAATTTTCTCTACTTTTATTTTGTGTGAAATGTTTTTCCCGTAAAATGCGTCGGAAAGGAGTTATTATCAAAAAACTGCTTTGGGGCGCCATTTTTTCAATATGGCGGCGCGAGCGGCAAACGTACGAGGTGGCAAAGTTGAAATTTGGAAAGAGCATATCAAAATCTATAAAATTGCCAATTTTCAAAACTCCCGGAAATCTTTCCAGGCAACCTCAATTTTTTCGACCAAATGATTGTACTATTAATAAAATAAATAAATATAAATATTCACGAACATTTCACACAACGCTATCTGATCCCAAAGTAAGCTAGTAGTCCATTGAAATGTTACAATTTTAGGAGCGAATATTGCATTTGTTAGACGACGCAATTTTATTTTTGGGACATGTGTGGGGGTTCAATAGACGCTTAACCTCAAGTTTGTGGGGTCGTCACCCTTGTCCCCCGGCCGCAATCTTAAAAAGGGGTGAAAACACTTTTTTCCCAATATCTCGGAAACTATGAGTCTTAAAAAAAATTGTAAAGTCATAAATTGTAGCAAATTGTTTTGCCTACAAATTTGTTAAACAAATTTTTGCCCTAAACTAAAAATTAAAGAAGTTATAAACAAAAAATTTAAAATAAAATTATGAAAATTTTCGTTTTTGCTCTGTGGCGTTTTTTTTAATTTCTCTTAAAAGATCATCTACAAGATTAGTCTGAGGTATTTTGTTTTGTAGAATGTATAAAAAAAGTTATAGAGCAAAAAAGAAAACTATTATAAAAAAATTCTCAATTTTTTGTTAAGTTATATACACATTTGTAGGCAAACAATATGCTACAAATTATTTCTCTACAATTTTTTTGTAAGACTCATAGTTTCCGAAATATTGAGAAAAAAGTGTTTTTTCCCCCCTCTTTTCAAGATGGCGCCTGGGGGACAAGGGTGGCGACCCCACAAACTTGAGGTTAAGCTTCTATGGACACATGTCCCAAAAATAAAATTGCGTCCTCTAATAAATATGCAAAGCTCATGTAACATTTCAATGGACTATCACTATAGGAATAACCTGCTTGTATAATGGGTATTAGACCACGGATATTAATACCTTTATATTTTTTTTTAATGTTTTTTTTTTAGGTTTGTTGAGATTTTCACGTACCTTCCACCTCCCATGGTCATTCCCGCCTCACGGCGAACTGACCGAATCGCGGGAGAGCGCCCGTTGCGGTCTGCTTGATGCTATTCTCCATGGGCGCTTTTCTTGACTCCCTACGAATCATTTCCATTCCCAGCTCGATTCTCCTCCATCGGGACTGTCTTTGTACCATGATATTCCCCCCTTCTGGGGCTGACGAACAATACACAGTACCGCGCGTCCTGCTGAACTAATTTCTTCGAAAATATCATCAATCTTCGTAAACGCGCCGAATGTTGTGCCAAGAATGAGCAAACTTACGGAATTCTTTGAATGCTTCTCTGCTGCGCACAAGATCCTGATGAAACAGTACCCAAATGGTCTGTTTCTAGGTTGCATCCTGAGATTCAGCTGTCCATCTGTCAGGCCAGGCTGTATCTGTCCTGGGACATCCGTCCGAGGGCTCACCCGGGGCTCACAACCATAGGCTGTTGGGCGTTACGTGAGGTTTTTTAGTCGGTAGGAGTCCGGAATAACATTCATGAGGATTTTCCCTCACGTAAAAAAAAAAAAAGGCCAGGCTGTATCTTGTGAACTGTGATAGCTATCTATAGAGACAAACATATACATACAAAAAAATAAAATTGGAGTGTCTGTTTGTAATATTAAAATAACCGCTTTCTACCACATGCATATGAATGTATAAACGGTGACACATACCAAAATATATATTTTTAAAATTTTTGTCTGTCTGTTTGTTCCGGCTAATCTCTGGAACGGCTCGACCGATTTGGACGGGACTTTCACTGGCAGATAGCTTATGTAATAAGGAGTAACTTAGGCTACTAGAGCTTTCTTTTAGAAAAAATCTTTTATTTTAGAAAAAGATGCCAAAAATAGTAGGTAAATAATAAATATGGTCACGCCTTTATCCCCGAAGGGGTAGACAGAGGCATATTACATACCTACATGCCCAAATTTCACCTTTTTTAGAATGATTCCCACGTAATAGATGGTGAGCCGTATTGCCGTGTTTAGATGGACAGGCGCAGGTTGTGACTACCTGCTGTTGAAATTTTCTAGCCGTTTAAAAAGGCCTTCAACTTGGCTTAACGACTGCCATTTTCTGACAACCGGGACCAACGGCTTACCGTGCCTTCCGAAGCACGGAAACGCTCAAATAAATGTCACAAAGTGGTCACATGGATGGTCACCCATGATGATGACAAGGATGATAGCTAGACTGTTGAAATTACTAAAATAAAAAAGGTGGGCTCCCACCACTACAGCAAACGTATTTTCTTGCCTTTTTTAGGGTTTCGTAGCCAAATGGCAAAAACGGAACCATTATAGATTCGTCATGTCTGTCTGTCTGTCCGTCCGTGTGTCACAGCCAATTTTCTCCGAAACTATAAGGCCTATGCTATTGAAACTTGGTAACTAGATGTATTCTGTGAACCGCATTAAGATTCTTTTCTTATATAAAACTAGAAAAAAAGCAGTAAATTTTGGTGGTCCCCATACTCAGAACTGAAACTCTAAATTATTTTTTTCATCAGACCCATACGTGTGGGGTATCTATAGATAGGTCTTCCAAAATGCTATAGAGGTTTCTAGCATCATTTTTTTCTAAATAGAATAGTTTGCGCAAGAGACACTTCCAAAGTGGAAAAATGTGTCCCCCCCCCCCTCTAACTTCTAAACTAAGAGAATGATAAATCTAAAAAAAATATATGATGTACATTGCCATAAAAACTACCAGCGAAAATTAGTTTGAACGAGATAGAGCTGGTAGTTTTTTTTTAATACGTCATAAACCGCAATTTTCGGTTAGTGAAATCACTACTACTGCGAACGTGTTAAAACATCAGTCAAAGTTACAACGAACTATAAGAACTTTTATATTATGTTACTTGCTGCTACGAAACCCTTCGTGGGCGAGTCCAACTCGCACTTGGCCGGTTTGGTTTCCTATCTATGGAACCGTCAGTGCGCGAATCCGACTCGCACTTGGCCGGTTTTTCGCATTCTCATCGTGTCACACTCCTTAAAGCGGTTATAACATTAGGTTCAATCAATCAACGAACTATAAAAACCTGGAACGACCTGCCCGCACTCGTGTTTCCCTCATCTTACAATCCCGGGTTCTTCAAGAGGAGCGTGAAGAGGCACATCACAGGGCCGCCAACTTAAGGACCACTGTCAGAAGTCTCACGGACTGTGAGAGTGGCCTCCAATCGCTAGATAGGCCACGGCTTTCCATCAGGCTGGTGACGTCAATTTGGCTAGTTTTTTTATAAAAAAAATCAATCAAATCAGCGTATGGTCTGGGTGAAAGAGTAACAAACATCCAATAATCTTCAAAAATTTCGCATTTTTAATATTAAAAGATGGACCGAAGACCTGGTAAAGGTCGCTGATAGCAACTATAATGGGTTAGGCCAGGCCTCCCAACCCTATTCAGGCCACAGCGCCCTTATAAGTTTTGAAAGTTTTCACGGCGCCCTCACATGCCACGTGAAATCTCACCCCCGCCCCCGCTGGCAATCGCCCCGTTGACGCAGCTATTTAATGATATCCTCCGTACACGTCAATTTCCTCTGCTATGTCTCGGCAAAGTCATGATGCGGCCCAAACCCGAGAAAACATGCGGTACCAGCGTGCCCCAGGGAAGCTGTCTTTTTTTTTACAGATATCCCTCATGGATGCTATGCCGAACTCTTACAGACTAAAACGACACGGTGGCCACTTTGGGGGTTCGGGTATTTCCCGCGTCGTTGGGGTTGTTCGGTGTTACTCCGCTTCTTGGGTCGTTTGGCGTGCGAGGAAGTTTCACGTCAGCTGTCTATCGTCATGGCCGTGCTACTCCAAGGACGGTGAGCAGCCTCCACCCCTCCTTAGGCCCGAAACCATGAAGGTCGATAGTCTTAGGCGAAGCCAAGTGTAACTATGTCGCCCTCGCTGTAGACTGCGATACTCGGGTTGGAGAGTACCCTCCCGCTCCCTCCCGGCCGTCTCTTTCACGAGCACGAGACCTGCTCGCAAAACGCGGCTGGAGATTATGGCGCGCACCGTAATCTCCAGCGAGATAATGTCCACATCTAGACCTGCTACTAGGACTTAGCACTGTTGCGCCCATGCTGCGCACTCCACCAATGTATGGAGCGTAGTGTCCTCGCTGCGTTCCTCGCAGTGCTAGCACCCGACCGTGGTCTCCCGGTGCATTCGCCACAGATACTTACCGATGCACCCGTGCCCGGTAGTTATCTGCGTCAACCAATAGGAGAGATGGTTCCTCTACTACAGCCAAATCTCTGAGCTCTGAGCGCCCCGATTGACCTTGGTTGCTCAAGTCGCACTTTCTAAGTCTCTATGATTTCCTGATGGAGCTGAGACCGCTGAGCAGCTGGAACCACTGAGCCATGGAAGCCGTCTATATTATCACCTCCTCAACTAAGACACATCAAGGCGGCCAACGCGGTGAGGACTCAGACACCAATCAGACTAGATAAAAAACGAAAAAGGGGACTTGACAGACAGACCCTTTTCTACAAACGAGTTTTAAAGTGGAGACCGCGACTTGGTAAACGACGAGTTGGGCGCCCACCCACCTGATAGACCGGCGACCTGGACCGTGTGGCGTTAGTTTTTCAATTGATTGATTAATTGCATGTTTGGGATATTTTTTATTATCTCACCTTTTTAGGGTTTCGTAGCCAAATGGCAAAACCGGAACCCTTAAAGATTCGTCATGTCTGTCTGTCTGTCTGTCCGTCCGTGTGTCACAGTCACTTTTCTCCGAAACTATAAGACCTATGGCATTGAAACTTGGTATGTAGATGTATTCTGTGAACCGCAATAAGATTTTTTACATAAAACTATAAAAAAAGCATAAATATTTGGGGGTCCACATAGAACTGAAACTCAAAAATTTTTTTTTCGTCAAATCCTTACGTGTAGGGTATCTATAGATAGGTCTTCAAAAATGCTATTGAGGTTTCTAACATCATTTTTCTCTAAACTGAATAGTTTGCGTAAGAGACACTTCCAAAGTGGAAAAATGTGTGTTCCCCCTTCCCCCCTCTAACTTCTAAACTAAAATAAATAAATAAATAAAATGCTTTATTCGGCACGCACAAAAAACAATAATAAAAACAAAAAAAAACTGTAGAAAATGTACAATGTGCGTGCCCGAAAAGGTCGTCATCTCAGCTATTGCTGCACTAACAGGTTAATGTCAGGCAGCGCTGGTTTTCTGATGACGCCTTTAAGGGACGTCACGTACGTCGTAGCATACATACTTTAGACTTACAACTAAGCAAACAATAAAAACAAGACTATATAAACAAAAAGAAAAACAACTTGGTAGAAAATAGTAGAAAATAATGTGCAGTAACCAAGCCATTACTAATATTAAAAAAACAATATTGATACGTCTACGTCATAACCGCATCATCGGCAACAACCAAAGAGAATACATTATTTACGTTTATGGACAACAAATTTAGAAACGAAATCGAACGTAAAGTGAAAGTGAAAGGAAAACAATACAATGATAACAATCGAAAGTGAATTACAACTGGCCTTAACAATTTAAATGATCTCCTTTAAACATTCTGGCTGCAATAAGGCACCTACTTATTATCCGCCATACACATCTCAGTGTAGGCACACCGTACCCGTGTACACTAACCTAAAACAAAATTTTTATCACTACTTATGTACGTAAGTTTCAAATTTATATCACTACTTATTATATTAACTATGACTTAAATATTAGGCTATTTCTAATAGAATTAAGTGATTTGCCAATGATTATCACAAAACCAAAGTACTTCCTACTACTTAATATTCTGATCTTTTATACATAACCTAAAATTATATAAAACCGGTGCTACAGGTTTGATTCCACTACAACAACGTCAGGACATTGTACCAATTTGCCGATATATCGCTAATGGTATTGGCGCTCGCCAACACATGGAGAAGTGCAATAAATAATGGAGAGAAACACACATGAACCCACCATGCTTGGACAACTCATCGATGCCATAGACGTGCATCACCGTCGCGTGCGAGACACTTGGTGAGTTTGACTATTCTTCTGCCTTTCTAATAAGTAAAGCTTATATTTATTTCTGAATGAGTGGACCGATTTTAAGGCACGAAAAGGTGGTGGCAAATCGTTCCATATGCGGCTCGTCCTATATCTAAAGCTTGATCTATATTTAGTAGTTCTGTGAAGTGGCAAGATCATGAGATAAGCAGAGGCACGTGTTCTATGTATATTCACATGCCTTGACCATGACAGCTTGTTGTACAGATATTGAGGTCTGTGCGTTTGCACTAACCCAAACAGCAGAGTGGCAAAATGCAACTCCCGACGCTCCGACATCTTAAGCATGTTGCCCTCATTAAGAAACGGAGTAACATGTTCTCTAGATGGTATAGGGAAACAATATCTTGCACAGGCATTCTGCACTCTTTGTATTAGCCGCTCTGTGCGTTTCAGAATACAGCTACCATACACAGTGTCAGCATAGTTGAGCTTGGATAGGATAAGTGACTCGCATAATAGTATTCTTATGCTGACACTAATGTATGGGCGTATCCTGTATAATAGCTTTAACCTGTAAAAGCAGTTCCGAACCCCCTGCAAGACATGTGTTTCGAAGTGTAATTCTTCATCAAAGACAACACCGAGACTCCGCACCTCTGACACTCGCTGCACATCACACCCATCAATACCTATATTCAAAGGCAATTGCTTCATCTGGTCGACCATTTGCCTCGTGCCAATTAAAATAAATTTTGACTTCCCAGGATTCAACACCAATGCGTTTCTTCGAGACCATTCTGCTATACTACTCAAGTCCTCATTAATATTTTTTACAGATATCTCATACTCACCTGGCGCAAAAGAAAAATAAACTTGTAGGTCATCAGCATAGAGATGAAACCCGGAATGCCTGATTACATTGACTACGTCAGCAGTGTACATAATGAACAGCAAAGGTCCCAATATGGATCCCTGCGGAACGCCCCTTGTGACCTGACGGTGAGCAGACTCCACTATACATCCTGTTTTGCTGTCCTTTACTTGTACAAATTGGCATCGATTGCTGAGATAGCTATTGAACCATTTCACGACCTCCACAGAACAACCATAAAAAGTGAGCTTGGACAGCAGAAGCGAAATGTTTATGCTATCGAATGCCCGGGAATAATCAAGCAGTGCGAGTACTGTACCCTTACCCTCATCACTCGCCTGCAACAGCTCGTCCACAACATCCAAAAGTGCCGTTGCCGTACTGTGACCCCTTCGGAAACCCGATTGGACAGTTGGCAGTATACTATTCCATTCAAGATAAACCCTGAGTTGGTCACTAACAACCCTTTCCAAAATCTTTGATAGACATGGCAAAAGACTGATTGGACGCAGGTCTTTAGGACTCATCGGGTGCTGCAGTTTAGGAATTGGCCTTATTTTTGCCGTTTTCCAAGCACTGGGAAAGGTTGAGGTTGCAATTGATGTATTTATAATGTGTGTAACGACAGGAAGGGTTTGAGGGAGAGTCATCAGCAACATCTCCAGCGAAATCTCATCTGCACCCATGGCATTAGACTTCAGGCTTTTTATGATTTTACTCACACTATCCTCACTCACAAACTCCAACTGAAATGCACCTTGGCTAAACTGGTTGAACTCGAAGTAAGTAAGATCAGATATGGATATTCTGTCATCCCCTGGCACATTTAAAAAGTGTTCATTCAGCCTGTCTGCACTTCCACAGGAGGCTGGTAGCTCATTATTGTTTTTAGTGCTAGGTAAAATTTTAGATTTAAGTTGTTGCCATAGCTTCTTTGGCTGATTTATATTATTGTCAATATGACTTTTAAAATAAGCCCTTTTCTCACTCTCTATTGCAGCTCTCACCAGATACTTGAGCTCCCGGTACATTTCCATGTGGGTCTGCCGTTTGGTGTCCTTGGCCTTTTTGTGATACCGGTCCCTGATATGCATCATATCCTTGATGGTGCTAGTAATCCAGGGATAGCCACTCTCCTTCAGGAGAAATCTTTTTATGGGTGCATGTAAATTAAACAATTGGGTTATGTATTCACTCAATGTTTGCACCATGCAGTCAACATCTCCCAGAGCCAGTATGGAGTCCCAGTTAATTCTATGAAGGTCCTCCTCAAACCTGTCAGCCAATATGTCCTTCAGTGGTCTATATATGATCCATTGGGGTTTAGGTTTCTCAATTTTAAAGTTGATCTCTGCTGCAACCAGTGCATGTCGGCCAAGCTCGGGAATGTGTTCCACCCATACTCTCTCTACCTGAGCATCTGTACAAATGAGATCAATTAAAGTAGCACTGTGGTCTGTGAAGTGAGTTGGTTCTGTAACAACGTTTTTCAAACTCATGCTCACTAAAAAGGACTCCATCTGCTTGGTCTTGCCCTCCTGCCTATCCAACAGGTCAATGTTAAAATCACCCAATAAAATTATTTTATCTGCCCCTGCAAAAGAGGAAATCGAATCGGTCAAGGCGTCTATTAGTGTGTTAGGGTTAAGCCTTTGCGTCCTGTATGCTGTCCCAATGATAATGGACTGTGAGTCACAGTTAAGTCTTAACCACATCTGCTCAACATTTGGCGATACCGGATGTGGTTCCGTGCGCACATGCAGTCCACAACGCACGTAGAAACCTATACCCCCACCATCCCCATTACATATGTGCAGAGGGCGTGGCCTGTATCTGAATCTATAATTGGGTACCCTAGGCGCCCGACCCTCCTCCCCATCCTTAATCCACGTCTCATTTATGGCCATTATATCAACGTTGTGTCTCTCCATAGCCACCAAAAATTCGTCATGACCTGTATTAAGTGACCCAGCATTAAATAAGCCTACTTTCAAACTTTTCCGTTTTGGGTTAAACATTGTAATGTATAGTGTACAACATACAATAGCTTCTATAATTCGTATTATGGGTCAATGTTTCAATAGTTTTACTCTTACAACAATCAATGCAGGCCCTCTGCGGTACCACTATCCACAAAACATGCACTAAATTCGAGCACTTGACCAAATATAGACGCACACGGCCATAGAAACAATCAGTATAACAATTGACGTCTAAAGCCTTCCGCAGCGAGATCATCACACAGACCATAAAAATGCCCAAAAAATCATTAACAAAACTATGCAATATTTTTTTCAATATACTATAATCCCAGTAGCCTATATGTACTATTTCTAACACAAAATCATTTATCAAACTATTCAATATTTGTTCCATTAAAATACAATCCCAATAGCCTATATTATTTACTCTTTCACAGACAAAAACATTTTTAAAACTATTCAATATTATTATTTCTAATAAAATAACATCCAAATATCCTATAACATGTACTATTTCAAAGATAAAACTATGCACTATTTTTTCCAATCTACTACAGTCCCAATACCCTACATGTACTATTTCAAAGATTATGAAGTAACACTTTCGAGCGCATCGGGCCCAAAAACCCGACTAATGTCTAATTCCGAACGGATGTTGTAAGCTCTCCCCCCCTCCGCCTGCCTTACCCAGATTCGTCCGTGTCTCGTCCAAGTATATCTCCAACCGAGCCTGCTCGCAGCTTGTCGCACGTTGTAGAATAAACTTCTATTCCTTCTAGTGAGACGCTCATTGAGGAAGAAAGGTCGCGGAGGGGCCACGAGCCCGAAGTCGGCGGAAGTGGCACCGCGGCGCACGCGCGCGCTCTTCAGCAGGTCGTCCCGCAGCCGGCGCCGCGCCAGGCGCACCACCAGGCGACGCGGCCGCCCCGCCCCGCCCCCCTCGCCCGCGCGCCCCGCCCCACCCGCAGACTCCATCCCCCTAACGGGAGGACCCACCCGCTCGGCGAACACGACATCTCGCGGATCAAGGTGTACTCCAAGCTTCCCCGCTATCAGCTCGACCAGATGTGCCGGATTCTCCCCTCTCTCCTCTGGAAGGTTGGAGACCTCGAGGTCGGTCGCTAGCAGCTCCTGGTCGCGCTCATTGAGGTCCTCTTTCAGCGCAGCTACTACTTTCTGCAGGTCCTCGGCGCTCTCCTGTTTGCTTTCCAAATCCTTAACCCTGGACTCTAAATCTACAATTTGTGCCCGGCACGCCGATATGTTATTTCGAAGGTCTCCAACCTCCCGGCGCAGATCCCTGAGCTCCCTGGTGACCTCCTCTCGCATAGCCCTAATCTCTGCTCTAAACAATCTCATTTCCTCTGCAATATTTTTGTTTGAGAGTGTCTCGGCTTCAGTTGCCTGCTTGGGATGGCCAGGTGACATTTCAGTTGCGTCCTCAAATAAAGCTCCAGGACTGTTTTGATCAGTCGGTGACCCTCGGGCAGGGACGTGCAAACCCTTGTTTTGCGAAGTCTTGTCAAGACAGCGCTTGCAAAAATTGACTACAGCGCCATCTCTCGTCGCTCTAGTGGTTGAGAACTTCCCACACTGTACACACTTCGTCATAATGTTAAAAGGTGACGTTTGAGTTGTTACTTGTGTATATATATAAGTTGTACAATACGACTCCTAGATGGCGCTGTTCTCAAGAAAACATAGAAGGCTTGTTTTTTAAGGCTGTATGTGCATTCACACTGTCGTGATAAAGTCAATATTTTCACCACTAAGTTTTAGGCTTTGTGTAAATTGTCACTTTTATGCTTAAACAATACTACGCTAATTTTAATTTATTTTCAGAAAACTAAGGGTAGCCTAAAGAGCCACTATGAATGTCTTGTTTACAATCAGCTCTAATTTAATTATTCTCGAACACAGTCACTGCATAACACTGTATGTATATTGTAACTTCACTGTCTTTTCACTGGTAATTAAACTATTTCGCAATAAACCCGTTTATTATTTTTAAAATAGACAACAACACAGCGACCGTCTGTCACAGCCGACGTTCGTGACGTCACCTCGCCGACGTTCGTGACGTCACCTCCACACACACACTAAGAGTCCATACATAGTCCACACTAAGAGGATAATAAATCTAAAAATATAATATAATGTACATTGATATAAAAACTACCAACGAAAATTGGTTTGAACGAGATCTAGAAAGTAGTTTTTTAAACGTCTTAAACCGCAAATTTCGCATAGAAAAATCACTACTACAGCGAAGGTGTTAAAACTTAATCAAAGTTACAACGAACTACAAGAACCTTTATGCTTGCTGCTAAGGAACCCTTCATGGGCGAGTTCGACTCGCACTTGGCCGGTTTTTTTACGTACAGAGAGGCGCCGCGCAGTGCGCCTCGCGTCGCCCCGGCGCGGCGCCCGGGTTGGGAATCCCTGGGTTAGGCACAAGACCGTATGCTGTGGCTTAAATTGGGAGGCTAAATTGATGTATGATTTAATGTTTTTAATCAATCAATGACGGAAGCGCTCGTGGCTCCGCGGACTCAGTGATCTGTAAAAGATCACTGTAGTAAGTAACTTTCACTACGGCCGGTCCTTGGATGGGTGAACATCCATGTAACCACTTTGTGACATTTATTTGAGCGTTGGTCCCGGTTGCCAGTAAAATAGCAGTCGTTAAGCCAAGTTGAAGGCATTTTTCGGCGGCTTAAAAAATTTCAACAGGAGGCAGTCCAACCTGTGCCTGTCCATCTCAACACGACAATACGCACGGCTCACCACCTATTACGTGAAACATAAAACTATAAGATGAAATATGGGCGTATATTATGCCTCTGCCTCCCCCTTCGGGGATAAAGGCGTGACTATATGTACGTATGCAATGTAATTAACGTTTAAGGTACCGAACATTAATGGAAGAAGGCAGAATGGTATACGGAAATTTACGCGGGAAGTACCGTCCCGTCAGAGTAGCTTTACCGGAGCTGCTTCTCAGGATCGAGAACGCACAACACCTATACTTCGAATTGTACCACCTGGTCCGAATGATGCATGAGATCCTACCGAAGTACCGGAGCTCTAGAGCGAGGCTAACGCAAAATGTTGACATGGGACCAGCACCGGTAACAATCAATCAATCTTCAAACAATCAGTCATCAATCAATTATCAATCAATCATCAATCAATCATCAATCAATCGTCTATCAATCATCAATCAAGCATCAATCAATCATCCATCAATCTTCTACCTATCAATCATCAATCACTCATCAATCAATCATCCATCAATCATCTATCAATCAGTCATCAATCAATCAATCAATCAATTCAATACTCAATTCAATAATCAATCAATTCAATAATCAATATATCAAAATCGTAACAGATCGATGTCTGTACGTTGCAGAAATATAAGAAAAAAAAATAGGGGTCTCTATGAACGCAATAGAACATAAAACAATGATTTTTAGAATTTTTGTCTGTTTGTATGTCTGTTTGTCTGCACGTTTGTGCACGCTAATCTCAGCAACCACTCAATCGATTGCAATGCGGTTTTCTTTATTGCGTTAATTTGCGTTGCAGTTTGCTCCACTTAACATTTAGAGGTGTTTTCATGTCAATCGGTTCATAAATAAAATAATCTAAAGAATCACATTATAAAATGCAGCGTACGAAGTCGCGCGCAACAGCTAGTTTATACTAATTTTATAAAGAAAAGAGATTTGATTGTATGTTTGTGTGTATGTTTGTTTCTTTGTATTGAGTAGGCTCCGAAACTACTGAACCGATTTGTAAAATTCTTTCACTGTTAGGAAGCTACACTATTCCAGAGTGAGATAGGTTATGTTTTATTCCCGTATTCCCACGGGAACGGGAACTAATAGGTGAGACCGCGTGACGTCCGCTAGTTATTAATACTTATCTTCTTACTGAATATTAAAAATTGGTAAATTTGTTAGTATGGATGTTCGATACTTTATCACTCTAACGGCTAAACAGATCTGGCTGAAATTTGATATAGAGGTAGGTTATAGTCCGGAATAACACACTACTTTTTAACCCGGATGTAAGTCCCACGGGAACAAATTATACGCGGGCGAAGCTGTCGGTCGGTAAGAATTCGGCAAAGCATCCATCAACCTTCAACTTGGCTTAACAATCTAATAGGTACAAGCAATTCAGGAAGCGGGATCCTTCTAAATTGCAATAAGCCCCTCTCCCACCAGAGTTCATCGAATGGCCCATATGCCCTGCTTTTTTAGGGCTCCCTATCCAAAGGCGAGTCGGACTCCCGCGCAGAGTGTTCTGTACCAGAAAACGGCAAAAAAATGGTTTTTTCTATGTAAGCCCTCCTAAGGATGACTCACGTTAGACCGTGCCGGGTCCGAGCCGAGGCGGGACCGAGTTATTTCCGAGCGTTGTCGTTGTCCGTTGCTCGGCTGTCACTCGGTTGCCGCTCGGTATAGCGTGAGTGTGTTCATCAATCAATACATATAATAAAATCGTAACAGGTCGCTGTCTGTACATGGAAGATAAATAAGAAAAAATATTATAGGGAGGCTTTATGAACGCCGCAATAGAACCCAAAACAATGATTTTTAGAATTTTTGTCTGTTTGTCTGTTTGTCTGTATGTCTGTATGTCTGTATATCTGTTTGTCTGTACGGTTGTGCACGCTAATCTCAGTAACCGCTCAACCGATTGCAATGCGGTTTTTTTTATTGTGTTGAGGTTTGCTCCAGTTAACATTTAGCGTTTGTTTTATGTAAATCGGTTTAGAAATAAAAGAGTTATAACACTTTTAAGAATCAGATATTTTGAAAATTTTAATTGTAGGGGTTTCTTTGAATGTGAGTGAACCTAAACTGGCGTGTTG
Organism: Miltochrista miniata; assembly: GCA_933228765.1. Classification (NCBI taxonomy): domain Eukaryota; kingdom Metazoa; phylum Arthropoda; class Insecta; order Lepidoptera; family Erebidae; genus Miltochrista; species Miltochrista miniata. Next base: position 12,282,842 of record OW121772.1, read on the forward strand.
GCTTAATCATAAAAGAGCTTAATGATTAAGACAGATTAAGCAAACAGGGCAGTTTCAGACGCTGCTTGATGACTCTGATGAAGAAATACCTTTCCTTTCATACACCTTAAGTGACGTAAACGAAGTTGCGGGCTCAGCTAGTACAAAATATATGTAACTAGCTGACGTCACGCGGTTTCACCCGCGTAGTTCCCGTTCCCGTGGGAATACGGGAATATAATAAGCCTTAAGCCTATGTTCATCGCAAAGAGTGTAGCTTTCCAACAGTGAAAGAATTTTTCAAATCGGTCCAGTAGTTCCGGAGCATATTCGTTACAAACAAACAACCAACGTTGTCAAGTCAACGGGTGACCTCCTGGCGTACATAACACACACCTGGGGTGAGGCTATGGAGATGCACGGCGAATCTCTGGCTATCGGCCTAGATATCGCTAAAGCCTTTGATAGGGTATGGCATGCGTCGCTTCTTTCCAAGCTGCCGGCATACGGTCTACCGCCTCATTTGTGCCGCCGGTTGGCCAGCTTCCTGCACGGGCGACGTATACGGGTTCTCTGTGATGGTCAGGCTTCCTGCTTTTTTCAGTTAAATGCCGGAGTACCACAGGGATCGGTATTGTCCCCAACTCTCTTTCTTCTGCATATCAATGACATGCTGTCCCTTGGGTGCATTCATTGTTATGCAGATGATAGTACACTACATGGGAGCTATTCTGGCCGTCCAGCGGAGGGGCGAGGCGACGTGGAGGAGAAGAGAAGGCAACTCGTGGCGGATCTCGACCGGGACCTGGGTCACATTGCCCAATGGAGTTCAGACAACCTGGTCGAGTTCAATGCCAGAAAAACACAGGCGTGTGCGTTTACAGCTAGGAAGTCCCCATTCCTACCCCTACCCTCTCTTCAGAGCATTACGGTTCCACTAAAGGACAACCTAGGGATCCTCGGTATAGACGTCCGGCGTGAACTCAATCACAAAAACTACATAGAGAGTTGTATTGGGCTGGCCTCGCGGAAACTAGGAGTCTTAAATAAGGTGAGACGGTACTTCACGCCACATCAGAGATGTTTACTGTACAAGACGCAAATTCGTCCCTGCGTCGAATACTGTTCTCACCTTTGGGATGACTCCGCAAGGTATTTACTAGACGCGCTTGACGCTATGCAGAGACGTGCTATCCGAATAAATGGTTGTCCTGAGGTGACGGGAGGCCTCGAACCGTTGGCGCAGCGAAGAACCATATCGTCCTTGTTCTGAAGAGCTCTTCAACCTGATCCCACCCTCTCCTTTCCGATCCCGAACAACACGTGCCGGGCAGAGATGCCACTCACACACAGTGGAGAGAATCTTCGCCAGAACTGAGCGTTTCAAAAGATCGTTCCTCTGTCGAACTATAAAAACATGGAACGACCTGCCCGCACACGTGTTTCCCTCATCTTACAAGCCCTTGTTCTTCAAGAGGAGCGTGAAGAAGCACATCACAGGGCCGCCAACTTGAGGACCACTGTCAGAAGTGGCCCCCAATCGCTAGATGCGCCACGGCTCTCCATCAGGCTGGCGGCGACGTCAATTTGGTGAGCTAAATATAAAAAAAAAACAAAAAAACAAATCTTTCCTCTGTATAATATTGGTATAGAAGTATAGATATTCAACCATAAAGTCACAGCGAAGCGTGGCAGGGAACCGCTACTACTATCACAGATTATATAATATATTCTATGTAAGTACTATTATATTATCTTTGGTTGTGTTGTAAACTGGTAAAGGCCTACGTTTAGCAGTGGACTTTCATTGGCTAATCAGATTGATTGGATTTGAAACTAGCTATCCCGCGCAACTTTGTTTACTTTCCATAAAAAATAGAGATTTTGTTCTTCAGCTATAAGTGCGAGGCCGCATTTGCGTTTTTCCGCGGCGGTTTCTAACCTCAAAATGTCATCAAACTGTCAAAATCAATGAAATCAAGTCAATGTTTTGACATTTTGAGGTTAGAAACCGCCGCGATAACCGCAAGTGCGGCCTCGCCCTAAGTCCCGCAAGTTGGTAATGCGCTGGAACCTTATCATAATGACAGCTAAGTGACGTCATTGTGACGTAGCGCGAGCGCACGCTGGCCTCGCGAAGCTGCATACGGTATTCTTTTTAGTACTGACTGCTCGACGGACATACGTCACCAAGTGGTCACCAAGATGGCCGCCAAGCGCAATATCAACGTGCGGGTCTTATACATACATACAAGTAGTCACGCCTTTATCCTCGAAGGGGTAAGCAGAGGCATAGTATACGCCTTCTAGTTTTCAGCCACATTTCACCTTATAGTTTTATGTCCCGCGTATTTTTTTTTATACTACTTAGGTGGCAGACAAGCTTACGGCCCACCGGAAGGTTGGTAACCGTAGCCTATAGACGTTTGCAACACCAGAGGCGCTACACACGCACTGCCGACCCGGGCGCAGGTTGTGACAACCCACAGTTGAAATTTTTCAAGCCGCTCGTAAGGCATTCAACTTGGCTTAACGACTGTCATTTTACTGACAACCGGGACCAACGGCTTATCGTGCCTTCCGAAGCACGGAAACGCTCGTAAATAAATGTCACAAAGTGGTCCACGTGGTGGTCACCCATCCATATCTGGCCATAGTAAATGTTGCTTACTGCAGTGATCGTTTACAGAAAACTGAGTCCGCGGGGCCACGAGCGCTTCAAAATAGGCGTAATAGGTGGTGAGCCTATTGCCGTGTTGAAATGGACAGGCGCAGGGCGCCGCGACCCGCAGTTGAAAATTTTCAAGCTGCCCATAAGACCTTCAACTTTTCTTAACGATTTTCAATTTACTGAGTTTTCCTTCTATACGCAATGGATCTATTTGCGAAAGTGTTCCCTTAATCGCCTCTTACGACACCCTCGGGATGCATTGGGGTGGCGATTGTACTCGTACCCGTCGCGTCGCAACACGGGAACTTCGTCGCCACACGTGGGCTGTCGCTAATTAGTTATTTATTTTTTTACAAAGCTATCAGCCCACGAAATTTGGGCAAACGAGAAACAAGAACAGGCTAAATACGAGAGAGAACAACGGCAACTGCAAGAGGAAAGACGGCAACAGCGCTTGAATTCACAGAAACAATCTATCTTGGATAGAATACAAGCGCACGAAGAACACTCACACAAGAAGAAATACGACTATTATAATTATTCTAAAGTTGTGGAGTACACGAGGGCGCCGAAAAATAGGCCGAAATTCAAGTATTCGCCGCTTGATTATGGTTGGGAACTTGGTAATAAGTGGTGGTGATAATACCAATAAATAAATTTAATTAATAATATTGTGATTTATTTAAAAAATCAAATAATCCTGACTCTGGGACTCTTCCAATAATCCCAAATATGGTATATAAAAAAAGATTTTTTTTTATTTATTTATTCATTCATTTATTTTACAAAATAAATGCAGGTAGGTAAAAGGTTGGTGGTAAAGTATCACTGCATTTGGCCTTGCGGCATGCAAAAATAAAGGTGGGTCTACGCTAGACGAGCCGAGCACGAGCTGAGCCCGAGCCGAGCCGCTCTACTCGCGATGACAAGTGTGAGTCCACGTCATAATTTCGAAATAATCTGGCCGACCCTCAAAATTCCGAACGCTCATTTCGCCGATGATAAATTCAACGAATGGTTGTATGGTCGACTGTTAAAACTCCGAATGGTCATCTTTTTTCTGATTTCTGTGGTCATATCAGAAGAAAGAAGAAGATGTACATGTACCTATTGGGTATCTGTTATGATGGTTGGATATTTAAACTGGTGCTTACAAAATTGTATACATTGATGTGTATTGTGTATTACATGTAGGTTTATAAGTATATTTTTATCATTGGTTTATGTTTGTTACAATTGCTTGTACACTGCCTCTTTCAGTTCCATTTTCTCTGTCCATCCAAAGGTTGCCTGGAAGAGATTGCTCTTAGCGATAAGGCCGCCCATTGTACATATAATAATTAAGATCTTCTACTTAGAATAATGTTTTTCATGGTGTACAATAATAGTAGTTTATGACACTGTTGCATAATAGAGTATCACACGAGTGTTATAAGACCAAGTTATGTACAGTGTCATACACTACTTTATCTACTCTCATACTATAATACCTGATTTCATTTTGTGATATAAAGTTGCTCCTTGATTTCGCCGGTAACAGGTTCATGGTCATATTTGACGCAGTTTCCAGAATGTCTGGTGGTGTACAATTACCACCATCCTCGCTTTAAGACATGTTTTTACACAAAAACTAATTTATTTTACAAACAAAACCAAACTTTGTTTAATTTAAATGTAAAATGTTGGCGCTAAGGCGCAAACATCTATTGCGCATGCGTGTTTCTTTTTTTTTTCAGGCTGCGGAGGCACTAGCTTTTTTTAAAGTAGAGGTTCAAACTTCTTTTTCCAGCTGGAGGTTGTATAGGTGTATCGTAATGATTAAAAAGTTATATTATGATATAGGTGTCCATACAAGACCTGTATCGTAATAAAACTTTTTTTTGGCCTGTGCGTAATGTTTGTCATAAGAGTATTGATTTCAATTTTATAATCTTTGTATTATAGTATCAGAGTAAATAAAGCATATTTTATTTATTCTTATTCTGAATGTATGCGTATGCCCTTAGTTCAAGAACCATCTCAATAACCTTGGTTTTGGAAAAAATGCGGCAACTTTTTTTTTTAACGTGAGGGAAAATACTCATTCGTGTTAGGTATTAGGACTCCTACCGACTAAAAAGCCTCACGTAACGCCCTACAGCCTATGGTTGGGAGCCCAGGGTAAGCCCTCGGAAGGATGTCCCAGGACTCCCAACAGACCCACAGCCGCCACTGCGGCCTCGCTCAGGGGGTGGTTCGGGTGTTATCCCGCGTCTTTGGGGGGTTTCGGGTTTGATTCCGCTTCGGCGAAGACACGTCGGCGGGCCCAAACCGCAGACTGCGGAACTCGGGTGGGAGAGTTCTCTCCCGTTCCCGCCCCGCCGCCTTTTTCACGAGCATGACCTGCTCGCATAAAGAGCCGGCGCAGTCCCACTTACTCCCGCTGGAGATCATAGCTCGCACCATGGTCTCAAGCGAGAGAGTGTCCACGTCCAGACCCACTACGAGGACCTGGTGCTGTTGCGCCCACGACGTGCACTCAACCAGCGTGTGGAGCGCTGTGTCATCGCTGCGGTCCTCGCAGTGCTGACACTCGGCCATGGTTTCCCGGTGTCTTCGCCACAGATACCTACCGAAGCTACCGTGCCCGGTAAGTACCTGTGACAACCGCTAGGAGAGAGCACCGTGTCTCCTCTCCAGCCACTCTGACGGTCGCGATTGTGGCGAATCCCCTCTTTAGTTGCTCAAGTCGCACCTTCCATGTCTCCACGGTTTCCTAGTGGATCAGGGACCGCTGGGCCTCGATTTTCCGAAACGCAGGCCCTCGTCTCCGCTCCAGCGCCTCCTTGCGCCATCTAAACAGTGACGCAAGGGCTCTCGCTTCCAGGCCTCAACTGAGATCGTGCGGTATCCCCTTATCACCCTGACGGCCATCGCCCTCTGTGGACTCAGCAACCTAGCCACATTGATGGCCGTCAGGGTCTCCGCCCAAATGGGGGGCCCCGTATAGGGCCATAATTCGCACGATCCCCAGGTACAGTCTCCTATAGGGAGAATTGGGTCCCCTGATGTTGGGCATCAGTCGTGTACTCGATGGCTGGTGGAACTTGGGACATCACTTCCGAAGTTTGGTCCCAAAACTGAGGGGGGCTCAGTATCTGGGATACTTCATCGAGGGCTCGATGCCGATGCTGACGCCCCCTACCTGTAAGCTGGATCCCGCAGGTAGCCCCATCCGAGGTCCGTGGAAGCACAGAGCCTCGGATTTGTGAAGGACGACTTCGAGACCCAGCCGCCGAATCCGACCCACGACTTGAGCAACCCCTGCCATGGCCTTTAGTGTTGCAAAAATTACTTACCATAATTTAAAGGTAGATCCATAGATTTACAATTTTTCGCGTAGATCAGAAATAAAAATAAAACTATGTTTTTAATGTACCTACGGTGTATATTTTATTTTGATTACACAATACGAAATTTTAACTCAAATATTTTGATTTTCTCTCTTAAATAGGTCATAAAAATTTGATAAAAAAAAGTCCATCCCGGTTTTTTTGCAACACAATTAATACATATCGACGAAATAGTCGTTCCAGGTCTTCATTACAGGCCACTGATTCATAAATCTGAAATCAAAAATTACAAATAAGAGCACTATAGTAATAAGGTAGGTACAATGGCAAAAACGTTTGAAAACGGAACTAATCCCTACTAACCTGCAAGCCGATAACTAGCCTGCAAGCAAAATATTAGCAAAGATAATATAATATGTAGTATTACATACAGATCGGCAACTCCCTGCCTCCCACCTGAGTAAGCTTCCCCATCCCCCCACCAAAATTAATGTGTCTATTCTCGTGTCAGTACTTGAGAGAGTGTCACTGCGTTGCATTACGTATTACTACTTAAGTGCTTTGTGCTATTGCTTTTGTTTAATTTGTGCTTAGCCGAGGGTAGATTTGAAAAAAAAAAGTACCTACATACATGAGATTGCGTTCTGTTCCTTATTATTTTGTTTCCATAGCTAGTAGTGACCCTAGAATACTCACACACACATTGAAGCTCGATTTAAGCATTTACATTACGTCTATATTAGTGTGGGTGAAAACGAACATTTTTTAACCGACTTCAAAAAAGGAGGAGGTTACTCAATTCGACCGTAGATATGTTTTTTTTATTTTTTTTTATGTTTGTTCGCGCAGAACTCCGTCGTTTATGGACCGATTTGAAAAAAAATTTTTTCGTTCGGAAATAGATACTCCCAAGGTGGTCCCATTTTAAGGAAGTCAGGATCTGATGATGGCATCCTGGAGAAATCGAATGTAACTTTTAAAAATTGTAGGGGCATCTAGGGCTTTTGTAATTTTTTTTTGTTAAGGGCTTTTAAGTAGTACAACTTAATGAAGGTCTGGAGTCGATCTGATGATGGTGACGACAGACAGTAGAGAGAATTCCCTAACGATAAACAGCAGTTACCTTGTGTTTGGGCTTGATTAATTTGTACTGTCGAGAACTTTACACCTAGGTAGATAGATTTTCAGTCTACACGTCACTAAAAACAGTGAAAAAAAATTTTTAACAAAAAAGAAACCGACTTCAAGCAAATCTAAAAACTGAAAAATAATATTTACTTAGCACAAAGTTAGTATATTCTGATTTATCAGATATCATGAAATATAATACTGAAGTCGGTGCCAATATGACTATGAGAGAGCTTAACAATGCCTACCTAAGCCTACAAAGTTTTACTGGACAGTACTGGGCACCGATTTCTGTATTATATTTAATGATATCTGATAAATCAGAATATACTAACTTTGTGCTAAGTAAATATTATTTTTCAGTTTTTAGATTTGCTTGAAGTCGGTTTCTTTTTTGTTAAAAATTTTTTTGTATGAAGTTTCCACCAAGTGATATTAGTTCCGTTTCTTTTGCCAATCTATAGATGCAAATAGATCTCTGCTCACCTCTTTTTAGCAGTTGTAGCATTTAATGGCAATCCCATACGTTTCATCAAAAACTTTTGTCGCATGTTATGCTTTAATTTCTCCTCGGCCAATACTTTGTTGTGTTTTCTAAAGTTATCTGAAAGGGAAAACATTATGAGGTTAGTTGACCGAGCGAGTGAAGCGAACGAGAGTCTCTGATTCGACAGTATGGACGACATTGTTCTCGTCTGTATAAGCCCCGCACGTTGATATTGCGCTTGGCGGCCACCTTGGTGACCACTTGGTGACGTATGTCCGTGGAGCAGTCAGTAGGTACTTAAAAAAATACCGTACGCAGCTTCGCTAGGCCAGCGCGCGCTCGCGCTACGTCACGATGATGTCACTTAGCTGTCATTATGACAAGGTTCCAGCGCATTACCAACTTGCGGGGCTTATATGTCAGTTCCGGTCTGGAGCGATTATTCCCAGGTCTTCACTTCCCAATTTTTCACATTTCCAGATCTTCACATTACCTACATAGTGTCGTAGTTAACCGATTTTCTCCAAACTTGGCACACCTGTTCTTTGATTAAAAATACAAATTTTGACGAGAGCTTCTTTGATGGTGAGAAAATAGGCCTAAAAGTGGTAATGATTGTTGTCGCGTTACATACGAGTATAAACGGATCTTGATGATTTGACTTGTTTTTAGGGTTTCGTAGCCAAATGGCAAAAACGGAACCATTATAGATTCGTCATGTCTGTCTGTCTTTCCGTCTGTCTGTCCGTCCGTGTGTCACAGCCACTTTTCTCCGAAACTGTAAGATCTATGCTATTGAAACTTGGTAGCTAGATGTATTCTGTGAACCGCATTAAGATTCTTATTTATTTTTTAGATTATTATTCTCAAATCATTATTCATGGCTGCTCCACCCCTATTCGTCTTAGCGTGATGTTATATTGTCAATAATTGTCATTAACCATTCTCAATAAATTGCCTATCTATCTATTATATAAAAATAAGTCGGGTTTTCCTTCCTGACGCTATAACTCCAGAACGCAAGAACCGATTTCCACGGTTTTGCATTCGTTTGAAAGGTCTCGGGCTCCGTGAGGTTTATAGCAAAGAAAATTCAGCAAAATTTCACATACAGCGCCATCGCGGGCGAAGCTGCGGGCATCAGCTAGTTATTATATAAAACTAGAAAAAATGCAGTAAATTTTGGGGGTCCCCATACTCAGAACTGAAACTCTAAATTTTTTTTTTCATCAAATTCATACGTGTGGGATATCTATAGATAGGTCTTCAAAAATGCTATGGAGGTTTCTAACATCATTTTTTTCTAAAGTGAATAGTTTGCGCAAGAGACACTTCCAAAGAGGAAAAATGTGTGTCCCCCCCCCCTCTAACTTCTAAACTAAGAGAATGATAAATGGCTATTTCTCCTGGTTGCTTAAATTTGATGGTCACACGCTTATATTTTCTAAACCGTATGAGTTAGAAAGAAATGTTTTAAAATAGTGGATAAAACAGCTATTAAGCTATAAAATACATGAAATTTGTTGCAATAGAAGTAAATATTCATACCAAAAATTAACACGAAAGGTCAAAATCGGGGTCATTTTTCGCATTCTACTCGTGTCACACTTCCCGATTCAGTTAAACATTTGGTTACTGCTTCACCAAATTTCGATAGATTTTGAAGTTACATACACTAAATTCACCGTAATAACATACACTACACACACAGTATTACAAAAAAAATCTTCTAACTATTATGTAGAACTTAAAACACAATATACATCGGTCACACGAATCTAGGTACTCTAAATTTGCGTAGTAAACGGTTTACTGTTGACCAAAACGACCGCCCCAATAACAAAACTCAACTTAACTGAACGTTATTTGAGCTCGGGCATCGCGAGAGTGCAACGTGCAACTCCTGGCTCCTTAAGAAAAAAAAATATCAGTAAGTTTCTACATTTGACACTTAATTCGAATACTTTTCGTGGGTGACTTTTTGTACATTGTATAATAGCTATTGAAGTCAGAGTTTATTCATCGAAACCGCAAATTAATTGAGATATTTATGTAGTATTTGATTTAAAACGTAACGGCTAAACTTTGTCGGAATTTAAAAAAAAGATATGTTTTCGTTACCTTCGTGTCACATCCTTTGTGGCGTTTTACCCACGAAGGTGAGTGTATGCCACGAAGGTGATCTCTGACTAGTTTCAGTAAGAGTGGTACTCTTTTAGATTCGTATTGTAGTAGATATGTAGCGGAATAATAGTAGAACAAATAAGTAGGTACCTACAATCATGGCAAAGGACAGAGCAATACCTATAACATTCCGTGTGAAGCCCTTTTATAGGAGTAGAAATCCCACCGGACGTTATGCCAGATCCAAACCGTCTAAAACCCCCATCGTAGCTACTTACCCGTCTAGTATTAGGCGCCCCGGGCAACTCCTTAGAATGACGTATCAGGGTACCCGACAGGCTTAGGCTATCACCGTGGCCTCGCCTACGGGTTCGGGTGTTATTTTGCGTCTTTTGGGTTAGTTCAGATGCTTTTCCGCTTCTTGAGGCGAGCGTCATGCTAAGAACTTTTGAACAAAGACGCAATGACCTTAGCGTCCAAGTCTCAAGAAGAAATCCTGGGAAAGAGTCATGCCACCTAAAGCTTAATCAAGGCACCTACTACCTTATACTTATATCAACTTAAATACATTTAGGTACCTAGTACTCGTCGAGTTTTCCGGCAAGGCGGTTTGTGACTACTCTAGAGAACAACTTGTAAACATGGCTAAGGAGTGAGATGGGTATATAATTCTTCAGCAAGGTCTTGTCACCTTTTTTGAAAAACAGAGCCACCGCACTCCCGCTCCACGCTTTAGGTGTTTGTCCCTGTTGGAAGACGGAATTAAAGAGACTCGTCCGCTCTTTGAGAACTAGAGTCCCACCAGCTTTAAGAAGCTCAGTCGTTATTCCGTCCTCTCCAGGGATTTATTGGTTTTTAGTTGTTCGAGAGCAGCCCTGACCTCGCCCTGGTCAATATTCAGAATGTCTTCGATATAGTGGCCCATTAGTGGGGCTCTGTGGTCACGGTCGCTAGGTCCCGTCGGTCTTTTTTTCCGTGATGCATATAGTTCTCTGTAGAAGCTCCTAACTTCTTCGAGAATCTCGAGGTCTCGGTCTCGGTTTTGCACCCGCTGTCTTCAATTTTGTCAGACGAGGTCTTCCGAGCTGTTGGGCAAAGACTTTAGTAACCCAATTTTGTGTGATCGCTGCCTCTACGATGTTGGTGTTATAACGTCTGAGGTCGCGTCATAGCAGCTTTCGGATTTTGATGTTTAAATCTCTCTGGTCTGACGAAGAAGAAAAGTAAGCAAAAGTAAGTATGCATAGATTTTTATTTTTTATTGAGGTTCGCAAACTGGATTCTCGGCAACACTATTCAACATCGCTCATTTAGACTCAGTTCAGCCGAGAACTCAGTGCGAACACAGCATGCATCCTAATTTTCGCACTTCAATGAAATGTAGATGGCGTTTCCCGTCTGATTCTCATGAGCTCGAGGGTCTCGGGCGAAAGCCGGGAACACCTATTTTTGCTTTTTTCCAGACTGAAACCTTCGGGACACTTGTTGTAGCGTCCTGACTACAGTGTCGGCCTTATCGTGATCGTTGCCAGTGGTTTCCAGCCGATCGAAACGATTTTGAAGCTCCAATTGAAACTTCTCGGCACACAAAGCTATTTGGAGCGCAGTAGGTCGGAGAGTAGGCTTCATCATCCGGGCCCTTTCGACGCGGAATTCTAAATTCAGAGACGCTCTGACGAGTCGGTGATCATTTCCGGTATTAAACCTGTTGATCACAGAGACATCTTCTCCAAATATACACCTCCTGTCCGACATGATGAATTTTATCTCGTTCCTTGTGACTTTGTTGGGGCTTCGCCAAGTCCACCTTCTATGGGGTTTCTTCTTAAAGAATGAGTTCATCAAGAAGAGCCCCTGAACCTCAAGAAAGTTGATAAGCATACTGCCCCGCGGCCCCCGGTCATTTCTACGCCCAACACCAAAAAGTCCGATTTTCGTTTCACCGCGTTCTTGTACTTTGACAGTGAAGTCCCCTATCATAACATTGTAGTGAGTCTTGGCAGTACCGTGTAATGCTTTCACCACGTCCTCGTACACTGTCTCAACTGCCTCGTCAGTGCTTCTCGAAGTTGGGGCATAGGTACACTTGAATCACCTTCAGGGAGTCCTGTTGGTAAGGATCTGGTAATTGTTTTTAGTTAAGTAGCTGTTACCATATAACTATTCGGCAGAACTAACTTATAATTTGTACTTAAATAATGATTAATAATGTCTGTAAAGCTACTGCGTCACCTTCGTGGATCGTCGCGTCACCTACGTGGGATCAAATAATTCAAAACCTTATTCTTCCAAATCTGACTCAAAATTTAACTTGTTGACTTATATACGTTACTTAACTTACCAAACGCTTTGTGTTTGTTTAAAAAAATTGTTAAAATCATCAGTATTTAAAATTTACCATGAAGGTGACGATGAGAATCGTAAAAAGTAGAAATAGCCAAATCTAAAAAAAATATATGATGTACAGTCACCTCCAATATTGCATGGGCCCCTTAAGATCTATAATCCCATACACATTTGAGTCCAAATTCACACAAAACTCCACTAGATGGCGCAACTTTACTCGAAAATAATATTGCATAGACACGTTAGAATCACAAAAAATGTACTAGTTGGCATATTTACATTGCTCAAAAGATTAATGAGTTGCTATTTTGACAATAATCGCGTTCCTGTGTGAGGTATTAAAAAAAACGGCAACGCAAGATACTTACTTCCAATGTTATCCGAGAGATGGCGTCAGTTCTCAGTGCAAAGCAATTTCGTTTCGGATTGACCATGCATTCTCAAATTCGTCTGTACATTGCCATAAAAACTACCAACGAAAATTAGGTTGAACGAGATAGAGCTGGTAGTTTTTTTTTAATACGTCATAAACCGCAATTTCCGGTTAGTGAAATCACTACCACTGGGAACGTGTTAAAACATCAAAGTTACAACGAACTATAAGAACTTTTATATTATGTTACTTGCTGCTACGAAACCCTTCATGGGCGAGTCCAACTCGCACTTGGCCGGTTTTTTTTCCGGGTGCGCGCGAAGTAACGACGTCTACTCTTTGCAGAAGTACTAGTTTTAGAGCCATAATGAGGCAGCATAGTGTCGGGAACCCTGGGTTATACTTCCGAGGGCTTACCCGGGACTCCTGGCCTTAGTCTGATGACTCTGATGGCAAGGCACCGTGTGGTTGTAGTCGATAGAAGTCCAGCATAGCATCCATGAGGATTGACACGCAAAATAACGGACCAAGTGCGAGTCGAACTCACGCACGCGTTCTGTTCCAAAACAAGATAGCCGTAAGATCGTTCTCACCAGACTGCCCCTCTCTAACATGTTTATTGTGTAAGTGAAAGTTCAATCCGATTGACGTTGTCATTTTTGTTTCATTTCAAGCTTTGAACAGATGATCCACGTGACCTAGTGACGTAGTTTAATGCAACAGAATCACAGACTACAGACAAAGTCTCGCCATAAGCCCCTCTGCACTCTTTTTTTTTCTTTTTTTTTTACGTGAGGTAAAATCCTCAGAGGATTATTTGCCGGACTCTTACCGACTAAAAAACCTCACGTAACGCCTTACAGCCTGTGGTTGGGAGTCCCGGGTAAGCCCTCGGAAGGATGTCCCGGGACTCACAACAGACCTACGGCCGCCGCTGCGGCCTCGCCCAGGGGGTGGTTCGGGTGCTATCCCGCGTCTTTGGGCGTTTTCGGGTGTGATCCCGCTTCTAAGGGGGGCGTGCGTGAGTTCCTCACGTCACGCTGCCGTCATGGGCCTGCTTCTGTAAGGACGGTGAGCCGCCCTCTCACCGTCCTCAGGCCAGCCCCTCTGCACTCTATTTTATAGAGAGGGGCTAAAACGGAAAAAAATCACGTTTGTTCTAGTTGTATGGGCCTTTAGTCGCCCCCCTTTTTTCCGATTTTAGTATTTGTTATTATAGCGGCAATAGATGAACTGTCTGTGAAAATTTCAGCTCTCTAGCTATCAGCGTTCCTAAACGAAGCTGGAGGCGAGCTAAATATAAAAAAAAAAGTTTTTACAAGGTCGGCAGCGCGAGAGTAGCGCCTCTGGTGTTGCAAACGTTCATAGGCTGCGGTGACCACCAGTCCTTCTGGTGGGCCGTATGCTTGTCTGCCACCTTAGTGGGCTACCTAACAGCATACGGTATGGAGCCCTCGGAAGAAAGAAAAAGGTACCTTTATCATTAAATCTTCTCCCATAATCTCGATTAACAAAACTACCCCTTTTCAAAACACCCGTGTCGCCTCCGGACCATAAAGGCTCTTTAATTCCCTCCAGCACGTTCACCAAATGATCTATATGAACTTCATATCTTCGAATAAGCTCGAAATAAAAAGCGTAATGCTCAATACGCTCGTATTGAGCCCATGGAGGGTGTAAAAGGAATCGCCTGTGCCGAAAATCTTGCCCCTCTCTGTATAGGTCAAGCATATTTCTGTATTTTTCTCGAATTTTACCTGAAATTATAGATAATTAACACTTTTACATACAGATAGGCAACTCCCTGCCTCCCACTGAGCAAGCTTCCCCACCCCTGCCATAGCTGTCAAGAAGTTAGAGGGCGTTTTGAGGGGATAGTGCTGCTTACTGCTTAACCTTAATGGTCACACATATATTGGGTGTAACAAAACTACCTGTTCAAATTTCGTCATGTGACGTGGCGTCAGTTATGTAACATTACAAAAATGAAGAAAAAAAAAATCACATGAATACTTTAACCGTAAATCAGTTTTAAAGGTCCTATAAATTTTCATTATCACCCTTTCTATCGCTACTGAGCGGCAGTAGAAAGCGACAACGACAGCCAGACGGGTGCTCCGTGTTTGTTTTGCCATGTTAGGTACCTCAAATTGGGTCTGAGGACGGTGAGAGGGCCGCTCACCGTCCTTACAGAAGCAGGCCCATGACGGCAGCGTGACGTGAACAACTCACGCACGCCCCCCCCCCCCCCCCCTTAGAATCAAAATCAAAATCAAAAATATATTTATTTCACATAGGCATTATACAGATGCGCTTGCAAAACGTCCAGAATACAAAACAAAAACTCTACCACCAGTTCACAACGCGACCCACCTGAGAAGAACTGGCAAGAAACTCAGCGGGTTGTTCTTTTTTTTGCTCTATTTACAATTTTAAAGAATCTAAAAACTAGGCAATTTAACAATTTTTTTGAGAATTCAGCAGAGCAGGTCATTTCCAGGCTTCCTTATCCAACAAATAATCATTGATTGTATAGTAGCCCCTGCAGTTCAATTTACTTTTAACAGATCTTTTAAACTTATTAAGGGACATACTTTTAATTTCGTCTGAAAGCCTGTTGTAAAAGCGTATACAGTTACCCATGAAAGAATTGCTGGTTTTGTGCAATCTGCTATGAAAAACAGCAAGGTTATTTTTATTTCTAGTGTTGACATTGTGTCTATCACTTAACTTAGCGAAACTATGTAGATTTCTTTGTACACACATAAGGTTTTCAAAAATATATTGTGATGCTACAGTAAGAATATTAACCTCTTTGAATTTTTCGCGCAGAGAGACCCTTGGACCTAGTCTATATATAGCTCTTATGGCCCGCTTTTGTAAAATAAAATTTTTATTTATATCTGCAGCATTGCCCCACAGTAGAATACCATAAGACATTATACTGTGAAAGTAACTGAAATAAACTATTCTAGCCGTATCTACATCAGTCAAGTGCCTTATTTTTTGTACAGCAAATGCTGCTGAACTTAATCTACTAGCTAGTTTTACAATATGTGGACCCCATTGTAAACCAGCATCAACCGTTAACCATAGGAATGTGGTTTGTTCCACAAGTTCCAACTCTCGACCATTAAGTTGAACATTGGTTTCTGACTGTGCAACATTAGGCAAGGTAAATTTAATACATTTAGTTTTATTATCATTTAGTTTAAGATTGTTAGTGTTAAACCAATGAACCACTTTCAAGATTGCGTTGTTGACATCGTCATAGTTATCTATTTGTCTTTTAACTTTGAAAATCAAAGAAGTATCATCTGCAAACAAAACAATCCTGTTGTTGTCCCTCACGTAAAAGGGTAGGTCATTAAAATATATAAGGAACAAAAATGGTCCGAGTATTGAACCCTGCGGGACGCCCATAATAACTACAGATCCCTCTGAGCGTGTACCATTAACATCGACCCGCTAAATTTTCAGTAGTAGTTCAAATATGTAATTTCCTGATTAATGTTTTATGTTGGACGCAATCAAATGCCTTAGACAGATCACAAAACACACCAATTGCATCTTGTTTATCCTCCCAGGCGTCATAAATACATTTCAATAACTCTACACCAGCATCGGTAGTCGAACGTCCTTTAGTGAAGCCAAATTGTTTCTCATGAAATAATTTGTGACTGTTAAAATAGATCAGCATCTGCTCTAGTATCAATTTTTCTAATATCTTGCTCAAGGTCGGCAACACCGAGATAGGTCTGAAATTACCCGGATCTGAAGCGGTGCCAGCCTTGAATAGTGGTATAACTTTACTGTGTTTCATCAAATCAGGAAATACACCACTAGAGACGCAATCGTTAAACACAGTTGCCAAGTGGGGGGCAATGACATCTATAATACTTGATATGGATTTTACTGATAACCCCCAAAGGTCAGCGGTTTTTTTAACATTAATAGATCTAAAAGCTTTTATGATGTCGTTGCAGTTGACAACGGTGAATTCGAACGCGCCTTCACAGGCAGCTACAGATTCTGCTAATAATAGCTCGGCGGAGGTGGAAGACGACTGGAGAGTGTCAGTTATCTCTATTGGAACATTACTGAAAAATTTTTCAAACTCGGTCGCCACTTCCAAATCCCCCGATACGTGGCGATTGTTTATATTTAAATGAAACTTTCTTTCATTCGTTGTACACCTACCACATTCCACATTGATAATGTTCCAAGTACCTAGTTTTAATTACATTCGCAGAATCATAAATTTTATTTCTAATGAAATTAGACTTGGCTAAGGTACAGGCTTGCTTAAATATCTTTAAGTTGAAACTCTGGGTTGAAATTATATGATTTTTCAGAATACAGTTCATATAGTTTATGGCGACTTTTATAAATTCCGGGTGTAGCCCAGTCACTGAAAGCAGAACTGCCTCCGATTGATAATGTTTTCGGGGTAAAGATTTTCCCAAACACAATATGTAGCAAATTAAATAAATCAGAGTAGGATTCTTCTACGCTAATGTAATCAGGCAATTCTGTTATTTTCTTGACTAAGTTTCTTCTAAAGGTTTCCAAGCGATGTGTGTTAACTGGGACAAAACTAATAATCTTCTTAGTTTCCCTACTATTTCTCAGATAAGAAACAGACTGGCCACGATGATCTGATTTTACAGGGTCCACTATACATTTTTTAATGGGATTTATATTAGTAAAAATATTATCAATACAAGTAGCACTAGTTGCAGTTATACGAGTAGGTTCCAAAAATATATTATACAAATCAAATGACTTGAACAAATTTAACATTTTCGCTCTCTGTAAAGGTTCCCGTGCAGTTTCTAAAATGTCTACATTGAAGTCCCCACAAAATAGGACGGTTTTTTTTGTACTTTGGCATTTAAACAATGCTTCTTCAAGTTTCTCTTCGAACTGTGCATATGGAGCATCCGGGGGACTGTATACGCTTAGTACAATGAACCGCTCAAACTCTATACTGGCTATCTCAATAACTCGTTCAACAGAGAGGTCTACTATGTCTTTACGTTCTTTACACTTTATTGACTTATTAATAATAATTAAAGAGCCTCCCCGTTTATATTTCATTCTACAGAACGAGCTAGCAACCCGGTGATTTTTGAAATTGAACATGACTTGATAAGGCCTTAACCAATGTTCTGTTACACAAAAAATATCAATGCCATTCAAGTCCATGTACAATTCCAATTCCAATTCTTTTCCACCAATCAGGCCTTCAACATTTTGGTGCACCAGGTTTAAAGTATTATATTTAAGATTAATAGATTCAACGGCCTGAGAGCAATCAGATATAAAATTTTGATGTGGCTGTTGTAGAACTAAATGGCTAGATTTAACATTCCTTGATTTATACATTGTGTCAAGTTTAGTGCAAGAACGTTGCTCTTTTGTCTTATATACTAATTTAAATTACTTGGATATAAACAGCTATCCAGGGTTCTAATATCAATGGCAATTTTTTGCTCAAAAGGAGCAGGTATAGCCAGATTTTTGGCTAACATATCTATAAAATAATGTAGCGACATTGCTACCTGTCTTTTAAAATAATCCAGAAGCTTATGCTTTCCTTTAGTCAAATAAAAATAATAATTTTTTCTAACAATAATGTTAGTGTCAATTATATGAAACTTTATATTATGACATGTTATTGTGTCCAATGACAAATTTAAATGGTATCTAATCCTATTTTCTGCAGCTGGCATAAGCTTACAGTAGGCAGTGTGTAAATAATAATATTATTTAAATCTAAGGAGTTTAATTTATTATAATATTTAATAAGTTTTTGTTTGGTTATACCTATCCTGTTTCCTATGAAAATGACCAGATTGTCTTTCTGTTGAAATTTATAACTACATATGGACTTCATTATTTGTGTATAGGATGAAGAAGGCATGCAGTGATTTATAAAGGTCTGCCCCTGTGTACAAAAATTTAATTTTAACCCCATGTCTCTTCCAATTTCATCACTGAACATGATCCATCGACTATTCTCGCTGTTATCTTTTATAAGACCTAGATTGACCTGTTTTTGTATCCTATACATCTGGTGACCAGACAGGGTAAGTGGCCGGCTCGGGCTCGGCCCTGGTTCGGGTTGGCTGCAGTTACATTCTGTTTTATCTGCTAAAGAGCTAAAACGGTCAGCATAATGAGATGTTGAGTTTAAAAGTTTATCCATAGCCAAAGAATATTCTTTTATAATCAGCTGAGATTTATCATACATTGTCTTAACAGACTCCAAGGAATCTTGAAGCTGTTGTAATTTATAACTAAATTCCTGTGTATCTGCAGCATGCTGTTTCTGACTACTTTCTAACTTTTTAGTGCATAAATTTAGTTCATGTAATATATCGAAGTACCTAATCTGTTTCTGCAATTTTTAATACTTTTGGTGAAATTTTTATTATTATTAAGCAAACTTTGATTTTTTCTTATCAACTTATTTATTTTTATATAATGTTTTAACTTTTTGTTACTACAATGACCTAAACCTATTTTAGCCGATACTGCAGTGCAGTGTGATTGGGAGTATCATTTGTAAGGTCTATAATGTCTGTCTGTTTGGGTTTTGCAGCAGTAACTAACTGTGGGGACCTATCTATTAGTTCGTCAAACAAGGTTTGGTTTTGTTGGGTACTGACTTGCAAAGAGATCTCTTCTAGCTGGGTTATTTGTTGGTGGGAGTCCCTAAGCTCATGCTCATGGAGAAGCGGGGTCACACCCGAAACCCCCCATAGACGCGGGATTGCACCCGAACCACCCCCTGGGCGAGGCCGCAATGGCGGCCGTAGGTCTGTTGGGAGTCACGGGACATCCTTCCTGAGGGCTTACCCGGGGCTCTCAACCATAGGCTGTTAGGCGTGGCGTGAGGTTTTTTAGTCGGTAAGAGTCCGGCATAACATCCTATGAGGATTTTCCCTCACGTTAAACAAAAAAAAAAAAAAAAGGTATACCTCAAATTGCCGCGGTAAAAAATGGATCCTTAATGTGCGACAATTTAAAAAAAAAAATATTAACCCCCCTTTTTTATTAAATATTTGTATTTGATTTCCGATGCCAAGTATCTCATGAAATTAGGAGAGGTAGTTTTGTTACACCCAGTAAGTATACAAGCGTAACTAGGGAATGGAATACCGGGATACCGGGATCCCGCAGTATTTTTGCGGGACCAGTCCCGCACGTAAATCGTGCGGGATCCCGCGGGATTAGCGGGATTGTGCAAAGGTAAACGCCATGTGTTATTCTGTAAGCGGAAGTGCTTAAACTTATTCGGTTTGAGAAAGTTTTTTGTAATTGTGACGTAATATATAACCTTATAACATACTTATTTGATTTAGTGATTTAATCAGGGATATTTGACTTTTCTTGTACTATAAAAGTATTCAATTATCTCGTACATTGCTTGCTGGCTATCTGACATGTAAAGTTAGGAGTCGTTTGGCAGACAAGAATTTTGACATGCTATGTTTTCTGCGCTTATAATAATTTGCAGTAGCTATTTTATTACTTATATGTATATCTGTTTAATAATCTTAATACAAAAGTAATATTAAATAATTTATTTTTCCTTGTGCCCCGCGAACTCAGAGTTCTGTAAAAGATCACTGCAGTAAGTTACATTTACTATGGCCGGTCCTTAGATGGGTGACCACTTTGTGACATTTATTTGAGCGTTGCCGTGCTTCGGATGGCACGTTAAGCCGTTGGTCCTGTTTGCCGGTAAAGTGGCAGCTAAGTCAAGTTGAAGGCCCGGCACGTCTCATCTCATAATGTCCTTTTCTCGAAATGTCCTTTCTCAAAATGTCCTTTTACCAAAAATTTCCTTTTCCCAAAATGTCCTTTTCTCGAAATGTCTTTTTCTCAAAATGTTCTTTTCGCGAAATATCCTTTTCTCAAAATGTCCTTTTCGCGAAATGTCCTTTTCTCAAAATGTGCCTTTCTCCAAATATGAGCACTACAGGATTAACCCCGCTCAATCCGATTTGATAGGTTAGGTTATAAAAAAAATAACCACGAAGGCTATGCGGAAGCTTCGCTGCGCTCCGCTCCGGCCTTAGCCTTCTAACCTAACCTATCTAAGTCGGATTCAGCGGGGTTAATCCTGTAGTGCACATATTTTGAGAATGAAACATTTTGAGAAAAGGACATTAGGTATGAGATGTGACCATATGCCTTGTCCTGCCTACCCCTTCGGCGATTAAGGGGGTGACTATTTTTCAGTTCTAGATGGATGTATGATACAGAATTCTATTCTTTTCTCAATGACTTTTAGAAATATGCGGGATCCCGCAAATATCGGGATCCCGCGGGACTGAGATTGCTCAGTCCCGCAAATACCGGGATTACAATCTTGTTGCGGGATTGCATTCTCTAAGCGTAACGTAGCGTAACGTAACGTAACGCGTTTATAAGAGCGTTGAAAACGAATCAGTTAATGGAGTTTCCGCCCTATGCTGAAAAATAGATTATGTGAAAATATTTTATAAGGATGCCCATCACTAACAAGACTTAGGGGCTCACTCAAGCTGACTTACCTGCACGCGGTGCACCTGTTTAAAAACGAGCGAATCTCCACGGTTTTTTGAAAAAGTCTTTCTTAGTGAGTGCCTTTAATTACCTAAAGAAATACCTCATGGATGCCATGTCGGTCACTTACAGACCAGGTCGGGAGCATTGGACCTCTCGGAAGGATGTGGCGACTGACTTTGGCTACCTCCACGACCTCATCTATCTGCATGCCAAATTTCAGCCCGATCCGTCCAGTGGTTTGGGCTGTGCGTTGATAGATCACTATGTCAGTCAGTCAGTCACCTTTGAGTTATATATATTTAGATAGAAGATAGAAGATAGATGGAAGCTTAGATTTTGTGGGCGTCTCAAGTTCTGCCTAAGAAAGATCTCAGATCAAATCCAGTCAAGTGCGAGTTGACTCGGGCACGGTGGGGAGGCAAATTTTCGCGTTTGTTTTAAGAAAGCTTTCCTAAATTTAATTATTTTTCTGTGTTTATAGTTCCGTATACAAAGGGAGTAAGAACGGGACCCTAGTCATGAGTCTTCGGCGTCCGTCTGTCCGTCTGTCTGTCTGTATGTCCGTCACGTGGCTGTATCTCAGGAACCGTGATAGCTAGAGAGCTGAAATTTTGACAGATGATGTAGGTATTTCTGTTGCGGCTATAACAATGGATGGGGGGGCTTCAATACAAAAAGCGTTTTTGTTGGCTGTTTTTTGGTACGGAAGCTCTGTACGCTAGCCGACTCGCACTTGTCAAGTTTTTAGTACCTATTTAGTCGCTGTGCAGACGACGGGGCAGGCCGGTCTTTTAGACCGCGACGTATGAAGACCGCGTATGCCCGTCGGTGCCCGCGACTGCCTTCACCACGAACACAATCCACACGAGGGACGGAGGCAGTTAATTCACATCCATCACGAGAAAACGCGCGGCGCGGACTGAGTAGCCGCCCCGCGCCACCGTGTGCGTTACTTCATACGAACTGGTTTGTGTGATCCATGGCAGGTAGCACGGACCTGCCGCGCCGCCATTCACTGCCCGACGGGCACCAGCGGCGCGGTCGTTTTGCCCTTCATGTGCGTTGGTAGTATAGGATTCCCTTTGCGCTATCGTTCACGGTAAAATCAACATACCCGGCCCGCCCCGCCTTCTTTTTTTTTTTTTTTTTTACGTGAGGGAAAATCCTCAGAGGATGTTATGCCGGACTCTTACCGACTAAAAAACCTCACGTAACGCCTAACAGCCTGTGGTTGGGAGTCCCGGGTAAGCCCTCGGAAGGATGTCCCGGGACTCACAACAGACCTACGGCCGCCACCGCGGCCTCGCCCGGGGGGTGGTTCGGGTGCTATCCCGCGTCTATGGGGGGTTTCGGGTGTGATCCCGCTTCTAAGGGGGGCGTGCGTGGGTTGCTCACGCCACGCTGCCGTCATGGGCCTGCTTCTGTAAGGACGGTGAGCCGCCCTCTCACCGTCCTCAGGCCCCCGGTCATGGTGGCCGATAGTCCTCGGCGAAGACACGTCGGCGGCGCCCAGGCCGTCGACTGCGGAACTCGGGTGGGAGAGTTCTCTCCCGTACCCGTGCCGCCTCCTTCACGAGCATGACCTGCTCGCAGAAGGAGGCGGCGCAGTCCCATTTACTCCCGCTGGAGAGCATGGCTCGCACCATAGTCTCGAGCGAGAGAGTGTCCACGCCCAGACCCACTACGAGGACCTGGCGCTGTTGCGCCCACGCCCTGCACTCCACAAGCGTGTGGAGCGCCGTGTCATCGCTGCGGTCCTCGCAGTGCTGACACTCGGCCGTGGTATCCCGGTGTTTTCGCCACAGATACCTACCGAAGCTCCCGTTCCCGGCAAGCATCTGTGTCAACCGGTAGGAGAGAGCACCGTGTCTCCTCTCCAGCCACTCGTCCATGACCGGTCTGACGGCCGCGATTGTGGCGAATCCCCCCTTTGGTTGCTCAAGTCGTACCTTCCATATCTCCACGGTTTCCTGGTGGAGTAGGGACCGCTGGGCCTCGATTTCTCGATAAGCGGGCCTTTGGTCCCGCTCCAGCGCCTCCTGGCGCCATCTGGTCCCATGGAGGGGTCCCGGCTAGGAGACATGCCGCCTCTGATGGCCATCGCTCTCTGCGGGCTCAGCAATCTAGCCACATTGCTGGCCGTCAGGGTTTCCGCCCATACAGGAGCTCCGTATAGAGCCATGCTTCGCACGATCCCCAGGTACAGTCTCCTGTAGGGAGCGTTGGGTCCCCTGATGTTGGGCATCAGGTGCGCTAGTGCGGCTGATGCTCCCCTCAGTTTTGTGACCAAACTTCGGAAGTGATGTCCGAAGTTCCAACGGCCATCGAGTACGAGCCCCAGATACTTCATCGAGGGCTCGATGCCGATGCTGACGCCCCCTACCTGTAGGCTGGATCCCGCAGAGAGCCTCGGATTTGTGAAGGGCGACCTCGAGACCCAGCCGCCGAATCCGACCCACGACTTGAGCAACCCCTGCCGTGGCCTTTAGTGCTGCGTCACGGTGCGTTGCTCCCCGCGCCGTAACGAGGGTGTCGTCGGCGTAACACGTTACGCCGACCCCTCTGAGCAACGGACCACGCAGCACCCAGTCGTAACCGATGTTCCACAGGAGCGGCCCTAAAACCGATCCCTGTGGAACACCGCACGACACATCTCGCCGACCCGGCCCTAGCCAGCTCGGGTAAGTTATCGCTCTCTCGGAGAGATAAGCCCCGACAATTCGACGGAGGTAGGGAGGCACTCCATGATAGATAAGCGCCTCCCTGACGCAGCTCCAGGGCAAGGTGTTGAATGCGTTGGCGATGGCGAGAGACACCGCCACCACCACCTCACCCCGTGAGACTGCTTCCTCCGTCAGGCCTCTAATGCGCATGATCGCGTCCACGGTGGAGCGTCCCTGACGGAAGCCAGACTGGCTATTCGCCAGATCAGGTCCCACGCGTGTGAGGTGCCCGACGAGGCGTTGTGCAATTACACGCTCAAAGAGCTTGCACACCTCGTCGAGCAACACGATCGGCCGGTACCCTGATGGGGAATTTGCCGGCCGCCCCGCCTTTCGAATTAAGACCAGTTTCCCGGTCTTCCAGACCTTGGGAAACTGGCCTTTCTCGAGGCATGCGCTAAAGAGCCCAATTATTCGAGGCCCAAGCTCCTCGAGAGCCAGGACCCACGCTCGGCCTGGAATGCCGTCGGCGCCCCGCCGTCTGCAAAGCGCCTTATTAATATAGCGTCAACAGAAATAAATCCTCTGTGACAAATTTTAACTGTCTGGTTCATAAGATACAGTCTGGTGCTATACAGACGCACAGACAACGGAGTCCCAGTAATAGGGTCCCGATTTGCCCTTAGTGTTTCAAAAGATCGTTCCTCTGTCGAACTCTAAAAACCTGGATGACCTGCCCGCAAGCACATTCAGTAAGCTCAGAAACAATAAAGAGCCATAAAATATTGAAATCTTTTATTTATTAAATTCGGAGCATAATGTACACAACAAGCAAATTAAAATTTGTTTCCGTTAATATTGAGAAGTGGCCATTTCGAGATGTGGTCATGTTGACATGTGGTCATGTTGACATGTGGTCATTTTGAAAGGTGGTCGTTTTGAGATGTGGTCATTTTGAAATGTGGTCATTTTGAGAAGTAGTCATTTTGAGATGTGGTCATTTTAAGAAGTAGGTAGTTATTTTGAGATGTGGTCATTCTGTGCCGGACGGCACGTGTTTCCCTCATCTTACAATCCCGGTTATTCGGCGGAGCGTGAAGAGGCACATCACAGGGCCGCCAACTTGGGAACCACTGTCAGAGGTCTTACGGACCGTGAGAGGCCCCCAATCGCTAGATGCACCCTGGCTTTCCATCAGTGGTGACGTCAATTTGGCGAGCTTAATACAAAAAAAAAGGTTACGGAACCCCAAAAAGCGACAGTGACTTACCAACCACAAGTCCTATATGATAAGCTATAAAAGTTTCATGCTTTTTCCTAGGACCGGTGGTCATTCGCATTTTCAACTTAGCATCCCTGACCAGCTCATCAGAGTTGTTGGCTATGAAGTGTTTTTCACTGGTTCCCATGCGGTCTGTGGCTGGATGTTTTTGTGGGCCCCTCCCGAAAGGAGCCCCTACGTACAAGAGCCTTTTCCATCCCGCTGTCACGTTGCCAATAATTCTCCAATTGGTTACAAAACCGTAGAATTCTGCAGCTTTGCCTGGAATTCGAGATTTTCTTTCGATATTTAATGAGTTTGAAAGGTAAAACAGACTATGTGCCTTGGTATAAAAGCTCTAAACTTGACAAAATCATAGATCTTATCTGAATTTTATAGGCTCTCGTAGCTGTAGGTAAAAACCACGACTTTGCCTAGCTAGAAGCATATCTCGATAATTATTCAGTTGATTTAAACGGATAATTTTATTACGCAAACATGCTAGACAGAGCGTTGATCATAGTAATAATAACTCCTACAGTTTTTTTCACAGCTTACTAGGTAAAGTTGTAGTTTGTAGTAGGCACTTTGGTAATTTCCATACAAAAATCTCTTAAGTAGTAGGGTTGTCCAAAATTAAAATAACGTTTTCTTTAGACAATTGCATTTGTTTGGATATATTTTGCAAAATTGCCTAACGAATGATTTCGTAAAAATAATCCCTTGACCTAAAAAAAACCCTATACAGAAACTAGACAATAATATGATCGTACCTTAAAAAGGTTTTACTCTTTAAAAACGACTTATTTGTGGTGTCATAAATGAAAAATTTCAATCGGATTAAACTTTCACTTTCACAATAAACGTGTTAGAGAAGGGCAGTCGGGTGAGAACGATCTCACAGCTTCTTGTTTACTAATGGTGTCAATTTATTTTACTTACCATTCTCGAAATTATAAATGGAAGTAATAACTAATATGAGACTGATTAACATCTGTTAGGCTAAATGCTAAAAATTGTTTCAAAACTAGTTAAATAAGTGTATTTAATCAACAGTGAAGTACTTAACGGGTTTATTACGGATTAAACTCTAATTACTTAGGTATTATAAACTTAATATTAAACTTAACGATTACTATCGCAGTTCGAGGGTGTCGTAAGAGGCGACTAAGGTAACACTTTCGTAAAAAGATCCATTGCGTGGAGAAGGAAAACTCGAAATGAAATCCGGTTGTCAGTAAAATGAGAGACAAGTTAAGGGCCTTATGGGCGGCTTGAAAAATTTCAGCTGCGGATCGCGGCGAGTTGCGCCTGTCCGTTTCAACACGGCAATGGGCTCACCACCTGTTACGTGGGACATCAAACTATAAGGTGAAATGTGGGCTTACCTATACTATACCTCTGCCTACCCCTTCGGGGATAAAGGCGTGATTTTAAGTATGTATGAATCACAGCTCACTATATTATTTGAACGCTTTATCCCCGAAGGAGTAGGCAGAGGCATAGTACACAACACACCCACATTTCACCGTATGGTTTATAAGTTTGTCTATCTTGAATGCCGTATTTGTAGACATTTTTAGGGTTTCGTAGCCAAATGGCAAAAACGGAACCCTTATAGATTCGTCATGTCTGTCTGTCTGTCTGTCTGTCCGTCCGTCCGTGTGTCACAGCCACTTTTCTCCGAAACTATAAGGCCTATGCTATTGAAACTTGGTAAGTAGATGAAACTTGGTAAGTAGATGTATTCTGTGAACCGCATTAAGATTCTTATATAAAACTAGAAAAAAAGCAATAAATTTTGGGGGCCCCTATACTCAGAACTGAAACTCAAAAATGTTTTTTTCGTCAAACCCATACGTGTGCAGTATCTATAGATAGGTCTTCAAAAATGCTATTGAGGTTTCTAACATCATTTTTTTCTTAAGTGAATAGTTTGCGCAGGAGACACTTCCAAAGTGGAAAAATGTGTGTCCCCCCCCCTCTAACTTCTAAACTAAGAGACTGATAAATCTAAAAAGAATATATGATGTATATTGCTATAAAAACTACCAGCGAAAATTATTTCGAACGAGATAGAGCTGGTAGTTTTTTTTCAATACGCCGTAAACAGCAATTTTCGGTTAGAAAAATCACTACCACTGGGAACGTGTTAAAACATTAATCAAAGTTACAACGAACTATAAGAACTTTTATATTATGTTACTTGCTGCTACGAAACCCTTCATGGGCGAGTCCAACTCGCACTTGGCCGGTTTATTAAATTTTACGAATTCCACAAATTTGACTAACCTCAAGGTTGTTACGCCGCTATGCGGTAGAATTTTTTCGACACTGAAATATTTTGTTCGGACTTTTCTTTATACTGTACGGAGTCACCACTAATTCTTTTGTAAACCACGCTCTGCTACCATGAAAGATTATTCTCGTCGTAATCAGTAACTCGTTTCTGTGCGTAGCCCTTGACCACAAGTCTAGCTTAATATCTGTTCACAGTTCCATTTTCATCAGTCTTTGTTTTAAAAACCCACTTACAAGGAAGAGCTTTCTTTCCAGGCGGTAAGTTTGTAAGAATCCATGTATTATTTCTTAAAAGTGATTGGAATTCTTTATCCATTGCAGTCTTCCAGTCGGTTGCATTTTCAGAGGATAAAGCTTCTTTCACTGTTTCAGGATCTTTCAGACTTTTAAATTTTTAAATTGACATAAGTACGTAGACATACTGGAGTCTGTTGTTCCAGGCTTGGTCCTAGGTCTTAGGGTTATGCTTCTTTCCTGAATATCCTTTATTGGCATGCAAGGCATATAGGTTTCATCTAGATCTGATCCTGACTCGTACTTATCGGAGGTCTCATTGACACTAAGAGTTGTAGGCTCTGATTTTTGTTCTTTATTTTCAGGTTCAGGAGTCGGTACTGGTGCTGATGGTACTTCGGGGCAGCTGTCAACTTCACACGGTAAGTAAATGTCATTATTTTTCTTAAGACTTTACAAAAATTCAATATCTCTATTTTTCATAATCCTATTTGTTTCAGGTTCAGCAAGACGGTATCCTTTGGTGTTGTCACAATATACTATAAAAATATTTTTTCTCGATTTCGGGTCCCATTTCTTTCTTTTTCTTTAGGGACATGCATCATGACTTCGGAACCAAAGATCCTCATATTGGACAAATCGGGCACTTTACCTGTCCACATTTCGTACGGAGTCCTCTTATTAATGGACATAGTAGGCGAGCGGTTTATTATGTACGCCGCAGTAGCAGTCGCCTCGGCCCAGTATGGTTTAGGTAAATCTGCGTCCAATAACATACACTTAGCTCTCTCCACAAGGGTGCGATTCATTCTCTCAGCAAGACCGTTTTGTTGTGGAGTATAAGGTGCACTTGTTTGGTGTTTTATACCATGCTGACTCAGATAATTATGAAAGTGATTATTACAGTACTCTAACCCATTGTCTGTACGGATGATTTTTATTTTCTTGTCACATTCTTTTTCTACTCTCATGTGAAAATATTTAAATGCATTCAGGACATTGAGCTTGTCTTATTTATTTCCAAAGGCCCCATTCAAGCAACCTTTGACTTCACAAACTCGACGAGGAGCTTTAAACTCTAGGGGGATGTCGCGAGCAGCAGCCGGCGAGACGCGTCATACCCCGGCGCATCGGCGGCCGGTTCCAGCAGCGCCGTGTCGCCGCACGACGACAACTTCCAATCCCCGCCGATCCAACAACTACTCGCGCCAAAGGACAAGGAGACGCTAGCTTCACAGGTACCTGCCGCTGGCAGACTGCAATATTTTTATCAACAATGGTCTAGTATAACTAATGATCCAACTATTTTATCTTTTTTTTTATCTCATGAAAGATTATTGGTGGCTTGTATAAGAAAAGATTATCTTAATATTTCACACAAACCTTTTTATTACGTTAATAGACAATTTATTTTTACTGTGCTGTCATCGCTACTTTATGTTTCTTCTGCCTATTGTCACCGAAATAAAGCATTACGTGAAATATTAAGATAAATCTTTTCTTATCCAAGTCACCAATAATCTTTCATGGTAGCAGAGCGTGGTTACATCTCCGTGTTTATAAAAGAATTAGTGTTGACTCCGTACAGTATAAACAAAAGTCCGAACAAAATATTTCAGTGTCGAAAAAATTCTACCGCATAGCGGCGTAACAACCTTGAGGTTAGTCAAATTTGTGAAATTCGTAAAATTTAAAAATGTCTACAAATACGGCATTCAAGATAGACAAACTTATTGGTCGTGAAAATTATGCAAATTGGAAGTTTGCCGTAAAGGCGTACTTAGAACACGAAGATTTATGGCAATGTATAGCAGCGGACAAAGTCGATCCAATCAAAGACGTCAAAGCAAAATCAAAATTAATTTTATTAGTTGATGCTATCAATTACGTTCATATTCAGGACGCAACAACTTCAAAAGAGGTCTGGTCAAATTTAGAACGTGCTTTTGACGATAATGGGTTATCACGAAAAGTTGCTCTGTTAAAAGATCTTATCACGACAACGTTAGAATCCTCGAAAAATATCGAAGACTACGTAAATAAGTTATTGTCATCAGCCCACAAACTGAGAAATATAGGATTTTCCGTCGACGATGAGTGGTTGGGCACACTTATGCTAGCGGGTTTGCCGGACATATACAAACCCATGATCATGGCAATAGAAAGCTCCGGAGTAAAAATTTGTGCAGACTTTATTAAAACTAAACTGCTGCAAGAAGTTCAGAGTTCCGAAACTGCTGCATTTTACTCATTTAAAAAGAAAGCTCATGAAAAACAGAACAATTTGAAACAAAAAGGCCCACGGTGTTTTAACTGTGATAAATATGGTCATTTAAGTAATATTGCCGTACAGTCATGAAAACAAACAATAAAAATGATGATAAAGGCTTTGTAGCAGCATTTTGTACATCTCCGTCAATATTAGAAAAATACAAATGGTATGTGGATTCGGGTGTCTCAATGCCATGTGCATTGAGACACCCGTAATGATTGGATGTATGATATGAAAAGTACTCCCATTTCTACCATCACCGTTGCTAATAACACAGCGTTGCCTGTGAAAGACGTGACCAGGTTACCAGAGTGTATAGAGGGAGTGAGCCTGTTTTCAGAGAATGTGAAAGGACCTGTAAAGTGTACTACGTGCCTGGAGGGAAAGCAATCGAGACCACCCTTCAACCATGTCGGATCTAGAGCATCAGAACTGCTTGAGGTGATACATTCTGACTTGTGTGGTCCTATGGAGACTCCATCCATAAGAGGTATGAGATATTTCATTACATTTATAGATGACTACTCAAAATTTGTACATGTTTACTTCCTTAAAGACAAGCTCAATGTCCTGAGTGCATTTAAAGATTTTCACATGAAAGTAGAAAAAGATTGCGACAAGAAAATACAAATCATCCGTACAGACAATGGGTTAGAGTACTGTAATAATCACTTTCATAATTACCTGAGTCAGCATGGTATAAAACACCAAACAAGTGCACCTTATACAACTCAACAAAACGGTCTTGCTGAGAGAATGAATCGCACCCTTGTGGAGAGAGCTAAGTGTATGTTATTGGACGCAGATTTACCTAAACCATACTGGGCCGAGGCGACTGCTACTGCGGCGTACATAATAAACCGCTCGCCTACTATGTCCATTAATAAGAGGACTCCGTACGAAATGCGGACAGGTAAAGTGCCCGATTTGTCCAATATGAGGATCTTTGGTTCCGAAGTCATGATGCATGTCCCTAAAGAAAAAAGAAAGAAATGGGACCCGAAATCAAGAAAAAATATCTTTATAGGATGCTGTGACAACACCAAAGGATACCGTCTTGCTGAACCTGAAACAAATAGGATTATGAAAAGTAGAGATATTGAATTTTTGGAAAGTCTTAAGAAAAATAATAACATTTACTTACCGTGTAAAGTTGACAGCTGCCCCGAAGTACCATCAGCACCAGTATCGACTCCTGAACCTGAAAATAAAGAACAAAAATCAGAGCCTACAATTCTAAGTGTCAATGAGACCTCCGATGTGTACGAATCAGGATCAGATCTAGATGATACCTATATGCCTAGCAAGCCAATAAAGGATATTCAGGAAAGAAGCATAACCCTAAGACCTAGGACCAAGCCTGGAACAACAGACTCCAGTATGTCTACTTACTTATGTCCATTTAAAAATCTGAAAGATCCTGAAACAGTGAAAGAAGCTTTATCCTCTGAAAATGCAACCGACTGGAAGACTGCAATGGATGAAGAATTCCAATCACTTTTAAGAAATAATACATGGATTCTTACAAACTTACCGCCTGGAAAGAAAGCTCTTCCTTGTAAGTGGGTTTTTAAAACAAAGACTGATGAAAATGGAACTGTGAACAGATATAAAGCTATACTTGTGGTCAAGGGCTACGCACAGAAACGAGGTATTGATTACGACGAGATATAGGTACTCTCCTGTAGTAAGGTATACTTCTGTAAGGTACTTAGTTGCACTTGCTACAAAATATGATTGTTATAAGCCTAAAACTAAGCACATTGATATTAGGTACCATTTTTTGAGAGATAATGTAGATTGTAAACACATTAGTTTTGTAAACTGTAAAGGTAGTGATATGGTTGCAGACATTTTAACAAAAGGGACTACTTTTACCAAACACTTGTATTGTATAATGAAAAAGGGTTTGCATTCTAAGGGGGGTGTTGAATAGTGAACACAAACCTTTTTATTACGTTAATAGACAATTTATTTTTACTGTGCTGTCATTTTATGTTTCTTCTGCCTATTGTCACCGAAATAAAGCATTACGTGAAAGATTAAGATAAATCTTTTCCCACTATGGCGTTCACTTACACTATAGTGACGGAAATGTCATCGGTTCCGACGCCCACGGTCATCATGTAAGCCAGTTTATATCCGTTTATATCCGGTGTTATCCTCTTTCATCCAGGCCGGAAATAATGCAGGATGAGTTTATAATAATGATTAACATAGCCTGCAGAGTAACATTAAAAGAAAAAACATCAGAAACTTCGAGTTGATTGTGATAAATAAATTTTCTGTTGAGCCGCCATTAGCGTTCCAATTAGTTACGGGGTAGGTAAGTATTAAATATTTTAGTTTATTCTGCTTTTATTTATGGTTTTATTTAATATATTGAATGATATATTATTTTATAATATATACTTATTTATTTCAGTGTATATTTATTAATTGTTTTTTTTATTGGCCAATGTAAATACGCAAAAAATGTATAACTTTAATACTTTTATTTTATTAATATTTTCGTTTATTTTGCTTCAATTATTCTTGTTTTGCATTTAAAAGGTGTTGTTTAACAGCTGTTATAAATATTTCCGTCCCAAATCGAGGTAAAATTAATTATAATAGCATGTGAAGATGACAATTTTTGGCAATGAAAATACGCTAAATATTGATAAATTTATTTTCGGAGATTTTGTATCTACAAATTCTTTTTTTTTTTGGGTAACGTGTTTGTGTGTATATTTGGTAAATAAAAAAATATAAGACTTAAAACTGGTTTTATTTTGAATTACATGGTAAAACATAAGAATACTACTTCATTTTAACCATCGTAATTTTCAGCGACATTTCATTAATCCATTACACATCGGATATCCTCGGATTTAGTTTAGTTATTTTCGTCAGTTATCCAGCATGATGAAACAGTAAGTATTTCTGTAGTGCGACTCCTATAAAAGAAATAAGAATTAATTTTGTGAAGCTCGGCGCGCAACCGCCGTTCCCGCCAACGCTCGCGAAGGTGTTGAGCGTCGGAGGCGTGTCCGTATGGATTGAGGAGCCATCCCTCCTTTTTAAATGAAACTCACTCCCCTATTTAGTATACATTAAAAAAATTATGTAGGTCAATTTTGGAATTTGTACATCCAATAGATAAAAAGTTACATCGATTTCAAAGTGGCACCTCAATCTAAACATCTGGATTGAGGAGCCACTTGAATTTCTTAAGGAAACTGATAAATATTATTGATTTTCTTTTTGTATCATTTAGTAGGCATTGTGTAGGGTACCTACTAACGATTTCCGCCCTATCCTACTGGATTTCAAGAAGTTACGAAACATTTAGTATGGCTCTTCAATCAAAATCATTGCATATGGTTTCTTAAAAGAGAGAGCATCAATTACTTTAATCGACTGAATTACAGTTTAGTACATAATGCTCTCGTGATTGTAGCTTAAGGATGGTGATGTACATAACATACATTTAGTAATACAACATGTTTGTTCTGGCTCCTCAATCCATACGTTTGCAGAAAGTAAATGTGTTTTTCCTACCCTAGGTTACGATGAAATCAAAATCTAGAAGCACCAGCATTTAGTAGGTATTCCTATTAATCATTTATATGCAAGTTAAAGAGTGTACATTATATTTTAACAGAAAAATATTAACAAGGTAAATTTCCTATATAATACGCCGTGTAGGGTGACCATAATTAATTCCTTTGTTCACAAGATTAAAATGTATAAAGTAGTTAAATAATTTTTAAAACAAAATGAAGATCGGTAAAACAAACTAAGATCAATTAAACAAATGAAAAGCACTTGTTTTTGACCTTATTAACTTGCTTATAGTCTTTTGTTTTATTGATCTGCATAATGTTTTATCGAGCTACATTTTTTCGATCGTCATTTGTTTATCCGCGCATCATCCGATCTTCATCTGTTTTGTTTTTTTTCAAGCAGCGTCTGAAACGGCTCTGTTTGCTTAATAATAAAAGAGCTGTAGGGGAAAAATATAAATGAAACCCGATTATAAGTAAAATGACGATATCATGTCTTCAACATGGCTCAACGGCCATGTTGAAGACACTATCGTTGACTTGTATTGATGTTTGAAAAGTTTTATTTCTTAAGAAAGTTGAAATCTTGCTAACAAAGGAATTAATTATGGTCACCTTACACGGCGTATTATATAAGAAATTTACCTTGTTAATATTTTTCTGTTAAAATATAATGTACACTCTTTAACTTGCATATAAATGATTAATAGGAATTCCTACTAAATGCTGGTGCTTCTAGATTTTGATTTCATCGTAACCTAGGGTAGGAAAAACACATTTACTTTCTGCAAACGTATGGCTTGTGGAATACACTGCCAGTAACGATCCGACTGGCGAAATCATCACAAAGTTTCAAGACATTAGTTATAAATTATTATCTCCGTGTCAATGACAACATATAACTAGCATATCTCTTAGAATACCAGAATGGTATAATTATTTTAGTATGTATTTATTATTATTATTAGAATGAATATGTTATTATGGTACCTATATGTATATACTTGTATGTGTATTATATATATGAGATTATATATGTATATATATATCTATGTGTATGTACCTAAATGTATATATTTATAAATATAGGTATTTATTTGGTGTTTTAATATATATTTAGAATTAGGTAATAATGTACATCAAACTGCCCTACATTATTCTCACTACAGACTCCATTCTAGGTTGCCTGTAAGAGATTGCCTTGTGCGATAAGGCCACCAATTGTTATACCAATAAGTTAAAATTAAGCTACTCAAGTGTATTTCCTGGTGTGCAATAAAGAGTTTTTTATGTTATGTTTATGTTTATGGATTGAGGAGCCAGAACAAACATGTTGTATTACTAAATGTATGTTATGTACATCACCATCCTTAAGCTACAATCACGAGAGCATTATGTACTAAACTGTAATTCAGTCGATTAAAGTAATTGATGCTCTCTCTTTTAAGAAACCATATGCAATGATTTTGATTGAAGAGCCATACTAAATGTTTCGTAACTTCTTGAAATCCAGTAGGATAGGGCGGAAATCGTTAGTAGGTACCCTACACAATGCCTACTAAATGATACAAAAAGAAAATCAATAATATTTATCAGTTTCCTTAAGAAATTCAAGTGGCTCCTCAATCCAGATGTTTAGATTGAGGTGCCACTTTGAAATCGATGTAACTTTTTATCTATTGTTGTGCAATCGACTTTCTTGGACGCCTTGTCCTCCAAAATGGCTACGACACTAAACGTCGGTAGAATGCTCAACACCAAGGATTCCGATACTATTGGACATGGATAGAGATGTGTCCTGGAATTAAGTACGGGGGACAATTGTCACACAGGCCGCCCCGGTATCTCTCGGGACGCAGTGGAAGAAAGTCGTGAACAGCTTGTGTCTGAAATCGAGGCTACTCTTACTAGAGTGTCCGATTGGGGTAGACAAAACATTGTCCAGTTTAACCCATCCAAGACCCAGGCGTGTTTCTTCACCGCTAAGAAAGCCCCAATTACTGTAGCGCCGCAATTCCAGGGCACATCTCGGTAGGACTTCGGATTGTCCTCCCACGATTTAAGGGCTGGGAGGTGGTGGGGGGGAGGGGGGGAGGGGGTGTAGAACCCCCCCCTTGAAGGAAAAGTTGCGGACGCCCCCCCTTTTTGAGTTACGATTTTTTTTATATTATAACCTAACTTTCGCATTTTCTTGGTCTGAAATTGTTATAATAATATTATAAAGGACACCTCTGGCGCTCGGCGGCCGCTACCGCGGCACGCTCGCTTCGCTCGCTCGCCGTCGCGCGTCAATGGTCACAGTTCCAACCTAACCTAACCAACAGTAGTTGGATAATCAACAATAGTTTGGCTAAAAGGCTGAAGTTAAAGGCCATAAAATAAGTATTACAAAAAAAAATATAACTGTCAGACAGTGACAGTGACAGTGCGTCGACGGCGTTTTACGTTTAATTTTACATAGCGGCAATAGTCGGTAAATTATTGTCAGAATACATTTAAGTAATAGCATTAATTTATGTCAACGAAATATATGTATTATAATAAATTATGCATAAAATTTTACGTAGTCACTGAATATACCTATTTATTTCAGTATTAAATGAAGTTAAACATTTTAGTGCGTAAACCATATGTAAAACGAAACGTTTAATGACGAGCCGAATGTCAAAAGCATTGAGAGTGTAGGTATTCTGTGGTCAAAAGTGACAATTTTTGGTGAATTTTTATGATTTTCATTATTTTTTTTCTCGTTAACCATTAATCTCCGCAAGTTAAAACTTCGTGTGGCGGCTTCTAATAATATTAGCTTTGTGTTAAAAAAATATGAACCCCAAACTCGTGGGAGGACAATCTAAAGTTAAGCCCACATCTCTTTCCATCTCTAAAAGTATAGGGATCCTTGGTGTTGATATCTCCAGTGATGTTCAGTTCCGCAGTCATTTGGAGGACAAGGCCAAGCTGGCGTCCAAGAAGCTCGGTGTGCTCAACAGGGCGCGGTGGTACTTCACTGAGCTGCGGCGCAAACACTACTTCTCTATAATTCGCAAGTGCGGCAACACAAGGAGTACTGCTGTCACCTCTGGGCGGGGGCACCTGAATATCAGCTTCGTCCATTTGACTCGGTGCAGAGGCGAGCTGTGAGAGTTGTCAACGATCCTATACTGACAGGTGGTGTTGAACATCTTCGCAACAGGAGAGACTTTGCCTTCTTATGCGTGTTCTACCGCCTGTATGGTATGTGCTCTGAGGAATTGTTTGACACGGTGCCCACGGCTACGTTCTATCATCGCACCGCTCGCCATAGACAGGGATTTCATCCTCACACCAACGTCCGGAGCGTTCGAGCACGGTTAGATCTGATAGGGGTTTTCTTCCGCGCACGCTTGGGTTGAGGAATGATCTTCCTGCCTCGGTTTTCCCAAACGCCTACAGTATGGGGTTCTTTAAAAAGGGTCTGAGAAGGTTTTTACAGGGTCGGCAGCACGAGAGTGGCGCCTTTGGTGTTGCAAACGTTCATAGGCTGCGGTGACCACCAGTCCTTCTGGTTGGCCGTATGCTTGTCTGCCACCTTAGTGGTAATAAAAAATTGAGGCGCGTACATGGAACCTCCCTCAATGAGGTCAGCTGCTGATAATTGGTACGCCGACTGCGACAGCGATTAACATTGCATCTGTTAGATGGCTGTTTCATCCGATTCGAAGGACCAAATACACTTAAAACCTTCTCATACATACATAGGTACCACAAATTAGAGATAGTACAGATGGAAAACTCATGTATGTACTTTTTTTCCACACCTACCCTCTGCTACACACACTCGCGCACAAATCAGTAGGTATCGAAAATTCGGTGCCTGACCTCCTTCTGTGAATGAGTTGTCTATGTGTGCGTAGCCTCAGCGAATTTAGTATGTAGGTTTCCATCTGTACTATCTTTAATTTCTGTACATACATTAGAATCATACAGTCACGCTTTCATCCCCGAAGGGGTAGTTAGAGGTATTGTTTACGTGAGGGAAAATCTTCATGGATGTTATGCCGGACTCCAACCGGCTAAAAAACCTATGCCCATAGCCTATGGTTGGGAGCCCCGGGTAAGCCCTCGGAAGGATGTCCCAGGACTCTCAACAGACCTACGGCCGCCACTGTGGCCTCGCCCACCCCCAAATTTCTCTTTATAGCTATGTGTCCCCCGTAATATAGGTGGTGAGCTTATTGCCGTGTTGAAATGCACAGCGTCCAGTTGTGACGACCTATTCTTGATATTTTTCAAGCCTCCCATAAGGCCTTTAACTTGGCTTGAAGACTGTCACATAACTAACAGTGATTACTTAATAGTCACCCATTCAAGGACCGGTCATAGTGAAAGTTATCGTATCTATCACGCATTCTACCGTATCTATAACGGTGAGTGTTCTGAAGAACTTATAGGTTATGGGTCTCATATAGTATGCTACTGAACCATACCTATTTACATATCACAATTATGTATACTACGAGAATCGAACTCGCACCCTATCTATTCACTATGTGTTCAGACGTTGGGTAAATGCAGGATTTTCTAAGGAACTATATGGAGTCACGGCACTAGTCCGACAGAGAACACTTTATCATGGATACAAAGAAATATTTATTTGAACTTCACAAAAATATCAAGGTTACTAAAATCTAACACCACATATTATCCAAGGTAATTACTACTTTATGACCTAGCGCTCTGTCGGACCATTGCACAGCAACTGGCCGACTTTCTTTCGTACATCGCTCAAGCCCACGCACACAATCCGCGCATACATAATAAGTATATTACCCCTACAATACTCCCCTCAAATTTTTACACAGTTAAAATTTTACATAATTTTGACACAATACAAAAATCTTTTAAACAGAATACAATACTATCCACAATAACGAAATCTTATGGTCACCCTATCATTCATCGCCTTTTATGCATTACATACCTTAATTCATAACAATCATGCGCTACTACACTGCTGATAACAACATTGTTGCGACACCGGAGAATCGAGTTACATTCCTTCGGGTGTTTACAATAACGTTTCCTGACTATACTTGCTGCATGTGTGCTTGTTGTAACCTTTGTATGGAACCTTCTGTCTGTTTGTGCACCCATTTCTTCCCACTTTTATAACATATTCCACAGCATTTGCACATAATAATTAATACCATAATATACAAATAATCAATAATATTCCTCCATATGCTATAATATGACTCTCAATATTAGAAAAATCCAAATTGTTTGCTCCATTTTGGGCTATATAATTATTTCTTCATTTTTACTATATGTTTTACCCATTTTTACAATACTTTAGTATCGCGTAGCTTAACACAGTATTAAAATACAAAAATATTTTATTGAAGTTGCTACTCCTTACGATATTGAAATCTAAATGAAGTACTCACATAACACTTAAGATAAAGGTTGCAGAAAAATCTGTGTTCTGTTCTACATTTTATAAAAATGCAAGTTTGCATATGTTATTAATTACTTATTACTAGAAGTGCTATGTTTTAACATACTTAACATTTTGCTTACATGAATATGGTGCAATTATTTCTTACACGCGTAAACTTGTATGACATAAAAATACATGTAATGTTTATCGGATATGCCTGAAATCACTATATTAATAATACATTATTGTACGTATATCAGAATACTATAGAAAACAATGTATATAGGGTTACAAATTAAATCTAACTGGTGGTTTTACTTTTCGACCACATCTCGTACTCTTAATTACAGGCTTATCCGTTAAGATATTACTAGAGCTGCTATAACCACTGCTCAATTTATCAGTGACCTCAGTTTTGCTACCTTGTACTTTCTTAACCTTATCATCGTTACTTTCGTGACCTTTTTCATTCAAAATGTACGCTGGCTTCAGCCTATCTATCGATATGTGGGCTATTCTATTTGGTAACTGTATCGTAAATACCTTTCCTTTTCTTTCCAAAACTCGAAAAGGTCCTTCATATGGTGACGTCAGCGGTCTGCGTACTGCATCATTTCTGATAAAAACATGTTCACACTTACCTAATTCATTGTGTACGAACAGCGTTCGCGAATCCCGGAAGTCCTGTGACACAGGCTTTAAACTACTTATACATTTCCTTAAATTATCTAAATAGTCATGGTCTGAAACATTTTGGCTGTTTGAGATATCATAAAAATCTCCTGGCAACCGAATTGTTTTACCATACAAGTATTCCGCGGGGCTTACTCCATTGTCACTTCTGCCTACCGCACGTAATCCTAGTAATACCGTATGTAATTCGTCGCTCCACGACGTATTGTTTGTTAGACGCGCTGTTAAGGCCTGTTTTAAACTCCTATGCCAGCGTTCTACCATACCATTACTCTGGGGTCTATATGGTGTGGTTCTCAACTTTTTTATGCCCATTATCCTTAAGAGTTCTCTAAATAAATTACTTTCAAATTGCCGACCTTGATCCGACGTTATTCGATCAGGTACACCAAATCGCGCAATCCAGTTTCCGTACAAAACTTTTGCTACTACTTCAGCGGTTATGTCGCACACAGGAATGGCCTCGGGCCATCTGGTGCCTCTATCTATCATAGTAATTAAATATCTATAACTTTCTTTCGTCGGTGCCAACGGGCCGACTATATCAATATGTAAATGACTTAACCTTTTGGCTTCTGGAAACTGCTGTAACTCTGAAACAGTGTGTCTGCCTACTTTGTTCTTTTGGCACTGAAGACACGTTTTTGCCCACTGACCAACATCTTTATTAAGACCTGGCCAAAAATACCTTTGCGCTATTAACTTTCGCGTCGCTCTTATGCCAGGGTGACATACCTCGTGCACTGATAGAAACCCTAACTTCCTAAATTTCTCTGGTAAGTAAGGTCTACAAATCTGTGTCGAATTTTCGCAATAAATAGGCTTATCACAATTAGGTACAAACATTTTTTTCAAAATAATACTGGACTGTCGATCCTTTAATAATTTTTCTAAATCGACATCCTGTTCCTGTGCGGTCGCTAATTCCGCGTACTCAAATGTAGTAGGGCAGTGTATTGTTTCAATCCTCGATAACGCGTCAGCAGTTGCGTTGTTATTTCCTTCGACGTATCTTATATCAGTTGTGAATTCGCTAATGTAAAGCAATTGCCTGGTACGTCGTGGCGTTTCGCTTTTGGATTCGACTTTATTGAATGCAAAAGTTAATGGTTTATGGTCTGTGTAGATTATTAATTCTGTCCCCTCATACATATGTCTAAAGTGTTTCATTGCTAAGAATATTGCTGTTAGTTCTCTATCATACGTGGAATACTTTTGTTGAGTTTTGCTAAACTTCTTCGAAAAATATCCCAACGGTAGCCATTTACCATCAATCCATTGCCTAAGTGCTGCTCCAGCGCAAATGTCCGATGCATCTGTATGTAAAGATAATGGTACATTACTTACCGGATGTGATAACATAACTGCATCCCTGAGTCCTCTCTTACATGTCTCGAAAGCTTCAATGGACTTCTGTGACCATGGTATTTTGGTTTTGTCCTTTTTCTTGGCACCTTTTAAAAAATCATTCAGAAGTGATTGATGTTCGGCTGCATGAGGAATGCTATTTCTATAAAAATTTAACATACCAAGGAATCGGCGTAGTTGTTCCACGTTGTCTGGCCGGGGGTATTTCACTATGGCCTCCACCTTGTGGTCGAGTGGTCGAATGCCCTCGGTTGAGACTTGGTAACCTAAAAATTCTATACTTTCCTTGCCGAAGTCACATTTTGGTATATTTATAGTTATGCCAAATTTTGTAAAACGTTCAAATACCTTTCTTAAATGCGTTTTATGGCTCTCTATGCACTCGCTGGCTATAATGACATCATCAACAAAGCAGAATAAAAAATCTAAACCTTCTAATACAGTATTATTCATGAATCTTTGAAAACTGGCACTGGCCAAACACATCCCAAAATTTAATCTTAAATATTCAAATAATCCGAAAGGTGTTATCACTGCAGTCTTCTTTACATCTTCTGGTGCTATTGGGACAACATGATACGCTTTATTTATATCAATTTTTGAAAATATTTTCTTACCTGCTAGTATATAATTGAAGTCCAGTAATCTCGGCACAGGATATCGGTCGGGCTTGGTGATGGCGTTCAGACGCCTGTAGTCTCCCACGGGCCGAATATCTCCATTTTTCTTCACCACAACATGAAGCGGGCTGGCCCATTCACTTTTCGATGGCCTGCAAATACCTAGTTCTTGCATTATTTTAAATTCCTGCTTTACCTTGTGATACCTATCTGGAGGTAGCGGTCGCTCTCTGGCATGCACAGGTGGACCATTAGTATCTATATAATGATAAACATCGTGAACAGAATCGCGGTCCATATTTTTGAATGGTTTGGTTATTTCTGGGAATTTCGACAATAATTCAATAAACGGATGATCATGTTCTACTGAAGTTATTGATAAATTTTCGCAAGTGGTTAAACTGCACAGCGTTAACAATTTTGTTTCCTTATCGATTAATTTTCGCGCACTTAAATCAACTATTAGTGTGTGATGTTCCAAAAAATCCGCACCTAATATGGGTTGGCTAACCTCCGCGACGACAAATGTCCAACGATATGGACGTCGGAGACCTATGTTCACATATAGAGTCTTTACACCGTACGTTTTTATTTCACTTCCGTTTGCTGCGAATAGCTTATAGTCCAAATGTTCACCTAATAACTTTTGCTTTACACTCGCTGGAATGACGGACACGTTCACTCCTGTATCTACTAAAAATTTCAGTCCATTTTCCCTATCAAATACACTGAGACGGTGGTTGCTACCCGGTACGATTACTCCCGTCAGTGTAGGTCGTACCGTAACTAGTTTTCCGCTTTCTTTGCTGCTGGTGATTTCCACGCACATGGTTTCTCACATTTTGTTGCTCTGGTTCTATAACGAAAATGCCATCTGCACAACCAGTTCGGATCCGCAGGTGTCCTAGATCTCGATCGTCGCTGTGAAAATCCACGGCTTCCACGACCACGGAAAGCGCTTCGACGATGTACGGCAACTTCTTCCCGTAGTGAAGCTACTTCCAAATTTAATTTATGCATTTGCGTTAGGATCTCGTTTATCGGCAGTTGAGTTTGCGACTGGTCATTGTTACTCGAGCTGCTCACCTCGGCGATTTCCCCATTTCGAACATTCTCCATAATTTTATCAGCTATGTTTGCCAAGTTCTCCAAGGTCTGATCCTGGCTAACCGTCAGCACTGCTCTTACTGAAGCTGGTAACCGCGTGATCCACAAATTATGTAATGTCTTCTCTGATATTTGAGCATTTCTACCTAGATCTCGCATCCTACGCAGTAGCTGTGAGGGTTTTTGTGTACCTAGCTCCATTTCACCTACGAGCTTCTGAAATTGGCGTTCTGCACTTTCCTCGTACACCTGCAGCAGTCGCTCCTTGATGGCCTTGAACTTTTCTGTGGCTGGTGGCGCTACCAGAATGTCGCTGACTTGCTGTAATGCCTCACGTCCTAATTTCGCTACTACTAAGTTGAACTTATTCTCATCACTCTGTTTCTGCGGTCCTAAAATACTTTCAATCTGCGCAAACCATAGTCGCGGCATCTCTGCCCAAAATTCTGGCAACCTTGATTGTATACTTATTACTGCAAGCTCATTATTACTAAGGTTCGACATACCTGTGTTCATCTTCAAGTCACTTTCTACTTTG
The DNA here is from genome assembly GCA_933228765.1 of Miltochrista miniata. Classification (NCBI taxonomy): domain Eukaryota; kingdom Metazoa; phylum Arthropoda; class Insecta; order Lepidoptera; family Erebidae; genus Miltochrista; species Miltochrista miniata. Next base: position 12,325,868 of record OW121772.1, read on the forward strand.
TCACTTGTGCTGGGTTTTATGGTACCCTGAGGTTGCGGTTGGGGAAACATCACACACTATTATTTGTTTTTTTACTCACTAAAACTAAAATTAATTACTATACTAGTAGCTCCTTAGAAATTCCACAATTACGCAAGGTCGTCGGTCGGTCACCAATTATAGGTTATGGGTCTCATATAGTATGCTACTGAACCATACCTATTTACATATCACAATTATGTATACTACGAGAATCGAACTCGCACACTATCTATTCACTATGTGTTCAGACGTTGGGTAAATGCAGGATTTTCTAAGGAACTATATGGAGTCACGGCACTAGTCCGACAGAGAACACTTTATCATGGATACAAAGAAATATTTATTTGAACTTCACAAAAATATCAAGGTTACTAAAATCTAACACCACATATTATCCAAGGTAATTACTACTTTATGACCTAGCGCTCTGTCGGACCATTGCACAGCAACTGGCCGACTTTCTTTCGTACATCGCTCAAGCCCACGCACACAATCCGCGCATACATAATAAGTATATTACCCCTACAAACTCTTCAACCTAATCCCGCCTTCTGTTTTCCGATCCCGAACAACGCGTGCTGGACAGAGATGCCAATCTCACATAGTGGAAGGAATTTTAACTAGAACTGAACGCTTCAAAAGATATTTTCTCTGTCAAACCATAAAAACCTGGAACGACCTACGAGCGCACGTGTTTCTCTACAACCTAAGTTTACAATCCTAGGTTCTTCAAGCGGAGCGTGAAGAGACACATCATAGGGCCGCCGACTTGAGGACCACTGTCTATAGTCTTACAGACTGGGACAGTGGCCCACAATCGCTAGATGTCGTTGTGACCTTCCATCAGACAATGGCATCATTTTAGCGAGCTATAAAAAAACGTTGCACTGAGTCCGCAGGGCCAAGAGCGCTATAAAATAATAAAATCATTAGACGAAGATGTTTGAAGTATATTTTATTTCTATAATTTTGTCAATCAACAGTTAATTTAAATAGTCATCGACCCATTCTTGCTGATAGATCTAATCAATTCAATCAAATGATTGATCTGAATTCCATAATTCGCGATCTGCTCATAAGCGTTAATATGTTCAATAGGTTTCCACTTATCATAAAACTTTTTCAACGTTCCAGAAAATTCTACAATCACATCATACTTTTCTTGCACTTCGCCCATTAAAAATCCTACTTCAAAAGCTGTTGAATTGGCATAATGCTTCCGAATAAGTTCAGCTCGTTTAACCTTGAGATCACTGTCTCGAACAGTTTCGTACATCAGTCTGAATAGTTTGAGCCTCATGTTGCTGTCATCATCCCGATCGTTGGGAGGGGGGGTCAAAGGCATGTCATCATCTTCTTCTGGGGGTCCTGGTGGAGCGCCAGGAATCACTCCTTCGGCTTGCCTTCGTAGTACTAACGCTTCCATACCGACTTGACTGGAAATTAAGATTGCAATTTTGAAATATGTAGACCAATTTTTAACCCTGACAAACAAAAAAGCCGTGAGATCGTTCTCACCAGACTGCCCCTCTCTAACACGTTTATTGTGAAAGTGAAAGTTCAATCCGATTGACGTTGTCATTTTTGTTTTTGTTGCAAACTTTGAACAGATGATCCACGTGACTTTAGTGACGTAGTTTAATGCGACGGAGTCACAGACTACAGACAAAGTCTCGCCATAAGCTGTCTGCACTCTATTTTATAGAGCTTTTTTTATAGAGAGGGGCTAAAAATGAGGGGTGTAAATAAGATAAGCGTTTCTACATAATGTTGTTGTAGTGATCCAAGGAATGTGCGTTCTATATTGTTCAAAAGCAGATGTGACCGGAATAATTTTTAGCTATAAATTTTGAAGGTAAATAATAAATAAATATTCACGGACATCTCACACAACGCTATCTGATCCTAAAGTAAGCTAGGCTAGGAATAACCTGCTTGTGTTATGGGTATCAGACCACGGATATTAATACTTATATACTTTTAAATACATACATATTATACATAGAAACACCCAGACTCTTGAAACAAACATTTATGGGTCTCAAAAATATTTTTCTCCGGTGGGAATCGAACCCACGACCTCCAGCGCCGCAGGCGGTATCACTACCGACTGCGCCACAGAGACAGTCATCAGCTCACTTTAATGAATGATAACTTAAATTCACAAGTCTAATTGATCTGAAGTTTGGTATACTGTTATACTTCGATGGTATTTCGTCATCATAGTTACCTGGAACTTGCAGCTGTATCAGGTAGTCTGCGGAATACCAAACTCCTCAGAAAACAGTATCATAAATACTAAATACCATGTTTAAGCATATTAGAACTGTCTCAGTGTCAGTAACTTTTTTTTATACCACTAAGGTGGCAGACAAGGATACGACCCACTACTCCCGCCAGTTGTACTGGTGGTCACCGCAGCCTTTGAACGTTTGCAACACCAGAGGCGCCACACTCGCGCTGCCGACCCTTTATTAAACCTTTTGAACAACAAACAACTTTTTCAACAACCTTTTGACACCTTTTGAAGAACCCCATACTGTAGGGCGTTGGGAAAAGCTAGGCAACTTGTATAAATGAACTACCAGTGCTCCACGACTTCGCTTGTGATATACTAAGCTCTACTTAGCTGTTAGCAAGGCGGAAACTCTATACAAAAATGTTCGTTCTTACCCACGCTACACGTATTGTGAATGCTTGAATCAAGCTTGAATGTGTGTGTGAGTATACTAGGGTCACTAGCTATGGAAACAAAATAATAAGGAACAGAACGCAATCTTATGTAGGTACTTTTTTTTTCAAACCTACTCTCGGCTAAGCACAAATTAAACCAAAGCAATGGCACAAAACGTAGGTAGTAATACGTAATGCAACGCAGTGACACTCTCTCAAGTACTGTTACGGCAATAGATACGTCAACTTTTGCGGCAGGGTGGGGAAGCTTACTTAGTGGGAGGCAGGGAGCTGCCGATCTGTATGTAATACTTATTATATTATGTTAGTCCCAGTTGCCAGTAATATAAAAGGAGCCTACCAGACGCCAAATTGTTAAAAGAAGATATACATTTTAGCGTGCAAGAGAGAGAGAGAGAGATGCAATCGTTTTTTGTGCGCTTTTAACGAAATCAATTAATTATAAAAAAACTATAACCAATATGAAAAAAATGCTCTAGTACAAATGAAGATTTTACTATTGTCTTTCTTATCCATACTAATATTATAAAGCTGAAGAGTTTGTTTGTTTGTTTGTTTGTTTGAACGCTAGGATCTCAGGAACTACTGGTTGGATTTCAAAAATTCTTATACAGTTTGATAGTCCATTTATCGAGGATGGCTATAGGCTATATAACATCACGCTAAGACGAATAGGAGCGGAGCAGTAATCAAGAATGTTTTGAAAACTGGGAATATTTTTTAATGTCTGAGAGCTTCCGAGGCGTACGCTGCGTAAATGGTTACAGTTAGGTAAAAATTGTGTATTACAAAATTGTTTCTCTTAAAAAGTTGTAAAAAAAAGTCCGCGGCAGCATATGTCTATCTTTTAAGGTTCGCACACATAACCTAATTTGTCTATCTCTTAAGGTTCGCTCACGATATAATGAAACTGAAGAGTTTGTTTGTGTTAGGATCTCAGAAACTACTGGTTGCATTTCAAAAATTATGTTACAGTTTAATAGTTCATTTATTGAGGCTGGCTAATGGCGATATAACACCACGCTAAGACGAATAGGAGCGGAGCAGCTATGAATAATGTTTCGAGAACGGGGATTATTTCTTTGTTTTGAGAGCTTCCATTGCAGGCGCTGCATAAATAGTTAAAGTTATGTAAAAATTGTGTACCTACTACAAAATTGTTCCTCTTAAAAAAAAAGTCCCAAACAGCATATGCCTATCTTTTAAGGTTCACTTAAAATAACCCTCTTTTTTTTTTTTTTTTAAGTGAGGGAAAATCCTCATGGATGTTATGCCGGACTCCTACCGACTAAAAAACCTCACGTAACGCCCAACAGCCTATGGTTGTGAGCCCCGGGTAAGCCCTCGGAAGGATGTCCCAGGACTCCCAACAGACCTACAGCCGCCTCTGCAGCCTCGCCCAGGGGGTGGTTCGGGTGCTAACCCGCGACTTTGGGGGGGGGGTTTCGCGTGTGATCCCGCTTCTAAGGGGGGGGACGTGCGTGAGTTCCTCACGTCACGCTGCCGTCATGGGCCTGCTTCTGTAAGGACGGTGAGCGGCCCTCTCACCGTCCTCAGACCCCCGGTCATGGAGGCCGATAGTCCTCGGCAAAGACACGTCGGCGGCGCCCAGGCCGCCGACTGCGGAACTCGGGGGGGACTTTTTTTTACAACTTTTTAAGAGAAACAATTTTGTAATACACAATTTTTACCTAACTGTAACCATTTACGCAGCGTACGCCTCGGAAGCTCTCAGACATTAAAAAATATTCCCAGTTTTCAAAACATTCTTGATTACTGCTCCGCTCCTATTCGTCTTAGCGTGATGTTATATAGCCTATAGCCATCCTCGATAAATGGACTATCAAACTGTATAAGAATTTTTGAAATCCAACCAGTAGTTCCTGAGATCCTAGCGTTCAAACAAACAAACAAACAAACAAACTCTTCAGCTTTATAATATTAGTATGGATAAAAACAGCTTATAACATACAAGATCTAGCTCAAAATTTCAAGAAATCGAGGTATTTTCAACACAAAATTCTATCGAGGATTGTATCAGTAATCGTGTTTCGAGCCTTGAGCGTTTTCAGTTCATGAACTGAAGTTGTCTGAGTGCAAATTTTAATTCAGCAGACCTCACGAGTCCTGAGATCTAGAATAAAATAAAATAAAATAAAATAAAATAAAATAAAATAAAATAAAATAAAATTTATTCCCTTTGAAATTTTTAAAAAATTATTTAGGTTTGTCAAATTTTTTGTGACTCTACCGGGGGTTCGGAAATGCTACAGACTGAGAAGAACACCCCAAGAAACTCAGTCCGGTCCCTCTTATTCATCTTAGTATCTAATACAGTTTTTTTTTAAATGTAGAAAGGAGCAATTCGTGTCACTGCCAGGCAGTCTTGTCTTCTAGAAAGTCTTTAATGCTATAATAAGCTTTCTGGCACAATTTAAGCTTTACTAGTTTTTTAAATTTATTAACTGACAAACCTGTTATGGCTGTCGGCAATGTATTGTACATTCGAATACAATTACCCGCAAAAGAATTGCTTATTTTATTAAGCCTAAATCTAGGTACAGCCAATTTAGTCTTATTTCTTAAGTTTAGGTTATGGATATCACTATTTTTAATAAATTTACTGTTAGTTTTCATATATGTACTGTGAATACACAGTAAGGATGTTGATATCCTTAAACTTTTCTCTTAATGACTCCCGAAACCCCATACCATAGATAGCCCGGACAGCCCTTTTCTGCAACACAAAGATACATTCGATGTCGGCAGCGTTACCCCATAATAGTATGCCATAGGTCATGACACTGTGGAAGTAGCTAAAGTAGACAAGACGCGCTGTTCTAATGTCTGTCAGTTGTCGGATCTTTTTAACGGCATAGGCTGCAGAGCTCAGTCTGCCCGAGACTTTCTCGATATGAGGCCCCCACTGCAAGTTGGAGTCTAACTTTATGCCCAGAAAGACAGTTTCATCGACCAATTCTACTTGATCATCCCTAATCCTAATACTGGTGTTAACGAGCCTAACATTTGGCAAGGTGAATCTAATACATTTTGTTTTAGTTTCGTTTAACAATAAATTATTAGCGTTAAACCAGTGGACTACCCTAGAGAGGGCATTGTTTACTTCGTCAAGATCGCGTTGTCCACGTTCAACTTTAAATATTAAAGATGTGTCATCAGCAAACAAAACTACCTCGTGATCGTCTCTTATAAGGTGAGGGAGATCATTTATGTACACTAAAAATAGAAAAGGTCCCAGAATTGAACCCTGAGGCACCCCCATTGTTACAGCAGAACCATTTGACTGTTTACCATTTATAACTACTCTCTGTACTCTATCTCTAAGGTAAGAACTAATTAAATCCAAGGCCGTCCCCCGGATTCCATAATGATCAAGTTTTTGAATTAAAGTCTGATGCTGGACACAATCGAAGGCCTTAGATAAGTCGCAGAATACACCATAAGCATCATACGACTCCTCCCAGGCCTCATATATACACTCTAACAATTTGATGCCAGCATCCGTGGTAGACCGACCTCGCGTGAAACCGAATTGTTTAGTATGGAATAGTTTATTTGTATTAAAATGATTTTGCATTTGATTAAGCATTACCTTTTCAAAGATTTTACTAAACGTGGGTAGTACAGAAATAGGACGAAAATTGGACGGATCCGAGGTGCTACCCGATTTAAACAGAGGAGTTATTTTACTAAACTTCATTAAGTCAGGAAACACACCACTATCAACACAATTATTAAATATTATTGATAATTCAGGGGCAACCATTTCAATTAACGAATTAACTAAATGTACAGAAATTCCCCAGAGGTCAGCAGTTTTCTTAATATTTAAAGATTTAAAAGTTTTTATGACAGTGTGTATACAAATTTTACTGAATTTAAATATTTCATTACAGCAAGGAACATTTGCTTTTAACAAGGATTCTGCTATTGGGGTAGAAGAACCTAGGGCTCTGGTCAAATCTACTGGAATTCGAGAAAAAAATTGTTCAAATTCGTTAGCGACTTCGGCATCTGTTGTAATTATGTTACCATTTACTTTAAGTTTAAAATTATTATCATTCGATTTTGCTTGGCCTCTTTCTGCGTTAATTATTTTCCAAGTAGATTTAACTTTGTCTACACTATTGAGAATTTTATTACTTATATACTTTCTTTTGGCTGCTAAGCAGTCTGCTTTAAACTTTTTTGAATAAGTTTTAACATAATTTAGAAATTCATCTGTTCTATTAAGCTGTCTTTCTGAGTATAGTTCATACAGTTTTTGTCTACTTTTATGTATATCCTCAGTGGCCCATTCACTGAAGGCTGGCCTATCACCGATTGTGACTTCCTTAGACTTGAATACGGAGTTGAACTCATTGTAAAAGGAATCAAAAAATAACTTATACATTACATTTGGATCTAAGCCAGTGTCTAAAAATGGAAGTTTATTGCAAAGTCCAACTCGCATACGTTCCAAGCGGTCACTAGTTACTGGTCTACATAATATTTTACGTCTTTTAACTTTTTCTCTTGTGATCTTGAAAGATGCTATTTGCCCAGTATGATCTGATTTTAGCTTATTTATAATACTCTTACTTTCTGGCAACATATCACTGTATATATTGTCCAGACAAGTAGCTGTTGTATCACAATATCTAGTAGGCTCTAAAAATAAGTTAGTGAGATTGTGTGATTTCTCTAAATTTTAAACAAGAACCTATATTTTTACACTTCTTGATTAACATTTTATGGAATTTTAATTGCTTTTTTGATTTTTGTATAAACTTTTTAATTTTTAGATATTTTTTTAGTTTATTTCTGCTGCAAAACAAAACCGACTTGTCCTGTTGATATGGACTGTCACCTGTAAGATCTATAGTAGTCAAGTCCAGGTTTTGAGAATTTGCAGAAGGAATAAACTGCGGGATACCACTCATTAACTCACTAAAAAGATTATCGGTTTGTTGGGCAGTAACTTTCTCAGCAGCTTCTTCCAGGTGTGAGATCTGTCCCTGGGCATCCCTTAGCTCCTGTTCCAGAAAGGTAGTCCTCCTCAAGGTTTTCTCATACTCGTCACTGCACTCTTGGAACCTATCTACAATTGACTGAAGGTGGTCCCGCTCCGCAACAATGTCATCATAACTAACATGAAGTCTTGATAATTCGCATTTTAATTTTTTTGTGTCATTCAGAGCGTTTATCAATCGATTTTCATTTTCCTCTCTTTCCTTTTCCAACTGTACACAGAGTTCCGTTTTAGATTTAAGCTCCTGCAACACCAACTGAAGTTTGGGCTCTTCCTGCTGGCGGCCGAGAGCTCTGCGACTACGGGTATTCATATTATTAATAAGTAAGTGCAATTAAACGCGAATTAAATGATGGAGCTCCTTGTACAGTTTATGGTAAGAAGTAACAAGGTTATGTACCGGCAATAAATTATACTTAATATTTTTATGTACTTACGCAAATACACCAACCGTCGTCAACGTCGAGTAAACGCTTATACAAGTATAATAATTCTACTCACGAGAAACAGTCGATTTATTATGTATTTACGTGAAAAAGAAAAGATTTAACATTCGAAAAAAACGGGTACCTGACTCGTCACTTCCTACACCAAAATACACGGACAGAACACTTTTATTATATTAATCTGACTATTTTAGGACACTATTAATGCGATGATAATGGTTTTAATTGGTTTAAAATTGTTAAATACTAAATAACTAATTAATTTTAAAAATATTTTCAGAGAGTTAGATCAAAGTAATAGTCTATTTGGCGTCATACGGACTCTTAAGTCAAGTTGAAGGTCTTATGGACTATTCGGCCGAGTGTCAGCACTGCGAGGACCGCAGCGATGACACGGCGCTCCACACTCTGGTGGAGTGCACGGCGTGGGCACAACAGCGCCAGGTCCTCGTAGTGGGTCTGGGCGTGGACACTCTCTCGCTCGAGGCCATGGTGCGAGCCATGCTCTCCAGCGGGAGTAAGTGGGACTGCGCCGCCTCTTTCTGCGAGCAGGTTATGCTCGCGAAGGAGGCGGCGGGCCGGGTGCGGGAGAGAACTCTCCCACCCGAGTTCCGCAGTCGGCGCCCTGGGCGCCGCCGACGTGTCTTCGCCGAGGACTATCGGCCTCCATGACCGGGGGTCTGAGGACGGTGAGAGGGCCGCTCACCGTCCTTACAGAAGCAGGCCCATGACGGCAGCGTGACGTGAGCAACTCACGTACGCCCCCCCCCTTAGAAGCGGGGTCACACCCGAAACCCCCATAGACGCGGGATTGCACCCGAACCACCCCCTGGGCGAGGCCGCATTGGCGGCCGTAGGTCTGTTGGGAGTCACGGGACATCCTTCCTGAGGGCTTACCCGGGGCTCTCAACCATAGGCTGTTAGGCGTGGCGTGAGGTTTTTTAGTCGGTAAGAGTCCGGCTTATCATCCTATGAGGATTTTCCCTCACGTTAAACAAAAAAAAAAAAAAAAAAGGTCTTATGGACGGCTGGAACCATTTAAAAACTTACCGTCGATGTTCAGACGTTGGCTTAGATCTTCTAGTAGGATGTTCATCTTTGAGGAGCAGCAATTTGATACTCCATGGAGCATGGGCCAATATTGAGTCCTTGACGTCTTTGGGTTCAATTGCACTCTGGGGGACAGACCCTGAGAAAAATTAAAAAAATATAAATTTTGTGTTTTGCGACGACCCGTGTGCAAAAAGATCGTTTCGCAAAAAGATCAATTGCGTACAGAAGGAAAACTTGAAATGAAACCCGGTTGTCAGTAAAATGACAATCAATCGTTAAGCCAAGTTGAAGACCTAATGGGCGGCTTGAAAAATTTCAACAGCGGGTCGCGGCGACCTGCGCCTGTCCATTTCAACACGGCAATAGGCTCACCACCTAATACGTGGGACATAAAACTATAAGGTAAAATGAAATTATATGTAATACATACGTAGGTATTATAAAATTTAAAATTAAATTATAGTTGAAAAAATAACTAAAAGCACTCATTAATAGAACACACAACTATAAAACCGGCCAAGTACCAGTCGGACTCGCAAGACAAAGGGTTATGTACCAAAAAACAGATGAAAATACCTGCCAAATACAAGTTGGGCTCATCCATGGAGGGTTTTGTACCAAAATACGGCAATAGGAGCCCACCTTAAATGACCTAACGTTTTTCCTAAAGGTTTACAATTTGATCGAGGTCGACCCCTACCAATTTGCCATTTTGGCCACTGCTGGCCATAGAGTTCTACGAATTGCCTCCAACATACGATTGTAAATACTTAAAATGCAGGTCGGGCTCATCCATGGAGGGTTTTGCACCAAAATACGGCAATAGAAGCCCACCTCAAATGACCTGGCGTTTTTCCTAAAGGTTTACATTTTGATCGACGTCGACCCCTACCAATTTGCAATTTTGGCCACTGCTGGCCATAGAGTTCTACGAATTGCCTCCAACATACAATTATAAATACTTAAAATGCAGGTCGGGCTCATCCATGGAGGGTTTTGTATCGAAATACGGCAATAGGAGCCCACCTCAAATGACTAGTGTTTTCCTAAAGGTTTACAATTAGATCGAGGTCGACCCCTACCAAGTGGCCATAGAGTTCTACGAATTGCCTCCAACATACGATGACAAATACTTAAAATGCAGGTCGGGCTGATTCACGGAGGGTTCTGTACCAGAATGCGGCAATAGGAGCCCACCTCAAATGACTAGCGTTTTTCCTAAAGTTTACAATTTGATCGAGGTCGACCCCTAACAATTTGCGATTTTGGCCACTGCTGGCCTGCCTCCAACATACGATTATGAATACTTAAAATGCAGGTCGGGCTCATCCACAGAGGGTTCGGTACCAAAATACGGCAAGAGGAGCCCACCTTAACTGACTAGCGGTTTTCCTAAAGGTTTACAATTTCATCGAGGTCGAGTCCTACCAATTTGCCATTTTGGCCACTGCTGGCCATAGAATTGCCTTCAACACATGATTAATACTTACATGCCAATGCCACAATCCTTTTTGAAAACGTGTGGATCTCATGGATGCTCTGTCGGACCCCTACCGACTAAAACCAAACGATCGACAGCCTTCTGACTGAGGTATGTTCTATTTTAACCGATGGAGGGAAGTTGAACAGCGAAAGGAAAATCAGAATCACCAACATTTGTCGAAGTGTGACTCACGGGGTTTCTCAGATGGCAATACAGTACCAATCGGTAAAACAAAAGCTTATATCAGCCCATACTGAAATTGAGACCTTAAGAAATTCATGGTCTTCCATCATATTGCGGCTGGGAGTCCTGGACACCTACGCTCACGGAAGTATACACCCAGGGCTGCGTATTGGAGCCACGCCAGCGTTCCCAGAGCTTTGGTCTTTAAAGCTGAATGTCACTCTGGTTAGTTTTACGGCCGTTGTTTAATTTTAATAAAGCTGCTCCCTTTTGGATTGAGTTTTACCCTGTCTTGGGAGGGATGAGTTTGTGTTTTTTTTATATATTTAGCTCGCCATATTGACGTCGCCACCAGCCTGATGGAAAGCCGTGGGCCCGTGGCGCATCTAGCGATTGGGGGCCACTTCTGACAGTGGACCTCAAGTTGGCGGCCCTGTGATGTGCCTCTTCACGCTCCTCTTGAAGAACCCGGGATTATAAAATGAGGGTAACACGTGTACGGGCAGGTCGTTCCTATTTTTATAGTTCGACAGAGGAACGACCTTTTGAAACGCTCATTTCCGGCGAAGACTCTCTCCACTGTGTATGAGTGGCATCTTTGGCCGGCACGCGTTGTTCGGGATCGGAAAGGAGAGGGTGGGATCAGGTTGAAGAGCTATTCAGAACATATCAACATTGTATTAATATTCTACTTTTTAGGAGGTGAAGAGATACACCACGAACGCACGGTTAAATACTTACATACAAACGCCAAAACGCCTAATAAAAAAGGTAACATAAGTTTTTTGACTCTAAGCAAAAATACAGCGCCATTTTTACCAGCCATTTTGAAATTTTCGCCTCACGTTTTATCTCAATAAATTAAAATCTAATTACCAAACCATTGCGTTTAACTATGGTTAATGCAAAATTAAATTTGTGTAAGTGGTATGGAGATTTTAATTTCATATTTTATCATTATGGCCGTAACAGATTGTTAAAACTTTCTGTTAATGGCAAATACCTAGGTATTAATATTCTGCCTCGTGTGGCGACGGAAACACACATGTATATGGTCACGCCTTTATCCCCAAAGGGATAGGCTGAGGTATATTATACGCCCCCATTTCACCTTTTTAGAATTTGTCCCACGCAATAGGAGGTGAGCCGTATTGCCGTGTTGAGATGGACTGGAATTTCACCAGCAGGCAGTCACAACCTGCGCCTGCCTGCTGTTGAAATTTATAATCCGGGACCAACGGCTTAACGTGCCTTCCAAAGCACGGAAACGCTCAAATAAATGTCACAAAGTGGCCTAAGGATTGGCTATAGTGAAAGTTGCTTACTGCAGTAATCGTTTACAGAACACTGAGTCTGCGGGGCCACGAGCGCTTCAAATGGCGACGGAAAAAAATACAAAATGTCGCCACCCAAATACATCCTGAGGGTGTCGTAAGAGGCGACCACGGGAACATATTAGCAAAACGATCCAATGCGTAGGTATCTACTGAAGGAAAATTGGAAATGAAACCCAGTTGTCAGTAAAATGACAATCATTAAGTCAAGTTGAAGGCTTATGGGGGGCTTTCAAAATTTCTACTGTGGGTCACCACAATCTGAGCCTGTCCATTTCAAAACGTTAATAGGCTCATCACCTATTACGTGAGACATAAAACAATAAGATAAAATGTGGGCGTATATGCCTCTGCTTGCCCCTTCGAGGATAGAGGCGTGACTATATGTACGTATATTATAATAATGTTCAGGATATCTGTGAATTTCAAAGCGTAATTGGGGGTCCAAGTAAACACTGCATATAACTGCAAGTTCTGTAAACACTGCAGATAACTGCAGTCTAGCTAAGTTTCATCTTTCACTATAGCACAGGGCGAAAACTACATACATGTAACAGAAGGGGCAATTAAACACTTCAGGACTCTGCTAATTACTTTATTCTCCGTATAGACACACAATAAATTGGGCAGAGCTTCAGCTAGTCTTAGTATACAGTACAGAATGCCCCGACAAATGGCTCGCACTCTCTTATATACAGACACTGTCTATCATACACTCGGAAATTACGTCACTTCTTATGTCAACTGTCATAGTGATTTAAGGGCGGCGTAACACTCGGCCATCCTGTAAGCAGTTGCTCCTGCAATAGGAACTGGGCGTCTTGGCTGGCCTGGCTCGCTGGTCTGACTCGCTCAAACTCAAAAAAACATTTATTTCGCTTAATCCTAATACGTAGGCACTTGCGACACGTCAATGAATACAAAGCAAAATAATAGTACCACCAGTTCGGAACGCGGCCCACTTGAGAAGAACTGGCAAGAAACTCGGCGGGCTATTCTTTTTGTGCACTACGTATTTACAAAAGTACTATAAACTAAAACTCCACCAGTAGAGCGAGCAGATCATTTCCAGGCTTCCTTATCAATCAAATAATCGTAACTGGCCTTACTCGCTGGCCTGACTCGCATGTCTGTCTCGCAGACCTGGTGGCCTACCATAAGCTCTTAAAACAGGCCAATATCAGCCGATAATTGAACGGACGTCTTATTTCGTACCATAAACGCGATGAACAGCAGGCGAGTTAGCGATTGCCGGTCAGACGTCACGTGATTGAGCATTTCAGCGGCTTGGCGTTACCATGAAGTGATTCTTGACCAGTTTACTACCGACAACTGAGCTGCCGCGCTGTCGTATTTAGCAGGCGTACAAAAGTAACTTTAATTGAACTGTTTTCTTTAATTTTACTTGAAAATCTAATGTTTTGATTAATTTGTGTTTACAATATAATACTGATATCATTAAAGATTAATCTAAACACTAAATTTCACTGTATTTGCCACTATTTTAGATGTGTGATGAAGATGCAATACCTATTAGATTTTCAGAGGATGATTTTGATAACTCGAGAAAGAAAACGAGTAGGTAATAAATCAAAGGTTGTCTAAAAACTGTGAACTTACTTGAGTTGTGCAAAAAAAAACATTTTATTCCATAATGTAAGTACCTACAATGACACAATGAATTACGTACGGATGTGACCGGCACTAACTATGATGATTGTACACAAAAAATAAAGCTTTAGGGGCTAGAGAATTTAAATAACTAGGTACACCAAAACTTCACAACAATAATCCACTGTTTTAAACAAACTCCATCGTACATTCCAATCGTCAATATAAGTCAAAATGTCGTTCAAGAATAGTTGATAACACTTGATTAGGTTAGTACTTTTCTAGTTAAACAAACACATTGTAATATGCGTGCGCGATAAGTTGAGACACGCTTGGGAAGAGTTTCTTACCTAGTGTGAATCAACGTATCACGCGCGTGTAGTACAGTTTGTAATAATCCGAGCGCCGCGGCTCGCCTGCTGGAGTCTAATTACGCGTGTCAGAATTCGATACTTTACAGCTCAACCGAAAAGACGTCATGGTACGAATGTAAAACCTGCCAGGTTACGTGTCGAGTTCAGCTGCTCTGCGCTTGGCAGTTTTAGAAAAAGTTTATGGTAGGCCCCCTGTCTCGCTGGCCTGTCTCGCTGACCTGTCTCGATGACCTGTCTCGCTGACCTGTCTCGCTGACCTGTCTCGCTGGCCTGTCTCGCCGACCTGTCTCGCTGGCCTGACTTGCTAGGCTGACTTGCTAGGCTGTCTCTCTGGTCTACTACTAGCTCATAGGATTAACTCGCAGGACAAGCTCGCAGGACTAGCTCGCAGGACTAGCTTACAGGACTAGCTCACAGGACTAGCTTACAGGACTAGCTCACAGGACTAGCTTACAGGACTAGCTCGCAGGACTAGCTCGCAGGACTAGCTCGCAGGACTAGCTCGCAGGACTAGCTTGCTGGCTGGTTTGTCGTGGCGTGGCGTGGCATAGCTTGGCTTTGCCCAGCCCGGCCCAAAGTAGCTTCATCATCATCACGGTAGATTGACTTGCATTCTGCTTTACTATCTTTATCTGTAACAATCGTTCCCACAAAGGGAACGGTAGACTTGGTTAGTGGCTGGCCCGATAAACACACAAAGTAATACACATAGCAATAATACTAGTTGGTCCCAAGATAGATTCATGAGTGGAATGTTCACGGCACTATCTACTATCTACTGGGTGAGTTATCCGACGTTGAAATAAATAAACCACATGACAAATAGAAGCATCCGTTAATACGGGACCTACTTTTCGATGGGACCTTATAGTCATTGCGTATCAGGTCATTATAGATAGGTAGGTGCCTGCGTCTGCGAACTTATTACTTATACAAATGTACTCTGTGGTTTAGCCGATACTAGGAGCGAGTGCTTGGCACAACTATATAAATAACGCAACGTAAATAACTTGCAATATTATCAAAACTTCATATCATTCGCTTACTAACTTGTTTGATTCTATAATATTCTCAATTGTCACAAAGCGTACTTCTTGGTTAAATAAAACTAGGCTTACACATAGCTCTTATAACTCATATCAGATTTTGTTATCGCTTTTACATCCTATGCAAATGACTATTTACTGGCGTTGAAGTCTCAATGCCGTACAATAAAACAACGAAATGTCATTAGTATCCCAAGGGACTCCCTGAACTTAGTCTCGCTATAACTTCTATCTTGTCAACTACATACACAATCACAATCTTAAATATTTTTTTGCAAAATAACCAAATATAAACAAGCGGGTACCTCCAAAATCATACCACAAAAGTATTAAATGTAGTAAACACGATTCTACCGACATTCTGACGCGGAAATACAAAGATGCTGTTGCTGGCTGCTGTATGCCAATTGATATGCTGAATGTAACAGTATAACATTTAGTGTTAGGTAGTTGGATGGATTTATGAACTTCTTACAGCTGGCACATTTATCTTATTTATCTCTGGCTTGCTTTTTCGGCAGTCTGTCTTAGTTTGGTAAAGAATAGAAATATCGCGCACGCAGGGCTATATCTCCTTATGAACATTGTCCTCACACGTAAATACGTCGTTTAATTACCGAAACCCGTTTTAACTCTTATTTTTTGGTGGCTATAACGGTGTCTAACCTTTAAACGATTAGCGTCTACTGTAATTAGGCACATTCTCAAAAAGAAATATCTACTAGTATCTTAGAGGAACGGTTTGTATTATAAATCCTAAGCTAATAAAACGACTTTTAACACTTCTTTGCCATTAGAATGACAAATAATTCTGGAATAACATAGCTATGCAGGTATCATGTTGCTACAACTCAAGGGAGCGGAATAGTTATAAAATAATGTTAAAGTTATAGGTACGGCCTTCGATCAACAATATAATTTGATCGAAGAATGCGGCGTAGGTACCTGCTTGCAATTAACACAGTAAACATGGACGAATTGTAACATGTGTCCTACAGGGTTTACAGTACGTCACAGGCAGAGTGGTAGGGCATAGCAGCGTTCAATTAAACCAATCTTAAGGGCAAAAGTTCACTATGAAAAGTAGGCGTTTACAGGTTAACTTATTCACGTTTCGCGTGGACTATGCGTACCGTAGATGGATTTGTATCGTAGTAAACAAGTTGTTGTGGATTGTCTGAAGCTGCTCATCACTCAATCCATCCCAGTATGATAATCAAGATAAGATCACTTAAGCGAATCTACAATTGCATCATTCTTGGTTCAAAACCTATTATTTGGAAAGATTCAGGCAATATTGTTTTGTATAGGTACTTAATTTATGCCATCTGCTTTAATGTAAAAGATCATGAAGTACGAGGCCTAATAACATCTAGAATATCGCACTGAGACAAATGCTCATTTCAAGATCCGTAGCGCTTTTGCCAAATACGCTTTATATACGAATAGATACTTATTACATAAAATTTCTACTATGATGAATCAATTTTCGCTAATAAGTGCGGACCCGTATATATTAATACACTAGCTGAGCCCGCAACTTCGTTTACGTCACATAAGGTGTATGAAAGGAAAGATATTTCTTCATCAGAGTCATCAAGCAGCGTCTGAAACTGCCCTGTTTGCTTAATCTTAATCATTTGTTTGATTAAGCCAACACGCCAGTTTAGGTTCACTTACATTCAAAAAAACCCCTACAATTAAAATTTTCAAAATATCTGATTATCTTAAAAGTGTTATAACTCTTTTATTTCTAAACCTATTTACATAAAACAAACGCTAAATGTTAACTGGAGCAAACCTCAACACAATAAAAAAAACCGCATTGCAATCGGTTGAGCGGTTACTGAGATTAGCGTGCACAACCGTACAGACAAACAGATATACAGATATACAGACATACAGACATACAGACAAACAGACAAAAATTCTAAAAATCATTGTTTTGGGTTCTATTGCGTTCATAAAGCCCCCCTATAATATTTTTTCTTATTTATCTTCCATGTACAGACAGCGACCTGTTACGATTTTATTATATGTATATTTATGTATTGATGATTGATAATAACTCTATTAGTTCAAGTACCTACCTACACCATTACACTTAGATGTTAAGCACTTCCGATACCTTTATCACACGTTTAGCACGGTTAAAACACTACAATACCGAGCTACATACTATTCTATAAAATCGAGACACTATTTCAACGTATATCCGATTACTAACAATACACACGTTTATTTCGAAAGAATGAATAAAAGTAGGTACTACCTACCGCCAATTACGACTTATCGAAACCAAGCATGATATTATAATGTACCTACATTAAACGGGGCTAAACCACTTACCGACTGTTGGATTTGTTTCAGTATGCCTACCAAATAATTAAATAGGTACCCATAGCCAGCAAATATCTGTATGATTCGATTATTCATCTACAGTTTTAGGATCGTAGATACTTATCTAAATACGCATATTTTATTACCGTTAGGCTTTCGAAACAATATTGTTGCGCCTCTTTCAAATAGTAAATTTTCGGATTAACTGTGCGTTTCGATATTACCTAAAAAGTGCTTGTATCTACAAAAATGTTCTGAATGTTACTGAATCTAGATTTGACTGGTTAAAGGCTTTAGTAATTATAACCAACAGGTATCGATCGTGAACTGCAACGACATCCAGTGCATAATAGTTATTCCATTTATTTTACCAGCATTCTAACACGAATAACGATTAATTTTAATAGACTTTCCTTTTCTTCATAATGCTAACGCAAAACCTAACGCTAGGCGGCTGTTTTACTGGCAATGACTAGAACTTATTTAAATAAACTAGAGAAATTCAGAGGTGTGGAGTACGACTATTTCGGCTAAGTAAAGGGCAATTAGTAGCCGAACAGGCAATGCAACTATTAGCCTAACTGGCAAGGAGCCTACACATAGTTCTTACTGGCAAGTAATGGCAATAGCTCAGTTCGTAGATGAATCAGATTTAGTGACAAAGAGCGGCTGTTTCAAATAGGCGATAGGCAAATGGTAAATTGGTAGTCTACAGTAGTTGTTGTAACTGGCAATGGCTATTTCGCTACATGAATTAGAATTAGTGGCAAAGACTGGCTATATCAGATAGGAAAAAGGCAATTAGTGGCACCCACCTCAAATTATCTGTGCAGCTTTTAGCGTATCTCAGCCTTGTTGTTCATAGCTGACCATCTCGGGCAGCATCTGTCTCCATCAAGCGCCGCGGCACGCTGCTACCGCGCGCTGTAGTTTAAGTGTTTCACGATGAAAATCTTCACGACTGAAGCGCCGGCGCCGCGACGTGCCTGTTGGCACTAATTCCACTGACTTCAGCTTGACAAAGCGGTTGATGCAGTCGGATTTTTGCAATGCGGTAGTCCGATTTTTGCAATGCGGTAGTCCGATTCTTGATATCGGGGCTTTTATACAGGTGTGATCTTACTGAAGGTATTTAGATAGGTAGCAGGTTATTCAAGAAGAAAACTGGTTCATATTCATACGATAGTTGTGTTCTCTGGAGGCATCTTGTAAAACATTTCATAAATACCCACATTGTTTTTTGATGTGCGCCGAGTAACTTTTGCTTCGATTGTCCACGTGGAATCGAGGTTTGCGAGGTAGAGGCACTATTGTTGTCGACAGGACCCTCGGCCTACTTCAAAGTGGATTTCTTCTTCAAAACTAACAGTCTTCATGGTTTCTTCTTGAAGTATCCCACTTCTGATTGTAACAGAAGGGGCAATTAAACACTTCAGGACTCTGCTAATTACTTTATTCTCCGTATAGACACACAATAAATTGGGCAGAGCTTCAGCTAGTCTTAGTATACAGTACAGAATGCCCCGACAAATGGCTCGCACTCTCTTATATACAAACACTGTCTATCATACACTCGGAAATTACGTCACTTCTTATGTCAACTGTCATAGTGATTTAAGGGCGGCGTAACATACATAAAAATGTTCGTTTTCACCCACACTAATATACACGTAATGTGAATCCTCGAATCAAGCTTGAATGTGTGTGTGTGAGTATACTAGGGACACTAGCTATGGAAACAAAATAATAAGGAACAGAACGCAATCTCATGTATGTAGGTACTTTTTTTGTCAAACCTACCCTCAGCTAAGGACAAATTAAACCAAAGCAATTGCACAAAGTACGAAGAAGTAATACGTAATGCAACGCAGTGACACTCTCTCAAATACTGACACGGCAATAGACACATCAAGCGAGCGTTTCTGTGATTCCTAAGGCGTTCGACACGGTAGATATTTACGTAGCAGTCGTTTTTTCAATTACAGACCTTAAGGGCAGCTTGAAAATTTACAACAGCAGGACCCACGTCTTGCTCCTGACCACTTTTTACCTATCATGGCTGCATAGAATAACTAAATCACTTAGTAGAAGCAGGAGTGCCACAGGGCAATATTCTGTGACCTACACTATTGTAAATATATATTTTTAATTCGTTATGAATATTAGGAAAATGTTTAATTCTGCAGAGTTCTAAAAGTTTACTTTATCTTTCATCTACTTACTTTCTCTTTACAATTTGCACTGCTGCAGGTCAAGTCCAATGTGGGGAAGTGTGTTTGTAGATATTTTCACACACCCTTTTAAACATTAAATTGTTTCGGTGGTTCGGACGGTCGCCGGGAGTGTACGTCACTCGCCGGACCCCCCACCCCCCCGCCGTCCGCCGTGGACCGTTATAGACCGTTCAGTCAGATCTCGGACGCGGTTCGTAACCTTTGTGTGTGCGCTTGTGATGGATTGTAGCAACCCATCCACACGTCAGCGCCTCGGTCGACACAGAACTTGAAAGCAACCGCAGAAGCAACATCATTTTTTTTTTTTTTTGTCCAGCCACCATGGGTGCTGCCTGGGTGTGTGCCTATACCTCCGATATCTATATTTCGGAGTCCTTCCTACTCTATCCTTTCATACCAGTTCTCGCTGTTGTGTGAAACTTGCATTCCGCATACCTGATCTTTCTAGCATACAACCTTTTCACTCTTTACAGGGGGGATACCTGCTATTCTCTCTTTTATTTTTATTTATTTATTTTAGAACTAGCTGACCCTCGCAACTTCGTTTACGTCATATAAGGTTTGTGAATGGAGGGGTCCTTCTTCATCAGACTCATCAAGCAGCGTGTGAAACGGCCCTGTTTGCTTAATCATAAAAGAGCTTAAAGATTAAGGCTATTCTAAAACAATTCAGTCCCCGCCTTCGGCGCGGACTGAATTATTTTACAATAGTCTTAATCATTAAGCTCTTTTATGATTAAGCCAACACGCCCGTTTAGAATTACCCTCACATTCAAAGAAACCCTTGAATTCTAGGTTTTGCTAAAGTTGAGATGCCTTTAATTCCTGAACTAAAAAACCCTCAACATTGAAACTTGTGTGAAACAATCCTTAAAGTACTCCCTTTATAACACTGAAAAAAATTTTGGAATCGCATCACGCGTTGAGAAATTACAACTGAAAACCCATTTTATCTTTCATCCCCTCTCCCGCAGGAACCGCGTAAAACTTTGGGATCAAAAGTATCCTAGAACCTTCCTCGGACTATAAGCTTCAAGTGTACCAAGTATCATTTAAATCGGTTCAGTAGTTTCGGCGTGATACTTATTCGGGATACAGACAGACAGACAGACAGACAGACATGAAAAGTTTAAATTACATTTTCGGCTTCAGTATCGATTAGAGAACGCCCTCCAATTAAAATTTTCCAAATATCTTCCATGTACAGACTCTCGACCCTCAACAGTTTTATTATAAGTATAGATTCCTTATATCTATGGGTAAACAAGGTAAATAATGTGTTCTCCATCTCTCCTTTCTCTTCTTCTACATTTTACGTTTTTCTCATTTTTTGTTTAACAATCTTATTTATCTACTTAAACGCTTATCTTTTCTATTACATTTTCTTTTCCTAATTATCTATTTTATTTCTATATTTCCCAGAGTGGGTTGTGGGTTTGAGCCATTTTACACAATCTTATCTCTCTATTTTTACCTAACTTTACATTTGCTTCAGTTCCTAATATTACTATACTATGTTTTACATATTTTCTTAATTTCTATTTACTTATACTGGCAGCATAGTCAACACTATGCTGCTGTAATACTTATTATTAGACAGTTTTATTCCTATTGTTAACTATTTTACATATATCTGTACAGTACCGTAAAAAATTTTCTCTATCTCTGCTTTTCATTATCTCTTTGAAATTGTTAACTGTGACATTAATCCCTAATTCCTGTTCCAGATCGAATCGCCGCCCCGAGAACACCGGGCACTCCGCCAGTAGATGAGGGATGGTCTCCTCAGTATCGGAGTCACAGGAGCATGATGGGTTGTCCTTGCACTTGAATCGACTCAAGTACTCGGAAAACCCATCATGCCCCGTCAGGACCTGTGTGGTGTGTTTTGTTGGGGTGAACTTCCTAATGATGTTGTACGCGTCCACCGCGTTAGGGAAGAAGAGCTTTGTGACCGAGGCGGTATCACCCGACTCGTATCTCCGGTTCCACTCGCCAAGCGTGTCCATACGGATCTGCCGCTTGGCGAATGAGATCGGACATAGGTCATAGTCCGGTGCTCGCCTCGATCCCAAAGCTGCCTCTTTTGCCAGTTGGTCGACCCTCTCATTTCCCTCCACCCCCACGTGCGCCTTAACCCAGTGCAAAACTATATGTTTGCCTGTTAATATGCATTTCCTGATATTATTTCTGGCTTCTAATGCGAGGGGGTGGAGACAATTGGGATTCGCAACCGTCTGGAGTGCTGCGGTTGAGTCACTGAACACTCCAAAGGATCCCGCGCTAAGTTTATCGATCATCCTCGTTGCCTCACATATGGCCAGGAGTTCCGCCTGATAAACAGTGCAATAAGACGGCAGACCAAGCTTGCGGGCCCTCGTTTCGGCTCCGTCCTTCCATAAGGAAAGCGCGGCTCCGACCCTACCCGCAATCTTGCTGCCGTCTGTATATATTTTAATTTCGCATTGAGTCTGCGCAATTTGCTGATCTTTTTCGACTTTAACGAACTCCAGGCGCATATGCTCGGCAGGGTGAGGATTATCCGCGAATGGGGCCATTCGCTCGGCCTCCCTTCCGGCTAAGTCTGGCAACTGCTCGCCTCTTCTGATTTTATGTAGCAGTGCTGCCTCCTTGACCCGAAGGTCAAGGGGCAGTATACCGGCCAGTACCAGAGCAGAGTCGTGGGAGACCGTTCGATACGCCTTACAAATCTTTTGCGCGAAGCTACGCTGGATAAACTTCAATCTCTTCTTAATGCCCAGCTTCCTAACCGCCTGCTCCCATGCGCTGGCCGCGTACAACACAATAGGTTCCACGGTCGCTGTGTAGATCGTGTGGATTATTTCAGGGTGCAGGCCACAGCTTGCCTTTGCAGCTCTGGACAACTGTTTGTGGAGACCGTTTACTTTTGTGCAGATGTTCTTCACATGTGTATTAAAGGTGAGTTTACAGTCTATTGTCAGCCCTAGTATCTTTATCTCGCTGGTCATGTCAATGCTGACCCCGCCCATGCTAAGTCGTGGTGTGTCATACACCAGTTTTCTGGTGACCACCATTGCGTTTGTCTTGTGTGGCGCAAATTTAAGTTTATTTTTGTCACCCCACGCCTTAACATGCGCGAGAGCAGCATTGGCACGCCGCCCGACCTCTTCCCCTGTGTCTCCACAAAAGACAAGTACAACGTCGTCAGCGAAGGCCCGCACATATTCACCCTTCTTCTCGAGGTCGTGCAGCAGTGGGTCCAGCAGGAGGTTCCAAAGGATCGGACCGCCGATAGAGCCTTGGACGCAGCCCTTTCTCGTTCTGGTTGTTATCTCTTTGCCCGCGTATCTCACATGCACCTCTCGGTCGCTCATGTAGCTGTTTAGTATTTTACGAAGCCCCTCCGGGCACCTCTCCTCGACAAGCCGCATCTTAATGACAGGCCACCATGCACTGTCGAAGGCGCCCTCTATATCCAAGGACACTACTGCCATTATCTTCTTCTGGTCCAAATTGGTCCTGATGTGCTGGACCAGGGTATAGAGGGCGTCCTCGCAACTCCTCTGCGGCATAAACCCGAATTGCCGGGGGCTGATCCTCGAGTGCAGATGGTGTCGAAGCCTCGACATTATCATCTTCTCGAGGATCTTCCCCAGCACCGGGAGTAGGCCTATTGGCCTGTACGACTTTGGCTGTGCATAGTTTTTCTTGCCCGGCTTTCGAAGCGCCACGACCGTTGCTTCCTTCCATACCTTTGGAAAATAGTGCAATGCGAGACACCTGTTTGCGAGACAAAGGAACATTTCTGGATCGTTTCTGATGGCGTGGTCACAAATGTCAGCGGTAAAGCCGTCAGCTCCTGGTGCCTTCTTGGGGTTGAACGATTGGACCGCTGTCTCGAGCTCGAAGGGGGTGAACGGGGGATCGAGCAGTTCCCCACACGTTCCCCCGGCCACCACCTCCGAGCTCTCTCTTATGCGTCTATGTTCGTCCGTGTCTTCCCCTTCCAAGTCCTCTGGGTAGAAGGTTTCCGCCATCAATCTCGCTGATCCTTCCTCATCCAGTGCCACGCCATTCACTTCCAGGAGTACGTCCTCAGCTCTACCCACGGTCCGACCGATGACTCTATATATTCCTTCCCACATTCCCTCTCGATCCTGCTTGCAACAGAAGTCCTTCCAGGATTCAATCTGTGCCTTCTTGGCTTCGGTTTCGTAGTTTTCTTTGCACTCCAGGTACTCTTTAATAACGATGCCTCTACGGATAGGGGCGGCACATCTAATGCGGCGCCGTTTAGTCGTGACCTCCTTTTTCATTCTTGCTAACTCCTCGGACCACCACGGGATGGACAACTTTTGACATTTAGCCTTTTCAGGTATGGCGTTTTGGCAGGCTCTGGTAACAATCTGGCTGAACTCATCAATAACCTTATCTATTTGACCCTTCGTCTCTAGGTTACTGATCCTATTCAGGGTTAGGTTTTTACTTTCCTTGAGTCCATCTAGTTCCTCTCGAAATTGCTCCCAGTTTGCCTTCTTGGTATTGTACCTTCGCGTTGTTCTGGCGACGTCTGTTCCCCTCGACTTTTTTAATTTGATGCCAAAAGTTATCCCGTTGTGGTCAGAGCTAGTTAGGTTCACTTCTACCCTCCAGTCAACCACCATATTAAGCACGTTTGCTGTGCATAGAGTTACGACTACGTGGCTCTTAAATCTAGTATTGCCGCGTATGGTGTCGAAGGTCGGCGTTTCACCGGTATTGAGCACCTGGAAGCCCAACTGATCGACCATCTCCAGTAGATCCTTCCCTCTGGTGTCCACCTTCTCGCTACCCCACCACGTGTTCCAGGCATTCCCATCTCCTCCCATAATCAGTTTTCCTAATCCAGGTTTTGCTGCTATAGTCCTAAGTTGCCTTAGGTAAGGGGCAATTGGTTTGTCGGGCTCGAGGTAAAAGGAGACCAGTGTAACCCTCCACGCAACGGTATTGAGGCTCACCACTATGATGTTGTTCGTGGTGAGATCAGGATATTGGACAACGTCTACGAATGGGTCAAAAACAGCTATTGCTGCTTTGACCTTGTCCTCCCCAGTCGCTTTATTTTGGAATATCCTTACTCCCGGATAACTCCTCATACCTCGAGTCCCACCATCCACGTATGGTTCCTGGATTAGGGCTGCCATGATTTTGCGTTCTGCTGCTACTGCGAGCAGCTCCTGCTGTGCCAACTTCTTGTGCATTAGGTTTGCCTGGAACACGCGATGGATGAAGTTTCCCTCCTGGCTGCCCTTAGCAGTATGCTACTGCTGATCTGGCCAGGGACTCCCATTGCCTGCGGACAGGGCATTCATGACTGAACGCGTTATGTTCTGTACGGTCCAGTTTTGCTTTCTTGCAATTGCGGCACGAAGCAACATCATTAGCCTCGGAAGCAACATCAGAAGTAGCAGAGCATTAAGAAGAACGGGAAATAAGGTACGTGACGATTCATTCTTGGCAGCGCTCCGATTTGCGAAACCATTCCGGCGTCTTGTATGCCCACAGGAACTTCTCCAGAGCAATCCACTAGGCTCCCACTGAACTATCGAACAAAATTAAGTACCTATTAACACTCCAACCCTAAGATTGTTTTAATAAGTCAGAATAGGAAATTATTATTAAATAAAAAATAATAAGGTATATCCTGAAAATTTCTCAGGAGTTAGCTATCCTGCAGACTACTTGATGCATCATCCAGTTCCAGTTAGAAATTGCAAAAAGTAACAGTATTCTTACAACATTTCCGCCAGAATATTACTAGTCCAGTCATTACGTCGAAAAAATTGGGCTAGAAATGCAAATGAACCGAGAAAGCCAAATTTTGGATATTACGTGCGGAGGGGCTAGAAAAGCTTAAGTTCAAATTGTCGACCAAAATAACCGGGTAGGGTTTCCGCCATCTTGAAAAAAGGGTTATATTCAGTTTTTTCATCATAATTCGGTTTCCCGTTGAGATACGAAAATTTTATTGAAAAGTTTTTTGTTGCTCTTTGTACGATCTACAATTAAGGTCTACACATTTTTCACGTATCGATCACCGTTATCGAAATATCGATCCAAAAAGCCATAATTTTGGAGAGAAAAAATTGTTTTTAGCTATTTCCTACTTAGGACCGCAGCGATGACACGGCGCTCCACACACTGGTGGAGTGCACAGCGTGGGCGCAACAGCGCCAGGTCCTCGTGGTGGGACGTGGACACTCTCTCGCTCGAGACCATGGTGCGAGCCATGCTCTCCAGCGGGAGTAAATGGAACTGCGACGCCTATTTCTGCGAGCAGGTCATGCTCGTGAAAGAGGGGTGGCGGGGAGGGAACGGGAGAGAACTCTCCCACCCGTGTTCCGCAGTCGGCGGCTTGGGCGCCGCCGACGTGTCTTCGCCGAGGACTATCGGCCTCCATGACCGGGGGCCTGAGGACGGTGAGAAGGCGGCTCACCGTCCTTACAGAAGCAGGCCCATGACCTTGGCCCTTAGGCACTTAGAAGCGGGATCACATCACACCCGAAACCCCCAAAGACGCGAGATAACACCCGAACCACCCCCTGGGCGTGGCTGCAGTGGCGGTCGTGGGTCTGTTGGGAGTCCTGTGACATCCTTCCGAAGGCTTACCCGGGGCTCCCAACCATAGGCTGTTGGGCGTTACGTGAGGTTTTTTCGTCGGTAGGAGTCCGGCATAACATCCATAAGGATTTTCCCTCACGTTAAACAAAAAAAGCTATTTCCTTCTTTCTCGTGAAAGATATCGAAAAATGTCCATAATGAAAATTGGTGAGCGTGTTCAGACCTACAAATTCGTTTTTATATTTTTTATTTTCGATAAGAATTGCGACCTCTAGCGCGGCGCAAAGTCAGTAAGACTGTGTTGGTTTTGATTTAGCCGCTCGCGCGTTTTTTTTTATTTCTACCACGGAAAGAATTTTTTTCCGTTTATGCACTGACAATCTTGATTCGTCGCAAAATATTTCCCTACAAAATAAACATCGATTTTTAAAATCAAAAGTGGGAATGATCTTCTGTTGTTCTTCGGGTTCAGGTTCAGGTTTTTGCGATGGAGACTCGTTTCGTCGAGAAGCAATTGACGCTAGCCATTGGTTTCCATATTTTTGTAGCACGAACTATGAACACTCACTGAGTAAATATTTTGTAACATCTGTTGATGCTCCACACGTCCTCTTTTCACGATCGCCGCTAAGAGAGTCTGAACAGCTCTCTTTTTAGCCACATAAATATCGTCAATCAGAGGGTTTTTGCAAATGAAACAATGACCCATTTTCACAAAAATTTCAAACACGTGTACGCTCGCTTCAAAAGACTTGAGACGCGCTAGGGCCGACTTTGTGGCGCCATAGAGGTCGTAATTCTTGTCAAAAATAAAAAATAAAAAAACGAACTTGTAGGTCTGAACACGCTCAACAATTTTCTTTAAGGACATTTTTCGATATACCTATTTCACGAGAAAGAAGGAAATAGCTAAAAACATTTTTTTCTCCCCAAATTGCGGCTTTTTGGATCGATATTTCGATAACGGTGATCGATACGTGAAACATGTGTAGACCTTAATTGTAGATCGTACAAAGAGCAACAAAAAACTTTGATTAAAATTTTCGTATCTCAACGGGGAACCAAATTATGATGAAAAAACTGAATATAACCCTTTTTTCAAGATGGCGGAAAACCCACCAGGTTATTTTGGTCGACAATTTGAACTTAAGCTTTTCTAGCCCCTCCGCAGGTAATATACAAAATTTGGCTTTCTCGGTTCATTTGCATTTCCAAATGTATATAATGACTGGACTATACTGTAAATGAAACTGTAAATATTAGTAAAATCCCTTTATCGCTCAGGAAGTTTGCTGATTTAATTTTCAAAAAGTATAGCTAAGAACAATCCTGATTACATTGGCTATCGATAAAAACCGCACCAAAATTGGTCCGTACGTTACGATTGACTACTTTGAACAATTCCACAGACACACACAGAGAGATACATGTAAAACTTAAAACACCACCCCTCTTTTTTCATATGGGGTTTGAAGAGTCTATCTGACGCCAAATAGCATATTACTTTGATCTAGATCTCAGGACTCGTGAGGTCTGATGAATTAAAATTTGAACACAGACAACTTCAGTTCATGAAGTAAAAACGCTCTAGGCTCGAAACACGATTACTGATAAAATCCCCGATAGATTTTTGTGTTGAAAATACCTCGATTTCGTAAAATTTTAAGCTAGATCCCGTATGTTATAAGTTATTTTTATAATATAAAATATGTATAAGAAAGACAATAGTAAAATCTTCATTTGCACTAGAGTATTTTTTTCATATTGGTTGTAGTTTTTTTGTAATTAATTTATTTCGTTAAAAGCGCACAAGAACCGATCGCATCTCTCTCTTTCTTGCACGCTAAAATGTACTGCTCGTTCGCTCTAACTTTGCCGCTCGGCTCCATACTAAAGTCGAATTTTTAATTAGACGAAGCAAATTGACAGCAACTAATGTCACTTCTTCATACAATGTTGCGTATTTTCTATGACGAAGTGACATTAGCTACTGTCAATTTACTTCGTCTAATTAACAATTCGGGTATACGCCTTTACGCCAGCGGCAAAGTTAGAGCGAACGGGTAGTATATCTTCTATCTTCTTTTAACAATTTGGCGTCTGGTAGGCTCTTAGGTTACGCTGCCATAGGCTGAGAGTTATACTTTCTGATGTAATAATTGAAGTATTCTGACAAAACAATGGCTATTCAGCCTATTGCGAAATTCTTTCCGATCCCGAACAACCCGTGCCGAGCAGAGATACCACTCTTACACAGTGGCGAGAATCTTCGCCAGAACTGAGTGTTTTAAAAGATCGTTCCTCTGTCGAACTGGAACGACCTGCCTGCACACGTGTTTCCCTCATCTTACAATCCCGGGTTCTTTAAGTGGAGCGTGAAGAGGCACACCAAAACGGGCTGCCAACTTGAGAACCGCTGTCAGTCTGTCAGAAGTCTTACGGACTGTGAGAGTGGCCTCCAATTGCTAGATGCGCCACGGCTTTCCATCAGGCTGGCGACTTCAATTTGGGGAACTAAATGAAAAAAAAATCTTTAACACTCTTGTCAGAATTCGAAGTCTAAATCGAAAATACAATATCATTAAACCTTTTTAAATCAATACAATTTCATTGAAATTTTTATTAACAATACAATTTCATTGCAATTTTAGACCCTCTCTATAAAATAGATTGCAGAGGGGCTTATGGCGAGTGTGTCTGTAGTCTGTGACTCTGTCGCATTAAATTACGTCACTAGGTCACGTGGATCATCTGTTCAAAGTTTGAAATAAAACAAAAATGACAACGTCATTCGTATTGAACTTTCACTTTCGCATTACACGTTAGAGGGGCAGTCGGGTGAAACCGTCTCACGGCTTCTTGTTTATCAAAAATACAATTTCATTGAACTTTTTAATCATGCATATCTTAACATTTAAAACGCGTTGACACCCAAAAACAAGCTTTGATTTCTCCCCATATTCTCCAAAGGGTTGCTGATTTCTATACCTTCCACTTTAGGATCGAAACCCCTCCACTTTTCAGCCCATTTCTGATACCTGCAAATAAGAATAACGTAAAACCACAGGGCGGAAACTCCATACAAAACTCCATACAAAAATGTTCGTGTGTGTGAGTATACTAGGGACACTAGCTATGGAAACAAAATAATAAGGAACAGAACGCAATCTCATGTATGTAGGTACTTTTTATTCAAATCTACCCTCGGCTAAGCACAAATTAAACCAAAGCAATAGCCCAAAGTACGTAGGTAGTAATACGTAATGCAACGCAGTGACACTCTCAAGTACTAACACGGCAATAGACACATCAACTTTGGTGGGGGGATGGGGAAGCTTACTCAGTGGGAGGCAGGGAGTTGCCGATCTGTATGTAATACTATTATTATTATCTTTGGTAAAACGTAACGCCTTTATCTCCGATGGGGTAGGCATAGGAAAGAAAAAAAGAAATCTTTATTTGATGCATACATGACGGGATTCCGTGTTGCGAAGGGTAAGAGTACAAATTGTCGCCACCCCAAAACATCCCGAGGGTGTCGAAAGAGGCGAGTAAGGGAACACTTTCGCAAAAAGATCCATTGTGTAGAGAAGGGAAACTCGAAATGAAACCCGGTTGTCAGTAAAATGACAATCGTTAAGCCAAGTTAAAGGCCTTATAGGCGGCTTCAAAAACTTTAACTGCGTGTCGTACGTGGGACATAAAACATGAAATGTAGGCGTATACTATGCCTCTGCCTACCCGTTTGGGGGTATGTATACACATCTACCGCTGGACCACAGGGCGGAAACTCCAGCTTGAATGTGTGCGTGTGATCAATAAAATGTAAGCAAATTGTCCGTCCACGCGCACGTTAACTCTACTGACAGCTGTGGCGCGACAGGGAGTTGCCGATCTATAGGTAATTTTGCCGATCTGAATGTAAACTATACTAATATTATAAAGAGGAAAGATTTGTTTTTTGTTTGTTTGTTTGTTTGTTTGTAACGAATAGGCTCCGGAACTACTGGACCGATTTGAAAAATTCTTTCACTGTTGGGAAGCTACACTCTTTGCGGTGAACATAGGCTATATTTTATTCCCGTATTCCCACGGGAA
Source organism: Miltochrista miniata (assembly GCA_933228765.1). Classification (NCBI taxonomy): domain Eukaryota; kingdom Metazoa; phylum Arthropoda; class Insecta; order Lepidoptera; family Erebidae; genus Miltochrista; species Miltochrista miniata. The sequence goes on from OW121772.1 coordinate 12,356,399, forward strand.
CGGGAACTACGCGGGTGAAACCGCGTGACGTCCGCTAGTACTATTATAATTATCTGTGGTTGGACGTAGGTCTCTCCCAATTCACGTCAAAACCCACGGCCATGCACTTTCCGCATTCAGTTCCTTTCTGAGACCTGTTCCTGTGCAAGAATAAGTAACTTGTAAATGCTGCATGTTTGGCTGATCCGAGCGCCGCCATTTTGTCCGTAATGTGACATGGCGACAAAATGGAGGAAAACATTTGATTTTTAGCCCCTCTATAAAATATAGTAGATTTTGTCTGTAGTCTGTGTGTCTGTTGCATTAAACTCATAACTTCAAAACCACGTGACTTACAACACCGAAATTTTGCAGACAGCAATAGCTGGTCATTTTGAGAGAGTATACAATTTTTAGAAGGCGTGTTATTGAGGGGCAGTCTGGTGAGATTGATCTCACGGCTTCTTGTAATTACCTGAGACTCCTTTTAAACTCCTCCTGGGCTGCATCGACAGTAAACCTAACCTTCCTGTCGTTGACACGCATACGGGAATCTTGTCGGCGTGTTATAATACCTCCGCCGCTGTATTCAAGATCCGCGCCATGCTCCTTAGCAAACTCTTTAGCTTTTTCTATTTTCTCCTCCTCTGTTAATTCACTGTAGTCTTGGATGTTCAAAGTCGCCGTTATATCTACATAATAATAAATATACCTACTATGATTATTAATTTCAGTCAGTAAAATGACATTTCTTGAATGAAAATTCAGTACTAAATTCATTAAAAGTGACAGTTGCACTTGTCATTTTACTGACTGCGATTAATAATCGTATTATAGATGTATCGATGTACAAAACAATACAATACTACCTGTTCGCTCTAACTTTGCCGCTGGCGTAGAGGCGTATACCCGAATTGTTAATTAGACGAAGTAAATTGACAGTAGCTAATGTCACTTCGTCATAGAAAATAAGCAACATTATAAGAAGTGACATTAGTTGCTGTCAATTTACTTCGTCTAATAAAAAAATCGACTTTAGTATAGAGCCGAGCGGCAAAGTTAGAGCGAACGAGCAGTACATACCGAGGGTGTCGTAAGAGGTGAATAAGGGAACACTTTCGCAAAAAGATTTATTGCGTAAAGAAGGAAAACTCGAAATGAAACCCGGTTGTCAGTAAAATGACAATCGTTACGCCAAGTTGAGGGTCTTATGGGCAGCTTGAAAATTTCAACTGCGGGTCGCGGCGACCTGCGCCTGTACATTTCAACATGGCGATAGGGTCACCACCTAATAAGTGGGATATAAAACTAAGGTGAAATATGGGCGTATACTGTGCCTCTGCTTACCCCTTCGGGGACAAAGGCGTGATTATATGTATGTATGTATGTATGTGTGATGGATATTTGATTGTTAATCACACTCTAATGGCTGAAATATGGTGCAAGGATCCATAGAACGTTCTCACGCTGGAGACAGGGGCGAAAGTGGAACGTTCTTGCGTACTGTTGGGCGATACGTGAGGTTTTGACGTGAGAACGTCTTATAATTCGATGGAGCAGGCTGCACGTACGAAAAAAGATGACGCAATATGTCGTTACCTTCCTCGCGTTACCTCGCTCTGCCTCGCTCTGAGGCGTTCCAATTATTTTAGTAATATTTTCAACAGATGGCGCTATAATCAGTTGATGTGTTTTTATATTTCTTTTTGTTTTGTATTGTTATTTTAATTTTTGTTTTTATTTTTATTTTTAAGTATTTTTTGTTTAATTTTTTTTTTTTTTTTTTTTTTTTTTTTTTTAATTATGACGTTGTCACGTGCAACCATCGTCAGTAAACCGACTTTACAGTAGGAGGTAGGAGTCCGGCATAGCATTCATGATGGATATTCCCTCACGTTAACAAAAAAAAGGGTAGTGTTTTTACACCATGGGTACGCACAGGAAGGCATCTTGCGTAAAATGTCTTATCTTGACACGTGTTTCACATTCGGAACAATAACACCGACTGTGGCTGAGTGAGCGCATGCGCTTACTATAATGCTTCCTCCACATTACTCGCGAAGTTGAACGAAGTTCGTCGGCGAAGTTACCCGAGTCAAAGAAAATTTTTGACAAAGTAGGCCGAGGTGCCCCTCTACACTATCGTCACAGTATAAAGAGTACTAACGCTATCGTACTCGTCCAACTTCGTTCAACTTCGCGAGTAACCTGTGATGTAACTTCAAAACTAGTGAATGCGTGTGCCCGTCTATACTACCTATTACTTGGTCAAAGGTCTACGGTAGCTGTTCTCGTGACCGTGCTTTGTAACCAGCTACCTAAGAACGTCATATTTCTGTGGGTCCCGTGTTATGATGGGTAAGAGTACAAAATGTCGCCACCCCAAAACATCCCGAGGGTGTCGAAAGAGGCGACTAAGGGAACACTTTCGCAAAAAGATCCATTGCGCAGTGAAGGAAAACTCGAAATGAAATCCGGTTGTCTGTAAAATGACAATCGTTAAGCTAAGTTAAAGGCTTTAGGGGCGGCTTCAAAAACTTCAACTGCGGGTCGCAGCGACCTGCGTCTGTCCATTTCAACGGCAATAGGCTCACTACCTATTACGTGGGACATAAAACATGAAATCGAGAACGTCGAGTTGCTCTCTGTTCTTACAGAAGCAGGCCAAGACGGTCGCATGTCTCTTCGCTCCTCATAGTAGTGGGATAACCCTTAACTTCACACCCCGCTACAAGTGGGATATAACCCAAACCCCAGTGTGAGGTCGCGAAAGTGTGCCAAGTCTGTGTCGGGAGCCCTGGGATCCTTCTAAGGGTTTACCCTTTGGTAGGGCTTTTGTGGTTTTGATACAAGTTTCTGATTTAAGTACACGTCAAGTTGAATGAAAAGCGAGTGTAACCAATTGTTAACCGGAGCAACCACTGCACTAGCGGCAAGTTTTGTATTATCCTGGGTTACTATTTTCGCTTTTACTTGAAGTAAAGTATGCGATAAATCAACATAGTCGTCGCCTGCTTGAAATTCAATAGGTCCATCATCAGCAAGGGACGAAATGGGCTTATAATGTATTCATACTCCAACTTCAATATAGTTTGAGTCGTTGAATTCTTTTTTAAATTTTCTATAATTGTTTTGTCAGAAAAAAAATGATATCTTTAAATCTCAAAAGGTTTTTGAAATTAACGATAATTGTTTTGTTAGAAAAAAATGATATTTTTAAATCTCAAAAGGTTTTTGAAATTTGTAACAATTGCTTTGTTAGAAAAAAATTGATATCTTTAAATGTCAAAAAGGTTTTTGAAATTTATGATAATTGCTTTGTTAGAAAAAAATTAATATCTTTAAATCTCAAAAGGTTTTTGAAATTTACAATAATGATTTTGGGATTAAATGTGAACATCGGCTAATCTGTAATTTATTTTTTTATTCATCGAGATGCCAAGTGGGGATTGTTGTTTACAGAATAAAAGCGAAGACTCACCACCACCACCACCACCAATTCCACCAAGGCCTCCGGGGCCCATTCCACTCACTGAGCCAGCGGCCGCAATGCCCGATACGCGGTCAGTCTCCCCGGTCACAACTGGAGCCCTTTTTATTTTGCTCATCAGATCCATGAATAAATCATTTTCCAGTCTTATTTCGTTATACTCACCCTCTGAAATCATTTTAGGATTTGAAATATTTTTGAAAGGGAGTTTTTCTTATACACTACTAGAAGCGCTCGTGGCCCCGCGGACTCAGTGTTCTGTAAACGATCACTGCAGTAAGCAAATTTCACTATGGCCGGTCCATGGATGGGTGACCATCCATGTGATCACTTTGTGACATTTATTTGAGCGTTTCCGTGCTTCGGAAGGCACGTTAAGCCGTTGGTCCCGGTTGCCAGTAAAATGGCAGTCGTTAAGCTTAGTTGAAGGCTTTATTTCAACAGCAGGCAGTCACAACCTGCGCCTGTCCATTTAAACACGGCAATACGGCTCACCACCTATTACGTGGGACAAATTATACAAAAAAGGTGAAATGTGGGCATATAATATGCCTCTGCCTACCCCTTCGGGGATAAAGGCGTGAACATATGAATGTATGTACTACTAGCGGACGTCACGCAGTTTCACCCGCGTAGTTCCCGTTCCCGTGGGAAAACGGGAATAAAATATAACCTATGTTCACCGCAAAGAGTGTAGCTTCCCAACAGTGAAAGAATTTTTCAAATCGGTCCAGTAGTCCCTTGTTACAAACAAACAAACAAACAAAAAAGTACAAAACGAATCTTTCCTCTTTATAATATTAGTAAAGATGTAAAGCGGTCACCCATCTCAGAACTAGCCACAGAGTAACTGTAACTCTCTCTGTGTGTGTGTTTGTGTACATTAAATTGACTTACGCATAACTTGATAAGCTTGAATTAAAATGTTGGTTGCGTGCGAGAACATTTGTCTGTTTGTCTGTGGGACCAGGTATATCTCCGGCCGAGCGTAATACCTAAAAATAAATAAAAACCCTGTCAACATACGTATAATCACGCCTTTATCCCCAAAGGGATAGCCAGAGGCATATAGTATACGCCACAATTCACTTTCGACGTGAGCCCATTGCCGTGTTGAAATGGACATGCGCAGGTCGCCCCGACCCGCAGTTGAAATTGTTTTAAGTCACCCATAAGGCCTTCAACTTGGCTTAACGATTGTCATTTTACTGACAAGCGGGTTTCATTTCAAGTTTTCCTTCTCGACGCAATATGGATCTTTTTGCGAAAGTATTCCCTTAAATCGCCTCTTACGAAACTCTCGGGATGTATAGGGGTGGCGACATTTTGTACTCTTACTCGCTCGCTTCGCTCGTTCGGTCAAACCAAAAAAAAATTGTATCATACAGCCTAGCTGATGACAGGTAATCTCACGAACCGTGCGTAATAACTAGCATTTAAAAAATACTATTCGGGCTTCAGTATCAATTATAAGAATGCCATGAAATTTGCTACAAAGATAGAAAAAACTGGACAATTCGGAGTACCACACATAGCGTTTCGTACAAAAAACAGCAAAAATCACATTTGTTGTAATGGATGTTCCCTTTAGACCAGGGTTTCCCAACATTTTCGTGGTCAGGGACCACTTTTATATTTTTCTTGTTAACAGGGACCACTATAAAGACATAATTTAAACAAACTGTGATAATCAATCTGAAACTTAAAAAACGCAATAGGAAATTGCACAAACATAAAACTTTCGTATTTTTGTATTAACCTTCGGGCCGTCGCGTGGGGTCTTTGAAAGCCCGAACATTACAAAAATGCAAAATTTTCTTATTTAAATCTATTGTAGCAGTGCAGTAGTTTATGTACCCTCCTAAGTTAGATTGTAGTTGGCGCGGACAGTGGCTAACTTCAATTCGCTCGTAAGCTCCGTGTAATACGGACCTGTTTTGAACGCAAGGGCTCTCAAAGACCCCACGCGACGAGCATCCAATTTCGTTAAGTTACGAATTCTTTTTGTTTATTCCTTAAATATTATATGTTACAAAGTTGATTATTTCTATATGATGCCAAAAAAGTATAAAGTAAATAATTACAGAGTTGATTTCTTTATTTTATTTATTTTTTGAAAAAGTGATCTCAGAGTGAGAAAAATAGGTTCCTATTTTTAGATTATATTATAAGTTAAGGCGAAGTGCAATTGTGTCTCAAGCGATTCGGAGGGGGTGAAGCAGACGCACGCAAGATGTTCGGGACGCACCGTGCGTCGGAAACGTTTTCGCGCGTTAACCCGTTCACTACGCAATTGAAATCATTGACAGAAGTACAAGTTTACATAACAATTTTTTTCGCCCTGTTTAGATAAACCTCTTTAGATCTTCTACCACGTAATTGATTTTGATGCAATTTTTATCACTAATCAAATTCATAATAAGAATATAACATAATATGTTTAAGAAGTACTTCAATTTATTTTTTTACCTGTGACGATTTTGCCAGGTTTATTGAAAAAATAAGAATCTGCTGCCCCTATCCCTTGTTTATATTTTTTGGTACTTCCTTAAAAGGAAAAAGGAGGGTTCTGTACAAAAAAAAAGACTGAAAAATATACCTGTATGGGAGCCCTCCTTAATTTTTTTTCTGTTCTTAGGATTCGTAAATTTCAAATGCCTAGCTATTGCAGTGGTGCATAAGATGACAGATAGATAGTCTCAGTAATAGGGTCGCGTTATTACAGATTATTTATACTGTTGGCACTTGGTGGAACCTGCAGCGCATATTGAATAACCACCACTTGTACTGTTTTACAGCATTTATTTACTCTACACCTGACCGCTTTTGCCTCTTAGCATTTTCAAAAGGCAATACTTTCTCCTTGTTCCATTTTTACCCTTTGGATACGGAACTGTAAAAACGGCCGAGGTTCAAGTTGGACCAGTCCAACTACGAATATACGAATACGAATTACGAAATCCTTACTAAATCCTTATCAGTGTGCCAGCACACTGATGAGGATTTAGTAACAAAAAAAACGCCAGAAGATTACGTTGTATGGGAGTAACCTTATTTTTTTCTTTATCTAGTGTTATTATAGTTGTTACAGCGGTAGCAGAAACACATCTTTGAAATGTATTGCTGCCTAGTTCATGAGATACAGATGAACAAACGGACTTCGAAGTCTCAGTAATAGGGTCCCGTTTGGCTAAGAAAACGAAGAATATACAAAAACGAATATTGCTATTTGCATATATGCAAGGGTGTAAAGGAATAAATTTCGATACTAGTTATTTAAACTAGACTAGGCTTTAGTCCTGTCCAAATGATTACCATTTCCTAAATTAAACATTGTACGTTTCACTCCGCATAGCTATTGCCCGCAGCTTCAGCTGTGTAAAATTCTGTTCGCGTTCCCTACTACCATTGGGTCATATCCAGGGATAAAATAGCCTTTATGCTAATTTCTAAATTATCTTACTTCTTACTTAATATTATAAATTCGAAAGTTTGTTAGTGTAGATGTTTGTTACTCTTTCACGCTCTAACGGCTAAACGGATCTAGCTGAAATTTAGTACAGGGGTAGATATAGGCCTGGAATAACACATAGGCCACTTTTTATCACGGCAATCAGTTCCCACGGAAAGCGGAAACGAGAACAAAACTAGACGCGGGCAGAGCTGCGGGCGTCAGCTAGTGTATAATATGTCCAGGAATACATTGCAGTCTGGAAAAGCATAAAATAAATTATAATAGGCCATCAATTACAGCCAAATCTGCTCAACCGTTGGAACGTGATTTTGTCACTAACATCTTCACAGACTTTCATATATCATAATTAAATAATTCAGGCCTTTTCAGTAACATATATTCACAAAATCATCTTCTAGCGCTTAACATATAGGTACCACTATCCATTGAACATTGTATTACTATTTTACATTATAGCTTAAAACAAAGTTAGGGTTGTATTGACTGTATCGGGTTGTATGTAAGCTGTTTATTTTCAGTTCACTGTTGGTTAAAATTCAAACTAAGGTGACGGGAGGCCTCAAACCGTTTAGGCGCAGTGAAGAACCATAGCGTCCTTGGCTGCCTTCTATCGAATGTATCACGGCGAATGTTCTGAAGAGCTCTTCAACCTGATCCCACCCTCTTCTTTCCGATCCCGAACAACACGTGCCGGGCAAAGATGACACTCACACACAGTGGAGAGAATCTTCGCCAGAACTGAACGTTTCAAAAGCTCGTTCCTCTGTCGAACTATAAAAACATGGAACGACCTGGCCGCACACGTGTTTCTCTCATTTTACAATCCCGGGTTCTTCAAGAGGAGCGTGAAGAGGCACATCACAGGGCCGCCAACTTGAGGACCACTGTCAGAAGTGGCACCCAATCGCTAGATGCGCCACGGCTTTCCATCAGGCTGGTGGCGACGTCAATTTGGCGAGCTAAATATAAAAAAAAAGAAACTCATACTTACAACTTCAAATTCAATACATACCTACATCAACTACGACGTACGAGTAGTAAAGTAAGACTACGAGAATATCAACAATACGCAATACGTGCCTTGAAAGCTGTAATTTTGGATAGAAGAATACCAATTTTTTGAGTTTAATTTATTATATACTCAATTAAGGTTTATTCAAGAGTCTGGGTGTTTCTATGTATAATAATGTATGTATTTAAAAGTATATAAGTTAATATCCGTGGTTTGATACCCATAACACAAACAGGTTATTCCTAGCTTACTTTGGGATCAGATAGCGTTGTGTGAAGTGTCCGAGAATATTTATTTATTTATTTATTTTTTATTTTATTCCTACTGTTATATTGTAAATTTAGGAGAATTGGCCCACTGATTTATCAGTCATTAGTATTATACTCGTTATGACATTGATTTTACTTAAATATTAATTTAAATAATGTACATGTTATACGCTCGGTCAGGGCGTCACATACATGAGCGCATTTATAGGTGAATCTTCTGGACTTATCTATTATGTGGCATCAGGCAAACTTTGTATTGGAAAGTATGAAAATGTTACTATAACTTATATAATACACCACAGAAACTTCCCCAAACAGATGCGATATTTTTACGCTCTTGAGCTTAAGCCTTGAATACTTCCTTTTTTGGTTTTTTTTTATTACCTATTTTCGTTACTACGGCAGCGAATTACGTCAGCGGGCGTGACAAACTTGTATACGGGTGTCCTCAACGAAGCCTGTCGGCTGACTGAGCGGGCTCTGTGAGGTGGCTGATAGCGGCAAAATGCACTCCCGCTCAACAAAACGTTTTTTTTTATTAAAACAATATGTTTTTAATTAATAAATAACTGCATAGGACCTCGAGGTAACTTATTAGGGACATGGAAATAAAAAAATAGTGTGGTACATTATATAACTACTGAATGAAATTGATTATAGTCAAGGCGGTCACAGGTAAATTTACAGATTCAAGGGAACTTTGGGATTATTTTCTATCGAGCCGAATTTACTCAATCGTGTTTTGGAGAGCTGACATCCCTAGTCAATATATTAATAATAATTATCCATTTAAAAAATTGTGAAATCTTTGTTAACACCGTTGCAAAATTGGTTCGAAATATGTCAAAATTATGTGTCCCACTTCGCCTTAAATAAGTAATTAAATACATATTGCTTAATAATTTATCATTGTTTTATTGTAGTTTGACAAACAAGTAATAATGTAATGATAAATTATATGAAATGCTTATAATTTCCTATTTTACATGCTATTTTTCATTGGGGTTCTCAAGAACCCCACGCGACAAGCCTCGTTAAGTGAAATCGCGCGACTGACCGAAGGTTAATGTGATTTCTGGCTTGCATCTTCTTCATCTGCTAACCTAGGACTAATATTGTTACTCAAAGCTACGTGCAAATCATCACTACTTTTAAACGATTCCTCGCCTTGTTTTTAATTTCCAAAAAAGCAGAAAACCTTGTTCGCACATATAAAAGTTGAGAAAACTATAAAATAGCGCAAAGCGATTTTCTCGGAGTTTCATATAAGAAATTGCTTTTAAACACCAAATGACTCAAGTGAATTTGTTGTGTTCTTCCTGGATTCCTTCAGTAACTTCACCAGCGTCCGTGCTGAAAGGATTACGAAGGGGGGGAGGGGAGGGGGGTACTATTCCACTTCTTCGAGGGGTAAAGAGACACGCCACCCTCTACACCTGCTTCTGTGAAAGAACGGTGAGCAGTCAACTCGCCGCTCTCAGACCCTCGGTCATGGTGGACGACCGCGCCACCGACACGGAACTCGGAAGGGAGATTTCTCTCCCGCTGCATTCTTCGCGAGCATGACTTGCTCGAGAAAGACGCAGTTACGTCAAACTTTCTCCCGTTGGAGACCAGAGCCCTTAACATGGTCTCCAGCGTGAGAATATTCACGCCCAGGCCCGCAACGAGGTCTTGTCGCTGCTATGCCTATGTAGTGCCGTGTCCCTGCTGTAGATACTTACCGAAGCACTTGTGCTCGGTAAGCTTCTGTGAGTGTGACACTCGGTAGGTGAGGCTGCCATGGTGCTCGCCTCATTAGTGGTGAGTCCTCACTTTGGTAGCTCAAGTCGTACCTTCCATGTCTCCATGAGCTTGGCGAAACAGGGATCACTATGCCTCTATTTCTTTGGGCACAGGCCTGTGGTCCCGATCCAGCGCCTTCATGCACCATTGATACAACGACGCAAGAGCCCTGTTTTTCAGGTCCCATGGATACATGCCACCTCAACGGATATCGTGCGGTACCCTCTCCTGACGGCCATCGCGTTTAGCGGGCTATGCAGTCTAGCCACGTTGCCGGTCGTCAGGGCCTCTGCCCATACAGGGATCCCGTATAGTGCCATACTCCGCACGACCCCGAAGGTCTCTTGCAGGGAGCGTTGGGTACTCTTATGTTGGGTACCAACCGCGAGAGCGCAGCTGTTGCCCCCTCTGTTTTAAGACTAAACTTCGGAAATGGTGTCGCTCTGTAATGATACGCTCAAAGAGCTTGCAAACCTCGACTAGACACCATCGGTCGGTACCCCGATGGCGAGTCCACCGGCCGCCCGGCCTTTCGGATCAGAACCAGTTTCCCACACTTAAGGCTTTAGAAAACTGGTCTTGAGCCAGAATCCACGCTCGGCCTGGAAACTCATTCAATCGTGGGCAAATCGCAGACTTTGTGTTGTCCAGTGCGGGGCAGTGGTCCAACTGCTCTGTCCAATTAGTTGGACCACTGGTCTTTACTAGGGGCAGTTGTCCAACTTTAAAAATAGTTGGACCACAGCACCTTTTGAGAGGTTCGTGGTCCAATCATTTTTGTTGTCTTTGCTCGTCGAGCCGGTGGGCGGACGAACCACCCCCACTACCCGCGCTCTTCTCGCACATTGCACGGCGACTAACTAAATTTAAAGTCCTGCAGGGACCATATTTTCGCTCCTGCGGACCACTGGTTGGGAACCCATGCTTTAGACAGACGGAAAGACGGACGGCAAAGTCTCATGAATAGGGTCCCGTTTTTACCAAGTACGGACGCGTATAAAGCTTAAGAGAAGCATAGACTTATTTTATCCCGGAAACAGCTTCCCACGGGAAACGGGCAGTACTTACTTGAACATTTTGACCATATGATTAAATTTATCCGTGACTCCAGCTACAATAATTCCGATCTTATACTTTTCAGTGTGTGAATAAGACTGCTGAATGTGATATGAATGTACACTTTTCACGTGTATATCTGTAACAAAGATAATGTAACACATGACATGACATAATCATGACATGACATGACATTAAGATTATTTTTGAAAAGCAATTAGTAGATCTGCTAACTGATCATAAATTTTAAATATGGAAATATATATGGAAAATATGAAAATACGTCGCCCCAAGACGTATAGATATAAGGTGGAAAATTTGGTTGGTTCCGAGTAGGTTTCGGTGGCTAAGTGGTTAAGCATCTTGCACGGAATGCGAAAAGATGCAGTTTCAAATCCTGCTCGAAATCAATTCTTTTTCCATATTTAAAATTTATGACATGACATATTATGACATGGCATGACATAGTATAATATGATATAGCTTGATATAGCAGGCAGAGGTAAATAACACACCGTCATTTTGACAGTAGCTTTTTAGGTCCCATGTAGTAGGGGCCAAAAACATAGGAGCTCTATCAATCAAATTGAATCAGCTTATAGCAGTCCATTGCTGGACAATCATGACATGACATGACATATTATGACATGGCATGACATAATATAATATGACATGGCTTGATGTAGCAGGCAGAGGTAAATAACACACCGTCATTTTGACAGTAGCTTTTTAGGTCCCACGTAGTAGAGGCCAAAAACATAGGAGCTCTATCAATCAAATTGAATCAGCCCTATAGCAGTCCATCGCTGGACGTAGGCCTCTTCCAGTTCACGCCACAATAAACGGTCCTGCGCCTTCCGCATTCTTTTTTTTTGTTTTTTTTTTTCAGGACGTTTTTCAGGTCGACGTCGTTCCATCTGGGATAGCCAAATCGCGGTCTCCTCTCTACAACCTGCTGGCTTGCTGTGAACTATGTCGACCATTTTAGTTCTGTATAGGATAACCTCATTTCGGAGTCTGTCTATATGAGATACTCCAATCATAGCCCGTTCATCATAGTCGTTTTTGAACTGTGCTCTATAATAAGAGAAATTTGTAGTTCAGAGTGTGGATGTTTGTTACTCTTTTACGCTTTAACGGCTAAACGGACCTCGCTGAAATTTGGTACAGTTACCATTACCATTACCATCTTCACGCCAAATCCCTTGCGGGGAAGGCAGAAAGAACCGAGCGCCACACGGCACGGTCCATACACACCTCACTTGCTTCTTCAACTTTCATTTTTCTTTTCATGCATGCATGTCGGTTCCTTCGGCTCTTGACACAACCTTCTGCTAACACACGATTAATTTGGTCGTAGTAGGTGTGTCGTGGCCTTCCCTGACTCCTACATCCATCCACTGTCCAATATCACACGCGTTAAATATCTGTTTTGTCATTCTTTCCCATTCGCTCCACATGCCCGAACCATCGTAGCATGCCCTTCCTTACTTTAACACCGACACTCTCAAAGGAGATGTCCACTTTTTGTATGGACGTTGGTTTTTTATTCCAAGTAAAATCCAACATGGCTGAAATAACACTGATAAATAGTAGCTAGAATTAGGAATCAAGAATTAGTTACATAATAATTTTTAAAACCTGTATTTAAGAGAAAACCCACAAGTTATTTTATGTTAGTAGATATTTTAATTAAATGGATGGCAATACAAACATGTTTTTTGTAATAGCAATTATGACTGTCATCACTGTGAACTGTCACATAAAGTCAATGTCAATTGTCAATTATGTCAATATCGCGTTTCGTCAATATCGTTTATATTCACTGGTTTTGTTATTTTTCCACTTATTTTGACTACTTGGCTTATCGCAACGAATTCTTTGACTGTGTACATGAATTGGATGTTGATAGTGTTTGGACTTAAGTATATAAAACTACTTGGCTTTTTCACAACTGTTATTTGTTAACACTTGCGATTTGGACTTGAAATTTCGATTTTAAAACATTGACTGTAAGCATATTACTACTTTGCTTACCTTTCTTATGGAGTACTTTAAATGCTTACCTGTATTAAAGTAACTACAAATAAACTTCCTATTTTTTTAGATCAAGAGTATCATGGCTTATTGCATAAATTGCAATTTAGCTATCCGGGCCAGGCAACAGTTTCAGTATGAAGCTATTAGCACGAGTCCGGAGTTTATCTCAATACTAAAAGAGTGGATTACTCTGGAGGTGAAATATATTATTAAATTAGCTGATGCCCGCGGCTCTGCCCGCGGCTCTGCCCGCGTTTACGTCGGTATTTTTTTCGCATGATGCGATGACTATTGTTTCGTATCTTGGATGGGCTTGGATCAAAATGACATTTCTCCATCTGCATAGTTTTAGACCATATATTAATTTGAGAAGATATTGAAAATCAAGGTGTTGAATAAATAATAATTATATTAACCTTAGACAATTTGTTTTATTTTACTAGACTTACAATCAATCTTTAATATTACAAAATAACTAGATAGGACAACCACTCGGCATATATTTGTTGTTACGTTAAGCGGCTTCATAATTGAGGAATAGGTACAATGATGCGGTTTAAGTCTCATGGTTTCAAAACACTACATGTGAACAATATTGTTACTTAGTTGGATATTGCACTCTATTCATGAATAGATAAATCAATAGCAGGTAATAATTTTGGTCTGAACATGACATAATAAATCAATTTATTTTTATATTTGCAAAAATCTCACCCTCTATCATACCAAAGTAAATAAAAATTATAACTGTTTACAAAAACAAGAACTGTCATTGAAACAACTGTCATCCACTTGTCACACGTGACAATATATCAAACTTTTAATATGTTTGTTAGGCTAAAGCAATGTAAGTTTTGTTCGTATTCAGCCTAATAATAGACGAAAATAAAAATTATGTTTTCTCAAAATTGCTGGAACTTAAAATTCCATTTTATAAATTATAATATTAGTTCTATGTAACACTATTCAAAAACATTAGATTCAACGGTGTTGGATTTTTTCAAGAATAAAAAACCATTTCTGGACATCTCCTTTGGTACAGGAATAGATTATCGTCTGAATAACACATAGGCTCCGTTTTATTTAGGGAATAAGTTCCCATGGGAATCAGGAACGGGTACTTTATAAAACTTAATCACTTTACCTTTTAAAAGTTCAGCCGACATATTTAAAAGATGATGCGTCTCTTCAACCCTCTGGAAGTGTTCATACGTCAGCGGTTGGGGCGTTATGAACTGAAAGGCTCCGTACTTTACGCCTTGTGGTTGTGGGGGTTGCGGGTGGTAATACTGGGAATATCTTGCAGACGCATGGTGTTGTAGAAAAGTTTTGACGCATACTGAAATAAATGTCATGAAATAGGGCGACATTATTGAGAGGGCGACTCACCGTCCTTACAGAAGCAGGCTAATGACGGCAGCGTGACGTAAGGGATTCACGCACGCCGCCCCTTAGAAGCGGAATCACACCCGAAATTCCCCAAAGACGCGGGATAGCACCCGAACCACCCCATGGGCGAGGCCGCAGTGGTAGCCATAGGTCTGTTGGGAGTCCTGGGGCATCCTTCCGAGGGCTTACCTGGGGCTCACAAACATAGGCTGTTGGGCGTTACGTGAGGTTTTTTGTCGGTAGGAGTCCGGCATAACATCCATGAGGATTTTCCCTTACGTCTGTGAATGAGTTGTCTATGTGTGCGCAGTGTCTGTGAATGAGTTGTCTATGTGTGCGTAGCATCAGCGAATTTGGTATGTAGGTTTCCATCTGATAGGGTCCCGTTTGTACTCTTTGGCTTCGACCAAGTAACAGTTTAGACGGGCCTATCCATACATTAGTTTTAAAGACGTTAAAGTAAGCTCATGCGCTATCTCGGTCGTAGTCGGTGTTATTGTTCCGAAGGTGAAACACGTGTGGCAAGATAAGACATTTGTTCCTGTGCGTTCCCGAAATGTAAAAACACTACCCCTAAATTCGAAAAAAGAATCGAGAATTACTTTTCACTCGTAAGTTTTAATTTTTAACGGACTTCAAAAAAGGAGGAGGTTATTCAATTGGACCGTATATGTATTTATATATATATATATATATATATATATATATATATATATTGTTTTTTTCTTATGTTCGTTCGCGCACAACTCCGTCGTTTATGGACCGATTTGAGAATGGTTTATTTCGTTCGAAAATAGATGCTCCCAAGGTACTCCATTTTAAGTAAGTACTTTCTGATGATGGCATCATCATCATATCTGATAAGTCAATAAATTTTATTTTTCAGTTTTTAGTTTTGTTTGAAGTCGGTATCTTTTTTGTTAAAATTCTTTTTTGCTGCAATATCTTTGTGTGTAAACTACTTAGTCTCACTTTTTGAGTTCATTATGTATGACGTGGGCCCGTCTATGCTGTTACTTGGTCGCAGCCCTTTGGGTAGGTACGGAACCCTAATAAAGGTATTAACATACTTACATATAATAAACAAAGAAAACTTCATATTCTTTACTTTCTTATTAAAATTATTTACCAACTTACTAAAAAAACCATAAAAGAATTTGTCATGAAATTATGAAAGCTATTACATACCAAAACTAATTTGCGTTTTATGACAATTTTATGATTTATTTATTACAAAATTACCTTAAAAATACATTAAAATTTACGTTTTAATATTTATCAACATTATTATTTTCGTTTTCAATGGATTTATTACGATTTAAAGTTTTAAAATAATGTGGCTCGATGCCGTAGTCCACAGTCCGAATTGTAATTTTAACGCATTATCTCAACCAACTCTATTACTTATTATTAATACAATTTCATGTAAGTCAAGCCGTTTTTAGGGTTCCGCACCTCAACAGGAAAATACGGAACCATTGTAGGATCAATTTCTTGACCGCCCATCGGTCTGTCAAGACCTTAAGAACCCCCCTTTTTTTTACGTGAGGGAAAATTCTCTGAGGATGTTATGCCGGACTCTTACCGACTAAAAAACCTCACGTTACGCCCAACAGCCTGTGGTTGGGAGCCCCGGGTAAGCCCTCGGAAGGATGTCCCGGGACTCACAACAGACCTACGGCCGCCATTGCGGCCTCGCCCAGGGGGTGGTTCGGGTGCTATCCCGCGTCTTTGGGGGGTTTCAGGTGTTATCCCGCTTCTAAGGGAGGGGCATGCGTGAGTTGCTCGCGTCACGCTGCCGTCATGGGCCTGCTTCTGTAAGGACGGTGAGCGACCCTCTCACCGTCCTCAGGCCCCCGGTCATGGAGGCCGATAGTCCTCGGCGAAGACACGTCGGCGTTAAGAACCCCCTTGTAGCAACGGAAAAGAGTACAAAATGCCATCACCCTAAATTATCCCCAAGGGATCGTAAGAGGCGACAAAGGGAAAGCTTTCGCAAAACGATCCATTCAGTATGATGGAAAACTCGAAATAAAACCCGGTTGTCAGTAAAATGACACTCGTTAAGCCAAGTTTAATGCCGTATAAGCCTTTCAAATGGCTTGAAAGATTTCAACTGCGGGTCGTCACGACCTGCGCCTGTCTATTTCAAAACGGCAATAGGCTCACCACCTGTTACGTGGGACATAAAACTATTTGGTGAAGTGTGGGCGTATAATATGCCTCTGCCTACCCCTTCGGGAATAAAGGCGTGATTATGTATGTATATATCTCAAGAACGTGTGACGGTTATGACGTTATCGAGTTGAAATTTCAGAACTAAATTAAGTATACACCTTTTATTTATACATATAATATAGTCTTGTGGACTGTGAGCGTGATGAATTCGCTGGATCTATAATAATATTATAAAGATGAAAGATTTGTTTTTTTGTTTGTTTGTTTGTAACGAATAGGCTCCGGAACTACTAGCCCGATTTGAAAAATTCTTTCACTGTTGGGAAGTTACACTCTTTGCGGTGAACATAGGGTATATTTTATTCCCGTATTCCCACGGGAACTACGCGGGTGAAACCGCGTGACGTCCGCTAGTACACATGTATTCTTGTGGACTGTGAGCGTGATGAATTCGCTAGATTTATGATATGACTACTCACCAATCGGCAGTCAGTTGCACCACTTATCGTTAAAATGACTTGGGGCCCCACAGTAAAATCAGCCTCCATGGCATTCACTGCTGGACGCATGCTACTTACAATTCACGCTACAACAAAGTCTTGAACTCCTGTAACCGGTCCTAATGTCTTTTCGCTTGTCCCTTGTCACCGTCACCCTGAGGAAAAGGTAGAAGTGACGGGAGTTGACGGCCGCTTTGCTATTTCCTTTAGGAGCTTCGACTAACAGTAGACGGACCCATCCATACATTAGTTTTGAAGACGTTAAAGTGAGCACATGCGCTCATTCGGTCGTAGTCGGTGTTATTGTTCCGAAGGTGAAACACGTGTGGCAAGATAGGATTTTACGCAAGGTGCATTCCTGTGCGTTCTCGAAGTGTAAGAAACGCTACCCTAAATTTGAAAAAAGAATAAATGTGTATGTGTGCATGTCGTGTCGTTGCTGCAGTATCTTTGTGTGTAAACTAGTCTTACTTTTTGAGTTCGTAATGTATGACGTGGGCCCGTCTATGCTATTACTTAGTCGAAGTTTAGGAGGGTATTTTGGGCTTACTGTATCGAGCTGGCCATACGTTTCCGTACAAGATTTTGTTACGAATGGTTGTGAGTAGAAATGTTAGATACTGTTCTGCAGCTGAAAAATTCCGGTGCTTTCTTGTGGTCCCACTATTTTGAACCACTAGTGGGACCACGAGGGAGAACTGTTCCTCGTTGTCCCACTACAATAACGGAAATAATATCGACTAAACAAATGAAGATTGATAAAACAAAATATGAAGATCGACAAAACAAAATGAAGATCAATTAGAATGAAAATCGTCAAAACTACTCTTACAAATGAAGTTTCAAAAGCAATCCTCACACACACACATCACTAAGACTACACTCACTTGAAAATAATATTATTACGTAATTGTCACCACAATAGCAATATAAGCAATATACGAATAGAACAAAAGTAAAAGAGAAAGCATATGAACTCCGATTGCAAGCCGAGTACTCTCGAAGTTTTGACTCATTACAGTGCGAGCAACCCTGCCAATTGGCACAGTTTGGTTTCAAAAATCGGTATAGAAGTCTTTGGTGTGAGATTGTCCACAAATATTTATATATTGACGTCACAACGGCTTATAATTCGATGGAGCCGGCTGCACGAACGATAAAAGATGACGCAATATGTCGTTACCTCCCTCGCGTTACCTCGTTCTGAGGCGTTCCATTTATTTTAGTAATGTTTTCAACAGATGGCACTATAATCAATTGATGTGTTTTATATTTCTTTTTGTTTTGTAATGTTATTTTCATTTATATTTTCTTATGACGTTGTCACGTTCAACCATCGTCAGTAAATCGACTTTACAGACAACCGATTTTTTTTATTTATTTATTCTTGGTAGTGCCAAGCGGTAGTGCCATGGGAAAGAAACGTTATTAATGTTACAGATGTGGAAGCTACACGTTTTGGTAATGAGACTATCCCATATGAACACATACGACCAGGAGTCATTCACATTAAAGACAGCATGGCCGACATTTTACAAGAGTCGTGGCAAAAAGTTGACGCATTGGAACATATAAGACAGTGGAATGTTAACTACGTGAATTTTGAGGTAAATACAATGATATTTATGTAAAGATAAGCTACGTTTATGCAGAACAGCGTTCAGTTATATTGTTGAGATAGGTATAATTTCGCGTACCTACTTACCTATCGGTACCTAATAGGTATACACTGGGTGTAACAAAATTGACTCTCCAAATTTCATGAGATGACTTGGCATCGGAAATCAATACAAATATTTAATAAAAAAGGGTTAGATAAAAAAAAAAATATTTTTTTTGTCGCACATTAAAAATTCGTTTTTTACAGCGGAAATTCGAGGTAAAATGGTCGCCGTGGCAAAACAAACTTTTTCTTCATTTTTGTAATGTTTCTTGACTGATGCCACGTCACGTGACGAAATTTGGAGAGTCAATTTTGTTACACCCAATATATTTCATCTATGAATGCGATAGACAATACAAAATGTATAATACAGAAAGAGATAGCTAAATCTATGTCGTTTTGCGTCCATGACAGACCACAGCCTTCGACCAAGTAATAGTTTAGACGGGACCACGTCATACATTACAAACTCAAAAAGTGAGACTAGTTCACACTCAAAGATATCGACACGACATGCACGACATGCCAAGTGCGAGTTGAACTCGCCCATGAAGGGTTCCGTAGCAGCAATTAACATAATATAAAAGTTCTTGTAGTTCGTTGTAACTTTCATTGATGTTTTAACACGTTCGCAGTGGTAGTGATTTTTCTCGGTGACAATTGCGGTTTATGACGTATTAAAAAAACTACCAGCTTTATCTCGTTCGAAAAAATTTTCGTTGGTAGTTTTTATGGCAATGTATACATCATATATTTTTTTTAGATTTATCATTCTCTTAGTTTAGAAGTTAGTGGGGGGGGGGGGGGGGCACATTTTTTACTTTGGAAGTGTCTCTTGCGCAAACTATTCACTTAAAAAAAAATTATATTAGGAACCTCAATAGCATTTTTGAAGTCCATCTACATATAGGTATCCCACAAGTACGGGTTCGTTAAAAAAAAAATTTAGAGTTTCAGTTCTGAGTATGGGGACCCCCAAAATTAACTGCTTTTTTTCTAGTTTTATATAAAACCCGGA
This sequence comes from Miltochrista miniata, assembly GCA_933228765.1. Taxonomy (NCBI): domain Eukaryota; kingdom Metazoa; phylum Arthropoda; class Insecta; order Lepidoptera; family Erebidae; genus Miltochrista; species Miltochrista miniata. The sequence continues at coordinate 12,376,253 of OW121772.1, forward strand.
ACGGCTACGGAACCCTAAAAACGGAACCCTTATTAAATCGCTTTGTTGTCCGTCAGTGATCCGTCTGTCTGTCAAGACCACTTATCTCGTGAACGCGTAAAGGTGTGGCGGAAACAGTGTTCAAAGTCGGCAAAATAAATATTAATTCACAAAATACTCTGCCATTTGCACCTACTGATTTGTCAATCTTTTGTAAACTTTTAGAATAGTATGTTTACTCAAAATTTAGATTAGGCTTTTTTTAGTAACATAAATATTGTAATACTAGCTGATGCGCGCGGCTTCGCCCGCGTGAAATTCGGTACCCGTTACCGCTTCCCGTGGGAACATATTCCCGGGATGAAAAGTAGCCTATGTGTTATTCCAGACTATAAGCTATCTCTGTGCCAATTTTTAGCCTAATCCGTTCAGCCGTTAGAGCGTGATTGAGTAACAAACATCCAAACATCTAAACATCCAAACATCTTCACAAACTTTCACATTTATAATATTAGTAGGAAGTAGGATTACAATCTATACTAATATTATAAAGAAGTAAAGTTTGTGAGTTTGTTAAATTGTAAGGGCTAATCTCGGGATCTACTGAACCGATTTTAAAAATTCTTTCACCAATAGAAAGCTACGTTATTGTGGAGTGTCATAGGCTATATAGGATCACGCTACAACGAATAGGAGCGGAGCAGTGATAGTAAATGTTTCAAAAGCGGGTGAAAAGTTATTCCTTTTGAGAGCTTCGTTGCGTGTGCTGCGTAAATATTTATAGTTATGTAAAAAATATGTACTCTCTCTCTCTCTCTCACGTAGTATTGAATAATATTAACGACGAGACACTACGGGAGTAAACGCAACGCGACGGGAGTAAATGCGACGAGAACAGGTAAAACTCTCTCATATGAGGCGCAAACGAAGTTGCGCGGGTCAGCCAAAGACTTCTATATAAACTGAGGTAGACGTGCCGTACTCTAACAAACGAGATTTCAAAAGCAATCCTCAAATACACACATTAATAAGACTACACTCACTTATAAATATTTTTTACGTAATTGTCACCACACACAATAGCAATATACGAATAGAAAAAGAGTAAAAGATAAGGCGTATGGACTCCGATTGCATGTCGAGCACCTACTCTTGAAGTTTTGACTCACAACAGTGCGAGCAACGCTGCTAATTAGCTCAGTTTATAGGTTTCAAAAATCGGTGCGTAGGGCATGTCTACCTCAGTTTATATAGAAGTCTTTGGGGTCAGCTAGTAATATATAAACTTCTAAGGTCAAAAACATGCATACTTACAAGTCAACGCACGTGATGGACATTTTGATAAGATAATGTGTAACTATGTACTTATTTATACATCTTATTTTCTGAACTGTTAATTGTAAGTTTATCATTTCATTATATTTTATACTAGCTGACCCGCGCAACTTCGTTTGCGCCACATAAGAGAGAGTATTACCTGTTCCCGTCGCATTTACTCCCGTCACGTTGCGTTTACTCCCGATATTCAATACTACGTGAGAGAGAGAGAGAGAGAGAGTGAGAGAAAGGTTTGTCGTCGCGTGTATTGCCGTCGCATTATTTTTAAGAACAAATTCGTTTACGAAAGAGGTATCCCGTGGCATTATTGTAGAAAAAATTGATTGCCATTAAAATGGTTATTGTGCACCAACCCAAAGATAGACACATGCTATCGCGCAATTTTTTACGAACTTTTTTAAGAGAAACAATTTTGTAGTAGGTACATATTTTTTACATAACTATAAATATTTACGCAGCACACGCAACGAAGCTCTCAAAAGGAATAACTTTTCCAACGTTTTTGAAACATTTACTATTACTGCTCTGCTCCTATTCGTTTTAGCGTAATGCTATATAACCTATGACACTCCACATTAACGTAGCTTTCTATTGGTGAAAGAATTTTTAAAATCGGTTCAGTAGATCCCGAGATTACCCCTTACAATTTAACAAATATACAAACACACAAACTTTACCTCTAAATAAATATAGATAAATCAGAATATACTAACTTTGTGCTAAGTAAATTTTATTTTTCAGTTTTTAGTTTTGTTTGAAGTCGGTTTCTTTTTTGTAAAATTTTTTTTTTCACTATTTTTAGTGTCGTGTGGACTAAAAATCTATCTATCTAGGTGTAAAGTTCTCGACAGTAGGTACAAATTAATCAAACCCAAACACAAAGTAACTGCTGTATATTGTTAGGGAATTCTCTCTACTGTCTTTCGTCTCCATCATCAGATCGACTCCAGACCTTCATTGAGTTGTACTACTTTAAAACCCTTAATAAAATAATTTACAAACGCCCTAGATGTCCCTACAATTTTTAAAAGTTCCTTTCGATTTCTCCAGGATGCCATAATCAGATCCTGGCTTCCTTAAAATGGGACCACCTTGGGAGTATCTATTTTCGAACAAAAAAAAAATTTTCTAAATCGGTCCATAAACGACGGAGCTTTGCGCGAACAAACATCAAAAAAAAATTAAAAAATAAAGAAACGGTTGAATTGAGTAACCTCCTCCTTGTTTGAAGTCGGTTAAACAATATTACTCACGCAGCACACGCAACGAAGCTCTCAAAAGGAATAACTTTTCCCCCGTTTTTGAAACATTTACTATTACTGCTCCGCTCCTATTCGTTGTAGCGTGATGCTATATAGCCTTTGACACTCCACATTAACGTAGCTTTCTATTGGTGAAAGAATTTTTAAAATCGGTTCAGTAGATCCCGAGATTACCCCTTACAATTTAACAAATATACAAACACACAAACTTTACCTCTTTATAATATTAGTATAGATTAGTATAGAAGTATAGATTACTAGCTTTTGTCAATGGATGTTTGTATTTTTGATTACATTATCAGAGAAAAATCGCGCTCTATAGTTTTTTTTAGTCTAGGCTGTAGGCTGCACAAGTGCACCATACAGCCATACAGCCATTTTTTCCCATGACCTATAAGCCATGGACCCTATCCATGGCTTATAGGTCATGGGAAAAAATGAGCGGCGCCAACTATTTCTTCTTCATAGCAGTTGTGCCAATATCTTCAATCCCTTTATTTCCTCTCCAGGTCGGCTACTTAATCCATGTAATACAGAACAAATACCGCAAGATGTTGGACCGATACTACTCGGCGGTACTCATGGGACCAAAACCGCTTTTCCTGTTCGATCTCATTATATTACTGGAAGAAGTTGAACATGGGTACTTTCAGATAGATCATTTGGGTTTGTATTAAGACGTACCTATGTAGAAGTATAGTTTTTAAGGATTTTTAGAGTTTCTTACCCAAACAGTAAAACGGGGGCTTATTCCACTTTGTTCACCTGGGTGATACCACCTAGGTGAACAAAGTGGATTGATTAGTCTACTTTGATCACCTCGGAAATAAATCACCTCACACTAATTCGAATCCGAATTAAACAGAAAAGAAATGAATAAAACCACAGATTATAATTATAATATATCAATACATAGGAATAATAAAATCGTAACAGATCGCTGTCTGTACATGGAAGATAAATAAGAAAAAATATTATAGGGGGGCTTTATGAACGCAATAGAACCCAAAACAATGATTTTTAGAATTTTTGTCTGTTTGTCTGTATGTCTGTATATCTGTTTGTCTGTACGGTTGTGCACGCTAATCTCAGCAACCGCTCAACCGATTGCAATGCGGTTTTTTTATTGTGTTGAGGTTTGCTCCAGTTAACATTTAGCGTTTGTTTTATGTAAATCGGTTTAGAAATAAAAGAGTTATAACACTTTTAAGAATCAGATATTTTAAAAATTTTAATTGTAGGGGTTTCTTTGAATATGAGTGAACCTAAACTGGCGTGTTGGCTTAATCATAAAAGAGCTTAATGATTAAGACTATTTTTAAACAATTCAGTCCACGCCTTCGGCGCGGACTGAAAGCTCTTTTATGATTAAGCAAACAGGGCAGTTTCAGACGCTGCTTGATGACTCTGATGAAGAAATACCTTTCCTTTCATACACCTTATGTGACGTAAACGAAGTTGCGGGCTCAGCTAGTTCTATATAAAACTGATGTTTTAATGCGTCTTTGCACCTGAGTTTGCACCCTAGAAGATATAACCTGTCCGCCGTGATATGGTTAGAACAATGAATTTGAAATGATTTATTTCCGAGGTGATCAAAGTAGGTACTCTAATCAATTCCACTTCGTTCACCTAGGTGATATCACCCAGGTGATTTATTTCCGAGGTGATCAAAGTAGACTAATCAATTCCACTTCATTCACCTAGGTGATATCACCCAGGTGAACAAAGTGGAATAATCCAAAACGGGACCCTATTCATGAGGTTCTGCCGTCCGTCGGTCTCTCTGTCTGTCTATCCATCGCGAGGCAGTATCTCAGGACTAGTGATGGCTAGAGAGAGGAAATTTTTACAAACAATGTATTTCTGTTGCCGCTATATCAACAAATCCCCCCCCCCCATTCCTACCCCTACCCTCTCTTCAGAGCATTACGGTTCCACTAAAGGACAACCTGGAGATCCTCGGTATAGACGTCCGGCGTGAACTCAATCACAAAAACTACATAGAGAGTTGTATTGGGCTGGCCTCGCGGAAACTAGGAATCTTAAATAAGGTGAGACGGTATTTCACGCCACATCAGAGATGTTTACTGTACAAGACGCAAATTCGTCCCTGCGTCGAATACTGTTCTCACCTTTGGGATGACTCCGCAAGGTAGATATTTACTAGACGCGCTAGACGCTATGCAGAGACGTGCTATCCGAATAATTGGCCTCGAACTGTTGGCGCAGCGAAGAACCATAGCGTCCTTGGCTGCCTTCTATCGAATGTATCACGGCGAATGTTCTGAAGAGCTCTTCAACCTGATCCCACCCTCTCCTTTCCGATCCCGAACAACACGTGCCGGGCAAAGATGCCACTTACACACAGTGGAGAGAATGTTCGCCAGAACTGAGCATTTCAAAAGATCGTTCCTCTGTCGAACTATAAAAACATGGAACGACCTGCCCGCACACGTGTTTCCCTCATCTTACAATCCCGGGTTCTTCAAGAGGAGCATGAAGAGGCACATCACAGGGCCGCCAACTTGAGGACCACTGTCAGAAGTGGCCCCCAATCGCTAGATGCGCCACGGCTTTCCATCAGGCTGGTGGCGGCGTCAATTTGGCGAGCTAAATAAAAAAAAATACTAAAATATTAAAGGGGGCTTCCATACAACAACCTGATTTTCATCGGCCTTGCACTTGGCCGGTTTTATTTATGCCAATTTTGTTGGGTATGGCCCCATCAAACGTAGTTTCCAGGTGGCGGCGCTGACGGCAGCATTTCATTGTAGCTCTTGCTTACTCTTGTAGGCTCATACGCTGGAGACATAGCGGTACCCTTCTTGTTCTTATTGGTTTTATGCGCTGGACAGTAACGCTACGTTTTGTCGTGATTCTCCTGTACAATTGGTGAGGCCTCAAATTCTCCTTTGCGTCGAAAACGTAGCGCCGGAGTACAAGACAGTAATAATAAAGGAGAGGAGGGAGAGGAACTTACTTCACACCCTCGATTCGTGAATCCTAACGTACAAAAGTTAAGTATAACTACACCCAATTGTAAGGAAGGAATGACGAACCGAACTCCTCAGGAAAGGAATTTTGGATGTGGGATAGGAAATTTGAAATGTGGGTTCTTCTGGCCCTGCTTTATTATCGTTCTAAGATGGATTTCCGCCATGTAACGCTTGATTTCATCTACATATACTAATATTATAAAGAGGAAAATTTTTATTGTTTGTTTCACGAGAATGTTCTGCTCGCAGAAAGAGGCAGTGCAGTCCACTTATTCCCGCTGGAGATCATGACTCGCACCATGGTCTCGAGCGAGAGAGTGTCCACGTCCAAACCGTTTTTTTTACAAGGTGAGCTCCGCTTACGGACTACCCATGCTGGCGAGGCATGGGCTCGTGTGAGTATCGCCCAGCACCTGATCACGATAGCACTGGCAATACTCAACAAAACTCCTTGACACCGATCTGCCCCTTTGGGGGTGCTCTGGGATCTGTCTTATTCCCCGGAACACCGCCGGGCGGCTCAGGGCGGCTGAGCTACTGTGCCGATGGAGGATTACCCCGGTAGGTGCCAAGTAATCCTCAGACGGGGTGGCCTGTGCAATGCACACGTGTGTGCCACTCGACGTGTGCGGGCCAACCCCAGGGTTAGAGGCCAAAGCCGCTGGCCTTCTCCTACCCTACTCGGCCGTGGTTTCCCGGTAATTTCGCCAGAGATACTTACTGCAGCTACTGTGCCCGGTAGGTAAGTATCTGTGACACCTGGTCAAGATAATATAATAGTATTACATACAGATAGACAACTCCCTGCCCCCCACTGAGCAAGCTTCCCCCCCACCCCCGCCAGTCCCGCCACAGCTGTCATTATAGTTCGGCGGGTGTCGTGAGGGAACATTTGCTTAGCCGTATTGGTCACACACACATTCAAGCTCTGTCCGAACATAGCGTGTTTGTGTAGGTGACAGAATTGAAAACAAATCATTTAAAAAAAAAGAAAAGAAAATTGTATGGAGTTTCCTCCCTGTGACCGTATCACCGTAGTCAGGAGAGAGAAGGCTGCTGCACTGCGAAAGTTTGAGTATAAGCCCCGCAAGTTGGTAATGCGCTGGAACCTTGTCATAATGACAGCTAAGTGACGTCATCGTGACGTAGCGCGAGCGCGCGCTGGCCTAGCGAAGCTGCGTACGGTATTTTTTTAAATACTGACTGCTCGACGGACATACGTCACCAAGTGGTCACCAATATGGCCGCCAAGCGCAATATCAACGTGCGGGGCTTATACCTAGCAGTAGTTTTCGAGTTTACAGAAATCTGTCAAATTAATAATTAATGTAATTAGAAATTAGTCAAAAATACGAGTATTGTGTTTACACCTGTAACACTAATAAACCATTAAATTCCAGTAAAAATGCTGTCCCAAGTAGAAGCGAAATACGGTATTTTCACACCAATCAATGTTCAATTTAAAGAATTGTCCAAATTGGATGAAATCAGAGAACAAGAGAAAAGAAGTGTTGAGCAAGAATCGGGTATTCTCTCAGGGGGGTTTGCTGCATTCATGAATTCAGAAGGTTTAGGCGGTTTCGGGGGTTCCGGGGGTTTTGATGGAGGTGGTGGCAATATGTTTCATGGCCACTCGCAGACTAGTCTACCGATGCCTCCTGTCAACCAAGGTCCTAGAAAGAAACCTTTCAACTGGACGGCTTATCGAGAACAGATGGAGTATGTAAAAAAGGCTATGGAGTATTACAAAAAGTTTAGTAAGGAACCTCATACTAGGTGGTGGTGGCCAATGGATTATGGATGGGAAATTGATAAGGTTTGGGGATGGTGGTAAAATTACAATTAAAGTAAGTAAATATTTTAAAAAAAAATGTTTGATAGCCTAAATGTTGGGGCTGGTGATAGAGTTTTAATTGACTTAGAGAAAAAAGTTAAAATAATACCTAAATGTCACAGAGGAACGCGCGCTTCTTATCCAGCTCGCGATGCTCTGTGCCTAAATGTTAATCTAGATTAGCGCGAGGCCGCAACTGCGGTTTTCCGCAGCGGTTTCTAACCTCAAAGTGTCATCAAACTGTCAAAATCAATGAAATTAAGTCAAGGTTTGACATTTTGAGGTTAGAAACCGCCGCGGAAATACGCAGATGCGGCCTCGCACTTAGTAATATTTTGTTGAAAGTCTCATTCAAATCCGTTAAGCCGTTTTTCCGCGATAGTGTAACAAAGAGACAGCCAGACCGACAAAAATTCGAAAAACGTTGTTCCGTGGTCTTAGTCAACACTATGATGTATTGCAGTAAAAATGTTTGAAAAATAGGTATTAAATGTACACAGAAAGTTTGTTTGGAGTTTTATTATTGTATAGATATTATTTTAAATTAATAAAATTAAAATAATTAATCTATGCGACTGTTCTGAAGAGCTCTTCAACCTAATTCCTCCTTCTCCTTTCCGATCCCTGACAACGCGTGCCGAGCATAGGTGACACTTCTATACATTGCAGAGAATCTTTGTCCTAATTAAGAAAGTAAAAAAAATCTTTTTTCTATCGAACCATAGTAGGCCTTCCAGTGCACGAGTTTCAGTCCTTACAACTTACAACCAAAAAAATAAATAAAAAAACTTGAGAGGTGTCAAGGGACACCCGGATGGAACAAAGTTCCTTTCGATTAAACTGAAGGAATTGTAATAAAATTTTATTTTAATTTTAAAATTTTATTGTAAGCAAAAACAAAAACAAACAAAAAGAAAACAAATATAAAAAAAAGTGAGTGCGTGTAACCTTTACGCGCGACTGAAACTGAACAGAGCGAATCTCCTATTTGCTTTGGTGTTGCTCGTAGAGTTCATGTTCAACCCCTGGCTACCACTATCACTACCACTATCACTACCACTATCACTACTACTATCACTACCAAAAGTGTCGTTACAACTTTTCGTGAGAATTTTTTCCGTGTAGCCCCCTTTCACAACGCGCGATAAGGAACTTCGTTCCAATAAAATAAATATTCACGGACATTTTACACAACGCTATCGATCCCAAAGTAGGTAAGCTAGGAATAACTGCTTGTGTTATGGGTATCAGACCACGGATATTAATACATACATATATACATTAAATGTGTGCGTACTCCTGGCGGAAAAGTGTCGATTTTTTAAATTCTAGATATGCAGAAAATTAGCGTAAGAGTCCGTGTAAATGTGTATCGTAAATAGAAATTTGTGTATCCAGCCATTGTGAAGATATTCTTGAAAAACTGATTCCGCCAGGAGTACGTTCGAAACGTCAGCCCAGCGGAACTTTTTCTTTTTTTGCAAAAAGAAAAGGCTCATTAGGTAGCTTGGTGCGAGCTGTAAATGTGTATGTATAAATGAAATTTGTGTATCATGATATCACGGAGTAATTCAGGTTTCCGCTGGGAGTACGTTTGACGATATCGTAATTATCATATACAGAGACTTGGTACAGTGTTGAATTTACTCATGTACGTTGCTATGAATTTGCTTATAATCTTGGTAAAAGCAGAAATTGAAAATAATTTCCCACTCAAAAGATATAGACATATAGGTAAAATCAGGTTATTAACCTCTAGTGCCTAAAATAGGAACCTTACAGCCAAACTTGTAACGTTAATTTGTATCTAATCAAAGTCTACACTCTTCAACCGAGTTTCATTAATATCTTCTTAGTAATTACAGAGTAATCACAAAACTTGTCGCAATCAGCCCATTGTTTTATATGACCTTTGTTGTCAATGTTCTTAGAAAATAAACACAACAAACCATATTGCAATATTTTGCGTATTTATTCAACTACTCAAATTTAAAAATTCAGCTCATTACATTCAGTATTTAACAAAATATAAGAAAAATACCATCAACAGCCGGAATTGATGAAAAACACGGGTAAACCAACCAAATTGAAATGACGTCAAAAAGCGGCCGCGCAGTACATGAAGGTACATTTCTAAATTTGTAGCATAGCATCAGTTTTAATTTAGTACAGGTAGATACAAAAGTCTTGTAAAATATTAGTATTTTTGAAGTGAAACTTCTTTATCGGCGTTGGAAAAAAATTTGCGTCACGTCACGATTTTTGGTTACGCGCCATCTTTGTTCTGTTCCCCACCACGGTGGATTCGAATTAAGAGTACTTTATCCAGGGATAGCATGTCATTTAAGGGTTTTTGGACTTTTGGGCTTTTGGACTTTTGGACTTTTGGATGGGACATTGGTACTTTGGGACTTTGGAACTTTGAGACTTTGGGACTTTTGAACTTTTGGATGGGACCTTGGTACTTTGGGTCTTTGGGACTTCGGAACTTTGGGACTTTGGGACTTTTGGACTTTTGGCCTTTGGGACTTTTGGACTTTTAGATGGGACCTTGGTACTTTGGGTCTTTGGAACTTTGGGACTTTGGGCCTTTGGGACTTTGGGACTTTGGAACTTTGGAACTTTGGGACTTTGGGACTTTGGGACTTTGGGACTTTGGGACTTTGGGACTTTTGGACTTTTGGACTTTTGGACTTTGGGACTTTTGGACTTTTGGCCTTTGGGACTTTGGGACTTTTGGACTTTTGGATGGGATCTTGGTACTTTGGGTCTTTAGGACTTTGGAACTTTGGGACTTTTGGACTTTTGGGCTTTTGGACTTTTGGATGGGACCTTGGTACTTTGGGTCTTTGGGACTTTTGGACTTTTGGAGTTTTGGACTTTTAGACTTTTAGACTTTGGGACTTTGGGACTTTGGTACTTTGGGACTTTTGGACTTTTGGCCTTTGGGACTTTTGGACTTTTAGATGGTACCTTGGTACTTTGGGTCTTTGGGACTTTGGAACTTTGGGACTTTGGGACTTTTGGCCTTTGGGACTTTGGGACCTTGAGACCTTGGGACTTTTGGCCTTTTGGACTTTTGACTTTGGACTTTTGGACTTTTGGAATTTTGTACTTTTGTACTTTTTGACTTAATTTAAGGTGATGTGAAAATTAAGTTTATGAAGAAGTTTCACTTCTTACGTGTGTACACTAAGTACTAAGTACACGCAATTTTTTTTTATTAAGTAGGTACTTATGATTCGTACATAATATAACACATTTTCATCATCTCAGACTCTTTGACACTCGCTTGCTGACCAGGCCTGGCCTCTGCCATAGCTGCAATTTTACTGAAAACAGTAGGTACCAAACGGCTTAACCTGCTTTCCGAAGCACGGAGACTCACGTAAATGAAATAAATAGCTTTACATGAGACAGACGGCGTCATTTTAAGTCAACTACAATTTGATACGGTTATCTTTTTTGCAATGTACGGGTACTGTATTTGAATTATACTAGCTGACACAACTTCGTGTTAGAAAATACTAATACTGAGACTATTTATTTCCGTAATCAATCGATTCTTATGTTCTTTTTATAAACCTGTTAGATCGAGTGATCCATTGGCTTAGCAGAGGGGAAAGCTTTGCTAGACGGGTCCTGTAGTTAAATGATCTAAGGTTTTATCGAACCCTAACATTATTATTTGGAATTGTACATCATTGCTAAGTTACCTGGTTTTAAATAACATTGTGGAATTAAATGGTATTGTCTATTGAGCAGCTTCTGGGGGAGAATGTATAAATTGGCGTGTGAGATTATTGTGAGCTCTCTTCATTCATACTGATCGCTTAGCTAGGGTATAACTATATTAAAAGTTATATTGCAAGTTTTATTTTATTTTTAAAATGTAGGTACTACCTATTTAACAATTTGTTAGCGTCACATGAAAGCGAGAGAGAGGTTTAGAGAGAGAATTTTAATATAATTTATTTCATAACAAGTACATAAAACACAAACTCCAGAACATTTGTGTATCACACACAAATATTTGTTCTGACCCAGGAATCGAACCTAGGACCGAGGACCGAGAGGAGGAATTATTTTATTCCGTACCATTCGACTGCATAGCTTGAACTGATACTATGCGTCCAAACGGAAGGATCGTCAATGGTAGGTTCTGGGTCGTTCTAGGTGCGTTTTTATTTGTAACTAGCTGTTGCCCGCGACTTCGTACGCGTGAAAATTGTTACAATGCCAATTTGATTGCTCTCTGCTTAGCCCCTAGGATATGCAGCGTTATAATATATAGCCTATTTTAAGACCCTACCCTTAGGTAATATTTGTGCAAAATTTGAATCAAATCTATTGAGTACTTTTCGAGATCCTTCCGGACAAAGCAAAGCAAACAGACAAACAGACAAACAGATAAACAGACAAACAGACAAACAGACAAAAAATTTTCTAACTGTATTTTCGGCTTCGGTATCTTATGCTGAACACCCAGCGAGTATTTTTTTTTAAATATTTCCAATGTACAGTTTTGACTTTTCTATCATTTTATTATATGTATAGATAAAACCGTAGTAACCCCAAGTGCGGCCTCAGTCTTAGTCTGTAAGACTTTTTGAAGAAAGTCATTAAGTGTCTTCTAGATTACAAACCTTATTTATACTGTTGATTGATGGCTGTGGGTAAAACTGGCCACACAGTTTTTAGGGTTCCAAACCCAAATTATAAAAACGGGACACTATTCATGAGACTTCACAGTCCGCTTGTCTGTCTGTCTGTCCGACATGAGGCTTTCTCGGAAACTGCTAAAACAACAAATACTTAAATACTATCTCGGAAACCGTGACAATTAGAGAGCTGAAATTTTAACAGATGATATATTTTAGTTGACGCTGTAACAACAAATACTTAAATCCTATCTCGGGAACCGTGACAACTAGAGAGCTGAAATTTTCTCAGATGATATATTTTGGTTGACGCTATAACAACAAATACTTAAATTAGACAATAGGGGGATTAAGGGGGGCTACCATAAAAAAAAACGTGATTTTTGCTGTTTTTTTAGTACGGAACCCTCCAAGCGCGAGTTCGAGTCGTACTTGACCTGGTTTTATATAAGTAAATAAAAAATCTGGAACATGTTAATTTAAAAACCAGTTTCTTCTAGTCTCTAGTCTCAATATGTCAAAATGTGGATTTGTGTGTGAAAATGCAGAAATACCTAAACCTACAGGATCGTAAATTTGAAAGAAACTGATAAATACTTATAAAGGGTGTTTTTTTTAGAGGTATAGAACTTTGAAATGGAATAAAACGAAGGTGATTGTTTTTATTGATATGAAAATGACTTTATTCGAAAGGAAATCTTCTGGCATTATAATTAAAATATGATTTCTGGCAAATAACTGCCGCGGCTGGCTCGGACGTAGTCTAATCTAGAGGTCCAATTTTCGATGACTTTCCCAACATTTTTGGCCGTATATCGACAATAACGCGCCGAATGTTGTCCTCCAAGTGGTCAATCGTTTCGGGCTTATCGGCGTAGACGAGCGACTTCACATATCTCCACAGAAAATAGTCAAGTGGCGTAAAATCGCACGACCCTGGAGGCCAATCCACTTGTCCAAAACGCGAAACTATGCGGTAACCAAACGTTTCCTTCAATAAATCAATTGTGGCACGAGCTATGTGACATGTTGTGCCGTCTTGTTGAAACCACTACTACAGCACATCATGGTTGTTCAATTGATGAACAAAAAAGTCAGTAATCATCGCTCTATAGCAGTCACAATTGACTGTAACGTTCTGGTCAGCATCGTTTCTAAAGAAGTACGGACCAATTATTTCACCAGCCTATAAAGCACACCACACAGTCAGTTTTTCGTGTGTGTCAGAATGGCGTGAATGGTGTCTGAATAGTCACAAAACTAGGACCAAAAAACTGTACCTAAACTGTACTAAACTGTACCTATGTTAAAAAAAACTGTACCTCAAGCAATTCTGTATAAATAGAAAAAAATATGGACACGCCATTCTGACGTCAGGTTGGCGCGCATAGTCGTGTATCGCCCCAACGTGTGGAAACTATGTTCTGGAACATATATCAATAAACTGTACCTAAACTGTACCTCATAAAACTGCTATTAAAAAAATTAAAATCACACGTGATATCTGTCAAATCAAGAATAAAAATTTGCTAGGGTTTTGAAACTCACACGATTTGTACTACACATTATAATATAATTCTGGTCTTTTTTGCGTATACTTCTACCTGTTCTCACCTCTAGACGTTTCGACTATAGCCGTGGTCACGAGTAGACTGAGGAAAGCAGCGGGCGCTGTGCTCTCGTACCCAGCATAAAGATTTTTGTTAACACTCATTAGGGTTGCGACGCACTACACTCACTATGTCTGAACGAATACTACGCGATTTTAACTACCTGATTCCATGTGGAGAAAAAATTAAAATCGTTAATTGCGTCGCAACCCTAATGAGTGTTAACAAAAATCTTTATGTGGGTACATGTACGATCGCCGGTACGAGATGACGGCGCCTGCTACTTTCCCCAGTCTACTCGTGACCACGGCTGGCTGTTGCAATATAGCCGAAGCGTCTAGAGGTGAGAACAGGTAGAAGTATACGCAAAAAAGACCAGAATTATATTATAATGTGTAGTACAAATCGTGTGAGTTTCAAAACCTTAGCAAATTTTTGTTCTTGATTTGACAGATATCACGTGTGATTTTAATTTTTTTAATAGCAGTTTTATGAGGTACAGTTTAGGTACAGTTTATTGATATATGTTCCAGAACATAGTTTCCGGTGATACACGACTATGCGCGCCAACCTGACGTCAGAATGGCGTGTCCATATTTTTTTCTATTTATATAGAATTGCTTGAGGTACAGTTTTTTTTAACATAGGTACAGTTTAGTACAGTTTAGGTACAGTTTTTTGGTCCTAGTTTTGTGACTATTCAGACACCATTCACGCCATTCTGACACACACAGTTTTTCTGGATGTAACGGTGTCTCAACATACACTTGAGGATCATCTTCACCCCAAATATGGCAGTTTTGTTTATTGACGTATCCATTCAACCAAAAGTGAGCGGCACCGCTAAACAAAATTCGCTTATGAAAATCACGATACGCATTACGGACAGAACCAATATTTTCAAAATAAATTTGCACAATTTGGAAGCGTTGTTCAGGCTTCAGTCTATTCATGTTGAAATGCCCAACCAAACTAAACATAAATCACTTTACAGCTGATAATAATACCGCCAGTTAAAACAGTTATGCCAACTTAAAGTTCTATACCTCTAAAAAAAACACCCGTTACATAAGAAAGCTAGGGTAAAAAATAAGCAGGTACTCTATGTGTGGGCTGCTCACCGTCCTTACAGAAGCAGGCCCAAGACGGCAGCGTGGCGTGAGGGATTCACGCACGCCCTCCCCCCCGCCCCCTAAGAAGCGGAATCACACCCGAAAACCCCCCAAAGACGCGGGATAGCACCCGAACCACCCCGTAGGCGAGGTCTGTTGGGAGTCCTAGGAAAGCCTTCCGAGGGCTTACCCGGGGCTCCAAACCGTAAGCTGTTGGGCGTTACGTGAGTTTATTTAGTCGGTAGGAGTCCAGCATAGCATCCATGAGGGATTTTCCCTCATGTTAAAAAAAGGGTAATCTAAGTGCCCACTATTACGTACTTAAGTAGAACCCGACATCGCGTCCATTTTAAAACGTCAAAGAGTTTGTTTTCTTGCTCTTTCTTATATAAATGTCGATTATTCATAAAAGTAATAATTGTAATAGAAAGTTATTATGGGAATTGTATTTTCGCTAAGCTATTTTTGTAGCGATAGTACACGATGTCAAACCAAATAAACGTACAATACTTGCAATTTAAAGACGTAGCTCTATGTACTACGCGGCCGCTTTTTGACGTCATTTCAATCTGATTGGTTTACTCGTGTTTTTCATCAATTCCGGCTGTTGATGGTATTTTTCTTATATTTTGTTAAATACTGAATGTAATGAGCTGAATTTTTAAATTTGAGTAGTTGAATAAATACGCAAAATATTGCAATATGGTTTGTTGTGTTTATTTTCTAAGAACATTGACAACAAAGGTCATATAAAACAATGGGCTGATTGCGACAAGTTTTGTGATTACTCTGTAATTACTAAGAAGATATTAATGAAACTCGGTTGAAGAGTGTAGACTTTGATTAGATACAAATTAACGTTACAAGTTTGGCTGTCAGGTTCCTATTTTAGGCACTAGAGGTTAATAACCTGATTTTACCTATATGTCTATATCTTTTGAGTGGGAAATTATTTTCAATTTCTGCTTTTACCAAGATTATAAGCAAATTCATAGCAACGTACATGAGTAAATTCAACACTGTACCAAGTCTCTGTATATGATAATTACGATATCGTCAAACGTACTCCCAGCGGAAACCTGAATTACTCCGTGATATCATGATACACAAATTTCATTTATACATACACATTTACAGCTCGCACCAAGCTACCTAATGAGCCTTTTCTTTTTGCAAAAAAAGAAAAAGTTCCGCTGGGCTGACGTTTCGAACGTACTCCTGGCGGAATCAGTTTTTCAAGAATATCTTCACAATGGCTGGATACACAAATTTCTATTTACGATACACATTTACACGGACTCTTACGCTAATTTTCTGCATATCTAGAATTAAAAAAATCGACACTTTTCCGCCAGGAGTACGCACACACATTAAATACATACTTATCATACATAGAAACACCCAGAGTCTGGAGACAAACATTTATGTGTTACACAATTTTTTGTCTCCGGTGGGAATCGAACCTACGACCGCAGTCGCACATTTCGACCTCTAGACCAACGAGGCAGAACCAAGTTCTCTTCAAGCGGAAAAGAGGTACAGTCACCTTAAATATAGCATGGGCCCCTTAAGATCTATAATCTCATGCACATTTGAGGCCAAATTAACAAAGACTCTACTAGATGGCACAACTTTACTCGAATATAATATTGCATAAACACCTTAGAATCACAAAAAAATTTACCTACTAGATGGCATATTTACATTACTCAAAAGAATAATGAGTTGCTATTGAAAAGCTGCTGGCTTTCAGGAAGAGAGAGAGAAATGAAAAGATTGAATTTAAAATGTAAATAATTAGTAGTTTATTAGAATTGAGCACTTGGGGGTCGTGGGTGTGGCAACTTCGGGCAGCAAGTACGGTTTCCGAAGGCCTTCGCAGGGTTCGACTTATCTTGTGGCTCCAGGATGTCGATGCAGTCCGCCAGGTAGCCGTGTCTTCCACAATTTCGGCCGGCACGGTATTCCCAACCCGCAGGGCGGATGTTCGCTCGTAGAACTCGAAGGGTGGATTTTACCAACCCGTAGGGTAGACGGTTTCTTGGACCCGTAGGGTGAATGTTCCTTCGTGGAACCTGAAGGGTGGACTTCTTGAACCCGTAGGGTGGACCCTGGAATGTTCCATATGACGGGTTAGCTGGAACCCTTTTTCCCGCCCATTGCTAAGACAGCCGACCACTGTTAAACCATTTGGGAGTCGGTTGCCTTACAATGGTTGGTTCTATCCTAAGTTTACAGAGACCTTTTATTTTTCACACCCCTGTAATCTACCCTCCCATAACAGGGTCGACCAACAGCCGTTAATTTTCACTATTTTAAAATCTAGAATCATAATAATTAATTTAACTCACCCAATGATGGGGTCTTCTATTTATAGCTATTTGCTCCTTATCCTTGACAAATATTTACGAGGATATTTGCGATGATATAAACGATTATTTTTAAACTGATGTGATTCTCACAATTTCCAATTACACTGATACGTTCGTGATCTATTTTAAATATTAATCTGGCGGTCCTCCTGCATTGACGCAATGCCTTATATATCAATGAAATAGCGCCTCTAGTGGCACCGCTCGAAACTACTCAATCGTCAAGACCGTATCACTGCCTATAGCTTCCGTCGTTGCGACACTAACTCGGTAGATGGCGCTTTCATTTATTAATCTAAGTTTTCATTTTAAAACCCCTAACGTTGAACCCCTATTTGCACCCGTTGTTTCACAACGTTACATACTCCCCCTCCCCAGTGAGCGTTTGACGTACCCTAACGCGTCAAACGCTGCGTTCGTCCTCGAACGCCCCTAATATAATACCTACTACTCGTCTATGTGTGTGTGTATGTTAGTGTGTTGTGTGAATGAGGTGATGCTGGGTGTAGCGAAGAGTCGGCCTTAACTTTAATGAAACCAACTCGCAGGATGTATTTAGGTGATTCTGAAGGATCTTATGGGACAGAAAGAGAAAAGACGTATTTGAGGCTTTGGGTTGAAGGTTCAGGTAATACGCACCGCCTGAAAGTGGGGTGTGTATAATAAGGCTTTTTACTGAAGGCTGGGATTTATACAACCGTCCCAGAGAAGAACATCCTACTAGGGCTAGTGTAACACTTCCGACTCATAGGATGGACTATCCCCCAGGGCAAGCCTCTAGCTTCCGAGTGGTAGGAGTAGCCATATGACGAAAATAAAGATAACGGTGATCTACACCTACGACTGTTAGGGCAAGACAAATGCTGCCAAATAACAGTCCACCATAATTCTGTTCGGGTAAGCCTCATGCTTCCTCGTAACAGTACTAAACCTACACCATAAATCTGTTCGGGTAAGACTCATGCTTCCTCGTAACAGTAACCTACAACATAATTCTGTTAGGGCAAGACCATGCTGCCAACTAACAGTAAACGACGAACTCTGTTAGGGATAGACTCATGCTTCCAACTAACAGAAAACTCCCACTTAAACCAAGAAACAGAAAAGTGATAGAAAATAATTTACTTGCAGAATCCTCAGTGATGCTGATTAACCCCTATGTCCCCATGACGAACACGGCATGTGTTTGTCACGTTGTTATGTGTAGTTATTTGAAAGTGGTGTGTAGTGTGTAGTGTCCCTAACTAATTACTAGGCTATTTAGCCCTTTAACAAATAAAAAAAAAAAAAAAACTAAGTGCTTATTGGCAATCTTAGCGGTAATGACAGAAACTAAGTGCTTATTCGCAATCTTAGCCGTAGAATGTTGACTATGACTATTATGTCAACCCTAAAAATGACGACCGTAAATAGTATTTGGCTATAACGCCAATTATATAAAAAAAATTGGGACCCTTGTGTGTCGCCATAGTAGTATAAAAAGTATGTGCGTGCTTAAATAAATAATATGTATGTATGTACGTATGAAATCTCCCTTGTGTAAGTTTTGTTTTGTTTGCGCGTAAGATGTTGACGTAATCATGTTGATGTAAACGTGTTATTTATCGTTGCATCTAAGGCCAGTGTCACACTTTATTCCATGCTATATTAATAACCCGTCAGCTTTAGTCGGGAACCAAAACTTGGGACCTTTGAGTCACTTTCTCTAATCTACGAAATTGACTCGCCTGTAACCAGTTTGACTCCTACTTCCGCCTTTGGGAGTCACACAACATGACGTTCAAGTGTCACTATGTAAACAAACAAACAAAAAAAAAAACTGCTTATGAAGTGTTTGGAATTGTGTGTGAAGATAATTGTGATGAATATGTGATGACCATCTACTACCTACTTATTATGTAAGTGTAATTGTGAAACTTCCGTATGATAACATGTATGCGTGTAACATGACACGAAATGTGGTACCTATATGTGCCACCTAAGTACTAACATTATATGACGGTGTGCTAACACCCTTATATTTTCCAAAAATGATTATCAAAAACACTATTGTGTAACTGTACTGATGTACTAGATACGCTATTCGCAAACGCATCTTAATGCAGTGTGTTACGGCCTTTACCGTTATCTGCATTCGTCTTTGTAACATTGAGGAATGTGAATATTTTTCGACCCACCCGCGGAATAACGAAAAATAATTTCTTCTTTTTAGGGTTCGGTGAACCGAATTATAAATTGAACCTTTATAAAACTTAGTATTTGCTTTAGGAAATACTTAAGTTTCGAAATATTACCTTTTAGGGTTCCTTCACTCAAATAATAAATTGGATCCTTCTAGCTATTAATTGTCTGTCTGTCTGTCTGTGTTTAAATGTAATCTAATCCGAAGCAGTAAGTAGTGAAAGTGAAGTGTGTGATGATGGGTTGACGAAATTTACTAAATGTTTTTCAGTTTTTCACGAATAATGCAATTTTCTACGCTGCTATTATTTTTATTGAAATGTAACTATTTTCACGAACGTGGTAAGAGTTAATTGTATATTGACTCGTACCAACTATTTTTTTTTAAATAGTTATTTACTACTACGGAACCCTTAAATATTTCGAACTGTGTTAAAACGATTCGCACTTGGATGGTTCTGGAAATAATCTGTATCGTAGTAACTAACTTTTTTATGTAGATTGTTCCTTACCACTACGGAACCCTTGAATATTTCGAATTGGTTGAAAACCGATTCGTACTTGGACGATTCTGGAAATATTCTGTATCAGACTGTTGGTGTCCGGAGTGTATTTTATTCACTTCCACCCACAGTTTATATGGAAAAAAAAAATTTCTTCTAATATCGAGCTAGTAAATCAACTTACTGGTAAACGTTATGAAAGCAACATCTGCCGTTGTTTATTTAGAACCCGAATCAAAGTTAATAGTTTACTATTGTTTTTTGGCAAGAATGTTTTCGCTGCGTAATCTACGTTTGGAATGTTTTTTCTTACAGTTGTATTTCAGTGTATCAGAATTCGACGTAATTCGAAAAGTGAATCAATTATGAATCTTTTATAATTTACGTGAAGTGAAATTCGTAAAATCTTTGTTCTAACGTTTTACTAGCGTGAAATTTCAATAGGGATTGTTGCCCAGAAGTGTGATTATCGGCTGTTGGTCTCGCTGTAAATTCACATATGGGAAATACAACAAAATAATACACAAATTGAGGCGGTTTGACGCCGTACAAAAATAAAAATTGTGGTGGTGATATCCTGTGACTACTTTTTACGATGAATATAGGCAATACAAATCACTTACTAATATTAATGTAAGCGTTTCAAATGTGAAGTTTTACTTCAGACTTTAATAAAGTAAATATTTTTATTTCTTTCTCCTCAACATCTCAAGGACCTAACCTCTCACTGTGTGGGTGATGCAGGTAAGCACCTCATTGGATGTTTAACAAAATTGGTAAACCTCATGCTCACTGGTAACATTAACCCCGAGATTGTTCCTGTCATCTATGGAGCGAATCTCATTGCCCTCTCTAAAAAAGACGGAGGAGTTCGTCCTATTGCAGTTGGTTCTACTTTTAGACGTTTGACATCCAAAATTTCAGTCCGTTACATTTTATCTAAATTACAACAACAATTTGAACCTACTCAATTAGGTTTTGGTACCAAAGGTGGGTGTGAAGCGGCGGTTCACGCCCTGCGCACGTACCTTAATAAAGATGAGTGTGAGGTTTTATTAAAAATTGACGTCAAAAATGCCTTTAATTCGGTTAATAGGGACACCCTGCTTTCAGAAATTAGAAACAATATTCCAGAAATTTACAACTATTTACTAAATTGTTATCATGAACCATCAAAATTAATGTATAAATGCAAAGAAATCTCTTCTGAAGTCGGTTGCCAGCAGGGTGATCCCCTTGGGCCAGCCATATTCAGCCTAGCTATTAACCCTATAATTCAAAATTTAAAATCAAAATTTAACGTGTGGTATTTAGATGATGGGACTCTTGGAGGTGATGCTGTTACTGTTCTCTCAGATCTTTTGGAAATAAAAAACAAATTTAAGTTGATTGGTTTGGAACTAAATTTTGATAAGTGTGAATTATATATTCATAACGCTCACAACCGTTCCGAACTCATAGAAAATTTTGATTTCTTATGTCCAAATATCAAAATTATTAATAGAGAGAATCTTAACCTCTTAGGGTCTCCGATTTTTGAAGATGCTATTCCAGAAATAATAGCACAAATAATTTTAAAATTTGAATCAAATGTGGATCGACTTCTCAAAATTAATTCACATTATGCAATCACAATTTTAAAATTTTGTCTATTTGTTCCTAAATCTATGTATCTGCTTCGTTGTTGTCCTTTTTGGAAACATCAGAATTGTTTATTTGCGATTGATTCCCTCATAAAAACGTCTTTAGAACGTATTTTGAACATACATCTTAATGAACAATCTTGGACTCAAGCTTCCCTTCCCATTAAATACAGTGGGTTAGGGATCCGCAAAATCTCCAGTGTGGCTTTGCCGGCCTTTTTGTCATCTGTACATGCCACGTCACCACTCGTAGGTAAAATCCTAAGCAATTGTCTTACTAACTATGAGATGGCTGGCTGTACAGATGCCAAGGATGCTTGGCTTATGGCTTGCCCAGGTCAAAATTTTCCGATTCATCCAAATTCTCAACGGAGCTGGGACGACGCAATTTCAAAATTAACTTTTGACACGTTTTTAAACGCCAGCTTAGGCCCAGATCGTGCTAGACTATTAGCGCTCAGCAAAAAGGAATCCGGTGATTGGCTGAATGCTTTTCCAACTGCTAACACCGGAACCTTTCTTGAACCGGACACTTTAAGAATGGCAGTTGGCTTGAGACTTGGCGTCCCGCTCTGCGCCTCACACCGTTGCCCCTGTGGTGTTACCGTTGACTCTATGGGACACCATGGACTATCCTGCTTGAAGAGCGCAGGCCGCTTCTCTCGCCACGCTGCGCTTAACGATATCATTCGCCGTGCTCTTGCCACCGTCGGTGTGCCCGCTCTCTTAGAGCCAAATGGCATTTTTAGGGACGATGGCAAGAGACCGGATGGGATGACCTTAATTCCGTGGGAGATGGGTCGGGTGCTAGTCTGGGATGCCACTTGTGTAGACACTTTGGCCCCGTCCCATCTGCCTAGAACAAAAGAAAAAGCCAGCGCAGCAGCGGAAGCGGCAGAATATAAAAAAATAAATAAGTATAAGGGTCTCGGCTCGTCGTACAATTTTATTCCAGTCGGTGTCGAGACCCTAGGTCCATGGGGTCCCAATGCGCATAATTTTTTTAAAATTTTGAAGAAGCGTCTTGTGGAGTCAACTGGTGACCTAAGGGCTGGCAGTTATTTCTCCCAACGAATAGGCATCGCCGTTCAAAGGGGGAATGCTGCCAGTCTTTTGGGCACAATGCCACGGGGG
Source organism: Miltochrista miniata (assembly GCA_933228765.1). Classification (NCBI taxonomy): domain Eukaryota; kingdom Metazoa; phylum Arthropoda; class Insecta; order Lepidoptera; family Erebidae; genus Miltochrista; species Miltochrista miniata. Next base: position 12,398,881 of record OW121772.1, read on the forward strand.
CCCTATTTAGATTTAGTTTAGTTAGATTTATTCATATTGTAAATAGTTATTATGCTTTATTGTAACATTTGTCTCATTAATAAATAAATAATTATAAAGTAATATTTAAAATTGGAACAAAACAAAAAACTTTTACTTGAAATTTACTTAAAATTTTTCCACCATAAAATTAATATCTGAGGGTGTGAAAAATAAATTGGGGACCGTTAAAATTTGGAAAAATTACAATTTATGTTGAGAAAAAAATTCAAATTTTGCCTTGTTCTTGAGTTGCCGAAATCTGTCTAAACTAACTAAAAAACACACAAAATAAGCCGGAAAGAACAAGTTGGCAGCAGAGGTCAGGAGAGCCAAATTCCTGGGTAGTTGTAATAATTTGGAGGGAAACTACCCCGCTAACGGGCACTCTTAAGACTATTTTACACAAGTTGAATATCTTATAATTATGACCTCCCGACTCCCGTCGGAAATCGCTTTCTCGCTACCCGAAACCACGATATGGGCGCCACTGAAAAGCTGCTGGCTTTCAGGAAGAGAGAGAGAAATGAAAAGATTGAATTTAAAATGTAAATAATTAGTAGTTTATTAGAATTGAGCACTTGGGGGTCGTGGGTGTGGCAACTTCGGGCAGCAAGTACGGTTTCCGAAGGCCTTCGCAGGGTTCGACTTATCTTGTGGCTCCAGGATGTCGATGCAGTCCGCCAGGTAGCCGTGTCTTCCACAATTTCGGCCGGCACGGTATTCCCAACCCGCAGGGCGGATGTTCGCTCGTAGAACTCGAAGGGTGGATTTTACCAACCCGTAGGGTAGACGGTTTCTTGGACCCGTAGGGTGAATGTTCCTTCGTGGAACCTGAAGGGTGGACTTCTTGAACCCGTAGGGTGGACCCTGGAATGTTCCATATGACGGGTTAGCTGGAACCCTTTTTCCCGCCCATTGCTAAGACAGCCGACCACTGTTAAACCATTTGGGAGTCGGTTGCCTTACAATGGTTGGTTCTATCCTAAGTTTACAGAGACCTTTTATTTTTCACACCCCTGTAATCTACCCTCCCATAACAGGGTCGACCAACAGCCGTTAATTTTCACTATTTTAAAATCTAGAATCATAATAATTAATTTAACTCACCCAATGATGGGGTCTTCTATTTATAGCTATTTGCTCCTTATCCTTGACAAATATTTACGAGGATATTTGCGATGATATAAACGATTATTTTTAAACTGATGTGATTCTCACAATTTCCAATTACACTGATACGTTCGTGATCTATTTTAAATATTAATCTGGCGGTCCTCCTGCATTGACGCAATGCCTTATATATCAATGAAATAGCGCCTCTAGTGGCACCGCTCGAAACTACTCAATCGTCAAGACCGTATCACTGCCTATAGCTTCCGTCGTTGCGACACTAACTCGGTAGATGGCGCTTTCATTTATTAATCTAAGTTTTCATTTTAAAACCCCTAACGTTGAACCCCTATTTGCACCCGTTGTTTCACAACGTTACACTATTTTGACCATAATCGCGTTCCTGTGTGAGGTATTTAAAAAAATCTAGATACTTGACTTCCAATGTTATCCGAGAGATGGCGTCAATTCTCAGTGCAAAGCAATTTCGTTTCGGATTGACCATGCATTCTCAAATTCGTCTGTACATGTTGGGCCACCAACTAGAACCTCTAACGATAACAAAAGAGGGGAGGGAGAGGAACCCGCTTCACAACCTCGATTCGTCAATCCTAACGTCCAATAGTTGAGGATAACCACAACTAATTGTAAGGGAGGAATGACGAACCGAGCTCCTCAGGAAAGGAATTTTTGAATGTTGGATGGGAAAATTACCTGTACCCTCCAGATTGTTAGTAATAAGCAAAACTCACATGACGCATCTTCAGAACTGCATGGCAGCAAAAAGCTAAAGGCGGGTTCCTCTCCCACCCCTCATTTATTATTGTTCTAGGATGGATTTCCGCCATGTAACGCCTGATTCCATTAGTTAGAGGACCTCTGTCAATAGCCTGGATTGTGGTAGAGGCCCTCAACTTGCTGGATGTCAACATGACTTTTCATTATGAGGGTGGCAACAGTTTGGCGAGCTATAACAAATACTTAGGTACAACGAGATTCTTTGCAATCATTTTGATGATTATCCGTGAATCAGTGACGAAATCAGGCTGTGACTGTGTGGTGCAATCCTGCAGTCGATGGACCACCTACTGTCGTGTTCGCTGTGCGACGGAACGTGCAGTCAATCTTGCAGAGTTTTGGGCTGGCCTTATCTAGCTATTTTAAAAATTTTATCGTCACCATTGACACAAAGAAGTGATCCCTCCGGAGTAGAACGTAAAATCCAATGTATCCCATTACTTCCATCATGGAGCGAATGGGATTTTTTCCACCCAACACACTTAGCAGTATTTGCTTAAACTAATATTTTAGAGGCATCTCAAAATCTATAGGTATACACCAATAAACACACATCAACACCGTCTAGAGATATTTTTTAAAAAGTTCTGCATCTCAAAAAATACTGGCCGATTTTAAAAACTTTTGATTGAATCTTATTTTGTAGGTATATTTGAATGATTCCAAATTTGAAATTAAAAAAAAGAAATTAAAACAAATGATTTGCGCGGCATTAGTATAGCGAAGTTCGAAATTTTAATTTTACCGATGATAGTTAATATTGGTTTTGTCCAGTTGAAGTTTTAAAGCTAGTTATTGATTAATTACGAATTTATTTCATTGTGTAAGTCATGCAGCGACGCCATTTAACTAGAGAAGAAATACTAAGGGCAGTAGGCATGCTCCAAGCTGGGGCTACTCAGCGGAGTACCTATTGCTGAGGTGATTGGAACCAGGCAAAACGTTATTTCAAGATTGTGGTCACGTTATCGTCCGGGGAAGTGGCTGAAAGACACCGTGGCGGGAGACGCATAACCACCCAACGACAAGACCGATTTTTACAAGTTGCCGCGAGAATGCAGCCAAACGTTACAGCCGTGCAGTTGGTTCAACGGCTCCAGTCAGAACACCAATTGCTTGTCAGTGACCAAACTGTGAGGAGGAGACTGCATGAAGCTAACCTTCATGCTCGCAGGCCACTTCGTACTCCAGCACTACGCAGAGGAAATCGTGGACGAAGATTAGAGTGGGCTCGTGAACATTTGCTTTGGGAAGATAACCAGTGGTCTGTAGTTCTGTTTACCGATGAGTCACGATTCGGTTTTCATCCTGATTCACGAAGAGTACGCGTTTGGCGAGTTCCTAGTCGTGAGAGTCGTCTGCAACACCCCCAGGTAGTCCATCCATACAAGGGCGGGACACTTATGGTTTGGGCGGGAATTCGTTTTGGTGGAAGAACGGACCTCGTTTGGATTAGAAACACCATGACCGCTGAAAAATACCGCGACCAGGTGCTTGTACCCATTGTCTACCCTCATCGACTTCAAATGGGTCAAGAATTTACTCTCATGCATGACAACGTTCGACCGCACACAGCGCGAGCGGTGACCACCTGGCTGCAGGACCATGACGTGTCGGTTTTACCCTGGCCGGCGCAATCGCCTGATTTAAACCCCATCGAGCATGCGTGGGACATGCTCCAAAAAAGGGCTTATAAGAATTTTCCTGCAGACATTGCGACTGAAGAGCAACTTTTTTTGCATCTTAGCAGAACTTGGGACAATATCCCGCAGCGAGACTTTGATAACTTAATTCAAAGCATGAAAAACCGTTGCAGGACCGTGGTTAACGTCATGGGTGGTTTTAGTGACTACTGATTTTTCCCATCAGTGCAAAAAATTGAAAAGAAATTACTTACTTTTTCGTAAATGACACATTCATCTTTAGTTGCACAATTTTTTTACTTTTTGTTTTCATTTTAATAAAATTTTATATAAGTCGAAAATGTATTTTTATTTTATTTTAAAATATAGTCTGAAAAATGGGCTTCCTAAGAATATAACATTGCTGCATATTATTCCGGACGGGATTTCTGAAAATTAAGAAAATGTGAAATATCCCTAGACGGTGTTGATGTGTGTACTTTGTTGTACCTTCTGATATCGTTATTATCTGGTCGAATGTTTATAATAAAGCCGAATTTGCAATAGCATAATTCAAATTTTAAGCAGAGACTAAAATGGTGTTACATCCAGATATGAAAATAAATGCAAATAGAATCATCTATGTATTTACATTTATTTTGACTCTAAATTTCTCTCATCGTAGATCTATCTTTTGGCGGTGGATTATTTGACAATAAAACAAAAGGCAATAAAATTAAAATTTTACTCTTTTTTTTATTCATTCATCACCAAGGAGTATATGATTCAGAGTCTTTAATTATCCCTCCAAAAATAGTACTCTTACTTCCATATTCGGTAGGCTCATACTCTTGATCTTTATCTTGTTTCTCTACGTAATCGTCATATTCAGTCACATGACAATTGAAATCATTACATGGTTTTCCATCATCTATAACACTATCATAATTATAAACTTCTAATGATAGTCTAGATTCAGCTTCATTGTCCGAAATATCTATTCGCGATCTGAGTTGTTTAAACGGGATCGACTTCCGAGAGGAACTGCGTAACGATCTATAGGAATTAACAGGAGTTTTATAAGAGTTTTTACTGGGAGTTGATAGTAATCTACGTCTTTTATACATGCAATCATGTAAACTCATTTCGCTAACGTTCTTGGTTGATTCATCGAAATGAATAGTTTTTTGACACCGTCGTTTATATTTAGCCATAATTTGTAACGATTCAAAGAAATTCTTCGGTGGTTCGTATTGGTCATCTTCTATAGTCAACTGTTCTTTTAATAAGTTCAAAAAATCCTTTTTCTTATCTTTTCTTAACGTTTTTTTGGCCCTAGGCTCAACATTTTGATAGATAAAACTTCTGGTTACTGGTGGCAATTTCTTTTTCTGATACGAAAATGAATCTGATTTTAATTTTCGACTTCTCTTAGCTAGTGTTATTGGTGGTTCCAAATCCAGATTTACGTAGACGGGATTATAATCATCTAAAAATGTATTATGCACAGACATAAAAGATGATGGTTTAGCTGCATCTAACAATCTGTCATCTATAGATCTTAAAGAATCATTGTCTGCATTTTCTAGTAATTTATCATCCCAATCATCACTTATATGAACTCGTTTGGAATTGCATTCAACTCGAGGTTTTTCATCAATGCAACATTTCATGTTTGCATTTGTATTTACAATTAGATTTTTAGAAACAGAATCCTGTGCTTCTAAAGTTAGTAGTTTAGATGAAACTTTACGTATTTCTGTTTTTTCTTTAACATTGTACGCATTAAACGTGGATTCTAGTAAATCAACAAAAAAATCATACAATTTACTATCGTTTTGTTTATCATTTGCGACCATGGTCATAGGCTCATTATTATTATTATCTATAAAAGTTTTCGGTTTCGCGGGATGTCTTTTCCCAGATTCGATATGTTCGATTAATGTTTTGTGTTTCTCCTTTGCTTTAGTATCGATTACTGTGACATCACTCTCTTTTTTATGCACTAAATCTGACCACTTTATAGATACTTTATCTTTACTTATTCTTTGCGAGTTATTGGAAGGGGTTTGTATAATATCTTTTTTAGATTGTAGAACAACAACTTTGTCTTGGTCTGAGGAGTATTCGTTTAAAATTTTTGATCTATATTTCTGTTTTTGGGGTAAGTTGTTAAGATCTCCAATATTTTCTTCGTAAATCTTCTTCTTTCTACCTTTTATTTTGTTAGTTTTCTCTCTTAGTACCTCTGGATACTGCGTGCCGGTGGTTGATTGAGACAGAATAGTGAGAATTGAGTTAAGAAATCTTTTTTTATCTGGACGTGGTATTACTTTGGATTTCTTTGGTAGTTCAACTGAAACATTATATAATTGATTAGCTTAAAATATATAACTATACATTATTAGCTCAGAAATATTATTAAAATATTAGACTTTTAGGCATGACACATTTTAACACGTTACAGAAGCTAAGACTTAAACAGCAAGTACCTACACAAATTTTCCAAAAATATATTTTAGGACATCGCCATCTAGTTCAAATGAAGCTAATATGAGTTTGTGCTATGGATGGAACAGTCAATTTTTTGACGCCTTGAAATGTATTTGATAGATGACCCTCACCAGCGGGGGTAAAGTTGCTATTTTCATAAGTATTATTGGTAGTAAGTTGACATAGATGTACCACAAGCCCTACCCCAGCGGGAATACACGATAGGACAAAATTGGTGGGACTAAGATTCAGATATATGGTATGATTATCTAGTTATTATTTTTTTGTTGTGTGGACGCTGACAATCGCATTTTCTGCTGCCCATTTCGTCCATTTCCCCAGGACATCGACAAGGCATGTGTTTTGGTATCCCGCCGCAATCTTCATGCCGCCTCGTCAGATCTTTTAGTTTCCATGCAGAACCTTACTTAACCTGATCCGACACCGTAGATAGTTTACTAACCTTCAGTCATAGAAGTTTTAGTGGCTTTCTTTTCAACGTATACGCCGCGCTTTTTTGAAGAAAATGGCAGCTCAGCGTGACTGCTTCTACTCTTTTTATTTTGAGTTCTATTTTCTTTCGATATCGTTGTGTTGGAGGATTTCGATTTTACAACATTTGTCTTTAGCTTATCCATATTTTTGTGTATTGTTATACCATTTTGGATAGTATTTAAATCATTAATTTATATTTTAATTTTATTGGCGATGCATGATTGTTGTTTTGAGTGTATTTCTTTTTCTTCTTTTAAGCATAGAGAGGAAGAAGGTTTAGTGTGACGTTTTGTGTCTAGAGAAAAATGAAGTTATAAAATTCTCTTTGCTTTAAGGTTTTTTGGTAAGACATAGAGCAACGCGAACATAAGCGCGATGCTCTGTGGTTAACGACAATGTTTCTGTGGTTTCGTCTGACCACTATCTGACCGAGACGCTATAACCTCGGTACTACTGGTAGTACCACCCAAAGATGAACAGTGTCAAACTGAAGACGAGACCAAAAATGAAAGATCTATGTGTGGGTTAAATAGTGTTGTTGAATGGTCACACCTATGTTATCGATAAAAGTATCTGTATAAAGGAATGGAAATGAAACTTCTAAGCACACAAAGTGCTTAGAAGTTTCATCTCCAACATCTTGTTTTGGGGAATAAATTGTTAATTTGAATGTAATCGACTATGAAAAAGTAAAAATGGGATTATATGGGGTAACTCGTAATATTAGAAATTCTGTAGTGATTTTACGAATTTTGATTCAGTGTGTGAATGTGAAAATACACTTTTAACATGTAATTTATGGCATCGTACATTGCATTGTTGCCGTACATATATATTTTGCCAATTGAATTTGAAATTTTACTAAAAATCCAACTCTTATCGTAATACTAAACTTAGAAACTCATTTATTATTGAACCCTAGTAACAATAAAAGATATTACTCGTAGATTTTTTTAAATATATTAACCTCGCCAAATTGACGTCGCCACTGATGGAAACTAATGGAAAGCCGTGGCGCATCTAGCGAATGGGGGCCATGCTTACAGCACACAAGACTTCTGACAGTAGTCCTCAAGTTGGCGGCCCTATGATGTGCCTCTTCACGCTCCGCTTGTAGAACCCGGGATTGTAAAATGAGGGAAACACATGTGCGGGCAGGTCGTTCCAGGATTTTGTAGTTCGACAGAGGAACGATCTTTTGAAACGCTCAGTTCTGGCGAAGATTCTCTCCGCTATATATGAGTGGCACCTCTGCCCGACGTGTTGTTCGAAATCGGAAAGGAGATGGTGGGATCAGGTTGAAGAGCTCTTCAGAACATTCGCCGTGATACATTCAGTAGAAGGCAGCCAAGGACGCTATGGTTCTTTGCTGCGCTAACGGCTCGAGGCTTACCGTCATCTTAGGACAACCTATAATTGAAATCGGATAACACGTCTCTGCATAGCGCCAAGCGCGTCCAGTAAGTACCTCGCACAGTCATCCCAAAGGTGAGAACAGTATTCGACGCAGAGGCTAATCTGCGCCTTGCACAGCAAACATCCCGGTGTGGCGTGGAGTACCTTAAGTAAAGTAAAATTATAAAAAATTCAACTCAAAATGGATCACAAATTTTGGAAATATTATATTAAAATAGGCACAAAACCCTAAAAAAAAGGTTAAATAACACAGTTCGAGTAAAAATCAATCATATTTATAGTAAACTAGCTGTTCCCCGCGGCTTCGACCGCGTAGAAGTCGTTATCGCGTAAAAGTCGTTATATCGTAAAATCATAACCCTCCTTTTGCACAGTCGGTTAAAAAGTAGCCTATGTTCTTCCCAGGGCCTCGATCTATGCCTGTACCAAATTTCATCTCAATCGGTCCAGTCGTTTAGGCGTGAAAGCGTAACAGACAGACAGACAGACAGACAGACAGATAGACAGACAGACAGAGTTACTTTCGCATTTATAATATTAGTAGGGATTAAATCCAGATAAGTTTGTTTACAGCAATGCCACTATAATGAACTATCGACATCCTTATCGATACCTACCCATGACTTTTTTACTGTAAACAGCCCTTTCTATTTCTGCCTTATATATCCTCCAAAAATGCATTTACACATTAAATATTGTGTTATGTATGAAGGAAAATGCATAATCTACGTTATGAGTTGGACTTTCAGTGAAATTTTACATCCAATTTGGCAAAATATGTACGTCAAAAATGGAATGAACGAAGTCACAAATGACCTGTTAAACGAGTCTTTCTTCGTATAATTGCGTTTTGTAATATCCTATTCACACACTAAACACGACAATATTGTTGAAAATATAAAATTTTCTATTTTAATCGTAAGATCACTACAGATTACTGGATATTATGAATAACATAGAGCCGCCATAGGATCCCAGCGGGCTCAGCGATTCAAAATACTGACATATGAGTACACAATTTGCTTTCTCTTTTCCTCTCGAGCTAAGTGCTATGGATAATGAGGTCTCGCTCGCACGCTTTGTATATCTATTGAGAGTAGCGAAAAATGTACCACCGGTAAAAAAATACCCGTTGTTTATACAGATACTTTTATCGATAACATAGGTGTGACCATTCAACAACACTATTTAACCCACACATAGATCTTTCATTTTTGGTCTCGTCTTCAGTTTGACACTGTTCATCTTGTACATTCTAAATCTATGGTACCACCGGTAAAAAAATACCCGTTGTACTACGAACCGGTCTCAGTAGTACCAATGGTAATTCAATTTTACCCGTGGTACTACTGGATAAAAAATAAATGAAGATCGGTAAAAACAAATGAAAATCGCTAAAAACAAATGAAGGTAGGTGATAACAACTAAAGATCCGTAAAAACAAATGAAGATCAGTGAAAACCAATGAAGATTGTTAAAAATAAATGAATATCGCTGAAAACAAATGAAGATCGGTATAAACAATTAAAGGTCGTGAAAAACAAGTAAAGTTCGGGAAAAACAAGTGAAATCTAAATTTTTATCACTGATCTTCATTTGTTTTACAGATCTTCATTTATTTTTACCGATCTTCATTTGTTATTACATATCTTCATTTGTTTTTACAGATCTTCATTTGTTTTTACCAATCTTCATTTGTTTTTATAGTACTTCATATGATTTTACTGATCTTCATTTGTTTTCACCGGTCTTCATTTGTTTTTACCGATCCTCATTTGCTTTACCGATCTTCATTTGTTTTTACCGATCTTCATTTGTTTTTAGCGGTTTTCATTTGTTTTTCCCGATCTTCATTTATTTTTACGGATCTTTAGTTGTTCTTACCTACCTTCAATTGTTTTTAGCGATTTTCATTTGTTTTTATCGATTTTCATTTATTTTTAACCAGTAGTACCACGGGTAAAATTGAATCACCATTGGTACAACTGGGACCGGTTTGTAGTACCACGGGTAATTTTTCTACTCGTGGTACTACCAGTAATACCACTGGTAGTACCACGCGCAAGAAAGGGCCGTTTTGTGTCTAGAGAAAAATGAAGTGATAAAATTCTCTTTGCTTTAAAGTTTCTTTAAAGACATATATAGCAACGCGAACATAAGCGTGATGCTCTGTGGTTAAAGGCAATGTTTCTGTGGTTTCGTATCTGACCCAGACGCGGTCTGCACAGAGCAATGGAACCACTTCTACAAACGTTGGTTTGTATGGTTTGTACTAGTCGTGTTGTCTTATTCGCAGATTTACACGATAGATAATCGAAGATTGTGAAATAGCGACAATCGCCGCACAAGCTGCGGTACATACGGCACAGAACTTCGGTAAGTTAGGAATAACCTGCTTGTGTTATGGGTATCAGACCACGGATATTAATACACATCTACTTATTTAAATACATACCTACATATTATACTCTTGAGACAAACATTTATGGGTAACCCATTTAAAATACAATAGCTTTTCCTCCACCGCAAAGGGTGTGGGTGAAATCCGCAATCCGCATCATGAGTTCCTAGTCCAGAAATACACCTTGGAGACAAACAGACTGACAATGCGCAACGGTGTCTCATTAATAGGTTCCATTTCCGTCTACTCCCACCTGTTCTGTTGAGTAGTTCTGTTAACAGAACTACTGGTAATTTCTTTCCCATTAGTTCTGTCCACAGAACAAATGGTAACGCAATTCCCACCTGTTCTGTTGGCAGAACTACAGGTAATGTTTTTAACAATAGTTCTGTCCACAGAACAAATGGTAATTCAATTCCCACCTGTTCTGCTGAGTAGTTCTGTTAGCAGAACTAATGGTATTTTATGTCCCATTAGTTCTGTCCATAGAGTTTTTATTTATGTCGACGCGGGGAATGCATTTACGTGCCGTCATCCCAGCCGCGGAATATTTAGTCCCTTTTTTGCCGTCTGGTCTTTAAATACCTACCTGGTAACATTATAAGTAACTAAAAAAATATTTGAAAATCAAAATAAATCTATTTGGCATCACATTTTGACAATTGATTTGGCTGCTCAAAAATGCTCTGAGGAAATTAAAAATTTTTAGTGCTTTTATTATTTTTGTGGAATTATCAAAATTTACTGACATGAGTAAACCAATTAAAAGAATTGAACAGTTCGAGAAAAAAATTGACGTTAGGGTCAAGGATAGGGGTGATTCAAAAACTTTTGTACCGAAATTGAATAATAATTTAAATATACGAACAAGAAAACATGAAAATAACGTGAAATTAGCTTATCCCGATGGAGATTCAGGAAAAGTGTCAACAAATACGAAGTAAGTAGTACGTGCTATTTTATTGATTACTAGCTGATGCCCGCAGCTTCCCGTGGGAACTTCTTCCCGGAATAAAAAGTAGCCTATGTGTTATTCCAGACTTTAATGTGTATCTGTACCAAATTTCAGCCCGATCCGTTCAGCCGTTTGAGCGTGAAAGAGTAACAAACATCCACACTCACAAACTTTCGCAATTATAATATTAGTAAGAAGTAAGATTAGTAAGATTCTGAACTCTGACTTAAGTAACGTGCCTAGCCTTGAAACGCTAGGACAGCTGCTTCTTTTGCTGCCTCTACCGAATCTAATCCGTAATCGGTCTTAGGTAGCTAATTTTTTAATACTAATAATGTAGAAGACAAGCTTACGGCCTTTGATGGGGCTGTGGTCACAATAGTCTATGAACGTTTGAAACACTAGAGCCGATAAATCGCGTTGCCGATCCTGCAAGAATATTCTTTTGAAGAACCCCATCCTCTAGGCATATAGGAAAATCTCAACATTCGCGGAATAAGCCTCTTTTTTTTAACGTGAGGAAAATCCTACATGGATGCTATGACTTCTATCGACTAAAAACCACACGTATCCTACCTAACAGCCTACGGTTGGGAGCCCCGGGTAAGTCTTCGGAAGGATACCCCAGGACGAAATAAGCCCCCATCGAACCTTACCGTGCTTGAAAGAATTTTATTTGACGTTCCAACTTAACATAAATCCTTACCAACAGTTGCATGAGCTCTTTAGATCACTCGCTGTGGTAGATTCGGTAGAATACAGGTAAAGACGCTATTGCTCTGCGCTGTCGCATCGTCTCAAGGTCACTTGTTACCTCCTGACTTATGAAGTTATGACGACAAAGGTAGCTACCGTAAACCACGCTAGCCATACGAAGCCGTGGAGCATAACTTTGATGCCAGTAGGTGCAACACTTGCAGGTGAGGCTGTATTGGCAAAGGCCTCCAATACAAATCTCTAAAGCTAAAGCCACAGCCACACTACAGAAGCCTCGCTTAAAGCTAAAAGCCAAGTGCGTCGCTTAGTGACGTGATCTTAGTCACAGTATAAAGAGAACTTAGTGAACAGATGCATTACGTACAATCACAGGGCGGAAACTCCATTCAAATGATTTGTTTACAATTCTGTCACGTACACTAAAAATACATTATGTTTGTACAGAGCTTGAATGGGTGTGTGAGCACTAAGGTTAAGTAAACATTCTCTCAAAATACCCTCCAACTAGGATGACAGTTGTGGCGGGGGTGGTGAAGCGTGGGGGGCCGGCTTACCTGTCGATGTCGGTATGTAAATACTAATACATTACCTTTGGTACTATCAAAGTGGCCACAGTGCATGCGACGCGCCTAGCTAGGTGCCAGGATAGTTGCTTTTTTTTAACGTGTGGGAAAATCCTCATGAATGCCATGCCGGAGTCCTACCGACTAAAAAACCTCACGTAACGCCGAATAGCCTGTGGTTGGGAGCCCCGGGTAAGCCTTCGGAAGGATGTCCCAGGACTCCCAACAGACCCACGGCCGCCATTGCGGCCTCGCCTACGGGGTGGTTAGGGTGCCATCCCGCGTCTTTGGGGGGTTTCGGGTGTGATCCCGCTTCTAAGGGGAGACGTGCGTGAATCCCTCACGTCACGCTGCCGTCATGAGCCTGCTACTGTAAGGACGGTGAGTAGCCCTCTCACCGTCCTCAGGCCCCAGTCATGCCGATAGTCTTCGGCGAAGACACGTCGGCGGCGCCCAAGCCACCGACTGCGGAAATCGGGTGGGAGAGTTCTCTCCCGTTCCCTCCCCGCCGCCACCTCTTTCACGAGCATGACCTGCTCGCAGAAAGAGGCGGCGCAGTCCCACTTACTCCCGTTGGAGATCATGGCTCGCACCATGGTCTCGAGCGAGAGTGTCCACGTCCAGACCTACTACGAGGACCTGGCGCTGTTGCGCCCATGCCGTGCACTCCACCAGTGTGTGGAGCGCCTGGATAGTTGCTAAGCGAGTCGCAATGTAGCTGCTTTTATTATACGTAGGTAATGCTCGCTAGGATCAAGTCACTATGGTAATAAATTGGCTCTTAGCACTAAGCAAAGCTCCTGTAGTGTTCTTTAACCTTACTGTTAGTAAAACACTTAGCTTTATTTCAATCATTAATTTTTAAAGGCAAGAAAAAGAAAAACCTAAAGTAAATATAGTTATAAAATTACCTACAAGGGAAGAAACAAAAACTGCTACTGATACAGAAGATAGCAAACTAGCAACTCATAGAAAAATGATGGCAAAGGAAGCTGAAAAGAAAGCTGTGATGGAATTAAAACGTATTAGAGAGAAGTATCCCATGAAAGTGAAGTCTTTAAATGTAACTACCAATCAGGTTAGAAAGGAGGATGCGGAGAAACTAATAGGTGTAAGAAGTGATATGAAAAATTGTAAGTTTAACTAACACTATTATAAATGCGAAAGTATGTAAGTGTAGATGTGTGTGTTTTTGACGTGACAACGTCTTATATGATTCGATGAAGCCGGCTGCACGCAAGAAAAAACATGACGTATGCGGCGTTACCCCTCTCTGAGGCGTTCCATTTAAGGCTGAGTTGTCACGTTCAACTATCGTCAGTAAACCGACTATACAGACAACCGATTTTTATTAACGTGAGGGAAAATCCATCATAGATGCTATGCCGGACTCCTACCGACTAAAATACCCTCACGTTAGGCCCAACAGCCTATGGTTGGGAGTTCCGGGTAATCCCTCGGAAGGATGTCCCAGGACTCCCTACAGACTCACGTCTTTGGGGGGTTTCGGGTGTGATCCCGCTTCTAAGCGTGCGTGAATCTCTCACGTCACGCCTGCCGTCATAGGTCTGCTTCTACGGTAAGCAGCGCTCTCACCGTCCTCAGGCCCTCGGTCATGGAGGCCAATAGTCTTCGGCGAAACCACGTCGGCGGCGCCCAAGCCACCGATTGCGGAACTCGGGTGGGAGAGTTCTCTCCCGTTCCCGCCCCACCGCCTCCTTCACGAGCATGACCTGCTGGTAGAAAGAGGCGGCGCAGTCCCACTTACTCCCGCTGGAGAGCATGGCTCGCACCATGGTCTCGAGCGAGAGAATGTTCACGTCCAGATAGATTTCTGGGTGTTTGTTACTCTATCACGCTGCAACTGCTTAACAAATCTGGCTGAAATTTTGTAAAAGGATATATTTATGGTCTGGAATAACACATAGGCTATTCCGGGAATGATTTCCCATGAATCCTTGCTTCTCTCTCTTATTGCACTGGTCAGTTAGTAAATAATTATATAAACATTTGTGGACATTCACACACAACATCATCTAGCCCAAATTAAGCTAATGTAAACTTGTGCTATGGGATCTTGACGACTGATATACAGACCTATATATTTTTAAATACAAATACATACATATATACATAGAAAACACACAAAAACAAACTGAAACAAACATTCGTGGATCACATAAATATTCGGACCGACTTACGAATCGAACCCAGGCCAGGTTACACTATCGAACGAGTTAGTCTAAATAAGTTAATATTTATTTTTGCAGTTCCTCCGGAATCTTTATTAAAACCGCTAGAAATCCTCCAATCAAAGGAAAACGATAATACTTTCGAGACTATACCAAAAAATTCTTCAGAAAATAAAGACAAAAATCAATCAAACGCAGGAAGAAAACCAGTTATCAAAACAGTTACAGCTAAAAACACATCTTTACCTGTATACAAAGCTGTCACATTCGTTGAACAAAAAAGGAAAAAAACTGAACTGAATATTAGTATTCCAAATCCAGAGACGTGTGTTAACAAACAGAATGTTTCCAAATGCACTGATACTAGTTCTTTAGCTCCAGTCAATGTCACAGTTAATGTGAGGGATAAACAACCGCCTGCTAGAAGAAAGTCGCCTAGAAGGAGAGAATTCAAAAAGAGCAGGCGTGTGGATACACCCTCACCAGTTTGTGATTTTCGGAACAATAGGTTAGTTAGTGCTACTTATTTTATCTAAACAAGACCACGTTGCAGAAACTCCATACAAAAATGTTCGTTTTCACCCACACTAATATACACGTAATGTGAATGCTTGAATCAAGCTTGAAAGTGTGTGTGAGTATACTAGGGTAACTAGCTATGGAAACAACAATAAGACAATAATAAGGAACAGAACGCAATCTCATGTATGTAGGTACTTTTATTTCAAATCTACCCTCGGCTAAGCACAAATTAAACCTAAGCAATTAGGTAGTAATACGTTAGTGACCGACCGAAGTTTCGGTTTCGGTTTCGGCCAGTTTCGGCCAAAAAATCGAGTTTCGGCCGCAGTTTCGGTTTCGGCCAAAATGGGCCGAAACTTTCGGCCGGGCCGAAACCCACGTGTTCATGAATTTTGAGGGCCTAGCTTTGCTTGTGACGTGGTTGGGGTCATGAATTTTGAGGGCCTAGCTTTGCTTGTGACGTGGTTGGGGTCAGCCCAACCAGTTAATATGTTACTATCCGAAGATTTACAAAGGACTTCCAATCAATAGTTATAATAATACAATTTAACGGAATCCAAAAAGGTGATCTAGGAGACTAGGACATTACATAACCCTACCCGTTTGTTGTCGGATCCGTTGACTTCGTTGGTCGTCTGTCTGTCTGTCAGCCAGCTGTAACTCATGCATCGTGATACTTAGAAGGTTTGCTGCCGCTATAGCAACAATAATAAAAATAGACAAATGAATAATATTAAAGGGGGCCTCCCACAGAAATCAGAAATCTGATATCTGTGGGGCCTCCTATACAACATACGTGATTTTTTGCCGCTTTTCTTGTGTACCGAACACTACGTGCGCTAGTCCGACTCACTGTTTTTTTTTTTATACCACTACGGTGGCAGACAAGCATACGGCCCACCAGGAGGACTGGTCCAGCCTATGAACGTTTGCAACACCAGAGGCGCCACACTCGAGCTCCCGACCCTGCAAAAACCTTCTTAGACCCCTTTTGAAGAACCCCATACTGTAGGCGTTTGGGAAAACCGAGGCAGGAAGATCATTCCACAACCTAAGCGTGCGCGGAAGAAATTCCCTATCGGATCTAACCGTGCTCGAACGCTCCGGACGTAGGGTGTGAGGATGAAATCCCAGTCTATGGCGAGCGGTGCGATGATAGAACGTAGCCGTGGGCATCATGTCAAACAATTCATCAGAGCAGATACCATTGTACAGGCGGTAGAACACGCTTAAGGAGGCAAAGTCTCTCCTGTCGCAAAGAGGTTCAACACCACCTGTCAGTAAAGGATCATTGACAACTCTCACAGCTCGCCTCTGCACCGAGTCAAATGGACGAAGCTGATATTCAGGTGCCCCCGCCCAGAGGTGACAGCAGTACTCCATGTGTGGCCGCACTTGCGACTTATAGAGAAGCAGTGTTTGCGCCGCAGTAAAGTACCGCCGCGCCCTGTTGAGCACACCGAGCTTCTTGGACGCTAGCTTGGCCTTGTCCTCCAAATGACTGCGGAACTGAACGTCACTGGAGATGTCAACACCAAGAATCCCTATAGTTTTAGAGATGGAAAGAGATGTGCCCTGGAATTGTGGCGCTACAGTAATTGGGGCTTTCTTAGCGGTGAAGAAACACGCCTGTGTCTTGGAGGGGTTGAACTGGACAAGATTTTGTCTACCCCAATCGGACACTCTAGTAAGAGTAGCCTCGATTTCAGACACAAGCTGTTCACGACTTTCTTCCACTGCGTCCCGAGAGATACCGGGGCGGCCTGTGTCACAAGTGTCCCCCGTACTGTCGTCTGCATAACAATGAATGCCGTCAATAGACAACATGTCATTGATATGCAGCAGAAACAGAGTAGGGGACAACACTGAGCCTTGCGGTACTCCAGCGTTAATGGCCATGCAGTCAGAACAGCTGCCGTCGACAACAGCCCTGATGCTTCTACCGGCCAAAAAGCTGGACACCCATCCGCATAATCTTTCGGTCAGTCTGTAGGAGGGCAATTTATTAAGAAGACCACGGTGCCAGACCCGGTCAAAGGCTTAACACGCTTCTAGGAAGTCCGTAGTGTTCCCAGGAGTTCACAGGCGGTTCAGTAGTTTAGGTAAGGTAATTTGTCATGGAGTCAATAAATGCAAGAATTCAGAGTAATAATATTTTTATAACAATTTACCAATAAAACTTATATCTAACTTATACTAGGTACTCATCCGGATTCTGGGATGGGACTTCCTTCTTCCGGGATATTAAACAGTAAGGCTCTATGCCTATATTTTCAACTAGCTGAGCCCGCAACTTCGTTTGCGTCACATAAGGTGTATGAAAGGAAAGGTATTTCTTCATCAGAGTCATCAAGCAGCGTCTGAAACTACCCTGTTTGCTTAATCATAAAAGAGCTTAATGATTAAGTCTATTTTAAAACAATTTTTTTAGCTAATTAAGCTCTTTTATGATTAAGCCAACACGCCAGTTCAGGTTCACTCACATTCAAAGAAACCCCTACAATTAAAATTTTCAAAATATCTGATTCTTAAAAGTGTTATAACTCTTTTATTTCTAAACCGATTTACATAAAACAAACGCTAAATGTTAACTGGAGCAAACCTCAACACAATAAAAAAAACCGCATTGCAATCGGTTGAGCGGTTACTGAGATTAGCGTGCACAACCGTACAGACAAACAGATATACAGACATACAGACATACAGACATACAGACAAACAGACAAAAAATCTAAAAATCATTGTTTTGGGTTCTATTGCGTTCATAAAGCCCCCCTATAATATTTTTTCTTATTTATCTTCCATGTACAGACAGCGACCTGTTACGATTTTATTATATGTATTGATTTACATAAAACAAACGCTAAATGTTAACTGGAGCAAACCTCAACACAATAAAAAAAACCGCATTGCAATCGGTTGAGCGGTTACTGAGATTAGCGTGCACAACCGTACAGACAAACAGATATACAGACATACAGACATACAGACAAACAGACAAAAAATCTAAAAATCATTGTTTTGGGTTCTATTGCGTTCATAAAGCCCCCCTATAATATTTTTTCTTATTTATCTTCCATGTACAGACAGCGACCTGTTACGATTTTATTATATGTATTGATATTGATTGATATTGATAGAATTGCTTACGGGTGTAGGCAGGGTTTTTAAATAAAGACTTGGAAGCTCATTCTGAAAAGAACACAATATTTTAAACACACCCTCTTCAACCATAGATATCCCTAAACTTTCCCTTATTACTAATTTTTACTCCCCATTTTAAAACATTTAATATACAAAAGAACGTTACCCCGTTTATAATTTTACAAACGCCTGCCTGATAAAATAAATTTACTTAAAACATTCTTTTTTTTTACATATAAATTACCCACAATTAATTTTCTAAATAAAATTAACGCAATTGATGCTTACCAGAGCTTCCGTTTTCACATATATAATTTTAGTTAAATAATTGGGCTATTAAGCCACTCACTGGTGTTTCAGTGGAAATAATTTAAGGCCGCGTGGGTCAGATTTTGAGTTTTTTGAAACAATCCTAGTTAAAAAGTAAAGGGTTTTTAAATCTGAAAAATATATATATAATAGTTAAGGATATAAGCTAAACATATTCCGAGCCCGTTACACGATCCAATAAATTTCACTAGACAGAAAAAAATCCCAAAGTTGACTCTCTCAGAAAAGTTTTTTCAAAACTGTGGCTAAACTATTAACATTTTATATATTTTTTTTGCACTCAATTAAAGGTATTAAGTTTTTATACACATTTTCCGAGCGTTTTTCTATAAACAACTATTTACATAGTTATCATGTACGAATATCTACCAAACGCAATAGAATTGCGCCGCTGACGGCCGATCAGTCTCGCCCTGGCGCTTGTGGAGGCAGGACCTGTGTCAGTTTTTTTCGCAACTATTTCGTAATTATTATGCCAAATTACGTTGAAATCGCGCCACAGTATAAAAATATCAGTAATGGGCAAAATGTAATTAGATTAACCGTTACAAATACATACGCGACTCATGGTAAAAATGTGGTGATCTTTTACTTTTTAAGTGTTTTCACGACATGGTAACCAGCTACCTAATGCATTAAAATGTCTACGAATTACATGATAATTTCGCAATCCAACATGGCGGCCACGCCGTAATCACAAAATTTCATGATGGGTATCGTTTAAGGGGTTTTTTGGTATGCTGAGTACGAATTACGTGTTAATTTTGCAATCCAATATGACCGCCGCGCCGTAATCTCAAAAATCATGATGGGTATCGTTTAAGCGGTTTTTTGGTATGCCGAGTTCGAATCACGTACTAATTTTGCAATACAAGATGGCCGCCGCGTCGTTATCACAAAATTTCATGATAGGTATCGTTTAAGGGGTTTTTTGGTATGCTGAGTACGAATTACGTGTTAATTTTGCAATCCAATATGACCGCCGCGCCGTAATCTCAAAAAATCATGATGGGTATCGTTTAAGCGGTTTTTTGGTATGCTGAGTACGAATCACGCGATAATTTTGCAATCCAATATGGCCACCGCGCCGTAATCACAAAATTTCATGATGGGTATCGTTTAAGGGGTTTTTTGGTATGCTGAGTACGAATTACGTGTTAATTTTGCAATCCAATATGACCGCCGCGCCGTAATCTCAAAAAATCATGATGGGTATCGTTTAAGCGGTTTTTTGGTATGCTGAGTACGAATCACGTGATAATTTTGCAATCCAATATGGCCGCCGCGCCGTAATCACAAAATTTCATGATGGGTATCGTTTAAGGGGTTTTTTGGTATGCTGAGTACGAATTACGTGTTAATTTTGCAATCCAATATGACCGCCGCGCCGTAATCTCAAAAAATCAGGATGGGTATCGTTTAAACGGTTTTTTGGTATGCTGAGTACGAATCACGTACTAATTTTGCAATACAAGATGGCCGCCGCGCCGTTATCACAAAATTTCATGATGGGTATCGTTTAAGGGGTTTTTTGGTATGCTGAGTACGAATCACGTGATAATTTTGCAATCCAATATGGCTGCTGCGCCATAATCATAAAATTTCATGTTGGGTATCGATTAAGAGGTTTTTTGTTATGCTGAGTACTAATCACGTGATAATTTTGCAATCCAATATGGCTGCTGCGCCATAATCATAAAATATCATGTTGGGTATTGATTAAGGGGTTTTTTGGCATGCTGAGTACGAATCACGTGATAATGTTGCAATCCAATATGGCCGCCGCGGCGTAATCACAAAATTTCATGATGGGTACCGATTAAGGGATTCTTTCGTATGCTAGGTACCAATTTAATGTCATTGGCCTTAATTTTACAAAAATCCTGTTGTCATAGTATTTTCGCATTGCTAGGCTTAAACTTAATAAGCAAATCTTTTAAATTTACTACTGTAAATAGCTTAGGCGGCCAAATTTAATTCCAAAATTATCATGTTATTTGTACTCAGCATTCGAAAAAACCCATTAAAAGATATCCATCACGAAATTATATGACTACGGCGCGGTGGCCATTTTGGATTGCAAAATTATCCCGTGATTCGTACTCAGCATACCAAAAAACCACTTAAACGATACCCATCATGGAGTTTTGCGATTACGGCGCGGCGGCCATATTGGATTGCAAAATTATCCCGTGATTCGTACTCAGCATACCGAAAAACCACTTAAACGATACCCATCATGGAATTTTGGGATTTAGGCGCGGCGACCATATTAAATTGTAAAATTATCACGTGATTCGTACTCAGCATACCAAACACCCCTTAAACGATACCCATCATAAAATTTTGTGATTACGGCGAGGCGACCATATTGGATTGCAAAATTATCCCGTAATTCGTACTCAGCATACCAAAAACCCCTTTAAACGATACCCATCATGAAATTTTGTGATTACACCGCGGTGGCCATTTTGGATTGCGAAATTATCACGTGATTTGTACTCAGCACACCAAGAAACCCCTTAAACGATACATATGGTCACGCCTTTATCCCCGAAGGGGTAGGCAGAGGCATATTATATGCCCCCATTTTACCTTTGTATAATTTGTCCCACGTAATAGGTGGTGAGCCGTATTGCCGTGTTTAAATGGACAGGCGCAGGTTGTGACTGCCTGCTGTTGAAATAAAGCCTTTAATTAAGCTTAACGACTGCCATTTTACTGGCAACCGGGCCCAACGACTTAACGCGCCTTCCGAAGCACGGAAACGCTCAAATAAATATCACGAAGTGATCACATGGATGGTCACCCATCCATGGACTGGCCATAGTGAAAGTTGCTTACTGCAGTGATCGTTTACAGAATACTGAGTCCGTGGGGCCACGAGCGCCGAGCTTAAACGATACCCATCATGAAATTTTGTGATTATGGCGCGGCGCCCATATTGAATTGCAAAATGATCACGTGATTCATACTTAGCATTACAAATGTTAGTATAGTTTGTGTATGTGTGTCCTAAATAAATACATTTTCTTTCTTTCTTTCTTTTAGCATACCGACTTTAGAAAACTTTAGAAATTTTTATGACTAGCTATTATGTAATTTTCATTTTTTACGCAACTGTAACCATCTAGCAAACGTACGCAACGGAAACTCTCAAAAAAAATGAAATATCCTAGTTTTCGAAAAATGTTTCGTTGCTGCTCAGCTCTCATTCGCCTTAGCGTGATGTTATATATTTTGTTATTTTTGAAAATAGACATTCTGTTAAGGAACTTTTGAAATTCAACTAGCAGTCTCTTAGACTCTATAGTTCAAACAACTAAACAAACAAACAAACTCTTTAGCTTAAAAATAATAGTATAATATATATAATTAACTCATTTATTTACGAAACTCTAATAAATCACTACACATATTAAAGTTAGATGCATTTACTACGTCAAACAAAGTTAGCATGCTGTTTCTTTCTACTCTACTGTATACTGTGGCATGAGAGTTCACTGCCGCTGCCGGCGCGCGGTGTGTCTCGCGTCCGGGGCGAGGGGAGCGCCAAATGCCTACTTGTGCGCTATAACCGACCCTTAATGAATAAAATTACTTTAATGTAAGATTTCTTCGACAGTATATATTCGCAAAATAATTTTAGTTAGTTCCTGATCTTTTCCTTTCTACTATTGCGCACGCTTATATATAGGTATAGCGACCCATCCCTTCCAAGGTAGCTGCCCTTCTCATTGACACTAATAAGGATACGCCCATTATACCGACCTAAGTATACCCAGATATACCTACGCTTAATAGCGCCTAATAAACTAATATATAGCAAATCTATGTTTTACGCCACAGGCTTTAGAAATGTCGAGGCTCACTGCTAGAGCCTCGCCCTTACTCTCGATAGCCGTCGCCCATCGGTGTGTGAGGCACACGAGAAGATCGCCCGTCGAGTGACCGTGACGGAAACCGTACTGCCGGTCACTGAGCAGGTCGTTTTCCTCAAGGTACCTCAGGAGCTGTGTATTAATTACACGCTCCATCACCTTAGACAATAGGGAAGTGACGCCTATAGGCCTGTAATTGGCCGGGTCGGTCCTATCACCCTTCTTGGGCACAGGATGCACATACGCGATCTTCCACGACGCCGGGACTTGTCGCATAGAATATGAAAGCGTGAAAAGACGTGTAAGTACCGGACACAACTCTGGACCACACTGCTTAAGTACCACCGCGGATATACCGTCCGGCCCACTCGACTTATGAACGTCCAGAGAACGAAGCTCCCGTCGGACGTCCCGCTGCGTGAATTTAACTTCCGGCATGGAAGTTCCACACCACGGATCGTCTGGCGGCACAGCACCCCCGTCGCTCATGGTCGAGTTAGCGGCAAAGAGAAAACCCAAAAGGTCGGCCTTCTCCCCGGCACTCTGGGCCAAACTACCGTCGGGTTTAAGCAAAGGTGGTAAACCTGACTGACAGAAGTTTCCCTCGGCAGCTTTGGCAAGCGACCAGAATTCACGACTCCCTGAAGGGTACCCTGCTAGCCGCTCACCAATTCTGCCGACGAAATCGAATTTAGCCCTGACAATTGCTCTCTTGCTGGCCCTCGAGGCGGCATTTAATTTGCGTTTCACCTCAGAGATGTTTGGATCTGAATTTGCACGAGCCGTGGTCCAGGCTCTGTAGGCAGATTCTTTCA
The DNA here is from genome assembly GCA_933228765.1 of Miltochrista miniata. Lineage (NCBI taxonomy): Eukaryota > Metazoa > Arthropoda > Insecta > Lepidoptera > Erebidae > Miltochrista > Miltochrista miniata. Next base: position 12,422,356 of record OW121772.1, read on the forward strand.
GCATCAAAGCTTCTCTGCAGAGCCGATTGAACCACGATCGCTTTTTTGCTCCTACAGGGATCCAGCGGTTAGGAATGTAGCACTCCATGCCCTCCAAGATCCCCTCAGCGACTGCTGCAGCGCAGGAATCCAGATCGTCTGAGGCAAAACAAAGCCGCCTCCACGGGTACGACGCGAAGAACTCCCGCAGTCCATCCCAGTCTGCTGACTTATAGTGCCACACATGTCGCCACTCCTTGGGCCGAGGTGGTTCAGGCCTTGCGAGTGGCACATGCGCCCGAATGATACAGTGGTCCGACGATCCGAGCGGAGCATCCACTGAGACGTTGTATCCATCCGGACGCGTTGTCAGCAGGAGGTCCAGCAATGCACTATGCTCGTTCTCCTTGTCTGGTATCCTCGTATGGGATTTAACCAGTTGGGAGAACCCATAGGTCAGGGCAAATTCGTGTGCAGCTTTCCCCGCAAAGTCGGTCATCCGGGAGCCCAACCAGTCATCATGATGACCGTTGAAATCCCCCAGAATCACTATCTCCGCAGAGGGATACTGCTCAATCACCTTATCAGTCGATTGTTGCAGGTGGTCAAAAAGGCGAACTGTGTCCGTGTTACCGCTGTGAGACCTGTACACGCACGCGTAGATCCGAGTGTGGCCCCCGTGATCCAAGCGCGCCCATAACGTAGACAGGTCCCTGTCTTCAAGGCTTGTAAGACGGCGACAGCAGACATCATCACGGACGTACATACATACCCCGGCTTTCGGCCTGAAGTTGTACTCAAGCTTATAGCCTGGGTACATTAAGTAAGATGTATCGCCCGGGCATGAGATCTGCGTCTCCGTCAAGAAAAGAAGAGTCGGCTTCGCAGTTTCGAGATGGTGGTGGACTACATTGAGGTTCTTATGCATACCTCTGATGTTGCAAAGGCCCATGTAAAGTGTGGACGACGATGCCGCTGTGTATACTCATTCTCTTTTTCTTCTTCTAGCCATGTTGTTTTTTAGGAAAGGGGGGTTAGAAAAGTGAAGGGATGCCTGTGTGCCGGTGGCGCAAGAGACTAAGTGAGACTCTAACTAACCAAAGGCAGACAGAGGTAGTGCGGTAGATTGGCACGGCGTACGGAAGGGCCCCCGGTCCCCCCCCCCCCCGATGCAGTGGCCACGTCCACTCCGGTATCCTCCTCCGGCATGACCACAGCACCAGGGACTTTACACAGGCTGCTGGTTCAGCCTCCTGGGGCGGAGATTATGTAATCCCCAGGTTCGGGTTCCGTACAGCCTGCGGGCGGTCAGCGATCCATCGTTTCACCGGGTCTCCCTGACCGCCGTACCAATATTCCGCGCCTCTATCCGCCAATGGAGACAGATTAAGTCTCTGGTCTCACCGTCACCGGCACAGAGTCACCCCAATGAGCTCTGGAACCCTGCTAACCGACGGAGAACATAACCCAACCGGAGTCAGGCTACTATTACCGCGGTCTTCTGCAGGGCAGATGTACTGCCCCAGGCGGGCTGCTCACCGAACGTAGTACCGTTATGCCCTTCCTCCTAATGTGGGCTTTTTCGTTAATCCCTAAGATATTGAATCTTAGGGATCTGATTGAAGAAGCCACTACTGTACCCTCAGGGTGTAACGTTAGCTCCATGAGAAGCAACGCATATCCCCTAAACCCCGAGGGGGAAAAACTACTACTACACTGTTGTGTAGTTTTAGTTATATACTTCTTGAATGTAACCAAAACCAGCCAAGAGCTAGTAGCAAGGCACCGTGTGGTTTTAGTCGGTAGGAATTCGCAATAGCATCTATAAGTTCCACACGTAAAAGAAAAGCTCGTCTTTAGGTGGATATATTTCTAAAATTAACACTTTAGAAGAATTATACCGTTGATTGATGGCACTTGGTGGAACTTGCTGCACCTATTAAAAAAATAACCGGCGAAGTGCGAGTCGAACTCTCGTGCACGGAGGGGTTAAAGTGGGACCCTATTAACGAGATTTGAGGCCTAGCCGTCCTTCTGTCTATTAGTCACGAGGTTGTACCGTGCCAGATAGAGGCCTAAAATTTTCACTGTAGGTACAGTAGTCCTACCGACTAAAAACTACGCGTATCGTACCTAATAGCCTACGCTTGGGAGTATGCCCTCGGAATGAAGCATACTGCGGCCGCGTCTTTGGGGGTTGTTCAGTTGTTATTCCACTTCCTGAGGGGGGCGTGCTCTCACGTCACGCGTCTAAGGCCTGCTTCTGTAAGGACCGTGAGCAACCCCGTCACCATCCTCAGGCCCCCGGTTATGGAGGCTGATAGTATGGGGCGCCGCCGCAGATTGTGGAACTCGGGTGGGAGAGTTCTCTCCCGCTTCCACCCCGCCGTCTCTTTCACGAGCATGACCTGCTCACAGGAAGAAGCCTATGGCCCCGCTTCAGCGCCATTAAACAATGACGCAAGGACCCTCGTTTCCAGGTCCCATAGAGGGATTCCGGCTAGAAGACATGCCGCCTCAACTGAGACCCTTATCATTCTAATTGCCGTCGCCTTCTGCGGGCTAAACAATCTAGCCGCATTCCTGGTCATCAGGATCTACGCCCATACGGGGGCGCCGTATAGGGCCATGTTTCGCACGATACCAAGGTAGGTAGTCTTCTGCAGGGAGCTTTGGGTCTCGTGATATTGGGCACAACCATGAGAGTGCGGCTGATGCCCCGCTCCCTCAGTAGGACCAAACTTCGGAAGCGGTATTCGAAGTTCCACCGGCTATCGACTACGAGCCCCAGATACGTCATCGAGAGCTCGATGCCGATGCCGATACCGATGCCGACTGACGCCCTTTATATGTGAGCTGGATCCCGCAGGTGGCCTTTAGGGCTGCGTCTCGGTGCATTGCCCCTCGTGCTGTAATGAGGGTGTCATCGTACACGTTACGCTCGTAACACGTTACGCCGACACCTCTAAGCAACGGACCACGCAGCACCCAATCGTAACCGATGTTCCACAGAAGCGGTCCTAAGACCGATCCCTAAGGAACACCAAACGATACATCTCGGCGACCTTGTCTTAGCCAGCTCGGGTAAGTTATGGCCCGCTCGGAAAGATAGGCCCCGACAATTCAACGGAGGTATGGAGGCATTCCCTGGTAAATAAGCGCCTCCCAAACGCAGTTCCAGGGCAAGGTGTTGAAAGCGTTGGCGATGTCAAGAGACACTGCCACCCTGTTCTGTTGCCGCTGTAACCAAAAATACTTACTAAAATCAGAAAAAAAAAGCATCTACGCAACAAACGTAATTTTTGAGCCCAATTTTTTTGAAGTGAAACTTCTTTATCGGCGTTGGAAAAAAAATTGCGTCACGTCACGTCACGATTTTTGGTTACGCGCCATCTTTGTTCTGTTCCCCACCACGGTGGATTCGAATTAAGAGTACTTTATCCAGGGATAGCATGTCATTTAAGGGTTTTTGGACTTTTGGACTTTTGGGCTTTTGGACTTTTGGACGTTTGGATGGGACATTGGTACTTTGGGTCTTTGGGACTTTGGAACTTTGAGACTTTGGGACTTTTGAAATTTTGAACTTTTGGACTTTTGGACTTTTGGATGGGACCTTGGTACTTTGGGTCTTTGGGACTTTGGAACTTTGGGACTTTGCGACTTTGGGACTTTGGGACTTTGGGACTTTGGGACTTTGGGACTTTGGGACTTTGGGACTTTGGGACTTTGGGACTTTGGGACTTTGGGACTTTGGGACTTTGGGACTTTGGGACTTTGGGACTTTGGGACTTTGGGACTTTGGGACTTTGGGACTTTGGGACTTTGGGACTTTGGGACTTTGGGACTTTGGGACTTTGGGACTTTGGGACTTTGGGACTTTTGGACTTTTGGCCTTTGGGACTTTTGGACTTTTAGATGGGACCTTGGTACTTTGGGTCTTTGGGACTTTGGAACTTTGGGACTTTGGTACTTTGGGTCTTTGGGACTTTGGGACTTTGGGACTTTGGGACTTTGAGACTTTGGGACTTTGGGACTTTGGGACTTTGGGACTTTGGGACTTTGGGACTTTGGGACTTTGGGACTTTGGGACTTTGGGACTTTGGGACTTTGGGACTTTGGGACTTTGGGACTTTGGGACTTTGGGACTTTGGGACTTTGGGACTTTGGGACTTTGGGACTTTGGGACTTTGGGACTTTGGGACTTTGGGACTTTGGGACTTTGGGACTTTGGGACTTTGGGACTTTGGGACTTTTGGACTTTTGGCCTTTGGGACTTTTGGACTTTTAGATGGGACCTTGGTACTTTGGGTCTTTGGGACTTTGGAACTTTGGGACTTTGGTACTTTGGGTCTTTGGGACTTTGGGACTTTGGGACTTTGGGACTTTGGGACTTTGAGACTTTGGGACTTTGGGACTTTGGGACTTTGGGACTTTGGGACTTTGGGACTTTGGGACTTTGGGACTTTGGGACTTTGGGACTTTGGGACTTTGGGACTTTGGGACTTTGGGACTTTGGGACTTTGGGACTTTGGGACTTTGGGACTTTGGACTTTTGGCCTTTGGGACTTTGGGACTTTGGGACTTTGGGACTTTGGGACTTTGGTACTTTGGGACTTTGGGACTTTGGGAGTTTGGGACTTTGGGAGTTTGGGACTTTGGGACTTTGGGACTTTTGGACTTTTGGCCTTTGGGACTTTGGGACTTTGGGACTTTGGGACTTTGGGACTTTGGGACTTTGGGACTTTGGGACTTTGGGACTTTGGGACTTTGGGACTTTGGGACTTTGGGACTTTGGGACTTTGGGACTTTGGGACTTTGGGACTTTGGGACTTTGGGACTTTGGGACTTTGGGACCTTGAGACCTTGGGACTTTGGGACTTAGGACTTTTGGACTTTTGGCCTTTTGGACTTTGGACTTTGGACTTTTGGACTTTTGGACTTTTGGACTTTTGGACTTTTGGACTTTTGGACTTTTGTACTTTTGTACTTTTTTACTTAATTTAAGGTGAGGTGAAAATTAAGTTTATGAGGAAGTTTCACTTCTTACGTGTGTACACTAAGTACACGCAATTTTTTTTTTATAACGGAACCCTCTGTGCGGGAATCCGACTCGCACTTGGCTGGTTTTTTTTTAATATGAACACGTGAGTTTCGGTTTCGGTTTCGGCCGAAACTGACCCTGGGGCTGAAAGTTCGGTTTCGGTTTCGGCTGGAAAACCAGTTTCGGTCGGACACTATAATACGTAATGCAACGCAGTGACACTCTCTCAAGTACTGACACGGCAATAGACACATCAACTTTGGTGGGGGGATGGGGAAGCTTACACAGTGGGAGGCAGGGAGTTGCCGATCTGTATGTAATACTGTTATAGTATCTTTGCCAATACTTAAGGAGACCGTTTAGATATACTATAGACGATAGCGTGGTACAGGGGGAAACACTGTATGGGAGGGGTATCTGACGTGGAAGTTGCGATCCATTTGAGTAGGCTAAGGGTGACAGTATGTGATGCGTGGATATGTAAATGTCTGGATGTTTTAGGCCGAAAACTGCATGTCAGCGGGAGCGGGGCGGGAGCGGCGGCGACAGCGGGGCGGGGCGGGGCGGATCTTGACCGAACTTGATCTCAGCGGCCGGATCGCTCGTGTCGCGGCGACGAAGTGTTGGGTTTGGCGGTAACCCGGCAACCACATCTTTCGGAACGGAGTGCTTTTGTTTCGTATGATTTATTGTAGGCAAAAAAAGATTATTGATCTTTACAATAAACAAAGAAAACAAAAACGCGATTTTTATACTAATATTATAAAAGGAAAAGATTTGATTGTTTGTTTGGCATCTAATAGGTCCGAAACTACCGTCTACTCCCACCTGTTCTGTTGAGTAGTTCTGTTAACAGAACTCTGAACCAATTTGAATAATTCTTACACTACTGTTGGGAAGTAACATTATCCCAATATGTGTTCCCAATGACCTATCAACTTGTGATTATGTACTTTTTAGGATTCCGTACCCAATGGGTAAAAACTGGACTATATTCATGAGATTTCGCCGTCCATCTATCTGAATGTTCGTCACGAGACTGTATATCTAATATAAAAGGGGCTGCCATACATGCCAACGTTTTTAGGGTTCCGTAGCCAAATGGCAAGAAATGGAACCCCTATATCGTCATGTCTGTCTGTCCATTCGTAATATGTCACAGCCACTGTTCTCTGAAACTATAAGACCCATGCTATTGAAAATTGGTAAGTAGATGTATTCTGTGAACGGAATTAAGACTTCTACATAAAATTAGGAAAAGCAGTAAGTTTTGGGGGTCTCCATACCTACTCAAAAGAACTGAAAGTCATTTTGATTTTTATCAAACCCATACGATAAAGCGCAAGAGACACTTCCAAAGTGGAAAAAATGTGTCTGTCCCCCCCCCCCCTGTGATTTCGTGGCGTCTCTAAATTCTAAACTAAGAGAATGATAAATCGAAAATAAATGTAGGTACATTGTCATAAAAACTTCCAACGAAAATTGGTTTGAACGAGATCTAGTTAGTAGTTTTTTTTGAAACGTCATAATAAACCGCGATTTTTGCTTAGATAATTACTACCACAGCAAAAGTGTTAAAACATTAATCAAAGTTTCAACGAACTACAAGAACTTTTATATTATGGTACTTGCTGCTACGGAACCCTACATGGGCGAGTCCGACTCGCACTTGGCCGGTTTTTTATTATAAAATCACTCTTTGATGTCTAGAAAGATAGAAAGAAAGAAAAATGCGTCTGCCTACCCCTTCGGGGATAATAGGCGTGATCATAATTATGTATGTATTTTTATGACTAACATGTTTCCTTGGCCAAATTGGCGATCTATTAAAAATATACCAATTAATTTCTCCGCTTACATCATACAATAAAATACACAGAGGAACGGCACTACGTCAGCTCAATCGCAGCGATATCGCGCGACTGGCGCTCCCCGCTCGTGCACCACTGCCCGCCCCGCCGTCGCCCCGCTGGCATGCAGTTCACTTCTATGGGACTCCATACGTTACACCGCCCCGCTCCCGCCCCGCTCCCGCTCCCGCCCCGCCATCCGCTGACATGCAGTTTTAGGCCTTAACGTCTCAACGGATCGAGCTGAAATTTGGTACAGGGATAATTGACCAAACGAGCGAAGCCGGCGAGAGTCTCCGATAGGTACGACGGAATGGGCGATTTGGTCTTCGCCGAATGTTTGTCTGTGTTCCGAGCAGCATTTCTTTACTGACACACGACGTTTTTTTTTTTGATTTAAATTACAACTTTTGTTGAGAGCTTTCATTGATAGGGGGGTAAATGGGGAGAAAAGGGATGAAGATTGCTGTCGCGTTAATCATGAACGGAGATGTTATTTGTGTTTTTGCCTGGGTGCTCGCGAGGTCTACTCTTCGCAGAAGTAGGTACAGTCACGAGCCTTAAATTTGGGACCCATTTCCATTAAATGTTGTAAGAACATTCATAATGCAATAAGGTCGAAATTCATATTACTTAGTTGCCCTCGCTCCAGTTGACGTAATTGCACGGTTGCCCCTAGAAACGTTAAAGCGTTAAAATATTAGCTCTAAATTGCGTAAGTTTGCTGCACGATATTCATCCTAAAGTGGATACTAGTTATAGTCTGGAATAAAACACACATTTTATCCCTAGAAAGACTTTTCATGGCAAGCACTTGAACTTAGTTCCACAACTCAGCAGTTTGGTTGTTTGGAACAAGTTTTATAAAGGACAAACAATGACTCAATGTTAAAACTTTCAGGTCGCCATCAACAGAAGTAGCGAAATGGGCTCCATCTTCAGTGAACCAAGAAACGCAGCCATATTACGAGGCGTGGGTTAACACCACATTGGCAGCATCCATGAAAGCCCATGACAAATCATATTTCAATGAACAAGAGTTTGTAAAATCCTTCAAAAAAGCCCTGGAGAGGCCACCAACTCCAGATCTTTTCTATTCTAATTTTGCAGACGAAAGATATACAGGGAGGATAAAAATAAGACAAAAATAATTGTAAAGTATTATTATGATGTGATAACTTTATAAACCTTTGTAAGAAAATTGCGTGAAGGGATCATTGAGAAATTTGACGAAGTTTTTAGAGAAAAGAAGTGCTTTAAGCAATTTTTTTAAATGAATTCCTGTTGATTTTCGCCAACTGTTCTCTAGTTTTCTGTAATTAAATCTAAATGATGTAATGAATTGATGATGGTGGTGATTTAAAATTACTAAAAATGTCTAGAAATTATACAAAACTCAAAAAGTCATCATGTCAACCATTTTAACGCTTGACGCACACTGGGCGACAGTCGCGGCAATTGTTGCCCAGTGTGCGGAGATTAGAATAAAATATATGTAATTAGTCTGCCACAGTCTTGGTCGCCGCGTCTAGACGCCGATCAGTCGCCCAGTGTGCGCCTTGAGTAAATAGGTAGGTAGGTATATATTTTGAGATACTAGAAAACCGGGCCAAGCGTTGCTCTGTGGCTTATGTTTTTGTAGCCCGGTACTCCCGGCCATAGCCATGTAGGCTTTACACAAAAAAAAATATCCTCTCTCTCAATCTCAGGTAAGATCAAACTGCACACGGTGTGCAAATTGGTTATAATCGGTTATGTAGTTTACACAATGTGACACGTAATTTATCTGTATTAAGATTGATGTGAAACATTCTTTATTTGAGGTAAACTGATTTTAGTCGCGGCGAACGCCATATCCCAGTAGTTCCATGATGGAAACCGCCCCCAATGGCGAATAATTTTAAATTCAGATATTTACAAAATTAATTTCTATGTTTCACATCTGCAGCTATCCCGTGACGGCTCACAATTTTTAAAAAAATAATTTTACATTAGTTTAAAATAAATTGTGAGCCGTCAAACGCAAGAGATAGGTGCGCCTCTGTTAATAGTCTGTCGAAAAATTGTATCAGATATAGAGTTTTATTTTCCTAATAAAAATAAACTGTAACTTTCATAATGCCCTAAAGCGAAATTGGTCAGGTTTTAAAATTAAAAAATAAGCAGTGGAAAAGTACAAGTGTGAGTTTAATGAACTGCCACAAGTGCCAACAATCTGAGTTTAAATCATAAAAAATTAGACTCATCATGAATGAACATCTTTCTAGCTATTATTTTTTTCAAATTACAAAAATTGTTAAGCCTATAGTCTTGTTAAGCGTATAATTTTAAAATTTTAATGATTATAAATAAAACTGAAATAACTATTGTTTTATTTTTTTAAAAGCGATCTTTATTGGTAAGTTTAATACAGATGGCAAAGTAAAAGCTGGTGGAATTTTGGCGAGAAACCCATGGACGCTTTTTCGTAGCCAATTTTTTAAACTTGTGTAGATCGAGGAGATCGAGTGTGTAGATCATAAATTTAAATAAACGATTCGACAACTTGCACTTAAAAAAGTTTTAAAACGTAGTGAAATACGCCTTTTTGAGTTTCGACAAATTCCACAAATAGATCAAGTTTCCACCGCGCTTGTCTTCACATTTTACTAAATCTTAGAAACGGCCAGCACTGCGTAGGAGACCTCTTACAAACAAAATTATAAAGAGCAAGGCCACGTCCGATAATGTTTACGCCAGAAATCTAACCGATCCGTTTTTCGATGTCAAGCAAGGCTCAGTCATAAGGCAGCCGTGTCTGGAATGTGTGCTCAGCCTTACAGTAAGCGCACACTGGGCGACGGTCTGGGGAATTGTTGCCCAGTGTGCGTCTGCATCGGGCGACTTGTCGCCGCGACGTATCGCTGCGACAGGCATCGTGCAAAAAGCTGTCGCCCCGTATGCGGAGCTTAGATCAAAATGTAGGTATGTAATTTGGCGCCCGCAGCTTGTTGCCCAGTGTGCGCCAACTGTTAGGGTTGTACTAAACTTAGAGGACTTTGATTTATTATCAAGAACCTGCTCGCCTGTGCAGCTTTGTTTGCGTCAGCATGTTTCCCGTCTCGTGTACAGCTCTCAAAAAAAAAATTCCCGTTTTGAAACATTCTTGATAGCTGTTCCACGTCTATGCGGCTTAGTGTGATGTATGTAAAGGTATAGCACTATAACCCTATAACTATCTTACTAATATTATAAACTAGCTGTTGCCCGCGACTTCGTACGCGTGAAAATTATGTTATAAAACCAATTTGATTGCTCTCTGCTTAGCCCCTAGAATATGTAGCGTGATAATATATAGCCTATTTGAAGACCCTACCCCTAGTTAACATTCGTGCAAAATTTGAATCAAATCTATTCAGTACTTTTCGAGATCCTTCCGGACAAAGCAAAGCAAACAGACAAACCGACAAACAGACATACAGACAAAAAAAAATCTAACTATATTTTCGACTTCGGTATCATAAGTTGAACACCCAGCGAGTATTTTTTTTTTAATATTTCCAATGTACAGTTTTGGCTTTTCTATCATTTTATTATATGTATAGATACGAAAGTTTGTGTATGGATCGACGGCATCGATCGATGGCAGAATGGTTTAGTCGACGTCGATCGATAATTTTTTATCACACCAATCAATCGATCGTCGATCGACGGCATCGATCGATGGCAGAATGATTTAGTCGACGTCGATCGATAATTTCTACATACCAATCGATCGATCGATGGCGGAATGGTTTAGTCGACGTCGATCGATTGTTTCTATCACATCAATCGGTCGATCGACGGAATCGATCGATGGCAGAATGATTTGCTTTCATTATGTTTTCGAATTGGTCGACTCTCCAAAAATGACTGTCGGTGACACTTGAATTAAAAACGGCCAAGTGCGAGTCATATTCGCGCACAGAGGGTCCCGTATCAAAAAAAATCCTTTTTTTGTACTGGTTACATTTTTGTCGTATTAGTTGTTAAAGCGGCAACAGAAATACATAATCTATGAAAATTTCAGCTTTCTAGCTATCACGGTTCACGAGGTGACGGACAAACAGACAGGCGGACGACGATGTTTCACTAATAGAGACCCCGTTTTGCCCTTGTCCTGAGACATCCTTCCGAGGGCATAACCGGGGCTCCCAACCATAGGCTGTTGGGCGTTACGTGAGGTTTTTAACATACATGAGGATTTCCCTCACGTTAAACAAAAAAAGGACCCCGTTTTGCCCTTTGGGTACTAAAATAAAGCCTCTAGTTGCAGTAGTTCGGTTGACCGAACTTATCGTCGCTGTGCTTGCAAAAGTCGCTATGTGTTTTTAACCTACTTTTCAGGAGGAAGTAAAAACTGATTTACTCAAAATGTAATTGTGATAGAGAAAGTAAATAATTTTATTATAATGTAAATATTATATTTACGTGGTGGAAGATGACTTTTAGAAAGATAACGTTAAAAACGATAATACAAAAAAATATAAACTGTGAATCTGACACATAGCTAAAATTGTTTGGGTCACAAATATCGCCATGTGTTGTTGAGCACATAGCGGGAACAACTTAAACATAATTTACGTTGTTTAATTACACATAGCTGTTTAATAAAAGGTGTCAATTGAAAATAATATCAAATTTTAGTTAGAAACTATGGCAAACATGGCGTTCTCTGCCATAAAACTCTGCTGCCTTGATGTGTGAGGATGTATTTTACGCAATAAAGGCCGCAATAGACTGGTCGGCGTAGAAGAAGCACTGGTTGTCGGTGATTTCAGAACGATCTCTTTGTCTGGGCTGGCCACGACTAAAAAACCTCACGTAACGCCCAACAGCCTACGGTTGGGAGCCCGGGTAAGTCCTCGAAAGGATATCCCTGGACTCCCAACAGACCTACGGCTACAACAGCGGCCTCGCCTAAGAAGGGTTCGGGTGCTATCGCGCGTTATTGGGAGTTTTTCGGACGGTGAACAGCCCGCTCACAGTCCTCAGGCCCCTGGTCATGGAGGCCGATAGTCTTGAGCGAAGATACGTCAGCGGCGCCTTCGCCACCGACTGCTGAACTCAGGTGGGAGGGTTCTCTAACGTTCCCAACCCACCACCTCGTTCATGAGAAAGTCTGCTCGCAGAAAGAGGCAGCGCAGTCCCACTTACTCCCACTGGAGATCATGGCTCGCACTATGGTCTCCAGAGAGAGAGTGTTCACGTCCAGATCTGCCTCGAGGTGGTTTCCACGACGACCGCGGCGAGAGGTCACCGCAGCTTGGCAACCAGGGCTGGTCAGGGTGCCTGGGATTTCCTTTTGATGGTGCACCAAAATCCCTGGCTACAAATAGCCGGAAAGGAGACTACGAAAAGGCGTGCTGTCCCAATTATTTACCTCTACCAACTCCTTTAAAGCAACCAAAGAATATTGCTATTTTTTAAGAAACCCGGGGAGACATGCAAATGTACGCTGAAAAGGAATGAGGGCTCGGATTTTTGAGCAAGAAATTATAGACTGAAACTTAAAAGGGTATAAGAGAAAATCAGGCTTAAGTAAAGAAGATTGGGATTTTATTTGTCTCCCGTAACACAGGACTTCCTAGCACGGGAGGCATCGATCCATAAAAGGAAAATTCTCTGTAATAAGTCATAATGCTATGTATCAAACAATATGTAAGATAATGATGGTACGCTAATAAAAATATTATTATATTATTATATTGGGATTTTATGGGGTATTAAAAAATAGACAGGATTCAAGAGACAAGTTCTCATGGCAGGTCTGGGCGTGGACATTCTCTCGCTAGAGACTATGGTGTGAGCCATCATCTCCAGCGGGATCAATTAGGACGCCGTCGCGTCTTTCTGTCAGCAGGTCATGCTAGTGGAAGAGGCGGCGGGGAGGTAGTAGGAGATGACTCTCCTGCCCGAGGTCCGCAGTCAGCGACAAGGGGCCGTAGACTTGTCTTCGTCTAAGAGTATCGGCCTCCGTGACTGGGGGCCTAAGGACGACGGGGAGCTGCCCACCGTCCCTACAGAAGCAGGATCAAGAAAACCGCGAGACGTGAGAATTTAACGCACGCCACACGCCCTAAGAAGCGGGACAACATCCGAACAACCCGTAAGAACGCGCGGTTGTTCCCCATCCAGCACCGCGCCCGCACGTTTAGGCCGCAGTGGTAGCCAGGGTCTGTCGGGAATCCTGCGACATCCTTTAGAGAGCTTACCCGGAGCTCTTGGCCGTAGTCAGGGCAGGACAACGTATGGTTTTAGTCGGTAAGAGTTCGGCATGTCGATGAGGGATTTCCATAAGTATATAAATATATATTTTTGAGATCAAAAACCTATGCCACAAATAAAAAAGTATTGAAGTCTTTCAAGTTCATTTAGGAGCATTTCGGTGGCCTTTAAATATATTAGCAACCGTTGGATTACCTAGTAATGGGCTGAATGAGAGTCTGGGACATCTTAGTTCTGAATAATAAGTTCTAAATGAATTTCAGAGCATTTAAGGTAAAGGCATGTGACCTTCGGGGATCGATGCACTATCCAATCGGACCCAGTTAACAACACGTTCTAATTCCTTATTCATGTTGGATAAGCCAGATCTGAATCCACGATAACATGCTATACCTGTAGGTAGTCAGCATAGATATTTAAATTGCAAAATGCTACGTAGACTCGAGGCAGAGTTCATGAAAATGGAGAGTAAAGGAGAAGAGGGAACACCACTGTGATGTACGCCAGCAACGAGCTGCAATCAGACTCAAAACATTTCCATATAAGCGCACACACTGACAAACACCCCCAAAGAAAGGAATGAACCCAAGAAATTAGCATTTCGAAATTGACAGAATTAAATGCGCTGCTGAAGTCTAGTAATACTTACAATTAAGGCTAGTACGATCTTTTCCGTAGCATTGCGAGTGTCAACTGTTTTAATGAGGACAGAAATAAGATTATGCCCAGCGCAGAACTCCGGTTGCAAGGGACTAAGACTGCTGTTTGAAGACAGAAAATAGAATACCTAGTTGCCGATCGCCAATACACTCGACGACTTTGGAGAAATTAAGTGTAGAATAGTAACAGGTTAAAAATCATATTGCTATAGAGAATTGCATTGGTACTTGTTATAGGATTCAGGAAAGCTACTAAAGAAAAGAACTAGGATAGGTAACTTCAAAAAAAGAAGAATTGAAAGGATCGTCCTCGAGCAAAATACTGTCATTGCTGAGAAAGTAGAAGAAGTCCAAACCTCGTTTATTGAAAAGAAAATGTGAAATCTGTATGCAGGTCTAGCCTTGAGAGCCTGAGAGAGAGATGTGGAGCGTTTCCAACGATGCAGGAGAATGTACCTAATAATATTCTTAGATATTACCTGACACTCTCTTTGCTTGTTGAGTGATGTAATTCAGCCTGTATCATTTGATTCAAGCACCTACCTGTACTTTTTCACACTTTGCTGAAATATTCTAGCTCCAAAACTGCCTTATAATTTCAATACATTCCTGAAAGTATCGATGTCATAAATATCCAAAACAACTGGCAAATTTCATAGAAAAAGATAGCTATGTGACACTTGATTTGTGCAATACGCGAAGATTTAGGTTAAAACTCGTACGCCAATATCGCTATGTACCCGTAAACACATAGCGGGCGCAATTCCGCGCATTTGACCATATTTTGGTTAAGGTGAACTTTTTAGCTATGTGATTTGAAGCACATAATTATTTTGAGGGCGCAAAAAAGTATAGATTTCACATAGCTATTTTTTGAAACTCAGTTAATATTAGGTTTTTTAAAGTTTCGGTTTTAGCACCTTGTGCGCCTTGAAATAAGGATCTAAATGGCATCAAAATCCAAAATTCAAAAAAAATCACATAGCGACTTTTGCAGGCGCAGCGACGTTATGCAACTTTTTGGTAGCAGAAGTCCGGTTGATTTCAATCACCAAACTGTCTGTTGCTACCCCCTGCAGTGGTTCGGTTGAAATCAAGATCGGTTAAACAAAATGAAGATCAACGAAACATATTATGAAGATCAACGAAACAAATGAAGATCAACGAAACAAATGAAGATCGATCAAACAAATGAAGATCAAGATATTTTTTAAGTGGAACCTGTAATTGTAAGTGTTATGTTATATATCATACTTATCTTGGTCCTATTCAGCTGCAGAATTTTGCAAGATAGTCGTGGTGTTGATTGTCGTCAGTGACTCTATCGCCTGTCTGCCCGTATAGAAGCAGGTCCGGTGGTAGTCGTGCCTCGTTGAATGCTGTTTCATTCAGCAGGTTACATACCCATCCAGTTGCCAGTATCCACGGCTGCTCATTGGATGTGACGTATGTTAAGCTACGCCCTTTCTTGCCCTGATAGGTGGTACCACGAGTAAAAAAATTGCCCGTGGTAGGTAATACCAAGCGGTCCCAGTAGTACCAATGGTAATTAATTTTACCCGTGGTACTACTGGATAAAAAATAAATGAAGATCGGTAAAAAACAAATGAAGATCAGTAAAAACAATTGAAGGTCGTGAAAAACAAGTGAAGATCGGGAAAACAAGTGATTTAATTTTTACCACCGATCTTTATTGATTTGTTTGCACCGATCTTTATTTGTTTTGGCAGATCTTCATTTGTTTTTACATATCTTAATTTTGCCATGGCTGGATTTGGGTAGATATGGGAATAATAATAAATGAAATACATTTTTGATTATTTTTTTATTTCACACAAGTTAAATAGAATAGTAAAACTACACATATTGAACGGATATTATTAGTCAATAATAAGATTGTTTTTGAACATTTATATATGTATACACACACATTTTATAAGGGATATTTTTAAATGCAAATCTGTTTAATTTTTCTGCACACTAGGTAACTCCACTAATTTACTGAAGGCAAACCAGAAAATCAAATGCTGTGCAAAAAAACCAATTGATAAACTAAACATGTCCTACTTAAAAAACTATAATTTTATACAAAACGAGATGACCTTTTTTAACGAATTTAAACCAAAAATTTGGTTCGTACACCGGATATAAGATTTACTACACAAAAATACGAATTGCTTATCAAAAATACTAACTTGCACTCAAAATTTTACAATCTTAAAACGGAATAGGTTAGGTTAGGTTAGTTTTTTATTTTTTTTATTAATAAAATTTAATTTTGTAAAGATGACTGATTAAATTGGGTTTTTAATTAGAATAAAAGATGTTCATAAAAGTAAATTAGGTGATGGTATTCTTAAAAAAAGTTTTAATAAGTTTGTTGAGCTAAGGAATTTTTAGATATACGATTTGGTTATATATTAAAATACCAGAAATCAAAATGCCTTTACTTAAAATGCATTAGACCAAAATACCCGAAATCAAAATACCTTAATATTCAAAATACCTTATTTCAGTACACCTTACCGTAAAATGTCTAAATTTAAAATACAAATAATTATTATATCAGAATACAAATTTTCAAATAACCTTAATTTAAAATACCGAAAATAGAATACAATGTGTCACTGTCACTCACACGTTTTGTTATTTGGCTTTAACTTATTTACAACCCCCCCCCCCCCACCTAAGTGAAGCCGCTGTTGTAGCCGTAGGTCTGTTGGTCCTTGGGTATCCTTCTGAGGGCTTACCCGGGGCCCCCAACTGTAGGCTGTTATGTAGGATACGTGTGGTTTTTAGTCGGTAGGAGTCCGGCATAGTATCCATGTAGGATTTACCTCATGTTAAAACACTTTGATTCAGAGTTACAAAAGTACTACAGTGGGCTAACGAAAAATCAAAAAAAAATAACCACGAAGGCTAAGGCGGGAGCGAAGCGAAGCGGAGCTCCCGCCTTAGTCTTCTAACCTAACCTATCCGAGTCGGGATACTCTGAGTCGGGGTGTTAACCAATCACAGATATATAGCATCCATGTAGGATTTAAATCATGTTTAAAAAAAAGGTATTTTGTGTTTGAACATTTTAGGATAAGGTATTTGATAAATTTATTTTTTGGGTTTCGGTTATTCGACCGTAAGGCATTTAAAATTATTTATGTTATAAATATTTGCCTTTTGAATATTGATATTTCGATTTCGGGTATTTTGGGCTCGGGCATTTTAAGTAAAGGCATTATGATTTCTGGTATTATGACGGTATACCATAAGATTTTGATAATAGTGATCTGTTCAGTAAAATAGTTTTGCAAACACCTTTAAACAGTATATTGAATTTGACTTATTTAGTGTGCATAATTAGTGTGCAAGTCAGTATTTTTGGTTTAACTTTGTAATATTTTGTTCAAAAAAAGGGAATAAACAGATATCGATTTAAATACATGCCATTTTATAATATTTAAACATTATTTAATATACCTACACACACATATTATAGATCTAAAGGCATATGACGCTTACCGAACAAGAACAAAGCCGACCATAAGCTCGCCATAAGCCCCTCTGCTCTCTATAAAATAGAGTGCAGAGCGGCTTATGGCGAGACTTTGTCTGTAGCTGTGACTCTGTCGCATTAAACTACGCCACTAAGTCACGTGGATCATCTGTTCAAAGTTTGAAATAAAACAAAAATGACAACGTCAATCGGATTGAACTTTCAATTTCGCAATAAACGTTTTAGAGAGGGGCAGTCGGGTGAGACCGTCTCACGGCTTCTTGTTACTGTTCGGTAAGAGTCATCTGACTTTATTATGGAGGAGAATAAAACATTATATTTACTACGCCGCTATATTCTCTTGTCATAGATAGGTATAGTCTTTTTCTGGACAGCTCAGCAATCATGTAAACATGTCATGTTTTGACAAAAGTTGTCTATGATCATAGTGCTGTAACTATACTGATTCTATGTATGTAAATAATCATTGAGTTATATCTAGTTCACCGTACATTCATTTACTTCGGTATATCAATCGCCAAATTCATCAAATCATGAAATTCGGTATATCAATATTGTAGAAGTCGACTTGTCTATGACTAGATTTCCAATATAAAAAGGCGTGCAATGTAGTGGACGCCCCTTTTTTGACGGTCGACCGCTGCAGAGTAAAGAACTACACACCCTGGTGATCAGTGTGATCCATGTGATATCAGTGTCGGCGTGATTGTAAGAATGTTCTAAGTTACTTACTGATTAGATACTTGTGTAATGATTACGTTCAGGGTGTAAAATTTGTTAAATAAAGTGATAGAAATCTGCTTTGTTAATCTCAGTGTATATTTTTTTATTAACATTCCTGGTGATTGCTAACATCAGAAGTGTGATTCTTACCTTATCGCCAACTCTTATCGAACCATAAGAAACGTAATCATTACAAAGTACCCTCTTTTAGTGAGTTGTGTATGTTTTACGCATTTTTCTGTGTTTTATCTCGTGTAATTATGCCTAAAACGCATGATTCAGACCGTAAATTGCATAGTTGGATTGCACTGACACCATCGTGAGTGCCACGTGTCGTGTAATCGGCATAGATTTCGAATTTTTCGCTATAGGTTACGAAGTGTATTACGGGAATACCGTTCGTAGCCGTCGCCATCTTAGACACCGCCATCGCGGTCTCGGATCCGATCTCGTTCGTTGTTACACGCACGGTATCGTTCTGAGCGAGATGTTTCTACAACTTGCCATAAAGAAAGCGAATTAGTACCGAAAGTGGCAAGCCCGTGAACTTTTCAAACGTCCAGAAACTGTCCTCTGTCACTCTCCTATATAGTAACGGCGATAATCCTACTGCCCGCCCGATCCGGGAGTTCTAAATCAACGCGAGGGTCGTTGTTGAGCGCCAGAAGCGCTAGTCTACGCGATGCTCGTTGGTGTGCGCTGCACGCGCTAGTCTCCACGACGCGCGCTGCAAGCTGGTCTACGCGACGTGCGCTGATGGGCGCTTTACGCGCTAGCCTACACGACGCGCGTTGTTGACCGCTACAAGCGCTAGTCTACGCGATGCGCGTTACTGTGCGCTGCACACCCTAGTCTACACGTAGCGCATTGGAGAGCGCTACAAGCGCTAATCTACGCGATGCGCGTAACTGTGCGCTGCACGCGCTAGTCTACACGACGCGCTGCACGCTGGTCTGCGCGACGCGCATTGATATGCGCTACACGCGCTAGTCTGCGCGATGCGCGTTGGTGTGCGCTGCACGCGCTAGTCTACACGACGCGCTGCACGCTGGTCTGCGCGACGCGCATTGATATGCGCTAAACGCGCTAATCTGCGCGATGCGCGTTGGTGTGCGCTGCACGCGCTAGTCTACACGACGCGCTGCACGCTGGTCTGCGCGACGCGCGTTGGTGTGCGCTGCACGCGCTAGTCTACACGACGCGCTGCACGCTGGTCTGCGCGACGCGCATTGATATGCGCTACACGCGCTGGTCTGCGCGATGCGCGTTGGTGTGCGCTGCACGCGCTAGTCTACACGACGCGCTGCACGCTGGTCTGCGCGACGCGCATTGATATGCGCTAAACGCGCTAATCTGCGCGATGCGCGTTGGTGTGCGCTGCACGCGCTAGTCTACACGACGCGCTGCACGCTGGTCTGCGCGACGCGCGTTGGTGTGCGCTGCACGCGCTAGTCTACACGACGCGCTGCAAGCTGGTCTGCGCGATGCGCGTTGGTGTGCGCTGCACGCGCTAGTCTACACGACGCGCTGCACGCTGGTCTGCGCGACGCGCATTGATATGCGCTACACGCGCTGGTCTGCGCGATGCGCGTTGGTGTGCGCTGCACGCGCTAGTCTACACGACGCGCTGCACACTGGTCTGCGCGACGCGCATTGATATGCGCTACACGCGCTGGAATGCGCGATGCGCGTTGGTGTGCGCTGCACGCGCTAGTCTACACGATGCGCTGCACGCTGGTCTGCGCGACGCGCATTGATATGCGCTACACGCGCTGGTCTGCGCGATGCGCGTTGGTGTGCGCTGCACGCGCTAGTCTACACGACGCGCTGCACGCTGGTCTGCGCGACGCGCATTGATATGCGCTACACGCGCTGGAATGCGCGATGCGCGTTGGTGTGCGCTGCACGCGCTAGTCTACACGACGCGCTGCACGCTGGTCTGCGCGACGCGCATTGATATGCGCTACACGCGCTGGAATGCGCGATGCGCGTTGGTGTGCGCTGCACGCGCTAGTCTACACGACGCGCTGCACGCTGGTCTGCGCGACGCGCATTGATATGCGCTACACGCGCTGGAATGCGCGATGCGCGTTGGTGTGCGCTGCACGCGCTAGTCTACACGACGCGCTGCACGCTGGTCTGCGCGACGCGCATTGATATGCGCTACACGCGCTGGTCTG
Organism: Miltochrista miniata; assembly: GCA_933228765.1. Taxonomy (NCBI): domain Eukaryota; kingdom Metazoa; phylum Arthropoda; class Insecta; order Lepidoptera; family Erebidae; genus Miltochrista; species Miltochrista miniata. The sequence continues at coordinate 12,442,545 of OW121772.1, forward strand.
CGCGATGCGCGTTGGTGTGCGCTGCACGCGCTAGTCTACACGACGCGCTGCACGCTGGTCTGCGCGACGCGCATTGATATGCGCTACACGCGCTGGTCTGCGCGATGCGCGTTGGTGTGCGCTGCACGCGCTAGTCTACACGACGCGCTGCACGCTGGTCTGCGCGACGCGCATTGATATGCGCTACACGCGCTGGAATGCGCGATGCGCGTTGGTGTGCGCTGCACGCGCTAGTCTACACGACGCGCTGCACGCTGGTCTGCGCGACGCGCATTGATATGCGCTACACGCGCTAGTCTGCGCGATGCGCGTTGGTGTGCGCTGCACGCTCTAGTCTACACGACGCGCTGCACGCTGGTCTGCGCGACGCGCATTAATATGCGCTACACGCGCTAGTCTACACGATACTCACGGGTGCCTGCTACACACGCGTGCCCTCAGCCGCGGTCAGGTAGTGCCAAGCTTACGAAAGGTAAAGGCCTTATTATTTCCACCTATTCCCTTAAAACTCTTACAGATCCGACAAGTTCTAGATCTTGTAGGATATTTTCGTAGGCATATCCAGAACCATGTTACAAGGATTGACTGAAAAGTTTATTTGGAGTTCACATCAATAACAAATTAGACAAGGCTTGATACGATGTCTGACGAGAGTGACCAGAGAACCCAGAATCAGTACCTCTCACGGAGGTTCACACGGACGCAAATTAGTTACGCAGGTTAGTAGTAGTATTGACCTATGCTGATGATGGGAAGCGTGTGGTAGCATACTCCATTCGGTAAAGTAGTCTTTAGCTGTCGTAAAGGCTTCATAACACTTTTGCTACAACGTTGTTAAGTTACCCTCAACATTTTTGTTATTACTTTATTAGGCTACTCTCAAATTAACAAAACATAAAAATGGTCTGCTCCTTTTTCTGAGAGGCTCCTAATGGTCGATCCCAACACAGGATTCCGCTTTTCAGCAAAGAAAAGGAGATCTACTGCCACATGCTGTCAATCGAAATTATATTGGTCAGGTCAGTAAAATATCAATGCCTCTTGACTGGACACAAAAAGAATAGACTGCAGAGGAGGGCATGGTTCTGTCACGTGAAGTAGTGTACCAAAACGAGTTTTTCGATTAACTTGCGTAAATGTGTTTTACTAAGAACAGAGCGAGCTTAGGTGTCTCTGCGCGAGCGATGATATCTATTAGAGAACCAGAGTGGTCAACATAGCTCGCAGAGTAAGCTTGTGCATCATAGTGGCCATGGGCTGGCCATATCTGTAGTAGAACCAACGACCTGAACAAGGCCGTAGGAAAGGATGCGAAAGGCGTAGAACCGTGTAAATTGGGAGAGGTCTACATCCAGCAGTGGACTGCGTAGGCTGATTTGATTGATGATTGATTGAGAAGTCATAAACTTGTGCTTCTTGAGTCTAGTACGAACATAAAAACCCGCTTCCTGTAATACCTATACTTGGATGCATTGGATCCCCAACCGGAACCCGATGGTTATAATTTTGTGCCCTAGCTAGATGATGCCTAAAGAACATACATTTGTTTTTTTTTATTCTAGACAGGATGTAGCCGAACGGTTTGGGACAATGACAAATGTAGTGTTCCTTTTCTGTACAGCAACGCTGATTTTACTGTCAAAGGTTTGAGTCTGCTGGTTGTGTGAAATCCGTGAAAGAAATGGGGCCAGAGATTTATGTACTACGTTACACCAAAGATGCACCACGCAAACAGACAGGTCCACTTACGCTCGAACTGTACTCAACATGATGTGAATCGCGGTCCATTAATTAACCCTCGACGAAAACTCGTGTTGTTGTGGGTGTAATCTGTGTGTTTGTCTGTGGCATCACAGCTGCCTAACGGATGGGCCAAATTGGATGCGGTTTGTTTTTATTTCAGAGCCAAGGTGATTAATGTGTTTCTTAGCTATGCATTTTGAACATCATCACTTCCTAGGTAATGAAGGGATTTCTCCTAAGCTTCGCAGGACTGACCGATCTGAAATTTGGCGTACTGTTGCTTTAATGGTATTTCAGCGACATGGAAGCGTGGAACTTACTTCTGTAATGGGTAGTCTGCGGGATGCCCGCATCCTCGGAGGGATGCAGCATTTTCACCAAGATGGGGCTCGTTACAGCGGTCTTAGTATCGAGGTATAGCTGATGAACACTTTAATTATTTGTGTTTAAGTATTTTTGTGGAAGTTACAGCTGACCTTAACGTTATTAAACGGAAGACGTCTCATTTTTTCCCTGGGTCTCATAAAGAGAAACTAAACTACCGTCCCAATGACTTGGTCGCTAGTCTGAGATGTGCCATTGGGAGGTTAGCAACTAAACTGTAAAACAAAAAGGTGCAGAAGTCCCTACGGCCGGGTTACTGAAGAGTAACTAAGTTCAGTAAGGTTCACACGTGGATCGTGATAGAGGTTCACCTCGTGTGTTTAAATGTTAACAATTTTGCCTTTTGCACAGGTTCTATGTAAAAATGCAAGTTGGACCCTGGTATGGTATATGGTGGTCCATATGTAGTCAAGCGAGCGCTGCCGAGCGGATGACATGAATTGCACCAGGCTGCGTGCGGCCCAGTTTATGGTGGTATGGCAGGACGAATGGTGGCCTGATACCTGCACTGCATTCTTCGAGTGGCGAGTTGACGGTAATATTGACAACATTTAATAAGACAGGTTCTTGTATGGGTAACCACCACGTGACTACTTTGTTGTTTTGCGAGCGTTTCCGTGCTTCGGAAGGCACATTAAGCCGTTGGTCCCGGTTGCCAGTAAAATGGCAGTCATTAAGCAAAGTCGAAGGCTTTTATGGGCTGCTTAAAATTTTTCAACAGTGGGCAGTCACAACCTGCGCCTGTCCATGTCAGCACGGCAATACGACTCAGCACAGCACCTATTACGTGGTACAACATCTAAAGGTGAAATGTGGGCATATAATGTGCCTACCCCTTAGACTGCCTTAGAGGATAAAAGGCGTGACCATATGTACGTATGTATGAGTTGTCGGTGTTGACTTAAGTGGCGTGTGCCTGAACGGTGCGTGTCATCTGAAAGCAGCCAGTGTTGGTGAAGGAACAGACTGCGGGATGTTCCATGCTGACATGCTAGGTGCCAGTGTTCTGTATGGGTACAACTTTTGTACATATATGGGTACTAGTTTTATGTATAGGTGTTAGTTTCGTATATAGGACGGACTGCGGGACGTTCATATTGGCAGACTGCGGGATGCCAACTCCATGTAGAGGACGGACTGCGGGACGTTCCTTTTGGCAAATAGACTGCGGGATATTTGCCCTACGTGGTAGTGTAAAGATCAATGTCGGTGTACAGGACGGACTGCGGGACGTTCCTATTGGTATGCCTGTGGGATGCCAATTCCCATGTAGGTAGAGGACGGACTGCGGGACGTTTCTTTTTCGGCAAACAGACTGCGGGATGTTTGCCCTACAATGAATTGGTAGAATCCAAGTGTGAATGAATCATAAACCTCGTATGAATCAGAAATCCTCATATAGTTTGACTTATTTAATGTGCGAACGTAATCAAATTAAATGAATGTGGTGATGTGTGATAAGCTGTGTGCTATTTATCTTAGCTAATGTATTTTGGACTGTACGTTAGAAGGCCTTGAAAGGTTGATGGATACAACAATTAGGTCTTTGTGTTACATTGGCACATAGTAATGACATGTTATTTCTAATTGATTTTAGAAGCCGCCTCGATGGAAGCTCATGCCGATGAGCGTGTTGCAAATCCCGAAGCTAGTCCATCTGAACCGATGACTGTTGAGGTTCAGACATCTTATATGCAGTCGAGGACGATGCATGGTCAGGAGAGGCCGTGTAGAAGTCGACTTGTCTATGACTAGATTTCCAATATAAAAAGGCGTGCAATGTAGTGGACGCCCCTTTTTTGACGGTCGACCGCTGCAGAGTAAAGAACTACACACCCTGGTGATCAGTGTGATCCATGTGATATCAGTGTCGGCGTGATTGTAAGAATGTTCTAAGTTACTTACTGATTAGATACTTGTGTAATGATTACGTTCAGGGTGTAAAATTTGTTAAATAAAGTGATAGAAATCTGCTTTGTTAATCTCAGTGTATATTTTTTTATTAACATTCCTGGTGATTGCTAACAATATAATATATATTGATATACCGAATTTCATGATTGATGTGCAATAATTAAAGGATCTTTAAAAAAAAGAAACTTTTAATAGTATAATCATTTATTTACAATAATAAATTACTTTAGGGATGATAAAAAGTGTAGACGCCTCGTTGGCTGCTCGCCGTTCTTACAGAAGCAGACTAAGACATCTTGAGAGATTTCTAATGTGGGGTTTTTAAATCTGAAAACTGAAAATATTAATACTACCTACCTTTTTTTCACTCATAACTCTCATAAGTGACGTGACGCAAACGAAGTTGCGCGGGCCAGCTAGTCTAATATACAAATCGTAGGAATGCTTCATATCAAGGATAATAACTTACCCTTCGGCCACATTCGAAACCAAGTTTTGAAATGTTTCTAACCATATGAGTATTTAGGAATGTCTCTATATCTAATACTAAGTACCTCATTGCTGTGTCTTATACTACAACATTACGTTTTATTAAGTTTTCCTAATTTTTTTTGTGTATCAATTCATTCAGCCTGCTATTCAAACAGGCCGACACAATAACCCTTCTTTTGTGTCGCGCAGTAAGGTAAAATTAAATGTAAAATGTTTAGAGCACTTGAGGTCATAATTGTGCCGGACTTACCTCTCAAGACATTTGAATGGCCATAAAATTAAATCTATACCTTACCTATATTCAATCCACAAAGTATTAATCAGATTGTCATTTGTCATTGATTGAAGTCGTTCCATTATAATCTGCACGACTCCATAACTATCACCAATCAGATAATAAGGACCCCAGACGGACTTGCCTCGCATCGTCCGGGAAGTCAGTCTAAGCGACCAATTTGACAGAAACCTGTTTATTTAGTTGCCGGGTAGCCGGTGCCGGGTAACCGACGGCGAATTCAAGCGGTTGCCGGGCAAATCACGCCGGTACGTGTGAAAGCTATAGTACACGGCCATACACCCACCCTACCCGGCACCCGGCAACCGGTACGTGTGAAAAGGGGCAAAGACTCGCACTCTTAGCTCTCTGGGTCAATAAGTTATATTATTAAAGTAAGTACATTTTTTCGAACTGACAGATTGATAAAACAATGACCTCCTTTTAAAATCAATTGGCCAGTACAACAGTTTTACAACACTATGGCAAAGACAAACAAGTCTGAGAAAAAATAATTTAATGACAAGCAAAAATGACAGTCTTAAATTTTTACCATCCGAGTATTTTTCATGAAATTATTCTATAATCTAAAGGTTTATTAGTGTCGAAATGTCCGCATAAATCTAACTAGAGTTCCTTGAAAGGGCTATGATCAGGATTGATAATTAAATGTAAGTAATTATGGAGTAGTCGAGATCCAATTTCTTTGTTTACTATATTATTTAGGTCTGTTGAATTCCACTATACATGATTGTCATTTATTACGAGTAGAAGTGAAATATAATTATTATCTACCTACAAAACAGACGTTTTGGATTTCTTGCTCTAATAAATGACTTTCAGGACAATAGAAAAGCATTTAAAATAGCTCCCTAGGCCCTAGGGCGTGAGCTGAAGCTTTTTTAAAATTGACACTAATTTAAAAAAATTCAGCGCATTCTTAACCTTAACTTATAACTAAATTTGTAACTGCTTATTTGACAAAGAACGAAAATAAACGACATTTTAAATTTTAAACCGCGAAAAAAGAATTATGAATGCAGATTTTAAGAACTACGGATATATGTCTAAACGTTAAGCCAGCCGTGATAAACCTTTTTCATGATCATTTCACATTCTCATTCAACCTACAGTTGAGAGCATCTGTGTTTTATTTTTACTACACAGATTTTAAAACTTTAATCTGTGTTTTAATCGAAAATGTATAAATCTATGGTTTTACTACCACCCGTTTCGTGAACTGCGAATAATTAGAATTAGGTACGTTCGGAAAAGTCTATGTAGGTAGGTACATTCAACTACAATGAAATGTACTACTTTAATCTTACAAAATGATGTATCCCTGCGAGTGCCATAATGAACTACATAGCTAAAGAAAAGTTTTATTAGTTATTGAAAAAAAGATGAATATAATAATATTAATTAACGTTCCCTATCTGTCTGCTAAACAGCAAGAAGCCGCATTAACCTTTATATTGAAAATTCGTGAATTCCTGATAAAATTAACTATTAAAATTACTTAGAAAATTTAGATAGCGTTGTGTGAGATGTCAAAAAAAATAATAATAATAATTTAAACGTGACCAACTCACAACAACTGCTAACTTCTTAACTTCTCATCAGTGTTTCATGCAAGATAGAGTGAATATACAAAACTACAAAATTGAATTCAGTGTTTATGCCTTAGATTCTCACCGTGTGACGGAATTTTAAAGCCCGAAGTAGAACAAATCACTTTATACCAAATTGAATTATTGATCCTGAGAAGAATTCATCACTTTCTTCCCAAATAGATTGATTTCACAATCTCAAAGTTGTGTAAATGAAAATATTTTCCCATGAAGGGAATAATTACAATGTTCGTCCGCTACGCTCATTCAATCTTCTGTCAGAATGAAAAATATTTGTTTTCTTATTGATTTCTGCCATGTAACAATTACGTATCCGTGTTTGACTGTTATGACATATCACAATTACTTCTTGTAAGATAGAATTAATAAATTCGGAGCTAGAATATTCAATGAAATGTCAAAACGTTTCGGCACGAATTGCAAGACGAAATGTTACTTTGTTGATGAGATAGATTATATTATTAATGAATATGAATTATTGAACATTATTTATTAAACAGTCAAAAATACTAAAAGAGAATTTCCACTTGTAAAAGACAACCTGCTTCAGGTAAAGAACCATAACATCTAACTGCAGAGTCTCGTTTCGCCCATTATAGAAATTATTTAAACCACAGTGGAAATCGTACTACCCATAACGAGACATGGATATTACAATGGGAATTATTCAAATCACAGTAATAATTAATAGCCCGAAACGGGAATTGTCTTGCAAGTTAATACTCTTGCACGAGTAACATGGATTAAATTATCGCACAAAAAAAAACACGTATATATTTCTCGTATTAAATTAAGATATATTAACAGTTGTGAATTCGTTAAACCCTTAGAAATAGGTGTTTTGATTGCAAGAAGTTTTATAAACTTTAACCTCTACTACAGAAAAATATACCTATAATAAGGTCGGAAATTTCTGAATTCCTGGCAATAAATTTTATGTAAAAGTTATATATGAAATTTGTCAAAACATTGGCCATTTATTTTTAACTTCTTAATTTCTCATCAGTGTTTCTTGCAAGAAAGAGTGAATATACAAAACTACAAAATTGAATTCAGTATTTATGCCTTAGATTCACACCGTGTGACGGAATGTTAGACGCCAATGAAGAATAAATCACTTTATACCAAATTGAATTATTGATCCTGAGCAGAGGTCGCTATCTTCGAAAAATAGATTGATTTTACAATCCCAAAGTTACCTATATGAAGGAAGATATTTGCCCATTAAGGGACGATTATAAGGTACGTTTCCAGACACATTACACATCGAAAACAAACACATATCCCAGAACTTTTTTATCGGAATACATGACTTATCACAAGAGCTTCTTGTAAGATAGAATGAGTAAATTCGGAGCTAGAATATTCAATGAGATATTAAAACCTTTCGGCACGACTTGCAAGACGAAATGTTACTTTGTTGATGAGATAGATTATATTATTAATGAATATGAATTATTGAACCTTATTTATTAAACAGGCAAAAATACAAAAAGAGAATTTCCACTTGTAAAAGACAACCTGCTTCAAGTAAAGCAACATAACATTTTCATTTCATTTTCCAGTAGATTTGACCAGAGCCCTAGGTTCTTCTATCCCAATAGCAGAATCCTTGTTAAAAGCAAATGTTCCTTGCTGTAATGAAATATTCAAATTCAGTAAAATTAGTTTACACACTATCATAAAAACTTTTAAATCTTTAAATATTAAGAAAACGGCTGACCTCTGGGGAATTTCTGTACATTTAGTTAATTCGTTAATTGAAATGGTTGCTCCTGAATTATCAATCATATTTAATAATTGTGTTGATAGTGGTGTGTTTCCTGACTTAATGAAGTTTAGTAAAATAACTCCTCTGTTTAAATCGGGTAGCACCTCGGATCCGTCCAATTTTCGTCCTATTTCTGTACTACCCACGTTTAGTAAAATCTTTGAAAAGGTAATGCTTAATCAAATGCAAAATCATTTTAATACAAATAAACTATTCCATACTAAACAATTCGGTTTCACGCGCGGTCGGTCTACCACGGATGCTGGAATCAAATTATTAGAGTATATATATGAGGCCTGGGAGGAGTCGTATGATGCTTATGGTGTATTCTGCGACCTATCTAAGGCCTTCGATTGCGTCCAGCATCAGACTTTAATTAAAAAACTTGATCATTATGGGATCCAGGGGACGGCCTTGGATTTAATTAGTTCTTACCTAAGAGATAGAGTACAGAAAGTAGTTATAAATGGTAAACAGTCACATGGTTCTGCTGTAACAATGGGGGTGCCTCAGGGTTCAATTCTGGGACCTTTTCTATTTTTAGTGTACATAAATGATCTCCCTCACCTTATAAGAGACGATCACGAGGTAGTTTTGTTTGCTGATGACACATCTTTTATATTTAAAGTTGAACGTGGACAACGCGATCTTGACGAAGTAAACAATGCCCTCTCTAGGGTAGTCCACTGGTTTAACGCAAATAATTTATTGTTAAATGAAACTAAAACAAAATGTATTAGATTCACCTTGCCAAATGTTAGGCTCGTTAACACCAGTATTAAGATTAGGGATGATCAAGTAGAATTGGTCGATGAAACTGTCTTTCTGGGCATAAAGTTAGACTCCAACTTGCAGTGGGGGCCTCATATCGAGAAAGTCTCGGGCAGACTGAGCTCTGCAGCCTATGCCGTTAAAAAGATCCGACAACTGACAGACATTAGAACAGCGCGTCTTGTCTACTTTAGCTATTTCCACAGTGTCATGACCTATGGCATACTATTATGGGGTAACGCTGCCGACATCGAATCTATCTTTGTGTTGCAGAAAAGGGCTGTCCGGGCTATCTATGGTATGGGGATTCGGGAGTCATTAAGAGAAAAGTTTAAGGATATCAACATACTTACTGTGTATTCACAGTACATATATGAAAACTTATTATATACTCATAAAAATAACAGTAAATTTATTAAAAATAGTGATATCCATAATCTAAACTTAAGAAATAAGAATAAATTGGCTGTACCTAGATTTAGGCTTAATAAAATAAGCAATTCTTTTGCGGGCAATTGTATTCGAATGTACAATACATTGCCGACAGCCATAACAGGTTTGTCAGTTAATAAATTTAAAAAACTAATAAAACTTAAATTGTGCCAGAAAGCTTATTATAGCATTAAAGACTTTCTAGAAGACAAGGCTGCCTGGCAGTGACACGAATTGCTCCTTTCTACATTAAAAAAAAACTGTATTAGATACTAAGATACTAGAAGAGAAGGGACCAGACTGAGTTTCTTGGGGTGTTCTTCTCAGTCTGTAGTATTTCCGAACCCCCGGTAGAGTCACAAAAATTTTGACAAACCTAAATATTTTTTTTAAAAATTTCAAAGGGAATAAATTTTATTTTATTTTATTTTATTTTATTTTACATCTAACTGCAGAGTCTCGTTTCGCCCATTATAGAAATTATTTAAACCACAGTGGAAATCGTACAACCCATAACGAGACTTATGGATATTACAATGGGAATTATTCAACTCACAGTAATAATTAAGAGCCCGAAACGGGAATTGTCTTGCAAGTTAATAATCTTGCACGAGTACCTAACATGGATTAAATTATCGCAAAAAAAAAATACACGTAATGGGAATCATTCAAAATTGCTAATAGATTTCTCGTATTGAATTAAGATATATTAACAGTTGTGAATTCGTTAAACTCTTAGAAATAGGTGTTTTGATCGCAAGAAGCTTTATAAACTTTAACCTCTACTACAGAAAAATATACCTATAATGAGGTCGGAAATTCGTGAATTCCTGGCAATAAATTTTACAGCAAAGTGATATACGAAATTTGTCAAAACATTGGCCATTTATTTTTAACTTCTTAACTTTTCATCAGTGTTTCTTGCAAGATAGAGTGAATATACAAAACTACAAAATTAAATTTAGTGTTTATGCCTTAGATTCACACCGTGTGACGGAATTTTAGAACCCGAAGTAGAACAAATCACTTTATACCAAATTGAATTATTGATCCTGAGAAGAGGTCGCTATCTTCGAAAAATAGATTGGTTTTACAATCCCAAAGTTGTGTAAATGAAAATATTTTCCCATGAAGGGAATAATTACAATGTTCGTCCGCTACGCTCATTTAATCTTCTGTCAGAATGAAAAATATTTGTTTTCTTATTAATTTCTGCCATGTTACAATTACGTATCCGTGTTTGACTTTCATGACATATGACAAGTACTTCTTGTAAAAAAGAATTAATAAATTCGGAGCTAGAATATTCAATGAGATATTAAAACGTTTCGGCACGAATTGTAAGACGAAATGTTACTTTGTTGATGAGATAGATTATATTATTGATGAATATGAATTATTGAACATTATTTATTAAACAGGCAAAAATACAAAAAGAGAATTTCCACTTGTAAAAGACAACTTGCTTCAAGTAAAGAACCATAACATCTAACTGCAGAGTCTGGTTTCACCCATTATAGAAATTATTTAAACCACAGTGGAAATCGTACTACCCATAACGAGACATGGATATTACAATGGGAATTATTCAAATCACAGTAATAATTAATAGCCCGAAACGGGAATTGTCTTGCAAGTTAATACTCTTGCACGTGTAACATGGATTAAATTATCGCACAAAAAAAACACGTAATGGGAATCATTCAAAATTGCTTATATATTTCTCGTATTAAATTAAGATATATTAACAGTTGTGAATTCGTTAAACCCTTAGAAATAGGTGTTTTGATTGCAAGAAGTTTTATAAACTTTAACCTCTACTACAGAAAAATATACCTATAATAAGGTCGGAAATTTCTGAATTCCTGGCAATAAATTTTATGTAAAAATTTTATATGAAATTTGTCAAAACATTGGCCATTTATTTTTAACTTCTTAACTTCTCATCAGTGTTTCTTGCAAGAAAGAGTGAATATACAAAACTACAAAATTGAATTCAGTATTTATGCCTTAGATTCACACCGTGTGACGGAATGTTAGACGCCAATGAAGAATAAATCACTTTATACCAAATTGAATTATTGATCCTGAGCAGAGGTCGCTATCTTCGAAAAATAGACTGATTTTACAATCCCAAAGTTACCTATATGAAGGAAGATATTTGCCCATTAAGGGACGATTATAAGGTACGTTTCCAGACACATTACACATAGAAAACAAACACATATCCCAGAACTTTTTTATCGGAATATATGACTTATCACAAGAGCTTCTTGTAAGATAGAATGAGTAAATTCGGAGCTAGAATATTCAATGAGATTGTAGCATTTATTTTTTGTGTAGCAATCTGGTGTCGGGCTTGACAATGTGTAAAGCCGCCCTTAATCAATTCATCGCTGGTTTTTTTTTATCTGTGGTTTTCCTTTGACACAAGTGACAAGTTTTGTCTGTGGCACGCCCGATGATTTGCATTAAGGAGAAACAGGTTTTATTAAAGATTGCGAGAATATTCCTTGGACTAAGATATATGACCTGCTTTGAGGTAGTCGGTTCCTTTTTTGGCTTGGTGAGCTGTGCCTCGAATAGGTTTTCGCACAAGCTCTGGCATTAGTGCCTCACCGTTTGGTAGAGGTTATAACGGAGTATTTGCTGCATTTTACCCAGAAAACTGGTGAGTCACTTCTTCTTTTGCAAACCATGTCAGTCTTCGTCTGTCACGTGGTCAGTGACTTATTTGGTTGTCTGTTTCGTGACAGGGTCGCTTATTAGGGGCTGGAGGCTGCCACTGTATAGTGGGAGAAGCCACACCCCAATCATACGTGGACTGCGTGAGCAGGGTGCATGTGTAAGAGGCTCGCCGTCTACACCCGGCATTTACAACATACGGAGTCGCTCTCACCCACAACGAAGGCCAGTACTTGTCAGCTACTTATACATGTAATCTAGCCGCCTAAGTCACCACTCACGTTAATTTAGTTTAGTGATGTACAATTAGTACGTAACCCGTAATTCTTCTTATGTATGTCTGTGCTTTCTGTATCTATGTAATCTCATTGTCTCTGTAGTATTGTGTGTTATATAAATATATGTGTGTACACCCTATCTGGCTGTTTTCGTGAGAGCCCTGGCCTACCTTTGCACGCACACTGGAATCTCTGTAATAAGGCGCCCTGGGAAAGAGTTCTCTGCATAGCTACCTCGCGCTAGTTGGTGAGTAACACTAACATCATTGTGTTATAAATTGGCTCCCAACGTAGTGGCAAATCTCTGGGTCTACTCTGCGGTAGCCTCAGTCTAGTGTGTGTGCATAGGTGGTTACCTCTGGCGAAACCATCCTGGTGTCTCGTCCGAGACTCTCCAGGACGTTAATTGGTGGTGCTAACAGCTAAGCACAAAATTATCCCTTTCGTCTTCTTCCAGCTACCTACATCTTTGGCTGGAAAAGACACTAAATTCTAAATTCAAAAATTTAAAATAGCTGTGATTTTGGAAAAACTTTTTGATTTTATTTGGCATACCCACTTCTTTTTCTTATTGTGTTTTTTCTTTTATGTGTTTCTTTTTTTCTTTTTTTTATGGTGCACACATATATTTATTATAATATTAGTGTAGATTAATATATAATATATATTATTCTATAGCTTCACCTTGTAAGGTAAACTTAGTGAATCTCTCTGTGTTAACTTAGTGAATTTCACTCTGTAATTATAAACTTTGTGGAAGGTTGAAATTTAATTATTAACCTGAACTGTGTTATCAGAAAATTTAGAAACTTTTCTCTCTTAGTATACCCTTAATCTTTGTTAAATTCTAAAAGTCAATTTGAAACATAATTACCTAACTTAGTACACTTTGTTGTAACTCAATTCACATTTTTACTTTGTAATTGATCCCTATCTGTGCCATTTTATCTTTATAATTGTTGTAAGTAAATTTTTACATAATGGCACAGATGAAAAAATATGTTAATTATTTAAGAAAGGATAAACTTGCTAACGAGCTGTCCCACATGGGAATTTCCGTGGAACCGGATGCGACGGTGACTGGTCTTCGTAGTGAGCTAAGAGCGGCACACCGACTTGTCCGTCGGGGAAGCATCAAAGCGAATGCCCCGGTACCCGCTGATGCATCGGCTGAGCTCTCGACCTGCCTTCCGAAGGTCTCCGAGTTGGAGGAGGCTCTTCAGTCAGGTGAGTTTTTGGCCAATAATAATTCTCGCTTAGGGATAATGGTCAGGGCAAACTATCTGCTAACTAGGTTGGCGCGTTGTGGTTTGGATTGCCCTGACCTGGTGGAAATTCGTGGTAGGCGAGTGAAGATCATTGCTAGGGCTGAACCCGGTAGTAATTCTGAATCCGAGGGTTCGGATGATGATGGTGATGATCCTTCGTGTCGTGACCAGGTGGAATATACTTCACCAGTAGTGAGAGAGGACCGCTAGGTGCGAGCTAGTTCAAGTAGGAATAGTTCTACATGTAACATAGTGAATAAAGAACGTCCCCTTAAACAGAAGGCCCTGGAAGCCGAGCTGGACCGAATGCTGGAGATGGGAGTAGTGTCCCCGTCTCAGTCCGCGTGGAACTCTCCAGTGGTCATGGTGGAGAAGGCAAACGGTGACCTACTCTGTTAAAACTAGGATGATAATTTTGATAGCTCACGCCTATGAAGTACCGTATTTGTTTATGTCAAAAATGTGCAAAAATACCTCAAAAAATTACCGTAGCACATAGACGAGTACCGCCCACTTATCGTAGTGAAGCGTCTTCCAAGAATACCCCACAATTGACCATAGACAAATAAATCGAATAAATCGAATTAAACTATATTATTTTAAATGAAAGTAAAATTATTACGTGGGAATCTACTAGTTTTTTTTTGTAATACATATTAAGCATGTTTTGTAATATTAACCTAAATATTAAGCACGTTATTAAATAATATAAATATTATAGGCGCCATATTATGCATAATATTGGATTTTCGTTCAAAAAATGGAATAAAAGAAAGATTGTTATGGAGCGTACAGATATTATGCTGGCACGCATAGATTTTTTAAGAAAAGCTAAAAAAATTACAAATTGGGACTCTGTTATTTTTCTCGATGAGACGTGGCTTAATGCCAATCACACCTAGAGATGGGAATTTGCCCGGAAAAAACCCAAATGTGGGAAAAAACCGGGAAAAAACCCAGGGAAAAAACCCAATTGGGAATTTATTCGGGTTTTTTCAAATTTAGCATATGTAACATCTAGTTAATGTAAAGTTGCATGTATATATCATTTAGTACGCACTATTTAAGATCTAGTTAGAGATAATCTAACTTTGTTTATTTTTATGATAATTCAATAAATTCGTTTTAATATTCTGTGCCACCTAATCAAGTAAAATGAAATTAAATAAAAAGCCTGTCTCTGTGTGTGTATTCATCCGCTCTTAGTAACCCGAAACTACGAACGTGCGAACGCCAACCTCCACCACCTCAAGACAACCAATGATTCAGATAGCACGGCTCTGCCTCTCTGCATAGAGTCAAGCGGACTCATCCCAAAGGTGCGAACAGTATTCGACGCAGGGGTGAATGCGCACATTCACCTTCTTGTACTGCTAACATCTCTGATGTGATGTGAAGTACCGCCTCGCCTTTTTAGGACTTCTAGTTTCCGCGAGGCCAGCCCAATACAACTCTCTATGTAGTTTTTGTGATGGAGCTCACGCGGGACGTCTATACCGAAAATCTCCAGGTTGTCCTTTAGTGTAGTAATGTTCTGAAGAGAGGGTAGGGGTAGAACTTCTTAACTATATACGCAAACGCCTGTGATTTTCTGGCATTGTACTCGACTAAGTTATCAGAGCAATGCGACCCAGATCCCGGTCGAGAACGGCCACGAGTTGCCGTCTCTTTTCCTCCACGTCGCGTCACCTATCCGCTGGACGGCCGTGTGCTTCAAGCTGTAATCCTCACCTTTGAAATCTCAATGAAAACGAATTTTGACAACGCCAAAAAATAGTCGTAAATAGTCGTAAATAGTCGTACATGTAAAAAAAATATTCGTATTATAGTTTCGGCGTTATAGCTATAGGTTGGTGAGGATTATGGCTTGAACGTCAAGCTGTAATCCTCACCTCTAGTGCAAGCAAACGGTTAATGCTATCGAATTGGTTTAGGTTCCAAAAAATAGTCGTGAAATAGTCGTAACGTCCTGCCAAATCTCAGAAATAGTCCATAAGCGGTTCCCGAGATATGAAGGTACCCTGGTGAGGATTATGGCTTGAACCTTTGAAAACTTCAAATTTCTCCGGAACGCCTGCGAGTTTCGGTTCAAAGTTTGTGCCAAAAAATAGTCGTGAAATAGTCGTAAGAAGCTATAATAAATTTGAGTTGATTTAATGTGAAAATAAATACTTTTTATTTTCCCTACATTTCTATTGATGTACAGTCGTGTACAAAATTTGTAACTTCCAATGGTACTAGAGGAAGTCACGCGGTTTTGGATAAAACCGCGTAATTTTGTAGGCTAATATAGCATAGGTATTTTCGCTTTTGTATGGGAGCGATGTATCTGTTACGTAGTAGCTATTTATTAATCTGTGACTCAACCTACCAGCGCCATCTAGAAATTTTCTAGAAACGCCAACAGATATTGAACTGACTATGACAATTGTAATCAAAACTAATTGCTGTGTTATAAACATACAGAAAGATTTAAACAAATGTACGTATTTGCAAGCTTTCGGTTGTAATAAATAAGGATACAAATCATAAATGTTTGTTTTTTGTTTAATTATAACTGCTGGTATGGAAAACGTCTCATTCAAAGAAATATTATTATATTAAGCGGAATATTTCCCAATAATCTAATTCTGTACCAATATTATAACGAGAGAAGATTTGATTGTTTGTTTGTTTGTATCGAATAGGCTCCGAAACTACTTCACCGATTTGAAAAATTCTTTCACTGTTAGGAAGCTACACTTTTCTTGGTAAACATAGGCTTAATTTTATTCCCGCATTCCCATGGGAACGGGAACTACGTGGATAAAACCGCGTGACTTCCTCTAGTATCATTGGAAGTTACAAATTTTGTACACGACTGTACATCAATAGAAATGTAGGGAAAATAAAAAGTATTTATTTTCACATTAAATCAACTCAAATTTATTATAGCTTCTTACGACTATTTCACGACTATTTTTTGGCACAAACTTTGAACCGAAACTCGCAGGCGTTACGGAGAAATTTGAAGTTTTCAAAGGTTCAAGCCATAATCCTCACCAGGGTACCTTCATATCTCGGGAACCGCTTATGGACTATTTCTGAGATTTGGCAGGTCGTTACGACTATTTCACGACTATTTTTTGGAACCTAAACCAATTCGATAGCATTAACCGTTTGCTTGCACTAGAGGTGAGGATTACAGCTTGACGTTCAAGCCATAATCCTCACCAACCTGTAGCTATAACGCCGAAACTATAATACGACTATTTTTTTTACATGTACGACTATTTACGACTATTTTTTGGCGTTGTCAAAATTCGTTTTCATTGAGATTTCAAAGGTGAGGATTACAGCTTGAAGCACACGGACGGCCAGAATAGCTCCCATACAGAGTACTATCATCCGCATAACAATGAATGTATCTTTGTACACATGGAGTAGACGAATGGTTACTTACTGCTAACATGACATGTATTATGTAAAAATTTCAATTGTTTTCCCAGATATGTATTTTAAATTATATTTAGTTAATAAGTCTTGTATAATTATGTACCTATTCTAAATATTTTATAAATGATCTTTATATTGTTAATGTAATTAATTTGTTAATGTAATCACTATTTGTTATTAAATCAATTTTTACTGCTGGTCGTGTTTGACACCCACAGGACAGGCTTGCCTAGTGTGGGGTCACTGAAAATTATTATGTGAAATTTTAATTGAATAAATGAATTTATTTATTATTATTATTATTATCCAAGGGACAGCATGTCATGCATATGCAGAAGAAAAAGAGTTGGGGACAATACCGATCCCTGTGATTCTCCGGCATTTACCGGCAAAAATCAGGAAGCCTGACTATCACAGAGAACCCGTATATCTCGCCCGCTCAGGAAGCTGGCCAATCATTAATGTCATAGAGATTATATGGATAAATGGAAAAATGTTGCCGAAACTCACTGCAACCCTACTCAGCATTTTGGAGTAACTGCAACTCTGCTGAGTTGCAGAGTCCTTTCCACCAAACTACCGGGTCCGGTAGCTTGGTGGAAAGACTCTGCAAGTCCAAAATGCTGAGTAGGGTTGCAGTGAGTACGTCTTCTAACTACTCTCAATACTTCAGCAGTCACTGAACAATCATTTAGCACGCATGCGCATATACATTATAGTCACAAACAAAATAGATTGACTACAGACATGGCAGCAAAATTGCTTTTATATCATATAATAGGAACCTGGGCAATCCTAGAAGCTTTGCAGCGGTTTCGTATTGATTGGCGATATATTGAGGTGATGAGGTGCTTGTACGATACCGCTAAGAAGACCAATCCCATAGCCCTACTCAGAGGTGTGGGACAGGGAGATGTTATGGGATGCATGACCTTGGACAAAACCAAGGTCATGTTCAATGAGCACGTCGTGCCGGGACCAATATACTTTAAACGATCGAGGCTTGAGGTTGTCCATGAATACACCTACCATGGGCAGGATTTCACATTTGAAAAACGAGTAACCTGGATAAGAAAATAGCCAGAATGCATCGCATGCGTGAACCCCTCACTTAACGCTGTCATCTAGACCTGCTCGCTAAAAGAGGCGGCGCAGTCCCACTTACTTCCTCTGGTCTCCAGCGAAAGAGCGTCCAAGTCCAGACCTGCCACGATCGAGGACCTGGCGCCGTTGCGCCCTTGCTATGTACTCCACCAGTGTGTGGAGCGCTGTGTCATTGCTGCGATCCCCGCAGTGCTGGCACTCGGCCATGGGCTCCCGTTGTATTTGCCACAGATACTTACCGAAGCTCCCGCGCGATACGGGAATACTACTTATAATACTTACTGGAAGTATCTGTGACAACCGGTAGGAGAGAGCACCGTGTCTCCTCTCCAGCCACTCATCCATGACCGGTCTGAACGCCGCGATTGTGGTGAATCCCCCCTTTGGTTGCTCAAGTCGCACCTTACATGTCTCCACGATTTTCGGTAGAGCTGGGACCGTCGAGCTTCGATTTATCGAGACGCAGGCCTTCGGCCCAGCTCCAGCACCTCCTTGCGCCATTTAAATAGTGATGCCAGGGCTCTCGCTTCCAAGTCCCATGAGCTAGGAGATCCGGCTAGGAGACATGCCGCATCACCTGAGATCGTGCGGTATCCCCTCATCACCCTGACGGCCATCGACCTCTGCGGGCACTTTTGTAAAGTGTACTAAATAGTTGTTCCTTTTTTTGGTCAAAGATTCTTGAAAGTTTCAATATACGTTCAATCTGCAATAAAGTAACATTCCGCCACGATACGCAGAAAGAAAATCATATGATATAAACAACAAATCGTCTTTTTGTTGTTATAATAACAGTTGACATGACATTTCGAACAACAGGCAACAGCTAGTGCCCTAGATGCATAGGCGCAAATTAATTGCGCATCACAAAGTACCTATTTTTCGTTGCATTTGTCCTAAAGATAATAAAAGAATGTTTATGTTTTAGGATCTTGATAATTACGTCTAATAATGAAAATTCCCGTCGATTGGGTTTTTTCCCACATAAATACCGGGTTTTTTCCCAAAAGGGAAAAAACCCGGGTTTTTTCCCGTTGGGTTTTTTCCCTCCGCCCATCTCTAATCACACCGTGCCGAAAGCATGGACCGATGACACAGCACTGTCTGTTTCAAAAGTACCCGAAGGCAAAGGACAGCGACTTATAATTACACACGCGGGATCGGCAAATGGTT
This sequence comes from Miltochrista miniata, assembly GCA_933228765.1. Taxonomy (NCBI): domain Eukaryota; kingdom Metazoa; phylum Arthropoda; class Insecta; order Lepidoptera; family Erebidae; genus Miltochrista; species Miltochrista miniata. The sequence goes on from OW121772.1 coordinate 12,461,900, forward strand.
TTGTAAATAATTGTTTGTTAGCCTTCAAATCAACGAAAACAAATGAGTATCACGAAGAAATGAATTTTGAGAAATCCAAAGAGTGGTTTTTGGTGTTACTAGAAAATTTACATGAACCACATATTATAATAATGGATAACGCGCCATACCACTCCGTGCAAAAAGACAAAGCTCCAACATCAGCCAATAACAAACTGGAATTGATAACCTGGCTCCAAAGCAAAGGAAACAATGTTAAAACAAGAACTGCTCTGTTTAGTTAAAGAAAATAGACCAAAAAAGCCAATATTCATTTTGGACGAGATTGCTGAGCAACGTGGCCATACAGTTCTCAGATTGCCACCGTATCACTGCCACTACAATGCCATCGAACTGATTTGCGCTAATAACAAAGGTTTTTTTTTCTTTATCCTAGCACCTCAATTGGTAAAAACAGATAATTTACGTTATTATTTATTTATGTTTTATAGGTCATGCAGCCAAACACAATACTTCTCCACCATTTACTGCCAAGAAAATGCTCACACTTTTACAAAATGCATGTGATAATGTTACTGCGGAGGACTGGAGGAAAGTCATAGAACATACGAAAAAAAATATTGAAGAGGACAGGGAGCGCGATGTTCACTTTGATAACATCTGTGAACAGCAAGAATTTATTATTTGCCTTGGTGATAGTTCGAGTAGTGATGAAGAGGATGAGGATTTAGTTTGTGCACCCCTGAAAGAATTAAAATAGTAATTTAGATTTATTTTTCGTTTCATTTCACCTAAGGCCCTTCCTCGGCAGCGAGTAGGGAGCAGGGAGAAATATCCTTCCGTAGTTCCGCAGTCGGCGACTCGGCGGCCTGAGAAAGGCGAGTTGGCTGCTCGCCATTCTTGCTGAAGCAGGCCAAAACGATGCCGTGTTTCTTTGCCCCTCTTAGTGGCGGATAGTACCCAACTCTCCTCCTCTTCCCCAAGTACCGAGATAACTGCCCAGACGTGGGATAGCACCTGAACCCCCTAAGCAGGCCTAAGTGGTCGCCAAAGTCTGCCTGGAGCCCCGGGACATCCTTCCGAGACAGTTGTAAGGCATCCTGTGGTCTTAGTAATTAGGATTCCATAGCATCCATGTTAGATTCCACACTTGAAAAGAGGCTCTTCCTCAACAACGATTTGGCGCTTGCGTATATTCTACTGAACAAGTTCATTAGGTACCGAAAAGAAATGCGCAAGATCGTAGTCGTCAGAGAGCTTTTTTTTTTCGTTTCACGTCACGTCCTTACGTGAATTTAATTTAAAAAGGAGTATGGTGGCTCCTGAATTAATATGGACGTTGTCAGTCAGTCAGTTCTTGTTTTTATATATATAGATAATAAAACCATTTTTGTTACTATCGATTTCAAATTTTACTCGAACGATAATCGAATAGATTCATTAACGATTATACATTATGGGGTGCACTATTCAGAGCTATCAAAATTATCAACCTAATTTTAACAGAGTATAATAAATTCGGAGCTAGAATATTCAATGAAATGTCAAAACGTTTCGGCACGAATTGCAAGACGAAATGTTACTTTGTTGATGAGATAGATTATATTATTAATGAATATGAATTATTGAACATTATTTATTAAACAGTCAAAAATACTAAAAGAGAATTTCCACTTGTAAAAGACAACCTGCTTCAGGTAAAGAACCATAACATCTAACTGCAGAGTCTCGTTTCGCCCATTATAGAAATTATTTAAACCACAGTGGAAATCGTACTACCCATAACGAGACATGGATATTACAATGGGAATTATTCAAATCACAGTAATAATTAATAGCCCGAAACGGGAATTGTCTTGCAAGTTAATACTCTTGCACGAGTAACATGGATTAAATTATCGCACAAAAAAAAACACGTAATGGGAATCATTCAAAATTGCTTATATATTTCTCGTATTAAATTAAGATATATTAACAGTTGTGAATTCGTTAAACCCTTAGAAATAGGTGTTTTGATTGCAAGAAGTTTTATAAACTTTAACCTCTACTACAGAAAAATATACCTATAATAAGGTCGGAAATTTCTGAATTCCTGGCAATAAATTTTATGTAAAAGTTATATATGAAATTTGTCAAAACATTGGCCATTTATTTTTAACTTCTTAACTTCTCATCAGTGTTTCTTGCAAGAAAGAGTGAATATACAAAACTACAAAATTGAATTCAGTATTTATGCCTTAGATTCACACCGTGTGACGGAATGTTAGACGCCAATGAAGAATAAATCACTTTATACCAAATTGAATTATTGATCCTGAGCAGAGGTCGCTATCTTCGAAAAATAGATTGATTTTACAATCCCAAAGTTACCTATATGAAGGAAGATATTTGCCCATTAAGGGACGATTATAAGGTACGTTTCCAGACACATTACACATCGAAAACAAACACATATCCCAGAACTTTTTTATCGGAATACATGACTTATCACAAGAGCTTCATGAAAGATAGAATGAGTAAATTCGGAGCTAGAATATTCAATGAGATATTAAAACCTTTCGGCACGACTTGCAAGACGAAATGTTACTTTGTTGATGAGATAGATTATATTATTAATGAATATGAATTATTGAACCTTATTTATTAAACAGGCAAAAATACAAAAAGAGAATTTCCACTTGTAAAAGACAACCTGCTTCAAGTAAAGCAACATAACATCTAACTGCAGAGTCTCGTTTCGCCCATTATAGAAATTATTTAAACCACAGTGGAAATCGTACAACCCATAACGAGACTTATGGATATTACAATGGGAATTATTCAACTCACAGTAATAATTAAGAGCCCGAAACGGGAATTGTCTTGCAAGTTAATAATCTTGCACGAGTACCTAACATGGATTAAATTATCGCAAAAAAAAAATACACGTAATGGGAATCATTCAAAATTGCTAATAGATTTCTCGTATTGAATTAAGATATATTAACAGTTGTGAATTCGTTAAACTCTTAGAAATAGGTGTTTTGATCGCAAGAAGCTTTATAAACTTTAACCTCTACTACAGAAAAATATACCTATAATGAGGTCGGAAATTCGTGAATTCCTGGCAATAAATTTTACAGCAAAGTGATATACGAAATTTGTCAAAACATTGGCCATTTATTTTTAACTTCTTAACTTTTCATCAGTGTTTCTTGCAAGATAGAGTGAATATACAAAACTACAAAATTAAATTTAGTGTTTATGCCTTAGATTCACACCGTGTGACGGAATTTTAGAACCCGAAGTAGAACAAATCACTTTATACCAAATTGAATTATTGATCCTGAGAAGAGGTCGCTATCTTCGAAAAATAGATTGGTTTTACAATCCCAAAGTTGTGTAAATGAAAATATTTTCCCATGAAGGGAATAATTACAATGTTCGTCCGCTACGCTCATTTAATCTTCTGTCAGAATGAAAAATATTTGTTTTCTTATTAATTTCTGCCATGTTACAATTACGTATCCGTGTTTGACTTTCATGACATATGACAAGTACTTCTTGTAAAAAAGAATTAATAAATTCGGAGCTAGAATATTCAATGAGATATTAAAACGTTTCGGCACGAATTGTAAGACGAAATGTTACTTTGTTGATGAGATAGATTATATTATTGATGAATATGAATTATTGAACATTATTTATTAAACAGGCAAAAATACAAAAAGAGAATTTCCACTTGTAAAAGACAACTTGCTTCAAGTAAAGAACCATAACATCTAACTGCAGAGTCTGGTTTCACCCATTATAGAAATTATTTAAACCACAGTGGAAATCGTACTACCCATAACGAGACATGGATATTACAATGGGAATTATTCAAATCACAGTAATAATTAATAGCCCGAAACGGGAATTGTCTTGCAAGTTAATACTCTTGCACGTGTAACATGGATTAAATTATCGCACAAAAAAAACACGTAATGGGAATCATTCAAAATTGCTTATATATTTCTCGTATTAAATTAAGATATATTAACAGTTGTGAATTCGTTAAACCCTTAGAAATAGGTGTTTTGATTGCAAGAAGTTTTATAAACTTTAACCTCTACTACAGAAAAATATACCTATAATAAGGTCGGAAATTTCTGAATTCCTGGCAATAAATTTTATGTAAAAATAATATATGAAATTTGTCAAAACATTGGCCATTTATTTTTAACTTCTTAACTTCTCATCAGTGTTTCTTGCAAGAAAGAGTGAATATACAAAACTACAAAATTGAATTCAGTATTTATGCCTTAGATTCACACCGTGTGACGGAATGTTAGACGCCAATGAAGAATAAATCACTTTATACCAAATTGAATTATTGATCCTGAGCAGAGGTCGCTATCTTCGAAAAATAGACTGATTTTACAATCCCAAAGTTACCTATATGAAGGAAGATATTTGCCTATTAAGGGACGATTATAAGGTACGTTTCCAGACACATTACACATAGAAAACAAACACATATCCCAGAACTTTTTTATCGGAATATATGACTTATCACAAGAGCTTCTTGTAAGATAGAATGAGTAAATTCGGAGCTAGAATATTCAATGAGATTGTAGCATTTATTTTTTGTGTAGCAATCTGGTGTCGGGCTTGACAATGTGTAAAGCCGCCCTTAATCAATTCATCGCTGGTTTTTTTTTATCTGTGGTTTTCCTTTGACACAAGTGACAAGTTTTGTCTGTGGCACGCCCGATGATTTGCATTAAGGAGAAACAGGTTTTATTAAAGATTGCGAGAATATTCCTTGGACTAAGATATATGACCTGCTTTGAGGTTTCGAGTAGGCCTCGAATAGGTTTTCGCACAAGCTCTGGCATTAGTGCCTCACCGTTTGGTAGAGGTTATAACGGAGTATTTGCTGCATTTTACCCAGAAAACTGGTGAGTCACTTCTTCTTTTGCAAACCATGTCAGTCTTCGTCTGTCACGTGGTCAGTGACTTATTTGGTTGTCTGTTTCGTGACAGGGTCGCTTATTAGGGGCTGGAGGCTGCCACTGTATAGTGGGAGAAGCCACACCCCAATCATACGTGGACTGCGTGAGCAGGGTGCATGTGTAAGAAGCTCGCCGTCTACACTCGGCATTTACAACATACGGAGTCGCTCTCACCCACAACGAAGGCCAGTACTTGTCAGCTACTTATACATGTAATCTAGCCGCCTAAGTCACCACTCACGTTGATTTAGTTTAGTGATGTACAATTAGTACGTAACCCGTAATTCTTCTTATGTATGTCTGTGCTTTCTGTATCTATGTAATCTCATTGTCTCTGTAGTATTGTGTGTTATATAAATATATGTGTGTACACCCTACCTGGCTGTTTTCGTGAGAGCCCTGGCCTACCTTTGCACGCACACTGGAATCTCTGTAATAAGGCGCCCTGGGAAAGAGTTCTCTGCATAGCTACCTCGCGCTAGTTGGTGAGTAACACTAACATCATTGTGTTATAAATTGGCTCCCAACGTAGTGGCAAATCTCTGGGTCTACTCTGCGGTAGCCTCAGTCTAGTGTGTGTGCATAGGTGGTTACCTCTGGCGAAACCATCCTGGTGTCTCGTCCGAGACTCTCCAGGACGTTAATTGGTGGTGCTAACAGCTAAGCACAAAATTATCCCTTTCGTCTTCTTCCAGCTACCTACATCTTTGGCTGGAAAAGACACTAAATTCTAAATTCAAAAATTTAAAATAGCTGTGATTTTGGAAAAACTTTTTGATTTTATTTGGCATACCCACTTCTTTTTCTTATTGTGTTTTTTCTTTTATGTGTTTCTTTTTTTCTTTTTTTTATGGTGCACACATATATTTATTATAATATTAGTGTAGATTAATATATAATATATATTATTCTATAGCTTCACCTTGTAAGGTAAACTTAGTGAATCTCTCTGTGTTAACTTAGTGAATTTCACTCTGTAATTATAAACTTTGTGGACGGTTGAAATTTAATTATTAACCTGAACTGTGTTATCAGAAAATTTAGAAACTTTTCTCTCTTAGTATACCCTTAATCTTTGTTAAATTCTAAAAGTCAATTTGAAACATAATTACCTAACTTAGTACACTTTGTTGTAACTCAATTCACATTTTTACTTTGTAATTGATCCCTATCTGTGCCATTTTATCTTTATAATTGTTGTAAGTAAATTTTTACATAATGGCACAGATGAAAAAATATGTTAATTATTTAAGAAAGGATAAACTTGCTAACGAGCTGTTCCACATGGGAATTTCCGTGGAACCGGATGCGACGGTGACTGGTCTTCGTAGTGAGCTAAGAGCGGCACACCGACTTGTCCGTCGGGGAAGCATCAAAGCGAATGCCCCGGTACCCGCTGATGCATCGGCTGAGCTCTCGACCTGCCTTCCGAAGGTCTCCGAGTTGGAGGAGGCTCTTCAGTCAGGTGAGTTTTTGGCCAATAATAATTCTCGCTTAGGGATAATGGTCAGGGCAAACTATCTGCTAACTAGGTTGGCGCGTTGTGGTTTGGATTGCCCTGACCTGGTGGAAATTCGTGGTAGGCTAGTGAAGATCATTGCTAGGGCTGAACCCGGTAGTAATTCTGAATCCGAGGGTTCGGATGATGATGGTGATGATCCTTCGTGTCGTGACCAGGTGGAATATACTTCACCAGTAGTGAGAGAGGACCGCTAGGTGCGAGCTAGTTCAAGTAGGAATAGTTCTACATGTAACATAGTGAATAAAGAACGTCCCCTTAAACAGAAGGCCCTGGAAGCCGAGCTGGACCGAATGCTGGAGATGGGAGTAGTGTCCCCGTCTCAGTCCGCGTGGAACTCTCCAGTGGTCATGGTGGAGAAGGCAAACGGTGACCTCAGATTGTGCTTGGACTCTCGCAAGCTGAACTCTGTGTCAAAGAGTGACGCCTACCCCTTACCCTATATCAATCAAATCTTGGACCATCTTAAAAATGCTAAGTATTTAACCTCTGTAGATCTGAGTGCGGCCTACTGGCAGATTCCATTCGACTCACTCCAGTCTGCTGAGAAGACTGCTTTTACGGTTCCCCGGAGAAGATTGTTCCACTACAACTCCATGTGCTTCGGTCTTGTCGGGGCCAGTGCCACGATGCAACGCCTCATGGACCGTCTGTTTGGTCCCGAGTTCGACAACAAGGTATTTGCGTTTCAGGATGACATAGTCTGTGTGTCCAGCACCTTTGAGGAGCATGTAAGAGCTCTTTACATAGAGTCTATCAGCAACTCAAGGACGCTGGCCTAACAATTAACATGAAAAAATCCCACTTTTGTCGGAGTGAACTCAAATACCTGGGGTATTATGTGGACAAACATGGCCTACGGACAGATCCGGGTAAAGTTGAGGTTATCCTCAACTATCCCACCCCTTCTAACCCTAAGGAGGTTAAGAGATTTCTGGGAATGGCCGGCTGGTATCGTCGCTTTGTTAACAACTTCTCTAGGATTAGTAAACCTCTGTGCAAACTGACTTCTACGAACCTTAAGTTCGAATGGACCCCTGAGGCTGAACAGTCCTTTAACCTGCTAAAGTCAGCCTTGGTTTCTGCCCCTATATTAAAAATGCCTAACTTTGAGATGCCCTTCCGCATTCTTAGTGACGCGTCAGCTTACTCAGTTGCTGCTGTACTGACACAAACTCACGATGGTGTTGAGCACCCTATCGCCTACTGTAGCCGTTCTCTCAACAAGAACGAGGTGAACTACAGCACAACTGAGCGAGAACTTTTGGCCGTGATTTTCGCCTTGGAACAATTTCGTCAGTACGTCGAAGGCCAAAAGTGTACGGTCGTCACGGATCATTCATCCCTTCTGTGGTTCCATAAACTGAAAAATCCCACGGGTCGTCTAGCACGTTGGAGCATGAGGCTCAGTCAATTCGATTTTGACATAGAGCATCGAAAAGGTACCACGTTGTACCTGATGCTCTGTCTCGTATCAAAATTGATTCCCTCGATGCAGTACCCACTAAAGACCCGTGGCATGACCACACCATGAATAGTGTTCGGAAGAACCCTAGGAAGTCACCAAATTATGACATTCGTGACAACCTTTTATATAGGTTAACTAAAAATAAATATTCTTTGACTTCAGACTTTGACTGGAAGCTGCTGGTACCTCAGGAGGATCGCTTGCCCCTGCTCTCTAAGTACCACGATGACACACTTAGTGCCCATGGTGGCGTTTGGAAGACGCATAAAAGGTTAGCCCTGAATTATTACTGGCCCAAGATGTACGAGGACGTCAAAGAATATGTTGGGAATTGCGAAACATGCAAGCAGTACAAACCCGTAAATACGTCTCGTCCCGGCCTAATGGGTAGCCCGAAGCGGGTTTCGAAGCCATTCGAAGCTATCACTGTCGATCTGCTTGGTCCCTTTCCCACTTCGAGCAATAGAAACGTACACCTGATCGTGGTCTCCGACTACTTTAGCAAATATGTCATGTTGTGCCCTGTTCGGGTTGCCACAGGCGCTGTAGTCGCGAAGTTCATAGAGAAGAGTGTGTTTCTCGTGCACGGAGTCTGCAAGACTATTTACATGGATAATGGCCCTCAGTTTGTGAGTAAGCCATTTAAAGATCTGTTAGCTAAATACAATGTACCTAATATATATTATAACCCTAGGTATCATGCCCAAACTAATCAGGCGGAACAAGCTATTCGTAATGTTGTTCAAGCGATCTCATGCTATGTGAAGTCACAACACAAGTCATGGGATTCGTTCCTGGTTGAGATACAGTGCGCTTTAAACACTGCAGTTAACGAAGCAACTCGTTTCACCCCTTACTTCTTGGTACATGGTAGGGAGTTTATTGGAGATGGAGTGCTATACAGGCAGACAGATATTGCGTGCCACCCTGCTTCGGTCTCTGTAGACGATCCATCAGCCTTCGGTGTCAAGCTGAGAGAAATACAACGCATATACGACCAGGTGAGGAAACATTTGAATGTTGCCCACCAGCGTAATGAAAAGTATTACAACCTCAGAAAAAGGCATGTAGAGCTGAAAGTGGGACAGATAGTTTACAAACGCACGTTCTACCTGTCAAACAAGGCCAAGAACTTCACTTCTAAGCTAGCCCCTAAGTTCCTTAAATGTGTGGTGACTGCTAAACGATCCCCTTGAGTATATAGGCTGTCAGATCTAGACGGTAGGGATCTTGGGGAGTACCATATCAAGGACATCCTGAAGTATCAGGAGGAGCTGTCTCCAATACCCAACGTCTCCAATACCTAACGTAACTACATAGCACTGTTTCTCTAGTTTATTAAACCAGTGCTATGTGATCATTATGTAAGACTATTTTAATCTTTTGTTTGTATTTCTATGTGTGTACGTGACTTCAAATTGTCACGTTGTAGTTTCTTCTATGCACCGCACCGAGCGTTTTTCTCTCATTCGCTCCTCAGTACTCTACAATATCCTGAGAGCTTGTTAGGGTATCAGCAGCGAGTAAAGGGAGCATTCGTTTTCTATGAAGGGCATTAGACTCTAGTTACTTAGCCTGTCCGGTACATGAGTCAGTGTCTAGTTAGGTGTATAGGAGGATCTTTCTTTGTTATTGTAATGGTAGCAGTCAGCTTGGGGTTGAAGTACCTAGCTGGTTGTCTTTGTTTATTAGTCAGTACTTTTCTGTTTTCTTTATTGTGTATTTCCAGCGTGTCATATCCGCAGGAAATACTATTAAGGGGGGGGGGGGGTGGTTGTAGCATTTATTTTTTGTGTAGCAATCTGGTCTCGGGCTTGACAATGTGTAAAGCCGCCCTTAATCAATTCATCGCTGGTTTTTTTTATCTGTGGTTTTCCTTTGACACAAGTGACAAGTTTTGTCTGTGGCACGCCCGATGATTTGCATTAAGGAGAAACAGGTTTTATTAAAGATTGCGAGAATATTCCTGGACTAAGATATATGACCTGCTTTGAGGTAGTCGGTTCCTTTTTTGGCTTGGTGAGCTGTGCCTCGAATAGGTTTTCGCACAAGCTCTGGCATTAGTGCCTCACCGTTTGGTAGAGGTTATAACGGAGTATTTGCTGCATTTTACCCAGAAAACTGGTGAGTCACTTCTTCTTTTGCAAACCATGTCAGTCTTCGTCTGTCACGTGGTCAGTGACTTATTTGGTTGTCTGTTTCGTGACAGGGTCGCTTATTAGGGGCTGGAGGCTGCCACTCTATAGTGGGAGAAGCCACACCCCAATCATACGTGGACTGCGTGAGCAGGGTGCATGTGTAAGAAGCTCGCCGTCTACACTCGGCATTTACAACATACGGAGTCGCTCTCACCCACAACGAAGGCCAGTACTTGTCAGCTACTTATACATGTAATCTAGCCGCCTAAGTCACCACTCACGTTGATTTAGTTTAGTGATGTACAATTAGTACGTAACCCGTAATTCTTCTTATGTATGTCTGTGCTTTCTGTATCTATGTAATCTCATTGTCTCTGTAGTATTGTGTGTTATATAAATATATGTGTGTACACCCTACCTGGCTGTTTTCGTGAGAGCCCTGGCCTACCTTTGCACGCACACTGGAATCTCTGTAATAAGGCGCCCTGGGAAAGAGTTCTCTGCATAGCTACCTCGCGCTAGTTGGTGAGTAACACTAACATCATTGTGTTATAGATATTAAAACCTTTCGGCACGAATTGCAAGACGAAATGTTACTTTGTTGATGAGATAGATTATATTATTGATGAATATGAATTATTGAACCTTATTTATTAAACAGGCAAAAATACAAAAAGAGAATTTCCACTTGTAAAAGACAACCTGCTTCAAGTAAAGAAACATAACATCTAACTGCAGAGTCTCGTTTCGCCCATTATAGAAATTATTTAAACCACAGTGGAAATCGTACTACCCATAACGAGACTTATGGATATTACAATGGGAATTATTCAACTCACAGTAATAATTAATAGTCCGAAACGGGAATTGTCTTGCAAGTTAATAATTTTGCACGAGTAACATGGATTAAATTGTCGCGAAAAAAAATACACGTAATGGGAATCATTCAAAATTGCTAATAGATTTCTCGTATTGAAATAAGATATATTAACAGTTGTGAATTCATTAAACCCTTAGAAATAGGTATTTTGATCGCATGAAGCTTTATAAACTTTAACCTCTACTACAGAAAAATATACCTATAATAAGGTTGGAAATTCGTGAATTCCTGGCAATAAATTCTACAGCAAAGTGATATACGAAATTTGTCAAAACATTGGCCATTTATTTTTAACTTCTTAACTTTTCATCAGTGTTTCTTGCAAGATAGAGTGAATATACAAAACTACAAAATTAAATTTAGTGTTTATGCCTTAGATTCACACCGTGTGGCGGAATTTTAGAACCCGAAGTAGAACAAATCACTTTATACCAAATTGAATTATTGATCCTGAGAAGAGGTCGCTATCTTCGAAAAATAGATTGGTTTTACAATCCCAAAGTTGTGTAAATGAAAATATTTTCCCATGAAGGGAATAATTACAATGTTCGTCCGCTACGCTCATTTAATCTTCTGTCAGAATGAAAAATATTTGTTTTCTTATTGATTTCTGCCATGTACCTAACAATTACGTAGCCGTGTTTGACTTTCATGACATATCACACGTACTTTTTGTAAGATAGAATTAATAAATTCGGAGCTAGAATATTCAATGAAATGTCAAAACGTTTCGGCACGAATTGCAAGACGAAATGTTACTTTGTTGATGAGATAGATTATATTATTAATGAATATGAATTATTGAACATTATTTATTAAACAGTCAAAAATACTAAAAGAGAATTTCCACTTGTAAAAGACAACCTGCTTCAGGTAAAGAACCATAACATCTAACTGCAGAGTCTCGTTTCGCCCATTATAGAAATTATTTAAACCACAGTGGGAATCGTACTACCCATAACGAGACATGGATATTACAATGGGAATTATTCAAATCACAGTAATAATTAATAGCCCGAAACGGGAATTGTCTTCCAAGTTAATACTCTTGCACGAGTAACATGGATTAAATTATCGCACAAAAAAAAACACGTAATGGGAATCATTCAAAATTGCTAATAGATTTCTCGTATTAAATTAAGATATATTAACAGTTGTGAATTCGTTAAACCCTTAGAAATAGGTGTTTTGATTGCAAGAAGTTTTATAAACTTTAACCTCTACTACAGAAAAATATAGGTACCTATAATAAGGTCGGAAATTCCTGAATTCCTGGCAATAAATTTTATGTCAAATAATTTATGAAATTTGTCAAAACATTGGCCATTTATTTTTAACTTCTCAACTTCTCATCAGTGTTTCTTGCAAGAAAGAGTGAATATACAAAACTACAAAATTGAATTCAGTATTTATGCCTTAGATTCACACCGTGTGACGGAATGTTAGACGCCAATGAAGAATAAATCACTTTATACCAAATTGAATTATTGATCCTGAGCAGAGGTATCTTCGAAAAATAGAGTGATTTTACAATCCCAAAGTTACCTATATGAAGGAAGATATTTGCCCATTAAAAGTACTTGACCGTAATTCGAAGCTTATATAATGAGATAGGCATATCCGTTACCCGTAGGCTTATCTTACTCATGTTTGATGACGTATTTCCGTCGACTCAGCAGGCAGGGCGCGCCACCTGTGAACTTATAAATGCAGATGGCGTCCATTTTGTCCTCATTGGCGTTTTGATTCCCGTAGCAAAAGGTTATAGCAGGAACACCTGCTAGTGCATTTATTTTTCTAGTTACTAGTTATATTCCTAGTAAAGTTATAAAAAGTGACTTGGGATGAAGTAAGTGCATTTACAGAAATAATTATTTAACGGCTTTGCCGTTCGTTTGAATATACAGTGAATCTAAAACAAGTGAAGTGACTTGTGATTGAAGTAAGTGAACCTACAGACATATTTAACGGTTTGACCGTTCGTTTAAATCTCAGGTATGTTTTTACTTCATATTTTTACGATCACATATGAGTGTGATACGTCTTAATATCTTTAGTTACAGCTAATATCAAACTGATTTTATAGATTGTATTCATAGGTACTAATACTTTTTTTTTAGATATTATTTGCTTCGTGTATGTACAGCGTAAGTACCGCCGAATATAGAAAATATTTTCAAAATATTTTTATACCTACCCACATAAAGGCACATTAATTACTAGATGTTCCTATACATGTAAAAATATGGCCTATTATGGGTAAAATCGTAATCATCCCAAGTTTCTGAATACGTACGAGTGTGTCAAAGTAATAACTAAATGTTCACCATGAAAGTAGTACTTAAATTTTAGGTACCTAACATAAAACTATTTCTTTTAGTTTGGTTTCTTGATAGAAATGAATCCTCCATCCTTAGAAAGTGAGCTAATTCCAAGTGGAGTATTTCAGAAGCCCGCTCTGAGCTCCAGTTATTGTATTAGGCACGTCAAATAGCTACAGTTCCAGCTCATTTAGCTCGAACTTCAAATAAGGGCGATCGCGACGCCACGTGCATTGTCGTAAGTGGAGTAAAAGAAGCCGACTTCCACTAAACCAGATAAGGATGATGGAAATAGGTGAGTTATTTCTCATTTACCTAACACTGGTCCTGACCAAGTGTAAATTTCTTCACAGATCAGAGGTTAATTTACGAGGATGATAGAAACAATCATCCTTGCTTCGTATTTTATATAGGGACAGCATTAAAAGAGATTTCGGTTACCCAAGATCCTAAGACACAGTATAACCTAAGAGGTTGATAGACACGTTTTGGCGACAAATTGCCTAGATGAGATAATATGCTGATACCCACTATTGTAAAATCATAGTCCTGGGTTCGTCAACCTAAACAAAAACGGGGAGATCCGACAATTCGAATCCCTGCTACATTTTGAAAAAGCAGACAAGGCTCTTTCTGCCAAAAGGCTTTTGCTGCCAAAACCTTTTGTATTTTTTTTTTAAACAAAGAGAATCTTTTGAAAAACTTAAGTTTCTTCGAAAACATTTATGACAAAATTGAAGACCTACTTTAATAATAGGATTTCCATAAATCTTTTATCAATTTATTACAAATGGCCTGCGGCCATAGATCTGATTTCATATTTTATTCTCAGAATTGTCAAAGGCCCAATTCTTAAAAATTAACCTTGATAAAATATCGCCTTCAAACACATACATTTTCGAGGCTGAAGCCTTTTCAACGGCACTCGGGAAGGCATGCATTTTGGTCTTCGATCTCCAAAAAGGATGACCCCGAAAAAAAAAAAAAAAAAAAAAAAAAAAAAAAAAAAGTTCATCCAAATCATTACGCCAGCCTTCGAGAGGATCAGGCGTCAAGATCAGATCTCCATCGAATGGAGTCCAGATTCCACTGTACCAAAAGCCTTTTTAGGCCTGTATTACAGTTACCACTCTCGAGGGGTGTGTACAATATCTATAATAATTGGGCATACGACAGTAAATATCCCTTCAATTAAGAAATTTCTGAGCTTTAGGCTCTCAAAGAGACTGAGAAGTTTAACATCCTCTGCCCATACCAGCAAAGGAAACACTAACCAGTTACCACCCTCGAGGGGTATGTACAATATTGTGTATCTATAATAATTGGGTATACGATAGTAACCAGGCGTACGATAACATACTAAGTAACCATGCAAGGATGTCCCTTCAATTACGAAATTTCCGAGCTCGAGGCTCTCAAAGAGACGAGGAGAGGTCTAACATCCTCTGCCCACACCAGCAAAGGAAACACTAAATGATATGACCCTGTCATTCTATGTCGGTCAGTTAACTCTGTACAAAATACGTTGGTAAGGAACGAGAGTACCAAAAAGTTTAAAATTTATAAAAGGGTACCGCATTCCCTTAATCCAGAAACTCCAATCCGTCCTGCACGGTATTCGAGAGGACGCAGGTTCGAATCCTGCTCAAAACTGATAACCTTCCCACATTTAAATTTACAGTGAACTCTGTTCAAGTCCCGTCCTGACAAAGTTGTAAATTTTCACTTTATGTTAAAACGCTATGGAAAACTTGACTAAGGTGGAATACTACGGCTTTAAATACTTAAGAATCCATACAACGAACTCTTTTTAAAAAGGTTTCCTTTTTAACTGAAATGACCACATTGTGCAATGGTTCAAAAGATGAATGCTCAAGGCACTCTAAAACTAGTTCCTTCGCCACCAAGTTTGGTTTCTCCACTTTTCCTAACTTCAAATAGCGATGGGCCATCCGCCCAGAATTCAGTTTAAGGACATTGTACGCCTTTGTGAAGCCAGAATAATTCTTTCTTTCAGCATGTTCCGTTTACCAGATTTCCTCCAACCACGAGATTGGATGTGCAAAATACATCTCACTCAAGCTTATTTTCATGGTAAAGCTGATGTAGTGTACATTATTCTTTCTCAGAGCACATTCTTGTCTTCCGCTCGGGTAAGCCGCACCCAAAACATTTTCGTTTCTCACCATCTGCGTGCCCCGATTTCTATAGAATAAGAGTATTCAAATACTCGTCTACCTACACAAAATCTCATTTTGCGCGTCAAAATCCTGTTACTCTTTACAAACACGTACAAATAGCCTTGAAAACTCTTCAAACCCAGGGATGGTTAAACAATTGGGAGAAAACAATAATAGGTTCCCAAAGAAACCTCTCATATCGTTATGCGATAGACATAGAACTACCTGAAAGTCCAATACCAAAAGAAAAGATATTAGACATAAAAGGAAGATTTATTTAATTCCAAATCAAAGAAACTTAGTTCTTTTAAAGAAAATTCAAACTTGGTGGGTCTTTTGAATTTTTACCACTTTCGCAGTGCCTAGAGGTAGCTTTACCTCAGCGTCACATTCGGTCAATCCCCTAACCGACGACCCACTGAAGAAAATAGTAGTGCACGGAGTGGTACAAGTGGAACTCCAATAGTGGGTCCGCAATTACCGGTTCTCGACAATTTTACAAGCTTTCCATCCGAGATGCTTTCTTACCACGGACGCGTCAGATTTCGCTTGGGAGCCCAGCTAGAAAACATTTCTCTAACAGGCTCGAGGGTCCAGAATAACAAAGATTGCACTGCATCAAAGAGAGATGTTGATAATCTTACACATGATTCGAAATCATATACCGGTACTGTGTTACAGTCTGTACTCATTCAAAGCAGTTGTAGTCCATCCCCCCAGAGGGACGAGACCAAATCAATTGCCTTGACGAACTTAACTCGTCAGCTTGCGTGTAATGGTCCGACATCAAATTGACTTCACCATACACTGCATTCCGAACCGATACCATATGTATCAGCTCCTCCGGGTATTTTTTGTGAGCATCCTGCTTCAAACACCACTAAGGCAAGATTGCCTACAAACAATATTCCTATTATGAAATGGAGAACACTACATGATAGGCCTGTTTGTAATGTGTGGATATTACTTCCACCACCATTTTTAATACCCAAGATGCTGTCACACCTTAATCGGTCAACAGGAGTGTTTGTGGTGCCGCGATGGCACAAGGTAATAATAGAGGGCAGATCTCAAAGCGAGAGCTCTGTAAGCTCCATTCGTTCTGCAGAACCTGCAAAAGAACCTATTAAACATTATTTCTTTCCTTCTAATAAACACCTCGACAGGTCTCCCGCCACCTCACATAGAGAATCTGTGGAAATGTGGGGGGGGGGGGGGGTGAAGAGGTAAATAACAGATATAAAATCAAAAACTTCTACTATTGAGCTCCTTGAGCCCTACCTTTTAAGATACTTATAAATTTTACAGTTTTAACCGACTTGCATTTTATTCATGGTTATTATATAATACGATTCTGTTACATAAATCTGTTGTTGCTGTTCTTGAAAATATAGAAACCGTTAGTCAACTTTACATAGTTCGCATGTTTTGGTTAAACATATCTTGGTCGATCTCTTTAAAAAATGTAAAGAAAGTTAAGTCACATATTCATTGATATTGGGATTGATGACTTAGTTCAATATTACCAAGTATTGATACACAGAACATTTTTCAGGTTTCTCGTCATAGTGATTTATGCTTAGGTCGCCGCAACCACGATCTAACTTTGCTCGATTGTATTAACTGACGTCATAGGTACTACTTTTAGGCCCGATTCAAGAGTCCGAAACTGATAATTTTCATTTCAGACAATCTGGTTGGAAAACTATTGTAAACAAAGATAACACCTACGACTAATCAATTGAATCCTTTATTCTAGATAGAAATTAGGATATCAGAGTAACCGATATGAGACTACACAGTCAAATAATTTATTTATGACTGTTAGAGGTTCTCCAACTATTCTAGCCCCGGCACTACCCGGTCAACAGCAGCTTCTAAGAATTGGTGGTGGTGGTAAGATCAAATTAATCCTTAACACGAGGTAATTGACGATGGTTTCAAAAATTTTTATCGTCGAGTAATAATGTCAGCTACTACCACCAATCAAATATAATAATAATTCGCAATTATTTAATCCTGTCAATAGAAGGAATACTTACTACTCCTTAAATAAGATTCCTTATTTAGTCTGTTTAAGATTACATTTGAAGTTGTTCAAGATGGTAAAGATTATAAATCTAGATACCATATATACAACATTCTATAATATTATTTTCCTAAAAATAAATTAGAATCACATTGGCGTTTCCGTCACTCACCAGGCGAAAACAAACATTTCTCATTATATAAGCTTCGAATTACGGTCAAGTACTTTTAATAGCGGCGTTTTCCCTGAAAGAAAACGCATATTAAAATACTTACCTAATTCGAAGCTTACTTTTTAAATCTGCCTGGTGAATAAAAGCCAATGAGGACAAAATGGACGCCATCTGCATTTATAAGTTCACAGGTGGCGCGCCCTGCCTGCTGAGTCGACGGAAATACGTCATCAAACATGAGTAAGAAAAGCCTACGGGTAACGGATATGCCTATCTCATTATATAAGCTTCGAATTAGGTAAGTATTTTAATATGCGTTTTCTTTCAGGGAAAACGCCGCTATTAAGGGACGATTATAAGGTACGTTTCCAGACACATTACACATCGAAAACAAACACATATCCCAGAACTTTTTTATCGGAATACATGACTTATCACAAGAGCTTCTTGTAAGATAGAATGAGTAAATTCGGAGCTAGAATATTCAATGAGATATTAAAACCTTTCGGCACGACTTGCAAGACGAAATGTTACTTTGTTGATGAGATAGATTATATTATTAATGAATATGAATTATTGAACCTTATTTATTAAACAGGCAAAAATACAAAAAGAGAATTTCCACTTGTAAAAGACAACCTGCTTCAAGTAAAGCAACATAACATCTAACTGCAGAGTCTCGTTTCGCCCATTATAGAAATTATTTAAACCACAGTGGGAATCGTACTACCCATAACGAGAACATGGATTAAATTATCGCACAAAAAAAATACACGTAATGGGAATCATTCAAAATTGCTAATAGATTTCTCGTATTGAATTAAGATATATTAACAGTTGTGAATTCGTTACCCCCTTAGAAATAGGTGTTTTGATCGCAAGAAGCTTTATAAACTTTAACCTCTACTACAGAAAAATATACCTATAATGAGGTCGGAAATTCGTGAATTCCTGGCAATAAATTTTACACCAAAGTTATCTAACTTGTTTACTTTTCATCCGTGTTTCTTGTAAGACGTAATGAATATACGGAACTACAATAATGGTTCTCGCTGCATGACGGAATTTTAGAACCCAAAGTAGAACAAATCAGTCTATACCAAATTGAATTATTAATGTTGAGAAGAAATGATTTTCTTCCAAAATAGATTGCGTTCACAATCTAAAAGTTATGTGAAGGAAAATATTGCCCGTGAAGGAAATTACTTTACGTACCTACATCCGCTACGCCCATTAAACCTTCTGTCAGAATAAAAAAAAATGATTTCTTAGTGACTTCTGACACTGAAAACATGGCTGATGGCAACGATAATATCGAACTATAAAATTTAGGTAAAACTAGTATATACTTATACAGGATTACAGGAAAAGTCGTGCTAGATCCGTTTAGGGCGTGGAGTACCCATTATTTCTGACTAATTTCACTATGAAACACCCTACCTTAAACTTAACCCTGTTCGAGATATTCGACTTTTAATATTTTTATTGAAAATTGCCAATTTGGTTACAAAATTTTTTACTAGTAATCCTGTATATACTTCGAATGGTCGTAGAAATAGTCTCTCTCAATAATTTGAAAACCGATGCAAGAAAATCACCGTAGAAATATTATTCATTCGACATCCGTAATAGTAAACGGAGTATAGAGCTGTACAAGTATTATGACTAAACTATGACTT
This sequence comes from Miltochrista miniata, assembly GCA_933228765.1. Lineage (NCBI taxonomy): Eukaryota > Metazoa > Arthropoda > Insecta > Lepidoptera > Erebidae > Miltochrista > Miltochrista miniata. The sequence goes on from OW121772.1 coordinate 12,481,241, forward strand.
CAACCCACAATGGGAATTTCACAATGAGAAGACTCACGGTAAGAATTGTTTGGCAATAGTAGGAATGGTTCAAACATAACGAGAAATATACAAATCACAATGAGAATTATTTACCCCTAATGATCGCCAAAGAGATCTATCCATGAGATATATCTCACACCTGAGCTAAACTTAAAAAACAGCTCCCCATACAGCACCATAAAAACGGTAGAATCGTTTCTTGTAAGACATAATGAATAAAGTCACCACTTACTGAACGGCAGCAAGTAAGAATATCGATTGTATGATTTAATACAAAATCTATCTACATCCAAACGACTTGCATAACATATGGTTTCAGTGATGGTTGTTCAAATGGTTGTAAAATGGATGGTACCTAGTGTGAATGACAATACACTGCGAATGAACGTACAATTAGTATCTACTCCTTCCCAATAATTTAAAAACAGATGCACAAGTCACAGTCGGAATTATTTATTTTTACAATGAGGTAACGAGGTATTAACCCTTATTATAGGAAATATTCAACCCACTGAGAGAATGTGCAACCTGAACCGGAGTTAAACAATAAAAAGTACTCATCCACAACGGGAATTATATATCTCACAATAAGAACGATTTGGCCATTACAGGAATCATTCATTCCAATAAGCGAAATAGCACAAATCTAAATGGGAATTCTACAAATGATAATAAGTAGTCCATAACGGGAAAAGTCTCTCAGGAGAAGAATCCATCTGGTATTTCTCACACTTGCACCCTGACATCATAGACTTTTAAAGTAAAAGTGCTCTATAAAAAGGTAGAATAAATTCTTGTACGATATAAGATATAATGAATAAATTTGCCACTAACTGAACTGAAGAAGGTCCCGTGTATCAGAAATTATACAAGGGAGCTTAGAGCTGTGCCAGTATTATGACTAAACCATGATTTGAACTATTAGCCCATTATATGGATTAATCAGCCCACAGAGGGAATCGTTCAACCCACAACGAGAATTTCACAGAGAAAAGACTCCATACATATAAGAAATCATTTAACTTACAAAGAGAATTATTTGCCCATAATGGGAATCATTTAAATTATAACGGGAAATTTCTAATGAGAATTCATAAGGTTTATTGACTCACAATGACAATTATTTGCTCATACCAGGAATGGTTCATATTATAACGAGAAATGTACAACACTTCAACAATCCAACATCTTCACTCTCTCCCACATTTATAATATTAAGTTGTATTTGTAAAATGCGACATACATTTTGATTACATTATTTATATACATTTTCAGTTGTTGAAGTTAAGGAATATGTTTATCATTTACATATAAAACGTGACATTAGAAATTAGTGGAACACTGTACAAGAAGATGGAATAGTTTCTTGTAAGAGATAATGAATGAATTCAAAATACTGAACTGCAGCAAGTAAGAATATCGATTGCATAACTATGTGTGTGATTAATTACAAGATCTATCCAAACCACACCCAAACGACTAGCAAAAAATACATGGTTTCCGTAATGGTTGTCCAAATGATTATAAAATTGATATTTGTAGAAACGATATTACACAAAGAATTGATTTAGAAAAAGTACTGCTCCCTCTCAATAATTTGAAAACAGATACAAATTTTCACGACGGGATTTCTTAACCATTATTATAGTCATTATTTATTTCACAGAGAGAATGTGCAATCCATAACGGGATTTATACATGAACAGGACTAATCTACAACTGGATTTATATTTCACAATAAAAATGATTTGCCCATAACAGCAATCGTTCAACCCATTATGGGAATTTTACTACAAATAATGAGAATAATTAGTCCATAACAGGAATTATCTCCAAAGAGATTTTTTTTTCTTTTTATACCACTAAGGTGGCAGACAAGCATACGGCCCACCAGATGTACCGGTAGTCACCGCTGCCTATAGACGTTTGCAACACCTCAAAAAATATGATGGTTGTCCAAATGGTTATACACTAAAGATGCAATTAGAATTACTAGTGACATTAAGTTCAACATGACGATTACTTGGGACTTTTTTTTTGGGTTCGATTATAAGCGTTACCAGGCCCATTACACATCAAAAACAACCACACAGCCCAGAACTCTTTTATCGGTATACATGACTTATCACAAGAGCCTCTTGTAAGATAGAATGAATAAATTCGGATATTCAATGAGATAATAAAACCTTTCGGCACGAATTGCAAGACGAAATGTTACTTTGTTGATGAGATAGATTATATTATTGATGAGTATGAATTATTGAACCTTATTTATTAAACAGGCAAAAATACAAAAAGAGAATTTCCACTTGTAAAAAGACAACCTGCTTCAAGTAAAGAACCATAGCATCTAACTGCAGAGTCTTGTTTCGCCCATTATAGAAATTATTTAAACCACAGTGGAAATCGTACCTACTACCCATAACGAGACTTATGGATATTACAATGGGAATTATTCAACTCACAGTAATAATTAATAGTCCGAAACGGGAATTGTCTTGCAAGTTAATAATCTTGCACGAGTAACATGGATTAAATTATCGCACAAAAAAAATACACGTAATGGGAATCATTCAAAATTGCTAATAGATTTCTCGTATTGAATTAAGATATATTAACAGTTGTGAATTCGTTAAACCCTTAGAAATAGGTGTTTTGATCGCAAAAAGCTTTACAAACTTTAACCTCTACTACAGAAAAATATACCTATAATGAGGTCGGAAATTCGTGAATTCCTGGCAATAAATTTTACACCAAAGTTATCTAACTTGTTTACTTTTCATCCGTGTTTCTTGTAAGACGTAATGAATATACGGAACTACAATAATGGTTCTCTCTGCATGACGGAATTTTAGAACCCAAAGTAGAACAAATCAGTCTATACCAAATTGAATTATTAATGTTGAGAAGAAATGATTTTCTTCCAAAATAGATTGCGTTCACAATCTAAAAGTTATGTGAAGGAAAATATTGCCCGTGAAGGAAATTACTTTACGTACCTACATCCGCTACGCCCATTAAACCTTCTGTCAGAATAAAAAAAATGTTTTCTTAGTGCCTTCTGACACCGAAAACATGGCTGATGGCAACGATAATATCGAACTATAAAATGTAGGTAAAACTAGTATATACTTATATATACTTCGAAAGGTCGTAGAAATAGTCTCTCTCAATAATTTGAAAACCGATGCAAGAAAATCACCGTAGAAATATTATTCATTCAACATTCGTAATAGTAAACGGAGTATAGAGCTGTACAAGTATTATGACTAAACTATGACTTCAACCCACAATGGGAATTTCACAATGAGAAGACTCACGGTAAGAATTGTTTGCCAATAATAGGAATGGTTCAAACATAACGAGAAATATACAAATCACAATGAGAATTATTTACCCCTAATGATCGCCAAAGAGATCTATCCATGAGATATATCTCACACCTGAGCTAAACTTAAAAAACAGCTCCCCATACAGCACCATAAAAACGGTAGAATCGTTTCTTGTAAGACATAATGAATAAAATCACCACTTACTGAACGGCAGCAAGTAAGAATATCGATTGTATGATTTAATACAGAATCTATCTACATCCAAACGACTTGCATAACACATGGTTTCAGTGATGGTTGTTCAAATGGTTGTAAAATGGATGGTACCTAGTGTGGATGACAATACACTGCGAATGAACGTACAATTAGTATCTACTCCTTCCCAATAATTTAAAAACAGATGCACAAGTCACAGTCGGAATTATTTATTTTTACAATGAAGTCTATTAACCCTTTTCATAGGGGGGGAAGTAGTGTGCCTTCACGAAGAGCGTTACCTGTGCTCGGGCCCTCCCCGTAAGTAGCGGCGAAAGCGAAAACGCGAAACAAAACACTACCGATGAGTGCCGACAGGGCTAGGGCGTCCCCCCAAGGCGACGCGTACCGGTATGCCCCCGTCGGTACGACTGCATGCGCACGCGGCGAAGGGGGCCGCCACCCTTCACGCAGCGCCAACTCTGGCGGGATGCGAGGAGCCGAGTGCCGGATAGGCACGTGGAATGTGCGTGGTGGTATGGAAGGTAAGATGAATGAATTGATGGATGTAATGAAAGAGCGATGCCTGGATGTATTGTGTGTCACAGAGACTAAGCGGAAGGGGAGCGGCATCGACGATCTTCCTGGCGGAATAATTGCTTTGTGGTCCGGAGTGAACCAAGAGGAACATGCCAGTAAGGGAGTGGGTGTCTTGCTCTCCTCCCGTTTGGCCTCTGGAGTGAAAGATTATGGATTGGTAGGCCCAAGACTCCTGTGGGTACGTATAAAACTGGGGATCACGAGAGTTTTTTTGGTCGCAGCCTATGCTTCCGTCAGCTCGGCTAATCCCCAAGTGCTCGCGGAGTTCTGGGAATCCGTTAGGGACGTCCTCGATTTGGCTGACGGGAATGAAAAGTTGATCATGTGTGGTGATTTGAATGGATGGGTGGGGACCAAGCGAGATGGCTTCGATGCTGTCCTTGGTCCGTATGGAGATAAGAGAGCGAATGATGCTGGTAAGTCAATCTTAGACGTATGCTTGGAACGAGACCTCCTTGTGGCGAACAGTTTATTCCGTCACAAAGATATCCACACGTATACATGGAGACGGAAGGAAGAAAAAAGTGTGATTGATCTGATTTTGATAGACAATCGTCTTCGACAGGCTATAAGGGATACAAGAGCCTACAGAGGCCCCACTCTTGAAACTGATCACTACCTGGTGGTAAGCCGGTTTGTTGGTCTTTTCAAGAAGTGGAGGCACTGGCGAGTGCGTGTCCCTTTCGAAGACTATGAAAGGATAAAGAGTGAAAAACTGGAAGATGAAAGCGTAAGGAGTATGTATGTTGGCTTAGTCAGCGAAAGGCTTGCAAACGCGAGCCTTTCCGACTTAGATGTGGATGAATGCTGGAATATTATGAAAGAAAGTATAGTGGATAGTGCAAAAGAAGCATGTGGGAGTGCAAAGAGACATGAACATTCGAAAGGTGATGCCTGGTGGGATGCAGAAGTTCAATCCTGTGTAGCAAGAAAGAAGAAAGCGTGGTTGGATTATGTCTCATCTTTGCAACTGAATGACAGTATGAAAGACACGAAGAAAGAAATTTACCGCCTCTGCAAGAATGAAGCCAAAGCTTTAGTGAAAGAGAAGCGTGAAAGAATAAATATGATTGCGGAAGAGAAGTTGACGAGGAACTTCGAGACGAATACCAAACTCTTTTGGAGGGAGGTCAAGAAGTCTCGGAGCTGTTCGTCAGTTTCCAGAATGGATAAGATAAAGAGTAAAGCTGGGGACATTCTTGCGGACCCCTTAGAGGTGTTAGAGCGGTGGAATGAGTACTTTGGAGAAATGTATGAATATCTCCCGGATGCGGGCACTGCGAGGGAGGCGATGACTGATCTTGCGGTGCAAGCATCAAGCGGAGATATTACTTTGGAAGAGATTGAATGGTCGATACGAAGCTTGAAAAATGGAAAGTCTGCGGGAATTGATAGGATATCTGCTGAAATGATCAAATTAGGTGGTCCTTGCGTCCGAGACGCCTTCTGGTCATTGAGCAATCTATGCTGGAAGACTGGAAGGGTCCCAATGGACTGGAGGCGTGCTATCGTCGTGCCCTTGTATAAAGGCAAGGGCTCACGTATGGAGTGCGCCAACTATAGGGCCATCAGTTTGATCAGTATAGCAGCTAAAGTGTATGGCAAAATTATTGAAAGGAGAATGAGGGTGGAATCTGACGGATTACTGTGGGAGGCGCAGGGTGGTTTCCGAAATGGAAGGGGATGTATGGACCAAGTTTTCTCGCTCCGCAACATTGTAGAGAAGCAGCTGGCTGTAGGCCGGAAGGTTTTCTGCGGTTTTGTGGACATGGAGAAAGCATTTGACAGAGTTGTACGGAAGGACCTCTGGGATATATTGCCAGGATACGGGATTGATGGTACGCTGCTTCGTGCTGTGCAGTCTACATATGTGGGATGTACGGCATGTGTGCGGGTGGGCGGCAGCCTGTCTCCCTGGTTTGACGTCAACATTGGCGTCAGACAGGGTTGCGTGCTGTCGGCTCTGCTGTTTGTCCTGTACCTGGACGATTGTCTTAAGAGAGTAAGATCGATGAATGTTGGATTGCGAATGGGTGACTTACTTGTGAACTGTTTGCTGTATGCAGATGATGCCGTGCTCATAGCCGAATCGCCATCAGAACTACAGTCACTAGTCACAACGATGAAAGATGATTGTCTAATGAGAGGCTTACATTTGAACGCGACTAAAACGAAAGTGATGGTATTCGAAAGAGAAGAGGACAGAACGAATGCCAGGATAACTGTAAATGATGTAGTGCTGGAACAGGTGGATGAGTTTGTATATCTTGGATGTGCATTTAGCAGGGATGGACGGTACACCGCTGATGTAGAAAAGAGGGTAACTGCGGGAAATAGTGTGAATGGAGCGTTAGGCAAACTTTTAGGTACCAAGGCCTTAAGTAAAAAGGCCCAGCTCGCAGTACACAATGCGGTGCTGATACCTACGCTAACGTATGGAAGCGAGAGTTGGGTATGGCAGGAAACGCATGAAAGTAGAATAAACGCGGTCGAGATGCGCGCGCTACGCAAAATCTGCGGAGTAACGCTCGCAGATCGCGTTCGGAATGAAGATGTAAGAAAGAGAGTTGGTCTGAAAGAGAGTGTCGGTGTTAAAGTAAGGAAGGGCATGCTACGATGGTTCGGGCATGTGGAACGAATGGGAGATGAAAGAATGACAAAACAGATATACAACGCGAAAGTGGATGGACGTAGGAGTCGGGGAAGGCCACGACACACCTACCACGACCAAATTAATCATGTGTTAGTGGAGGGTGGTGTCAAGAGCCGTAGGAACCGACGTGCATGCATGAAAAGAAAAATGAAAGTTGAAGAGGCGAGTGAGGTGTGTATGGACCGTGCCGTGTGGCGCTCGGTTCTTTCTGCCTACCCCGCAAGGGATTTGGCGTGAAGATAGTATATAGTATAGTACTAAATGGGAATTCTACAGCAAACAATGATAATAAGTAGTCCATAATGGGAAAAGTCTCCCAGGAGAAGAATCCATCTGGTATTTCTCACACTTGCACCCTGACATCATAGACTTTTAAAGTAAAAGTGCTTTATAAAAAGGTAGAATAAATTCTTGTAAAATATAAGATATCTTACTAATATTATAAATGCGAAAGTTTGTGAGTGTGGATGTTTGTTACTCTTTCACGCTCAAACCGCTGCACGGATCGGGCTGAAATTTGGTACAGAGATACATTATAGTCTGGAATAACACATAGGCTACCTTTTATCCCGGGAATAACTTCCCGCGGGAACGAATTTTACGCGGGCGAAGCTGCGGGCATCAGCTAGTAATGAATAAATTTGCCACTAACTGAACTGCAGAAGGTCCCGTGTATCAGAAATTATACAAGGGAGTTTAGAGCTGTGCCAGTATTATGACTAAACTATGATTACAACTATTAGCACATTATATGCATTAATCAGCCCACAGAGGGAATCGTTCAACCCACAACGAGAATTTCACAGAGAAAAGACTCCATACATATAAGGAATCATTAAACTCACAAAGAGAATTATTTGCCCATAATGGGAATCATTTAAATTATAACGGGAAATGTCTAATGAGAATCTCAAATTTAGAATTATTTATCCATAACTGGAATTACCACTCAAGAGAAGAATTCATAAGGTTTATTGACTCACAATGAGCATTATTTGCTCATACCAGGAATGGTTGATAGTATAACGAGAAATGTACCACACTTCAACAATCCAACATCTTCACTCTCTCTTGTTACATATACATTTTCAGTTGTTGAAGTTAAGGAATATGTTTATCATTTACATATAAAACGTGACATTAGAAATGGGTGGAACATTGTACAAGAAGATGGAATAGTTTCTTGTAAGAGATAAGGAATGAATTCAAAATACTGAACTGCAGCAAGTAAGAATATCGATTGCATAACTATGTGTGTGATTAATTACAAGATCTATCCAAACCACACCCAAACGACTAGCAAAAAATACATGGTTTCCGTTATGGTTTTTTTTTTTTTTTTTTTTTTTTTATATTCAGCTCGCCAAATTGACGTCGCCACCAGCCTGATGGTAAGAAAGCAGTGGCGCATCTAGCGATTGGGGGCCACTTCTTACAGTGGTCCTCACGTTGGCGGCCCTGTGATGTGCCTCTTCACGCTCCTCTTGAAGAACCCGGGATTGTAAGATGAGGGAAAGACGTGTGCGGGCAGGTCGTTCCATGTTTTTATAGTTCGACAGCGGAACGATCTTTTGAAACGCTCGGTTCTGGCGAAGATTCTCTCCACTGTGTATGAGTGGCATCTCTGCCCGGCACGCGTTGTTCGGGATCGGAAAGGAGATGGTGGGATCAGGTTGAAGAGCTCTTCGGAACATTCGCCGTGATACATTCGATAGAAGGCAGCCAAGGACGCTATGGTTCTTCGCTGCGACAAAGGTTCGAGGCCTCCCGTCACCTCAGGACAACCAATTATTTGGATAGCACGGCATAGCGTCAAGCGCGTCTAACAAGTACCTCGCGGAGTCATCCCAAAGGTGAGAACAGTACTCGACGCAGGGACGAATCTGCGTCTTGTACAGTAAACATCTCTGATGTGGCGTGAAATACCGTCTCACCTTATTCAGGATTCCCAGTTTCCGCGAAGCCAGACCAATACAGCTCTCTATGTAGTTTTTGTGATTGAGCTCACGCCGGACGTCTATACCGAGGATCTCCAGGTTGTCCTTTAGTGGAATTGTAATGCTCTGAAGAGAGGGCAGGGGTAGGAATGGGGACTTCTTAGCTGTAAACGCACACGCCTGTGTTTTTCTGGCATTGAACTCGACCAGGTTGTCTGAACCCCATTGGGCAATGCGGACCAGGTCCAGATCGAGATCCGCCACGAGTTGTCGTCTCTTCTCATCCACGTCGCCTCGCCCTGCCGCTGGACGGCCAGAATAGCTCCCATGAAGAGTACTGTCATCCGCATAACAATGAATGCACCCAAGGGACAGCATGTCATTGATATGCAGAAGAAAGAGAGTTGGGGACAATACCGATCCCTGTGGTACTCCGGCATTTACCTGAAAAAAACAGGAAGCCTGACCATCACAGAGGACCCGAATCCGTCGCCCGTTCAGGAAGCTGGCCATCCAGCGGCACAACTGATGCGATAAACCATATGACGGCAGCTTGGAAAGAAGCGACGCATGCCATACCCTATCAAAGGCTTTTGCGATGTCTAGGCCAATAGCCAGAGATTCGCCGTGCCTCTCCATAGCCTCACCCCAGGTGTGCGTTATGTACGCTAGGAGGTCACCCGTTGATCGTTTCGGCCTAAAGCCATATTGGCGATCGTTAATTAACGAGTGATCCTCCAGATAGCGCATGAGCTGTTTGTTGATGATTAGCTCGAACACCTTGCAGATGACGGTGGTTACGGCTATGGGGCGATAGTTGGCTGGATCCGACCGATCTCCTTTCTTGGGGATCGGTTGGACATTCGCCTCCTTCCAAGCCTCCGGCACTTCTCCCGACGAATACGAAAGGCGATACAGGCGTGTTAGCGTTGGAGACAATTCAGCTGCACAATTCCTCAGCACCACGGCCGGAATGCCATCAGGACCACTGGCTTTCCGCGTGTCGAGTGACCGTAGCACCGCCCGCACATCGCACTGCCGGATTACAATTTCCGGCATCGTGGTTCCACAGTTGGCGATAGTGGGAGGTTGCTTGCCACAGTCATCGACCCGGGAATTAGCCGCAAAGAGCTTGGCTTGGCATTTCCGCTTTCTCTTGGGCCTTGTGAGCCAGTGATCCGTCAGGATAGCGCAGCGGCGGCAGCGAGGGCTTGCAAAAGTTGGCCTGCACGGCTTTGGCCAGTTGCCAGTATCCACGGCTGCCCGTCGGATGTGACGTGAGCTCCTGACCAAGCCGCGTGACGCGCTGGGCGTCCGCTCTCTTGAAGGCTCTCTTACTGGACCTAGTGGCTCTGTTGTACGCTGCCTTGAGGCGGGCCACATTCGGGTTGCGCACAGCTCGAGCCCTGATCCAGGCGCGGTAAGCCGCCTGTTTTTGTTGAACAGCTACGGCACACTCACGCCTGAACCAGGGGCGGGCTTTGCGGATGCTGGCGACATCAGTGTATGGAATGTAGTATTCCATACCTAATGTGATTTCACCAGCAACCGCAGAGGCGCTTTCCGATGAAGCCCTCCCTGCAAAGCAGCGCTGACTCCACGGGACGGCTGCAAAGTATTCTCGTAGTCCGTCCCAGTCTGCTGACGAGTAGTGCCACAGTCGCCGCGTCACCTCTACTGCCCTTGCAGGGGACGGTACCTGCAGGCGGGCACGCACAACACAGTGGTCGGATGTACCCAGTGGGGCGCTAACCGTCACACTGTACTGTGCTGGATTACTCGTCAGCAGTAAGTCCAGCAGGGCGGGTTCATGGTCTGACCTGTCCGGTATGCGCGTAATCCCGCGTACCACCTGGGTCAGACCATGGGAGAGTGCGAACGCGTGGGTGGCCCGTCCCGCAGGATCTGTCTTGAGGGACCCCAACCACTCAATGGTTGTCCAAATGATTATAAAGTTGATAGTTGTAGAAACGATATTACACAAAGAATTGATTTAGAAAAAGGTACTGCTCCCTCAATAATTTGAAAACAGATACAAATTTTCACGACGGGATTTATTAACCATTATTATAGTCATTATTTATTTCACAGAGAGAATGTGTAATCCATAACGGGATTTATACATGAACAGGACTAATCCACAGCTGGATTTATATTTCACAATGAAAATTATTTGCCCATAACAGCAATCGTTCAACCCATTATGGGAATTTTACTACATATAATGAGAATAATTAGTCCATAACAGGAATTATCTCCAAAGAGATTTTTTTTTCTTTTTATACCACTAAGGTGGCAGACAAGCATACGGCCCACCAGATGTACCGGTGGTCACCGCTGCCTATAGACGTTTGCAACACCTCAAAAAATATGATGGTTGTCCAAATGGTTATACACTAAAGCAGTGGCGGATACAGGGTAGGGGCGCGGGGGGCGCGCGCCCCCCCCCTTGGGTGCCGCACGCACGCGCCGTTCGTGCTGCTGCAATGCTGGAGTCCAGCATTGCAGCAGCACGAACGACGCGTGCGTCTCCCAATTACGCCACAATACACGGTCCTGCGCCTTCCGCATCCAGTCCCAGCCTGCGACCTTTTCGAAGTCGTCGGTCCATCTGGCATGGCGGGTCGGCGTTCTACACTACGTTTGCTGAGTCGCGATCTTCATTCTCGAACCGGTTTTCTCCATCGGCCGACAGTCTCCTGTAGACGTGACCAGCCCACTGCCTGCCACTGCCACAATGTAATAAAATCTGCTGTAGATGGTCTAACTTTAGATTACGAATGTATTGTGGATAAAATAAATTCTTTATTTTATATTTGCACGGTTCGAGTTGAAGATCTAAAGGAGTTTAGCGCTGAAGCTGAAATAGAACATTGCTAAATGCTCGGCTATAGTAAAACAAGGTGACTTGTATTATGCGTACTTGTATTGGAGGTTTTAAAAATGTTCCAGTCGAGTTCAAGTTCAAGTTCAAGTTCAAGTTCAAGTTCAAGTTCTTTATTTGCTGAATATGGTACAGATAAGATGTTCACATTATAATGTCAGATCTCATATTCTGCCGGGTCTGGCATACAAATTTCACATTTTTAAATCATTAAAATAACTATTAAATCCATTAATTAGTACATGCATAAGTAATATAATCCAAATAAGTTAATGTCAGTATTAAAATGTATCATTCAAAAATTCGTCAATAGTATAATAACATTTATCCTGAAGTAGATTCTTTAAGTTATTTTTAAACATATCAATATTTAAAATTTTCCAATGATTAGGTATCTTGTTATAAATTTTTGGAGCCAAGCAAAATACACTTCTTCTCATAAGACTAGTCTTACCCCTTCTGATCGAGGAAAACAGGATATCATGGAGATTTGGAAGGTGCGACTTGAGCAACTAAGATGGGAAAACGGCACAACCGGGGCAATCAGACCGTCATGGACGAGTGGCTGGAGCGGAACTACCGAGCTTTCTCCTACCTGTTGTCAGAGATAAGTACCGGGCATGGGTGCTTCGGTAAATATCTGAGGCGAATACACCGGGAGACCACACTTGAGTGCCACCACTGCAAGGAACGCAGCAAGGGCACAGCGCTCCGCACAATTGTGGAGTGCTCAGCGTGGGCGCAGCAGCGCCTTGTCCTTCACAGCACAACCGGTCTGGATATAGAAATTTTCGTGCTGTGGAAACCGTGGTGCGAGCCATGATCTCCAGCGGGAGTAAGTGGGCCTCGCCGCTACCTTTTTCTGCGAGCTGATAATGCTCGTGAAAGAGGCAGCGACGAGGGTACTCTCTCACCCGAGTTCCGGAGGCGCCGCAGACTTGTCTTCGCCCAAGACTATCGGCCTCCAAGACTGGGGGCCTGAGTACAGCGCGGCGGGAGGGCTGCTCGCCATCCTTACAGAACCAGGCCAAAGACGGCAGCGTGATGAGAGAGTTTGACGCACGCCTCACCCCTCAATAAGCGGGATAAAACCCGAACTAACCCCTACAGACGCGGGTTAGTACCCGAACTCCTAGAAGTGGACGCGGTGGTAGCCAAAGTCTGTCGGAAATCTTGGTACATCCTTCCGAGGACTTTCCCGGGGCTCCCAGTCGTAGGCAGTGGTAGCCGCGGTAGGATACCGTGTGGTTTGCCTGTAAGAGTCCGGAACAGCATCTTTGACGGATTTCCACCTTTACAATTTGCATTAAATAACACTTTTTCTAAGTAAAGAATTTCTGTCGATTTTCATTAACCTTATAACTGGGGTATTTATAAAACTTATGTCCCGTTTTGAGTTAAAAAATAAATGTTCAGTTTATGTATTGAGGACACCAGCGCCACAAAGCAGCCAATGCAGGAAATTCTGGCTGTGTGGCCGTCAAAGAGTTATTGGCGTTAAAAGTTACAGCGTCATCTAGCATCTAGAGCAGTCAACTCTTACATTATAATGAAACGTAAAAGTAGGAGCAAGGATTGTCAAGAGCTTCAGTAAACTCTACATTAAAACGAATATCCAAAGCGACAGTGTTAGGATCTTGTCAAATCAGGTTAGGCAGAGAACATTGTGAACGTTTATGCGTACAGAAAGGTGGCCACCCTAAACCTGCTCAAATGGGTCGCAAGTCCCAGACCCCTCACAGTATTTCCCTCTGTACCACGCTATGGACCCGGCGCGGTGCCCGCACGGTAAATCCATGCCCCCATAAGACGTGTTTCTCGTTAGGTCCCTTAAACTTGAACATTGTATTTTTACTGTATTACCAATAAACCATTTCAAATATTTTTTTTTAAACTTCACATGTGACTTGATTACTTTTTTATTGCGCTAATAGTAAAGGTAGCTTAAAACTCAAAATATTTTTTGCGCCCCCCCCTTGAATTTTTTCTGTATCCGCCACTGCACTAAAGATGCAATTAGAATTACTAGTAACATTAAGTTCAACATGACGATTACTTGGGACTTTTTTTTGGGTTCGATTATAAGGTACGTTACCAGGCCCATTCATTCAGATTTCACACATCAAAAACAAACACACAGCCCAGAACTCTTTTATCGGTATACATGACTTATCACAAGAGCTTCTTGTAAGACAGAATGAATAAATTCGGATATTCAATGAGATAATAAAACCTTTCGGCACGAATTGCAAGACGAAATGTTACTTTGTTGATGAGATAGATTATATTATTGATGTATATGAATTATTGAACCTTATTTATTAAATAGGCAAAAATACAAAAAGAGAATTTCCACTTGTAAAAAAAACCACCTGCTTCAAGTAAAGAACCATTATATCTAACTGCAGAGTATCATATTACCCATTACAGAAATCATTTAAACCACAGTGGAAATCGTTAAACCCGTAACGGGAATTATTGAAATTAAAATGGGAATTATTCACCCATAACGAAATAATTATACAATGAAGATTCACCCTTAATGGGAATTATTAAAACGTTAAGGTCTAACTTGTTTACTTTCATCCATGTTTCTTGTAAGACAGAATGAATAAGCGGAACTACAGTTTACAGGCCCATTACACATCAAAAACAAGCACACAGCCCAGTACTTTTTTTTCGGAATACATGACTTACCACAAGAGCTTCTTGTAAGATAGAATGAATAAATTCGGATATTCATTGAGATATTAAAACCTTTCGGCACGAATTGCAAGACGAAATGTTACTTTGTTGATGAGATAGTTTATATTATTGATGAATATGAATTATTGAACATTATTTATTAAACAGGCAAAAATACTTAAAGAGAATTTCCACTTGTAAAAGACAACCTGCTTCAGGTAAAGAACCATAACATCTAACTGCAGGGTCTCGTTTCGCCCATTATAGAAATTATTTAAACCACAGTGGAAATCGTACTACCCATAACGACACATGGATATTACAATGGGAATTATTCAAATCACAGTAATAATTAATAGCCCGAAACGGGAATTGTCTTGCAAGTTAATACTCTTGCACGTGTAACATGGATTAAATTATCGCACAAAAAAAACACGTAATGGGAATCATTCAAAATTGCTTATATATTTCTCGTATTAAATTAAGATATATTAACAGTTGTGAATTCGTTAAACCCTTAGAAATAGGTGTTTTGATTGCAAGAAGTTTTATAAACTTTAACCTCTACTACATAAAAATATACCTATAATAAGGTCGGAAATTCCTGAATTCCTGGCAATAAATTTTATGGAAAAATCATTTACGAAATTTGTCAAAACATTGGCCATTTATTTTTAACTTCTTAACTTCTCATCAGTGTTTCTTGCAAGAAAGAGTGAATATACAAAACTACAAAATTGAATACAGTATTTATGCCTTAGATTCACACCGTGTGACGGAATGTTAGACGCCAATGAAGAATAAATCACTTTATACCAAATTGAATAATTGATCCTGAGCAGAGGTCGCTATCTTCGAAAAATAGATTGATTTTACAATCCCAAAGTTACCTATAAGAAGGAAGATATTTGCCCATTAAGGGACGATTATAAGGTACGTTTCTAGACACATTACACATCGAAAACAAACACATATCCCAGAACTTTTTTATCGGAATATATGACTTATCACAAGAGCTTCTTGTAAGATAGAATGAGTAAATTCGGAGCTAGAATATTCAATGAGATATTAAAACCTTTCGGCACGAATTGCAAGACGAAATGTTACTTTGTTGATGAGATAGATTATATTATTGATGAATATGAATTATTGAACCTTATTTATTAAACAGGCAAAAATACAAAAAGAGAATTTCCACTTGTAAAAGACAACCTGCTTCAAGTAAAGAAACATAACATCTAACTGCAGAGTCTCGTTTCGCCCATTATAGAAATTATTTAAACCACAGTGGAAATCGTACTACCCATAACGAGACTTATGGATATTACAATGGGAATTATTCAACTCACAGTAATAATTAATAGTCCGAAACGGGAATTGTCTTGCAAGTTAATAATTTTGCACGAGTAACATGGATTAAATTGTCGCGAAAAAAAATACACGTAATGGGAATCATTCAAAATTGCTAATAGATTTCTCGTATTAAAATAAGATATATTAACAGTTGTGAATTCATTAAACCCTTAGAAATAGGTATTTTGATCGCGTGAAGCTTTATAAACTTTAACCTCTACTACAGAAAAATATACCTATAATAAGGTCGGAAATTCGTGAATTCCTGGCAATAAATTCTACAGCAAAGTGATATACGAAATTTGTCAAAACATTGGCCATTTATTTTTAACTTCTTAACTTTTCATCAGTGTTTCTTGCAAGATAGAGTGAATATACAAAACTACAATATTAAATTTAGTGTTTATGCCTTAGATTCACACCGTGTGACGGAATTTCAGAACCCGAAGTAGAACAAATCACTTTACACCAAATTGAATTATTGATCCTGAGAAGAGGTCGCTATCTTCGAAAAATAGATTGGTTTTACAATCCCAAAGTTGTGTAAATGAAAATATTTTCCCATGAAGGGAATAATTACAATGTTCGTCCGCTACGCTCATTTAATCTTCTGTCAGAATGAAAAATATTTGTTTTCTTATTAATTTCTGCCATGTTACAATTACGTATCCGTGTTTGACTTTCATGACATATGACAAGTACTTCTTGTAAAAAAGAATTAATAAATTCGGAGCTAGAATATTCAATGAGATATTAAAACGTTTCGGCACGAATTGTAAGACGAAATGTTACTTTGTTGATGAGATAGATTATATTATTGATGAATATGAATTGTTGAACATTATTTATTAAACAGGCAAAAATACAAAAAGAGAATTTCCACTTGTAAAAGACAACTTGCTTCAAGTAAAGAACCATAACATCTAACTGCAGAGTCTGGTTTCACCCATTATAGAAATTATTTAAACCACAGTGGAAATCATACTACCCATAACGAGACATGGATATTACAATGGGAATTATTCAAATCACAGTAATAATTAATAGCCCGAAACGGGAATTGTCTTGCAAGTTAATACTCTTGCACGTGTAACATGGATTAAATTATCGCACAAAAAAAACACGTAATGGGAATCATTCAAAATTGCTTATATATTTCTCGTATTAAATTAAGATATATTAACAGTTGTGAATTCGTTAAACCCTTAGAAATAGGTGTTTTGATTGCAAGAAGTTTTATAAACTTTAACCTCTACTACAGAAAAATATACCTATAATAAGGTCGGAAATTTCTGAATTCCTGGCAATAAATTTTATGTAAAAATAATATATGAAATTTGTCAAAACATTGGCCATTTATTTTTAACTTCTTAACTTCTCATCAGTGTTTCTTGCAAGAAAGAGTGAATATACAAAACTACAAAATTGAATTCAGTATTTATGCCTTACATTCACACCGTGTGACGGAATGTTAGACGCCAATGAAGAATAAATCACTTTATACCAAATTGAATTATTGATCCTGAGCAGAGGTCGCTATCTTCGAAAAATAGATTGATTTTACAATCCCAAAGTTACCTATATGAAGGAAGATATTTGCCCATTAAGGGACGATTATAAGGTACGTTTCCAGACACATTACACATCGAAAACAAACACATATCCCAGAACTTTTTTATCGGAATACATGACTTATCACAAGAGCTTCTTGTAAGATAGAATGAGTCAGCGGGAGTAAGTGGGACTGCGCCGCCTCTTTCTGCGAGCAGGTCATGCTCGCGAAGGAGGCGGCGGGCCGGGTGCGGGAGAGAACTCTCCCACCCGAGTTCCGCAGTCGGCGCCCTGGGCGCCGCCGACGTGTCTTCACCGAGGACTATCGGCCTCCATGACCGGGGGTCTGAGGACGGTGAGAGGGCCGCTCACCGTCCTTACAGAAGCAGGCCCATGACGGCAGCGTGACGTGAGCACTCACGCACGCCCCCCCCTTAGAAGCGGGGTCACACCCGAAACCCCCCATAGACGCGGGATTGCACCCGAACCACCCCCTGGGCGAGGCCACATTGGCGGCCGTAGGTCTGTTGGGAGTCACGGGACATCCTTCCTGAGGGCTTACCCGGGGCTCTCAACCATAGGCTGTTGGGCATTACGTGAGGTTTTTTAGTCGGTAAGAGTCCGGCATAGCATCCTACGAGGATTTTCCCTCACGTTAAAAGAAAAAAAAAAAAAAGATAGAATGAGTAAATTCGGAGCTAGAATATTCAATGAGATATTAAAACCTTTCGGCACGAATTGCAAGACGAAATGTTACTTTGTTGATGAGATAGATTATATTATTGATGAATATGAATTATTGAACCTTATTTATTAAACAGGCAAAAATACAAAAAGAGAATTTCCACTTGTAAAAGACAACCTGCTTCAAGTAAAGAAACATAACATCTAACTGCAGAGTCTCGTTTCGCCCATTATAGAAATTATTTAAACCACAGTGGAAATCGTACTACCCATAACGA
This sequence comes from Miltochrista miniata, assembly GCA_933228765.1. Taxonomy (NCBI): domain Eukaryota; kingdom Metazoa; phylum Arthropoda; class Insecta; order Lepidoptera; family Erebidae; genus Miltochrista; species Miltochrista miniata. Next base: position 12,499,414 of record OW121772.1, read on the forward strand.
GACTTATGGATATTACAATGGGAATTATTCAACTCACAGTAATAATTAATAGTCCGAAACGGGAATTGTCTTGCAAGTTAATAATTTTGCACGAGTAACATGGATTAAATTGTCGCGAAAAAAAATACACGCAATGGGAATCATTCAAAATTGCTAATAGATTTTTCGTATTGAAATAAGATATATTAACAGTTGTGAATTCATTAAACCCTTAGAAATAGGTATTTAGATCGCATGAAGCTTTATAAACTTTAACCTCTACTACAGAAAAATATACCTATAATAAGGTCGGAAATTCGTGAATTCCTGGCAATAAATTCTACAGCAAAGTGATATACGAAATTTGTCAAAACATTGGCCATTTATTTTTAACTTCTTAACTTTTCATCAGTGTTTCTTGCAAGATAGAGTGAATATACAAAACTACAAAATTAAATTTAGTGTTTATGCCTAAGATTCACACCGTGTGACGGAATTTTAGAACCCGAAGTAGAACAAATCACTTTATACCAAATTGAATTATTGATCCTGAGAAGAGGTCGCTATCTTCGAAAAATAGATTGGTTTTACAATCCCAAAGTTGTGTAAATGAAAATATTTTCCCATGAAGGGAATAATTACAATGTTCGTCCGCTACGCTCATTTAATCTTCTGTCAGAATGAAAAATATTTGTTTTCTTATTAATTTCTGCCATGATACAATTACGTATCCGTGTTTGACTTTCATGACATATGACAAGTACTTCTTGTAAAAAAGAATTAATAAATTCGGAGCTAGAATATTCAATGAGATATTAAAACGTTTCGGCACGAATTGTAAGACGAAATGTTACTTTGTTGATGAGATAGATTATATTATTGATGAATATGAATTATTGAACATTATTTATTAAACAGGCAAAAATACAAAAAGAGAATTTCCACTTGTAAAAGACAACTTGCTTCAAGTAAAGAACCATAACATCTAACTGCAGAGTCTGGTTTCACCCATTATAGAAATTATTTAAACCACAGTGGAAATCGTACTACCCATAACGAGACATGGATATTACAATGGGAATTATTCAAATCACAGTAATAATTAATAGCCCGAAACGGGAATTGTCTTGCAAGTTAATACTCTTGCACGTGTAACATGGATTAAATTATCGCACAAAAAAAACACGTAATGGGAATCATTCAAAATTGCTTATATATTTCTCGTATTAAATTAAGATATATTAACAGTTGTGAATTCGTTAAACCCTTAGAAATAGGTGTTTTGATTGCAAGAAGTTTTATAAACTTTAACCTCTACTACAGAAAAATATACCTATAATAAGGTCGGAAATTTCTGAATTCCTGGCAATAAATTTTATTCAAAAGTGATTTATGAAATTTGTCAAAACATTGGCCATTTATTTTTAACTTCTTAACTTCTCATCAGTGTTTCTTGCAAGAAAGAGTGAATATACAAAACTACAAAATTGAATTCAGTATTTGTGCCTTAGATTCACACCGTGTGACGGAACGTTAGACGCCAATGAAAAATAAATCACTTTATACCAAATTGAATTATTGATCCTGAGCAGAGGTCGCTAACTTCGAAAAATAGATTGATTTTACAATCCCAAAGTTACCTATATGAAGGAAGATATTTGCCCATTAAGGGACGATTATAAGGTACGTTTCCAGACACATTACACATCGAAAACAAACACATATCCCAGAACTTTTTTATCGGAATACATGACTTATCACAAGAGCTTCTTGTAAGATAGAATGAGTAAATTCGGAGCTAGAATATTCAATGAGATATTAAAACCTTTCGGCACGAATTGCAAGACGAAATGTTACTTTGTTGATGAGATAGATTATATTATTGATGAATATGAATTATTGAACCTTATTTATTAAACAGGCAAAAATACAAAAAGAGAATTTCCACTTGTAAAAGACAACCTGCTTCAAGTAAAGAAACATAACATCTAACTGCAGAGTCTCGTTTCGCCCATTATAGAAATTATTTAAACCACAGTGGAAATCGTACTACCCATAACGAGACTTATGGATATTACAATGGGAATTATTCAACTCACAGTAATAATTAATAGTCCGAAACGGGAATTGTCTTGCAAGTTAATAATTTTGCACGAGTAACATGGATTAAATTGTCGCGAATAAAAATACACGCAATGGGAATCATTCAAAATTGCTAATAGATTTCTCGTATTGAAATAAGATATATTAACAGTTGTGAATTCATTAAACCCTTAGAAATAGGTATTTAGATCGCATGAAGCTTTATAAACTTTAACCTCTACTACAGAAAAATATACCTATAATAAGGTCGGAAATTCGTGAATTTCTGGCAATAAATTCTACAGCAAAGTGATATACGAAATTTGTCAAAACATTGGCCATTTATTTTTAACTTCTTAACTTTTCATCAGTGTTTCTTGCAAGATAGAGTGAATATACAAAACTACAAAATTAAATTTAGTGTTTATGCCTTAGATTCACACCGTGTGACGGAACTTTAGAACCCGAAGTAGAACAAATCACTTTATACTAAATTGAATTATTGATCCTGAGAAGAGGTCGCTATCTTCGAAAAATAGATTGGTTTTACAATCCCAAAGTTGTGTAAATGAAAATATTTTCCCATGAAGGGAATAATTACAATGTTCGTCCGCTACGCTCATTTAATCTTCTGTCAGAATGAAAAATATTTGTTTTCTTATTGATTTCTGCCATGTACCTAACAATTACGTAGCCGTGTTTGACTTTCATGACATATCACACGTACTTTTTGTAAGATAGAATTAATAAATCCGGAGCTAAAATATTCAATGAGATATTAAAACATTTCGGCACGAATTGCAAGACGAAATGTTACTTTGTTGATGAGATAGATTATATTAATGATGAATATGAATTATTGAACCTTATTTATTAAACAGGCAAAAATACAAAAAGAGAATTTCCACTTGTAAAAGACAACCTGCTTCAAGTAAAGAAACATAACATCTAACTGCAGAGTCTCGTTTCGCCCATTATAGAAATTATTTAAACCACAGTGGAAATCGTACTACCCATAACGAGACTTATGGATATTACAATGGGAATTATTCAACTCACAGTAATAATTAATAGTCCGAAACGGGAATTGTCTTGCAAGTTAATAATTTTGCACGAGTAACATGGATTAAATTGTCGCGAAAAAAAATACACGTAATGGGAATCATTCAAAATTGCTAATAGATTTCTCGTATTCAAATAAGATATATTAACATTTGTGAATTCATTAAACCCTTAGAAATAGGTATTTTGATCGCATGAAGCTTTATAAACTTTAACCTCTACTATAGAAAAATATACCTATAATAAGGTCGGAAATTCGTGAATTCCTGGCAATAAATTCTACAGCAAAGTGATATACGAAATTTGTCAAAACATTGGCCATTTATTTTTAACTTCTTAACTTTTCATCAGTGTTTCTTGCAAGATAGAGTGAATATACAAAACTACAAAATTAAATTTAGTGTTTATGCCTTAGATTCACACCGTGGGACGGAATTTTAGAACCCGAAGTAGAACAAATCACTTTATACCAAATTGAATTATTGATCCTGAGAAGAGGTCGCTATCTTCGAAAAATAGATTGGTTTTACAATCCCAAAGTTGTGTAAATGAAAATATTTTCCCATGAAGGGAATAATTACAATGTTCGTCCGCTACGCTCATTTAATCTTCTGTCAGAATGAAAAATATTTGTTTTCTTATTAATTTCTGCCATGTTACAATTACGTATCCGTGTTTGACTTTCATGACATATGACAAGTACTTCTTGTAAAAAAGAATTAATAAATTCGGAGCTAGAATATTCAATGAGATATTAAAACGTTTCGGCACGAATTTTAAGACGAAATGTTACTTTGTTGATGAGATAGATTATATTATTGATGAATATGAATTATTGAACATTATTTATTAAACAGACAAAAATACAAAAAGAGAATTTCCACTTGTAAAAGACAACTTGCTTCAAGTAAAGAACCATAACATCTAACTGCAGAGTCTGGTTTCACCCATTATAGAAATTATTTAAACCACAGTGGAAATCGTACTACCCATAACGAGACATGGATATTACAATGGGAATTATTCAAATCACAGTAATAATTAAAAGCCCGAAACGGGAATTGTCTTGCAAGTTAATACTCTTGCACGTGTAACATGGATTAAATTATCGCACAAAAAAAACACGTAATGGGAATCATTCAAAATTGCTTATATATTTCTCGTATTAAATTAAGACATATTAACAGTTGTGAATTCGTTAAACCCTTAGAAATAGGTGTTTTGATTGCAAGAAGTTTTATAAACTTTAACCTCTACTACAGAAAAATATACCTATAATAAGGTCGGAAATTTCTGAATTTCTGGCAATAAATTTTATGTAAAAATTTTATATGAAATTTGTCAAAACATTGGCCATTTATTTTTAACTTCTTAACTTCTCATCAGTGTTTCTTGCAAGAAAGAGTGAATATACAAAACTACAAAATTGAATTCAGTATTTATGCCTTAGATTCACACCGTGTGACGGAATGTTAGACGCCAATGAAGAATAAATCACTTTATACCAAATTGAATTATTGATCCTGAGCAGAGGTCGCTATCTTCGAAAAATAGACTGCTTTTACAATCCCAAAGTTACCTATATGAAGGAAGATATTTGCCCATTAAGGGACGATTATAAGGTACGTTTCCAGACACATTACACATCGAAAACAAACACATATCCCAGAACTTTTTTATCGGAATACATGACTTATCACAAGAGCTTCTTGTAAGATAGAATAAGTAAATACGGAGCTAGAATATTCAATGAGATATTAAAACCTTTCGGCACGAATTGCAAGACGAAATGTTACTTTGTTGATGAGATAGATTATATTATTGATGAATATGAATTATTGAACCTTATTTATTAAACAGGCAAAAATACAAAAAGAGAATTTCCACTTGTAAAAGACAACCTGCTTCAAGTAAAGAAACATAACATCTAACTGCAGAGTCTCGTTTCGCCCATTATAGAAATTATTTAAACCACAGTGGAAATCGTACTACCCATAACGAGACTTATGGATATTACAATGGGAATTATTCAACTCACAGTAATAATTAATAGTCCGAAACGGGAATTGTCTTGCAAGTTAATAATTTTGCACGAGTAACATGGATTAAATTGTCGCGAAAAAAAATACACGTAATGGGAATCATTCAAAATTGCTAATAGATTTCTCGTATTGAAATAAGATATATTAACAGTTGTGAATTCATTAAACCCTTAGAAATAGGTATTTAGATCGCATGAAGCTTTATAAACTTTAACCTCTACTACAGAAAAATATACCTATAATAAGGTCGGAAATTTCTGAATTCCTGGCAATAAATTTTATGTAAAAATTTTATATGAAATTTGTCAAAACATTGGCCATTAATTTTTAACTTCTTAACTTCTCATCAGTGTTTCTTGCAAGAAAGAGTGAATATACAAAACTACAAAATTGAATTCAGTATTTATGCCTTAGATTCACACCGTGTGACGGAATGTTAGACGCCAATGAAGAATAAATCACTTTATACCAAATTGAATTATTGATCCTGAGCAGAGGTCGCTATCTTCGAAAAATAGACTGATTTTACAATCCCAAAGTTACCTATATGAAGGAAGATATTTGCCCATTAAGGGACGATTATAAGGTACGTTTCCAGACACATTACACATCGAAAACAAACACATATCCCAGAACTTTTTTATCGGAATACATGACTTATCACAAGAGCTTCTTGTAAGATAGAATAAGTAAATACGGAGCTAGAATATTCAATGAGATATTAAAACCTTTCGGCACGAATTGCAAGACGAAATGTTACTTTGTTGATGAGAAAGATTATATTATTGATGAATATGAATTATTGAACCTTATTTATTAAACAGGCAAAAATACAAAAAGAGAATTTCCACTTGTAAAAGACAACCTGCTTCAAGTAAAGAAACATAACATCTAACTGCAGAGTCTCGTTTCGCCCATTATAGAAATTATTTAAACCACAGTGGAAATCGTACTACCCATAACGAGACTTATGGATATTACAATGGGAATTATTCAACTCACAGTAATAATTAATAGTCCGAAACGGGAATTGTCTTGCAAGTTAATAATTTTGCACGAGTAACATGGATTAAATTGTCGCGAAAAAAAATACACGTAATGGGAATCATTCAAAATTGCTAATAGATTTCTCGTATTGAAATAAGATATATTAACAGTTGTGAATTCATTAAACCCTTAGAAATAGGTATTTAGATCGCATGAAGCTTTATAAACTTTAACCTCTACTACAGAAAAATATACCTATAATAAGGTCGGAAATTTCTGAATTCCTGGCAATAAATTTTATGTAAAAATTTTATATGAAATTTGTCAAAACATTGGCCATTTATTTTTAACTTCTTAACTTCTCATCAGTGTTTCTTGCAAGAAAGAGTGAATATACAAAACTACAAAATTGAATTCAGTATTTATGCCTTAGATTCACACCGTGTGACGGAATGTTAGACGCCAATGAAGAATAAATCACTTTATACCAAATTGAATTATTGATCCTGAGCAGAGGTCGCTATCTTCGAAAAATAGACTGATTTTACAATCCCAAAGTTACCTATATGAAGGAAGATATTTGCCCATTAAGGGACGATTATAAGGTACGTTTCCAGACACATTACACATCGAAAACAAACACATATCCCAGAACTTTTTTATCGGAATATATGACTTATCACAAGAGCTTCTTGTAAGATAGAATGAGTAAATTCGGAGCTAGAATATTCAATGAGATTGTAGCATTTATTTTTTGTGTAGCAATCTGGTCTCGGGCTTGACAATGTGTAAAGCCGCCCTTAATCAATTCATCGCTGGTTTTTTTTATCTGTGGTTTTCCTTTGACACAAGTGACAAGTTTTGTCTGTGGCACGCCCGATGATTTGCATTAAGGAGAAACAGGTTTTATTAAAGATTGCGAGAATATTCCTGAACTAAGATATATGACCTGCTTTGAGGTAGTCGGTTCCTTTTTTGGCTTGGTGAGCTGTGCCTCGAATAGGTTTTCGCACAAGCTCTGGCATTAGTGCCTCACCGTTTGGTAGAGGTTATAACGGAGTATTTGCTGCATTTTACCTAGAAAACTGGTGAGTCACTTCTTCTTTTGCAAACCATGTCAGTCTTCGTCTGTCACGTGGTCAGTGACTTATTTGGTTGTCTGTTTCGTGACAGGGTCGCTTATTAGGGGCTGGAGGCTGCCACTGTATAGTGGGAGAAGCCACACCCCAATCATACGTGAACTGCGTGAGCAGGGTGCATGTGTAAGAAGCTCGCCGTCTACACCCGGCATTTACAACATACGGAGTCGCTCTCACCCACAACGAAGGCCAGTACTTGTCAGCTACTTATACATGTAATCTAGCCGCCTAAGTCACCACTCACGTTGATTTAGTTTAGTGATGTACAATTAGTACGTAACCCGTAATTCTTCTTATGTATGTCTGTGCTTTCTGTATCTATGTAATCTCATTGTCTCTGTAGTATTGTGTGTTATATAAATATATGTGTGTACACCCTACCTGGCTGTTTTCGTGAGAGCCCTGGCCTACCTTTGCACGCACACTGGAATCTCTGTAATAAGGCGCCCTGGGAAAGAGTTCTCTGCATAGCTACCTCGCGCTAGTTGGTGAGTAACACTAACATCATTGTGTTATAAATTGGCTCCCAACGTAGTGGCAAATCTCTGGGTCTACTCTGCGGTAGCCTCAGTCTAGTGTGTGTGCATAGGTGGTTACCTCTGGCGAAACCATCCTGGTGTCTCGTCCGAGACTCTCCAGGACGTTAATTGGTGGTGCTAACAGCTAAGCACAAAATTATCCCTTTCGTCTTCTTCCAGCTACCTACATCTTTGGCTGGAAAAGACACTAAATTCTAAATTCAAAAATTTAAAATAGCTGTGATTTTGGAAAAACTTTTTGATTTTATTTGGCATACCCACTTCTTTTTCTTATTGTGTTTTTTCTTTTATGTGTTTCTTTTTTTCTTTTTTTTATGGTGCACACATATATTTATTCTAATATTAGTGTAGATTAATATATAATATATATTATTCTATAGCTTCACCTTGTAAGGTAAACTTAGTGAATCTCTCTGTGTTAACTTAGTGAATTTCACTCTGTAATTATAAACTTTGTGGAAGGTTGAAATTTAATTATTAACCTGAACTGTGTTATCAGAAAATTTAGAAACTTTTCTCTCTTAGTATACCCTTAATCTTTGTTAAATTCTAAAAGTCAATTTGAAACATAATTACCTAACTTAGTACACTTTGTTGTAACTCAATTCACATTTTTACTTTGTAATTGATCCCTATCTGTGCCATTTTATCTTTATAATTGTTGTAAGTAAATTTTTACATAATGGCACAGATGAAAAAATATGTTAATTATTTAAGAAAGGATGAACTTGCTAACGAGCTGTCCCACATGGGAATTTCAGTGGAACCGGATGCGACGGTGACTGGTCTTCGTAGTGAGCTAAGAGCGGCACACCGACTTGTCCGTCGGGGAAGCATCAAAGCGAATGCCCCGGTACCCGCTGATGCATCGGCTGAGCTCTCGACCTGCCTTCCGAAGGTCTCCGAGTTGGAGGAGGCTCTTCAGTCAGGTGAGTTTTTGGCCAATAATAATTCTCGCTTAGGGATAATGGTCAGGGCAAACTATCTGCTAACTAGGTTGGCGCGTTGTGGTTTGGATTGCCCTGACCTGGTGGAAATTCGTGGTAGGCTATTGAAGATCATTGCTAGGTCTGAACCCGGTAGTAATTCTGAATCCGAGGGTTCGGATGATGATGGTGATGATCCTTCGTGTCGTGACCAGGTGGAATATACTTCACCAGTAGTGAGAGAGGACCGCTCGGTGCGAGCTAGTTCAAGTAGGAATAGTTCTACATGTAACATAGTGAATAAAGAACGTCCCCTTAAACAGAAGGCCCTGGAAGCCGAGCTGGACCGAATGCTGGAGATGGGAGTAGTGTCCCCGTCTCAGTCCGCGTGGAACTCTCCAGTGGTCATGGTGGAGAAGGCAAACGGTGACCTCAGATTGTGCTTGGACTCTCGCAAGCTGAACTCTGTGTCAAAGAGTGACGCCTACCCCTTACCCTATATCAATCAAATCTTGGACCATCTTAAAAATGCTAAGTATTTAACCTCTGTAGATCTGAGTGCGGCCTACTGGCAGATTCCATTCGACTCACTCCAGTCTGCTGAGAAGACTGCTTTTACGGTTCCCCGGAGAAGATTGTTCCACTACAACTCCATGTGCTTCGGTCTTGTCGGGGCCAGTGCCACGATGCAACGCCTCATGGACCGTCTGTTTGGTCCCGAGTTCGACAACAAGGTATTTGCGTTTCAGGATGACATAGTCTGTGTGTCCAGCACCTTTGAGGAGCATGTAAGAGCTCTTTACATAGAGTCTATCAGCAACTCAAGGACGCTGGCCTAACAATTAACATGAAAAAATCCCACTTTTGTCGGAGTGAACTCAAATACCTGGGGTATTATGTGGACAAACATGGCCTACGGACAGATCCGGGTAAAGTTGAGGTTATCCTCAACTATCCCACCCCTTCTAACCCTAAGGAGGTTAAGAGATTTCTGGGAATGGCCGGCTGGTATCGTCGCTTTGTTAACAACTTCTCTAGGATTAGTAAACCTCTGTGCAAACTGACTTCTACGAACCTTAAGTTCGAATGGACCCCTGAGGCTGAACAGTCCTTTAACCTGCTAAAGTCAGCCTTGGTTTCTGCCCCTATATTAAAAATGCCTAACTTTGAGATGCCCTTCCGCATTCTTAGTGACGCGTCAGCTTACTCAGTTGCTGCTGTACTGACACAAACTCACGATGGTGTTGAGCACCCTATCGCCTACTGTAGCCGTTCTCTCAACAAGAACGACGTGAACTACAGCACAACTGAGCGAGAACTTTTGGCCGTGATTTTCGCCTTGGAACAATTTCGTCAGTACGTCGAAGGCCAAAAGTGTACGGTCGTCACGGATCATTCATCCCTTCTGTGGTTCCATAAACTGAAAAATCCCACGGGTCGTCTAGCACGTTGGAGCATGAGGCTCAGTCAATTCGATTTTGACATAGAGCATCGAAAAGGTACCACGTTGTACCTGATGCTCTGTCTCGTATCAAAATTGATTCCCTCGATGCAGTACCCACTAAAGACCCGTGGCATGACCACACCATGAATAGTGTTCGGAAGAACCCTAGGAAGTCACCAAATTATGACATTCGTGACAACCTTTTATATAGGTTAACTAAAAATAAATATTCTTTGACTTCAGACTTTGACTGGAAGCTGGTGGTACCTCAGGAGGATCGCTTGCCCCTGCTCTCTAAGTACCACGATGACACACTTAGTGCCCATGGTGGCGTTTGGAAGACGCATAAAAGGTTAGCCCTGAATTATTACTGGCCCAAGATGTACGAGGACGTCAAAGAATATGTTGGGAATTGCGAAACATGCAAGCAGTACAAACCCGTAAATACGTCTCGTCCCGGCCTAATGGGTAGCCCGAAGCGGGTTTCGAAGCCATTCGAAGCTATCACTGTCGATCTGCTTGGTCCCTTTCCCACTTCGAGCAATAGAAACGTACACCTGATCGTGGTCTCCGACTACTTTAGCAAATATGTCATGTTGTGCCCTGTTCGGGTTGCCACAGGCGCTGTAGTCGCGAGGTTCATAGAGAAGAGTGTGTTTCTCGTGCACGGAGTCTGCAAGACTATTTACATGGATAATGGCCCTCAGTTTGTGAGTAAGCCATTTAAAGATCTGTTAGCTAAATACAATGTACCTAATATATATTATAACCCTAGGTATCATGCCCAAACTAATCAGGCGGAACAAGCTATTCGTAATGTTGTTCAAGCGATCTCATGCTATGTGAAGTCACAACACAAGTCATGGGATTCGTTCCTGGTTGAGATACAGTGCGCTTTAAACACTGCAGTTAACGAAGCAACTCGTTTCACCCCTTACTTCTTGGTACATGGTAGGGAGTTTATTGGAGATGGAGTGCTATACAGGCAGACAGATATTGCGTGCCACCCTGCTTCGGTCTCTGTAGACGATCCATCAGCCTTCGGTGTCAAGCTGAGAGAAATACAACGCATATACGACCAGGTGAGGAAACATTTGAATGTTGCCCACCAGCGTAATGAAAAGTATTACAACCTCAGAAAAAGGCATGTAGAGCTGAAAGTGGGACAGATAGTTTACAAACGCACGTTCTACCTGTCAAACAAGGCCAAGAACTTCACTTCTAAGCTAGCCCCTAAGTTCCTTAAATGTGTGGTGACTGCTAAACGATCCCCTTTAGTATATAGGCTGTCAGATCTAGACGGTAGGGATCTTGGGGAGTACCATATCAAGGACATCCTGAAGTATCAGGAGGAGCTGTCTCCAATACCCAACGTCTCCAATACCTAACGTAACTACATAGCACTGTTTCTCTAGTTTATTAAACCAGTGCTATGTGATCATTATGTAAGACTATTTTAATCTTTTGTTTGTATTTCTATGTGTGTACGTGACTTCAAATTGTCACGTTGTAGTTTCTTCTATGCACCGCACCGAGCGTTTTTCTCTCATTCGCTCCTCAGTACTCTACAATATCCTGAGAGCTTGTTAGGGTATCAGCAGCGAGTAAAGGGAGCATTCGTTTTCTATGAAGGGCATTAGACTCTAGTTACTTAGCCTGTCCGGTACATGAGTCAGTGTCTAGTTAGGTGTATAGGAGGATCTTTCTTTGTTATTGTAATGGTAGCAGTCAGCTTGGGGTTGAAGTACCTAGCTGGTTGTCTTTGTTTATTAGTCAGTACTTTTCTGTTTTCTTTATTGTGTATTTCCAGCGTGTCATATCCGCAGGAAATACTATTAAGGGGGGGGTGGTTGAAGCATTTATTTTTTGTGTAGCAATCTGGTCTCGGGCTTGACAATGTGTAAAGCCGCCCTTAATCAATTCATCGCTGGTTTTTTTTATCTGTGGTTTTCCTTTGACACAAGTGACAAGTTTTGTCTGTGGCACGCCCGATGATTTGCATTAAGGAGAAACAGGTTTTATTAAAGATTGCGAGAATATTCCTGGACTAAGATATATGACCTGCTTTGAGGTAGTCGGTTCCTTTTTTGGCTTGGTGAGCTGTGCCTCGAATAGATTTTCGCACAAGCTCTGGCATTAGTGCCTCACCGTTTGGTAGAGGTTATAACGGAGTATTTACTGCATTTTACCCAGAAAACTGGTGAGTCACTTCTTCTTTTGCAAACCATGTCAGTCTTCGTCTGTCACGTGGTCAGTGACTTATTTGGTTGTCTGTTTCGTGACAGGGTCGCTTATTAGGGGCTGGAGGCTGCCACTGTATAGTGGGAGAAGCCACACCCCAATCATACGTGGACTGCGTGAGCAGGGTGCATGTGTAAGAAGCTCGCCGTCTACACCCGGCATTTACAACATACAGAGTCGCTCTCACCCACAACGAAGGCCAGTACTTGTCAGCTACTTATACATGTAATCTAGCCGCCTAAGTCACCACTCACGTTGATTTAGTTTAGTGATGTACAATTAGTACGTAACCCGTAATTCTTCTTATGTCTGTCTGTGCTTTCTGTATCTATGTAATCTCATTGTCTCTGTAGTATTGTGTGTTATATAAATATATGTGTGTACACCCTACCTGGCTGTTTTCGTGAGAGCCCTGGCCTACCTTTGCACGCACACTGGAATCTCTGTAATAAGGCGCCCTGGGAAAGAGTTCTCTGCATAGCTACCTCGCGCTAGTAGGTGAGTAACACTAACATCATTGTGTTATAGATATTAAAATCTTTCGGCACGAATTGCAAGACGAAATGTTACTTTGTTGATGAGATAGATTATATTAATAATGAATATGAATTATTGAACCTCATTTATTAAACAGGCAAAAATACAAAACGAGAATTTCCACTTGTAAAAGACAACCTGCTTCAAGTAAAGAAACATAACATCTAACTGCAGAGTCTCGTTTCGCCCATTATAGAATTTATTTAAACCACAGTGGAAATCGTACTACCCATAACGAGACTTATGGATATTACAATGGGAATTATTCAACTCACAGTAATAATTAATAGTCCGAAACGGGAATTGTCTTGCAAGTTAATAATTTTGCACGAGTAACATGGATTAAATTGTCGCGAAAAAAAATACACGTAATGGGAATCATTCAAAATTGCTAATAGATTTCTCGTATTGAAATAAGATATATTAACAGTTGTGAATTCATTAAACCCTTAGAAATAGGTATTTAGATCGCATGAAGCTTTATAAACTTTAACCTCTACTACAGAAAAATATACCTATAATAAGGTCGGAAATTCGTGAATTCCTGGCAATAAATTCTACAGCAAAGTGATATACGAAATTTGTCAAAACATTGGCCATTTATTTTTAACTTCTTAACTTTTCATCAGTGTTTCTTGCAAGATAGAGTGAATATACAAAACTACAAAATTAAATTTAGTGTTTATGCCTTAGATTCACACCGTGTGACGGAATTTTAGAACCCGAAGTAGAACAAATCACTTTATACCAAATTGAATTATTGATCCTGAGAAGAGGTCGCTATCTTCGAAAAATAGATTGGTTTTACAATCCCAAAGTTGTGTAAATGAAAATATTTTCCCATGAAGGGAATAATTACAATGTTCGTCCGCTACGCTCATTTAATCTTCTGTCAGAATGAAAAATATTTGTTTTCTTATTAATTTCTGCCATGTTACAATTACGTATCCGTGTTTGACTTTCATGACATATGACAAGTACTTCTTGTAAAAAAGAATTAATAAATTCGGAGCTAGAATATTCAATGAGATATTAAAACGTTTCGGCACGAATTGTAAGACGAAATGTTACTTTGTTGATGAGATAGATTATATTATTGATGAATATGAATTATTGAACATTATTTATTAAACAGGCAAAAATACAAAAAGAGAATTTCCACTTGTAAAAGACAACTTGCTTCAAGTAAAGAACCATAACATCTAACTGCAGAGTCTGGTTTCACCCATTATAGAAATTATTTAAACCACAGTGGAAATCGTACTACCCATAACGAGACATGGATATTACAATGGGAATTATTCAAATCACAGTAATAATTAATAGCCCGAAACGGGAATTGTCTTGCAAGTTAATACTCTTGCACGTGTAACATGGATTAAATTATCGCACAAAAAAAACACGTAATGGGAATCATTCAAAATTGCTTATATATTAATAGCCCGAAACGGGAATTGTCTTGCAAGTTAATACTCTTGCACGTGTAACATGGATTAAATTATCGCAAAAAAAAACACGTAATGGGAATCATTCAAAATTGCTTATATATTTCTCGTATTAAATTAAGATATATTAACAGTTGTGAATTCGTTAAACCCTTAGAAATAGGTGTTTTGATTGCAAGAAATTTTATAAACTTTAACCTCTACTACAGAAAAATATACCTATAATAAGGTCGGAAAGGAGATCATTCACGTTTCATACATTTTTGGGCCAATTCGGAAAGTGCCGGCCAGAAAAAGAAAATGTAATATTCGCATAGAACACACAATTTCTAGCAAAAAATTCTACTACGTTAACCCTGTGCGCGCTATGGTATTGCTGTTACATGCTTTTAAAATACTAGAAAAATGTTATTTTGATGATGTATTTTGATACATTTCATCACTTGAATAGTGATTTGTTTTTACGTTATTCTATTGTAATAAGAAAGAATTGTCATTTTACTAATTATCTACGTACCTACGCACAGACAAAACGTACCTAACGATTCACAACAAGTCCAACTTGTTTCAAAAAACTTAGACAGAGGTGCCGCGCGCGCAGCCCCCCAGACTCAAGCGACAGGTACCTGGCAAATCACCCCGCCACCTCCCGACGCCCGATGGGTGCGAGGGGGCCCTACCACCAACCCCGGGGTCCAAGCCAGCCTCACCTGCGAGTGGTGCACCTGCTGATAAACGGACAAGGTCATGGCGCACAGAAAAGGAAAATTCGAAACTAAACCCTGAACCAACCCGTCTGGCCAGCGTGATACAGTAAGGCCAAATATCCTCCTATAATACACACAACAAAACAACGGCCCCCAGTTCCCGGCACTCCCGCTGTTCCCGATCACGGCAGTGGTCGGAGTTAAGGCGGGAGTGGGGGGGGGGGGGGTGCTAAGAATCCGGGTTACGGGAGGCTGCCATACAAAACTGACCCTGGCTACGTTTAATGGAACTACTCTGCGCCTGGACGAGCGGCTCACCGAACTCGAGGTAGAACTAGGTCGTATTAACTGGCACATCCAGTATTGTGCGAGGTCCAAAGAAAGGGGGAGGACACGCTAACCCTTGCATCAGGTGACCTGTTTTACTTTCGAGAAGGTGACGGAAGACATTCTTCCGAGGGCGGGATCGGCTTTAAGGTGAAAAAGGACCTCGTTAGCAGCGTTGTGGAGATCAGTAGTGTTTCGCCTCGGGTAGCGTACTTAATACTGAGACTTAACAACAGGTACACCCTGAAGGTGATACAAGTGTACGGCCCCGTCCTCGAAAAGCACTGTCGAGGCAGTTGAGATCGTGTACGAGGACATAGCAAAAGCACTACATGGTACCGCCAAGACTCACTACAGCGTTGTGATGGGGGACTTCAATGCCAAAGTGGGAGTACAAGACCGCGGCGAAACGAAGATCGGCCCCATTGGTGTGGGGCGCAGAAATGACCGGGGCCATATGCTTGTCAGTTTTCTTGAGTCTCAGGGGCTCTTCTTGATGAACTCTTTCTTTAAGAAGAAGCCCCACAGAAAATGGACTTGGCGATGCCCCGACAAGGTCACAAGGAACGAGATAGACTTCATCATGATGGACAGGAAGCACTGTCGAGGCAGTTGAGACCGTGTACGAGGACATAGCAAAAGCACTACATGGTACTGCCAAGACAAACTACAGCGTTGTGATGGGGGACTTCAATGCCTAAGTGGAAGTACAAGACCGCGGCGAAACGAAGATCGGCCCCTTTGGTGTGGGGCGCAGAAATGACCGGGGCCATATGCTTGTCAGTTTTCTTGAGTCTCAGAGGCTCTTCTTGATAAACTCTTTCTTTAAGAAGAAGCCACACAGAAAATGAACTTGGCGATGCCCCGACAAGGTCACAAGGAACGAGATAGACTTCATCATGACGGACAGGAAGTGTATATTTAGAGATGTGTCTGTGGTTAACAGGTTTAATACCGGTGGTGATCACCGACTTGTACGACTATCTCTGCATTTGAACTTCTGAGCTAAAAGGGTCTGTATGATGAAGCCTACTCTCCGACCTACCGCGCTCCAGTTAGCCTCAGGGGCTGAGAGGTTCCAGTTAAAACTTCAAAATCATTTCGATCTGCTGGAAACCACTGGCAATATTCGCGATAAGGCCGACAATGTGGTCAGGACGCTACAGCAAGTGTCCCGAAGGTTTTTGTCCGGAAAAAGCAATAACAGGTGCTCTAAGCTCTCGCCCGAGACTCTCGAACTTATGAGGATAAGACGGGAAACGCCAACTACGCACTCGTC
Source organism: Miltochrista miniata (assembly GCA_933228765.1). Classification (NCBI taxonomy): domain Eukaryota; kingdom Metazoa; phylum Arthropoda; class Insecta; order Lepidoptera; family Erebidae; genus Miltochrista; species Miltochrista miniata. The sequence goes on from OW121772.1 coordinate 12,516,150, forward strand.
TTCGTCATACCAGCGGGATCTAAATCTCAGAAGCCGAAAGCTGATACGACGCGACCTTAGACGCTATAACACCAGCATCGTCGAGGCAGCGATCGAGCAGAACAGGGGTACCAAAGTATTTGCCCAACAGCTTGGAAGACCCCGTCCGACGAAACTGAAGACAGCGGATGGCAGAACTGTGACCTCAAGGTTCGAGATTCTCAAGGAAATTAAGAGCTTTTACAGAGACCTGTATGCATCACGGACAAAAAGGCCGGCAGGGGGGGAGCTCCGGTTCTCAACGAGCTGAAGAGTTTGTTTAATTCCGTCCTCCAACAGGGACAAACACCTGAATCGTGGAGCGGGAGTGCGGTTGCTCTGTTCTTCGAGAAAGGTGATAAGACCTTGCTGAGGAATTACAGACCCATCTCACTCCTGAGCCATGTTTACAAGTAGTTCTCGAGAGTAGTCACAAACTGCCTCGCCGGAAGGCTCGACGAGTTTCAGCCAAAGGAGCAAGCCGGATTTCGAAAAGGCTTCAGCACCGTGGACCACATCCAAACTGTACGGCAGATTGTACAGAAAACAAACGAGTACAATCAGCCGCTGTGTATGGCTATTGTGGACTACGAGAAGGCCTTTGACTCTGTCGAAATAAAATACTCTTTATCTTTATTTTATATGCTCCTATAGTAGGAACGAGAAATCAAAATGGGCATAAAATATGCCTCTGCCTTACCCTTCGGAGAAAGAGGTATAATTATATGTATGTGTGCTTATATGTGTGCTGAAAGACATAATTACTAAAATAAATGACTATTCAACTGCGCATTTCAATTAGAATGACACCATCGAAATAACATTTTTCACGAATTTTAAAAGCATGTAACAAAAAAACCATAGCGCGCACAGGGTTAACGTAGTAGTATTTTTTGCTAGAAATTGTGTGTTCTATGCGAATATAACATTTTCTTTTTCTGGCCGGCACTTTCAGCTTTTGGTCCAAAATGAATGATGTCCTTTCTGAATTCCTGGCAATAAATTTTATTTAAAAGTGATATATGAAATTTGTCAAAACATTGGCCATTTATTTTTAACTTCTTAACTTCTCATCAGTGTTTCTTGCAAGAAAGAGTGAATATACAAAACTACAAAATTGAATTCAGTATTTGTGCCTTAGATTCACACCGTGTGACGGAATGTTAGACGCCAATGAAGAATAAATCACTTTATACCAAATTGAATTATTGATCCTGAGCAGAGGTCGCTATCTTCGAAAAATAGATTGATTTTACAATCCCAAAGTTACCTATATGAAGGAAGATATTTGCCCATTAAGGGACGATTATAAGGTACGTTTCCAGACACATTACACATCGAAAACAAACACATATCCCAGAACTTTTTTATCGGAATACATGACTTATCACAAGAGCTTCTTGTAAGATAGAATGAGTAAATTCGGAGCTAGAATATTCAATGAGATATTAAAACCTTTCGGCACGAATTGCAAGACGAAATGTTACTTTGTTGATGAGATAGATTATATTATTGATGAATATGAATTATTGAACCTTATTTATTAAACAGGCAAAAATACAAAAAGAGAATTTCCACTTGTAAAAGACAACCTGCTTCAAGTAAAGAAACATAACATCTAACTGCAGAGTCTCGTTTCGCCCATTATAGAAATTATTTAAACCACAGTGGAGTAATAATTAATAGTCCGAAACGGGAATTGTCTTGCAAGTTAATAATTTTGCACGAGTAACATGGATTAAATTGTCGCGAATAAAAATACACGCAATGGGAATCATTCAAAATTGCTAATAGATTTCTCGTATTGAAATAAGATATATTAACAGTTGTGAATTCATTAAACCCTTAGAAATAGGTATTTAGATCGCATGAAGCTTTATAAACTTTAACCTCTACTACAGAAAAATATACCTATAATAAGGTCGGAAATTCGTGAATTCCTGGCAATAAATTCTACAGCAAAGTGATATACGAAATTTGTCAAAACATTGGCCATTTATTTTTAACTTCTTAACTTTTCATCAGTGTTTCTTGCAAGATAGAGTGAATATACAAAACTACAAAATTAAATTTAGTGTTTATGCCTTAGATTCACACCGTGTGACGGAATTTTAGAACCCGAAGTAGAACAAATCACTTTATACCAAATTGAATTATTGATCCTGAGAAGAGGTCGCTATCTTCGAAAAATAGATTGGTTTTACAATCCCAAAGTTGTGTAAATGAAAATATTTTCCCATGAAGGGAATAATTACAATGTTCGTCCGCTACGCTCATTTAATCTTCTGTCAGAATGAAAAATATTTGTTTTCTTATTGATTTCTGCCATGTACCTAACAATTACGTAGCCGTGTTTGACTTTCATGACATATCACACGTACTTTTTGTAAGATAGAATTAATAAATCCGGAGCTAAAATATTCAATGAGATATTAAAACATTTCGGCACGAATTGCAAGACGAAATGTTACTTTGTTGATGAGATAGTTTATATTATTGATGAATATGAATTATTGAACATTATTTATTAAACAGGCAAAAATACTTAAAGAGAATTTCCACTTGTAAAAGACAACTTGCTTCAAGTAAAGAACCATAACATCTAACTGCAGAGTCTGGTTTCACCCATTATAGAAATTATTTAAACCACAGTGGAAATCGTACTACCCATAACGAGACATGGATATTACAATGGGAATTATTCAAATCACAGTAATAATTAATAGCCCGAAATGGGAATTGTCTTGCAAGTTAATAATCTTGCACGAGTAACATGGATTAAATTTTCGCACAAAAAAAAACACGTAATGGGAATCATTTAAAATTGCTTATATATTTCTCGTATTAAATTAAGATATATTAACAGTTGTGAATTCGTTAAACCCTTAGAAATAGGTGTTTTGATTGCAAGAAGTTTTATAAACTTTAACCTCTACTACAGAAAAATATACCTATAATAAGGTCGGAAATTTCTGAATTCCTGGCAATAAATTTTATGTAAAAATAATATATGAAATTTGTCAAAACATTGGCCATTTATTTTTAACTTCTTAACTTCTCATCAGTGTTTCTTGCAAGAAAGAGTGAATATACAAAACTACAAAATTGAATTCAGTATTTATGCCTTAGATTCACACCGTGTGACGGAATGTTAGACGCCAATGAAGAATAAATCACTTTATACCAAATTGAATTATTGATCCTGAGCAGAGGTCGCTATCTTCGAAAAATAGATTGATTTTACAATCCCAAAGTTACCTATATGAAGGAAGATATTTGCCCATTAAGGGACGATTATAAGGTACGTTTCCAGACACATAACACATCGAAAACAAACACATATCCCAGAACTTTTTTATCGGAATACATGACTTATCACAAGAGCTTCTTGTAAGATAGAATGAGTAAATTCGGAGCTAGAATATTCAATGAGATATTAAAACCTTTCGGCACGAATTGCAAGACGAAATGTTACTTTGTTGATGAGATAGATTATATTATTGATGAATATGAATTATTGAACCTTATTTATTAAACAGGCAAAAATACAAAAAGAGAATTTCCACTTGTAAAAGACAACCTGCTTCAAGTAAAGAAACATAACATCTAACTGCAGAGTCTCGTTTCGCAAATTATATAAATTATTTAAACCACAGTGGAAATCGTACTACCCATAACGAGACTTATGGATATTACAATGGGAATTATTCAACTCACAGTAATAATTAAGAGCCCGAAACGGGAATTGTCTCGCAAGTTAATAATTTTGCACGAGTAACATGGATTAAATTGTCGCGCAAAAAAATACACGTAATGGGAATCATTCAAAATTGCTAATAGATTTCTCGTATTGAAATAAGATATATTAACAGTTGTGAATTCATTAAACCCTTAGAAATAGGTATTTTGATCGCAAGAAGCTTTATAAACTTTAACCTCTACTACAGAAAAATATACCTATAATAAGGTCGGAAATTCGTGAATTCCTGGCAATAAATTCTACAGCAAAGTGATATACGAAATTTGTCAAAACATTGGCCATTTATTTTTAACTTCTTAACTTTTCATCAGTGTTCCTTGCAAGATAGAGTGAATATACAAAACTATAAAATTAAATTTAGTGTTTATGCCTTAGATTCACACCGTGTGACGGAATTTTAGAACCCGAAGTAGAACAAATCACTTTATACTAAATTGAATTATTGATCCTGAGAAGAGGTCGCTATCTTCGAAAAATAGATTGGTTTTACAATCCCAAAGCTGTGAAAATGAAAATATTTTCCCATGAAGGGAATAATTACAATGTTCGTCCGCTACGCTCATTTAATCTTCTGTCAGAATGAAAAATATTTGTTTTCTTATTGATTTCTGCCATGTACCTAACAATTACGTAGCCGTGTTTGACTTTCATGACATATCACACGTACTTTTTGTTAGATAGAATTAATAAATCCGGAGCTAAAATATTCAATGAGATATTAAAACGTTTCGGCACGAATAGCAAGACGAAATGTTACTTTGTTGATGAGATAGTTCATATTATTGATGAATATGAATTATTGAACATTATTTATTAAACAGGCAAAAATACTTAAAGAGAATTTCCACTTGTAAAAGACAACCTGCTTCAGGTAAAGAACCATAACATCTAACTGCAGAGTCTCGTTTCGCCCATTATAGAAATTATTTAAACCACAGTGGAAATAATCGTACTACCCATAACGACACATGGATATTACAATGGGAATTATTCAACTCACAGTAATAATTAATAGCCCGAAACGGGAATTGTCTCGCAAGTTAATAATTTTGCACGAGTAACATGGATTAAATTGTCGCGCAAAAAAATACACGTAATGGGAATCATTCAAAATTGCTAATAGATTTCTCGTATTGAAATAAGATATATTAACAGTTGTGAATTCATTAAACCCTTAGAAATAGGTATTTTGATCGCAAGAAGCTTTATAAACTTTAACCTCTACTACAGAAAAATATACCTATAATAAGGTCGGAAATTCGTGAATTCCTGGCAATAAATTCTACAGCAAAGTGATATACGAAATTTGTCAAAACATTGGCCATTTATTTTTAACTTCTTAACTTTTCATCAGTGTTCCTTGCAAGATAGAGTGAATATACAAAACTATAAAATTAAATTTAGTGTTTATGCCTTAGATTCACACCGTGTGACGGAATTTTAGAACCCGAAGTAGAACAAATCACTTTATACTAAATTGAATTATTGATCCTGAGAAGAGGTCGCTATCTTCGAAAAATAGATTGGTTTTACAATCCCAAAGCTGTGAAAATGAAAATATTTTCCCATGAAGGGAATAATTACAATGTTCGTCCGCTACGCTCATTTAATCTTCTGTCAGAATGAAAAATATTTGTTTTCTTATTGATTTCTGCCATGTACCTAACAATTACGTAGCCGTGTTTGACTTTCATGACATATCACACGTACTTTTTGTTAGATAGAATTAATAAATCCGGAGCTAAAATATTCAATGAGATATTAAAACGTTTCGGCACGAATAGCAAGACGAAATGTTACTTTGTTGATGAGATAGTTCATATTATTGATGAATATGAATTATTGAACATTATTTATTAAACAGGCAAAAATACTTAAAGAGAATTTCCACTTGTAAAAGACAACCTGCTTCAGGTAAAGAACCATAACATCTAACTGCAGAGTCTCGTTTCGCCCATTATAGAAATTATTTAAACCACAGTGGAAATAATCGTACTACCCATAACGACACATGGATATTACAATGGGAATTATTCAACTCACAGTAATAATTAATAGCCCGAAACGGGAATTGTCTCGCAAGTTAATAATTTTGCACGAGTAACATGGATTAAATTGTCGCGCAAAAAAATACACGTAATGGGAATCATTCAAAATTGCTAATAGATTTCTCGTATTGAAATAAGATATATTAACAGTTGTGAATTCATTAAACCCTTAGAAATAGGTATTTTGATCGCAAGAAGCTTTATAAACTTTAACCTCTACTACAGAAAAATATACCTATAATAAGGTCGGAAATTCGTGAATTCCTGGCAATAAATTCTACAGCAAAGTGATATACGAAATTTGTCAAAACATTGGCCATTTATTTTTAACTTCTTAACTTTTCATCAGTGTTCCTTGCAAGATAGAGTGAATATACAAAACTATAAAATTAAATTTAGTGTTTATGCCTTAGATTCACACCGTGTGACGGAATTTTAGAACCCGAAGTAGAACAAATCACTTTATACTAAATTGAATTATTGATCCTGAGAAGAGGTCGCTATCTTCGAAAAATAGATTGGTTTTACAATCCCAAAGCTGTGAAAATGAAAATATTTTCCCATGAAGGGAATAATTACAATGTTCGTCCGCTACGCTCATTTAATCTTCTGTCAGAATGAAAAATATTTGTTTTATTATTGATTTCTGCCATGTACCTAACAATTACGTAGCCGTGTTTGACATTCATGACATATCACACGTACTTTTTGTTAGATAGAATTAATAAATCCGGAGCTAAAATATTCAATGAGATATTAAAACGTTTCGGCACGAATTGCAAGACGAAATGTTACTTTGTTGATGAGATAGTTCATATTATTGATGAATATGAATTATTGAACATTATTTATTAAACAGGCAAAAATACTTAAAGAGAATTTCCACTTGTAAAAGACAACCTGCTTCAAGTAAAGAACCATAACATCTAACTGCAGAGTCTCGTTTCGCCCATTATAGAAATTATTTAAACCACAGTGGAAATAATCGTACTACCCATAACGACACATGGATATTACAATGGGAATTATTCAACTCACAGTAATAATTAATAGCCCGAAACGGGAATTGTCTTGCAAGTTAATAATCTTGCACGAGTAACATGGATTAAATTATCGCACAAAAAAAAACACGTAATGGGAATCATTCAAAATTGCTTATATATTTCTCGTATTAAATTAAGATATATTAACAGTTGTGAATTCGTTAAACCCTTAGAAATAGGTGTTTTGATTGCAAGAAGTTTTATAAACTTTAACCTCTACTACAGAAAAATATACCTATAATAAGGTCGGAAATTCCTGAATTCCTGGCAATAAATTTTATGGAAAAATCATTTACGAAATTTGTCAAAACATTGGCCATTTATTTTTAACTTCTTAACTTCTCATCAGTGTTTCTTGCAAGAAAGAGTGAATATACAAAACTACAAAATTGAATTCATTATTTATGCCTTAGATTCACACCGTGTGACGGAATGTTAGACGCCAATGAAGAATAAATCACTTTATACCAAATTGAATTATTGATCCTGAGCAGAGGTCGCTATCTTCGAAAAATAGATTGATTTTACAATCCCTAAGTTACCTATATGAAGGAAGATATTTGCCCACTATGGGACGATTATAAGGTACGTTTCCAGACACATTACACATCGAAAACAAACACATTTCCCAGTACTTTTTTATCGGAATACATGACTTATCACAAGAGCTTCTTGTAAGATAGAATGAATAAATTCGGATATTCAATGAGATATTAAAACCTTTCGGCACGATTTGCAAGACGAAATGTTACTTTGTTGATGAGATAGATTATATTATTGATGAGTATGAATTATTGAACCTTATTTATTAAACAGGCAAAAATACAAAAAGAGAATTTTCACTTGTAAAAAGACAACCTGCTTCAAGTAAAGAAACATAGCATCTAACTGCAGAGTCTTGTTTCGCCCATTATAGAAATTATTTAAACCACAGTGGAAATCGTACTACCCATAACGAGACATGGATATTACAATGGGAATTATTCAACTCACAGTAATAATTAATAGTCCGAAACGGGAATTGTCTTGCAAGTTAATAATTTTGCACGAGTAACATGGATTAAATTGTCGCGCAATAAATACACGTAATGGGAATCATTCAAAATTACTAATAGATTTCTCGTATTGAATCTTACCAATATTATAAATGCGAAAGTTTGTGAGTGTGGATGTTTGTTACTCTTTCACGCTCAAACCGCTAAACGGATCGGGCTGAAATTTGGTACAGAGCTACATTATAGTCTGGAATAACACAAAGGCTACCCTTTATCCCGGGAAGAACTTCCCGCGGGAACAAATTTTACGCGGGCGAAGCTGCGGGCATCAGCTAGTTAAGATATATTAACAGTTGTGAATTCGTTAAACCCTTAGAAATAGGTGTTTTGATCGCAAGAAGCTTTATAAACTTTAACCTCTACTACAGAAAAAATATACCTATAAAGAGGTCGGAAATTCGTGAATTCCTGGCAATAAATTTTACAGAAAAATTATATAACTTGTTTACTTTTCATCAGTGTTTCTTGTAAGACATAATGAATATACGGAACTACAATATTGGTTCTCGCTGCATGACGGAATTTTAGAACCCAAAGTAGAACAAATCACTTTACTTATACCAAATTGAATTATTAATGTTGAGAAGAAATGGTTTTCTTCCAAAATAGATTGCGTTCACAATCTAAAAGTTATGTGAAGGAAAATATTGCCAGTGAAGGAAAATACTTTACGGACCTACCTACATCCGCTACACCCATTAAACCTTCTGTCAGAATAAAAAAAATGTTTTCTTAGTGACTTCTGACACCGAAAACATGGCTGATGGCAACGATAATATCGAACTATAAAATGTAGGTAAAACTAGTATATACCTACTTATATATACTTCGAATGGTCGTAGAAATAGTCTCTCCCAATAATTTGAAAACCGATGCAAGAAAATCACCGTAGAAATATTATTCATTCGACATCCGTAATAGTAAACGGAGTATAGAGCTGTACAAGTATTATGACTAAACTATGACTTCAACCCACAATGGGAATTTCACAATGAGAAGACTCACGGTAAGAATTGTTTGCCAATAATAGGAATGGTTCAAACATAACGAGAAATATACGAATCACAATGAGAATTATTTACCCCTAATGATCGCCAAAGAGATCTATCCATGAGATATATCTCACACCTGAGCTAAACTTAAAAAACAGCTCCCCATACAGCACCATAAAAACGGTAGAATCGTTTCTTGTAAGACATAATGAATAAAGTCACCATTTACTGAACGGCAGCAAGTAAGAATATCGATTGTATGATTTAATACAAAATCTATCTACATCCAAACGACTTGCATAACATATGGTTTCAGTGATGGTTGTTCAAATGGTTGTAAAATGGATGGTACCTAGTGTGAATGACAATACACTGCGAATGAACGTACAATTAGTATCTACTCCTTCCCAATAATTTAAAAACAGATGCACAAGTCACAGTCGGAATTATTTATTTTTACAATGAGGTAACGAGGTATTAACCCTTATTATAGGAAATATTCAACCCACTGAGAGAATGTGCAACCTGAACCGGAGTTAAACAATAAAAAGTACTCATCCACAACGGGAATTATATATCTCACAATAAGAACGATTTGGCCATTACAGGAATCATTCATTCCAATAAGCGAAATAGCACAAATCTAAATGGGAATTCTACAAATGATAATAAGTAGTCCATAACGGGAAAAGTCTCTCAGGAGAAGAATCCATCTGGTATTTCTCACACTTGCACCCTGACATCATAGACTTTTAAAGTAAAAGTGCTCTATAAAAAGGTAGAATAAATTCTTGTACGATATAAGATATAATGAATAAATTTGCCACTAACTGAACTGAAGAAGGTCCCGTGTATCAGAAATTATACAAGGGAGCTTAGAGCTGTGCCAGTATTATGACTAAACCATGATTTGAACTATTAGCCCATTATATGGATTAATCAGCCCACAGAGGGAATCGTTCAACCCACAACGAGAATTTCACAGAGAAAAGACTCCATACATATAAGAAATCATTTAACTTACAAAGAGAATTATTTGCCCATAATGGGAATCATTTAAATTATAACGGGAAATTTCTAATGAGAATCTCAAATTTAGGATTATTTATCCATAACTGGAATTACCACTCCAGAGAAGAATTCATAAGGTTTATTGACTCACAATGACAATTATTTGCTCATACCAGGAATGGTTCATATTATAACGAGAAATGTACAACACTTCAACAATCCAACATCTTCACTCTCTCCCACATTTATAATATTAAGTTGTATTTGTAAAATGCGACATACATTTTGATTAGGTACATTATTTATATACATTTTCAGTTGTTGAAGTTAAGGAATATGTTTATCATTTACATATAAAACGTGACATTAGAAATTAGTGGAACACTGTACAAGAAGATGGAATAGTTTCTTGTAAGAGATAATGAATGAATTCAAAATACTGAACTGCAGCAAGTAAGAATATCGATTGCATAACTATGTGTGTGATTAATTACAAGATCTATGCAAACCACACCCAAACGACTAGCAAAAAATACATGGTTTCCGTAATGGTTGTCCAAATGATTATAAAATTGATAGTTGTAGAAACGATATTACACAAAGAATTGGTTTAGAAAAAGTACTGCTCCCTCTAAATAATTTGAAAACAGATACAAATTTTAACGACATGATTTATTAACCATTATTATAGTCATTATTTATTTCACAGAGAGAATGTGCAATCCATAACGGGATTTATACATGAACAGGACTAATCCACAACTGGATTTATTTCACAATGAAAATGATTTGCCCATAACAGCAATCGTTCAACCCATTATGGGAATTTTACTACAAATAATGAGAATAATTAGTCCATAACAGGAATTATCTCCAAAGAGATTTTTTTTTCTTTTTATACCACTGAGGTGGCAGACAAGCATACGGCCCACCAGATGTACCGGTGGTCACCGCTGCCTATAGACGCTTGCAACACCTCAAAAAATATGATGGTTGTCCAAATGGTTATAACTAAAGATGCAATTAGAATTACTAGTGACATTAAGTTCAACATGACGATTACTTGGGACTTTTTTTTGGGTTCGATTATAAGGTACGTTACCAGGCCCATTACACATCAAAAACAAACACACAGCCCAGAACTCTTTTATCGGTATACATGACTTATCACAAGAGCTTCTTGTAAGACAGAATGAATAAATTCGGATATTCAATGAGATAATAAAACCTTTCGGCACGAATTGCAAGACGAAATGTTACTTTGTTGATGAGATAGATTATATTATTGATGAATATGAATTATTGAACCTTATTTATTAAATAGGCAAAAATACAAAAAGAGAATTTCCACTTGTAAAAAAACAACCTGCTTCAAGTAAAGAACCATTACATCTAACTGCAGAGTATCGTATTACCCATTACAGAAATCATTTAAACCACAGTGGAAATCGTTAAACCCGTAACGGGAATTATTGAAATTAAAATGGGAATTATTCACCCATAACGAAATAATTATACAATGAAGATTCACCCTTAATGGGAATTATTAAAACGTTAAGGTCTAACTTGTTTACTTTCATCAATGTCTCTTGTAAGACAGAATGAATATGCGGAACTACAGTTTCCAGGCCCATTACACATCGAAAACAAGCACACAGCCCAGTACTTTTTTATCGGAATACATGACTTATCACAAGAGCTTCTTGTAAGATAGAATGAATAAATTCGGATATTCAATGAGATATTAAAACCTTTCGGCACGAATTGCAAGACGAAATGTTACTTTGTTGATGAGATAGATTATATTATTGATGAGTATGAATTATTGAACCTTATTTATTAAACAGGCAAAAATACAAAAAGAGAATTTCCACTTGTAAAAGACAACCTGCTTCAAGTAAAGAACCATAACATCTAACTGCAGAGTCTGGTTTCACCCATTATAGAAATTATTTAAACCACAGTGGAAATCGTACTACCCATAACGAGACATGGATATTACAATGGGAATTATTCAAATCACAGTAATAATTAATAGCCCGAAACGGGAATTGTCTTGCAAGTTAATACTCTTGCACGAGTAACATGGATTAAATTATCGCACAAAAAGAACACGTAATGGGAATCATTCAAAATTGCTTTAATATTTCTCGTATTAAATTAAGATATATTAACAGTTGCGAATTCGTTAAACCCTTGGAAATAGGAGTTTTGATTGCAAGAAGTTTTATAAACTTTAACCTCTACTACAGAAAAATATACCTATAATAAGGCCGGAAATTCCTGAATTCCTGGCAATAAATTTTATGGCAAAATCATTTACGAAATTTGTCAAAACATTGGCCATTTATTTTTAACTTCTTAACTTCTCATCAGTGTTTCTTGCAAGAAAGAGTGAATATACAAAACTACAAAATTGAATTCAGTATTTATGCTTTAGATTCACACCGTGTGACGGAATGTTAGACGCCAATGAAGAATAAATCACTTTATACCAAATTGAATTATTGATCCTGAGCAGAGGTCGCTATCTTCGAAAAATAGATTGATTTTACAATCCCAAAGTTACCTATATGAAGGAAGATATTTGCCCATTAAGGGACGATTATAAGGTACGTTTCCAGACACATTACACATCGAAAACAAACACATATCTTTTTTATCGGAATATATGACTTATCACAAGAGCTTCTTGTAAGATAGAATGAGTAAATTCGGAGCTAGAATATTCAATGAGATATTAAAACCTTTCGGCACGAATTGCAAGACGAAATGTTACTTTGTTGATGAGATAGATTATATTATTGATGAATATGAATTATTGAACCTTATTTATTAAACAGGCAAAAATACAAAAAGAGAATTTCCACTTGTAAAAGACAACCTGCTTCAAGTAAAGAAACATAACATCTAACTGCAGAGTCTCGTTTCGCCCATTATAGAAATTATTTAAACCACAGTGGAAATCGTACTACCCATAACGAGACTTATGGATATTACAATGGGAATTATTCAACTCACAGTAATAATTAATAGTCCGAAACGGGAATTGTCTTGCAAGTTAATAATTTTGCACGAGTAACATGGATTAAATTGTCGCGAAAAAAAATACACGTAAGTAATGGGAATCATTCAAAATTGCTAATAGATTTCTCGTATTGAAATAAGATATATTAACAGTTGTGAATTCATTAAATCCTTAGAAATACCTAGGTATTTTGATCGCAAGAAGCTTTATAAACTTTAATCTCTACTACAGAAAAATATACCTATAATAAGGTCGGAAATTCGTGAATTCCTGGCAATAAATTCTACAGCAAAGTGATATACGAAATTTGTCAAAACATTGGCCATTTATTTTTAACTTCTTAACTTTTCATCAGTGTTTCTTGCAAGATAGAGTGAATATACAAAACTACAAAATTAAATTTAGTGTTTATGCCTTAGATTCACACCGTGTGACGGAATTTTAGAACCCGAAGTAGAACAAATCACTTTATACCAAATTGAATTATTGATCCTGAGAAGAGGTCGCTATCTTCGAAAAATAGATTGGTTTTACAATCCCAAAGTTGTGTTAATGAAAATATTTTCCCATGAAGGGAATAATTACAATGTTCGTCCGCTACGCTCATTTAATCTTCTGTCAGAATGAAAAATATTTGTTTTCTTATTGATTTCTGCCATGTACCTAACAATTACGTAGCCGTGTTTGACTTTCATGACATATCACACGTACTTTTTGTAAGATAGAATTAATAAATCCGGAGCTAAAATATTCAATGAGATATTAAAACATTTCGGCACGAATTGCAAGACGAAATGTTACTTTGTTGATGAGATAGTTTATATTATTGATGAATATGAATTATTAAACATTATTTATTAAACAGGCAAAAATACAAAAAGAGAATTTCCACTTGTAAAAGACAACCTGCTTCAGGTAAAGAACCATAACATCTAACTGCAGAGTCTCGTTTCGCCCATTATAGAAATTATTTAAACCACAGTGGAAATCGTACTACCCATAACGACACATGGATATTACAATGGGAATTATTCAACTCACAGTAATAATTAATAGCCCGAAACGGGAATTGTCTAAAGGAGATTGCCCATTATTTAATGGGCCGCCGTTTCGTAACAAATAATTTTGTATGACAGCGAAAATTTGATATAAAATTGAATGGATATCGTACTTTCATAGGAAATAAACAATATTCTCTTATTTTGTGGGGTTTTCTCTTATTCTTCGTTTTGCTGTTCAAATTAGAGGTTAGTTTCGAAGCAAATGTCCATCAATCCGTCAAATCAATTTTGTTCAGAAAGGGCTAATCGTTACATGGATGAACATGGATTTAATTCAATAATCTAGATATAAGATAGAAGTATTAGTTCCAACACTAATAAATAACCCTGGAAATGTAATACCTACCTAGTTACCTATACATCAATGTTTATATGTTATCTCTATTTAATGCATGGTCGCGCCCGGTTCATCTAGTTGCGATAAAACTTTGTCAACCTATAGCTTGCACTTGCGTGAAAGTCATAGACATGATTTGAACCCGGCAGGTAGCACTGCAATATGGGTATAGGACTGTGCCGTGCGAAGCCGGGGTGGGTCAGCTACTACTTATTAGGTTATGCAGGTTTGTGTAGGAGAAAAAAATGAAAATGCTAAAATATTTTTTATCAAGTTTTATTCATCTATGATGTCTATATCATCACCCTCATATTCATGAAATATACATACATACATACATATGATCACGCCTTTATCCCCGAAGGGGTAGGCAGAGGCATATTATATGCCCACATTTCACCTATGTATAATTTGTCCCACGTAATGGGTGTTGAGCCGTATTGCCGTGTTTAAATGGACAGGCGCAGGTTGTGACTGCCTGCTGTTGAAATAAAGCTTTCAACTTAGCTTAACGACTGCCATTTTACTGGCAACCGGGACCAACGGCTTAACGTGCCTTCCGAAGCAAGGAAACGCTCAAATGAATGTCACAAAGTGATCACATGGATGGTCACCCATCCATGGACCGGCCATAGTGAAAGTTGCTTACTGCAGTGATCGTTTACAGAACACTGAGTCCGCGGGGCCACGAGCGCTTCATGAAATATGTTGTCCAAAAATGCAGCTGGCGGTGCAATGTATCTAAATCGAGCCCAACTTAGGTACCACAATGTAGTCAGAATGTGGGCACAGCATCCCACCGTACAAAAGCCTACCAAACAATAATTGTTTGGTAGGCTTTCGTACGGTGGGATGCTCTGCCATTTTCTCATTGATGAAAAATACAAATCCGTGAAGTCGCAGCAGCCCTTTTGTATATATTTGATGATATATTAGGAATATGTACAACATTTGGAACATGGTACACTTGATATGTGGGTTGTAGTGGTGGTGTAGGTATAGGCCTTAAGGGAGTAGCACATTGTGAAACACTGTCTAACTGTTGTCTTGAAGTTGTGAGGACTTCCATATTCTCATGTGGTGTAACAGCACCTTCATGTATAACCTGCTGCCACCTACTCTGATCGTACTGGGTCTGTCTCCTTACAGTTCTATACGCATTTGTCCAACAACGCAGGCAAACTTTTTGAAGTCTGTGAACCTGTAAGCAAAGAAAATAAAGCTAAAACCGACTTTAATTTATGTCATTTAAAAAAGGCTCTGAAAAGGTGTTCCGTTAATATTAAGTAAGGTTATTTTACTGCATTTTATCTGCAACTAGAGGACGTCACGCGGTTTCACCCACGTAGCCCCCGTTTCCGTGACAATACGGAAATAAAATATAACCTATGTTCGCCGGAAAGAGTGTAGCTTCCCAACAGAGAAAGAAGTTTTCAAATCGGTCTAGTAGTTTCAGAGCCTATTCGATGGAAACAGACAAACAATCAAATCTTTTCTCTTATAATATTATTATAGATTATAGATGTCACAGACTTGAAGAATGCTGTGACAGAATGCCTTGAGGCATAGTATTATTAAAAGTATATTTACCTGTTGATTAGGTATACATGACATGATGAGATTTCCTTCAGGGCTATTAATCATAACTTTATGCGTCTTAGCTCTCAGTATGGAAGACTCACAGGCTAAGCACACTTGCTAATGTCCATAAGCTCGTACGGCTGCTGATTCACTGGATGAGCTTTGAGATGCTCTTTGTAATATTACAAAACATTCTTGACAAAGAAAATTCTCCACCGATATCTGCAAATAAATTAAATAAAATTATATAGCTACTAGCCTAATATTTTCTGTTATGATATTGATTGGGAAAAATCTACTTTATTGTAACACATCACTGATATGAAAAACACAAGATCAGGTAAAAACCTTTAGCACAATTGTTTTTGTCATGCTTCATTATGTATTTACTTAACCATTTGAACATAACTAATTTACTATTACAAATACATTTCAAGTATGTTACAAGTACAGAGTACAAAACATAATTGAATAAGATATAGGTACTAACCACTTCTGGATCAATCCAAAATCGTAAAATTCGAATCATGACATCTGTTGCCTCCACGACTCGATGTCGAGGCCGAGGATGTACCAAAGATAGTGAACAATTCACACACTGTGGCATTGTATTGTTATCTAATCTACTGCAAAACCGCACATTCGACACCGAAAAGACTTTTTGTTCAAAAGTTTTCAATTTTTGACAGTTCGTATTATGCCGCACATTGATATTTGCGAATGGCGGCCATCTTCGTCACGTCAGTCCGCGGTGCGTAAAAAGATTACACCACGAATTACATCAAAGTTTAAACGCCACAAAATATATTATTCGAGTGAATGAAAAGATTGTTAAAAAAATATTAAATGATTTATCAATTTACTTAGGTAGCCATACACTTTTTACTTAGGTTTTTCAAAAAGAAACGAAGCCTGGGCGTTCTCCTTTTATGGCAAAATCATTTACGAAATTTGTCAAAACATTGGCCATTTATTTTTAAATTCTTAACTTCTCATCAGTGTTTCTTGCAAGAAAGAGTGAATATACAAAACTACAAAATTGAATTCAGTATTTATGCCTTAGATTCACACCGTGTGACGGAATGTTAGACGCCAATGAAGAATAAATCACTTTATACCAAATTGAATTATTGATCCTGAGCAGAGGTCGCTATCTTCGAAAAATAGATTGATTTTACAATCCCAAAGTTACCTATATGAAGGAAGATATTTGCCCATTAAGGGACGATTATAAGGTACGTTTCCAGACACATTACACATCAAAAACAAACACATATCCCAGAACTTTTTTATCGGAATACATGACTTATCACAAGAGCTTCTTGTAAGATAGAATGAGTAAATTCGGAGCTAGAATATTCAATGAGATATTAAAACCTTTCGGCATGAATTGCAAGACGAAATGTTACTTTGTTGATGAGATAGATTATATTATTGATGAATATGAATTATTGAACCTTATTTATTAAACAGGCAAAAATACAAAAAGAGAATTTCCACTTGTAAAAGACAACCTGCTTCAAGTAAAGAAACATAACATCTAACTGCAGAGTCTCGTTTCGCCCATTATAGAAATTATTTAAACCACAGTGGAAATCGTACTACCCATAACGAGACTTATGGATATTACAATGGGAATTATTCAACTCACAGTAATAATTAATAGTCCGAAACGGGAATTGTCTTGCAAGTTAATAATTTTGCACAAGTAACATGGATTAAATTGTCGCGAAAAAAAATACACGTAATGGGAATCATTCAAAATTGCTAATAGATTTCTCGTATTGAAATAAGATATATTAACAGTTGTGAATTCATTAAACCCTTAGAAATAGGTATTTAGATCGCATGAAGCTTTATAAACTTTAACCTCTACTACAGAAAAATATACCTATAATAAGGTCGGAAATTCGTGAATTCCTGGCAATAAATTCTACAGCAAAGTGATATACGAAATTTGTCAAAACATTGGCCATTTATTTTTAACTTCTTAACTTTTCATCAGTGTTTCTTGCAAGATAGAGTGAATATACAAAACTACAAAATTAAATTTAGTGTTTATGCCTTAGATTCACACCGTGTGACGGAATTTTAGAACACGAAGTAGAACAAATCACTTTATACCAAATTGAATTATTGATCCTGAGAAGAGGTCGCTATCTTCGAAAAATAGATTGGTTTTACAATCCCAAAGTTGTGTAAATGAAAATATTTTCCCATGAAGGGAATAATTACAATGTTCGTCCGCTACGCTCATTTAATCTTCTGTCAGAATGAAAAATATTTGTTTTCTTATTAATTTCTGCCATGTTACAATTACGTATCCGTGTTAGACTTTCATGACATATGACAAGTACTTCTTGTAAAAAAGAATTAATAAATTCGGAGCTAGAATATTCAATGAGATATTAAAACGTTTCGGCACGAATTGTAAGACGAAATGTTACTTTGTTGATGAGATAGATTATATTATTGGTGAATATGAATTATTGAACATTATTTATTAAACAGGCAAAAATACAAAAAGAGAATTTCCACTTGTAAAAGACAACTTGCTTCAAGTAAAGAACCATAACATCTAACTGCAGAGTCTGGTTTCACCCATTATAGAAATTATTTAAACCACAGTGGAAATCGTACGACCCATAACGAGACATGGATATTACAATGGGAATTATTCAAATCACAGTAATAATTAATAGCCCGAAACGGGAATTGTCTTGCAAGTTAATACTCTTGCACGTGTAACATGGATTAAATTATCGCACAAAAAAAACACGTAATGGGAATCATTCAAAATTGCTTATATATTTCTCGTATTAAATTAAGATATATTAACAGTTGTGAATTCGTTAAACCCTTAGAAATAGGTGTTTTGATTGCAAGAAGTTTTATAAACTTTAACCTCTACTACAGAAAAATATACCTATAATAAGGTCGGAAATTTCTGAATTCCTGGCAATAAATTTTATGTAAAAATTTTATATGAAATTTGTCAAAACATTGGCCATTTATTTTTAACTTCTTAACTTCTCATCAGTGTTTCTTGCAAGAAAGAGTGAATATACAAAACTACAAAATTGAATTCAGTATTTATGCCTTAGATTCACACCGTGTGACGGAATGTTAGACGCCAATGAAGAATAAATCACTTTATACCAAATTGAATTATTGATCCTGAGCAGAGGTCGCTATCTTCGAAAAATAGACTGATTTTACAATCCCAAAGTTACCTATATGAAGGAAGATATTTGCCCATTAAGGGACGATTATAAGGTACGTTTCCAGACACATTACACATCGAAAACAAACACATATCCCAGAACTTTTTTATCGGAATACATGACTTATCACAAGAGCTTCTTGTAAGATAGAATGAGTAAATTCGGAGCTAGAATATTCAATGAGATATTAAAACCTTTCGGCACGAATTGCAAGACGAAATGTTACTTTGTTGATGAGATAGATTATATTATTGATGAATATGAATTATTGAACCTTATTTATTAAACAGGCAAAAATACAAAAAGAGAATTTCCACTTGTAAAAGACAACCTGCTTCAAGTAAAGAAACATAACATCTAACTGCAGAGTCTCGTTTCGCCTATTATAGAAATTATTTAAACCACAGTGGAAATCGTACTACCCATAACGAGACTTATGGATATTACAATGGGAATTATTCAACTCACAGTAATAATTAATAGTCCGAAACGGGAATTGTCTTGCAAGTTAATAATTTTGCACGAGTAACATGGATTAAATTGTCGCGAAAAAAAATACACGTAATGGGAATCATTCAAAATTGCTAATAGATTTCTCGTATTGAAATAAGATATATTAACAGTTGTGAATTCATTAAACCCTTAGAAATAGGTATTTAGATCGCATGAAGCTTTATAAACTTTAACCTCTACTACAGAAAAATATACCTATAATAAGGTCGGAAATTCGTGAATTCCTGGCAATAAATTCTACAGCAAAGTGATATACGAAATTTGTCAAAACATTGGCCATTTATTTTTAACTTCTTAACTTTTCATCAGTGTTTCTTGCAAGATAGAGTGAATATACAAAACTACAAAATTAAATTTAGTGTTTATGCCTTAGATTCACACCGTGTGACGGAATTTTAGAACCCGAAGTAGAACAAATCACTTTATACCAAATTGAATTATTGATCCTGAGAAGAGGTCGCTATCTTCGAAAAATAGATTGGTTTTACAATCCCAAAGTTGTGTAAATGAAAATATTTTCCCATGAAGGGAATAATTACAATGTTCGTCCGCTACGCTCATTTAATCTTCTGTCAGAATGAAAAATATTTGTTTTCTTATTAATTTCTGCCATGTTACAATTACGTATCCGTGTTTGACTTTCATGACATATGACAAGTACTTCTTGTAAAAAAGAATTAATAAATTCGGAGCTAGAATATTCAATGAGATATTAAAACGTTTCGGCACGAATTGTAAGACGAAATGTTACTTTGTTGATGAGATAGATTATATTATTGATGAATATGAATTATTGAACATTATTTATTAAACAGGCAAAAATACAAAAAGAGAATTTCCACTTGTAAAAGACAACTTGCTTCAAGTAAAGAACCATAACATCTAACTGCAGAGTCTGGTTTCACCCATTATAGAAATTATTTAAACCACAGTGGAAATCGTACGACCCATAACGAGACATGGATATTACAATGGGAATTATTCAAATCACAGTAATAATTAATAGCCCGAAACGGGAATTGTCTTGCAAGTTAATACTCTTGCACGTGTAACATGGATTAAATTATCGCACAAAAAAAACACGTAATGGGAATCATTCAAAATTGCTTATATATTTCTCGTATTAAATTAAGATATATTAACAGTTGTGAATTCGTTAAACCCTTAGAAATAGGTGTTTTGATTGCAAGAAGTTTTATAAACTTTAACCTCTACTACAGAAAAATATACCTATAATAAGGTCGGAAATTTCTGAATTCCTGGCAATAAATTTTATGTAAAAATTTTATATGAAATTTGTCAAAACATTGGCCATTTATTTTTAACTTCTTAACTTCTCATCAGTGTTTCTTGCAAGAAAGAGTGAATATACAAAACTACAAAATTGAATTCAGTATTTATGCCTTAGATTCACACCGTGTGACGGAATGTTAGACGCCAATGAAGAATAAATCACTTTATACCAAATTGAATTATTGATCCTGAGCAGAGGTCGCTATCTTCGAAAAATAGACTGATTTTACAATCCCAAAGTTACCTATATGAAGGAAGATATTTGCCCATTAAGGGACGATTATAAGGTACGTTTCCAGACACATTACACATCGAAAACAAACACATATCCCAGAACTTTTTTATCGGAATACATGACTTATCACAAGAGCTTCTTGTAAGATAGAATGAGTAAATTCGGAGCTAGAATATTCAATGAGATATTAAAACCTTTCGGCACGAATTGCAAGACGAAATGTTACTTTGTTGATGAGATAGATTATATTATTGATGAATATGAATTATTGAACCTTATTTATTAAACAGGCAAAAATACAAAAAGAGAATTTCCACTTGTAAAAGACAACCTGCTTCAAGTAAAGAAACATAACATCTAACTGCAGAGTCTCGTTTCGCCTATTATAGAAATTATTTAAACCACAGTGGAAATCGTACTACCCATAACGAGACTTATGGATATTACAATGGGAATTATTCAACTCACAGTAATAATTAATAGTCCGAAACGGGAATTGTCTTGCAAGTTAATAATTTTGCACGAGTAACATGGATTAAATTGTCGCGAAAAAAAATACACGTAATGGGAATCATTCAAAATTGCTAATAGATTTCTCGTATTGAAATAAGATATATTAACAGTTGTGAATTCATTAAACCCTTAGAAATAGGTATTTAGATCGCATGAAGCTTTATAAACTTTAACCTCTACTACAGAAAAATATACCTATAATAAGGTCGGAAATTCGTGAATTCCTGGCAATAAATTCTACAGCAAAGTGATATACGAAATTTGTCAAAACATTGGCCATTTATTTTTAACTTCTTAACTTTTCATCAGTGTTTCTTGCAAGATAGAGTGAATATACAAAACTACAAAATTAAATTTAGTGTTTATGCCTTAGATTCACACCGTGTGACGGAATTTTAGAACCCGAAGTAGAACAAATCACTTTATACCAAATTGAATTATTGATCCTGAGAAGAGGTCGCTATCTTCGAAAAATAGATTGGTTTTACAATCCCAAAGTTGTGTAAATGAAAATATTTTCCCATGAAGGGAATAATTACAATGTTCGTCCGCTACGCTCATTTAATCTTCTGTCAGAATGAAAAATATTTGTTTTCTTATTAATTTCTGCCATGTTACAATTACGTATCCGTGTTTGACTTTCATGACATATGACAAGTACTTCTTGTAAAAAAGAATTAATAAATTCGGAGCTAGAATATTCAATGAGATATTAAAACGTTTCGGCACGAATTGTAAGACGAAATGTTACTTTGTTGATGAGATAGATTATATTATTGATGAATATGAATTATTGAACATTATTTATTAAACAGGCAAAAATACAAAAAGAGAATTTCCACTTGTAAAAGACAACTTGCTTCAAGTAAAGAACCATAACATCTAACTGCAGAGTCTGGTTTCACCCATTATAGAAATTATTTAAACCACAGTGGAAATCGTACGACCCATAACGAGACATGGATATTACAATGGGAATTATTCAAATCACAGTAATAATTAATAGCCCGAAACGGGAATTGTCTTGCAAGTTAATACTCTTGCACGTGTAACATGGATTAAATTATCGCACAAAAAAACACGTAATGGGAATCATTCAAAATTGCTTATATATTTCTCGTATTAAATTAAGATATATTAACAGTTGTGAATTCGTTAAACCCTTAGAAATAGGTGTTTTGATTGCAAGAAGTTTTATAAACTTTAACCTCTACCACAGAAAAATATACCTATAATAAGGTCGGAAATTTCTGAATTCCTGGCAATAAATTTTATTTAAAAGTGATATATGAAATTTGTCAACACATTGGCCATTTATTTTTAACTTCTTAACTTCTCATCAGTGTTTCTTGCAAGAAAGAGTGAATATACAAAACTACAAAATTGAATTCAGTATTTATGCCTTAGATTCACACCGTGTGACGGAATGTTAGACGCCAATGAAGAATAAATCACTTTATACCAAATTGAATTATGGATCCTGAGCAGAGGTCGCTATCTTCGAAAAATAGATTGATTTTACAATCCCAAAGTTACCTATATGAAGGAAGATATTTGCCCATTAAGGGACGATTATAAGGTACGTTTCCAGACACATTACACATCGAAAACAAACACATATCCCAGAACTTTTTTATCGGAATACATGACTTATCACAAGAGCTTCTTGTAAGATAGAATGAGTAAATTCGGAGCTAGAATATTCAATGAGATTATAACACAGTGATGATCAGTGTTACTCACCAACTAGCGCGTGGTAGCTTTGCAGAGAACTCTTTCCCAGGGCGCCTTACTACAGAGATTCCAGTGTGCGTGCAAGGGTAGGCCAGGGCTCTGACGAAAACAGTCAGGTAGGGTGTACACACATATATTTATATAACACAGAGATACACAGAGACACACAGAGAGCTTATTCACTGATAGACACAAATATCACAGGTACACAGAAGTATAGTCAGTGCTTAGGTACTTATGCTACTAAGCTACACATAAGTAGTGGATTTACTGGCCTGCAGAGTGAGCTGAGTGAGAGTGACTGCCTGTTGTTACTGCCAGGTGATGACGGCAGATACCTCTCACATGAGAAGCTCGTGTAGTCCGCACTTCCACGTTGTCGTACCACGTGCAGCCCACTAACTTATAGGTGCGGCACCAAATATCTCATCCGGCAACTAGCCCCGTAGTAAAAAACCCTGTCATGAAAGAAACGACAAATTAAGATCTTGGCTGCGCGACAGACGACAATCGACCCGCTTTGCAAAAGAAGAAGTGACTCACCAGTTTTCTGGGTAAAATGTAGCAAGATGCAATGCAGCAACCCAATCACAGCCCGTTAGGCCACGCGAGGTAACAAATAATCGCGCTTGAGCGAAAAACTGATTCGCGGCACAGTCTCAGAGCAAAAGCCAAAGGACCTCCAACTACCCCAAAGCAGGTCTCGGTCAAAAGTCCTGTCTTTCACGAAAAATCTTAACAAAACCCGTTCCTTTAAATGCGAAACGCTTCGTCACCGAACTTATGACATCCTGTCATTCTGACAGCAGAAATGTCACCACTGACAACCGATTAAAAAAAGATAACTCGATAAGGCTGCTTTCACATCCTAAATACTGCATCTATAGAAAATAAATGCTACAACCACCCCCCCTTTAATAGTATTTCCTGCGGATATGACACGCTGGAAATACACAATAAAGAAAACAGAAAAGTACTGACTAATAAACAAAGACAACCAGCTAGGTCCTTCAAACACCAGCTGACTACGACCATTACAATACCAAAGAAAGATCCTCCTATGTACCTAACTAGACACTGACTCGTGTACCGGTTAGGCTAAGTAACTAGAGTCTAATGCCCTTCATAGAAAACGAATGCTCCCTTTACTCACTGCCGATACCCTAACACTACCCAAGCTCTCAGGATAATGTAGAGTACTAAGAAGCGAATGAGAGAAAAACGCTCGGTGCGGTGCATAGAAGAAACTACAACGTGACAATTTAAAGTCACGTACACATATAGAAATACAAACAAAAGATTAAAATAGTCTTACATAATGATCACATAGCACTGGTTTAATAAACTAGAGAAACAGTGCTATGTAGTTACGTTAGGTATTGGAGACTGCTCCTCCTGATACTTCAGGATGTCCTTGATATGGTACTCCCCAAGATCCTTACCGTCCAGATCTGACAGCCTATATACTAAAGGGGATCGTTTAGCAGTCACCACACATTTAAGGAACTTAGGAGCTAGCTTAGCAGTAAAATTCTTGGCCTTGTTGGACAGGTAGAACGTGCGTTTGTAAACTATCTGTCCCACTTTCAGCTCTACATGCCTTTTTCTGAGGTTGTAATACTTTTCATTACGCTGGTGGGCAACGTTCAAATGTTTCCTCACCTGGTCGTAAATGCGTTGTATTTCTCTCAGCTTGACACCGAAGGCTGATGGATCGTCTACAGAGACTGAAGTAGGATGGCACGCGATATCTGTCTGCCTGTACAGCACTCCATCCCCAATAAATTCCCTACCATGTACCAAAAAGTAAGGGGTGAAACGAGTTGCTTCGTTAACTGCAGTGTTTAAAGCACACTGTATCTCAACCAAGAACTGATCCCAAGACTTGTGTTGTGACTTCACATAGCATGAGATCGCTTGAACCACATTGCGAATAGCTCGTTCCGCCTGATTAGTTTGGGCATGATACCTAGGGTTATAATATATATTAGGTACATTGTATTTAGCCAACAGATCCTTAAATGGCTTACTCACAAACTGAGGGCCATTATCCATGTAAATAGTCTTGCAGACTCCGTGCACGAGAAACACACTCTTCTCTATGAACCTCGCGACTACAGCGCCTGTGGCAACCCGAACAGGGCACAACATGACGTATTTGCTAAAGTAGTCGGAGACCACGATCAGGTGTACGTTTCTATTGCTCGAAGTGGGAAAGGGACCAAGCAGATCGACAGAGATAGCTTCGAATGGCTTCGAAACCCGCTTCGGGCTACCCATTAGGCCGGGACGAGACGTATTTACGGGTTTGTACTGCTTGCATGTTTCGCAATTCCCAACATATTCTTTGACGTCCTCGTACATCTTGGGCCAGTAATAATTTAGGGCTAACCTTTTATGCGTCTTCCAAACGCCACCATGGGCACTAAGTGTGTCATCGTGGTACTTAGAGAGCAGGGGCAAGCGATCCTCCTGAGGTACCACCAGCTTCCAGTCAAAGTCTGAAGTCAAAGAATATTTATTTTTAGTTAACCTATATAGAAGGTTGTCACGAATGTCATAATTTGGTGACTTCCTAGGGTTCCTCCGAACACTATTCATGGTGTGGTCATACCACGGGTCTTTAGTGGGTACTGCATCGAGGGAATCAATTTTGATACGAGACAGAGCATCAGGTACAACGTGGTCTTTACCTTTTCGATGCTCTATGTCAAAATCGAATTGACTGAGCCTCATGCTCCAACGTGCTAGACGACCCGTGGGATTTTTTAGCTTATGGAACCACAGAAGAGATGAATGATCCGTGACGACCGTACATTTTTGGCCTTCGACGTACTGTCGAAATTGTTCCAAAGCGAAAATCACGGCCAGAAGTTCTCGCTCAGTTGTGCTGTAGTTCACCTCGTTCTTGTTGAGAGAACGGCTACAGTAGGCGATAGGGTGCTCAACACCATCGTGAGTTTGTGTCAGTACAGCAGCAACTGAGTAAGCTGACGCGTCACTAAGAATGCGGAAGGGCATCTCAAAGTTAGGCATTTTTAATATAGGGGCAGAAACCAAGGCTGACTTTAGCAGGTTAAAGGACTGTTCAGCCTCAGGGGTCCATTCGAACTTAAGGTTCGTAGAAGTGAGTTTGCACAGAGGTTTACTAATCTTCGAGAAGTTGTTAACAAAGCGACGATACCAGCCGGCCATTCCCAGAAATCTCTTAACCTCCTTAGGGTTAGAAGGGGTGGGATAGTTGAGGATAACCTCAACTTTACCCGGGTCTGTCCGTAAGCCATGTTTGTCCACATAATACCCCAGGTATTTGAGTTCACTCCGACAAAAGTGGGATTTTTTCATATTAATAGTTAGGCCAGCATCCTTGAGTTGCTGATAGACTCTATGTAAGAGCTCTACATGCTCCTCAAAGGTGCTGGACACACAGACTATGTCATCCTGAAACGCAAATACCTTGTTGTCGAACTCGGGACCAAACAGACGGTCCATGAGGCGTTGCATCGTGGCACTGGCACCGACAAGACCGAAGCACATGGAATTGTAATGGAACAATCCTCTCCGGGGAACCGTAAAAGCAGTCTTCTCAGCAGACTGGAGTGAGTCGAATGGAATCTGCCAGTAGGCCGCACTCAGATCTACAGAGGTTAAATACTTAGCATTATTAAGATGGTCTAAGATTTGATTGATATAGGGTAAGGGGTAGGCGTCACTCTTAGACACAGAGTTCAGCTTGCGAGAGTCCAAGCACAATCTGAGGTCGCCGTTCGCCTTCTCCACCATGACCACTGGAGAGTTCCAGGCGGACTGAGACGGGGACACTACTCCCATCTCCAGCATTCGGTCCAGCTCGGCTTCCAGGGCCTTCTGCTTAAGGGGAGAGAGCGGATAGTAACGCTGCTTTATCGGCTTGCTGTCACCAGTGTCAATGACATGATGTACAAGTGAGGTCCGACCTAAGCCCACCTTATCAGTGTTCAATGAGTCAAATTTCTCAATGACCCCGTTGATTACACACCTTTGTTTAGCAGTCAAGTTGTTGTAATCCTCGAGGCCACCGTTAAGGGACACAGACTCTATAGGATTATTATCACTAAAGCTATCAAGACTAATATTTTGTAAAATTAACTTATCACTCAACTTAAATTGTTGCCAGAAATCCACTCCAAATATCATGGAGGTGGTTATACCTGGGACAACATAGAACTTGACAACTCGGATAACCGAATTGTACTCAATTGGCAAAGAGATACAACCCAGACATTGCAAGTGAGTGCTGTCTGCAGTTGTAATACGAAAAGTAGGATTGATACTCACAAGATCAAAACCCAGTTCCAAGAAGATGCGGTGCGCTCCCTTACCTAGTATAGAGCAGGAGGCACCGGAATCTAGAAGGCCTAAGACATTTAAATTTAAAACCTTAACAACTAGATACGGTCTAATGTCACTATCCCGTTTAGGAAACAGGACCTTATCAGAAATAGACTCAGATACAGAGTGATGCACAGAGTTCCTAATAAGGCCCTGGCCTACGCGTTTTTTGACTTGCTAGTACAGTGTGAGCAGTCTGGGGTCTTGACTCCTTTGAGACCACACCGGAAACACACCAGCTCCCTTGACTGTGTGCAGCTGTATGCAGTGTGACCGCCCCCGCCGCAACGAAAGCATTTGCGATCGTGGGGGGTAACCGGCGTCTCCACTGCAGACACCTGCTTAGCGGGCTTTTGTACACCTTTGTTCTTAAGCTGGTGTAAGTCAGATGTAATCTCAAACTTGTCAAGAGCAGGCTCATGGAAAGCGTCTGCCCTAGTACGCGCAAGCTCCAAGCGCTTACCCAAACGTCTCAAGTCATCTACAGAGTTGACATCATGCAAGGCCAGTTCCTTCATGTAGTCAGGTCTAATGTTGTGCATGAGAATGTCCAGCTGTTCCTCACTGGGCATCTTACATGACAACCTTGAGAACATGGCTTACATTGTACATATATAGTTAACCAAGGACTCAGAGCGGGCTTGTGTACGCTGTCTTATCTCGTTCCTGAGGCGGTAATCATAATCAGGAATATCGAAGGTATCTCTAAGCTCACTAATAAGATCCTCATATGAGATGAAGTTAGCTTTGTTTGTACGGAACCAAGACAAAGCCGGTCCATCCAACAGGTCGGAGAAAGCCATAAGGAGTCTAGGCTTAGTAACCTCCCGAGCACATCTAAGTTCCTCTAATCTCTCTAAAAACACACGTACACAAGTAGAACCATCATATTTTAAGTTAAATGAACATAAGTTAAGGGGACGTTCTTTATACACTATGTTACATGTAGAACTATTCCTACTTGAACTAGCTCGCACCGAGCGGTCCTCTCTCACTACTGGTGAAGTATATTCCACCTGGTCACGACCCGAAGGATCATCACCATCATCATCCGAACCTTCGGATTCAGAATCACTACTGGGTTCAGCCCTAGCGATGATCTTCACTAGCCTACCACGAATATCCACCAGGTCGGGGCAATCCAGACCACAACGAGCTAACCTACTCAATAAATAGTTGGCCCTGATAGACACCCTAAGACGAGAATTATTATTGGCCAAAAACTCACCTGACTGAAGAGCCTCCTCCAACTCGGAGACCTTCGGAAGGCAGGTCGAGAGCTCAGCCGATGCATCAGCGGGTACCGGAGCACTCGCTTTGATGCTACCTCGCCGGACGAGTCGGTGTGCCGTTCTTAGCTCACTCCGAAGGCCAGACACTGTCGTTTCCGGTTCCACTGAAATACCCATGTGGGACAGCTCGTTAGCAAGTTCATCCTTTCTTAAATAATTAATATATTTTTTCATCTGTGCCATTATGTAAAAATTTACTTACAACAATTATAAAGATAAAATGGCACAGATAGGGATCAATTACAAAGTAAAAATGTTAATTGAGTTACAACAAAGTGTACTAAGTTAGGTAATTATGTTTCAAATTGACTTTTAGAATTTAACAAAGATTAAGGGTATACTAAGAGAGAAAAGTTTCTAAATTTTCTGATAACACAGTTCAGGTTAATAATTAAAATTACAAGGTATCAACATACCTTCAAAAAAAAATTTATAATTACACAGAGTGAAATTCACTAAGTTAACACAGAGGTGAAGCTATAGAATAATATATGTAATATATTAATCTATGCTAATATAATATTACAATAAATATATGTGTGCACCATAAAAAGGAACATAACAAAGAAAAGAAACACAATAAGAAAAGAAGTGGGTATGCCAAATAAAATCAAAAAGTTTTTCCAAAATCACAGCTATTTTAAATTTTTGAATTTAGAATTTTGTGTCTTTTCCAGCCAAAGATGTAGGAAGCTGGAAGAAGACGAAAGGGAAGGTTTTGTGCTTAGCTGCTAGCACCACCAATTAACGTCCTGGAGCGTCTCGGACGATTCACCAGGATGGTTTCGCCAGAGGTAACCACCTATGCACACACACTAGACTGAGGCTACCGCAGAGTAGACCCAGAGATTTGCCACTACGTTGGGAGCCAATTTATAACACAGTGATGATCAGTGTTACTCACCAACTAGCGCGTGGTAGCTATGCAGAGAACTCTTTCCCAGGGCGCCTTACTACAGAGATTCCAGTGTGCGTGCAAGGGTAGGCCAGGGCTCTGACGAAAACAGTCAGGTAGGGTGTACACACATATATTTATATAACACAGAGATACACAGAGACACACAGAGAGCTTATTCACTGATAGACACAAATATCACAGGTACACAGAAGTATAGTCAGTGCTTAGGTACTTATGCTACTAAGCTACACATAAGTAGTGGATTTACTGGCCTGCAGAGTGAGCTGAGTGAGAGTGACTGCCTGTTGTTACTGCCAGGTGATGACGGCAGATACCTCTCACATGAGAAGCTCGTGTAGTCCGCACTTCCACGTTGTCGTACCACGTGCAGCCCACTAACTTATAGGTGCGGCACCAAATATCTCATCCGGCAACTAGCCCCGTAGTAAAAAACCCTGTCATGAAAGAAACGACAAATTAAGATCTTGGCTGCGCGACAGACGACAATCGACCCGCTTTGCAAAAGAAGAAGTGACTCACCAGTTTTCTGGGTAAAATGTAGCAAGATGCAATGCAGCAACCCAATCACAGCCCGTTAGGCCACGCGAGGTAACAAATAATCGCGCTTGAGCGAAAAACTGATTCGCGGCACAGTCTCAGAGCAAAAGCCAAAGGACCTCCAACTACCCCAAAGCAGGTCTCGGTCAAAAGTCCTGTCTTTCACGAAAAATCTTAACAAAACCCGTTCCTTTAAATGCGAAACGCTTCGTCACCGAACTTATGACATCCTGTCATTCTGACAGCAGAAATGTCACCACTGACAACCGATTAAAAAAAGATAACTCGATAAGGCTGCTTTCACATCCTAAATACTGCATCTATAGAAAATAAATGCTACAAGATATTAAAACCTTTCGGCACGAATTGCAAGACGAAATGTTACTTTGTTGATGAGATAGATTATATTATTGATGAATATGAATTATTGAACCTTATTTATTAAACAGGCAAAAATACAAAAAGAGAATTTCCACTTGTAAAAGACAACCTGCTTCAAGTAAAGAAACATAACATCTAACTGCAGAGTCTCGTTTCGCCCATTATAGAAATTATTTAAACCACAGTGGAAATCGTACTACCCATAACGAGACTTATGGATATTACAATGGGAATTATTCAACTCACAGTAATAATTAAGAGCCCGAAACGGGAATTGTCTCGCAAGTTAATAATTTTGCACGAGTAACATGGATTAAATTGTCGCGCAAAAAAATACACGTAATGGGAATCATTCAAAATTGCTAATAGATTTCTCGTATTGAAATAAGATATATTAACAGTTGTGAATTCATTAAACCCTTAGAAATAGGTATTTAGATCGCATGAAGCTTTATAAACTTTAACCTCTACTACAGAAAAATATACCTATAATAAGGTCGGAAATTCGTGAATTCCTGGCAATAAATTCTACAGCAAAGTGATATACGAAATTTGTCAAAACATTGGCCATTTATTTTTAACTTCTTAACTTTTCATCAGTGTTTCTTGCAAGATAGAGTGAATATACAAAACTACAAAATTAAATTTAGTGTTTATGCCTTAGATTCACACCGTGTGACGGAATTTTAGAACCCGAAGTAGAACAAATCACTTTATACCAAATTGAATTATTGATCCTGAGAAGAGGTCGCTATCTTCGAAAAATAGATTGGTTTTACAATCCCAAAGTTGTGTAAATGAAAATATTTTCCCATGAAGGGAATAATTACAATGTTCGTCCGCTACGCTCATTTAATCTTCTGTCAGAAAGAAAAATATTTGTTTTCTTATTAATTTCTGCCATGTTACAATTACGTATCCGTGTTTGACTTTCATGACATATGACAAGTACTTCTTGTAAAAAAGAATTAATAAATTCGGAGCTAGAATATTCAATGAGATATTAAAACGTTTCGGCACGAATTGTAAGACGAAATGTTACTTTGTTGATGAGATAGATTATATTATTGATGAATATGAATTATTGAACATTATTTATTAAACAGGCAAAAATACAAAAAGAGAATTTCCACTTGTAAAAGACAACTTGCTTCAAGTAAAGAACCATAACATCTAACTGCAGAGTCTGGTTTCACCCATTATAGAAATTATTTAAACCACAGTGGAAATCGTACTACCCATAACGAGACATGGATATTACAATGGGAATTATTCAAATCACAGTAATAATTAATAGCCCGAAACGGGAATTGTCTTGCAAGTTAATACTCTTGCACGTGTAACATGGATTAAATTATCGCACAAAAAAACACGTAATGGGAATCATTCAAAATTGCTTATATATTTCTCGTATTAAATTAAGATATATTAACAGTTGTGAATTCGTTAAACCCTTAGAAATAGGTGTTTTGATTGCAAGAAGTTTTATAAACTTTAACCTCTACCACAGAAAAATATACCTATAATAAGGTCGGAAATTTCTGAATTCCTGGCAATAAATTTTATTTAAAAGTGATATATGAAATTTGTCAACACATTGGCCATTTATTTTTAACTTCTTAACTTCTCATCAGTGTTTCTTGCAAGAAAGAGTGAATATACAAAACTACAAAATTGAATTCAGTATTTATGCCTTAGATTCACACCGTGTGACGGAATGTTAGACGCCAATGAAGAATAAATCACTTTATACCAAATTGAATTATGGATCCTGAGCAGAGGTCGCTATCTTCGAAAAATAGATTGATTTTACAATCCCAAAGTTACCTATATGAAGGAAGATATTTGCCCATTAAGGGACGATTATAAGGTACGTTTCCAGACACATTACACATCGAAAACAAACACATATCCCAGAACTTTTTTATCGGAATACATGACTTATCACAAGAGCTTCTTGTAAGATAGAGTGAGTAAATTCGGAGCTAGAATATTCAATGAGATATTAAAACCTTTCGGCACGAATTGCAAGACGAAATGTTACTTTGTTGATGAGATAGATTATATTATTGATGAATATGAATTATTGAACCTTATTTATTAAACAGGCAAAAATACAAAAAGAGAATTTCCACTTGTAAAAGACAACCTGCTTCAAGTAAAGAAACATAACATCTAACTGCAGAGTCTCGTTTCGCCCATTATAGAAATTATTTAAACCACAGTGGAAATCGTACTACCCATAACGAGACTTATGGATATTACAATGGGAATTATTCAACTCACAGTAATAATTAATAGTCCGAAACGGGAATTGTCTTGCAAGTTAATAATTTTGCACGAGTAACATGGATTAAATTGTCGCGAAAAAAAATACACGTAATGGGAATCATTCAAAATTGCTAATAGATTTCTCGTATTGAAATAAGATATATTAACAGTTGTGAATTCATTAAACCCTTAGAAATAGGTATTTAGATCGCATGAAGCTTTATAAACTTTAACCTCTACTACAGAAAAATATACCTATAATAAGGTCGGAAATTCGTGAATTCCTGGCAATAAATTCTACAGCAAAGTGATATACGAAATTTGTCAAAACATTGGCCATTTATTTTTAACTTCTTAACTTTTCATCAGTGTTTCTTGCAAGATAGAGTGAATATACAAAACTACAAAATTAAATTTAGTGTTTATGCCTTAGATTCACACCGTGTGACGGAATTTTAGAACCCGAAGTAGAACAAATCACTTTATACCAAATTGAATTATTGATCCTGAGAAGAGGTCGCTATCTTCGAAAAATAGATTGGTTTTACAATCCCAAAGTTGTGTAAATGAAAATATTTTCCCATGAAGGGAATAATTACAATGTTCGTCCGCTACGCTCATTTAATCTTCTGTCAGAATGAAAAATATTTGTTTTCTTATTAATTTCTGCCATGTTACAATTACGTATCCGTGTTTGACTTTCATGACATATGACAAGTACTTCTTGTAAAAAAGAATTAATAAATTCGGAGCTAGAATATTCAATGAGATATTAAAACGTTTCGGCACGAATTGTAAGACGAAATGTTACTTTGTTGATGAGATAGATTATATTATTGATGAATATGAATTATTGAACATTATTTATTAAACAGGCAAAAATACAAAAAGAGAATTTCCACTTGTAAAAGACAACTTGCTTCAAGTAAAGAACCATAACATCTAACTGCAGAGTCTGGTTTCACCCATTATAGAAATTATTTAAACCACAGTGGAAATCGTACTACCCATAACGAGACATGGATATTACAATGGGAATTATTCAAATCACAGTAATAATTAATAGCCCGAAACGGGAATTGTCTTGCAAGTTAATACTCTTGCACGTGTAACATGGATTAAATTATCGCACAAAAAAAACACGTAATGGGAATCATTCAAAATTGCTTATATATTTCTCGTATTAAATTAAGATATATTAACAGTTGTGAATTCGTTAAACCCTTAGAAATAGGTGTTTTGATTGCAAGAAGTTTTATAAACTTTAACCTCTACTACAGAAAAATATACCTATAATAAGGTCGGAAATTTCTGAATTCCTGGCAATAAATTTTATGTAAAAATTATATATGAAATTTGTCAAAACATTGGCCATTTATTTTTAACTTCTTAACTTCTCATCAGTGTTTCTTGCAAGAAAGAGTGAATATACAAAACTACAAAATTGAATTCAGTATTTATGCCTTAGATTCACACCGTGTGACGGAATGTTAGACGCCAATGAAGAATAAATCACTTTATACCAAATTGAATTATTGATCCTGAGCAGAGGTCGCTATCTTCGAAAAATAGACTGATTTTACAATCCCAAAGTTACCTATATGAAGGAAGATATTTGCCCATTAAGGGACGATTATAAGGTACGTTTCCAGACACATTACACATCGAAAACAAACACATATCCCAGAACTTTTTTATCGGAATATATGACTTATCACAAGAGCTTCTTGTAAGATAGAATGAGTAAATTCGGAGCTAGAATATTCAATGAGATTGTAGCATTTATTTTTTGTGTAGCAATCTGGTCTCGGGCTTGACAATGTGTAAAGCCGCCCTTAATCAATTCATCGCTGGTTTTTTTTATCTGTGGTTTTCCTTTGACACAAGTGACAAGTTTTGTCTGTGGCACGCCCGATGATTTGCATTAAGGAGAAACAGGTTTTATTAAAGATTGCGAGAATATTCCTGGACTAAGATATATGACCTGCTTTGAGGTAGTCGGTTCCTTTTTTGGCTTGGTGAGCTGTGCCTCGAATAGGTTTTCGCACAAGCTCTGGCATTAGTGCCTCACCGTTTGGTAGAGGTTATAACGGAGTATTTGCTGCATTTTACCCAGAAAACTGGTGAGTCACTTCTTCTTTTGCAAACCATGTCAGTCTTCGTCTGTCACGTGGTCAGTGACTTATTTGGTTGTCTGTTTCGTGACATGGTCGCTTATTAGGGGCTGGAGGCTGCCACTGTATAGTGGGAGAAGCCACACCCCAATCATACGTGGACTGCGTGAGCAGGGTGCATGTGTAAGAAGCTCGCCGTCTACACCCGGCATTTACAACATACGGAGTCGCTCTCACCCACAACGAAGGCCAGTACTTGTCAGCTACTTATACATGTAATCTAGCCGCCTAAGTCACCACTCACGTTGATTTAGTTTAGTGATGTACAATTAGTACGTAACCCGTAATTCTTCTTATGTATGTCTGTGCTTTCTGTATCTATGTAATCTCATTGTCTCTGTAGTATTGTGTGTTATATAAATATATGTGTGTACACCCTACCTGGCTGTTTTCGTGAGAGCCCTGGCCTACCTTTGCACGCACACTGGAATCTCTGTAATAAGGCGCCCTGGGAAAGAGTTCTCTGCATAGCTACCTCGCGCTAGTTGGTGAGTAACACTAACATCATTGTGTTATAAATTGGCTCCCAACGTAGTGGCAAATCTCTGGGTCTACTCTGCGGTAGCCTCAGTCTAGTGTGTGTGCATAGGTGGTTACCTCTGGCGAAACCATCCTGGTGTCTCGTCCGAGACTCTCCAGGACGTTAATTGGTGGTGCTAACAGCTAAGCACAAAATTATCCCTTTCGTCTTCTTCCAGCTACCTACATCTTTGGCTGGAAAAGACACTAAATTCTAAATTCAAAAATTTAAAATAGCTGTGATTTTGGAAAAACTTTTTGATTTTATTTGGCATACCCACTTCTTTTTCTTATTGTGTTTTTTCTTTTATGTGTTTCTTTTTTTCTTTTTTTTATGGTGCACACATATATTTATTCTAATATTAGTGTAGATTAATATATAATATATATTATTCTATAGCTTCACCTTGTAAGGTAAACTTAGTGAATCTCTCTGTGTTAACTTAGTGAATTTCACTCTGTAATTATAAACTTTGTGGAAGGTTGAAATTTAATTATTAACCTGAACTGTGTTATCAGAAAATTTAGAAACTTTTCTCTCTTAGTATACCCTTAATCTTTGTTAAATTCTAAAAGTCAATTTGAAACATAATTACCTAACTTAGTACACTTTGTTGTAACTCAATTCACATTTTTACTTTGTAATTGATCCCTATCTGTGCCATTTTATCTTTATAATTGTTGTAAGTAAATTTTTACATAATGGCACAGATGAAAAAATATGTTAATTATTTAAGAAAGGATGAACTTGCTAACGAGCTGTCCCACATGGGAATTTCAGTGGAACCGGATGCGACGGTGACTGGTCTTCGTAGTGAGCTAAGAGCGGCACACCGACTTGTCCGTCGGGGAAGCATCAAAGCGAATGCCCCGGTACCCGCTGATGCATCGGCTGAGCTCTCGACCTGCCTTCCGAAGGTCTCCGAGTTGGAGGAGGCTCTTCAGTCAGGTGAGTTTTTGGCCAATAATAATTCTCGCTTAGGGATAATGGTCAGGGCAAACTATCTGCTAACTAGGTTGGCGCGTTGTGGTTTGGATTGCCCTGACCTGGTGGAAATTCATGGTAGGCTAGTGAAGATCATTGCTAGGTCTGAACCCGGTAGTAATTCTGAATCCGAGGGTTCGGATGATGATGGTGATGATCCTTCGTGTCGTGACCAGGTGGAATATACTTCACCAGTAGTGAGAGAGGACCGCTCGGTGCGAGCTAGTTCAAGTAGGAATAGTTCTACATGTAACATAGTGAATAAAGAACGTCCCCTTAAACAGAAGGCCCTGGAAGCCGAGCTGGACCGAATGCTGGAGATGGGAGTAGTGTCCCCGTCTCAGTCCGCGTGGAACTCTCCAGTGGTCATGGTGGAGAAGGCAAACGGTGACCTCAGATTGTGCTTGGACTCTCGCAAGCTGAACTCTGTGTCAAAGAGTGACGCCTACCCCTTACCCTATATCAATCAAATCTTGGACCATCTTAAAAATGCTAAGTATTTAACCTCTGTAGATCTGAGTGCGGCCTACTGGCAGATTCCATTCGACTCACTCCAGTCTGCTGAGAAGACTGCTTTTACGGTTCCCCGGAGAAGATTGTTCCACTACAACTCCATGTGCTTCGGTCTTGTCGGGGCCAGTGCCACGATGCAACGCCTCATGGACCGTCTGTTTGGTCCCGAGTTCGACAACAAGGTATTTGCGTTTCAGGATGACATAGTCTGTGTGTCCAGCACCTTTGAGGAGCATGTAGAGCTCTTACATAGAGTCTATCAGCAACTCAAGGACGCTGGCCTAACAATTAACATGAAAAAATCCCACTTTTGTCGGAGTGAACTCAAATACCTGGGGTATTATGTGGACAAACATGGCCTACGGACAGATCCGGGTAAAGTTGAGGTTATCCTCAACTATCCCACCCCTTCTAACCCTAAGGAGGTTAAGAGATTTCTGGGAATGGCCGGCTGGTATCGTCGCTTTGTTAACAACTTCTCTAGGATTAGTAAACCTCTGTGCAAACTGACTTCTACGAACCTTAAGTTCGAATGGACCCCTGAGGCTGAACAGTCCTTTAACCTGCTAAAGTCAGCCTTGGTTTCTGCCCCTATATTAAAAATGCCTAACTTTGAGATGCCCTTCCGCATTCTTAGTGACGCGTCAGCTTACTCAGTTGCTGCTGTACTGACACAAACTCACGATGGTGTTGAGCACCCTATCGCCTACTGTAGCCGTTCTCTCAACAAGAACGACGTGAACTACAGCACAACTGAGCGAGAACTTTTGGCCGTGATTTTCGCCTTGGAACAATTTCGTCAGTACGTCGAAGGCCAAAAGTGTACGGTCGTCACGGATCATTCATCCCTTCTGTGGTTCCATAAACTGAAAAATCCCACGGGTCGTCTAGCACGTTGGAGCATGAGGCTCAGTCAATTCGATTTTGACATAGAGCATCGAAAAGGTACCACGTTGTACCTGATGCTCTGTCTCGTATCAAAATTGATTCCCTCGATGCAGTACCCACTAAAGACCCGTGGCATGACCACACCATGAATAGTGTTCGGAAGAACCCTAGGAAGTCACCAAATTATGACATTCGTGACAACCTTTTATATAGGTTAACTAAAAATAAATATTCTTTGACTTCAGACTTTGACTGGAAGCTGGTGGTACCTCAGGAGGATCGCTTGCCCCTGCTCTCTAAGTACCACGATGACACACTTAGTGCCCATGGTGGCGTTTGGAAGATGCATAAAAGGTTAGCCCTGAATTATTACTGGCCCAAGATGTACGAGGACGTCAAAGAATATGTTGGGAATTGCGAAACATGCAAGCAGTACAAACCCGTAAATACGTCTCGTCCCGGCCTAATGGGTAGCCCGAAGCGGGTTTCGAAGCCATTCGAAGCTATCACTGTCGATCTGCTTGGTCCCTTTCCCACTTCGAGCAATAGAAACGTACACCTGATCGTGGTCTCCGACTACTTTAGCAAATATGTCATGTTGTGCCCTGTTCGGGTTGCCACAGGCGCTGTAGTCGCGAGGTTCATAGAGAAGAGTGTGTTTCTCGTGCACGGAGTCTGCAAGACTATTTACATGGATAATGGCCCTCAGTTTGTGAGTAAGCCATTTAAAGCTCTGTTAGCTAAATACAATGTACCTAATATATATTATAACCCTAGGTATCATGCCCAAACTAATCAGGCGGAACGAGCTATTCGTAATGTTGTTCAAGCGATCTCATGCTATGTGAAGTCACAACACAAGTCATGGGATTCGTTCCTGGTTGAGATACAGTGCGCTTTAAACACTGCAGTTAACGAAGCAACTCGTTTCACCCCTTACTTCTTGGTACATGGTAGGGAGTTTATTGGAGATGGAGTGCTATACAGGCAGACAGATATTGCGTGCCACCCTGCTTCGGTCTCTGTAGACGATCCATCAGCCTTCGGTGTCAAGCTGAGAGAAATACAACGCATATTCGACCAGGTGAGGAAACATTTGAATGTTGCCCACCAGCGTAATGAAAAGTATTACAACCTCAGAAAAAGGCATGTAGAGCTGAAAGTGGGACAGATAGTTTACAAACGCACGTTCTACCTGTCAAACAAGGCCAAGAACTTCACTTCTAAGCTAGCCCCTAAGTTCCTTAAATGTGTGGTGACTGCTAAACGATCCCCTTTAGTATATAGGCTGTCAGATCTAGACGGTAGGGATCTTGGGGAGTACCATATCAAGGACATCCTGAAGTATCAGGAGGAGCTGTCTCCAATATCCAACGTCTCCAATACCTAACGTAACTACATAGCACTGTTTCTCTAGTTTATTAAACCAGTGCTATGTGATCATTATGTAAGACTATTTTAATCTTTTGTTTGTATTTCTATGTGTGTACGTGACTTCAAATTGTCACGTTGTAGTTTCTTCTATGCACCGCACCGAGCGTTTTTCTCTCATTCGCTCCTCAGTACTCTACAATATCCTGAGAGCTTGTTAGGGTATCAGCAGCGATTAAAGGGAGCATTTGTTTTCTATGAAGGGCATTAGACTCTAGTTACTTAGCCTGTCCGGTACATGAGTCAGTGTCTAGTTAGGTGTATAGGAGGATCTTTCTTTGTTATTGTAATGGTAGCAGTCAGCTTGGGGTTGAAGTACCTAGCTGGTTGTCTTTGTTTATTAGTCAGTACTTTTCTGTTTTCTTTATTGTGTATTTCCAGCGTGTCATATCCGCAGGAAATACTATTAATGGGGGGTGGTTGTAGCATTTATTTTTTGTGTAGCAATCTGGTCTCGGGCTTGACAATGTGTAAAGCCGCCCTTAATCAATTCATCGCTGGTTTTTTTTATCTGTGGTTTTCCTTTGACACAAGTGACAAGTTTTGTCTGTGGCACGCCCGATGATTTGCATTAAGGAGAAACAGGTTTTATTAAAGATTGCGAGAATATTCCTGGACTAAGATATATGACCTGCTTTGAGGTAGTCGGTTCCTTTTTTGGCTTGGTGAGCTGTGCCTCGAATAGATTTTCGCACAAGCTCTGGCATTAGTGCCTCACCGTTTGGTAGAGGTTATAACGGAGTATTTACTGCATTTTACCCAGAAAACTGGTGAGTCACTTCTTCTTTTGCAAACCATGTCAGTCTTCGTCTGTCACGTGGTCAGTGACTTATTTGGTTGTCTGTTTCGTGACAGGGTCGCTTATTAGGGGCTGGAGGCTGCCACTGTATAGTGGGAGAAGCCACACCCCAATCATACGTGGACTGCGTGAGCAGGGTGCATGTGTAAGAAGCTCGCCGTCTACACCCGGCATTTACAACATACGGAGTCGCTCTCACCCACAACGAAGGCCAGTACTTGTCAGCTACTTATACATGTAATCTAGCCGCCTAAGTCACCACTCACGTTGATTTAGTTTAGTGATGTACGTAACCAGTAATTCTTCTTATGTATGTCTGTGCTTTCTGTATCTATGTAATCTCATTGTCTCTGTAGTATTGTGTGTTATATAAATATATGTGTGTACACCCTACCTGGCTGTTTTCGTGAGAGCCCTGGCCTACCTTTGCACGCACACTGGAATCTCTGTAATAAGGCGCCCTGGGAAAGAGTTCTCTGCATAGCTACCTCGCGCTAGTTGGTGAGTAACACTAACATCATTGTGTTATAGATATTAAAACCTTTCGGCACGAATTGCAAGACGAAATGTTACTTTGTTGATGAGATAGATTATATTATTGATGAATATGAATTATTGAACCTTATTTATTAAACAGGCAAAAATACAAAAAGAGAATTTCCACTTGTAAAAGACAACCTGCTTCAAGTAAAGAAACATAACATCTAACTGCAGAGTCTCGTTTCGCCCATTATAGAAATTATTTAAACCACAGTGGAAATCGTACTACCCATAACGAGACTTATGGATATTACAATGGGAATTATTCAACTCACAGTAATAATTAATAGTCCGAAACGGGAATTGTCTTGCAAGTTAATAATTTTGCACAAGTAACATGGATTAAATTGTCGCGAAAAAAAATACACGTAATGGGAATCATTCAAAATTGCTAATAGATTTCTCGTATTGAAATAAGATATATTAACAGTTGTGAATTCATCAAACCCTTAGAAATAGGTATTTAGATCGCATGAAGCTTTATAAACTTTAACCTCTACTACAGAAAAATATACCTATAATAAGGTCGGAAATTCGTGAATTCCTGGCAATAAATTCTACAGCAAAGTGATATACGAAATTTGTCAAAACATTGGCCATTTATTTTTAACTTCTTAACTTTTCATCAGTGTTTCTTGCAAGATAGAGTGAATATACAAAACTATAAAATTAAATTTAGTGTTTATGCCTTAGATTCACACCGTGTGACGGAATTTTAGAACCCGAAGTAGAACAAATCACTTTAAACCAAATTGAATTATTGATCCTGAGAAGAGGTCGCTATCTTCGAAAAATAGATTGGTTTTACAATCCCAAAGTTGTGTAAATGAAAATATTTTCCCATGAAGGGAATAATTACAATGTTCGTCCGCTACGCTCATTTAATCTTCTGTCAGAATGAAAAATATTTGTTTTCTTATTAATTTCTGCCATGTTACAATTACGTATCCGTGTTTGACTTTCATGACATATGACAAGTACTTCTTGTAAAAAAGAATTAATAAATTCGGAGCTAGAATATTCAATGAGATATTAAAACGTTTCGGCACGAATTGTAAGACGAAATGTTACTTTGTTGATGAGATAGATTATATTATTGATGAATATGAATTATTGAACATTATTTATTAAACAGGCAAAAATACAAAAAGAGAATTTCCACTTGTAAAAGACAACTTGCTTCAAGTAAAGAACCATAACATCTAACTGCAGAGTCTGGTTTCACCCATTATAGAAATTATTTAAACCACAGTGGAAATCGTACTACCCATAACGAGACATGGATATTACAATGGGAATTATTCAAATCACAGTAATAATTAATAGCCCGAAACGGGAATTGTCTTGCAAGTTAATACTCTTGCACGTGTAACATGGATTAAATTATCGCACAAAAAAACACGTAATGGGAATCATTCAAAATTGCTTATATATTTCTCGTATTAAATTAAGATATATTAACAGTTGTGAATTCGTTAAACCCTTAGAAATAGGTGTTTTGATTGCAAGAAGTTTTATAAACTTTAACCTCTACCACAGAAAAATATACCTATAATAAGGTCGGAAATTTCTGAATTCCTGGCAATAAATTTTATTTAAAAGTGATATATGAAATTTGTCAACACATTGGCCATTTATTTTTAACTTCTTAACTTCTCATCAGTGTTTCTTGCAAGAAAGAGTGAATATACAAAACTACAAAATTGAATTCAGTATTTATGCCTTAGATTCACACCGTGTGACGGAATGTTAGACGCCAATGAAGAATAAATCACTTTATACCAAATTGAATTATGGATCCTGAGCAGAGGTCGCTATCTTCGAAAAATAGATTGATTTTACAATCCCAAAGTTACCTATATGAAGGAAGATATTTGCCCATTAAGGGACGATTATAAGGTACGTTTCCAGACACATTACACATCGAAAACAAACACATATCCCAGAACTTTTTTATCGGAATACATGACTTATCACAAGAGCTTCTTGTAAGATAGAATGAGTAAATTCGGAGCTAGAATATTCAATGAGATATTAAAACCTTTCGGCACGAATTGCAAGACGAAATGTTACTTTGTTGATGAGATAGATTATATTATTGATGAATATGAATTATTGAACCTTATTTATTAAACAGGCAAAAATACAAAAAGAGAATTTCCACTTGTAAAAGACAACCTGCTTCAAGTAAAGAAACATAACATCTAACTGCAGAGTCTCGTTTCGCCCATTATAGAAATTATTTAAACCACAGTGGAAATCGTACTACCCATAACGAGACTTATGGATATTACAATGGGAATTATTCAACTCACAGTAATAATTAATAGTCCGAAACGGGAATTGTCTTGCAAGTTAATAATTTTGCACGAGTAACATGGATTAAATTGTCGCGAAAAAAAATACACGTAATGGGAATCATTCAAAATTGCTAATAGATTTCTCGTATTGAAATAAGATATATTAACAGTTGTGAATTCATTAAACCCTTAGAAATAGGTATTTAGATCGCATGAAGCTTTATAAACTTTAACCTCTACTACAGAAAAATATACCTATAATAAGGTCGGAAATTCGTGAATTCCTGGCAATAAATTCTACAGCAAAGTGATATACGAAATTTGTCAAAACATTGGCCATTTATTTTTAACTTCTTAACTTTTCATCAGTGTTTCTTGCAAGAT
Source organism: Miltochrista miniata (assembly GCA_933228765.1). Taxonomy (NCBI): domain Eukaryota; kingdom Metazoa; phylum Arthropoda; class Insecta; order Lepidoptera; family Erebidae; genus Miltochrista; species Miltochrista miniata. The sequence continues at coordinate 12,559,900 of OW121772.1, forward strand.
AGAGTGAATATACAAAACTACAAAATTAAATTTAGTGTTTATGCCTTAGATTCACACCGTGTGACGGAATTTTAGAACCCGAAGTAGAACAAATCACTTTATACCAAATTGAATTATTGATCCTGAGAAGAGGTCGCTATCTTCGAAAAATAGATTGGTTTTACAATCCCAAAGTTGTGTAAATGAAAATATTTTCCCATGAAGGGAATAATTACAATGTTCGTCCGCTACGCTCATTTAATCTTCTGTCAGAATGAAAAATATTTGTTTTCTTATTAATTTCTGCCATGTTACAATTACGTATCCGTGTTTGACTTTCATGACATATGACAAGTACTTCTTGTAAAAAAGAATTAATAAATTCGGAGCTAGAATATTCAATGAGATATTAAAACGTTTCGGCACGAATTGTAAGACGAAATGTTACTTTGTTGATGAGATAGATTATATTATTGATGAATATGAATTATTGAACATTATTTATTAAACAGGCAAAAATACAAAAAGAGAATTTCCACTTGTAAAAGACAACTTGCTTCAAGTAAAGAACCATAACATCTAACTGCAGAGTCTGGTTTCACCCATTATAGAAATTATTTAAACCACAGTGGAAATCGTACTACCCATAACGAGACATGGATATTACAATGGGAATTATTCAAATCACAGTAATAATTAATAGCCCGAAACGGGAATTGTCTTGCAAGTTAATACTCTTGCACGTGTAACATGGATTAAATTATCGCACAAAAAAACACGTAATGGGAATCATTCAAAATTGCTTATATATTTCTCGTATTAAATTAAGATATATTAACAGTTGTGAATTCGTTAAACCCTTAGAAATAGGTGTTTTGATTGCAAGAAGTTTTATAAACTTTAACCTCTACCACAGAAAAATATACCTATAATAAGGTCGGAAATTTCTGAATTCCTGGCAATAAATTTTATTTAAAAGTGATATATGAAATTTGTCAACACATTGGCCATTTATTTTTAACTTCTTAACTTCTCATCAGTGTTTCTTGCAAGAAAGAGTGAATATACAAAACTACAAAATTGAATTCAGTATTTATGCCTTAGATTCACACCGTGTGACGGAATGTTAGACGCCAATGAAGAATAAATCACTTTATACCAAATTGAATTATGGATCCTGAGCAGAGGTCGCTATCTTCGAAAAATAGATTGATTTTACAATCCCAAAGTTACCTATATGAAGGAAGATATTTGCCCATTAAGGGACGATTATAAGGTACGTTTCCAGACACATTACACATCGAAAACAAACACATATCCCAGAACTTTTTTATCGGAATACATGACTTATCACAAGAGCTTCTTGTAAGATAGAATGAGTAAATTCGGAGCTAGAATATTCAATGAGATATTAAAACCTTTCGGCACGAATTGCAAGACGAAATGTTACTTTGTTGATGAGATAGATTATATTATTGATGAATATGAATTATTGAACCTTATTTATTAAACAGGCAAAAATACAAAAAGAGAATTTCCACTTGTAAAAGACAACCTGCTTCAAGTAAAGAAACATAACATCTAACTGCAGAGTCTCGTTTCGCCCATTATAGAAATTATTTAAACCACAGTGGAAATCGTACTACCCATAACGAGACTTATGGATATTACAATGGGAATTATTCAACTCACAGTAATAATTAATAGTCCGAAACGGGAATTGTCTTGCAAGTTAATAATTTTGCACGAGTAACATGGATTAAATTGTCGCGAAAAAAAATACACGTAATGGGAATCATTCAAAATTGCTAATAGATTTCTCGTATTGAAATAAGATATATTAACAGTTGTGAATTCATTAAACCCTTAGAAATAGGTATTTAGATCGCATGAAGCTTTATAAACTTTAACCTCTACTACAGAAAAATATACCTATAATAAGGTCGGAAATTCGTGAATTCCTGGCAATAAATTCTACAGCAAAGTGATATACGAAATTTGTCAAAACATTGGCCATTTATTTTTAACTTCTTAACTTTTCATCAGTGTTTCTTGCAAGATAGAGTGAATATACAAAACTACAAAATTAAATTTAGTGTTTATGCCTTAGATTCACACCGTGTGACGGAATTTTAGAACCCGAAGTAGAACAAATCACTTTATACCAAATTGAATTATTGATCCTGAGAAGAGGTCGCTATCTTCGAAAAATAGATTGGTTTTACAATCCCAAAGTTGTGTAAATGAAAATATTTTCCCATGAAGGGAATAATTACAATGTTCGTCCGCTACGCTCATTTAATCTTCTGTCAGAATGAAAAATATTTGTTTTCTTATTAATTTCTGCCATGTTACAATTACGTATCCGTGTTTGACTTTCATGACATATGACAAGTACTTCTTGTAAAAAAGAATTAATAAATTCGGAGCTAGAATATTCAATGAGATATTAAAACGTTTCGGCACGAATTGTAAGACGAAATGTTACTTTGTTGATGAGATAGATTATATTATTGATGAATATGAATTATTGAACATTATTTATTAAACAGGCAAAAATACAAAAAGAGAATTTCCACTTGTAAAAGACAACTTGCTTCAAGTAAAGAACCATAACATCTAACTGCAGAGTCTGGTTTCACCCATTATAGAAATTATTTAAACCACAGTGGAAATCGTACTACCCATAACGAGACATGGATATTACAATGGGAATTATTCAAATCACAGTAATAATTAATAGCCCGAAACGGGAATTGTCTTGCAAGTTAATACTCTTGCACGTGTAACATGGATTAAATTATCGCACAAAAAAACACGTAATGGGAATCATTCAAAATTGCTTATATATTTCTCGTATTAAATTAAGATATATTAACAGTTGTGAATTCGTTAAACCCTTAGAAATAGGTGTTTTGATTGCAAGAAGTTTTATAAACTTTAACCTCTACCACAGAAAAATATACCTATAATAAGGTCGGAAATTTCTGAATTCCTGGCAATAAATTTTATTTAAAAGTGATATATGAAATTTGTCAACACATTGGCCATTTATTTTTAACTTCTTAACTTCTCATCAGTGTTTCTTGCAAGAAAGAGTGAATATACAAAACTACAAAATTGAATTCAGTATTTATGCCTTAGATTCACACCGTGTGACGGAATGTTAGACGCCAATGAAGAATAAATCACTTTATACCAAATTGAATTATGGATCCTGAGCAGAGGTCGCTATCTTCGAAAAATAGATTGATTTTACAATCCCAAAGTTACCTATATGAAGGAAGATATTTGCCCATTAAGGGACGATTATAAGGTACGTTTCCAGACACATTACACATCGAAAACAAACACATATCCCAGAACTTTTTTATCGGAATACATGACTTATCACAAGAGCTTCTTGTAAGATAGAATGAGTAAATTCGGAGCTAGAATATTCAATGAGATATTAAAACCTTTCGGCACGAATTGCAAGACGAAATGTTACTTTGTTGATGAGATAGATTATATTATTGATGAATATGAATTATTGAACCTTATTTATTAAACAGGCAAAAATACAAAAAGAGAATTTCCACTTGTAAAAGACAACCTGCTTCAAGTAAAGAAACATAACATCTAACTGCAGAGTCTCGTTTCGCCCATTATAGAAATTATTTAAACCACAGTGGAAATCGTACTACCCATAACGAGACTTATGGATATTACAATGGGAATTATTCAACTCACAGTAATAATTAATAGTCCGAAACGGGAATTGTCTTGCAAGTTAATAATTTTGCACGAGTAACATGGATTAAATTGTCGCGAAAAAAAATACACGTAATGGGAATCATTCAAAATTGCTAATAGATTTCTCGTATTGAAATAAGATATATTAACAGTTGTGAATTCATTAAACCCTTAGAAATAGGTATTTAGATCGCATGAAGCTTTATAAACTTTAACCTCTACTACAGAAAAATATACCTATAATAAGGTCGGAAATTCGTGAATTCCTGGCAATAAATTCTACAGCAAAGTGATATACGAAATTTGTCAAAACATTGGCCATTTATTTTTAACTTCTTAACTTTTCATCAGTGTTTCTTGCAAGATAGAGTGAATATACAAAACTACAAAATTAAATTTAGTGTTTATGCCTTAGATTCACACCGTGTGACGGAATTTTAGAACCCGAAGTAGAACAAATCACTTTATACCAAATTGAATTATTGATCCTGAGAAGAGGTCGCTATCTTCGAAAAATAGATTGGTTTTACAATCCCAAAGTTGTGTAAATGAAAATATTTTCCCATGAAGGGAATAATTACAATGTTCGTCCGCTACGCTCATTTAATCTTCTGTCAGAATGAAAAATATTTGTTTTCTTATTAATTTCTGCCATGTTACAATTACGTATCCGTGTTTGACTTTCATGACATATGACAAGTACTTCTTGTAAAAAAGAATTAATAAATTCGGAGCTAGAATATTCAATGAGATATTAAAACGTTTCGGCACGAATTGTAAGACGAAATGTTACTTTGTTGATGAGATAGATTATATTATTGATGAATATGAATTATTGAACATTATTTATTAAACAGGCAAAAATACAAAAAGAGAATTTCCACTTGTAAAAGACAACTTGCTTCAAGTAAAGAACCATAACATCTAACTGCAGAGTCTGGTTTCACCCATTATAGAAATTATTTAAACCACAGTGGAAATCGTACTACCCATAACGAGACATGGATATTACAATGGGAATTATTCAAATCACAGTAATAATTAATAGCCCGAAACGGGAATTGTCTTGCAAGTTAATACTCTTGCACGTGTAACATGGATTAAATTATCGCACAAAAAAAACACGTAATGGGAATCATTCAAAATTGCTTATATATTTCTCGTATTAAATTAAGATATATTAACAGTTGTGAATTCGTTAAACCTTTAGAAATAGGTGTTTTGATTGCAAGAAGTTTTATAAACTTTAACCTCTACTACAGAAAAATATACCTATAATAAGGTCGGAAATTTCTGAATTCCTGGCAATAAATTTTATGTAAAAATTATATATGAAATTTGTCAAAACATTGGCCATTTATTTTTAACTTCTTAACTTCTCATCAGTGTTTCTTGCAAGAAAGAGTGAATATACAAAACTACAAAATTGAATTCAGTATTTATGCCTTAGATTCACACCGTGTGACGGAATGTTAGACGCCAATGAAGAATAAATCACTTTATACCAAATTGAATTATTGATCCTGAGCAGAGGTCGCTATCTTCGAAAAATAGACTGATTTTACAATCCCAAAGTTACCTATATGAAGGAAGATATTTGCCCATTAAGGGACGATTATAAGGTACGTTTCCAGACACATTACACATCGAAAACAAACACATATCCCAGAACTTTTTTATCGGAATATATGACTTATCACAAGAGCTTCTTGTAAGATAGAATGAGTAAATTCGGAGCTAGAATATTCAATGAGATTGTAGCATTTATTTTTTGTGTAGCAATCTGGTCTCGGGCTTGACAATGTGTAAAGCCGCCCTTAATCAATTCATCGCTGGTTTTTTTTATCTGTGGTTTTCCTTTGACACAAGTGACAAGTTTTGTCTGTGGCACGCCCGATGATTTGCATTAAGGAGAAACAGGTTTTATTAAAGATTGCGAGAATATTCCTGGACTAAGATATATGACCTGCTTTGAGGTAGTCGGTTCCTTTTTTGGCTTGGTGAGCTGTGCCTCGAATAGGTTTTCGCACAAGCTCTGGCATTAGTGCCTCACCGTTTGGTAGAGGTTATAACGGAGTATTTGCTGCATTTTACCCAGAAAACTGGTGAGTCACTTCTTCTTTTGCAAACCATGTCAGTCTTCGTCTGTCACGTGGTCAGTGACTTATTTGGTTGTCTGTTTCGTGACAGGGTCGCTTATTAGGGGCTGGAGGCTGCCACTGTATAGTGGGAGAAGCCACACCCCAATCATACGTGGACTGCGTGAGCAGGGTGCATGTGTAAGAGGCTCGCCGTCTACACCCGGCATTTACAACATACGGAGTCGCTCTCACCCACAACGAAGGCCAGTACTTGTCAGCTACTTATACATGTAATCTAGCCGCCTAAGTCACCACTCACGTTAATTTAGTTTAGTGATGTACAATTAGTACGTAACCCGTAATTCTTCTTATGTATGTCTGTGCTTTCTGTATCTATGTAATCTCATTGTCTCTGTAGTATTGTGTGTTATATAAATATATGTGTGTACACCCTATCTGGCTGTTTTCGTGAGAGCCCTGGCCTACCTTTGCACGCACACTGGAATCTCTGTAATAAGGCGCCCTGGGAAAGAGTTCTCTGCATAGCTACCTCGCGCTAGTTGGTGAGTAACACTAACATCATTGTGTTATAAATTGGCTCCCAACGTAGTGGCAAATCTCTGGGTCTACTCTGCGGTAGCCTCAGTCTAGTGTGTGTGCATAGGTGGTTACCTCTGGCGAAACCATCCTGGTGTCTCGTCCGAGACTCTCCAGGACGTTAATTGGTGGTGCTAACAGCTAAGCACAAAATTATCCCTTTCGTCTTCTTCCAGCTACCTACATCTTTGGCTGGAAAAGACACTAAATTCTAAATTCAAAAATTTAAAATAGCTGTGATTTTGGAAAAACTTTTTGATTTTATTTGGCATACCCACTTCTTTTTCTTATTGTGTTTTTTCTTTTATGTGTTTCTTTTTTTCTTTTTTTTATGGTGCACACATATATTTATTATAATATTAGTGTAGATTAATATATAATATATATTATTCTATAGCTTCACCTTGTAAGGTAAACTTAGTGAATCTCTCTGTGTTAACTTAGTGAATTTCACTCTGTAATTATAAACTTTGTGGAAGGTTGAAATTTAATTATTAACCTGAACTGTGTTATCAGAAAATTTAGAAACTTTTCTCTCTTAGTATACCCTTAATCTTTGTTAAATTCTAAAAGTCAATTTGAAACATAATTACCTAACTTAGTACACTTTGTTGTAACTCAATTCACATTTTTACTTTGTAATTGATCCCTATCTGTGCCATTTTATCTTTATAATTGTTGTAAGTAAATTTTTACATAATGGCACAGATGAAAAAATATGTTAATTATTTAAGAAAGGATGAACTTGCTAACGAGCTGTCCCACATGGGAATTTCAGTGGAACCGGATGCGACGGTGACTGGTCTTCGTAGTGAGCTAAGAGCGGCACACCGACTTGTCCGTCGGGGAAGCATCAAAGCGAATGCCCCGGTACCCGCTGATGCATCGGCTGAGCTCTCGACCTGCCTTCCGAAGGTCTCCGAGTTGGACGAGGCTCTTCAGTCAGGTGAGTTTTTGGCCAATAATAATTCTCGCTTAGGGATAATGGTCAGGGCAAACTATCTGCTAACTAGGTTGGCGCGTTGTGGTTTGGATTGCCCTGACCTGGTGGAAATTCGTGGTAGGCTAGTGAAGATCATTGCTAGGTCTGAACCCGGTAGTAATTCTGAATCCGAGGGTTCGGATGATGATGGTGATGATCCTTCGTGTCGTGACCAGGTGGAATATACTTCACCAGTAGTGAGAGAGGACCGCTCGGTGCGAGCTAGTTCAAGTAGGAATAGTTCTACATGTAACATAGTGAATAAAGAACGTCCCCTTAAACAGAAGGCCCTGGAAGCCGAGCTGGACCGAATGCTGGAGATGGGAGTAGTGTCCCCGTCTCAGTCCGCGTGGAACTCTCCAGTGGTCATGGTGGAGAAGGCAAACGGTGACCTCAGATTGTGCTTGGACTCTCGCAAGCTGAACTCTGTGTCAAAGAGTGACGCCTACCCCTTACCCTATATCAATCAAATCTTGGACCATCTTAAAAATGCTAAGTATTTAACCTCTGTAGATCTGAGTGCGGCCTACTGGCAGATTCCATTCGACTCACTCCAGTCTGCTGAGAAGACTGCTTTTACGGTTCCCCGGAGAAGATTGTTCCACTACAACTCCATGTGCTTCGGTCTTGTCGGGGCCAGTGCCACGATGCAACGCCTCATGGACCGTCTGTTTGGTCCCGAGTTCGACAACAAGGTATTTGCGTTTCAGGATGACATAGTCTGTGTGTCCAGCACCTTTGAGGAGCATGTAGAGCTCTTACATAGAGTCTATCAGCAACTCAAGGACGCTGGCCTAACAATTAACATGAAAAAATCCCACTTTTGTCGGAGTGAACTCAAATACCTGGGGTATTATGTGGACAAACATGGCCTACGGACAGATCCGGGTAAAGTTGAGGTTATCCTCAACTATCCCACCCCTTCTAACCCTAAGGAGGTTAAGAGATTTCTGGGAATGGCCGGCTGGTATCGTCGCTTTGTTAACAACTTCTCTAGGATTAGTAAACCTCTGTGCAAACTGACTTCTACGAACCTTAAGTTCGAATGGACCCCTGAGGCTGAACAGTCCTTTAACCTGCTAAAGTCAGCCTTGGTTTCTGCCCCTATATTAAAAATGCCTAACTTTGAGATGCCCTTCCGCATTCTTAGTGACGCGTCAGCTTACTCAGTTGCTGCTGTACTGACACAAACTCACGATGGTGTTGAGCACCCTATCGCCTACTGTAGCCGTTCTCTCAACAAGAACGAGGTGAACTACAGCACAACTGAGCGAGAACTTTTGGCCGTGATTTTCGCCTTGTAACAATTTCGTCAGTACGTCGAAGGCCAAAAGTGTACGGTCGTCACGGATCATTCATCCCTTCTGTGGTTCCATAAACTGAAAAATCCCACGGGTCGTCTAGCACGTTGGAGCATGAGGCTCAGTCAATTCGATTTTGACATAGAGCATCGAAAAGGTACCACGTTGTACCTGATGCTCTGTCTCGTATCAAAATTGATTCCCTCGATGCAGTACCCACTAAAGACCCGTGGCATGACCACACCATGAATAGTGTTCGGAAGAACCCTAGGAAGTCACCAAATTATGACATTCGTGACAACCTTTTATATAGGTTAACTAAAAATAAATATTCTTTGACTTCAGACTTTGACTGGAAGCTGGTGGTACCTCAGGAGGATCGCTTGCCCCTGCTCTCTAAGTACCACGATGACACACTTAGTGCCCATGGTGGCGTTTGGAAGACGCATAAAAGGTTAGCCCTGAATTATTACTGGCCCAAGATGTACGAGGACGTCAAAGAATATGTTGGGAATTGCGAAACATGCAAGCAGTACAAACCCGTAAATACGTCTCGTCCCGGCCTAATGGGTAGCCCGAAGCGGGTTTCGAAGCCATTCGAAGCTATCACTGTCGATCTGCTTGGTCCCTTTCCCACTTCGAGCAATAGAAACGTACACCTGATCGTGGTCTCCGACTACTTTAGCAAATATGTCATGTTGTGCCCTGTTCGGGTTGCCACAGGCGCTGTAGTCGCGAGGTTCATAGAGAAGAGTGTGTTTCTCGTGCACGGAGTCTGCAAGACTATTTACATGGATAATGGCCCTCAGTTTGTGAGTAAGCCATTTAAAGATCTGTTAGCTAAATACAATGTACCTAATATATATTATAACCCTAGGTATCATGCCCAAACTAATCAGGCGGAACGAGCTATTCGTAATGTTGTTCAAGCGATCTCATGCTATGTGAAGTCACAACACAAGTCATGGGATTCGTTCCTGGTTGAGATACAGTGCGCTTTAAACACTGCAGTTAACGAAGCAACTCGTTTCACCCCTTACTTCTTGGTACATGGTAGGGAGTTTATTGGAGATGGAGTGCTATACAGGCAGACAGATATTGCGTGCCACCCTGCTTCGGTCTCTGTAGACGATCCATCAGCCTTCGGTGTCAAGCTGAGAGAAATACAACGCATATACGACCAGGTGAGGAAACATTTGAATGTTGCCCACCAGCGTAATGAAAAGTATTACAACCTCAGAAAAAGGCATGTAGAGCTGAAAGTGGGACAGATAGTTTACAAACGCACGTTCTACCTGTCAAACAAGGCCAAGAACTTCACTTCTAAGCTAGCCCCTAAGTTCCTTAAATGTGTGGTGACTGCTAAACGATCCCCTTTAGTATCTAGGCTGTCAGATCTAGACGGTAGGGATCTTGGGGAGTACCATATCAAGGACATCCTGAAGTATCAGGAGGAGCTGTCTCCAATACCCAACGTCTCCAATACCTAACGTAACTACATAGCACTGTTTCTCCAACAGTGCTATGTGATCATTATGTAAGACTATTTTAATCTTTTGTTTGTATTTCTATGTGTGTACGTGACTTCAAATTGTCACGTTGTAGTTTCTTCTATGCACCGCACCGAGCGTTTTTCTCTCATTCGCTCCTCAGTACTCTACAATATCCTGAGAGCTTGTTAGGGTATCAGCAGCGAGTAAAGGGAGCATTCGTTTTCTATGAAGGGCATTAGACTCTAGTTACTTAGCCTGTCCGGTACATGAGTCAGTGTCTAGTTAGGTGTATAGGAGGATCTTTCTTTGTTATTGTAATGGTAGCAGTCAGCTTGGGGTTGAAGTACCTAGCTGGTTGTCTTTGTTTATTAGTCAGTACTTTTCTGTTTTCTTTATTGTGTATTTCCAGCGTGTCATATCCGCAGGAAATACTATTAAGGGGGGGGTGGTTGTAGCATTTATTTTTTGTGTAGCAATCTGGTCTCGGGCTTGACAATGTGTAAAGCCGCCCTTAATCAATTCATCGCTGGTTTTTTTTATCTGTGGTTTTCCTTTGACACAAGTGACAAGTTTTGTCTGTGGCACGCCCGATGATTTGCATTAAGGAGAAACAGGTTTTATTAAAGATTGCGAGAATATTCCTGGACTAAGATATATGACCTGCTTTGAGGTAGTCGGTTCCTTTTTTGGCTTGGTGAGCTGTGCCTCGAATAGATTTTCGCACAAGCTCTGGCATTAGTGCCTCACCGTTTGGTAGAGGTTATAACGGAGTATTTACTGCATTTTACCCAGAAAACTGGTGAGTCACTTCTTCTTTTGCAAACCATGTCAGTCTTCGTCTGTCACGTGGTCAGTGACTTATTTGGTTGTCTGTTTCGTGACAGGGTCGCTTATTAGGGGCTGGAGGCTGCCACTGTATAGTGGGAGAAGCCACACCCCAATCATACGTGGACTGCGTGAGCAGGGTGCATGTGTAAGAAGCTCGCCGTCTACACCCGGCATTTACAACATACGGAGTCACTCTCACCCACAACGAAGGCCAGTTCTCTGCATAGCTACCTCGCGCTAGTTGGTGAGTAACACTAACATCATTGTGTTATAGATATTAAAACCTTTCGGCACGAATTGCAAGACGAAATGTTACTTTGTTGATGAGATAGATTATATTATTGATGAATATGAATTATTGAACCTTATTTATTAAACAGGCAAAAATACAAAAAGAGAATTTCCACTTGTAAAAGACAACCTGCTTCAAGTAAAGAAACATAACATCTAACTGCAGAGTCTCGTTTCGCCCATTATAGAAATTATTTAAACCACAGTGGAAATCGTACTACCCATAACGAGACTTATGGATATTACAATGGGAATTATTCAACTCACAGTAATAATTAATAGTCCGAAACGGGAATTGTCTTGCAAGTTAATAATTTTGCACGAGTAACATGGATTAAATTGTCGCGAAAAAAAATACACGTAATGGGAATCATTCAAAATTGCTAATAGATTTCTCGTATTGAAATAAGATATATTAACAGTTGTGAATTCATTAAACCCTTAGAAATAGGTATTTTGATCGCAAGAAGCTTTATAAACTTTAATCTCTACTACAGAAAAATATACCTATAATAAGGTCGGAAATTCGTGAATTCCTGGCAATAAATTCTACAGCAAAGTGATATACGAAATTTGTCAAAACATTGGCCATTTATTTTTAACTTCTTAACTTCTCATCAGTGTTTCTTGCAAGAAAGAGTGAATATACAAAACTACAAAATTGAATTCAGTATTTATGCCTTAGATTCACACCGTGTGACGGAATGTTAGACGCCAATGAAGAATAAATCACTTTATACCAAATTGAATTATTGATCCTGAGCAGAGGTCGCTATCTTCGAAAAATAGATTGATTTTACAATCCCAAAGTTACCTATATGAAGGAAGATATTTGCCCATTAAGGGACGATTATAAGGTACGTTTCCAGACACATTACACATCGAAAACAAACACATATCCCAGAACTTTTTTATCGGAATACATGACTTATCACAAGAGCTTCTTGTAAGATAGAATGAGTAAATTCGGAGCTAGAATATTCAATGAGATATTAAAACCTTTCGGCACGAATTGCAAGACGAAATGTTACTTTGTTGATGAGATAGATTATATTATTGATGAATATGAATTATTGAACCTTATTTATTAAACAGGCAAAAATACAAAAAGAGAATTTCCACTTGTAAAAGACAACCTGCTTCAAGTAAAGAAACATAACATCTAACTGCAGAGTCTCGTTTCGCCCATTATAGAAATTATTTAAACCACAGTGGAAATCGTACTACCCATAACGAGACTTATGGATATTACAATGGGAATTATTCAACTCACAGTAATAATTAATAGTCCGAAACGGGAATTGTCTTGCAAGTTAATAATTTTGCACGAGTAACATGGATTAAATTGTCGCGAAAAAAAATACACGCAATGGGAATCATTCAAAATTGCTAATAGATTTCTCGTATTGAAATAAGATATATTAACAGTTGTGAATTCATTAAACCCTTAGAAATAGGTATTTAGATCGCATGAAGCTTTATAAACTTTAACCTCTACTACAGAAAAATATACCTATAATAAGGTCGGAAATTCGTGAATTCCTGGCAATAAATTCTACAGCAAAGTGATATACGAAATTTGTGAAAACATTGGCCATTTATTTTTAACTTCTTAACTTTTCATCAGTGTTTCTTGCAAGATAGAGTGAATATACAAAACTACAAAATTAAATTTAGTGTTTATGCCTTAGATTCACACCGTGTGACGGAATTTTAGAACCCGAAGTAGAACAAATCACTTTATACCAAATTGAATTATTGATCCTGAGAAGAGGTCGCTATCTTCGAAAAATAGATTGGTTTTACAATCCCAAAGTTGTGTTAATGACAATATTTTCCCATGAAGGGAATAATTACAATGTTCGTCCGCTACGCTCATTTAATCTTCTGTCAGAATGAAAAATATTTGTTTTCTTATTGATTTCTGCCATGTACCTAACAATTACGTAGCCGTGTTTGACTTTCATGACATATCACACGTACTTTTTGTAAGATAGAATTAATAAATCCGGAGCTAAAATATTCAATGAGATATTAAAACATTTCGGCACGAATTGCAAGACGAAATGTTACTTTGTTGATGAGATAGTTTATATTATTGATGAATATGAATTATTGAACATTATTTATTAAACAGGCAAAAATACAAAAAGAGAATTTCCACTTGTAAAAGACAACTTGCTTCAAGTAAAGAACCATAACATCTAACTGCAGAGTCTGGTTTCACCCATTATAGAAATTATTTAAACCACAGTGGAAATCGTACTACCCCTAACGAGACATGGATATTACAATGGGAATTATTCAAATCACAGTAATAATTAATAGCCCGAAATGGGAATTGTCTTGCAAGTTAATAATCTTGCACGAGTAACATGGATTAAATTATCGCACAAAAAAAAACACGTAATGGGAATCATTCAAAATTGCTTATATATTTCTCGTATTAAATTAAGATATATTAACAGTTGTGAATTCGTTAAACCCTTAGAAATAGGTGTTTTGATTGCAAGAAGTTTTATAAACTTTAACCTCTACTACAGAAAAATATACCTATAATAAGGTCGGAAATTTCTGAATTCCTGGCAATAAATTTTATGTAAAAATAATATATGAAATTTTTCAAAACATTGGCCATTTATTTTTAACTTCTTAACTTCTCATCAATGTTTCTTGCAAGAAAGAGTGAATATACAAAACTACAAAATTGAATTCAGTATTTATGCCTTAGATTCACACCGTGTGACGGAATGTTAGACGCCAATGAAGAATAAATCACTTTATACCAAATTGAATTATTGATCCTGAGCAGAGGTCGCTATCTTCGAAAAATAGATTGATTTTACAATCCCAAAGTTACCTATATGAAGGAAGATATTTGCCCATTAAGGGACGATTATAAGGTACGTTTCCAGACACATTACACATCGAAAACAAACTCATATCCCAGAACTTTTTTATCGGAATATATGACTTATCACAAGAGCTTCTTGTAAGATAGAATGAGTAAATTCGGAGCTAGAATATTCAATGAGATATTAAAACCTTTCGGCACGAATTGCAAGACGAAATGTTACTTTGTTGATGAGATAGATTATATTATTGATGAGTATGAATTATTGAACCTTATTTATTAAACAGGCAAAAATACAAAAAGAGAATTTCCACTTGTAAAAGACAACCTGCTTCAAGTAAAGAAACATAACATCTAACTGCAGAGTCTCGTTTCGCCCATTATAGAAATTATTTAAACCACAGTGGAAATCGTACTACCCATAACGAGACTTATGGATATTACAATGGGAATTATTCAACTCACAGTAATAATTAATAGTCCGAAACGGGAATTGTCTTGCAAGTTAATAATTTTGCACGAGTAACATGGATTAAATTGTCGCGAAAAAAAATACACGTAATGGGAATCATTCAAAATTGCTAATAGATTTCTCGTATTCAAATAAGATATATTAACAGTTGTGAATTCATTAAACCCTTAGAAATAGGTATTTTGATCGCATGAAGCTTTATAAACTTTAACCTCTACTATAGAAAAATATACCTATAATAAGGTCGGAAATTCGTGAATTCCTGGCAATAAATTCTAAAGCAAAGTGATATACGAAATTTGACAAAACATTGGCCATTTATTTTTAACTTCTTAACTTCTCATCAGTGTTTCTTGCAAGAAAGAGTGAATTATACAAAACTACAAAATTGAATTCAGTATTTATGCCTTAGATTCACACCGTGTGACGGAATGTTAGACGCCAATGAAGAATAAATCACTTTATACCAAATTGAATTATTGATCCTGAGCAGAGGTCGCTATCTTCGAAAAATAGATTGATTTTACAATCCCAAAGTTACCTATATGAAGGAAGATATTTGCCCATTAAGGGACGATTATAAGGTACGTTTCCAGACACATTGCACATCGAAAACAAACACATATCCCAGAACTTTTTTATCGGAATATATGACTTATCACAAGAGCTTCTTGTAAGATAGAATGAGTAAATTCGGAGCTAGAATATTCAATGAGATATTAAAACCTTTCGGCACGAATTGCAAGACGAAATGTTACTTTGTTGATGAGATAGATTATATTATTGATGAATATCAATTATTGAACCTTATTTATTAAACAGGCAAAAATACAAAAAGAGAATTTCCACTTGTAAAAGACAACCTGCTTCAAGTAAAGAAACATAACATCTAACTGCAGAGTCTCGTTTCGCCCATTATAGAAATTATTTAAACCACAGTGGAAATCGTACTACCTATAACGAGACTTATGGATATTACAATGGGAATTATTCAACTCACAGTAATAATTAATAGTCCGAAACGGGAATTGTCTTGCAAGTTAATAATTTTGCACGAGTAACATGGATTAAATTGTCGCGAAAAAAAATACACGTAATGGGAATCATTCAAAATTGCTAATAGATTTCTCGTATTGAAATAAGATATATTAACAGTTGTGAATTCGTTAAACCCTTAGAAATAGGCGTTTTGATTGAAGAAGTTTTATAAACTTTAATCTCTACTACAGAAAAATATACCTATAATAAGGTCGGAAATTCGTGAATTCCTGGCAATAAATTCTACAGCAAAGTGATATACGAAATTTGTCAAAACATTGGCCATTTATTTTTAACTTCTTAACTTTTCATCAGTGTTTCTTGCAAGATAGAGTGAATATACAAAACTACAAAATTAAATTTAGTGTTTATGCCTTAGATTCACACCGTGTGACGGAATTTTAGAACCCGAAGTAGAACAAATCACTTTATACCAAATTGAATTATTGATCCTGAGAAGAGGTCGCTATCTTCGAAAAATAGATTGGTTTTACAATCCCAAAGTTGTGTAAATGAAAATATTTTCCCATGAAGGGAATAATTACAATGTTCGTCCGCTACGCTCATTTAATCTTCTGTCAGAATGAAAAATATGTGTTTTCTTATTGATTTCTGCCATGTACCTAACAATTACGTAGCCGTGTTTGACTTTCATGACATATCACACGTACTTTTTGTAAGATAGAATTAATAAATCCGGAGCTAAAATATTCAATGAGATATTAAAACATTTCGGCACGAATTGCAAGACGAAATGTTACTTTGTTGATGAGAAAGTTTATATTATTGATGAATATGAATTATTGAACATTATTTATTAAACAGGCAAAAATACTTAAAGAGAATTTCCACTTGTAAAAGACAACCTGCTTCAGGTAAAGAACCATAACATCTAACTGCAGAGTCTCGTTTCGCCCATTATAGAAATTATTTAAACCACAGTGGAAATCGTACTACCCATAACGACACATGGATATTACAATGGGAATTATTCAAATCACAGTAATAATAAATAGCCCGAAACGGGAATTGTCTTGCAAGTTAATAATCTTGCACGAGTAACATGGATTAAATTATCGCACAAAAAAAAACACGTAATGGGAATCATTTAAAATTGCTTATATATTTCTCGTATTAAATTAAGATATATTAACAGTTGTGAATTCGTTAAACCCTTAGAAATAGGTGTTTTGATTGCAAGAAGTTTTATAAACTTTAACCTCTACTACAGAAAAATATACCTATAATAAGGTCGGAAATTCCTGAATTCCTGGCAATAAATTTTATGGCAAAATCATTTACGAAATTTGTCAAAACATTGGCCATTTATTTTTAAATTCTTAACTTCTCATCAGTGTTTCTTGCAAGAAAGAGTGAATATACAAAACTACAAAATTGAATTCAGTATTTATGCCTTAGATTCACACCGTGTGACGGAATGTTAGACGCCAATGAAGAATAAATCACTTTATACCAAATTGAATTATTGATCCTGAGCAGAGGTCGCTATCTTCGAAAAATAGATTGATTTTACAATCCCAAAGTTACCTATATGAAGGAAGATATTTGCCCATTAAGGGACGATTATAAGGTACGTTTCCAGACACATTGCACATCGAAAACAAACACATATCCCAGAACTTTTTTATCGGAATATATGACTTATCACAAGAGCTTCTTGTAAGATAGAATGAGTAAATTCGGAGCTAGAATATTCAATGAGATATTAAAACCTTTCGGCACGAATTGCAAGACGAAATGTTACTTTGTTGATGAGATAGATTATATTATTGATGAATATCAATTATTGAACCTTATTTATTAAACAGGCAAAAATACAAAAAGAGAATTTCCACTTGTAAAAGACAACCTGCTTCAAGTAAAGAAACATAACATCTAACTGCAGAGTCTCGTTTCGCCCATTATAGAAATTATTTAAACCACAGTGGAAATCGTACTACCTATAACGAGACTTATGGATATTACAATGGGAATTATTCAAATCACAGTAATAATTAATAGCCCGAAACGGGAATTGTCTTGCAAGTTAATACTCTTGCACGTGTAACATGGATTAAATTATCGCACAAAAAAATACACGTAATGGGAATCATTCAAAATTGCTAATAGATTTCTCGTATTGAAATAAGATAAATTAACAGTTGTGAATTCATTAAACCCTTACAAATAGGTATTTTGATCGCATGAAGCTTTATAAACTTTAACCTCTACTATAGAAAAATATACCTATAATAAGGTCGGAAATTCGTGAATTCCTGGCAATAAATTCTACAGCAAAGTGATATACGAAATTTGTCAAAACATTGGCCATTTATTTTTAACTTCTTAACTTTTCATCAGTGTTTCTTGCAAGATAGAGTGAATATACAAAACTACAAAATTAAATTTCGTGTTTATGCCTTAGATTCACACCGTGGGACGGAATTTTAGAACCCGAAGTAGAACAAATCACTTTATACCAAATTGAATTATTGATCCTGAGAAGAGGTCGCTATCTTCGAAAAATAGATTGGTTTTACAATCCCAAAGTTGTGTAAATGAAAATATTTTCCCATGAAGGGAATAATTACAATGTTCGTCCTCTACGCTCATTTAATCGTCTGTCAGAATGAAAAATATTTGTTTTCTTATTAATTTCTGCCATGTTACAATTACGTATCCGTGTTTGACTTTCATGACATATGACAAGTACTTCTTGTAAAAAAGAATTAATAAATTCGGAGCTAGAATATTCAATGAGATATTAAAACGTTTCGGCACGAATTGTAAGACGAAATGTTACTTTTTTGATGAGATAGATTATATTATTGATGAATATGAATTATTGAACATTATTTATTAAACAGGCAAAAATACAAAAAGAGAATTTCCACTTCTAAAAGACAACTTGCTTCAAGTAAAGAACCATAACATCTAACTGCAGAGTCTGGTTTCACCCATTATAGAAATTATTTAAACCACAGTGGAAATCGTACTACCCATAACGAGACATGGATATTACAATGGGAATTATTCAAATCACAGTAATAATTAATAGCCCGAAACGGGAATTGTCTTGCAAGTTAATACTCTTGCACGTGTAACATGGATTAAATTATCGCACAAAAAAAACACGTAATGGGAATCATTCAAAATTGCTTATATATTTCTCGTATTAAATTAAGATATATTAACAGTTGTGAATTCGTTAAACCCTTAGAAATAGGTGTTTTGATTGCAAGAAGTTTTATAGACTTTAACCTCTACTACAGAAACATATACCTATAATGAGGTCGGAAATTCGTGAACTTCTGGCAAAAAATTTTACACCAAAGTGGTATAACTTGTTTACTTTTCATCAGTGTTTCTTGTAAGACGTAATGAATATACGGAACTACAATATTGGTTCTCGCTGCATGACGGAATTTTAGAACCCAAAGTAGAACAAATCACTTTATACCAAATTGAGTTATTAATGTTGAGAAGAAATGATTTTCTTCCAAAATAGATTGCGTTCACAATCTAAAAGTTATGTGAAGGAAAATATTGCCCGTGAAGGAAATTACTTTACGTACCTACATCCGCTACGCCCATTAAACCTTCTGTCAGAATAAAAAAAAATGATTTCTTAGTGACTTCTGACACCGAAAACATGGCTGATGGCAACGATAATATCGAACTATAAAATTTAGGTAAAACTAGTATATACTTATACATATATACTTCGAATGGTCGTAGAAATAGTCTCTCCCAATAATTTGAAAACCGATGCCAGAAAATCACCGTAGAAATATTATTCATTCGACATCCGTAATAGTAAACGGAGTAAAGAGCTGTACAAGTATTATGGCTAAACTATGACTTCAACCCACAATGGGAATTCCACAATGAGAAGACTCACGGTAAGAATTGTTTGCCAATAATAAGAAATGGTTCAAACATAACGGGAAATATACAAATCACAATGAGAATTATTTACCCCTAATGATCGCCGAAGAGATCTATCCATGAGATATATCTCACACCTGAGCTAAACTTAAAAACAGCTCCCCATACAGCACCATACAAACGGTAGAATCGTTTCTTGTAAGACATAATGAATAAAGTCACCACTTACTGAACGGCAGCAAGTAAGAATATCGATTGTATGATTTAATAAAAAATCTATCTACATCCAAACGACTTGCATAACATAATGGTTTCAGTGATGGTTGTTCAAATGGTTGTAAAATGGATGGTAGTGTAAATGACAATACACTGCGAATGAACGTACAATTAGTATCTACTCCTTCCTAATAATTTAAAAACAGATGCACAAGTCACAGTCGGAATTATTTATTTTTACAATGAAGTCTATTAACCCTTATCATAGGAAATATTCAACCCACTGAGAGAATGTGCAACCTGAACCCGAATTAAACAATAAAAAGTACTCACCCACAACGGGAATTATATATCTCACAATAAGAACGATTTGGCCATTACAGGAATCATTCAATCCAATAAGCGAAATAGCACAAATCTAAATGGAAATTCTACAACAAACAATGATAATAAGTAGTCCATAACGGGAAAAGTCTCCCAGGAGAAGAATCCATCTGGTATTTCTCACACTTGCACCCTGACATCATAGACTTTTAATGTAAAAGTGATTTATAAAAAGGTAGAATCAATTCTTGTAAGATATAAGATATAATGAATAAATTTGCCACTAACTGAACTGCAGAAGGTCCCGTGTATCAGAAATTATACACGGGAGTTTAGAGCTGTACCAGTATTATGACTAAACCATGATTAGAACTATTAGCCCATTATATGGATTAATCAGCCCACAGAGGGAATCGTTCAACCCACAACGAGAATTTCACAGAGAAAAGACTCCATACATATAAGAAATCATTTAACTCACAAAGAGAATTATTTGCCCATAATGGGAATCATTTAAATTATAACGGGAAATTTCTAATGAGAATCTCAAATTTAGAATTATTTATCCATAACTGGAATTACCACTCGAGAGAAGAATTCATAAGGTTTATTGACTCACAATGAGAATTATTTGCTCATACCAGGAATGGTTTATATTATAACGAGAAATGTACAACACTTCAACAATCCAACATCTTCACTCTCTCCCACATTTATAATATTAAAATGCGACATACATTTTGATTACATAATTTATATACATTTTCAGTTGTTGAAGTTAAGGAATATGTTTATCATTTACATATAAAACGTGACATTAGAAATGGGTGGAACATTGTACAAGAAGATGGAATAGTTTCTTGTAAGAGATAATGAAGGAATTCAGAATACTGAACTGCAGCAAGTAAGAATATCGATTGCATAACTATGTGTGTGATTAATTACAAGATCTATCCAAACCACACCCAAACGACTAGCAAAAAATACATGGTTTCCGTAATGGTTGTCCAAATGATTATAAAATTGATAGTTGTAGAAACGATATTACACAAAGAATTGATTTAGAAAAAGTACTGCTCCCTCTTAATAATTTGAAAACGGGAACACCCAAAAAATCCGAAATATGTTCTTCCGAATTTCAATATTCCGATGTTCAAAATTCCGAAGATTATAATTCCTAAGAAACAAAGCTCCGAATGTTCAAAAAGACGATATTCATTTATCCGAAAGTCATAAGTACGAATTTTTATTTTTCCTAATTTCATTAGTACGAATAATCAAAAGACCGGACTGTTATTTTCCCGAAAAGCATTATTCAGAATTTCAAATATCCGAAAATTCACTGTTTAAGTTTTTTTAATAAAGTACGGTCAAGTCTAACTACCGAAGATATTATTTCCAAGTGAGTGGAAGGCAAACGACAAAACATAAAAAAATAACCACGATGGCTAAGGCCGGAGCTCCGCTCCGCTTCGCTTTCGCCTTAGCCTTCTAACCTAACGTATCCGAGTCGAGGTGTTAACCATATTAAGTGAATGGTTAACACCCCGACTCAGAGTACCCCGACTCGGATAGGTTAGGTTAGAAGGCTAAGGCGGGAGCGAAGCGGAGCGGAGCTCCCGCCTTAGCCTTCGTGGTTATTTTTTATTGTTTTGTCGTTTGCCTTCCACTCACTTGGAAATAATATTTTCGGTAGTTAGACTTTACTATACTTTATTAAAAAAACGGGTGGAATCGGGAACATAAATAATCGTCTTTAATGATAAGTTTTCGGGTTAAAACAAGAACGTGTGGTAACGACATTCACCCTTCGTATTTATGATATTTCGGATTTTTGATAATTGGAGTTCGTATTTATAATATGGCGGATTTTTAATGACTCGGAATTCAACGGTTCGGTTTCTTGAAATTCGGCATTCTGACCGTCGGAATTGTAAACATTCGGAATTTTAAAATTATGACTTTTAATAAAAAGGATTTATGAAACATCGGATTATCGACTTTCGGGATTTCGATTCATTCGGACTTATGAAATTCGGAATTATGAAATTCGTGATTGTGACTTTCGGAATTAAGTTTTTCGTATTAATGTAGTGTACCCTTTGAAAACAGATACAAATTTTCACGACGGGATTTCTTAACCATTATTATAGTCATTATTTATTTCACAGAGAGAATGTGCAATCCATAACGGGATTTATACATGAACAGGACTAATCCACAACAGGATTTATATTTCACAATGAAAATGATTTGCCCATAACAGCAATCGTTCAACCCATTATGGGAATTTTACTACAAATAATGAGAATAATTAGTCCATAACAGGAATTATCTCCAAAGAGATTTTTTTTTCTTTTTATACCACTAAGATGTACCGGTGGTCACCGCTGCCTATAGACGTTTGCAACACCTCAAAAAATATGATGGTTGTCCAAATGGTTATACACTAAAGATGCAATTAGAATTACTAGTGACATTAAGTTCAACATGACGATTACTTGGGACTTTTTTTTTGGGTTCGATTATAAGGTACGTTACCAGGCCCATTACACATCAAAAACAACCACATAGCCCAGAACTCTTTTATCGGTATACATGACTTATCACAAGAGCTTCTTGTAAGATAGAATGAATAAATTCGGATATTCAATGAGATAATAAAACCTTTCGGCACGAATTGCAAGACGAAATGTTACTTTGTTGATGAGATAGATTATATTATTAATGAATATGAATTATTGAACCTTATTTATTAAATAGGCAAAAATACAAAAAGAGAATTTCCACTTGTAAAAAAACCACCTGCTTCAAGTAAAGAACCATTATATCTAACTGCAGAGTATCGTATTACCCATTACAGAAATCATTTAAACCACAGTGGAAATCGTTAAACCCGTAACGGGAATTATTGAAATTAAAATGGGAATTATTCACCCATAACGAAATAATTATACAATGAAGATTCACCCTTAATGGGAATTATTAAAACGTTAAGGTCTAACTTGTTTACTTTCATCAATGTTTCTTGTAAGACAGAATGAATATGCGGAACTACAGTTTCCAGGCCCATTACACATCGAAAACAAGCACACAGCCCAGTACTTTTTTATCGGAATACATGACTTATCACAAGAGCTTCTTGTAAGATAGAATGAATAAATTCGGATATTCAATGAGATATTAAAACCTTTCGGCACGATTTGCAAGACGAAATGTTACTTTGTTGATGAGATAGATTATATTATTGATGAGTATGAATTATTGAACCTTATTTATTAAACAGGCAAAAATACAAAAAGAGAATTTCCACTTGTAAAAGACAACCTGCTTCAAGTAAAGAAACATAACATCTAACTGCAGAGTCTCGTTTCGCCCATTATAGAAATTATTTAAACCACAGTGGAAATCGTACTACCCATAACGAGACTTATGGATATTACAATGGGAATTATTCAACTCACAGTAATAATTAATAGTCCGAAACGGGAATTGTCTTGCAAGTTAATAATTTTGCACGAGTAACATGGATTAAATTGTCGCGCAAAAAAATACACGTAATGGGAATCATTCAAAATTGCTAATAGATTTCTCGTATTGAAATAAGATATATTAACAGTTGTGAATTCGTTAAACCCTTAGAAATAGGCGTTTTGATTGAAGAAGTTTTATAAACTTTAACCTCTACTACAGAAAAATATACCTATAATAAGGTCGGAAATTCCTGAATTCCTGGCAATAAATTCTACAGCAAAATGATTTACGAAATTTGTCAAAACATTGGCCATTTATTTTTAACTTCTTAACTTCTCATCAGTGTTTCTTGCAAGAAAGAGTGAATATACATAACTACAAAATTGAATTCAGTATTTATGCCTTAGATTCACACCGTGTGACGGAATTTTAGAACCCGAAGTAGAACAAATCACTTTATACCAAATTGAATTATTGATCCTGAGAAGAGGTCGCTATCTTCGAATAATAGATTGGTTTTACAATCCCAAAGTTGTGTAAATGAAAATATTTTCCCATGAAGGGAAGGGAAGGGAGAATCGGGAACATAAATAATCGTCTTTAATGATAAGTTTTCGGGTTAAAACAAGAACGTGTGGTAACGACATTCACCCTTCGTATTTATGATATTTCGGATTTTTGATAATTGGAGTTCGTATTTATAATATGGCGGATTTTTAATGACTCGGAATTCAACGGTTCGGTTTCTTGAAATTCGGCATTCTGACCGTCGGAATTGTAAACATTCGGAATTTTAAAATTATGACTTTTAATAAAAAGGATTTATGAAACATCGGATTATCGACTTTCGGGATTTCGATTCATTCGGACTTATGAAATTCGGAACTATGAAATTCGTGATTGTGACTTTCGGAATTAAGATTTTCGTATTAATGTAGTGTACCCTTTGAAAACAGATACAAATTTTCACGACGGGATTTCTTAACCATTATTATAGTCATTATTTATTTCACAGAGAGAATGTGCAATCCATAACGGGATTTATACATGAACAGGACTAATCCACAACAGGATTTATATTTCACAATGAAAATGATTTGCCCATAACAGCAATCGTTCAACCCATTATGGGAATTTTACTACAAATAATGAGAATAATTAGTCCATAACAGGAATTATCTCCAAAGAGATTTTTTTTTCTTTTTATACCACTAAGATGTACCGGTGGTCACCGCTGCCTATAGACGTTTGCAACACCTCAAAAAATATGATGGTTGTCCAAATGGTTATACACTAAAGATGCAATTAGAATTACTAGTGACATTAAGTTCAACATGACGATTACTTGGGACTTTTTTTTTGGGTTCGATTATAAGGTACGTTACCAGGCCCATTACACATCAAAAACAACCACATAGCCCAGAACTCTTTTATCGGTATACATGACTTATCACAAGAGCTTCTTGTAAGATAGAATGAATAAATTCGGATATTCAATGAGATAATAAAACCTTTCGGCACGAATTGCAAGACGAAATGTTACTTTGTTGATGAGATAGATTATATTATTAATGAATATGAATTATTGAACCTTATTTATTAAATAGGCAAAAATACAAAAAGAGAATTTCCACTTGTAAAAAAACCACCTGCTTCAAGTAAAGAACCATTATATCTAACTGCAGAGTATCGTATTACCCATTACAGAAATCATTTAAACCACAGTGGAAATCGTTAAACCCGTAACGGGAATTATTGAAATTAAAATGGGAATTATTCACCCATAACGTAATAATTATACAATGAAGATTCACCCTTAATGGGAATTATTAAAACGTTAAGGTCTAACTTGTTTACTTTCATCAATGTTTCTTGTAAGACAGAATGAATATGCGGAACTACAGTTTCCAGGCCCATTACACATCGAAAACAAGCACACAGCCCAGTACTTTTTTATCGGAATACATGACTTATCACAAGAGCTTCTTGTAAGATAGAATGAATAAATTCGGATATTCAATGAGATATTAAAACCTTTCGGCACGAATTGCAAGACGAAATGTTTCTTTGTTGATGAGATAGATTATATTATTGATGAGTATGAATTATTGAACCTTATTTATTAAACAGGCAAAAATACAAAAAGAGAATTTCCACTTGTAAAAGACAACCTGCTTCAAGTAAAGAAACATAACATCTAACTGCAGAGTCTCGTTTCGCCCATTATAGAAATTATTTAAACCACAGTGGAAATCGTACTACCCATAACGAGACTTATGGATATTACAATGGGAATTATTCAACTCACAGTAATAATTAAGAGCCCGAAACGGGAATTGTCTTGCAAGTTAATAATCTTGCACGAGTACCTAACATGGATTAAATTATCGCACAAAAAAAATACACGTAATGGGAATCATTCAAAATTGCTAATAGATTTCTCGTATTGAATTAAGATATATTAACAGTTGTGAATTCGTTAAACTCTTAGAAACAGGTGTTTTGATCGCAAGAAGCTTTATAAACTTTAACCTCTACTACAGAAAAATATACCTATAATGAGGTCGGAAATTCGTGAATTTCTGGCAATATATTTTACACCAAAATTATTTAACTTGTTTACTTTTCATCAGTGTTTCTTGTAAGACGTAATGAATATACGGAACTACAATATTGGTTCTCGCTGCATGACGGAATTTTAGAACCCAAAGTAGAACAAATCACTTTATACCAAATTGAGTTATTAATGTTGAGAAGAAATGGTTTTCTTCCAAAATAGATTGCGTTCACAATCTAAAAGTTATGTGAAGGAAAATATTGCCCGTGAAGGAAATTATTTTACGTACCTACATCCGCTGCGCCCATTAAACCTTCTGTCAGAATAAAAAAAAATTTTTTCGTAGTGACTTCTGACACCGAAAACATGGCTGATGGCAACGATAATATCGAACTATAAAATTTAGGTAAAACTAGTATATACTTATATATACTTCGAATGGTCGTAGAAATAGTCTCTCCCAATAATTTGAAAACCGATGCAAGAAAATCACCGTAGAAATATTATTCATTCGACATCCGTAATAGTAAACGGAGTAAAGAGCTGTACAAGTATTATGACTAAACTATGACTTCAACCCACAATGGGAATTTCACAATGAGAAGACTCACGGTAAGAATTGTTTGTCAATAATAGGAATGGTTCAAACATAACGGGAAATATACAAATCACAATGAGAATTATTTACCCCTAATGATCGCCAAAGAGATCTATCCATGAAATATATCTCACACCTGAGCTAAACTTAAAAAACAGCTCCCCATACAGCACCATACAAACGGTAGAATCATTTCTTGTAAGACATAATGAATAAAGTCACCACTTACTGAACGGCAGCAAGTAAGAATATCGATTGTATGATTTAATACAAAATCTATCTACATCCAAACGACTTGCATAACATATGGTTTCAGTGATGGTTGTTCAAATGGTTGTAAAATGGATGGTACCTAGTGTGAATGACAATACACTGCGAATGAACGTACAATTAGTATCTACTCCTTCCCAATAATTTAAAAACAGATGCACAAGTCACAGTCGGAATTATTTATTTTTACAATGAAGTCTATTAACCCTTATCATAGGAAATATTCAACCCACTGAGAGAATGTGCAACCTGAACCGGAATTAAACAATAAAAAGTACTCATCCACAACGCGAATTATTATATCTCACAATAAGAACGATTTGGTCATTACAGGAATCATTCAATCCATTAAGGAAAATAGCACAAATCTAAATGGGAATTCTACAACAAACAATGATAATAAGTAGTCCATAACGGGAAAAATCTCCCAGGAGAAGAATCCATCTGGTATTTCTCACACTTGTACCCTGACATCATAGACTTTTAATGTAAAAGTGCTCTATAAAAAGGTAGAATAAATTTTTGTAAGATATAAGATATCTTACTAATATTATAAATGCGAAAGTTTGTGAGTGTGGATGTTTGTTACTCTTTCACGCTCAAACCGCTGCACGGATCGGGCTGAAATTTGGTACAGAGATACATTATAGTCTGGAATAACACATAGGCTACCTTTTATCCCGGGAATAACTTCCCGCGGGAACGAATTTTACGCGGGCGAAGCTGCGGGCATCAGCTAGTAATGAATAAATTTGCCACTAACTGAACTGCAGAAGGTCCCGTGTATCAGAAATTATACACGGGAGTTTAGAGCTGTACCAGTATTATGACTAAACCATGATTAGAACTATTAGCCCATTATATGGATTAATCAGCCCACAGAGGGAATCGTTCAACCCACAACGAGAATTTCACAGAGAAAAGACTCCATACATATAAGAAATCATTTAACTCACTAAGAGAATTATTTGCCCATAATGGGAATCATTTAAATTATAACGGGAAATTTCTAATGAGAATCTCAAATTTAGAATTATTTATCCATAACTGGAATTACCACTCGAGAGAAGAATTCATAAGGTTTAT
Source organism: Miltochrista miniata (assembly GCA_933228765.1). Classification (NCBI taxonomy): domain Eukaryota; kingdom Metazoa; phylum Arthropoda; class Insecta; order Lepidoptera; family Erebidae; genus Miltochrista; species Miltochrista miniata. The sequence continues at coordinate 12,587,964 of OW121772.1, forward strand.
TGACTCACAATGAGAATTATTTGCTCATACCAGGAATGGTTTATATTATAACGAGAAATGTACAACACTTCAACAATCCAACATCTTCACTCTCTCCCACATTTATAATATTAAAATGCGACATACATTTTGATTACATAATTTATATACATTTTCAGTTGTTGAAGTTAAGGAATATGTTTATCATTTACATATAAAACGTGACATTAGAAATGGGTGGAACATTGTACAAGAAGATGGAATAGTTTCTTGTAAGAGATAATGAATGAATTCAAAATACTGAACTGCAGCAAGTAAGAATATCGATTGCATAACTATGTGTGTGATTAATTACAAGATCTATCCAAACCACACCCAAACGACTAGCAAAAAATACATGGTTTCCGTAATGGTTGTCCAAATGATTATAAAATTGATAGTTGTAGAAACGATATTACACAAAGAATTGATTTTTTTTTTATACTACTTTGGTGGCAGACAAGCTTACGGCCCACCGGGAGGTTGGTAACCGTAGCCTATAGACGTTTGCAACACCAGAGGCGCTACACACGCGCTGCCGACCCGGGCGCAGGTTGTGACGACCCACAGTTGAAATTTTTCAAGCCGCCCATAAGGCCTTCAACTTGGCTTAACGACTGTAATTTTACTGACAACCGGGACCAACGGCTTAACGTGCCTTCCGAAGCACGGAAACGCTCGTAAATAAATGTCACAAAGTGGTCCACGTGGTGGTCACCCATCCATATCCGGCCATAGTAAATGTTGCTTACTGCAGTGATCGTTTACAGAACTCTGAGTCCGCGGGGCCACGAGCGCTTCTGATTTAGAAAAAGTACTGCTCCCTCTCAATAATTTGAAAACAGATACAAATTTTCACGACGGGATTTCTTAACCATTATTATAGTCATTATTTATTTCACAGAGAGAATGTGCAATCCATAACGGGATTTATACATGAACAGGACTAATCCACAACTGGATTTATATTTCACTATGGAAATGATTTGCCCATAACAGCAATCGTTCAAACCATTATGGGAATTTTACTACAAATAATGAGAATAATTAGTCCATAACAGGAATTATCTCCAAAGAGATTTTTTTTTCTTTTTATACCACTAAGGTGGCAGACAAGCATACGGCCCACGTGATGTACCGGTGGTCACCGCTGCCTATAGACGTTTGCAACACCTCAAAAAATATGATGGTTGTCCAAATGGTTATACACTAAAGATGCAATTAGAATTACTAGTGACATTAAGTTCAACATGACGATTACTTGGGACTTTTTTTTGGGTTCGATTATAAGGTACGTTACCAGGCCCATTACAATTCAAAAACAACCACACAGCCCAGAACTCTTTTATCGGTATACTGACTTATCACAAGAGCCTCTTGTAAGATAGAATGAATAAATTCGGATATTCAATGAGATAATAAAACCTTTCGGCACGAATTGCAAGACGAAATGTTACTTTGTTGATGAGATAGATTATATTATTAATGAATATGAATTATTATTTATTAAATAGGCAAAGATACAAAAAGAGAATTTCCACTTGTAAAAAAACCACCTGCTTCAAGTAAAGAACCATTATATCTAACTGCAGAGTATCGTATTACCCATTACAGAAATTATTTAAACCACAGTGGAAATCGTACTACCCATAACGACACATGGATATTACAATGGGAATTATTCAACTCACAGTAATAATTAATAGCACGAAACGGGAATTGTCTTGCAAGTTAATAATCTTGCACGAGTAACATGGATTAAATTTTCGCACAAAAAAAAACACGTAATGGGAATCATTCAAAATTGCTTATATATTTCTCGTATTAAATTAAGATATATTAACAGTTGTGAATTCGTTAAACCCTTAGAAATAGGTGTTTTGATTGCAAGAAGTTTTATAAACTTTAACCTCTACTACAGAAAAATATACCTATAATAAGGTCGGAAATTCCTGAATTCCTGGCAATAAATTTTATGGAAAATCATTTACGAAATTTGTCAAAACATTGGCCATTTATTTTTAACTTCTTAACTTCTCATCAGTGTTTCTTGCAAGAAAGAGTGAATATACAAAACTACAAAATTGAATTCAGTATTTATGCCTTAGATTCACACCGTGTGACGGAATGTTAGACGCCAATGAAGAATAAATCACTTTATACCAAATTGAATTATTGATCCTGAGCAGAGGTCGCTATCTTCGAAAAATAGATTGATTTTACAATCCCAAAGTTACCTATATGAAGGAAGATATTTGCCCATTAAGGGACGATTATAAGGTACGTTTCCAGACACATTACACATCGAAAACAAACACATATCCCAGAACTTTTTTATCGGAACACATGACTTATCACAAGAGCTTCTTGTAAGATAGAATGATTAAATTCGGAGCTAGAATATTCAATGAGATATTAAAACCTTTCGGCACGAATTGCAAGACGAAATGTTACTTTGTTGATGAGATAGATTATATTATTGATGAGTATGAATTATTGAACCTTATTTATTAAACAGGCAAAAATACAAAAAGAGAATTTCCACTTGTAAAAGACAACCTGCTTCAAGTAAAGAAACATAACATCTAACTGCAGAGTCTCGTTTCGCCCATTATAGAAATTATTTAAACCACAGTGGAAATCGTACTACCCATAACGAGACTTATGGATATTACAATGGGAATTATTCAACTCACAGTAATAATTAAGAGCCCGAAACGGGAATTGTCTCGCAAGTTAATAATTTTGCACGAGTAACATGGATTAAATTGTCGCGCAAAAAAATACACGTAATGGGAATCATTCAAAATTGCTAATAGATTTCTCGTATTGAAATAAGATATATTAACAGTTGTGAATTCATTAAACCCTTAGAAATAGGTATTTTGATCGCAAGAAGCTTTATAAACTTTAACCTCTACTACAGAAAAATATACCTATAATAAGGTCGGAAATTCGTGAATTCCTGGCAATAAATTCTACAGCAAAGTGATATACGAAATTTGTCAAAACATTGGCCATTTATTTTTAACTTCTTAACTTTTCATCAGTGTTCCTTGCAAGATAGAGTGAATATACAAAACTATAAAATTAAATTTAGTGTTTATGCCTTAGATTCACACCGTGTGACGGAATTTTAGAACCCGAAGTAGAACAAATCACTTTATACTAAATTGAATTATTGATCCTGAGAAGAGGTCGCTATCTTCGAAAAATAGATTGGTTTTACAATCCCAAAGCTGTGAAAATGAAAATATTTTCCCATGAAGGGAATAATTACAATGTTCGTCCGCTACGCTCATTTAATCTTCTGTCAGAATGAAAAATATTTGTTTTCTTATTGATTTCTGCCATGTACCTAACAATTACGTAGCCGTGTTTGACTTTCATGACATATCACACGTACTTTTTGTAAGATAGAATTAATAAATCCGGAGCTAAAATATTCAATGAGATATTAAAACGTTTCGGCACGAATTGCAAGGCGAAATGTTACTTTGTTGATGAGATAGTTCATATTATTGATGAATATGAATTATTGAACATTATTTATTAAACAGGCAAAAATACTTAAAGAGAATTTCCACTTGTAAAAGACAACCTGCTTCAGGTAAAGAACCATAACATCTAACTGCAGAGTCTCGTTTCGCCCATTATAGAAATTATTTAAACCACAGTGGAAATCGTACTACCCATAACGACACATGGATATTACAATGGGAATTATTCAACTCACAGTAATAATTAATAGCCCGAAACGGGAATTGTCTTGCAAGTTAATAATCTTGCACGAGTAACATGGATTAAATTATCGCACAAAAAAAAAACACGTAATGGGAATCATTCAAAATTGCTTATATATTTCTCGTATTAAATTAAGATATATTAACAGTTGTGAATTCGTTAAACCCTTAGAAATAGGTGTTTTGATTGCAAGAAGTTTTATAAACTTTAACCTCTACTACATAAAAATATACCTATAATAAGGTCGGAAATTCCTGAATTCCTGGCAATAAATTTTATGGAAAAATCATTTACGAAATTTGTCAAAACATTGGCCATTTATTTTTAACTTCTTAACTTCTCATCAGTGTTTCTTGCAAGAAAGAGTGAATATACAAAACTACAAAATTGAATTCAGTATTTATGCCTTAGATTCACACCGTGTGACGGAATGTTAGACGCCAATGAAGAATAAATCACTTTATACCAAATTGAATTATTGATCCTGAGCAGAGGTCGCTATCTTCGAAAAATAGATTGATTTTACAATCCCTAAGTTACCTATATGAAGGAAGATATTTGCCCACTATGGGACGATTATAAGGTACGTTTCCAGACACATTACACATCGAAAACAAACACATTTCCCAGTACTTTTTTATCGGAATACATGACTTATCACAAGAGCTTCTTGTAAGATAGAATGAATAAATTCGGATATTCAATGAGATATTAAAACCTTTCGGCACGATTTGCAAGACGAAATGTTACTTTGTTGATGAGATAGATTATATTATTGATGAGTATGAATTATTGAACCTTATTTATTAAACAGGCAAAAATACAAAAAGAGAATTTCCACTTGTAAAAAGACAACCTGCTTCAAGTAAAGAACCATAACATCTAACTGCAGAGTCTTGTTTCGCCCATTATAGAAATTATTTAAACCACAGTGGAAATCGTACTACCCATAACGAGACTTATGGATATTACAATGGGAATTATTCAACTCACAGTAATAATTAATAGTCCGAAACGGGAATTGTCTTGCAAGTTAATAATTTTGCACGAGTAACATGGATTAAATTGTCGCGCAAAAAATACACGTAATGGGAATCATTCAAAATTGCTAATAGATTTCTCGTATTGAATCTTACTAATATTATAAATGCGAAAGTTTGTGAGTGTGGATGTTTGTTACTCTTCACGCTCAAACCGCTAAACGGATCGGGCTGAAATTTGGTACAGAGCTACATTATAGTCTGGAATAACACATAGGCTACCCTTTATCCCGGGAAGAACTTCCCGCGGGAACAAATTTTACGCGGGCGAAGCTGCGGGCATCAGCTAGTTAAGATATATTAACAGTTGTGAATTCGTTAAACCCTTAGAAATAGGTGTTTTGATCGCAAGAAGCTTTATAAACTTTAACCTCTACTACAGAAAAATATACCTATAAAGAGGTCGGAAATTCGTGAATTCCTGGCAATAAATTTTACAGAAAAATAATATAACTTGTTTACTTTTCATCAGTGTTTCTTGTAAGACATAATGAACATACGGAACTACAATATTGGTTCTCGCTGCATGACGGAATTTTAGAACCCAAAGTAGAACAAATCACTTTATACCAAATTGAATTATTAATGTTGAGAAGAAATGATTTTCTTCCAAAATAGATTGCGTTCACAATCTAAAAGTTATGTGAAGGAAAATATTGCCCGTGAAGGAAATTACTTTACGGACCTACCTACATCCGCTACGCCCATTAAACCTTCTGTCAGAATAAAAAAAAATGTTTTCTTAGTGACTTCTGACACCGAAAAACATGGCTGATGGCAACGATAATATCGAACTATAAAATGTATGTTTTTTTTTTTTTATATTCAGCTCGCCAAATTGACGTCGCCACGATGGATAGCCGTGGCGCATCTTGCGATTGGGGGCCACTTCTTACAGCGGTCCTCAAGTTGGCGGCCCTGTGATGTGCCTCTTCACGCTCCTCTTAAAGAACCCGGGGTTGTAAGATGAGGGAAACACGTGTGCGGGCAGGTCGTTCCAAGTTTTTATAGCTCGACAGAGGAACGATCTTTTGAAACGCTCGGTTCTGGCGAAGATTCTCTCCACTGTGTATGAGTGGCATCTCTGCACGGCACGCGTTGTTCGGGATCGGAAAGGTGATGGTGGGATCAGATTGAAGAGCTCTTCAGAACATTCGCCGCGATACATTCGGTAGAAGGCAGCCAAGGACGCTACGGTTCTTCGCTGCGCCAACGGTTCGAGGCCTCCCGTCACCTCAGGACAACCAATTATTCGGACAGCACGTCTCTGCATAGCGTCAAGTGCGTCCAACAAGTACCTCGCGGAGTCATCCCAGAGGTGAGAACAGTACTCGACGCAGGGACGAATCTGCGTCTTGTACAGCAAACATCTCTGATGTGGCGTGAAGTACCGTCTCACCTTATTTAGGACTCCGAGTTTCCGCGAGGCCAGCCCAATACAACTCTCTATGTAGTTTTTGTGATTGAGCTCACGCCGGACGTCTATACCGAGAATCTCCAGGTTGTCCTTTAGTGGAACCGTAATGTTCTGAAGAGAGGGTAGGGGTAGGAATGGGGACTTCTTAGCTGTAAACGCACACGCCTGCGTTTTTCTGGCATTGAACTCGACCAGGTTGTCCGAACCCCATTGGGCAATGCGACCCAGGTCCCGGTCGAGATCCGTCACGAGTTGCCGTCTCTTTTCGTCCACGTCACAACGCCCCTCCGCTGGGCGGCCAGAATAGCTCCCATGCAGAGTACTGTCATCCGCATAACAATGAATGCACCCAAGGGACAGCATATCATTGATATGCAGAAGAAAGAGAGTTGGGGACAATACCGATCCCTGTGGTACCCCGGCATTTACCTGCAAAAAGCAGGAAGCCTGACCATCGCAGAGGACCCGCATACGTCGCCCGTGCAGGAAGCTGGCCAACCAGCGGCATAACTGAGGCGATAAACCATATGCCGGCAGCTTGGAAAGAAGCGACGCATGCCATACCCTATCAAAGGCTTTAGCGATGTCTAGGCCAATAGCCAGAGATTCGCCATGCCTCTCCATAGCCTCACCCCAGGTGTGCGTTACGTACGCTAGGAGGTCACCCGTTGATCGTTTCGGCCTAAAGCCATATTGGCGATCGTTAATTAACGAGTGATCCTCCAGATAGCGCATGAGCTGTTTGTTGATGATTAGCTCGAACACCTTACAGATGACGGTGGTTACGGCTATGGGTCGATAGTTGGCCGGATCCGACCGATCCCCTTTTTTGGGGATCGGCTGGACGTTCGCCTCCTTCCAAGCCTCCGGCACTTCTCACGAGGAATAGGAAAGGCGATACAGGCGTGTTAGCGTTGGAGATAATTCAGCTGCACAATTCTTCAGCACCACTGCCGGAATGCCATCAGGACCACTGGCTTTCCGCGTGTCGAGTGACTGTAGCACCGCTCGCACATCGCACTGCCGGATTTTAATATCCGGCATCGTGGTTCCACAGTTGGCGATAGTGGGAGGTTGCTTGCAACAGTCATCAACCCGGGAATTAGCCGCAAAGAGATTGGCCAGCATTTCCGCTTTCTCTTGGGCCTTGTGAGCCAGTGATCCGTCAGGATAGCGTAGCGGCGGCAGCGAGGGCTTTCAAAAGTTGGCCTGCACGGCTTTGGCCAGTTGCCAGTTTCCACGGCTGCCCGTCGGATGAGACGTGAGCTCCTGACCAAGCCGCGTGACGCGCTGGGCGTCCGCTCTCTTGAAGGCCCTCTTACTGGACCTAGTGGCTCTGTTGTACGCTGCCTTGAGTTGGGCCACATTCGGGTCGCGCACAGCCCGAGCCCTGATCCAGGCGCGGTAAGCCGTCTGTTTTTGTTGAACAGCTACGGCGCACTCACGCCCGAACCAGGGGCGGGCTTTGCGGATGCTGGCAACATCAGTGTATGGAATATAGTATTCCATACCTAAAGCTATCTCACCAGCAACCGCAGAGGCGCTTTCCGATGAAGCCCTCCCTGCAAAGCAGCGCTGACTCCACGGGACGGCTGCAAAGTATTCTCGTAGTCCGTCCCAGTCTGCTGACGAGTAGTGCCACAGTCGCCGCGTCACCTCTACTGCCCTTGCAGGAGATGACACCTGCAGGCTGGCACGCACAACACAGTAGTCGGATGTACCCAGTGGGGCGCTAACCGACACACTGTACTGTGCTGGGTAACTCGTCAGCAGTAAGTCCAGCAGGGAGGGTTCATGGTCCGACCTGTCCGGTATGCGGGTAATACCGCGCACCTAGGTAAAACTAGTATATACTTATACATACTTCGAATGGCCGTAGAAATAGTCTCTCTCAATAATTTGAAAACCGATGCAAGAAAATCACCGTAGAAATATTATTCATTCGACATCCGTAATAGTAAACGGAGTATATATAGAGCTATACAAGTATTATGACTAAACTATGACTTCAACCCACAATGGGAATTTCACAATGAGAAGACTCACGGTAAGAATTGTTTGCCAATAATAGGAATGGTTCAAACATAACGGGAAATATACAAATCACAACACACACACAAATGAGAATTATTTACCCCTAATGATCGCCAAAGAGATCTATCCATGAGATATATCTCACACCTGAGCTAAACTTAAAAAACAGCTCCCCATACAGCACTATAAAAACGGTAGAATCGTTTCTTGTAAGACATAATGAATAAAGTCACCACTTACTGAACGGCAGCAAGTAGGAATATCGATTGTATGATTTAATTCAAAATCTATCTACATCCAAACGACTTGCATAACATATGGTTTCAGTGATGGTTGTTCAAATGGTTGTAAAATGGATGGTAGTGTAAATGACAATACACTGCGAATGAACGTAGAATTAGTATCTACTCCTTCCCGATAATTTAAAAACAGATGCACAAGTCACAGTCGGAATTATTTATTTTTACAATGAAGTCTATTAACCCTTTTCATAGGAAATATTCAACCCACTGAGAGAATGTGCAACCTGAACCGGAATTAAACAATAAAAAGTACTCATCCACAACGGGAGTTATATATCTCACAATAAGAACGATTTGGCCATTACAGGAATCTTTCAATCCATTAAGGGAAATAGCACAAATCTAAATGGGAATTCTACAACAAACAATGATAATAAGTAGTCCATAACGGGAAAAGTCTCCCAGGAGAAGAATCCATCTGGTATTTCTCACACTTGCACCCTGACATCAAAGACTTTTAATGTAAAAGTGCTTTATAAAAAGGTAGAATCAATTCTTGTAAGATATAAGATATAATGAATAAATTTGCCACTAACTGAACTGCAGAAGGTCCCGTGTATCAGAAATTATACAAGGGAGTTTAGAGCTGTGCCAGTATTATGACTAAACCATGATTAGAACTATTAGCCCATTATATGGATTACTCAGCCCACAGAGGGAATCGTTCAACCCACAACGAGAATTTCACAGAGAAAAGACTCCATACATATAAGAAATCATTTAACTCACAAAGAGAATTATTTGCCCATAATGGGAATCATTTAAATTATAACGGGAAATTTCTAATGAGAATCTTTTATTTATAAGATTTTCCATAATTGTAACGAAGAAATTACCTTTATAGTATTTTTTAAAGCATCCGAATCTCAGCAACATATTATATGGCATTAATAATTAATAATACACAGAAAGAAAAGAAGCGTTCGTGGCCCCGCGGACTCAGTGTTCTGTAAACGATCACTGCAGTAAGCAACTTTCACTATGGCCGGTCCATGGATGGGTGACCAACCATGTGACCACTTTGTGACATTTATTTGAGCGTTTCCGTGCTTCGGAAGGCACGTTAAGCCGTTGGTCCCGGTTGCCAGTAAAATGGCAGTCGTTAAGCTAAGTTGAAGGCTTTATTTCAACAGCAGGCAGTCACAACCTGCGCCTGTCCATTTAAACACGGCAATATGGCTCACCACCTATTACGTGGGACAAATTATACAAAGGTGAAATGTTGGCATATAATATGCCTCTGCCTACCCCTTCGGGGATAAAGGCGTGACCATATGTATGTATGTATGTACACAGAAAAGGTTGCATACCGAATAAATTGAACACTAACTAAACTGCAGCTTGTAAAAATATCGATATATGATTTAATACAAGATCTAACCACACCAAAACGACTTACAAAATATTATGGTTTTCCAAATGGTTATACATTAAAAATGCAATGAGAATTACTACCTACCCCTACCAATAATTTGAATACAATTTCCTAAAACTTACAGTGATATATTTCTATTCAATATCGTTAATGGGCTGAACAGCAGTACAGGTTTTATTTCACCATGACGAGATCAAAATTAATCCTTATAATAGAAAATATTTAACCCAAAGAAGGAATCGTGCAACCCATGGCGGGACATTACAAAGATAATAACTTACCCACAACAAGAATAATTTATCTTATAATGATTTTGAATTGCCCATAACGGGAATTAATTACCCCTAAAAGGGAATAGTTTAACCCATAATGGGAAATATACAACTCACAATGAGAATCATTAATCAACAATTGGGAATTATCTATTAAGAGAATAACCCACAAAGTTTAATTAGAAACGTTAAACCGCAAATTGGTGTACCGGTTATTGTGATAAGTACATTACAAGAAAGGAGAGAGAACAGGAAGGTATAATTGTTTCATGAACATGAATCTCTGCATAGCACCCATTCACATATTAAAGAATGGATACATCACTTCTCTGTAATGTGAACTTTCTTGTAAGAGAGAATGAATATTTGAATTAAGCGTTAAAACATTCAAAGCCACGAGAAGTCAATAAATTTACAGTAATTTGAAAACAGATGCACAAGGCACCGTGGGAATTATTTATTTTAACGACGGGAATTATTAACCTTTATCAGAGGAATTGTTTAATTCTTAAAGAGAATGTGCGAACTATAACGGAATTTCACAATGAACAGAACTCACCCACAACGTGTGAGCCAGAGAAGAATCCCGAAGATTATTCGGGAAGTGCTCCTTAGTGCAGGTAATATCTTGTCTTGTAAGATAAAATGATAAGTTCACCTCTAACTGAATATATATATTAAGATCTATCCACACACAAACGAATTACAAAATATGTGGTTACAGTATAATGGTTGTCAAGCCCACAGTGCCTTTACAAATGATTGTACGCTACGATTGGACGAATAATTTGATACCGCCTCCTCCCTTCGACTAAATTGAAATCTGGAGATGTAAATAGATTCTTTTTTTGTCTTCATAAGAATCGTAAAACCAAAGCGAGATTTCACAACGAAAATAATTAGCCCATAATGGGAATCGTTTAAACGTATAACCATAACGGGAAATATACAACTCACAATGAGAAATATTTTTCCTTAAGGGAAACGATAAACCAAGAGAAGAATCCATTAGATTTATCTCACACCCTGAGGGCCTAAAAAGGTCACATTGTATGTTTCATATTATGAAACGTAAAATGATTGCTATGTTTTGTATGTTCCATATTTCACATTATATGAATAGTGTGTTTCATATTATGAAACATACAATGTTGCCTTTTTAGGCCCGCTGAGCACTGAACTAGAGCTATTTCGCAAGAATATCTACCTACTATTTACTCGTAAACAGTAAACATTTAAATGTTAATGAGAAGTATTTACCCATAACAAGAAGAATAATTGATGTGGTTTATCTCACACTTTGACCACTGGAGAAATATAAGGTAGAATCGTTTCTTGTAAGCCATTATTAAATGTAAAATCCTGTCCACCTTATAGCACCATAAAAGGTACAATCGATTGTTGAAAGACAAAGTGTAAATTCGCCACACACTGTACTGCAGAAGGTATATCAGAAATGATACACAGGAGTGCAGAACTGTGCGAGTGTAATGACTTAACCATTACGAGAACTATTAGCCCATAATTGAAATTATTCAGCTCAAAAAATAAATCGTTCAACCCGCAATGGGAATTTCACAGCGAAAAGACTTCATCCATATTGGGAAACATTTAACTCACCTTGAGAATTATTCGCCAATAATGGGAATCGTTCAAATTATAACGGGAATTACTTAACCCTTAAGGTGCGGTTCCACTTAGGCGGAGCGGAGAGGAGCTGTGCCGCGATTCACCAATCACATGGCTTAAAATCCACAGCTCCTCTCCGCTCCGCCTAAGTGGAACCGCACCTTTATAATAGGAAATATTCAACCTACAGAGAGAATGTGTAACCTGAACCTGGATTTAACAATGAAAAGAACTCACCCATAACGGGAATTATATATCTCACAATGAGAATGATTTGGCCGTAACAGGAATCGCTCAACCCATAATGGGAAATATACAACTCGTTATAAGAATTATTATAACGGGAATTATATATATCTCAAGAGAATTCATAATGGTTTATCTCACACCTGAGCTAACTTGAAGACTATTGGTAAATATTCGGAAGTGTGAAATACATCAATACCTACATATAATAAGGTATACAGGTCGCTGTCTGTAGGTACATTGAAGATATATAAGAAAAAAGTTTATATGGGGGGCTTTATGGACGCAATAGAACCCAAAACAATGGTTTCTAGAATTTTTGTCTGTACGTTTGTGCACGCTAATCTCAGCAACCGCTCAACCGATTGCGATGCGGTTTTCTTTATTGCGTTGCGGTGTGCTCCACTTAACATTCAGTGTTGTTTCATGTCAATCGGTTCATAAATAAAAAAGTTATATCGATCTAAAGATAATGCAGCGTACAAAGTCGCGGGCTACGGGCAGTAATGAATAAATTCGCCACTTACTGAATTGTAGAAGGTATATCAGAAATGATACACGGGAGTATAGAGCTGTGCAGTATTATGACTAAACCATGATTAGAACTATTAGCCCATTATACTGGGTGCAACAAAATTACCTCTCCAAATTTCATGAGATGACTTGGCATCGGAAATCAAATACAAATATTTAATAAAAAAGGGGGGTACATTTTTTCATTTTTTTTTAAATATTTTTGTCGCACATTAAGAATTCATTTTTTACCGCGGCAATTCGAGGTAACATGGTCGTCGTCACAAAACAAACACAGAGCACCCGTCTGGCTGTCGTTGTCGCTTTCTACTGCCGCTCAGTAGCGATAGAAAGGGTGAAAATGAAAATTTATAGGACTTTTAAAATGGCTTTACGGTTAAAGTATTCATGTGATTTTTTTTTCTTCATTTTTGTAATGTTTCTTTACTGATGCCATGTCACGTGACGAAATTTGGAGAGGTAATTTTGTTACACCCAGTATTGATCATTCGGCCCACAGAGGAAATCTTTCAACTAGTGTCCGACCGAAACTGGTTTTCCGGCCGAAACCGAAACCGAAACCGAACTTTCGGCCGCAGGGTCAGTTTCGGCCGAAACCGAAACCGAAACTCACGTGTTCATATTGAAAAAAAAAACCAGCCAAGTGCGAGTCGGATTCCGCACAGAGGGTTCCGTTACAAAAATTGGGCATAAAAATTACGTTTGTTGTGTGGATGCTTTTTCTGATTTTAGTAGGTGGCTATTTCTACTTTTTACGATTCTCATCGTCACCTTCATGGTAAATTTTAAATACTGATTATTTCAACAATTTTTTAAAACAAACACAAAGCGTTTGGTAAGTTAAGTAACATATATAAGTCAACAAGTTAAATTTTGAGTCAGATTTGGAAGAATAAGGTTTTGAATTATTTGATCCCACGTAGGTGACGCGACGATCCACGAAGGTGACGCAGTAGCTTTACAGACATTATTAATCATTATTTAAGTACAAATTATAAGTTAATTTGTTCATTCGGCAGTTATATGGTAACAGCTACTTAACTAAAAACAATTACCAGATCCTATACCTATATGCTTTTGACGTAAAAGTTATTCTGGAACCATTATATTACAAAAATAACACAGTACATCTCTTTGGCACAAAGTGGCAAATTATCAGTTGTCTAGATCCCATAGCATAAGCTTATATTGTCTTAATTTGGGCTAGATGATGTTGTGTGAGAATGTCCGAACCTGGCTACTTATAATGGAAGCCCTCTGCGGCTGGACGATCGGCTCACCGAACTCGAGGTAGAACTGCGTCGCATAAACTGGCACATACTGGTGTTGTGCGAAGTCCGAAGAAAGGGGGAGGACACGCTAACCCTTGTGTCGGGTGACCTATTCTACTTTCGGGAAGGTGATGGAAGTCATTCTTCCGAGGGCGGTGTCGGCTTTACGGTGAAAAAGGAACTCGTTAGCAGCATTGTGGAGATCGCCTCGGGTAGCATACGTAATACTGAGACTTACCAACAGGACTCCCTGAAGGTGATTCAGGTGTACCTATGCCCCAACTTCGAGAAGCACTGACGAGGCAGTTGAGACCGTGTACGAGGACGTGGTGAAAGCATTACACGGTACTGCCAAGACTCACTACAATGTTATGATAGGGGACTGTCAAAGTGGGAGTACAAGAACGCGGTGAAACGAAAATCGGACTTTTTGGTGTTGGGCGTAGATATGACCGGGGGCCGCGGGGCAGTATGCTTATCAACTTTCTTGAGGCTCAGGGGCTCTTCTTGATGAACTCATTCTTTAAGAAGAAACCCCATAGAAGGTGGACTTGGCGAAGCCCCAACAAGGTCACAAGGAACGAGATAAAATTCATCATGTCGGACAGGAGGTGTATATTTGGAGAAGATGTCTCTGTGATCAACAGGTTTAATACCGGAAATGATCACCGACTCGTCAGAGCGTCTCTGAATTTAGACTTCCGCGTCGAAAGGGCCCGGATGATGAAGCCTGCTCTCCGACCTACTGCGCTCCAAATAGCTTTGTGTGCCGAGAAGTTTCAATTGGAGGTTCAAAATCGTTTCGATCTGCTGGAAACCACTGGCAACGATCACGATAAGGCCGACACTGTAGTCAGGACAACAAGTGTCCCGAAGGTTTCAGTCTGGAAAAAAGCAAAAATAGGTGTTCCCAGCTTTCGCCCGAGACCCTCAAGCTCATGAGAATCAGACGGGAAACGCAATCTACATTTCATTGAAGTGCGAAAATTAGGATGCATGCTGTGTTCGCACTGAGTTCTCGGCTGAACTGAGTCTAAATGAGTGATGTTGAATAGTCTTGCCGAGAATCTAGTTTGCGAACCTCAATAAAAAAATAAAAATCTATGCATACTTATTTTTACTTACTTTTGGTCTGCGTCGGTCCAGAGAGATTTAAACATCAAAATCCGAAAGCTGCTATGACGCGACCTCAGGCGTTATAACACCAACATCGTAGAGGCAGCGATCACACAAAATTGGGGTACTAAAGTCTTTGCCCAACAGCTCGGAAGACCTCGTCTGACAAAATTGAAGACAGCGGGTGGCAAAACCCAGACCTCGAGGTTCGAGATTCTCGAAGAAGTTAGGAGCTTCTACAGAGAACTATATGCATCACGGAAAAAAAGACCGACGGGACCTAGCGACCGTGACCACAGAGCCCCACTAATGCGCCACTATACCGAAGACATTCTGGATATTGACCAGGGCGAGGTCAGGGCTGCTCTCGAACAACTAAAAACCAATAAATCCCTGGAGAGGACGGAATAACGACTGAGCTTCTTAAAGCTTGCGGGACTCTAGTTCTCAAAGAGCGGACGAGTCTCTTTAATTCCGTCCTCCAACAAGGACAAACACCTAAAGCGTGGAGCGGGAGTGCGGTGGCTCTGTTTTTCAAAAAAGGTGACAAGACCTTGCTGAAGAATTATATTCCCCATCTCACTCCTTAGCCATGTTTACAAGTTGTTCTCGAGAGTAGTCACAAACCGCCTTGCCGGAAAACTCGACGAGTACTAGGTACCTAAATGTATTTAAGTTGATATAAGTATAAGGTAGTAGGTGCGTTGATTAAGCTTTAGGTGGCATGACTCTTTCCCAGGATTTCTTCTTGAGACTTGGACGCGAAGGTCATTGTGTCTTTGTTCAAAAGTTCTTAGCATGCCGCACGCCTCAAGAAGCGGAAAAGCATCTGAACTAACCCAAAAGACGCAAGATAACACCCGAACCCGTAGGCGAGGCCACGGTGATAGCCTAAGCCTGTCGGGTACCCTGATACATCATTCTAAGGAGTTGCCCGGGGCGCCTAATACTAGACGGGTAAGTAGCTACGATGTGGGTTTTAGACGGTTTGGATCTGGCATAACGTCCGGTGGGATTTCTACTCCTATGAAAGGGCTTCACACGGAATGATATAGGTATTGCTCTGTCCTTTGCCATGATTGTAGGTACCTACTTATTTGTTCTACTATTATTCCGCTACATATCTACTACAATACAATTCTAAAAGAGTACCACTCTTACTGAAACTAGTCAGAGATCACCTTCGTGGCATAAACTCACCTTCGTGGGTAAAACGCCACGAAGGATGTGACACGAAGGTAACGAAAACATAGCTTTTTTTTAAATTCCGACAAAGTTTAGCCGTTGCGTTTTAAATCAAATACTACATAAATATCTCAATTAATTTGCGGTTTCGATGAATAAACTCTGACTTCAATAGCTATTATACAATGTACAAAAAGTCACCCACGAAAAGTACTCGAATTAAGTGTCAAATGTAGAAACTTACTGATTTTTTTTTCTCAAGGAGCCAGGAGTTGCACTTTGCACTCCCGCGATGCCCGATCACGAATAACGTTCAGTTAAGTTGAGTTTTGTTATTGGGGCGGTCGTTTTGGTCAACAGTAAACCCTTTACTACGCAAATTTAGAGTACCTAGATTCGTGTGACCGATGTATATTGTGTTTTAAGTTCTAAATAATAGTTAGAAGATTTTTTTTGGAATACTGTGTGTGTAGTGTATGTTATTACGGTGAATTTAGTGTATGTAACTTCAAAATCTATGGAAATTTGGTGAAGCAGTAACCAAATGTTTAACTGAATCGGGAAGTGTGACACGAGTAGAATGCGAAAAATGACCCCGATTTTGACCTTTCGTGTTAATTTTTGGTATGAATATTTACTTCTATTGCAACAAATTTCATGTATTTTATAGCTTAATAGCTGTTTTATCCACTATTTTAAAACATTTCTTTCTAACTCATACGGTTAAGAAAATACACTCGAGAGCAATGAATCCGGGTCACTTAAAGAATCCTAAAAATCTCGGAAACTAAAAATGCTAGGTTAATGCAATAAATTGTATTTAATAGACAATGTAATACTCCTTAAATGAAGGTATTAAAACTTCTTAGTTATTGTAAAGTTATATCATAAAAAAATCAAATTTGAAAAAGGGCCACTTTCGAAGATGGAACTACGAAATTACAGCATTTGGTGTTGCTTTTGTTTGTAATCTGTCATTTATGTGGGTACATAAACCATGTTGATAGTGCTCTATATTCATTAATCAAGCTGAAATTATGTCGCTTACGCCTGAAGAATGCACCAGAATACTTACAATGCTGGAAACCGGCCGGAGTCAGCGCGATACAGCCAGGACTGTCGGTGTGTCGCTGTCAACAGTACAAAGAGTTCTCCGACGTTACGAAGAAACTGGTTCTAACCTACGCAGACCAGGAACGGGCAGAACCAGGTGTACCACAGCACGAGAAGACCGATACTTGGTGAACACCATGCTTCGAAATCGCTTTCTCACAGGAACTGAACTCACCAATCAGTTTCGACGCCTCGGAGGAAGTAACCCAAGTGCATGGACAGTAAGACGTCGGCTTGCTGAATCTAACTTAAAACCCCTTAGACCTGCAAACGGCCCTAAACTGGAGCGTGGGCATCGTATTTCGAGACTAAGGTATGCCCAGAGCCACGTAAATTGGAGTATTGAAGATTGGTCAAAAGTTATGTTCTCCGACGAATCAAAATTTATGCTCTACAAGCACGATGGAAGACACAGAGTGTATCGAAGACCAGGGGAAAGATTCAAGCAAGCATGCATCGAAGAAAAAGTAGCCTACGGTGGTGGGTCTGTACTTGTGTGGGCCGGAATTTCTTCTGAAAGTCGCACAGAGCTGGTGATCATAGAAAACGGCTCTTTAACTAGCGTAAGATATGTGGAAGAAATCCTCAATGATCACGTTGGTCCATTTATGGTCAATTTAGGTGAGGATGCTATATTTATGCATGACAATGCCCGACCTCATACAGGTAGGATTGTGAATGACTACCTTCAAGAGATGAACATTACTCGTATGGAGTGGCCAGCGAGCAGCCCGGATATCAACCCGATCGAGCATGCTTGGGACGAGCTAGGCAGATGCGTAAAACAACGAAACCCTCCCCCAATCACGCTTCGTGAGCTCAAAATTGCTCTCACAGAGGAATGGGAGAATATTCCCCAAAATCGTATAAGGAACTTGGTGTACAGCATGCCAAACCGCGTAAACGCAGTAATGGAAGCACGAGGAGGCAATACGAAGTATTAAAATTCAAGAAAATCGTAATAAAGTTCAAAAATTTCATGTTTCCTATTTTTGTTTTAAGGAGAGATCGGCAGTTTTTTCTTTATGTAATTTTGTGTTAATAAAATGTATGGTGACTCATATTTTTTTTACTTTCATTTAAGGAGTATTACATTGTCTATTAAATACAATTTATTGCATTAACCTATCATTTTTAGTTTCCGAGATTTTTAACATTCTTTAAGTGACCCGGATTCATTGCTCTCGAGTGTATAAGCGTGTGACTATCAAATTTAAGCAACCAGGAGAAATAGCCAGGTATTTTTTGTTATCGGCATCGGAACAGGGTGAGGTGGTGGTGGCAGTGTCTCTTGACGTCGGCAACGCTTTCAGCACCTTGCCCTGGAGCTGCATTTGGGAGGCGCTTATTTACCATGGAATGCCTCCAAACCTCCGTCGAATTCTTGGGGCCTATCTTTCCGAGAGGGCCATAACTTACCCGAGCTGGCTAGGGCTGGGTCCAAGAGATGTGTCGTTCGGTGTTCCATAGGGATCGGTCTTAGGACCGCTTCTGTGGAACATCGGTTACGATTGGGTGCTGCGTGGTCCGTTGCTCAGAGGTGTCGGCGTAACGTGTTACGACGACACCCTCATTACAGCGCAAGGAGCAACGCACCGAGACGCAGCCCTGAGGCCACCTGCGGGTTCCAGCTTACATATAGGGGGCATCGGCATCGGCATCGCCATCGAGCTCTCGATGACGTATCTGGGGCTCGTACTAGATAGCCGGTGGAACTTCGGATACCACTTCCGAAGTTTGGTCCCATAGCTGAGGGAGGGGGCATCAGCCGCACTCTCCCGGTTGTTGCCCAATATCAGGAGACCCAACGCTCCCTGCAGGAGACTGTACCTTGGGACCGCATTGATACGGGGACCCCGTATCAATGCGGCTAGATTGCTTAGCCCGCAGAAGGCGACGGCTGTCAGGGTGATAAGGAGATACCGCACGTCATTAGTTCTTCACTATCAGTTGAGGAGGCATGTCTTCTAGCCGGGACCCCTCTATGGGACCTGGAAGCGAGGGCCCTTGCATCATTGTTTTAAATGGTGCAAGGAGGCGCTGGAGCGGGGCCATGGGCCTCTTCCTGTAAGCAGGTCATGCTCGTAAAAGAGACAGCGGGGAGGAAGCGAGAGAGAACTCTGCCACCCGAGTTCCACAGTCTGCGGCGGCGCCCCATACTATTAGCCTCCATGACCGGGAGCCTGAGGACGGTGACGGGGCTGCTTTCCGTCTTTACAGAAGCAGGCCTTAGACGATAGATAGCATGACGTGAGAGATTCATCCAAGCCCTGCTCAAGAAGCGGAACAACCCCCCCCCCCCCCCCCCCCCCAGACGCGGCCGTAGTATGTATCATTCCGAGGGCATACTCGGGGCTGTTAGGCAGGATACGCTGGTTTTTAGTCGGTAGGACTACTGTACAGTGAAAATTTTAGGCCTATATCTGACACGGTTCCAGCGATACAACCTCGTGACTAATAGACAGATGGACGGCTAGGCCTCATGTCTCGTTAATAGGCTTTAATCCGTGTGTGAGTTAGACTTGCACTTGGCCGGTTATTTTTTCAATAGGTGCAGCAAATTCCACCAAGTGCCATCAATCAACGGTATAAATCTTCTCAAGTGTTAATTTTAGAAATATCTCCACCTAAAGATGAGTTTCTTTCTTTTACGTGTGGAATTACTCATAGATGCTATTGCGAACTCCTACCGGCTAAAACCACACGGTGCCCTGCTACTAGCTCTTGGCTGGTTTTGGCTATATTCTAGAAGTATGTAACTAAAACTGGGCAACAGTGAGCCGGACTAGCACGCGTAGGGTTCCGTACCTACAAGAAAATCAGCAAAAATCACGTATGTTGTTTGTGTGGTTTCCTTTAATATTATTTATTTGTCTATTTTCATTTTGTCTATTTTCATTATTGTAGCTATAGCGACAATAGAAATCTGTAAAAAAATTAACTGTCTAACTATCACGGTGCGTGAGTCTGCTGACAGACAGACAGACGACCAACGAAGTCAACGGAACCGACAACAAAGGGGTAGGGTTATGCAATGTCCTAGATCACCTTTTTAGGATTCCGTAAACATTTTTTTTATTATAACTATTGATTGGAAGTCCTTTGTAAATCTAAGGCCCTTCGTACACTAGGCTACGCAAATCTTCGATACCCAAAGATTTTGGTCTCTAAGCGACTACCGCAATACAAATTCAAAGAGGTTCGTACACAGACATGCGTCGCCGACATTTTGTTCATTCGTCGCCGACGCCAGTCGCGCGCTATCTGCCGGTCGAGATCGTCGCTACTAATGTCGCTGCGATTTCCAAGATGGCAGAACAATTGACATAAATATTCAATTTGAATTTAGTATTTTTTTATACCACTAAGGTGGCAGACAAGCATACGGCCCACCAGGACCGGTGGTCACCGCTGCCTATGAACGTTTGCAACACGAAAGGAGCGACTCTCGCGCTGCCGACCCTGTAAAAACCTTCTAAGACCCCTTTTGAAGAACCCCATACTTTAGGCGTTTGGAAAAACCGAGGCAATGAGATCATTCCACAACCTAAGCGTGCGTGGAAGAAAGCCCCTATCGGATCTAACCGTGCTCGAACGCTCCGGACGTAGAGTGTGAGGATGAAATCCCTGTCTGTGGCGAGCGGTGCGATGATAGAACGTAACTGTGGGCATCATATCAAATAAGTCCTCAGGACACACACCATTGTACAGGCGGTAGAACACGCATAAGGAGGCAAAGTCTCTCCTGTCGCGAAGAGGTTCCACTTCACCTGTAAGCATAGGATCGTTGACAACTCTCACGGCTCGCCTTTGCACCGAGTCAAATGGACGAGGCTGATATTCTGGTGCCCCCGTCCAGAGGTGACAGCAGTACTCCATGTGCGGCCGCACTTGCGACTTATACAGAAGCAGTGTTTGCGCTGCAGTAAAGTACCGCCGCGCTCTGCTGAGCACACCGAGCTTCTTGGACGCCGGCTTAGCCTCGTCCACCAAATGACTCCGGAATTGAACCTCTCTGGAAATGTCAACGCCAAGGATCCCATTGCTTTCAGAGATAGTGAGAGATGTGCCCTGGAATTATGGCGGTACAGTAAATGGGGTTTTCTTAGCAGTGAATATACACGCTTGTGTCTTGGAAGGGTTAAACTGGACAAGTATCTGTTTGCTGTAATTTTTTTGTAGCTACAAACAGTCTACACTTTACATTTTTTTTTTATATGGTTGAACGCAGTATTTCCTATTACGACGATTTCTTTGCTTTTAGTAAAGATAGTAAGCCAAAATCATAGTTTCGTCACTTGTGTCAGACATTTCGTAAATTAAATTAGTCTGAGACGTGTTGTCGCTATGTCTACAGTGGCAGAATAGACAAAATTGCGTCTTGAGATATCTCGTGTGTACGGTTCGTGCGCTACCAAATATTCGCGACATAAGTTGACAACATTAGTATCGAAGATTTGCGTAGCCTAGTGTACGAAGGGCCTAAATCTTCGGTTAGTAACATATTAACTGGTTGGGCTGACCCTAACTACGTCACAAGTAGAGCTAGGCACTCAAAATTCATAAACACGTGAGTTTCGGCCCGGCCGAAAGTTTTGGCCCATTTTGGCCGAAACCGAAACTGCGGCCGAAACTCGATTTTTTGGCCGAAACTGGCCGAAACCAAAACCGAAACTTCGGTCGGTCACTACTTTCAACCCAAAACAGGAATTTCACAATGAAAAACTTCACCCATAACGGGAATTAGAAGAGATGTCATGGATCTCCGTCGCTTACACCATACACCATAAATAAAGATAGAGTAGTTTCTTGTAAGATATAATGAATAAATCCACCACTAACAAGTAAGAATGTTATTTACCCGTATCGGGAATTAGAAGAGATGTCAGAGATCTCCGTCGCTTACACCTACACCATAAATAAAGGTAGAGTCGTTTCTTGTAAGATATAATGAATAAATCCACCACTAACAAGTAAGAATGTTATTTACCCATAACGGGAATTAGAAGAGATGTCAGAGATCTCCGTCGCTTACACCATACACCATAAATAAAGACAGAGTCGTTTCTTGTAAGATATAATGAATAAATCGTGTGCGTTCGCGCAGCGGAATGTTGTTGAATTTAAAGATTTTAATTATGCAGATATTTAGTGTATGACGTCGTGTAATTGTGTATGGTAAAAGAAAATTTGTGTATGCAGCCATTGTGGAGAAATTCGCTAAAAACTGATTCCGCTGGGCGAACGTTGTCCTGGCGGCACTTTTTTAAATCCATGCACTTAGAAGAAAAAAAATGGGTCCAACAATTAGTGTGTATTTGTGTGTAATTGTGCATGTATGAATAAAATTAGTGTATGCATTGACTTCGGAGAAATTCAAGTTTCCGCTACGCGAACGTTTGGCCATTAGCTAATTTTCATATAAAGCGCTTATATAGAGAGCTGTAGGTTTTTACATACGTTGTTTTGAATTTGTTTACATTTGTTTAAAAAACCGATTTAGAAAAAAACCCAGGGCTTAAAAGATAAAAATATAAACGTAAAATACGCTAGTTAGATCGTAGTTCGTAAAGTATGCACTTTGGGGTCTAGATTTTCACGTTTATACAAACCTTGTAAGTGCCTGCAACATGTTGCCAAGTATCAATGAAGTTCCGTTAGTAATTAAAGGGTTATAGGACAATTTACCTTGAATAGATCACTGTTTACAAAGCAGTCAAATATCACGACGTTCTAAAAGAATTGCATAGTAAAATGTATTCCAATAAACAGTTTATTAATTCAACTACTCACATGCAAAATTTCATCTCATTAAATTCAGTAATTAAAGAGAAACAATTAAAATACTGACTAAGCATCGAAAGCCTACATAACCCGACCAAGTTCGGATAGCCACAAAAAAACGGCCGCGCAATATATTTAGGTAACATTCTAAAATTTACAGTCTAATACCGGTTTTGAATTGGTACAGGTGATAACACAATTGTTGTTTTGATATAATTTATTGGCTGCTAATTAAAGAATATTTAATATTTTGCTTGAAAATACCTTTTTAGGGTTCCGTAGCCAAATGGCAAAAACGGAACCCTTATAGATTCGTCATGTCTGTCTGTCTGTCTGTCCGCCAGTATGTCACAGCCACTTTTCTCTGAAACTATAAGGCCTATGATATTAAAACTTGGTAAGTAGATGTATTCTGTGAACCGTATTAAGATTTTACATACAAATAGAAAAAAAAAGCGATACATTTTGGGGGTCCCCATACTTAGAACTGAAACTCAAAAATTTTTTTTCATCAAACCTATACGTGTATAGGGGTATCTATAGATAGGTCTTTAAAAATGCTATTGAGGTTCCTAACATCATATTTTTCTAAAGTGAATAGTTTGCGCAAGAGACACTTCCAAAGTGGAAAAATGTGTCCCCCCCCCCTCTAACTTCTAAACTAAGAAAATGATAAATCTAAAAAAAATATATAATGTACATGTCTATAAAAACTACCAACGAAAATTGGTTCGAACGAGATCGAGTTGGTAGTTTTTTTTAATACGTCATAAACCGCAATTTTCGCTTAGAACAATCACTACCACTGTGAACGTGTTAAAACATCAATCAAAGTTACAACGAACTACAAGAACTTTTAGATATATTGTGTTACTTGCTGCTACGGAACCCTTCATGGGCGAGTCCGACTCGCACTTGGCCGTTTTTTTATACCAATGTTTTAGTTTATAAGCACATTATAAATGGTGATTTTTAGGTATATTAGGCAGACTCTCAAATCTGAACATCTGAATAGTCTAGTTATTTGATCAGTGATTTAAATTTTTATTGAAGCTCGAAATACTTAATATCCTTACCCTCATATTCATAATCGTTTATTAAACCTATTTTAGTTATAACACATTTTAAGTCTATTGCTGTCTCTAACCAATGACAGTATGTTTAG
Source organism: Miltochrista miniata (assembly GCA_933228765.1). Taxonomy (NCBI): domain Eukaryota; kingdom Metazoa; phylum Arthropoda; class Insecta; order Lepidoptera; family Erebidae; genus Miltochrista; species Miltochrista miniata. The sequence goes on from OW121772.1 coordinate 12,612,209, forward strand.
CAAGCGTTTGTTAACGTTAAGTTTTTATGAACAAGGGACTAGTCATGACAAGCACCTCAGCTGCGCTCCTGATACGCTCGAAATACACGCGCCTGTGCGCGCACATGAGTTGTATGCCAAGTTCTGCCGTTACTGGGGCGCGCCCCCAAGGATTTTCATGTTAGTCGCTTAGAGCTGTATTTTCATTCATTGAATTCATTCATATGCTCACGGCTGTTGGCCTGGAAGGGGTAGGCAGAGGTGTGACATTTCTGTGTCACCCACATTTTGCCATTTTTGGGTTTCTACGTTACAGGTGGCGAGAAATAAATAATAAATACATAATTATTATATGTAATTATAAATATTTTTGTACACAGATGTTTAATTAGAGAAGTACTTGTTAACAGAAGATTTATTTTTATCGTAGATAGTGGCGTTATTATTAAAAAAAATATTTTTCGTTCAAGAAATGCAATTGTTTCATTTTTGCCTAACGCTTGTGTACGCAACTGTACCATATTAATAAATACTATACTGAAAGGTTAAGAACGTTTCTAAGATATATGGCACGGCCGCTTTTTTGTAGCCGTTCGAACTTGGTCGGGTTATGTAGGCTTTCGATGCTTAGTCAGTATTTTAATTGTTTCTCTTTAATTACTAAATTTAATGAGATGAAATTTTGCATGTGAGTAGTTGAATTAATAAACTATTTATTGGAATACATTTTACTATGCAATTCCTTTAGAACGTCGTGATATTTGACTGCTTTGTAAAAGTGATCTATTCAAGGTAAATTGTCCTATAAATCCTTTAATTACTAACGGAACTTCATTGATACTTGGCAACATGTTGCAGGCACTTACAAGGTTTGTATAAACGTGAAAATCTAGACCCCAAAGTGCATACTTTACGAACTACGATCTAACTAGCGTATTTTACGTTTATATTTTTATCTTTTAAGCCCTAGGTTTTTTTCTAAATCGGTTTTTTAAACAAATATAAACAAATTCAAAACAACGCATGTAAAAATCTACAGCTCTCTATATAAGCGCTTTATATGAAAACTAGCTAATGGCCAAACGTTCGCGTAGCGGAAACTTGAATTTCTCCGAAGTCAATGCATACACTAATTTTATTCATACATACACAATTACACACAAATACACACTAATTGTTGGACCCATTTTTTTTCTACTAAGTGTATGGATTTAAAAAAAGTGCCGCCAGGACAACGTTCGCCCAGCGGAATCAGTTTTTAGCGAATTTCTCCACAATGGCTGCATACACAAATTTTCTTTTACCATACACAATTACACGACGTCATACACTAAATATCTGCATAATTAAAATCTTTAAATTCAACAACATTCCGCTGCGCGAACGCACACAATAAATCCACCACTAACAAGTAAGAATGTTATTTACCCATAACGGGAATTAGAAGAGATGTCAGAGATCTCCGTCGCGTGCATCTCTACTTACACCATAAATAAAGGTAGAGTCGTTTCTTGTAAGATATAATGAATAAATCCACCACTAACAAGTAAGAATGTTATTTACCCATACCGGGAATTAGAAGAGATGTCAGAGATCTCCGTCGCTTACACCTACACCATAAATAAAGGTAGAGTCGTTTCTTGTAAGATATAATGAATAAATCCACCACTAACAAGTAAGAATGTTATTTACCCATAACGGGAATTAGAAGAGATGTCAGAGATCTCCGTCGCTTACACCTACACCATAAATAAAGATAGAGTCGTTTCTTGTAAGATATAATGAATAAATCCACCACTAACAAGTAAGAATGTTATTTACCCATAACGGGAATTAGAAGAGATGTCAGAGATCTCCGTCGCGTGCATCTCTACTTACACCATAAATAAAGGTAGAGTCGTTTCTTGTAAGATATAATGAATAAATCCACCACTAACAAGTAAGAATGTTATTTACCCATACCGGGAATTAGAAGAGATGTCAGAGATCTCCGTCGCTTACACCTACACCATAAATAAAGGTAGAGTCGTTTCTTGTAAGATATAATGAATAAATCCACCACTAACAAGTAAGAATGTTATTTACCCATAACGGGAATTAGAAGAGATGTCAGAGATCTCCGTCGCTTACACCATACACCATAAATAAAGATAGAGTCGTTTCTTGTAAGATATAATGAATAAATCCACCACTAACAAGTAAGAATGTTATTTACCCATAACGGGAATTAGAAGAGATGTCAGAGATCTCCGTCGCGTGCATCTCTACTTACACCATAAATAAAGGTAGAGTCGTTTCTTGTAAGATATATGAATAAATCCACCACTAATAAGTAAGAATGTTTATAGTAAAGTACAGTAGGTATCTATTAACATCAAAACGCCTTACAATCTTCGACAAAGAGTATAGACTGGCCCACGTCATACATTACGAATTTAAAAAGTGAGACTAAAATACTAGGTGCAAAGTTAAATATAAGCCCCGCACGTTGATATTGCGCTTGGCGGCCATCTTGGTGACCACTTGGTGACGTATGTCGTCCGTCGAGCAGTCAGTACTAAAAAAATACCGTACGCAGCTTCGCGAGGCCAACACGCGCTCGCGCTACGTCACTTAGCTGTCATTATGACAAGGTTCCAGAGCATTACTAACTTGCGGGGCTTATTAAACCTCGGCCGCCAGACTTTCGAGGGATGTACAACCTCATAACCGAAGACTTCGGGTGGAGCATTCTATGGAGGGTACTTACGAGTGAAACGTAATTTCAGATTCCTTTTTTCAAATTGAGGGTAGTGTTTTGACATTTCAGGAACGCACAGGAAGGCATCTAGCGTAAAATGTCTTATCTTGACACGTGTTTCACCTTCGGAACAGTAACACCGACTACGATAGAGTGTGCGCATGCACTTACTTTAACGTCTTCACAACTAATGTACGATGGGCCCCTCTATACTATTACTTGGTCGAAGGCTGTCAGTATGTTAGTGAGTTTTTATACGGTCTTCATTAAGTTAAACTCAATTTTTTTTACTGTTCTTATTTCTGTAGGTTGGAGCAATTCACTAGTTCTAATCAGGGAGACACTCATTTCATTTCTTTTGCGTGGAAAGGTACTCCTTCCCGCTTCCCGTGGGGACATTTTCCTGGGATTAAAAGTTGCATATAGATTATTTCAGACTATAATCCATCTGGTACCAAATTTCAGCCTTTATTCGTTCAGCTGTTAAAGCATGAGTAACAAACATATTCACGGACCTGGTTGACCTTCGGTGGAAGGTCCAAACCATCTAAGCAACTCATTGAAATGCAAAAGTATGAATAAAACCTGTTGGGAATCCTGGGGGTCATCCTTCCGAGGGCTTACCCGGGGCTTCCAACCGTAGGCTGTTAGGCAGGATACGTGTGGGTTTATGGTCGGTAAGAGTCCGACATAGCATCCATGTAGCATTTTCTTCACGTTAAAAAAAGGTAATAAACAAAATATAAAAACAAAAAAAATTGTCAAAAGTATAATAAACAGGTTTTTTAAACAAACCCACATGTTTTGAGCGTCAAACATTAACTTTTTCAACTATCATAAAGTAAAAAAAATTATCACATACATACTTATAATAACAAACTAAACATAATACTAACAAAATAACTAACATATCTAACAATATAACTAAAATTAATACGAATTTTAAAAAGTACAAAATAATCATGCACTTTTCATCAGTGTGTATTATGAAAATAGCTGTAAATATGTATGTATGTATTTTTATGCTGTGGAAATCCCCATAGATAGATCATAAATTTAAACGTGGAATAATTATAGGTCTCAAGCTGGAGTCGAACCTGCATCTCCTCACATACCGTGCCAGACGATTTAACGCTCGGCCATCGAGACACTATTCGGAACCGACCAATTCTCACACCTTATACTGGGTGTTTCTTCTAGGGTGTCAAGCCGCCACTAGCTGGTAGCAGGGTTCCATACCTATCGATTTAACCCCCATGTATGTTTTCTACGATTTTTTGTAGTTTTCGAGATATAATTTTTTTTCGTTATTTTTCCACGTGGCTTTAAATAATTACAACTTCTTTTTGGTTCGACTTTTCTTGGATATTTTTTTATTATTATAATGCCTATTGATTGCAGTATTATGGACAAAATAATCTCCTTCCTAACTTTGATACAAGATGTAAAAATTTTAATCGATAATAAAAAAATCTTTTAACAAAAAAAAACCGACTTCAAACAAAAACTGAAAGTTGAAAAATAAAATTAACTTAGCACAAAGTCATAGGTAGTATATTTAGTTTTATATATTCGACTGCCTCTGTGGCGCAGTCGGTAGTGATACCGCCTGCGGCGCTGGAGGTCGTGGGTTCGATTCCCACCGGAGACAAATATTTGTGTGACCCATAAATGTTTGTCTCATGAGTCTGGGTGTTTCTATGTATAATATGTATGTATTTAAAAGTATATAAGTATTAATATCCGTAGTCTGATACCCATAACACAAGCAGGTTATTCCTAGCTTACTTTGGGATCAGATAGCGTTGTGTGAAATGTCCGTGAATATTTATATTTATTTATTTATATCAGATTTTATTGAATGTTATACTGAAATCGGCGCCAAGTAAAACTATAGGTTTAGGTAGATATTATTAATCTATACTAATACTAGCTGATGCCCGCAGCTTCGCCCGCGATGGCGCTGTATGTGAAATTTTGCTGAATTTTCTTTGCTATAAACCTCACGGAGCCCGAGACCTTTCCAACGAATGCAAAACCGTGGAAATCGGTTCCTGCGTTCTGGAGTTATAGCGTCAGGAAGGAAAACCCGACTTATTTTTATCTATACTAATATACTAATAATATAATATTATAAAGAGGTAAAGTTTGTGTGTTTGTTAAATTGTAAGGGGTAATCTCGGAATCTACTGAACCGATTTTAAAAATGATTTCACCAATAGAAAGCTACGTTATTGTGGCGTGCCATAGGCAATATAGCATCACGCTACAACGAATAGGAGCGGAACAGTAATAGTAAATGTTTCAAAAACGGGGGAAAAGTTATTCCTTTTGAGAGCTTCGTTGCGTGTGCTGCGTAAATATTTATAGTTATGTAAAAAATATGTACTACAACTAGTGTCCGACCGAAACTGGTTTTCCGGCCGAAACCGAAACCGAAACCGAAACCGAACTTTCGGCCCCAGGGTCAGTTTCGGCCGAAACCGAAACCGAAACCGAAACTCACGTGTTCATATTGAAAAAAAAAAAAAAAAAAAAAAAAAAAAAAAAAAAACAGCCAAGTGCGAGTCGGATGCCCGCAGAGAGGGTTCCGTTACAAAAATTTCCGTTTGTTGTGTGGATGCTTTTTTCTGATTTTAGTAGGCATTTTTTTGTTATAGAGGCAATATAACAGGGTGAGGTGGTGGTTGCATCTCTCGGTCTCTTGACATCGCCAACGCTTTCAACACCTTGCCCTGGAGATGCGTTTGGGAGGCGCTTATTTACCATGGCATGCCGAATTGTCGGGGCCTATCTTTCCGAGAGGGCCTTATCCTACCAGAGCTGGCTAGGGCAGGGTCGTCGAGATGTGTCGTTCGGCGTTCCATAGGGATCGGTCTTAGGACCGCTTCTATGGAACATCGGTTACGATTGGGTGCTGCTTGGTCTGTTGCTCTAGAGTCTAGTAACGAGTTACGACGACACCATCATTACAGCGCGAGGAGCAACGCACCGAGACGCAGCCCTAAAGGCCACCTGCGGGATCCAGCTTATATAAAGGGGGCGTCAGCATCGGCATCGAGCTCTCGATGACATATCTGGGGCTCGTACTCGATATCCGGTGGAACTTCGAATACCACTTCCGAAGTTTGGTCCTATAGCCCAATATCAGGAGACCCAACGCTCCCTGCAGGAGACTGTACATTGGGATCGTACCGAGCATGGCCCTATACGGGGCCTAACGGGGCCCCCGTATGGTCGAAGATCCTGATGGCCAGCAATGCGGCTAGAGTGCTTAGCCCGCAGAAGGCGACGGCTGTCAGGGTGATAAGGGGATACCGCACGATCTTAGTTGAGGCTGCATGTCTTCTAGCCGGGACCCCTCTATGGGACCTGGAAGCGAGGGCCCTTGCGTCATTGTTTAAATGGCGCAAGGAGGCGCTGGAGCGGGGCCATAGGCCTCTTCCTGTGAGCAGGTCGTGCTCGTGAAAGAGACGGCGGGGAGGAAGCGGGAGAGAACTCTCCCACCCGAATTCCACAGCCTGCGGTGGCGCCACATACACGGTGACAGGGCTGCTAACCGTCCTTACAGAAGCGGGCCTTAGATGATAGCGGGACGTGAGAGATTCATGCACATCATCAAGAAGCGGGATAATAACTGAATAACCCCCCAAAGACGCGGCCGCAGTATGCATCATTCCGAAGGCATACTCGGGGCTCCCAACCGTAGGCTGTTAGGTAGGATACGTGTGGTTTTTAGTCGGTAGGACTACTGTACAGTTAAAATTTTAGGCCCCTATCTGACCCGGTTCCGGACAGCTAGGCCTCATAGTGAGACGGCGCGTAAAGCGGGCCGCGTCGTGTCACGCGCAAACTCTAACATATAGAAATGCATACACCCCGCACCTCTTCCACCCCTCTTCCTTGCCCTCTTGCTTGCACTTGGCCGGTTATTTTTTCAATAGGTGCAGCAAGTTTCACCAAGTGCCATCAATCAACGGTATAAATCTTCTCAAGTGTTCATTTTAGATATATCTCCACCTAAAGATGAGTTTCTTTCTTCTACGTGTGGAATTACTCATAGATGCTATTGCGAACTCCTACCGACTAAAGCCACACAATGCCCTGCTAGGTACTAGCTCTTGGCTGGTTTTGGATACATTCTAGAAGTATATGACTAAAACTGGACAACAGTGAGTCGGACTAACGCACGTAGGGCGTATGGGCATACAAGAAAAGCGGCAAAAAATCACGTATGTTGTGTAGGAGTTCCCCTTTAATATTATTAATTTGTTGTTATAGCAGCAACAGAAATTTGCAAAATTTTTAACTGTCTAACAATCACGGTTCACGGTGCATGAGTTACAGCCTGCCGACAGACAGACAGACGACCAACAAAGTCAACGAAAACGACAACAAAGATCTAGGGTTATGTAATGTCCTAAATCACATTTTTAGGATTCCGTAAAAATTGATATAACACTATTGATTGGAAGTCCTTTGTAAATCTGTAAATCTTCGGTTAGTAACATATTAACTGGTTGGGCTGACGCCAACCACTTCACAAGCAGAGCCAGGCACTTAAAATTCATGAACACGTGAGTTTCGGCCCGGCCGAAAGTTTCGGCCCATTTTGGCCGAAACCGAAACTGCGGCCGAAACTCGATTTTTTGGCCGAAACTGGCCGAAACCGAAACCGAAACTTCGGTCGGTCACTAACTACAACATTGTTTCTCTTAAAAAGTTCAAAAAAAATTGCGCGCTAGCATGTGTCTATATTTGGGTTGGTGCACAATAACCATTTTAATGGCAATCAATTTTTTTCTACAATAATGCCACGGGATACCTCGTTCATAAACGAAATTGGTCTTAAAAATAATGTGACGGGAATACACGCGACGAGAAACCTTTCTCTCTCTCTCACACTCTCTCTCTCACGTAGTATTGAATATTAACGACGAGACGCTACGGGAGTAAACGCAACGCGACGGGAATAAATGCGACGGGAACAGGTAATACTCTCTCTTATGTGGCGCAAACGAAGTTGCGCGGGTCAGCTAGTCTCTCATAGAAATATTGGCACCGACTTCAGTATTACAGTCAATAATATCTGATATAAAACTAAATATACTACCTATGACTTTGTGCTAAGTTAATTTTATTTTTCAATTTTCAGTTTTTGTTTGAAGTCGGTTTTTTTTTGTTAATATTTTTTTTTTCATGATTTTCAGTGACGGGTAGACTGAAATTATATCTGTCTAGGGGTAATGTTCTCCCCAATACAAATTAATCAAGCCCAAACACAAGATAACTGCTGTAAATCTTTAAGAAATTCCCTCGATTCGGGGAATTTTTCGATTTCTCCAGGATCCCAGCATCCGATTCTGACTTCCTGTATATGGGACCACATGGGAAGCACCAGCTTTCAAACAAAAAAAGAATTTTCGAAATCGGTTAACTCCTTCTAGCGATTTGCCGGTAACAAACATAAAAAAAAAAAAAATACAGACGAATTGAGAACCTCCTCCTTTTTTGGAAGTCGGTTAAAAATAGGGAATTATGCAGAACATTATATCTCGAAAACTGCAAAAAATCGTAGAACATACATGGGGGTTAAATCGATAGGTATGGAACCCTGCTACCAGCTAGTGGCGGCTTGACACCCTAGAAGAAACACCGTGTATATCTAGAGGCAGTGTGGTCTTACTAATATTCTAAATGCGAAAGTTTGTGAGTGTGGATGTTTGTTACTCTTTCACGCTCGAACGGCTGGACGGATCTGACTGATATTAATGGTACAGTGATACATTATAGTCTTGAATAACACATAGGCTACTACAATATTAAGTTACTGTTTATCCCAGGAAAAAGTTCCCACGGGAAGCGGGAACGAGGACAAATTTTACCCGAGCGAAGCTGCCGGTATCAGATAGTATAAAAAGCTTACTACTAATATTATAAACTTGAACGAATTCGGCAGAAATTTGGTACAGGGATATATTATAGTCTGGAATAACACATAGACTATTACGTATTAATCCCGGGATAAAGTTCCCATGGGAAGCTGCCGGGAATAGACTCCTACTAGGTATAGTATTTATTAGATAATATTATAAAGAGGAAATATTTGATTGTTTGTTTGCAATGAATAGACTCCGAAACTACTGAACCGATTTGAAACATTCTTTCACTGTTAGGAAGCTACCCAACCCCGAATAACATAGACAATGTACGCATGACATGGCAAAATATATATCACAAAAATCATCATACCGACCCGGGATTCGAACTTGGGAACTTGGCAACTGTGACATACAATATGACTGCTGCACCGAGGCAGTTATAGTAGTAACTAGCTGATGCCCGCAGCTTCGCCCGCGATGGCGCTGTATGTGAAATTTTGCTGAATTTTCTTTGCTATAAACCTCACGGAGCCCGAGACCTTTCGAACGAATGCAAAACCGTGGAAATCGGTTCGTGCGTTCTGGAGTTATAGCGTCAGGAAGGAAAACCCGACTTATTTTTATATAATAGATAATAATCTGCCTTTGTGTACGCAGTAATAAAAAATGAATCGCAACTGTATTAGGATGGTATACCACAATTTTGGCTATTCTTACTTAACTTAAAATAACTAATTTCAAAGTTTAAAAAAAACGAGAAACGTCAAATTTTTTTGGAAAATGTTTTCACATTACCTACCATGAAACTTTCAATAACATATTTAGTAAACTAATGTTTGTGAACGTTTTATAACAGCATGTGAAAGCGTCACCCAGATAGTCAAAAAATGAAAATTAAAAATGCACCTCAACTGTAGGTTGGTAAATCACAATTTCGGTTGTTTAAACTTAAAAGCTAATTTCAAAACGTTTAGATTCAAAAGTCGATAACCAGCTTAAGAACTAGAATTCCTTAAATATAAATCTTCTATCATTCTATTACTACATTAGAAAATGTACAGTCAACTACAATGAAATGTACTAGTTTAATCTTACAAAACGATGTATCTCTGCGAGTGCCATATTGAACTAACCAAACATGTTATCCACCGAACTTGACAGTAACATGTATGCGTGTAAAGAGCAGGATATGTATCCCAATACATTTATTTTTTATTACAAAGTTGATTGAAGAAAGTCAACTTTAAATTTTAAAAAAATCGGTTGTCTGTAAAGTCAGTTTACTGACAATAGTTGCACGTGACAACTCAGCCTTAAATGGAACGCCTCAGAGCGAGGTAACGCCGCATACGTCATGTTTTTTCGTGCGTGCAGCCAGCTCCATCGAATTATAAGACGTTGCCACGTCAAAAAAAATTATAGCATGCATAACATGCATAGCAATCAATACATGTTCCTGTCAAGTTCGGTGGATACCATGTTTGGTTAGTTTATTATGGCACTCGCAGTGATACGTCATTTTGTAAGATTAAACTAGTACATTTCATTGTTGTTGACTGTACCCCTGCATGTGATATTTTTACTCACTGTAAGGGTGTTTTTCCCACAGAGAAGTGACATTCTACGTTGCTATGAATGCGTTTAATATTCGTCGGTCACAAAATATGAAGTTTTTTTACAAACGTAAGTAAATACAACCCCTATCATCTTGTATTCCACCCTTCGACCAGTATATAGATGGGCCCATCCATACATTAGTTTTGAAGTCGTTCCGAAGGTGAAACACATGTGGCAAGATAAGTCATTTTACGCAAGATGCCTTCCTGTGCGTTCCCGAAGTGTAAAAACATCACCATAAATTCGAAAAAAGAATGTATGAGCGCATGTCGTGTCGTTGCTACAATATCTTTGTGTGTGAACTAGTCTCACTTTTTGAGTTCGTAATGTATGACGTGGGTCCGTCTATTCATTACTTGGTCGAAGGGCACGAAGATAAAATTCCCTACAATATTCTCGCTCGTGTGGATGTTCTTTAGACTAGCGCAAGTATAATTGATAGTGTGTGGCTGGCATTAAGACCGGCTGTACAGTCAGCCTCATAAGTAGATAAACACTATTGAAATTTACGAACTAGATTCATGAATGAAAAATTACTCGTAGTGCTTGTATGTTAAAAATTTTCTTGAGTAAACACTATTTATAACAGTATTGTTCCAAACAAGTACTGAGTGTAATTTTTCATTGATGAATCTAGTTCGTAAATTTCAATAATGTTTATCTACTTATGAGGCTGACTGTACATACATGCAAATATCTTTAAAAAAATGTCAAATCAACAGAAATCACTCGCTTTACTTAGAAACTAACATAGTCATAATAACTAATTTTAAAAAAAATCATATTGATTGTCTTCATTTTTTGTGTCACTTTAAATCATCTTTTATGTATTTAAAAAAAGTTCTACCCGTATTGGTATCTAGAATAATACACTTAAATAATAATTCTGGCGAACTTAATACCATCTTCGAATATCTAGTTCCACAGAAAAAAATAATATTTTTAGTAATAATACACATTTTTTCACCTATTTCCTGTTTTTTTTTTAGTTATTTTGCTTACAAGTCCAACAGCGCTGCCGTTTTCGAGGTACAAATAAAAGAACTAACACTACTGTGCCATATGTATTACAAAAAAATACTCGAATCTCAAAACTTAAAATTACTTTTCACGGAACTCTTTCGGCTCCATAATCAGATCTACACCAGACCTTCATTAATTAAATTGTAGTGCTTTAAAGAAGTCAGTAAAAAAAAAAAACAAACGCACTAGTGGCCTCAAAGCGAAAGCTTTCTTTGGAATGCTATCGTTACATCCTGGTTTCCTTAGGAACACCTTGGGAATTATCTTTCAATCTGGATCTTCAGTCTAAGAAAAAAATCATCAAAATCGATCTGAAGGATCTTCTTACCAAGAAAAAAAAAATCATTAAAGTCGATCTGAAGGATCTTCTTTCCATGAAAAAAAATCATTAAAATCGATCTGAAGGATCTTCTTTCAAAGAAAAAAAATCATCAAAATCGATCTGAAGGATCTTCTTTCCAAGAAAAAAAATCATCAAAATCGATCTGAAGGATCTTCTTTCCGAGAAAAAAATCATCAAAATCGATCTGAAGGATCTTCTTTCCAAGAAAAAAATCATCAAAATCGATCTGAAGGAGCTTCTTTCAAAGAAAAAAAATCATCAAAATCGATCTGAAGGATCTTCTTTCAAAGAAAAAAAATCATCAAAATCGATCTGAAGGATCTTCTTTCCGAGAAAAAAATCATCAAAATCGATCTGAAGGATCTTCTTTCCAAGAAAAAAATCATCAAAATCGATCTGAAGGATCTTCTTTCAAAGAAAAAAAATCATCAAAATCGATCTGAGGGATCTTCTTTCAAAGAAAAAAATCAAAATCGATTAATAAATGACTAAGTTATGCACGAATAAACATAAAAAAAACCCTTCTCTCAAATAAAAAAAAATCGAAATCGATTAATAAATGACTAAGTTATGCACGAACAAACATAAAAAAAACCTGTACGGTCGAAGCCGTTTAAAAATATCGACCAAAATGAAATCTTGAAATAATAACATGTGTATCGAAACCGAAATTGCTTTCGAAAAAAAAATGTTACGGTTGAAATAAATGAAGAAAATCTTTATTTAAAAGTAACCTATGAACGTAGAAACGATGCTTCTACATTTAAAGCGAGATTCGCAACGCAATACAACCAGAGGGAAAAGAACCTGGGAATAAAACTCATGGTCACTTTTAGCCCAAATCTGCCTAACGCCCTAAAAAGCTGTCACCATGATGGAAACACACGTTTTCACTTAATGTTGAAACAAGAAAACGCAATAAAACCAGAGGGAAAAGAACCTGGGAATAAAACTCATGGTCACTTTTAGCCCAAATATGCCTAACGCCCAAAAAAGCTTTCACCATGATGGAAACACACGCTTGCACTTATATCACAGGGTGGAAACTCCATACAAAAATGTTCGTTTTCACCCACACTAATATAGACGTAATGTGAATGCTTAAATCAAGCTTCAATATGTGTGTGAGTATACTAGGGACACTAGCTATGGAAACAAAATAATAAATAACAGAACGCAATCTCATGTATGAAGGTACTTTTTTTTCAAATCTACCCTCGGCTAAGCACAAATTAAACCAAAGCAATAGCCCAAAGCACGTAGGTAGTAATACGTAATGCAACGCAGTGACACTCTCTCAAGTACTGACACGGGAATAGACACATTAATTTTGGTGGGGGGATGGGGAAGCTTACTCGGGTGGGAGGCAGGGAGTTGCCGATCTGTATGTAATACTATTATAATATCTTTGCTTATATGTTGAAACAAGAAAGTGCAATCACAGGGCGAAAACTCCATACAAATGATTGGTTTTCCATTCTGTCACCTACACAAACACGCTATGTTTGTACCGAGCTTGAATGTGTGTGTGACCACTAAGGCTAAGCAAACGTTCCCTCAAAATACCCTCCAAGTATATGACAGCTGTGGCGGGGAAGCCTTATATGTTTCATAATATGAAACATACAATTCATATAATTCGAAATACAAAACATACAGAACACAGAAATCATTATATGTTTCTTAATATGAAATACCTTTTTAGGCCATCAGTCAGGGGCCAGGGCTAAAAGGCATCAGCGCGTTTCATTAATTATCTGATTCATTTGCAGATTCTTACAAGAAATGCTAGAGACAATAAAATGGTAACACTATTGAATGAATCATCTGCAATTAATTTCATAACCCAATCATAATATGATATTGCTACTCCTAAAAAAATTACGGAGACGCGTCGAAATGAAATGAAACATTAACAAACGCAGTGAAATGAAACATTTTATGATCAGATTATGAAACATACAATATTGCATTTTCTGGCCCGCGGGCCTTATTTAAAATAATTAGAAATGGGAATGGGATAAATTTTAAAACATTCCTTGTTCTCGAATTGCTCGCATATAAAAAGAATATTAACTTAAGCGTTTTGTACCTCGGTATGTGCGCAATATAATATTTGTCCCACTGCCGAATATCGACTTCCGACCGGAAATGATAACCTTATGTAATATAAAATGAGAAACATTTCTATTTTACACCTTGTATCAAAAATAGTTCCGGTTTGAACTTCGAAACCGGCAGTGGTTAAAAAACCATCCTTGGGCCGAGCCAAAAATGTTATAAAACAGTAATTCTTTTGCGGGCAATTGTATTCGAATGTACAATACATTTGCCGACAGCCATAACAGGCTTGACAGTTAATAAATGTAAAAAACTAATAAAATTTAAATTGTGCCAGAAAGCTTATTATAGCATTAAAGACTTTCTAGAAGACAAAGCTGCCTGGCAGTGACACGAATTGCTCCTTTCAACTTAAAAAAGTCTGTATTAGATTCTAAGATGAATATTGGTCGGGACCGAACTGAGTTTCTTGGGGTGTTCTTCTCAGTCTGTAGCATTTCCGAACCCCCAGTAGTCACAAAAAATTTGACAAACCTAAATTATTTTTTTTTAATTTCAAAGGGATTTTTTTTATTTTATTTTAAACCTGGTCAAGTATCACTCAGATAGACAAAAATTGTTTGGCCACTATAGGACCATAGAAATGTGCTGACACATACCAACATACAGGAGCACTACTTAAGTATTATATTACTACTGGAGCAATTCAATAACTACTTTATGCCTTTGAAATAAAATCTATTTTAGTTTACGTACGAACAACTTTCAGAAAAAATAAGCTAAATATTACAGACTGAAAGCAACAATTTGTACTAAGCTAACTGAAATTTTAAGCTAATTCGTTGTTATAAACCAAAATTTATAAATCTTATATATAAAAATGAATCGGAAAATGTGTTGGTAAGCGCATAACATCAGAACGGGTGGATCGATTTCACTAATTCTTTTTTTGTTGTGTAAGGTATTGTCAGGAGAAGGTTCTTATGGAAGAAAAAATATTGTATTCCCACGGGAACGGGAACTACGCAGGTGAAATCGCGTGACGTCCTCTAGTGTTTTTATAAAATAACTGGTCACAAATTTACACAGCAACAACAACAATGTCACAGCAAATGTCAAAAATTCGAGTTAGCGTAATATAAATTGTTGAAACCAAAATTTACAAAACAGATGTCGCTTAGAACACTCAGTTTAAAGCCGGTTTTCACTGCAACAAAGTAATGAGCAGTGGGGGCTTATTTCTAATGAAATTAGTTTTATTTTCCACCAACAAAGACTTTAAGCAAGACAAGAAGCCGTGAGATCGGTCTCACCAGACAGCCCCTCTATAACACATCTAAAAAAAACCACGTGACCTATTGTTTTGAAATTTTGTATCTCAAAATGACCCGCTATTACTGTCTGCAAAATTTCAGTATTGTAAGTCATGTAGTTTCGAAGTTATGAGGTCTAATGCAGACACAGACAACAGACAAAATCTGGACATAAGCCCTCTGCACTCTATTTTATAGAGAGGGGCTAAAAATGAAAATAAGCACCCAGTCCGTTCATTTTTTTACTAACACGCTTTTATTAAGTCGACCTGTATGTAACTATATAATAGAATCTAAGGAAACTAATTTACCATCTCCAAAGATCGCAGCGTCATGAAAATTGGCAGCTGTATGTAGTTCTGATGACAATACAATAATATGGTACTGTCGACTATAATGACATGTACTAGTTTAATCATATGAAATTACTAGCTGATGCCCCCAGCTTCGCCCGTGTAAAATTTGTTCCCCTTTCCGCTTCCCGTATTTTATCCCCTTGGGGGTAGAATTTATCAAAATCCTTTCTTAGTGGATGCCTACGTCATAACATCTACCTGCATGCCAAATTTCAGCCCGATCCCTCCAGTGGTTTGGGCTGTGCGTTGATAGATCACTATGTCAGTCAGTCAGTCACCTTTGAATTATATATATTTATATATAGAAGATGTATACCTGCGAGTGTCATAATGAACTAACCAAACATGGTATCCACCGAACTTGACAGTAACATGTATGCATATAAAGAGCAATAATTACATATATCCCAATACATTTATTTTTTTATTTTAAAGTTAACTGAGAATGTCAACTATTAATTTTAAAAATAAATATCATGCATAGCAATCAATAATTTTTATTTTTTTTATACCACTAAGGTGGCAGACAAGCATACGGCCCACCAGAAGGACTGGTGGTCACCGCAGCCTATGAACGTTTGCTACACCAGAGGCGCCACACTCGCGCTGCCGACCCTAAATAAAACCCCTAAAAAAAATAATGTTAATGTCAAGTTCGGTGGATACCATGTTTGTCACAATCTTAGTTTAGTTCAATATGGCACTCGCAGGGATACGTCATCATTTTGTAAGATTAAACTAGTACATTTCATTGTAGTTGACTGTACTATCAAACTGATCTGATGATGGAGCCGGAAGATATGAACTGGAACTTCATGATGGAACATCGTATCATAGTCGTGTTTGGATTTTTTAGAAATGTCTTGTAATGAACTTTCACCACGATTTGGTTTCATTGTTATAAAGGGTGTTTTTCTAGTAATTTATTATTTTTGAGAAATCAATGCTTACTGTAGCGAGTTAAACAGTTTTATTATAGTTACTGAGGCGTTACCGCACGAATGAATTCCGGCGCTTTGACTGTGTACAAACCATCTTCCTGCTTGTAGAATTCTTTGATGGACAAGACACCGCGTCCCTCGTCATTGATCTTAAGATACTGCGCCGCGCGGGCAAGGATCTCTGCTGTAGCGTTTTTTGGGAAATCTGTGCACAAAAAAATAAAATAAAATACAAGCGGACGTCAAGCGGTTTCACCCGCGTAGTTCCCGTTCCCGTGGGAATACGGGAATAAAATATAGCCTTTGTTCACCGCAAAGAGTGTAGCTTTCCAACAGGGAAAGAATTTTTCAAATCGGCCCAGTAGTTCCGGAGCCTATTCGTTACAAACAAACAAAAAAACAAAAAAAAATCTTTCCTCTTTATAATATCAGTATAGAAATATTCACGAACACTATAATACCGCTATACTCAAACTGTGGGAAGGAAAATAATATTGTAAACCATTTTAGCCCCTCTCTATAAAATAGAGTGGGGAGGGGCTTATGGCGAGACTGTCTGTAGGCGAGACTGTCTGTAGCTGTGACTCTGTCGCATTAAACTACTCCACTAGGTCACGTGGATCATCTGTTCAAAGTTTGAAATAAAACAAAAATGACAACGTCAATCGGATTGAACTTTCACAATAAACGTGTTAGAGAGGGGCAGTCGGATGAGAACGATCTCTCACGGCTTCTTGTCAAATTTTGCGCTCATCAGAGGACGGATGATTCGGAACGGGTATGTGAGCTGAGCCCTATCAGTGGTATTGGCATAAAACGAAACGCAGCATCTAACAATTTCAGAGGGCTTATTAGCAGAATACCGACAGGGCCGTCTTTCTGGTTCAACAATACTGCGCGGAACCATTGAGGGGTCTGTGGGACCCTGTATGTACAGAAGATGATTTGTATATACATACCTTCTACCTCAACATGCAAGCCCACAGCTGGAACGCCATGCACAAACTCGGGCAACATCTTCCTTATCAGGGTGACGGGCACCTCCCCTATGTTGGGCTGTAGTACCGCCAGGGCCATCTTTCTGGTTTAACATGACACCGCGGAACCATTGGGGGTCTGTGGGACCCTGTATAATTTATGCTTTGTATATACATACCTTCTACCTCAACGTGCAAGCCCACAGCTGGAACTCCGTGCACAAACTCGGGCAACATCTTCCGAATCAGAGTGACGGGCACATCCCCTATGTTGCCGTAGTCGATGTAGCACACGCGGGCCGTGGTACCGCCAGGGCCGTCTTTCTGGTTCAACAATACACCGCGGAACCTTTGTGGGTCTGTGGGACTCTGTATTGATAATTTGTATATACATACCTTCGACCTCAACGTGCAAGCCCACAGCTGGAACTCCGTGCACAAACTCGGGCAACATCTTCCGAATCAGAGTGACGGGCACATCCCCTATGTTGCCGTAGTCGATGTAGCACACGCGGGCTGTGGTACCGCCAGGGCCGTCTTTCTGGTTCAACAATACACCGCGGAACCTTTGTGGGTCTGTGGGACTCTCTTTTGATAATTTGTATATACATACCTTCGACCTCAACGTGCAAGCCTACAGCTGGAACGCCATGCACAAACTCGGGCAACATCTTCCGTATCAGAGTGACGGGCACATCCCCTATGTTGCCGTAGTCGATGTAGCACACGCGGGCTGTGGTACCGCCAGGGCCGTCTTTCTGATTCAACAATACACCGCGGAACCATTGTGGGTCTGTGGGACTCTGTTTTGATAATTTGTATATACATACCTTCGACCTCAACGTGCAAGCCTACAGCTGGAACGCCATGCACAAACTCGGGCAACATCTTCCGTATCAGAGTGACGGGCACATCCCCTATGTTGCCGTAGTCGATGTAGCACACGCGGGCTGTGGTACCGCCAGGGCCGTCTTTCTGATTCAACAATACACCGCGGAACCATTGTGGGTCTGTGGGACTCTGTTTTGATAATTTGTATATACATACCTTCGACCTCAACGTGCAAGCCTACAGCTGGAACGCCATGCACAAACTCGGGCAACATCTTCCGTATCAGAGTGACGGGCACATCCCCTATGTTGCCGTAGTCGATGTAGCACACGCGGGCTGTGGTACCGCCAGGGCCGTCTTTCTGGTCCATCAATACGGCGCGGAACCATTGTGGGTCTGGAAGAGAGATATTGTTATACGAACGCCATCTAGGAATGATAATAGTAGTTTATGACACTGTTGCATAATGAGGGTTCTTATAACACGAGTGTTAGTATCACACGAGTGTTATAAGACCAAGTTATGTACAGTGTCATACACTACTTTATCTACTCTTATACTTTAATACCTGATTTCATTTTGTGATATATGCTCCTTGATTTCGCCGGTAACAGGTTAGTAGTCATGTTTGACGCAGTTTCCAGAATGTCTTGTGGTGTACAATTACCACCATCCTCGCTATAAGACATGTTTTGACACAAAAAACTAATTTATTTTACAAACAAAACCAAACTTTGTTTAATTTAAATGTAAAATGTTGGCGCCAAGAGCAAACATCGATTGCGCATGCGTGTTTCTTTTTTTTTTCAGGCTGCGGAGGTACAATTTTTTTTTAAAGAATAGGTTCAAACTTCTTTTTCCAGCTGGAGGTTGTTTATGGTGTATCGTAATGATTAAAAAGTTTTATTATGATATAGGTGTCCATACAAGACCTGTATCGTAATAAAACTTTTTTTTTGGCCTGTGCGTAATGTTTGTCATAATAGTATTGATTTCAATTTTATAATCTTTGTATTATAGTATCAGAGTAGATAAACTACTATTATCTACTCTGATACTATAATACAAAGATTATAAAATTGAAATCAATACTCTTATGACAAACATTACGCACAGGCCAAAAAAAACTTTTATTACGATACAGGTCTTGTATGGACACCTATATCATAATAAAACTTTTTAATCATTACGATACACCATAAACAATCTCCAGCTGAAAAAGAAGTTTGAACCTCTACTTTAAAAAAAAATTGTGTCTCCAGGAGTAGCGAAAAATCCTAAATCTATGGTCTCCGCAGCCTAAATAAAAAAAAGAAACACGCATGCGCAATCGATGTTTGCGCCTTGGCGCCAACATTTTACATTTAAATTAAACAAAGTTTGGTTTTGTTTGTAAAATAAATTAGTTTTTGTGTAAAAACATGTCTTAAAGCGAGGATGGTGGTAATTGTACACCACCAGACATTCTGGAAACTGCGTCAAACATGACCATGAACCTGTTACCGGCGAAATCAAGGAGCAACTATATATCACAACAAAATGAAATCAGGTATTATAGTATGAGAGTAGATAAAGTAGTGTATGACACTGTACATAACTTGGTCTTATAACACTCGTGTGATACTATAAAAAAACTCGCCTACGGCTCGTTTTTTTAAAACACACTCGTGTTATAAGAACCCTTATTATGCAACAGTGTCATAAACTACTATTATTTGACTCTTATGACAAACATTACGCACAGGCCAAAAAAAAACTTTTATTACGATACAGGTCTTGTATGGACACCTATATCATAATAAAACTTTTTAATCTTTACGATACACCATAAACAACCTCCAGCTGGAAAAAGAAGTTTGAACCTATTCTTTAAAAAAAAATTGTACCTCCGCAGCCTGAAAAAAAAAAGAAACACGCATGCGCAATCGATGTTTGCTCTTGGCGCCAACATTTTACATTTAAATTAAACAAAGTTTGGTTTTGTTTGTAAAATAAATTAGTTTTTTGTGTCAAAACATGTCTTATAGCGAGGATGGTGGTAATTGTACACCACAAGACATTCTGGAAACTGCGTCAAACATGACTACTAACCTGTTACCGGCGAAATCAAGGAGCATATATCACAAAATGAAATCAGGTATTAAAGTATAAGAGTAGATAAAGTAGTGTATGACACTGTACATAACTTTGTTTAATTTAAATGTAAAATGTTGGCGCCAAGGCGCAAACATCGATTGCGCATGCGTGTTTCTTTTTTTTTTAGGCTGCGGAGGTAGATTTTTTTTTTAAAGTAGAGGTTCAAACTTCTTTTTCCAGCTGGAGGTTGTTTATGGTGTATCGTAATGATTAAAAAGTTATATTATGATATAGGTGTCCATACAAGACCTGTATCGTAATAAAACTTTTTTTTTGGCCTGTGCGTAATGTTTGTCATAAGAGTATTGATTTCAATTTTATAATCTTTGTATTATAGTATCAGAGTAGATAAATAGAATTAAAATTTTCGGTTAGACACCGTTTAACGCCGTCAGAAACTACTGGTGACAGAATAATTATATCCACTACATACATAATACTTAAATTGTCACGCCATGTATTCCCAAAGAAATCCCATTTAATATGCCCAAAGTTTATCTTTAAATTTTTGTCTCACGTAATAGAAATGGTGCGTGGGCGGTGGAAGTAGGGCGTTGGGCGTGGCTCGTGGGCGGTGGAAGTAGGGCGTTGGGCGTGGCTCGTGGGCGGTGGAAGTAGGGCGTTGGGCGTGGCTCGTGGGCGGTGGAAGTAGGGCGTTGGGCGTAGCTCGTGGGAGGTGGAAGTAGGGCGTTGGGCGTGGCTCGTGGGAGGTGAAAGTAGGGCGTTGGGCGTGGCTCGTGGGCGGTGGAAGTAGGGCGTTGGGCGTGACTCGTGGGAGGTGGAAGTAGGGCGTTGGGCGTGGCTCGTGAGCGGTGGAAGTAGGGCGTTGGGCGTGGCTCGTGGGAGGTGGAAGTAGGGCGTTGGGCGTGGCTCGTGGGAGGTGGAAGTAGGGCGTTGGGTGTCGCTCGTGGGCGGTGGAAGTGGGGCGTTGGGCGTGGCTCGTGGGCGGTGGAAGTGGATCGTGGGCGGTGGAAGTAGGGCGTTGCGCGTGGCTCGTGGGCGGAGGAAATAGGGCATTGGACATGGTGCGTGGGCGGTGGGCGCGAGAAATTATTGGCATAGCAAAGCGCATAAGAACTTGCGCGGCTCACGTAACAATATAATATTAGTATAGATACATCTATGAAATACTCACAAGGTGGACACTGCGCAATGCAGAGTTCTTCAAGCATAGGAAGGTACGGTTCTCTGCCAAGCTCGCTGTTGCAGTAGTCCGCCAACTGTAAAATAATTTCAACAATTACATTTTGTGTGCAAGGCATCTAACATCGCAAGGTTTTGCCGAAGTTAGATCAAAGATAATATAATAGTATTACATACAGATCGGCAACTCCCTGCCTCCCACTGAGCAAGCTTCCCCATCACCCCACTAAAGTGGATGTGTCTATTGCCGTGACAGTACTTGAGAGTGTCACTGCGTTGCACTACGTATTAACTACCTACGTATTCCGTACTATTGCTTTGGTTTAATTTGTGCTTAGCCGAGGAGACTTGAAAAAAGTACCTACATACATGAGATTGCGTTCTGTTCCTTATTATTTGTTTCCATAGCTAGTGTCCCTAGTATACTCACACACCCATTCAAGCTTGATTCAAGCATTCACATTACGTGTATGTTAGTGTGGGTGAAAACAAACATTGTCTCTCTTTCTCTCTATATTCTCTCTCTCACGTAGTAATGACTATTAACGACGCTACGGGAGTAAATGCGACGCGAACGGGTGATATACTGTCTCATATGTGACACAAACGAAGTTGCTCGGGTCAGCTAGTTACTAAATATAACCTGACCGGTTTCGCATTACAGCATTTTTAAAGGTAATTTAACTTTTCATACAAATATTCTTTTAATAAAGAATAGGCTCCGGAACTACTGGACCGATTTGAAAAATTCTTTCACTGTTGGGAAGCTACACTCTTTGCGGTGAACATAGGCTATATTTTATTCCCGTATTCCCACGGGAACGGGAGCTACGCGAGTGAAACCCCGTGACGTACCTTTTGCGTGAGACTCGTATACACTTCTTCCATCCAAGGGTCTCAGGTAATTTAACTGTTCGTATGATTTTCTTACGTTTCTAAACACAATCTCATACCTCATTCATACTAATATTATAAAGAGGAAAGATTTCATTGTTTGTTTGTTTTCATCGAATAGACTCCAGAACTACTGGATCGATTTGAAAAATTCTTCCACTGTTGGGAAGCTACACTCTTTGCGGTGAACATAGGCTATATTTTATTCCCATATTCCCACGGGAACGGGAACTACGCGGGTGAAACCGCGTAACGTATGTACAGTCACCTCCAATATTGCATGGGCCCCTTAAGATCTATAATCCCATCACCATTTGAGTCCAAATTCACGAAAACTCCACTAGATGGCGCAACATTACTCGAATATAATATTGCATAGACACCTTAGAATCACAAAAAATGTACTAGATCGCATATTTACATTACTCAAAAGATTAATGAGTTGCTATTTTGACAAAAATCGCGTTCCTGTGTGAGGTATTAAAAAATCAGCAACGCTAGATACTTGACTTCCAATGTTATCCGAGAGATGGCGTCAATTCTCAGTGCAAAGCAATTTCGTTTCGGATTGACCATGCATTCTTAAATTCGTCTGTACCTTTTGCGTGAGACTCGTATACACTTCTTCCATCCAAGGGTCTCCCTTGACGCACGCGGTAAGCAACCCCGCGCTGAGGTGGCTCATGTCCAAAATGTCCAATTCCACAGTCCCTGTTGGTAGTGGCTTGTATTCCACAGCTTTGTACATCAGTGGCTTAATATCTAAAAAAAAAAATTGTTAAGTGTGAGCCGGACTCGCGCACGGAGGGTTCCGTACCAAAAAACGGCAAAAAGATCACGTTTGTTGTATGGGAGCCCCCCTTAATCGCCACTTTTTTTCTGATTTTAGTATTTGTTGTTACATACATACAAATTCGTGCCTTTATTCCCGAAGGGGTAGGCAGAGGCATAGTATACACCCACATTTCACCTTACAGTTTTATGTCCTACGTAATAGGTGGCGAGTCTATTGCCATGTTGAAATAGACAGGTGCAGGTCGCCACGACTTGCAGGTGAAGCTTTTCAAACCACCCATAAGGCTTTCAAATTGGCTTAACGATTATCATTTTACTGACAACCGGGATACATTTCGAGGTTTCCTTCTCTACGCAATGGATCTTTTTGCGAAAGTGTTCCCTTAGTCGCCTCGTACGACACCCTCGGAATGTATTGGGGTGGCGACATTTTGTACCATCTCACCAGAAGACTTAAACAACTTACATACACAAATTATAGATAGAACAGATGGAAACCTACATACTAAATTCGCTGAGGCTACGCACACATAGACAACTCATTCACAGAAGGAGGTCAGGCGCTCTCGACCGAATTTTCGATACTGATTTGTGCGCGTGTGTGTGAGGCGTTTACCCGAATTGTTAATTAGACGAAGTAAATTGACAGTAGCTAATGTCACTTCGTCATAGAAAATACGCAACATTGTATGAAGAAGTGACATTAGTTGCTGTCAATTTACTTCGTCTAATTAAAAATTCTACTTTAGTATGGAGCCGAGCTGCAAAGTTAGAGCGAACGAGCAGTACAGATCTTTGACTCTATATTCAAACGCAATGAGAATTATAATCTGAGAGGCCACAGTCTCAAATTGTGTACTAGATTTTCCAACAACAATCCTCACAGGCATTTTATCGACAACAGAGTAGTCCGAGCATGGAATAAGCTTCCGGAGGTTGTGGTGTCTGCAGAAAGTACTAATCAGTTTAAGAATAGGTTGGACCAGTATTACCATATACAGAGGGAAAACTCAAGAGTCCGCCTGACGCCAAATAGACTATTACTTTGATCTGGATCTCAGGACTCGTGAGGTCTGATGAATTACAATTTGAACACAGACAACTTCAGATCATGAACTAAAAACGCTCTAGGCTTGAAACACGATTACTGATAAAATCCTCGATAGATTTTTGTGTTGAGAATACCTCGATTTCGTGAAATTTTTAGCTAGATCTCATAAGTTTTAAAGTTGTTTTTATAATAAAGTTAATATTTATAAGAAAGACTACAGTAAAATCTTCATTTGCACTAGACCGCTTTTTTTATATTGGTCATAGTTTTTTTACAATCAATTTATTTCGTTAAAAACGCACAAAAACTGATCGCATCTCTCTCTTTCTTGCACGCTTAAATGTATATCTTCTTTTAACAATTTGGCGTCTGGAAGGTTCTGAAGAAAGAAATGTCTGGATACAGGCTTTATCAGTTGTTTCAACTGCCTGCCTGATAAATAAATAATAATAACAATAATAAAATCTTACCAAGAACATCGCCGCCCTTGTCCTGTAGTTTCTTCCAATCCGGAGTGCACATTTCAGTGATTTTCTTATTCACATTTTCACTGTTTTTATTCACTTTTAAATTAACTTCGGAACCGCTGGGTGCTGTTTTAGCACCGTTTGGCAGAGTCTGTTGAAATAAATAAATAGATATAATTTGTGGACATTCTTACACAAAATCATCTAGCCCAAATTTAGCTAATATAAGCTTGTGCTTTGGGATCTAGACGACTGATAGACATCTATATCTATATACAGGGTGGAATTTAAAGACGGTAGCTGGAGGGAAAGTACCCTCATTATTGATGATGGCAAGTTATGCTGAAAGGAACCATTCCTTTATTTTCAAAAGTAAGTATAACTGCATTTAAATATTTTTGAAAAATCACCTGCTTGAGCCGGGAATCCAACCTGGCAGATGTAAAAAAAAACATCCTATATTTTATGATACCAAACGAAAGAGTCTTTAATAAGGAGCAATTTCTCTAAAACAACATAGTATCTTAAATTAAAGGAAGACCAAGTAAAATTTATGTTTTTATTGTAAAGCTTACTCACTATCTGAAGAAGAAAAAACAGTCTGAGAACCTCCTACTTTATTTTTAATTGCTTGGTTATGTGACGAGAACGAATATTTGCATTCACAGAAACTAGAACATTTATAAACCAACTTCAAAAAAAAGGAGAAGATTCTCAATTAGACTTTTTTTTATTTTCTTCAGAATAGATAGTGAGTAAGCTTAACAATAAAACATATTTTACTTGGTCTTCCTTTAATTTAAGATACTATGTTGTTTTAAAGAAATTGTTCCTTATTAAAGACTTTCGGTTGGTATCATAAAATACAGAATGTTTTTTTTTTCACATCTCCCAGGTTCGATTCCCGGCTCAAGCAGGTGATTTTTCCAAAATCTTTAAATGCAGTTTTACTTTACTTACTTTTGAAAATAAAGGAATGTTTCCTTTCAGCAAAACTTGCCATTATCAATATTAAGGGTACTTTGCCTCCAGCTACCGTCTTTAAATTCCACCCTGTATATAAAAATCAATGCCACTTTTCGTTGTAATTTTATAACTCAAGAACGGGCTCACCTATCCAAACCAAACGTTTAGGCTTTGTTCGGACTATTTTGTAGATGGTTCATGTGAAGTTTGCACAAAATCAGTCAAGCGGTTCTTAATTTATCACGCAAACGAAGTTGAGCGGGTCAGCTAGTACTTATATATTTCTAAATCTTATCGTGAGGCAATTCGAGTGATTGCAGCGTACGATAACTCATAAGATTTCATTTGATTCGAATATGTTATAGTTATAAAATCTAAGGGGTTTAAAGACAAAATCTAGCCGTAGAATATTGTTCTAAAGACCTAGGTATATCTATTTCTATTTTATGACAAGATTTTATGAGGAATAAACTAATTTATTTTACTTGTTAAGATTTTCGCAATATTTCTCAATTTTCGGGAGTGATTTCGATGGAACAAAATTTTCCTAATCGTGTATTGAACCGTTAAAAAAGCAAGAGTATCTATAATCCAATCCTGCTCGATCTGGCAATAATGTAAACATGTCATGTTTTGACAATCGTTGTCTAAGACAGATGAATAGAAAAATATAGTATAACAAATCATTGAATTTTTTACTATCCTGAGTACTGCTCGTTCGCTCTAACTTTGCCGCTTTGCTTTTAAGTAGACGAAGTAAATTGACAGCAACTATTGTCACTTCTTCATACAATGTTGCATATTTTCTATGACGAAGTGACATTAGCTACTGTCAATTTACTTCGTCTAATTAACAATTCGGGTATACGCCTCTACGCCAGCGGCAAAGTTAGAGCGAACGGGTAGTAGGTAGGTATTTTAAGTGAAAATAAACTATCATAAAGAAGTTATTTGGTGTCGAAATGATTGTAAGAACACTGTATGACTCCTGGATACTAGAATATAATCAGGGTGAATACTCAATAGCAAGTAACTAGGGATATATAGGATCAAATGTGTTTGTTTACATTTTTGCGCAAAGCTATTGAAATACAGTATAATAAAATACAATAATATGGTTTTATCAGATCAAATCCAAGAATATTTCCTAGTATAAAGTTCACCCCAAGACGAGTCTCTTCCGAATAAGTGAGTCTTAATAGTATACAAAACTCACCAAAATCAATTCCACACCGTTCTTCAGCTCGTTAGCGTATTCCGCAGCGGGGGGAGTAAGTTCCCCGCCATCGGCGCCCAACTTGACCATAGACACGACTGTGGGCGCTTCAGACAGTTGCAGGTTTGGTGGACAAGGGTACATGTTTGTGAAACCGAAACACACTTCTTCGTTACCTGCGGGATACATAAAAAGTTATTATTAGACTGGCTTCTCGCCCCGTGTGGCGACGGGGGTCCCGTGTTGTGTAAGAGGCGACTAAGGGAACACTTTCGCAAAAAAAAACCACTGCGTAGAGAAAGAAAACTCGAAATGAAAACTGGTTGTCAGTAAATTGACAATCGCTAAGTCAAGTTGAAGACCTTATGAATATTGAAAAATATCAACTGCGGGTCGCGGCGTCCTGCGCCTGTCCATTTCAACACGGCAATAGGCTCACCACCTATTACGTGGGATATTAAACTATAAGGCGAAATGTGGGCGTATACTATGCCTCTGCCTAACCCTTCGGGGATAAAGGCGTGACTATATGTATGTAGACTTGCCTCGTGGTCCAGTGTTTAGTGTGCCTGAGTACGGATTCGGAGGTTGTGGGTTCGATTTCTACGAGGACAAATCTGTTGTGTGATGAGCACATTTATTTGTTCTGTGTCTGTGTTCACAAATATTTATCATCAAGTCAAAACATCAAGATCCATTCATAAATTATCCGACAACAATCTTCACCGCATTTCTCCTCGATTTTATCCCGTATAAAAAATCTTGATTATAGTTGTATTTTAAATCAAAGAACACGTGTGCCAAATTTGGTGAAATTATTTAAGAAATGCTGTAGCAATACACGCAAGTGAGTTATATTAACATTTGGTAGGCGCTATATAGTAGTTTATGACACTGTTGCATAATAAGGGTTCTTATAACACGAGTGTGTTTTAAAAAAACGAGCCGTAGGCGAGTTTTTTTATAGTATCACACGAGTGTTATAAGACCAAGTTATGTACAGTGTCATACACTACTTTATCTACTCTCATACTATAATACCTGATTTCATTTTGTTGTGATATATAGTTGCTTCTTGATTTCGCCGGTAACAGGTTCATGGTCATGTTTGACGCAGTTTCCAGAATGTCTGGTGGTGTACAATTACCACCATCCTCGCTTTAAGACATGTTTTTACACAAAAACTAATTTATTTTACAAACAAAACCAAACTTTGTTTAATTTAAATGTAAAATGTTGGCGCCAAGGCGCAAACATCGATTGCGCATGCGTGTTTCTTTTTTTTTAGGGTGCGGAGACCATAGATTTAGGATTTTTCGCTACTCTGGAGACACAATTTTTTTTTAAAGTAGAGGTTCAAACTTCTTTTCCAGCTGGAGATTGTTTATGGTGTATCGTAATGATTAAAAAGTTTTATTATGATACAGGTGTCCATACAAGACCTGTATCGTAATAAAACTTTTTTTTTGGCCTGTGCGTAATGTTTGTCATAATAGTATTGATTACAATTTTATAATCTTTGTATTATAGTATCAGAGTAGATAAAATATATTATTTATTAGGCTTGTAGCTATAGATAGTTAGATGGGCGGTCATTTCTTGTGTCAAAGTAGGGGTAGTTGATGGAGGGAGATTATGGAGGGAGTTAACCTATATATAAGCGTGCGCAATAGTAGAAAAAAAAGATCAGGAACTAACTAAAATTATTTTGCATCATACTATCATACTGTCGAAGAAATTTTACATTAAAGTAATTTTATTCGTAAATTATTTCCACTGAAATAACAGTGAGTGGCTTAATAGCCCAAGTATTTAAATAAATTTATATTTGTGAAAACGGAAGCTCTGGTAAGCATCAATTGCGTAAATTTTACTTAATAAATTAATTGTGGGTAATTTTCATGTAAAAAAGAATATTTTAAGTACATTTATTTTATCAGGCAGGCGTTTGTAAAATTATAAAGGGGTAACGTTCTTTTAATATATTAAATGTTTTAAAATGGGGAGTAAAAATTAGTAATAATAGTAAGGGAAAGTTTAGGGATATCTATGGTTGAAGAGGGTGTGTTTAAAATATTGTGTTCTTTTCAGAATGAGCTTCCAAGTTTTGGGTTAGAAACCTCTGCCCATACCTATATGGCAACAGTTAATTAACTAACTGTAATATGATAATATAAGAGCAAACCCTATTGTTACCTCATATATTATTTCTGGCGAAAGGAAATCCCATCCACAAGAGAAGTCGGATGAGTACCTAGTTTTTTAAGTTAGATTTAAGTTTATTACTGTTAAAGGGTAATAAAAGTATATATACTCTGAGTTCTTGCATCATTGACTCCAGGACAAATTACCTTACCTAACTACTGAACCGCCTGGGAACTCCTGGGAACACTACCGACTTCCCAGAAGCGTGTCAATGCGTCCTCTAGAACGAAACTGACATACGCACGTAAGCAAAATCTGCACTATCCCTGCGTGACATGGACTATATTTATTCCTATATTCCCACGGGAACGGGAACT
The DNA here is from genome assembly GCA_933228765.1 of Miltochrista miniata. Classification (NCBI taxonomy): domain Eukaryota; kingdom Metazoa; phylum Arthropoda; class Insecta; order Lepidoptera; family Erebidae; genus Miltochrista; species Miltochrista miniata. The sequence goes on from OW121772.1 coordinate 12,641,462, forward strand.
ACGCGTGGTTGAATAGCCTAGGGCCATTATATACTTACCAAAATCAACATATTCAATCATGTACTTGTTCTGTGCGACGCTTGTACGCTTGCAAAGGGCTCGGTAATAATGGCCGTCTGAAAACTTCGCTATAATCGTCTGTCCTTTGACTGGAGGCTCCTTGAGGCATACGGCTGTGGGTGAAATAAGATGTTTATAGTATTATCAGTACTAATATTATAAAGAGGAAATATTTGATTGTTTGTTTGTTTGCATCGAATAGGCTCTGGAACTACTGGACCGATTTGAAATAGTAGTTTTCGATACAAGTGTGGGATTTCTGTTATTACAACGAGTTACGACAGGTGTTGACCCGAGCCGAAGGCGAGGGTAGACAGTCGGCACGAGTTTAAATAACAGTCCCACACGTTGTATTGAACAACTATTTTTAATACAGTTGCGAAAAAATTAAGCAATTTAATAAAATAATAAAAACACAATAAACCTGAATATCCAAAATGGCGCCAACCGTAAAAGAATTTATACCTTCATAAGCAGAGACTATGGCAGTGCACTTCATACAGCCAACTTTTTTTATATTAATAAATTAATTTGGCCGATAATTATATTAATTTATGCTTAAATTTTAATTAAAATTACTTTCCATCTGATATTGAAACAAGTTAGTATCTTTTTTTAGAAATATTTGCATGAATCGCAGACATTATTTTGACAATTGGGAAAGAAAACGCACGAGTGCGGGAATGGTAAAGAAAAAGCACGAGTGTGTAATAGCCCTCATCCCGAACGCTATACGTCCCTGTAATACGCCACTTTTTGAGCAACTGTATTAAAAAATTCTTTCACTGTTGGGAAGCTACACTCTTCCTGGTGAACATCCTATCCTAACTTCCTACTAATATTATAAATGTGAAAGTTTGTAAAGATGTTTGGATGTTTGTTACTCAATCACGCTCTAACGGCTGAACGGAACGGGCCGAAATTTGGAACCGGGGTAGATTATCTGGAAAAACACATAGGCTACATTTCATGGGAAGCTGGAACGGGAACCAAATTTCACGCCGGCGAAGCCGCAATCAACAGCTAGTAGGCTATATTTTACTCCCGTATTCCCACGGGAACAGGAGCTACGTGGGTGAAACCGCGTGACGTTCGCTAGTATGTACTAATATTATAAAGAGGAAAAATTTGCTTGCTTGTTTGCATCGAATAGGCTCCGATAGTAATGAGCCGATTTGAAAAATTCCTTCACTGTTGAGAAGCTACACTTTTTGCGGTGAACATAGGCTATATTCTATTCCCGCATTCCCACGGGAACGGGAACTACGCGTGTGAAACCGCGTGACGTCCGCTAGTCTATACTAATATTATAAAGAGGAAAGATTTCATTGTTTGTTTGCATCAATTCTTTCACTTTTGGCAAGCTACACTCTTTGCGGTGAACATAGGCTTTATTTTATTCCCGTATTCCCACGGGAACGGGAGCTACGCGGATGAAACCGCGTGACGTCCGCTAGTATTTAATATTTTTGTATAAACATTTAAAACACTCCTACTTACCATTCATGCCAGCAAGCAACACGTTTTGCACAACATCATCGAACTCGGTCTGTGAACGCGCATCGGCTGGACGCACGAACGCGCGGTTAAGCGATGTCACGTCGACGAGCAGCACGGCTGAGTTGGAGGTTAGGTCCGGACGTGGTACTTCTGGGATAACTGGGGATAGACAGATATACATTTTAATGCGATCTTCTTACTAATATTATAAATGCGAAAGTTTGTGAGTGTGAATGTTTGTTACTCTTTCACGCTCGAACGGCTGGACGGATCTGGCTGAAATTTGGTACAGAGATACATTATAGTCTGTAATGACACATGGCTACATTTGATCACAGGAATAAGTTCCCACGGGAAATGGGAACAAATTTTACGCGGGCGAAGCTGCGGGCATCAGCTAGAATATAATAATAATCTATACTAATTTTATACAGAGGAAAGATGTTTTTTGGTTTTTTGTTTGTTTGTTTGTAACGAATAGGCTCCGGAACTAAAAGTATGATACGTGGTTTGAACGGAGGGTAGTCCACTAGCACAAGAGATAGTACAGATGGAAACCTACATACTAAATTCGCTGAGGCTACACACATAGACACCGCTCACAGAGTTCACAGACACGAGGTCAGGCGAGGTTGTGGAGAGTTTTCGATACTGATTTGTGCGCGAGTGTGCGTAGCAGAGGGTAGGTGTGAAAAAAAGTACATACATGAGTTTTCCAACTGTACTATCTCTAATTTGTGAAAATAGTCATTAGTCTTCAATACAAGCCAGTCACCAAGGCTGGTTTGAGCACGAATGACGTCAGAGCACTATAGTATCACAATCCCTTTTTTTTTAACGTGGGGGAAAATCCTCAGAGGATGTTATGCCGGACTCTTACCGACTAAAAAACCTCACGTAACGCCCAACAGCCTGTGGTTGGGAGACCGGGGTAAGCCCTCGGAAGGATGTCCCGGGACAGTATCACAATCCCTACTAATATTGCAATGCGAAAGTAACTCTGTTGTCTGTCTGTTAGCTTTCACGCCTAAACCGCTGCAGCGATTTAAATGAAATTTCGTATAGAGATAGTTTGAGTCCCTGGGAAGGACATAAGCTACTTTTTATCCGACTACACAAAGTCTGCGTCACGACTTCTACGTGGACGAGGCCGCGGGGAACAGCTAGTACAGTATAAATACCTGGTTTGGCCGGAGGGTAGTCCACAAGCGGAGTCCACCTTGACAAGAAAGCTTCCCCCAGTAGAGTTCCCGACTCTACATTCTCGACGGAGACCTTAAATCTGTCCCCGGTCTTCGATATGATTGTGGCCATCAGGCCCGTTTCCAGAGCAATCTGAAACAAATTATATTCTCATAAATACAATGACTACTCTAGATATGACGCTACGGGAGTAAACGCAACGCTACGGGAGTAAACGCAACGCTAAAAGAGTAAACGCAACGCGACGGGAGTAAACGCAACGCAACGGGTGTAAACGCAACGCTACGGGAGTAAACGCAACGCTACGAGAGTAAACGCAACGCAACGGGTGTAAACGTAACGCTAAAGGAGTAAACGCAACGCGATGGGAGTAAATGCGACGGGAACGTGTGCTATACTCTCTCTTGTGACGAAAATATTTATTTATTTATAGCTAGTACTTCGATAAACTTTAATCCCCTATTTTACCCCCTAAGGTGCACAAGCACCAATTAGAGATAGTACATTATGGAAAACTCATGTACGTACTTTTTTTTCACACCTACCCTCTGCTACACACACTCGCGCACAAATCAGTATCGAAAATTCGGTCGAGAGCGCCTGACCTCGTGTCTGTGAATGAGTTGTCTAAGTCCAAAAGATTAGGCATTTGACTGATGTAGAAACAGCGCGAATAGTGTACTTCAGTTACTTCCACAGTGTAATGTCGTACGGTATGCTACTATGGGGCAATGCCGCAGATATAAATACAATTTTTGTTTTACAAAAACGGGCCATAAGAGCCATATATAGATTAGGTCCAAAGGTCTCTCTGCGAGAAAAATTTAAGGAATTAAATATTCTAACTGTGGCATCACAATATATTTTTGAAAATCTTATGTATGTTCAGAAAAAATTATCTAGTTTTACTAAGTTAAGCGATAGACACAATGTGAACACCAGACATAAAAACAACCTTGCCGTTTATCATTGTAGACTGAACAAAGTCAGTAATTCTTTCCTGGGTAACTGTATACGTTTTTACAACAGGCTTCCAAGCGAAATTAAAAGCATGCCTCTAATTAAGTTTAAAAAGTGTATAAAAAGTAAATTGTGCTGCAGGGGCTACTATACAATTGACGATTATTTGATTGATAAGGAAGCCTGGAAGTGATCTGCTTGCTCTACTGATGGAGTCTACTTATTGTAAATATGTAGTGCACAAAAAGAATAGCCCGCCGAGTTTCTTGCCAGTTCTTCTCAAGCGGGCCGCGTTCCGAACTGGTGGTACTATTTGCATTGTATTCATTGACGTGTCGCAAGTGCCTATGTATTAGGATTATGCGAAATAAATGTTTTTTTGAGTTTGAGTTTGAGTTTGAGTTTGTGTGCGTAGCCTCAGCTAATTTAGTATGTAGGTTTCCATCTGTACTATCTCTAATTTGTGGCATAAGCTATAATCGTGGTATTGAGGTACTTGTGGGGTACTATGAGATTTTTTAAAGACACTGCGGGCAATTTCCAAAGGTTTGGGGGTAATTTTGAGTATTTGGGGGTCATGTTTCGGGATACAGATACTTACTCAAGTAGCTTTACCTCACAGGGGGTTAAAGCTACTTGAGTAATTACCACTTAAATTTAATCTATACTAATATTATAAAGAGGAAAGATTTGTTTTTTTGTTTGTTTTTTGTAACGAATAGGCTCCGGAACTACTGGACTGATTTGAAAAATTCTTTCACCGTTGGAAAGCTACACTCTTTGCGGTGAACATCTAAATATATATAACTCAAAGGTGACTGACTGACTGACATAGTGATCTATCAACGCACAGCCCAAACCACTGGACGGATTGGGCTGAAATTTGGCATGCAGGTAGATGCTATGACGTAGGCATCGGCTAAGAAAGGATTTTGATAAATTCTACCCCCAAGGGGATAAAATACGAGAAGCGGGAACGGAAACAAATTTTACGCGGGCGAAGCTGCGAAGCTGCGGGCAACAGCTAGTAGGCTATATTTTATCCCCGTATTCCCACGGGAACGGGAACTACGCGAGTGAAACCGCGTGACGTCCGCTAGTGTGAAATAATTTTGGTCTAGAGCAGACTCGAAACTGAGTCTTCTGGTTTGCTGGACCAGACGTCCTAACCGTTGAACCACCGACCACTACTCACGACCATCAAATTATTTTATCTCATTACTTCCTGGAGCGAGCCCCCTAAATATTTTTTTTTAAATTGGTTGCCCACAATATGAGCGTAGTTTATCGTTAAAATTTCAAGTTTCTAGGAGTAAAGTCGTTTTCAGTGATTCAACATTCTTTTCAATATTAATAGTGGCACACACACACACCTCAGTCTTACACTCCAGCACACAGCAGAACTCCGGCAGAGCCTCGTACGTAGGCGACAGTCGACGCATCTTGCTTGCAGAGCTATAGTCGTCGGATTGAGGCAGCTCTCTCTCTCTAGCTCTCTCTCTCTCTCTCTCTAGCTTTCTCTCTCTAGCTTTCTCACTATTTCTGTCTATCTTTCTCTATCCTACTCTCACTATCTTTATCTATCCCGCGCTCTCTCTCTCTCCACTCTCTCTTCCCCTTTCTCTATCTCTTTGTTTCAGAGTGTCTAGAATGATACCGTACCTCACAAATGTCAAGTTTCTGTGTGTATCAATACAGATAGTGGCACATACCTCAGTCTTACACTCCAGCACACAGCAGAACTCCGGCAGAGCCTCGTACGTAGGCGACAGTCGACGCATGTTGTCCGCGGCAGTGACCGCGACCACCTTGATTGCAGAGCTATAGGCGTCGGATTGAGGCAGCTCTCTCTCTCTAGCTTTCTCTCTCTCTCTCTCTATCTCCCTCTCTCTCTATATCTTCCTCTCTCTCTCTCTATCTCCCTCTCTCTCTATATCTTCCTCTCTCTCTTAGTGCCTGAGTGTCTAGAACTACGAATAATGTATTCTATAGAAATGTAACACCTATAAAGTTACCGCTAAAATCTTGGAGTAACTTACGCATACTAAAAAACAGCAATAAAACATAACACTCACACATCCATCGTTGAATACTTGCATGCGATTGGTCGCGCCAAGGTCATGCCGGCTCGGCGCCCCACCCGAAGCGGCGAACGTGATAAGCGTGGATGGTTTTATGCAATAATAAGAAAGCTTGTTTATGTGTTTATTTTTTATTGAATAAGTTCAATCAAAGTTTAATCAACAGAAAAATAATAACTGGATTGTTATTATTTTTCTATTGATTGAACTACTTTGTATGCGTATATACAAATTAAAATACGTTGTGTTTTTTTTTTTCATAATTATGTACCTCTAAAAATAATTAGATTTATGGCGGACAATGGTATATTTCTAAATACATACATAGAACACTCAAACTCCGAAACAAACAAAAATTATAATTTAATTTCTATACATAATATCATCCTACTAATATAATATCTTACTAACAATATTACCTCAGCGCTTAACATACTATGAACACTGCATAAAAATAATTTAATTTTGGAATTGCGTTCATGTTGCATAACACTTTTCAACTTCCCCAAGTACGTGTTTTTAAAATGAATATTTACTAACCTATGGAAGGTAATTCCAGCATTTTTCATATCCGTATGGCTTCTGCACCACTTCACAACACACGAAGGCATTTTTGGGATATATTTAACGCGAAAACACAATTAATATCACTCACTGATTGGTTTCAGCGACACAACCGTACGTTACGCGTGACAGCGCGGACTAACTGTGTCGCGCGGTCCCCTTTTTAAGCCCCACCTTCCGCGGTCCCCATTTGGTGGAGCCATTTTTTGAGCCGAATTACACTTCTATAGAATACATTATTCGTAGGTCTAGAATGATACCTTACATTACAAATGTCAAGTTTCTGTGTGTATCAATACAGATAGTGGCACATACCTCACTCTTACACTCCAGCACACAGCAGAACTCCGGCAGAGCCTCGTACGTAGGCGACAGTCGACGCATCTTGTCCGCGGCAGTGACCGCGATGACCTTGCTCGCGTCGATGAGAGCTATGGTCGTCGGATTGAGGCAGCGGGCTCGGTACCAACCGCCGTCTTCTTCGTTGAAGTAGGAGAATGTTTCACCGGGATTTGGCCTGAAAATGAGGAAAATTCGTTTTAGCATTACATTCCGTATAGTCCACACCTTTATTTAGAAGGCATGGGCACGTTTAATTATATTTATTTTCATAGGCACTCCACAGTATACAGTTCCACAAGAGACTGGTAGTCTGCCTCATACTTCTCGTGCAGACTGAGACACACATAGTCTGTGACAGACATCCTACAGTCTGAGGCCTTGTCTCCTAAAGAAAGCTTACAAAACAGTACTTATGCTTAACGGTTCAGTTTACAGTTCCACAAGCGACTCGTAGTGTGAATGGTACTTCTCGTGCAGACTGAGACACACATAGTCTCCGGCAGACATCCCACAGACCAAGACCTGTCTCGGGCAGACAGCTAACAAACAGTACTCACTTATGCTGAACAGTGTCCGCTTCACACTCCACAGCATACAGTTCCACAAGCGACTCGTATTCTGACTGGTAGTTCTCGTGCAGACTGAGACACACATAGTCTCCGGCAGACATCCCACAGACCAAGACCGGTCTCGGGCAGACAGCTAACAAACAGTACTTACTTATGCTGTACAGTGACCGCTTCACACGCCACAGTATACAGTTCCACAAGCGACTCGTATTCTGACTGGTAGTTCTCGTGCAGACTGAGACACACATAGTCTCTGGCAGACATCCCACAGACCAAGACCTGTCTCGGAGAGACAGCTAACAAAACAGTACTCACTAATGCTGAACAGTGTCCGCTTCACACTCTACAGTATACAGTTCCACAAGCAACTCGTATTCTGACTGGTAGTTATCGTGCAGACTGAGACACACATAGTCTCCGGCAGACATCCCACAGACCAAGACCGGTCTCGGGCAGACAGCTAACAAACAGTACTTACTTATGCTGTACAGTGTCCGCTTCACACGCCACAGTATAGTTTCACAAGCCACTCGTATTCTGACTGGTAGTTCTCGTGCAGACTGAGACGCACATAGTCTCCGGCAGACATCCCACAGACCAAGACCGGTCTCGGGCAGACAGCTAACAAACCGTACTTACTTATGCTGTACAGTGTCCGCTTCACACGCCACAGTATACAGTTCCACAAGCGACTCGTATTCTGACTGGTAGTTCTCGTGCAGACTGAGACACACATAGTCTCCGACAGACGTCCTGCAGTCCGAGGCTTTACGGTCCACTGATAAAAGCACCTTGTCTCCGATTGACAGTTGTTCGATGACGTAGCTGGAAGGGAGGATTAATACGTTAATAGTAAGTGTATACTAATCCGATACATCGGCTTAAAAAAACAGGACAACAGTCAAAAGATATGGGTCTCTTACACATAACGAGTACAATGGCGAGACAGTGGCCTCGGCCGAGTGCTCGGTAAGTATGAACATTTTGACGAGTGACTCGGCCGAGCAGAGTGGCGAGAGAGTCATTAAAACTACGATTTGTTTGCTAGGCCGAGTGCACACTCTCTCGGTCTAGTATCGCTTTACTGTCTCACCACTGTACTCGTTACGTGTAAGAGACCCAATACACCTGTGTATCTGTTATACATTCAAACTTATAACATTCGAATAAAGCCTAAATCACCCAGTTTTAACCCAATTGGGTAGAATGGGTAATAAGTTAATAACACACTACCTTATTTTTATTTTTACTAGCTTCTGCCCACGACTTCGTTCGCGAGGTGGTTTTAACAATCGACTTTGACCTGTCCAATGCATAGGTCTCCTATTAAAACATAGGTCAAGCTGTATTATCATTTCCACTGAACCAATTTTAATGAAACATACAGCGTTATTTAAGTTGAAAAAAAAAACCTCCCTTTATATGTCTAAATTGGCAACACTAAGATTGACCAAAATGGCGTCCCTAGCTTTCTTTCTCTTTGTCACGACAATATGTAGCTCGTGAAGTAAAATTAAATTTCAGTTAATAAACCTACAAAAACATACATATAATCACGCATTTATCCCCAAAGGGGCAGGCAGAGGCATAGTATACGCCCACATTTCACCTTATAGTTTTATGTCCCGCGTAATAGGTGGCGAGCCTATTGCCGTGTTGAAATGGACCGGCGCAGGTCGCTGGGAAATGCAGTTAACATTTTTCAAGCCGCCCATAAAGCCTTCAACTTGGCTTAACGACTGTCATTTTACTGACAACCGGGTTTCATTTCGAGTTTTCCTTCTCTACGCAATGGATCTTCTTGGGAAAGGTTTCCCTTAGTCGCCTGTTATGACACCCTCGGGATGTGGCGACATTTTGTACTCTTACCCGTCGCAACACGGGGCATTAAAACCTGCTTAAAATAATATAAATAGTATTCATTTCTATCTACTACCAAAGATAATACCTATAATAGTATTACATACAGATCGGCAACTCCCTGCCTCCCATCTGAGTAAGCTTCCCCATCCTCCCACTAAAATTAATGTGTCTACTCCCGTGTCAGTACTTGAGAGGGGCTATTGCTTTGGTTTAATTTGTGCTAAGTCGAGGGTAGATTCAAAAAAAAAGTACCTACATACATGAGATTGCGTTCTGTTCCTTATTATTTTGTTTCCATAGCTAGTGTCCTTAGTATACTCACATTGAAGCTTGATTTAAGCATTCACATTACGTCTATATTAGTGTGGGTGAAAACAAACATTTTTGTATGGTGTTTCCACCCTGTGATACTACTCCAACAATATAAATAAGAAAGAAAGTAGCACTCATGACTCACGTTTTAGGCACCACTTTCTTAGTTGGAGTGACATCGTTCACACTTGCAGGTGGTTTCACGGTGGGAGTCTCAGTCTTGACAACATTCACACTTGCAGGTGGTTTCACCGGGGGAGTCTCAGTCTTGACAACGTTCACACTTGCAGGTGGCTTCACGGGGGGAGTCTCAGTCTTGACAACGTTCACACTTGCAGGCGGCTTCACAGGGGGAGTCTCAGTCTTGACTCCGTTTACCTGGGGACTAAGGGAGAATGGGGTCACAGACAGTAATATAAATAAATACTGTGGGGAAATATAAGCTTGTGCTATTAGGGTATAGGATCTAGACGACTGATAGACATACTTATACAGGGCATAAATTTTATTGGAACTAGCTAGCCTAGCTACGCTCTAGGCCTTCCAGCTTGACTATCATTGCAGCCCTTGCTGTCCTGGCTGTAAAAGCCTCGACCTACAGTCTCGGCCTTTATCTCAGCTCTTCCATCAAGTTCTGCACGCTGACCGCGCTGTGTCGGATTGGAGCTGCGCTGTCGGCCATCATCAGCGCGACACTGTATACTGTAGTTTGACTCGGCCGGATTTTAGAAATAAATGCCTACAGCCGCGCGGTACGTAAGCATGCGATAGGGCTGCCCACCTACAGCATTTTAATAATATGTGCCTACTTTGACTTTCTATTGTATTGCGATTGTAAATATGTACATACATACATTCATATAGTCACGCCTTTATCCCCGAAGGTGTAGGCAGAGGCATAGTATACGCCCACATTTTACCTTATAGTTTTACGTACGCGTAATAGATAGTGAGCCTAATGCAGTTGATTTTTTTCAATCCGCCCACAAGGCCTTCAATTTGTATTAAGGACTGTTGTTTTACTGACAACCGGCTTTCATTTCGAGTAAATATGTACCTTTTTTATTTAAACAAAAAAATACTTTGTGAGTAATAATATAATATCCCCGCAACGGCTGGCGGCGCGGGGCGGCGGTGTGGCAGCGCAGCGCCCGTTATTTACTAACGATTGAGTGAGACGGGTGTAGAAATTTGAAAACGAGTAAGCGGCGTAGACAATAATAATCGGCTCATCACATGTTTCGTCAGTGATAGAATCACGGAATTCTAGTCTTAATCATTGCGTTAAATTTTTGATTTACAAAATTAAAACTATTTTTCGATTTGAAAGTACTAGTCAGTCTCTGGTACACTAGTACTTTTCGTACATTGTCAAGTTGTGTTAATCTTTGGAAGTTCATATTTGTCTCTATGCGTGTAATAAAAATCAAAGGTAACAAAAATGCTATCAATTTTTTTTTATAAATAAATAAATATTTACGGACATTTCACACAACGCTATCTGATCCCAAAGTAAGCTAGGAATAACCTGCTTGTGTTATGGGTATCAGACCTCGGATATTAATACTAATATACTTTTTAAATACATACATATTATACATAGAAACAACCATACTCTTGAGACAAACATTTATGGGTCACACAAATATTTGTCTCGGGTGGGAATCGAACCCACGACCTCCAGCGCCGCAGGCGGTATCAATACCGACCGCGCCACAGAGGCAGTCATGCGGTGCTAAGAGTACTGTAACATCGGTCATCCACAAAGAAATGAATACTCTTGAAACATACCTAAATCATTGCTCTCAATTAAATAACTACGAACTGACAACGGAACTAAATGTACTACCTACACGTACTAGAGTTCTGAACTAGTTTTTTTTTGGATATTGTACTATATTGGATCGCACCGTTTACTGACTGAGCAAGCACAAGTCTAGTTTTAAACACAAACAGACCTACTTCATGTAACTACCTAGTTCACTCGTGTCAACCACTTTGTTTAACTTTAGTCAACTAGTAGTATAGTACCAATTAGTACTTAAGTAAAATCAATTTATAGTCTTACCTTTCGGAGTTTCCAGGTAATCTAAAAAACGTTATCTCTGGGTGCGTTATTGACGAATTCATGCAACCAAAACAAGCACAATAGACTCTAGTTGTCATATTAAATATTTTTAGTTAATAAAACACGCGCGGTTATTATTTAAAAAACGACACACCGTCCATTCGTCTACTCGGCACAATCGCGACTGCGGACGCTGCTTGCGTGCTGAAAGGCCTGCCGAAAACGAGAATCGTAGGTATAGCTTGCGCTTTGTCCGTTTGTAGGGAGCTACAATACTGGTTAAACAACATATATTTATACTGTGAGCGCGACCAGCAAAGTAGTCATTATAAACCGCGGCAGTAATGAAATATATCTTTTCAGATAGCTATGAGAAAGTTTATCATTTTCCTACACATCTGTTTTTACTTACCTCTTAGGTGCCACACTTGGCACGGAAGCCTGTATCTTAGCGGACACAGTAGTCTTAACCGCCGGTCCCGGATCGTTCTGGTTGTTCCCTGTAAAAGATATTAATATAAGTACATACACAATAGTCACGCGATTATCTCCGAAGGGGTGTATAGAAGCTCACTATAAGCCCACATTACACATTATAGTTTGTGCAAATAGGGGGTGAGTCGTTTGTATTGCAATAGACAGGCTAAGGTTATAGACACGCTTTCGAAATTTATCAAGCCGGCAGCCGTCTTCCGACCTGGATGTCGCCATGACATTCTATCAGAACGACGTCGTCTTTTAAAGAGTAAAATTTGCAAGATTATCTCAGTTTAAAAAACTAAAAAACACGCTTTTAGCACGCACTAAAAATTACAAGATGTCCGCCATGTTGGATTTAAATCACGTGACAATTTGTTTCGTATTCCTGACAGCAAACCCTTCCATTTGAAACCCATATCATGGTGGTGCATTTCAAATAGCCTGTCCGCCATCTTGGATGTCCGCCATATTGGATTTAGGTCACGTGACCATTTTTTTCGTATTCCTGACAGCAAACCCTTTCATTCGATACCCATATCATGGGGATGGATTTCAAACAGCCAGTCCACCATTTTGGGGAGGCCGCCACATTGGATTTGTAATGACGTTTTTTAGCTAGTCATGTATTGTCATCAGAACTCAGAGCGTGTGCAAAATTTCAGCCTTATCGAAGGACGGGAAGTGGGTCAAATTAACATTCCAAGATTTTCTTACATACATGGTTACAAGTGAAGCTAATAGAAGCGTGTTAAAAATCCCAATTATTTGGAAGACCTGTTAAAAATATGTTTTTAAAAATCATATTCTTCGTTACTAACATATCAACACTCAGACGAAACCTTCAGGATTACAGAACCTTTTGAAATTTAAAGTTACTTATTAAAGGGTTTTTGAAATTTCACCCTTAAGAAATTTGTCACCTCAGTTCACCCCCTTTAAGGGGATAAATTTCAAAAAATCCTATGTTAGCGTATGTTTATATTCTATATGCGAAAAGAAAAGTACTGCCAAAATTTAATATTTCTTTCTATCTTTAGTAGTTTGGGCTGTGTATAAATCAGGGCAAGAAATTTTGAGTTGATAAATAATTAACATATTCTATTGTTAAATTATTACATAATTATCTATTTACATTATAACTATTAAAACTAAACTAAATCTAAATAAGGCCCCCGTGGCACTGTGCCCAAAAGACTAGCAGCATTCCCCCTTTGATTAGCAATACCTATTCGCTGAGAGAGACAACTGCCAGCCTTTGGGTCACCAGTCGATTCAACTACCCCATGGGACCCCATGAACGAAAACGATAGGACAGGTATATATAAATTGTTAAATAACTCACTTTCATAATATCTATGTGACAGTCCTGCTAAAAATAAATATTCATTACATATCGCAAAAAGAATTTAAAACCGGCCAAGTGCGAGTCGGACTCGCGCAAGGAGGGTTCCGTAACAACAACAACCCTATTTTTTTTTATTTTGGTATATTTTGTTATAGCGGCCACAGAAATACATCATCTGTGAAAATTTCAGCTCTCTAACTATCACGGTTAGTGAGATACAGCCTCGTGATGGACTGACAGATGGACAGCGAAGCCTCATGAATAGAGTCCCGTTTTTACGCTAGTACCGCTACTGCTACTATAACTACTACTACTGTACCATATAGACAGTTTTAGACATTGTTTCGATATACTCTTGCACATTTTAATGGCTAAAAATGACGCCGTCCTGCCTGATGGAAAGTCGTGTTAAGGGTCACTCAGCATGAGGACGGTGAGGGGCTGCTCACTGTCCTTCCAGAAGCAGACCCTAGACGACAGCGTGACGTGAGGGATTCACGCACGCCCCCCTAAGAAGCGGGATAACACCCGAAAACCCCCCCAAAGACGCGGGATAGCACCCGAACTACCCCCTAGGTGAGGCCGCAGTGTTAGCCATAGGTCTGTTGGGAGTCCTGGGGTATCCTTCCGAGGGCTTACAACCGTAGGCTGTTAGGTAGGATACGTGAGGTTTTTAGTCGGTAGAAGTTCGGCATAGCATTCACGAGTATTTTGCCTCACGTAAAAAAAAGGGTCACTCTCACTGATTATTGAGTGGTCCTCAAGTTGGCGACCCAATTATTTGTCTCTTTACGCTCTGCTTGATTCTGATTTTTTTTGCATGGAAGAGTCACTGTGCTGTTCATATGGCAACCCGTTAAAAACAACCACCAATCAGTATCCAGTTGTCAATAACCGTCAATAAAACCCACCAATTAGATTGTATAACGTCATTGACTGACAGACATATGTGACGTTATTGGCAGCTTTTTGACAATGTAGCCAGAATGAAAAATATTAGTTCCGTTTCAAGAATGTTTTGCCAAGCTGTACATGCCACAAATTTATAGCATAACACAGAAATTCAATACAATTTTTAGAATGACTTACATTCATAGTCCCAATTACTTGGAAGACCTGTTTAACATATTTTAATAGTAGTTTATGACACAGTTGCATAATGAGGGTTCTTATAACACGAGTGTGTTTTAAAAAAACGAGCCGTAGGCGAGTACGGCTCGTTTTTTTATAGTATCACACGAGTGTTATAAGACCAAGTTATGTACAGTGTCATACACTACTTTATCTACTCTCATACTATAATACCTGATTTCATTTTGTTGTGATATATAGTTGCTCCTTGATTTCGCCGGTAACAGGTTCATGGTCATGTTTGACGCAGTTTCCAGAATTTCTGGTGGTGTACAATTACCACCATCCTCGCTTTAAGACATGTTTTTACACAAAAACTAATTTATTTTACAAACAAAACCAAACTTTGTTTAATTTAAATGTAAAATGTTGGCGCCAAGGCGCAAACATCGATTGAGCATGAGTGTTTCTTTTTTTTTAGGCTGCGGAGACCATAGATTTAGGATTTTTCGCTACTCTGGAGACACAATTTTTTTTTAAAGTAGAGGTTCAAACTTCTTTTTCAGCTGGAGATTGTTTATGGTGTATCGTAATGATTAAAAAGTTATAGGTGTCCATACAAGACCTGTATCGTAATGAAACTTTTTTTTTGGCCTGTGCGTAATGTTTGTCATAATAGTATTGATTTCAATTTTATAATCTTTGTATTATAGTATCAGAGTAGATAAAGAATAATATTACGAGGTGGTTCACTCCGATTATTCCCAGTTGTTCCGTTACTCGTCTATCAACATTTTTCAAAAAAACTGTAAAAATGAATAGTTTTTAGTTTTAGATTAATATTGTATTTTTTTTAATTTATATTCTGGACGTTTTACAAGTGCATCTGTATATGCCTAAGTGAAATAAATATATTTATCTACTCTGATACTATAATACAAAGATTATAAAATTGAAATCAATACTATTATGACAAACATTACGCACAGGCCAAAAAAAAAGTTTTATTACGATACAGGTCTTGTATGGACACCTATATCATAATAAAACTTTTTAATCATTACGATACACCATAAACAATCTCCAGCTGAAAAAGAAGTTTGAATCTCTACTTTAAAAAAAAATTGTGTCTCCAGAGTAGACATACGCAAAACGTTACACTAAAAAGTAATGTCATATGGCATGACATTTTGTACCGCGTCACATTACTTTGTACTATGACTTTTATCATGACAATCTCATGCGGCGGCACAAAGTTCTAAAATATTAATCGCGCGCTGCGTGCGCGCCAAATCCAGCATTCGTTCGCATCGCATTACAGTCACAGGACAAAGTGTCGTACGTTGTCCTAACTGAACGTGACTTGGCTAATGCGAATGTACGCACGCACGTTAAGGTGTAAATAAAGTAACGTATGATGTGGTTTATGTGTAATTGTATGCAGTAAAGTAAATTTAATAGTGTTCGAATAGATATTATATATAATAATAGATCTAATAAACTTAATTGAAAATTGTTAGTAAGTAGTTAGTTTTAGTTTGGTGTGAATGTGTGCAAGTTAATGAAGTAAAAAATACGTTATATAGGTATGTAAAAACAGTTGATCTTCCTTCATACTTTATGTACCTACCTACTGAAAGTAATCTTGTTTTGTTGTAGAAATCAGATAATAAATTGAATTATTATGAATTAACCTAAATTAGTTAAATAATCTAGATACATGATAAATCTAAAACATGTGACTAGTAGTAGGTAGGTATGTACTCCAGGCTTAGGACTGGCAATATCCATGAATTATTAATAATAAATCTATTATTATTACCCATGAATACTATTAAAAATAATATTAATGTATTTAAAAATCAACTTTATTTACAATGATCATGCTTTTTTTTTACTTTTTTAGAATATAATGCGCGGTTCCTCATTATTAAACGCTAACTAAACAAACTGCAAAGTATCACAGAGTCAAACATAGGTAGGTACGTAACGTAATGAATACGAACAAAGCACCATTGAGAAAAAGTAGACCTTATTACGTCAACGTAAAGTTAAAATAAACTTGTCGCCTGCCGGTCGTGCTGCCCGAGTCGAGTAACGCGTGGCGGCTAGTACTAAACAAATGACGCTTTTTCGCTCACACACGTGCAGAACGGCAACGTGTGACGAGTGACGATGGCATGGAAAGCGCGCGAAGTAAATATCGACATTCAACAACGCAGACGGCACGTTTGTCCAGATGGTATACCGTCACAATACCAGAAATCATAATGCCTTTACTTAAAATGCCCGAGCCCAAAATACCCGAAATCGAAATATCAATATTCAAAAGGCAAATATTTATAATATAAATAATTTAAAATGCCTTACGGTCGAATAACCGAAACTCAAAAAATAAATTTATGAAATACCTTATCCTAAAATGTTCAAACACAAAATACCTTTTTTTTAACATGATTTAAATCCTACATGGATGCTATAAATCTGTGAATGGTTAACACTCCGACTCAGATAGGTTAGGTTAGAAGACTAAGGCGGGAGCGAAGCGAAGCGGAGCTCCCGCCTTAGCCTTCGTGGTTATTTTTTTTTTGATGTTTCGTTAGCCCACTGTAGTACTTTTGTAACTCTGAATCAAAGTGTTTTAACATGAGGTAAATCCTACATGGATACTATGCCGGACTCATGCCGACTAAAAACCACACGTATGGGGGGGGGGGGGGTAAGTTAAAGCCAAATAACAAAACGTGTGAGTGACAGTGACACATTGTATTCTATTTTCGGTATTTTAAATTAAGGATATTTGAAAATTTGTATTTTGAATTCTGATATAATAATTATTTGTATTTTAAATTTAGACATTTTACGGTAAGGTGTACTGAAATAAGGTATTTTGAATATTAAGGTATTTCGAATTCGGGTATTTTGGTCTAATGCATTTTAAGTAAAGGCATTTTGATTTCTGGTATTTTAATATATAACCGTCCAGATTGTACTATATTTTGTCATGATACATTTCGTCGAGTAACGTACACTGTCATGGTACTCGAGCGAGTCACATGACAAGTAATGCATTACGTACGTTACTTACACATGCCTACTCCAGAGTAGCGAAAAATCCTAAATCTATGGTCTCCGCAGCCTAAAAAAAAGAAACAAGCATGCGCAATCGATGTTTGCGCCTTGGCGCCAACATTTTACATTTAAATTAAACAAAGTTTGGTTTTGTTTGTAAAATAAATTAGTTTTTGTGTAAAAACATGTCTTAAAGCGAGGATGGTGGTAATTGTACACCACCAGACATTCTGGAAACTGCGTCAAACATGACCATGAACCTGTTACCGGCGAAATCAAGGAGCAACTATATATCACAACAAAATGAAATCAGGTATTATAGTATGAGAGTAGATAAAGTAGTGTATGACCCTGTACATAACTTGGTCTTATAACACTCGTGTGATACTATAAAAAACTCGCCTACGGCTCGTTTTTTTAAAACACACTCGTGTTATAAGAACCCTTATTATGCAACAGTGTCATAAACTACTATTTTGTTTGTTTTGTCGTTCAAACACAAGTACTAATATTATAAAGGCGAAAGTTTGTGAGTGTGGATGTGTGGATGTTTGTAAGTCTTTCACGCTCTAACGGCTGAACGGATATAGCTGAAACTTGGTATAGGGATAGATTATGGTCTGGAATAACACATAGGCTACTTTTTTATTTCCCGGAAATAAGTTCCCACGGGAAGCGGGAACGGGAAAATGTTAACGTGGGCGAAGCTGCGGACATCACCTAGTCTAGTGTATAATTATTGTAACTCACGTTCATAATATTTGTATGAAAGACCTGCTAAAAAATTATTTTACAAAATTATTACATATTGCAAAACGATTTTTAAAATGTCGGAAAGAAACTTTAGCCAACATCAAACTACGTGAAAAACATTTATTCGGTACCTATATGTAGCCTTAGTTCAACTATAACCCCTTTACAACTAAAGCTATACTCACTTCCTCTCGCAGCGTCCCCTCACTTGTCCTGGTTGGAGGGGGAGGTGTCCCTCTTCCTGTCGTTGTTGTAGGGAGACTGTTGTAACTGTTCCTATATCAAGTCGTAGTTCAACTATAACCCCTTTACAACTAAAGCTATACTCACTTCCTCTCGCAGCGTCCCCTCACTTGTCCTGGTTGGAGGGGGAGGTGTCCCTCTTCCTATCGTTGTTGTAGGGAGACTGTTGTAACTGTTCCTATATCAAGTCGTAGTTCAAGTATAGCCCTTTTACAACTAAAGCTATACTCACTTCCTCTCGCAGTGTCCCCTCTCCTGTCCTGGTTGGAGGGGGAGGTGTCCCTCTTCCTATCGTTGTTGTAGGGAGACTGTTGTAACTGTTCCTAAATCAAGTCGTAGTTCAACTATAACCCTTTACAACTAAAGCTATAAGGGAAACTGGGGACACTTGATCCCCCCTTTTGTTTTTTATCCCTAATTTCTATATTGAGTATCCGTTTAAAAACCGTTGGTACTAAAATACGTGAAATTTATTTGCTTATAATTGCTGTAAGAGCCAAAGATATGAATATCTTAGTTTAGTGGATATTTGACTAAAATCAATAATGAGGAATCGTACCATGTGTCCCGTATATACGTAAGACTTGATCCCCCCGGTCTGGGTGACTTGATCCTGGGGGATTAAGTCTCCCATATTTAGGGTCACATGATACCATTACTAAGGAGTTAAATAAAGAATGTCTTGTCTGTTTATTAATTAACGAAATCACATATTTCTTCATATATCTACAAATATTACGGTTTATTGTTAGCGCTCGTGGCCCCGCGGTTTCAGTGTTCTGTAAACGATCACTGCACTGCACTGCAGTAAGCGACTTTTACTAAGAGCCAGTCCTTGGAGGGGTGACCATCCATGTGATCACTTTGTGACATTTATTTGAGCGTTTCCGTGCTTCGGGAGGCACGTTAAGCCGTTGATCCTGGTTGCCAGTAAAATGGCAGCAGTCGTTAAGCCAAGTTGAAAGCCTTTTTAGGCGGCTGAAACTTTTTAACAGCAGGCCACTCCACAACTCTTTTGCTCCACCGACTATTGGTCCTCCTACAGATATGTGGCCAGCCCACTGCCATTTCAAGACGCATGCTTCTGCGAGCTATGTCGACCACTCTGGTTCTCTTACGGAGAACATCGTTCCGGATTATATCCCTCAGAGACTTCCATAGCATAGCTCGTTCCATTGCTCGCTGTGCAACTTTAAGGGCATGGACTAGCTTTATTTTCGTTCCCTGGCACCATGTTTCGGGCACCTAATCTGGTTTTGTAGGCTCTTGACATATTGTTCTGCAATGAATTTAAAAAAAAAAAGGTAGGGGACACTTGAGCCACGTGGATCAAATCTCCCATAATAAAGTGTACCAAGTATACCCTGAGCTATTTGAGGTTATAAACAAAAATATTTTCAAATTTCTATAATATTACCACTATATTTCGTAAAGAATGGCTAATAATATAGATAATGGCTCGTATTAAATGCATACACACTTAAAAGTCCTATTTAATTAAATGTTTGGTCAAAATAAAAACTTATCAAAATTTTCTTTCAGTCGCAACAATTACTTACTCGCCCGCCGTTTGCCAAAGTGTCAAATGTAATAGATGTACCATCTTTAGAAAGTTTTTGGGTACCATTTACAATCGATATTGCCACTATAAAACTAAATACGGCTCATACAAGTTCTGTAAATCTTGTGTACCTAGTCTCCCGTAAGGATCAAGTATCCCCAGTTTCCCCTACTCACTTCCTCTCGCAGCGTCCCCTCTCTCGTGCTGGTTGGAGGGGGAGGTGTCCCTCTTCCTATCGTTGTTGTAGGGAGACTGTTGTAACTGTTCCTATATCAAGTCGTAGTTCAACTATAACCCCTTTACAACTAAAGCTATACTCACTTCCTCTCGCAGCGTCCCCTCTCCTGTCCTGGTTGGAGGGGGAGGTGTCTCTCTTCCTATCGTTGTTGTAGGGAGACTGTTGTAACTGTTCCTATATCAAGTCGTAGTTCAACTATAACCCCTTTACAACTAAAGCTATACTCACTTCCTCTCGCAGCGTCCCCTCTCCTGTCCTGGTTGGAGGGGGAGGTGTCCCTCTTCCTATCGTTGTTGTAGGGAGACTGTTGTAACTGTTCCTATATCAAGTCGTAGTTCAACTATAACCCCTTTACAACTAAAGCTATACTCACTTCCTCTCGCAGCGTCCCCTCTCCTGTCCTGGTTGGAGGGGGAGGTGTCCCTCTTCCTATCGTTGTTGTAGGGAGACTGTTGTAACTGTTCCTATATCAAGTCGTAGTTCAACTATAACCCCTTTACAACTAAAGCTATACTCACTTCCTCTCGCAGCGTCCCCTCTCCTGTCCTGGTTGGAGGGGGAGGTGTCCCTCTTCCTATCGTTGTTGTAGGGAGACTGTTGTAACTGTTCCTATATCAAGTCTTAGTTCAACTATAACCCCTTTACAACTTAAGCTATACTCACTTCCTCTCGCAGCGTCCCCTCTCTTGTCCTGGTTGGAGGGGGAGGTGTCCCTCTTCCTATCGTTGTTATACGGAGACTGTTTAAACTGTTCCTATATCAAGTCGTAGTTCAACTATAACCCCTTTACAACTAAAGCTATACACTCACTTCCTCTCGCAGCGTCCCCTCTCCTGTCCTGGTTGGAGGGGGAGGTGTCCCTCTTCCTATCGTTGTTATAGGGAGCGCGAGGTTGTTGAGGACGACGGTTATAGTCATTTTTCTGGGTTCTGCCGCTATCCTAAAAAGATATGAAACGAAATTTTAAGAAATTAATAATCCGTACTGTTTAAAATAAAACCATTGACACAATGATTTAAGTCTATATCGTATTTACTTGGTCGTGAGAGAAAATGTAACCAACATTTTATTACTTTTTACAATAAACTAAATATAGACATGTCGAAGATGTCTATTTAGTCCTATTTTCCTTTCTTAAACAAAAACAACTACTGTTTTCTTTATGTTTTGTCTCACGGACAAATAAATGCAGTATAGACAAAAAAATATATTACAACACAAAATAAGCTAAGGTGTGATTCAACAACAACTATTAATTATAGGCATGTATTTAAATCGATATCTGTATATTATCTTTTTCTGAACTAAATATTAAGTTAAACCAAAAATACTGACTTGCACACTAATTATGCACACTAAATAAATCAAATTCATTATACTGATTAATGGTATTTGCATAGCTGTTTTACTAAACGAATAACTATTATCAAAATAGTATGTCTATCAACTTCTTAGTTCAACAAAAACATTAAAACTTTTTTAAGGAAAACCATTGCCTAATTTACTTTTAGGAACATCGTTTATTCTAAATAAAACCCCAATTTAATCGGTCACCTCTATAAAAATAAATTTTATTGTTAAAAAAAATAAAAGTTTAACCTAACCTAACCTATTCCGTTATAAGATTGTACAATTTAGAGTGCAAGTTAGTATTTTTGATATATATTTCTGTTTTACAAAACATATATTCAATGTACAAACCACATTTTTGGTGTGAATTTGATTAAAAAGGTCATCTCGTTCTGAGTAATATTTAAGTTTTTTAAGTAGGACATGTTTAGTTAATCAATTGTTTTTTTGCACAGCATTTAATTTTCTGGTTTGCATTCAGTAAATTAGTGGAATTACCTAGTGTGCAAAAAAATTAAACAGATGTGCATTTAAAAATATCCCTTAATATTATACTTACACGCGCTTCATTATCATCATCCTTCTTCGGAGGCCGTTCCCGTTTCTGGTCAGTCATCGCGTGAGGGCGGCGCAATGGCGCTGGGTTTTGTACGCTACAACAAATAAAATGGTACTATTAATACACCGGACAGGCCTGAGTCAGAATCGCGCAAGGAGGCTTTGTCCCACGTAATAGACGGTGAGTTATATAGCCGTCTTTAGATGGACAGGCGGCGCAGGTTGTGACTGCCTGCTGTTTTTCAAGCCGCCTAAAAAGGCCTTCAACTTGGCTTAACGACTACCATTTTAATGGCAACCGGGACATAAATGAGAGATAGTACAGATGGAAACCCACAATTCGCTAAGGTAGCACACATAGACAACTCATTCACAGACACTACGCACACATAAACAACTCATCCACAGACACGAGGTCAGGCGCTCCTCCACCGACTTTTCGATACTGATTTGTGCGCGAGTGTGTGTAGCAGAGGGTAGGTGTGAAAAAAAAAAGTACATGCATGAGTTTTCCATCTGTACTATCTCTAATTTGTGACCGGGGGGACTCGCGCACGAAGGTTTCCGTGCTTAAAAACGTTGTGGTCATGAGTAGACGCACACCAGTTGAATACCTACACGAGTAGATTCAAGTCAACTCGTGTACTGAGTCAGTGACCACGGCTATTGCAATATAGCCGAAACATACATACATATAGTCACGCACTTATCCCCGAAGGGGTAGGCCGTTCACCTTTTAGTTTTATGTTGCAATGGACAGGCGCAGGTCCCCGCGACCCTCAGTTGAAATTTTTCAAGCCGCCCTTAAGGCCTTCAACTTTGCTTAACGATTTTCATTTTACTGACAACCGGGGCTCATTTCGAGTTTTCCTTCTTTACGCAATGGATCTTTTTGCGAAGGTGTTCCCTTAGTCACCTCTTACGACACCCTCGTGATGTATTGGGGTGAAGAAATTTTGTACTCTTACCCTTACCCGTCGTCACACGGAGCCGAATAGCCGAAACTTTCCGAAAAATACCCGAAATCAATAATTAATAGCACGACAAAGAATTGATCACCTGAGTTTGGACTAAGATTCTATGGCAACCATAGTATAAGCACAAATTAGAGATAGTACAGATGGAAACCCACATACTAAATTCACTAAGGAAACACCAGAGACACCGCTCAAAGAGTTCACAGACACGAGCTCAAGACTTTCATAGTGGTTTTCGATACTGATTTGTGCGCGAGTGTGCGTAGCAGAGGGTAAGGTGTGGAAAAAAGTACATAATTACATGAGATTTCCATCTGTACTATCACTAATTTGAGGATTAAGTGACGATATCTCTACCACGGTGAGTGTTCTGAAGAATTCTTCAACCTAATCCCGCCCTCTCCTTTTTCCGATCCCGAGCAAGACGTACAGGACAGAGATGTCACTCTCACACAGTGGAGAGAACTTTAGAAGCTAGAACTGAAGGATTCAAAAGATCGTTTCTTTGTCGAACCATTAAAACCTGGAACGACCTGTCAGCCCACGTGTCTCCCTCTTCTTACAATCCTATGTTCTTCAAGCGGAGCGTGAAGAGGCACATCATAGGGCCGCCAACTTAAGGGCCAGTCTATAGTCTTACAGACTGGGACGGTGGCCCCCAATCGCTAGATGTCGCTGTGACTTTCCATAATACGGCGGCATCATTTAAGCGAGCTAAATATATATTAAACGAAAATCTATACCTAGAATTATTGGGGAATTCGATTCCGAATATCCCAAATAATATTGGGGAGAGATTAGAGAATTAAAATCGTATTTCATACCTGGGTTCGGGTTCCCTCTCAACAAAAGCGCCATCAGTCACATCGGTTAGCCTGAAAATATCAAACTTTTAAAGTATATTTCCGGATAGGGCGTCTGCTCCTGATTGGCAGGAGTCGCAGGTATGAGTCGAGTCCTGCTCGAAGCCAATATTATTTTTAGTGACCGACCGAACTTTCGGTTTCGGTTTCGGTTTCGGCCAGTTTCGGCCAAACAATCGAGTTTCGGCCGCAGTTTCGGTTTCGGCCAAAATGGGCCGAAACTTTCGGCCGGGCCGAAACTCACGTGTTCATGAATTTTGAGTGCCTAGCTCTGCTTGTGACGTGGTTAGGGTCAGCCCAACCAGTTATTATGTTACTAACCGAAGATTTGCAGATTTACAAAGGGCTTCCAATCAATAGTTATAATAATACATTTTTTACGGAATCCTAAAAATATGATCTAGGACATTACATAAGCCTACTCCTTTCTTGTCAGTTCCGTTAACGTCGTTGGTCGTCTATCTGTCTGTCAGCAGGCTGTAACTCATGCACAGTAATAGACAGTTAAATTTTTTACAGATGATGTATTCCTGTTGCCGCTATAGCTACAAATAATAAAAAAATAAACAAATTAATAATATTAAAGGGGGCCTCCCAAACAACATACGTGATTTTTTGCTGATTTTCTTGTACGGAACCCTACGTGACTACTCCGGATCACTGTTGTCCAGTTTTAGTTATATACTTCTAGAATGTAACCAAAACCAGCCAAGAGCTAGTAGCATGGCACCGTGTGGTTTTAGTTGGTAGGAGTTCGCAATAGCATCTATGAGTAATTCCACACGTAAAAGAAAGAAACTCATCTTTAGGTGAAGATATTTCTAAAATGAACACTTGAGAAGATTTATACCGTTGATTGATGGCACTTTGTGAAACTTGTTGCACCTATTGAAAAAAATAACCGGCCAAGTGCGAGTCTAACTCACACACGGAGGGGTTAAAGCGGGACCCTATTAACGAAACATGAGGCCTAGCCGTCCGTCTGTCTATTAGTCACGAGGTTGTATCGCTGGAACCGTGCCAGATATCAAATTTTCACTGTACAGTAGTCCTACCGACTAAAAACCACGCATATCCTACCTAACAGCCTACGGTTGGGAGCCCCGAGTACGCCTTCGGAATGATGCATACTGCGGCCGCGTCTTTGGGGGGTTGTTCAGTTGTTATCCTGCTTCTTGAGCGGGGCGTGGATGAGTCTCTCACGTCATGCTATCGTCTAAGGCCTGCTTCTGTAAAGACGGTAAGCAGCCCCGTCACCGTCCTCAGGCCCCCGGTCATGGAGGCTGATAGTATGGGGCGCCGCCGCAGACTGTGGAACTCGGGTGACAGAGTTCTCTCCCGCTTAGTCCCCGCCGCCTCTTTTACGAGCATGACATGCTCACAGGAAGAGGCCTATGGCCCCGCTCCAGCGTCACAATGACGCAAGGGCCCTCGCTTCTAGGTCCGATAGAGGGGTCCCGGCTAGAAGACATGCCGCCTCAACTGAGATCGTGCGGTATCTCCTTATCACCCTGACAGCCGTCGCCTTCTGCGGGCTAAGCAATCTAGCCGCATTGCTGGCCATCAGGATCTCCGCCCGTTAGGGCCATGCTCCGCACGATCCCAAGGTACAGTCTCCTGCAGGGACCGTTGGGTCTCCTGATATTGGCCAACAACCGCGAGAGTGCGGCTGATGCCCCCTCTCTCAGCTATGGGACCAAACTTCGGAAGTGGGTATCCGAAGTTCCTCCCGATGCTGACGCCCCCTATACAGGGTGAATTTTTCAAAAGGGATTGGATGGCCAAGTCCGAAACTATAAGGAATAGCGAAAAATGCTCAAAGGAGTCACTAGCCCGATTTTGATAAAACTTAAAACCTCATCATTAGATTTTTGAAAAACCAATAATCCTAGCTGGGAATCGAACCCATTGATTCTAAAAAAAAAACACATCCTATATTATTACACCATACGATAGTGTTGCTATTAAGGACTTTATTCTAGGAAGTAATGACAAACGGCAAACTAAAGGAAAGTGCAGATCTTTAACAAAATACAATTTATTTTTCTTACGTTAACTGATTAATTGTTTATTGTTTTCAATACATAGCTGGATTCGAGACCTAAAGAATCGTACTGCATTCAATATTATTGATTCCGTTTAGAATATTCTCCAAAGAATCATTCTGAGCATGATTTAAAACATGGAATAGTTACGATCTATTCTGGGATTTTGAACGAAACAAATTTTGATACAAAATTTAGGTACATGAAATATGAATTCTATTAAAGTTTCAAACTTTCCTAAAATTTGCCGTATATCATTACTTCGCAGAATTTGATCCTTATCAGCGACACTATCGTATGGAGTAATAAAAAAGGGTGTGTTTTTTTTTTCAAAATCATTGGGTTCGATTCCCAGCTAGGATTATTGGTTTTTCAAAAATCTAATGATGACGTTTTAAGTTTTATCAAAATCGGGCTCGTGACTCCTTTGAGCATTTTTAGCTATTCCTTATAGTTTCGGATTTGGTCATCCAAGCCCTTTTCAAAAATTCACCTGTATACGTAAGCTGGATCCCGCAGGTGGCCTCAGGGCTGGGTCTCGGTGCGTTGCTCCTCGCGCCGTAATGAGAACTCTGAGCAACGGACCACGCAGCACCCAATCGTAACGATGATCCACAGAAGCGTTCCTAAGACCGATCCCTATGAAACACCGAACAACACATCTCGCGGACCCAGCCCTAGCCAACTCGGGTAAGTTATGGCCCTCTCGGAAAGATAGGCCCCGACAATCCGAAGGAGGCATGGAGTCATTCCATGGTAAATAAGCGCCTCCCAAACGCAGCTCCAGGGCAAGATGCTGAAAGTGTTGGCGATGTCAGGATACACTGCCACCATCACCTCACCCTGTTCTGATGCTGATATCAAAAAATACCTACTAAAATCAGAAAAAATAATACATACAACAAACGTAATTTTTGTGCCCATTTTTTGTAACGGAACCCTCTGTGCGGAATCCGACTCGCACTTGGCTGGTTTTTTTTTTTTTTTCAGTATGAACACGTGAGTTTCGGTTTCGGTTTCGGTTTCGGCCGAAACTGACCCTGGGGCCGAAAGTTCGGTTTCGGTTTCGGTTTCGGCCGGAAAACCAGTTTCGGTCGGACACTAATTATTTTCACATAAAATTTGGATTATTTTTACTAATATCAATCAATCAATCAATCAATATCAATACATATAAATAAGAACGTAACAGGTCGCTGTCTGTACATTGAAGATGTTTAAGAAAAAAATTAGAGGGAGGCTTTATGAACGCAACAAAACACAAAACAATGAATTTTTAAAAATTTTGTCTGTATGTCTGTACATTTGTGCACGCTAATCTCAGCAACATTGGTTCATAAATAAAAAAAGTTCTATCAATATAAAGAATCACATATAAAATGCAGCGTACGTCGTTGCAGCTAGTAATAAATGTAAACGTTTTTGAGTGTGAAATAACTAACGGCTGAACAGATCTGTGTGTGGTAGTGGTAGATTATAGTCTGAAATAACACATAGCTTAGCTTACTTTGCTATACCATAAAATTGGAGAAAGAACCGTGCGGCGAAACTTTCATGGTCATGCCTATGGTCAACTTAAAGATCTCCCAAATAAGCAGTTTATGTAGATGGTTTATTCTTAGAATTTACCTGTCTTTAAATGCACCCCGTACGTATAACGTACTATACACAAAATGTACCGTACTCGAAATGATACCTTCAGTAACAAAAACGTGTCGACCGAGAGAAGCGAGTCTCACGCCATCCTTAATGTCCGGTTTCGCGTTTTCACCATTGGCTCGTGTATGCTCGGTTGAAGTCTTGCTATTGGTTAATACGTGGAACCTTCACGAATCTAAATTGGCGGGAAGATTTGAATACGGTCAAGAACGATTACGTTTCAATTTGGTAATAATTTAAGAAAAACATAATCGCGAAGAGCGAACAAAACCATCTGTGAAAATTTCTACAGTCTAACTACATATAGTACGGTCAGCGGAGTCTCAGTAACAGGGTCCCGTTTTTACCCTAAAAACGAGAAGGATACAATATGAGAAGGGTGTTTTTTTAAGAAAGTTCCATTTTAAAAACCGTGCGTTTTGCGAACGTTTTATTTTGAGAACGGCGGATGTTGCGAAAGGTATATTCTGCAACTGAAGAGTAAAAAAACTAGTACTTAACTAAAAAATCATGAAACAAAAAAGAACAATAAAAAAATCTCGGAGGGACCGCTCTATACCTAAATAGAGACAGACGCACGAATCGATTAGGTTATGATTAGGTGAGCGGTCCCCGACGAGACAGACTGTTAGTTAAAAATATGAATACTTAAATAATATAGCTACCTATAATAATAATGAAGGTTCAATACTTAGGGTAGATAGGTCATAATATAATAGTTATTTTTTTACTTTTTACAGGTTTTTTTATTGATCTTTTTTTGTGAGTCGGGGGTTTTTTAAATTTTTAATTTAACTTTTTATTTTTTGCTTTTAATATGGGTTTTTAATGTCAACAATGACGAATAGTCTATCAACAATTATTCAGAGCTAATGCGAATTGCGCGGAGTGTGGTTACAGAATTAGCAATACATTCCACTCCTCATATCTTTCGAATGGCTTAACCGATTTTCATAAAACTTGCGGTATCGTGATGTATAAGATATGACCTTTCATTTGATACCCAACACGGGTATATTTGAACACATTAAATTTTTCATCACCACTTTCACCCCTCATAGCTTTGAAATGGCTT
Source organism: Miltochrista miniata (assembly GCA_933228765.1). NCBI lineage: Eukaryota > Metazoa > Arthropoda > Insecta > Lepidoptera > Erebidae > Miltochrista > Miltochrista miniata. The sequence continues at coordinate 12,670,274 of OW121772.1, forward strand.
AACCGACCCACACACACGTCAAACTTATAACACCCCTTCCGGGTTTCCGTCGGGGGTTAAAAATAAACAAATTCATACTCACTTAGCCAAATTATGGCAGACAGAACGATGTCTATCAGCCCAATCCTTAGCCTGACAAGACTGCGAGCAGTATGGGGTCACGCCACACCTTGCGCAGAAGGAATCAGCCCGACGACCGCAAGCGACGCACGCTCGGGAGCTTACCTGAAGTAGCGCCGGTACGCGCTGTAACATGCTCATTATACTCATGGACAGGGCGGGATTTTGAATGATAAGTGTGCGTTACGACCTTAGATCAATAATAACAACTAGATGTAATATCGACGCGAGAAATCCGGCACCTATAGAAGACGGCTCACTACATCCTTGTTTGAACTGGCGACAATGGGCCGACATTGAAAAATACAAACGTATGGAACAAAACGACTTAACTGATTTATCAGTGGCATGGTATTTTATGCTTACGAATAATAAATTTAAGGTACATTTTACGTTAAATGTGATACAGTCTTGAATTATTTATTTACGATTGCTAATAAATAGAATATAGGTTTAAGTACGTATCGACTTGGGACACTTTTTAACTTTCATTTTGTTCACGACCCGTAATCTAGTTGTTATTCTTGATCTAAGGTTACGACTGAAACGGCATGTCAGCCACGAGCGGGGCGACGGCGATTGTGACAGCAACTTAGAACAAGCCATCACAAATTAGATAATACAGATGGAAACCTACATACTAAATTCGCTGAGGCTACACACATAGATACCAACACCGCTCAGTGTGCGTACTCCTGGAATACTCCTTAAATTCTAGATATGCAGAAAAATAGCGTAAGTAAGTAATATCCATGTAAATGTGTATCGTAAATAGAAATTTGTGTATCCAGCCATTGTGAAGATATTGTTGAAAAACTGATTCCGCAAGGAGTGCGTTCGAAACGTCAGCCCAGCGGAACTTTTTCTTTTTTTGCAAAAAGAAAAGACTCATTAGGTAGCTTGGTTTCATATTAGTTCGATACTGATTTGTGCGCGAGTGTGTGTAGCAGAGGGTAGGTGTGAAAAAAAGTACATGAGATTTTTATCTGTACTATCTCTAATTTGTGAAGCGATATTAAACGCACCGAGCGCGGTTTGCTTGTATGCGAGCGCAGTGCCGGCTTCCTCCCTTGTACTCGTGGTCCGCGCTCTCGCCATCGTTTCGCTCGCCACTGACTTCCAGTTTAAGGCCTAATGTGTATATGTGTTTTCTTAACACGTTGAACGCCATGTCGGACAATGGTGTCCGCCAGGTGAGTTTCCCCTGAGACCAGATCATTTTACCACGAAGTGTCCAAAATCGTCAGTGGTTTTTTTTGTAAATATGCTTAGGAAATAACTCAAAATTGATAGCCAACTTACGGGAATAGCGATATTGTGATTATTTCCTGAGATATTATATAGCAGACACCAGTGTCCGTCATGGCCTGTGAGAGAGTAAAACCGGTTTTCCTATCGCAGAGGCCGCGCGGGTCACATTGTCGGCCCCTTCCACCACGCGTATTTGTAACCTAAAGTATTTTTTTAGTATGTGTTGTAAACAATGCACCAACAGATATCCTGAACTTGATAACATAGTTCAGAAGTTCATTATTATTTTTTAGCTCGTGCGGTTGTTACCTACCTATTTTCTATAAGAAAAATAGTTACTTAATTTTGTTTTTATTAACATGCAGCCTTTTACAACTCCTATAGGATTTTACGATAACATATTTATTTTTTAAACATTTTTCTAATAGTTAAAACGAAACAGATTAAACTGTCTTGATAAAAATGCCTTCTTCCAAAAAAAAAATGCCCTACTGAACCCATTTCTTATTCAAAATGTACTTGACTATGAGCTATTATAATTCTAACAACTGTCTAATGCTTTATAAAGGCTGAAATTCTGTCTATCTAACTATAATATCACTCAATTGAACAATTCAAAACACTTACTTTACGTACCTAGAATATATTTGACAACAATTTATTGAAAAGCCTATAATTTCTAAGTCCTTTTGGTTTTTCTCGGGCCAAGCGGCAAGGAAGTACTGTGGGGCCATGCGGGTCCATTGACGTAATAAAAACAGTGTAATCGCTGTCCGTCGGCCTCCCAGAGGCTTCGGAAGTGATCAATGTCACGTCAGACACCAGTGTCTGCCGCGGCCCACGTGACCCGGCACAATGGCAGACACCAGTGTCCGCCGCGGCCGACTGGGATATCCACGTTTTTATGCCTGGCGTTCAACGTGTTAAACATGGTTCTTTATAGCAAAGATTAAGTATAATAGTATTATATACAGGTTGGCAAAAAAGTCGTGGAAATAATGGAGGAGCCACTGTGCTGTTCATATGGCAACCCGTTAAAAGAACCACCAATCAGTATCCAGATGTCAACAACCGTCAATAAAACTCATCAATCAAATTGTATAACATCATTGACTGACAGACATATGTGACGTTATTGGCAGCTTTTTGACAATGTAGCCAGCCTGCAAAATATTAGTTCCGTTTCTCGACTTTTTTGCCAAGCTATACAGATGGGCAACTCTCTGCACCTCACTGTGCAAACTTCCCCACCCCTGCCAATTCCGACACAGTTGTCATTATAGTCGGCGGGTGTTTTGAGAGAACATTTGCTCAGACTTATTGGTCACACACATTCAAGCTCTGTACGAACATAGCGTGTTTTTAGTGTAGGTGACTGAATTGTAAACGAATCATTTGTATGGAGTTTCCGCCCTGTGCTTTATAGGAAGGCGTGAGCTGTCAAACGGAGGGCTAGACCACCCGCTGACTTAAGTATATTTTTTTATTAGGTTTACTAATTATTACCACAAAATAATAAGCGCAGAAGGCAATCTACATATAAAGTGCGCTCGGGCTACGCACACATAGACACCGCTCACGGACACGCGGTCAAACGATTTTCATAGCTATCTCGATACTGGTTTGTGCGCGAGTGTGCGTAGCCAGGAGTTGGTTTGAAAAAGACGTACAGACGAATTTGAGAATGCATGGTCAATCCGAAACGAAATTGCTTTGCACTGAGAATTGATGTCATCTCTCGGATAACATTGGAAGTCAAGTATCTAGCGTAGCCGATTAATACCTCACACAGGAACGCTAATAACGGAACGGAATATATTACTCTTACACATTAATAATACTTACTAAACATTGGTAGTTTCTTCAGAAACAAACGTTTCAAACGCGTGAAATCATGTATTTGGGTGTTAACCCTCTTAAGGAGTCCACTGCTGGAGATAGTCTTCACCCAATTCTCACCACAACACAAGGTTTTGTACCTTTCGTCATAGTAAAAAGACTACAACTAAGTTATCTTCAGACAAACGCTTCAACCGCGCTTGGCATGTGCAAGTACGAGCATATAAGAGCGAGGCACGCACACTTAGACCGAAGTATTGGCTCACTGCACTCGCACACATGCAAACAGCGCTCTGTGATTTTGTTTAAAGATTAATAATATTGTCTTTTTACTATGATTCCGTTTTCGGTCCAGCTGGATGGGGCTTGGTGCTTTATCCACCAAAGATGTGCTATGTGGATGCGTTTGATATCCACCTATCACATTTGTCGGTCCACAAGTAACTATAGACAGTTTATTTTGTCAAATTGTTCAACAGACGAATGTGATTGATGAATTTCAAACACATCTATAGCAACGTAGCATAGCACATCTCTAGTGGAACAGCATCCTTACCATTAAGTTTGGTGTCAAACTTAATGTAACTATTAATATAAAAGCGACCATATTGAAGGAAACCAACCAAAATCAATTAAATAATTTAATCAATAACAAACAAGCACAATTATTGGCAAAATACTATAATACTACCACTAATAACATAGATAACAAATTATAAACTAACTTCACGACGCTAACCTAGATGGCGCAGACAGTGTTAACACAGGAATACGTTACATTAAAAATTCAATATAAGAATTAGAAGCTACGGGTCTCGCCAATCTATTTGATCACTCTGAAGTTTGCAGCAAAACGAGTATTGCTGCAAACTTTGACCAATCCCCCTGTTTTGTTTGAATAAAAGACCCTCTACATTTTCGCGCACGAATTTCGCCCAGCGTTAGCGGAGCTGCGAATGTAAAGCGAGTTTAAAATATCATCAGCCTTCGATTACAGTAGTGACGGAGATGAAGGCGACCGCCTGTGATAATCCATACATTATGCTATTACCGTCTCGTCACATTTATGATGTTGGAATCACAGAGAGATAAAATCTATACCACCCTGTGTTAACTCTGTCAAGTCATGAAGATTATAAAAACTAAGTTATAATATTAAAACAATACTAACCACTACAAACTTATGTAAATAAGTAAAAACTTACATTGTTTTAAAAAAACCCTAAATGCATACTGTCCATTTTCTTTTTGTACGTAATAAGTTACCTAATCTACACATTAAACTATGTATTTCAAATGAATAGGGAACGTTTTGCTTACAACTTCATGTATGGCGTAAAGCCAGCAAAGAGTAAAATCAAATACTAAGCAAGACTCGCTCCACATAGACGCGAAAAGTGGCGAATATCGCACAATATCTTTGCGGAGATACGATCCTCTGGATGAAGCAGATATGTCCCAAATTGAGTACAGTACGAGACACGATATTACGGAAAACAAGTTCGGACCGTATCGGTGTTTTAAATTTTATCGGTATCATCTGTTCTCTGGAAGTTTAAAATGCATTACCAAACGCGTATTGCGTAGCTATACTTTAATGCTATACAGTTTTCGTCATATCTTGTAAGTATGATCGATCTATCTATACCATTTTATATTACCTGGAAAATATCTCATTTCGCGAATTGCGCATTACAAATTACACAAACCAACTAAGTTCAAATATTGTAAGAGAAAACTACACATCGGGACAGACAATATACTACTTCTAACTGAACCTCCCTATGTGCTAAGTCATGTCTAATTATATTTAGTCAGTCGCGTATTGATACTTAAAAGTAAAATTTCAATTTCTCCCCACCAATGGAGGGATCAAAATTCTTACCCTGTAATACAGACACAGATTGTTTATCAATGTATATTGTAAATTTGCCGTTGCTAGGATACGCAGTCTCCGTGAAAATCTGCCAGAGTTCAGTATTTAGCCCCGGATTCTTTTCTTCGAGTAAATCGAAAATAATATTCAAATCGTCTTTATTTTCTGGCATAATGTTTAATGGTATTTTGAGAATGAGCTTGTGATATCTCTGTTGGTCTGTTGGTAAATGGAGTTCGGCACTTCTTGGAGAATCTGGTTCTATAATTACAGGGTCTAGATCGCAGTCAGTCTTGTTTTCGGCGAAAAGAAACTCTTTTTGGTCATCCAAGTCTAAATTTAATTCTTCTCTCTTCATTTGAGCAGTAATATCATGTTCTACGTCGCTTACGTTGCTGGTCAGTCGATGTTCGTCGATTATACTCCAAGGTTCTGTGTTTAATTCAGATAAGTCTTTCTTTAATTCAGTTTTGAGGTCTTCAAGGCTTTTCGTAGTCATCTGTACAGAGGCTTTGCTTTTAGAACGTTCTACAACAATTTCACTGTTTTTACTCTCTAAACGTGTCGCTTGTATTTTACTTAATGCTTCTAAACTAGATTTAGGTTTCAGCAGAGATTGTAAATGTCCTAATTTGAACTGTACAGCATTAGTTCCTATAAGTGGATTGAAATTAGGGCTGGTAATCACTTGAGCTGATAACTTATCTATTTGTAGTACAACATCTAATTTCGTTTTAGTTCGAACCGTGCTTATTTTTCTCCAGTATTTGGTTCTTAATCTCGGATTCTGTTCTTGTAGGATTGTAATAACATCGTTCGTGTCTTTTTCAGTTTTTACGTACATACTTATGATGCCAACTGCTCCTCTAAACTCCGTTGACTTCAAATGTATGTGAAGCTTGGTATTGACAGCAGCGAGAGCTTGTTCGATCCAATTCCTCGATAGCATACTAGCGCATATTATAAAAATTACACCATCAAATAAGTACATATCATGAAATTTGGGCATAGTTTCTTCGTTTATTTCATCTTTCTCTAAAGCTTCTACTACAATATTTTCGAGAGTACGTTTTATCGAATGGAATAAGACTTCTTCTACTCTCGATTCTGGATAGTTAGCAGGACCTACGTATAGTTTAAGATCATCAGCGATCAAGTCTGAGTAATGATTAGTGCGAATTCTGGTTAGAGGTGCAGCCATTATTTCTGGATCTAAAGGTACGTACATATTTTTGAAAACTGCGTCTCTTTGTTTCTTAACGTCTCTATTATCTGTGTCTAATCTTACTTCTTCAAAACTGACGTCGCGTTTCTGTCTATCTATGATTCTGAATGTAAGTTTATCCCCCTCATACATTGGATCAAAGTCAGGACTTTTGATGACTTCTAAAGATTCTGGGTCGACGCCAAATTGTCTTTTCTGTTTGCCAGCGACATCAGAATAGTATTTCCAGCAATCAGGTTTCAGACCTGGGTATTTGTTTTGCAATTTCATAAGTATCTCTAAGGATTCGACGTGTGCATGATCTTTGGGTAATCGCATAACTATTCTGGTATATCGTACCAAACTTTTAATATCCCTGAAAGTCAGTTTCAGACCTGTAGAGTTAATGAACTTCGGCAAAACTTCTGTTAAATAGTCTTTAGTTTCTAAACTATCACAAATATATATCACAGCACCGTTGGACAAATATATGTCTTGAAATTTCGGAATAATCAAATTAGGAAATCGTTGCATTTTCAAATCCTTGTGCAAATATTCCTTGAATAGGTGTTTTAATCTTCGAATATGAGTCCCTTCTAATTTATTCTGTGGATAACCTTCAAGCGTTATAGCTACTTTTAGTTCTGGTTCTACGTGCAGATAATTTGTTCGCCTGTGATAAGCTATGCCTCTATTACTGTCGATATTCAAATTGCTACTTCTAGAGATCAAATTATCGTTGCTTTCTATAAACGATTCAGTTTTATCAGACATGGCTACACCTGAAGTAGAAGCTATATTATTTTCAATTTCTAAGACATCCTCTTCTTTACGATCAGTGCATTTGTCAGCGTTCAACCCACCACCTTCATAATTATTATTTATCTCGTCAGACCATACCAGTATCTCATCTTTTTCACTAATATACCTAACATCTTTTAACTTCTTTAGTATGTCCTTCTGGAGATTTGTCTCCAATTCGTTCTTAGCGTTCAGAATATCTTCAGACTCTGTTAAATCTACAGAAACGTTCGGTAAACATTTTTCTACTGATTTAATATGTTCCTCTGCAGTCTTTTGAGCGATATCTACTTGTTTAACGTTCACTACAGAAGTAGGCCTCGGTGTGGTATTTGTAGATCTCATTTCTGCTAACGCTTTTACTCTAGAACCAACACTTCGCATATCTTCTTCCATTTCAAACAGCAAACATTCATAATATATTTCCGTGTAACCTGTCAACTCAAACTCCATTTGACTGTAATCTATTACGTTTTTGAACGCAGGACCCCTAATCATTTCACCTGAAACTCTGTCAATAAGAAAAGATGTGTATTCTACGTCGTCTACTAATTTCTGGGCGTAAATCTTCCATAAATTTGTTTTCAATGTAGGATTGAAATATTGCAGGAGTTTAAAAGCGTCTTGAGCTGTTGCAGGCCAACAACGTCTAGGAATTTTGAGTACAGCCAGGCATAACCTTTTCACTTTAGCTTTTAAAAGAACTAGATTATTATGCATCCTTTCTTGCAACCTTGGACATACTCTAACCATCCAATCTCTTGTATCGCAATCTTTACAAATACATACCAAAGCTCCTCTATTCAAATAGTAATCTAAGAACGAGGGTACCCGTTTCAGAAGACCAGCCTTTAACTGCATATCAATGACTTCAGTGAGACTACGTTGGAACTGTTCCATTTGTCGTAACCTCATTTTAGATTTGGGATATCCTGCGATAGCTATAACTAATTTAAGGTCTTCTTCTACTATGTCGACGTAATCGGCGTTCCGTAGCTGTATCAACCTATTTGTCTCGTCCTCATCATCGCTGTCAGTGTAAAAGTCACTATACTTCAAATCACACGTCACCTCACTCCTACACTTTCCACATCTTTTTATCTCTTTCTTACTAGTGGCGTCAGATTTTTTGCTAACAGATTCAGTAAGCTTACTACAGTCAGATTTCTTTGTCGTCTTACTATTTGTACGTGCTTCGGTTTTGCTATCGACTATTTTAATAGAAAATTCGGATTTTTTATCTGTAACTTTACTAGTGACGGACTTATCTCGATTCTTGTTATCGCTCTGGTCTTCAGAACATAGTACACAAGTGGATGGGGTTGAGCTACCATCGGTTTGCGGATCCCAGGAGCTCTTGGCCTTGCTCTTGCAGGAGCAACAGATCGTCGTTTCGTTCTGAAGTAAAAATTGTCGATATCGAATAGCTGTTTGACAACACTAGACTACTGTGCTGTGTTGCCAGATGGCTGCAGTGTTGATACCCAAATAGTAGGTTTCGTTTGTCACCACTGATTCAATTTTGGCCCAAATTTTCTTCTCGATAAGTTGTTCACAATACGTTTCCGAAATACTGTATCTGGCAACACTTTATGAATGAAATGTTATTCTGCAAGACGATACACGAAAAGTCTTTCTACCCAAGCTAATATAATGTTGTGATATGATGAAATAGTTCTACAAAACCAGTACATAAATTTAGAAAAGTTTATTTTAACCCCCCTATAGAATTTCATAAGTCTCTCTCTTAGTTTTTGAACTTGCCCGGTTTTGCCGTACGGCTGTTTGTAATATCCGAGTTGTCCTTTGTTGAAAATGGCGTAAAGCAAAACCGGTGCGATTCAAAAGAAAATAATGTGGCAAATATTGGCGTAACAACTTCCACCTAATACCATCAATCTACATTATAAACGATTTCATAATGAACAGTATGCATTATTTGAACACATAATCATAATTTATCTTAAAATCTTGAGTCGACTCGAGGACTACCGCCAAAATATTGATATTAGTTTTTAATTTTGGTTGGTTTTTTAACAACTTTTTGAATATTGAAAATATAGGTATCCTACACACGAAACACAAAAAAAAAGGACTCCGAAGGCGGCGATTTTCGCGACGTGAATGCGTAGACAGTAATCTACTAGTGAAGCATTATCTGTCTCATATTTCCAAACGGTCAAACATGAAACAGAATACATTCACCCATCTGTACATACAAGTCGTATAATCATGAATCGGCACCCTGGTATTTGTCACGCAATTTGCGACTGCATTCTACGGTTATATGAACGGTTTTCGCTTGCAGCGCTATTTTAGAAAATACATCGCATATAATAGGAAAGCAACATAATGGGCTCCGAACATGGTCAATAATATTAGGTCAAGTCTGCTAAAATATTAATGAAAGTAGCTTCAGGGGGCGTGCTTTCTTTGTACCTGCATCGACGTGTACGTAGGTACACATGACTTGACTCCAGTCGCTTGACCGTGTCTGGAGTCCATAAGATAATGAAAAGAACTGACGAAATATGGTGTGTGATGTGATGTGTGTTTTGAATGTATAATGAGTTGATAATGAAAACTTTCATGGTTATAGGAAATTCCAAGTCTAATGATCGTTCCACATTCTCGCGAGAACGCGAGAAATTACGAGAAACGAGAATGTGGATGTGAATCTCGCCGTATTCTCGCCTTGTTCTCTGAATAGAAGTTCGCGCTGAGAATGTGGAGGACCTATTATGAATGATAAAGAAACTATAGAAACACTCACCGAATCACCAGCTCCGGCACTGTGATTGACATCCAAGTCTCCTCTGTGAACAATAAAAGAAGTATTTAATTATACAGGATGTTGATCTGCATTTGTGCATTACTTGCACACATGACTGTACTGCCTACACTCGTTGATTTTCGGGATAAAACGAGACACCTTTTTTTACACTTTTTTTTCTGCTTAAATTCTTTTCTATTTGCTACGGGAACTCTACTGCTTATACTAAACCAATATTAAGTGAAAAAATGGGGCAGTAAAATTAAGTTCTTAATAATTATTAAATAAAATAAATTTAAAAAGCAACTCGTATGAATCGGTTCTAAATATTCTAATAATACTATTACCTACATAGGTACATTTTCACCGTTCATTCAAAACCGTTTCTTCTTTGCCTACAGTTTAGTAGGCACATACAAATGTGTAGGCATAGGCAAAGGAGGCCTGCGGTGGCGGCGCGGCGCGTGTAAGTTACCCCTCCAACCCCCGCGCAGGAGCGAGCGGCTCAGGCGGCGCCTTTGATCGGTGAATTTGAAATTTAAAATTAATTAGTTGCTCGCCCGCGTTCAGCGTGAGTATAACCGCACGCGCCGATATCTACGTAACGTCCGTAACAACACCGGTAACGATGTCAGAGCGTTACAGTAACGTTGAGTTGGTGGAAATGGTGCGCCTTTACGCTATTTCTAATAATAACGTTGTTGGTGCAATTCGCATGTTCAGGGAAATGTTTCCAGACCGACCAATACCATCTCGTCGCATGATGCTTGCCGCCACACAGCGCTTAAGGGATCACCGACAGTTCGAGGTTCCTCGACATGCACAAGGTCGTGGTACACAAGGCCTATCAGCTGATCGGCAAGAGCAGATTCTCAATTATTTTGAGGAAGAACCTCGAGCCAGTACGCGTGAAGACGGTCGCCGTTTCGGTGTTCATCATACCACAGTGTGGAAGCTGCTGAATCGCGAACTAATGCATCCGTTCCATTTCCGACGTGTTCAAGAGTTGCATCCGCAGGACAATAACGCTCGGACAGTTTTTTGTCACTGGCTCCTTGAACATCAGGACGTGAACATTTTGTGGTCCGACGAATCATTGTTTACGCGCGTGGGCGTTTATAACGTCCACAATGAACATTGGTGGGCTCACCGACAACACAACCCACATGTTACTACGCGGGACTCGTTCCAGGTCCGGTTTAGTCTGAATGTGTGGGCTGGTATCATCGGTGATCATCTACTTGGCCCATATTTTATTGACGGTCGTTTGAACAGTGCTACATACTTGGTGCTACTCCGACATTTTTTTTTTTTTTTTTTTTTTTTTTAATATTCAGCTCGCCAAATTGACGTCGCCACGATGGATAGCCGTGGCGCATCTTGCGATTGGGGGCCACTTCTTACAGCGGTCCTCAAGTTGGCGGCCCTGTGATGTGCCTCTTCACGCTCCTCTTAAAGAACCCGGGGTTGTAAGATGAGGGAAACACGTGTGCGGGCAGGTCGTTCCAAGTTTTTATAGTTCGACAGAGGAACGATCTTTTGAAACGCTCGGTTCTGGCGAAGATTCTCTCCACTGTGTATGAGTGGCATCTCTGCCCGGCACGCGTTGTTCGGGATCGGAAAGGTGATGGTGGGATCAGATTGAAGAGCTCTTCAGAACATTCGCCGTGATACATTCGGTAGAAGGCAGCCAAGGACGCTACGGTTCTTCGCTGCGCCAACGGTTCGAGGCCTCCCGTCACCTCAGGACAACCAATTATTCGGACAGCACGTCTCTGTATATCCGACATGTGGTTAATGAGATGCTCGATGACATTCCACTCGCATTTCATAGGGACTTGTACTTCCAACAGGACGGTGCGCCACCTCACTATGGACGCCAAGTGCGCGAATATTTAAGTGAAGTGTTTGGTACGCAGTGGATAGGCCGTGGTGGACCGGTAGCCTGGCCGCCGCGTTCACCCGACCTAACGCCCTTAGACTTTTATTTGTGGGGAGATATTAAAAGACTTGTTTACAATGAAGACATTGTGAGTGTTACACAATTACGTGAAAGAATTGTTTAGGCATTTGAACAAATAAAAACAAATGTGCTAGTGCTTCGCAGCTTAAAACGCAACTTAGTGCGCCGCGCCAATCTGTGCATAGACACTGGGGGTGAGCATTTTGAACAATTATTGCGTGTTACATGATTTTGTAAATAGGTATTTAAGCTTTGATTCTCAATTAATTCTGTAAATAAGTTGATTTAAAATTTTTAACTACGCCAGAAATGCTTCATTTCAGAATACTTTTCTCATACCTAATGTTTACTAACAGTACTTAATGTTTTTGTTTGCAATTGCATGATAAATAGCGTGTTTCTGCCGGTCCTAAGCCCTTGAAGTAGGAAGGAATCTTTTAAATCAACATAAACTCATCAAATCATTAATATCAAATCAAAAAAGTACATAAAGGTCACCGAACTTGTCAGCTGGAACTAAAAACTCATGAAACCTAATAACTAATGGCTCCTCTACACTGCCCGCAAAGTTCATAGGCGAAGTACTCTAGAAACTTTGTCTAAGTTCGAAAAAAGTGCGTCACTACACACTCAGTGGTGTCAGTAGCCTGCGCACGCACATTGCCGCCGTTTGTAATGAACAAAGAAATTTGTGTGGCAGAGTTTCCAGGAACAACATAATTTGCTCCTGACCACTGTTTGACGCTGATAATTGGATCACATACACCAAAGCACTAATTATAGCTTAAATCACGCGCCGGCAAAGCACCGGCACTCACGATGTCGGCCAAGTAGTGTAGAGAGGTACTTCGTGAACGCACTTCCCGCATCTTTGGGCCCATTGACTGAGGCGCAAAAATCGACAGCAAAAAAAGTCGCCTAAGGGGAGGTATAGTTTTAGACGAGGTAAGCCGAAGTGCCTCTTTACACTATCGTATTCATTTAACTTCGTTCAACTTCGCGGGCAGTGTAGAGGAGCCATGAGATGCGATACGTAGCCGCATTATCTAGGTACCTACTATTGTCTAGCTTTAAGCCCAGGCCACACCGCCAGCGGGCGGGCGAGCGAGCTAGGCGGGCGGGTGAAGTGAGATATTGAAGTTATGCAAACTACGCGACATTACACCAAAAACTACATACGGAAGGGCGAACCGGGTAGTGCGGATGAGACTAGACACGTGGACACTGCTATTCGAATGACAAGCGACGACTAGTCTGAGTACCCGAAACTCGCATCAGCCACGTAGGTTATTCGGCAGCTCGCAGTGTGCCTAGCTCGCTCACCCGCCCGCTGGCAGTGTGACTTGCGCTTTAGCGTTGGCTCGGCGACGTAAACATTAAATACACGGGTGAAGATTTTTTCTTCGTAAATCATATTTCACTAAAAACAGGATTTTTGGGGTTTTGTTATCTACGTATGTTTGTGTTGCTTGCAATCGATAATACCTATAGTACACTACGCACTGAAGGAGGCTTGTGCACGACCAAATCAACAGCTTGTATAATGAAAAAAGACAACTTGGCCCAGATGGTACTTGAACCCGCAACCTTTGCCTAAACCAGGCCAATTCTCCCACTAGAGCTACTGGGGCCGTACTGATACAAATTGAAATTCTTCACCATACTGTAACCGCCATTTACGAGTTTCGCACAGAGCCATCTATCGAGTTACTTAGCAACTCTGATATCAATAGACGATATTGCAACCATTTTTAAGTATACCTACATTGATTTGATGTCTCCACAACTCAATATAAAGTTAAAATATTTAAAGCAATTAGTGTGCTAACTTATTCATAATATTTCATTAAGTAAGTGAAAAAAGACAACTTGGCCCAGACGGGACTTGAACCCGCAACCTTTATAATAATAACATAAAAATTAAAATAAATAACAAAAAATAACATAAAAAATAAAATAAAAAACAAAAAAATAATAACTTTAAACAAGATCAAAAAAATAAAACATCTTGATAAATTTTAAAAGCGGGCAGTCAAAACCAGCGCCTGTCCATCTCAAATGCTAAAAAAGGTGAAATGTGGGCATATAATATGCCTCTGTCCTTTGGGGAAATACATAATGGTCACGCCACTATGTATTTTTTTTTATGTCAAAAAAGACAACTTGGCCCAGACGGGACTTGAACCCGCAACCTTTATAATAATAACACAAGTATCAGATAGGCTTCTACAAAATCCAATGCTGGACTCTTTCAATAATTTAGAGAGTGTGATTCATCTTAAAATATCAGGCTGGAGTGGAGGTTGAAAAAGGGTTCCGATTTGTTCTATTCTCCCCCAATTGGACCAATCCCGCCGAAAGGGACGAACATTATTGTAAAAAGACAACCATGCAAAATTTTAATTTTGTATTACATTACATTGCACCACAGAAGCACAACATTGTTATTTAAATAATGCGATAACGTTAAGATTATGATAGCAATTTATAATATGGTCTTCAACGGGTTCCGTGGTGTAGTGGTTATCACATCTGCTTTACACGCAGAAGGCCGCCAGTTCGATCCTGGCCGGAATCATATCTTTTTGTACTTTTTGGATTTTTATGTAAGCAAACATTAATTTTATAACTCTTCAAAAACAAAATACTTACGAATTATAAGACAAAATTAAGTTCGTTTTTTTTTTTCTGAATTATATAATACTAGCTATTCCCCGCGGCTTCGTCCGCGTAGAAGTCGTTATCACGTAAAATCATTACCCTCCTTTGGTGCAGTCACTTAAAAAGTAGCCTATATCCTTCTCTTGGACTCAAACTATCTCTATATCAAATTTCATCAAAATTGGTTCAGCGTTTTAAGCATTAAAACGTTACAGACAGACAGAGTTACTTTCGCATTTATAATATTAGTAGGGATACTCACCGGTCTCCAATATTGCGAACAATAATCTTGCCGTCTGGTAGGATGCACCTATTGCTTGCAGCACTGTGACCGAGCTGGAACGAAATGCATACATTATAATATCAACGCATTGCAATGCCGTCGAGTTAGGAGTTGATATTTTTGTTTAGAAAGGCTATAATTATTATTGTAAGCGCACACGACAAGTCTTAAAATGCGGAGATTTTCGTATAAGATCCCGTTCAGTCAGACTGATGACTGAAGACTGAAGATCCCGTTCAGTCAGACTGATGACTGAAGACTGAAGATCCCGTTCAGTCAGACTGATGACTGAAGACTGAAGATCCTGTTCAGTCAGACTGATGACTGAAGACTGAAGATCCTGTTCAGTCAGACTGATGACTGAAGATCCCGTTCAGTCAGACTGATGACTGAAGACTGAAGATTCCGTTAAGAATGATCTTCACCGAACTGGTTAATGGATGAAAATTATTTTATATTCAATGAAATATGTCAATAAATTAATTGCAGATGGGTTACCTAAAAAAATTCAGTCCAGAATATGACTAATCAAAAATTTAAAAAAAATTAGACTTCACATCTTCGCAACTTTGTGTCCCAAAGTCTATTTCGGTACCAAATTTAATCAAAATCAATTCTGCTGTATGTTCAAATACATTGCAGCCGACATAAGTTATTTCCTTCATATATTAGTAGAGAACTATTGAGTATAAAATGTTCTGAAACTTACCGGCCTCTTCTCAACCCTTTGCAGCATCAGCATTCGTGATTTACACTGCAACTGTTCCTCCTTCACCTTCAGCTGTTCCATCTTCAAAGTCTCCAGTTCAAGGGTCAGTTTGGGATCCAGGATGTCAGAGAAGCCCTGTAAACGTACAGAAATTATTTGTAATTATTTTAGCATAGAAGATGTTAGCTGGGCCAGCAGGATGAGAGTCGCACCTGTGGTGTTTTAACATCTTATTGTTGTAACCTTGTCTGCCCATTTTATCCATTTAAATAGAATGACAACTTTAGGGCTAAGGTTACATAATTGACAATGGATACACCAGTTATTTGATTCATTTTAGAAGAAAAAACTGCTATTTTCATAAAAGCACAAGACGCATGGGTTTCCTAAAAATAGGCTTATTTAAAAAGATTTTGAGCCGGCAGTGCGGGGTATTCCAAACATCATACAATAAACAAACTACTTTCAAAGAAGTGAGTCATAACCTAACCTTAAAAGCCTTGTCAATAGACAAGGGGAACCAGCTAGCAGGCAAGGCTAGTTCGAGCCCTGAAAATCTTGATATGGCCTCATTATATGTATACTAATACCAAAGATAATAAATAACAGTACTACATACAGATAGGCAACTCCCTGCCCCACACTGACCAAGCATCCCCATCCTTGCAGTCCCACTACAGCTGACATTATAGTTGGTGGGTGTTTTGAGAGAACATTTGCTTAGCCATATTGGTCACACACACATTAAAGTTCTGTATGAACATAGTGTTTTAGTGTAGATGACTTGTTTCGCCCTGAGCTAATACTAGACTTCTAGTAAGATGTACTTACATAATCATCTTCAAGCAGCTCGTCAGTATTATTTCCGTTAGTCATGGTATCAGCAACGGCTGTGTCTTGTCCTCTGTAACAAATAGAACAACGTTTAGATGGAGCCTATGTCTATGCTCAACTCTTAGCCTCTTTTAACAAGTACCGGTTGCCGGGTACCAGGAGGCGAGTGTATGGCATTACCGGGCAAATCAACCCAGTATGTGTGAAAGCTATAGTACATGGTCATTTCGCCACCTGCCGGATACCCGGCAACCGGTACGTGTGAAAAGGGGCTTATTCTATTCCTTGTGTCGCTTCTGATGGAAATGTATTCCTAGGATAAAAGTAGACGATGCATTATTCCCAACGATCTATCCGTTTTCAATTTCAGCCTGATCCATTCAGTATGTTACAGTGTGATTGAATAAATCACAATATTGATGTTTCTTTACTAGATATAATGATTTTATGAGGAAAGATTGGGTTTTTATTTCTTGTACAGGCATTTCTTGACCTGGTAGAACTCTAGATACCTACTATTGGATAGGAGCTGAAGGTGCTAGGATAATTCAAACTCAAGATTTCACTCACTACGTTGGACAGGTCGAAGAAATTTTACAGTTTATGGCTGAATGGACCACTTTTTATCAATGTTATGTTAATATTGTTGTAATTTATGACGCCATACCTTCGAGATTATCAATTTCAAGTACAACGCAACGGTTCACAAACGTAGGTACGATAATGAAACGCAAAACACAGAATAGTCTACAAATATTCTTGTAAATGAGATGTATACTTTGTAATAATATACTTTTAAGATACGAGACACTTGCGACCATGAATACAATAACAATGATTGAGTACACACACTTATTAGAAGAGATATGAACTTTTTGTCAAACATGTAGGTAGTTTGATTTGGTAAGTACTTGCGTCTTGCGTCGAAGGCGGACATAGGACGAACAAGTCCTATTAAAAACATTAAACTGCACAGAATATTTTGAACTGTTAAATTTTGAGTCTTGTCTAAATGAAAACTATTTACATTACACTTACTCGTTAGCTCGCTGCATCGATGAAAAATATTTACTCAAAAGCATCGCTCTCAAGACCACACTTGTTGAAATTCGAATAGCTCGCGTAAAAGTTTCTACGCACTACGTTTATATTGACGAAACTTACCACACTGTTTTCAATACAATTTCAATTCAATAGAATACCTATTGATTTAAATTTTAGAAAATTCACAAATCGCACCTCTGTGACCTCTGTCAACCGCAAACTTTGCAAAAACTTCCGACCACAGACAGCAGAGTGTTTATTTTCGTTCACGCACTCTCGACGCTACAGATAAAAGACAAGGATCGCTACCGATATGCAGCCTAGTCTTGTTCTACGATTTTACCGTGTCCGCTGCTCCATGTTTTGTTATTTTTTTAATATTAAACACGAATATTTTTTTACTAACTATAGTAAGTAAAAAAAATATTCGTGTAAATATTTATAACACAAAAATATTGCTCTCCGACAGTTTAGAATCGTAGCTTTGGTACAAAATGGTTTGAAAACATGTTCTGTGATATCAAATACGAAAACATGGACAAGTAGATCCGGGTTTGGATGTATTTATATCTACTCCAGATGCTACGTAGGTATGCATTATGTAAAAAAATAGCATTTCGCATTATTCGCAAGTCGCAAGAAAAATACGATTCAATCAATTTCTACTACATTATGCACCTCGTCAGAGACAGTGGCGTACTAAACGGTGGAATATACGGTTAAACACCACGGGCCCCCGGCAGGGAAATTAAAAAAAAAACTATCTTACTATGCTTATCAAAACTTTTACAATATATATAAAATTTTGGATGTACGGGAACCACCAATAACCAGGGGGCCCAAGCTCTCTGAGCTACAAGTGAGCGACGCACCTGCTCTGCGTGAGTCCGAGGTGAATTGTATAGTCAGTTGAGTTATTTTACCTCTAGCACCATGTCTCCTACTTTGATTGCTGTTATCCCAATAAGTTTTTGTTTCTCCCATGTACTTGCAAACCTTTAGTCGAAACTTCCTTTCTTCTTTTGCTGGCGTTTTTGTCAGGCATGGCCTCTAGTTGAAATGTGTAACTTAGTGGAAGCAGCAACTTCGCCTGCGTTAGTGATTGTAATGACTGTTTTTTTCTTTTCAGATAGGTATTCATAAAAAGTAAATAAATCTTACATAGAATCCTATAGTAACAGGAACACTGTTTCAGTAAAGTCAAGTAGGTATATTATGACATGAAAAACAAAACTCTTCGTGCTCACTGTTGGATCATTCAATAACCTATAGTCTAGTACTCTAGTAGATTTAAACTATAGTCCGATCATAGTTAATTTAACTCTAGTCGTCCTATGAGTGCTATAGTCACTATAGCACTCGTAGGACGACTTTACTGAATTCTAATAGGACGACTTTACTGCATTGCCAACACACAGAAAACTATAGACAAGCTGTCAGTCAGGGGTAAAATAACAGACTGTGAAGGGACTATAGGACTATAAAATAAAAATAAATCGCAGAAGCAGCGGAGGCCTTACTGGAGCTAAGTGAGTAGGTATAGCGTGGGTGATGTGGGTCAACTCGCCAACCGCGACTAGCGGCACCACTGAGGAGAAATTTCGAGATAAGGCCAGGTTTGTGCATTGGTTAGGACTGTTGATAGAGTTATGTTCATGGAGAATCCTTCCTTTTCAGTCTCTCGGCTGCACGTCGACCATGAGCAAAGACTACGTGTACGTCTCGGTATCGACTTCTCCTGTGTGAGAACCGATTCATAGGAGAAGCTACGAGACTGTTTGAAATGAAAAATAAAATGGAATTCTGGTGCCTTCAAGGGCCACTAAAACGAGTGGAGCCGCCCATACAACATACGCTCTCTCATAGTCCAATCTAGATGGTAGGCAAGACTACACAAATACTGACTCACTCAATGCACCAGCTCTGCTGGACCAATTGCTGACGAGTTGGCTAGCGAAATATGGTGTGTCGGTGCGGTAGGTGTCTCACAGAGTAATTACGACCACTGTATGGTACATGCTCGCATACAGGTAACATCTGCATGTGCGGTAGAGGTAACACGGTGATTATAGTACTACTCGTAAGCAGACTGGGACAGGCTTTTCAAGATTACTTTGAGGCCGTCTCAAAGAGCCAGCTCTGCTTTACGGGTAGAGTTTCGTCACACGGACATTATTATCTGGGAATGCGAAGTTCAAGTCTCAACACGCGGAAAGCCACCGCCTCTTCTACTCTTCGGAGAAGTGCCAGTCGCTTGGATTGGAAGGAGGCGAATGTCCGGCCCGGAAAAGTGCTCAAGAACGTGTATTTCTGGCAACTGACTACGAGGGCGCCTAGGGCTTCGGCTTAAATTTCGCACTAAGTAAGGATAAGCCACTGACATTATATAAGACTAAAATATCATGGACATTGAACGGTGAAATTAAGAACTTGGGAGACAGAGACTTTAACGTGATCACCTAGTGAGTGTCGAAAATAAATATAGGTTCTATAAAAATATTAACCAACTTTTAGTTTTATAAGTGGATATTTTAAACTTTTTATTTAGGTCAAAAACAAAATTCAAAAGCACATCATTAATTAGTGCTAATCATATAAACGATAAAAATCATAAAATTATGACATTAAATAATTATTTAAAGGTACTTATGCAGTTCTTTAAGAAAGGCAATATTAGGGAGAAATCAAACCTTTTCGTAATAATGAATAGACTGCTATAATACAAAAGCAAGTTTGACTTAAATAAAAAGTTTTCCGCTGATTAGAGATTTTTACATAACGTGTTTTTTCTGTATTTCGTGAATGAAACCCATGTCTGTTTTGGCTTTTATGTGTTCACATAGCATAGCCCTAATTGTAGAACTACATTTCAGCTTGATCAACTTCATAATAAAAAAAAGTTCCGCTGGCTGGAGGTTTCGTTTCAACCATATTTTTTTCTGAAAATAATACGGAACAAATTTCAGTTCTATTACCATTCGATAGCCCAAATATACAGGCATATTACCTATAGGAACTTAGGCCTATGGGACAACTGTTCCCGTTGAATATAGACACACGTAGCGTTCATATGTAAATCTATTATTTAACATTATATTGTATACTAGCTGAGCCCGCAACTTCGTTTACGTCACATAAGGTGTATGAAAGGAAAGGTATTTCTTCATCAGAGTCATCAAGCAGCGTCTGAAACTGCCCTGTTTGCTTAATCATAAAAGAGCTTAATGATTAAGACTATTTTTAAACAATTCAGTCCGCGCCGAAGGCGTGGACTGCCAACAAATTAAGCCAACACGCCAGTTTAGGTTCACTCACATTCAAAGAAACCCCTACAATTAAAATTTTCAAAATATCTGATTCTTAAAAGTGTTATAACTCTTTTATTTCTAAACCGATTTACATAAAACAAACGCTAAATGTTAACTGGAGCAAACCTCAACACAATAAAAAGAACCGCATTGCAATCGGTTGAGCGGTTACTGAGATTAGCGTGCACAACCGTACAGACAAAGAGATATACAGACATACAGACAAACAGACAAAAATTCTAAAAATCATTGTTTTGGGTTCTATTGCGTTCATAAAGCCCCCCTATAATATTTTTTCTTATTTATCTTCCATGTACAGACAGCGACCCGTTACGATTTTATTATATGTATTGATTGATTGATATTGATTTTGCACATCATTGGTTTAACTGGTTAGTCATTTAAAAGTATCCGTTGTCTGGTACCTATAACACAAGCAGGTTATCCTAGCTTACTTTGGGATCAGATGTCACGGTGTTCTATAAATACAGGTTATCTAGTTTAGGCACCAATCTCAAAATTATAATGTTTTTTGTGAACTAAATGTATTAAAATACCTTTTTAAGACACACTCTGAATTAAGACTTTTATTTGGCTTTTTTTGAGAAAGTATAGATTTTTATTAGGTATTAAAAAAAAGGTACATTATTAATTTTGAGCAAAAAGAAATGGTAACACTATAACTTGAGAATATTCACTGAGGGGGCCCCATCCAACGAATTTGCCACGGGCCCCGGTTGGTATAATTACGCCACTGTAAAGAGATTAATTTGGTACGAGGCGGGCAATTGAAATATTGTTTATTTCTTTTTGGAGTTTGGGCGGGAATTTGAATAATTACTCTTTATTTATTTTATCAAAATAATGCATACTTCGTGTTAGTATCAAAATGGTGTATTTCTGACTTCGCAGGTGCATCAAGGTGAGTGAAATGTAATTTTGTAGGGTTCCGTACCCATAGGGTAAAAACGGGACTCTATTACTGAGACTGCTGTCCGTCTGTCTGTTTGATATGTTCCTGAAGCAAAGACTTCTATATAAACTGAGGTAGACATGCCGTACTCTAACGAGATTTCAAAAGCATTCCTCAAACACACACATTGCTAAGACTACACTCACTTATAAATTAATAATATTTACGTAATTGTCACCACAATAACACTGTATAGACAATAGCAATGTACGAAAAGAACAAGAGTAAAAGACAAGGCGTATGGACTCCGATTGCAAGCCGAGTACTCTCGAAGTTTTGACTCACTACATTACAGTGCTAGCAACGCTGCTAATTAGCTCAGTTTATAGGTTTCAAAAATCGGTGCGTAGGGCATGTCTACCTCAGTTTATATAGAAGTCTTTGTCCTGAAGGGGTAGACAGAGGCTTTTAGGATTGTCCCCCATGGTGGTGAGCTGTTGAAATGGACAAGCGCAGGTTGTGACTGCCTGCTGAATTTTTTCAAACCGCCCAAAGGCCTTCAACTTGGCTTAACGACTGCCATTTTACTGGCAACGGAGACCAACGAAGAAGACACGGGGAACAGCTAGTATCTAATAAAC
The DNA here is from genome assembly GCA_933228765.1 of Miltochrista miniata. Classification (NCBI taxonomy): domain Eukaryota; kingdom Metazoa; phylum Arthropoda; class Insecta; order Lepidoptera; family Erebidae; genus Miltochrista; species Miltochrista miniata. The sequence continues at coordinate 12,692,494 of OW121772.1, forward strand.
TTATTTATATATAAATATATCTAAAATTAAATAGGAATCCGGTGATTGGCTGAAAGCTTTCCCTACAGCCAACACCGTAAATTTTTTGGAACCGGACATCCTACGAATTTCAGTTGGTTTGAGACTTGGCGTCACGCTTTGCGCTCCACATCGATGCCCCTGCGGTTTTAACGTTGACACTTTGGGGCATCATGGTCTTTCATGTGCAAAGAGCGCAGGCCGCTTCTCAAGCCACGCTGCGCTGAACGACATCATCCGCCGTGCTCTTGCCACCGCCAATGTGCCTGCGCTCCTAGAGCCAAACGGCGTTTTCAGGGACGATGGCAGGAGACCGGATGGTATAAATTTAATACCGTGGGAGATGGGTCGGGTGCTGGTCTGGGATGCAACTTGTGTTGACACTCTGGCCCCGTCCCATCTTTCTAAAACAAAATTAAAAGCCAGCGCAGCAGCGGAGGCGACTGAAAATATTAAAATTAATAAATATAAGGGTCTCGACTCATCGTATCGTTTTTGTCCAGTGGGTGTCGAGACCCTTGGGGTCCCAATGCGCAAAAATTTTTCAAGAATTTGAAAAAGCGCCTTGTGGAGTCGACTGGTGACCCAAAGGCTGGCCGTTTTCTCGCTCAGCGAATAGGTATTGCTATTCGAAGGGGGAATGCTGCTAGTCTTTTGGGCACAATGCCACGGGGGCCTTATTTAGGTTTAGTTTAGATACCTAGTAATAATGTAAATATATAGATATGTAATAATTATGTTTCTCTGTAATTTTTAACAATAAATTAAATATATCTAAAAGATGGTGGAATGCAAAGGATTGAAGGAATCTGGGTGGATATTAAAATAATGTCCTGGCTATCAATCACATGCTTTATTTATCAATCTTACCTAGATGCAATGCTGAAATACAGATTTTACACAGATAACAGTAATCTTTCCATCAGATGGCACCGAAGATCTAAATCAGTAAGGAGTATTTTCATCAAGAAAAATGTCTAGTGCGTATTGCCATAAATTGGAGATAGTACAGATAGAAATCTCATGTACGTATGTACTTTTTTTTCCACACCTACCTTCTGCTACACACTAGCGCACAAATCAGTATCGAAAACTCGCCTCAACCTCGCCTTACCTCGTGTCTGTGTACTCAGTAAGCAGTGTCTATGTGTGCGTAGCCTCATCGAATAAGTTTGTAGGTTTCCATCTGTACTATCTATAATTTGTGGTATTGCTGTTTAATTCTCTTTAAAATAAATACAATTCATATACTTACATAGCAGACTTCAACATTTCTATCAAATTTTTAGTCCTAAGATTAAGGAGCGATTGATATCATCCCTAATAATATATTGTCCACGTGTGGCTACAAGAAAGAGTACAAAATGTCGCCACCTAAATTCATACCGAGGGTGTCGTAAGAGGCGACTAAGGGACTACACTTTCGCAAAACGATCCATTGCTTGAAGAAGGCATCGAAATTAAACCCGGTTGTCATTAAAATGACAGTCGTCAAGCCAAGTTGAAGGCCTTATGGGCGGCTTGAAAAATTTCAAATGTGGATTTTCACGACCAGCGTCAGTACATTTCAACACGGCAATACGCTCACCATCTATTACGTGGGACATAAAACCATAAGAGCGCCTTCAAATTAGAGGCATAAGGAAGCGTTGCAGTGGCACTTAGGAGTACTAGCTGCACCACCACCGGCGGGGCGGGAACGGGAGAGAACTCTCCCCCACCCAAGTTCCGCAGTCGGCGGCCTGGGCGCCGCCGACGTGTCTTCGCCGAGGACTATCGGCCTCCATGACCGGGGGTCTGAGGACGGTGAGAGGGCCGCTCACCGTCCTTACAGAAGCAGGCCCATGACGGCAGTGTGACGTGAGGAACTCACGCACGCCCCAATTTAGAAGCAGAATCACACCCGAAACCCCCCAAAGACTCGGGATAGCACCCGAACCACCCCCTGGGGCGAGCCGGCAGTGGCGGCCGCGGGTCTGTTGGGAGTCCTGGGACATCCTTCAGAGGGCTTACCCAGGCAGGGCTCCTAACCATAGGCTGTTGGGCGTTACGTGAGGTTTTTTAGTCGGTAGGAGGCCAGCTTATCATTCATGAGGATTTGCTCTCACGTTAAACAAAAAAAGCTGCACCACCACTGGTTTCCATACAATTTCTAAAAGCGCTGTCACAGCGCCACTATCCTGACACACACGCCATTTTCGTAAATAAGGTGCGCCTTAGTCGTGCGATAGTGGCACTGCGGCAACAGAAATACACCCCTCGTTTTCATCAAAGGTTAAAAAAGTTATATAAATCCTTACCTGGATCCCCTAGCTTTGCTGTCAACACTTCCAGTCTCATCCACGACGCTGTTCCGTCCTGTATGTGTGCTTGAACGGTTCTGCCAATCTTTACGCGGCCGGTCATCCCCCTGCCAATCTTTACGCTGTCTGTCATCCCCATGCCAATCTTTACGCGGTCTGTCGTCCCCCTGCCAATCTTTACGCGGTCTGTCATCCCCCTGCCATTCTTTACGGGGCCTGTCGTCTTCTTGCCAATCCCTACGCGGTCTGTCGTCATTTTTCTTGCCAGCCTGCGTAAATAGGAGCAACTAAATGAAAGGTAGCATAATAAGTCGTATAAACCTTACAGGGTATATTCGGTTCAAATCTGCCCCAATAAAGGCCCATTTAAAATTTTTAATAAAAATTTGTAAATGGAAGAAAACATGTGAGCTGCTTAAGTTACGTACCTTATGAGCAATGTTGATGTTCAATTTCAAAGGTTCAGTTCTGTTCATATTCATCATGGCCAGCTTTGCTTCACTGTGGGCAAAAATGAAAAAACAATGAAACGGCGTAAGTATACAATAGCAAAATTCACACAGAATCCAATGATGACAGAAGTTTTTTTTTTAAATATATTTAGCTCGCCAAATTGACGTTGCCACCAGACTGATGGAAAGCCGTGGCGCATCCACCGATTGGGGGCTACTTCCGAGAGTGGTCCTCAAGTTGGCGGCCCTGTGATGTGCCTCTTCACGCTCCTCTTGAAGAACCCGGGATTGTAAGATGAGGGAAACACGTTTTTATTATACTCTTTATTGCACGCCAGGTAAAAAACTTAAGGTCTTAACATTTGTTCAAAAAGCAATACAATGCCTTATCGCTAAAAGCGATCTCTACCAGGCAAAATTTGGATGGAGAAAGTTGGTTGAAGTACACTTATATCATTTAGAATCAGATTCATACTGAAAATGGAAATTGTTACAAAATGACGGTTTCGGATTCGTGATACCAAATAAATGCTTTTTCACATTACAATCAATCAAATCAGCCTATGGCAGTCTAATGCTGGACAGAGACCTCTCCCAAATTTCGCCACAATATACGGTCATGCCCCTTTCGCATCCAGTCAGTCCCTGCGATCGTTTTCAGGTCGTCGGTCCACCTGGCGAAGGGTCGTCCTACCCCATGTGTACCAAGTCGCGGACTCCACTCCAGAACTCGTTTCTACATATGTGGCCAGTCCACTTCCACTTCAAAAAGTATACTCTGTGAGCTATGTCGACCACTCTGGTTCTCTGCCTCCTACGAAAATGCCAAAATAAAAACACAATCTTACCCTGGCGTCTCATATCTGAGAAGAGCATACTTCTTCAACGGGTCCTTGCTTAAGTAGACCTCGACTAGAGTTCCAAACTTGGAGAATGCTGTACGTAGACCCTCATCGTTCAAACCCCTTGGAATGTTTGTGATGTACAGACGGCAATGGTCTAGGTTTACGACAGAACTGGAAGAGAAAAACTTATATTACCAAAGTTACCTGGTAAGTCATTCAATGCAACTTACAATCCTACACCCCCTGCCCATCTTGATTTTGGCCCCAAACAATGCGTGCCGGGCAGATGTGCCGCTCTTATACAGAGGGGAAATTTCATCAGTAGAGAAAGAAGTAATCTGTGCTTACCGCCTAATTATAACCGGTCATGTGCGATTCGATTATTCGCGAAGAGCGTTTCGTACCAAATTTCAGCTCACTAGCTATCATGGTTCCTGAGCTACACCCTCGTGACACAAACGGATGGCGAAGTCTCATGAATAGCGTCCCGTTTTCAACACTAAAAATCCACAGTATCATTGTGAAACACCCTCAACTTACCTAGCATTCTCGTCAGGATACTGTGTTTCATACAGAGAATCATTGAAGTCTTCATGGTCGTTCCATTCGCTTGTGTTATTCAAATTGCGTCCTCGACTCGTCATTGTGCTAATGGAAAAAAAAAATGAGTTTTATTAACACTTAAATAATGCTGTGCGATATATGTCGCTTGATAATCTATTAAACTGATATTATAGAGAGGTAAGATTTGTTTATTTGTTTGCATTAAACAGTCTGAAACTGATGAGCCGATTTTAAAAATTCTTTCACTATTGGGAAGCTACACTATCACAGAGTGACATTATTATTGTAGGAACGCCAGCACGGCTGTATTTTATTCCCGTAATCACACGGAAACAAAAACTATGCTGGTGGTACTGCGTGAAATCTGCTGTGAGCTAATAAACACGCCCTAATAATAATCAATCAGTCACTTGAAATTGACCAGTTGGATCGGGATGTCACTGTCGCTAAAAGTGTCTCATAATTATTTGTTTTGTGGGGAGGGGGCAAGAGGCTAGGTTAGGGTAAGATGGCAAAGTGAGATGAAAGTAGACAAGTAAAGAGGAAAAGTGGGGAAGGTGAGGGGATAGTGGGGTAAGATGAGGAGATAGTGGGGAAAGATGAGGGGATAGTGGGGGAAGGTGAGAGGTTTGTAGGGGAGGTGAGAGGTATATAGGGAGGTGAGGGGGAAGTTGGTGACATGTGCTATAAGTGGGGGAAGCTAAGGAATGAATGTGGAGGAAGACATTATATGCTACCATGGATATTGTTAACAACTTGTAGGGACAATTTTGTAATATATGTCTATTTTCCCTTAATTACTCATTGAAACGTTTTGTTAATAGCCTAAAATTTTCACACTAAGACTTTATAAGCTGCGCCTGAGTCGGCAGACATGAGTAGCGCCTATAGTGTTAATGCCTCATCTGTTGCACGCGATTAACCCGAAAACGTCATGAGGAGGGCCCACGTGGTAAATGCAGGAGCGGTTAATATTTATAGGCAACTGTAACAACTTCCATCGAGAGCCGTAATCTCAAACCCAAGGGATAAACATTCATAATTAGCATTGTAGTACAGTACATCAATTATTTTATACAGGCACATTTTATGGGCCTAGAAGTCAATTTTACAATTCCATAAGGCAACATGAATTTAAATTATATTGTTTGGATTGGTAAGCCAGGAATATGGTGTGAACCAACAGACAAATATAAGAATACAGGTTCATCATCTAATTCCCTAAATAAACTGCTAGAATTTAACTTAATGGATCATGAATTCAAACAAAGGCATCATCTAACCTAGTCTTTAAAAGAAAAAAAAACAAATAAACTACTTGTTTTAAAGAACATCTATTCTATTTCGCGAAATCTTACCTAAATCACACGAACCTGCCGATCAAAGTAACAAAATAGTCAAATTCGTAAAGTATGAAAACAAATTCTTTGAGGAATAAAAATCGATACATGAACCTCACGAACAAATTAACACTAAAGTTAAGCCAAACGACCTAGGGACGTCAAATACCGTTTTTCATAAAGGTAGCAGAGAACTTCATAATGTTGTAAAACATATTACCATTAATTCCAGCTCATCCGGGTTTTAAACAAAACGTCAATCTGAAGTATTTCAAATGTCCATACTTTTTGAAAAAACGAACATGCGCTAAGCGTTATCATAATATTTACCACGCTAATTCCATAAATTTTTATTTACCGAAATACAATATAAATAATCTTTTAAATTCAAATTGATATAAATAACAAAATATGTTTATTACTTACACGTGAGAACATAAATCCAATCTAGTGCACCGGCAAAAAACAAAGAACTGAATCAAATCAAATCAATCAAAGACTGAACTGACTGTTGAATGCAGCATTGCCATATACAAAATAAAATGGTCAAACTAAAAAAAAAACATAATATCCCTATGTTACATACATAATTATATTTTAGTACAAAATCCGTATGTAGACACGAAAAACGAGCTTTTATTTAACTAATTTAACGTGGAGCGTGATTAAGCAGCTCTCCTGGCTAAAGAGACTTTCAGTAACGTACCGGCGCCGGCGCGGCGGCGCTTGCCTCTGTCAATCTGTTAGTGTGCCTGACTACGGATTCGGAGGTCTTGGGATCAACTCCTACCCAGAACAAATCCCTTTTTGTATTGAGCACATTAATTTGTTCTGTGTCTGGGTGCAATTTATCTAAAAATGTAGTTACCTACTTATATATTTAGAAATAATAAGTAGGTACCTACTTAAGTTTATCGGTCGTCTAGATTCATATCACAAGCTTATATTAGCTTAATTTGGGCCAGATACTGTTGTGTGAGAATGTCCACAAACATGTATTTTAATGTTAATTATTTTAATGTTAATCAATTACCTATTTATGTAAATAACGTTTATTTAAGAACCAAGTTGAGCAGTTCAGTGGCGCATCCATTATTTCGTCTCATAATTGCCAACCTCTAAGCACATACACTTTTCAACCATTTTAATCCAATGCATATTTTAAAAATTCTATCATTTTGTAATTCATAAAACTTCGCTATATGGCAACATTGATTGATAAATCGATCAGTAAACCTCACAGATTAAAAAAGTCTACAATGTCTATGGTATGAACGGAACGGAACAAAGAGACGCACCCACTCTGGGAACCAAGGACAAATAGGTATGTATTTTTTACGAATTGTTATTTAATTTTATTACGTGATATTTTGCGCCAGATGTATGCAATCTTAAATTAACTAAAGATGGGTTCAATACAAAAAGACTGCTACCAAAAATGCTTTTAATTCGAATGATTAGGCACTTTAACCAGTTCCTTGTGGTAAAATCAAAACTAAAAAGAAATGATTGGGTAATGAATGAAATGACATTGACAGCTTTCGAAATCGGAAATCTAACCTACGCTAGCGTAAAAGAATTGTTATGAATAAATAATTACAACAACCTTTTAAATATGAAGAATGGACGATAATGCAAAGAATTTATCCTCATTTCAATCGGACCAGGAAATATTGGATGGTAAGTGGCCCATCTTATTTTTATGTAATTCTACTATTGAAGGAATATATCAACAGGTAGACGTATAATGTGATATGACAATATGACGCAGAAATATTTCATGTTGTTAATCAATAATAATGTTACATACATGATCAGTAATGTATTAAGAGCTTTTTCATTCGCAAATTCATAATTGAGTGTACTTAACGTAGCTAAACGCATTGTAAAAAAAAAACAGGATTAATATTGTAGTACATAGCTCAGACATTATCCTCTATAAAAAATAGGTGGTTTCCTAGAGGAATTTATGAAACATCTAGTGTCAAAGTTCATTTATTTAATTCTTTTGTAATATGGATTGCTTCAAACTTAACATAAAATGAATTTGGATTGGTAGGTAAGAGTCTACTGTATTGCAAAACAAAGTCACAGATGTGTGTAGTGTGTAGGTATGATTCATTCATTTAAAGTATGTAATGTAGATGTTATGACATCAATGAGGTATGTAGATCATTTCACTTGGAATAAGTGTAACTATAGTGATTTCTTCTGTATTACATAATTAAATAATTGTAAAAAAAGTTGTCTGTATTTAAAACAAATTGGTTTACATATGTACATTCTTACATTATTTTAAACTGAACAAATAAAAAAGAAATAAATATTCATGGACATTTCACACAACGCTATCTGATCCCAAAGTAAGCTAGGAATAACCTGCTTGTGTTATGGGTATCAGACCACGGATATTAATACTTATATACTTTTTAAATGCATACATATTACACATAGAAACACTCAGACTCTTGAGACAAACATTTATGGGTCACACAAATATTTGTCTCCGTTGGGAATCAAACCCACAACCTCCAGCGCCACAGGTGGTATCACTACCGACTGCGCCACAGATGCAGTGATTTGTTCATAAAATATTGTCTTTGCAGTTTTGTATTTTTGTTTTTTTGCTACGTAGTTAACACACATGTTTACAGCCTACCTGAGCAAACATAGTCCCAGTCCTATGGACTGTAACACCAGTAGTAACTCTGAAAACCTATTAACTTCTTAAAATTCATAAAGCATGCTATAGCTTATAAACTATGGAAACAGTTGTAATGAAAATATACATAGAGATAGAGAGATTCAATTTCTTTGATTCAAGTCTTGGGTACATTTAAAATGGAAATTTAAAAGGATATTTTCCATTCATTTCTTTTTAATAATTATTTTTACTTTCTTTTAATTTTCCTATTGAATACTAGGGGGGCTGTTTATACTCTGGTGTTGCAAACATCCATAGGCTGCGGTGACCACCGGTACACCTGGTGGGGCCATATGCTTGTCTGCCACTCTAGTGGTATAAAAAAATACTCTGTAAAATATAACTTGACCTCTGAGATAGTTCTACAAACGTAAACAAGAATAGGCATAAAGCTTATGTCGTTGAAATGCAGAGAGTGAGAAAACAGAGGTGCAAACTGTAAATAACAACTTTTTGCCGTTGACATAAAGTCTAGTTTTCTTTATGTTTACGTACTTACTTTAACAGTCAGTATTGGACTGGACAAGTGGACCTGCAGTCTAATTGAAGAGGCTTCTATAAACTAAATTTAGGTACTTGATCAAAACCCGAGTTACCAAGTCCTAGGAACCACAGAGACAGTGTTCTTAGCATTCCATGGATTCACAGAGTGGGGGTCAGGTCTGTTGACTGGTACAGAGAGGAACCCACCCCGATGGTGTCAGGGACTTGTGCATGACCCAATGTGTTGGTGTCTGGGACTCGTGCATGACCCAGTGTGTTGGTTAAGGGTGACCACCTTACAATGTATTAACACTCACCTTCATCAACAATGTTGGCCATTGCCCATCCAGATTCGGAAAGATGCCATCAATGCTGCTTGTGTATTTGTTTTAGTAGGACCCTCATCAAAATCTCTGTGATAAAAATTATGGGAGTTGGAGGATACAGAAGAACTTTCTTGACAAAAAAATTACTGGCTATAAGTCTGATTGTAACTAAAATCAACATATTGGAGTATGGTCATAAGAAAGCGAGAAACCTTCATATAATGCACTCGGCAAACAAAAAGGGCCATGGTTCTTCTCAGAGCAGAGATGGGCAACATCTAAGCAATGTAAGAACAGTCCATTTATTGTAACCAGATGTCAGGAGTTGCTGCAGAATGATGTAAGCTCGAGCCCCTGACTAAATTAACTAGGGCTTCCCAAACTGTGCGTCGCGACGCCCTGGCGTTGTCGTAGCGGCGACGCAAGCTTGATCGACAATTTTTTTCTGATAATCAGAGCAGTATGTCTGGTTCACAAACCTTTCCTGACATTGAAAAAGTAGTTATTCCTAGTTCCAATTTTCCTAACTGCAGCTCCAATTCATATTGCCCAAGCAAATGGGCGCTGCGTAGCGTTCCTTAGAGCGAATTATTCTGTCATAGAGGGGGCAACACGCACTTGCTGGCTCCAGCAAGTGCTCATATTAATGTTCAGCCTAACCAGCCTTCTGGCGGTGTGGCGTCTGTTAGTATCTTTGGCGCGAGGATCCCAGTCATGCTGAACAAAGTCTCACCGACTGTCGAATGACGCTGTGGTACTACAGAGCATTCGCGCAGGTATGTCACAAACTTTCGCATTTATAATATTAGTAAAATCAGCCTATGGCTGTCAACTGCCTCTCCATCCAATCTATGCCACAACACACGGTCCCGCGCCTTTCGAATCCAGTCCCAGCATGCGATCTTTTCTAGGTCGTCGGTCCATCTGATTTGATTGATTTATATTAGTAAGGATAGAACAAACGAGTTCTGGAGTGGAAACCGCGACTTGGTACACGCCAGATTGACCAACGACCCGGAAAAGGGTCGCAGGCTGACTCTGGACCGTGTGTTGTGGCGTAAATTGGAAGAGGCCTACGTCCAGGAGTGAACTGATATAGGCTGATTTGATTGATAGAGCCCGCACACATGTTTCCCTCATCTTACAATCCCGGGTTCTTCAAGCGGAGCGTGAAGAGGCACTTCACAGGGCCGCCAACTTGAGGACCACTGTCAGAAGTCTTACGGACTGTGAGCGTAGCCCCCAATCTCTAGATGCGTTACGGCTTTCCACTTTCCATCAGGCTGGTGACATCAATTTTGCGAGCTAAACATAAAAAAATAGAAGAGAGAATGAAATAATTTTGACAATTCAACATGGTACCATTGTCCCCAGCTCGCGGAATTGACATGACAGTAGAAGAGGTAGCCGGACTCTCCACCTGCAAGTACTCCGAAAGGGTTCAAGCTCTGAAGGTCAATGAAAATGACATGGCTTTTCTCAAAGGACTGCGGAGAAGAATCAAGAATAGAGTGAGTTTTTTTGTAGTGTTTTTATTTCATCACCCGGGTACTTGGCCTTCCCGTGGGAATACGGGAGTATAATATAGCCTATGTTGGAAGAGAGTAGCTTGCCAACAGTGAAAGAATTTTTCAAATCGGTCCAGTAGTTTCGGCGCCTCTTTGATGTAAACAAACAATCAAATCTGTCCTCTTTATAATTTTATTTATTTATGTACTAGCGGACGGTTTCACACGCTTAGTTCCCGTTCCCGTGGGAATACGGGAATAAAATATAGCCTTACTCAGTGTGAATGTAGGTTTTCAATGGCTAGAGAATTTTTAAAATCGGCGGAGTAGTTTTTGAGTTTAGTCATTACAAACCTGCAAAAATACAAATTTTTCCTCTTTATGATATTAGTGTAGATTAGCTGACATGCATACAATAAAATATAACCTATGTTTACCGGGAATAGTTACCTTTCGAACAGTGAAAGAATTTTTCAAATCGGTTCTGTAGTTTCGGAGCCTATTCGATGCAAACACACAAACGAACAATAAAATATTTCCTCTTTATCATATTAGTATAGACGATAACTACTAGCTGATGTTTGCGACTTCGCTCGTGTAGCGTTGTTTTCCCATGCCCATTTCCCACATAAACTGGTTCCGGAAATCAAAACAAACATTTGAACCGACATGTAAGTACATCGTGTCAAAATTTGAGCTAAATCGATGCAGATTCGTTTGAACCGATCGAACATTTTGAACCGTTATGCCGACGAAGATGAAACCGCGTGGCGTAACTAGCATATCCTATTACGTGAGAAGTGTAATCTCAGACCGCAGGCCCATCTCAAATTGCCGACTATTCACCGCAGGCGTGTTTACTTGAACACGACACAGTTACATTCAATATTGTGCGACATTTTTTTACTACCCGTTCGCTCAAACTTTGCCGCTGGCGTAGAGGCGTATACCCGAATTGTTAATTATACGAAGTAAATTGACAGTAGCTAATGTCACTTCGTCATAGAAAATACGCAACATTGTATGAAGAAGTGACATTAGTTGCTCTCAATTTACTTCGTCTAATTGAAAATTCGACTTTAGTATGGAGCCGAGCGGCAAAGTTAGAGCGAACGAGCAGTATGCTGCGCGAGCGGATTCTAGCCCAAATCACATACTGGGGGCCTGAGGATGGTGAAAGGACTGCTCAGCGTCCTTACAGAAACAGGCCTTCGACGACAGTGTGACGTCACGTCGCGATAGATTATAGTCTGGAATAACAGATAGGCATTTTTTTGACTGCCTCTGTGGCGCAGTCGGTAGTGATACCGCCTGCGGCGCTGGAGGTCGTGGGTTCGATTCCCACCGGAAACGAATAATTGTGTGACCCATAAATATTTGTTTCAAGAGTCTGGGTGTTTCTATGTATAATATGTATGTATTTAAAAAAAAAAAAAAAAGTATATAAGTATTAATATCCGTGGTCTGATACCCATAACAGAAGCAGGTTACTCCTAGCTTACTTTGGGATCAGATAGCGTTGTGTGAAATGTAAGTGAATATTTAATATTTATTTAAAAAAAAAAAAAAAAAAAAAAAAAAAATATCTCCAAAATAAGTTCCAGTTGGCTGCAGAAAAGATATAATTAGTCCGCCAAAATGACTCCGCACTCCTGAGCACAGTCTTTAAGACAATAGACAGAGGCCCTGTGATGTGCCTTTTCACGATTCGCTGGAAAAACCCGGGATTGTAAGAGAAGGAAGACACGTGCGCTGGTAGAGTCTTCCAAGTGTCTATACTAACCACAATATGCCATATGCCAATCGCACTGCCATCAAATGACACTTGCGCCTAGTCTGTCAGCAATCGCGCGTCGCACAAAATGTGGCTGTTCTGATAGTAAGTACATAATGCGTTCGCTAAGATCCAGTCACTCAGCGAGTCTTCGACTCTTAGCACTAAGCGATACTCCTGTTGACTTGACCCTAAGTCAACTAATGAAATCAGACGCTACATGGCGGAAATCCATCTTAGAACGATAATAACGGAGGGGAGCGAACGGAATCCACAGCACATCCTCGAGTCGACACGTGTTTCGCCTACACAAGAAGCATCCTCAGAACTTTTGCTGCCATGCAGTCCTGAGGATGCCTTGTGTGTAGGTGAAACACGTGTCGACTTAATTAGTCACGTTGTTAAGCGGAGTAGTGCTCATTATTAACTTTTTAGAGGGTACAGGATTGACGAATCGAAGGTGAGAGTTGGGTTCCTCTCCCTCCCGTCCGGTATCATCGTTTTTATCCCAAGTAATTGTTTTCCAACAGCTGGCATCACAAAACAGCCGTCGACGCAGTGTAGAACACTTACGGCGGCTGGCTAGAGAGTTGCGCGCCGTCAGAGCTTGCCGGGACGACGCGCTCGCCGAGCGGAGAGCGCTCGTCGCGCAGAGGAACGCCGTCAGGGACCGGTGTGTTAGGCTCAGAAGATATGTCGCTCAGGTATGAAGCTGTTTAATCCCCTTTCCGTCTAATTTCCAGCCTTTTGCGAGCATGTCCTGACTGCGGAAGTGTGATCTTTGAATTGAAGGCCTTATGGGCTTCCTGAATTCGATGTTGATTGTACTCTCTGGAGATATATCGCGCAGGTACATCCTATCTTCTATACCACATGTCGCCAACTTGATTCTTTAGCACCAGAACAGCTTAGGCCCGGCGCACATTGGCGGCACGCCAGGGTATGCTTCAGCATACGCGCAAACTGGCGCTTACATGTAGAACTACGCCGCTACTTCCTTAAGCGTACCGAGACGGCTGGGAATAAGTTCCCATGGGAGGCGGGAACGGGAACAAAACTCTACGCCATACCTATAATATGCATTTATTGTGCTATTCTTGAGAATTCACCAACTGCTATATTTCATTTCAGATTCTCCAAGAACGCTCAGACAATTCAGAAATTCCATCCATAGAAGTAAAAAGGGAACAATTAGAATCTCGGAAATCTCCACCGAAAATTGTCACAGTTACCGAAACCAAAACACCATTATTACCCGAATGTTTCGAAAATTCGGACAAAGAAACGGTCGAAAATTCGGAAACGAAAAAATTCCGAAATGCCGAATCGAAATCTTTACCAATCACAGATACAAAAGTTATCGTTAAGAACGAACCGCTGATAGAAAGCTGTACTGACTCAGAAAATTCGGAAGATAAAAAATTCGACAGCACAAATTCGAATTTCGATAACACAACAAAAAATATTTTCGAATGTCGAATCGACAAGCTGGTACAGCAAAGCGTGAATCACATTTTCAAAAACGATACGGATAAGAAAAAAGTTTTTGCAAGAACAGTTTTTATATCTAACGAGAAATTGAGTTCGGAAATTAAATCTATGGTGTTGTGTGAGAGTGAGATGAAAATATTAGAGAGTGACAATGGAGTTTTGAATTTGTCTTTGAAAGAGGGTAGGAGAAAAGGTCATGGTCGGAAGCAATTGGCACCAAGGAGAATTGCTTATGCATTTTCTGACAATAATGGTAATTTCTTTTTCTAATAGCTGAGACTGAATTTGATCTTTCTCGCCCTTAGCACACCTCCGCCGCGAAACCAGAACAGCGGAACCTCTAGATGAATTCCGCTGTGTTCAAGTGTGGATTGAACAACGAAACCTGACGCGAGTTAGTCGATGTGACACTATCGCAATTTTTTCATATTATTTTTATAATCTGGATGACTTAATAATAAATATATAATAGGTCTATTTCTAATGGCTTGAAGTAGTTTTTCCGTAAACTCCACGTCCATTTTATGAAAAAATATTAGTTTTGCTGTTTTGCTCCGTACTTTTGTCAATTTTGACAAACCCGCGCATAGACAAAGCGGCGCTGCAACAACCGGCCGAAGCGCGGAGGTTTGACTGGCGTAGGATCAGATTGGCAAAACCACACGGGGAAAGAGATTTCGCGGTTTCGCTAGTCTTCCGCTCCTCCTACACGGGACAAATCTTGGTGAATATATATAAATTACTGCGGTTCCGCTATCATGAATTCGCGGCCGAGGTGTGCTACAGGCGTTTTTATGTATATCTCAACGTAAAATTGCAAAAGGCGCGAGCTTGTAAACTGTCTAGATTTCACTATTTAACGAATATTTTTCGAAAAGAAAAATTAGAAAAAATCGCACTAATAAAGCATCTCTGGCGCTCGGCGGCCACTTCCGCGCTTCACTCGCTTCGTTCGTCTGCCTTCGTGCGTCAATGGTCACTGTTCCAACCTAACCAGACTATCATAGTATGTTTCGATTCACAAAATATCGAGAGTTTACAACGTTTCTAGGAAGCATAATAAAATCTAACGTTTGTACAATTTTACGGTGACAGACAGACGGAAGATAATACTACCCGTTCGCTCTAACTTTGCCGCTGGCGTAGAGGCGTATACCCGAATTGTTAATTAGACGAAGTAAATTGACAGTAGCTAATGTCACTTCGTCATAGAAAATACGCAACATTGTATGAAGAAATGACATTTTTTTTTGGATCTGTGGTCTAGTGCTTAGTACAAGTGTCCGACTTTTCCAAAATTTATTTTATTTAAAAACAAGTGTTGTTGTTGTATTTTTAGTGCTTTTGTGTTGTTTTGGTGTGCATATTTACGTCCCACGTAAGTATTTCGGAACATGGATGATCATCCACCCGATCCGGGTGGAGGTGATGATCCTATCCGATTTTCTAATGTTGCTCCCCCCTCTCAACCCATTCCAAATTCCCAATCTAAAAAATGAAATCATCCCCAAGATGATATTTCTTTTACCTCTTTAAAAAAAACTATCATTGACCCATCCCAAGCTACCCCATCCATCCAAACTTCATACACCCATCCTGATTTTGAAAACAGACCCACGTGCTACACTGACGCGGATTCCGGTCCGTTCATTGTCCATGTAGCAAGATCAGCCGATAATCCTTCCTCGGGTACGGTATTCCGCCCTATTAAGTTCGGCCATTTTATTTTTAATAATAAAATAACTAATGTAGTTGAAGATGGCATCAAACGAGTTGGTCGTAATCGCCTATCAATTCAATTTAAAACTGCATCGGACGCTAACTCTTTTATTTCTCATCCATCTCTGTCCAGAGCTAAATATGATGTTTCCATTCCTTCTTATGCATGCTCCAGAATGGGAATTATAAGGGACGTTCCTGTGGAATGGACCCTGGAGGAAGTTGTTCAATCTATTCAAATTCCTATTGGACATGGACGTATTATGAGAGCCAGACGACTCAATCGTAAAAAGATAGGTGAAAATAATACCCCTAGCTATGTTCCCACCCAAACTGTGGTCCTTACATTCAGTGGACAAACCCTTCCGCCACACATTTACTGCTTTTATAACTCCCTCCCGGTAGAAACTTATGTACTCCCCCTCATCCAATGCCTAAAATGCTGCAGGTTTGGCCATGTCACATCCCAATGCCGGTCTGCTCCCCGATGTTTCATCTGCTGCCAGCCTCATGAGGGCATAACATGCTCTAGCCCTACCCCATCATGCCTCTTCTGCTCTGGACCACATGCCTCCAAAGACCCTTCCTGCCCAGAACATAACAGGCAGAAAGCTATTAAGTTAGTTATGTCACAGGAGAGTATCTCCTACGTAGAAGCATCTGCTAGATTCCCACAGGTCCGTAGGTCTTTTGCGGACACTACAAAGCCCTCGATTACTCCCTCTCCCTCTTTCCCTGCTTCATCTAATTATGTTTCTCAAAATTCACCCTCTTCTCAGGTCTCTTATACCAAGACAATCTCTATTCCCCGTAGACCATATAACCCAGCTTCCTCACCAGGGTTTGACAGAATTGCTCACAATCTGTTAACCCAGGTCCCTTCCTCTTCCATGCCTAATGGCTGTGCCCTCTCACAAGAAGGTAATTCTACAGGACAATCTGGTTCTGGAGATAACCTCCTTGAATTACTTCTCTCTATGGTTATTAACCTTCTTTCTCGATTCAGTGACACTGAGCTTCCCCAAAATCTCAAATCCAAAATTTCTCAGCTTTCCTTTTTAACAAATAACATTCCCTCCAATCCTACAATGGAACTGTAGGAGTCTCAATAATAAAAAAAATGAACTAATTTTCCTTATTAATAAATATAAACCCCTTATTCTTGCCATCCAGGAAACTTGGTTTAAGCCTTCCACTCACTTTAGAGTGTCAGGTTATGCCTGTTTTCGGGATGACAGGAATGATGGACATGCCGGTTGTTGTATCTTTATCTCTAGATCCCTAGTTTTCTCCCTGATACCTCTTCCTCCTCATAGTGATAGATACCATATGGTCGCTGTGAGAGTCATGAACATATCTTTCCTGTCTATATATGTCCCATACCCTGATCGCCCCTCCCTTACTGAAATAAACAACATTTTATCTTCTATCCCTCCTCCGGTTGTAGTACTAGGGGACTTCAACATCCATCACACCTCATGGGGATCCTACAAGTGTGATGACTTATCTCCCATATTCCTCGATATGTTAGACTCCCTGAACCTATGTGTCCTAAACGATGGTGCTCCCACGCGTAGTCCAACCCTTACCCATCCTGGCCCCAGTGCTGTTGACCTCTCTCTCTGCTCCCCTTCACTCTCCTCTAGTCTGGGATGGCTTTCATTGAGCAGTACTCATGGCAGTGACCACTACCCTATTGTCATCCTCCCCCTAGGCTATTCCAACTATCAACTCTCCTATAACCCTCTATTAAAATATAATCTTGCAAGGGCAGACTGGAGTGCCTACTCCAGCTGCCTTGATGTAATAATTGAAAATATCCCTACCCCCAATCCTAATAATGTTAAGCATGTTTATTACCTGTTTAAGAATGGACTTTTATCAGCTGCTGATAATTCAATACCCTTAAAAAAGGCAAATAATCGCCTCCCATCCCCTCCATGGTGGGACCAATCCTGCACAGAAGCCTGCAAAAAAAGAAAAAATGCTGAAAAAGCATATGCAGCAGTTATGTCCACCAGTAACTATCTGCACTATAAAAAAGTGGCAGCTGAAACTACCAGACTTCTGTCCCAAAAGAAAAGGGAGGGATGGCGTTCATTTTGTGAGTCTCTCTCCCCTCGTACTCACTCCACCTTAGTCTGGAGAAATATAAGAAGGTTCAAGACCTCTATGTCTGATATCTCCATATCTTCAAATGACTCATCTGTGTGGATTCAAGACTTTGAACAGAAACTAGCTCCTCCCACCGTTCCTTCTGCTTTAGAGTCCACTACAGTCTCTTCCTTAACTTCCCATTCTAGACACTTCTTTGACTCCCCCTTTTCTCTGGACGAGTTCCAGGCGGTTTTAGGGCCCTTGAAAGATTCTTCTCCTGGGATAGATGGAATCCCATACTCTTTTATAACCAAAAGCAGCTTGGAGACCAAAACCTTCTTACTCAACATTTTAAATTCTATCTTCCTTTCTGGTATCCCTCCTGATGAGTGGAAATCCCAAATTATCCTCCCAATCCTAAAACCAGGTAAACCTAGTAATGACGGCTCAAGCTATCGACCTATAGCACTCTCCTGCACTATGGCCAAAATAATGGAACATCTAATCAAGAATCGCCTGGAATGGTTCATAGAAAGCCAAGGACTTCTTAGTAAAACTCAGTTTGGCTTCCGTAGAGGTCTTGGAACCATGGATAGCTTGGGCATCTTTACTACTGACATTCAAATAGCGCTGTCAAGGAAGCAGCATTGTGTGGGTGTGTTTCTGGACATTGCGTCCGCATATGATAATGTCCTTCTTCCTGTCCTCAGGCAAAAATTGCAAAAGCTGAGTGTTCCAGAGAAGATAGTCAATTTTATTTCAAATCTACTTTCTGGCAGAAATATTTCGGTCAGAGTTCAAAACTCTATTTTACCTCCGAGAATGGTGTGGAGAGGTCTACCTCAGGGCTCTGTGCTTAGCCCCCTTCTCTACAATATATACACAGCTGATTTGGACCTCTCAGTAAATTCCTTCTGTAACATACTTCAGTATGCAGACGATTTAGCTTTATACATCTCGGTAGATGACATATCGGACGCAGTGTCTAGACTCACGTCTGCCATATTCTATCTGCAATCCTGGCTTGTGGAACATGGGTTATCACTGTCAGTTCCTAAGAGCTCGGTGGTTGTCTTCACTCGTCAGAGATCTGTAAGTGATTGCTTGATCACTTATGAAAATCAAGTCTTTCCAGTGAGAGAATCAGTGAAGTTTTTGGGTATGATTCTGGATAACAGAATGACTTGCATTCCCCACATACACCATATCGTGTCGAAATGTGAAAGAAACTTAAACATCCTGCGCTCCTTATCCGGCACCTGGTGGGGAGCACACCCCTACTGCCAAAAGTTACTGTATAACGCAATTATCCGAAGCCACCTGGATTACGGCAGCTATCTCCTGGAGCCATGTAATAAGTTATCCCTCAATTCTCTGGATAAGATACAATCCAAATGCCTGCGATCAGTTGTTGGAGCCATGAAATCATCGCCAATCAACTCTCTCCAGGTCGAATGTGGGGAGGCTCCCCTCAGCCTAAGGAGGCAGTATCTCGCTGACAGGTACTTTTTCAAAACCTCCCAACTTGCCCTCCACCCTCTAATCCCTAAACTGCACACACTATCAGAGCTTATCTCATCCGGTTCTTACTGGTCAAAGAAAGTTTACCCCTGTTTATTTAATAGTTTTCTTGAATCCCTACGTCTTCCTTTCCCATGCTCACAATCCAAATCTAATCCCCTATTTGAAATTCCATTCGAGGCAATTATTCATTCCCCTGATATTGTCATAAATACTGGCATCAATAAAGACTCTGTCGAGGCGGATAGACAGCTAATGTCCTTAATCGACCAAAGGTGGAAGGATCGATTGACTCTCTATACAGATTCCTCTAAATCAGTAGACTCCACATATGTTGGGTCAGCAGTCTGGATTCCCCGATACAAAATTATCCTCTCCTTTAAATCTCCTCCTATTAACTCAATCTTTACAGGAGAAGCTATTGCCATCCTGGAGGCTCTTTTATATATAGAGTCTCATAATGTGGACAAGACGGTGATTTTTTCTGACTCTAGGAGCTGCCTAATGGCAATTATGGCTAACCAATTCTCCAGTAACTCCAAATCCCCTCTTATACTCCAAATCAAGAGTACACTCTTTAGATGCTATTCCAAAGGGCTGCTAGTTTGTCTGGTCTGGATACCTGGACATAGTGGAATTGTTGGTAATTCAATGGCTGATTCATTGGCCAAAGCTGCCATCTCTAATGGATCACTTGACCATTTCCGAGCCTATTCCCAAGACATTGCCTCTATGGCTAGATCTAGTCTATTTTTAAGGTGGCGTAATCTTTGGAATCAATCTAGCAAAGTTAAAGGGTTACACTATGCTTCCCTACAAACTGATATCCCAGCTAAACCCTGGTTTTTTAAATTTAGGGAGGCCAGTAAAAGGTCAACCTCGGTTATCTGTCGTCTTCGGTTAGGTCATGCTTGCACTAACGTTTTTCTAAGGAAAATAAGGATTAGGGATAATTCTTTATGTGAATGTGGATTAGATGAAGATACTACGAACCATATCTTCTTTGAATGCGTAAGAAGGAATGGATCCTTATATGATTATCTTCCTACAGAACATTTCCCTCGTCCTATTAACTTCAACTCCCTCCTGACCTATGTTGATTCCCCCCACATATACGTTGTATGTGATTTCATTGACTCCAATAACATTAAACTGTAGAACATTGTGTGTGTCTGCTAAATTACTAACATATTCTTTGTGCTTTAATGCTGTCTTTTTTATTGTTACATGTACTTCAACACGAATCTTGGATTTTGGCTACTTAGTTACCTACTGTTTCTGTTTTTCCTTGTACACTCACAAAAATTTGATCCTAATAGGTGTGGACCGCATAAACACTTTCCAAATCCACACTGAGTCATTGGCGGAAAATAGTATCGCCATAAAGAAAAAAAAAAAAAAAAAAAAGAAATGACATTAGTTGCTGTCAATTTACTTCGTCTAATTAAAAATTCGACTTTAGTATGAAGCCGAGCGGCAAAGTTAGAGCGAACGAGCAGTACATTGCATGTTTTATTTTTAATCCCAGTCACATTTCGAGCCACCATATGCATTTGCCGAAAGAAGGCAAACAGCTAAAGGCCCCTGTAAAAAAGCGTTTGCATTTGCCGTGTGTAGCTGTTTACACATTGGCGTACTGCTATTTGTGAATTGGCGCTTTGACAATGGAGGTAGAAACTTTGACTGCAGCGGCAATCTATTTTTAGAACATTTAAATAAAAATGTATATGGGTGTAGTGGGGCCCTACCAACACCATCGGGCCCAAGTCAACCTCACGTGCAAGCTCGTGCACCTGCTGAACAACGGACGAGGCTCTGACGGCGGCGGTCCATTTCAACACGGCGATGGGCTCACCACCTGTCACGTGGGACCGAATTGTACACGGTGAAATGTGGGCCGGTATAGGCCTCTGCCTACCCCTTCGGGGATAAAGGCGTGAATATATGTATGTATGTATGTTAAATAAAAAAAAAACTTTTTTGCTTTAAAACATGAAACTTTTGATTCGTTTTGACTATGTGCTAGTATAAATTAACCCAATAAATAATTTTCCCACGAGCGCGGCACTACTTTCTCGGTTGACGAATAGGAACGAACTGATTCAGACACCAACGTGTGAACGCTGTTTGCGGGCGCGTACAAGATCCTTTGATGTGTGCTCAAAAAACCGACAATATTCGGCTTGCCAGCCAACGTTCGCGCCAACTGCGATTTGTCACAAACGTTTCGCAAAATAGCCCTCTACACATTGGTCCAATGCATTGGCCCAATGCGTTGGCCCAATGCGTTGGCCCAATGTGTACAGGGGCCTTTAAAGTAAAACCCATTGTGAATTCAATTCTAGATCTGTGTTATTTTTCTGGTCTTGGTAATTGCTATAGATCTTGGTTCACAGAAGTGCCAGCTATGGAGATAGGATTAGTTCCATGATGAAAAATAAAACATATTGTAAATTGCTTAAAATGTTGTGCTTCTATGTCACGCTCTTCAATATTTTGTTCCTGTCAAGGTCGCCTCAGAGAGATAAATTTCTGGATTGCTCTTCAATATTTTGTTCCTGTCAAGGTCGCCTCAGAGAGATAAAATTCTGGATTAAAAATCTCTGTTTAACGCCCAAAATGCTTTTTACATACTTAATATTTCGTCCTGTCACGGTCACCTTAAAGTGGTGACTCTTCTAGTATCCATTGTTGTCACATCTAAAATCAAAATATCTTTAATTAATAAAGTAACACTTATGGACATCAAGACTATAGTTTCTACAGCCACAGATTAGCAAGGCAATATCTAGAGCCAGTGGGAAAAGAATTTGGCAATATAAACGCACTCCCGTACATCACTAAATAATTATTTGTCTTTGTCTCCATTGTGTCGAGCTCAAAATGTAAACAATAATCTCGTCCTGTCACGGTCGCCACTAGCTTCTATAAAACAATTTTATTGACAACCTAATAATATATATAATTGACTACCTCTGTGACGCGGTTGGTAGTGATACCGCCCGCGGCGCTTGAGGTCCTGGGTTCGATTCCTGGGTCGGTTCAAATATTTGTGCGATCCACAAATGTTTGTTTCGGAGTTTGGGTGTTTTCTATGTAAAATATGTATGTATTTAGAAATACATAAGTATGTATATCAGTCGTCTAGAATGTCTAGATCCCATAGCACAAGCTTTAAAGCTTAGTTTGCGCTAGATGATGTTATGTGAGAATGTCCAACAATATTTATATTTATTTAATTCCTTATCATAAACAATTTTAAATTTCAGAAGGAGTCCTCGATTTAAAAATCCACAAAGACACCCAGTGACGTCTACGATATATTACAAATAGTTTTAAGTTCATATAAATTTATATACAGACCAAAAATATAGTTTTTATATAAACATATAATGTAATATGTTGCAATCTGTGTACCGTCTCGCGTGAAACGCAGGCTCTTATTCTAAAATAATCTATCTAAATCTATCTAATCTAAAATAGTAAAAGGATATTCTATTCTTTTCCTTTACTTGTTAAAACAAAGAGCAAGAATTATAAAATTCTTGCTCTTTCTTATAACAATTAAGGGAATAGAATAGAATATCCTTTTTATAAAATACGAAAATCATTTCAAAAATGTGCTATAAATGTTTTTTTTTTACTTCGAATAATATTTAATCATACAAATATTTTTATCGTTTTCTAAAGCCTTTTATTCGATAAGGACACCGATAGAATCAGAGCCCAGCTCTTTGTTATATTTATATAAGTCGTGTAATTAAGTGTAACTATTATTTTTAATTAATTATACTGTACTGTTACGTTTATAAACGTTTTTTTATAAATATTATCATTTTTGTCATAGACTTGTACCTGGATTTGTTGGTCGAAGACCTGGATGTGTAGGTCAGATACCTGGCTTTGTAGGTCAAAGACCTGTATTCGTAGGTCAGAGACCTGAATATGTTGGTCAGAGGCCTGGATTTATAGATTGCCTCACACTTTTAACCTTTGAATATAGACATGAATTAATCTTAAGTTTAGTATTACTATTTTACCCCAAGGACCTTATTAACTGGGAAGCTACAATAAAGGACGTCAAAAGTGATTGCTATCACTTTCTAGTTAATGGCAATCAGTTTTGTAAGAAAGCGACAGTGTAGTCATCATTGTTACAGATCGTCGATGAAACAATAAATTATCAGACTTCCTTTCATTGCAATAGAGTACATTTTTGCATATTCCAGTTAGATAAGTTTCTTGCTTCGCTGAATTTGTAGCTGAATATTCACATTCGAACTTTAAAATTACTTATTTTACATCCAGGTTTTGTATGTCTGCGTGAATTTTAAAAATTCTGAAGGTTTCGGCTGTAATTCATTAATATGTGCAAGCGTGTTCGTATTTATTTGGGTCGACATATTTACTCGACATAAGTCAAATCTCATTATTTTTAAACTACCGTCCTCAACGGGGTCCAAAAATATATACATTTTATATATACATACGTAGATATGGGTAAACAATGTTTTAGGAGCAAAATTGAATTGCTAGAGGTCTTTTGACATATTTCAATATTAAAATTTGTAAACGCCTACAGTATGGGGTCCTTCAAAGGGGGTCCTCACAAGGTTCGCAGAGTGAGTGTAACGCCTCCGGTGTTGCAAACGTTCATCGGCTATGGTGACCACCAGTACATTAGTAAATTAGCAAATCTGGTGGGCAACACAAAAAATATCTGCCAAAATTGTTTTCGATCGACATCTTTTTAAATAATTGTCAAATTATTGTCATTCGATTAGATAACGAACTATACCTGGAGAGGGGACTTAAATTATGCTATTATCAGCGATCATAAATGAAAGCGTTTTTTAAAATCAATTTAACGTTTTAAAATCTGTTTTTAATAATTGAATGGTTGAATAGTGTAATATGTATTCCAAATTTGAAATTAAAAATGTATTCAGTCAAAAAATTTAATATAATGTTAAAAATATGAAAGAGAGTTATGGTGTTTATACTGTATTTTAAAAAAGTATTTGACGTATAAACTTAAATCATTGCCAGCCTTCAAAATAATCTTATTTACAAAAAATAAGATAGAATTTTCAAAATATAAAAAATTGTTATAAAATTATATGAATTTGTATTATAATGTATAATGTATTTTATAAAATACATTAATTCTGTAACTTAAACACCGGGAGTGTTGTAATTATTTAAGTGATACAATAAATTGGTGTTCATGACAAATATAAATTAATATTTTAGGGACGTTTTACCTTAAATTGCGCCGTTGGTCTATTTTAAGTTTGTGCTTATAGAATGTGGACAACGGATAAATGCTTATGTATTTTCTGAATACATATAGTCCCTTTACTATAAATTATTTTTTAAACGTAAAATTTCATTTATGTAGCAAATATTGTATCAATCAAATCAGCTTGTGGCAGTCAGAATAGAATCCATTATGGCCGATTAGAAAACAAAAATGGTTTTTATTTTTGTTGGCAATGTTATTTTAACTTTTAGATGTTCTTCGTATACCACAACCAATAATGGATCTTTTTCCACTCACATGTCCTAAAAGATCATGATTTCAATGAAAGATTTCATGTTTAATTTAAGTTGGTTGGGTTTTACGGCCAAGGGTACAGCGGTTAAAATTTATTTTCCACTGTACCATCAAGGGAACAGCCAAGGGTACACAGGAAAACAAGGGAATCTGTTATTTAAAAATGATTCAATATTTTTCATGGCAATATTTTTACATCAAAAAAACTATCGCAGTTATTTTTTTTCCAATGTTTTTAAAAAATGGACCACTGTTTCTAAAATATGTGATATCGAGGTAAATAAAAGTGTTAACTGTTTAGTGTCTTAAAGAACGTATTTATAAGTTAGATTGTATTTAATTGTGTGTATAGATGATTATGGGATGTTGAGTTTATATAAATAATTAAATAATTATGTAGTTACCCTTATATGAGTTTTATTTCTTAGCGGTTGGCCTGTAAAAAGCAAAATTCTGACAAATGTTCTATCCCTTTCGATTGTTCAACAAATGAGAAAGGTAGCGAGTG
The DNA here is from genome assembly GCA_933228765.1 of Miltochrista miniata. NCBI lineage: Eukaryota > Metazoa > Arthropoda > Insecta > Lepidoptera > Erebidae > Miltochrista > Miltochrista miniata. The sequence continues at coordinate 12,717,704 of OW121772.1, forward strand.
TCCTTTATCGTTTGTCGAACTATCTTTGTCGTTATAAGCAGGACAGATCCTTTCGGACCATTAGGTTGAATTTCCAAAATGTTGAATTCTCAGTTAGTTGAATCCCAGAATGTTGAATTCTTGTAATGTTGAATTCTTGTATTGTTGAATGTTAAAATCACATTCCTACAATGTTGATTTTCTATAATGTTGAACCTCTTTACTAAAACCTACTTGTATTGATTGGCCACATAGGATACAGATTAAGTTAAAGCCTTCAGTTTATTGCAAAATATGACATTTATGAAACGCATTAAGTATTTATTTATTTTATAAACTGTTTTTATTTACAAATGAAGATCAACAAAACAAATGAAGATCGGCCAAACAAATGAAGATCGACAAAACAAATGAAGATGGCGCTGGGGCGATGGGGAAGCGCTCGTGGCCCCGCGGACTCAGTGTTCTGTAAACGATCACTGCAGTAAGCAACATTTACTATGGCCGGATATGGATGGGTGACCACCACGTGGACCACTTTGTGACATTTATTTACGAGCGTTTCCGTGCTTCGGAAGGCACGATAAGCCGTTGGTCCCGGTTGTCAGTAAAATGACAGTCGTTAAGCCAAGTTGAAGGCCTTACAAGCGGCTTGAAAAATTTCAACTGTAGGTCGTCACAACCTGCGCCCGGGTCGGCAGCGCGTGTGTAGCGTCTCTGGTGTTGCAAACGTCTATAGGCTACGGTTACCAACCTTCCGGTGGGCCGTAAGCTTGTCTGCCACCTAAGTAGTATAAAAAAAAAAAGATCGAGAAAACAAATGACAGTCTGATAAACAAATGACGATCGAAAAAACAAGTGACGGTCGGATAAACAAAAGATCAAAAAATCAAATGAAGGTCGATACAACAAAAGACTATAAGCAAGTTGATAAGGTCAAAAATTACTTGCAGCCTTATTTTGTAATCCAGATGCAATTACCATGATGGGGATAGGAGATGTATAGGAATTTATTTCTCACAGGTTGACCGCTTAAATAGCTGACCTGTGTGGAAACGCACACCACTGTTTTAAAGTTTGGAGCTAATGAACCCACACACAAAATTTCCTTAGTCGGAGAGAAACATGTGCGATAGAGGAATCCCAGACACGTTTCGATTGCAGGCAGTTGCAGGTGCAGAAACCTGTCATTTGTCCTAAGGTAAGGTATCGGCAAACCTTATAGTCGGCGCAGCGGCTCTCCTTTTTGATCCCGAACAGCGTGCGAGATGCATTGAAGAGAGTCTCCGGCAGAACCAAGCGTTTCTAAAGATCGTTTTACTATAAAAACTTAGTGTTGTCTTCCTCTTACAATCCCGGGTTCTTCAAGCGGAGAGTGAAGAAGCTCATCGTTTCGCCGCTAACTTGAGGGCCACTGTCAATTAAATAGTCTTGAGAATTGTCAGAGTGGCTCTCTGTTCGCTAAATGTTAAAAAAAGATTTCTTCCGCGAACGCTTAGATTGTAGAATTTTGCTAACCGCGTTTTTTTTAATATTTAAATTTTAAATCAATAGTGTCCAACACCAAATATTAACTGATTTACAGCTGTTTTACGTCAGGTTTATACTCTGAGAGAAAACAAGGAATTAGTAACAATAATTTGGTAAATAAAGAAGGTCGTCTAGATCAGATTTCCTTTAAACAACACAACAAAAATATTAGCTTAGATTGTGGAATGAGCTGCCAACCGCGTTTTTTTAACATTTAGTTCGCCAAATTGACGTCGCCACCAGCCTGATGAAAAGCCGTGGCGCATCTAGCGATTGGGGGCCACTTCTGATTCTGACAGTGGTCCTCAAGTTGGCAGCCCTGTGATGTGCCTCTTCACGCTCCTCTTGAAGAACCCGGGATTGTAAGATGAGGGAACCACGTGTCCGGGCAGGTCATTCCAAGTTTTTATAGTTCGACAGAGGAACGATCATCTTTTGAAACGCTCAGTTCTAGCGAAGATCTGGTTTCCCCAAACGCCTACAGTATGTGGTTCTTCAAAGGGGGTCTTAGAAGGTTCTTGCAGTGACGGCAGCGAGAGTGTAGCGCCTCTGGTATTGCAAACGTAGGTATATAGGCTACGGTGACCACCAGTAGCTCTACATCTTGTGAGCCGTTTAGTGGATAAAACTACTTAGTGATAAAAAAAAAGTGTGTGCGTGTAGGTAACTTTTACGCGCGATTGAAGTAAAACTTCTTTGCCATTGACGGCATCAAATGTTATTAATATCATTCATTCGAATTTTGAATAGTAAGCGTTACTTCGTCAGAAAAAAAATCTGAGTTACTCCCTAGTCGCGCATAAAGAAGTTCTACTTCAAAAAGAACTTCGTTATCTCCTATTTGGTTGTAGAAGACAGATGGCAGTAGCTTCACAGAAAAGATCGAAGTTCAACCGCATGGCAGTTAAATAGGAAAGCCGACCCCAACCGGCACTAGTCACTAGTATGTTCCTTCCACATTGTGACATTTATTTCCGAGCGAATTTACGTAGTTGGTTCCGGTTGTCAGTTACACGACAATCAGTAAGCCAAATTGAAGGCCTTAGTGCCTTTTCACACGTACCAGTTGCCGGGTACCCGGCGGCGAATGTAAGCGGTTGCCGGGTAAATCACGCCGGTACGTGTGAAAGCTATAGTACATGGCCATACACTTCGGCCGCCGCAACCGGTACGTGTGTAAAGGCACTTATGGGTCGTCACAACCTGCCTCTGGTGTTGCAAAACGTCCATAGGCTGCGGTAGCCAGCCACGGCGAGTAGGTAGGCACCGCAAGCTTGACTATTACCTTAGTAGTAGAAATAATGTAGATAAATATTTATGGACCTAAGTATGAAATAGAACTTCAAAAAAAGAAATTAGTTTAGTGAGCCTTCACACTAGCGTTTTTCCAGCGTAGGCGTACGATGGGCGTATGCGCGACTCAGACGCGACGTATACGCCGCGCATACGTCCATCGAACGCCTATAGTCCGCGCCAGTTAGCGTGGCAATACAGGACATTAAACCCACCTTCTTCCCGAAAAAAACGATAGATTACTATAGTATCGTTATAGTATCGCTCCCATTGATAAACTGCCGAAAACTCACATCGGTCGATTATTATAATACGGGGGAATGTAGTCTTACGAAGCTACAAGAGAACGCACTAAAAATAAAGAATTAAAGATTTTTACATAATCACTTTTCTAGTAGTAAATGATAATTGCAAAAATGTGACGCATCAGAACTGATTATTATGAGTGTAAATTGTATAAGAGGTCGACATTTTGACTGTTAAGTACTAATAAAATCGTTTATTATAATGTTAAAACCTTAACAACTGTCACATAAATTAAAGAATATCATTATATTCAAATAAAAAACCGGAAACATTACAATTTCTGATAATTGAGTATCATTGAAATTAAAAAAATCGTAAATTTTAGACAAACGCGGCGCTTCTAATAGATTACGAACACTGCACAGCCCTCGACTCGCCAGGGATGCGGCACCCTCGGCCTGCCGCCGTCCGCGCCCGCGCCGGTGTGTCGGCACAGACGTGTTACGGAAACTTAAGATTGTTGTTAATTTTGATCTTTGTGTGATAGTTGTGGAAAGTTTTTGTTATTTCTTTGTTGTTAATGTTGTTGTTATTGTTGCTGTTATTATTGTTATTGTGTTGTTGATTTTTATTGTAAAGAAATGGAACCAGAGGCCGGACCATCTACTGGTTAACCCAGTAAACGCCGCCGTCGACTTAATATTTTACAAGCAGAAGCCGGTTCCGGGCATATACCTTTTACTTCCCCGACACAGAAACGGCCATCCGGCCGGCAAAAGTTATCACCAGTGGCGAAAAACTTATGATAATTAACATATATAAATATGTGAAAAAATCAACGCCGGAGCATGAACACGTCACTAATCACGATTTGGTGAAGAAAACAGCTGAAAGCTGCCCTAGATCTTTAAGGCAGAATACGAAAAACTCTCGGCAACAGTTGTATTTAATTTCAAAGAAAACTGATAGTTAGGAATTATAATTATGCGTAGTATTTTTTTGTGTTGTAAATAATAACTATTATTATGTGAAATAAATGACTGATATTTAATTATGTGTTGCTTCAATAATGCATCCTACGGTTATCATCCCCTGCCTAACTCGGAGCTGTCTAGACGACTATACCACGATTCACTAACGACAGCATTTTCTGTCGTTATAAGAACATTGAATCTGTCGTATTTGCAAATCACGTAACAGTGGTAGGGGGGTGTGAATGACTTGTATTGCCACGCTAACTGGCGCGGACTATACGCTAGTGTGAAGGCGCACTTACGGTCTATACAATTGATAATATTAGAGACATCTATGGGAATATATTTGAACTATACACATTGAACAGTTACTTACGTAGTACAGCTACTGGCCAATAGATGTCACTAAACCAAATAATCCGACAATAACTATTTTATACAAATGGCAACACCAGCTTCAAACTTTGAGCGCCCTCTAGCGTATATTGTAGGAAACTCCTTTTGTCTCGTTCAATCCAATATGGCGGCAAACAGTGATGAAAGGTGCGGAATGTTTTGATTTGAAACGAACAATAAAAAATTGTATTAGAAAAAACCATCGTATCGTAAAAAACACGCAATGGCCGGTGAATTTACGTGGTTTTTGGATTGCTAATGTTAAAACGATTGATCTCTGAACGTGTTGTGCTGTGGAAGTGTGTGAAATATTTTTTATATGTCTTGATATGAGTTTTATTCGCTAATGTGGTCGTATACAGTATTATGTGTTAAATTATTACTCGCTAGATATGTCTGTCGAGCCTGATAAGAGTGCGGGATGCCCGACCGAGAGCGATAAATGTTCAGTTGAGTGTGGGGATTGTGTCTTAAAAAGTGACGATGTTGTCGAGGAAAAGAAAAAAGCGTCGAGATCAGTGCGTTTCCCTGACGATGATGAGATAGTAACGCAGTATTTTGAGCCTGCAAACCCTTGGCATAATGGTAAGAACACCTTTCAATATAAAACATCCATACAAAACAATTTCTTGTCTATTGTTGATCATTATTCTTTTTCTCAATTCAGCATAAAAAAACGCGAATATAAAAAAAACACCTATAAGTTTTTTTATATTGTAAATACTTGCGCTCACCTCTGGCTTTTATATTACTTGAGAACAAGGACTTACATAGGTACATGGTATTGTTTTTTTATGTGAGAACAGTATCTTAATTCTAAACACTTGTTAATACTTTTAAATCATAATTAAATAGTATCCAACACCAAATATTAACTGATATACAGCTGTCTCATATCAGGTTTATACTCTGGGAGAAAACAAAGATTTAAGAACAATAATTTGGTAAATAAGGAAGGTCGTTCAGATCAGATTTCCTTTTAACAACACAACAAAGAGAAGCTATGTACTTATCACATTATAAAAGAGTAGATGGGACAAAAATAGTTGGTAATAGAACTTTAAACAAAAGGAGTACCTATGTCAAGTCTTTATTTAGAGAAGAATAGACTTGACATAGGTACAACTTTTTATTTATTTATTTTATTTATTACAGCTTTATTTTCCACTTAACACTTTACAATAAATAATATTCATGCAATTTATATTTTTTTCATTTTCTTTTCATTGTTGTGGCCCCTCTTGGGTGAAAGCCTCCTCCATTTTCTTCCATCTATCCCTATTTTTGGCTGTAAGCATCCAGTTTTTTCTAGCTGTGTTTCTTATGTCATCTGACCATCTTTTCTTAGGCTGTCCCACATTCCTTGCCATATAGTTGTTTGGTAAGTCCACCTCTTACCGAACAACTAAATGGTACAATTTTACTCATATTTAAATATTTATTGATGACTGGCAGTCTTTCAGCCATACAGTGAGTTCATAGGTGGGTTATTTATTATTTTGTTCAAATAAAAATGAATATTTTGTGACAATGATCTACCCCTAATTAGGTATGCTAATATAAGCTTGTGCTATGCGATCTAGAATGATAAACATAAATATACAATTTCCAGAAACATAATATTTAGGTACATAATTCAAATAAAAACTGAACCTATAACATATTAAACCAAATCGAAACCTCCAAACTCCTTTACAAACTTTTTAAATACAATAAATTAATAAACTGATTTTAACCAAAGACAATTACGTAGCATCAAAAGTACTGGTACTACCCGTTCGCTCTAAGTTTGCCGCTGGCGTAGAGGCGTATACCCGAATTGTTAATTAGACGAAGTAAATTGACAGTAGCTAATGTCACTTCGTCATAGAAAATACGCAACATTGTATGAAGAAGTGACATTAGTTGCTGTCAATTTACTTTGTCTAATTAAAAATTCGACTTTAGTATGGAGCCGAGCGGCAAAGTTAGAGCAAATGAGCAGTAAATAATAATAATAATAAGCCTTCTTTAATCCATATTTCTAGGTACATTGCAAGTGTTAGTAAAGTAAAGATAAGGTTAATTTCAATTAAATTAATGTTAGGTATTTCTTGTTATTTTCATTGTTAGAAATGTGGATCCCTTCTTGGGTAAAGGCCTCCCCCAGCCTCTTCCATAGCTCCCTGTCCTTGCCCACTTTAATCCAATCGCTTCCCGCTGTTCGTACAATATCATCAGTCCACCGCTTTAAAGGTCTACCAACATTCCTTTTAGCGCTTGGTCCCTTCCATTGATTCCATAGAAACTACTCAATGGAAGGGACCAAAACTACTGGTAAACTAGGTGTATAATATGCCTCATCTTACCTCCTCAGGGATATAGGGTGTGTTTATAAGTAGGTATGTAAAAATATAGTGACATTGTGACTACCAGCTGTTAATCTTATTCAAGAAATTCTTTAACTTAGCTACGTAGCTAGCTACCATGTTAATATTGGTAACCGAGACCCAACGGCTTCATCAGACCCTTTGTTCTGGGTAGTAATTCTGAGACACATAGAAGGGTATGTGACATACCCCTCTGTACCACGTTGTTGACCCTGCCTGTGGTGAATCTTCTAAATGCTAAGAAACATGGTCTGTAATATTGGAACACAAATACCACATTACAGTTTTCTCAAACGCCTACGATATGGGGTTCTTCAAGGGGGATCTTAGAAGGTTCTTGCAGGGTTGGAAGCGCAAGTGTAACGCCTCTGTTGTTGCAAACATTCATGTGCTACAGTGACCATCAGTTCGTTTTGTGGGCCGTATGCTTGTCTGCCACCCCAGTGGTATAAAAAAAAATAACAAACTGTGATTGGGAAAATCTTTTAGCAAAGCCAAATTCCATTATGCAAATAATATTTAAAATCCAAATTATGAATCACTTAAAAATCTGTGCACATAAAAAGCTTGATATATTTTTTTAAATAGGTTAAAAACAAATGTAGGTACGTACCTAATAATTATTCATTTAATCATACATACTCAGGCAAGTAAACAGTGATTATTTTATCTCATAATAATAATAATCTACATGTAAATAAAGCTGTATTGTCTGTTTGTAATTCCAAATGAACTGGTTTTCAGTAAAATGCATTATGATTTACCTACTTAGATAAAAACAGCATTTCTTTTTAAATTTTGTCTGGCTTAACTTTAGATTAGTTGCCATCGAGTTTGAGGTTCATATTTTTTATACACAAAGCTAATATTATTAGAAGCCTACACGCGAAGTTTTAACTTGCGGAGATTAATGGTTAACGAGAAAAAAAATAATGAAAATCGTAAAAAAACACCAATAATTTGTCACTTTTCACCACAGAACACAAACACTTCCAATGTTTTTGACATTCGGCTCGTCCAATACGTTTTGTTTTACGTAACATTAACGCACAACAATGTTTTACTTCATTTAAAAATTTAATTAATAATTATATTTAGTTATTAAGTTAAATTTTATGCATATTTTATTATATTACGTATATTTATATAAATGAACGCTATTAAATATTATAATAATTTAATGACGGTTGCCGATATGTGAAACTAAACGTAAAACGTCGTACGCATTCTATGGGTTGGTCAAGGTCAACACTTTCAAATGACACCCTATTTGTGAATTTGTGTCTTGTATAGGAGACGCGTAGTTTTTTTTTTCAACCCCAGGTCGGCATTTGAATTACGCATCCCTAATTCAACCATAATTAGTACTTAATGGTTAACACCCCGACTCGGATAGGTTAGGTTAGAAGGCTAAGGCGGGAGCGAAGCGGAGCGGAGCTCCCGCCTTAGCCTTCGTGGTTATTTTTTTTTTGGCTTGTCGACGAGTTCTTATTTGGAGAACGATTACTTATGTTGTCGATTTTATTGAACATAACCTCAAAAAATAAAAATCTAAATTCAAGGTAACTATTGATTTCCTAACTTTGGGGAGGGGTCAGGGGGATTCCCCCCTCCCCCTCCATTTTCCATCTTCCAATTTCGACCTTGAAATCGATTTCAAAACAAGAAAATGCGAAAGTTAGGTTAGAATTTTAAAAAAATCATAACTCAAAAAGGGGGGGCGTCCGCAACTTTTCCGTCAGGGGGGGGGTTCCCCACCCCCCCCCCCTCCCCCCTCCCCCCCCTCCCACCCCTTAAATCGTTGGATAGTAATCCGAAGTCCTACCGTTCTTCTACACAAGACGGATGTGAATTATCTGCAGTGGGGGTCCCATTTCCCATACATTAAATATCTCAAAGGGCCTCTGCGTGTTGGACCAATTATGTCCCCATGTAAGCCTACCAAAAGACCTATCTTATCTATCTTCATAAGAAAAAAAAAGAAGATACCTGTGAAGAAAGAGACTTAATAATAATATTCACTGACATTTCACACAACGCTATCTGATCCCAAAGTAAGCTACGAATAACCTGCTTGTGTTATGGGTATCAGACCACGGATATTAATACAAACTTATATACTTTTTAAATACATACATTATTATACATAGAAACACCCAGACTCTTGAGAAAAACATTTATGGTTCACAAAAATATTTGTCTCCGGTGGGAATCGAACCCACGACCTCCAGCGCCGCAGGCGGTATCACTACCCACTGCGCCACAGAGGCAGTCATCTCTGAAACAACATAGGTCACACTGAACTGATAACATGTTAAGCTACTTTTATGCCGGCAATAAGTTCCCATGGGCATGGGAATGTGTACAAAATTCCACGTAGGCGGAGCAAGGGCTTCAATCTAGTTATTATATAAATATAAATAATGCAACATATCCGTGTGTACACTGGCTTGAGTGAAATCAGCTGATTATTCTCAAGGTTCTCAACAATATAGCCGCTATAATTATTTGCTGCATATTGCTCATTTAAGAGCAGGATATACTAAGCGCTTTATCTATAACTAGCGGACTTCACGCGGTTTCACCCGCGTAGCACCCGTTCCCGTGGGAATACGGGAATAAAATATAGCCTATGTTCACCGCAAAGAGTGTAGCTTCCCAACAGTGAAAGAATTTTTCAAATCGGTCCAGTAGTTCCGGAGCCTATTCGTTACAAACAAACAAACAAACAAATAAACCGGCCAAGTGCGAGTTGGACTCGCCCATGAAGGGTTTCGTAGCAGCATGTAACATAATATAAAATTTCTTATAGTCCGTTGTAACTTGGATTGATGTTTTAACACGTTCGCAGTGGTAGTGATTTTTCTTACCGAAAATTGCGGTTTATGACGTATAAAAAAAAAACTACCAGCTCTATCTCGTTCAAACTAATTTTCGTTGGTAGTTTATATGGCAAAGTACATCATACATTTTTTTTAGATTTATCATTCTCTTAGTTTAGAAGTTAAAGGGGGGGGGGACACACATTTTTCCACTTTGGAAGTGTCTCTTGCGCAAACTATTTACTGTAGAAAAAAATGATTTTAGGAACCTCAATAGCATTTTTGAAGACCTGTCTATAGATACCCCACACGTATCTGAGTATAGTTCTGAGTATGGGGACCCCCAAAATTTACTGCATTTTTTCTAGTTTTATATAAGAATTTTAATGCGGTTCACAGAATACATCTAGTTACCAAGTTTCAATATCATAGGCCTTATAGTTTCGGAGAAAAGTGGCTGTGACACACGGACGGACAGACAGACAGACAGACAGACATGACGAATCTATAAGGGTTCCGTTTTTGCCATTTGGCTACGAAACCCTAAAAAACAAATTTTTCCTCTTTATAATATTAGTATAGATCATATAATTATTATGGCTAGCAACTGTTAATGTAACAATATCTAAGGGGAAAAAAGCTGGTCAAGAGCGAGTCGGACTCGCGTGTGGAGGCTTTCGTACTAAAAAAATGCCGAATATTACTTTTGTTGTGGGAGTCCCCCTTTTTTCTGATTTTAGCCCTCTATAAAATAGATTGCAGAGGGGCTTAGGGCGAGACTTGTGTCTGTAGTCTGTGACTCTGTTGCGTTAAATTACGCCACTAGGTCACTTGGATCATCTGTTCAAAGTTTGAAATAAAACAAAAATGACAACGTTAATCGGATTGAACTTTCACAGAAGGGCAGTCGGGTGAGACCGTCTCACGGCTTCTTGTTAGTATTTGTAGCTATAGCGGCATTCTGCGAGCAGGTCATGCTCGTGAAGGAGGCGGCGAGGCGGGTGCGGGAGAGAGCTCTCCGACCCGAGTTCCGCAGTCGGCGGCCTGGGCGCCGCCGGCGTGTCTTCGCCTAAAACTATCGGCCTCCATGACCGGGGGTCTGAGGACGGTGAGAGGGCCGCTCACCGTCCTTACTGAAGCAGGCCCATGAGGGCAGCGTGACGTAAGCAACTCACGCACGCCCCCCCTTAGAAGCGGGATCACACCCGAAACCCCCCAAAAGACGCGGGATAGCACTCGAAACACCCCCTGGGCGAGGCCGCAGTAGCGGCCGTAGGTCTGTTGGGAGTAGGGTTACCATATCTGAAGAAATGTATGCCTGATTTACATAGTAAAAACGCCTGATTTCCACGAAAAATGCCTGATTTTCTTAAAAATGTCGCATAATAAAAGAAATATTTAATAACAAGTAAAACACATTGCTTGAATGATTTTTTTAATTTAAAAAACATCAATTTTCAGACACATTAGAGTAGTTAATAAGAAATTCAGCCAAACATATGATTTGTTTTTTAATAAATTATAAGGAATTACACTGTACGTTTTCTTACATACTTCTTTTTAATGATCGCCATTTTTAACAAGTCTTTTTGAGTTAAAATATATGCACAAAACTCTTTACAATTAATCATTTCGCCTGACTTTAGAAGAGCGCCGGCCGGGCGCCTGATCAAGTGCTAAAATGCCTGGCGAATCAGGCGAAAGCCTGGCATATGGTAACCCTAGTTGGGAGTCCCGGGACATCCTTCCGAGGGCTTACCCGGGGCTCCCAACCACAGGCTGTTGGACGTTAAGTCTCATGAATAGGGTCCCGTTTTTACCCTTTGGGTACGAAACCCTCAAAACGTTGTGCAATGCATTAAACATACATTGGCTGTCTAACATGGATCAATTAATAATGGTGTTCATTATAGAAGGTCATTGCAAACATAATTACTCGTAATTATGATACCTTTGTAGTGCATTTTCATTTTTACCCGACTGCCGCAAAAAATGTGTAATTTTTCCATAACAACCCTGTGGAAACCTTTCCCAGCTTTCTTTAATATTTAGCTAGCCAAAATAACGAAGCCCGCACACTTTTTAGGGATCCGTACGCAAAGGCGATTGTGGCGCCTCTGATGTTTTCTTAAAATGAATAGTTATGAATATTACTGTGTTGACTGTATTTATGTTATTTATTATTGATAATTTTTTAACCGACTTCAAAAAAAGAGGAGGTTACTCAATTTGACGGTATATCTCTGGCTATTAGCCTAGACATCGCTAAAGCCTTTGATAGGGTATGGCATGCGTCGCTTCTTTCCAAGCTGCCGGCATATGGTTTATCGCCTCAGTTGTGCCGCTGGTTGGCCAGCTTCCTGCACGGGCGACGTATACGGGTTCTCTGTGATGGTCAGGCTTCCTGTTTTTTGCAGGTAAATGCCGGGGTACCAGAGGAAAAGGGTCCCGTTTTTTACCTTTGGGTATGGTACCCTAAAATAGTCAACAAAACGGTATCATGAAAACTCTTTAGTGTCATATCATGTTGTCTCCCTGTGACATGAGTGACTAAGCTCTTTGATGCCCTAATACTCTAGCAAGTTTACACAATGACCGAATTATGTATGTACACGGTTCGTAGAAATTTTTGATGTCATTTTCATATTCGTAGTAATGAGGTAATTTTACTAGTTTGTGACCGTGGCATCATTCGCGATATGATTTGCACCCAAAGACTAAAGACTATGATATAGTCTTTGTTTGCACCCTAATAAGGTTCAAATCTATGACTTGAGTCAAAATTCAATGAGCGATTTTTTGTCAGTTTATTTCCCACGTAATAGGTGGTGAGTGAGAGTGACAATAGCGGTACCTATTGCGGTATTTAAATGGACAGGCGCAGGTCGTAACGACCCACAGCTTTTTTAGCCCCCCATTAAGGCTTTCAACTTAATAAACGACTGTCATTTTATTGACAATCGGGACCAACGGCTTAACGTGGCTCCGAAGCACGAATGCACTCGCAAATAAATGTCACAAAGTAGTCACAGGGTGGTCACTGGTCACCCATTCAAGACCGGCCACAATAAATGTTGCTTACTGCAGTGATCGTTTACAAAACACTGAATCCGCGGGGCCATGAGCGCGCTTCTTTTCATTTATTCATTAGATTTCGCTTCTTTTTATTTATTCACCAGCGGACGTCACGCGGTTTCCCCCGCGTAGTTCCCGTTCCCGTGGGAATATGGGAATAAAATATGTTATGGGAACTTTACAACAAACGTGATTTATTACCGTTTTTTTTTGTACGGAACACTCCGTTCCCGATCCGATTCGTACTTGGTCGGTTTTTATGCCTTTTTTAACTTTTTTGACCCCATACTATGTGGGACGTGTGTTTTTTTGCACTATTCGATTTCGTTTCCAACGACATCAGCGCAAACTTTGACGCAAAGAAAAGTTCTTATCAAACGCCCCCTCAAAACACAGTTCTCACAATAAACCCGAACCAGTTTACACCTGACGAATTATATTTAGCGAGAGCCACGGTAACTTTCCGCGGTACACGAACGCTTAAAGATTTTGGCAACTGTTGCAAAACACGCCGAGATTCTTTGTTTGTCTGTCTGTCTGTCTGTCTGTTACGCTTTCACGCCTAAACGGCTGGAGCGATTGAGATGAAATTTGCTATAGGGATAGTTCGAAGCCCTGGGAAGGACATAGACTACCTTTTAACCGACTTCGCAAAAGGAGGGTTATGATTTTACGCTATAACGACTTATACGCGGTCGAAGCCGCGGGGACGTAGTACAATAAATTGATAGTTTCAAAAAGTCACTACAAAACACGCTTTATAACCTTAACTTAAGAATATTTTCGTTAAAACTATTTAGGCATGCATGCTCCACAGTTTATCTAGATACCTAGTTGAATTTAACTGCTGCCGGCCCTTTAAAAACCTTCTAAAATCCCTTTTGAAATAGAATTTCCGCCCTGTGCCTTTAGGTACGGAACCTAGCTACAATTAACATTTCGACAAACAGACATAAACATAGAAACGAATAAAAACTAACAACTTGTGCGTAATCCCTTTATCTACATAAAATATTCCACACTACTAGTAATGTTATATAATATCATTTCACCAATCTCAAGTGATACTGATAAACCTGAGGTCGTGATAAGAGTTCAACTGGGGTGACAGCCGGTTGGACGAGACGAGACGATACTAATATTGTTAAGATTTGTTTGTAATTGAATAAATCTGAAAGTACTGAACCGGGAACACATTCGCAAAAAGATCCAGTGCTTAGAGAAGGAAAACTCGAAATGAAACCCAGTTGTCAGTAAATTGACAATCGTTAAGCCAAGTTGAAGGCCATATAGGCGGCCTGAAAAATTTCAACCGCGGGTCGCGGCGACCTGCGCCTGTACATTTCAACACGGCAACAGGCTCACCACCTATTACGTGGGACATAAAACTCCAAGGTGAAATGTGGGCGTTTACTGTACCCCTGCTTACCCCTACGGGGATAAAGGCGTCACTATTATGTACTTATGTACGAAAACAGACAGGGAGTTCATCCTCACACTCTACGTCCGGAGCGTTCGAGCACGGTTAGATCCGATAGGAGTTTTCTTCCGCTTAGGTTGTGGAATGATCTCCCTGCTTCGGTTTTCTCAAACGCCTACAGTATGAGGTTCTTCAAAACGGGACTTAGAAGGTTTTTACAGGGTCGGCAGCGCGAGAGTGGCGTCTCTGGTGTTGCAAACGTTCATAGGCTGCGGTGACCACCAGTCCTTCAGGTGGGCCGTGTACTTGTCTGCCACCTTAGTGGTATAAAAGAAGAATCGTTGATGCATATTTGAAGCCGGGGTTCATCCAGTGACTTCTGTAAGCAATATATTACCACAGGGCGGAAACTCCGTACAAAAATGTTTGTTTTCACCCACACTAATATACACGTAATGTGAATGCTTGAATCAAGCTTGAATGTGTGTGTGAGTTTACTAGGGACACTAGCTATGGAAACAAATAATAAGGAACAGAACGCAATCTCATGTATGCAGGTACTTTTTTTTTTTTAATCTACCTTCGGCTAAGCACAAATTAAACCAAAGCAATAGCACAAAGTACGTAGGTAGTAATACGTAATGCAACGCAGTGACACTCTCTCAAGTACTGACACGGCAATAGACACATCAACTTTGGCGGGGGGATGGGGAAGCTTACTCAGTGGGAGGCAGGGAGTTGCCGATCTGTATATAATACTATTATATTATCTTTGATATTAGGTAGCCTTTGTACTTTATCATGTGATCTTTAGTCGTTAACGTATAATTAGTCAGCGAGCGCTCTTTGCAGTGGGAGGAACATTAGGTATTATTACCTAACCAACAAGCAAAATGATTCAATTTAGTTTTTTGCAACTTTGTAATCAACTTGCTAACGCAGGACACGTTACTATCCGCATGTTATTCCTGACTCGAACCGACTAAATTATAAATTGTAATGTAAAAAAAAATCGGATCAGTTGAGCAGGCGTCCTGGGTCAAAAAGTCGACAGGAACTTTTGACAAGATATAATTATATCTACCACCGCGGACTCGCCTTAAGAGTTCGGGTGCTATCCCGCTTCTTTGAGTTTTGGTTGTGGTCTTCTCCCGCTTCTGGAGGTAAGGTGTGCGTGAAACTCTCACGTCATACCTTCCATTGCCATGCATATTATGAGTACTATGGGACTATATGGAGCTACGTATGGGGGTGTCTCTGAGGGATAAAATCCGGAACGATGTTATCCGTCAGGACCAGAGTGGTCCGCATAACTCGCAGAGAATGCGCTTTGAAGTGGCAGTGGAATGGCCACATCTGCAGAGGAACCGATGGTCGGTGGAGCAAACGGGTTCTGCAGTGGAGACCGCGACTTGGTACACGTGGGGTAGGACGACCTTCCGCCGGATGAACCGACGACCTGGAAAAGGTCGCAGGGACTGATTAGATGCGGAAGGTGCAGGACCGTGTATTGTGGCGAAATTTGGGAGAGGCCTACGTCCAGCAGTGGCCTGTCATGGGCTGATTTGATGGTACTATCAAGAGGAAAAACTGGTTTGTCTGAAATCGATAAATTCTACTCAACCCGACTGCCTGTTGGCATGATGGGATCAATTGGTGCTGCGGGGTTCGTCTTCGTAGTATGTCAGCGGCAGCTTGTGTGTGGCAACGTCCTTTGGCCACTATTACCATTTTTCTTGGTATAAAAACTGTTGAAGCCGTGGTTCACTGCTCGTGTCTGTTTATAATAAAGTCTCTAAGCCAAGTTTGAACCAAGCCTTTTCAGCGATTTAAACTAAGCGTTAATACATCAATTTGTCACGGTACAATATTCTTAATCTTAAAACAACAGTTAGGTACGTTGAAAAAAAAAACAACGAAATATATTTACATTCCAAACCACAACGTAGTGTTTACCATAACAAATTGCTTAGAAATAGAGCTCACGTTTAATAAATTACATGCATTGGCTGCGCGCGCGCCGATCGCGTCCATGTGTGCGTTTCTGCACTACGTACGTACGTCGTCGGTGTGAGAGTGTGTGCGTGCGCCGTCAGACGGCATGGCGCTGCGTGCTACCCATCAATGCCACGAAAATACATTACAAACGTATCTTTTAAAAAAAATCCTCTTATCTTTAATGATCATGATGTTATCATTTTTTATGCAACTACTGATGATTGTGTACTGAGATAAAACAGCATTTTTTCCTGTATTTTAATGTTTATTGTCTAGTGCTTGTTTATTTTCAAGCATGCATTTCATGTTAGCGTAAAATCTCGGTAGCGTTCCAAATCCACTTAGATTGGCGACTACGGTTGCTCAACTGAGTTGCGGTTTTTACTGATGTTTTCGGGATTTTAATTCCGATGCGACTCCTGACAATAATTGTTTGGCCTCTGCGCCTACCATTGTTCTATGGTCTCCAGGTTGTCCCTGTCTTCTGTCGTGTAAAGTCTTCAGTCACAGGCCTTTTTCCCGTGCTAATACTGAGAAAGGGATCGAGATGAGTCCCATTTTGGCTGAAGTCAGTGAATGGGCGTCACGGCTAGGAACTTGGGACTGCTGCCCGTGCTGTCCTCTGGCCCCCAGGAAGGTAAGCCGATAGTCTTGGACAAAGTAGAGACAAGCGGGTGGGGCTGGCCCTAGTCCCGAAAATATCGATTGGATCACTTTAGGGTTCTGTGAGGTCAGGCGTTTACGCGTTCCGCGTTCACATTCTGCGTTCTAGTGTGCAGTTGCTCGCGTACTGCCTCCTATGTGAGTAAATCTATGTTTTTTTTTTATGTTGACAAATTGACGTCGCCAATGATGGAAAGCCGTGGCGCATCTAGCGATTGGGGGCCACTCTCACAGTCCGTAAGACTTCTGACAGTGGTCCTCGAGTTGGCGGCCCTGTGATGTGTCTTCTTCACGCTGCGCTTGAAACACCCGTGATTGTAAGATGAAAGAAACACGTGTGACGTAATACAACACAAAGAACACAAAACTGATCTCTTGAACGCTAGATTGCGTGAACGCTCTCAGTCTGACAGAACCAATACGTGTGTTTACAATAAGTGTGTTTTTTTTAACCATTATGCCAGACTCCTACCGACTAAAAACCTCACGTAACGCCCAACAGTCTACGGTTGGGAGCCCCGGGTAAGCCCTCGAAAGGATGTCCCAGTACATCAATACAGGGTGTACTAGATCTCCAGTTCTATGAAAAATTTACTGCCATATCTTTTCTGCTTAAATTGGTTTGATTAATATGACAAATGAGTGTTAATGAGTACAAGTGCCGTGTTGTATGATGGCCGCACATTAATTTATGAGTCGTTAATTGTTGTATAGTTCATTCCGCTCGTTTTATGAGCATGATCGCTTGCTTTATTGATATAGGGATAAAACCGTAATATTATAGTTTTATTAGTAGTGCTCGTAGCTGACTCAGTGTTTGGTAAACTATCAATGCAGTAAGCATCTTTTGATATGGCTAGTCCTCGAATGTATGATCATGGCCACTTGGTATCTCATTTGGTCATTCAGCCGAGTTCACTATGTGAGCGGCTTGAAAAAATTCTACATGGAACAGTCACAACCTTCGCCTGTGCATTCCAACATAGCACTAAACTCACCATCTATTACGGCGTATAGTATACCCTACCTACACCTTCGGGGCTATAAGCGTGACTCTTATGTATGAATGGATTTTGTCACGTTTCTGCCCTACTAGGACGGCTTTGTATGATGGCAGCGCTGGAAAGCGCTTAGACCATGTTATCAGCCTTGCCTCTAACCAAGTGGTAGAATACGTTCAAAAGTTTAGTAGTAAGACAAAAAGACGACTCGAGGGTTTTCCTCGAGAAGACAGATAGACAACCGCGCAAGCTCCAGTAAGAGGACATAATTCTCGCGTCACTCCAGACCTGACACTATCGCAGCTGATTCTATCTCGTTATGAAGTGGAGATCTTCATAAGAATATCCTTTATTTTTAAGTATCCCTTAGGTGCCAGACGAGCATAATGCCCATCTATAGGAAAGTGGTCGCCGATGCGATCCAAAAATAGTATCCTGTACGATTTTCAACCCGATAATTATAAGTAAACATAAAAAAAATTGTCTTGAACTATCTGAGGTACATTTCCCTCCTCATAATTGTCTTAACGATTTTCAACCGCATGAATCGCCTTCAAAGAATAAGTATTCAAACCTACACATCAATGACTAGCACCTAGTTGCCACCCAGTTGTTCACAATACGGACCGTGTCTCATCGCGTCACTCAAACCATGGCGGATTGCCATGTGTGTTTGCCAGACGTTACGGCATCGCACTTCTTGATGAGTTCTCATTAAATATTGACTCATTAGACGTAGGCCTCGGTGTTCTGTAAACGATAGATGAGTCCTACCGTTAGCAGCATTATTTACCCTCCACGAAGCGGAATAACATAAAGACGCGGAATTGTAACCGAACCCCTAGATGAGGCCGCGGTGGTAGCCAAAGTCTGTAGGAAATCTTTCCGAGGGCTTACCCGGGGCTCCCGACCGGAGGTAAGAGCCCAGCATAGCATCCATGAGGGATTTCCACGCGTAAGAAAGAACCGTTAGCTGAATTGCCATTTATGAACGATTTATTGCTTCAGAAGACACGTTAAGCCGAAGGTCCCGACTGACATTATGCCAAGTTGAAAGCAGGTCTCTCCGCTTGCTTAGTGTTGAATCTGGAAACGATGGAAGATTATTGAGATGGGTAATCGTAGCATGGACATTCACTAGCCGTTGTTCAGAAGACACACTAAGCTGCTGGTTCTGCCAGGAATATGAAGGTCAGCAAAGTTGAAGGTTATATGGGCGGATTAAAACAAGTTTTTGGAATTGCTGTGTACGCCAAATTCCAGCATTAGAGACAGAATCGAAAAGAAAATCTAGATCGGAGAACGACTTCAAGCCATTTTAGTAATTTATTGCTCACTTCCGGTTTGATTTTCAATACCAGAAGTGAAAAAGAACCATCTTCGGATCGAAAAAAGTTTGCCACGAATCATCCTGATCCGACAAATGATTTGGCCAGGCCGTGCAGACATTAGAAATGTGCTGAAGTAGTACATATTATTCATATCAACATCAATTCTATAACTACCCAACTTGTAATAAATTTCTGTTAACTATTCATAGAACTGAGTGGTGACACAATGAAAATCTATGTTTAGAAAAACTCGTCACTTTTCATGACCATCGGTGTGATGTTGGAATGACTAAGAATACGGTACTTTAAGTCGTTAATAACGCCTTTTCCCCTGAAAAGGTAGGTGGAGGCATACTATATTCCCACAGTTTTTGAGTGCCGTACCCAAAGGGTAAAACGAGACTATATTACTTAGACTTCGTTCTCCGTCTGTCTATTTGTGACCAGGCTGTTTCTCCTGAACCGTGGTAGCTCGGCAGTTGAAATTTTCACAATTTCAAGTGGATAGCTATCACATTATATTAACTGCACAACAGCAAATTAATTGGTTGGACTGGCCCTAACCACGTCACAAACCAAATTAGCAGAGCGAGACACTAAAAATCTTTTCGACTGATTTTGGCCGAAATCGAAACTGTAGCCGAATCTCGATATTTTTACAGAAACAAAGCAAAAAAAGAAGTCCTTGCAGGAGACAAAAATCTTTGAACCTTAAAGTCTCGCGCTGCCGAAAATGATTTCAACGATTATAATAATTGGCATGTTATTTATGCCACACAGTTACAGGTGTCAGCCGCTACGTGATAACATTGGAGCTGGTCCAACATTTAGGTTGTTGTCCCCTTGGTGCGAAAACACGCCAGATAGTGGAAATTTACACTAGCTCTATTTATCTAAGCCACGCTGAGTCATTCGACGCCTACAGATTTGTCTGGAGCTACTTGCTTGTGAAATTTGCTCTTCGATCGACTTCTTGAATGCCTTTTGCCAATTGACGGAAATTTACCAGATTTATTTGTCTCATATTTTTAGAAATGGCAAAAGATTAGACAAAAGACACCTCACCAGTATACTTTCGTCTGCGATTTCAAGTTGTGGGATTGGGAATCGGCGCCCATGGCCTTTTTTGACATGTGGAAATCCTCATGGATGTTATGTCCGACTCCTACCGACTAAAACCACACGGTGCGGTGACTTTTAATGTAACTACCTATGGCCGAGAGTCCTGCCTATGGTGAAGTCCTTGGAAGGATTTCCTTGAATTATTGACTACAGACTTTTACTACCAGCGCGACTTCCCCTACGGGTCCGGGTACTACGCTGCGTCTATAGGAACAAAACACGTGCGATGGGAGGTCATTCCAAGTTTTTATGGTCTGACAGAGAAACGATTTTTTGAATAGCTCAGCTCTGGCGAAGATTCTGTCCCACACGCGTTGTTAGGGATCGAAAAGGAGAGAAAGAGATCAGGCTATTTCGAGTTTTCCTTCTCTTTGCCATGACCTCGTAACATTGGCACTGTCCTGCCAGAAAGTTGAGGTTAATGGCAAGTTGTATAACCTCGATGTTTTAACAATTAAACCAAAAGTCATTTCCTACTTCAAATCTAGTTCATTGGCAAGGTTCAAGGCTATTTTGGCGATTTTTGACTTCGATATGTCATTTAGAATTTGAAAGATTAAAATCTGCTTTTTCTGCGTTGGATGTCATGCCGGACTTCTGCCGGCCAGGCTAAACCCACACGGTGCCCTAAAACCGTTTACAGCCGGCAATCATAAAAATATTGACGTATAATGTACCTAATTATGGTATTTAAATTGAGCACACTTCCTCACCACTACATTGTAACCTGGAGCTTCCTACTGCATCAAATAGTCTGCGGCATACCCAACTACGTATGTGAAGTTAGCGTCTCATATGTTAGCGTCTCATAGTTTGAAAGGAGTTCTTATAGCGTCCAGCATAGTTCTAGAGTCCCTGATACTTTTTATCGATAGTTCCGCAGAATTAAATACAGAAAACGGCATTCTAAAAAATATATACAATACGTTACCCAACTCCTCAAAAAAGTACAGCATATTATATACCATGTTTGGGCTCATAAGAACAGTCTCTGTGTCGATCACGATAATTTCCAGCAGGCGCTTATGAGAATACTGCCTAAAGAGTTTAATGACCGATAACAAACTCAATAATTAGGTGCAATAGATTACGATCAGATAAAATGGATTTGATTGATAAAGATGGATAACGAGGCACTTGAAGTGAAAGTTTCATTCATGATGCAATTTTACAATTGTACTAGTTGTGACTTGCGACTTTACCCTGGTCATGGAAGCTCTTAAACCTGATTCCACCCTCTCTCTGCCGGGCAGAGATGCCACTCCTATTCAGTTGAGACAATCTTTGCCAAAACTGAGCGATTCAAAACATCGTTTCTCTGTCGAACTATAACAACTTGGAACGACCTACCGGCGGCGCAGGTGTTTCTCCCTTCATACAACCCGTGGTACCTCAAGCGGAGAGTGAAGAGGCACATCATGGGACCGACAACTTGAGGATCACTGTCAGAAGTCGTACGAACTGTGAGAGTGGCCCTCAATCGCTCTTAAATCTCAATCTTAAATAAGAATTTTAAAAAATTACCGTCCAGATCCGGTTGCAAGATGTTATAAAGTACGTCATTTATGTTTTGCAATGAAAATGCAATTGTGTCAGATAATTGCCGATAAAAATATGTGTTTTTTCCGAGTAGGTTATTACTAAGCTACTAAGCACTTTGATCTATGACCCATGCTATACTTTAATTGAGCAAAAAGGTTTATATGTCTTCGCGTATAAGGTTGCTCTTCCACTAGAGTGAAAAAGCTATGCTGTGAGAATGTCTGAGAGAAGCTTAGGGCGCCTTCAAATTAGAGGCATGAAGAAGCGCTGCAGTGGTGCCACAGTGGTGCGTTAGACGCGCCACCACTAGTTTTCATACAATATTTAGAAGCGCCACTGACGCGCCACTGACGCGCCACATGACGTGCGAAACGCGCTTCAAAAAATTGTATGAAAACTAATGGTGGCGCGTCTAACGTACCACTGTGACACCACTGCAGCGCTTCTTCATGCGTCTAATTTGAGGGCGCCCTTACTATCGTATCAATGGTCTAATGGTTCCCTAGGAAGAGGCTGCGATGACGAACTAAGCCTGTGTCTGGAGCCCTAGGGTTATGCTTCCGGGAGCCTACTCAGGACCTCTGGCCGTAGTCCGATGAAAGGGCACCGTGTTTCAGTCGGTAGGAGTCCGGAATAGAATCCATGACATTCCACACGTAAAGAAAACCGAGGAAGTGCTGGTCTGACTCGCGCACAGAGGTTCCGTACGGGAAAAATAAACGTTTGTTCTATTAAATGACAGTCCTTAAGCCTAGTTGAAGGCTTTTTTTTTTTTTTTTTTAACGTGAGGGAAAATAATCATGGATGTTATGCCGGACTTATACCGACTAAAAAACCCCACGTCACGCCTAACAGCCTGTAGTTGGGAGCCCCGGGGAAGCCCTCGGAAGGATGTCCCAGAACTCCCAACAGACCCACGGCCGCCACTGCGGCATCGCCCAGGGGGTGGTTCGGGTGCTATCCCGCGTCTTTGGGGGGTTTCGGGTGTGATCCCGCTTCTAAGGGGGGGGGCGTGCGTGAATTGCTCACGTCACGCTGCCGTCTTGGGCCTGCTTCTGTAAGGACGGTGAGCCGCCCTCTCACCGTCCTCAGGCCCCCGGTCATGGTGGCCGATAGTTCTCGGCGAAGACACGTCGGCGGCGACCAGGCCGCCGACTGCGGAACTCGGGTGGGAGAGTTCTCTCCCGTACCCGTCCCGCCGCCTCCTTCACGAGCATGACCTGCTCGCAGAAGGAGGCGGCGCAGTCCCACTTACTCCCGCTGGAGAGCATGGCTCGCACCATGGTCTCGAGCGAGAGAGTGTCCACGTCCAGACCCACTACGAGTAGTTGAAGGCCTTATGTGCTTGAAAAATTTTAACAGTGGGTCGTCAGGTCATATCCAGCTCCTGTGCAGCCTCCTGTGTCATAAACGTCCATAGGCCAACCAAAAATCCTGAGGAAATCCTTCCAAGGGCTTACCCGGGGCTCCCAATCGTAAGCATTAGGTAGGGAACGAGTGGTTTTTAGTCGGAGTCCGGCATAGCATCCATGATGGATTTTCCTCACATGAAAAAATATCCAACCAGAAACATAGGTAACCCATCATCAGGAGGGCCGTAAGTCTTGTCTGCTACCTTAGTAGTATAAAAAAGTCAATATACATGCGAGAAATGCCGACGGGTTCACCCAGTAAGTCTTGTCTGCTACCTTAGTAGTATAAAAAAGTCAATATACATGCGAGAAATGCCGACGGGTTCACCCAGCCATTTGTATCATTTCGTTGTAAAAAAATAAATAAATACTCGTTACAAACACCACCCTACTGTGTCGCCCTTGACATTGCGGCGTTCGAGGTCGCGCGATGAAGTCATGCCGATTGCTGTTCATGCTGATAGCTGTGTTAGGGTAGACGCACAGGAAGCTAATGATGTAGAGGTATTTTAACGAATTTTCATGTAACTTACTTTGGCACCTTCTGAGTTGCATTATATTATTAGACGAAACAGGTCGTATTGAGTAAAACTGTGAATGGGATTTGGAAAAGTGTGCGAAAAAAGAGACAATGTTTGATTTTGGGTCGGTGTTATTTCAATTTTCTGAAGTTTCACTGTAAAACATCAATTGTTTGGACGAAGCCTATACAAATATGACTAGCTGGATCCGATTCAGCTGGTTAGTTGTATATTTAGTAGTAAATAATAGTTACAAACACCACCCTACGGTGTCGCCCTTGACATTGCGGCGTTCGAGGTCGCGCGATGAAGTCATGCCGATTGCTGTTCATGCTGATAGCTGTGTTAGGGTAGACGCACAGGAAGCTAATGATGTAGAGGTATTTTAACGAATTTTCATGTAACTTACTTTGGCACCTTCTGAGTTGCATTATATTATTAGACGAAACAGGTCGTATTGAGTAAAACTGTGAATGGGATTTGGAAACGAAAAAGTGTGCGAAAAAAGAGACAATGTTTGATTTTGGGTCGGTGTAATTTCAATTTTCTGAAGTTTTACTGTAAAACATCAATTGATTGGACGAAGCCTATACAAATATGACTAGCTGGATCCGATCTAGCTGGTTAGTTGTATATTTCGTAGTAAATAAATAATTACTTGTTACAAACGCCACCCTCGGTCGCGCGATGTAGTCATGCCGATTGCTGTTTCATGCTGATAGCTCTGTTAGGATGGGCGCACACGAAACGCATGATGTACGGGATATTTTAACACGCTTTATTGTGTTATATCGCGCATAAATGTAATGAATCGTATTAAACGGGAACAAAATTAACGCGGCCTGCGGGAACCGACTAGTTTAGACTTATTTCATTTAAAGCAGTGCAGTACCGTATTCTCATTTGCAGAACTGTTGTAAGAGCGCTCTCCAGAGGGCCTAAAAAGGCAACATTGTATGTTTCATATTATGAAACGTAAAATGTTTGGTATGCTTTGTATGTTCTGTATTTCAAATTATATGAATTGTATGTTTCATATAATGAAACATACAATGTTGCCTTTTTAGGCCCGCTGAGCTTACGCAGCGTAAGCGTTCGATACACAGCGTTCATCGAACGCTTACTCGTTGCGTTGTCGTCGTGACATGTCTACAGCGATCGTGGGCCGCGTTTTTTGTGATGTCATAACACAATCATATTCGCATCCGCAATCTCCCCGCCAGATCTTCCATGCCCTGGTGTTTCCTTATAGATTTTATACATGCCACTATGTCGCGCTGCATGCATTTGACTACGAATGTCTGAGCCGAGTATACGATCTACGAACACAGGACCAACGCTGAACGAACGCTAGTGTGTAGACGCCCTTAATAGATAACTCGTTCAGTTATATTCCCATTAATTAATCATTAATGTTTATTATTACGTTCATCAGAGGGATGTAATTGGCAAATATGATTAAAAGTCAATCTTGACTTAACCAGTTCTCTTGGCCTTTTTTTTTTTTTTGTTTAACGTGAGGGAAAATCCTCATAGGATGTTATGCCGGACTCTTACCGACTAAAAAACCTCACGCCACGCCTAACAGCCTATGGTTGAGAGCCCCGGGTAAGCCCTCAGGAAGGATGTCCCGTGACTCCCAACAGACCTACGGCCGCCAATGCGGCCTCGCCCAGGGGGTGGTTCGGGTGCAATCCCGCGTCTATGGGGGGTTTCAGGTGTGACCCCGCTTCTAAGGGGGGGGGGGGCGTGCGTGAGTTGCTCACGTCACGCTGCCGTCATGGGCCTGCTTCTGTAAGGACGGTGAGCGGCCCTCTCACCGTCCTCAGACCCCCGGTCATGGAGGCCGATAGTCCTCGGCGAAGACACGTCGGCGGCGCCCGGGGCGCCGACTGCGGAACTCGGGTGGGAGAGTTCTCTCCCGCACCCGGCCCGCCGCCTCCTTCGCGAGCATGACCTGCTCGCAGAAAGAGGCGGCGCAGTCCCACTTACTCCCGCTGGAGAGCATGGCTCGCACCATGGCCTCGAGCGAGAGAGTGTCCACGCCCAGACCCACTACGAGGACCTGGCGCTGTTGTGCCTACGCCGTGCACTCCACCAAAGTGTGGAGCGCCGTGTCATCGCTGCGGTCCTAGTTCTCTTTGCCTATCGGTTAAAGGGCTTATTCCACTTTTCCCCGTTGACAATCCTCGTTGATGGGATTATTGAACTTTTTGTCCACTATTCCCCGTTGACGCAAAAAAAATATTTAATGGGGATTAGTGAACTAAAAAGTTTACACAATTGAATATAGTGAATTATTCCACGCCCATCCCGAACAAATAATCCTCTTACTATCGAGTTGGGAGTCCTGGGATATCCTTCCGAGGGCTTACCCGGGAATTCCAACTATAGACTGTTGGGCATAACGTGAGGTTTTTTAGTCGGTAGGAGTCCGGCATAGCATCCATGAGGATTTTCCCTCACGTTAAAAAAAAACCTCTTACTATAGTTATGAATGTGAAAGTTTGTGAGTGTTGCTGTGTGTGTGTGTGCAATGTTTTTGTAACTCTTTCACGATCTAACTACTGAACGTATCTGACTGAAATTTTGTACAGGGATACATTATAGTCTGTGATATTGTACATAGGATTTTTATTCCGGGAAAAAGTTTCCATGGGATAAACGGGAACAGATATCCACCAGGATAGAGCCGCAGCGCCATGTAGTACAATAAATGACTTCTAATAACTTAATATGACTACAACGAAAATTACCCTGGGTAATGACCCAGCAGTATGAATCATGTTGGAAGGGTGTTAGTTATCGGAAAATCAATCACTGCCCTGTAATTTTTCTTTTAGGCAGCTTTTAAGGTACCCTAAGAAATGCTTATTGTACCTCATTCATTATTTTTAGAACTGTTTTACTTCTTTTTTTTTTTAAACTATTTACTTGTTGGGTTGAAAATCGTTATATTTATCAAAAATTTTATCCATTTTAGCCCCTCTCTATAAAATAGATTGCAGAGGGGCTTATGTCGAGACTTTGTCTGTAGTCTGTTACTCTGTTGCGGTATATTACGTCACTAGCTGACCCGCGCAACTTCGTTTGCGTCATATGAGAGTGAGAAGGAAGGAGATGTTAAAGTGATATAATGTTTCCCGTCGCTTTTACTTCCACCTATCCGTTTTTCGGTATGGAACTCATCGTGTGCGAATCCGACTCGCACTTGGCCGGTTTTTATCGTTCAGTTAGCTGGCTGCCACTGCAGAACAAGTTTACTCCCGTCACGTCGCTCATACTTTAAAACTTAATAAGAGGGTTATTGTAAGTAAACCTTAAAAGATAGGCATATGCTGTCAAGGACTTTTTTTATAACATTTTAAGAGAAGTAATTTTGTAGTACACATTTTTTACGTAACTTTAACTATTTATGCAGCGTCAGCAATGGAAGCTCCCAAAAGAAAGAAATAATCCCCGTTCTCGAAAAATTATTCATGGCTGCTCCGCTCCTATTCGTCTTAGCGTGATGTTATACCGTCATTAGCCAGCCTCAATAAATGGACTATGAAACTGTAAAATAATTTTTGAAATGCAACCAGTAGTTTCTGAGATCCTAGCACAAACAAACTCTTCAGTTTCATTATATCGTAAGCGAAACTTAAGAGATAGACAAATTAGGTTATTGTGAGCGAACCTTATAAGATAGACATATGCTGTCGCGGACTTTTTTTTAGAACTTTTTAAGAGAAACAATTTTGTAATACACAATTTTTACCTAACTGTAACCATTTACGCAGCGTACGCCTCGGAAGCTCTCAGACGTTAAAAATATTCCCCGTTTTCAAAACATTCTTGATTGCTGCTCCGCTCCTATTCGTCTTAGCGTGATGTTATATAGCCTATAGCCATCCTTGATAAATGGACTATCAAACTGTAAAAGAATTTTTGAAATCCAACCAGTAGTTCCTGAGATCCTAGCGTTCAAACAAACAAACAAACAAACTCTTCAGCTTTATATTATTAGTATGGATTAGGTCACGTGGATCATTTGTTCGAAGTTTGAAATAAAACAAAAAATGACAACGTCAATCGGATTGAACTTTCACTTTCACCATAAACGTTTTAGAGAGAGGCAGTCGTGTGAGACCGTCTCACAACTTCTTGTTTTGTATTGAATGGAGGCGGCACAAGATCGAATGTTGTGGCGATCCTTGGGGGAGGCCAATGCTCAGCAGTGGGTGCCAAATCGGCAAGATGATGATGATAAAGAAACTTTCTTTTTAATCTATACTAATATTATAAAGAGGTAACGTTTGTGAGTTTGTAACGTTGTAAGAGGTAATCTCTCCGAGGACTATCGGCCTCCATGACCGGGGTCTGAGTACGGGGAGAGGGTCGCTCACCGTCCTTACAGAAGCAGGCCCATGACGGCAGCGTGACGTGAGGAACTCACGCACGCCCCCCCTTAGAAGCGGGATCACACCCGAAACCCCCTTGAAGACGCAGGATAGCACCCGAACCACCCCTGGGCGAGGCCGCAGTGGCGGTCGTAGGTCTGTTGGAAGTCCTGGGGTATCCTTCCGAGGGCTTACCCGGGGCTCTTAAACGAAGGCTGTTGGCAGGACACAGGAGGTTTTTTAGTCGGTAGGAGTCCAGCATAACACCCATGGCGATTTTCCCCCACGTAAAAAAAGGGGCAATGTCTGGATGTACTGAACCGATTTTCAAAATTATTTCACCAATAGAAAGCTACGTTATTGTGGAGTGTCATAGGCTATAAATCATCACGCTACAATGAGTAGGAGCTGAGCAGCAATGAAAAATGTGACACAGAGGAAGTTGTTAGGGGCAGCTAGTGTCTTCGAAATGCAGTGATAATTTTTGGTAAAATTCAACTCCAGATTGAATTTACCCTTGGGGATATTGCTTATCTATACTAATATTATAAAGAGGAAAGATTTGTTTTTTTGTTTGTTCGTTTTGTAACGAATAGGCTCCGGAACTACTTGTTACGTGAATTGTTTTAACCCGGACGAGGTGTTATAAGTTTGTGTGTGCGTGCGTGCGTGCGTGCGTGCGTGTGTGTGCGTGTGCGTGTGTGTGTGTGTGTGTGTGTGTCTGTAAGTCTGTCTGTGGCATGGTAGCTCCCAAACGGATGAACCGATTTTGATTCTGTTTCTTTTGTTTGAAAGATGGGTTAGGGGAGAGTGTTCTTAGCTATGTTTTATAAAAATCGATTAAGCCATTTCAAAGATATGAGGGGTGAAAGTAAAGTGGTGATGAGAAATTGAATGTGTTCAAATATACCCGTAATGGGTATCAAATGAAAGGTCATAACTTATACATCACGATACCGCAAAATTTATGAAAATCGGTTTAGCCATTCGAATGATATGAGGAGTGTAATGTATTTCTAATTCTGTTACCACACTACGCGCAATTCGCATTAGCTCTGAATAATTGTTGATAGACTATACGCATATTGATATTAAAAAAACCCCTATATTAGCATGAAATAAAAAATTAAATTAAAAATTTAAAAACCCCCGACTCAAAAAAAGAACAATAAAAAAACCTGTAAAAAGTAAAAAATAACTATTATATTATGACCTATCTACCCTAAGTATTGAACCTTTATTATTATTATAGGTAGCTATTTTATTTACGTATTCATATTTTTCACTAACAGTTTGTCTCATCGGGGACCGCTCACCTAATCATAACCTAATTGTACATCTGTCTCTGTTTAGGTATAGAGCGGTCCCTCGACGAGACCAACTGTTAGTTAAAAATATGAATACGTAAATAATATAGCTACCTATAATAATAATACAGGTTCAATACTTAGGGTAGATAGGTCATAATATAATAGTTATTTTTTACTTTTTACATGTTTTTTTATTGTTCTTTTTTGATTAAGCCAACACGCCAGTTTAGATTTACCCATTTTTAACCCCCGACGGAAACCCGGACGGGGTGTTATAAGTTTGACGTGTGTGTGGGTGTGTGTGTGTGTGTGTGTGTGTGTGTGTGTGTGTGTGTGTAAGTCTGTCTGTGGCATCGTAGCTCCCAAACGGATGAACCGATTTTGATTCTGTTTCTTTTGTTTGAAAGATGGGTTAGGGGAGAGTGTTCTTAGCTATGTTTTATAAAAATCGGATAAGCCATTTCAAAGATATGAGGGGTGAAACTGGGGAGGAAAAATTAAATTTGTTCAAATATACCCGTGTTGGGTATCAAGTGAAAGGTCATAACTTATACATCACGATACCGCAAGTTTTATGAAAATCGGTTTAGCCATTCGAAAGATATGAAGTGTGGAATGTATTTCTAATTCTGTAACCAAACTCCGCGGAATTCGCATTAGTTCTGAATAATTGTTGATAGACTATACGTATATTGATATTAAAAAACCCCTATAAAAAGCATGAAATAAAAAATTAAATTAAAAATTTAAAAAACCCCCGACTCACAAAAAAAGAACAATAAAAAAACCTGTAAAAAGTAAAGAAATAACTATTATATTATGACCTATCTACCCTAAGTATTGAACCTTTATTATTATTATAGGTAGCTATATTATTTACGTATTCAAATTGTTAACTAACAGTTTGTCTCGTCGGGGACCGCCCACCTAATCATAACCTAATCGTGCGTCTGTCTCTATTTAGGTATAGAGCGGTCCCCCCGACGAGACCAACTGTTAGTTAAAAATATGAATACTTAAATAATATAGCTACCTATAATAATAATAAAGGTTCAATACTTAGGGTAGATAGGTCATAATATAATAGTTATTTCTTTACTTTTTACAGGTTTTTTTATTGTTCTTTTTTTGTGAGTCGGGGGTTTTTTAAATTTTTTTAGATTCATATGTCTATGTGTACGATTTTTTAAAGTGATATGGGTGAATATACGCTATTTGAATTTCAGTGGCCCATAGAGAAATTTTATGTTAACCCCATTATACTATAGTTTCCGTATGCTTAAACAATAAAGAAAATGTTATTTTATTTGGACCACATAGTTTATTTATAATAATTTGTTTTATTTTAGCATTAATAGTCTAAAATAGACATAAATGTATACTCCTCTGGCATTACCGCTTACCAGTTTATGGTAAATAAATGGTCAGATACTTTAAATCTGTATGCCATTATGATCTTTTTTAAGATGATCAAATGCTTTAATAAATTTCGAAACATATTTTAATAAAATACACTGTAAAAACATTTATTAATATATAAAAAATAACTCATCTTTTTTGGCCCCTCACAAAAATGTCACCTTCATCTGGCGAAACCCAAAGAACTAAAATTTTACTTAAATGCGCAAAGATATGTTATTGACTTTAATGTATGCGCGGGTCACAGTGTAAAGTAAGAAGTACGCTAAAATCCTTGAGAAAAGCTTCAATAATTTTGCGTCAGTTTGCGATTGACTGCAGGAAAGCGGGTTTGTGCCAGTCGTTGGAATATTTCCTCTGGTAAGTATATATTTTTCTATTTAAAAGTTACGAAATTGTATATTTGAGCAATGCAATGTTTATTGTGTGTAGATGTCATGTATTAAGTTAAAGCGTAGTCAGAAATGCGAGTGATGCTATTTTTATAGATAATGTGCGATTTTGTCACTTCTCTGGCGTCATTACTCTGGCATACTTCATGCCAGAGAAAAAACATACGCGCCAGGAAAGTGACAAAAATTAAATAATGTAGTAACTTTCGTTAATACTTAATGTATTAAGAGGTCGATTCATTTGTTCTAGCTACTCCAGCATAATCAGACATCATGGCAAGCGATAATGACCACAGAGCCCCATTAACTGGCCACTACACGAAAGACATTCTGGATATAGACCAGGGCGAGGTTAGGGTGGTTCTCGAGCGACTTAAACATAACAAATCCCCGTAAAAGACTGAATTATACTGAGCTCCTTAAAGCAGGCGGAACTCCAGTCCTTAGAGAATTAACGAGCATCTTTAATTCCACTCTCCAGCAGAGCCAGACATCCAAAGCGTGATGTGGAAGTGCGGTGGCTTTGTTTTTTAAAAAAAGGTGACTAGATCTTACTAAAGAACTAATGTGACGGCCCCATCTGACTCCTAATTCATATTTACAAGTTGTCCTCTAGATTGTCACAAATAGCTTCACCAAAAAACTTGACGAGTTTCAGCCAATTGAGCAAGCCGGATTTCAAAAGGGCTTTAGTACCATGGAACACATCCATACTGTTCGGTGGATTGTACAGCAGACAGAGGAGTACAATCAGCCACTGCGTAAGTATGGCTTTCGTGGACTACGAGAAAGCCTTCGACTCTATCCAAACCTGTACAGCCCTGGACGCTTTGTAGCGATGTCGTATTGATTGATGATGTATCAAGGTGTTGAGATGCTTAACATACCACTACCATGACTATCCAGTTGGAGGATTAAAAGTAAAATCCTATAGCACGGCGCAGAGGTGTGTATAGGGAGATGTAATATCCCCTAAACTCTTCACCAATGCGCCTGGGGACTTCTGTTAGTCACAGGTCTGAGATGGGGCGAGAATACAAACGGTGAAACAATTTGCCGATGACATGGAGAAACCGAATATCGAGATGCGCCGTGCTATTATGACGAGGTATCGTCATGGTAGAGGAAATGCTGGAACAGTTGAGGAGTGTGCTGTAAAGTCTTAATGGAAAGGCTTGACGTGTTGGCTTCAGCATTAACTTGGATAAAACCAAGGTAATTTCAGTGAGCGTGTCATGCCGATACCAATCTACGTCAAAGGATCGAGCGAGACTTGAGGTTGTCCAGGAATATACCTACCTTGGTCAGGTAATCATACTAAGAAAGAATAATCTGGATTAGGAAATAGTCAGAAGGATCCGCTTGGGCTGGGCATCATTCAGCAAACTGCGTCGTGTTTTCTATTTGCATATACCGCAATGCCTGAAGCCGAAAGTCTATCACCCACCACTGTGTTCTACCAATTATGACCTACAGTGCCAAGACCTGGACACTCACACTGGTCCTTAAAGTGGCACAGTGAGCAATGGAATGAGCTATGCTTGGGGTGTATACAAAGGGAAAAATCTGAAACATTTAGATCACATTTATCAGTGAATCATAGTGGTCGTCATAGCCCGCAGAGTATCGGTTTTGAAGTGGCAGTGGGCTGACGATATCAGTAGAAGAACCGATAGCTGATGGAGTAAATGAGTTTTGGAACTTTAACTTGGTAAAGGTGGGGTAGGACAACTCACCGCCAGATGGAGCGACGACCTAAAAACGTCACAGGGATTTACTGGATGCGGAAGGCGCAGGACCGTGTACATATGGGCAAGCCATTATCTCCGAAGGGGTGGGCAGAGTGTATTGTGGCATAATTTGGAAGAGGCCTACGTCCAGCAGTAGACTATCATAGACTGATTTCATGATTGATTGATGAAACGAAACATAAGCATTAACAAACCATAAATATTAAAAATAATTATGCGTTTAGAAACTGTGAAGACTGAATTTCTCTCGTATACAAAAAATATTCGAAACCTATACTGTATATTAAATGTTTTATTTAATATCTCTCCCTTTTCTTAGCTAATAATCAAAGACATGTCACTTCTCTGCTTTAATTTGTCACTATTGTGCCATAGTGTGCTCCTCCTCTGATAACATATTTTCCTCTGGCGCTTATAAAATTCAAAAAAATGGAAAAATCTTCTGGCCATCATTATTAAGACTTTGCAAATATTGTAAAATATACAAATTATTGATATTGAATGGAACAGATAACATTTTCTTGTGGGACACAAAAAAATCAAATACCGTATATTCACCCATATAACTTTTTTGTTTATAAACCGATTCACATGAAATAAACTCTAAATGTTAAGTGGAGCAAACCTCAACACAATAAAGAAAACCGCATTGCAATCGGTTAAAAGGTTACTGAGATTAGCGTGCACTAACGTACAAACAGACAAAAATTCTAAAAATCATTGTTTTGGGTTATTTGGTTATAATATTTTTATTTTTTTATCTTCCATGTACACACAGCGACCTGTTACAATTTCACTATATTATGTATTGATGATATGGGGTGCGGGTTATTGGCTAGCATACCTCACGTTGATACACCTGCGTAGTTTCCGTTCCCGTGGGAATATGGAAATAAAATATAGCCTATATCATCCGGGCAGAGTGTAGCTTTAACAAATAGTAATAGCCTCTGTGGCGTAGGTGGTAGTGATACCGCCTGCGGCGCTGGAGGTCCTGGGTTCGATTCCTGGGTCGGTCCAAATATTTGTGTGATCCACAAATGTTTGTTTCGGAGTTTGGGTGTTTTCTATGTATAATATGTATGTATTTAGAAATATATAAGTATGTTTATCATCATCTAGATCCCATAGCAAAAGCTTTATAGCTTAGTTTGGGCTAGATGAAGGCGTGTGAGAATGTCCAACAATATACATATAGTGAAAATTTTCAAATCAATTCTGTTATTTCGGAGGCTATTCAATGCAAACAATTAACCTAATTAACCAATCAAATCTTTCCTGTTTCAATATTAGTATTAGCCCCTCTCTATAAAATAGAGTGCAGAGGGGCTTATGGCGAGACTTTGTCTGTAGTCTGTGCCTCTGTTGCGTTAAACTTCGTCACTAGGTCACGTGGATCATCTGTTCAAAGTTTGAAATAAAACAAAAATGACAACGTCAATCGGATTGAACTTTCACTATAAACGTGTTAGAGAGAGCAGTCTGGTGAGAACGATCTCATGGCTTTTTTTTTGATGTTTGACCACCATCAGGGCAATTATTCTGAAGATCTCTTTAACCAAGGTCAATTCAAGGTCTGTCAAGAGTTTTGTGGGCTAGGAGCATCGTTTCGGCGAGCTAATCTGTAGAATACGCTCTCTCAGAAAAGGAATCTAATCTTGTATGGTATTAATATTAATACAGTACTTATTCATAAAGAAATTCGATACACAGTGTGACAGAAAATACATTAAATAATAAGGTTTATAGGACACGGTCAACGGTTCTCAAAGTTAACGTCACACGAATAATGGGGTCAAACAGACTAGCTTGGTGAATCAGAATCAGATGCTAACAAGTTTCTACGGGAAGCTAGTTGGGAAGAATCTCACCATTTCGTCCGCGTGAAATTCGGTACCCGTTCCCGCTTCCCGTGGGAACATTTTTCAGGGATGACAATTAGCCCTTGTGTTATTCTAAACTATAAGCTATCTCTATACCAAATTTCAGCCCAATCCGTTCAGCTGTTCGAGTGTGATTGAGTAGCAAACGTCCAAACGTCTTAACAAACTTTCACATTTATAATATTAGTAAGATTAGCATCCTACATACAAGTCCCGTGTGGCGATGAGAAAGAGTACAAAATGTCGCCATCCCAATTCATCCCGGAGGTATCGCAAGTCTAAGGGAAAACTTTCGCAAAACAATACATTGCACAGAGAAAGAAAACTCGAAATTAAACCCAGTTGTCAGTGAAGGTTTGAAAAATTTCAGCTGCGGGCCGTCACGACTTGCGCCTGTCCATTTCAACACGGAAATAGGCTCACCACCTATAGGACACAAAACTATAAGGTGAAATGTGGGCGAATACTATGTCTCTGCCTACCCCTTCGGGAATAAAGGCGTGACTATATGTTTGTATGTGTATAGACATTCAAGCATTTAGCCGACATTTCTAATCCTTGGAAATATCAAACTTTAACAACCACATGCTACCATACAAATGCATTCGGTGACATCATATACGTCTGTTTGCTAATAACGATGACGTCACACTCAAGTGTACTTCCTCTAGTTTATGGAGCACACAATACTTGGTCGATATTAGAGTTCTCTATAAAAGCGCTTTGTGTGTAATTTTATTATATTGAAGACTGAAAATGGCAACGCTTAAATACGTTTGAACTGGTTGGCGATAATAATTAGGTTAATTTAGGCGCTCTACTTCCCCACTACGAAAACTAAAAGTGTTGTAAGTTGAAACTGTGCACCTGTCTGTCTGACTGAGGCATCATAGCTTCCTAAAAGATGCTTAGTCCACAATTTGATGCTGTTGCTTTTTCTTTCAAAAGTAAATGTGACCGAGATGGTTCTTAGCTAAGCCATATTTAAAAATTTTGAAGATCAGCTTTCATCCACACTACACCATACTTCCTAGGGGATTTCCCAAAAAACAAGGCCTATTGATCTCAAATTTGGCATACTGTTGCTTCGATGGTAAATCCACGACATAAATAGAACACGTATGTGAAGTTAGCGTCTCATATGTTAGCGTCTCATAGTTTGAAAGGAGTTCTTATAGCGTCCAGCATAGTTCTAGAGTTCCTGATACTTTTTATCGATAGTTCCGCAGAATTAAATACAGAAAACGGCATTCTAAAAAATGAGACGCTAACGACCGGAAGTTAGCGTCTCATTATAGTGAAACTGAAAAATCAAACAGGAATGGTTCTTCAACGAATAGTTGTAGAGTTCTCTGTGTGAAGTTCAGCAGAGTTCTAGCTCGTTAAGAATTTTATGAACAGTCAGAATGAACGGTAAATCATTACGACAGTGAGACGCTGTCTCACTATGACGAGTTCTGGCTTCTACGAGGGTTCCAAACGATGAGTACTTATTTTCTGTGTAAAGTTCAGCAGAGTTCTAGCCTCTATCGTCGTTAAGAATTTTTGAACAGTCAGAATGAACGAAAAATCTTTACGACAGTGAGACGCTGTCTCACTATGGCGAGTTCTGGCTTCTACAAGGGTTCTAAGCAATCAGTAAAGATCCTTTGTGTGGAGTTCAGTGGAGTTCTACCCTCTATCGTCATTAAGAATTTTTTGAACAGTCAGAATGAACGAAAAATCATTACGAAAGTGAGACGCTGTCTCACTATGACGAGTTCTGGTTTCTACAAGGGTTCCAAACGATGAGTACTTATTGTCTGTGTAAAGTTCAGCAGAGTTATAGCCTCTATCGTCATTAAGAATTTTTTGAACAGAGTGAAAGAAAAATCATTACAAAAGTGAGACGCTGTCTCACTATGACGAGTTCTGGCTCCTACAAGGGTTCTAAGCAATCAGTAAAGATCCTTTGTGTGGAGTTCAGCGGAGTTCTACCCTCTATCGTCATTAAGAATATTTTGAACAGTCAGAATGAACGAAAAATCATTACGAAAGTGAGACGCTGTCTCACTATAACGAGTTCTGGCTTCTATAAAGGTTCTAAGCAATCAGTAAAGACCCTTTGTGTGCAGTTCAGCTGAGTTCTACCCTCTATCATCATTAAGAATTTATTATTATTATATATTTATTAGGTTGTGGAATGATCTCCCTGCTTCGGTTTTCCCGGACGCCTACAGTATGGGGTTCTTCAAAAGGGGACTTAGAAGGTTCTTAAAGAGTCGGCAGCGCGCTTGTGGCGCCTCTGGTGTTGCAAACGTCCATAGGCTGCGGTGACCACCGGTACATCTGGGGGGGCCGTATGCTTGTCTGCCACTCTAGTGGCATAAAAAAAAATAATAAGAATTTTTTGAACGGGTAGAATGACTGAAAAATCATTACAACAGTGAGACGCTGTCTCACTATGGCGAGTTCTGGCTTCTACAAGGGTTCTAAGCAATCAGTAAAGATCCTTTGTGTGGAGTTCAGCGGAGTTCTACCCTCTATCTTCATTAAGAATTTTTTGAACAGTCAGAATGAACGAAAAATCATTACGAAAGTGAGACGCTGTCTCACTATAACGAGTTCTGGCTTCTATAAAGGTTCTAAGCAATCAGTAAAGACCCTTTGTGTGGAGTTCAGCTGAGTTCTACCCTCTATCATCATTTAGAATTTTTTGAACGGGTAGAATGACTGAAAAATCATTACAACAGTGAGACGCTGTCTCACTATGGCGAGTTCTGGCTTCTACAAGGGTTCTAAGCAATTAGTAAAGATCCTTTGTGTGGAGTTCAGCGGAGTTCTACCCTCTATCATTATTAAGATTTTTTTTGAACTGTCAGATTGAACGAACAATCATTACGAAAGTGAGACGCTGTCTCACTATGACGAGTTCTGGCTTCTACAAGGGTTCCAAACGATGAGTACTTATTGTCTGTGTAAAGTTCAGCAGAGTTATAGCCTCTATCGTCATTAAGAATTTTTTGAAAAGAGTGAACGAAAAATCATTACAAAAGTGAGACGCTGTCTCATTATGACGAGTTCTGGCTCCTACAAGGGTTCTAAGCAATCAGTAAAGATCCTTTGTGTGGAGTTCAGCGGAGTTCTACCCTCTATCGTCATTAAGAATATTTTGAACAGTCAGAATGAACGAAAAATCATTACGAAAGTGAGACGCTGTCTCACTATAACGAGTTCTGGCTTCTATAAAGGTTCTAAGCAATCAGTAAAGACCCTTTGTGTGGAGTTCAGCGGAGTTCTACCCTCTATCTTCATTAAGAATTTTTTGAACAGTCAGAATGAACGAAAAATGATTACGAAAGTGAGACGCTGTCTCACTATAACGAGTTCTGGCTTCTATAAAGGTTCTAAGCAATCAGTAAAGACCCTTTGTGTGGAGTTCAGCTGAGTTCTACCCTCTATCATCATTAAGAATTTTTTGAACGGGTAGAATGACTGAAAAATCATTACGACAGTGAGACGCTGTCTCACTATGGCGAGTTCTGGCTTCTACAAGGGTTCTAAGCAATCAGTAAAGATCATTTGTGTGGAGTTCAGCGGAGTTCTACCCTCTATCGTCATTAAGAATTTTTTGAACAGTCAAAATGAACGAAAAATCATTACGACAGTGAGACGCTGGCTCATTATGACGAGTTCTGGCTTCTACGAGAGTTCTTAGCAATCAGAAAAGATCCTCTGTGTGAAGTTCAGCAGAGTTCTAGCCTCTATCGTCGTTAAGAATGTTTTTAACAGTCAGAATGAACGAAAAATCATTACGACAGTGAGACGCTGTCGTACTATGACGAGTTCTGGCTTCTACAAGGGTTCTAAGCAATCAGTAAAGATCCCCTGTGTGTAGTTCAGCGGAGTTCTAGCATCTATCATCGTTAAGAATTTTTTGGACAGTCAGAATTAACTTAAAATCATTACGACAGTGAGACGCTGTCTCACTATGACGAGTTCTGGCTTCTACGAGGGTTCTAAGCAATCATTAAAGATCCTCTGTGTGAAGTTCAGCAGAGTTCTAGCCTCTATCGTCGTTAAGATATTTTTAAACAGTCAAAATGAACGAAAAATCATTACGACAGTGAGACGCTGTCTCATTATGACGAGTTCTGGCTTCTACAAGGGTTCTAAGCAATCAGTAAAGATCCTCAGTGTGTAGTTCAGAAGAGTTCTAGCATCTATTGTTGTTAAGAATTTTTTAAACAGTCATATTGAACGAAAAATCATTATGACAGTGAGACGCTGTCGTACTATGACAAGTTCTGGCTTCTACAAAGGTTCTAAGCAATCATTAAAGATCCTCTGTGTGAAGTTCAGAAGAGTTCTAGCCTCCATCGTCGTTAAGAATTTTTTGAACAGTCAGAATGAACGAAAAATCATTACGACAGTGAGACGCTGTCTCACTATGACGAGTTCTGGCTTCTACGAGGGTTCTAAGCAATCATTAAAGATCCTCTGTGTGAAGTTCAGCAGAGTTCTAGCCTCTATCGTCGTTAAGATATTTTTAAACAGTCAAAATGAACGAAAAATCATTACGACAGTGAGACGCTGTCTCATTATGACGAGTTCTGGCTTCTACAAGGGTTCTAAGCAATCAGTAAAGATCCTCAGTGTGTAGTTCAGAAGAGTTCTAGCATCTATTGTTGTTAAGAATTTTTTAAACAGTCATATTGAACGAAAAATCATTATGACAGTGAGACGCTGTCGTACTATGACGAGTTCTGGCTTCTACAAAGGTTCTAAGCAATCATTAAAGATCCTCTGTGTGAAGTTCAGAAGAGTTCTAGCCTCCATCGTCGTTAAGAATTTTTTGAACAGTCAGAATGAACGAAAAATCATTACGACAGTGAGACGCTGTCTCACTATGACGAGTTCTGGCTTCTACAAGGGTTATAAGCAATCAGTAAAGATCTTTTGTGTGGAGTTCAGCGGAGTTCTACCCTCTATCGTCATTAAGAATTTTTTGAACATTCAGAATGAACGAAAAATCGTTACGACAGTGAGACGCTGTCTCCCTATGACGAGTTCTGGCTTTTACGAGGGTTCTAAGCAATTAGTAAAGGTCCTCTGTGTGAAGTTCAGCGGAGTTCTAGCCTCCTCGGATAACTGGTCATTATAAGTTGAAATTAGATTTTTTATTAAAAAGCACTCGGCGTGACACAAAAAAGTATTATTTTCGCAATTTCGTAATATATTTGTACGGTAATTTAGGAGGTATTTTTTTTCGAAAGTACCTATATGTTTTTGTACAGTCAAGTAACAAATATTGATACTTTCTTATGTTGGTTATCCAATCCGCTATAAATCATGTTTTTTTAGGGATAAAGTGGGAGGAGACAGGTCACATAATATAGATTTCGCTTGCACAGGATCGATCGCACATAGTTTAATAAGAAAATAAATATGTATTGTATGCTTAATAATGAAACATTTTACAGCATAGAACCATATGAAAACATTGTATGCTTAATAATGAAATATTTTACAGGATACAACCATATGAAAACATTAATATAGTAATAAGTATGAAGCTTTTCTTTTGTACTTGAATATTACATAATATGTAATATTCAAGTACAAAAGAAAAGCGTCTCACTTTTGTAATGATTTTTCGTTCACTCTGTTCAAAAAATTCTTAATGACGATAGAGGCTATAACTCGGCTGAACTTTACACAGACAATAAGTACTCATCGTTTGGAACCCTTGTAGAAGCCAAAACTCGTCATAGTGAGACAGCGTCTCACTTTCGTAATGATTTTTCGTTCATTCTGACTGTTCAAAAAATTCTTAATGACGATAGAGGGTAGAACTCCGCTGAACTCCACACAAAGGATCTTTACTGATTGCTTAGAACCCTTGTAGAAGCCAGAACTCGTTATAGTGAGGCAGCGTCTCACTTTCGTAATGATTTTTCGTTCATTCTGACTGTTCAAAAAATTCTTAATGGCGATAGAGGGTATAACTCCGCTGAACTCCACACAAAGGGTCTTTACTGATTGCTTAGAACCTTTATAGAAGCCAGAACTCGTTATAGTGAGACAGCGTCTCACTTTCGTAATCATTTTTCGTTCATTCTGACTGTTCAAAAAATTCTTAATGACGATAGAGGGTAGAACTCCGCTGAACTCCACACAAAGGATCTTTACTGATTGCTTAGAACCCTTGTAGAAGCCAGAACTCGTTATAGTGAGACAGCGTCTCACTTTCGTAATGATTTTTCGTTCATTCAGACTGTTCAAAAAATTCTTAATGACGATAGAGGGTAGAACTCCGCTGAACTCCACACAAAGGATCTTTACTGATTGCTTAGAACCCTTGTAGAAGCCAGAACTCGTTATAGTGAGACAGCGTCTCACTTTCGTAATGATTTTTCGTTCATTCTGACTGTTCAAAAAATTCTTAATGACGATAGAGGGTAGAACTCCGCTGAACTCCACACAAAAGATCTTTACTGATTGCTTAGAACCCTTGTAGAAGCCAGAACTCGTCATAGTGAGACAGCGTCTCACTGTCGTAACAAATTTTCGTTTATTCTGACTGTTCAAAAAATTCTTAATGACGATTAAGGCTAGAACTCCGCTGAACTCCCTACAAAGGATCTTTACTGATTGCTTAGAACCCTTGTAGAAGCCAGAACTCGCCATAGTGAGACAGCGTCTCACTGTTGTAATGATATTTCAGTCATTCTACCCGTTCAAAAAATTCTTAATGATGATAGAGGGTAGAACTCAGCTGAACTCCACACAAAGGGTCTTTACTGATTGCTTAGAACCTTTATAGAAGCCAGAACTCGTTATAGTGAGACAGCGTCTCACTTTCGTAATGATTTTTCGTTCATTCTGACTGTTCAAAAAATTCTTAATGACGATAGAGGGTAGAACTCCGCTGAACTCCACACAAAAGATCTTTACTGATTGCTTATAACCCTTGTAGAAGCCAGAACTCGTCATAGTGAGACAGCGTCTCACTGTCGTAATGATTTTTCGTTCATTCTGACTGTTCAAAAAATTCTTAACGACGATAGAGGCTAGAACTCTGCTGAACTTTACACAGAAAATAAGTACTCATCGTTTGGAACCCTCGTAGAAGCCAGAACTCGTCATAGTGAGACAGCGTCTCACTGTCGTAATGATTTACCGTTCATTCTGACTGTTCATAAAATTCTTAACGAGCTAGAACTCTGCTGAACTTCACACAGAGAACTCTACAAGTATTCGTTGAAGAACCATTCCTGTTTGATTTTTCAGTTTCACTATAATGAGACGCTAACTTCCGGTCGTTAGCGTCTCATTTTTTAGAATGCCGTTTTCTGTATTTAATTCTGCGGAACTATCGATAAAAAGTATCAGGAACTCTAGAACTATGCTGGACGCTATAAGAACTCCTTTCAAACTATGAGACGCTAACATATGAGACGCTAACTTCACATACGTAAATAGAACAGCGTCGGGGGTCTTTAATTTACACCATGGATATAACTGTGACAACCACATGCTGCCATACAAATGCATTTGGTGACATCATACGTCTGTTTGTACCATGACGTCACACCCAAGTGCACTTCCACCAGTACTCGGTCGATTTTAGAATGCTCTATAAAAGCGTTCTATGTGTTATTTTATTGCACTTTAAGACTGAAAATGGCGACGTATAAAGATGTTTTGGACTGGTTGGCGACACTGAAATATCGTTCGGTGAATAGATTTTCGGGGAAATGTTTTCGAAGAAGTAATGATACGGAAATATTGTTGATGCAATTTTGTAGTTTTAGCCCCTCTCTATAAAATAGAGTGCAGAGGGGCTTATGGCGAAACTTTGTCTGTAGTCTGTGACTCTGTCGCATTAAACTACGTCACTAGGTCACGTGGATCTTCTGTTCAAAGTTTGAAATAGAACAAAAATGACAATCTGATTAAACTTTCACAATAAACGTGTTGGAGAGGGGCAGTCTGGTGAGAACGATCTCTCGACTTTCTTGTTCAATTTTGACCGAGCATCTCGTTTCTTTATTTGGCAAGTTTTGGCGACGCCACTGCTGAAATCTCGAATTTCAATACTAGGTTGGACCAAATATTTGTGTCGCCCCACAAATGTTTGTTACGTAGTCGTCAAAATTCTATACCACACGCTAAATGACGTTGTGTTAAAAAAATTGCCTATATACGAGTATTTACCAAAATACTCCAGTATCTTGTTTCAAGTAATAAAACCAATCTAAAAAATATAGAAAATAAAAAATTTCCTACACTTTGCACATGCATTTGACAGGTTTCATGCATCATGAACCCTGAACGTTACCTATCTGTAATAAGTAGCCTACCCAAGACCAAATTACCTAAAAGCTTTCTTTGTGGTTGCAGTGCCGTCGACGACGCGTTCGCAACTTGCGGCGGAGTACCTTGAGTCGTGTAGAAGACACAACACGCCTTGCATCGACAGTGTTTTGCAGCAGATACGAGTAAGTTCAGATTTCTAACCGCTTGTAGGAATTGGGTGAAAGAGGTGTGTAGGGAAAGATGGATCCAACATTACGTAGAGACCTGTAAAACCAAAGGAATTTGGTATTACACTATCCAAAATATTATAAAACCCGTGCCATGGTTTGAACATGCTGGCCTGTTGAGGGAGACTGTGGTCTTGATGCTTAGGATGCGAGCTGGACATTTTCCATTAAATAAGTATTACCATATGATAGGAAAAACTCAAAGTCCTATGTGCAGTGTTTGTAATAAACCTGAAGATTTTATACATATGGTGATGGAATGTGACCGTTATCGTGTTCTGAGAGAAAGGCTGCTATTGAGTATACAACTTAGTAATGGGGGGTTAAACATAGTTCTGAGTAGACCACAGTCTGAGGATTGCAAGGCACTAGGTATTGTGACTCCCAACTGACCCACGGCCGCCACTGCGGCCTCGCCTAGGGTTCGGGTGCTATCAGGCGTCTTTGGGGGGGTTTCGGGTGTGGTCACGCTGCCGTCAGACAAAAGTTCCCACAAATCGATTGATAGAAATAAGTTCCAAGTGGTCTAAATAATCGAACAATGCGATAGAAGCACGTAGCCACAGGGGGATCCTGGAACATACTTTGGTGAAGTTTCCCGGTGCACGGTAATAAATATACAGTAACGTAACTTCATACAAACAGACGAAGCGCGAG
Organism: Miltochrista miniata; assembly: GCA_933228765.1. NCBI lineage: Eukaryota > Metazoa > Arthropoda > Insecta > Lepidoptera > Erebidae > Miltochrista > Miltochrista miniata. The sequence continues at coordinate 12,761,720 of OW121772.1, forward strand.
CTATATTTACGCGCCTTGATCTCGGTATGCGCTCGGTACGCCACCAGTCGCGATTGTGCGGCAGAAACAAATGGACGGTGTGTCGTTTTTAGGGTTCCGTACCCAAAGGGACCCTATTCATAAGACTTAGCTGTCTCATGAATAGGGAATAGGGTCTATCACGGTGCCTGAGATACGGCCTCGTGATGGACAGACTGACATTGAAGTCTCAGTAATATGTTTCACCCTAAAAACAACACATGTCGTACACCACAAACTATCCTACCCTATTCATCATTCCAGGAGTTCCCAGAGCCATCCATCGGCGGCGTCATACGCTCACCAAGGCTTACGCTGTCAGAATGCACGCTCCTCGGCTCGGCGCCCGCAGACGCGCTCGAAGCGGTCTTCAGGAAGGTCCAGTTCAGAAGAATCGAGTTGGACCACGCGGTGATAGATGATGAGGGGGCGGTGAGTATTGCTTTAAGATGGTTTAGGTCGTGACTTGAACTTATACTCTGTAAAATATAGCTAAATCTCTGTGATAGTTCTACAAACGTAAACAAGAATAGACTTTATGTCAACGGCATAAAGCTTATGTCGTTGAAATGCAGAGAGTGAGAACACAGAGGTGCGAACTGTAAATAACAACTTTATGTCTTTGAAATAACAGTGAATTTTGTTTACGTTAATGCAACTGTCACGGAGATCAATCTATATTTTACAGATTATAGTGATCGGCATTTATTTCTTCCGTTTTGCCATTTTTCTATTTCTTTCTTACACCTAGAAACTTATCCCTATGAGCAATGTGTGTTTGGTTAGGTGGACATGAAAGAATGTGGTCACTATTGAGAGTGATATTAAAAGACAAATCTGGAAATCTAAGAGTGTTCAGAAGAAAGCTCCTATCGGATCTTACCGTGCTCCTGACGCAAAGGAATCTATCGTAAGACAAGCTAGGAAGAAAGAAAGAAAATTATTTTTTATTCCACATTCATAGCCACCACACCACTATTAACCTAACAAAAATATCTTTAAAAAATAAATACATTTACAATTATTTTAAAATATACCGCACACGTTGTGGAAAAACGGCCGCCTCACAGCGTAATGCTGTCCGCGTGGGATACATGCAGACAGCGCTGATTTTCAGAGACAATAAAGATAAAGAAGAATAAAGAGCTAGGATAATAATTACGTGAAAGACACATTTTAAAAGAGACGTTTTACGAATAAGCCATCAATACAGTCTATCTCCATCCACTACGGAACGTTGCTTTTTCTATTCTCTCCATAGATAGCACTTCTTTACACCAAGTGTTATCTATGGTGAAAATGGTAGAGGTGCTGTCATCTTGGGAAGGAGATTGGCTTGAACAAGCCACGCTGGCTGTACGAGTATAAGAATTTGTTTATAGTTTTACTTCTTGTTCTCACTCTAAGGCTGGTTTCAAAGTCACGTTGACCATCGGCGCTGACAGCTCAGCGCGTAGCTCGTCAGCGCGAGACTTTTCAGTATCATCAAATATAATATAATAGTATTACATACAGATCGGCAACTCCCTGCCTCCCACTGAGTAAGCTTCCCCATCCCCCCACCAAAGTCGATGTGTCTATTGCTGTGTCTGTACTTGAGAGTGTCACTGCGTTGCATTACGTATTACTATCTACGTAATTTGTGCTTAGCCGACGGTAGATTTGAAAAATAGTACCTACGTACATGAGATTGCGTTCTGTTATTATTATTTTGTTTCCATAGCTAGTGTCCCTAGTATACTTACACACACATTCGAGCTTGATTCAAGCATTCACATTACGTGTATATTAGTGTGGGTGAAAACGAACATTTTTGTATGGAGTTTCCGCCCAGTGTTATCATGCTTCTTCTCGGCGCGAAACTAGAACGCTCACCGAATACAACGGCCGTATACAATTTTGGCGTTTTTTGGTACGAACCCTCTGTGCGTGAGTACTACTCGCACCTGGCCGGTTTTTTATATTAAATTTGTCACTTAGCATAGTAATTCCTTTTCAGAATTATCATTAAAATAACAGTTCCAAATTCCTCCACCAGGAGGCGCTGTTCGACATGATAGAGTACTACGAGAGCGCCACAGTGGTCTGCATCAGCGGCCCGAGACTGTTCGGCATCAGAGGGTGGCAGGCGGCTTCTAGGATGATTAGAAAGGTATTGTGCAGTTTTGTTACCAAATCTACACTAAAACTTTCTATTTTGTGTGTGTGTTTGTGTGTATGGTTGTAATGAATAAACTCAAAAACTACTGTGCCGATTTCAATTCTTTCACCATTGGAAAGCTACCCTCACCCTGAGTAACATAGGCTATATTTTATTCATATATTCCCACGGGAATGGGAGCTACGCGGGTGAAACCGCATGACGTCCGCTGGTGTATAATATACTCAGTTTCGTATGAATCTATACTTACTTATGTCTCTACTATAGCTCGTTACAAATGAATTGAGAATAAAGTACATTGACCTTTCAACCGATCTCTCAGAGGTTGTAAACCTTTTTCAAACTATACTCCGGCCGCTCAGAGATTGCGTTTTTGATAGCTGTCAATTTGGCATGTTTGCATCGAATAGGCTCCGGTACTACTGGACCGATTTGAAAAATTATACTAGCGGACGTCACGCGGTTTCACCTGCGTATTTCCCGTTCCCGTGGGAATACCGGAATAAAATATAGCCTGTGTTCACCGGGAATAGTGTAGCTTCCCAACAGTGAAAGAATTTTTCAAATCGGTCCAGTAGTTTCGGAGCCTATTCGATGCAAACAAACAAACACTCAAATCTTTCCTCTTTATAATATTAGTATAGATATTATTTATGATATTCTTTCCCTGCTGTACTTTTCTTGCAGCTCACATTAAAATAATCATATATTTCTTTCCATTTCCAGAGTGCAGAGCTTTCAGAGCTAGAAGTGACAGACAGCGCGTTAGAAGGATCCCACTCCCCAGTATTGGCGAGATCGTTAAGGCCCGTCACGTGTCGACTGCGAGCGCTCTGTCTACAGCGAGTGGCGTTATGTGGCGAGCCGCTGTTATGCCTTGGTACGTAGGTATACTATCTAGCTCAGTGTTGTGTAAACGAACGATCACTGCGTTATACAGACAGACAGTGCATTAGATAGAAGCGTCCCCAGATAGAGATCGTTAAGGCCCGTCACGTGTCGACTGCGAGCGCTCTGTCTACAGCGAGTGGCGTTATGTGGCGAGCCGCTGTTGTGCCTTGGTACGTAGGTATACTATCTAGCTCAGTGTTGTGTAAACGAACGATCACTGCGTTATACAGACAGACAGACAGTGCATTAGATAGAAGCGTCCCCAGATAGAGATCGTTAAGGCCCGTCACGTGTCGACTGCGAGCGCTCTGTCTACAGCGAGTGGCGTTATGTGGCGAGCCGCTGTTGTGCCTTGGTACGTAGGTATACTATCTAGCTCAGTGTTGTGTAAACGAACGATCACTGCGTTATACAGACAGACAGACAGTGCATTAGATAGAAGCGTCCCCAGATAGAGATCGTTAAGGCCCGTCACGTGTCGACTGCGAGCGCTCTGTCTACAGCGAGTGGCGTTATGTGGCGAGCTTCTGTTGTGCCTTAGTACGTATACATACATTTAGTCACGCTTTCATCCCCGAAGGGGTAGGCAGAGGCATAGTATACGCCCACATTTCACCTTATAGTTTTATGTGCCACGTAATAGGTGATGAGCTTATTGCCGTGTTGATATGGACAGGCGCAGGTCGCCGCGCTGTTGAATTTTTCAAGCCGCCCATAAGGCCTTCAATTTGGCCCAACGATTGTAATTAAATATTACTCGATGGCTTGGTTGCTTGACATCACAGCAGCAGAGGCACCTTCATCGGATTATGCAATTTCTTGCAAGTCTTTTTTTGTTTTCTCTGTGTGACTATTTTGTGGTTGTTGTTCTTTTTTTTAATGTTTAATTGTTTTTACTTTGTTTTGAGTCGTGCTGTTTAGTACGCGTGCGTGACGTCCCTTATAGGCGTCATCTGAAATACAGCGCTGCTTAACAGTAAACTGTTAGTGCAGCAATAGCTGAGATGACGAACTTTTCGGGCACGCACATTGTACCCATACTATTTTTTTTTTTTATGTTGTTTGTTGTTTTACAAATTGTGCGTGCCGAATAAAGCATTTATTTATTTATTTTATCTTTATCTATCTTTCTTCTATATATATAAAAATGTTGTGTGCGTTTGTGTATCTATTAAAAACTCAAAATTTACTGAATCGATTGAGCTCAAAATTGGACACGATATACAATAGGATTCAGAGATGGTTTTAGGCTACTTTATACACTTTTATCATAACAGCAATAAGAATAAAATCGCTTTAAAAAGTGATATTACCAATAGATGGCGTTGGTCGTTGTTTTTTTAATTATATTCTGCCAGCTTCAGAACAAAATTATTATAAACAACCTATTTAGAAGGTACCTACCAGATTGATGTTTTTTAAGAGAAGTTTGATTGCGGCCTCCTTGCATTCAGAATAATAAAAGAGAGTACGCACCTAATAAAGAGGTCAGATATGTTTTGCATGTTATTTTTGAACTTTTTGGACATTCGGAATTTTGGAGTTTTGGACTTTAGACTTTTGGAATTTTGGAGTTTTTGAGTTTTAGAGTTTGTAACCTTAGGGGTTAGGAGGGAGAGAGAGGAAGAAAACAATTAAGTAGTAAGTATACAAAATTTATTAAAAAAATAGGGGTAGGTAGGTTAAGGTTCTCTCAGGGGGGTTCGGTATGCTCGTAACCGTAGGTTGCAATTACAAGAAATAAGAATGCCACTGTCCTGCGTTAGTCCCCGGGTAGGATCGGAGCTGCGGTCGTGCAGCAGCAGTAGGCAGGTCTCTGGCCGTGCAGGTAGATGCAGCGGCAGTGTGACCGACGTCACGTAGATGATGTGTAGATGAAGGCGAAGAGTGAAAGTGGACGTAAAAGTGAACCCTGGAATCGAAATTTAGTCGATTCACAGTTTGTCCTAGTTTTCCTACTGACTGCAACATCCCGAACACCACAACGACCACTCCCGGAGAGGGCTAAGCAGGAAGCAAGTGGCATCATAGGCTACCATGGTGTTCGATGATGAGGCAGTCATACAAAGCAAAGTTATAGAATAGTAAGAAGACTTTACACAATGGGAATGCCCAATTGCGTGATAGACTAGTTTGGCTGTAGGTAGTTGCCATTAAAATTTAGCAGTGCAATCCTTACATAAAATGTAATTAAGCCTTACATATATTCCATAAGCACTAGCAAGGCTGTACTAAACAAAATTAGAAAGAATCTAGCAATTATGAAATGATGTATTTAGATGTATTTCTAAGTTCTAGATTCGAGTTACCTACATAGTAATAAATATAGATAATGCAACACTCACCCAATAAACTCGGGGTTCACTCACTGAATTTAATTTTACTATATACATTATTAAAATTAATAAAATTTACTGTTTAAATATAATATTAGTTGCCGGCGCGCGGTACGTGCACACGTTAAGACGATCTAAGGTTCTGTGTCGGTCGAGTCAAGTCTCGAATGATCTCCGTGTGCGCGCGCCGCGCGTCGTGACTGGTTTGGTATAGATATATGTAGATATAGCTGCGCGAACAAAAGAATATTTATACTACTCGTTTGCGCGAGGTTTGCCTCCGCATTATTTACTTAGATCTATTAACTGTAGTATTAAATAGATTAAGCATAGTTTTAGTGTAGCTAAACTATGATAATAGTGGGAAGTGTAACGAACCGTTACAAGTTTTAGAGGTTTAGAGGTTTAGAGTTTTAGAGTTTGAGAGATTTAGAGTTTTAGAGTTTTAGAGTTTCAGAGTTTTGGAGTTTTGGAGTTTTAGAGTTTTAGAGTTTTGGAGTTTTTGAGTTTTGGAGTTTTGGAGTTTTGGAGTTTTGGAGTTTTTGAGTTTTGGAGTTTTAGAGTTTTAGAGGTTTAGAGGTTTAGAGTTTTAGAGTTTGAGAGATTTAGAGTTTTAGAGTTTTAGAGTTTCAGAGTTTCAGAGTTTTGGAGTTTTAGAGTTTTAGAGTTTTAGAGTTTTAGAGTTTTGGACTTTTGGACTTTTGGACTTTTGGACTTTTGGACTTTTGGACTTTTGGACTTTTGGACTTTTGGACTTTTGGACTTTGGACTTTTGGACTTTTGGACTTTTGGACTTTTGGACTTTTGGACTTTTGGCCTTTTGGACTTTTGGACTTTTGAACTTTTGGACTTTTGGCCTTTTGGACTTTTGGACTTTTGGACTTTTGGACTTTTGAACTTTTGGACTTTTGGACTTTTGGACTTTTGGAGTTTTGGAGTTTTGGTGTTTTGGAGTTTTGTAGTTTTGGAGTTTTGGAGTTTTGGAGTTTTGGAGTTTGGAGTTTTGGAGTTTTGGAGTTTTGGACTTTTAGAATTTTAGACTTTTAGACTTTGTAGTTTTGGACTTTTGGACTTTGGACTTTGGACTTTGGACTTTGGACTTTGGACTTTTGGACTTTTGGACTATTGGACTTTTGGACTATTGGACTTTTGGACTTTTTGACTTTGGACTTTTGAACTTTTGGACTACTAACTCCTATATATATTTTATGATATTTCTTTCGAAAAATAAGGTCATGAAGAAGTTTCACTTCTTACGTGTGTACAATAGTACACGCACACATTTTTTTTAAAATGTACCTATCATTTAGTTTGTTACTCATTTCTCATAGGTACATAAAACCACCATAAAAAAGTCACAGCGAAGCGTGGCAGGGTACCGCTAGTTTATTTATAATTTTACTGTCAACCGGGTTTCATTTCGAGTTTTCCTTCTCTACGCAATGGATTTTTTTTGCGAAAGTGTTCCCTTAGTCGCCTATTACGACACCCTCGGTATGTATTGGGGTGGCGACATTATGTACTCTTAGCCGTCGCAACATGGGACCCTGTAGCCACACGTACATCAATGATCTATAAAAACTATAGATACGTTACCAACACTGAAAAATGGCAACGAAAATGTCAGGCAATTGCCTTACTTTCCGTACAAGCTACCATAGACAATTTCTTAGAAATTCTTTTCTAAATGTATAAAAGCCTTGATGTTCCTGCATGACGTGTCTAATCATAATACGTCGTTCACGTACGTACATTTCGGTGACTTATTTTCATCTTTTCTGTTTCAGTGATAGCCCTGAAATCGAATAGTTCTATAAGAGAATTGAGACTGGGCGACAATAGATTATCTATACCGGACGCCGCTCAACTCGCCACCCTGCTCAAATACAACACTAGGATACAATTGCTAGATCTGTCCAACAATCAAATACAGGTAAAGCATAGAATTAATCTACCGTGGTTGAAGGTAAAGCACCTTTCCTTAATATTGATACAGTGCAACCTCTATATAACGAATCTGAAGGGACCGAGGAAATATTCCTTATATCAAGGTTATCGTTAAACTAAGGTTTGTTATATTGAGGTTCAGTTGGTCTAAAATTTGTTATACTGGGTGTAACAAAATTACCTCTCCAAATTTCGTCACGTGACGTGGCATCAGTCAAGAAACATTACAAAAATGAAGAAAAAAAATCACATGAATACTTTAACCGTAAAGCCGTTTTAAAGGTCCTATAAATCTTCATTTTCACCCTTTCCATCGCTACTGAGCGGCAGTAGAAAGCGACAACGACAGCCAGACGGGTGCTCTGTGTTTGTTTTGCCACGGCGACCATGTTATCTCGAATTGCCGCGGTAAAAATTGAATTCTTAAAGTGCGAAAAAAAAATTTAAAAAAATGAAAAATTTACCCCCCTTTTTAATTAAATATTTGTATTTGATTTCCGATGCCAAGTCATCTCATGAAATTTGGAGAGGTAATTTTGTTACACCCAGTATAGAGGTAAACTGCGACTGATAAGGAACACTTTTTACATTTCATAATATCTTCAACAATAGTGACGAGCAGCACTGTTTACATTTTTTTCTTTCTTTCTATCAAACGAATTCAATTTATTTTACAAAAAAGGCGTGTCGAAACCTGTCGAGACTGAATCACATGATCGGGGTTCATATTGGTGGGAACGTTATATAGAGGTTTTGAGCTGACAAAATTCGTTAATTAGAGGTATAATCACTATTTTTGATAGTTGATAATTCGTTATAAAGAGGTTGTTTGTAAAAAATGTTCGTAATATTATTTACATGGACTCATATGGTCTATTCAAGGGTATTAAGAAAAATTCGTTAAATTGAGGTTCGTTATATTAAGGTTGCACTGTATTGGCAAGTATTGCTGAAAGGAAACATTCCTTTTTTTTCTGAAGTAAGTAAAATTACATTTAAAGATTTTCGAAAAATCACTTGCTTGGCCTCTTTTGGTTGGTAACATAAAATAAAATACAGGATGTTTTTTTTTTCACATCTCCCAGGTCGGATTCCCGGCTCAAGCAGGTGATTTTTCGAAAACCTTAAAATGCAGTTTTACTTACTTTTGAAAATAAAGAAATGTTTTATTTCAGCAAAACTTGCCATTATCAGTAATAAGGGTACTGTACCTCCAACCACGGTCTTAAAATTCCATCCTGTATATTGGGTGTAACAAAATTGACTCTCCAAATTTCGTCACGTGACGTGGCATCTGTCAAGAAACATTACAAAAAAGAAGAAAAAAATTCACATGAATACTTTACCCGTAAATCCGTTTTAAACGTCCTATAAATTTTCATTATCACCCTTTTTATCGCTACTGAGCGGCAGTAGAAAGCGACAACGACTGCCAGACGGGTGCTCCGTGTTTGTTTTGTCACGGCGACCATGTTACCTCGAATTATCGCGGTAAAAAACTAATTCTTGTGCGACAAAAAATGTAAAAAAAAATAAAAAAAAATTAACCCCCCTTTTTTATTAAATATTTGTATTTGATTTCCGATGCCAAGTCATCTCATGAAATTTGGAGAGTCAATTTTGTTACACCCAGTATAGATAGATGTAGTATAACCTTAGACCATATATCACGGGACTAGCCTTTGCGAACCACCGCATACAAAAATATTCTGCTAGTTTTCATAGCGGGTGAAGGGGGAAACACAAAGACATATAAAATTTCATTATATTTAAACATAGCTGACCCGCGCAACTTCGTTTGCGTCACATGAGAGTGAGGTATGGTATTAATATTTCGAGTATTATAATGTTTCCCGTTGCATTTACCTCCGTCACGCTTATTCTCGTCACGTCGCGTCGCTTTTATTCATTAGAGCTGAACCGCTTATCTTCGTTTGCGTCACATGTGAGTGAAGTCGTAAGAGTGAGAAGGAAAGAGATGTTAAAGTGATATAATGTTTCCCGTCGCTTTTACTTCCACCCATCCATTTTTTGGTATGGAACTCATCGTATGCGAGTCCGACTCGCACTTGGCCGGTTTTTATCGTTCAGTTGACTGGCTGCCACTGCAGACCAAGTTTACTCCCGTCACGTCGCTCATACTTTAAAACTTAATAAGAGGGTTATTGTAAGTGAACCTCAAAAGATAGGCATATGCTGTCAAGGACGTGTCGTGCGGTGTTCCACAGGGATCGGTTTTAGGGCCGCTCCTGTGGAACATCGGTTACGACTGGGTGCTGCGTGGTCCGTTGCTCAGAGGGGTCGGCGTAACGTGTTACGCCGACGACACCCTCGTTACGGTGCGGGGAGCAACGCACCGTGACGCAGCACTAAAGGCCACGGCAGGGGTTGCTCAAGTCGTGGGTCGGATTCGGCGGCTGGGTCTCGAGGTCGCCCTTCACAAATCCGAGGCTCTGTGCTTCCACGGACCTCGGATGGGGCCACCTGCGGGATCCAGCCTACAGGTAGGGGGCATCAGCATCGGCATCGAGCCCTCGATGAAGTATCTGGGGCTCGTACTCGATGGCCGGTGGAACTTCGGACATCACTTCCGAAGTTTGGTCCCAAAACTGAGGGGAGCATCGGCCGCACTCGCGCGGCTGATGCCCAACATCAGGGGACCCAACGCTCCCTACGGGAGGCTGTACCTGGGGATCGTGCGAAGCATGGCCCTGTACGGGGCTCCCGTATGGGCGGAGACCCTGACGGCAAGCAATGAGGCTAGACTGCTGAGCCCGCAGAGAGTGATGGCCGTCAGGGTGATAAGAGGATACCGCACGATCTCCGGTGAGGCGGCATGTCTCCTAGCCGGGACCCCTCCATGGGACCTGGAAGCGAGAGCCCTTGCGTCACTGTTCAGATGGCGCAAGGAGGCGCTGGAGCGGGGCCAAAGGCCTGCGTCTCGAGAAATCGAGGCCCAGCGGACCCTGCTCCACCAGGAAACCGTGGAGACATGGAAGGTGCGACTTGAGCAACCAAAGGGGGGATTCGCCACAATCGCGGCCGTCAGACCGGTCATAGACGAGTGGCTGGAGAGAAGACACGGTGCTCTCTCCTACCGGTTGACACAGATGCTTGCCGGGCACGGTAGCTTCGGTAGGTATCTGTGGCGAAAACACCGGGAAACCACGGCCGAGTGTCAGCACTGCGAGGACCGCAGCGACGACACGGCGCTTCACACGCTGGTGGAGTGCACGGCGTGGGCACAACAGCGCCAGGTCCTCGTAGTGGGTCTGGGCGTGGACACTCTCTCGCTCGAGGCCATGGTGCGAGCCATGCTCTCCAGCGGGAGTAAGTGGGACTGCGCCGCCTCTTTCTGCGAGCAGGTCATGCTCGCGTAGGAGGCGGCGGGCCGGGTGCGGAAGAGAACTCTCCCACCCGAGTTCCGCAGTCGGCGCCCTGGGCGCCGCCGACGTGTCTTCGCCGAGGACTATCGGCCTCCATGACCGGGGGTCTCAGGACGGTGAGAGGGCCGCTCACCGTCCTTACAGAAGCAGGCCCATGACGGCAGCGTGACGTGAGCAACTCACGCACGCCCCCCCCCCCCCCCCCCCCTTAGAAGCGGGGTCACACCCGAAACCCCCCATAGACGCGGGATTGCACCCGAACCACCCCCTGGGCAAGGCCGCATGGGCGGCCGTAGGTCTGTTGGGAGTCACGGGACATCCTTCCTGAGGGCTTACCCGGGGCTCTCAACCATAGGCTGTTAGGCGTGGCGTGAGGTTTTTTTAGTCGGTAAGAGTCCGGCATAACATCCTATGAGGATTTTCCCTCACGTTAAACAAAAAAAAAATGCTGTCAAGGACTTTTTTTTATATCTTTTAAGAGAAACAATTTTGTAGTACACAATTTTTACGTAACTTTAACTGTTTATGCAGCGTCAGCAATGGAAGCTCTCAAAAGATAGAAATAATCCCCGTTCTCGAAACATTATTCATGGCTGCTCCGCTCCTATCCGTCTTAGCGTGATATTATACCACCATTAGCCAGCCTCAATAAATGGACTATTAAACTGTAAAATAATTTTTGAAATGCAACCAGTTGTTTCTGAGATCCTAGCACAAACAAACTCTTCAGTTTCATTATATCGTGAGCGAACCTTAAGAGATAGACAAATTAGGTTATTGTGAGCGAACCTTATAAGATAGACATATGCTGTCGCGGACTTTTTTTTAGAACTTTTTAAGAGAAACAATTTTGTAATACACAATTTTTACCTAACTGTAACCATTTACGCAGCGTACGCCTCGGAAGCTCTCAGACGGTAAAAAACTATTCCCCGTTTTCAAAACATTCTTGATTGCTGCTCCGCTCCTATTCGTCTTAGCGTGATGTTATATAGCCTATAGCCATCCTCGATAAATGGACTATCAAACTGTAAAAGAATTTTTGAAATCCAACCAGTAGTTCCTGAGATCGTAGCGTTCAAACAAACAAACAAACAAACAAACAAACAAACAAACAAACTCTTCAGCTTTATAATATTAGTATGGATGTATTAATCGACAAACGCGTAATGGCTGTTGTGTGTTAATTTTTATTGTACAGTCAACTACAATGAAATGTACTAGTTTAATCATATAAAATGATGTACTGATGTACAGTGCTTTTTATAAAGCCAAAAGACCAAATGGTCTATTGGCTTGGCAGAAAACAATGCTTAAGTAAGGCGCATCCTGTGGTTAGATGATCTACGAGTATAACAAAGTACATTGGTCAGGACGCAGGCGTGGCGCAGCTGGCGGACGCAATGGCGGAACAAGCGGCGCAGTCTCCGCCTTCGGCTGCCGCTTCCCCTCTATCGCCGCATCGGTGTCAAGGTATTGTGAAATTGTTTTATTTACTTAGCTTCTGGCTACAGCCAGAAGCCAAGTAAATAAAACCTCCCTCAAATAGCTGTACTACCCGTTCGCTCTAACTTTGCCGCTGGCGTAGAGGCGTATACCCGAATTGTTAATAAGACGAAGTAAATTGACAGTAGATAATGTCACTTCGTCATAGAAAATACGCAACATTGTATGAAGAAGTGACATTAGTTGCTGTCAATTTACTTCGTCTAATTAAAAATTCGACTTTAGTATGGAGCCGAACGGCAAAGTTAGAGCGAACGAGCAGTATGATAACCTCAGTCCCCTCAAAAAAACTTAATTACTCCCCCCCCCCCCACTCCCCTCAAAAAGCTGTCAAGCTTTTGTGGTTCAATCCCCCCGTCCCCCTCAAAGAAGCAGTATAGCCTCCTCCAGCCCTCAAAGAAGCTGGATATCACCCCCCCCCCCACCCTACTTACCCAAAAAGCGGGATGAATCCCATACCATTATTGAGGCGGTGGGCTTCAGAAACTTCTGTCTGCCGATGTAGGCCGCGGGGTTTATTGAGTAAATGAAAATAAATGAATATTTTGGACATTCTTGCTTGACTTTAAGTTAATATAAGCTTGCACTATAGGATCTCTAAACAACGGATAATTTTTTACATACATACATATAATCACGCCTTTTATTCCCGAAGGAGTAGGCAGAGGCATATTTTTCATTATATTTACATTTCACCTTTTTGATTTTTGTCCCACGTAATAGGCGATGAGCCGTATTGCCGTGTGGATCTATACGTATGGATAATATTATAAAGTGGAAAGTTTGTGTGTATTTGTATGTATTTAAAAATATGTAAGTATTAAAATTTAGTATTCAGTACTGAATACTGAATACTAAATTTTAATACTTACATATTTTTAAATACATACATATTATACATGGAAAACACCCAAACCCAAAACAAATATCTGTGGATCACACAAATACACTCGAGAGCAATGAATCCGGGTCACTTAAAGAATCCTAAAAATCTCGGAAACTAAAAATGCTAGGTTAATGCAATAAATTGTATTTAATAGACAATGTAATACTCCTTAAATGAAGGTATTAAAACTTCTTAGTTATTGTAAAGTTATATCATAAAAAAATCAAATTTGAAAAAGGGCCACTTTCGAAGATGGAACTACGAAATTACAGCATTTGGTGTTGCTTTTGTTTGTAATCTGTCATTTATGTGGGTACATAAACCATGTTGATAGTGCTCTATATTCATTAATCAAGCTGAAATTATGTCGCTTACGCCTGAAGAATGCACCAGAATACTTACAATGCTGGAAACCGGCCGGAGTCAGCGCGATACAGCCAGGACTGTCGGTGTGTCGCTGTCAACAGTACAAAGAGTTCTCCGACGTTACGAAGAAACTGGTTCTAACCTATGCAGACCAGGAACGGGCAGAACCAGGTGTACCACAGCACGAGAAGACCGATACTTGGTGAACACCATGCTTCGAAATCGCTTTCTCACAGGAACTGAACTCACCAATCAGTTTCGACGCCTCGGAGGAAGTAACCCAAGTGCATGGACAGTAAGACGTCGGCTTGCTGAATCTAACTTAAAACCCCTTAGACCTGCAAACGGCCCTAAACTGGAGCGTGGGCATCGTATTTCGAGACTAAGGTATGCCCAGAGCCACGTAAATTGGAGTATTGAAGATTGGTCAAAAGTTATGTTCTCCGACGAATCAAAATTTATGCTCTACAAGCACGATGGAAGACACAGAGTGTATCGAAGACCAGGGGAAAGATTCAAGCAAGCATGCATCGAAGAAAAAGTAGCCTACGGTGGTGGGTCTGTACTTGTGTGGGCCGGAATTTCTTCTGAAAGTCGCACAGAGCTGGTGATCATAGAAAACGGCTCTTTAACTAGCGTAAGATATGTGGAAGAAATCCTCAATGATCACGTTGGTCCATTTATGGTCAATTTAGGTGAGGATGCTATATTTATGCATGACAATGCCCGACCTCATACAGGTAGGATTGTGAATGACTACCTTCAAGAGATGAACATTACTCGTATGGAGTGGCCAGCGCGCAGCCCGGATATCAACCCGATCGAGCATGCTTGGGACGAGCTAGGCAGATGCGTAAAACAACGAAACCCTCCCCCAATCACGCTTCGTGAGCTCAAAATTGCTCTCACAGAGGAATGGGAGAATATTCCCCAAAATCGTATAAGGAACTTGGTGTACAGCATGCCAAACCGCGTAAACGCAGTAATGGAAGCACGAGGAGGCAATACGAAGTATTAAAATTCAAGAAAATCGTAATAAAGTTCAAAAATTTCATGTTTCCTATTTTTGTTTTAAGGAGAGATCGGCAGTTTTTTCTTTATGTAATTTTGTGTTAATAAAATGTATGGTGACTCATATTTTTTTTACTTTCATTTAAGGAGTATTACATTGTCTATTAAATACAATTTATTGCATTAACCTATCATTTTTAGTTTCCGAGATTTTTAACATTCTTTAAGTGACCCGGATTCATTGCTCTCGAGTGTATTAAAGTCCGAGGTGTTAAATGTTTAACTTTATCACTCTTTTTCTTTGCAGTGGGCGGCCATGAGTCAAGAGGCTTGGCGTTTTTAGTGCTATGGAACAATCAGCTGACTAGGAATTGTGCGCCACATCTCAGTAAAGCGTTGGTAAGTGAATTTGTACCTTATGTTCATTGCATTAAGGCATATTATAGTTGGGATAGTAACGATGAAGTCAATTGTACTAGTAGGATCTGTAGGACACAGGTCTGTGAGCGGTGAAAGCTAATGATTTCGAAAATTTGCCTTTAATAGATCTCTACGTCACAAGAGAAAAATTCTGTCCAAATTTCTTGTATTTTATCTTCAGAAGTTTCGGCTGAGAGTTTATGAGTAGGTCAACCACTTTCTTTTTTTAGGGCTCCGGACCAAAATTTATAACAGGGGCTCTATTCATGAGACTTCACATCGCTGTCTGTCTCCAGGTTGCCTGCCTCCAGGTTGTATCTCAGGAACCGTGATACCTAGAGAGTTTTTTTTAACAAATATTGTATTTTTGTTGCCGCTATAGCAAAACAAAACTATCTATAGTCCAATCCTGCCCGATCTGGCAATAAAGTAAACATGTCATGTTTTGACAATCGTTGTCTAAGACAGATGAGTAGAAAAATATAATATGACAAATCATTGAATTTTTTACTATCCTGAGTAGGTATTTTAAATAAAAATAAACTATCATAGAGAAGTTATTTGGTGTCGAAATGATTGTAAGAACACTGTATGACTCCTGGATACTGGAATATAATCCGGGTGAATACTCAATTGCAAGTAACTATGGATATATAAGGATTAAATGTGTTTGTTTACATTTTGCGCAAAGCTATTGAAATACAGTATAAGGGGACTCCTATACAACAAAATATTTTTTTTGTCATTTTTTGGTACAGAACACTCCATGCTTGAGTACTTCTTGCATTTAGCCGGTTTTTGTTAATGGTCACGCCTTTATCCCTGAGGGGGTAGGCAGAGGCATATTATATGCCCACGTTTCACCTTTGTATAATTTGATTAATTAAGAGTTAATGAATTACTATCAAATTTCCACTACCAATAAGTCTCGTAGTATAGAACTATAGATACATACTAACCTAACCAAACACTATATTCCCACAGCGATCATGCGCATCCCTATGCGTACTAAACGTGGGTCGGAACGCCCTAGGCAGCGACATAGCCCGGGCGGCTTGCACCGGTACAGCTCTAGTGTCTCTGGGGCTACAGGCCGCGAGGCTGGGGCCTGATGCCGCTACTCCATTGGCCGAACTCATCAGACACCACACCAAACTGCAGGTATTTATACAACCACCTTTCTTTCAGCAAGTTAGCTCAGTGTTCTGTAAATGATCACGGCGTTAGCACAGTGTTTTGTAAACGATCACGGCGTTAGCACAGTGTTTTGTAAACGATCACGGCGTTAACACAGTGTTTTGTAAACGATCACGGCCTTAACACAGTGTTATGTAATGATCACGGCTTTAACACAGTTCTTTGTAAACGATCTCGGCGTTAGCACAGTGTTCTGTAAACGATCACGGCGTTAGCACCGTGTTCTGTAAACGATCGCGGCGTTAGCACAGTATTCTGTAAACTATCAGTGCGTTCGTTCCGTTTGAGAGGAAAGAAATTACTAATATTTTCTCTCTTTTTATTTGCAGAGGTTAGACTTGAGGGAGAATCGACTCGGCAGCTCCGGGCTTCAAGCTATATTGAACGTGATGAAAGAAAACACAACCCTTACGCAGATCGACTTGGATGAACCGCCGGTATGTATGGCTCTGCCACGCAATAGCAGGCGTAAGCGTTTTTCTTGTAGGGTTCCGTACTTGAATGGTAAAAACGGGTCTGTCTATCACGAGACTGTATCTCATGAACTGTGGTAGCAAGGTTATTATTGAAATTTTCACAGGTGATAATAATTTTTCTGTTGACGCTATCCAAAAAAAAATGATTCAGAAAAAGGAATTAACAGGGTCTGCAATTTAAAAAACGTATTTTTTTTGCCGTTTTTTTGATACGGAACCCTACGTGTACGACTCGAACTCGCACTTTGTCGGTTTTAAATTGAACTATCGAAATTTTTACCAAGGTCATTAATCTATACAGGGTGAATTTTTCAAAAGGGATTGGATGGCCAAATCCGAAACTATAAGGAATAGCGAAAAATGCTCAAAGGAGTCACGAGCCCGATTTTGATGAAACTTAAAACCTCATCATTAGATTTTTGAAAAACCAATAATCCTAGCTGGGAATCGAACCCATTGATTTTGAAAAAAAATACACACCCTATATTATTACACCATTCGATAGTGTTGCTATTAAGGATCATATTCTGGGAAGTAATTACATACGGCAAACTAAGGGAAAGTGCTCATCTTTCGTATTTTTCTTACGTTATCTGATGAATTGTTCAAAATGTAGACCATTGTTTTTAATACATAGCTGGATTCGAGACCTCAACGATCATACTGCATTCAATATTATTGATTCCGTTTAGAATATTCCTCAAAGAATCATTCTGAGCATGATTTAAAACACGGAATAGTTACGAACTATTCTGGAAATTCGAACGAAATAAATTATGATACAAAATTTAGGTACAAGAAATACGAATTCCATCAAAATTCTAAACTTTCCTTAAATTTGCCGTATATCATTACTTCGCAGAATTTGATCCTTATCAGCGACACTATCATATGGTGTAATATAAAGGGTGTGTTTTTTTTTCAAAATCAATAGGTTCGATTCCCAGCTAGGATTATTGGTTTTTCAAAAATCGAATGATGACGTTTTAAGTTTTATCAAAATCGGGCTCGTGACTCCTTTGAGCATTTTTAGCTATTCCTTATAGTTTAGGATTTGGCCATCCAAGCCCTTTTCAAAAATTCACCTGTATATATAAAAATCAATGCCACTTTTCGTTGTAATTTTATAACTCAAGAACGGGCTCACCTATTCAAACCAAATGTTTAGGCTTTGTTCGGACTATTTAGTAGATGGTTTATGTGAAGTTTGCACAAAATCGGTCGAGCGGTTCTTCACTTATCACGCAAACGAAGTTGCGCGGGTCAGCTAGTTTCTCATAAAATCCCTTTCATTATCAAAATGTCTTTTTTTTCCAGTCATCAACAAACCTATCAGCGGAAGACAGCGAAACGTCTCTCATAAGACGATTGACCCGCGAGATTCGAACCTTGTGCCTCAGGAACGAACCGTTAGCGAAGCCGGACGACAGTGATCCGATGCATCGCAAGATAAGTCTCACTTGTCATACTACTTGTTTGTTAAGGGTAAGTTTTTAATGAATATTGTTATCATCCTAGCCGTAATTGCGAATGATTACCAACGAGCCCCGGGTATCATCTGTCCCCTCACGGGTCAGTTGAGAACTGAACATAATTTCATGCCCAAGGGACACCCTTGCCAAGTATGTGTAAGGTCCGTTGGGAAAAAGGATTCCCTATGGACCCCCACTGTCCTCCCCCGTTAATTTGTTTAGGTGTTTTTGAAGTAAAACTTCTTTGGCGCGACCTAGGGAGTAACTTAGTTTTTTTTTTTGACGGAAATAACGCTATTTGAATTTTGATGAGCGGAAAAGTAGTTTCCGCTATTCTAATGAATGATATTAATAACATTTGATGCCGGCAATGGCAAAGAAGTTTTCAATTCAACTTCAATTGCGCGTAAAGGTCACACGCACACACTTTTTTTTTATACCACTAAGGTACACAAGCATACGGCCCACCAGGAGGACCGGAGGTCACCGCAGCCTATGAACGTTTGCAACACCAGAGGCGCCACAGAATAAAAATAACCACTTCTAACCTAATCTATCCAAGTCTGATTGCGCGAGGTGTATACTGCGCTAGTACATATAGCACTGCTTGTACCTACTCGTTTTTTATTAACGGGGTGGAGATTGGTGGTCCGTATAGAATTCTTTTTCCCAACGGACCCCACGTACTTGGCAAGGGGGTCCCTTGAACATGAAATTATTTTCGTGCCCCGTCGGGACAGATACCCGGGGTCCGTTGGGAATATACATTAATTGCGCCCTAAACTCTAATAAGTTTCATTATCTAAGAAGGAATTGTCATCTAGTCTCGTAACCAAGTTACAAACACTCATATACACACTCGTAGATACTGTGATAGATAGATAGATAGATAGATAGATAGATAGATAGATAGATAGGGTCACTGTGTAATGTAACCACCCCTCGCCCTACAGCAAGGTATGGGCGGAGAGGAAGAGAGGCGAGGTCGGCTCCGCTCCCCCGCCCCCTCGCCTGCACCCTCCCCCGCCGGCAGCCCCGTACCCGCTCATATACACACTCGTACATACTGTGATAGATAGATAGATAGATAGATAGGGTCACTGTGTAATGTAACCACCCCTCGCCCTACAGCAAGGTATGGGCGGAGAGGAAGAGAGGCGAGGTCGGCTCCGCTCCCTCGCCTGCACCCTCCCCCGCCGGCAGCCCCGTACCCGCTCATATACACACTCGTACATACTGTGATAGATAGATAGATAGATAGATAGGGTCACTCTGTAATGTAACCACCCCTCGCCCTACAGCAAGGTATGGGCGGAGAGGAAGAGAGGCGAGGTCGGCTCCGCTCCCCCGCCCCCTCGCCTGCACCCTCCCCCGCCGGCAGCCCCGTACCCGCTCATATACACACTCGTACATACTGTGATAGATAGATAGATAGGGTCACTCTGTAATGTAACCACCCCTCGCCCTACAGCAAGGTATGGGCAGAGAGGAAGAGAGGCGAGGTCGGCTCCGCTCCCCCGCCCCCTCGCCTGCACCCTCCCCCGCCGGCAGCCCCGTACCCGCTCATATACACACTCGTACATACTGTGATAGATAGATAGATAGATAGATAGGGTCACTCTGTAATGTAACCACCCCTCGCCCTACAGCAAGGTATGGGCGGAGAGGAAGAGAGGCGAGGTCGGCTCCGCTCCCCCGCCCCCTCGCCTGCACCCTCCCCCGCCGGCAGCCCCGTACCCGCTCATATACACACTCGTACATACTGTGATAGATAGATAGATAGATAGGGTCACTGTGTAATGTAACCACCCCTCGCCCTACAGCAAGGTATGGGCGGAGAGGAAGAGAGGCGAGGTCGGCTCCGCTCCCCCGCCCCCTCGCCTGCACCCTCCCCCGCCGGCAGCCCCGTACCCGCTCATATACACACTCGTACATACTGTGATAGATAGATAGATAGATAGATAGGGTCACTCTGTAATGTAACCACCCCTCGCCCTACAGCAAGGTATGGGCGGAGAGGAAGAGAGGCGAGGTCGGCTCCGCTCCCCCGCCCCCTCGCCTGCACCCTCCCCCGCCGGCAGCCCCGTACCCGCTCATATACACACTCGTACATACTGTGATAGATAGATAGATAAATAGGGTCACTGTGTAATGTAACCACCCCTCGCCCTACAGCAAGGTATGGGCGGAGAGGAAGAGAGGCGAGGTCGGCTCCGCTCCCCCGCCCCCTCGCCTGCACCCTCCCCCGCCGGCAGCCCCGTACCCGCTCATATACACACTCGTACATACTGTGATAGATAGATAGATAGGGTCACTCTGTAATGTAACCACCCCTCGCCCTACAGCAAGGTATGGGCGGAGAGGAAGAGAGGCGAGGTCGGCTCCGCTCCCCCGCCCCCTCGCCTGCACCCTCCCCCGCCGGCAGCCCCGTACCCGCTCATATACACACTCGTACATACTGTGATAGATAGATAGATAGATAGATAGGGTCACTCTGTAATGTAACCACCCCTCGCCCTACAGCAAGGTATGGGCGGAGAGGAAGAGAGGCGAGGTCGGCTCCGCTCCCCCGCCCCCTCGCCTGCACCCTCCCCCGCCGGCAGCCCCGTACCCGCTCATATACACACTCGTACATACTGTGATAGATAGATAGATAGATAGATAGGGTCACTCTGTAATGTAACCACCCCTCGCCCTACAGCAAGGTATGGGCGGAGAGGAAGAGAGGCGAGGTCGGCTCCGCTCCCCCGCCCCCTCGCCTGCACCCTCCCCCGCCGGCAGCCCCGTACCCGCTCATATACACACTCGTACATACTGTGATAGATAGATAGATAGATAGGGTCACTCTGTAATGTAACCACCCCTCGCCCTACAGCAAGGTATGGGCGGAGAGGAAGAGAGGCGAGGTCGGCTCCGCTCCCCCGCCCCCTCGCCTGCACCCTCCCCCGCCGGCAGCCCCGTACCCGCTCATATACACACTCGTACATACTGTGATAGATAGATAGATAGATAGATAGGGTCACTCTGTAATGTAACCACCCCTCGCCCTACAGCAAGGTATGGGCGGAGAGGAAGAGAGGCGAGGTCGGCTCCGCTCCCCCGCCCCCTCGCCTGCACCCTCCCCCGCCGGCAGCCCCGTACCCGCTCATATACACACTCGTACATACTGTGATAGATAGATAGATAGATAGGGTCACTCTGTAATGTAACCACCCCTCGCCCTACAGCAAGGTATGGGCGGAGAGGAAGAGAGGCGAGGTCGGCTCCGCTCCCCCGCCCCCTCGCCTGCACCCTCCCCCGCCGGCAGCCCCGTACCCGCTCATATACACACTCGTACATACTGTGATAGATAGATAGATAGATAGATAGGGTCACTCTGTAATGTAACCACCCCTCGCCCTACAGCAAGGTATGGGCGGAGAGGAAGAGAGGCGAGGTCGGCTCCGCTCCCCCGCCCCCTCGCCTGCACCCTCCCCCGCCGGCAGCCCCGTACCCGCGCCACATCCGCATTCAAGATTCTCGGTAAGTAGATATCTATACTAGCTATACCTTTCTCTTTCATAGTCTAATTATTTTACTTGTACATTGTGTCCAAGACTTTGTTCCCATTCTAGCATCCCATAGGAACATATTTCAAGGTCTCTGTGTTATCGTTGTATCGTAGCTAAATATAAAGCTGACGCACCGGCTATGTCGCAACATATTCCTAGATGTCAATTCCCCTAATTCATTTGTGTCAATAGAATAGAATCGTAATCGTACTATCCTAGTTCAATATTAAGCCGACACAAAAGCTATTCTGCAAAGTGGCAGTTTTACCTAAATGTGCCACGATTCTGTTCCGAAACATAGCTGCCTTGGACCCCAGGGATAATCTAACTCTGTAATGAATTTCAGGCAGATTCCTTTTGCCGAGGCCCTAGTCATTTGTGCGTGATTAAATAACAAACATCTTCACAAACTTTCTCAAGATGCGAGTCTTACTCAGTTAGCCAAAAGATGCAGATTCGAGTTCTGCTCGAGACCAATATTTTATTCACATTGAATTTAAGAACCGTAGACGTTTGAACAAATCAAGGCATCTCACATTGTCGCTAAAATACTGATTTGTATGACTCCAGGTGACAAGAGTGACTCCAGAACGTGATTCCTCATCCGACAGCTGTCCATCGACCCCCACACGACCTACCTTCTGTACGCCTTCGAGATTCAGGGTCGTACAGGTGAGTACTCTCCTTAGATCCTGATAATATGCCTTCTTGAATTGCGTGTGTCACTCACACAGTCACACACACACACACACACACACACGCACGCAAACGGACACACACACGCGCCCGCGCTGACAATTTATAATAAGCTCAAATCATATGTAATTGGGGAGCCTAGAGTTCTATTATACGAGCACTGACTTAGTTTGGACTCCAGATCTCTTATAAATTGCAAACTTTGTTTTATGTACAAAAAATTATCAACTTCACTTTCTGAAACTGTAAAGTTGTAATTTGTGGAGATAAATAAATAAACTTATACTTATACTACTTATTGTCGAGTTAAAAATTGGCCTTGGTATCAGAATTTGATATTTGGGAAGTGCATGGCAATTGTGAAATTACTGCTATTTGTAGTTTCTTTCGTAATCTGTTCTTTTTGCATATACATTGTACAAAATCATTTCGATGTTTCATAATACCGAGGCGTCATGTATCGGCTCATTTTTTAGAATATTCAGCTCGTCAAAATGATATCTACGCCTGATGGACAGCCGCATCTAGCCATTTGAGAGTCACTCTCACAATCCACAAGACATTACCTCAAGTTGGACACCCAATGATGTTCACATTTATAGTACTAGTACTTCTGCGAAGAGCAGACCTCGCGAGCACCCAGTAAAAAAAAACAACCTGTAAAAATAATTTCTTAAATGTTTCCCTCCAAAATCATCCAAGATCCGTTCATAAATAACGCGAGAACAATTTTCACCCATTTTCCCTATATAAAAAAAGCTCTCGACAAAACCCCAATCGGTAGATGCGCTACGGCTTTCCATCAGGCTGGTCGCGACGTCAATTTGGCGAGCTATATATAAAAAAAAACCAGTATCTTAAGGCTGGATTCGACCAAACTCTGAGTAAGGCTATACTAGGGATTAGCTCGTACTTATACTAAAAGTAAAGTGAAAGTGAAGTCACTATCAACAACTAATAGCATAACGTAACTGTGGTAACCCATGTCCCATACTGAAGTACTCTATCCTGTAGGGTTACCATAGTTACGTTATGCTATTAGTTGCTGGTAAAATAGAAAGTCACTTTACTTTTAGAAGAGGTATAGGTTATTCTGCAGTAGTCTTACTCCGACTTTGGTCGAATCCAGCCTAAATCAAAGAACACGTGTGCCAGATTTGGTGAAAACCGGTTAAAAATTACGTCCTCTAGACCGTAACTCACAAACACACAGACATACGTACGAAAGCAAAACCGTCCATACTGACAATCGGAGACTCTCGTATCTCTCTCTCGGTCAATTAATAAGGATTGGTGTGCAGCTCATACTATTCTGTTGTTACAGGTTATGGAACCTCCACAAATCCAAGTGCATCCAGTGTCAACCCCCCGTAAATCGGCATCCAGATTTTCCGTCACGAGAAATTTCGACACGGTGTTTAACCCCTCACCTTCGCCACCTGCTAGCCCGGCATATAATACACCAATCACGGATTCTAAGCCCATAGTGGTTTCTACACCCGTCGAACCATCAAACCCCATAATAACTCCAAAAATAATAGCAAAATGCCCCAACAATAAGCCTGAAACGATATCAAAACCTCTTAAAACTGTGATAGATGTTACTAACAAAGATGCTGTTGTTATAAGTGCAAAACCTTTAGAAGCTTTTGATAAAAAATGTGTCACGCAAAGTGAAGTGGCAAGTACGTCAATTGTAAATGACGTAAAAACAAGATTGCCTATAGAAATTCATGATAATTCAAGCGATAAACTTGTAGAGAATAAACAAACTCATCCCACACAGCATGAAGTTAGCGATAAGACAAAATTACTAACTGAAGTTGACAGTATATCAAGTACAGATACAAAAGTTAGTAATAATTCAATCATAAAAGATACCAGTGAAGTTAGCAATAAATCAAGTGATATAGCACAATGGAAAAGTGACGGGGTAATTGGAAGTGATATAGATGTAATGTCTGAAGTTGATAATAAGTTCATATTGCAACCTGAAGTTGTGAAAAAGTCAGTTGAAAACAAACCAACTTGCCAAAGTAATGTGGAAAGTAAAAACTTGCCAGAAACGACGGGTATTGATAAAAAGCCTGTATCCCAACCACCTATACAAAGTGAAGAAATTAAAAAAGATATCGTGAAATTAAAAGAATCGGCAACGCTAATCAAAAATACGTCTGAAAAAATTGAGAAAATAAAAGAGTCTGTTTTGAAAGAGACTGTTTTAGATAAATGTGATATAAAAAATGTGACTGAAGATATAACTGTTACACTTAAATATAAGTGTGATACAAATATTAGTATGTCTGATTGTGATACTCAAGTTACTAAAGACCTAGGACCTACGATTGTACGGTCTGCAAATGAAAATGTTCCAACGACTGATGTACTTAATGATCATAATATGTGTAAAAATGTAGCAGATTTTTCAAAAAGTGAAATTACTCTTAAGGAAAGCAATACTGGGACAACAGAAAATGAATCTAAAACTATGAGTACTGAAACTACACAATCGGAAATACAAACTAAAGTGGTTGAATTAACAGAACTGAAAATTGAAACTACAATTATAGATTCAACTGTATCTAGAAAGGATGTTATTAAAGATGTATTAAAAACTGATTCTGTAACTAAAATAATCGGTGATTGTGATGTTTGTGATTCGTCGAAAGACCTAGTACATGAAAAACTAATATCTAGTGTAAATAAGTCTGAAAATGAGTGTAAACAACCAAATAAGGACGTAGTTAGTGAGATAAAAGACTTGTGTGACAAGGACCAAGTGATAGACAGTGCAAAAACAGTGAAAAGTGATCTAAAATATAGTGATGTCGTTAAAAATACGATTAAAAATGAGCAAAATACGACTATAAAACAAATAGTTGCTATAACTGAAGATTTAGGTAATATAATAAAAGAAATGAGAATATTAGTGAAAGACAATGTAGAAACGCCTGTTAAAGATATTGTGTTGAAGAAAAATAAGAGTGAATCAAGTCTGGATAGTCCTGATTTAGAAGTTTCTAGATTAACTGAGAAGATGCGAAGCGTCTTCGACAGTAGTTCGTCGCTAGAAATTTCTGGAAGTTCAATGGAAAGCCTCAACGAACATAATAAAACTGTCCAAGAACTAGATAGACGAAAATCTGGAGTCATTCTATCTGGTTCCAGTTTAGAATCTGATGTTACTCCTATGAATAATAATCTATTGAATCTATCAGTGAGTTCTAATGATAGTGTGTCACCAATATTCGGTAAAACAAAAGTAATACACGATTCCTTATCAAGCTTAGAAGCTAGTGTCAGCTCCTTAGACTCGGGAAAACAAGAAAAAGTCATGGTGACGTCAGCTGATTCGGGAATAGAGTACTCACTTCAGAACCCTTCAGAAACTAAAGAAGATAATTCTTCTAACGAGGGTACTCTAACAAATTACTCTAGTTTGAAAGATACCATCAAGAAACCAGAAGGTTCAGACAGTTCCACTCCTTCACCTAAAAGGGCTTCCAGTTTGCTAGATGTACCAGCTTTGAAAAACAAAGGCCTAGATAGAATGAGAAAGATATCCTGGGTAGCGCCGTCCTCTTCTTTCAATGTACCAAAACCAGATGAGAAAGAAACGAAGCCATCTCATTTAGAAAAGCTTTTGAGTATATTTCAACACCCAAGCAGCATTTTTTCAAGGAGTTCTGGTTCAGAAGATGAAAAGAAATCTGCCTCAAACACTCCGCCTAGAAAAGATTCAAATCTTAGTAGCTCTTTCTGGTCTTGGGGTTCTACAGTTGAAAGAGACAAGGAAGAAGATAGTTCCGAAGCAACCGATTCTACTCTTTCGGAAAGAGTTCAAGTTTACTTTGTAGACGAATCGTTTTCTAAAAAGTTGGATAGCAAAACTCCGTCTACAGACACTGATAATACTCTTAGTGAGTTTCAATCGTTCCCACAAGAGAGTGAGAGTGATAGAGATAGAGTTACCGTAACCACCGAAGATAACATAGTACAAAACGTAGATTTAAGTGTAAATAGTCAAGATATAGATATAGCCAAAAGTGACGCGATAGATCTCCTCAAGGAAAATGAAAGTGTAAAAGTGGAAAAGGATGAAATAACTCGACCTAGATCCTTCGCAGCTGTGCTGAAGGCGTCTGGATCAGAAAACTCTTTGGATAAACCAAGTACACCTGATAATGGACAATCAGTCGACAAATTACCAAGCAAAGTCATTCGAGGTATCAAAGAAAATATCAGTCCAGAAAACACACTGACCTCTAGCATGACGAATACAAAAACTCTAGTTGAAGAGCTAGAAAGGCAGGTCAAAACACCACCTCTATTAGAAGTGTTGTTGATAAATGAACCTAAAGTTGAAGAAATTAAAGTACATTCTGACTTAGCACCGATAGCTACTATAGAAGAAACTGATGATATATTTACAAGAATAGATGATGATGTTAATGTTGATAAAAATTCTTCTGTAGATAGCGGTGTTGTAGACTCTGATAAAAAGGACAAAGAAATTGATGTAGGAAAAGACGCGTTGTCGTATCTGATGTTTGAAAATAGAGATTTTGATGTAGGCTCAGAAAACGTAATCAAAACTACAGTACAACAAGGTTCTTTGGCTCAAGAGCTTAAAGATGCGGAGATCAAAGAAATTTTAGATCTATCGCCCGAGTTAGTTATCGAGGAAAATATAAATGAGCCATTGTTCGCTCCCAATGAAATGATAGGACTCAGAGCTTCGCCTATCGTACCGGAGCGTGCGAAATTAAAAAAGTCAAACTCTTTAGAAGATTTGCCACACGCAGAAGCTGAGAAAAATAGTCCGAAAACTAAAACAATAGCATTCAAAGTGCCCGAAAGTACGACTCCAAGAGATATTCCTGAAAGAAGAACAAAATTAAGATCGAGAAGTGGGTCCAGTCCAAAATCTTTACCAGAATGTTTGAATAAACCAAGTCCTTTATCAAAAATGGAGTCGGTTTTAACGAAAAAGAAGAAAAAAGTATCTTCTCTAGGTAAAATAGCGAGAGATTCCCTTCTCGCTTTGAATATGAGTGAAGAGGAAATTGCCGAATTCAGACGCTCGTATAAACTTACGTCCGTAGAGAGTTTGAAATCCTTAGAATCGGTATCGGAGGATGCAAACTCTCAAAGTGGTAATTCTTTAGATTCTAGATGTCGCGCATGTCTTAGAACTTCTCAAGAGAGTCTTATGTCATTAGATTCGATAACTGAAGATTGTAGATGCACGGATGACTGCGAGAAACCCGGGAGGGCCGCGAGATAGTGTATTTTATTGTATTAATTTGGTCTGGTACGTTAATTTAGGAGTTATAATGCAAGAATCTGACTGGATTTGTGCTAGAAATACGTGTTTCAACCTATTGATGCCCACCTGCTGGGATAGAGCATAAAACTTCCCCATCGCCTCAATATTCGCTATTGTGCCATCTAATTTTTGAGGTATTTTTGGCGTAAAGTTCTCCCATATAACTAACTAAGGATGGGAATCTTTGTGCATCTTTTTAAATAGAGAAATTTCTCAGCCAGAGACATAATATTGAACAGTTATAAACAGTTTGAGAAATATCAACTCTAAATGTGTCATCGTGCCTACGCTTATTAATAAAAAATTACGAGTTCTCAGAGACAAAAAAATCTTACAGCCATAATAATGAATTTGAATGAATATCCATTATGTGTGTTATAAACAAGTCTGCGAAATTAATTAAGCGTCAATCGAAATTCAGTTATATCTCCTTTGAAGCAAAGGTTGTTTTTCTACGAAACATTCAAACATGTTTTGAGTACTAAGTATATCCAACTAACCTATAAATAAAAACGAACTTTATAGCAATAGGTTTAGGCATGAGATTGGCACAACTGTCAGATTCTTGTAGTTTCGCCTCTCAGTGAGAGCCATTTTTTGATATTGTGGTGTACATTTAAATAAATACGAACTTAAGACTGTACCTTATGTGAAAACTTATATTTAAAAAAGAACATGGATCTTAGGAATTCGAACATTACGTAATTTTTAAAAATAAAAATTAGTTGTGTCTGTAAAATTGACGAAATTTGTGAATGATTGATTCTAATTGTTTAAAAGAAGTCTATTTGTATTAATACTAAAGAGATTTCAACTGAAATACCTACGTCGCCAAGGGGCGGTATACACGAGCGAGAGAATCGACGATAATACGGCCACGATTCTGTCGTTCGTGTAGACGGAGCCTTATTGTGAAAAGAGCTGCATTAAACACTAAGAATATTTTGTGTACAAAATTCTCTACACACTTTTTATATGTACATAATTTTGTACGTAATATAAATACAAGTACCCAACGATAAATATAATGCACTTTGAACTTTAGAAGGACTACGTACGCAGTGTGCGAATGAGATGGTGCTCTATCAAACTCACAGACAATACAACCTAAAAGACAACGCTTTCGTGAACTCCTCTATGATAGCGTAATCGCTAAATATTGGTGGGGTGCGGGGAGAGGATGACTAGTTACTATTTGTCGAGGCCACGCCCTGACGATCACAGTCGTACGTACGACGTTAATATTAAGCACAAGCTGACCCCGTAACTTCGTTTACGTCACATAAGGTGTATGAAAGGAGAGGTATTTATTAATTAGACTCATCAAGCAGCGTGTGAAACTACCCTGTTTAGATTGACATGAAATAAACGCAAAATGTTAACTGGAGAAAACCTCAACACAATAAAAAACCGCATTGCAATCGGTCAAGCGGTTACTGAGATTAGCGTGCACAACCGTACAGACAAATAGATATACAGACATACAGACAAAAATTCTAAAAATATTTTTTTGGGTTCTATTGCGTTCATAAAGCCCCCCCCTATAATATTTTTCCTTATTTATCTTCTATGTACAGACAGCGACCTGTTACGATTTTATTATATGTATTGATTGATGATTCGATGACAGAGCGAGATAGACATAGGGGCGGGTCAGTCGGTATGGTAGTCTCAGTACTTTAACTAAAGCGTTGCCTATTAGGTTGTATTTTCTGGATCAAACTGCAATAAATAGATGATCTGTCTCTTTCTAAAGTTACTATTAAAAAAATGGATAGCCTTCAACTGAGATATTTAAAAAATCATACCAAAGTACTATATTGTTGTGTATAATGAATATGTAGTGTTTGAATGTACATTCTCGGAAATGAATATAAAAGAGAAAAAGTGCAATTATTATAGGGCTAGTCCTATAGTGATTGTACTTAGGTACCAAAGTTAAAAAGAAATGCTAGAGGCCGTTGAGCTTTGCCGTGTATCCAAAACTTTGACATAAAAAAAATGCCGTGAAAGTCAGAAAAACAAGAATCCGACTATTTTCTTGAATTTGAATTCAGAACGATTCTAAAAGAATTATGATTTGCACTATGTACCTATGCCTGCTGCCTATGACAATTCTAAATCCCTGTCCTTATGAAATTAACATAGACATTTCTATAAGTCAGAATTTTGGAAGAACGTTAAGGGCTGTCTACACGACCACGAGCGAGGGAATCGTGGCGACACTATCGTCGTGTTACGTACTAGCTGTTGCCTGCGACTTCGTACGCTGCATTTTATATGTGATTCTTTAGATTGATATAACTTTTTTATTTATGAACCGATTGACATGAAACATACACTAAATGTTAACTGGAGCAAATCGCAACGCAATAAAGAAAACCGCACTGCAATCGGTTGAGCAGTTGCTAAGATTAGCGTGCA
Organism: Miltochrista miniata; assembly: GCA_933228765.1. Taxonomy (NCBI): domain Eukaryota; kingdom Metazoa; phylum Arthropoda; class Insecta; order Lepidoptera; family Erebidae; genus Miltochrista; species Miltochrista miniata. Next base: position 12,791,793 of record OW121772.1, read on the forward strand.
TAAACGTACAGACAATTCTACAAATCTTTTTTTGGGTTCTATTGCGTTCATAAAGCCCCCTATATTTTTTTTTTCTTATTATATTCAATGTACAGACTGCGACCTGTTACGATTTCATTATATGTATAGATATACACTCTCTATGAACGTGTCTACACATACGTACATACATATGGTCAAGCCTTTTATCCCCAAAAGGGTAGGCAGAGGCATATTAGTTGCCCACATTTTAATTTTTAGATTTTATCCCATGAAATATATACACAGCGATATTATTGCAACAAGAGATTGCATAGACATTCACACGCTTGTGTAGACAGTCATACGTACCTTTAAACTTCTGAATTTTATTCTTTTCTACACGGATATTCTAATATTAAAAAAAAAAAAACAACTGAGTGTCGTTTTAATGATATGGGAATACGATTTGCAATGCAAAAGGATTTAATATTTGCATTAAACGTCTTAAAATTACGCATAGGAAGTTGCAATAAATAGATATATACGAAATAATTATGTATAATGTACACAAAAAAAATAACTGATTTTAACATCTACATGTATTTCAAAAAGCAAATAAAAATTAAAATTGTCTAAATTGTATATAAATATGTACAGATATTGTCATTCGATTTTTTATATTAGAATAAGTGATTTAACTTTAACAAAATTATGCTTTATACAGACGGGCGACATTTTTGTTGTCCCTGCGACTTTTTTTTGCATGTGACTGTAATTGTGAGAAATTATAAATATATCAGATTGATATGTAATTAAGAGTTTCCATTGATAATATTAATATCGTGCATGAAATTTTGGCATTGTGAAATATTCAATTTTCTAGTGATTAATGTGTATATTTATACACCATCATAATTGTTATATAAAGCGTATAACGGGATGAAATTTACATTAAAAAGGACTCAAATGTCTTAAGATGTATTAATGTACATTAAACTACTTAAATTAGTATTTATGTTAATGAAAAATGTCGGTACTTTTTAACAAATTTCATTCCGTCAGGCTAAGACCAAAATTGTGTACGAATATAAAAGATTTTTTGAAATTGAAATACCTATAATATTGTAAATATTTACATAACGCTTTTAATGTTAACGTCAAAATTATTTTTTCGTTAATTAATATTTTGGGTATTTAACTTTTATGTATCGTCAAAGAAATGTTTAGTACCCAATATAAAAATATTGAAGTTGAACATTACAAAAGTTTTCCAATGCCGTCGGGTTATTTTCATTATTATGTTTGTTTGTTTACATTTTATTTTTTGTTTTTGATAAAGGGTTATTTGAAACGTACTAATAATATCTTGAAGATCACATTAAAGTATTTTTATGACGTAATTCTTATTGACAAACACAATTTTATCTACTACAAAAATACAACCAAAGAAGTTGATTGTACTAAATCGAAATGTAAAAATATTTTATCAGTTTTTTTTACAATATATGAATTCGTTAAATAAATAAAAAAAAAAAAAAAAAAAATAAAAATAAAATAAAATATTGTTTTGAATAAATGCATTGTAAAAATTATTCTCGAGCGGGAAATGAACCAGCTTAGGTGTCGAACCACACGGAATTATAATTTTCTGTCTTAAAAATTTATTCCGCTCAGAGCTCCGCTATATTTCAAATAACCCATCTACTAAAAATTCTGGGGAGTTAAAAAAATATGATGTTTGGTTCAATTCTCACCCTCGTTTCTATTCTCACTTACATAGTATAGTTTTCGGTCAAGTGCAAAAGCAATAGATACGATGAACCCAATTTATCTTTTATAAAGGACTACGCAGACATAGCCACAATTTGTTAACCACTCTCAACAAATTTGTTGCTGGTGAAATGAAATGACTTCTATCGGACGTAGTTTGTTAGTAATCACGGTTACCTAACAGAGTTGCAAAGATTCAAATAGATACAAAACCTTACGCGCGAGCCCGACTCGCACTTGGCCTGTTTTGTTATAAATTGAGATGGTACATACAATTGCTTTCTTGAGCTCCTAAGTGATGACACATACGGGCGATTTTTTAATCGGACGATAGTGGATTTATGGTAGACAGTGCAAGTCTGCTCATGTCCTCTGATTTTGTTAACTTCTATAGACTGATGATCACTTTCGATCACGAGGGCCTTATGTATGTTCGTTCTGACAATCAGTACGAAACACAATAGCCTTAAAAATAATGAAGTTCAGAAACTGTCGTCCGATTAAAAAATCACCTAAAAGATTTCGGTTGTTATATTACATTATATGTTCGATTGTTATGAACTTATGACCGATGAAAATGATATAGATATCTTAATCTAGACTGTAAATACAGACCGTAATGATTTCGAAGAAGAACAATGAAGGTATGGCGACTTATATTAATTTTAATGTGGATGCACTCTCCTTTTGCTGGGGGACGTGACAAAACTTATAAATAACAATGCGGTCCCTTTTAGGGGTAAAGGTCTTTCGCATTTTGCCGTATTTCTATTATTTCTCACGCCTCTGAAACGCTAGTATTCAGAGCGAGATACACTGCAATACTAGAGCAAACTAGCAAGAATGCGTTCACTATTTGCTGTGTATCTCGTTCGTATAACTGATGTTTCAATTCGTAAAAAAAAACTTGAGAGGTGTCAAGGGACACCCGGATGGAACGAAGTTCCTTTCGATTAATAAGTGAAGGAATTGTAATAATTTTTTTTTTAATTTATAATAATATTTTTTTTATTATTAACCCCATTTTATTACCCCCCTTCCTATAGTATGGAGTGATATGCTATCGGAGGATATGCTATAGTATGGGGGTAGAGGTACCTCTACCCTCCATACTATAGCAAAAACATATAAACGGCCGAATGGATCCTCCTTTTTTGAAGTCGGTTAAAAAAGTGTCGTTACAACTTTTCGTGAGAATTTTTTCCGTCTAGCCCCCTTTCTCAACGCGCGATAAGGAACTTCGTTCCAAAAAAAATAGAAATAGTGAAACACTTAAATCTACGGAGATCGATTAAATGCAGCTCAGGCACATGTCAACGTATGTTCACGACAAAAAAGTAAAAGATAATCATACGTCATTTTGACTCCAATACCTGTTGTATTGCGAAAACGGGAATGCTTACTTCGGTGTCACGACCACCACTCGATAGCTCTGCCCGGCGACTGAAATGTCTGTAAAGCACTGTACCGGATTCGGGCGAATTAGAGCGAGAAAGCAATATTTCGAAACACACGGAGTCATTTTGACGTAGATTATCTTTCTAGGGTTAAAGTGCAATATTTGACGAGTTCCAATCGTGAGTTGATAGCTTATGTCAAAGCACCTCCCTTCCGGTGAGAAGAATTCTGTTGGGTTCATTCGAGCATATAATTACTCCCACATTAAAATTTTCTTGAAAATGCCTTGTCTTCAAAGTTATTATGTGTTACTTTAGACTTAAACGGTTATTGTGGAATGTTATTGTGTATACAAATTTGTGAATAAAACAACCCGTAACATTTATTGTTATCGGTTACAATAACAAAATATATGATTTTGAATTATGTTACATAGCCGCGCGGTCACAATTTCTAGTGTTTCAGAGAGTTGTTAACAACATGACATCTCTGTTGTCACTTAAATAATGCTGTAATATAAAATTTTAACTTGAAATTTTCGTAACATTATTGCTTGTTTTTTTTTAAAGAATTTATGGAATTAATACGGTCATGACACCCTAACGACGCGCGCAGACGAGCAACTTATGTAGGTCAACTTGAATGTTCGCTATTGCAATCAGTGCGTTCTATTCAAATTGGCTCAGCTTACAAAAGTCGTCCGTCTGCGCGAGCTGTAATGCGTAATATCCTAAATATGAAACTCAAAAGTCATTACTGCACTTCTGCGGAATGCTATAAATTTATGTGGTGCGTACGTGCGTCGCACTATTTGGCCACGCCATTAGAACTCCCAAACGGAGTATCCTTGCGATGAAGATTATATATTATTGTTGGGACATTTTAGTCACTTCATACGTGCCTAGTAACCGCTTTGTGGCGTGAAATTTTTGACCTTATTGCATTGTGAATAACTGACCACATTGTGACCAAATAAGTCCTATAAAATTTGTCACCGACTATGGGAATATGAATAGCGGACGTGACTCAGTTTCACCCGCGTAGCCCCCGTTCCCGTGGGAATATGGGAATAATATAGCCTATTAGAGATAATTTTGAAAAGCAATTAGTATGCTGATTCAATCACAAATTTAATGTGAAAAATTTTTGGTCTCGAGCAGGATTTGAACCCGTGTCTTCTGGTTTGCCGGACCAGTCGCCTTAACCAACTGGACCACCGAGACACTGCTCTTGACCGTCAAATTCTTTCACCTCATTACGTCTTGGGGCGACGTAGGCACCATCTACCGGTAACTTTGTTAAGTTGCAAAAAAAAATAGCTTATGTTACTCAGGTTGAACATAGCTTTCCAATGGTGAAAGAAATTTTGAAATCGGCACAGTAGTTTTTGAGCTCATTCGTTACAAGAGCCTGAGCAAAACACACGCACACAAAAATATAAATTTTTATCATCCCTTCTGACACTAGCATTGTGAACGCGCAGTACTTAGGAATACTAGTAAAGTATCCCTGTTCTGCCTGACTATAAGATCTCTGTGAGAGAACTGCTGTATCATTTTGTGTGATATAAGTATAACTCAAATAAATGTACATTACAATTTGCTTTGTGGTTTTCTTTAATCCCTACTAATATTATAAATGCGAAAGTAGCCCCTTATTTTCCTGTGTACCCTAGGAAAAAAAGGAAAAGTAACTTGTCTGTCTGGCTGTCTGTTCACGCGTAAACGGCTGGAGCCGGGCTTTTCATATGACAAATGGCAACCTGTTTGAATAGTAGAGTAAAAATAATGTAGGTATATTGTAGTACTTCGTTGCAAGCGTTCCACACCCTAACAAAAACTTTAAAAATGCAGATATTTTCACAGATGTATTTTTGTTACTGTTGTAACAACAAATACTAAATAATAATAAATCAGAAAAAGAATAAGAGGGCTTCCATCCAAAAAAGTGTTTTTTTTTGTTCTTTGGTACGGAACCCTACGTTCGCGTGTCCGATTCGCACTTGGCCGGTTTTTAATGATATACCTAGTGTCGTCAACACGCTAAATATTAGTTCAGTTTCTAAACTTTTTTGCTACCGTAAAATGCTACAACTTTGCCTGGATTTTGAGGTTTTCTTTCGATATTTTTAAATCTATCCATCGTAACGGCTTTTAATGAGTTTAAAAGGTAAAACAGACTTTGTGTCTTGGTGAACAAAGTCTATATTTGACTAAATCTTGGATATTATCTGAATTATAGGCTCTCAAATCTGTAGGTAAAGTTGTAGGTAAAAACTACAACTTTGCCTAGAAGGATATCTCGATTATCATAAATTAGATTTAAACAGTTAAATTTTATTACACAGCACCGTTAAACAGTGCGTGTCTCCAGATGGTCACATTAATATATGCTCCTATAGTTTATTTTTCACAGCTACTAGGTGAAGTTGTAGTAGGTACCACCGAGCTCTCCATACAAAAATTTCGTAAGTAGTAGGGTTGTCCAAAATTAAAACAGTGCTTTCTTTCAACATAGGTATTTATTTTTAATATTATTGGTGAATTAACACAACAATTAAATCACAAAATTTGTACAAGTAAGTACCTAATGAATAAAAATATACGTGTGTAGGTACCCCAACATTTTTATTTTGCAAATATGTATTATCAAGGTTAACAGAAGTTGTAATAATGAGATAAACAATCGTACTTGGTTTCTTTACTGCCATATTTAGTAGTTATTAAGTTTTGTATTGTCAATGAATAAAAAAAATAAAAATAAATAAATAATAAAAAATAAAAAAATAAAAAAGAATAATAAAATAAATAAATAAATAATAAATAATAAAAATAAATATTGGATAAAGACGTGACCATATGTATGTATGCACTAGAAAAACAAAGCGACTAAAAATTCAGCCAGTATGGGAGTGGCGATATATAAAAAATAGTCCGATTTCACGCTTACATACACTTAATAAATTATTTTTCAAGTAGCTACCTCAAGTACTCAAGTACAATTTGTACTAATAAAAGAGTGACAACCCTAGCGCTAGGCAATATTGTATCATTAAAGTTACCAAAACATAACACAAGATTGCCTAACGAATTATTTCTTACTTACGTCTTGAAATAAGAATATAAAAGCACATAAATAGATAATAGACGATATATGCTTACCTTGTAAAGTTGTTATTGTTTGAAAACGAGTTATTTGCAGTCAAAAACTTAAAAGTTGTGAGCACACTAATTCTTGAACACTGCACGCGCTGACATTTTCAGCTCTACTGACAAGACAACTATGGAGTCAACACGTCAAAACATGAAAAAGGTGTTGCCATAATAATGGACAGTCAATATAAAATTGTGGAAAATAATGAAATACATAGCAAACGTGAAATATCGCAAATCTAACGAAATAGGCAAATTTGAGGCCTATTGGTAAAGTTGTAGCATTTTACGGTATACTGTTTAAATATAAAAAGTCACGCCTTTATCCCCGAAGGGGTAGGAGAGGCATTGTACACGTATACGCCCACATTTGACCTCTAGTCTTTTTTTTTCTATTGCCATGTTAAATGGACTGGCGTAAGCATAGATTTAGAATTTTTCGCTACTCTCAATAGATATACAAAGCGTGCGAGCGAGACCTCATTATCCATAGCACTTAGCTCGAGAAGAAAAGAGAAAGCAAATTGTGTACTCAAATGTCATGTGTGTGTATTTAGAATCGCTGAGCCCGGTGGGGTCCTATTATTCCGAGAGCTGGCACGAATTTTTGGGTAGGTATTTGAGGCAAGCTGAAAACTTGTCAGATACCTCTCCTATTATATCCCAACTCGGAATTGCAGACCTGGCTGGTGAGTCGCGGGGCTAAATCAACCCCTAAATTATTAAAAATATTATTTTTTTTTCCCAAAAAATATATTTGAGGCACTACGCAATTTATATATGTTTCAGTGTAATACTTAATGAATACGAAAAAAAATAAGCCAGATAATTTAATCGGGGTTTTAACATTGCCAGGCGTGTGCAAAAATATTTTGCAAAAAATTATAAAAAATGATTTTGAGGCAGCTTGAAATTTTAATGGAGCGTTATTTATAAGTAAAAAATAAGATTACCAAAAAGACAGATCATTTCGGTGGGGCTTTCTTCCTGCCAGGTGATCAAACAAATAATGAATGGGTACGAGCCTGTAGTGCTATAGACAAGCTGGAGTGTGAGAGAGCGCATAACGACAGCTGTCTTCGTTCTTGCTTGCCGCGTTACTATTAGCTCTGGCGAAGCCACGTGCGACCCATGAGGTTTCTAGTTAAAATTCCGGAGTTAAAAATATTAAATTTTCTGAATTTCTACTAAAAACAATCTGCGTAAAAGAGATTGTATTGATTTATGGACGTTACGTATTAAAAAAAGCAATAATTAAAATAAAAAAATCGTTAAACCAGGTTTATAAAAATATAATAAGTACTCTCCAGTAGTACAATTATTTCAAGTATAAAATAAAATTGAAATAAATTCTATTCATTTATTAACATTTTAGAGATATTGAGTTAATGTAAATGTAGGAACCTACTTATAATTTGGTCAAACTAATTTTATTCTATATTTTATACAACCCGTTTTATTTTATTTATCTTTTAATTTTTTAAATGTTTAAAATTACATAATTAAACATATTTCGGAATAGGAATAATAATAAATTATACACGGTGTTTTTTTTAGGGTGTCAAGCCGCCACTAGCTGGTAGCAGGGTTCCATACCTATCGATTTAACCCCCATGTATGTTCTACGATTTTTTGTAGTTTTCGAGATATAATGCTCTGCATAATTCCCTATTTTTTTATTATCGATTAAAATTTTTACATCTTGTATCAAAGTTAGGAAGGAGATTATTTTGTCCATAACATTACTGCAATCAATAGGCATTATAATAATAAAAAAATATCCAAGAAAAGTCGATCCAAAAAGAAGTTGTAATTATTTAAAGCCACGTGGAAAAATAACGAAAAAAAATTATATCTCGAAAACTACAAAAAATCGTAGAACATACATGGGGGTTAAATCGATAGGTATGGAACCCTGCTACCAGCTAGTGGCGGCTTGACACCCTAAAAGAAACACCCAGTATATTATATTTTATTAGTATATATTATTATTATATATTATTAGTATTATTTATTATTATATATTATTAGTATTATAATGTGTGTAAGATATGTGTAAGATATTAACGTTTGTACTGCTTTTATTACTTTGATATAGAAAAAGAAAATATTATATGTGCCTACAATGACTGAATTACTGTAATCCTAATATTTTAAGTGATATCTGTATTGTTTTTGATGAAATAAATTTAAACCTCATGGGTTATTGTAAGTCACGTGGCCTCACCAGAGCCAAAAGTAACGCGGCAAGCAAGAACAAAGACAGCTGTCGTTATGAGCTCTCTCTCTCACACTACAGCTTGTCTATAGCACTACAGGCTCGTACCCATTCATTATTTGTTTGATCACCTGGCAGGTAGAAAGCCCCACCGAAACGATCTGTCTTTTTGGTAATCTTATTTTTTACTTATAAATAACGCTCCATTAAAATTTCAAGCTGCCTCAAAAACATTTTTTATAATTTTTTGCAAAATATTTTTGCACACGCCTGGCAATGTTAAAACCCCGATTAAATTATCTGGCTTATTTTTTTTCGTATTCATTAAGTATTACACTGCAACATATATAAATTGCGTAGTGCCTCAAATATATTTTTTGGAAAAATAAAATAATATTTTAAAAAATTTAGGGGTTGATTTAGCCCCGCTACTCACCAGCCAGGTCTGCAATTCCGAGTTGGGATATAGTAGGAGAGGTATCTGACAAGTTTTCAGCTTGCCTCAAATACCTACCCAAAAATTCGTGCCAGCTCTCGGACTATATGGCGGCTGTATGTTATTCATAATATCAAATAATCTGTAGTGATCTTACGATTAAAATAGAAAATTTTTATATTTTCAGCAACAGTGTCGTGTTTAGTGTGTGAATAGGATATTACAAAACGCAATTTTACGAAGAAAGACTCGTTTAACAGGTCATTTGTGACTTCGTTATTTTTGCCGTACATATTTTGCCAAATTGGATGTGAAATTTCACTGAAAGTCCAACTCATAACGTAGATTATGCATTTTCCTTCATACATAACACAATATTTAATGTGTAAATGCATTTTAGGAGGATATATAAGGCAGAAATAAAAAGGGCTGTGTACAGTAAAATAGTCATTGTAGGTATCGATAAGGATGTCGATAGTTCATTATAGTGTTATTGCTACAAACAAACTTATCTGGATTTAATTTATTATAAATATGATTGATTTTTACTCGAACTGTGTTATTTAACCTTTTTTTAGGGTTTTGTGCTTATTTTAATATAATATTTCCAAAATTTGTGAACCAATTTGAGTTGAATTTTTATAATTTTACTTCACTTAAGGTACTCCACGCCACACCGGGATGTTTGCTGTGCAAGGTGCAGATTAGCCTCTGCGACGAATACTGTTCTTACCTTTGGGATGACTGCACGCATGACTGCGAGGTACTTACTGGACGCGCTTGGCGCTATGCAGAGACGTGTTACGCGATTTGAATTATAGGTTGTCCTAAGATGACGGTAAGCCTCGAGCCGTTAGCGCAGCAAAGAACCATAGCGTCCTTGGCTGCCTTCTACCGATTGCATCACGGCGAATGTTCTGAAAAGCTCTTCAACCTGATCCCACCACCTCCTTAGAGATTCCGAACAACACGTCGGGCAGAGGTGCCACTCATACCTATATAGCGGAGAGAATCTTCGCCAGAACTGAGCGTTTCAAAAGATCGTTCCTCTGTCGAACTACGAAATCCTGGAACGACCTGCCGGCACACGTGTTTCCCTCATTTTATAATCCCGGGTTCTACAAGCGGAGCGTGAAGAGGCACATCATAGGGCCGCCAACTTGAGGACTACTGTCAGAAGTCTTGTGTGCTGTAAGCATACCCCCATTCGCTAGATGCGCCACGGCTTTCCATTAGTTTCCATCAGTGGAGACGTCAATTTGGCGAGGTTAATATAATTTAAAAAATCTACGAGTAATATCTTTTATTGTTACTAGGGTTCAATAATAAATGAGTTTCTAGGTTTAGTATTACGATAAGAGTTGGATTTTCAGTAAAATTTCAAATTCAATTGGCAAAATGTATATGTACGGCAACAATGCAATGAACAATGCCATAAATTACCTGTTAAAATCGTAAGATCACTATAGAATTTCAAATATTACGAGTTACCCCATAAAATCCCATTTTTACTTTTTCATAGTCGATTACATTCAAATTAACAATTTATTCCCCAAAACAAGAAGTTGGAGATGAAACTTCTAAGCACTTTGTGTGCTTAGAAGTTTCATTTCCATTCCATCCATTTATACAGATACTTTTATCGATAACATAGGTGTGACCATTCAACAACACTATTTAACTCACACATAGATCTTTCATTTTTGGTCTCGTCTTCAGTTTGACACTGTTCATTTTGTACATTCTAAATCTATGGGCGTAAGTGTGACGACCCGCTGTTGTAACTTTTCAAGCTGCTCCGACCTTCAACTTGACTTAGGGTGCTGTTTTACTGACAACATGCCATAGGAAATGTCACTAAGTGGCCAACCATCCGAGGACAAGCCATAGGCTGAAAGTACTACCGCGTAAGTAGTAGAAGTAGTGCCGCTATTACCTACTACTGTAATCGCGTTTGCACAACACGGAGTCAGTAGGGTAAACGAAAGAACAGACTGGTGTTTTTGTTTTAAAGGAATACAGCTGAGAAACTAAGATTTCTAAGAAAGGGGGCAACTGGTACTTGAGACAACTTGCTTCTTGTCCCTATTTAGCAAGTAGGTACAAATTGTCAGTCATCATGATTTAAGTATCTATAGTCAGCAGCCAATGGTCAGTCATTTTGCAGCCTAACAGTTGCAGCCAGCCTCGTTACCGCTGTGAGCTGAGCGGTCTCATTATTGAATTCGCTTAACTCGTAACAGTACTTAAACTGCAAACTTATTTTCCAATCAATAAATTGGCAATTTTAATTAGCTATGCGTTGGGAGGGTTTACGTGTGTTGTGAGTTGTGAGGTGACACATAATAATTGTAAAAAAATCGTACCACTATGCATGTGTTCAATTTTACAGCTTGTTGCAAAAGATTATGTATACCTACCTTAGACCATATATCACGGGACTAGTCTTTGCGAACCACCGCATACAAAAATATTCTGCCAGTTTTCATACAAGTGAAGGGGGAAACACAAAGACATATAAAATTTCATTGCATTTAAAAATGAATTTATCGACAAACGCGTAATGGCTGTTGTGTGTTAATTTTTATTGTACAGTCAACTACAATGAAATGTACTAGTTTAATCATATAAAATGATGTACTGATGTACAGTGCTTTTTATAAAGCCAAAAGACCAAATGGTCATGTGCAATGGCCTTAGACCATATATCACGGGACTAGCCTTTGCGAACCACCGCATACAAAAATATTCTGCCAGTTTTCATACAAGTGAAGGGGGAAACACAAAGACATATAAAACAATGCTTAAGTAAGGCGCATCCTGTGGTTAGATGATCTAAGATACTTACCTATGTATTTGACGTACAGTATCTATAACTCATAGTGTGGATCATAGATTTAGAATTTTTCGCTACTCTCAATAGATATACAAAGCGTGCGAGCGAGACCTCTTTATCCATAGCACTTAGCTCGAGAGGAAAAGAGAAAGCGAATTGTGTACTCATATGTCAGTATTTTGAATCGCTGAGCCCGCTGGGATCCTATGGCGGCTCTATGTTATTCATAATATCCAATAATCTGTAGTGATCTTACGATTAAAATAGAAAATTTTATATTTTCAACAATATTGTCGTGTTTAGTGTGTGAATAGGATATTACAAAACGCAATTATACGAAGAAAGACTCGTTTAACAGGTCATTTGTGACTTCGTTCATTCCATTTTTGACGTACATATTTTTCCAAATTGGATGTAAAATTTCACTGAAAGTTCAACTCATAACGTAGATTATGCATTTTCCTTCATACATAACACAATATTTAATGTGTAAATGCATTTTTGGAGGATATATAAGGCAGAAATAGAAAGGGCTGTTTACAGTAAAATAGTCATGGGTAGGTATCGATAAGGATGTCGATAGTTCATTATACTACCCGTTCGCTCTAACTTTGCCGCTGGCGTAGAGGCGTATACCCGAATTGTTAATTAGACGAAGTAAATTGACAGTAGCTAATGTCACTTCGTCATAAGCAACATTGTATGAAGAAGTGACATTAGTTGCTGTCAATTAACTTGTCTAATTAAAAATTCGACTTTAGTATGGAGCCGAGCGGCAAAGTTAGAGCGAACGAGCAGTAGTGACATTGCTACAAACAAACTTATCTGGATTTAATTTACTATAAATATGATTGATTTTTACTCGAACTGTGTTATTTAACCTTTTTTTTAGGGTTTTGTGCCTATTTTAATATAATATTTCCAAAATTTTTGAGTTGAATTTTTATAATTTTACTTCACTTAAGGTACTCACGCCACACCGGGATGTTTGCTGTACAAGGCGCAGATTAGCCTCTGCGTCGAATACTGTTCTCACCTTTGGGATGACTGTGCGAGGTACTTACTGGACGCGCTTGGCGCTATGCAGAGACGTGTTATCCGATATCAATTATAGGTTGTCCTAAGGTGACGGTAAGCCTCGAGCCGTTAGCGCAGCAAAGAACCATAGCGTCCTTGGCTGCCTTCTACTGAATGTATCACGGCGAATGTTCTGAAGAGCTCTTCAACCTGATCCCACCATCTCCTTTCCGATTCCGAACAACACGTCGGGCAGAGGTGCCACTCATATATAGCGGAGAGAATCTTCGCCAGAACTGAGCGTTTCAAAAGATCGTTCCTCTGTCGAACTACAAAATCCTGGAACGACCTGCCCGCACATGTGTTTCCCTCATTTTACAATCCCGGGTTCTACAAGCGGAGCGTGAAGAGGCACATCATAGGGTCGCCAACTTGAGGACTACTGTCAGAAGTCTTGTGTGCTGTAAGCATGGCCCCCATTCGCTAGATGCGCCACGGTTTTCCATTAGTTTCCATCAGTGGCGACGTCAATTTGGCGAGGTTAATATATTTAAAAAAATCTACGAGTAATATCTTTTATTGTTACTAGGGTTCAATAATAAATGAGTTTCTATGTTTCGTATTACGATAAGAGTTGGATTTTTAGTAAAATTTCAAATTCAATTGGCAAAATACTGGGTGTTTCTTTTAGGGTGTCAAGCCGCCACTAGCTGGTAGCAGGGTTCCATACCTATCGATTTAACCCCCATGTATGTTTTACGATTGTTTGTAGTTTTCGAGATATAATTTTTTTTTCGTTATCTTTTATAATTACGTGTCCACGACTTTTCTTGGATATTTTTTTATTATTATAATGCCTATTGATTGCAGTATTATGGACAAAATAATCTCCTTCCTAACTTTGATACAAGATGTAAAAATTTTAATCGATAATAAAAAATAGGGAATTATGCAGAACATTATATCTCGAAAACTACAAAAAATCGTAGAACATACATGGGGGTTAAATCGATAGGTATGGAACCCTGCTACCAGCTAGTGGCGGCTTGACACCCTAAAAGAAACACCGTGTATATATGTACGGCAACAATGCAATGTACGATGCCATAAATTACATGTTAAAAGTGTATTTTCACATTCACACACTGAATCAAAATTCGTAAAATCACTACAGAATTTCTAATATTACGAGTTACCCCATATAATCCCATTTTTACTTTTTCATAGTCGATTACATTCAAATTAACAATTTATTCCCCAAAACAAGAAGTTGGAGATGAAACTTCTAAGCACTTTGTGTGCTTAGAAGTTTCATTTCCATTCCATCCATTTATACAGATACTTTTATCGATAACATAGGTGTGACCATTCAACAACACTATTTAACCCACACATAGATCTTTCATTTTTGGTCTCGTCTTCAGTTTGACACTGTTCATCTTGTACATTCTAAATCTATGGTGTGGATAGTAAAAGACACCTAAACATATAAACATGGTCATTTTTACTAGTAAAAAAAATTAATCGTAGATTATGTTTTATGAGATTCCGTGTGGCCGGGCTGTGGAAAGTTGAGTTTCCCTTTATTGTCAAAATACAAAAACTAAACCCCCCGGACTATACATTTACAATATTGACATTGGGTAGTTCATTTGAGGATTTTGCGCGCGAAACTTACAGACTAGCGTTTTTCTTAGATAAAAAGTTTTTCAAAACTAGTGTATTTTTGAGTGTTTATGTCTTAGACCATATAATACGGGACTAGCCTTTGCGAACCACCGCATACAAAAATATTCTGCCAGTTTTCATACAAATGAAGGGGGAAACACAAAGACATATAAAATTTCATTGCATTTAAAAATGTATTTATCGACAAACGCGTAATGGCTGTTGTGTGTTAATTGTTATTGTACAGTCAACTACAATGTAATGTACTAGTTTAATCATATAAAATGATGTACTGATGTACAGGCTTTTCATAAAGCCAAAAGACCAAATGGTCATGTGCAATGGCAGAAAACAATGCTTAAGTAAGGCGCATCCTGTCGTTAGATGATCTAAGGTTTATGTATAGTTTATGGTGGATTCTTAAATATAAAGGTTCTACAACGTGCACAAGTGTTGGAAAGTGATATAGCGCAGTGATACGCGACTTTTTAAGTTTATCGACAAATTCCACAGCAAGCTCTAGTAAAGTACCACCGCTTTACTAGAGTAGAACTTAGTCTAACCCAACAAACTTATTAAGAAGTTTATGTTCCTTGGTCCAACCTTGGACATACTTGAATACGCTGTTGATAATAGATGGAAACTAGATTTGGCATATGGTCTACGTAACCAAAGCCAGCATAAGTTAATTGAAAAAAAAAAAAAATTTGACACTGACATTGACATATTAATAACAACAACATCACATCAAACTTACCGCGTCAATTTCAAATTTTCAATAAAATTTCAAAATATTACAATTTAAATGGAAATCATGTAGGTAATCTTAGAAATTTTAGAAAATTATATTATTCAGTACCTACCTTAAAGTAATCCAGTAAATCAAACAGCATGCACCCAAGGAAGTTTTATAGTTAAAACACGATCAATTCCCGAAATATTAATGATGGAAGAACTCCATAGTAAACCCAATAATATCTGCGCTGTACCCACTGAAATTTTATTCAACATATTTTCTTTTCTGCCAGTAAAAGAGTCGATGAGATGCCGTCAAGTATGCAGACGATGGAAAGCAATCATAGATGACTTAGCATGCAAAAACGACTGGTGGGTAAGTCATTGTAAAAAGGAATTCAAGAAATATTATTGGACCGCAAAACGCAAGGCCAAAAGTGATCTGGACGGGTTTAATTTATTTAGATCTATGTCTTTATGGTCTAAACTAGCAGAGACCAGTGAAGTGTATGATGAATTTGCAGTAGCTCATGAATATATAGAGGAAGTACGTAGTGTAGAAGTACTTGAAAATGGAGTGTTAAGTGTTTTAAAAAAATGTGGTATGTACTATTATGACAGTGGCAATCTTGAATATTCTCCTCGAGCTCCTATTGTTGGAGATTATACAGTTCATGCAGAAAATGATTCTGTCACAATTCTTGTAGACTACCGATTAGTCTTAATTATATATCCAAGGATACCTAACGTAGACCATGAACCTGCTGCAATGTTTACAAGTATCAAAATATTTCATTTAACATCAGATTATCTATATTTTGTAAATTTACTTGATGAGATATATCGCTGTGAGTTAAGTGGGGAATTCAAACCAACATTTTTACAACAAGCTAAGAAGTTAGACGGAGTTTTGGCACTTAATTTCACCAAGGGATTTGTAAATATATTGACGTATGGACGCAAGCTTTATACCCTTGTTAAAAGTCAGTTCATATTACAACATACCCTTACAAGGGATACTAATATAATAGATGTGTTAAATAGATATAATATGTTGAATTATATTGATTGGAAAGTGTACTTTCAGTTTCTTTTTGCAAACTATGAATGGATGCGACGGACAAACAATGTAGTCATCATAAAGTCATTCGGAGATGTATTCATACTCGGAACGGATGTTGGATACCTTCAAATATACTATCGTCCGTTAAATCCACAGGGTGAAGTAGATTTATTTAATTGTGCACCGGTAAAACAAATCAATTTTATGTTTGGATATATGAATATGATACGACATATTGATGTTTTGGAGACTGAAAACGGACACACAGTTTATGTTGCAATGCCAAAAAAGGTAGGCATTATAAAATTTAATCACAGATCGCAACGGCAATCATGGCAGATGTCGGATGAAGATGACATGGAACAGTGATACTGATGTTAACTCCTTTAGAAATTAGATTAATTTACGGTTATTTGTGTTCAGTGAACTAGGTACTGCCCGTCACAGCCTCATAACTCAGACTTTGTCTTTTGAATGCTATCAGTTTTTCAATCAACATGCAAGCACAAAATTTATGAATACCTTTTGAAACTATTCTATTAAATTTTTCAAGTTGCTCATTTTCTCAAGGGTGAACAAGATTTGTTGGTCTCAAGTGGAATCGTTTATTCCACATCAAAAAATCTTGAGCAAAATTTTCTTTCTATTATAATTTTTTGGATTTTGTAATTTAAATTGTAGATTTGAAAAAATATGTAATTTTCAACCACTCATAGCCATCTCAGTGTTTTTTAAATTTGTCATTGCATTAACTTTTCAATCTTAAGTTTGGTTGGCTGTCTGTAGAGTTAACCTTTAGTTTCTATGCCTACCTATAGATTATAGAGCTTAAGTCTCGGTTGTCAGCAACTTTACAGCCAGCAAAGCTAAGTTGAAGACCTTGTAGGCAGCTTGAAAAGCAATGAAGAGGCTTAACCACAACTCATGTCTGTTTCAACACTGGAACACGGTTAGCATGGCGAGTGTTAAGGCGGAAACACATTGTTAAAACGCGACGCGATCCGATGGAAGACAACGCGTGTTGCGTAGAATCATTTGTATTGTTTTCTATGACCAGAGTCACACTATTAACATCCGATGCGCCACCATGCTCAGTACAGTCTACACGTAGCGTCGCGTCGTGTTTTAATAATGTGTTTCCTCCTTTATTTTCTGGTGTTGCAAACATCATTAGGCCATGTAACCACTGTTGATCGGTCGTCCGCTCGGCGGTGCCGGCGTCCCCACAAGAAAACCACCTTTGATCAGGCGAGCAGTATGCTTGTCTGCCACTTCAGTAGTATATAAAAAGGGTATTTCCGCCCAGTTTAAGACGAGTTTATTTTACTGTGATAGTACCTACCAAATCTGTTTAGCATATTTATATTACCAGTATTTTTACCCTTAGTCGTATGTAAATTATTGTATTAGATATATGGATGTATAGTATTAGATGACATATTTATATTCTGAAAAAATAAATTATAAATCGGTTTTGCCCATGGTGCCTGATTGTTCCCTTTGGGGGTTGCAAAGGCAGAATTATTTTATCATGGTAGTTACTTCCAGTGAGGCTAAGTTGGGGGACTAAGGGTGAACAGGGACACTAAATTCTTATGTAGGTATATTGACTGATTTTTTTATACCACTAAGGTGACAGACAAGCATACGACCCACCAGATGTACCGGTGGTCACCGTGCCCTATGGACGTTTGCAACACAGAGGCGCTACACTCGCGCTGCCGACCCTGTAAAAGACCCCTTTTGAAGAACCCCATACTGTAGGCGTTTGGGAAAACCGAGGCAGGGAGCTTATTCCACAACCTAAGCGTGCGCGGAACAAAGCCCCTATCGGATCTTACCGTGCTCGTGCTCGAGTGCTCCGGACGCGTGTGAGGATGAACACCCTGTCTGTGGCGAGCGGTGCGATGTTAGAATGTAGCCGTGAGCACAATATATCAAACAAATAAAATTAAATTTTGTTCCCTTTGGGGTTCCATAGGTAGAATTCTTTGATCATGAATCTGCCAGGTAGGATAGGCTGGGGCACTAAGGGGTGAATAGATACACAAAATTTTTATGTAGGTATATTGACTGATAATATTAATTTGTATGTATATGTAGGTATACAGTGCAGAAGCCAAGGTAAAGAATCGTATCTGACATGTAGGTAGTTAAACTTAGCGAAGTGTATTTCTGCTGAAAGTAACATAAGTACCGACAATGGCAATTAAATAAAATAATTATAATTTAATATAATGTATTACTTGTGAGATAAGTAGGTACATTATGTTTTCATGCGATGGCCAAGTCAATCTTTGTCTAAAACATGAAATACCTATGTGTAATGTTCATTAGAACATAAAGATGTTGCTAAGTTGGCTAATACCTACGTGAAACTTAAAAACAAGTTCCCATGAGTAGAGTTCAATGTTCAATGAATATAACAGCCGACCTTCGACCAAGTAATAGTACCTATAGACAGGCCCACGTCATACATTACGAACTCAAAAAGTGAGACTAGTTCACACACAAAGATATTGTAGCAACTACACGACATGCACTCAGACATTCTTTTTTCGAATTTAGGGTAGTGTTTTTACACTTCGGGAACTCACAGGAAGGCATCTTGAGTAAAATGTCTTATCTTGACACGTTTCACCTTCGAAACAATAACACGGACTAAGAACACTTTGGCGTCTTCAAAACTAATGTATGGATGGGCCGGTCTATATTATTACTTGGTCGAAGGATCTCACTACTTTTTACTGTGAGACTTGTTTTTTTTAATAAGTTTTGATTTTGATGGCATTGTGTTATTAAAACGACACTAGGTACCTACTTTAGTCCCATTCTCGGCAGCCTAAAAACGCTTTTTTCTTCATATCTCTAAATTGTAAAACTTTACAAAAGGAACACCTGGCTTCTACACCACCCTGTATATTATTTTTAATGTTGACGAATTTACCGTATTAAATGGTGCTGAATACTAGCTAGTGTCTTATTTCTCTTGAACCTTTGCCTAATACTAGCGGACTTCACGCAGTTTCACCCGCGTAATTCCCATTCTCGTGGGAATGCGGGAATAAAATAATAGCCCATGTTCACCGCAAAGAGTGTAGCTTCCCAACAGTGAAAGAATTTTTCAAATCGGTCCAGTAGGTAGTTTCAGAGCCTATTCGATGCAAACAAACAAACAAACAATCAAATCTTTTCTCTTTATAATAAGCTATTAAATCATCATATGAACTAAATAATTCAGGTACAAGTTATGGCAAAAGGTTGCAACTCAGTGAATGCTTCTTGCCAGTACCTATGCTAACAAGTAGCGCTGATTTTCAGCGGCACCTATAAAAGAATTTAGAATACCTAATTAAAACCTACTATACAAAAATAAATTCTATACTTACACACACCAATAAAAAAAACTGAGATGAACATAGTAGGTAGGAACTTATACCCATTCCAGTAGTTCCATGTAACTGTTATCTAGTTTCGTCATGTCCCAGTAGTTCCATTACCTACACAAATAAAGGTAGGTAGGTACAGGTAAGTAGTGAATTATCATATAGTAAACTAGCGGACGTCACGCGGTTTCACCCTCGTAGTTCCGTTCCCGTGGGAATACGGGAATAAAATATAGCCTATGTTCACCGCAAAGAGTGTAGCATTCCAACAGTGAAAGAATTTTCAAATCGGTCCAGTAGTTCCGGAGCCTATTCGTTACAAACAAAAAAACAAATCTTTCCTCTTTATAATATTAGCATAGATGAAGATACGGGACCTTGTTCATGCTACTTCCGAGGAGGCCGGCCGTGACGTGATTTCCGATAGGTAAGTACTTACCTATGTATGAATTTGGATGGAAGGAAAATTTCAGCTTTGGAACAACATGATTTTATTTAATTACAAGAATATATTAATAATTTTATTTACATTATATTTTTCTGACTATATTCTATGATACAACTTAAGTTTAACACATTAAAGTTACAAGTTACAAGAATTGTCTTTACACAAGTTCATAAATGGTAATCGAACCTAAAGTCGAATTTTTAATTGAGTCAATTGACAGCAGCTAATGTCACCTCGTCAATCAATTAATTTAATTTATACTGGCTTTGGTTACTTAGACCTTATGCTAAATCTAGATTCCATATATTATCAACAGCGTATTCAAGTATGTCCAGGTTCTACTCTAGTAAAGCGGTGGTACTTTACTAGAGCTTGCTGTGGAATTTGTCGATAAACCTAAAAAGTCGCGTATCACTGCGCTTTAACACTTTCCAACACTTGTGCCCGTTGTCGAAACTATGTTTAAGAAGTCACCATAAATTATACATAAACACTCAAAAACACACTAGTTTTGAAAAACTTTGGCGCCAAATCCCTCACTTCGCCATGTAAATTATGAAACATTGTATGAAGAAGTGACATTAGCTGCTGTCAATTGACTTCGTCTAATTATAAATTCGACTTTAGGACCTCAGCGCAGCAGTCACTACCGAATGCACCACAGAGGCACTGAAATAAATAAATAATAATAATAAATATTGTGAGACATTCTGATAACAATACTTACAAATTATATTATTTATACTTATAAATAAAATAAATAAATAAAGAACAGGTACATAGGAACACTTAAACTCTGAAACAAATATCTGTGGATCGCACAAATACTCGGTCCGACCTGGGAATTAAATCCAGGATCTCAGTTCGCCCCTGGGTTACACTTACACTACCAAAATAATACCAAATACGCCACTGAGGCAAACAAATAAATAAATACTGTAGGAGATTTTCACACACCGCCAACTAGCCCAAATTAATCTTATAAAATCTTTTGCTATAGGATCTAGACTGATAAACATTATATTAAAACATTTGCCTGTCTCGTTTTGGTACAGAGGTCGAAATATGCGATTGCGGATCACTAGCTCGTGGGTTCGATTTCCACCGGAGACAAAAATTTGTGTGATTCTTAAATGTTTGTCTCGAGTCTGGGTGTAGCTCTGTATGATAAGTATGTAAGTATTTGAAAGTATTTAAGTACCTACCTACCTATAATATTCGAGGTCTGATACCTATAACACAAGCCGGTTATTCCTAGCTTACTTTGGGATCAGATAGCGTTGTGTGAAATTGTACGTGTGAACTAGTATTACTTACATATTTATTGATACCTATATACATATCCCTACTAATATTACAATGCAAAAAAAAAAATGAACAGACTTCAAACAAATCCTGAAAAATAAAATTTACTTAGCACATAGTAATATGTATTTCGATTTATGTATCAGATTTTATTCAATTTCATATTAAAGTCTGCGCCAATTAAACCCATAGGTTTAGGTAGGTATTATTAATGGCACCAACTTCAATTTTATCATTACTTATGAGATTAAGGCTATTTTAAAACAATTCAGTTTTAAAATAGCCTTAATAATTAAGCTCTTTTATGATTAAGCAAACAGGGCAGTTTAACACGCTGGTTGATGAGTCTGCTGAAGAAATACCTCTCCTTTCATACACCATATGTGACGTAAACGAAGTTGCAAATCTGATAAATCAAAATAAATATTAGGTACTTTGTGCTAAGTAAATTTTATTTTTCAGGATTTTTTTGAAGTCTGTTCTATTTTTTATAATCTTTTTTCTCAATATTTTAAGTGACGGTTGAAGCGAAAAATATATCTATCTAGGCGTAAAGTTCTCAGCAATACAAATCAATCAAGCCCAAACACAAGGTAACTGCTGTAAATCGTTAAGGAATTCCGTCGACTGTCTTTCGGTTCCATCAAAGTAAAGCACATGATGAAAAAGTTAACAAACACACTAGTTGTCCCTACAATTTTTGGTGGTTGCCCTCGATTTATCCAGGATCCCATCTTCAGATCCTAACCTGGTGAAAATGGGACCACCTCAGAAGTAAACCCTATTGAACAAAAGAAAAAAAATTGAAATCCGTCCATAACTGACGGAAATATCGGTTAAAATACATAAAAAAACATACAGACGAATTGAGAACCTCCTCCTTTTTTTGAAGTCGGTAAAAAGTAACTGTCTGTCTGTCTGTTACGCTTTCACGCTTAAACGTCTGGACCGATTGAGATAAAATTCGGTATAGAGATATTTCGAAGCCCTGGGAAGGACATAGGCTACTTTTTAACTGACTGCGCAAAAGGAGGGTTAATGATTTTACGCGATAACGACTTTCACGCAGTCGAATCCGCGGGGAACAGCTAGTAATATTATAATAATAATAAATGCTTTATTCATACAGCTGTGTCTTTGAATTTGTTGATAGTAAATTTACATGTAATGAATAAGCCCCGCAAGTTGATATTGCGCTGGCGGCTTAGATCATCTAACCACAGGATGCGCCTTACTTAAGCATTATTTTCTGCCATTGCACATGACCATTTTTGGTCTTTTGGCTTTATGAAAAGTCTGTACATCAGTACATCATTTTATATGATTAAACTAGTACATTACATTGTAGTTGACTGTACAATAACAATTAACACACAACAGCCATTACGCGTTTGTCGATTAATACATTTTTAAATGCAATGAAATTTTATATGTCTTTGTGTTTCCCCCTTCACTTGTATGAAAACTGGCAGAATATTTTTGTATGCGGTGGTTCGCAAAGGCTAGTCCCGTGTTATATGGTCTAAGGCTGGCGGCCATCTTAGTGACGTATGTCCGTCGAGCCGTCAACTCAGTACTAAAAACAATACCGTACGCAGCTTTTCGTGAGGAGGCCAGCCCGCGCTCGCGCTACGTCACGATGACGTCATTTAGCTGTCATTATGACAAGGTTCCAGTGCAATACCAACTTGCGGGACTTATAAACCTGTCTTTTAGTTATAGATAAATTACACCCAGACACAGAACAAATCAATTTGCTTATCACACAGAGAGATTTGTCCTGGGTGGGAATCGAAATCGAATCCACGACCTCCGAATCCATAGTCAGTTACTCTAACTACTACTAGACCATGAAGCCTATCATTATTTTTTTATTCAAGTAACAGATTCCCACTTTCTTCTTCGTCAAAATCTGTAATCTCCCATGGTAGTGGTTGCAAATCATAAGTATATTTTATCACAGCAACCTTTTTTGGCATAGCTACAAACACTGTTAGCCCGTTAAGCGTCTGCATAACATCAATATGCAGTATAAGACACATAGTTGATCCGTCCATAAAATTTACTTGTCTTAATGGTTTTGAGTTAACAAAATCAAGTTCACCGTCAATGAACGGGCGATAGTATATATTAAGCAGTCCTATATGTAAACCTACAAAGAATAAGTCGCCATGGGTCCTTATGGTCATGATTTTGCCTGTAACATGTCCAACGGGTAAACTGTGAGATAGTTCAAACTCATGGTAAATTCTGGAATCGAGATGATTTAAGAATTCATATTTATATAACACATCCAATGAGTTGATACTAGCTCTAAGGATTTGCTTCAATTCAAAACGACCGTTCAAGAGTGAATAAATTTTACGCTCATGTGTCAGTATATTTAGACATCCAAAGCTAAAACTAAGTTTCATAATTCCTTCTATACGCTCAGGCTCAGAATGTCGTAAAAATCTAACTTTATTATCCCCATGCATATCATAGCGATATATCATATCATCTATAGTTACAAAGTACAGATGATCTAGAGATAAATAGAATAGTTTCACATGAGGAAATACGGTAAATTTTCCTGCGTGTATTCCGGCCATCTTTTGGATTAAAACTAAATCAAATTGGTAGTGTAGAATAATTGCCACATAATCATTTTCTGCATAACTCGCATAACTTCCTCTAAATACAGGTTCGGGGTACACAAGTTTGAGTGTGTCACCGTTATAATGGTAAATACCGCATTTTTTATGAACACTTACTAGCACCCCACTAAGTATTTGTATTCCAAGAACTTCCTCTGTAATACTAGAAGCTGTTGCAAATTCAGCAATATCTTCATGAGCCTCTGCTAATTTAGACCATAAAGACATAGACCTAAATAGCTGAAACCAATCCAGGTCAGATTTGACCTTGAGTTTGGTGTTCCAATGATATTTCTTGAATTCCCTTGCATAATGAGCTAACCACCAGTCCGCCTTGCAAGCTAACTCATCTATAATTTCTTTCCATCGTCGACACACTTGGCGGCATCTCATCGACTCTTGAGCTGGTAGATAACCGAATATTTTCAATAAAATTTCAGTGGGTAGAACGGAGATATTGTTGGGTATACTGTTTTCATCCGTCATTTTAAATAATGGACAAGTACTTAAGTCCAAATAATGATCCCTTTTTAATTACAAAACTTCATTGGGTCCATGTTTGATTTAATGGAGTACAACAACAAGTAATTTAAGGTAGAAATTCTAGAGTTACTTCTTCTTCTTATTATATATACATGGCCCTTCGTTTATCAACGATTTGAAGTTGTATGCAATTTCATTATTTGAATGGTTTTTTGTGCTTTCAGCAGCAACTTGCCAATGGCCTGTCAAGAGAGCTGAGATATTATCGTGTCTCTGGTTTTATCGTTAGCCTTGTGTATTCGTTTGAGGAGGAATCTGCTGTGATCTTGAGCGGTAACTCTTAAATATCTTGCGGATTAGCTTACCGGTAGACTAGAGCATGAAACTTCAATGCGCAATTCTCTGTGCCCATTATTAACGAAGGAGATACTGGCTCGATGATTTGACCATTGGCTTTGAGAATAGAGTTAAGTCAGCCAGAATCACCTTAACCAAAAGATGTCACAAATACAATTACCTATTTAATATGTAATATTAAATAAATTCTTTGAACTGAATTTCTATGCGAATTTAAAAACATTACAAACAGATTGTAATTTCTTAATGTCAAGTTGACAGAATGGATCACTCAATTAAATGTCAAATGCGTTATGTTACTTCTTCTCGTTCTTGGACTTTCTCGGTTTGAGAGTATGCCAAAGTCAAGTAAAGGGCGATGTTTACACGACTATGGAAGCTCGTATCACTTTGAAGTTTGAGGTACCAAGGAAAAAAAACCTGCGTCGTGATGGTATTATCGTGTATTTTAAGAAATAAAAATAAATTATTATGTGACACTCCGGATTTCATGGCACATCGTACATTAGAGTAGGTGTGGAATGCCTTGATTTTCTGTACTATTGGGCACAAAGAGTTCAATAATACCTTTTTGATTACCTATTGAGTTCCAAATGTTAAATGGATAGTCGAAGCTAATTATTAGTTATGCTTGTGATAATTAATTATCATCATCCGAGCGTTGTTCCTGACATTTTTTGGGTCAACGTCAACTGCAAGTGGTGAACTTGCTGACCAGCGGAGGCTTTGGTGCAGATGTTCATGTAAGGTGGGATTCTAGATTCTCCTTCATCAACAAAAGCGTAACACAGGCACTAAAAAGGATATTAATAACTAATGCTAATAAAAACAGCATACAGCGAAAGCATATCAATTGCAAGTGAGTTACTCTGGAGTTGAATGCACTCTCAAAAGTTACAGTACCACAGCTTTAATGAGAATGGAAATTATTAGTAATAAATAATACAATACAGTACAATATGAATCATTTATTTGTAAATAACAACCTATGGTGCGCTGAGAACCTACTATTGATGGCGGTATTGCTACATAATATACATTTTCATAGGCAAGTATGTAAATATTTAATAGGACTGTGACAGAACAGTTATTCTGTGACACTCACAGCAAACTCCTGATAGAAAAGGCAATAGTATTATAAAAGGTGATATGTTTAACAACCCTTTTACAGTAGGTACTACTATAATTATGTGAGCATATTATAAAACTAGTGACAAAAATAACATTTCGATGACCGTGTCCGTTAGGAATGGCAAATTGAACTCCTGAAGAAACTGACTATTGAATTTACAGTATTATTATTAGAATATTAACTAAGCACACCAGCAGCTCAGTGAGCTGATGTGTGTGTGTGTATCTAATCGATAGATCTGTAGACTTTGTCCAGACGGTTTTTGAATGCATCAACACTGGGTACACCCACAACATGCTCAGGCAACTTATTCCATTCCGTGACTATTCTATTAGGTAGAAAATGTTTCAGGGTTCAGTAGGTAAGTGTTTAGCTACTACTATCTTAAATAAGGCCTCAAACTGGATGTCCGCGGCGCGGCGAGCGGCAAGTGATGCTAGAGCGCGCAGAGCACAAGAGAGGGTGGCGGCACTGGGCTCGCATATAATGCACACCACACTCGGTGGGTTTGTTATCGTGTGTTCGAAGTTGCCTACTCACTTGTACGCGAGGGCCGCGCTCTCGCATTTGTAGCCGTCGCCCCACTCACCGCTGACATCCAATTTGAGGTCTACTAGAATCACAAGTAATAGAACTAAGAAATGGGACGCTTACCGAACAAGAAAGTGAGGTGAAAGCAAATACTAAATCCAAATGTGAGTAAGTACTGTATATATCTAGAAGTCAATACGCGAATAACACGTATTATTCGCTGCACATAAGAAATCATTCGTTACTTATGGATGGTGTTCAGCACTGCCACAGTACTCATTTTTGGATTCAATATTCGATTCTGCTTTCATGGCCTGACTTTCTTGATGATAACGCCATTTGTCTTTAAGTTCTATAATCTGTGAATAGAATATGTCATGATAACTGCTATCATAAGATATTCTGTTACATAGTTAAATCAAAGAGCATCTTAAATAACAAAGTTAAATGACAGAACATCTTGTAGCACCAGTATCTTAAGTAACGGAGCATCCCATCCTAAGGTGCTTATATCTTAATTCATTAAGTCACATTAACAGGTCATATTATTGGCATGGTGCTAGTGTCTTCAGAGTCAAATGATTGCTATACTTAATAACTATTCACACAGATAATTATAGCCGGCTTAGTTTCAACAGGCATTCTATAAAAGCCATCTCAGATAGTCATGTGACTTTTACCCAAATACCGTGGCACTAATTGTTCAGTCCAAATATCTCTAGCTTTATTCATGTAGCAATAATGTGTAGTCCTGGATATATTAAATAACCCAGTCAACCTTTCGTTACTACTGTCACCAGTCCTTAATTTAAATGAAGGCATATAGATACTAAGTGCTAAATGTATAATATTCAATAGATCATAAAACTGAGTAGCACTTATTCCTAGTCAATAGTGGCACAGATTATTGAACTTTATGAACATTACTAAAGTCTGGCTTTTTAGTGCTAATCCTTCCAACAGTCATTGTATAGCTACAAGTTTGTATATGTTTGGTTCCTTGTGCCTAACTTGTGGCTGGTACCTTCTGGTGGTAAAAATGATGGTAGAGCTGCATTGTCTTGTATATAGATGCTCTGCATGGACCAATTGGTTGGAATTATGAAGTGAATGCTGTTGTACTGCCATTCTAGCCCACCTTTAATAGCTGTGCATACTTTCTCCAGGTGAGGACCTTGAATAGAAAAATATATACAACATTAGATAGACTGTTTAAATAACTAATAGAATCACCTTCCGCATCCAGTCGCAGCTTGCAACCTTTTCTAGTTTGTTGGTCCATCTGGCGGGTGGAAGTCCTACTCTAGAATGCCAGTTTCCACTCTAGAACTCAGTCGCTCCATCAACAGTCGGTTCTTCTGCAGATATGGCCATCCCACTGTCATTTTAATGTACCTACTTATACAGCGAGCTATGTCGACTAGAGCATTTAACAATGTTAATAAAAACATTACTGTATTTTGAACTCATTACAATATCAATTAGTCTATACCATTTATACTAATATTATAAAGAGGAAAGATTAGATTGTTTGTTTGTATCGAATAGTAATAATTTGAAAAATTCTTTCACTGTTGGGAAGCAACACTATCCCCGGGTAACATAGATTTTATTCCCGTATTCCTACAGGAACGGAAGCTATATGGGTGAAACCATGTGACGTCCACTTGTCATTCATAATATAAAATTAATAAAAAAGATATTTATTGTGAGTTTTTTAGAAATAACTAAAACTGATGTTCAGATGATTATACCAAAATAACTGTAATTAAATACATACCAAGTGTGGAGATATCCTGGTAAGTCATAATTATGTTCTTTTCTTCACAATAAAACAATTAGTCATAGCTGTAGTCATTAAATCTACGTCCAAATAATGGGGCTACTTCCTTCCAGTTTGAAGAACAGATTGCAATAATTCATAGTATATTCTATGCACAGTGTATTGTCATGTGATATCTATAACATAAACAATTTTTGATTATTATGCTATAATGCACTAGCAAATCTTGGGATCAGATCATTGAACTTGTGTTTATTTATTTATTAAACCACCTGACCCGCGCAACAATGTTACCCTTTTAGCTTGGCTATTTTGTACAATAGTGTATTGTATGTACTATACGTAGTTAACCTTCTACTTGAATCACTATCTGTTGCTGAAAACTGCAGTAAACTGAAAAAGCACTTATCACGTTCACAGTTTTGGTAGTTTGTCCCTTGTCATTAGATAATGTGATTTGGCAAAAAAGATTTCTAGGATTGCTACTACATCGTCTAGGGACCGCATTAGGGCTTTGGCAAGTGAAGAATAGAAAACACCGCTCATATTATAACCTAACTGTCGGTCACATTATTCATAGGTTATATGTGTTTAGTTCATGTGTTGGTATTAATAATAACATACACTTACCAACGTTGGCGAAACCCCTGTGGATATAGCAGTCAGTGTTGATTTAGGTCATTATTTTCCTGTAATGACTGCCACCGGCGATGTAACAATTGAACCGAACAAAAGAAACATCGACGAATATTCAACATAACCTAATGCAAAAGTTACAAAACGTTAAAGTACACATTTTTCACACTCCTTGCATTAAATTCGAACTTATTTTACTATTAAAAAGATGTTTTGAAACAACCAATAAAAGAAAATAAACCGATCTATGGAATGGCAAGCATGGCCGGCTTTGACAAATAGTGCTGACAGTTTTGGACAACAACTAATCGTTAAATCAATCGATACTTCTCTTCATAATCGATACCTATTTTAAATCAGGATTTCACCTTTATACACTGTTGAATTATTTTATTACGTAATTACTTTAATGAATCTATAGTAATACTATAGAATATATTATATAATCGGTGGTAATACTATACTAATATTATAAAGCTGGAGAGTTTGTTTGTTTGTTGTTTTTTTTTTGAACTAGTTTTGTTTGAACTCTAGGATCTCAGAAACTACTTACTGTTTAGATTTCAAAAAATCTTTTATGGTTTGATAGTCCATTTATTGAAAATTGCTATAGGCTATATAACATCACGCTAACACGAATAAGAGCGGAGCAGTAACGAATAATGTTTCGAAAACAGGGTTTTTTACCTTCTAAGAGCTTCCGAGCCGTACGCTGCGTAAATGGTTAAAGTTGCGTAAAAATTGTTTATTACAAAATTATTCCTTTTAAAAAGTAAAAAAAAGGCCGCGACATTTAAGGTTCGCTTACAATAACCTAATATGTCTATTTTTTAGGTTTCGCTCACAATATTATACCGGCGACCACACTCGGGGGGGTACGGGGGCCCTTCCGTCCGGCGGGTCGGCTTCCGTCTCACCACACAATCATAGATGAAGCTAGCCCCTACGCCTTGTCACTCACTGCTGCAGCAAATGTCGCTCCGTCTTCACGTCTCCCTTCATTTCTGAACAATCATGGCAGTGCAAAAAAAGAAAACAAGGTACCACAGCGGCCGCTACTACTCCCAGTAACTTACTGTTTGAGGTGGAGTTCGCTAACATCAGCGAACTCCATGCCATCTGTCTTCTTCCATCACCATCTGGAGCTGCACGGCACGGCCAGCTGTGATGTTCCTAACGGAGACGCAAATACGCCGCCCTGCCGATCAGTCGTACTTATGCTACCCTGGCTATATCATCGAGGAACAATTTCGAGATAAAGCCGGGGTGTGCGTGTTTGTTAGGGAGGATATTTGCTGTCGCCGGCTGCGCTGCCCTGAGAACCCTTCCTTCTCCGTCCTTTGGCTGCACGTAGATCACGGCTCCATGAGTCAGATCTACGTGTGTGTGTCTATCGACCCCACTCAGGGACAGCTGAGATAACGAGGCTGTATCAGTACCTCAGCGAGGGGGCTGATGCCGCGCAGGTGCGGTTTCCGAACGCTGAATTGGTTTTTCTGGGGGACTTCAACGGTCACCACACTGAGTGGCTGGGGTCCCGCAGGACCGATCCGGCGGGACGGGCCGCTCACGCGTTTGCTCTCTCCCATGGTCTGACCCAGGTGGTACGCGGGATTACGCGCATGCCGGACAGGTCAGACCATGAACCCGCCCTGCTGGACTTACTGCTGACGAGTTATCCAGCACAGTACAGTGTGTCGGTTAGCGCCCCACTGGGTCAATCCGACCACTGTGTTGTGCGTGCCCGCCTGCAGGTGTCATCTCCTGCAAGGGCAGCAGAAGTGACGCGGCGATTGTGGCACTACTCGTCAGCAGACTGGGACGAACTACGAGAATACTTTGCAGCCGTCCCGTGGAGTCAGCGCTGCTTTGCAGGGAGGGCTTCATCGGAAAGCGCCAGCAACCTGATGAGATTACATCACATCCTATGGGCACCCGTGGATATTGGCAACTGGCCAAAGCCGTGCAGGCCAACTTTTGCCCGCCTGCCCGCCGGGCATTTCAAAAGATTGTTCCTCTGTCGAACTGTAAAAACTTGGCACGACCTGCCCGCACACGTATTTCCCTCATCTTACAATCCCGGGTTCCTAAAGAGGAGCGTGAAGAGGCACATCACAGGGCCGCTAACTTGAGGACTACTGTCAAAAGTGGCCCCCAATCGCTAAATGCGCCACGGCTTTCCATCAGGCTGGTGGCGACGTCAATTTGGCGTGCTGTATATAAAAAAAAACTTATAAAGCTGAATAGTTTGTTTGTGCTAGGATCTCAGTAGCTACTGGTTGCATTTCAAATTTTTTTTTACAGTTTTATAGTCCATTTGCTGAAGATGGCTAATGGCTATATAACATCACGCTTAGATAAATAGGAGTGGAGCAGCAATGAATAATGTTTTGAAAACAGGACAAAAATATTTATTTTGAGAGCTTCCGTTACGTCCGCTGCGTAAATGATTGAAGTTAAGTAAAAAATTGAGTGTTACTAAATTGATTCTCTTACAATAACCTTCTAAATAAGTTTTAAAATATTAGCTCCGCGACGGAGGTACACGTGATGGGAGTAAATGCGATGGGAAACATGATTTTGAATTACTAATACCCACCTCTCTCTTTCCCACTCTCAAGTGACGCAAACGAAGTTGTGGGGATCAGTTCTAACTCAAGTAAGCGACGCGACGGGAGTAAATGCGACGGGAAACATTATATTACTTAAAATATTAATACCATACCTCTTTCTCACTCTTATGGTGACACAAATGAAGTTGCGCGGGTCAGCCAGTCGTAAATATAAATAAATAATCAAAGCAGTCGATCATTGGTTTTAATCGATTCATATAAATTGAATCATTTTAGAATAGATATGCTCTTCCCTTAAGTCAACAGCCGCCATTATATATTTGATGGCTGTCAGGGCGGAAAATGCATTAGAAACTGTTAAAATACTTTTGTGTTTGCCCTAGTACTACGAATGTTTTATTGTTAAATTAAATCGGAAAAGACATTTACAGAAATTAACATAATTTTCGATTTGAAGTACTACTTCGTTTAAAGTGATACCATAAAAAAACATTGCCCTTTCATTGTGAAATATAAATCATTTTTATGTTATGATTCTTCTTATGAGCAGCGTATTCATGTATGTCCAAGTTTGGACTAAGTTCTACTCTAGTAAGGCGGTGGTACCTTACTAGGGCTTGCTGTGGAATTCGTCGACAAACCTAAAAACTCGCGTTTCACTGCGCTATAACACTTTCCAACACTTTTGCACGTTGTCGAACCTTTACGTTTAATATTCGGTACGACTTTCCTTTAACTGCCGTCGATTTTGGGGGGGGAAAGGGTGGGGGGTGGGGGAGGGGGTTGCCTACTGCCCCCCCCTAAAAGGAAAAGTTGCGGAACCCCCCCCCTTTTCGAGATATTTCAATTTTAAATTTGAAAAAAAATTCGTAATTTTAAGTGATATAATCGATAGTAGATGCAAAAAATAAGGAAAGATGCCCATGGAGGGAATGAGGGTAAGCCCCCCCTTCATCAAAAAAATAGGGGGACTGATTCACATGAATTTAAGTATATATGTTGACTCTGCCTCACCTCCGCAGCTTCGGCTTGCTGGTCGCCTACGGCGACCAGCCTCAGCCGCTCCGGCTCGTCTGCTGCCTGTGATTTGTTACAGCGGGCGGAGGCTGCTCTCCCTACGCGCCTCCGGTTCTATAAAAACACTCTAGGGTTAGGCCAAACTCATACCAGGTGGAGTCGGGGTACATCAATTCGGTTCTTTGACCCAAGTCGACCTAATTTATCATATTTGTATCTGCCCTAATAGGTTCTGTTAAAATAAAAAAAAATTAATACTGGTGGTGGCAAATTAAATACTCGTACAAAATGGCGTCCCGGCAAAACAAACAACACGCGATTTCAAAAGTGTTTTTTTTTTTGCTTCAAATTTCTTGACGTCTTTTATCTATGCACTATTTCGACCAATAATACGATCACAGTTTGACAGGTGCACTCAAAATGGTGTTGTTTGTTTACAATTAATATGAAATTTCAATATTTTTTTTCTCAAAAACTACGCATCTCCGCATGTTGTGACTTTACGTGTGTGCTTATATTAATGTTACCTTTCTGTAAAAAAATTACCAGCCCCCAACTCGACGGCAGTTAAAGGCAAACTGAGCCTAATATTCCACCATATATTACACATAAACACTCAAAATGACACTAGTTTTGAAAAATTATTAAAACACAATGTAACGCTTGTCTGAAAGTTTCCCGCCGAAAACCGTTATGTTACTTTGACTTTGATACTGATGATCTTTAAGCTTAGACTATTTAACAACAGGACCCGCCTTGCAGCGGCGGCCTTACCCAATTACCCATTGCGAGGCTCCGGGCGGCAGGTCTTTGCGAGGTCCTTTGTCCTTCATGAAAAGTATGGGAAAAGTGAGTGGCTCTGGTTGTTTAGTTTAGGTATTTGTCATGTTTGACGAGAAATGCTAAAGTTATACAAATAAAGAACAGTTTTAAAATATTTTATATTAAAGGATTTACAAAATTAACAAATACAGAGACGATAAATTTTAAAACAGATGTTTGCGACTTTAAGACTAAAATCTTTAATTAGATCACAATATTCTAACGAATGAGCTAGGTACGTCATTTTCGATTGAAAGAATAGCAAGGGCTGAAAGCCGATCTTGTGTCATCGAATTCCTCAAATATCTATATCTATACTAATATTATAAAGAGGAAAGATGTTTTTTTTGTTTTTTTGTTTGTTTGTTTGTAACGAATAGGCTCCGGAACTACTGGACCGATTTGAAAAATTCTTTCACTGTTGGAAAGCTTCGCTCTTTGCGGTGAACATAGGCTATATTTATTCCCGTATTCCCACGGGAACGGGAACTACGCGGGTGAAACCGCGCGACGTCCGCTAGTGTTTTAATAATTTTAAGCCTCGAAAATCTCCTTTCATCAGACGCAACTGTAACATGTGTGGTGGCAATAATTCTCGGGACTATTTCGATAGTGGGGTAAACTTCAGTTATTTTGTTTTTTATTATGTATTTCAGCACCAAGATAATGTCGTCGTTTCCTTCATACATGCGAATGAACATATGCAGTTCTTCATACAATTCATGTCCATCAATATCACATGATTCTCCTACTGTCAAAGATATTTGCAAGTTGCTGCATTGCTTCAAAAGCTCACTATCACTCATTTCTTTTAATCTTTTTATATTATACATGAATCCAAATATGCTCTCATGATGTTTAAGTGCCTCAAATCTAGGATGGCAGCTTGCGCGCACACTATCGACAATGACATAAGAATAGTTTATTTTGAAAATCTCTTCCGCGTTCAATTCCTGAGCTTCATAGTCAAAATGCCGTCTTTTACGTCGTCTTCTAACTTCTCTAAACTCTCTGTCAATATAATTTTCTTCGACTATTTCTCTCGCGGTTACAAGGGATGCCTGAAACCCATTTTCTCGATAATTGTGAATGCACCTAGATGTTGCAAAGCTACATCTAAGTGCATGTTTTTGCTTTGCCACATTTTACTTATAATATTTATCTTGGTAAGAATATCATACCACATGACAAGCGAAACTACAAATTCGTAGGTAGTCACTCACTGACCAGCTGACAATCTGTTGTATTTTCTGCTAAATCCTTTAGAGCATCACATATCGCTACTTAAATTCAAGAGTACCACAAATCAAAAGAACTATTTTTTACAGGAGAGCTAATCAAAGAAAAAATAACTATTTTTGGCCTATCATTTTCTTATCTTATATTAAATATATACATATTATACATCATTATTTGCGCGTTTTTATGCAGCATTTAGAGTTATATATAACTTCACAAAGAACTAAATACAGGATGAAATATGAGCATATAAGTTACTCTTGAATTTAAAATAAAAAATAAAATTATGTTTGAATTAAAATAAAGAAGCAATAAAACAACCACAAGTCAAAAAAATTAAGTGTATTATTCATGTTATTTAAAGATTTTTAAAAAAAATCAAATAATATTGCCATGCTATCTAATAACTTAGCTAAGTTGCTATGTGAAACTGAAGACAAATCAGAACATTTCAAATAAACAAATAAATATCTTCAAAAACTGTTGTACAGTAATTATAAAAATTGTTTTCTAAGTTCTATTAGAACTATAAAATCGATATTATAATAATAGAAATAACAAAATTTGCCAAGCTAATTAGTAAAACCAACGTAAATATTTTCCAAAACTTAAATAAAACAAAGCTTTTCAACATTTTTTTTATCAATTTGCTTTAAGTTCAAAATCAACAACAAACATGTTAGTTACTGTTATTTGTTTGTTAACATAACAGTTCACAATCTTGTTACTTATATACGTACTATTAATATAATTAGGTATATTTATGGGATCACAGAATCACAACCATTTTTATATTAAAACTATGAAAATTTTATTGAAATCGGTTCAGTAGTTCAATAGTTATAAATGCAAAAGTAACTCTGTCTGTCTCTTACGTTGTCTCGCCTGAGCCGCTGAACCGATTTTGATAAAATTAGGTAAAAAGACAGTTTGAGTCCAAAGGAAGGCCATAGGATACATTTTAACTGACTGCGCAAAAGGAGGGTATTTTACGACTTTTACGCGGACGAAGCCCTGGGGAACAGCTAGTTTATAATATTGGTAAAGAAGTAAGGATAAGAATTATACCATCATATAATCATAAATAATGAATCTTTATTGTGTTATATTATACACTAGCGGTCATCACGCGGTTTCACTCGCGCAGTACCTGCTCCCGTGGGAATATGGGAATAAAATATACCCTATGTTCACCGGGGATAGCGTAGCTTCCCGATAGTGAAAGAATTTTTAAAATTGGTTTAGTATTTTTAGAGCCTATTCAATGCAAACAAACAAACAAACAATCGAATCTTTATTCTTTTTAATATTATTAGTATAGATTATAAATTACTATACAATGTATATAATTATTATTTACAATAATAATGAACCATTTTGTGATGAAATAATAATATATTATGTCCCAATGAAATCATTGGTTCTTATTAGTAAAATACTAGCTGACCCACGCAACTTCGTTTACGTCACGGTTTGCGAAAGGAGAGAACTTCTTCATCAGACTCATCAAGAAGCGTGTGAAACGGCCCTGTTTGCTTAATCATAAAAGAGCTTAAAGATTAAGTCTATTCTAAAACAATTCAGTCCCCGCCTTCGGCGTGGACTGAATTATTTTACAATTGCCTTAATCATTAAGCTCTTTTATGATTAAGCCAACACGCCCGTTTAGATTTACCGTCACATTCAAAGGAACCCCTAGAATTATAGGTTTTGAGAAAGTTGAAATGTCTCTAATTCCTGAACTACAAAACCCTCAGCACTGAAACTTGTGCGAAACAATCCTTATAGTACTAC
Source organism: Miltochrista miniata (assembly GCA_933228765.1). Classification (NCBI taxonomy): domain Eukaryota; kingdom Metazoa; phylum Arthropoda; class Insecta; order Lepidoptera; family Erebidae; genus Miltochrista; species Miltochrista miniata. Next base: position 12,828,189 of record OW121772.1, read on the forward strand.
CTTTATAACACTGAAAAAAATTTTGGAATCGGACGACGCATTGTGAAGCTACAATTAAAACTCCATATTTTCTTTCATCCCCTCTCCCAATGGAACAGCGCAAAATATCGGGATCAAAAGTATCCTAGAACCTTCCTCGGGTTATAAGCTCTGATTGTACCAAGTTTCATTTAAATCGATTTAGTAGTTTCGGCGTGATACTTATTCGGGATACAGACAGACAGACAGACATGAAAAGTTTAAATTACATTTTCGGCTTCAGTATCGATTAGAGAATGCCCTCCAATTAAAATTTTCAAACTACTTCCATGTACAGACACTCGACCCTCTACAGTTTTATTATGTATAGATTAAATTAATCGTTAATATAATATATTATTATAATTCATTATTTCAAAATTATACCAAACTCTCTAAAACATCTTCTTATCGCTTACCATAATTACAACAAACTCGAGTAAAATAAAAACAAAACAAGTGTATTCCGTAAAAAGGTTGTTTCGATTTAAAATAATTTTAACTATTTAGAAATACAGAATTTGAAATGAATTACCTTAAAATCAAAACGAACGCATCTACTGATAAGTTTATCTTCAATAAAAGATATGCGTTTATTTAGCTATATTTTCTATGCAAAACTACCCGTTCTGCTTTATGGTCTTTTTAATTTAAAAATTATATCCATACTTACGTGAATTTTATTCTCAAAACTATCGTATTCTGAAATGTGGTAGTCTTCCGTATAAAACTTATCACTAATACGAATTAAATTTCTAAATATGGCACTCTTGAAAAAAAGAAACGCGCTCTCCGCTTCGTTGACAGCACGCAACTGACAATGTGGTGGTTTTGAACATATTTCGCGCGTTTTTTACTTAAATTCAAGAATAACGGTTGTGTTATTTTTATACCTAGAAGTGCAAAATCAATGGGTGTCTTTTTTAAATATGAAATATGTAGGATTGAGATTACATTTTTGCAATAAAAACGATTTTGATTTTTTCTGGTTTGTGGTACTCTTGAATTTAAGTAGCGATATATCGCTTAGTTGGTATTTAACGGCCTTCACCGATGCCACCGCACTCTCATCGCGTTTCAGCAAGTGGTTTTAGCGATAACGATTTTACGTGTTAATTTAAAATAGCCCACCTCTGACTTGAGCCGGCAAGCTTGTTGCGCGTCTCCGCGAGGCCCCTGCAAACGCGAGGCCCCGGGCGGTGGCCCCGTTCGCCCCCCCCTAAGGCCGCCGCTGCCGCCTTGCAAAGCTTTCCCCTTTCCCCAAGCACATGGACCATTTTGGTCTAAGACGTTTATAAAAAGTACTTAAGAATCGATTGATTCACTATGAGAATCGTTATGGCTGTGTGCAAACGCATGGCGTCATCAGATTAATGCCGTTGTGTGTCGTAAATAATTCAAGAAAACAGTCAAGTACCTCTAGATTACATTAAAATTGAATCATATTTCGTATTCAAGTACTTTTTTCTCTTCCACTTCAGCTTTTTCATTACATTCTATGAACAGGTATCGAGAACATCAGTTGCAAAACCGAATTTCAAAACAATCGTTCATTTTAATCGAAGATTATTGAAAATCATTCTAATACGAGTAGGTATCTAATCGTCGGAAAGAAGCATAACTAGATATATTTCTTTCTACATATAAATAATACTGGGTTCTTGAAACTTAGACTCACCCATAAAATAAAGAGCGAGTCTATCACAGCCGTCCACGTCCACAGCTGCTCCCGTGTGCTCCACCTCCATCAATTAAAATAGGTACCCGTTATTCTCCAAGGAAGCAATAGCCCCCTCCTGATCAGAAGGTCTAAGTAGCTGAATGACCAACATCGCGAAACGTCTAAGGAGCATCAAGTCTAACTAGCACAAAGTCCATGTAGCAAAACGTTCAACTATCAGATGGTCTATATATAGCAGAATGGCCATTTAGCATCTCGTCAGTTTCTCAAAATGACTGGACACTTAGGCACAAAATTCAACACTCACATTGCATCATCGCTATAATTATGTACCTATATAAAGACTCCTTGTGAATCATCCAGCACAGTACAGTATGTCGGTTGGCGCCCCACTGGGTGATTCCGACCACTGTGTTGTATGTGCCCGCCTGCAGGTGTCATCTCCTGCAAGGGCAGTAGAGGTGACACGCCGATTGTGGCACTACTCGTCAGCAGACTGGGACGGACTACGAGAATACTATGCAGCCTGTCTATGTCAGCGCTGCTTTGCAGGGAGAGCTGCATCGGAAAGCGCCTCTGCGTTTGCTAGTGAGACTACATTAGCTATGGAATACTACATTCCGTACACTGGTGTCGCCAGCATCCGCATCCGCCCCTGGTTCGGGAGTGCGCCGTAGCTGTTCAACAAAAACAGGCAGCGTACCGCGCCTGGATCAGGGCTCGTGCTGTGCGCGACTCGAATGTGGCCCGCCTCAAGGCAGCGTACAACAGAGTCACTAGGTCCAGTAAGAGGGCCTTCACTTCAAGAGAGCGGACGCCCAGCGCGTCACGCGGCTTAACATATACTTAAATGTTATTTACAAATGACTTTTACTTTTTAGCATGAGTGTACACATTTAATAACTGACTATTCGCTAATTAGACGTTCTGCTATATAGACCATCTGATAGTTGGACGTTTTGCTACATGGACTTTGTGCTAGTTAGACTTGATGCCCCTTAGACGTTTCGCGATGTTGGTCATTCAGCTGCTTAGACCTTCTGATCAGGAAGCGGCCGGCCCTTACACATTTTACATGTCACAATGCACATGAATGCATACTTAGGTCACTATAGCCCAATTATTGGGTACATTGATTCCTTAACGAAGGACATCAAATGTATCAGCGTTGCATACACCTCACCGCGAGCCGGTACCAGCCTTATGGGTCGCGGATTATTGGCTGCGATATAACATATAATAAATCCATTCCCATTCCATAAACATTTCCCACTGAAGACTGCATTCACGTCCCCCTGTGGACGGCATGATGACACACAGGCCCGGTGAATCGCAGATTGACCTCATGACTACTAAATGTGCTGTACGGAGCATTAACAAACAAGTTATAACATGTAAAAATAATACCAGCCTTATGGTTTTTGTAGACGTGCTGTCAAGCAGCAACAACGCCTCAGATCACACGCGTTCAGTTCACACGCGTTATTGACAAACTATTCACGTCGGTAATATGTATATATTGGACTATACAGTTAAGTAACTTGTCTCGATGATTTGTTATTAGACCAGCGTTATACGTCCGCTCCGGTCACCCGACGTGAACTGAAAAATATCTATTTGACATTAGAAACGGACTCAGATTCAAATTCAAATACAGAACAAGTCGTGGGACAAATAGACTTACAATCTTACCAGTTATTTTGATTTCATGACTCGAGCAGGAACCTTCTTGGAGTACAACCTCCAAACCTCGCGTATCATCGTGATCGTCGCGACATTCCCCACAAAGGAAAAAGAAAAATGAAGAGACATTATGTCTCCTGAAGAATTTAGTATGTAGAAAAGAGATGTTGTGTCTCATGAAGAATTTAGTATGTATATTTACATTATTTACATTCGCATTTCGCGAAGAAATCGACCCTCCGGCCAAGGAAAGCTAAAATAAAACCATTAGGTTGCGATTCCATTCTGTTATCTTTTGTAGAGCACGGACTTTAGCTGCTCGTCCATTTCTAATTGCACCAAGTTGTTCTACTGCCATCACTTCATCAGGTTCAGCTTCAATTGTGACGGGATTTGATTCTTCCATAAATTCAATGGTATTTTCAGTTTCATGTGAAGTATCGTCAGTTGTGTTGTTTACATCATCAGAATCAGAACTTTCTATTGACATATCAACATTTGGGCTATTTTCACTTACTGGTATATCATTCAATTCTTTTGGGACTATGTTTGCATCTTCAATATTGATCTGTTCTTCGTTTTGATCTACTGATGATGAATCTTGTTGGTCTTCTTCGATTTCCAAAGGATACAAATGTGTTATTGACCTAGTGAATATAGTGTTGTCAACTTTATTTGTGCGACCCTACATAAACCGTCACTTTCCTTGATCAGAGATACAATTTTCCCAAACTTCCAACCTATCCTAAGTTTCTCGCTTTTGATTTGGACTGACTGACTTACCACCGTGCAGCTGTGAAAAGCCCCCCAAGTAACCCAGCCCCGGTTGGGTTGCGTTCGGGGTTCAGTAGCTGCACAACCGGTTCCAGTAGCACCAATGGTAATTCAATTTTACCCGTGGTACTACTGGATAAAAAATAAATGAAGATCGGTAAAAAAGGAGATGGTGGGATCAGGTTGAAAAGCTCTTCATTACACTTGCCGTGATAAATTCGGTAGAAGGCAGCCAGGGACGCTATGGTACTTTGCTGCGCTAACGGCTCGAGGCTTACTGTCGTACCCACAGACTTACAATAAGTAGCAGACAAAGCATTAGAGATTGAAAAGTACGCCAAAACTAACACATATAAAAACCACACACACTAACGCAACTACAGGGAAGGAGTTAGCCGCCTAGTTCAATAAGATTTATTTTAATGAAATAAGAGTATCTTAAAATACCTCTTTTAAGGTTCCGTAGCCAAATGGCAGAAAACGGAACCCTTATAGATTCGTCATGTCTGTCTGTCTGTCCGTCCGAATGTCACAACCACTTTTCTCCGAAACTATGACCTATGCACTTGAAACTTGGTAAGTAGATGTATTCTGTGACCGCATTAAGATTTTTAAATATAACTAGAAAAAAAGCAGTAAATTTTGGGGGTCCCCATACTCAGAACTGAAACGAAATAGTAGTTTTCGATATAAGTGTGGGATTTATGTTATTACGACGAGTTCGACAGATGTTGACCCGAGCCGAAGGCGAGGGTGGACAGTCGGAACGAGTTGCAATAACAATCCCACACGTTGTATTGAACAACTATTTTTAATACAGTTGCGAAAAAATTAAGCAATTTAATAAAATAATAAAAACACAATAAACCTGAATTGTCCAAAATGGCGGCAACCGTAAAAGAATATATACCTACCTAAGCAGAGACTATGGCAGTGCACTTCATACAGCCAACTTTTTTTATATTTAAAAATTTAATTTGGCCGATACTTATATTAATTTATGTTTAAATTTTAATTAAAAAAAAATTTTTCAATAAAAAATAAAACCGACTTCAAGCAAATCCTGAAAAATAAAATTTACTTAGCACAAAGTAATATGTGTTTTGATTTTATCAGATTTTATTCAATATCATATTGAAGTCGGCGCCAAGTAAACCCATAGTTTTATGTAGGTATTATATTGATGGCACCAACTTCAATATTATATTGAATTAAATATGATAAATCAAAATACATATTACTTTGTGCTGAGTAAATTTTATTTTTCAGGATTTGCTTGAAGTCGGTTTTATTTTTTATTGAAAAATTTTTTTTCATCATTTTAAGTGACGGGTGTATCGAAAAATATATCGATCTAGGTGAAAGTTCTCATCGATACAAATCAATCAAGCTCAAACACAAGGTAGCTGCTGTAAATCGTTAAGGAATTCCTTCGACTGTCTTTCGGTTCCATCATCAGATCGACTCCAGACATTCATTAAATTGTAGTACCTTTAAGCACTGAATTAAAAAGTTAACAAACGCACTAGTTGTCCCTACAATTTTCGGTGGTTGCCCTCGGTTTCTCCTGAATCCCATCATCAGATGCTGACCTGGTGAAATTGGGACCACCTCAGCAGTGAACTCTATCCAACAAAAAGCAGATTTGAAATTCGTCTATAATTGACGAAATATCGATGAACATACATAAAACATTAAGAACTTACTTTTTTTGAAGTCGGATCTATCAATCTAAGTGTAAAGTTCTCATCAATACAAATCAATCAAGCCCAAACACAAGGTAACTGCTGTAAATTGTTAAGGAATGCCCTCGACTGTCTTTCGACTCTATCATCAGATCGACTCCAGACCTTCATTAAAGTGTAGAACATTAAAGCACTTAATTAAAAAGTTAACAAGCGCACTAGTTGTCCCTACAATTTTCGGTGGTTGCCCTCGTTTTCTCCTGGATCCCATCATCACATCCTGACTTGGTGAAAATGGGACCACCTCAGAAGTAAACCCTATTCAACAAAAAAAAAAATTTAAAATTCGTCTATAATTGACGGAAATATCGCTTAACATACATAAAAAAAAATACATACAGACGAATTGAGAACCTCCTCCTTTTTTTGAAGTCGGTTAATTACTTTTAATCTGATATTGAAACAAGTTAGTATCTTTTTTTGAAATATTTGCATGAATCACACATTATTTTGACAGTTGGGAAAGGAAACGCGCACTAGTGCGGGAAAGGTAAAGAAAAAAGCACGAGTGTGTAATAGCCCACATCCCGAACGCTAAACGTCCCTGTAATACGCCACTTTTTGAGCAACTGTATTAAAATAGTAGTTTTCGATATAAGTGTGGGATTTATGTTATTACGACGAGTTCGACAGATGTTGACCCGAGCCGAAGGCGAGGGTGGACAGTCGGAACGAGTTGAAATAACAATCCCACACGTTGTATTGAACAACTATTTTTAATACAGTTGCGAAAAAATTAAGCAATTTAATAAAATAATAAAAACACAATAAACCTGAATTGTCCAAAATGGCGGCAACCGTAAAAGAATATATACCTACCTAAGCAGAGACTATGGCAGTGCACTTCATACAGCCAACTTTTTTTATATTTATAAATTTAATTTGGCCGATACTTATATTAATTTATGTTTAAATTTTAAATAAAATTACTTTTAATCTGATATTGAAACAAGTTAGTATCTTTTTTTGAAATATTTGCATGAATCACACATTATTTTGACAGTTGGGAAAGGAAACGCGCACTAGTGCGGGAAAGGTAAAGAAAAAAGCACGAGTGTGTAATAGCCCACATCCCGAACGCTAAACGTCCCTGTAATACGCCACTTTATGAGCAACTGTATTAAAATAGTAGTTACCGATACAAGTGTGGGATTTCTGTTATTACAACGAGTTACGACAGGTGTTGACCCGAGCCGAAGGCGAGGGTAGACAGTCGAAACGAGTTTAAATAACAGTCTCACACGTTGTATTGAACAACTATTTTTAATACAGTTGCGAAAAAATTAAGCAATTTGACAAAATAATAAAAACACAATAAACCTGAATATCCAAAATGGCGCCAACCGTAAAAGAATATATACCTTCCTAAACAGAGACTATGGCAATGCACTTCATACAGCCAACTTTTTTTATATTTATAAATTTAATTTGGCCGATACTAATATTAATTTATACTCAAATTTTAATTAAAATTACTTTTAATTTGATATTGAAACAAGTTAGTATCTTTTTTTTAGAAATATTTGCATGAATCACAGACATTGTTTTGACAAATGGGGAAAGAAAACGCACGAGTGCGGGAATGGTAAAGAAAAAGCACGGGTGCGTAATAGCCCACATCCCGAACGCTAAACGTCCCTCCTTCCACGTAGTCAAACTATTTTGCAGGTGATCCGAGCATCGCAATGCGCGCCTTGTAATGATACAATGTGTAACGTTTTGATCCAACTCGTAACATCAATGCGCTTTTTTTGTTGCGGCTGGCCGGCCGCACACTGGTCCGTATTATAAATAGGTGGACATACGATCTAAGATGTCAAACGCTTTTGGGAAAAAAATAGTAGTACGAGTACGAATTTCAGGTTAATTTTGCAATCCAATATGGCCGCCGCGCCACCATTGTAAAATTTCATGTTGGATATCGTTTATGCGGTTTTTTGGTATGCTGAGTACGAATTTCAGGTTAATTTTGCAATCCAATATGGCCACCGCGCCACCGTTGTAAAATTTCATGTTGCATATCATATAAGGGGTTTTTTGGTATGCTGAGTACGAATTTTGGGTTAATTTTGCAATCCAATATGGCCGCCGCGCCGAATTCACAAAATTTCATGATGGGTATCGTTTAAGGAGGATTTTGGTACGCTGAGTACTAATCTCATGATAATTTTGCAATCCAATATGGCCGCCGCGCCGAAATCACAAAATTTCATGATGGGTATCGTCTAAGGGGTTTTTTGGTATGCTGAGTACGAATCTCATGATAATTTTGCAATCCAATATGGCCGCCGCGCCGATATCACAAAATTTTCTTGATGGGTATCGTTTAAGGGGTTTTTTGGTATGCTGAGTACGAATCACATGATAATTTTGCAATCCAATATGGCGGCCGCGCAGAAATCACAAAATTTCATGATGGATATCGTATAAGGGGTTTTTTGGTATGCTAAATACGAATTTTAGGTCAATTTTGCAATCCAAGATGGCCGCCGAACCACCGTTGTAAAAATTCATTTTGGATATCGTGAAAGGGGTTTTTTGGTATCTCAGCATACTGACAGAAATCTCGCAACAGTGGCGCGGTGGCCATATTGGATTGCAAAATTAACCTGAAATTCTTACTCAGCATACCGAAAAACCCCATAAACAATATCCAATATGAAATTTAACAACGGTGGTGCGGCGGCCATATTGGATTGCAAAATTATCATGAGATTCGTACTCAGCGTACCAAAATCCCCCTTAAACGATACCCATCATGATATTTTGTGATTACGGCGCAGCGGCCATATTGGATTGCAGAATTATCATGTTATTCGTACTCAACATACCAAAAAACCCCTTAGACGATACCCATCATGAAATTTTGTGATTTCGGCGCGGCGGCCATATTGGATTGCAAAATTATCATGTGATTCGTACTCAGCATACCAAAAAAAACCCTTAAAAGATACCCATCATGAAATTTTGTGATTTCGGCGCGGCGGCCATATTGGATTGCAAAATTATCATGTGATTCGTACTCAGCGTACCAAAATCCCCCTTAAAAAATACCCATCATGAAATTTTGTGATTTCGGCGCGGCGGCCATATTTGATTGCAAAATTATCATGTGATTCGTACTCAGCATGCAAAAAACCCCTTAGACGATACCCATCATGAAATTTTGTGATTTCGGCGCGGCCGCCATATTGGATTGCAAAATTATCATGTGATTCGTACTCATCATACCAAAAAACCCCTTAAACGATACCCATCACGAAAATTTTGTGATTTCGGCGCGGCGCCCATATTGGATTGCAAAATTATCACGTGATTCGTACTCAGCATACCAAGAAACCCCTTAAGCAATACCCATCATGAAATTTTGTGATTTCGGCGCGGCGGCCATATTGGATTGCAAAATTATCATGAAATTCGTACTCAGCGTACCAAAATCCCCCTTAAACAATACCCATCATGAAATTTTGTGATTTCGGCACGGCGGCCATATTTGATTGCAAAATTATCATGTGATTCGTACTCAGCATACCAAAAACCCCCTTTAACGATACCCATCATGAAATTTTGTGATTTCAGGGCGGCGGCCATATTGGATTGCAAAAATATCATGAGATTCGTACTCAGCGTACCAAAATCCCCCTTAAACGATACCCATCATGAAATATTGTGATTTCGGCGCGGCGGCCAAATTGGATTGCAAAATTATCATGTGATTCGTACTCAGCGTACCAAAATCCCCCTTAAACGATACCCATTATGAAATATTGTGATTTCGGCGCGGCGGCCAAATTGGGTTGCAAAATTATCATGTGATTCGTACTCAGCGTACCAAAATCCCCCTTAAACGATACCCATCATGAAATTTTGTGATTTCGACGCGGCGGCTATATTGGATTGCAAAATTATCTCTTAGTCTTTCTGTTCCCGGTTTCCATTTCGGAGTTTCCAGTTCTATGATCCGATTCAAAATCGCAATAAAAACCATTTCTGCTAATAGTTTTGCACCAATTTTCTTAAAACCTTCTCCTGACAGAAACAAACACAACAAAAAAGAATTAGCGAAATCGGTCCAGCATTTCACGCGTGATGCCGTGACCACGGAAATCGGGCTTCATTTTTATATATTGTATACTCAATATCATCAAAGATTACAGGCATTATATTAAAATGCAATTCTGAACTAATTAAATGCTGAATCACAGTTTTCCACACTTATTTTTATGTTAGCATTGAATTTAATCTTGAAAAGAAGTGCCTGAGTTTGGCCCCTACATTAATGAGAGGTATCTAATACGTGAAACTGCAGCATCAGCAGCTTAAACCTTTCAAAAACTAGGCGGACGTCATTTTTTTTAAAATGTCATGTATAGTGTTGCTATACGTGTAGAAACGAGATAGCAGCATTCACTAACCCCTTAGAGCGAGCGGAATGGAAAGACCAACGCACACAAACATAATTAATGTTTCGTCTGCTACTTATTGTACGTCTGTGGTCGTACCTTAGGACAACCTATAATACGAATCGGATAACACGTCTCTGCATTACGCCAAGTACCTCGCAGAGTCATCCCAAAGGTGAGAACAGTATTCGGCGCAGGGGCTAATCTGCGTCTTGCACAGCAAACATCCCTGTATGGCGTGAAGTACCGTAAGTGAAGTAAAATTATAAAAATTCAACTCAAAATGGTTCACAAATTTTGGAAATATTAAATTGAAATAGGCACATAACCCTATAAAAACGTTAAAAAACACAGTTCGAGTAAAAATCAATCATATTAAATTCTAAATTCAACATATGGTACCTAGACGACGGGACTCTAGGAGGCGATGTAAAAACAGTATTAGAAGACCTACAATTAATAATAAATAAATTTAATTCCATTGGTCTGAATTTAAATTCGGATAAATGTGAACTTTTTATTACTGAAAAGGTAGACAGTCTTTCCACAATACACAAATTTAATTCTTTGGCTCCTAACATAAAAATTTTAGATAGCAAATCTCTTCGCCTCCTGGGTTCCCCGGTTTTAGAAGAAGGTTTTCAACCCTTTTTAGAAGAAAAGCTACAAAATTTCGATATTATTTCTGATCGATTACTTAAAATTAGTGTTCATTCAGCTTTTCACTATACTCCGGTTTTGCCTTTTCGTTCCAAAATTTACTCATGCCATTCGTTCATCACAATTTTGGAAATTTATGCCACTTTTGGAAAATATAGATACTACGATTCAGCACACCTTATGCAAAATTTTAAATGTGGCCTTGAACGACCGAGCCTGGCTCCAAGCGTCTCTTCCAGTGCGCTTGGGTGGTCTCGGTTTTCGCAAAATTTCTAACATCAGTCTGCCAGCATTTTTGTCGTCAGTTCACGGCACTGAAGATTTAACCAGAAAAATTTTAATTAACACACAGGTTGATTCTGAGGTGTCGTGTAAGACTGACGCCATAAATGCTTGGAAGATGGCCTGCCCCAATACTCCGTTGCCCGACAACCAATCCTCTCAGAGACTGTGGGATGTGCCGCTCTGTAACTTGGTAAGAGCTAATTTAATCAATACTTCTTCCAATATTGCAGAGCGTGCGCGTTTGCTAGCTGTGGGAGAGTGGGAGTCGGGTCTATGGATTCAAGCGCTTCCATCATCCAACATAGGTACTATGTTAGATGATACTACCTTTCGCCTTGCCACATGTCTCCGTCTAGGTGCGCCGTGTGTTTCTCCGCATTATTGTCACTGTGGAGAAGTTGTCGACAATCTTGGACGTCATGGCCTCTCGTGCAGCAGAAGTGCCGGCCGCATTTCTCGCCACGCCAACCTGAATGACATAATACGTCGGGCTCTTGTCACCGCGGGCGTACCCGCCGTTTTAGAACCAAACGGACTGGTGCGTGACGATGGCAAGAGGCCCGACGGTATGTCATTGTTGCCTTGGAAGATGGGTCGACCTTTGGTGTGGGACGCCACATGCGTTGACACCCTTGCGCCGTCACATCTTCCAAGCACAGCAGGTTGTGCAGGTGCTGCTGCTGCTTCTGCGGAAAACCTCAAACGGCGCAAATACTGTAATTTAATAGGTAATTATATGTTTGAGCCGTTTGGGGTTGAAACGTTGGGGCCTTGGGGTCCAAGTGCCCGCTTTTTGTATAAAGATTTGGCAAAGCGGTTATTCGACACTTCACGGGACCAGAAGGCTGGCTATTTCCTTGCACAAAGGATAAGCATTGCCATTCAACGTGGCAATGCTGCCAGTCTTCTGGGAACGTTTCCAGTGAACGATGATGTGGAGGAATACTACGACGCATGTATGTAGGTATGTATAATAAAATTCTTAGTTCTTTTTTAAATTGTTTGTTTTAGCCTTTTGTAGATATTTTATTATAATTGTAAATAAATCATATTTATAATAAATTAAATCCGGATGAGTTTGTTTGTAGCAATTCGGCTTAACTTTAGATTAGCTGCCATCGAGTTTGAGGTTCATATTTTTTATACACAAAGCTAATAATATTAGAAGCCTCCACGCGAAGTTTTAACTTACGGAGATTAATGGTTAACGAGAAAAAAAATTATGAAAATCGTAAAAAAACACCAATAATTTGTCACTTTTCACCACAGAACACAAAGACTCCCAATGTTTTTGACATTCGGCTCGTCCAATACGTTTTGTTTTACGTAACATTAACGCACAACAATGTTTTACTTCATTTAAAAATTTAATTAATAATTATATTTAGTTATGAAGTTAAATTTTATGCATATTTTATTATATTACGTATATTTATATAAATGAACGCTATTAAATATTATAATAATTTATTTATTTTATTTATTTATTGTATACTTTATTGTACGCCAAGATAGTATTCCAATTTGAAATTTGATACAAAATAGCACTACAATGGGCGGCCTTATCGCTAAAAGCAATTTCTGCCAGGCAACCTTTGGATGGACATATTTGGTAGGATCGAAACTGATAGTTGTTGGCGTTAAATTTATATAAACAATAAATTATCTTATACATTACATATCTACATATGAAAATAGAGAAAGCGATAAACTAAATAGTAGGCACATACATATACATACCAATAAATACACGAAAATATATACAAACAAACATCCATACACACCAATATTATAAAGTAGGTATATGCGAACAGGAAAATTTTAATTATTACTTGTTTAAGTAATAATTCTTGACACTATTTTTAAAAATTTGCAGTGTCTCAGCGCGTCTAGTTTCTACGGGTAGTGCATTCCACAAGCGAACTGCTGTAACACTAAAAGAATGGTCAAAAAAGTTCGTGGAGTGCGGTGGCATTTTTAATTTCAAGTTTTCTGATGATCTCAAACATCTGTCATGCGTATCATGAAGAAACCTAAAACGTTCTTTTAAATAGGAAGGTGTAGATGGGTTAAACAATACATTATATAATAAGAATAAAATATGAGTATTCCTGCGAAGTCGTATAGGTAACCACTTGAGCTGTGTTCGAAACTGTGAAACGTGATCATATTTGCGCAAACCAAATATAAATCGTATGCAAATATTTTGGAGACGCTCAAGTTTCTCAAGTTGGTCCTCGGCAAGATCTAAGTAACTGACATCTGCATAATCAAGGATTGGAAGAAGCAAGGAGTTTGCAAGCGCAATTTTTGTGGCTGTAGGAAGGAAACGCTGCAGTCTCCTAATTGTTCCTGCGGATGCAAAAATCTTTCTACTTAACTCCTGGACATGTGGTCCCCACGATAAACTTGAGTCCAGAATTATTCCCAGATTTTTAACTTTTTCACTGACAGGAATAGTAGTCCCATCAAAAACAAACTGCGGAATCTGCGACCAATCTATTTTACTTCTTGTTCTAGAGCTTCCTAATATGATGATTTGTGTTTTTGTTGGATTTACTCTTAATCCGTGTGATCTACTCCATGCAGATATAGTAGACAAATCACCATTGATGACATCCACCGCCTCCGATAACCCGTCCAGGGGTGCCTGTGTGTAGATTTGGAGATCGTCTGCGTAAAGGTGGTAGGAAGAATTCAATTTATTTGAGATGGAATTTATAAAAATTGCAAAGAGGAGGGGAGAGAGCACGCCACCCTGGGGTACACCGACATTGATATTGCACCAACTAGAAACGTGTTCTTCAACACGTATGCATTGTCGGCGGCCACACAGGTAACTACGAAACCACTCTATTACCGTAGGAGATATGTTAATTGAGCAGAGTATTGACAATAAAATATCGAAATCAACTGTGTTGAATGCGTTACTGAAATCCAGTAAACATAGAACAGTTAACTTTCCGTTTTCCATACCATGTCTAATGTCATCCGTAATGTTCACCAAAGCTGTGGCTGTACTGTGTCCGGGCCGAAACCCTGACTGGAAAGGATTAAGGAGATTATTTTTGCGGATAAATGAACTAAATTGACTGTGAACAAGGCGCTCGAGTACTTTAGAAAGGAATGGTAGGATGGATATTGGACGATAGTCTGCTAGCAACTGAGGATTTGATTTTTTCGGCAAAGGAGTTACTAAGGCATCTTTCCATGAGGTTGGAAAAATACCAGATGTCAAGGAATAATTAAGGATGTAGCAAATTACGGGTAGGATTTCATCAAGGATGGGAAGGATCATGTTCCGGCCCATGCAGTCGCTACCAACAGCCTTGGATGTAATCGCCATTATACTCTTCTTAACATCACTAGCGGTAAATAGGTCGAAAACAAAAGGTGAATGGTTGGGGGTCGGAATCGTTGAAAGATAGTGAATAGTATTTGCCTTCATAGTCCTATCAAAGTTGGACATGGCAGTGAAATGTTGATTGAGAACCTCAATATTCAAATCTTTAGGATTCAATTCTTGTTGTGATTTCCCAACCCCCATTGTTCTCAAAAATTTCCAGACCTTTGATGGGTCACTATTTTGAACTGAATTATGAATATACTGGCGTTGTGCATTCCTACACGCCCTCCCGCAGCGATTCCGAGCCGAAACATATTTGTCGAGGTTTGCATCAGTGGGCTTAATTTTGTAGCGATATTTGGCAGCAGCTTTCTTCGAAATTAATGTTTTGATCTCACTGGTTAGCCACGGAGTCGGAGGGTGCCTCATTTTAATTGCCCGGACAGGAGCATGTTTATCATAAAGTAGGATGACATTCGACGTAAAAATATCAACTTGTTCGTCTACAGATCCCGACGTAACTAATGATGTCCAGTCAATGTTACTAGCATCCTCACGCAAGCCATCAAGATCCATGCCACAAAAATTACGCTGCAGAAGGATTTTAGGCTTGGCCTTAGGAGGACGGATATTGTAAGACAGATAGAGTAGGTCATGATATGAGAACTGGTCAGCCGGGTATTGCCCGTGCTTGATGACTTGATCAGGAGAAGGGACCATAATGAGATCAATAAGTGTAGGTTTACAATTTGGAAAGTGGTGAGTTACATCTGTGGGAAGAATGGAAAGGTTACAAGATGTTGTAATATTGAGAAGAGAGGAGGTACGGGAATCATTCTTGAGCAAACATGTATTCAAATCCCCCATGATTATGTAATGACTGTAAGAAGGTATGAGATTCACTAAAAGTGATTCGAAGGAGGAGAAATAATTGATATACATTGAGGTACAGTAATAAACGCCGAGAAGGAGTTTGGTATGATTGAGTTCAACTTCCAGAAACAAGTGCTCACCAGCATTAGGAGGTGGTGGTTGTTGTGACATACTTATGATAGCATATGGTATATAGGATCGAAGAAATATGGCAACACCACCAGCACGAGTCTTATTATCTAACCGATCATTTTTGATATCTGTCCGGTCGTTTCTGATGAGCTGAAACCCAGGAATGGAAAATGTAGTGGAAGAATGACTAGTTTTTAGCCAGGATTCAGAAACAAGGATAGCATGAATATTCTTACAGTCAAAAGTTGCCAGCATTTCAGGATGATGAGCAGGAATACTTTGGGCATTGATGTGAACAACATTGAAATGCCGAGATGCCCAACATCAGAAAACTGAGATTTGAGACTTTTTGACAGCGAGAACGGAACACTGACGATTGACGAAGATGACATTTTCTAAGATAAATTCAATATGTATATGTATAGTATATATCATATATAGAGGTATTAATTAATAGATATGTACATACACCTATCGACAATTCAATTTAATATTATAAAATATATATGTAATACCCATGCATATACTATTTTCTCTTACTATTTTTTTTTTATAAACCACCTGCCAGTTGCCTCAGCATGAGAGAAGTTATAATTACTTATAATATAATACAACCAATTTTGCAACAACATAATATACATAATAACATTTAAAGCAATTTAAAAGATCCGGGTATGTTTTCGAAAGAGTTATGTTATATTAGTAAACTAACATACTTATATTAATTATTATATTATTAAAAATAAAACTATTATACTTATATTAATAACACAAAAAATATTTATACAAATAAAAAGAATAAAATAAACGATTAAAACAATACAAACTTTCATATTACGAACGCGACGCGACACCAGTAGGTACAATGCGTCTTTTATGATAAAGTGCCAAACCAGGTTTGACACATTATGAACTTGTCAGTGTCAATGTCATTTAAACTAAAATTGTCTTGTCGGATCAGTCTGTCTGTCGGTCAAGATCGAGTTCTCAAAGTTGAAGTTATTGTTATAATAATTGTTGTTAATTGTTATGTCTGTACAAAGAGAATACAATCAATACAATACTACGTAAGATGTCTGTATATAGAAGTGATAGTAGTTGAAAAAAAAAAAAGAAAAGTTAATGACGGTTGCCGATATGTGAAACTAAACGTAAAACTTCGTACGCATTCTATGGGTTGGTCAAGGTCAACCCTTTCAAATGACACCCTATTTGTGAATTTGTGTCTTGTCTAAGAGACGCGTAGTTTTTTTTTCAACCCCAGGTCGGCATTTGAATTACGCATCCCTAATTCAACCATAATTAGTACTTAATGGTTAACACCCCGACTCGGATAGGTTAGGTTAGAAGGCTAAGGCGGGAGCGAAGCGGAGCGGAGCTCCCGCCTTAGCCTTCGTGGTTATTTTTTTTTTGGCTTGTCGACGAGTTCTTATTTGGAGAACGATTACTCGTCGATTTTATTGAACATAACCTCAAAAAATAAAAATCTAAATTCAAGGTAACTATTGATTTCCTAACTTTGGGGAGGGGTCAGGGGGATTCCCCCCTCCCCCTCCATTTTCTATCTTCCAATTTCGACCTTGAAATCGATTTCAAAACAAGAAAATGCGAAAGTTAGGTTAGAATATAAAAAAAATCATAACTCAAAAAGGGGGGGCGTCCGCAACTTTTCCGTCAAGGGGGGGGTTCTACACACCCCCCTCCCCCCTCCAGCCCCCCTCCCACCACTTAAATCGTGGGATAGTAATCCGAAGTCCTACCAGCAATTCCACTATAATAAACTATCGACATCCTTATCGATACCTTACCTACCCATGACTATTTTATTGTAAACAGCCCTTTTTATTTCTGCCTTAAATATCCTCCAAAAATGCATTTACACGTTAAATATTGTGATAAGTATGAAGGAAAATGCATAATCTACGTTATGAGTTGAACTTTCAGTGAAGTTTCACATCCAATTGGCAAAATGTGTATGGCAAAAATGCAATGAATGAAGTCATAAATGACCTGTTAACCGAGTATTTCTTCGTATAATTGCGTTTTGTATTATCCTATTCACACACTAAACACGACACCATCGTTGAAAATATCAAAATTTCTAATTTAATCGGAAGATCACTACAAAATATTGAATAATATGAATAACAAAGAGCCGCCATTGGATCTCAACTATTCAAAATACTGACATATGAGCAAAGACGTATCATATATAGACACGTTTTAAACGAACATTGCGGCTTTCAGAAACAGCCAAACTTTTATAAATTTGAAAAAAGAAGTCTAATAATTATCTGTGGTAGCATGCATGAAGTCAATATCAGAGGAATGTGGGGAAAAAGGGAAACTTGAATTTCACTTACTGAGACATAATATCGTTAATGTATTTACGGGTAAAGTACGTTATATTTAAATTTATAAAATGTTAATGTAGTTTATCGGATTAGTAATAATTAACGTAATTTAAGTCAAAAAATAAAAATATAACAATATCATTCAGAAACATTTATTTAATAAGTAATAATTTAGTCCTAGTAAGTAATTCAAATATTTGTAATTTAAATCATTTTAATAATCTTAATATATTATTATATTATGTTTCATATTTTTTTTTAAAATAAATATAATTACCTAAATAAAAAAAATATTCGAATAGCAAAATAAAACATTAGTACAAAATCTCCCCGACATCCCCTAAGGTCGCGGGCGCCAAACCACAGACTATAGAGTACATTTTCCTTGTGCATTTGCCGCCATTTTATCGATCCGAGAAAATGAAATAATATTATTGTTCCTATTAAACTTACGCACGAAATGACACTTTTTCATAGTGAACAGTTGCTGTGTAGCTTGTACATCATCTGAAGATACATGAAGGCATGTTTTTTTCGAGTTTTCTTTACTAACAGAATTTAAAACAGTGCTAATAGAACTTTCGCTAACCCTACAGCCGCATCACAGATTTTCAGGTAATTACCTGCTTTACGTGTTGCCATTATTAAGTGTCTATAACGTATCTATAGATTTTATATCATTGCATATGAGTACACAATTTGCTTTCTCTTGTCCTCTCGAGCTAAGTGTTATGGACTGGTTAATGCACGGATAATGAGATCTCGCTAGCACGATTTGCATAATAATTATCTATTGTGAGTATAAAATCTATGGTCTAAGTAACCAAAGCCAAAGCTAGTATAAATAAATTATTAAAAAAAACAATAATCGACTGTCACTGTCATTTCATTTGAATTTGAACTACAGGTCAGTAAATAAACAGTGACTGAGTTTTGTTAAATTACTGTTTTATTAGGAAGATATAATAATGTCTGCATTTAAACAGTTACTAGATATTAGCAATGAGTTCGAGCAACAATTACGTTTTAGTCATGCAGATTTATTTTCCGCTAAAATTGGTGAACCATTTGAAGATTGCATTACGAAAAAAATGCATGATTTAACATTTATGAATTCGAAATTGAGACTTCTTAGAGCCAAATCTGTTGCTAGTAAGTGTTAAACATTTTATAATCCTTCTTCTACATACATTATATACTAATAAGGTGGCAGACAAGCTTACCTACTGATCATCAACACTAGTGGCGCTACAAACGCGTTGTCGAACGAGACGCAGGTTGTGCATTATTTTTTTAATTAAGCTACGAGTTTTTAAGGCCTACAACTTGACCTTACGACAATCTAGTTGCTAATAACCGGAACCAACGACTTGTTGACAATTTTTATTTTCAAATATTTGCCACAGTGAATATTTGGATAACAAAGTTTTGACCACCTTTTTCATATAAAACTTTTTGTTTAATTTTAGAGAAAACGTGCTCCTGTCTCTGTCCGTCACCGTATACTGCTTCTCTGTATAATTCCTGTCTTGTTCCTTCTTCCATAGTTAAATACATGTCTATCTATAGTAATATAATTTGGGGTAAAGAGGAAAGATTGCTTCTTTGTTTGTTTGCATGGATTAGGCTCCGAAACTACTGGACCAATTTCAAAAATTCTTTCACTTTTGAGAAGCTACACTGTTCCACATGAACATAGGCTACATTTTATTCCCATAGTTCCTCGGGAACGGGAGCTATGCGGGTTAAACCATGTGACATCCTATAGTACCTGCCTTTTTTCTTTCACAGCGACACCTGCAGTGTCTGAACAACCTCACTTGGATAAGACAATCAAAGAATATGGAGATGAGGTTACTTGGAAAATATTAGAACATTCCATAGTGAAATCTCATACTCAAGCACATGCGGTGAGGGCCCTAGTTACTGCACCTGATCGGGTATTGGATCCGGAAAATGTTGAAAGGAAAGAGTAAGTTTTTCAAATTGAATAATAGTGAACTGTGATTTTTTTTTTATACCACTAAGGTGGCAGACAAGCATACGGCCCACCAGAAGGACTGGTGGTCACTGCAGCCTATGAATGTTTGCAACACTAGAGGTACCACTCTCGCGCTGCCAACCCTGTAAAAACCTTCTTAGACCCCTTTTGAAGAACCCCATACTGTAGGCATTCGGGAAAACCGAGGCAGGAAGATCATTCCACAACCTAATCGTGAGCGGAAGTAAACCCCTATCGGATCTAACCGTGCTCAAACACTCCTTATTTTCTATGATAGTTGATATTATTAAAGACAACAAGTATACACTTGAAATACACACAGAATAATGAGCTGTGTGATATGTATATTCATTTAATATTAATATATAAAATAAAACAAAATAGACATTTAAGGGGCTCCCATACAACAGTCATGATTTATTGTCATTTTTGGTATGGAATCCTCAATTTTTTTTACACCACTAACGTGGCAGATGAGCATACGGCCTGAAGTAGAATTTTTGATTAGACGAAGTCAATTGACAGCCAGCTAATGTCGCTTTGTCATATAAATTATGCAGCATTGTATGAAGAAGTGACATTAGCTGCTGTCAATAACTTCGTCTAATAAAAATTTGACTTTATTAGATGAGTGAGTCTGACACGCACTTGACCGGTTTTCAATTTCATGGTGATTTATAACTCCTAACATTTGTTTAATGTGAAAGTGTGGGCACCTTTTTTAATTAAAATTAAGTGTCGAAAAATAACCAATTCACAGTCCCCTATTAGTTGATCTGTAAATTGTAAAATCTTATTAGTCTGTAAATTGAAAGAGAAAGAAAAGCTCTTATCAGTGACGCAGCTGCAGGAGTCATTATGCCGTATGCCGCTATGCTTCCTTTACACATTCCAATTTATTCACCATGTCGTCGTCAGAAGATGAAGACGCGCTTGCACTCATACAAGTTATTAGTTTAAATAGAAGAAGATTTTGGAAACATCCATATTTGAAACACTGTGACATAAGAGGAACACTCAGAGCTACACGTGACTTAAGAAAGTATCCCGAAAAGTTTTATGGAATGTCACATTCACATGGTACCTTTTGTTTACTTCCTGTTGCTATAATCAGATCGTGTTTGATCATAAATACACGAATTCATTCGTAAAATTTCAAAAAAGTTTACGCTAGTTTCAAAATCGTCACGCATTTTTGAAGAGTGTAAACACGTCTACGCACGAAACAAAATGACAAAATGGTGGCGCGGTCGAGCGCATCAGCCCCACCCCGCCTCCGCCTCGACTCCACATCGCCCGTGACGCGACTCTAGTGTGTGGGCGCACTGCCATCTGTCATGTATTGCTGAAGGAAGGAAACGTAGAAGCGGCGCACCGCTTATGCGCCCGTGCTTCGACGCCGCCGCCTCGACTCCAGTTCGTGTGGGCGACACCCCTTACAATTTGTGTTTAAGAGAAACAAGCACACGACTACTACTACTATCTTCACGCCAAATCCCTTGCGGGGTAGGCTGAAAGAACCGAGCGCCACACGGCACGGTCCAAACACACCTCACTTGCTTCTTCAACTTTCATTTTTCTTTTCATGCATGCACGTCGGTTCCTTCGGCTCTTGACTCCACCTTCTGCTAAGACACGATTAATTTGGTCGTGGTAGGTGTGTCGTGTCCTTCCTTGTCTCCTACATCCATCCACTTTCGCGCTGTATATATGTTTTGCCATTCTTTCATGTCCCATTCGTTCTACATGCCCGAACCATCGTAGCATGCCCTTCCTAACTTTAACACCGACACTCTTCCAGACCAACTCTCTTTCTTACATCTTCATTCCAAACGCGATCTGCGAGCGTTACTCCGCAGATATTGCGTAGCGCGCGTATCTCGACCGCGTTTAATCTACTTTCATGCGTACTCTGCCATACCCAATTCTCGCTTCCATGCGTTAGCGTAGGTATCAGCACCGCAATGTGTACTGCGAGCTGGGCGTTTTTGGCTTAAGCTTTTGGTACCCAAAAGTTTGCCTAACATTCCCATTCACACTATTGCCCGCAGTTATCCTCCTTTCTACATCAGCGGTGTACCGTCCATCAGTCGCACTACATCATTTACAGTTAGACTGACATTCGTTCTGTCCTCTTCACTTTCGAATACCATCACTTTCGTTTTATTCGCGTTCAAATGTAAGCCTCTCATTAGACAATCATCTTTCATCGTTGTGATTAGTGACTGTAGTTCTGATGGCGATTCGGCTCATCTGCATACAATACATTGCAAGTAAGTCACCCATTCGCAATCCAACATGCATCGATCTTACTCTCTGAAGACAATCGTCCAGGTACAGGACAAACAGCAGGGCCGACAGCACGCAACCCTGTCTGACGCCAATGTTGACGTCAAACCAGGGAGACAGGCTGGACAGCATCGAAGCCATCTTGCTTGGTCCCCACCCATCCATCCATTCAAATCACCACACATGATCAACTTTTCATTCCCGTCAGTCAAATCGAGGATGTCCCTAACGGATTCCCAAAACTCCGCGAGCACTTGGGGATCAGCCGAGCTGACGGGAGCATAGACTGCCACCAAAAAAACTCTCGTGATCCCCAGTTTTATACGTACTCACAGGAGTCTTGGGCCTACTAATCCATAATCTTTCACTCCAGACGCCAAACGGGAGGAGAGCAAGACACCCACTCCCTTACTGGCATGCTTTTCTTGGCACACTCTGGACCATAAAGCCATTATCCCGCCAGGAAGATCGTCGATGCTGCTCCCCTTCCGCTTAGTCTCTGTGATACATAATACTTCCAGGCATCGCTCATTCATTACATCTATCAATTCATTCATCTTACCTTCCATACCACCACACACATTCCACGTGCCTATCCGGCACTCGGCTCCTCGCATCCCGCCAGACTTGGCGCTGCGTGAAGGGTGGCGGCCCCCTTCGCCGCATGCGCATGTATTTGTACCGACACGGGGGCACACCGGTACGCAACACTGGAGGCGCCACACTCGCGCTGCTTACAACATAACAAGCTAATACAACCGCCAATGCTTAGCTAGTTCAATTTAATTTGACTGCCTCGATGGCCCAAGCGGTGGTGTATGCTTATTGCGACCAATAAATATTTTTTCGTAGTTTGTATGTTTTCAATGTATGATTTCAGGAAAATAATCCAAGCCCTCAAAGAATATCGTGATCAAGAGACGCAGCTTCGTCACCTTCGCTCTCTAGAGCAGGAGAAAGAGGAAGAATTAGTATCAGTCAGACAGCAGTGGGACGAGGAACTAGGTAGACTGAGGGATTTGCAAGACGAGGCATCACAGTTTGATGAATGCGAGGATTCTGGACCACTTTATAAGTGAGTTTCTTATACTATCTAGGTGGCAGATAAGCTTATCACGTGATGGTTGGTTACCGTAGCCTATGGTCGTTTGCAACACCAGAGGCACTACGCTTGAGAAAGAGGAAGAATTGGTATCAGTCAGGCAGCAGTGAGGTCAGGTAGAAAGTGGAGCTCTCTTTGTCATTGGTCTCCATGACCGGGGGCCTAGGGTTGCTACACACATAAGCGGGCATCAATCGGCAAAGCCGGACGGTAAAATCGAATAAATGTAGATGAATGTTCGGGAATCATAAGCCGCTCGGCTGCCGCACATTATCACTCGGCTTGGCAACTGCCGACTTTTGCCTATGAATGAAAACCTAATTGTGTCGATCGGCACAAGCCGAACGTAATTTAGTAGTTGCTTTGGGTTGGCTTTTTCATTCTGCAATACTGCCGAATGGAATGATGTGTCGACCCGAATGAACTCGATCGTCACTAGCCGATTGAAGTCGAACAAGTGCGCAATTCCTTCGGGTCGGCTTTGTTGTTCGACAAATACTGCCGAACCGACAATGCCGGCCCGCTTATGTGTGTAGCAACACTAAGGACGACTGGCTAAGCTGGCTCAAGGCGTGACATGAGAGTTTCACAGACCCAAGCCAGCATCGACTGCAATTGTGTGTGACCTGCTGAATAACAGACGATGTCATGAAGAAAAAAGGGACATGTTATTTTTAAACTATCGCGGTTTCTTACACTCATACATATAGAACTCAGAACTTCACGCGAAATACTCTCGCTCGTTCGCGACCACGGACGCAGCATCGTGCGAACATTCAGAACTAAACATCCAAATTTAAAATTACTGCCTCGGTGGCGCATTTTGTAGTGAGACCGCCTGCCTGAGTATAATATGTATGTACCTTTTTTTACGAGAGGGAAAATCCTCAAAGGATGTTATGCCGGACTCTTACCGACTAAAAAACCTCACGTAACGCCCAACAGCCTGAGGTTGAGAGCCCCGGGTAAGCCCTCGGAAGGATGTCCCGGGACTCCCAACAGACCTACGGCCGCTGCTGCGGCTTTGCCCAGGGGGTGGTTCGGGTGCTATCCCGCGTCTTTGGGGGGTTTCGGGTGTGATTCCGCTTCTAAGGGGGGGCGTGCGTGAGTTGCTCGCGTCACGCTGCCGTCATGGGCCTGCTTCTGTAAGGACGGCGAGCGACCCTCTCACCGTCGGGTGGCTTACCCTACTAGCTTTTGCCCGCGACTTCGTTCGCGAGGTGATTTTAACTAATAACGGATAACCAATCGACTTTGACCTGTCCAATGTATAGGGCTCCTAGTAAAACATAGGACAAACTGTATTATTATTTCCGCTGAACCGATTTTGATAAAACAAACAGTGATATTTAAGGTGAAAAAATACCTTCAAAATCCTAACAGTACAATTATGATCAAGCTACTGATTTTTGCTCCAACCCCAAACAAATAAACAAACAAACAGACACGAAGAAAAATAATTATAGACTTGGACTCAGAAGCCCTTAATTAGTTGATTAAGTACAGTTATTTTTTTTAAAAATTTATCTTGAATGTACCGACACAGCTATTTTTACAATTTTATAATAGTAGAGATATAGAAATAAATGTATGTCTATCAGTCGTCTAGATCCTATAGCACAAGCTTACAGCTTAGTTTGGGCTAGATGTGTTGTGTGAGAATGTCCAACAATATTTGTTAAAAAAAAAACTGTATAAAATTGAGTAATTTTCTTTACAGCAAGCTACGGACAGTAGTGTCAAAATTAGAGCTGATGCGATGGCTAGTATGTCGGCTTGTGACGTCACGCGGCTCGCGCGACTGGCTCGCGACTCCCGCGCACACCGCGCGAGCGCTCACTCTGGCGCGGACGCCGAACTCTGTGCACGCGTTTGTGGATGACTCTTAATAAAATATTGAAGATTATTTTGTATTTTTTATTTGATAGACCTGTGACTGTGGATAAAAAAGAATAGAAAGTTCAGTCGTTTGAATAATATTGCCATCGTAACTGGTCAAAAGAGCTTTTTTTTCATTGGTTAGACCTGTAACTATGTAAAAAAAATTAAGTATTGCCCGACAATACAATCATGATGAGAGTCAAAGTGGCGGGTGTTCCATTGCGAATCATGTTGTACCACTTACCAAAAAAATGTACCTAAAATGTACTAAATTGTACCTAGGTCTAAAAAATGTGTACCCGATTCAGAACGAAATTATTTCGGAACTTAAATACACCCGCCATATTGACATCAATACGGCGGGTGTACTATAATATTTTATTACTTAACCATTATTCATAAAATATAATTACACCAAAAAATTGTACCTAAAAAGTACCTTAAGTAAAAAAAAAACAATCTCGATCCGTTGGATAGTTTCTGAGAAATAAAAGTCTCCTCAAAGCCGGCTCGGTGTAGACCGAGCCCGGTATCAGATTGAATTGTCCATGGACCACGTCGAGTTTGTATTCACTGATACCGGGATCCGTTTCACTCAAAAAGTATATTAATACTAGCGGTACCCTGCCACGCTTTGCTGTGACTTTTTTATGGTGGTTTTATGTACCTCTGAGAAATGAGTAACAAACCAAAGGATGGGTACATTACAAAAAAAAGATATTGAGCCGTAACCAAAATTATAAATCTTTCTGAAAATCCAATTAACATACAAATCAATAAAAGCTTCCCTTGAAAAAAAAAATCTATTCTGTGATCAATGGCGGAGCCAGCGGCGAAGACTGAATATTTTCAAAAGGTAAGCCGGTGAAAAAAATATCCAGTTGGTCACATCTGTAGTGTAGGTATTTTGCGTATTTAATAAATGGTGGCGCGCGGCGGTGTAATGCCTTTTGTGTTTTGTTTGCCACCTGTACTATACTCGTAAGATTCATGTACTTAATTTAAAACAATGTCTTACGTGCATGATAAATTGGCTTATAAAAAAGTATCATAAATTATCTACTGATGACTAAAAAGATATTCAAATTGCATTAGCATTATACGCATTAGCATTTATTTTGTGGTTATTTTTTTTATAACCACCTTAACAAAACCACTCCAAACTCTAATTATAACACAGATTGTTCTGAATAAAATATACATCAAACTTACCAAGTGATTGGTCGTAACTTAGGTGGTTATAAAAAAAAATAACCACGGAGGTTAATGCGGGAGCTCCGCCCAGGCGAATTGTCCATACAAGCCCATTCCTTGTGGCTTCCCTTTTCAGATCTGGCAGTGACATGTAATATTTACTCATAACTAATAAACACAATAATATATTCTCCAACACTCAAACACAACAAAATATATGTAAATACATGTAAGTCGGCATTTTCGTCTGCTACAAAAGTCATAGAAATCAATTTAAATCTCAAAGTTCAAAGACCCTATCTCTGACATCACGATAAGCCCGGCTTTCTGATCATTTTGTGTCTCTTTCCTTAGTACTACGCAAATATATATATGCGTCCTTTTCTCTCACATTTTTTGAAGATTTGATTCGCGGATTTTCGCGTCTAGGAAGCCGACCAACTCGTGGTTTATAAGCGAGACAGTCATATTAATAGAAAAGGACAACGTATTTCTTTGTTTTGATTGTCGCTGGCGGGGCGGTTGGCCTTGACGACTCGACCAATTTAAATGCACCTAACGCACGTCGAAACGTTTTCCAGCGAACTGTGTTTTTAATTTGACGGGTTGTTATTACTTCATTTCACATGCGTTTCCCGCGAATCAAATTAAACATTGTTTATAGTTTCTAAGATGTTGCTGTTTTTAGTTAATTATGAATAATTATCTACTTCAAGTACTAAATACATCGTGAAAGTGTGTAAAATTGTGTTTTGTGGTAACAAGTACATTATAAATTACTTAATTATTGCGGTTTCCGTACACATGATTATTGTTTTGGAGTCACATACAATGCTCACTGATGGACGTAGGCCTTCGGTATTACGGGTTCGAAAAAAAATAAAGGTCAGTTTTTATATTTATCAAGTATTTCAGAATACGCTAGTGATATTAGTTCAATGGCTTGGGATACCTAATAATCTTTATTTTGGCTGAATGTTTCATTTATAGTTTATAACATAATAAAGCAGTTTTGTTCCATAGAATCACTTTGTCAGACATTTTTGAAAAAATAGAAAAGAAGTATATTTTCATTTCAAGTTTGTATTGTAAAATACCGCGGTTTTTAATACTCTATAGGTACTTGAAATCTTACTAATATTATAAATGTGAAAGTTTGTGAGTGTGAATGTGGATGTTTGTTACTCTTTCAGGCTCGAACGGCTGAAGGGATCGGGCTGAAATTTGATACAGATATCCATTATAGTCTGGAATATCACATAGGCTACTTTTTATCCCGGGAGTAACTTCCCACGGGAACTAATTTTACGCGGGCGAAACTGCGGGCATTAGCTAGTACATGCATATTATATAAAACATTAGAAGTACCAATACCTATTTCGCGTCTAAGTCCCAAATTTATGAATTATTTTCAATTAACTTCAATCGAGACAAATTGAAATAGGTAGCAGTGGCGAATTGTCCATAGAAGCCCATTCCTTGTGGCTTCCCTTTTCAGATCGGCCAGTGACATGTAATATTTACTCATAACTAATAAACACAATTATATATTCTCGAACACTCATTCAAATATAAAAATATTTGCAAATTTACATGGTAAGTCGGCATTTTCGTCTCAACCCCTGCTACAAAAGTCATAGCAATAAATTTTCGAGTCAAAGTTCAAAGACCCTATCTCTGACATCACGCGGTAAGCCCGGCTTCCTGATCATTTTGCGTCTGCTTCGTTAGACTACGCAAATGTATATATGCGTCCTATTCTCTCACATTTTTTCAAGATTTGATTCGTGGATTTTCGCCTAAAGTAAGCCATGAGTTCGTGGCTTACACCTGAGACAGTCATATTAATAGAAAAGGACAACGTATTTGACTTGAAAACTCGACCAATTTAAATGCACCTAACGCACGTCGAAACGTTTTGCATCGAAGTGTGTTTTTAATTTGATGTGTTGTTATTACTTCATTTCACATGCGTTTCCCGTGAATAATAATAAAACATAACATAGTTTCAATTGACTTTATAAAGTATTGTGCTGTTTATTAGTTAATTATAAATAATTATCTACTTCAAGTACTAAATACATCGTGAAAGTGTGTAAAATTGTGTTTTGTGTTCTGTATTTTGTTGTGATTTCTGTACACATGATTATTGTTTTGGAGTCACATAATGCTCACTGATGGACGTAGGCCTTCGGTATTACGGGTTCGATAAAAAATAAAGGTCAGTGTTTTTTTATATTTATCAAGTAGGTATCTCAGAATACGCTAGTGATATTAGTTCAATGGCTTGGGATACCTAATAATCTTTATTTTGGCTGAATGTTTCATTAATAGTTTATAACATAATAAAGCAGTTTTGTTCCATAGAATCACTTTGTCAGATATTTTTGAAAAAATAGATAAGAAGTATGTTTTTATTTCAATTTTGTATTGTAAAATATCGCGGTTTTTAATACTCTATAGGTACTTGAAATCTCACTAATATTATAAATGTGAAAGTTTGTGAGTGTGAATGTGGATGTTTGTTACTCTTTCAGGCTCGAACGGCTGAACGGATCGGGCTGAAATTTGATACAGATATCCATTATAGTCTGGAATAACACATAGGCTACTGTTTATCCCGGGAGTAACTTCCCACGGGAACTAATTTTACGCGGGTGAAACTGCGGGCATTAGCTAGTACATGCATATTATTAAAAACATTAGAAGTACCTATACCTATTTCGCGTCTAAGTCCCAAATTTATGAATTATTTTCAATTAACTTCAATCGAGACAATTTGAAATAGGTAGGTATGAGCTTGCAGAGAATAGTAGAATAATTTCAAAACATGGTTAGTGTTCAAGTCAGGTTTTAGTTCAAAATATGTAACTAGATGGCATCACTTTTTTGTATATAGTATCTAGATCGCGGTATGGTTTCGTTACCTGAGCAGACATATATAGCTGTGAATATTGTTTTAATAAAAAAAAAATTAGTACAAGGATATACAGTCTATTATTTACACCTAAGGTCGGTTAAGACCTTTTCAGTTAATGTAAATTTGAATTTCTTTTTAGTCATCAGTAGATAATTTATGATACTTTTTTATAAGCCAATTTATCATGCACGTAAGACATTGTTTTGAATTAAATACATGGATCTTACGAGTATAGTACAGGTGGCAAACAAAACACAAAAGGCATTACACCGCCGCGCGCCACCATTTAATAAATACGCAAAATACCTACACTACAGGTGTGACCAACTGGATATTATTTTTTTCACCGGCTTTCCTTTTGAAAAAATTCAGCCTTCGCGGCTGATAGGTAGGTATGAGCTTGCAGAGAGAAGTAGAATAATTTCAAAACATGGTTAGTGTAAATTTGAATATCTTTTTAGTCATCAGTAGATAATTTATGATACTTTTTTATAAGCCAATTTATCATGCACGTAAGACATTGTTTTAAATTAAGTACATAAATCTTACGAGTATAGTACAGGTGGCAAACAAAACACAAAAAGCATTACACCGCCGCGCGCCACCATTTAATAAATACGCAAAATACCTACACTACAGATGTGACCAACTGGATAATATTTTTTTCACCGGCTTACCTTTTGAAGATATTCAGCCTTCGCCGCCAGAATAGATTTTTTTCTTCGCCGCCAGAATAGATTTTTTTTTCAAGGGAAGCTTTTATTGATTTGGATGTTAATTGGATTTTCAGAAAGATTTATAATTTTGGTTACGGCTTAATATTTTTTTTTTTTGTAATGTACCCATCCTTTGGTTTGTTACTCATTTCTCAGAGGTACATAAAACCACCATAAAAAAGTCACAGCAAAGCGTGGCAGGGTACCGCTAGTATTAATATACTTTTTGAGTAAAACGGATCCCGGTATCAGTGAATACAAACTCGACGTGATCCATGGACAATTCAATCTGATACCGGGCTCGGTCTACACCGAGCCGGCTTTGAGCAGACTTTTATTTCTCAGAAACTATCCAACGGATCGAGATTGTTTTTTTTTTACTTAAGGTACTTTTTAGGTACAATTTTTTGGTGTAATTATATTTTATGAATAATGGTTAAGTAATAAAATATTATAGTACACCCGCCGTATTGATGTCAATATGGCGGGTGTATTTAAGTTCCGAAATAATTTCGTTCTGAATCGGGTACACATTTTTTAGACCTAGGTACAATTTAGTACATTTTAGGTACATTTTTTTGGTAAGTGGTACAACATGATTCGCAATGGAACACCCGCCACTTTGACTCTCATCAATCATGGGCTTTTCTAGTATATTTGAGTTATTTCCTCTTCCAAAATTTACACATTGTGTCAAAGTTAGAGTTGATGCGATGGCTAGTATGTCGGCTTGTGACGTCACGCGGCTCGCACGACTGGCTCGCGACTCCCGCGCACACCGCGCGAGCGCTCACTCTGGCGCGGACGCCGAACTCTGTGCACGCGTTTGTGGATGACTCTTAATAAAATATTGAAGATTATTTTGTGTTTTTTATTTGATAGACCTGTGACTGTGTATAAAAAAGAATAGAAATTTGAGTCGTTTGAATAATATTCCCATCGTAACGGGTCAAAATAGCTTTTTTTTTCATTGGTTAGACCTGTAACTATGTAAAAAAAATAAGTATTGCCCGACAATACAACATGGGCTTTTCTTGTCTATTTGAGTTATTTCCTCTTCCAAAATTTACACATTGTGTCAAAGTTAGAGTTGATGCGATGGCTAGTATGTCGGCATGTGACGTCACGCGGCTCGCGCGACTGGCTCGCGAGTCCCGCGCACACCGCGCGAGCGCTCACTCTGGCGAGGACGCCGAACTCTGTGCACGCGTTTGTGGATGACTCTTAATAAAATATTTAAGATTATTTTGTGTTTTTTATTTGATAGACCTGTGACTGTGTATAAAAACGGAATAGAAATTGAGTCGTTTGAATAATATTGCCATCGTAACGGGTCAAAAAAGCTTTTTGTCATTGGTTAGACTTGTAACTATGTAAAAAAATTATGTATTGCCCGACAATACAATCATGGGCTTTTCTAGTCTATTTGAGTTATTTCCTCTTCCAAAATTTATACATTGTGTCAAAGTTAAGAGTTGATGCGATGGCTAGTATGTCGGCTTGTGACGTCACGCGGCTCGCGCGACTGGCTCGCGAGTCCCGCGCACACCGCGCGAGCGCTTACTCTGGCGAGGACGCCGAACTCTGTGCACGCGTTTGTGGATGACTCTTAATAAAATATTGAAGATTATTTTGTGTTTTTTATTTGATAGACCTGTGACTGTGTATAAAAAAGAATAGAAATTTGAGTAGTTTGAATAATATTGCCATCGTAACGGGGCAAAAAAGCTTTTTTTTCATTGGTTAGACCTGTA